>OX608073.1:117854255-120531124 GCA_951509635.1 Eupeodes luniger | reverse complement strand
GTGAATTCGGTCTAGAGTCGCCCCAAGCTACGGATTCTATTTCGAAGGAGGAATGTGGAAAATCAAAATCGAACGTTTCTGGCATATAGAAATTGTTTGTTGTGTTATCCGGCCAGAGGGCGAATTGCTGAAAGCCGTTACAAGGCCAGTTCGAGGCGAGGCTTGCACCTGACCGCCACCATTTATCACCGAAGTCATCAGTGGCCCGCCGACGTTAGTCGTTGTGGTATGGTGATGACTCGTGCTGGGCATCAAACTCTGTGATGATGACGATGATGAGTCAATCGATGACGGACACATCGATGAAGCTATCGACGAGACCATTGAATTGCCAGCTGGCGGCGGCGCGTTGGGATTGACATTGTTGTCATCTCCCTGACCAAGCAGAGTCTGCCACGACATGATGTAGTCAGTTTCGCCGGGAGTGCTGTTCGGGAAAAGTCTTGAGTTAGCCTTGACGTGCATATACACGTCGGGAGATCCCAAACGCAGTCGAAACGGCCTCGATGTATAGCTATTCAGATTTGCATTGCCGCCAGAATCTTGTACGTCTTTCATGTGACACTTAAGGTTACTAAGGTCGTTGATGTGACACAAATCCTGAATTAAACTCCCTCGGGATTTGGATATGTAATCGGCAAAGGCAGTCCGCAACGCCGATGTGTCGGTCTGCAGAATTTTACCATGCAAATCGAGCTTAAAGGTCAGCTGTTCCAGAGAACGCTGCACAACGTGTTGTTGAATGTTCATTTCGAGTGGTGATTCATCCTCGGGGCGTGTGATTAGACAAAGGAGTGACGACGAATCATCACCATCATCTTAAATAAAGAGAATTTTGTTTGTAAAAATTGGACAGTGGTAAAAAGCCCAAGAAACTTACCTTTAACTGGCGCAGCAATCAATACAACTTCTTCATATTTATCGCCTCGCGTGAGACTTTTTTGGTCCATAGCATCATTGGCCCTATCTTTGACTAACATTCGAACCTTTGTCGAAATGCTGCGCTTGCCCTTTAGCTGCATCTGTTGCTGCTGCTGTTGTTGAGTATCATCTTGATCACCCCAGCCCAAAGCCAGGGAATTGCTACTGCTGTTGCTGTTATTATTACCGCCGCTATTTTGGTATGACATAGTATTTAGGATTGGATTCAATTTGGCATGATCAGCGCTATGCAGGTACGAGTATATTGGCTGCTTATGCAGCTCTGACTTCTCATAACCAAAGAGATCGCGTACGTTTTGGGTGCAAGTTTCGATGCAACCGTCTGAGTTTATTTGTAACAATACCCAACCAACTGAGGAAATGTAAAATTCGATAGCTTCGAAATATGCTGATATTTCGGGCACTTGACCATTCAAAGATGGTTCGGGCAGTGGAGGTTCGGTCGATGAGATGTCACCCTGTTGAACCGGATGTATGGTGCAATTATCGGTTGCACACCGGGCACAACGATTCGAACTTGATGTCGAAGATGCGTTGGCGCCTGTTGATGTTATTAGTGAGGGAGATGCCCCAGGATTCGCTCCAGACGATGATGTTGTATTATTTGCTAATGATGATGACGACGACGAGGAAATGTCGCGAGATTGACCCTTATCGCAAATATCGCGATACTGAAAAGACACAAAAAAATAAAATGACACCATTAATAAATTTATCGCTTGTTGCGTTTGGTACAAAAAGAGTTACAGTTTATTATGAAATTGCATTTCTGAACCACATGAATGACGCACTAAAAGGAATATAGATAAGTACTATGTTCCTTGTTTAAAAATGAGACTTTGAGTTTCAAAGGAAAGAATAAAAGACAAAATAAAAATTATACACATCTGCTGGTCTCCCAATTTAGAAATTGCTTTTTTATCAAGCTATCAATGATCTCTGCAGAACAGCTGACTTGAATTGCGATATGAATGTATTTATCCGGTTTTGGTTGTTCATAAACATGCACACAGAGGATCACTTGAGTGTCTGGAATATAATATAAATTCAACCAAATCCGGATTCATAGATATTTGGACAGCCGGCTCGGCAGCGCGCCGCGGTTCCACGAGCAATGATTCATAGAATACCAGAAAGTGTGATAGGAAAATAGCTCGTAGAGGCTCTTGTGAGGAAAGCTATGGAGAATAATTTTATGTTTGACATTTCGTAGGTCAATTCTGCCAATGTCATTTTTGATATGTGAAATGATAAATTGCTCAGTTTATATTTCTAAGATCCAGAGATTTCCGTATTTTCAAAAGTGTAAACAGAATTTCTTACTTTTGCTGTCACAAATCTGGGACATAATTTTTGTGATTTGATTTCTTTTAAATTCTCTATTGCACAATTGAATTGTGTCTCTTTTTTCTTAGAAATCTTAGAAATATAAACTGGCCAAATAGTAATCTGAAATATTGCTGGTGGAAACACAAACAAAAGATCTGTTCGTTTACTTTTTGTTTGACAGAACGTGACTTAAAATGTGACAAATCGACAGTTTGGGAAAATAAACACGTAGGGATTCTAGGTTTATCCATGAGTTCTGTTCTTTTTTGTACAATTATTAACTATTGTTGTTATGTGAAAAAAAATAGTTCAAATGTCGTTGTTACGAATTGTTGAAAGTAAAACAAATCTGCTCTTTACTTGCTTGAAAATTTTCATAAATATTGATGAGATGAATAATTAAACATTTTCCGGATCAAATGTTTGGTTTTTTTTTTATAAAAAAAAGAATGAGGAAAGAGACAATCTATGTTGTTTTCTCTTAACCCAACACAAAATTACTCTTTTGAAAACAATAATCGTTTACTTCGACACTTCAACACTTTCAAGACAGCTGCAAGTTGATTTGAGAATTGTTGCAAATCGTCAATATTTGAAACTTTAAAAATTAGTTTAAGAAAGATGTGATGACATCAAAGTCTGTCAAGATAATAGTTAGACTATAATTTAACAATAGTTAGAAAAAGAATAGACCAATGTTGTTCGATAATGTCAAAACCGTCACTTTAGAAAAGTGACATTACAGCAATCATTGATACCAATCATTAGCTTTCATTGAAAATTTCTGTCATTGGACAAAAATTTCCTAATTGGAAGCAGGCATTTCCAGATGGGAATCAAACGTTTGAGGTTAAATTTTATAATTGAAAGTAAAACCCACAATTTTGTATTATGCTCTCTTCCAATTTATATACAATGTTGACAGGTTGGAATATAGAGATATTGGAATGAACGATTATGTTCCGAAATGTAAAATCAACAATCAGCTGTTTATGGATATAGATTTCGTCGTTGTAACGGGACAGTTATAGCTATCATTGGTTTTCACCAGTGAAACCAATCATTGGAACAAAATTTACTGATTGGAATCAATCATTTGAGGCATTTGAAAGTACAACTGACAGCTGGGAATACAAAGAAAATGGATCGCTTTCAGTGGAACGATTTGGTTCCGAAATGTGAAATCAACAATGAGCTGCTCATTAAAAACGATTTCATCATTGAAAAACTAAAAACGGAACTGAAAGAAAAGTTCTGGGTTAAACAGTAAAACAAATTCTTCAACTCATTACCTCCATTCTGACACCAAACATAAGAATTTTGACATTCTTAATCACTTTTAAGTCCCGAAACAAAATTTTCGATTATGAAAACCAATGAAAGCTACATATAACTGTTTTCCCTGATTTTCTGAAGTTAGTCTAACTGTGTTAAAATGCATTACTCTTCGACTTATTCATTTTTTGCATATTTTTATTTGGGCAATTTATATTTCTAAGATTTTTGAGAATTTTCTCAATATTTATTCTAATCTAAAATAAAATTAGCTTTGTATTTTTTTCGTCCTTCTTGAACTGTGCGATAGAGAATTCTTGAGAAATCGAATCATAAAAATTCTCTTTTCAGATTTTTCACAGCAAAAATTGAAAAATTTAAATAAAAAATGTTGTTTATATTTCTGAGAATACTCTCTGAATCTCTGAGATCTTAGAAATAAAAACTGACCAGTTGTTTGTTTATTTGACATTGACAGATTCGTTATCATAAGAAGGTTCGTTTGGTAACGTGGATTCACCTTCGTGGAGTTTTCGTAAATTATTTGTGGATTCATGTCTCTTTTTTAGACAGTGAACCTGCAAAGACTGACAGGTTCTCAATTTGATAGAGAAAATAGCAGGTTAATTTAAGATTTTGACGTTTATGGATAAAAACACCGTTCATTCATTGCTACTATTTTTCCTTGCATAATTCCTGATCGGGATGACTTTGCATTGCCTGTCGTCTAATTTGTCAGTTTTTAAGTCAACATTTTATTACAAATAACAAGAAGTAAAAATAACACAAGCCACTAAGACAAGCCATTAGTAAGCTTCTGGTTTATTTCTTTTAAACTTTGCTAGATCTTTAACTCCATTAAAAATAAAGATTATTTCGCCATTTTTTTTGTATGTTAAAGCAAAAAAAAACAGTATTATAATGTGGTTATTTCGCACAATAATTTCATAAAACAAAAAAAATACATAAACTATCCAGATATAATTACAATGAATGAATAAAGAGGTCTCTGCATGTGCGCTCTCTGTGATGAATAAGTGTTTTTATTTTTTAATGCGGACACCTTGAAATAACACTGAAGGTCATTCTTGCGAAATTGCTAAGAAAAAGGTATTAAAAAATAATACAAAAAAATATATACATAAATAAATAAAAGTTTAAGCATTTCGCGGTATTGAAGTTGATTAATAGACGACACTACATTACCTACTACATACAATATAATAGTGAAACACGTTTTGAATTAAACTATGATATGATCGGCAGCTTGCAGCTATTATAATACCAACGAGGAGTATAATTAGACTAGGGTTTTTTAATTGACCCATGTTAGGGATATAAAGAAGCTCAAATTCGACTTCTCTTAAAGTGATTGCTATTGAATTACCTCAGAACATAAATACATAAAATGAATACGTGGGTTAATATTTTTTTACAAAAGCAAACATTTTGAAGTCTTTTTTTATATTTTAAACGTCAATTTTATAAAATCGCCATTAACTTTTTTACTTTTAGGTATTATCACGTTCATAAGCACGTATAAAAAAATTAAGATCCGGATATACATTTTGCATAAAGATAATGAGAAGAAAAAAAAACGGATAAGGTTCTTATTTTCGAATAAAGTAAATATTTTCTATAATTTATGAACTAGAGCACGTAACTAAAAATGTGAAAAAGAATTTTTGAGAAAATGTTACATGTTTGAAATTTTTACAATTTAAAAGAAAATCATAATTCATGAAGTAGCTTTTTTCAATAGAATTCGTGATAGTTTTAATCAATTTCTTCAAAATTCAGTTGAAATATTTGTAGTATTTCATAAAATTTTTGAAAAATCTTCATAAGTTGTTAGATTTCACCTGTCATACAAAATTCTGAAAGAAACGCTAAATCATGTGTTAAAACCATTTTCAAAAGAAAAGGTAAAACAATTTGAAAGTAAATTGAGTTCTTGTAACGAATCCGTCGTCTAAACACAATTCTATTACATCAAGTTTTTGAAAACGGGCAGGTAGTTAAAATGGGATCGGGTCGAAATGCTGTATTTTAAAATACTATATGGTCAAAATTCTGTATGATACTTAATGGTCATAGCACTGTATGGTTAATATTCTGTTTTTATTTTGATGTTTTCATAAAAAAAGTATTCAGCCCAATTCTAAATGAAAATTCCCAGGGAAATGTTTCCCTTCTCCCTTCTCTCATATTCTAAACGAAAAATTCCCGGGAATTTTGTTCCCTTTTCTCTTTTTCCTTATTCTAAACAAGTTCGAAAATGAGAAAAAAAACTCCGGGAAAAAAAGTAGCTATTCTAAATGTCAAAAAAAGGGAAAATACGAATTCATTTGGCGCGAGTTTGTTCCCGACACTTGAGCTGGAGATTTACGAAAATAAATGTAAGCTTTTCTTTTTTTGCAATAATAATTGATAACATTTCAAATATGTTAAGGTCAAAAACAACAAACAAGAGTCAGCTTCAAATGCTTTTGAATTTGATGGAGGCTCAGCGCGATATTGCGTGTGGCTTCCACAACAAAACAAAGGAGGAAGTGGCATTGTTTTGGCAAATGGTGGAAAATGAGCTGAATTCGTGTGGACCACCAAGAAAAACACTAACGGAATGGGAAAAAAGTAAACATTTAAACAAAAATTCAGTAGATTTATTTTTATTAACATATATATGTAGATATGTATTTACATGTACATATATAATCATAGGTTTGGAGTGATCAGAAAAAATATGTTCGATCAAAGGCGGCTGCGAACCTGAAAGCAAGTAATGGGACTGGTGGTGGACCAAATAAGGAGCAACCTTTTTCGGACCACGAACAGGCCATCTATGTTTTGATTAGAATGAAAGAGTCCATAGAAGGTGTTCCTGCAACAACGTTTGGGCTGGATGCAAGGAAAAGGAAATCGAATAAAGAAAATTTAGAGCCAGCAAAAAAAGTGACCGTTTCCTCTCCATCCCCAACGGAATTGCTTGCTAAAGAATACCTCCTATCTTTGGAAATCGAACCTGTCCGGGCAGAAGCAACGCCATTAAATATTCCACAAAGATCTTCTCGACCGCAAGCAAGTACAAGTGCTCACAAAAATACTGCCTATGAAGCTTTTGAAAAAGAATTAATAACCCAAAAGGAATTATGTATGTGAAATATTAAAGGATTTAGCCGGAGGAGTAAAAGACAACTTCGTAGTACAAAAGGAGCTGTGTGAGGCTGTCAAGGGTGTTGTTGAAGAAGCGAAAGAAATTCGTCGGTGCACTACAAAAATACACCGTGCACTTGACAAAATTTTGGATTTGAATAAAGAAATGCTAAATATATGCATTTATTTATGCATAAATATCAATTTCAAAATGTTTGTTTTCCTTCTCTGAAACTTTTGTACACCTACATTCTTGTGTCAAATACTTCGGAACAGCTGTTTCGAACATACAAAATTTTCATTCCCGAGTTCGAAGGGAAAAACTGTCTCCCGGGGAATTCGGAATAGGAGAATTTTACTATCGGGAGATCAAGCCTCCCGGGGAATTGTTTTCCCCGGGAATATTAAGAATTGGGCTGATTCTTTTTTCAAAATTCTGTATTTCAAAATGATGTTAATAGGCTGAATATTTACAGCATTTTGAAATACAGAATTTTGAGATACAGTATTTTGTACAGTATTTTGAGATAAACTTAAGCTTAGTACAGAAGATTGTCAAAGCGTGCAATATCGTCACATGTGTCAATAAAATAATTGCCCCTTATTTTACTCAAACAAACCTTACTGAACGAAATAATAGTTAACTTGACAGCTGTCACTAAAATTGAAAATTTAATAGTTAGCAAAATATTTTTATTTTTGGACAAAGTCAAATTATAAATTGGTACATTTATTTAATTATACATTTTTATTACATTCCGGAAAAAATTTGAATACTAGAATTTTTCCAGCAACCTTAAATTAAATATAAATAAATGTAAGTGACAGAAATATAATTTAGCTAAAAAATACTCATTGCGTTAAAATAAATAATAAGAAATTAACCTAGTTCTTTTTTTTTTAATCTGGAGGTACAGAACCTCAAGTTAGCAGCACTATTTTAATTGGCGGTTATTTTTTCTGCTGACATCATGACTAGCTGACAACATGAATAGAATGACGCCGTAACAACACGCTTGAAAATTGTGCAAATTTATTTTGGAAATCATGGTTCTGTTCAAAATACGTATAGCGCAAATTTTATATAGCGATGAAGCTCACTTCTGGTTACGTTGCGTTTATCATCCAAGATGGTGCGATTTAACGCTGAGTGGCTATTTTGTGTGGGGATAATGAAGTCGTTAGCTTACGGTGCTAAGCTCAAAGCGATTGATCATTTGAAGGCTACAAATGTTATAAAGTCATTAAAAATTGCACTTCATGATTACAATACGTCCAACCCAGCAGTGGCACTCATATGCCAGCAGATCATTTTTCGAAAAAGTAAACCTTATGTCAATTAAAGAAAATTATCTTTGTTTTATTGCATTTCAAAGTTCTATACCTTTAAAAAACACCCTTTATTTGCCCGTTTTTGTTCAAGTTCTTGTAATGTTTTTTCGTTGTACAAATTCAAAGCTAATAATCTGTGATCGATTAACTAGACGCACCTACCTAAAATTTCCTTGAATTCAGGAAGAAAATTATAAAACCCATTTAACTTCTGTCATAGATGACAAACGCGCTGTCAAAATTGAATGCTTAATTTTTTTATTACAAGAAAACCAATTAATTTTTCAAAAAAATGCTGAATAGCTGAATTAAGACAGAAACTGTCAATCTGAACAAATGTGTTTTTATTATGAAATCGTACTTTCGTTAAATAAAAATGGAAAAAAAGCAGTAAGCAAAAAATATTGCAATTTTTCGCTATCTTATCGGAAATATTTTAATACATTAAAATTAAGCAATTAGTCAGCAACAAAATCAATCTTTTTTATTGTTATAAAACAAAACAAGCAGAGACATGAAACTGACTCAAATCTTCTGTGCTGCATGCTCAGTATTCTATCACAGACAGCAGCACCGTTTTGGTCTTCACTTTTATATTATTAAGTCATATCACGAAATTTAAGACGATACTAAAAAGCTACTGTTTTGATGGCACAACGACGACGCGACGACGACGAGTGACGTCGACAAATTTATTTCGTTTAATAATTTATGCTGAATTATAAAAAAAGATGGCCCTGGCTGAATTAAATACAAAACAACAAAAATTTACATGACTAATTACTTATATTTTTTTCGTTTTTTCAGAAACCACAAAAAATAAAATAACTAAAGATTGGTTTTGAAGATGAAGACGAGTTAATTATGAACAAAGAAAAAAAAACTATTCTTTGAAATGTGAATCTACAATTAAAAATGTTACCATCCTCAGATGAGGAAATGATGGATGATGGTTTTTTGATTTTATAAAGTTTTTTTTTCTTTGCTGGGAATAGTAAAAATTACCATATTACCCACATACACTTAATCACACTCCTAATACAATAGGGTGGCTCGATTAGTACAAAATGTTTACTTAATTTAAAAAAAAAAAGTTTTGGTCGAGACTTACCAAAGAAAGTAATTCCTAAATATGAAGACGTTATTCTCTGTTTTTGTGGATAAGTCAAAATAAACCAAAAGAATACGAGAACTTGGTTTTCGAATAGTTGTGAGGTTATTAGTGAAAAAGTAATCAAATAAAATCAAAAATTATTATGAAAAATACTGAAACTTAAACCCTACAAATCTAGAAAAGACGTATGGAGTCTTACAAAAATTGAATTGAAATTTTAAAAAAACTCTCGTTGTCTCTTTGATATCGCGGTATGCAAATGTAAGGATTTGAATTCATGCCAATGCGAAGGAACAATTCAAAGTTCCGGAATTTGTTGGACCAACGAACCGAAAGAAGAATAATTATAAGTAAATGTTGAGGTAAAAGCGACAAGGCAGATTTCAGAAAGCCTTTAATGAAAAAGAAAACACGATACATCACAAAACAAGCCACCATAGGTAATACCACATCAAAATCACAATCTTTTATGGAAACAATTTTATAATATCTGAAGTTCAAAATCGTGAAATATCGCCGCCACTGCATCCTCTTCATCAAGCAACAAACTCAACTTTATCATCAGTACCATTTTGCATATGCCAGTTACATGCAAATTTACAAATATTTCAAAATTTTGATGTAACTACAACAAAAAAAAAATAACAGGTGCTTTGGGAAATAAATAATGAAAAATATTCATGATCTAAGCACTGATCAATGTTACTGTTTTGACATTGTTCAAGCTACCGGTTCAGGGATTTGCAGTGACGGTTCGAAGAAAAGATGGCTTACAACAGGTAATCGAATATTGAGGTTACATCTGTCTACTCTGACTCCACCCAAAAATTTGCTTTTATTGGTCAATTTTATAATGCAAGTCTATGAGTGGAAGAAGGGAATTATCTACAAGCTCCCAAAAAAAGGAGATCTTACAAAGTGCGAAAACTGCGTACTACCAGCCGTTGCCAAAATAGTAGCAAAAGTTGTACTGGAACGCATCAGAGAACACCTTGAGGCCACACTCGATGCCGAACAAGCAGGATTCCGCGCTGGATCCTCCTGTATCGATCATATTAACACAATGCGGATCATTATTGAACAGTGCGTTGAATATCGATCACCACTACACCTGCTGTTCATCGACTTCAAGAAGGCCTTTGATAGCGTTAACAGGGAGTATATCTGGTTAGATTTGCGGAGGAGAGGCATCCCAGAAAAACTAATTGCTATTATTAAAGCAGCATATGATGGATCCAAGTGTCACGTTCTGCACGATGATGGTAGGTTGTCAGATGACTTTGAAATCCGAAGCTGAGTCAGACAGGGCTGTATTCTGTCGCCAATATTGTTTTTGTTGGTGATTAGCGATGCACTGCGCTCAGCTCTGTCAGGTAGCGGAGGGATCCAATGGACTTTGACATCCTATTTAAAGCACTTGGATTACGCGGACGATGTTTGCTTACTCTCACATAGGATCATTGATCTCCACCAAATGACAACAAGTGTGGAGAGAGAAGCAGAAGTTGTGGGGCTGAAAATTAATTCCGGCAAAACAAAAATGATCAGCCTCGGAACCCGACCATCCGATCCTCTCAAATAAATATTTTCTCGCAACCGGTGGAAAAAGTGGAGAGCTTTCAATTCCTTGGAAGCATCGTTTATATCGAAGGCGGAACCGAACAAGAAGTCATCTTCCGCATCGGCAAAGCAAAAGCGGCGTTCAGAATGCTGTCAAAAATTTAGAGGAATAACTCTATCAGCTCAAGAACAAAGCTACGACTGTTTCGCACAAATGTCGAATCTGTGCTTTTTTATGGGTGCAGCACTTGGAAGGTTACTTCAGCCATAACAAGAAAGCTGCAAACCTTCGTAAATAGATGTCTTCGTAACATCCTAAGGATTTTCTGGCCAAACCGTATTTCAAATGAGGTCCTTCATAGAAGGACAGGTCAGGAACCTATAGAATCTATAATACGAAGACGTAAGTGGCAATGGATTGGACATACGCTTCGAATTGTAACGAATGCATTGCAGGCCAAGCAATGCAGTTTAATCCACTCACACAAGAAGGAAGAAGAGCTGGACGACCGAGAAGCACATGGCGCAGGACAGTCGAGGCGGAATCAACGTCACTAGGCAAGAGTTGGAGGGAGCTGAAACACATCTCCGGAAACCGTACACGATGGCGCGTAGGCGTAGTAGAGGCCTTATGCCCCTTAAGGGGTTTCCAACGGATTTAACAGGTCTGAGGAAATAAGTAAAGTAAGTAAGTCTATGTGTCAATGTGGTTTCAAATAAAAACTAGACCTCTCTGTATTTATAGTGCTCAACACCTTTAAAAACGATAATGTTGACAAGATACCTACCTGAACTTTTAAAATTAGTAATTGATCCTGTTATTTCTTCAGAAATCCAAAAAATATTTTGATAGCAATGATTGCAGATGAAATTGAAGCTATTCAAATTTTAGCTTAAATAAGAGTTAAATTAACATGAGAGCAGCTTGGAACATCATCAAATTCGGTACGGTCTTTCATAATGCCGAAGTTTAACTTTAATGCTAAGGATAACATTAACATAATCGACTGGAATGTGGGTATTTTTTGCGATCCACCGATGTTAAGAATCATTGGTCTTGATGTCATTAAGTATTGTATTCAAAAGTCCAAATTGATTTGAACTATAATTTGGCGTTCATAAAAGATTATTCTTATAACACTTAAGCAACGGAGCGTTGCGTTAAATTCGTTACTGGAGCTTCAGCTGCTGTCTGTTTTATTGAAACTTTCTATAACCTTGATTCCATTTTGTTGTCAAAAACTTTAAACTTGATATTATAATAAATAAAGACGAATTTTGGTTAGTGCCACGAAACTGAATTCGAAGAAAAAAAATCGAGCCACCCTATTATACAGTCCTATATTATCCCTTTTATGGACAATCAGAGGCACATCTAACTTTGACAATGAGGGGGGAATCGAAATATGTACTATGGAGGTACTTGTAAATATTTACAAAAACAAGAAAAAAAAAACTTAAAGCATGACAAACAAAAAAGAAACAAATAAATTAACGCACAATCTATATTTTGTCTTAAGTATATAAAGTGTGTGGTGTAATAAACATAATTTATAACTTTTTATATCGATTGGAGCTTAATGCATATGGGCATACTATAAATACCTGATACATCCACTATACCTATAGAGTTATAAACTTGCAGGTGTAAATTGCTGATAAGAAAAGGTAGAAAAACGCATCAACTGATGGCTTATCGATAAAA
This sequence comes from Eupeodes luniger, assembly GCA_951509635.1. Taxonomy (NCBI): domain Eukaryota; kingdom Metazoa; phylum Arthropoda; class Insecta; order Diptera; family Syrphidae; genus Eupeodes; species Eupeodes luniger. The sequence continues at coordinate 120,518,714 of OX608073.1, read as the reverse complement.
GAAAAAATGTATGAAATGTGTTGACTCTCAATATGACATCGTAAATTAGTTTTTTTTTGTTTTTGTAATTTGGTGAAATGTTAAAAGTTCAAAAAATCAAAAAAAAAAGATGAAGAAAAGGCTGATTTATGTTCAAGCTATCAACAAGTGTACTTTTACAGCTGATTTGATATCGGCTTTTAATGGTTTATCTCAAAGTTTAGGAGTTTATAAAAACAAAATTATTCGAATTTAAAAGGTATTGGTGCATCTTTGAATGGTATCATGAAGGAGAACTAAATGGAATATAGATGTTTTATTTTTAAAGTATCTTATTTAAAAATACATACAAATAAATTGATATTTTGACTATTAAAAGTTAAATACCATCCTCTATCTTTCTACGAATATACACAGAAGATTGTGTGAGATGTGTTGACGGCATTGGATATTATCGGTTTATAAGCAAAACAACTTCAGAATTCAGAAAACAGCTTCAAACCAGACGATCTATTGAAACGAACTTAACCCTACTTGTTTATGTTATTATTGAGTTTATCTTGTAGCATAGAGGTGCAACCTAATGGAACCACATGGCTTTTAATCATATTCATATTGTTCAATTCGACCTACAGTGGAGTTTTAAAAAAGGTACAGGCTGAAGACGCCAAATCAAAATCCCCTTAAACAGTCGTTTTTGTGGATTTATTGTATTTCTTGATGAACCTTACTGTCGTTCCCTATACTTACTTGTTGCCTTAGACGTTAAGATGAAATGACGCTTGCTGCTAAGGCTGAATATTTGGTTTTGGAGTCCAAAAACAAACAAACACGGCGTTGCCAATGGTCAAATAACTTTGAGTTGTGAGTTTTTGAATTTTGAAATCAAAGACCTAAGGCTCATTTGCCCAAACACTAAATTTTGCAACTTTGCAAAAAAATATTATCAAAGTAAAATATCAAAGTGTTTCACAAAATTTGCAAAGTGACAAGAATTTTCAAAATTGTAAAATTTTGTGCAAAGATGCAACACCGTTATAAATTATTTTACAACGGTTTTTTGAAAGAAAAAATTTGTTTGCCATAAACTATCTAAACTGTCAAATTCCATTGAAGAATGGCTACAATGTCGATGGATTAAAGAACTTCTACAAAATCAGACATTTTTGAAATTGAGATGAATCAACGCTTTAGCCCTAAAATTCAAAATTCATGTTCTTTGGTAAATTCATCAAAATTAAAAAAAATAAAAGCATATGTCCATTGTCTTTTTAACTATTATTTACTTCTTGGTTTTCAAATCGGTTCATTTTTCAATAACTGTTCAAAACAAACTCTTATTTGCAAATGAACATTTCTCTTTGCATATTTCTGAAAAGCTTTTCAAAATTCTAAATATAATTTGCAAAGTTTATTTTTTTGGTGAAACAAAAAGAACAAATACTTTGAAAATTACCAAACTTTTCACTTTTCAGAAAAGACTTACATAGCACTTTGCAAATTTGAATTTGGTGGAACGTAATTTGCAAAGTAAAAGTTTAAAGTGAAATGTGAAGTGTTTGTATTAATTGTTTAGTGACGGGTTTTTCTGCACTATACGAGGAATACAAGGACTGCCTTGAGCTGTGCATTAAACTCTGACGAAAAATCGTCAAATCGTCTGTAATTTGACTCGCTTTAAATGTTGAAGAGCCAACTTGAAAGGGCCATAGCGTCTGTTTTAAAATCAAAGTATGTACTTCAAATTTATAAGAATATATTAGTATTTACAAGTTTTGAATACCAAAATGAAGTGAAACAACATATGTAGTTGAGTAAAGCATTTAACATTCTCGATGTGCGGTTAAAAAAACGAATCTGCATACTTGACAGTACGTCCGAAATTGAGGTCATTATTAAGGCTGAATTTTTTGAGAGGAGAGGGGGAATGCTACTGGCTAATTCGACAGAATATTGTTTGTAACAATATCGGTAAAACAACGTAAAGCAAAAGACATTGCGTCGGTGTTCGAGTTATGTAGAGTAGATGTTTCGGTTATAGTTCTATCGATTATCATTTTCAAAGCCGTTGTTTTAGGGACACCTGCCAAAATGCGAGTACGAATGAAGGCTTTGTAAATTCCAGGAAGGTCGGACGGGATGCAAAATCACTTGCACCGTGTCGTCGGAGAAATTGCAAGCACCTGGCAGGATTTTTGGTAATATCGATTATGTGATAATTCCATAAGAGGTGATCTGTGATAAACATATGAAGTACTGAAAGTTGATTGGTTTCCTCGATGCAAGTTCCAAGTGGGAACCGCTTGAACAACAACAGACGACATTAAATGTTTGAAGCATTTAATTAATTCCCCATTGGACAATGCTGTCGAGATCGGAATTTAATGATCTTATCATACGCTGCCGTTGAAGTTCCACATCCGAAGGACAAGGATTTTCATCTAGAAACGAATATAAAAAGCTGTAGGTATTGTCGGTCATCAGCAAAACAGTGTAATGGACTAGTATTGGCAGAAAAAGAGGTTATTTATGAATAAAAGGAAGAGAGTCGGAGATAAAACGGAACCCTCTGGGACACCATCATTTGTTTATGCGAAACACGCATTTTTGATAAGAGAGTTTGGTGCCAAACTGCTTTTGAAATATTAAATTGAAGTATATGCATATTAAAATGGATTTTAATTTAAAAGCAAAACAATAATCGCATTTTAAATATTTTCTTTTTTGTGTTCTACTTTTATCTTATTGTAAGCCGCCACTTTTAACGTATTAGGAGTTGTATATTTACGTGATTACATCATATTTACACATTCCAAATTATTTTAAGTCCAAAAAAATCAAATTATCTAATTCTATAATTGTTAAGTACACAAAATATGTGTAAGCGATGACAACTTCTACCAAGCCCATCATACAAAAGTTCTAGTCATCATAAGCTGAATAATTCATGTATACACATTTTATATTTTTCATCCATTTGGGACAACTTAAAAAGATACCAATTATAAATAGACCCAGAGTAGAATAAATTTACCAACGAAAACTAAAAGTTAACAAGGGAAAAACTAAATATACCTACATACATACATACATACTCTCGTATAGCTACACCATGCCTAGTTAAATAGATAGTTCCAAAAATGGTCCCATGTTTGACGTGGTTTGTATAAGTATATATAAGCCCGCTTATTTGCATAATTAATGATGAATTGTAAATGTAAATGCGATTTAAATGATATAGGGCTCAGGTGATGGTTAAGTTAAAAGTATCTTTAAATATAGGAACAAAAAGACATCAGGAACAATAATGAAATAAATATAATTTATTGTTTATTACAAAACCATCACCAACCACTACAGCAACGGCCGACTCGACTCGACTGTGGGTAGTCGTAAATAACTGTACCTATAGTTTTAACTTCGCCTTTGAATTCAATATTCATTTTATAATGTGTACCGGTATACTCGTACCTTACCTACCCACTTAAATGTAAACGTGCGTCCGTCGCGTCGTTTAAAAATTGTATTTTTTGACTATTAAGTTGCATGCATTGGGGGTAATCGTTATTGAATGATTTTTATGTTCTAAGAACAATGACGTGACTTGAAGAGTTTTTAAAGGAAGACAACTTTTCTTTTTTGTTTGAAAATAGACCAGTGCCGAATTGACGACAAGAGCACTGAGCACTTACTTGCTCAGCGACGATTACATTTCAGGGAACTTTATAAAGAGTGTATTTGGACTTATTGTTGGAGTTTAAGCTCTTGAGTCTTCTAATTTTTACCATTAAAAAGCAGAAACTACTTTGAAATTGATTGGGTTTTTCAATAGGGACTTCACTACTTTAAATTTAATTTTTGAACGCATCCTTTCATCGCTATAATCATCGAACTGTCATTGTCAATTTATTTAGTAAATTTAACATTTTCGTCATTACACGAATTTTCTACCAAACTCGGAGTCGTTCACTGCAACTTTAAAAACGTTAACTCGAATTTTTGGTCGTAAATTTCGGACTACAGTAGTTTTTTTTTGGGGATTCCATAATATATAGTGTAGAAATGAAACCCTCTGAACTGCGCCAAAAACAAAGGCATCAGTCTCTTATGCATCACTTAAAAGATCCTTTTTACCGTATTACGAGAACGTCTGAAGCCGTTCGTCTATAACCTGTAAGGTCCATATCAGTGTGGCTTCAGACCAGGAAATTCCACTACTGATCAAATAATCGTACTACGGAAGATCTATAGGAAAAAACTCAGGAACTTTAAATCGATACCCACCATCCAATCATCGATATCAAGGCCGCGTATGACAATATCTAATATCTATAGAGAAGAACTTTACAAAGGGATGTCTAGTTTTATATTCCTGTCAACCTTGTCCAGAATGGTAATGAAAAATGCACACTGCTCTATAAATGACGAAAAAGATCGCACCGATGCCTTTGATTTCAAAAAAGGTTTTAGACAAGGCGATGTACTGTCCTGCGACTTCTTCAACATCGTTCGGAAAGAATTGTGTAAAACTCAATCGTCAACACTAAAGGCAATTACAAGAATATGCTGTCATCAAGAAAGGACATTGAACAACGAAGACGTCTTGGAGTTGTCACAATGGACAACTAAGGAGTTTGTCTACCTATAGTCACCGCTATAAATGAAGGAAACAACACCAACGCCAGCGCTGAAATCAAAAAGAGAATGACTCTAGCAAATCACTGCTTCTTTAGATTCAGAATACAATTAAAAGTTTTAAAGTCTCTCGAGCATCTATAGTCACCCTCTATAAGATACTAATCATCCCAATAGTCATTTATGGCTCTGAGGCTTGGACTTTGTCAAGGCAGGAAGAGAACGTTTTAGGATGCTTTGAGAGAAAATGTTTAGGTGACTCTTGATCCCGTCTGCATAGATGGAGAGTGGAGGAGAAAATACATTGAAGAACTGTACGGGCTGTACAGCGACACTGATCTAATTCAAAGAATAAAAGTCCAACGAATTAGATGGCTGGGTCATGTAGAGCGAACGTAAATCAACGCTTCAGCCCGAAAGGTCTTCGAATCCAATCCCTAGAACCTCGGCCAACTTGGCTTGCGAACTTAGAAACAGCTAGGTTGGAAACGAGCTGGCTGTACACACATGTTGGTTGAGGTCCGTCTTTTTAACTTTCACTAAATTGTTCTAACTCTGAACCGAAAGGCAAAATGATGGAAATGCTTCAAGAAGTCATAGACAATTTTGACTTTTAACATAAATGAGAGGAAATTCCCAAATTTATATATAATAAATATTTAAATACAGTAGAAGACACAAAAAAATTATGAAATTGGATTATTAAAGTAATTAAAGTCAAAAACGGGTAATAACTCAATCAAATCTTATACAAAAATCTCTTAAAAAAAATTTGAATGTGTTATTTGAAGAGCCAGTTTATCTAGTCAAGTTTCAAAAACCTGTGCTATCTGCACCACTTCATCACGCAAAAAACTGCATTCCCATACAGTATTAGGGTAGAACTATAGAGCTTTAGGTCGTGTTTTGATTGATTCTTGATGATTTTTCCAACTTGAATGTCTTCAAGTACACTTGTCAACAAAACAAATTATAGTAGAATCCATAATTTGAAACATTAATTTATAGATTAAGCTTATACCCCGATTTCAATAAATTAGAGTAATTAAACCAAAATATCTGAAAGCCCTTAGAATACCAAACACGTATGTTGGAGGCCTTAGGGGATCACAATTCCCGGATTTTTTTCAAAGTATGTATAAGGCTACAGTTTTGAACATTAAATCGTTGAACTTAATATTTTAAACATATCGTCTTAGACACCGATGCCATTGAAATCAGTGGTAAATATTGAATCGGGTTAAGAATTTCACATTCGTGTAGTGCGGCCCGACAAAGAATCTCTGTATTTAGTAAATCAAAAAATGGACTCCAGGATATGAGAATTTTTAGAAGAATGTAACGGCGTATTTCACTATACCACTGTTTGCTAAAACAGCGATAAAATATTATAAAATATAAAAAATATTGCCGTGATATCTTCCACTAAAACGTATTTTTAGTCCATCTTCCATTTTTGTGTGTAAAAGGCCAGTACAAATGTCACTGCGTTGCGCTACTGCATTACAAATACTACCTCCAATATGAAATGAAATTTGTGTAATTTTATTTTATGTTTATTAAAATTTTCGTCACGTTTTCGAGTGTTTGTTCCGCATTCTTAAGTAAAAACGCCTGATGTTGGCAAACCCTAAAAACTTAACAAAAAAAAACCAATAAAACAAACAACAACGGAGCATTTTTGATCTGGAAGAAAATCATGAAATGCATTTTAAGGTTCCTCTGAGGATTTTCTTCGAACGTAAAAGAAAAGATAACCTCAAAAATTGTGTATTTAATTTTGGTTGCACTTGTGTATTCTATGTGTGGGTTTGTTTGCGTTTTTAACAGTTTTTTTTCTGTATTTTTAAAAGAAACGTGTGTGTGTTTAGAGTTTTATTTTATTTGTTTTTTAATTTTTTTTTTTTTAGATCAAAGTGCGCTTAAGTGTTGAATTTTTGTTTTACTGATAGCTCGTTTATAAGTCGTAAAACACAGCACGTTGCAACTAAGTAAATAGTGTTTTTTTGTTTGTTAAATTGGACATGTGGTGCTGGTGGCTTGATTCAAAAAGTTGGAAGCTGAACGAAGAGAAGGGTGGATGGATGTATCGTACTACGGGGCTAAGCGATTGGTATCCAAAATGAAAAAAAAAAGATAGATAGGTATTAATACTTAATGTCGAACTTTGAGGCACATTGCAGTTGCATATGTTTACTGTTTTATGTGTGTCTAAGAAGGAAGGTGTTACATTTTTTTTTTTTTTCAAAAATAAAGTAACAATCAACAATATACCTGTGATGAAGTTGATGCCGTAAGCGTTTGTTCGAGTATTTAAAAATTATTTTACATACAGTTTTCGTTAAAATAATTGAAGGGTAAGGGTGTTTTTTTAAGGGGTATAGAACTTTGAAATGGAATAAAACAAAGATTGTTTTCTTAAATTGACATACATTTTTTTTTTTTTTTTATAATAAGCCCACACTCAAGGGGATATTACTACCCTTATTATGTAAAGACACAGTGTGAGCACTAGGAAAGGGAGAGAGGGGTTGAAAGGAGGTGTCGGTGCACATTGGTTTTGAATTCCTGTATATTGCAATGGCTGGGAAAGACAGAGTGTGGTAAGGAATTCCACATTCGCGTAGTACGGCTAAAGAATGAATCTCTGTACTTGACAGTACGACCGAAGCTGGGCTCGAGGGTAAATTGATGAGCATTCCCAGAAGCGCGAGTATTACGGTTGAACTGTTTAAATGAAGGAATGCAGCTGGCTATTTCTCTAGAGCATAAACCGTTAAGATAGCGGTAAAAGAGGGTGAGACAAGAAACTTTTCAACGATGTTCAAGCGACGTAAATGATCTTATGATAAACTGTCCAAAAGGCTTACATAAGTTGCAGGAGCACCAGCCCAGATATTGGAGTTATGCTCAAGCTTTCGACATACATATATAAGCCTTATAGATAACAGCCAGATCAGAGGGGGAGAAAAACTTCTTGTATCGCCTTAGAAAACCCAAACATCTTGCCGCATTTTTGCCGACATCGCCTATGTGATCGTTAAACAAGAGGTGGTTGGTGACACACATACCGAGCATATCGAGGTGTTCAGTTTCATTGATGCAAGTGCCATCCATGGATAAGGGCAATGGGGGTATATCTCGCTTTAACGATACAAGACAGCATTGCGTTTTCGAAGCATTAAATTCCACGCGGTTTTGTATTCCCCATTGTACAATTAAGTTCGGAATTTAATGAACTTATCATATTTTTTGATTGCAGAGGGATGTGAATCTGAAAACGAATATGAAAAGCTTAGAGTAATATTGTCAGCGAAACAATGTATTGGAATAGAAGTTGCAGACAGGAGATCATTAATAAAAATGAGAAAGAGTGTTGGAGATAAAACGGAGCCCTGGGGTACACCAGCAGTTATTTTGTGATTTTCAGACTTGAACCCATCCAATACTACTTGTATTGAACGATCCGAAAGGTAATTACTAATCCAATGAAGGAGGGATTCATGAAAACCGAAAGCAAGCATTTTCGATAAAAGAGCCTGATGTCAAACCCTATCAAGTGCAATGATCTTACTTTCTCCTAAACGATTTAAAGATTTGCTCCACTGTTCGATGAGATGAACCATGAGATCACCAGTGGATCTATTGCTGCGAAAGCCGTATTGTCGGTCATTGAGAAGCTTTCGATCTTCAAGATATTTCTTGAGTTGATAATTAATCAGCGTTTCCATGACCTTGGAAAGAAGGGACGTAAGTGCAATCGGTCGCCTTTTTTGGGGATGGGCTGGACAAATGCAATTTTCCATGTGCTCGGAATGAAAACTGAGGAGTAGGACAGATGAAAAAGCTTATGTAGTGGTTTTGCCAGACTTGAAGAACACCTCTTCAGAACAATAGCGGGAATACCATCCGGACCAGCGGATTTATGTATGTTGAGATTTTTTAGGACTCTCGCCACAGTACGAGTTCGAAAAAATATTGGCCCCATAGAATCAGTAACGCGTTCAATGATAGGCGGAGTCATAACACTCACTGGCAGCGTTGAATTGGCGGCGAATTGCCTAGCAAAGAGATTAGGTTTTTCAAGAGAGCTAACAAATGGAGTATCATTGACAACGAGCGTGGGAACCTCATGTTTTTTACGAATGACCAAAAATGTGTACTGCCTTTGGGACATTGCAGTATTTTTTGCCGTAATATTTGGTCATGTAAAAATTTAGTCCGTCGCCTTTATTCAAAAGATAATCTTTTAGTATTATAATTTGAATATGGTTTCTGTCATATGACAGCTGCCGCTGACTCGAAAGTAAACTAATCTGGAGGTAAAATGTCTGATAGCTTATTCCAACATTTTTAACTATGTTATATAATATGTTATTAACAACTTCGAACTTTCTCTTAGATTGGAAAAAGGACAAAGTAGTTTCTTGTCTCTGAAAATGCCACAGAGTTCCGTCTCAATGCAATTTTTCCGTTTCTCACAAAGGTGTTTAAACTGTTTTAAAGCAGTTACAGAATTACTGATCAATCAACAACCTCTTAAGTCACTGCCAATCTAATTTTCAGCCTTAGTTCTTGTGACTGATAAAATAAGAATCGAAAATGATCAAATAACACTGTTAATATTATTGGACTTTTCTAAGGCCTTTGACACTGTAAGTGTAATAAGCTGAGAAATAATTTTGGCTTCTCCTTAGATTCTTTTAAACTAGTTTAATCGTACCTTAATGGTAGACAAGAATGTATAGTGGAATATGAACGGCCTTCCACTTTTTTGAATGTTTCTGCTGGAGTGCCTCAGGGATCTATCCTCAGTCCCATCCTTTTCTCACTATAAGTGAATGAGCTGCCACATATTGTTAAAAACTGTATGATTAATTTATATGCCGATGATGTGCAGCTCATTATAAGTCGACTGTTTACTGCGTAAAATGATGTTGTAGCTTTAAGGAATAAGGATTTACATCGCATTCTACAATGTTCAAAAAGGAACAGCACTTCCGATCCGTCGTAAAATCTTTGATCTTCCTATTCTAAGCCGCTTAAAGTTGGAAGATGAAATAATTGATTATGTCAACACAGCTAGGAATCTAGGACTTATTTTCAACCGCACCCTTACGTGGAATTACAACCTTAACAGTGTCCACTTAACTAGAAGTTTTAACCCAAGAAAGACTAAATTGCTACTTGATAAAAAACTCTTACTACAAATTATTCTATACTCATGTGGAGTTTTCTGTAATTTGGACACTGCAACTAGCCGCAAACTAAATGTTGCATAAATAAAAATACTATACGCTTTGTTTTTAATAGACAACTTACTTAACTTCTGATCGGCATGAAATCATTTAATCCTTTCGGGACGGGAGTGGGACATTTACATATAAATATTCTTTGTTCTGTACCACTCTCGTACCGAAAGGGTTAAACCCGACAACCGGATTATCTACACTGCAGGCAGAACTTCCCCAGTTCAACAAGGACGTTTATGCTCATACAACCTCGTTTCAATTACTTAGTTAATGAGTGTCAATTTTTCGTCCATGTTACAGGCTTTTGAAACTTCCTACCTATTGCTATTTAAGGTACATATAAGAAGAAACAGAAAATTTAGGAATTTAGTTTTCAATTTATTTGGCAAATTGTTGAATAAGGCCTTCATTATTTGTTTTATTTTATAATTTGTTCTTCTTAAATTTTAATAAAATTTAAATCTTTCATTTGGTTAAAATAAATTTTAAAATCTAAATTAATATTGAGGCTGGTAAAATGTATGAGACTCATGTCCTATTTTGTAGGTGATTTTGAAATAAATAAATACAAATACAAGTACAAAATTTGTCTTCTTTCATTACAATTTCTTAAGCATCATCAAACCTTTTTTTAACCTTGTTCCTATGTTTACTCTTTAAGCTTGCAGTAATAAAAAAAGTACCTTTTGTAATTTTTGCAGTTGTCCACTTAAATCTCTCCTTAAACTTTATTTACTCTATCAATTTTTCAATTCCCACTTAACTTAACTAATAATTATATCCGAATAAATAATGATTAATTAAGAAAAATTTCGCAAATTGTTAAAAAACAATAAAAACTATACACAATTTTCGAAGTAAATTAACCATTAGCGAAAAGTATGATTAACTTCAATTTTAATATTCAATGATTGTTCAATGTTCAACTCCCCACAATCGACTTTGGTTTGATTATAATAAGTTTCCGAATTATATATGAATTTTTAAATTATTAAAATTGTTTTCTCTACGCCTCCGCCGCCGCCCGCCGCGCCCGTGGCCTATACAAAGGTGGTTCTACAAACAACTTTAATTAATTCTTTGGAATTATGTTTAGAAGTAATAAAACATAATACAAAAACACATTAAATTGTAACAATTTCTTGCTAAAGGTTCTCAATTATCACGTCAATTTTAAAATTCAATAGAAACTAAATTAATAAATAAAAAAAAAAAAGAAAAAAAGACATCCCCACAAAGGCCCCGGCGAGATTCGAACTCACGATCTCCTGTTTACTAGACAGGCGCTTTAACCAACTAAGCCACGGCGCCAAGTTGAATTTGGACGAACAAAAGTGATTCATGTGTTTGCACAGTTCCCATGATGATTGTGTGTATATTTAGCTTTTATAATTTTGAAGGAGAATCATTGGAAACAATATTTTCATTTCTTGCTGTTTCGAAGGAATTTTTTAATAACGAAATAAGTACATACTATGTTTATTTTTAAAAATTCAAAATTCAAATAAATTATATTTTATTATTTTTGTACATACGAGTATTAATACACTGAAAAAAACTATTTTATAAAAATAAATATGGATGTATTCAACTGTTGATATTTATCATTATGAATGACATTATTTAAAATGATATAAAGAGAAACGTATTTTTTTTAAAAACGTGTGGTTTTCAATCTGGCAATACTTTTTTCGGAATTGGTGTTTTGACAGTTGTCACTTCGTGCAGAACATCAATCAATTAATTTATTGAAGGAAACTTTTGGTGAGCGCATTACCTCGCGTCGTCGTCGTAGACATGTGACGTGGCATCCAAGACCTTGCGATTAAACGCCGCATCACTATTTCTTAAGGGATTACGTGAAGTCGGTTGTCTACGCAGATAACCCCGAGACGATTGACGCCATGGAAGAGATTATCCGGCGCGATATTGCTGACATAGGGCCCTTTTTAAGATTTGTTTTACATTCTTGGCCACAATATTAAATTATATGCGTTTTATTTATTAACTTCCCATAGGAAGTTATTGTAATCAGTCCGATTTGTCGAATTGAAAATTTTGACATTTCTCGACGTTTCAAGGTCCCTAGAATCGAACTAAAAGATTTTTAAAAGGATGCCTGTGCGTGCGTGTGTACGTAAGTACATATGTATGTTGGCGACGTTTTTTTCCATATCCATAGTTCAAGAACCAGTAGAGATATCGACTTCGAATAAATTTTATTATACAGATAATAAAGGAAAGAAAGGGTTCTCAAAAAGATTGAGTGGGTGTTTTTTTTCATATAGCAATTTAAAAAAAAGGTGAACATTTTGGTTAACCCTAAATATCTCACGAACTAATGAAGCTAGAGACTTGAAATAAATTTTATATTATATATTATATTATGGAACGTGATACCAAATAAAATTTAATTTAATTTAATTTATTTTTTGGAAAAACTAACAATTTATTAAAGGTTTTTTTTTAATAAATACAAAAAAATTAAAAAAAATATTTGTCACCTCAAATATTTTACAAACAAAAAATGATTTTATCTCCAAAACAATTGAGTGCAACGGAGAATAACGTTTTTAACATCTGGTAAAATTTTGAGAAAATCGAATTGACAGTTTTTTTACAAAAAATAAAAACCTAAAAAAAAAATTACTAAAAGTAAAATTGATTTTCGACTCAAAATTTTGAAATATTGGCTTCAAATCAATTTTATTTTATAAAAAATATTATTTTCAATATTCGATACAATTTTGAGAAAAATCTATACGACAGTTTTTTTTACAAAAATAAAAACCTAAAACAACATTACTAAAATTTTGTAAAAATTGGTTTTCGATTCAAATATCTTTTCAAAAATTTGAGGTATTGGCTTCAAATCAATTTTATCTTTTAAAAAACATTGTTTTCAATATTCCATAAAATTTTGAGAAAAATCGAATTGAAAGTTTTTTTTTACAAAAAATAAAAACCTAAAAAATAAACATTACGAAAATTTGATAAAAATTTGATAATAATTAAAACTAATTTTGTCTTATAATAAATATTGTTTTCAACATTCGGTAAATTTTTGAGAAAAATCGAATTGACAATTTTTTTACAAAAAATAAAAACCTTAAAAAAACAATACTAAAACTTGGTAAAAATCTACTTTCGACTTAAATATCTTTTCAAAAATTAAAAATATTGGCTTCAAACTTATTTTATCTCACAGAAAATATTGTTTTCGACATTCAGTAAATTTTTTTTTAAAAATCCAACAGTCTGTTTTTTCATAAAAAAAATAAATTCTACCAAAAATAGTACGCAAATTTGGTAAAAATTGATGTTCGGTTCTTCATATCTCTTGAACAATAGAAGATATTGACTTCAAATTAATTTCATTCATCCAATTTGTATTTATTTATATAAGAAATACATTTTTTTAAGATATGCTACTAAAATTGGTAAAAATTGGTTTTCGACACAAAATCTCGTTAACAAAAAAATATTTCGAAATCAAACTATTTCATTATGCAAAATATTGTTGGCAATTTTAAAATTTTTAAGAATAATTCATCTGACAACTTTTTTTAGAAAACACGAAAACCTACAAACTCTTAAGCAAAACAAATCGACCGACGGGATAGGAAGTTATCAGTGTGGGTCGCATCCCAGCCTCTTTTCTTTGAAAACCACATCACTTACGTGTTTACAAAGAAGTCTAAAGAAAGCATAAACAGCGAATGTATAGGGTGATTTTTTGTACAATTATAAAACTTTAATTTGACAACACTATTTTTACTGGCGGCCATTTTGACAGTAGTTGTCAAGTGATTTACTTTTAGTTTTGTTTGGCTTCCAAATTATGCAAATAAATTTTTGAAAATCATGGTTGCGTTTGAAATTTTTAAAAGAGAATTATGTTTAGCGTTTGTTTTGAATAACGCTAAACTTAAACAAAATGTCCATATCTTGACAGTTTTATCTTACTTTATAAGTATACTGAAGCTTTGTAAAGGTCAAATTTAGTAAAGTACACATGTACATACGAGAGTATTTTGAAAAAATATTTGAAAGTTTTTATTTATTTTTTAATGTAAATGTAAATGATGATGTAGAATCTAAAAGGTTGGCCATCTAGTGGTTCATTTTTAAAATATAAGTAGTTTTGACACTGACAGCTCTAATTCTTGATATAAAGTCAGTATCATAGCAGAAAATATTGAAAAATTACAAGGTCAAATTGACAAAGGAATTGAAGGCGCTAAACCATCCACTTAGTTATTGCTTCTGAGTTTGAGTCTAAGGGCAGCTTGAATAAGATATGGATTTTGGGTGAAAAGTCATCTTTTCTGACGAGGCTCTTTTCTGACGAGGCGACTCTATTAACAAGCTGTCCTGTTAACAATTTGTACATAGAAAGTAAATGTTTGTGCAAATAATGGAGTGGTGACATCATGCCAGACCAAAGTAGTAAGGAAATAAGCAATCCGGCAGAAACCACGACCAAGGTCTTGAAAAATCACTGGGAAAGACAGAGTGTTGTAAAAGCATTACACATTCACGAAGTACGGGGCTTAAGAACGCATATCTGTACTTGACAGTGAGACCGAAATTGGGCTCGAGGGTATATTGATGAACGTTCTTAGAAGTCGGAGACCAAACGGAGCCTTGGGATCTACCAGCGTTTATTTTATGCGCTTCAGACTTAGAATCATCTAATACTTGTATTGAACGGTCATAAAAGTAATTTTTAATCCAACGAAGGAGAGTTTCATTCAATTTCGATAAGACGGCCTGATGCTAAAACTTATCAAATGCTTTTGAAATATCAAGTGCAATAATCTTACTTTCTCCAAAACGATGTACAAATTTGCGGATTTATGTATGTTGAGATCTCTTAGGACTCTCACCATAGTACGAGTGCGAAAAAAAGATTAGTCACATTGAATCACTAGCGCGCTCAAGGACAGGCGGAGTCATAAAACTTATTGGCAGCGTTGAACTGGTGGCGAAGTGCATACCAAATGGATAAGCTTTCTCTAAAGAGCTTACAAATGGAGTGTCATTAACAATGAGCATAGGAACAACAGAGGAAGAGGAAGAATTCCTCATGTTTTTTGCCAAGGACTTAAAATGTTTACTGCCTACGGGACATTGCAGTATTTTTTGCCGTAATTTTTGGACAATCAAAAATTTGGTCCGTCGAATATGGGCGTTGCAGGCATTCCTGGCTTACTTGAACTTTTCCGTTTTTTCTCATTTGGGTTGGCTTTTTCAAACATCAGAAATTTACTTCTTTGACTCTGATAACCTCTTTGTTGCTCGAATTAAATCATGAGTTCCGATACGAAAAATACATATGTTTTCTAAAACACTATTACATTCATTTTAAATACTATTTATATATTAAGGACTTCACTTATTCACTTACGCCATAGTTTTCTTCAAAACAAATCATTTCATTATAGGACAAAGAAAAATTTCTCACAAAAGTCTCTTATTTATTTATTTCACTTAAGTATTAATTAATTTATTTATATTTCAAAATGGTTTATATATAATTAAGTATTAACATCTTTGTTTATTTTAATTTGAATTTGTATTTAACAAAAAAAAAAAAAAAAAGAAACTAACATCACTTTTCACGAAACGCACCAAAATAAACAAATTCCTCATTTTCCAATCCACTTTTCTAAAAGAAATAGTGTCAACAAGTGAAAATATATAAGACAAACTATTTTTGTTGACAAAATCCTTCCGACAATTTAAGAGAGAAGAAGGCTAAAGATAAAGTGTAAGGACGAAAGCTAATATAATATCAAATAAAAAAGGATTGAAGACAAACTGACAGTGTTGTTGGTGTACTGTACACAGTGGGTAATTAAAACTTCCCTACACTAAATTCACAGAATATAACCAATCTATCTCAATTTCCTTGTAAATTGATTGCAAAAGGAAGGAAACAAAGACAGGAGAAACTGTTTAATATATTTTGGTTGAGGTGACCATATATTTTCGAAGGAAGTAATTTTATAGATAAATAAAAGTAAGTTCAAGAAAGGTTCATAGTCCTATCGAAGTGGCTTCAGACCACTGATCAAATATTCACATTAAGGTAGATCTTGGAAAAAAACCTAGGACCTATCAAGGTCGGAAAAGATCAAATCGCTGCTTTTGATTTCAAAAAAGTGTTTAGACAAGGCGATGCACTGTCATGCAACTTTTTCAGCATCGTTCTGGAAATAAGTGTGCAAAACTCAATCGTCAACACGAGGGGCACAATCTTCCAAAGGTCTGTCCAATTATTTAGATATGACGATAATTGGAAGATCAAGGCTTGATATCAGTGGTTTGTTTTTGAGTAGTTAATGAGACCAAGAATATGCTGTCATCAAAAAAGGATATTGAACAACGACGTCTTAGACACGCTGAAGTCATACGGAGAATGCAAATCGCTGCTTCTTTGGACTTAGAAGGCAATTTAAAGTAGTAAAGTCCTCTTTCGAGTCACCCTCTGTAAAACACTCATCATCCCGGTATTCATTTATGGCGCTGAGGCTTAGACCCGCTCAAGGCAAGATGAGATCGTCTTAGGATGCTTCGAGCGAAACATTTCTTGGGAGACTTTTGGTCCCGTCCGCATGGATGGAAAGTGCTGAAGAAGATACAATGACGAATTAAATCGTCAGTACAGTTTACAGCGACACTAAACTATTCAAAAGAATAAAATTCTAACGACTTAGATAACTGGGTTATGTAGAGTTTATGTATTGGATATCAACTCTAGCCCGGAAAGTCTTCGAATCCAGTCCCTAGGACCTTAATTAACTTGGCGTGCTAAACTGGAGACAGCTAACTAAGGACCGGGCAGGCTAGAGACACATGTTGGTTGATGCCCAGGTCCTGGACTGTAGCACCACTTTAAGTTAGCAAGTAGGTATAAAATCTAGCAAGTCACTTTTAAAAAGTTGAACGAAAATCAAGCTCTTTTTATTGAATCATGGCACCAACAAAGAACAAAACCGACAATTAGGCTTAACTGAAAGAATAAACAAAACAACAAAAAGAATAAAATCAATTTTAAACGTTTATTTTGAATTCAAAAAAAGCAAACTCGAAATCAGGAATGGTCACCATAAATTGCTTCTTATATCCAACCATATTTATCTCAGTCGTAATTAATTTACGACAAAGTATAAATAACAAGATTCCTACTTTCGAGGGAACAAGAATATCTTATTGAAACCGCATGAAGGATACAGCATAGTTGCGTGTAGAATTTCATATTCCTTCTAATAGCAAAGTCCAAGCTAACTGAAAGAAACGCGTTTTATTCAAGACCAAGAGCGCATAAATTATGCAAAAAGTCTCCACAGCTTCTTCAGAACAAAAGAAAATATGAGATTTTTCGTGGGTGTCAGAAATACAAACATCCTGAGATTCTAGCCCTTCTTCAATTTCCAATCCAACAACATCCTGCAGCAGTGCAGTGGGTCGATTCGATAGAGTAAATTGAGTCAAGTAAATTAAATGAATTGTGGAACGAATTTCTCAAGGGAACAATCCAGAAAAAAAAGATTGAAACATGAAGAAGGACGTAGGGAGGTCGGAAGAAGGGTGTATGGAATAGTAGTTGTCTAGGATGAGACAAATTGACCGCCATGTGCGGAGCGGTGCGGCCGGCGCGCGCGGCATGGCGGTCAGTCGAAGAGAAGCAAATTTAATCCGATAATTAAATTTGCTGATCACATTACTATATATACCACTACTAACCCCCTTCAGCTATTGAAATTGATACAAAATACACAAAAGAGTATTACAAGGGATTATTCGATGTGTAAATATGTACCTAGGTCCCTACATATCTCTCTATATCACACTACACAAACATGACACACAGAGGGTATAAAAAGAAAGAAAGACAAAAAGTTCTATCGACACATTTTGGTCTTCGTTCACGTCAGAGTCATCCTTCCATCCATAACACAAACATTGGTTTAGTGACATATTTAACCCCCACCCCCCTCCCTCCCACTAAACCTCCAGCCCCTTTTCCACCCATCAACTGTATCCTTTTTGAAGTGTGTCCTCCTATGATGTCCTTTATTTTATGTCCAGTCCATCAATGTGTCCACTCCACACATATTTCCATCGCTTTATATGGTTAAAATTCAATTTCAATTAATTTCTCTTCATTAAACAAACCTTGTGTGATGTGCCAACAATAAATGAAGACAAATAGAGGATATTGATATAGTTAGGTTTATCTATTCTATTCTATTTGATTTGTTTAAAAATCTGAATTAAAATGTGTTTACAAGGGGAAAAATAAGAGAAAAAGGGGATGGTTGGTGTTTTTAAATATATTTAAAACTTACCGTTTTAACAACTTGATTTAAAATTGCTGCCTTATCGGGTTTTGTTGAGGTCATGTCACTACGTTTATTAAGCTGTAAGAACTCCCCCAATTGTTCAATGTAATTATTTTCCATTTCCCGTCGGCGTTTTTCATTGTTGCATTTGTTTATTTGCGATTGGGGCTGAAATTAATAAAAAAACAAAAATTAAAAATTAAAAACTTTTAGTTTGAAAAAGAATTCAATAAACAAAAACGGACAAATACAAAATGTATGTAAAGAAATCTAGAATTTTTTGAAGGAATTTTCTAAATTATCGAAAAGTCTTTTGCGGAGAAATACTCTTTTTTTTTATTTGTATTGTTGACACAAATTTAAAAGTTGAACAAAACTGGCATCTAAGTTAAATTTGAGTTCGATTCATGGAAGAAGTTTTTTGTATTGGCTAGATTTTCTTAGTTTCAAATTATCAAATTTTTTGTACGCTAGGTAATATTAAAAAAATGTCAAGTTTAAGGGTGCGTACACAAAATTTTCATACAGTGTTTTTTTTAGACGAGTGGTTTTCAACCTGCCAACACCTTTATAGGATTTTTTGACAGCTGTCACTTGATTTATGATTTGGTATTTGGTGTTTGCCATTTCATCAATTCTTTGAAGAAAACTTTTGGTGAGGGCATTACCTTGTGTCATTGTGGGCCTGTGGATGACGTCACCTCAAAGACCATGTGATTAAAACACAGCTAGAGCACGTATAAAAAAACACCCTTTACAAAAAGAAAATTGCTTAAAATTGATATGAATTTATTGTTATTATTTTTTGACAACTATGACAGATAAGAAAAGCTTTTTAAATGGAGGCGAAATCCTCAATTATTTCTTCGTTGTCTTGTGTATATTTTAGGCTCCTAATAAAATTTGTGAAAATCGAAGGTTTCAACTTTTCAAGTTTTTAATATTTGAGCAATGACCTGACCAAATTGTTAAAAATATGAACAACATAACGAATGTAAAAAGCTGAATACAAAGATGGCGATGGTTTCTCTGTCAAAGATGCGAAAATTTTATAGTACAAAATTCTGTAAATTATTTATCTACACTATTATTATAGAGAGGAAAGATTTGTATTTTTGTATGTAACGAATAAACTCAAAAAGTACTGGACCGATTTTAATAATTCTTTTTTCATTAGAAAGCTACATTATCACTAAGTAACATAGGCTATATTTTATTTAGTACTAGATTACTATAGAAATCTTTAGAAATTCCTAATAAAACCAACCGAAGGTGTTGGTTGCCATAAAATGTCTTTCATCGCATACACTGCGAAGAGTATTAATGATTGGACAAAAAAATGTTTTCTAATTTAGTGATTCATGGTCTTTTTAATTAGCATGCTTATAACTTAAATATCTGTTTCTATTTATGTCTACCCGTGCGAAGCAGGGACGGGCCGCTAGTTTAAAATAAACCAATGTCAATATGCAAATGGACAAAACCTATGACCATATTGTTGGTCTCCAAAGATATACATTTTTTTTTGTCATAAACCACAAATGAGAGCTAAGTACTCAAAAGAATTTCAAAAAGTGAACTGAGTGTTCGGACAACGTTTAACCTGAACGGAAGACTCACAGTTCAGATCTCTGAACAGAAATAGTCCAGTCAAAATTGTTACAGACACTGAGAAAATCGGTATATACAAGTAACAAAAAGACCCCAAAAACCCAAAGTTCGCATAAAAAGTTTTAAGGTTTTTCGTCAATATTATCGGTTTTTAGTTTTTTTTTTGAAAGGTAAATACTAAGAAAAAGTTAAAATACTAAGAAAAACATAAAATGCACTAGAAAATAATTTAAGTAACTCTCTTTTTTACAAGAAAGCATTTAGAAGTTACAGCTGTTTTAAAAAAATGTCAAATATCGAAAATATCGATTTTTGCACATACATATGTATTGTGCAAGTGCATATACGGTACTTTTATTCTAAAAGTAATTCAGGTAAAAATTCTAGTTTTACTCTTTTTATATTAGAAAACATACATTTGTTTTCTCAGATTATTATTTTTTTAAAGTTTTATATTTTCTTCGGAAAATGGCAAAAGTTGAAAATCCATTTTTTTTTTTTACCTCTTAAATTGCAATGTTGTTGAAAAATATTTGTTAGTTTGTTAACCATGTAAGTGGGTACAAATGAGGGTTAGACTTTTTTCCAAACGAGTAACACATATCAAAATATTGTGATAAGAAATTGTCAAAATTTCGAAAATTATTTTTCCACATACCTATAACTTCAAAATTGTTCTCTTCAATGAAATTTTGTCTGAGTAGTTGTTTTAGACCATATTTATTTCTACAAATCTACATTCTTTGTTTTTATTTAGTGAAAATGATTCGAAAAATATTTGTGTTTATCAAATTTATTCAAAACCTCAAAAAATCTTTTTCTAAGTTATTGTTTCTCAAATGACGAAATTGTCTACATAAAATAAAGACGTGTTTCTAACTTCAAACAATTTTATTTAAAAAAACTAATAATTTCTATTTCATATCACCAACAAACTAAAAATTATAGCCATTTCCTTTTTCCACTGTTTGAACTCTAGCTCGAGCTTCAAGTTTCGATGTTTAAATTATTAATTTCGGAACTGATGTAGATTTTTTTAAGCTTTAAATTATACAATTTTTAACATAAAAAAAGTGAAAGAATTGTTAAAAAGGTTGGCTTTCGACTCATGATTAAACAAACCATATTATTTTGTATTTCATATATATTGGCTACACTGCCACTGGCAAGATTGTTTTGTTTCGTAATAAAAAAAACGTAATTTGTACTAAAATCATCTAAATCTAAATAAAAAAGATGCTGGGATGCGACCCACACTGATAACTTCACCTCCCGTCTGTCGATTTGTCTTGCTTAAAAGTTTGTAGGGTTTCGTGTTTTGTTTCTTAAAAATTTAAAAATTACCAACAATGTTTTGCATATAATAAAATAGTTTGATTTCAAAATCAGTTTTTGTTAACGAGATTTTTAGTCGAAAACCAATTGGCATTTCTTAAAAGTTTTTATTTCTTAAATAAACAAATACAAATTGGGTGAATGAAATGAATTTGAAGTTAATATCTTCTATTTTTCACGAGATATCGAGAAACGAACATAATTTTTTACCAAATTTGTGTACTAATTTTATAGATTTAATTTTTTTTTAATGAAAAAAACTGACCGTTGGATTTAAAAAAAAAATAACTGAATGTCGAAAATTATATTTTCTGTGAGTAAAATTAGTTTGAAGCCAATATTTTTAATTTTAACAAAGATAATTGAGTCGAAAATCTATTTTTACCAACTTTTATTAATTTGTTTTAGGTTTTTTATTTTTGTAAGAAAATTGTCAATTAGATTTTTGTCAAAATTTTACTGAATGTTGAAAACTATATTTCTCATAAGATAAAATTAGTTTAAATCCAATATCTCAAAAGTTTTGAAAAGATATTTAAGTCAAAATTCAATTTTTACCAACTTTTGTTTAAATTTTTTTTAGGTTTTTAATTTTTTGTAAAAAATCGATTTTTCTCAAAATGTTACTGAATGTTGAAAACAATATTTTTTTAAAAATAAAATTACTTTAAGGCCAATGTCCCAAATGTTTAAAAAGTTATTTGAGTCGAAAATCAATTTTTACTAACTTATATTCATTTTTTGTTGTAGGTTTTTATTTTTTGAAAGAAACTTGTCAATTCGAATTTTCTTAATATTTTACCGAATGTTGAAAGCAATATTTCTTATAAGAAAAAATAAGTTGTAGGCCATAATCTCAAATTTTCGAAAAGATATTTAAGTTTAAATTCAATTTTTACCAACTTTGAGTAATTTTTTTTTATGTTTTTTTTTTATAAAAAAACTGTCAATTCGATTTTTCTCAAAATTTACCAGATGTTTAAAACGTTATTCTTCGTTGCACAAAATTCTTTTGGAGATAAAATCATTTTTTAGTCGTAAAATTTACGAGGTGACAAATATTTTTTTTTTAGATTTTTTGATTTATAAAAAAAACCGTTAATTGGATTTTTTTCCAAAAATATACTTGTTTGGTATCACGTTACAATATATAATACAAAATTTAATTCAAGTCTCTAGCGTTATTGGTTCGTGAGATATTTAGGGTTAACCAAAATGTTCACCTTTTTTTAAACTGCTATGGTAAAAAAAACTACCTACGCAATTTTTTGAGAGCCCTTTCTGCATCTTTCTGCATTATAATCGGTATAACAAAATTTATTCGAAGTCGATATCTCTAATGGTTCTTGAGCTATGGAAACGTCGCAAACGTACGGACGTACGAACGTATGTACACACGCACGCACAGACATCTTTCTAAAAATCTTTTATTTCGACTCTAGGGGCCTTGAAACGTCGAGAAATGTCAAAATTTTAAATGTGACAAATCGAACCCATTACAATAACTTCCTATGGGAAGTTAAAAAAGTACGTATACGCC
Source organism: Eupeodes luniger (assembly GCA_951509635.1). NCBI lineage: Eukaryota > Metazoa > Arthropoda > Insecta > Diptera > Syrphidae > Eupeodes > Eupeodes luniger. The sequence goes on along the minus strand of OX608073.1, from coordinate 120,496,011 downwards.
ATATTGTACCATACTAATTATTTTCTTTATACGTATGATGAGACCATAATCAATAGAAGGTTACGCAGATCCTTAATCTTGATTTGATTTACATGGATTGAGCATCTACATACATACATATGTATATGTACATATATATATTTTTCATTAAAAGAATTTATAAAAGAAATATATAATTTAAAACAATAACTTAAGAGAAAAAGCTGAAGCATTTATACCGTCACAAGTAACAACGGAAATTTTTGACAAAAAACTTTAAATACTTTTTATGCTCATGCGAGATATTTTGAGACTTTTTGTCACTTTTCACTTTAGATGTCCTCAGTTTCTATACCAATTTGTATCCATACACGAATTATTCCTAGGTTTGATGAATGTCTAACTGTTATGCCACAATTATATGAATAGAAAATCTATCAGACAAGAGTGTATCATTATAATTTGTAGAGCTATTACTTTAATCCATTTTGTATTCAAAAAGGTTCACTGAATTAACTCAGCTTCTGTCGTAAAGTAAACACTCTAAATGAAAATGGAATCCTCAATTTCTATTCCATATACCTTTATTTTGTGATTACACTCAAAGCTTGCAGAAAATTAAGTAGTTTTAAAAATTTTTGTTTAGTTTTTTTTGCACCTTTGAATATAAATTCTTGTCTACATTTAGCATTTAAAAATACTTATGTATGTATATTTTATGTTTAAAACTTAAATATTTTATCTTTATAGCCTTTAAAAATTATGTTGCAACAAATAAGGCTTAATATATCTTCGACCACCCACTTATATTTAATATCTTCCTTGTCAGCTTGGCACACGAAGGTAGCGACGCACTGCGGCGCGCGCGGCGCGGTGGTGGCCAGTGATTACACGGACGATTATAAATAAATAAAATATTTAATGTTGTGCATTTAATTTTACTGACTTAATGTTTTGTTTGCATTAACTTCTACATACAAAAGAGAAACACACAACGAAAAAAAGTTTAAACACTCTGCGTCATATGATTGAAGTTAGTTGAGATTTTGTTTGCAATATCATGTAAATTGACGAAACATTTTTTATGAGACAAATATTTGTTGACGTAATAAGTAGTTTAAAATCTGGTATTATTTTTCATAATAAATTAAAGCTTAATTTTATAACAGGATATGGCAACACTTACATCGGATAAATATTTTGCATATAATTATGAATTATTTTGACAACTTTATTAAAGAAACTCTTACTATTTGCCAGCACATTGTCATCTATAAAAATTAAATAAGTAAATATCGACAAAAAATAATCATTTAGACAAACGAATCATCGTAAGTGAAATTCGCATCTAAAAACTTCACTTAATTCAATTTTATTTATTCGATGCGAAATTCGCATTTAAGGACTTCATTCCATTTCAAACCTTTTTATTCATTGCTAAATTCGCATCTAAGAACTTAACTTAATTTCATTTCTTTTGATTCCATGCGAAATTCGCATCTTAAAACTTCACTTCATTTCATTCCATTTTATTTCATGCGAAATTCGCTTCTAAAAACTTCACTTCATTTCATTCCTCTTTAATTCATGCGAAATTGCATCTAAAAACATTACTTTATTTCATTTCTTTTCATTGACAAAAGCTTAAAATTCACAATGACAACTCAAGTGAAAAAATGTTTTTCACTTTTCACGAAATAACTAAAAGTATAAACTAAATATGGTAAAATACTTTACTTAAATTTACTTTCAAAATGGTGTGTAATCATCAAATAAGACCGATGGATAAGTTGTTTTCTTATAAAAAATGGATTCGAAATTTCACATGTATTTTTCATTTTTCGGATTTTATTTATTACCTACCCAGAAAAATCAGAGAATCATAATAATTGTGTTTATTTTTTTTTAACTCAGAAGGAAAAACAAATATTCAGGAATCAAACAAAACTTTCATTGGAGACTTCGCATGAAAATATTTAAGGATTTCATTTTAACTGATTCAATATTTTTTAGATCTCAAGTGTAATAAATTCAGAGAAAATTTGCATGGAATTTGTACAGAAACGATAAAAGGCTCCTATCCTTAAATATCGCTCATTTAGCTGATGAAATTTCCTGGAAAATATCATATTGTGCTTGGAGATATGAAAACATTTCACATAAAAGTGCAACTGTTGTTCATTTATGGTATTTTTTTTTTCAGGCGAATCTCAACACCGAACTAAATTACACTTAAAAAATTGATATTTCACTTCGAAGTAGAAGAGAATACAAAATAATTAATAGAATTTTCAAATTAAAATTGAGAAAAAACATTTTTAAAGTGTTAAAAAAAATACCTCATTCAAATGACATTGAGTGTAAAAATGATTTAAATTGAAATCAACTGACCGTGTTTGTATGTTTCAATTTATCTCTTCCACCACCTCTTCTCTTCTTTATCATTTCAAATTAAATCTATAGATATGATTTTAGAAAAAAGGGTTTCCTCACAATTTGGTCATTAAAAACACACTAAAATCCAAACTCTAACAAAATACAAAAACAAACATTAAAATAAAACTTTTAACTGTCTTCCACGCGGTGAATTTTTATTACGCCTCACAGAATGCTAGTGGAGCCCGCTTTAGTCATGAAATTCTTCAATCAAGATTAGAGACCTCACGAAGCGAAGAAGTTTTGAAATATTTTTTTTTATTCTGTTTCATAAAGAAAATAAAACATCAAAATAAGCAATTGTTTTATTATTTGAAAGAAAAACAATAAAACGAATAAAAATGTTAAACCTTTTGAGGAAAAAATAAAAACATTTTGTTTGTTTAAATTGTTTTTAATACCAAAGACACGCTTTTTAACGACTCGAAGGGTTTGCTGTGCCAAATTGAAATCATTAATTTGCCTATAATACCAATTTTAATGTTCTAAGTGGTGGATGTTTGTGGGTTTTTGGGATTTTTATGTCTCTATTTAGAAGTTTTTAAAATGTTTTTTTTTTTTTTTTTCAAAACTCACCTTCGAATCGGTCTTTCTTCGAATTTTGCGATTTGATGTCGCTGTATTAGCTGAGATCGGTGATGCAACAGCATTCATAATTTTCGTTTGTGGTGAATGTTGATGATAATTAGCAGCAGCCAGTGCGGCTGTGGCAGCTTTTTGTTGCAATATTAATGGATTATTGTTTAGATTTAAATTTTTATTATTATTGTTATTTGAATTATTGTTGTTATTATTGTTGTTATTATTTAATATTAAATTGTTACTTGTTGTTGTATTATTGTTATTTATATTATTTGTTGTTGGTAATGTTACGTTTGGTGTATGATAATTTGGACCGCCTAATGATGAGACAGCAGCAGTTACACCTGTTGATACAGCAATGGCTGCTGTTGCAGCTGCCGGCGATGATAATGGCAGTGAGCAAACACCTGTTGTTTGTGTTGTATGTGATGGTACCCAAGGATCTTGTAGGTCACATGGGCCAAGCCTAGAATTAAAAAAAAATTAAAAAAATATTAATATAAGTATACAGAAGTTGATATTTGAGATAATCTTTAAAATAGAGATTATGGATTGGGATAGGTTTGGCATCAGATCAAGATCGCTCCTTTTTAACAAATTGAAATTCATGAAAAGTCGTAGAACTTTCATGGAAACCTTCAGAATCAAGGACCTTACTAATCTCCGAATAGGAATAATGGTATCAAATTAGGGCTTTTCAAAAACTGTTTTGAATAAAAAAAAATAATAAGACAAAGAAGACCAGCATTCTGAAAGCTATTAAATGTATATTTAAACAGTTTCCTCGGAATAAAAGACTTTCAAACAAAATTGAAAAAGACAGGGTAATTTATTTCGTATTTTTAAGTTGGCGGCACTGACATTTGATACCTGTCAAACTGAACAGTCATTTAAAATATCATAATTGGATTTGAATGTTTACCATTGGCGATAATGAAATGCCTAATAATCTAATCTAATCGAGTTCTCGACATTGGCTCTATCAAGTTATTTCGCGTCTTGGTGACGGTAATTGGACACCATGATTATGCGATTTTACATCATCAGTATTCTTCTGTAGGACTACCAAAATGAGCGTCTTTACGCAAATAGTTGGAACTCTTGAAACATTAAAATCTAACAAATACTCAAGTTAAAACCTATATACCGATCGAAATGGGCGAAAAAGTGGTTAAAAACTTCATCAAAATAACGACACGCTATGAACCTTCACAAGGCCGTCATTTAAATGATATTGTTTTACGCAACTAATGGCTAGGTCCAAACTTAAAAATGAAATAAAACATTCATTAGAAATGTATTGCTTTGTGTCAAAAATTGAACGGCCCTATATAATGGTACAGAATGCTTATGGACATAAAAGGAGTAGTACAGCAGTACAATATTTAAAGAGCGTACTACTTTTGTAGTAAAATCTGGTAACAGAAGCCGAGTTTTAGTTTTTGATTCCACTTATATTAAAATCGAAAAAGAGGACGATCCGCAGCAATTCGGTTAAAATAATTAAAAGTTAATACAAAATTGAACATTTGTCAGAATAATTTAAAACAAAATTTATACAAACTTTATCGAAATTGATACCAGAACTAATTTTAACTTAATTAAATAGACAATTTTTAAGATTAATTTGTTTTCATTGTTTTCTATTTTGTAAATTGAAGCTGAATAAAATGCAAATTAAAGAAAAAGTGGATGCGTTCGTTGATCATGGTCTAACTTTGTTTGTAGACAGATGGCGCAATATTCGTTGACAGTAACCTTTAGTAAAATAACAAACAAATATTACAGCTTATGACTATTATATATAGTTAAACAACTTACAAAAACAAAACTTTATTTAAGATAGTCTTATACAATTAATTATAAAAGAGAGTACACGGACAAGCAGAGAACTGAAAGATCAGTTCTATGCTAAGAAACCTTGAAAATCAGAATAAGAAGTAGAATTTTAATTGTCTTATATTTATCCTTTTTTAAAAACTTGCCTAGATACTTTTTATGTTTTATTCTGAAAGTTAATCGTACAGTCTCTACAAAATTTTGTAAGATTATAAAGAAGTAAAATAAAAAAAACAAAAGTTAAATCGTCAGCTCATCCGAAAAACACACATAATTAAATTAGCAAACATTGATTGGAAAAAATTAAAAAGAAACTCTGTCAAAGTGGTTTGTATGTTGGACACTACTCTACGAACACATCCATCAAGCCTCAAGAAGGTTTCAAACGTACCAAAATCTAAAAATAAAAAACTCGAAAATTCAATTCGATACTCGAATAAAAGTCAAATTTCTATCCACAGTAGGATTTCACTTTACCTTTTATTTGCTGTCCCTATCAATTTCTACCGTACTACAATTTAGTTTTCCAAAAAAACACTCTTACTTTTTTTATTAAATTCAAATAAATGCATCGGCAAAATTAAAACAAAATCTAAAAGAAATGTCATTATAGTGTAGAGCTTAGCAAGTAAAAAATAATAATTATAATTTCATACCTACATGTCGTGTGAACTTGTGCATGTTTGTATATTTAAAATTTAATTAAATTTTAATTCTTTGATTAAAGTGATTTTTTATTTCAATTTATCATCAAAAGAAAACAAAAGTGAACAACAAAATATGAAAATACTTTATGTTAAGGTGTATAGAAGAGACAACTTACCTGATGGTTTGGCTTTTGTATACAAATTAAATTAAAATTTATATTTTACCATCATAACCATCACTTCTATATTTTATCTTTATAAATTGTGTACATAGATATAAGTAAAATATAAAACAAATCGTGTTTAACAACCATACATTATCTAAAAAAGAGTCTGGTTAGTAGAGTTGCAATTTAAATATAACTTTATTGAAAAAAAAAACTTGCAAAAAAAGGATGTAGCTTAAGTTGTTATAGAATCGAATTTGATCGACACTTAAGTGAAGTAATTAATAATTAAAAACTTCTAAGCACTAGGAAAGGAAATTCCTTTCTCTTGCAAAAGCATCAAAAGAGCATTCTAAATTCTTTATATACCTGAATCGAGTTGAAATGAGCTTGATTCGCCTCCATTCCGGTCGGGGATCGGAGTCGAGTCAAAATTTGTGAAGAAAAACCTGTGTGGAGAAGTTGGTTTTACAGATAATGCATTATGGTCTGTTTATTTGCATGTCTGTGTACAAAAAATATAGTTTTGTTTTAATCAAATTATGTGCTGAGCTATTCAGTTTTTCATTGTTTAACACGAATCAAACTATCTCACTGCACTTCATAAGAAACATCGAAACACCATTTGCATTTCAGAAAGTGCTGTCAAACTTAATCATTTTTAAATCTTTTTGTGCGGTGGAAACAACAAAAAGATTTATCTAATCTAAAATGAGATAAACCTTTGGTGGAAAGATAGCAAAACATAAATATCTTTTCTATTGTTTTCACACACATGATTCCAAATGCACAACTACTCAACGAACACAGCCATCGAGATACAAATGCAATATCAATCGAACCAACATTTGAGAACAAAATCACATAAGATCCATTCGATACTCGTATAAATGTCAAAAACCCATCCATAGTAAGATTCTACTCTAACTTTTATCGGTGTTATTCATACTATAGATATTGTTTTTGTTATTCGTGTAAAATCCTAATATACTATGGATAGATTTTCCAACAAAACACGGGTAATGTTGATGATAAATTATTAAGAGTCGATAAAATAAACCTTTTTTAGAACAAATTTAAAAGCGATAAGTGTTTAAGATTTTGATCTTACAAGTTTCTATTACATAACTTGTAAAACTAGGTTTTTGAAGGACAATCACCAAACAGCAGTTCAAAATTATAACGAGGCAGAATTTAAGTACTATAATTTGGTGTTCGAACCTTCAATTAGAAAAAATTACATTCTGCTTAACTTATCTACCATGATCTTACTAGACTTAAGGCTCAGTCCATAATATATAGAAATTCAAAACATAAGAACTATACAAATAAATAAAGAATTAAAAGTTTCAATACTATGAATTTGACCTTAAAATTTAGTTTTTTTGTTTTTTGAGGAAGAACTTTAGTTCTTAACTATTTCAACGTATACTTTACAACTTTTGCCCCATAAACTATACAAAATAATACTATACGCGGCAGCTTAAACCCAAGCACACATTGCATGCAATCATCAAATCGCACTCAAACCACCTCCTGTGTCCTGTCGCCTTTTGTACTTATATACCACAAAATTTTCCTCCATTTTTTCACTTGAATTTTTGTTAATTTATTTTTCTTTTAATTTCGCGTTTTTCATTAATCCCTTTTTTTGGTTTTGTTGTTGTGGTTGTTAAACATAGCAAACAAAACACCACCACAAAAATCAAAAAAAGCAAAGAAAAAACCATTATGCTTCTGTCACCCTGTGAACAAAATAATTGAGAAAATAATAAAAACAAAAACACCGCAAAACATCCAAAGAGCCAACTTAACGGTGATATAAGCAAATGTTTAAAAAAAGGAACAAAACTAAATAATTAAAATAAAAAAAAAATTAGTAAAAGAAAAAATAACACCAAAAACAGAAAATGGAAAAACGAGGGTTTATATGCTTAAAGAACTGCAGAGACTCACCCACCCTGTAAAACAAGAGGGTTTTCACTTTGTTCCTGATGTTGATGATGAATTCATCATTTTTATTGCTAAAAGGCTTGAAGTTTTAGCTTTTACTTTTTTATAAGTTTCTTTTTGATTTTGTTGCAACACTTCGAGCATTAACTGTGAGTCAAGCTCCTTAGCACACAAATAAAAAGGAAAAAGATTTTTCCCAGTTTTATGACTTAAGGAGGTGTGCATTGTGCTTTGGGATACTTGGCAAAATTGTTTCGTTAAAATTTTCAATGTTTTTCTAGTATTATTTTATATTTTTTGTTTTGATGGAATGTGAAATTTACTTTACAAAAACGAGAGAAGTAAATCAGAAAACTAGGAGCGAGTTGGGTGACATTTTTTAAGGACCTTAGAAAGAAAATGTATATACAGTGTATAGGTAGGTACCCACGTTTCGTCAAGAAAATATAAGTAAGTGGTATGGAAGAAAGGAAGGACCCATAAGATGATGATATGGCATCCACATCATCATCATCAAAACATAAAACAATGAAGCTTCTTGTCTTTCAATTGACATTGGCTTTTATGTGTGTTTTGTTTGCACTTTTTGTTGTTTTTCTTTAATTTTTCCTTTTTTCATTTTTACAATTTTTTCACTTTCAACAGTTGGGTGTTTTTGTTTTCATTTTGCCTTCTATTTCTGCCATCCATCCTTTACACCACCATTTGTCTTCGTATGTGAGTATGAAAAAAGTAGAAAACGACGAAGAAAAGGACTTTTGGATGCGCTTAAGAAGAAGAAGAACAGGCCCACTTAAAGAATTGAGCACGAACAAAAGTACATACATACATACATATACGAGTATATGAAAAGGTGAGTGGTTGACATTTCCACCATCATAAGGCATCAGGAGTGAAATGTGAAGTGAAATGGAATTTAAATATTTGGCAAGTGGCAGTGAATATTTTTATAATATTTTTTTTCTTCTTTCTACAGTTCTCAACTTATAAGAATAGGTACCTATTACTTTACGTGTTATTGTTTCTTTATAAGGTTTTAAGTGAAATGAGAACATTGTTGTTCCTAAGGCAACGCCCGCCATAGCCATTGCCAGTAACGGAATAAGGGCTCTTGTATACATAGGTACATGTATTATTTTAAGGACAACACGATAAAAAGCAATTAGGTATCTTTCCTTTGTTTTTAATTTATATATTTTTTAAAATCTTAAAGGAAAGTGAAAATTAAATTTTAAAACTTCTTAGGAAAAATTTAGTAAAATATTTAGCTCTATTAATGAACCTGATAAGTTTGGAAAGCAATAAAGGTTAATAAAAAAAACTGTGAACTTATAAAAATGTGAGAGTATTTCTTTAATTTGTAATTAAAAATGAATGATAATTTAAGATTTTAGATTTATTTTTAGAGCAAGGTTCTATTTTACCAAACATTTTTCACTTTGCAAACAAAAATAATATCCTGGAAAGTAAAATTGCAAAGTTTTTCATAAAATGTTCAAAGTGAAAAGACTTTTCACTGATCAATTTTTAAGACTTTATTCGGATAATGAAATGTAAAAGTGTTTCACCAATTAAAAATACAACTTTAGTTTCGTCTACAAGCATTTTCACAGCTAAAATATATGTGGCACTTCAATAAAAAGTTAAAAGACATACAAAATCAATACTTAACGACACTTCATTGAAATAAATACTGGAGCTGGATTAAGGCTCCTAGTATTTCATGCTCTTGAAAAAATAAAAAAAAAATAGCTCCCACTGTTCTAGCTGGAACATAAATAGGAACTAGTGTAAGAAGTGATGAGACACTTTATGTTTTAACAGAGTACATCTCTAATGAGCATTACACTATGAACTTTTCGACGGAATTCCAGGGATTTAATGTCAAGTAGTTGGCACCTAGCCTTATATTCTGGACAAAGCTCCAACGCATTTGTTGGACCTTGACTGCGCCTCAAATGGTCCATCCGCTTAGTCCAATTTTGACATACTCTTTCCAACATTTCGGCCGGTATCTCAGGAATAAATGCTTCAATGCTGTCTTCCAATGCGTCAATTGAAGCGGACTTCGCATCATCTTTGAAGAAGTAAGGACCAATGATGCCATCAGCCCATAAACCGCACCAAACGGTGACTTTTTTTTATAAACCGCACCAAACTGTGACTTTTTCTGGATGCATTGGTATTTCTTGCAATGCTTTTGGCTGATATTCACTCCAAAGTCGACAATTCAGTTTATTTACGTACCCTTTGAGACAAAAATGAGCTTCGTCAGTGAACACACTTTTTCGGTAAAAAAGTGGATCTTCGGCCAACTTTCCAAGAGCCCATTCACCAAAAATTTTACTTTGCAGTAGGTCGTTCGGCTTCAATTCTTGCACCAGCTGTATTTGGAAAGGCATCACACCTAAATCCTTCCGCAAAATTGTTAACGTTGTTGATTAACAGAGGCCCAATTGCTGCGAACGGCGACAATCGATAATATTGATGGTCATCATTAACACTGGCCGATACAGCTGCGATATTTTCTTCAGTTCGCACTCTACGTAAGCGTGTTGGTGGTTTAATATCCAACAATGTAAATTTGGTGCGAAATTCAGTCATAATAGCCCGAATAGCCCCTTCAGTGGGTCGATAAAACTGACCATAAAATGAAAGCAGCGCGCGATGAACTTTCTTAACAGAGCACGCATTTTGATAATACAATTCAATAATTTGCAAGCGTTTTGTTCGTTTGTAAGACGATTCATGGATAAATTATAGACTAAACCGAAGATGTTTGACAGTGAAACAAAACACGAAACATGCGTCAGCTGTTTAAACCAGTGTTGCCAAAAAGATAATAGCTAAAAAATCACCCTTTATTTAGTGAACCGTCTCTGAACTTTTTCAAGCCGGTCAGAGTGAAGTTAGCTTTAGGAATCAATAATCAAAATGGAATTTAAAAGAAAGGACAGAGTCAAGTTTTACACCTTAATCGTTAATCCTTGAGACTTGATTGATAGGTTTAGATTCAATTGTAGTCAAATAATAAGCAAATAGTTTGCCTTGAGAAAAAGGTTATATTACATTTTTTAATATTTAGTTTAAGACCATAAACATGACACCAATAGGATAAACTATTGAGGTCAAATTGAACTTTTGACAATCTTCTATACTTTTTACTTTTAAAAACAGTTTTAGATCATCTACATACATCAGACAACCGAAGAAATTAATCATTCGAAGAATATCATCAATAAAAATAACGAAAAGAAGTGGACCAAGATGGCTTCCTTGGGGAACACCTGACGTGCATAAAATGTCCTTAGAGCATTATATGTTATTTATCTGAACTTGTTGATAACCAATGAAGCATTTCTGAATCAAATCCAAATATTTCAAGCTTTGTTATTAGTGTTAGGAGGCTCACTGTAATCTGTATAAACGGCATCTATTTGAGATCTTTCTTCCATGATTTTAGTGACAAATGATGTGAAATAAGTTAAATTTGTCACCGTAACCCTACCAGTGACAAAGCCGTGGTGTTCTGCAGCCAAATATACTAACGTGTATGAACTGCAGAGAGTTTACAAATACCTCTATAATTTTTAATACCATTTTTAGCACCCGATTTATGAATGGGCACAAATTACGAAAATTTCCAATCATTTAAAAAGTTATCATCCCAAAGAGATTTATTAAATACAGTGAGTAAAGGCTGATTGGAACAGACTCTCGAGTTATATTAACGTGGCTATAAAGTATAGAAAACAAATCTTAACAGAGTATATTTGATTTGAAAATAGTGTGAACTATGAACGTATACACTGTACACATCACTTTAAAACTTTAAAATTTAGGATTTCTCTTTAAATGTATCTAAAATCAAAAATTGTATCTTTTTTAAAAATGAACTTAAATGTAAAATTATTTGTATTTTTTCAATTACCCGACAGACAAATCTTTATGTCATTGTCGTATGTTTTTTAAATCTTTCAAAATAACTTTCTTTTAAGTTAAACTCAAAAATGTATAAAAATATTAAGTTGGAAATAAAAAACACTTTACTACTACTACTACTACAGTGAGTAAAGGCCAATAAAGCGAATTACAACAGTTTTTCAGAATAAAGGCGGGTATGTCACATTGACCGGAATTAGCATTTGACTTTAATGAGTTCATCGCAGATAAAATTTCATCAGTTTCAATTAATTTGTATTCTGAAAAGTTGCAAAGTAAATCATAAATTCGACACTCGATGAACTACTCTGCAGACGGTTGCTTTGCTTATTCCCTGCAAAGATGCAACACCTTGATATTGCGCTCCTTTCCTAATTCAATAAAGTGTATTCAAAAGTTGTTGCAAGGGACTTAAACAAATATTCCATTCCTTTGGCTATTGAATTGTAGTTTATATCCAATTTTAGACAACACAAATTCGATGATACTATTCGTTAATCGAAAACTCTCTTTAGTCGAAAAATCATTTATTATATCGAAGTTAATTTTTAATTTCACTACTTTGGTCAATATTTTCAAATTATTCGTTTTCATTTTTTTTTTATGAATTTTTACAACAGCTTTTCCAAAGAAATATTTTTTTTTTGCTTTAAACTGTCAAGTGTAAGCGTTCTTCAATTAAATTATTATTTTATAAAAGCAAGCATGCAAAAGCGTATATAAAAACAAGCAAAATTAAAACTAACATGCAGACTTTACATAAAAAAAACCATGTTAATTGTTCAAAATCTTTATTCAGACTAAATTTACATAATCATTGTTTGAAAGCTTAGAAGAAGCAAAAACAGTAAAAACTATACATATCATTGTTTGAAAGCTTAGAAGAAGCAAAAACAGTAAAAAACCAAATAAATACATAGTAAAAACATAAGAATATCATTCGATAGTTCAGTTATCATAAGCTGAGAGATTACTCTTAAAATACATAATAACTATAACATATGTTTTATAAAACATAAGAATATTTTGAAAAGCTTGTCTCTTTAAATTTATGCAAGTGCATGATATCGTAAATGGGTTGCCATGTGTTTGAAATGTATATTCTTTCAAATAATCTTAATTAAAGAAATGATCGTAAGAGATGAAGTCTCTTACAGCTCGACCATCCTGACAATAAATCGTCCTCGATTTACGATTCCATGAAATGCACTATTTTTAAAATACATTTTTAAATTGAAATTACATAGTAATAATGTTTCTTTTGATTTGAATCATAATAATATATTTAAAATACATTTTCTTTTAGCATAAAAACATTAGAATTGTTAATATCATATTCTTATTTGAGTTTGAATTCTTTTAAAATACATTTTGATTTATAAAAGTTACATCAGATTTAATATTGAAAATTAAAATCTTGTTTTCTTTTTTTTTTTTACATTTTTTGTTATATTTTCGAATTCGTACATTTTTGTATGTCTTTTGTTAAGATTGTATAAAAAATCGTTTTTTTTTTTTTTTAATTTTATATTTTCATGTGATATTATTTTAAAAACAGCTTACAATAATAATAATAATAAAATAAATTTACAACAAATAAAAAGAAAATTAATCGATATTAGATATTGACTTGCAAATTTGATTTATGTTTGAATATAAGGCTTCATGTTTTCAGGACAACATACGCCTTCATACGGGACACGAGATATCTGGGTGTTTTCTAAGTCTTTAATAAGGTAACGATCATTAGGCAGGACTTTTTTAACCTCATAGGGACCTTTATATTTTGCAATGAACTTTTTATTTAGTCCTGGAGTATTCAAGACATTTTTAATCAATACATAATCGCCGACTTTGTATTGCAACGGTTTTTTGTGACGCTTATCAAAATTGATTTTGTTTTGGTTTTGACTTTCAACGGTTCTTTCCTTTGCTTTTTCGCGTAACTCATTTAAATTTCTAATTTCTTTCGGTAAAATATTTTCATTAAGGTATTCTTTCAAATTGTCCATAATTTCACCTTTTTGGCAAACACCAAAGAGTAACATACTTGGACATTCACCTGTGCTCTTGTTTTGTGTGTTGTTTAGAGCAAACTCAACTTTTTGTAAAAATTTCATCCAACTACCTGAATCACCTTGACTTTCTTTGGAAAGCATAGGGGTAAGGCACCTATTAATGCGTTCAACTTGGCCGTTGGATTGAGGCGAGCTCGTAGCCACCTTAATGTGCTGAATGCTATACTTAAGACAAAAATCTGAAAATTCGGTAGAGGTGAAACAACTACCTCTATCTGAAATGATACGTGCTGCCTTACTATAAACTCCAAAATAAGATTGAAGGCATTGAATTGTTTCCCTAGTCTTGGTACTCTTAACTGCGTACAGTTTTGTATATTTTGTAAATCCGTCAACTATTACAAGTATATGTTTTTTGTTATTCGTAGCAGAGGGTGGTAATGGACCATAATGATCAATGTGGAGAGTTTCGAATGGTTTGTCCCCCTTAGGTATGTTGTGTAAGACTGCTTCCTTTTTTCCAGAAGGTGGAGAGAAATGCAGACACTTTAAGCAATTACTTATACATTGTTTGATTTTGTGTTTCATATTAGGAAACCAGTATGTTTTCTTTAAAAAATTGAAACATTTTTCAACACCAAGGTGACATAGACCTTCATGGTGGGTTTGAATAACATTTCTTTCCATTGAAGCTGGAACATAAAACAATATTTGCTTGCTAATTTTACGGTAGACTAGTCCGTTTATGAGTTCATATGACGAACTTTCTCTTTTTTCAAGCATTTCAACTAACCTTCTTATAATTGGATCTTTTTGCTGCGATGCAGCAAGCGCATGCTCGAAAGATTCAGGCTCAACAATTAAAATGTTATGACACCTACTTAAAGCGTCAACATGACCCATTCTTTTACTGTCTCGGTGTTCAATGACGTAATCGAAATCCTGGAGCTCCAAAGCCCAACGAGAAATTTTAGGATTTAAAGTTTTTTTTACTTAGGGTTTGAGTCAATGACCTACAATCAGTGACAATTTTAAATCGGATCCCTGTGAGATAAATTCGAAATCTTCGAAGCGCATATACAATTGCAAGAGTTTCCAACTCGTAAGAGTGGTATCTTGATTCCTGATCCGTGGATCTTTTAGAAAAAAAGAAGATGGGATGAAGCTTTTTGTTGTCTTGACGCTGTAGCAGTACCGCACCAAAACCTAAACTGCTGGCGTCACAGTGAAGCTCTGTCTCAGCGGTAGGGTTGTATATACTCAGAATCGGAGCATCAAGAAGTGTTTGCTTCAATGTGTTGAAAGCAGTTAATTCTTTTTCACCAAACATGAACTTTGTGTCTTTTTTCAATAAATCGTTGAGTGGCTTAGCCAGCAAAGAAAAATCCTTAATGAATTTTCGAAAATATGAGCACAAACCCAAAAACGAGTGTAATTTTTTTTCATTTGTGGGTATAGGAAAATCGGCTACGGCTCTTAAGCCGTCAACATTTGGACCTATTCCGTTTGAAGAAACCTCATACCCTAAATATTTTATTTTCTCATACATAAAAATACACTTGTCTAGGCGTAGCTGTAAACTATATTCTGAGACAACATCTAAAACCTCTTTCAAGACTAGAAAATGTTCCTCTTTTGTTTCCGTAGCGACTAACAAATCGTCTATGTAAATCAAAAGTTTGCCAGAGCTAATTAGATTTTTGAAAATTTTGTTAATGTAGCGCTGAAACACGGCAGGGGCGTTCTTAAGCCCGAATGGCATACGAAGGTATTCGAATTGGCCCATAGGTGTCACAAAAGATGTTAATTTTATTGAATCTTCGGCCATTTTCACGTGATGAAAACCGCTTTTAAGATCGAGTAACGAGAAGAATTTTTTGTTTCTCAAACGGTCAAGATGATCTTCTATTAGAGGTAACGGAAAATTATCCTTGACCGTGACTTTGTTTAAATGGCGGTAATCAACACAAAGTCGAACTTCACCAGTCTTTTTCTTTGTCAACATTATCGGAGACGCAAACGGTGAGTTACTCTCACGAATAATGTTATTTTTGAGCAATTCATCTAAAACTTTCTGCAACTCAATCTTATGTGCATATGGGAGACGTCTAGGAGCGCAATTGAAAAAACTGTTAGGATTAGTCAAAACTATCTTCATTTCATAACCGTTATCCGAATACTTCGCGTTAGTCGTAAAACTCCCGAAAACTAAACGTTCTAATTTCATCTTATCATCATAAGATAACTTTTCATTAATTTTTAAAAAACGAGTTTCGTCGCGGTTATTACATAAATCAATTTTTAAAATTTGTTCGTCAAAATCTAAATCTTCAAAATTTCCGTTAGAATCTTCATCATAAAATTCATTATTCAAATCTTCAATTAATTCGTAATTAATAACATTTTCAATTTTGTCTTTTTCTTTAATCTCAGCTCTTTCGTTTACTAATTTAGTATTAGAATTTTCAATCATTAACTTCATATTTGTTTTCCTTAAAAAATCTCGACCTAATATGATCGGATCGTTCATTGTTTTGTCACTAACAACATATATACAAAAACTAACATAATTATCATAAAATTTTACGTTACATAATAAATTACCTAAGATATCCAATTTGGAATTATTAATACCAACAAAGCTGCAAGGCGATGGCTCAAGTGACGTCATTAAAAATGGTGGCACATATTGTTGCTGGATAAAGCTTATTGGACTTCCAGTATCAATGATTGTCATGATGTTCATGCGAACTCCAAATATTTCGGCCTGACGATTCGCAGAAGCAAGCTCATACTCCAAGACTCCATGAAAATCGGTCATCAAAGTTGAAATTGGAGTTTCATTAGACAAATTTTCATTCTGGACAACCAGAACCGAAGATTTTTGTGGGCAATTGGTAACTATGTGCCCTTTTTGTCCACAACGGAAACACGAACCTTTTTCTCGTGGAGGCTTAGGACAGTTGTTTGACATGTGCCCAGCTTCATTACAGTTGTAGCATTTAACCTTTGTTTCGGCACGTGGCAAAGGTTTGGAATTGGGTACAGGTCTGTTATAAAAGGACGTCGATGGTTGCGTTTCTGACTTCATTTTTTCGTACTTGCGTAGAATTCCCTTAAGCTCAGCGATGGTATTTGCAGTTAACATAAGCTGCTTGTTAAATAATGAATCTGGTATTCCCTTGATTATATACGCAATCAAGTCCTGCTCGTCAATTTCTGCAGATGAAGAAATCTCCTGCATGGCCAGTACGTACTGCTGGTAATTTTCGTCTCTGCGTTTCTTTCGGCTTCGCAACGTATTGTGGACGTCTGTTGCGGTTGTGTGATGATGAAATTCGGACATCAAAGCAACTTTTAGTTCTTGCCATGAACGAAACGTCCTTGACCGCAAGAACATCCTAGCGGTACCTTTGAGGAGTCGTTTAAAATAAATGAAAGATTCAGACTCACTCAAGTGGTAAGTGACCATTGCGTCCTCAACGTTCTGAATCCACTTAATAATGGGGTAATTATCATCACCACTGAACAAAGGCAATGAATCTTCGATGTCACGTGACGAGTGAAAAGAACCAGTACGCGGGAACTCACGGACAGGGCTGTTAGCATTGAGTTCAGCCAAACGTTTTTCCAACGCAACAATTTCTTCCTTTTTTTTCACTAATTCTCGAAGCCTCTCTAGACGCTGCGACACAGCATCATCATCATTTACCGACTCGTCATCACCACTTGTCTCACCTTCTTCATCAGCCACAGGGAAAAATATTTCCACCTGATCAGGCTCAAGCGATTCGATGGCTTCGTTCAAACGAGCCTTAAGCGAAGTCTTCGTACCATGAGTAGCCAAATTCATTTCAGCTAGCTTTTCTTTAAGTTTTTGCACTTTTGCAGTTTGCAAAAAATTCAAAGCATATGCATTTGCATTCATAATTAAAAATAATTTTACGTGCAAAAATTCAAAACAAATTTCAACATTAATTAATCGTTAAAACATGCAATCACGATTCAATTAAATGCGAGGACTTTATCCCACTTCTGATAGATTGTAAGCGTTCTTCAATTAAATTATTATTTTATAAAAGCAAGCATGCAAAAGCGTATATAAAAACAAGCAAAATTAAAACTAACATGCAGACTTTACATAAAAAAAACCATGTTAATTGTTCAAAATCTTTATTCAGACTAAATTTACATAATCATTGTTTGAAAGCTTAGAAGAAGCAAAAACAGTAAAAAACCAAATAAATACATAGTAAAAACATAAGAATATCATTCGATAGTTCAGTTATCATAAGCTGAGAGATTACTCTTAAAATACATAATAACTATAACATATGTTTTATAAAACATAAGAATATTTTGAAAAGCTTGTCTCTTTAAATTTATGCAAGTGCATGATATCGTAAATGGGTTGCCATGTGTTTGAAATGTATATTCTTTCAAATAATCTTAATTAAAGAAATGATCGTAAGAGATGAAGTCTCTTACACAAGTTACATTGAAGAATGGCTACGATTTCGATGGATTAAAAAACTCTACAACCCTAAAATTTAATATTCATGTTCTTTGGTAAATTCGTCAAAATTAAATAAAATTTCCCATTGTCTAAAGTTAACTATTATTTACTTCTTTGTTTTAAAAGCGGTGCAATTATTTTTGTATTAGTTTTCGACAACTTTTCAAAATCAACTCTCATTTGTAAATGAAAATTTTTTGTTTGTTTATTACTGAAAAGATGTTCAAAATTCTAAATTTTAACAATTTTAAAAGTGTATTGTTTGGTGAAACAAAAAGAACAATTTCTTTGCAAAATAACAAAACTTTTCACTTCTCAGAAAAGACTGCACTTTGCAATTTGAGTTTGCTGAAAAGTATTTTAAAAAGAGGAAAACTTTTCAATTCAAAAATTCCTTTTTTGCAAAATTTGCGTTTGGTAAAACGTAATTTGGAAATCAAAAGTTCAAAGTTGTAAAATAAAAAGTATTTGGTAAAATAGGGCCCTTGGTTTGTACCAATATTAATTTGTTGCTTTGTCACAATATTCATTTTTTTTTTTAAATCAAACTTCGTAATATGTTCTAAAACACATCTGACCAAAGGCTGAGTTTTAAGTTTAAATTTAAACAAACAAATAAATTATTTTTGAAGATATTTTATTTTTTAAGGCTTTTTTGGGTTTTAAGTTTATTTTTTACTAAATACAATTTTTCAAGAACAATATAAGAATTTAAAAAAACATAAAGCTAGTTATATTTTCTTTCGAGTCATTTTCGTCCTTTTATTAACTTAAGTTAGGATAAAATTCAAAATAAACTATGTATTCCCAAAAATTGAATACTTTTAAAATAAACAAAAAACTTATCGTTATTTATAAATTTTAACTTAACCCTCCAAAAATATAATTTTTTAACTTCTCATTGGAAGCAATTATAATCGGTCCGATTTGTCAAATTGAAAATTTAGATATTTCTCAAAACGTTTCAAGCAAATCAAAGGTTTTTCAAACATGTGTCAATTTGTCGTATAAAATATAAATATCCACCAGAAACCCCCTCCTAAAAAAAAACAAGTCTATTGAAAAGTTTGATCATTCATAAGAACCAAGAACCAAAAGGATTCAAATAGATTTTGAAGGTGAAAGAATAATTTTTTTGTAAAATTGATTCTAATATATTGACATTTTTTGTTAGAATAAACAATTATTGTTTTAAAAAAATAAAATAAATTGGGTGGCGCAACAGTCCGTTGAGAACTAGGGCCTAGTGACTTACAACTCTCAACCATTCCTGTGTGCGAGTACTGTTGTCAGGGATGGAGAGGACCTACAGTTTTACGCCGAATCCGAACGGCTAATTTGAGAAAGCACTTTTCATCACAAGAATTACTCTTGGAGAATTTGTCAATTCCTCGCAAGAGGCAGTACCCGTGAAAAAAACTTTAGATGACATAGGCAGGGATCGAACCCAAGACCTCTGGCATGACAGTCCAACGCACTTTCCATCATGCCACGGGTATTGTTTTAGTTAAATTTATTGAACTTATCTTATTATCAAATTGCATTCGGTTTTGAGATTTCAAGTACATTGATATGAATTAAGTCCACTTTAGCTTTTACTTTGGATAGGCTTCTTTTTAATTCAACTCTTTGATGATATGAGCAACACCAAGAGTTACATCAATTATTTTGCTTCGGTGTAATTTCAAAAGCTAACGTTTCATAAAACTTGTCATTACATGCATAGGTATATGCTCACTAAATCCGTTCTGTCATACTATCAAAATCTCATTACCTATAAGGCTATTTTTTGTATTTGTACATACCCAGACATAAGCATAATGTACATATATAGCTTACCTACATAAAACCCATTACCTATAACGATGACAATGTCTAAGCTAAGAACAAGGGTAAGGGGTAGCAACATTACAAAAATCGATTGATTGCCATCATTTGTGTAATTTTCAATTTCCTGCTGCATTAAAAACTTTACGTTCTCTCTTCCGACAGTCAACAGTGGAATAGTTTGTTTTTATAATTGGACTCGCAATGGTTGGGTGAGAATCTTAAAAAGGGCCAATTTCGATAATTACAAAAAAAAAAAAACAATTCTTTGAAAAGAAATAAGTTTTTCAAAAATTAAAACCGTTTTCTAAAAAAAAATTCTCTTCTCCAAAACAATTTATTCAAAATGTTTAAACCATTTACTCAAATTAAAAAAAAAATGGTTAAAAAAAAACGTTTTATCGAAAATCACTTTTTTGAAAAATGTTTTATTTCATAAATCATAACAATTTTTACCACAATACTTGGTTTTTTAAACCTCTAAAACAGGTGCCTTTTTTTATTAAATCACACTCAAAGGCTTTTAAATACTTTTAATATGCCAGAGACACAGTTTGAGTATTAGGAAAAAAAGGAAATAATTGAAAGGAGGTGTCGGTGTACATTGGTCTTAAATTTTTGAATATTGCAATAACAGGGAAAGATAGTTTGACAAAGCATTTCACATTCGCGTAGTATGGCTAAACAACAAGTCTCTGAACACTGCATTCTTAGAAGCAGGATTACTACGGTTTAAGGCAAGGAATGCAACTGGCTATTTCACTAGATGATAGGCCGTTAAATAACGGTAAAAGAGGATGAGGCAAGAAACATTCCGACGATGTACGAGTGACATTGTTGACAACGAAGGAGGGATTCATTGTGATCGAAGGTACACATTTTCGATCCGATCCGAATCCTCTCAAATGCTTTTGAATTATCAAGCATCTAACATTTTTTTTAAATTATTTATTAGTTCTATTATTATAAAAACTAAAAAACTAATAAATGGTTGACAATTATTTTAGTGTGTTCTTGTTTTTCTTTTGTCTTCTGTAATTCGAACAACTGTCCCAATGTTTAAATTCAAGTACCCTCCTACCTCTACTTCCATCGACTTTATACCAACCCACATTTCCTCACTCATTTTTTGTTCACTTTTAAAATATGTTTTTTATTTGTTTATTCTCAACGCATTCGCGTGTAACGGTAATTGAAAGCCCTTAAGGGAAAGCAGAAAAATATAAACAAAAGCAACAAAAAAAAAGTAAACCCTATTACACACTACACCGCTAGACTATTAATGAGCTTTTAAATGAAAACATCAGAAGAAAAAGTTGTAACCTCACATTTCTGTAGGTAAGGTACCTGTACTCAGGTATAGGTACTAAGTTTTTACTATTCCTAATTTGTTCGTCATTATTATTGTGCAAATCAATTGAGGAAAAAAACCGAAAGAAATAATTTGTTGAAAGAATTAAAAAAAAAAAAAAATGGATGACAAAAAACAATTAACTTTCTAATCGATTCGAACGAACGAATCGATCGAACGAACTCGTGGCATAAGCAACGAGTGTTGACGGAACTCCCAAAGGAATAAGAAGGAGCAGAGCAATTGAGGGAGCGATACAGAATAATAATTATATTTGTTTCCATTTATCGATAAGGTGTAAAAGTTTATTTAGTTTGAATTCAATTTTACTCCACCGTTAATATATTGCACACAAACATACACACACACACACACACACATTATCACAGAAAAACTATACACAAAAAACTCACACATTTACATGAAAATCACACATAGATGGCGTCGTGCGTCGTCGTCATAGTCTTAAAGGTGTAAGCAGAGGTATAGGTTAGGTATGTACTCATTTGTAGTTATATAGAGAAAAAAGCAAAATGATGCCAGTGGGTCAGAGTCAGAGCTTCACATTTTGTTGTATGTACTAGCGCACTTGGAAAACGGCTTTTTTCTACTTTTTTTGCAGCCCAAACTGGGGTAAGGCTAACCAGCAGCTCCAATTTGGTTTTTGCATTTAGCTTGTAGCAAGCAAATTGTGCTATCCGTTGGTATATAAACTGTTTTTGTTTTTACACCCCACAAATAAACGTTTCTACCAATAGCCATAGTAAAACAAATAACAACCTCCCTCTGAAAGTGTGACGATGACGACGTCGACGTCGACGACGACCATCATCAGAGTAACTATACTCACAGAGAAACAGAAACTCAGAGGTTTCCAGAGGCTCCTCTATACCAGTAACTGTTTTTTTTTTTTCAATTTATTTTATTTTTATTTTAAACCACAATAAAAAGCTTGTGGCTCTCTCTGCATTAACAACAACTTCACAACTCACAATAAAGTTTGATCGAAAAACGAAGAAACAACAATAAAATAGAGATGACAGTAAATAAATCGAAAACCAGACGAAATACTATTTCAAAAAAGAACATGGCCGACCAACCCAACGACGACAAACGGACGCGGACGGACGGATTGAAGACTACGACGAGGGTTGCGAGTAAGTGAATGATATTGTTTAAAATTTGTATTGTTGTTGTTTTTGTTGTATTTATCACCAAAATATACACAAAATAAAAATATATTACGATTACAAACAAAAACAAATGATTAAACTGTTTTTCTTTATTTACACAGTTATCGCGCACTTGTTTCTATTTTTGTTGGTTTGATAGTTTGTTAAAATAATTATAAAGTTATCGATGATGACGAATGGACTTTGAGGCATTAATAGAAGTTTATACAGATGGTGTAGGTAAGGTATGATATATGTATATGATTTCCGCTTCTATACTAAAGGTATATAATTAGTAAACAGAAATGTGTGAAACATGCACTTTTTGTGTAATGTGTAACAAACCAAGCTAACAAAATGGTTACTTCCGGCTGATGGTTGCAATATTAGAACTGGAAGTTTATAAGTTGAAAATTACAAAAGAAATTCTATGCAAGATTTCCAAAATGAAATGAAGGATTTTGAGGTTGCCAAAAGACTATAGGAAACCATTTTTTCCTTAACTTACATAGACTTTTTTGGATTTAATTTGAATAATACCTAAGAAGTAGTTGAACTGGGATTTGACTTCAAAAATAAAATATCCCTCAAGTCTTCCTACGGCGAAAAAATCTCGATTCTGAAGAAAAAAGTCCAAAACAATTGTGAGGCTAGGATGCGACCCACACCGATAACTACCCATTGGTACCCCCTACAAATGTTCAAATGGTATTTTTTTGAAACAAGTCAATTTTGTTATGAAGAGAAATAATTATTAACGGAGTAGATAGATTTGAAATCCAAAATTAAAGCTTAAGCCGTTTTATGTAAAGATTTATTCGATTAGATAAATCAATATATTCGTATAGCATTACAAAATGTATACAATAATATTTATATGGCATAAAACAACTTGATAGTCAGTATCTTCTTTTATTATCAAGATATTTAACTTAAAATTTAATTTTTAGTACTTTTTAGTAATTGTTGTTTCAGGTTTATTTTTCTCTCAATTGGTAATAAGAATAACTTTACAATATATTCATACAAAAACTTTTTATAAAATGAAGAGAGTTTGAAGTCTATTTTACTTGTGACATATTAGGAACTACACATATGGCAAGTATTGCATTCTTAAAAATTTGGAACTCGAGATTTTATCAAACATGACTTTACGAGGAGAAGTAGAGAAGTTGAAAGAAGTGGGTCCCATATTCCGCCCGTCAGTCTGTCCTCGCTCCACAGTCCAAACAATTGGGTCGGTTGAGTTAAAACTTGGAAATTAAGATTTTAAGCAGATTCGCGTTTTTTTTATTTGTTTTTACGACTAAAAATAAAAATAGTGACCATACTATTTGTTGATCGGAAATCAAAAATTCAAATTTTCCTAAAAAGGAACCGTTAGATTTGTATTAAATTTTCTCTACATTTTGTTTTCTTAACTTGGGTTCTTTTGATAAAAAAAACATAGTTTTTTATTGCTCCAAAAGAGTACCGTTATTTTGTTTTTAAGTTTTCTCAAGAACTAATGAACCGATTTCAATAAGTTTTTTCTGCAGAAGCTCTTAAACTGACTTAATAATATTTGATGATGTCCTTTTTTTAAATTTTTAAAAAATATTTAATTATTTGTTTTCAAAATTTGATATTTCAAAATTGGGCAAACACTATTTAGCGAAATTCAAATATAAAACGTCAAGACAAGGTGTGATGGTCATCTTCTGATGAGCCCAACCATCACACCGGGGCGAAACGCATAAATGAACACTCTTGCTGGTTTACATTTATTTTTGATGATTTTCATGATTTAAACCATTTTTATTAAAAAAAAACAGTGTTCAAGGAAAAAACCAATTGACTGTTTACAGTCAAATATTTCTTTTTCAAAGAAGCCTATAGCACGGCAATAAACATAATGCTACAATTTATCTTCTCTGAAGACTTGTAGCAACCATATAATTCGCAGTTGCTTTATGTAGCTCGGATTATATGGTATCTCGATTAATTCGAGAAATTTGCGTCAAGACAAGGTGTGATGGTCATCTTCTGATGAGCCCAACCATCACACCGAAGCGAAACGCATAAATGAACACTCTTGCTGGTTTACATTTATTTTTCATGATTTTCATGATTTAAACCATTTGTATTAAAAAAATAGAACGTATATTAATAAGCACTTCTAAACTGCATACCAAAAATGTTTTTAATAAAATATTGAAACATTTTATATACACAAAATAAATTTTTAAGAAAAACCGATCTAACGATTTTTGACAAAAAAATTTAGTAAAACAAGGTTTAATTGATTATTTAAATGGCATTGGAATCTTTGAAGACAAACTGATTTTATAGGTAAATTATAAAATTTTAAATATGAGTAGTATTTTTTGTAAACAGAGTCTTTGAATACAAAAGCAAGTTCGTGCGACCCATCCGTCCACTTTATTGTTTTCAAGATACTTGTGTCGAAAATAAATGCTTTGTTTGGAGGTTTTCGTTCTTTGTAAAAATTTTGTCAACCGAATTTTTTCCAAAAATGTTATAAATATCAACAAAAATACACTGAATTACAAAAAAAAGTGGCGCAGTCATATTTTGCAGAGATGTTAGGTGCCTCAAAGCCTTCGAGATCGTCACCAAATAGCGGTTAAAGTGTCTCACAGACTTAAATCAGTGAGAGGGATCATTTTGAATGCTTAAACGGTGGGGCGGTGGCGTTTAATTGAGAGTGATCTGGTCGTATACCAAAACTCACGATACAGCACGAACGAATGGAATTTGCTCGCCTTCACCAATATTGAACCGAGGCCGACTAAGGTATAGTTCTCTTCACTGATAAGTACAGGTTTTGTCTACGCTCTCCAGATGGACGTAAAAGAGTGTGGAGAAGATCAGGTGGGAGATACAATTCGACAACAATTGTCCAGCGGGAAAATTTCTGGGGAGGTTACGTGATGGTGTAGGCAGGAATTTCCGTGGGCTGTGCATAGTGGAATGATCGGTGAACTCTAATTATTACATCACCAACATTTTGGAAGACTATGTAGTTCCTTTCGCACCATTTATTGGTAAAAATGCGAGACCTCACGTTGCCAGGTGCATTACGGACTACTTGGAAGAAGTAGAAATCGATGTAATGGCTTGGGCTGCCATGATCCCGGACATGAACCCCATCGAACAAATTTGGGATCTGCTGGAAAAATGATAAGGAAGCGCCCTGCTCTTCCCGAGACACTAAGTGGGCTGAAATCTTTTCAGATTGAGGAGTGGGATAATTCGGACAACGTGATCGCAAAAAAACCTTATTCAAGGTATGCCTATAGGCGAATTAAAGCTGTGGTAGATGTTAGGGAAGATAGCCTCCACTACTCAGTGAACAAAAACAAATTTATTTTAGGTTTTATTTAAAAGTTCTTCCAATTCGTTTATTTTGTACATAAATTAATAATATTAAATGTTAATAAATAATACTGTATTTAAAAAAAAGGTCTTTTTTACATATTTGAAATTATTGCGAATTTTCAAGGTGCGCCACTTTTTTTGTAAATCAGTGTATTTTGATCAGAATAAAACAATTTTGAAGTTAATAAACTAATTGATTTTCGAGATATTCGAGTGGAAAATTATTTTTTACCAAATTTTAGTTGTATTTTTGGAAGGTTTTTTAATTTTTATAAAAATAATTTAATTTTATTAAAATCATTACATACATACAATTGGTAACAATATTTTCTATACAATGAAATAATTTTGAAGGCAGTTTGTTTAATAGCGAGACATTTGAGTCAAAAATCAATTTTCACCAATTTTCAAAAGTAGTTTTTTTAGATTTTCATTTTTTGAAAAGAAAAATTGTAAATTGAATTTTTGAATTGAAAAAATTGTGTGAGATGTTTAAACTGTTTTTCTTCGTTACATAAAATTATTTTTGTTAGAAAAATATTTAAGGTGACACAAAATTTGTTTAGGTTTTTTCGATTTATCACATTACATCAAGTCGCTAGAATTTTTGGCACGTGAGATATTTGGGATCAACCAAATTTTTAAATTGTTAACAGTTAGAAAATCATCCACTCAATTTTTTTTTTAAATTCCTTTCTGACTTTTTCTGTGTCATTATCTGTATAACAAACATTATTTGAAGTCGATATCTACTTGTTCTCGAGATATGTACGACGAAAAAAGCTTTCCGAACGAACGTAAGCACACACAAACATCTCTCTTTAAAACTTTGAAATGTCGAGAAATGTCAAAAATTTAAATTCGACAAATAGGACCGATTACAATAACTTCTTATGTGAATTTAAAAACATAAAATTCAAAACAATGCATAAGATTTTTATGTGATATCGATTCAAAGTCGATATAATTAATGTTTGAAGATTATTTAATGCAAATAAAATAAAATTAAAAACTCTTACTAATATTTCGGACGGTCAAGAATAAATGCTTCTGTATTGGCTACCAGACAAGAAGGCTACCATATCCAGATTGAAGGCCAATTGATCGGTCCCAAATGTAAAAAAAAAACTCTTCACCGAACGCGTGCTGTGTAGCAACATCTAATCTATCAACTTAGCGAAAAAAATGTTAAAATCTTTTTTGTGTAGGATTAAACTAGCGACAATGGTTACCAACATATTTAAAAGAAGCTATATAGTTGTTGAGTAATTTGTAATTTAACTCCCCCCCCCCCCCTTTAATTTGTTCCACCGATTCAATATAAAACGACTTTTAAGGAATTGTTAAGGGCGTCTTAATAGAGTTCTTCACCTAAATTTAGCTTTTCCGGAAATTTTCATTAACTAAAACCATAAGTGTATATATGTATATATTTGTTTTTATTTGAAAATTGCTTTAAAGAAAAGCGGTACTCAATTCACCACTCTGTATTCCAATTGCCATTTCAAGGACTTAGAAAGTTGACCTAATACTTACAACAATATGTATGCATAGTATACCTATAATGTACATTTGAACAATCGTTTTAAGTAACAAACAAGTGTCAAGGATGTTTTTTTATTGATAGTAATCCACGTGAAATTGTAAATATTGACACATGACACTTAAATAAAAATAAACTAATACAAGTAGGAAAGGTGAGATTCTATATTATACGAAAATCTAAATCTTAATCGATATGAATTATTTAGTTTTAAGATCACGTGTAGTGTATCTTGTAAGTTTATAACCTAATTCAGTATATAAACCATATAAATTAAATAAAAACATTTCGTTTTCATTTTATTTCAGAAATGTAATGTTTCATAAAACAGAGTATAAGGTGTTGTTGTTTGTTTCAATTTTCGAAATACAAACCTATAAACTTTAAACGTATACTATTTTGTTGGTATTTTATTGACACTACTGATCGTTAAAATGAACATCACATAAAACAAACAATAACATTTTGAAACAAAAGTAATTTATTTTCTACATTATGCACATATATACATATATGTATTTCAATATACATAATGTACGTACATAGGTAAACCATGGAGTTTACATAGCTATAGTTGGGAAGTGATTACTCATCGATAGTTTTGTATTTCTAGTTTTGTAAACTAGGTTAGAATCATACGGATAAGAAATATTGATGACAAATAGAATAAGAATAAATAAATTCTGTTCAATATTATTGTCATATTACAAATCCATTGTTTGAAAATTTCTCTGATTAATTAGTTAAAATTGGGTAAGAGTAAAAATAGTAAACAACAATAAATATATTTTCTAGTTTCCCAAAGTCTATGGCTTCCTCCCAATGATTTTCTTCTTCCACAGCAAGTTATTATATGGCAATTCAAAAAGTGAATATTTCGATTGACTCGAAATATCTCAAAATAAAATATAACGCTAGCGACTTCAATTAACATTTGTATTATATAATATGACGTGACGTGATACCAAACTAGTATATTGTTTTTTTGTTTGTCATAAATCAAAAAATACTGAACAAAAAAAAAATATTTTTTACCTCGAATATTTGGTAAAATTTTGAGATTGACAGTTTTTTTTACAAAAAGTAAAAAAAAATAATTTACTAAAAGTTCGTAAAAATTAATTTTCGACACGAATATAAAAAAATAAAGATATCAGCTTCAAACTAATTTCATTTTATAAAAAAACTAGCTAGCCCGGCCACGCGTTGCTGTGGAACGTTATTTGTTATATTGTTGTAAACTATTAAGGGGAACGATAGGAGAACATCACACATGGGCACCACCATGCTTTTTTACATACATATGTGCCATTTGTAAAAAAAAAAACATGGCAACCTTCATGACTGATTTTCAAATACCGTTACCCCTTATTACAATAAAATTATTATTTACAAAAGAAGATGGAAACTTTAAAGCTGGTATACAATTATACTGGTTTGATATGAAGGGGAAGCACTTTGAACACAATTCATCAAAATTTTCGTACAGTTGATGTAAAGTTAAAATCAATACAAAAGAATTGTATTGTATTGTATTAAACTGTAGGAAGGAACTAAAAAAAATCTGCCACACTAACCAGGTAAAGCTCTGCTGGATTCCTGGACATAGCAATATAGAAGGGAATGATATAGTAGATGAACTAACCAGGAATGGGTCAGAAGCAGACACAAGTAGTAGCGACCATTCAGTTAGGGGGCCACTCGTCCCGATTGGGGTACTCAAGAGGAAGATAGACCTTAAACTAAAAGAGAAAATCAATAACTCCTGGAAATCCAGGGACGATTGCGCAATCTCTAGAAGTTTATGGCCTAACACAAATGAAAAGGAAACTCGGTATATTCTATCGCTGAGTAAAAAGAACATTAAAATCTTGATAGGTGTACTAACAGGTCATTGCGCCATTGGCACAATGGCTAACAGGATAGGGGCATTTGAACCCGATTTTTGTAGGAGCTGTCAAGGTGAGGAGGAAATAAAAACCATTAAACACCTGCTCTGTGACTGTCCGAACCTCCAAACCAGCCGACTCCGTCATTTCGGAAACAGGTTTGTTGGAGAACTGGATGATCTAGCACTGGTCTCAATGGCAGACATGAGGAAATTTATAGAGAGCACAGGCTGGTTCGTTAACGAGCCAGTCTACGCTAATCGGCAAAATTGAGGAGCATCGATGCTAAATTTTACTTTTTTACAGGGGATCACAATGGACCAGTAGGCCCCCTTGTACGCAACAGCTTCATGCCGTGCACACTGCACTGCACACCGATTGTAACCTAACCTTACCATTGTATTGTATAATAAATGTATTATTATTTGTATTCAAGTTTGTAACCAATGAGTACATTACAAAATTTTTAGTTCATGTCACCGTTAAACTTATAAATTAGGTAGGTAGGGCGGATAGTTTAAAATCTTCCAGCAATATTTATTACTTTAAATTATAAATGTTTTTAATTTCAATTTAATGTAGCACTAATCGCTGAACAATATAGGTTCGACGGTTTTCCTACACGAGAACATGCAACATATAGCTGCGCTCATGAGAAAAACATGGATTTTCCATATCTAAACCACAAATGGACATTGTTGAGCCTTGAGACATATTTATAGACATGTCAAAATCTAAACGAATTTGAAATTGTAACTTTTTGAAGATATGGTAGAATCTGACTGTATCATTGGACTAAGTGGCAACAGGACCACTTTGGCATGACTCTTACCGTTATTTTTTAATTATTTTTTTTTACATTTAATTTACATATTTTTTTAAATTGCCCCTACCACCTAAACGGGGTAAGATAGACCCCCCCTCCCATAGTAAAAAATGCTTGTTTTTAACTGTTCTATACAAATCCGTCATTAAACTTTGTCGCCTGAGTTATCGTTCTCTCCCCACCACTTTTCCTTTAAACTTTCCAGTTAAAATGGTTGCTTCAAGAATATTTCCGGTGATCTTTTTGATGACTAAACGTGTACCGTTACATAATTAAAGTCGATTCAAATCACGCAGGAGAATAATAGGTGAACCAATCTTTAATCCAAGATTATATGGTGGGATTCCAGGTCTACTCTGAATATCCATTACCAACAGTATCGATTGATTAAAAAGACATCAGATCGCCTGGTAACAACTGTTATACCTGGAAGTTAATTTCGTCAACATCAACATTTTTGGTTGCTAAAATAGCCCGATGACTGAGCCAGTTATGATTCAAGTATTTACTCTGTATATAAGGAAATATACTTTGAATCAATACATTTTTTTCCTGAAGAACAGGAATTGAAAGATAAAAGAAAAGAAAAAAATAAATTGTCTGGCAACATACATACTTTGCCATCTGTTAGAATCGTTTGAAGCTAACAGATAATTGTGACTGTCAAATAATATACAAACAATTTGCAATACAATAATATTGCGATCATAAATTGAGTTGTTCGTCCATTAGCTGTCATTTGCGTTTTGTTATTCCAAGTCTGATTCTTTTTTGTTAGACCACGTTTCATAGTGTCAAACCCTGACGTTTTATGTCAAGTCACACGGGAACGCTGTCGAACGGGATAAACAGTATCCTATGTCCGTCTCCTGGCTCTTATTTTGTTTCTTGTTCTTGAGTTATAAAAAGTGTATTTAACACGACTTTCTTTTATACAATATAGATGTTGTTTTTAACATTCACTAAATTTTTTCTAAAAATCCAGCAGTCAAACATTAATAAAAGTTGAATTTCTATTCTCGATAAAAGGTTTTGACTTTTTTTATTACGGTACTAAATTTTATTAATCAGTGTGGGTCGCATTCCAGCCTTTTTTTTTTAATTTCCGACAGCTCTAAAATATCGTTTAGTCTACAGAATATTTACTTTCTTTTGACACCTTTTATTTATAAAATTGGTGAAGTGTGAGAGCCGAAAAGGCAGCCTTGCTAACAAATTAATAAAGTACATTTTTGGTTTTTAAAAGCTGAACTAGATGTTTAAAATATCTTTTTTAAAACGTTTTTATGGATAAGGGTGCAATGTGGAAAAAAGTGAACATTTTGAAATAATTTGTCAGTAATGTTTCCGTTTCCTTTCGTTGTTTTTATGTCATTTTAATTTTCTGCAATTTATGACTTCGTTTTTTTTTTTAAACTATTCACCTAATTGAATATGCATTTAAAAGTGTAACATTACTCTAATCACCGTTATATGCAAATTTGTTTTTTTCACAGTACCTGAATTAATAGTTTAATGTCAATAATTAATCAAATAATAATTAACATATATATAAAACAAATTCTAACAACTTAATTGAATGTGAAAAGAAATACAAAAACAAACAAAACAAATCTCAATTAATCGAGAAATTCAATTGAATAAATTCCCCCCTCCCCTTCCATTTAATTCCCACGAGAGTTGTGTTCAAAGAGTATACAAGTACATACTTTCACTCTGATGGAGTTTCACCATTTAAATTGCAATAATTGTCTCAAACTTCAAACACAAGGCTGAAGACTAAAACAACTCGCGAGAGATTGAACGCGCAGAAAAAAATAAATTAATCTCATTATAAAAATTGCAGCCCCATGGCAACACTTAAATTAAATTTTTGTTATAATAAATCTTTTATACAAATAATGAACTACTTGCAATGTGAACAATATTTGTATGTAAACAAAATTAATTTTGACCTGCATTATGTTGTAGTTGTGTTCCAATTGTCTGCTTAAATAAAAATATATAACAAATTCAATAAAAAATTAAAAAAACAAATGCAAGTCTGTGGGTTTTGCATTTAAAAAAACAACAACATAAATTCACGTGCTACAAAGTCGCCTTCATCTACGTCATCATTGACAGCCATACACGAGTCGAGTAGAGTTAAGTTGACTCAACTCGACTTGACTCGATTCGATTCAAGTTGTTGATTTGTTGTGTGGTCGTCGTTTATTGTTGTTTTTGCATGACTGACTCAACAGTTTGTTCCTGACAATACGAGAGAGGGTTAGAGGGGGCGTTAAGTTGGGGAGGAAGTTAAACAAAACTCTGACTAAGTCGATCCAACAACGACACGAGTTGTAGGTTAGGAACATCGCTCGTCGTCGCCATTCGCCGCTCGACGCTCGCCGCATATACCAACCAACAAATGAATATATCGACTGAAATTCATGACCCACATTTTTCGCTTTTTCTTTCATCCATGACCCACATTCACTCATACACAACACACAGCGCACAGCGCGCATTTAATTCCTACACCGAAAGAAACTGCAAACAATAATAAATAAGCACATAATTTTTGTACAAATAAAAACAAAATAAAGCTCAGAAGCAATGTACAAAAAAAGCCCCCCAACTATAAGCAAGCAAACTAAGCAGAAGCGAAGCACACAGAGACAAACAGAAGCACATGGAAGACACAAGAGAGAGAGAGAGAAAAAGATTGCAACTAAAAATGAAGATAATCAAAGTTTAACATCGATTTCCCAAGAATATGACGAATTCATTATAATTCGCATCTCTCATAATCTTATGTCATTTAATGGATGTCAAATATCAAACGTCACATGACAGAATATCAGATATTTGAAGGAAAGCACAGTGATATTGTCGTTAAGAGAATTATACTCATTGCTATAAAAGTCAGATTTAATTGAAGTATTTACAGACAAAAATATAAAGAATTGATGGAAGATAATCTATACAGCAGAAAGCGTATAATGATATTGATACAATTCTATTCTTTCTTTTGACAGATGATCGATTGGCGATCAAAGTTTTAATTGACAGTTGATCGGTGGTGGCGTTCGTTTATGTAGGAAACAATTAATATTGCTGTCATTAAGAAACTCGGGAACTGGGTTAGGAAATATGAAGGCGTGTTTGATAATTGTGGGTTAATTGTCGATGAAAGTGGAGAAAAATGTTGTAAAACTGTGAGAGTTGGGTTTTAGAAGAAATCCAAAAGGGAAAGAGATCAATTTTGATCAACTTTTACATTTCGTACAATTATGAAGGTTGTACAGGGAAGTAAAGGGTGTTTTATTTTAGAGGTATTTAATTTTAAGTTAGAATCACTTTTTTTAACTGGCCGCCATTTTGTCAGCTATCAAGTGATTTTCATTTTTTTTTTAACTTCAACATGAATAGACTGACGTCTGAACAAAGCTTCTCTCCTTAATGGCTGAAACACAAACACGCTTCAGCTTCGGCTTCGTCTGCGTTACGATGGGCCTACTTCGAGGTTGCTTTGAATGACATTTCTAATATGACATTTCTAAAATGGCACTTCTGTCATTAGTAGCTTTATTTTTTCTCAAAAGTTTGTTTTGATTTTTTGTGCAGTAAAAAGTATGAATTTTGAAATCGAAAAAATTAAATTTATCGTGGAAGTAGCTTATACAGCCTATAATAACGAATGGGAATTCCTTCAAAAGCAAATGTATTTTATTTGTTGACTTTTTTACAGCTGTTGAGCTATCAGACAAAGCAAATGTTTAGCAAATTTGAACTAGAGCTTCCATTTGGAGTCACATTACGTAACATTACGTTCTTTTCCTTGAGATTGTCAAACGAAACGTGAGGTCAAAGTTTCATTGTGATAGCATGCATTGAATTCCTAAGGCTGAACTCGTAAACGTCAGGCGAAGCCGAAGCTGAAGCGTGTTTGTGTTTCAGCCATAAAGCCTTTGCCTTTGATCCTAATTTTTGTAAGCGAAACTAGTGTTGAATGGATACTGCTGACGTACTGCTTTCAAAACTATGCTGTCCAGGACGTTACAGTCAATGGTGACAGCTATAGAGCCATGATTACTGAGTATTTCGTTCATAAATTGGACAACTATGATGTGCAGGAGTTGTGGTTTCATCAAGACAGCCGCGGCGCAACAAGTCACACTGCACGTGCTACAGTTGATTTATGGAAGGAAACTTTTGGTAACTGAATAATTTCAAGTTACGGAAAAATGAATTGGTCTCCAAGATCGTGCGATTTAACGCCATTGCTTGAATAAATGCTATGGGGACATATTAAAATGCTAGTTTATAGCCGAGACGCCAAAAATGATTGATCACTTGGATGACAACATTTGCCGCATTATTGCCTATATGTATACGGACAAAAATGTTAGAAAAAGTCATCGAAATGTGGACCTCCAGTCATATCCGGTCATATGCCAAAATTCATTATTTTATTTTAATGCCAGAAGATTACACTGGTGAACAAAATTACTTTTTTTTTCGGGATCACGAACAAAAGAATACTTTTTTTTAAAGGAAGTCCTGCATCCGAATCTCTCCTTTAAATTGTTTTATTACATTAGGTTTTTAAAATTAAAAATGCTCAAAACAATCAAAAATTGAGGTTTTAAGGCTCAGTGAAAACTCAAAATAACTCTTAACAATAAATTGCATGATGATTTGGCAGAGTACAAATCTTTGTCGTGTAGCTTAAATCATTTTAGTATTTTACTTAATTTCTGGAAATTCCTATAAGTGAGCCTTTATTTGGACAAACCTTGAATTACTTCCATTATTTTGCAAAATACCTTTTGGAGTTAATTTTGAATGCTGATTTCTAATCTTAACTTTGTTCTAACTATTTGATACATTTTTCAAAATATCCTACATTTCAACATTATTTTTATGTTTTTTTGTATGTATATGTATTTCAAAAATTGGATATAATAGAATTTTTTAGACAACAGATTCGTAACAAGAACAAAACTTACTTTCAAATCGTTTTGACTTTTTCTATTGAAAACCGTTAGAGCATAAATGGTTAAGCGTTTCTTTCAGTTCTTTTTTAAGACACGTAATATCTAACAACTTTTGAAGATTTTTCGAATATTATAGGAAATAATATAAATATTTCAACAGAATATTGAAGAAAGGGATTATAGATTTGTAGGAAACATCACGGCTTTTATTGAGAGAAAGCTTCTTCATAAATTTAGAAAGCATCAAAAAGCCATAAAATATTTTTTTTTCGAATTTAAAAAATGAATGTCCCAAAAACCTGACGTGATCTATACATTTTGAAGTCGGATTTGAATTAAGGCTATTAAAACTAATTGCAATAGTACAATTTTATTGCCAGTAAGAAAACCTTGTCGACCAGTGTTATCTTTTAAATTGGTGAATTTCATGTTATTTAAAAAAGTTATATCGGGTGATTTTTTAAGAGCTTGAGAACTTTAAAAAAAAAAAAACGCATAAAATTTGCAAAATCTCATCGATTCTTTATTTAAAACGTTAGATTGGTCCATGACATTTACTTTTTGATAATTTCATTTAATTTCATTTAAATGTTGACCGCGGCTGCGTCTTAGGTGGTCCATTCGGAAAGTCCAATTTTTGGTAACTTTTTCGAGCATTTCGGCCGGAATAGCCCGAATTTCTTCGGAAATGTTGTCTTCCAAAGCTGGAATAGTTGCTGGCTTATTTGTGTAGACTTTAGACTTGACGTAGCCCCACAAAAAATAGTCTAAAGGCGTCAAATCGCATGATCTTGGTGGCCAACTTACCGGTCCATTCCTTGAGATGAATTGTTCTCCGAAGTTTTCCCTCAAAATGGCCATAGAATCGCGAGCTGTGTGGCATGTAGCGCCATCTTGTTGAAACCACATGTCAACCAAGTTCAGTTCTTCCATTTTTGGCAACAAAAAGTTTGTTAGCATTGAACGATAGCGATCGCCATTCACCGTAACGTTACGTCCAACAGCATCTTTGAAAAAATACGGTCCAATGATTCCACCAGCGTACAAACCACACCAAACAGTGCATTTTTCGGGATGCATGGGCAGTTCTTGAACGGCTTCTGGTTGCTCTTCACTCCAAATGCGGCAATTTTGCTTATTTACGTAGCCATTCAACCAGAAATGAGCCTCATCGCTGAACAAAATTTGTCGATAAAAAAGCGGATTTCACATTTCGAACCGAACACTGATTTTGGTAATAAAATTCAATGATTTGCAAGCGTTGCTCGTTAGTAAGTCTATTCATGATGAAATGTCAAAGCATACTGAGCATCTTTCTCTTTGACACCATGTCTAAAATTTCGCGTGATCTGTCAAATACTAATGCATGAAAATCCTATCCTCAAAAAAATCACCCATTATATCTCTAAAAACATCCTTTATATAAGTTTTTTTAAAACGAGCATCTAGTTAGACCTCTATATTTTTCAAAAGGACTTCTAAAAATTGTGCTTTCTTGAATCAACTTCTTTGAACTTTTTCATTCTTTGTCTTTGTAGTTTTCTTTGATGCCAAATCGTTTTTTTTTTCTTTAATACACAAATTTATTCTAAGGTGATTTTATACAAATATAATTAAAATAATGTGTGTATCTTCTAAGCAAGCTTCAATGAATGACCCACAACAAACATAATTTCAAAATAAAAATAAATACTATTTTTATTATTCTCCAAATGCATGACAAATTTTCTCAATAAAATTGTTTGTTCTTGAAGTTTGTATAAGCTTTTTATTTTGCGTTAGATTAATACATTTATCATTGATGAATAGTCTGGGATATTTAGTTATTTAGACAATATAGTCAAATATTTTGAATAAATAAAAGTTAATTTATCAGTTTTGATTGAAAAGTGATTTCAACTCACTTTCGATCGAAATTCGGAACATAGGCGATAGTCATAAATTATTATATTACGTTTGCGTGTAGGACACATTGTGTTACATTTGTCAATATTTAAAATCAAACGATTTTTATTGAACCATTTCCAAAATTGTTTTAGATCTTCTTGTAGCTCTTTAAAATCCTTGATGGAGTTGATAATTCGAAAAATTTTAACATCACATGCATACATTGGCGAAAAAGAATTATTTTTAACAGAAGGCAAATCATTAATAAATAAAATAAACAGCAATGGATCAAGGTGACTTCCTTGAGGTACACCAGAATTTACTTGCATTGAAATGAAGGGTTACTCCTGAATATTATACCTATCGTTAGGATATTACGAAACCCACATAACGAAACGGTTTTTAAGTTTAATATTACTTAATTTATTAAGAAGAATTTCATGACTCAATTTGTCAAATGCCTTGCTGAAGTCAGAAAGGATGCAATCGACTTTAGAGTGTTTTTCGAATGCATCCAAACAAAAAGTAGAGAATTGTAATTAATTAGTAATTGTAGATTTTTGTTCGCAAACCCGTGTTTATATACTTACATATATATATATACATATAACAGAAAAACATTTAAAATAAATACGGACAAAGGATTGAAACGATTTAGGAATACCAGACAATTTCGCTTTAGACCGATAATTCGTAACTAAATTTTAATTTGTTTTAATTTTATAAATATTTCGAAAGATCTGGCATTTTAGAACACTTCAGAGACTTGTTGAAAAGAAGAAACAATGGATAGGAACCATAAGACACACTTTTTTTTAACATAAATGATGGTATACGATTAGGACCAGGACTGAAATTTCAATTAGCTTTAAAATATTGGCAAGTATAGAGGTCCCAGAAATCGATGTTAGATTGTGTTAGGAAAAAGTAAGACAAGAGATTCTTGCAGTAGAAAAACCTTCAAATGCAATCTTAAAATAATTTTAAAACATGTTCGAAATTGACTCTGGAAGATGGTTTGAAGAATT
The DNA here is from genome assembly GCA_951509635.1 of Eupeodes luniger. Lineage (NCBI taxonomy): Eukaryota > Metazoa > Arthropoda > Insecta > Diptera > Syrphidae > Eupeodes > Eupeodes luniger. Next base: position 120,458,046 of record OX608073.1, on the reverse strand, counting down.
TTAAAAGCTCATACCAAAATACCAAATTAATATGAAAAAAATTCAACGACTGTTTTTTTATAAATCAAAAATAGGTACTGCAAAAAATATTTGTCATCTTGAGTATTTTTCAAACAAAAACCGATTTCACCTCCTAAATAATTTAAGACATAAAAAAAAAACGTTTTTGACATTTGGTAAAAATTTAAGAAAAATCGAAGTGACATTTTTTTTGTATAAACAAAATAATAAAACCTACAAACAAAAAAAAATGCTGATCTACTTCCGACCAGATCCTTATAGTAAGACAGATTGAAATGACGGAAATATGCAATGGAAGTGAAGGCAGTGAGAATGAGTGGAGAACTCAGTGTTATTATTTTTTAGTTTACACATTTAGGATGACATTAAAAGTGACACTTGATACGAACGTTTTCGTACTGCGAAAAAATCATTTTTCTGTAAACTTAAATTTTTTAATATGACTCTTTTTTCAATTCTTAAATTTATTTTAATTGAAAAAAAAACCTCATCACAAAATATGTCTGTGGCACACGACGTAAAATCTATATAGAATGAAATAATATATGTATAACAAACAATGAACATTTGTTCATTTTGAAATGTAAGGCGTCAAAATCATATTCAAAAATGGCTTAAATACCCTCAACGCATATCCTGTTTATTTAGTTACTAGCGGCTCGTCCCGGCTTCGCACGGGAAGACATAAATAGGTACACTACAGATATTTAAGTTATAAGCATGCTAATTAAAACGACTATGAATCACTTAATTAGAAAACATTTTTTTGTCCTATCATTAATACTCTTCGCAGTGTATGCGATGAAAGACATTTTATGTCTAATTTTTTTACACCTTCGGTTGGTTTTAATAGGAATATCTAAAGATTTCTATAGTAATCTAGTACTTAATACAGCCTATTTTACTCAGGGATAATGTAGCTTTCTAATGAAAAAAGAATTATTAAAATCGGTCCAGTACTTTTTGAGTTTATTTGTTACATACAAAAATACAAATCTTTCCTCTTTATAATATTAGTGTAGATTTTATTTCTTATCAATAACGTAGTAAAGTAAGTTATTATTAATAAGAAATTTAATCCCACTAGCTGCGGAAAGCTAACAACTCAATCAGTTAAAAAAGCGCACTGTGTCGTATACGCACTTTTTTATATTATTAGAATTTTACTTTTATAAATTGTACGTTACTTAAATCAAGGAATTGCGGGTTAGATGATACTACACTCAATTGGTTTCGAGCCTTTTGAGCCTTCTATTTCAAACAATGTACTTCTTAATAATCTGAAAATTGCAATATATAATATATATATAATAAAACACTTAAATTAATTATAAAATATCGCCTTATCAAATTCTAAAAACTTGATCTCAAATAAATTATTTCATTGATGTGAATTGAGTTTCTTATTCTAAGCTAAAAACAAACACACGTATACCATTAAAGGGAGACAAAAGAAGAAAGAACATAATTTTTTTTTTTCCAAAAAGTACTAAAATATTCATTGTAAACAAAATATTTACTTAAGGTGTATGATAAAACAAAATTAAGAATACAAAAAGCTTTCAAAAACTTACTTAAACTTAAAAGTCTCCAAGAAGAATAAAATATCCGTTTAATATTAACAAAACAAAACCAACAACAAAAAAAACAGGTTTAAAGTTCAAAACTTAGAACCAATATTATTTTCTTTTTTTCTTCTATTTTATGATTCTCTTTTAATAAAAGGTAATTTATAACTTTAGATAAGATACCACACGCAAAGATAAAATTTAACTATTTTTGTTATTTTTAATGACACTCAAAAATGTTTCTTTATATTTATTAACTATAGGTACCAAAATTTAAGACTTTTTTTGAACTCTAAAACTTAACACTTTGAACGAGATCAATTGCAATCAACTCCCGAACTGCACAAACTTTCCCGCAAAATATTTTTCATTAATTTCATTGAAATCGAAATCAACTTGAAGTGACTAACGATGAAGAAACAAATTTCACAATTAATTATTTTTTTTTTTTTTTGATTTTTGTGATTAATAAAAAATCAACAAAATTAAAAACTTCACTCTCATTTGAAGTTTCACGTCACTAATCAATAATTATTAATTTCTAAGAAAAAAGCCACAAAATAATCAAACAAATGAAAAAAGGGATAACCGATAACAATTAGACGATATTTTGCGATTACCAGTATTTTAATTTAATTTCAAATCAAAATTCGAACATTAAATTATCAACAAAGAAAAATCGATTAAATATAACTGATAAAACACAAACTGAAACATCACATCACAAAGCTCTCTCAATATTTAAATTCAATTTTCTTTTTTTTTTTCCAATTTTCGATTAGGTACTAAATTTGTTAAAAAACAAAATTTATTTAAAAAAAAAAAACGCACCTGTCACCGGAAGATGACGCTGAACAACTACATTTGTCAATTGTTTTGTTTGTATTTTTACATCCGAATTCGAAATAGAATTTCAAGTTTCATAACAAAAATATTTCGTCTTCAAAAAATGAAACAAAAAGAAAAAAACTCAAAATAAATTGAACAGAGCTAAATTTATAAAAATCTATTAAGTCAATCCACCTTGACTATGACTATGAATTTTTGTGTGTTTTTGTTTTTGTTGTTGTTTTTTGTCTATTTTGTTTAAATTTTATTTTATTTTTTTTTCCATCTCACTCACTCACTTACTCTTAATCACTTGAAAATGTGCGTTTTTAGTGCACACCAAGCGCCATCGCCATCAACGTCAAAATAGTGTTGTAGTCACTCTAATGATATCAAAGAAAATCTCAACTCAAATCATTGACGGTCTTACGTATGTATGTACAGTAGGGGCCTACCAGACACTTTTGTCGATCGTTTTGTTGTTGTTGTTGTTTGTTTATTTATTTTGTTGTTGTTGTTGTTGTTAATGAGCTGATGACTGATATATGTGTTGAGTGATATTGTTGCCTATTCACTCCGGTGTGTTTGGTGGTGTTTGACTTTGGAGTCACCAAAGTGAAAACAGAAACAGAACAGAAACAAGTATTAAAATAAAATGTGAACAGACGAATCAACACACGTCGAAAAAAGCTTTCGCTTTCATTTTTTCTTTTAATTCGTTTCGTTTCGTTTTGTTATTTTTGATATTAATGTTTCTTGCTTTTGCTATTAATTGAGTTGAGTGAGGCAAATATCTACTTGAGTAATGATTGAAAAGAAGAAGGCACTGACAGTGTTGTCACTTTACAATAATTGTATTAGAATTTTATTTCGATTAAAAATAAGACCAGAAATCGAAGTGTATTAGAAAGTGAAAAGAAAAAAGATTGGAGGATTCTCTGAGCCATGTTCTGATACTAGGATGAAAAATTGAAAGAAAAAAGAGGCTGGGACGCGACCCACAGTGATATCTTCCCATCACGTCTCTCGATTTGTCTTGCTTAAAAGTTTGTAGGTTTTCGCGTTTTGTTAAAAAAGTTGTCAATTGAAACCAACAATATTTTGCGTATAATGAAATAGTTTGATTTCGAACTCTATTTTTGTTAACTAGATTTTTAGTCGAAAACCAATTTTTTCCAATTTTAGTAGCATTTCTTAAAAAAATGTATTTCTTATATAAACACATACAAATTGGATGAATGAAATTAATTTGAAGTCAATATCTTCTATTGTTCACGAGATATCAAGAACCGAACATCATTTTTTACCAACTTGGCGTACTATTTTTTGTAAACTTTATTTTTTTTATGAAAAAACAGACTGTTTTTATAAAAAATTTACTGAATGTCGAAAACAATATTTTCCGTGAGATAAAAGTTTAAAGCCAATATTTTTAATTTTTAAAAAGATATTTGAGTCGAAAATCAATTTTTACCAAATTTTAGTAATGTTTTTTTAGGTTTTTATTTTTGTTAGAAAACTTTTAATTCGATTTTTCTCAAAACTTCCATCAGATGTTAAAAACATTTTACTTCGTTGCACAAAATTGTTTTGGAGATAAAATCATTTTTTGTTCATACATTTTTTGAGGTGACAAATATTTTTTAATTTTATTTTTGTATGTATAAAAAAAAAACCTTTAATTGGATTTTTTCCCAAAAATATACTAGTTTGGTATCACGTTACAATATAATTATATTATATAATAAATTTAATTCAAGTCTCTCGCGTTATTGGTTCATGAGATATTTTCTGTTAACCAAAATTTTCACCTTTTTTTTAATTGCTATGGTAAAAAAAAATACCCATTTTTTTTTAGAGTCCTTTCTACATCTTTCTGCATTATTATCTGTATAACCAAAGTCGATATCTTTACTGGTTCTTGAGCTATGGACGACAAAACAAACGTCGGGAACGTACACGCACGCACAGACATCTCTCTTAAAATCTTTTATTTCGACTCTAGGGACCTTAAAACGTCGAGAAATGTCAAAATTTTCAATTTGACAAACAGGACCGATTACTATAACTTCCTATGGGAAGTTAACAACTATAGGTAGAACTTATATTTTTAAGTTAAAATAACGTTGGGTTTTTTATTCCAACTCCTTAGATCTCTTGAAAAAACGTTGAGAAGACTCTACAAAATGGGTCATCTAGTGATTTCTTTTTTAATTATAGGTAATTTTTTTTTACACTGACAGCAGTTTGAAATTATAGAAAACTTTTTACTGCCCATCGATTTCAATAGCTCAACAACTTAACGGAGGAGAATTCAACGATTTTGGATTCTTCGACTCAGCACTTACAAAAAGCAAGAATAACGACTTAGTTATAGCTGCGCAGTTTGGACCTTAGAGAAGTTTGAAAAGAACAACGATTTTTGGAGACAAATCATCATAGATACTTTTCTACTTCAAAAATTAAAAACTTTAAATAGTAACCCGCCATTCTAATTTCTAATTTAAATACTATAAAAAACAAAAGAAATAAGGTGTATTTAAGGTTCAATCTATTAAAGAGAAAAGAGAATTTACGATGAACTGCAATACGACTTTATGACTTAGTCAAATTTTGTGTACTCTCATTCATTTCGAATACTGAGTGTAATCTAATAATGTGTTTTGGAAATACGTTAATAGTTAACGTAAATTTGACGGATATCAAGAAAGTATGACCTTTAAAAAATTCTTCAAGCCATCTTCCAGAGGCAATTTCAAAGATGTTCACAGATTATTTTAAGACTGCCTTTGAATAATACGTGACTATATTTTAAAGCTAAATTAATGTTTCAGTCCTGGTAATGATGGAATACCACCATTATTTATGTTGAAAAAATGAATTTCTTATATATCCTATCCATTGCTTCTTCTTTTCAAAGAGTTTCTGAAATGTTTTAAGTTGCCAGATCTTTGGAAATATTCATACTAAACGCCAGTCTATAAAAAGGTTATTGTACTTAACGACCGTTTCGTTATGTGAATTACGTCATATCTTAAAGATAGATATTATAGCGTCATGTTTAGGAGTAACCCTTCATGTCAATTCAAACTCAATCCTGGTGTACCTCAAGGGAGTCACCTGGGTCCAATGCTGTTCATTTTATTTATTAATGATTTTTTTTCTATTTTAAATAATTCTAAATCACTAATCTATGGAGATGATGTTAACATTTGTTGAATTATTAACTCAGTATTTAATAAATGAAACAAAAAATAAAATCTTTTTTGACGCGACTCATTGAGGAAGTTGGTGTGAATTTTAGAGTAATGGCAGTAACAAACCTTTTTCTCGAAAATTAGGCTAGGAACAACGTTTTGGTTAACGATGAGCGTTACAGATTCATGTTAATGTCCTTTTTATGTTCTAATATTGGAGACATGTATTTAAAGAACCACTCGCTCATGTAGTACTCAGCTGTCTCTGAGAGGTAAATTGGTCACCACAGATGTGTTATTTAACCATATTGGACTATTCTCTTTCTGGGAGAACCGCGAAGGACAGATGCCATCCCAATTATCCAGGAACACTTTAAGCACTTTGGGCCAATATCATCCAAGCAATCCGTGACATACAGTCTGAAACTATGAACAAGCTCTTATAAAATTGGATTGACAGAATGCGCTACAACGAAGCCATTCTAGGCAGCCACTTAAATGAACGACGCACAGAAAAGTCGAAAACTTGCCCAAATTATTTTAATTATTTTTAAAATTAAAGATGTTTCGTTACAATTTGCCAACGTATTTTTCACAAATAAATCTTATCTAATATCATCTTCACCTCAAAACCTTAGTCCTCTAGAGGAAGGAGTTCTAAGGTCTCTTTGGAAAATGACAGTTCGTTTCTGATGGTGCCTTTTTGAGACAATTTATGGGTGGATCAGAACTGTTAAGGATATCGATATTACAATCTTATCTAGAGAACTTTCTGACATAATCAAGACGGTAAGGTTTGAGTGAAAGAATTTAAAATTGAGTGGTTTTCATTGATGAGTGAAACTAAATCAATCAATGAGAGTGTTATGGTCCTTAATATTAATTTTTCCAATTAGCAGGAAGCTGGCCATTTGGTACTAATTTTCTAAGCTTACCATTAATATTTAAGGACAGAAAGGAACATTTAAAATTTTGCAAATTGAAAACAAAATCATTTTTAGATTTCGAGTGGGAAAGTATTTGAAACACAAAAATGTATCATAGACTGGGAAAAGGTAATATGTACGTATGTTTTTTAAGCATGACGTAAAGATTGAACCCTTTAAGAATATTTCTTAATAGTCTCAAAACAAAGTAAAGTTTGCATTTTATTGACCCACACAATTTACCTTTTCAACATAAACATTCCCTCAAGAACGATTGGCCATTAGAACTCACCTGAAAAAAAACAACAATTTATTAGAAAAATAGTATTGATACAAAAAATTAAATATAATCCAAAGTAATAATAAAAATCTAGAAAACAAATTCGAGATAGTTTAGTTAATTTTTCAAGACTTATCATTTTTTTCTAATTTTTATGATAACGTGTACTAAGAGGATTTTTGGTACGATTCTTATGCCAAAAAAACAGTACAAGCACTAGGAAAGGAAGAGAGGGCTTTTGAATTCCTAAACATTGCAATGATAACTAAAAGACAGAGTTTTGCAAAACATTGCACATTCGTTTAGTACGGCAAAAGTACGAATCTCTATACTTGACAATACTACCGAAGTTGGGTATATTTCTGGAGGAGCGAGTAGTTCGTTGGAATTGCTTGGCTATTTCACCAGAGCATAATCCGTTAAAATAATGCTGTTTTAAACCATTTTTGAATACTATTTAAGAAACCAACAATATACAACAACAATATAAGGATCGCTTTAAAAAATTACGCTTTTGCCTTAAGATTCAATTGCGGGAATTAAATTTGGTGTTTTAACCAATTTTTAATGCAAAATTTACCACTGATACCTAGGAGACCAATTTCTAAAAGCATTTCTTCAAAACTCAAATCAGAGTTAATAGAACTAAACAAAAATTACACCTTACAAATGTCGAGCTGAAATAAAGAAGAACATAAACCAAATATTTCCGTGTAACCACACCCTAAAATTACAATCAATTTCACAATCGAAAGCAAAAAACTTAAACGTTATTTTGCTGCTATAAAATTGGCTTCTGTCAAAAGTAATATATACAGAAAAAAAGTCCCTTCCAAATTACATCATCTGTTTCTCTATATACAGCTGTTCCTTTTCGCCCATTTATAAATATTTAATAATTCAAAAATAAAATAAAAAATCTAATCGATTACTTTTGGATATCCCAACACACACATAAATAAGTTATATTTTCCAACCCATCGGAGGCAGTCAGAGCTATTCGTATCCTTATAGAACGGTGGCTTTTATATTGCCTGCTGCTACTGCTACTGATGCTGCTCTATTGCAACCGCTTCATGATGCCAACAATTAAGCAAACGAACAAAAAAAAAAAAAATATAAATACAAATGAAGATATAAGTATAATATTCTGCGGCAGACATTTTTCGAAAACCAAAATTCCCTCAGGGAAGTCATCCTCAGCAGAACTAACTAGGTATACCCCAACCAACCCAGTAGTATAGAGGCATAGAGCCAAAGACAGAGCCAAAACCAGAACCAGAGCTATCATCAGCATCAGCAGCATCATCAGAAGCAGCTATTGCATCAAGGCATCATCTCCCTATTGAATCGCATGTGGCGACCAGGCCACTGCATAGCAGCGAGGAGGATAATGAAAAACTTTCCTACCGCTGCTTCTGCTTTTGCTGCTTCATCATTTTGTTCATTAATTTTTATATAGAGTTTTCGTCCTTTCAAACCAAAAAAACAAAAATGCTAAAAAACATAGTTCTATAGGATTCATTTAAAAACGAACGCAGTGTGGGCGTCTGGGGTTTATATAAATTTGAGAGCAGAAATAAAAAATGTTAGTCCTTCTAGGCCTTTGACAGCTCTGCATATCTGCACACAGAGGCACACGCTATGGGAAAAATTAGGCTTCTCGGTTTAATCAATATCCAAAGAGTGTTCTTGCTACTGCCTGCCTGCCTGCCTTCCTGCTACTGCCTCCTAGGATTTCAATTTAATTCCTTTTTTTTAATAAAAGCTAATCATTCAACATCATGTTTGATGTAGTCATCCTGATCCTGAGGAGTTCCGCTCGACTTTTATATTAATCTCGTTGAGAGGAGTTCTGTACGCCGGAAACAGTCCTTCGCAATATATTTTTTGTAGGTAGGTAGGCCTAGGCATATCCTTTCATGCTCCATAGACCCAGTGTTAGTTTCGGAGACTTTTGAAGAATATTCATCACATAGGCAGGCATAGAGATTCAAAACCAAAACTGTACACAGAAAATAAAATAAAATAAAGAGAAAAACAAAAAACGAAACAAAATGGCAATGACCTACCCAACCAAAGCTTTTTGTGAGGAAGGGATGAAATGGCGATGATGATGATGAATACACAAGTGACTCTGTATCTGTGTATAGAGGATTTGCTTTTTCAACCCTTATTCGACATTTTTCTCTCTGATGATGATGATGATGCCTCATGATGATGACGACCAACGACGACGACGATGATGATGATGAAGAGATGATGATTGAATGATTGATGATTGATGATTGTTTACATCATGATGAAGAATTGAGTACATTTAATCGGGGATTAAATTAAAAGGGTGATTTACAGATAATTTAACACCATATCATACCAAAGTCGGGATATACCTACATATGGTCGGATGCTAATATATATGTATGTAGATGTCAATTTGTAATTGTTTTATGAAATTTGAAATATATACGAATGGAATATTAAGCATTTTTGACAGCTTTCTGGGATAAGAGAAGATCTCGAATGAGAAAAGAAAGGGGCGATGGTAAATCCAGTATACTGCATCAGGAGGGAACTTGCCCTTAATAGAATCATTATACTATTGTTGATAATTGATAAATATTGGAATTCATTTTTTTAAAACTTTATTTAGTTAGAAATTGAGATACGTTTTAATAATAAAACTGGTTTACAAGGTCCTAACGTTTTGATGGCCTTAGTTCGAATTCAACTGCAAAATCAATCTATTGCATTAGTTTTTTCAGATATAACCGTTTAAAATTATATTACGCTTTTTGCAACTATGTAGTTGCATTAATAAGTTTATTTTTAAATACAATTCGTGATGAATTTTCCAAATCTATAATCGCTATCTTAAATATTCCGTCTAAAAATGTTCAGTGTCTTTTTTTACTTTTCAAAAAATTATTCATTGGCTGTTAGGATTCACCTTTAGCAATAAACTTTTAAGAAATGCTGAAGCATTCATTTTAAAACAGTTTTATTAGAAACATGTATTAATGTTTTGTTTTTATTATTTACATACGAAATGAAGAAAATTCACTTAGCTTGAAATCGTAAAATGTATTTATGGTGAAAAAACTAGTCTATTAGGGTTAAAATGGGAAATACCTGCAAAAAAAATAAACTAATGATTTTCGCGGTTTTGTCGATTTTTGCCATGTTGCGTTTAGATTTCGAGGTCGAAAACCTGGACCATCTATAAGATCAACTTCATAAATGCAGAAAAAAATGGATCAAAAGGATTTTCGGAAACGGCTCTTTCTGTCCAGAAAAATGACTACTTGACTAAGAAATAGTGTAGTAAACATACATAATTGATTTAAATTATCTTAAAACGAAAATATATTTTGGTATTTAATCAATAATAAATTGACAAGGACAATAAGTACTAAAAAAAAGATTAGTACTCAATAACATACAGAAATGACAAACAACTATTTTTTTGGTTTAAATAATTTGTATGTTGCTTTTAACTTTGAGACTTTTGCCGCTCTTTTGAAATTTCACTTCAGTAAGGTTTGCCATTTCATGATGGAAAGATATACGAGCCAACATCGAGTCGAAATTCGGAGTCAGTGGCCTGAACGTTAGGGGCGCTACGTGCAATTTATGGTCGTCATAATCATCCTAGCAGATCAACAATTGAACGTCTAGTGGAAAAATTTGAATCCACAGGCACAGTGTTCCCGATGAACTTCGTACGAATATCGAACGTAAAATTGCAGCAGTATCGGCCGATTTATGCTTGAAAACCGTCGAAAATTGGGTTCAGCGTCTGGACTTCTGCAAGTGTGCCCGTGGTGGTCATGCAAAGAATCGTACTTCCACAGGAATGAAGAATTTCATTGCTAGTCAAAACTGTTATTTGTTTTATTTAAAAAAAAACTTTGTAGCGCTTTTATTGAAAAACCAGATAGAAGGGTACCCTTCTCAAGAACTAATGAACCGATTTTAATATTTTTTTTGTACAAGCTCCTATACTGTCTTAATAATATTTTATGATCAAAAATGTCATTGGTTTTATTTGCGACATAAAGGCAAGTTTTGCATTCGTAAAAAGTTTCCAAGTCGAGATTTTAATCAAACATGAAATTACGATGGTAGAGTAGTCGAAAAAAGTGGGTCCCCCGATTCCGTTCGTCTGTATGGCCTAGCCTCTGCAGGCCAAGCATTGGGTCGATTGACTTCAAATTTGGAAATTAAGGTTTTGAGCCGATTTACGTTAGGCGTTTTTTTCGTTTTTTTTAAGACTAAAAATAACAGAAGTCTCCATAAAATGTTTTGGTCAAAAATCGAAAATTCTTTTTTGCTTAATTTTGCTTCTTTCAATACAAAAACAATTTTTTGCGTTGCTCCGAAAGGGTACCTCCCTCCTACTTACTTTTCAACAAGTTATTAACCGATTTCAATAATTTTTTTTCTGTACAGGTTTTTATACTGTCTCAATAACATTTGATGATCAAAAATGTCGTTGTTTTTATTTTTGATTTATAAGAAAATATTCTTTTTGTTCGAAATTCGATATCTTGAAAATGGGTAATTTTTTTTAATGTAAAAATAACATTTATAAGCTCTAAATAATTGCATGGAAAAAATATATTTGAACTTAAAATGGAAAACTTGTATGCATACAAAATTCATTTAAAAAAAGAACCGCTCTAACGATTTTCAAATTAGAATTTTGAAAAATTAAGTTTTTTTTTGAGAAAACTAACTTTTTTGCTTGTACATTTTTAAATTTTAAAATACAGGAAATTATTTTATAACAAAGTCTTTGGATACAGGAGGTTGTGTAGCCGAGTGATGCACTTTATTTTCTGATACAATGGACAAAAGCAATATGTTTTAAAAAGTGGATTTATGGCTTTGAGAATAGTTATGTCACAATAATGTAGGGTGTTTCCGTTGTTTAACATCTTTGGTTCTGTATGTTAACTTGCTTTTGATTTAATTAAAAGATTATATTTTGGGTTTTAGTCCAAACGTACTAAAAGTGTTTTTTGATAAAGGTATTGAAATTCTCCATAAATATATTGATTTCATATTGAAAATAGGCATTCGTAAGAATATAATTACGTAATAGAATTTATTTTGTTAAAAAATAGTACTAAATTTGTACTACAACAGAACATCTGAATTTTAATATTGAAACTATTTTTTCTCATTTCTCTCCTTACATTATCATATCTCCACCCATACTATAATTCACATAACAGTGTTTCAATTTTATACAATTTAAATGACATATTTTTCAAAAAAAAAAAAATAATAAAACAATCATTATTTTTTTTATTTTGAGTATTTTCAAATTTAGGTTTTATTAAATAATTTTTAATCTTCTAGATTCAGATTTTAATTTCACATTTCTTTTGCTAAATCAAAGTTTATTTTACAAATGCAGAAAATATTAGAAAATTAAAAAGAAAACGTTTGATTTAATTAAAAAATTATATTTTGGGTTTTAGTCCAAATGTACTAAAAGTGTTTTTTGATAAAGGTATTGGTATTGAAATTCTCCATAAATATTCATGAACACATTCATGCATATACATATGTACATGCATTCGTAAGAATATGATTACGTAATAGAATTTATTTTGGTAGAAAATTGTACTAAATTTGTACTAAAACATCTTCAAACTATCAGAATTTCAATACTGAAACTATATTTCCTCATTTCTCTCCTTACCATACCATATCTCCACCCACAACATAATTCACATAACAGTTTCTGATATTTAACATTCTTTTTTTGTTGCCTATGCTTAAAGAAACTTCTTCAATTTTCGCATACAGAAGCAACATTATTATAAAAATTAAAAAAAAAAAGCAAACGAAACAAAGCATAAACAAATCCCATTAAAAAGAAAAAAAAATAAATAACTTCAAGTTGGAATATCATCAAATCATGTTTTCTGCATATGAATATTAAAAAACTTTTACTCAACTGTTTTCAGTGGAGTTTATACTATGGATGTTTTTCTTTTCTTTTTTTATTCATAAATATCATGAGAAATAAACATTCACTCGGCATCAGTTTGAAGAAAAATATAAAACATTGAACAAGCGCATATACATATGTAGGCCTATACATCAACTACATACATACTATATGGCTGGTTCTTCAAGTTGCACCACTCGATTGGGGTAGGTTCTGTGATGGGCGTCAAAATAAAAATTCTAGAACTACTATTTTTTTTGAGGGAAATTGAAAAAAAAGCAGTTGAAGAAGGATGATTTTTTTTCCTTTTAGTTTTCGGAAGCTCAGGAGTGTCCTGTCCCATCATAAAGACTCTGTGCCGCGCTGGCTGTATGATGGCTTGAGAAAGTTATACCTACCCCACATGTGATATTTTTCTTCTTCTCGTTTTAAACCTTTTTTTCCGCCTGTTCATCTTGGTTTTAATTAATTTTTTTGTCAGATTTATTTTTTTATTATTTAAAAAAAAAGTATCTAAAGGATTTTGTTGTTTTAACGTCTTTCGGTCGTCAGAGCTCTGTGGTTATTTGTACGAGAGAAAAAAAAAAAAACATAGCCAGAAAGTAGTCAAAAGCAGCTAAAAGATCACCGGTAGATGGCAATGGTATTACGGTGGGGATAATGTGGTGATGAACGGTGGGTTGGGTGGTGGGGGTTTGGTTTATATGGGAGCTTGATAAAAGGATACAAAAAAAAAGAAAAAGAATCTGAAACTTCTGGTATTGTTGCCATAATCGTTGTCGTCATCATCAGAAAAACGAGAAACGAGTATTGTAGGACCACGACATCTATGTACATCTACGACGACGGTTTTTGAATAACAAAACCCATCTTTCTTTTACCATTTTCTATTATCATCGTCATCATCATCATCAACATCTCTAGAATCTACATATCTATATATGTATGAATGTAGATCCCTCGTAGTGATGCGGTGCATAACATCACAAACAGCATCATCAACATTGCTAGCATATCCTGGTGCTGGTGCAGTTTTATTTAATTTTTCCTTTTTACATTATATTTCAATGCTATTCTTCTTTTCTGAGTTGAGTTTTTCAATTCTTTTTTATTTGTTGTTGTTGTTGAATTGAACAAGAGCAGCAACAGTATAGAAAAATTCTATGTGAAAGCTTTTGAAGGATTAAATTTTAAATTGAAATGGAAAACGAAATTAAAGAAAGAATAAAAACATAAAAAAAAACTTTTATAACTCCCCCTTGCAAATAATATCATATTTTTTTCTTTCATTTGTTTCTTCTTTTATTCAGTTTCCTTTTTTTTTTAACTTTTTCATACTCGTTTATGTGACTGCATCACATTTATTTAAACAAAAAAATAAAGGGAAGAAGAATAGAAGATATACATAATAATAAAAGCAGTCGTAATAGATAAAGATGAAGGTGGCTATAGCGAGTGATTTAATTAAATATAAAATCTTAAACATGCAAAAGAATGAATTTATTCTAAATTTTCCAAAAAAAATACATAAGTGTACTAAAAAAGTACTAAAAAGAAATAATTAAGTATAATGGTTAGATACCCTACTTATAATTACAGTTTTCTGTGAATTTATTTATTAACATCAACTAGAGATCTTAGCATCTACAATTAGACTCCAAAAGGTCGAGAAATAAATAATCATTTATAAACAAAAAATAAAAAAGAGGCTGGGATACGACCCACACTGATAACTTCACATTCCGTCTGTCGATTTGTCTTGCTTAAAAGTTTGTAGGTTTTAGTGTTGTCTTAAAAAAGTTGTCAATTAAATTATTCTTAAAAATTTAAAAGTTACCAACAACATTTTGAATATAATGAAATAGTTTTATTTCAAAATCTAGTTTTGTTAACGAGATATTTAGTCGAAAACCAATTTTTACAAATTTTAGTAGCATTCCTTAAAAGCTTTTATTTCTTACATAAACAAATACAAATTAGATGAATGAAATTAACTTGAGAGATATTGAGAACCGAACATCAATTTTTACCAAATGTGCGTACTATTTTTTGTAGATTTTATTTTTTTATGAAAAAACCGACTGTTGAATTCTTATACAAAAATTATTGAATATCGGAAACAATATTTTCTGTGAGATAATACAAGTGTGAAGCCAATATTTTTAATTTTTGAAAAGCTATTTGAGTCGGAAGTAATTTTTTACCAAGTTTTAGTAATGTTTTTTTTTAGGTTTTTATTTTTTGTAAAAAAGAATGTTTATTCGATTTTTCTCAAAATTTTTCTGAATGTTGAAAACAATATTTCTTATAAGTTGAAATTAATTGGAAGCCATAATCTCAAATTTTTGAAAAGATATTTGAGTCGAAAATAAATTTTTACCAACTTCTGTTAATTTTCTTTAGGTTTTTAATTTTATGTAAAAAAAAAACTGTCAATTCAATTTTTCTCAAAATTTTTCCGAATGTTGAAAAAAATATTTCTTATAAGTTGAAATTAGCTGAAAGCCATAATCTCAATTTTTTGAAAAGATATTTGAGTCAAAAACCAATTTTTACCAACTTTTGTTAATTTTTTTTTAGGTTTTTAATTTTTTGTAAAAAAAAACTGTCGATTCGATTTTTCTTAAAGTTTTACCAGATATTGAAAACGTTATTCTTCGTTGCACGAAATTGTTTTGGAGATAAAATCATTTTTTGTTTGTAAAATTTTCGAGGTGACAAACATTTTTTTTCAGTTTTTTTGATTTATAAAAAAACCGTTAATTGGAATTCTTTCCAAAAATATATTTATTTGGTATCCCGTTACAGTATATAATATAAAATTTAATTCAAGACTGTAGCGTTATTAGTTCATGAGATAGTTAGGGTTAACCAAAATATTCACCTTTTTCAAATTGCTGAGGTAAAAAAACACCCACTCAATTTTCTTTAGAGCCCTTTCTGCATCTTTCTGCTTTATTATCTGTAAAACAACATTTATTTGAAGTCGATATCTCTACTGGTTCTTGAGCTATTGACGACGAAAAAAAACTTCGCGAACGTACGGACGTACAAACGTCCGTACACACGCACGCACCGACATCTCTCTAAAAATCTTTTGAGAAAAATCGAACTGACAGTTTTTTTTTTATAAAAAATAAAAACATAAAAAAAACATTATCTACTAAAACTTGGTAAAAAATGTACGGCTTCAAAATAATTTTGTCTTATAAGAAATATTGTTTTAACTATTGGGAAAAATTTTGAGAAAAATCGAATTGACAGTTTAGTTAGTTAGTTTTAATTGACTCTTTATTTCATTTTAAGTACAAAGTAACAATTTGTTATATATTCAACAAAAGCTTATCTTAAGTCACAATGGTTTGGCCTATGGCCGTCTACCAGCCATGACAGTTTTTTTTATAAAAAATAAAAAACTATAAAAAACATTACTAAAAGTTGGCAAAAATTGATTTTCGACTCAAATATTTTTTCAAAAATTTTAAAATTGGCTTTAAACTAGTTTTGTCTATAAGAAATATTGTTTTCAACATTCATTAACATTTTGAGAAAAATCGAATTGACAGTCTTTTAACAAAAAATAAAAACCTTTAAAAAATTACTACAAGTTTGTAAAAATTGGTTTTCGACTCAAATATCATTTCAAAAAATTGAGATATTGGTTTCAAATAAATCTTTGTTTATAAAAAAAATATTGTTGTCAACATTCGGTAAAATTAAAAAAAAAATTCGAATAGACAGTTTTTTTTACAAAAAATAAAAATATAAAAATGATTTTTTACCCAAATATCTTTTCAAAAATTTGAGATTATGGCAAATTTACTTTTAAAAATATTGACTTCAAATTAATTTTATCTTATAAACATTTTTTTATTCAATACTCAGTTAAATTTTGAGAAAAAAATAAACTTAAACAAAACATTTATAAAAGTTGGTAAAAATTGAGGCTTAAGTAATTTTCGACTCAAATATCTTTTCAAATCAGATTATAGCTTCAAACTAATTATATTTTATAAGAAATATTGTTTTCAACATTCGGTAAAATTTTGAGAAAAATTGAATTGACAGTAGTTTTTTGTACAAAAAATAAAAACCTAAAAACAAAACGATACTAAAACTTGGTAAAAATGTACTTTCGACTCAAATATCTCTTCAAAAATAAAAAATATTATTTATTCATGTGTAAATTTGTATTTTTGTATAAAAATCAGTCAACTGGAAATTTTTTTAAGATTTACCAAATGTAAAAAACAATATTTTTTTAATAAGATAAAATTAATTTGAAGCCAATATGTATATTTAATTATTGCCAAGATATTCGAGTCGAATTAAATTTGTATCAACTTTTAGTAGTATTTCTTTACTTGGGTGTTTTTTTTTTGTAGAAAAACTACCTTTTCAATTTTAAATTTTAGCTTCGAGTGATATTTGGGGTCAATGTGATTTGTCAATTTTATTTTAAATTGCTATAGTAAAAAAAAACACAAGCTAATATTTTTTTAAAGTTCTTTCTGTATGTTTTATAACATCTGTAAAACAAAGTTAATTTTAAGGCGGACGTACGTACACGCAAACATCTTTCTAAAAACATTCGATTTATGTTCTAAGTACCTTGAAACGTCTATAAGTGTCAAAATTTTCAATTCGACAAATCGGAACAATAACTTCCTATTGGAAGTTAAAAATTTAAATTTATACCAACTTTTTTTTTTGAAATGCTGAAATTCAGTGATAAATTGGCTTAAATTATTTGATTATTTTAGATATTTAACTTCAATATTCCTTTTAGTAAATTGTGTCTATATATTAAAAAAAATTTAAGTTTTCATTGATTGAGAAAAGTAGGTTTAAGTATAAAAATAGTAAGTTCAAAAAATTGTAGATAAGTCCTAAATTTTAATACAACTACTATTAACATTTATTTGTGATTAAAAAATTGATAATTGTTATAAAAAGCAAATTCATTTTATGAACTATTGAATAAGTATTCAATACCTATGTACATTACGAACCACATCTATCTTTTAAATTGGTGGACTGTTTTTGTATTGCTCAAATAAAATCAATTGTAAATGTAAATATATGTATTTTACTTTTTCAACATTGAACTTTATTAAACAGACACAAATTCATGTTATAAATCCCTGTGAGAATCAGACTTCTATTTGATGTCACAAAAGACACCTCAATTTAAATTATTGAGTATTTTGATTCGTGTTCCAATGGAAAACACATGTAGATACATATATATTTTCATGACAAGAAAACCAACCAAAAAATAAACAAGATAAGCTCCTGGAATTGTTCGCCCTATTCCCACGACACGATAACATTGAATTGAAATACAAAACCAACCCAACCACACAAAGGTTAAAAAAATAAAAATAAAAATAAAACTAAATTGTCCCTAGAAAACCAAAAAATAAAATATATAAATAAATAGATAGCGAAATAAAAGTTGTACCTAGACACGGCTTCAACCTAGAACCCCTATCTGTTGCGTTTTTTCTTTTTAATGTTTTTTTAAATTCTTTTTTTTTTACACCACACTTGGTGTTTTTACACTTTTTTTGTTTTATTTTTTGTTTCGTAAAATAAATTGAAATTTTATGCAAATTTTGATGAATTTTGTTTTTGTATTTTTATATTTCGTTAGCCTTACGTGAGTAGAAGAGATAAAGACTTTAACCAAACTAACTGCCGCGTTCAAAACACTCATACATATGCATATAAATTATTTTAATTTTAGAAACAACCATTTCTTCTAAGCGCAGTATTTGTTTCTGGTTGTTTTTTTTTTTTAAATTTTGTTTGTTGTTGTTGTCTGTTTTTCGTTTCTTGAATTACTAGAATTAACTTTTCAATGCGGTTTTGTTAGAATATTTTTGTTTTCTTTGCGTTAAGTCTTTATTTCGTTTAATTTCAGTTAGGTAATTTAGGAAGATTTAAATTATATAGAATATGGTTGGCGCTTTAAGTATCTTCTAAGAAAAGTTTATTCTTCAGAAACAAATTATAGGAGTAAAAGAAGAAAATATTAACAACAGAGTTAAATTTGTATTTATTTATTTATTTTATGTTGTCTGGCGACTTGAATCCCATACAAACAAAATAATACTTTTTTAAAATAATAAGTTGTCCTGAATTCGAATCTCGACATTGCCTTTAACAATATATTGTATGATGATTTTGCAAAACCAAATGATTGTCTTTTAAAAACAGTTTAAACCATTTTAATATCTTTTAATTAGTTTTTGGAAATTTGTATAAGTGAGTCTTTATTTGAGCAAACCTTGCATTTAATACTTTTATAGTTTTGAAAAACACGTTTTGGAGTGCGGATTTCAAATTCGTGCTTAGATCTGAACTTTCTGCTAAAGTTTTGAAAATACCCGTTTTCAACATTATTTTTAATTTTTTAATATATTTCAAAAATTTTATATAATATTGGGTGATTTTTTTGAGGTTAGGATTTTCATGCATAAGTATTTGACAGATCACGCGGGATTTCAGACATGGTGTCAAAGAGAAAGATGCTCAGTATGCTTTGACATTTCATCATGAATAGACTTACTAACGAGCAACGCTTGCAAATCATTGAATTTTATTACCAAAATCAGTGTTCGGTTCGAAATGTGTTTGTTTGAAAATTTTGTTCAGCGATGAGGCTCATTTCTGGTTGAATGGCTACGTAAATAAGCAAAATTGCCGCATTTGGAGTGAAGAGCAACCAGAAGCCGTTCAAGAACTGCCCATGCATCCCGAAAAATGCACTGTTTGGTGTGGTTTGTACGCTGGTGGAATCATTGGACCGTATTTTTTCAAAGATGCTGTTGGACGCAACGTTACGGTGAATGGCGATCGCTATCGTTCAATGCTAACAAACTTTTTGTTGCCAAAAATGGAAGAACTGAACTTGGTTGACATGTGGTTTCAACAAGATGGCGCTACATGCCAGACAGCTCGCGATTCTATGGCCATTTTGAGGGAAAACTTCGGAGAACAATTCATCTCAAGGAATGGACCGGTAAGTTGGCCACCAAGATCATGCGATTTGACGCCTTTAGACTATTTTTTGTGGGGCTACGTCAAGTCTAAAGTCTACACAAATAAGCCAGCAACTATTCCAGCTTTGGAAGACAACATTTCCGAAGAAATTCGGGCTATTCCGGCCGAAATGCTCGAAAAAGTTACCCAAAATTGGACTTTCCGAATGGACCACCTAAGACGCAGCCGCGGTCAACATTTAAATGAAATTATCTTCAAAAAGTAAATGTCATGGAATAATCTAACGTTTCAAATAAAGAATCGATGAGATTTTGAAATTTTATGCGTTTTTTTTTTTTTTTAAAAGTTCTCAAGCTCTTAAAAAATCACTCGATAGAATACTTTAGACGTTTCAGCATGCATGGCTTAGAGTGTCTTTCAGATTTTTTTAAGACAGGTGAAATCTAACAACTTATGCAGATTTTCCGAAAATTGTATAAAATACTTTAAATATTTTAACGTTTTTCGATTTCGAAAGTAAAGTTATATGAAACATACATAGCGAGACATTTTTAATCAAAATTTTTATTAATTATAAAGTTTGGAATTTTTCATTAAGTGTGAAGGACAAATTGCGGCTTCGGGAAGGTTATTTTATTTTTAAAACCACTGTTTAGCACCGCATATGACAGTATCTACAGGGACGAACTGTATATAGCCATGTCTAGTTTTGGCATCCCTGCCAAACTCGTCCGCTTGTGCAGGATGACCATGGAGAATTCACGCTGCTCCATAAAGGTTGGAAACAACTTAACAGAACCTTTCGATGTCAAAAAAGGTTTTAGACAAGGTGATGCACTGTCATGTGATTTTTTTAACATCGTACTTGAAAGAATAGTGCAAAGCTCACATGTCAACACTAGAGGCACTATCTTTCAAAAGTCTGTCCAATTACAAGCATATACTGATGACATTGACATAATCGGAAGAACTCAGCGTGATGTCAATGGGGCTTTTGTGAGTATTGAGGCAGAAGCGGCAAAAATGGGTTTAACGGTTAATGAGAGCAAAACAAAGTACATGCTGTCATCAAGAAAGGACCTACAACACCGACGTCTTGGTCAAAACGTCACCATCGACAGACGTAACATTGAGGTAGTCAAGGACTTCGTCTACCTAGGCTCCGCTGTAAACGCAGAAAACAACACCAGCGCTGAGATCAAACGAAGAATAACTCTTGCTAACCGCTGTTTCTTTGGGTTAAGAAAGCAATTGAGTAAAAATCATCTCTCGAAGGACCAAAGTGTCGCTATATAAGACCCTTATCATCCCCGTCCTGCTATACGGTGCAGAAGCATGGACTATGACAAAAGCGGATGAAAGCACCTTGAGTCGTTTCGAGAGAAAGATTCTTCGTGTGATTTACGGTCCCGTATGCATCGAAGGGGAGTGGAGGAGAAGATGGAACCACGAGCTGTACGGGCTGTACAGCGACGTAGACTTAGCCAGAAGGGTTTTTACCCTTCTTTTGTCCAACGACTAAGATGGATGGGTCACGTAGAGCGCATGGAAACCAATGCTCCGGCCCGGAAAGTCTTCGAATCCACACCCACAGGACAGCGCAGTAGAGGAAGATCGCGAATCAGGTGGCGCGCACAAGTGGAAGGTGACCTCACCCAACTCGAAGCGCGAAACTGGAGAAATCTAGCTGAAACCGAGCTAGATGGAGAAGTTTGTTGGGTGAGGCCCTAGTTCACACATGACTGTAGCGCCACCTTAAGAAAGTAAGTAAGTAAGTTTAGCACTTTTTTAGTTACTCGGTCATATTTGGCGTAATGTCCGTAACATTACATTGGTAAATTGACTTCGCCATAAAGTGAAATTAGGCACGAAAACTTCACACGTAATAAAAATAAAATAAGTCGTGTTGTGTCACTTGGTGTCCAGTTTTGTTAGAATCACATATTGATTGCTGGCGTATTCGATCAATTATGACGACCATAACCATCGCGTTAGTGGCTACGTTTGAAACACCATTTTTGTAACCGACACTTAAGAAGTCGATGTACCACAAGGAATTGTCCTAGGACCAACCTTTTATATACATGGTATATTACAGAGGATATCGATAACATTGATATGGTCACCTTTGCTGATGATACTGTTATATTGGTGCTAGATAAATCCATTGCAAAGACTTTAGAAAAATTGCTAAATTGGCTTAGAAGTAAGTATTTACATCGTGATCTTCAAATTGAAATGGTTTCAGAAGTATTTAAAAAAAAAATATGCTGTATCACATAATCAGAGACTTCAAAGTCATACCAACTCCGAAATGGAGACCATTCAAAATGAGCGAAACAATCTTGAAATTAAGAACAACCAGTGTGCTGATATTCTAAGGGATGGCTATGGTAAAGTATTACAATTATAAACTTCCACTAAAGTGAATTATTAATTAAGAAAGAAACATTATTTGACAATCTGTCATACCTGATCAACCGGTAAATTTAGTGCGGTAAAAAGTCCAACATTACTCAGTACTAATTCTTACCGAGTGTCTTTTGTAGATTACTTTAAGTGTTTGCGCTTGCACCTTATTAACCGTCATAGCAAAACCAACTTTAATGGCGAATTGAAGCCTTTTGAATTGGAATGATAAATATGTAGGAATTATTGGGATCTGAGAAATAATTTCATTTTCACAATTTACAACGCCACTGCACCGGCATCGACGGTTAAGCTTTTAGCACTAATAATGTTTCGCTCAACTTTTGTGACACGAATTCTTAGATAGAGAGTTAGTCTATTCTCAACTCACCAAATAAAATAAGAAATTTAAGAAACGATGATATGTCAACAAGCAGGAAGCACCTAATGATATGCTACTAATTAGTGTTCTGAAAAATTGATATATCGAATATCTAATTAAAGGTGTTATCGGCGCATCTGGTTAAATAAGCTGGGAATGAGATATTAATCGCAGTAAAAAGTAACTTAAAACACTATCCAGCCTCGAAAATACCTTCATTATGTCAAAATATTGCTCCGTTGTGACGAAAAGGACGTACAAACAAACAAACAATGGAAATGGTTTGTGTATTAGAAATATGAGTTGTTTTCTGGTATTTTATGTTTATTCCTAAAGATTGGAAAAGCCAGGGAGGAACGGTACGGAATAAAGGCAATATTAAGGTCGGTGTGGAAAATCAATTTGAAAGTGCCTGTTTTTTGTTTTTTACACCCTGAAAAGTAAAGATAGCTAAAGAAAATATTCAATCAGAAATCAAAAAAGGGTTCCGCTAACTTTATAAAAGGCAAGAAAAACTGACTTTCTTTCTAAAGAAAGCTTAAGACATATAAATAATTTTGAACTTTTAAACTAAAGTTAGTTGCAGAAGGTCCCGCACAAGTACGCTAATATTTCCTAAAAAGATATGCTGCAAGATTAGTCGAAACGAGCATTTGGCTGATATTGTGTACCATTGTTAATGGCATGATCTTCTTATTACAATAAAAAAAACATCAACTGACTTTTATAACAAAACACTGATTTCTTGATATCTCATTGGAACCCAATATACAATCACCTTTTCATCTTTATTCTTTAAGAAAAATGGTAAAAAAATAAACTGAATCAACACAACCCGATTTCAAGTCAGATCCAAGAAACTTGCACAATGTGTGTTACTAAGGTTTTTTCTTGTATTCTACTTTATTCATTGAGAACATTAAAAACCAGATTCTAATTCTTAAGCCAAAAACAACATAACCTGCCAACAAATTGACCATTAAAGTTGCGCAACAGTCTTAGTTGTTCTTCCTTTTTTTTTTTTGTTTTGTTTTGTGGCAACGCGACACTTCTAGTTTCCTTAAACAGTTTAGTGTAATTTGACTTATTGCAACTTCAACAACAACAACACAAAAAACCCATAGAACAAGTTTATTTTTCTAATTCTATCCGGTGAACGTTGCAAACGGGTACATACATCCAATAGTAAGAGATACAACAACAACAAAAAACAGAGACAGGAAATAGAAGTTGAAGTTACCCAATGGCGCTGGTAATCATAGCAACTTAATGTTGCATATAACGGAGTTTCAAAAAAAAAAAAAAAATAACATGTAACCTTAAGAAGTCCAGAGGGGAAGAGAAAAGATGGCAAAAGATGAAGAAAAAAAGAATATTTTAAAAATCATTTTGGATAAATTTCGTGCGCCTAGAAAAGGAACAGATAAACTTAGCAAAGACTCTTTCCTCTATACAAAGTTGCTTTTGCATTCGATTTTGTATTTATCCGTATGCTATTCTTGTCATTCCAAGTCTTAAGGAATAAAAGAGAATCTTCTAGCCTAACAACATAGTAAGCAACACAGAAGAAGCATTCATACGAATACAAATCGAACGGAACTGGTTTTTTGTTTCTTCACAATTCACTTCTTTCTTCAACATCGTGAAGAAGAAGATTTTGTACCTTACACTTTTTATGCAATTTTATCTTTCAGAGTACACCTGAAGAAACTGAAGATAAATTGAAAACTTCACATTGATGATGTTGCCCTCAACCAAGTAGGGGACTTCGTAAAAACATTCACTAGATGTTTCGGAACGTATTAAACCTATTTAAGGCATACGAAGATTGTCAACATGTTGATAAACAGTTTAAACACTAGAATGTCTACAATTCAGCATTCAGTCAACACAGGTTATCTACATTTGTATAGCAAATTACAGTTACTGAACAACAATCAACTTTGTTTATCAACAATGTTTATAAACATATACATATTAAATTATTACATTATATGATTTCAACATGTTGCATCAACATACTGCTAAATTTTAAATGTTAATCTGCAACTTTTAATGCAACAGAATATAAAAATCATACGGTGATTAAATTTTAAAGGTTTTTTCTGAGTGTATTTAACATGTTCTCCTATTGATGTCGGTGCGTTTCATGTATTTCAACTGGTTTCTCGTCTGTGAAGTTCGTTTTTTATTTTTGGTATGAAACCGTAAACCTAGAGACCTAAAGATACCCTTTTTGTTTTGTTTTCAAAGAGGAAAAGACAGAACATTAAAAAAAAAACAAAGAAGAACTTAGAAGAAGCGCCTATGGGTCATGAAGATGTGCAAGGAATGAAAAGAAAAAAAGGGAGTTTTTATCTTTGAACATTGGGGGCGAAGAAACGAAAATATCTTGTTTTTCTATATACCAAAAACTCATAACAACAACATTTTGGAGACTTTGATGTTACGTCCATTGTTTCGCAATATAATACAGAAAAAGTGTGATTTTATTTTAAGTGAATGCAACTCAGATGTATTAAAAGATTCAAAATGCAAAACAAAATTGAATCAAATACAATAGAAGGGAACAAACGTGGTATACATAATCCTATTCCCTATGCCATTGTCATTATCTTCATAAAATAAGATTAAAAAAGGGTTGGCTAACCTTCCATAGGGTGTTTTTGTGAGGATGAAAAGATGATGCATTTTGCATTTTTATGTTTGGATTTAAAGTAGATCTATACATCAGTATAGTTCGGTTTCTTGTTTTTACTATGCATACTTGCACGATTGCTCGTACATAGTTCTCCAACACTTAAGCTGATTTACGTGACAAAATGTCAAGAAAACAAAACCGTCTTCAGTTAGATTAATGAAACAATTTTTAAACAACAGAAATCCCTTAAATGAAGTAATTTTCAAATAAAAAGTACTAAAAGCCTTTTTTTTTTAAATATGTCACATTAAGCAAAATGAGATTAAAATTCGAATTTGAGAAATGTTTGTCAAAAGTATTAGTAGTTTTAGAAAACGAAATAAAACTTATTCCAATTATTAATTTTTAGTACAATGGGAAAACTCTATACATATATTCCCTGAACATTTTATATTAAGAAAGTCATGCTCTACACAGAAAATTCAATTTTTGAAAATTTATAAACATACAAAAATTGTGCTAAAAGTGTACTAAAAATGTTGTGGACCAAGTTAAAGTCTATATAGAAAATAATTCCGCAAGGGGCAAATATGAAAATATATGGAGTATTAATTTGTCTTGTTTAAGTTCTTACCGTAGAAAAATAAATATGAAAAACGAAACTAAATAACCTTTTAAGGAGAAAGACACATATCAAAATCGTGTGGAATGTGGACAAAAAGTGAAGTAAAAACAGATATTATTATGATTTTATTTTTTTTTATTTTTTCTGGATCAAACCAACAAGTTAAAAATCTTCAGCATTAGTGCTACCCTCATTTAGTACTAAGTGTTTTGAAATTCTAAGTTTTTTTGGTAAATTTTGTAAATAAAAAACAAATAGTTTTTAAAACAACTGAAAGCTTGTTTCAAAGCCTTGTATTTAATTGTATAAATTGCACTGAATAAATTGCAGTGCATTTTTATTAAAACAAAAGTCAAATAAAAAAGACCTTAACTTTAAAAAAAGAAAACAAGACATTTTTTTTAAACACACAAAACATCAAAAAATGTATAGTTTTGAACAAATTTTGTCTAACTATTACGCGAACTAAAAATGCATAGCTATCTACTTTACATATTCAACAAGAATTTACAATATGTCATCTTTGGAACTTCAATATGTGTATGTTAAAAATATTGTATTGTGAAAAACGATTGTAGTCATAGCTTTCAAATGACCTTGCAGAGTACTAATTTAACATTTAAATTAGTTCTAATTTTTAGTACATATTTAGAAAATCTGTACAGTTTCATAAAAAGACGATTCTTAAGTGTTTTAGATTTTCTTAATTCGATAATAGTTACTCAAGCTCAAAGAATAATATTATGTACTAAATTAGTACTAAAAGCACATACAATGTATAGGAATAATAAATTATACCTATATTGATTGTGCAAAAAAATTGCTTAAATGTCTAACGAAAAAACAGATAGCATTTAGTATCTATGCACCGTACATACATCCGTTCTGTATCGTGTCATTAAGTTGCTACTCCATATTATTATTTATTTCCCATCTATTCTTTATCAAAGTCTATGCAACAAAGCACACACTTGCCTTGCTACCATCAAGAGTATCTACACCATAATACAGTATCTATAGAATAAAAGAATATATAACTTGAAACTTTTTTGAACAAAAACTCGGCGAATAACCTTCTCTACTCCAGAGGCCATCAGGGCACGAAGAACGTGTGTGACTGACGTGTGCTTTATGTTTGTTTGCGTAAGTGGGTTTGTGTTGGTATGTCAGTATGCAACCACACGCATAAACGACGCATTGCATTGCAAAGTTTTGTTCAAAAGCTACAAGATTCTTATAGGCACCTACCTCTAGTAGTACACAAAGCCAAATAGCAGCAGCAATTTATATAAAAGATAAAAAGAAATACAAAAGAAACACGACAGTAGCATAGAAACAAGCAACGGCAACGACAACAACTACGTCAAATAAAAAAGCCTCAAGAAAATTGCATACCTTCTGTATGTAAAGAAGAAAGATAACTTTTCTGCGGGGCAAAAAGTACTAAAAGAAATAGAATGTTTAGACCAGCAAACAACACACAAAACTGTTCTTTCCTACTGGCCCCCTTTATGTTCTTACGTCATCATCATCATCGCTTCGCTATTCTATACTATAGTAGCAGTAGCAGTATGTAAGGTATCACCATAAACATCATCGGTCTTTTCTTCTACCTCTACTCCATTTTGCTTTATATTGCAATATCTTTCTATACTACGCCTCGCTATGTCTTCTTCTGCTCTTCACTTCATTTGCCTTATGTGTCTTCTTCTTTGAACACACGTTTTCTTCAGTTCTTCAGAAAAAACAAAAACTTTTCAGCTTTGTATTTTTGTTTTCTTTCATCTTCGTTTCTGTGCTTTAAGTTCACAGTTTGTATCTGCTTTTCTTTCATTCTCAACTTGTTTGCGAATTGCATACCAAAAAAAACAACAACAACAATAAATCGTCTTTGTGTGTGAATTTATGTTGTGATTTTATGCAAATTTGTATTTTCCTTGCAATTTTTCTTTCGTTTTTTTCTTATATTTTTCGTGTAGCTTGTTTTTCTTTTATCATGCGTTATGCTTTTGGTTTAGTTTTCTCTTTACCGTCATTGCTGCGAGCCGCCGCGCGCCGTGGCCGATGGCAATGATGTTGCTGCAAGCAATGCGTTGCAGTATAAATGTTCACTCTATTCTATTGCTCTTTTGTATTAAGTGCACATGTGTGTGCTCTGTTGTGAGAATGTGTGTGTGTTTTTTGGCGCACGTGTGTGTAGTGTGTATAGTATTTGTTTTATGCCAGTTTCATTATTCTGCACAAAGTTCTCACGGGGTCATTTGCATGCACTTTTCAAAATAGAATATGAATGCAAAAGAAAAAGAATAATATAAGAATCCATCATAATATTTATGTATGTATGTACGATAATGTATGTATGTATGAATAGAATATACCTAAGGTGTAGGTATGATGAAAATGATTTACGAAGAAGAAAATGCATAAAAGATAACAAACAGAAAAGATAACGATGAATAAATGAAATCGGTGAAGAACTTTTTAGCCGCAGGTTTATTCAAAATAAATTGCATTTAAAAAATAATAATGGAGAATGGAGAGATTTTATATTTACAGTTACAAATTGAGTGAATAAAAGACATGGACAAAAAATACACAGAAGTAAACACTTCTGCTTGGATAAAGATATGAGTTCTTAGGTTAAATTATATAGAAGCATAGTATGCAGATTGCAGAAATTCCTATTGATTGTTATAAACTGATGGCAGAACACAACGGTAGAACTTAATTTTGTATGGATGCCTTCAGCTCGATAGTGGAGTGTTATTTGGTGTTTGAGGAGCTGTCAAATCTTGCACCAGTGTGTTAAATGTATGTATTTTAATTAAAAATGTATTACATCCATATTTTGTTTAAATTAAAATAATTATCATAGAGGTAATATCTTTAAAAATTGGTCTTCAAAATTATTTGTTTTTTATTTCGAGTTGACGAAAACAGGACTTTTTGTGCTAAGATCTTATTAAATCGATATTATTAAAAAAAAATATTACGCATACGCCTTGTGTAACGATTTGAAATCAATTTTCTATTGTATATTGCTTTTTGCGAGAAACACAAAAACGTTCCGATTTTCTTTGCCATAAAGGATTGTTCTTCAGATCGGATGATTAGTTTATTTGTGACTCTTCAAAATACAACAATGATTGTTTTTAAACTTTCTTAGCTCTAAGACGAATTTATATTTGTAAATGTCCAATTTCAAGTCTGTGCTATGGAATGGCTGCAAAATTTGGAATGCCCAGACTGCCATCTCGAAAAAGGGGTTGGGTACCCTAGCTCCAAAGCAAAAATCCCCAAAACAAAATCCCCAACACAAAATCCCTAAAACAAAATCCCCAAATCTAAAATCTCAAAAACCAAAATCCCTAAAACTCAAATTCCCAAATTCAAAATCAACAAAATCAAAATCCTTAAGTACAGATCCACCATATTTCGAGTATATCTAAGAAATTTGACGCCAAACATAATTTCTTAGATATATGTACTCGAAATATGGTGAATCCGTGCTTAAAGACTTGTGATGGTTCGGACTTCTGATTAAAAACTTAAAAAAAAAAACTAAGCAGATCATTTTAGAAAAGGTTAGTTTATAAGAAAATGCTTCTTAGCTTAAATTAGTTTTTTCAAAAAAGAGCCAATCATTATTTAATTATTTAATTGAAAATGAAATTTAATGCCAATCTTAAACTAATACTTAATAAACGAAGACAGTAAATTCGGTCAGATCGTAATTACTAACGTTTAAAGTTTGCTGGAAAGAATAGTGCTATCTTTTACCCATACGCTGTAGTTTATCTGTTGTATTTCCATGTATTGATTGACTATTTTGTTCAATACAAGAAGAAGAGCTTGAAAAGCGAAGAAGATTCTATACCCAAGTAAATCTACTTCGTTAAAATTTAAATTATTTTTAAGAAAATGCACCACACATTATCAAGGCCTACACAAAAATGATGAAAAACAACAGTTATTGAAGGCGATTGATTGGGGATTTCGTTTAAGGATTATGTGCATGGGGATTTAGATCCTGGGGATTTTGTTTTTGGGAATTTTACGCTTGGGGATAACGAATTTGTGGATTCCTTAAAGTGTGGGGATTTTGTTTTTGGAAATTTTGAACTTGGGTATTATGTCGGTATCCCTCGAAAAAGTTGTAGGTTTTTGTAAATTTTTAGCAGCTGGAAGTCAAATTTCAAATGCGTAAATAGCGATGGATTGGTTATACCCAAGGAAACCAAACGATGACGTTTCAAGCAGGTATTGAAATGGAATTTCCAGGGTGCACAATGAGTTGGAGGATAGCGTTGGCAGAGGCGGATCCTCAGAGAAGAGTACGTGGCAGCAACTATTGAAGTATCTTGTTGCAGATCTTGAAGGATGGATGAGATTTGTTGTATCTATATGCACTCTTAAATGTTTCAGGACTTTTTGATGACAAACCTACTGCGAAAGCTTTTCTATCTGCCCTTCTTTACAGATCTTTTTTCTAAAGGATAGAAAACTTCACTGTTCTAGCAACTTTCTAAAAGAAACGAATCGAATCGAAACAATAGGTTATCTAATCGAATAAGGGAATAAGTCTTTTTCCTAGTCGAGTCATAAGTTCTGTTGCAAGAATAAAACACTATAAGACAAGATCTATATAATATTTTGTATTCATTGTTGTTTCATTTATTTGTTCAAAATATAAGCTTACTTAAAAATGTAGCTTCACACAAAATGTACCATTTTGTGGCCATCGACCTACATATAATGGTACAAACAATTTCTGCTGATATTTTTCACACTGCTTCCGTTAATTCTGTCTTAAGAATTTAAAAGTCTTTCAAGATTGTTCTAAAATTCTGTCATCTTTTCTTAAGGACTTAGCAAACCGGTTGAGAATACAATTCCCGAACATTATTGCGGTTCCCAGTGGTTAAATAAAACAAATTTCACCGGAACTTTTTTCTTATTTATGTTAGGCAATCATCGGGATTCTGTTTTACTTAGCGCGTCACTGCATTATTACAGAAGCGAAACTAAAACCAAATTGGCATTTTTTCATTGATTAAAAATAAATAAATTAGGTGGCGCATCAGTCCATTGAAAACTAGGGCCTAGTGACTTACAACTCTCAACCATTAATGTGTACAGTTTTAAGCCGAATCCGAACGTCTAATTTCATAAAACACTTTTCATGACAAGAATTACCCTTGGAGAATTTGTCAATTCCTCGCAAAAGGCAATACCCGTGAAAAAACTTTAGATGGCACAGGCAGGGATTGAACCCAAGATCTCATTGATTACTAATGTAAATATTTTGAACAACAGTGTCTTGAAGTTTTGTTACATAATTTATGACACGACTAGGTATATAATTTTGCATTTGATAAAGTTTGGAATAAAGGTTATTAATCGAAAATGAATACAATTGGTATTGGAAGAAATGCTCCTGTTCATAAATGATCTTTTATCCAAAACTTCTAAATCACTAAAAATTAAATGGAGGTGACTGAACATCTATCAATTTTAGGTATGAGCATGATAGACCATGGAGTTAATTGTTCACATATTTGAGATCGTAAAAAACCACTGTTCAGACGAACGATACAAGAAGTTTTTTACTTTTTTTGATTAAAGCCTTTATTAGCCAGTAACTCAAGTACAGTTATGAGTGGAACAAATCTTAACATATAAGTTAACTAAACTGTGCTTTTCAGTAATTATTACAATTGTTTCCAGTTGTTATTAAAATATTCTTTATAAGAAGAACTTTTTGGATGTAAGCAATTAATGCAACGAGATAATTCTTTTCAATATAACATAATTTCCATTAATCAAAAACTGCGTAAAAACATAAATTGTATTTTGAAACTACTTTCTGCTTGGATAACTTTATGTTTTACTACCGTAATTTTCGGTGATGATATTTCTGCAAAAAAACATAAAAAAGAGAACTAAAGTAAAATTAAAGTTGATAGCATAAAATAAAAGTTTGATTTTATCTTATTTTTTATTTTTACTTATCAAGTTTAACTCTTTGATAAGTAGCTAATAAAACTTTCAGAAAAGTAATTAATTAAAATTTTTTCCATTATAGATGACAATTCTTTTTTAATGTATTATATTACATATGTATGTATGTATGTACATATATCAATCCTGATTCATATGCATGATGCATGCGAGTTTTAGTTTTTAAAAACTCGTAAGCGAATGACGACTTCATAAAACTTTTATAATATCCTCTGAGTTTTTGTTTTCCTTTTCCTTTTTATTTGTATTTTTATTTTTATTACGCTTTGTGCACTATATTCAGGATTTCATCATTTATCATAAAAGCACAGAATACACATTGACAAAATAATGATATCCTTTTTTATTTGTTTTACAATTCGAAGTGTAGTATAACTTTTTACGCACTTCTGTTTATACATAACTATGAAAATGCAAATTGAAAGTAATAAAACGAATGCAAATATACGAACATACGAGTAAAATATTATGAGAGCATTAAAAGAGAAAAACTATTTGTTTTCAACTCGTATTTTAACTCTTTTTTCTCAGTAATTAGATTGCTTTTGAATTTAACCCATTTTTGTACTATAGGGCGTATGAGTGATATTTAAGTTAAATTATTGTTAAAAACTCACTTTTTTCAATTCTAGAAAACGTGTCCTTTTTACTATCTTTCAAACACCACAACATTTGATTTCTTCAACACAAAAATACTAATTTCCTCTTTTTTTTTAAATGGGGCGTATGAGTGATATTTTAATAACATTTATTGAATTAAGTGGCTATTTTTACTGAATTTGTTGAAATTTTCTGCTGACTCAATTTTCAACTAGAAACATTCTTAAATTGTTCTTTTGACGAGCAAAGAGTCTTCTCTACTTTGTATGTCTTTTTTCGGCTTTTCAAGTATTTTTATTTCGGGAACTACTACAATTTCTGGGTGGCCTTGACTTGAACCTGTACGAGAGCATCTGGTTATCTAATTTTGACAACAACTTCAGTAAAAATTATATTTTGTCAACTATTATAAACATATTTTTGTGTTTTAATAAAAAAAAAACAAGCAACTATTCAAATTTGTATTCTTATTTTAATTGCTTTATTTTGTCGGTTGTTGTTTTTCTTTCTTTCTTGGAAATGTCTCATAAAAGAATTTATGACCCCTCTAGAAGGCACCACATAATAAAGACAATTGGTTAAACCCTAGATATAAAGCCTGTGCGATGATTCAGGTGGGATTTAAGACGTAGTTGAAAATTGTTTGGACATAAAATAACCTTAACGATTAATAAAATTCGTATAAAAAAAAAACAACATCCATCTTAGAAAATAAAAAAGCCAAGTAATTTCAACTTGGTTTATGACAAAATTTAGGTAAATGTTAGCTATAAGTTGTCGTTGGGGAAATAATAATTGTTTGTCTTCCTTTTTTTTGTGATGATATATTTTTGTTACTTTTCAAGCTAAACGCTGACAACTAGTTAAAATGCAACTAGTTAAAATATTAAACTCCATACAAATTTACGGATTTGAGAAGTAACAACAATTACATTTATAAAATGAACTAAGCCACATTGTTTGAGTGATCAAAGGAATCTAAAATAGAAATAAAAGAGGAAAGCCAGTACTGGACAGTTTTCAAAAGAACAACATTCTATTTATTCGGCAGACGAGACGAGACAAGACTACCGACGAAACAACTGACGAGAAAAAACGAGACCGAGATGAAACTATTTATAGACCGATATCGAGGCATGACTGAAATTTTTCGATTTTGACGAGACCAATACGAGACTAAAAAAAAAGTCTCGTCTCATCTTATGGCCAGCTTCATTTCTCATATTTTATCTGAACCAATTTTGTGTTCACATCTTTTTTTTTTTTTTAATTTTTATCTAGCATTCCACAACCTCTATACTAGATAGCAGTCATAAATTTATTTATTTAATTATGTATATATTTGCTTTTAATGTAAGTTAAAAACAAAGAAGGACTTAACGCGAGACTTAAAACTATATTTTGTGTTAGTTTTATATTATTTTGAGGCTTGGGCCCGAAGGCCAACACATTAGTGTTTATGAACAAATAACTTAGAACGAGTTGTAGAGATTTGTTCTAAGAGATGAAGAACTGATTTGGAAGTCAAAGCGGTATGCACGTTGTTAGACATGCGCAGCATTTTTGTGATAGGTTTAAAAATGTCATTATTTGTATGATAATGAGGACGGCTTGAGTGAGAGGTCTGTTTGACGCTCCTTGAATTAATATACATAGAAACCTTTTCTAGAATAAATATTGAGTCTATGGTTCCTGCTAAAAGCTGGTATAGAAAGAGAATTTCAGCGACCTCACGGCGTTTTTGGAGGGTTTGCACGATTATTGAGTGTTAAACAATCTTCATAAGGTGGTAAGAATAGATTATCACCATAAGGAATACCGCGGAGAGCAAATCGAAGAAATCTGCTATGTACAGATTCAATTCTTTGAGGGTTCGAGAATTCTTTAGACCAACGTTTGATGAAACCAAGGAATGATTTGGCCTTGTTAATAATATATTCAACATGGGCTCGAAAATTTAACCGAGTTTCGCAAATAACTCTTAGGTCACGAATAGAACAGACAGAATGAATGTTAACATCGTGCAGACTGTGAATTCGGTAGGGAAGATATGAACGCTTACGGGTAAATGTTATGAAGTGGCATTTAGCAACATTGAGTTCTAAGAAATTTTTGTCAGATGAAGTAGAAACAACTTATGTTATTTTCATGTCATTAGCGTAAATAGAGACAGTTGAATTATAAATGACATTAATAAAGGCGTTGATAGTTAAGACAAATAACAAAGGACCAAGTTGACTTCCTTGAGGAACGTCTGAGTTTGCACAAATGTGATCAGAGATTGAGAACCTGAAAACAACTGTATATTGGCGGTTCTTATGGAATCTTCTGAGCCATAAAGTAAAAAGGTGGGAAATCAAGAGTTTTAAGTTTAAGACAAACAAATTAAGTTCAAGGGAAAAAAATGATGTACATTTTTAGAATCTCTATTATTAGGGCAGAATTGTTTGAGGTTTAGAATGCAATTGTCTATTTCGACAGAACATTTCCTATAAAAATATGAATGAAATAACTGAATGGAATTTAATTCTATCTTTAAATGGACACAACTCGTTTTGTAGCTTTTTAGATTATTACAATCAAAACTTATTAAAAAATCATCGAAATTATTAAAAGTAATTTCTTATTAACCAAATATGAGCATGGCGAATTTCTTTTGATAATCATGTATCATTTGGCTGGCAACATAAAATAATGAGCAGGATGTTTCCTCTGCGAAAGCTTTCAAACATAAAGACGCATTGAAAGAACAAAAGCTAAAGTTGTAAATAAATATATTGGGATATGTTTTGAACTTTAACAGAGATAAAGTTAAACAATTAATAACTAAAACTTATTATTTAAAAATATAATAAATTAAAAACAAACAAAAAACACAAATAATATATTAATTAAAGATTAGTTAAAATACAGCTTAATTTTATTTTTCATGTTAATGTTAACGATGCTAGTTAATAAAACCAGTTATTGATTATATAGTTAGTTACATGAGACAAGTGACAAACCCTTTATTTGTTTTTATGTAAGATATTAATCATTCCTAAATATACATAGTTATGTACATAAATCTTAAACATTATCTATAAAGGTAGGTCAGTAGCCTCGATAGCTTTGAATATATCTTCTTCTTTTTTTTTAGTTAAAAAACATATAATATTTAAAAAACAGGTATATTCTGAATTATAAAATTTCAAGTCTATCTTTAAAAAGCTTTTTCAATATGGATTTGACAATAATTTAAGGGGTGCGTTCACAAATTAAATTCAAAATTGCCTACTCCATATTGCAAAGAACCCGATATTCTTGGGCATAAATATGCCATTCTGAGCAAATAGTTGAAGACTTGGCGCGTCAAACAAATTTTCAGGGATCGCGAACTGATTAAGTAAAAATTTCTTAATATTTTATTCTAAATAGAAATATCAAAAATTTCCAAAAGTGTTATGAAAGTTTTTTTAAGCGATGACAAATTCTCTTTAAAAAGACGACCTTCCTGTTTTAGAATTTGCTTTTGCTTACAAATTTATATACATATTATGTTCCTATTTAAATGCGCTATACTGCATTAAAATATTTAGTAGGTAGAACTTCTGTCAGAACTGTCAGAATATAAAAGAGGAGAAGATTTCTTTCATGAACTTATGTCTACGAAAAAGACACAATATTAATGACACGCTGACAATAGCTATTATTTTTGCTCATTTTTATATTTTATTTCCTTTCCATTTGACTTATATCAAATATAAATCTATTTTGACAGATTTACTATTTTTTCGTATGTGTTAATTTTTTTGTGTTTTTTTTTTTTAAACAAAAGAGATCAGCACAATTTAATCTCCTTTGGGATTACGCGTAAATCATAGAAATCAATTAATTTTGTTTTACACACATAAAATTCTATTGGATTGCTAATGAAATATAAAACAAAAAAAAAGTGTAAATTACTTGTGATTAATGGTTTTGTAGGCGGTCGCAGTCGGTGTGGAATAAAAATATTATAGTTTGACTCATGACATGACAAAAACATATATACACTTGTGTAATGATTGTGTCTTTCTTTAAATAAATCATCGCATCGCATAAAACAAGTTAAAAAATATAACAACATAAAATAAGCACGTGGGGTGATAATTAAGTTTTATTAAACTTTTTAGAAGTTAGAGAAGTACAATAGCGAAATAAAAAAGTTGAACAACTTTTAGGTATTCAAAAAAAAAATAATCAACACTTTTCAAATTAAATATGCAATTAAGAAGAGTGAACAACACAACAACACATTAAAGCATTCAAAGCGACACATACAAAATTCGTAATTCATTTCGTGGCAAATGACTGACAGTCAAGTTGTTTGAACATAATAAAATAATTCTAAATGTTGGCGCAACAGGTCC
Organism: Eupeodes luniger; assembly: GCA_951509635.1. Lineage (NCBI taxonomy): Eukaryota > Metazoa > Arthropoda > Insecta > Diptera > Syrphidae > Eupeodes > Eupeodes luniger. Next base: position 120,421,184 of record OX608073.1, on the reverse strand, counting down.
CACAAAACCACAGTATCTAGTGACACAGTATCTTCCTTTTAAGGGCATGAAAACGCTGATTAATTATCAGCTCATGAAATATCTCAAAGACCAGAGGCTTTTTAATGACCGACAGAACGGTTTTCGTAGCAAAAGGTCCACCGGTGATCTGATCGTTCATCTCACCGAACAATGAGATTATTATTGCACATGATATTCCAAAAGCATTTGATACATTTTTCCATCAAGGAGTGTTGGGTGGATTCAAGTCTGAGAAACACGATATAAATGCTGGTGTACCTCAGGGCTCTGTTCTGTCTCCGACACTTTTTCTAATTTTTTTAGTTATCTCCTGACAATATTACCCTTAGCTTATTAAAGTTGCAAACTGATTGCTTATTATACCATCGTTGAATCATATTCGTCGTTTGAACACTGCCGTAAAGTTTCTGGTCTTACCCTTCTAACCGTTATTTTACAGGATGCTGCTCTATGGAAATTTCTACCTCAAGTAATTTAAAAGTATTACTCGCGCCTCCAGGAATGCTTATAAGTTCACGCTCGAGCCCAACTTCGGTCGTACTGTCAAGTACGGAGATTTGTTCTTTAGCTTTACTACACGAATGTGAAATGCTTTGCCACACTCTGTCTTTCCCAGTCATTCTAATATTCGGGAATTCTAAACCAATGTGCACCGAAACCCCTCTCACTTTTCTAATGCTCACATTGTGTCTTGACATATTAATGGTACCAAAATCCTCTTGAGTCTGTGTTTTGTTTATAAAAAGGGGACATACTATTTTATGACAGTAGTATTGCCGTTACTTCTAGTATATTTTTGGGAAAAATCTTAAAATAACTTTCAAGAGGACTTTGCAAACTTTGACATATGACATTGGTAATATTGTTAACAAATGCGGATAGACGATACAAAAGGTTTAGTAAAATGGTTGATGGGTGTAATGTTTGGACTATGTTTCACGCGCTTTGTCCATTTTGTGGTTGCTCTAACCGACCGCCGTCATTGGTGCTTTAGTAAAGGATCACCTAACACTAATACTTTCACAAAAGGCACAACCTACGAAAAACGTCAGAGGAATTTGGGGCAATCCATTTAACGTCGCTTAAATGAACTCGCAGGCCACACTTTGTCGAATTTCGCATTGAGATTTGAACCCGTACAAAATTTAAGTGACTCAAGAACTAAAGATAAACTACCATAAATTCAATTAAATAATATTAAATAAATACCGTTATTTTTTTTCCTCATCCGAGGAATAGATTTACTTACAAGGAGTCGTATATCGTTGATGTAATATCATCAACATATTTTTTAAAGCCTGAGAAACTTACCTGAAAAAAACAGAAAAAGAAATGATTAGGTAAAGTTGTGATTAAAGATCATGTTTTATATTAAATATTAAAGAGAGAAATTAATGGTTATATCGCCTTACACAGATTACTTTAAGAAAAAATAAAAATATAAGTTCAACAGGTTTATAAAGGGTGTTTTTAGGCGTCTGGTTTTATAGAAGAAATAAAACACATATACTTCACTGTTATAGCCAAGAATTTAGCTTTATTATAAAGATAAGGGTTTGCAAATAGGTTTTAAAAATTAACTTCGGGAATGTGGTTCCAATAAATTCAAGCCGTGATTCTCAATTTTCGACCGCTTTTTGCTGTATGAGGTCACTTTGGAGCCATGTGACAGCAGTAATGCACCGAATATTATGAAATGGCAAGCCAAACTGACCATAAATCAATTCACAGCTGTCAAAAAGACTAGCTCTGAAAAAAGTATTGCCAGTTTGAAAACCACACGTCTAAAAAACATCGGTTATACAAGAATAAATAAAAGAAAAATTGGCCGAAGAAGTAATCCAGAAAAGTTTTTGATTTCACGATAAAACCATTTTTTTTTTTTGAACGAAATCAAGATTTCATTTTCTGGTCTTGTGGTCATAATCTCTTAGCTGCGTTTGATATACACTGCCGGTCATAAGGTTAGAAGCAGGCATTTTCGAGAAGTAAAATTGATATTTCTCCCGTTACATGATGGATTAGAAAAAAACAACTATGGTAAATGAGGGACTATTTTGTTAACAACAAAATATAAAATTTGGGTAAAGGAGAGATTTAGCTTACGGAGCTTTCATGGCAAATTGTTAATTGAGTCAAGAATATACGAAAATAAATCGGGTCATTAGATTAGAAGCAGTAAATAAATCAACATTTTTTTGTGAAGTGCATACATTTTTCTTTCGGAAAAATGGTACAATTTATAAATTAATTGTTCTTCATTGAGTGTTAACAGAAATGGGCAACAAAAAATGTTTGACAGTGGAGGAATGGACAAGAAAAGATGTTTATTGCTCTAAAGGTCTTTAATGCTTTGCTATAGCCTGAAAAAAAAACTCGAAGTGATCATTGTGTCAGCAATTATTTAAAAAACCATTGTCTTACTCGAAAAATTATAAAAAAAACACTTCCTCTGCCTTAAGACTTCGCGAAACGCGAAATGTCCTTAGAATAGCGTCAAATTCAGCTTTATCGAATTTTAAAACTAGGAAGAAAGCTAATGTTAAGGCCAGTTTATCCACTGTTAAATGCACAATACGCCATGCTAAACACTTTAAGCGCCTAAAGCTTAGGAAAAAACCACCAATTTATGACGCAAGGAAGAAGGAACGCTTGTGTTTCGAGAAAGATCACATGAGCTGAGATGTGCGAAATGAAATGACCGCAAATGATTGGCGGAGGGTTGTTTTTTTTTCCAACCAAAAATTTAACCTAGATGGGTCAGATGGTTATAATTATTATTTCCATCACCTGAGGAGAGAGTAGTGATTTTTAAACCGTCACCATAGCAAAGAAGGAGGCGTTATCGTCTGAAGCTCAATTTTATTGTATGGCGCTGTAGACTTAGTAGCCCAAAATACCAAATGACTAGGAAAACATACAAGACCTTGCTAGAATCAGTGTTCCCCAATATTAGCGAGCTCTTTGAACCAAATTCATGGCTTTTTCAGCGGGAAAACGCTCCCATACACAAAGCCCGAGAAGTAAAATCCCTTATTGCGAACCAAAACTTCCACTTGCTGCCTTGGCCACCATATTCCTCGGACCTTAAAATAATTGAAACTGTGTGGGGCTAGCTTACAAGTAAGGTACATGAGGGAGGAAAGCAATACGATGACAAGGAACCGCTAATTCATGGTATCAAATTGGCCTGGAGTGAGATTTCTTTGGTGTACTTGGAATCTCTTTATAAATCCTTAAAAGATAGAATTTTTGAAGTTATTTTGAAGGCTGGTGGTAGCACACATTATCAAAAACCTAATGAAAACTAAAAAACATAATAAAATACAAACACTTGCATTTTATTTCCATTTATTTCATGTGCTTCTAATCTAATGACCCGATTTATTTTCGCATATTCTTGACTCAATAAACAATTTGCCATGAAAGTTCCGTAAGGTACATCTCTCCTATACCCAATTTTTTTATTTTGTTGATAACAAAATAGTCCCTCATTTACCATAGTTATTTTTTTCTAATCCATCATATAACGGGAGAAATATCGATTTTACTTCTCGAAAATGCCTGCTTCTAACCTTATGACCGGCAGTGTACAAGTTTTAAAGAAATTTATTGGATCCGTATGAGGGAGGGATCAATTATCGAAACGCTACAATTATGAAGTGTATGCAATGTACCTTAAAACAGAAATTGTTGCGAAACTCAGTAGTCTCGGGAAGACTAGACGCATATTGTTCATTCTTAAATAGTTTGATGTTATGCAGTTGATTCAACTGAATACGTGTTTGAAACAATTCATCTGTTGATTTTAATAAACTTACTGAGCAGGAAACACATTTTTGAATGTTTAAGAAAATCTTTGTTCCTTTCAAAAATACCACTTGTGTCGACAGATTTTATTTTTAAATTCGTAATAGAATTTTCCTTCAACCTACATAAAGGCAAAAATTCATATAAATTACCGCTACAAGTTCAAGCGTGGGTATCCAACAATACCTAAACGTTGCTTCGAGGATAAAAATAAAAACCTAGACGGTCCGTATTTACTTACAAAAGTGATAACATAACAACATTTTTGCAAAGAAAATGCCTCAAGGAACATAAAAAGGCCATTTTATTTTACTTATTTTTGTAAGCAGAAAACATAATATCTGCACAATGCATGAATATATGAGCTTTTGATTAATTGACGAAAATACGATAGGTTCAATGACACCGACAGAATCATCAAGGACATTGCTGAAGCTGATACACACATAAAAATTCTATTTCTTTTTTTTTGGTATAAATTATATTGAACAAAATGACAAGTTATTACATTATTTTAACAACATTTTTTAGAAGTATTTAAACACTTTAAATTCTTAAATTTCATTTTTATTTCAAGAACTGAAAAATTGAGGCTTACCTATACTAATTTATTATATGGAAGCTGTGTAAATGTCTACAAAGTTTATTTTCTCCACAAATCCACAGAGAGACATATTGTGAAAATATGTATTAAACAAAATTACCATAAAAGCCTTAAATTTTAATTGACATTTACCACACACACACACAAAATAAAAACCAAGTAAATAAAACCGAATAATTTGACAAGTTGTAAAAACTTAACATCTTCCATAAGAGCCAACTTGATACACAACTGACAAGTACCTTATGAAGACTATAGAAATTATAATTTTCCATGAAAACCACTCGTTTGAAATGAAGTGTTTTTGTTTGAGAGATTTTTTGATGTAGTCCTTGAAAATTTGAATATTATAATAAGGATGTTACGAGTTCTTTTACACATGTAGGTACGCTAAATCTGTTAAGAGTGATAAAAAGAATTACATGAAATTGTTTATTATATACAGAATATTCAAATAAACAGTGAGTGATGATTTGCATTTAATACCACAAAACGATTTTGACAAGTAAGCTGGGTCAAGAATGCGTGGGATTTATTTCAATGTAAAAAAATTACAAATATTGAAAATAAAATAGGGATTTGAAACGACACGTTCAAAAGTTTCACAAACTAACAGGGTGTTTTTTTTGGCTGCCAGAGAAGTTTCGATGGTTGTTGTCTATATTTCGACACTTAAGAATATCCAACTGTGTTGACATATTCGTTCGGTAAGGTTTTTGCAGTTCATCATGAACAGTTCAACGACAAAACAATGCTTCCAAACTGTGTAAAACTTTATTTTTGGTTAAATGGGCTTTGGTTTAATGAGCCCAATTGCCAAGACAATACTTAAGCCATTAACGAATGTCCATTAAATCCATACAAATTGACTGCTTTGTTCGTGAGAACAGAATTTTTAAATTTTATATTTAGCTTTGAGTTTATAAACTAGAAAGAGGGCTTCCAAAAACTATTCTGTCTTTTTTTATCATATAGTTCTTCATTATTGAAATCAAAACTTGGCAAAAAAAAGTGTATTTTGAAACTTGCGTACACCCTTCGACAAGAGGGATAGGACATTGATGAATCTATTTAGACGAAGGAGGCATACAAAAGAAGAAAACAAGAGATTCAAAGCCGTTTTCGTGATGAACTTGGACTTGATGTGGATAAACCAAAGCAAGGATTTGGAAATACTAATGATGGAAACACTTCAAGGAAATTTTTTGACTAATCAGATGCAACTGGTCGAATACCTGGAGTCAATAGTGAGGTTATAAAGAGGCTCAAAATAATAATTAATATTTTGAATTGCAAGAGTTATTCAAACGAAGAATAACTCTTGCAAATCGCTGCTTCTTTGGACTTAGAAGGCAATTGAGAAGTAAAGTCCTCTCTCGAGCATCTAAAATCACCATCTATAAGACACTCATCATCCCGGTTCTCATTTATGGCGCTGAGGCCTGGACCCTGTCAAAGAAAGATGAGAACGTCTTAGGATGCTTCGAGAGGAAAATTCTTCGGGTGATTTTTGGTCCCGTACGTATAGATGGAGAACGGAGGAGAAGATATAACGACGAACTGTACGGGCTGTACAGCGACACTGACCTAGTTAGCAGAATAAAAGTCCAACGGCTTAGATGGCTGGGTTATGTAGAGCGAATGTACATCAACGCTCCAGCCCGGAAGGTCTTCGAATCCAATCCCAAGGGACGGCGCAGTAGAGGAAGACCGCGACTCAGGTGGCGCACTCAGGTGGGTGAGGACCTCAACTTATTGGCGTGCGAAACTGGAGACAGCTAGCTAGGGACCGAGCTGGCTGGAGACGCATGTTGGTTGAGGCCCAGGTCCGCCCCGGACTGTAGCGCCACCTTAAGTAAGTAAGTAAGTATTTTGAATTGCAGTTAAGTAGTAAATGCAGTTAAATTTGGAGAGTATACCAAGAAAAATTACTCACACCTTCTCTTCATAAAAAAAATTGGTTCATAGTCAAAATATCATCGAATAACTATCACTACTATTAGGAGAATTGCCAGAAAAAGCTGAAAAGTGCAAAAATAAAGACTTCAAGAACTACAGATATCAAAATACGTGCAAAATTTCAAGGATTTTTTCCTTAGGGCATGTAGGAACCCAAAAAGATCAAAAAGAACAATGTTCTCCAGAAATGATGAATTTATTACACATTACCCCGGACTTAAATGATACATAGTTTCCAAGAAATATAATGTATGGAAATTTTCAGCACTTTTAACTTTTTACCAATGTCGAGTCTGAATTCTATACTGAAATACTTAATTAATGAGATTTTGTGTATGAAAAAAAAACCACAAACAAATAAAATAAAAAATTACTTTTTTCCCATCTGTTGCACTCGAATTTGTTCTTTTTCTGTTTTCTCCACTTTGTAACTTCACTCAGATTACTTTAGAAATTTATTTATGACAGTTGGTTGTAAATTAAAATTCTCTTATGTTAACCAATAACCAGCTTATCTAAAACTCTTTAAATTGACACCAAATTCTAACTCATCACTTTCATAGCTTTAGAAATTACTTTCAATTTAAAAAAATTATAAGAAGAAATAAGGCGTTTATATTTCCAAGCCAGTTTTTTTTACTTTGAACGAGCTTATTGATATTCTCAACGGATCAATTGGTTGGGTAAATCTCTTTAAATTTTGTAAACATGCGTTGTCATATCGCAATAGTTTTTGAACCTTAAGAAATATTCTCCCAGTTAAAAAAATTACAAATATTTGTGTTTCAAATCACGTGAAAATTGAATAGTAGATATTTAGGTATGTTCCAAGTCATTAAAATTGCTTAAAAGTGTAATATCTTTTAAATTTAAAATATAAAATGTATCACAACTATACAGCTATAAACTAATTGTATTTTAAACAAAAACTACTCCTTTTTTAAGATTCGCTTTTTCTTTAACAATTTCCTCTTTAAAAGTCGAATAAGTTGATAAAAAAAATAAAAAATGTAAAAAACTGTTTATTGAAGATTTAAAAACTTTTATATTTTACTTGTATGTATTTTAGTTTAAAAAATGTCTATCAGGCAGACGGCAGCTTAGCCATGTCCTTATGTTCTTAGTTTTAATAGAATGTAAAACTTATATATTGTAATAAAGAAATTTATCTAATCTAATCTAATCTAAAAAAAATTATGGCGATATCGCTTACCACTGTGCGATGTTTGAAAAATTTAAATGATTGAGTTGATTATGTAACTCGTAGCATATTTAAAAAATATATGGTAAGAAAGTATATATACTAGATTTTAATTATAAGAAAATTCATTCCTAACAACATTTCCCAATTGTATTATAATTTAAAGTTCTCAAGGTTATAAGAAACACCCCATACTTAAATTATAAAAAAATATTTTTGGTTAAATTTTTACTCAAATTATCAAGTTTGGGTTATCCATAATAAATATTAAGGTTCGGACAATGCAACGGACGTTGAAGTATTTATAACTGAATAATAAAAATGTACTTAAATAATATTGAGGGCTATCGTGAATACAAATTTCCCTCGGAATGTTTTTCGATCTCTTGATCCAACATTGGGATCGGAAATAATGGGAGATTCACGTTAGGCCCTAATAAAACAATAAAAACAGTCTTTCCATTTTCTAGGAATTAATACTAAAAATGCAATTAAATAATCGCAATTTTTACTACTACTCGAAATGACATCCCAAATTTACAAACAGAAATCTAAAATTATCAAAAAAAAAAAACAGCACTCAATACTCATATAATTTCAAAAACAATAAGTTCCAAGCCATGTGTTAAATGACTCTTCAAAATTAACCGTGAACTAAATTCCAAAAACAATATAGGTACCTACCTATGCCTTTTTAAGACAATCCCACCTGTGACTATCAAAATCCAAATAAAAACCATACATTTATTATTAGAAATACCAAAAATAGCTCAGAAATATGTCTCCACGATAATAAACCATAATAAAGGTACATATACATACATATGCAACATATAACATAAATCACCGATAAAGTTTCGTAACTATAATCAAAAATCTATAATTAGTAGGTACTAAAAAAAAAGAAAACAATTAAATTACATTAAACGTGTCAATATTACATAAATTTAATCAAAATACAAAAAGTGGGCGAAATAGAAAACAACCCCAACCCTAACCTAAAACCTCTACGTTTGTTCTTCTCTCCTCATTATAGGTACACACGGGCAATTAAATTTCATTCACAAACAACGATATATGTAGCTACATTTTTATCTGCCTAACATCACCAATCAACCAATGTCTCAAAAATGTGTTCTTGGAAAATAAAATAAAAGCTTTTTCCAGCATCACATATAGAAGAATATGATAAAGAATATGCCTTTTGTATACATTTTATATGAAAACCAAATGCCTGAAAGCTATACATGTGTAATAAAATTGATTATAATATCAATGACAATATTGCCAGCCATTTTTCTCTACTTTGGGGGTCGGTCGGGTCGGTGGGAGGTTTGGTCGGTCGCATCGTGTTGTAATGATGTCGGCTTGCTGCCACCAGCCTGCTATCATTTCGTTTGTAAAAACAGTCAACACGCAACGTAATAAACCAAATGAACACTTATATATCCATCGAAACTGAAACACACACACACACAAAAAAAGAGAAGTGTGAATGCCCGGAGCCTTGAGGTTGTTCAACTTTCGATGATGGCCTTCTCCAAAATACAAACAAAAAATATAAAAAACAACAAAAACAATCAAATCAAATGGAAAAAGCTCAACATTTTTGTCGTTCGGGAAGAAGGAGATCTACCCAATAAAAATCTTGTAGGCGCTATCTTCCATGAAGATTTTTGGACCACCGACAGAGGATGGAGAGAGCAAGAGGACATTCATACAACGCCCATTGAATGTCCTTCGAAGGATATCTAAATGTTGAACTTGACATTAGGCACATACAGCTATAGTAGAGCGCAGTCAGTGATGGATGATAGCATCACGACACACAGGGTCGAGGTTAAATATGAAGGGACAAGTAACAAGAAGTAGAAAAAGAAAAACAAGAAGAAGAAGAAGAAGAAAAAACAACAACAACAACAACAACAACTGAAGAAAATTTTATACAATAAAGAGGATCCCCAAAAAGCGTCTCAAAAAGTTGCAAAAACTTTTACGACACAACAATCATTGGGACGAGCATGACTTGTTTTCTTATCATTCGTTTTTTTCGTTCGTTCCAAACCAAAAAAGGCGACAATGAACTTTCTTGAGTGTGCATTGACCCAGTCAACGGCTCGGTTCGGCTCCTCAGCTCCTCGCACTTAGCACTCACACTGTTGTGTTTTTTTTTTTTGTTTATTTGTAATATGTTATTTCTCCTACTTACCCAGATACAAAATAAAATACCCACACAGGCACACGCACACACATACCAACATGATGACAAATTTTGTGTCTGTTTGATAAAACAAAAATTACAAGTAACCGTTACTGCATCACACGCAAATGATTGTATTGTATGGGGCATAGGCGATGATGTTGATTTTGTGTGAATATATTTTGTTGATATAAGAAGATGATGATTGTGGTGTTTTGTTGGGCCTAATGGAACACTTTTAGCTCTGGAATCGTTTTTTCTCTGATGACTCTTGTTTACCCCCAGAAGAATATTACACTCTCTGAATGGCTTCATTATGCGTCAGTAGGGGTCTTCCTACACAAGAATGTATGTATGTATGAATGTATTGTATGTATATGGACGAAAGAGGGAGATCCCATTTAAACAACATCATCACAAGCTCAAAAGGAAATTCTGTCAACAAATCATCGCAAAGCAAAAAATACAAAAGTTCGCATTATAGTAGACATAAATTACCATGGACGGGACACGACCATTATCAAGGACATAACATTCACCATCCACCATAACCAACCCCCCCCCCCCCTGCTAAAAACTCCACCCGTTCAAAAACAACACAAATGATTTGTTATTAGGAGGATATGAAAAACGGACATTTTGATGAACATTGTATAAAGATATTTTGTTTTATTTTCATTCTTTTTGTTGTTTTGTTCATTTATTGTAGATTGTAGCTAAAATGGATTCAGCAAAATTTAGATATTAGCTCAGTTGGGGATAGATTGATAGTTCAAATTAAATTGACATGCGAGAACTTTTGTATACATACATATATTATAATAGCGCGATTTGGTAAGAATGATTGAACGATTTGTTTTTTTTTTTTAATTTTATTTGTTTGTGAGAAAAAAGGAAATGGACACGTGGACACAGGAGATTGACATTAGTATAAATTTGATTAAATCTCATTGTTGGAAATTATTTTTTTGTTTTTTATGGGTTATACTTTAAAAAATTGTATAATGGAACTTTTAATGCTTAGTTTTTTTTAAAATGAAAGTCGCATTTGAACATATTTGGTTTGGTTTGAATTCATTTTTCAGAAAACATACATTTTGTTGAAAACATTACAAGTTAATTGATAAATCTCAAACAAAGGTGATTTTTGTCTTAACTGCAGAAGTTGTCAAAAAAATGTATTTCGTTACTTGTCCCTTGTCTGTGACATAATTTCTTTTAATTATTGTTCTTCTGTTATATGCGAAAATCAACATGGGTTTGCGAAAAATAATCTACAATTACTAATTTATTACAATTCTTTACTTTTTGTTTAGCTGCACTCGAAAAACACTTTCAAGTCGATTGCATCTCTACAGATTTCAGCAAGGCATTTGACAAATTAAGTCATGAAATTCTTCTTAATAAATAAGGTAATATTAGACTTAACGACCGTTTCGTTGCTTCGATTTCGTCATATCTTAAAGATAGATATTGTAGAGTCATGTTCAACAGTAACCCTACATGTCAATTCAAAGTCAATTCTGGTGTACCTCAAGGGAGTTACCTTGGTCCATTGCTGTTTATTTTATTTATTAATGATTTTCCTTCTGTTTTAAATAATTCTATACACCGAATCTATGTGAATGATGTTAAAATTTTTCCAATTAATAACTCTATCAAGGGTTGTATAAATCTACAAGAAGATCTAAATCAATTTTGGGAATGGGTCAGTACAAATCGTTTGATTTTAAATTTTGGCAAATTTAAGAGAATGTGTTTTACACAAAAACGTAATATAATAAATTAAGACTTTGAATAGAGAGTTTGGTTTTTCTGACCTTGGTGTTGTAAAGGGTGATTTTTTGTAGCTATTATCTTTTTGGCAACACTGGTTTAAACAGCTGACGCACGTTTCGTGTTTTGTTTCACTGTCAAACATCTTCAGTCTTTAATTTAACCATGAGTCGTCTTACAAACGAACAACGCTTGTAAATTATTGAATATTATTATCAAAATGCGTGCTCTGTTAAGAAAGTTCATTTCGCACCAAATTTAATTGTTGGACATTAAACCACCAACACGCTTACGTGAGTGTGAACTGAAGAAAATATCGCAGCTGTATCGGCCAGTGTTAATGATGTGATGACCATCAATTAGCGATTAGTTGCCGTTCGCAGCAATTGGGCCTTTGTTACTCAACAACGCAACGTGGACAATTTTGCGGAAGGATTTAGGTGTGATGCCTTTCCACTTTTTTACCGAAAAATTGTGTTCAGTGACGAAGCTCATTTTTGTCTCAACGGGTACGTAAATAAGCAGAATTGTCGATTTTGGAGTGAATATCAGCCGGAAGAAGAAGAAGCCGTGAGATGATATTCAACTTTTGCAAGATTTCATTTATACTTTATTTATTAGTTTTCAATGAAATGTTAAGCATGTTCCAATCATCCCTTCACGAGTAATCGTAATTCCTAAGAAATAATAATTAAGTGATTTTTCTAATTTGTCATTTTCTAGAAATTCATACTTTTTTTTTTAAGAAAAATCTAAAAGAAAACGTGAACGCCCACATTTAAAAATGTGCTTATGTATCCTTTTAAAATTGCTACATTGTCGTTAATACTATTTCCTAATTAACTTGATTTTAATCAACACCATTATCATCACTATCATCATCAGCAACAACATCATTATCCACAATGTAATGGTTTGGGCACCTGCAAAAGACGTGCAGACGTTTATGTATCTACAGTCCTACATGTTTCAAAGTATAGATACATTTACTGGTATGTATATCTAAATCTGCCCACATTGAAATCGATTTTTATTTTTAATTTTCCTGGGTGTAGGTCGGCAGAAGATATAAAATATCTGACTTTATAATATAGAAGAAAAAATAATTATTGTAAAATTGAAAATACATCTATAAATACAGATTTTATACAATAATGGATGAATGATTTAAAATATTAATTGCCAAGATTGATACATTGTCTTAATTAATGAGACAAAAAATAAACAATGTTGTTTACTTCTTTATAAAATACATAAAAAGAGAGTGGGAACATAAATAGGAAGATGTCAATTAAACTTGAAAGGTAAAAAATGGCGCCCAACGAGCCACAGGAGATCTTAATAAAAATAACCACACTTCTAAGAAATATGGTTTTTTTTGTTTTTCAAATTTGAAAGAAACTATTCACTTTGTACTTTTAACAAAACTAAACGAAAAAATGAGGTTACATTTTTCTATCGGTAAATTAAGGACTCAATTATACTAAGAACGTTATGTATTTTTATTCCATCTTTCAATGTTTCAAATATTTAATCCTTATAGGAATATTCCTTACCACAAGAAGTATTTTTTTCAATTTAATTTAGAATAAATCGCCATAATTGTAACTTTAATAAAATGGCGCCCAACGTGAGGACATACATTGAGGTAAGCTGATTTTGGAATAAAAGATACAGTGCTAATGAAAAGTTTATTGGGGGTGTATAAAGAGAAATGATGGCTTAAATAAATACAATTTCAATAATTAAGCCTCATGTTGGGAGCCATTTAAAAACAAATCTTTTCTTTTCCAGCTCTTTTATAAATGGAATTCCCACAAAACCAGACACGAAATAAGGTAAATTTAATCCAAAAAAAACACCGTCAATAACAAAAAGGAACCAAGAAATTATGTAACTATTCATCGGTTTTAAGGTCAGTAACATTTTTAACATAGTTAATTTAAACATTGGTTTTTGTTTAATAGAGGTTCAGAAACTGAAATGAACCAAATTCTTATTGATTTAAGTTTAGTTCGTTGGAAAATATTATTAAAACTAATATAAAAATCAATTTCTTTAGTAAATAATTTGTATTCATTGGCAAAACGAATTCTCAAGTTTGATATATTTTGATCCAAAACTAAAGAAGATCACAAAGAAATTGGTCAACAAATTCAAAACTAATACTGAACACGTGTGAACTTTTGAACAATTACGGTGTTACTAGAAAATTGTTTTTAAAACATAAATAATTTATTCCAAAAAACAAAACAAAACAAAAGAATAACTTAAAAAAATATTACCATATACAACTTTTAATCTAACTTTACATCAAACATCACTCGCAAAATTAAGTGACATAGAAATATAAATTATTTCTAAATGTCACTTTATTTTTCAAGTAAAATAAAACGTCTTAATTGTACTAGTTTTTGTTCTCCACTACTACAACCTGAAATAGACTCGTTAAATAAAAGAGAGAAACATTTTACTTTAAATTATTCATAGTTCGACAAAGTCCTTCAATTTATAAACTTTCTTTCTGTTTATGTTTGTATTCTTGTTTGTTTTTGTATTCAGTTTAATATAGAACAAAGTCATATCGCGCGCAAGGAAGAACCTTGTCAATTAATTAGTAATAAAAGCAATGTTGCACATCCTTAACCCACACTAACACACCCACACACATACATATATACCCAGGACACAATCTAGTTTAAAATCCTTATTGCAATTCAAACAAAGAAGATGATACCGTAAAACGACCCTAACAAAATGATATTTCCTCCCCTAGAGCTCGTGCAAAAAAAAAACTAAATGCTGTTTGATATCCTTTCAAATTCAACACCATGGTAACCCTGGAAACCTGATTCAATATAAATAGAAAACGAACAAAAAAAAAGCACACCTGTTATAATAACTAGAGTTGTTTTTTGTACAAGTGTGTTCAGGGTAACTTCCCACCATTTTATAACAACATTCCTGACCTAGTCCAATATTATTTCCTACTCATTATCCCCACTCGATATGAATATGCAAGTTAGTGTGCTTTAATTTTAAACTTAAAAGCGATTTTTCCATAACATAAACATACACATGATACATATACATACATATGTATATATGTCCATACGTAATACTTTTGTAGTTTACATATACACACATTCATACACTCGTTTAAAAACAAAAAAAGGAAAAAAGGACCAAAGTGGTGCAGGGCTCAATATGATATGATGTGATTCGAAGGCTTACTTTATCCGTCTATATTCACGTATGTAATAGAACTATACGACTATACGTATAGGTAAAGCGCTATTATATGCCTGAGACTCTATTTTCCAAACCAACGACTTTATATGACGACGACTATACTATACACACTAACAAAAGTAAATAGTGTAAACCGAGTGTAACACAAGCAATAACAATTCATGTAAATTGCACACGTAACGACCCTTTTTCTGCTTTTTTTGTGCAGCTCAAACAATATCAGCATAATTATCATCATTATCATTCAACATGACGACGACGACGGCGATGACTATGACTATGACGATGACGACCAGGACTAGGATGAGTTTTATAGTCAAAGAAGATAGAGTTGGAGGTCATAGTATAAGATTAAACAGTCTTTGAAATAGGTTAACATCCCATAAAGAGGGTCGAGCGAAAATTAGGGTGAATGTGGATGAGTTGCACAATTTTGTTTGTTCGATATAATTCTGAAGATATGGACACACTTTCGTTTCGAAACAGAAACTGCTAATTTTCTGCAGGCTTTCAACAATGCAACATAGCTGGAATTTCAAGTTTTATGGCTGACAATCAGGCTTGTAAAAAAATGCAATCTTTTGGGAATGCAATCTTTTGGGAATGCAATGCTTTGGGAATGCAATCTTTATAATTCAACTTATTTATTGAATTCAACGTAAAAATTGGATTTATTTATTTCACCAAAAGATTGAGATTGAAGCTTTTCATCAAAAATCATTTGACATTAAAAAGATTGCAATCATTTTTACTCAAATCCTTTGAACGCAATCAATGGATTGCAATCATTTGAGTCTTCATGAAAGGTTTATTTTCACTTAAAGTTTCGGCAATCACTTGGAGTCTTTGCATTTCTTTGAAGTCTTTGCATTCACTTTAAGTCCACGCATTCACTTGAAGTCATTGCATTCATTTGAAGTATTTGAATTCTTAAGTGAAATTTAAATTCACAAAATATTCTAAAGTGGCCCATACACCTCGCAAACAAATTTTCGGTGTCAGACAACAAGAGATTAAAAACAAAATTAATTTTATTTAAAAAAAAAAAAAAACTTTTTAAAACCTGAGCGGCATTAAGATCTTACTCTGGTGATTTTTTATTAAATAACTTCTTCCTTTATTTGAGCGTAACAAAAGGAATTTCATATTCGTCGAGCAACAAACTGTAAGGGATCTGTAGCTGTATTTGCACACTCGCGAGATGTATAGCAAAATCATAAGCTTTTTGTTTCGGATGTCCGATATGTTGAGATTTTAGTGGCGGGTTTTG
This sequence comes from Eupeodes luniger, assembly GCA_951509635.1. Taxonomy (NCBI): domain Eukaryota; kingdom Metazoa; phylum Arthropoda; class Insecta; order Diptera; family Syrphidae; genus Eupeodes; species Eupeodes luniger. Next base: position 120,405,091 of record OX608073.1, on the reverse strand, counting down.
TGTCTGGGATCTTTTAGACGCTTTGCTGCTTTCCGTAAGGAGTAATTGGCAGAAGAATCTGTCTTCAGACTTTTCAAAGATCTACTAAGTGAATTATTTTTGAACTCACTGATTCTTTTTTTTTTTAGACAGTTAAGGACTGTCTTCTCAACTGTTGCACAACAGCAATAAATTGTTTAACTTCGCCTTGGGTTATGATATCAGGTTTTGATTTCCTAACTTCTCAAATTGAGGTTTTACAAAGTTTGATTAGGTAATGTCTGCTATCTAATTTTTCTTTTTTTTTTACACTTCAGAATTTCAGAAAGTAGTAAGCTTATAGCAAGCGTCAAACTACGATCAGATGTGATCAGTGATTACATTTTACCAAAATTTAAAAAAAGAAAATGTGACTGGGTTTATTTTAGGATTTTTCTATTCACTATACTTTGATAGAAAAATTTCCAAAACCCTCCTAAAAATTTGAATTATTTGTAATTAAAGGTGCTGTAAAGCGAGGACCGTTATTTACAGAAAAAACTATCAGGAATTTGAGTTCTACATTTGTAGACAAAAAAAGAAATATGTAACGTTTACAGAATTATACAATCTTTTTTAATCAAAATCCTTTGTAAATTTTAAACCATAACAATAAGTAAACAATTTTATTTTAGGTAGAATTTTGTAGAGAATTCAATTCGCTAAAATTTTGTGGTAAGTACCTGTATTTTTTTTCAAGGAATCAAAAAAATATAATTTAGGTCGAAACACGAAAAAAAAGCATTTTCGAAGTAGGTAAATCTTTTTTTTTCAAATTTGTTCGATTTCTTTTCTTGAAGTGTGTCCATTCCAAAGAAATATTTCACGAAACATTGTTTAAAAAACGTTTTTGGAATTTTTTCCCATTCTAGAAATGTTAAGGATTTGTGTTTATTTTTTCTTAAATGGACGATTGGAGAAATCTTTTTGAAATGTTTATAAACACCTAAGAAATGTTTCGCAATCTTCCACACCAAAGACAGCATTTCAGTAAAATTGCCGAAATGTTTTTTCTGTTTCTATAAAGTTTTTTAAATGTTTCTGAAATGTTTTTTTAATTTTTTTCTGAAATGTTTGTTTGGTCTGGGCACATTAAATTATTAAGTAGATTAGACCATTAGTAATGAATCATAAAAATCGGTTGAAACAATCTTGAGTTTTTACGAATCTAACAAACGGTTTTTCGTCAGGGGAAGAATATATTGCAAAACTAACAAGCAAACTTTTTGTTTACAAATAAGTATTATTAAACCTTTTAAAATTGCATAGTCACATCCCAGAAACAAATGTACTGTCGACCTGTTGTATTGATTGAATTTTAATATGTCTGACTATGACTTTTGCTATCTGAGAATTTGATCCAGTGACTTATGAAACTGTAATTTAGTAAGATGCGTAAACAGTTTCCTTAAAATCGAAATCACATTTTTGGAGAATTTTATAATCTTCACATTTTGTGCTTATTTGCGTATTTGTATTTCTAAATTTTGAAAAATATTTCCTTTCAAATATTTAAGCGAAATTCTGAGTCCTCTTAGAGGTGAGTTAATCTTAGATACAAGATGGACAGAACAACCTTCAATAAATTAGCTAAGGCTGAATACTATTTTATAGTTACAACCCAATTACCTTGACTATGATTATTAACTGCGACAAAAACTAGGGAAGGCAAACAGTACACACAAAGTGTACAACATGGCCCCAATGATGATGTTGATGATGATGATATCTACTTACCCTTTCCCCATCACCTACTCTAAAAACTTTGATGATTATTTTTATATATATGGGGGAGCAAGTATATTCCGTGTCGAGCGACCGACTCGACGACTAAGAACGCACGGCAGAGGCAGAGGCAGCGGTGGTTAGTGATGGCAGGTATTGGCGGGTGATGGAGGGTTATGGAGGGTGGTGGCAATGTTAGCAGCAGCAACATTACAAGTTGGTTGGGTTAGTAAGTTGGCTTGGTTTTTTGGTTTGGCCTATACCTTGGCCTTTCCCGTTTATTTAAAATGAGCTTTTTTTTGTTTCTGGGCTTCTAGAGTATTTATGTAGATATATACGAGCTTATATCCATAGCTATAGAAACTAGGTATAGGTATAGAAACTATATGTGTAAGGGAAAAGCCAGGCCAAGTTGGTTGAATAAATTAAAAATCGTGCTACTGTTGCAAGAGAAATATGTATGTAAAAATATACATAAATATGGAGAGAGATTCCAATATATGAATATATACGAACAGGTTATTAGGGTAAAGCAGGTCTTTTCATAATGTTTTTTTTTTAGTTTTTGTTTAATTTTTGTGTAAGGTATTTTCTCAACTTTGACTAGCTTCCTACATACTTATGTAGTATGTGGTATATGCAAAGGCTGACGCTGCTACTGACGACGACGACGATAAGTTTATCTCTCTATGAAAGTTTAAACAAGTTTTATGGTGAAAACGCACGAACCAAACAAAGTACTGAACGATGAGGTATAGAGGTACTTCTGATGTACCATAACAACACTTAATAGGCTTCACTATAATCAAGGAGTTTCTTGTTTTTGTAGTTTCGTTATTCGTACAGTACATTTTGTGCAACGGATGAATTTGAAATTAGAACAGAACGGAAACGCCAAAATTAACATCATTATGTAATATATAAAGGAAATAAACATTCAAATTTGATGGATATGGGAAGGCTATAGCAAGTGTTGCAAAGGAAGCAAATAGTGGATAAGTTTTTTACCAAAAAATATTTGAATATACATTTAAAAAAATAGTAAACTTAGAAAACTTGGTTTTTAACCGGACTTGTTTGGAAAAATATTACGTGTTCTAGATATTTTTCAAAGCACTTAGCTATATACAATATAAGCACTATCTATATTTTTGAAGCAGAAATTGATGATTCGTGGTAAACTAAGCCCTATAGACCGAGAGCTGAGGGCTAATTTTTGTCGTGAAAGGAAACCAGTTGATATTAAAGTTGTAGTAATTCTTAGTAAAGGTGATAACAGAAACGTTCGTCTGCCGGCACGTAGTGGCTGCGTTTCTGAGAAAAAGTGCATCAAAAGTATAACTTTTGCACTTACAATGTAATTAGGGAGGGATATTGCTGATCTCAAATATGGTTTCGGCAGACGTGTAGGTGGCCGCATTTATCCTGCAGAGGTCGTTAAAAACGAATTTTTTTTTTGACGTTTTTAGACTTTTGGGAAACCACTTGAAAATGCTCGCATCCGGAAGCCCTTGACGTCCTGAGTTTGAATATGTTTGGGTTTAAAATTCATTTATTTCTTATAATAAGTTTAGATACAGCAAGTTCAATATGATTACAATGTAAATAAATAGAAATAAGTAGTGGCATTATTGTTAGAAAATAAAACAGTATTAAATGTCACTTCGATATTTAACAAAAAATCAAATAAATAAATTGGGTGGGGTGACCCTTAATTTAAACTTCAAGTATAAATATAAATATGTACAATTGAAAAATAAAGCAAAGAGAATCACAATTAAAAAATTATTAAACAAAGTGCCAGAAAATATTAATAAAGGTATTTCAAAGAGAACGACCAGATACAAAAATTTCAACAAATTAGAAAACCAATTCCCAAAAATTCACCAGAAAGTAAAAAGGAAAAACAAAAAAAAAACATAAAGTTTATGAAAACACAATTTTTTCCAAATCACCGAAATCAGATTCAAACAACCAACTCTTAAGATGTTTCATAAAAAGATTTGGTAAAATAAGTGACCTTAACATACAAGGTAGTTTATTAAATAATCTAGAAGAAGCAAAAAAGAAGTACAAATTTCGAAAAGTAGTCGTCCGGAAGTTAGGAATATGTACAAGATATAGCAAGTTGCTTCGCAGGTTATGGCTGTCTAAAACTCTGAAATTTAGATTTCCTGAGTGCAAAAAAAAGTGTTAAGGACTTTGAAACAATAAAGGTGACAAATTGGAAGAATTTTTAGTCTCACAAATAATGGAAAACTGTGATGCAGTCGTCGTTTTCTACTTATTATTCTAATAACATACTTTTGGAGAGTAAGAATTGGTTTAACTTTGCAAAAGTGCGTTCCGCCCCAACAAGCAATTCCATATTGTAGTTTAGAGTGGAAAATCCCATAATACATTTTTTTAAGAAGGCCTGGTGAGCAAACTTTTTGTAAAAAGAAGAAGTGCCTGAGTGTAGTACGAAAATATTTTTTTAAATTCTCAGTTTGATTACTAAAGGTCATCTTTGAGTCGATTAGCAATCCTAGATATTGAAAAACATCCACTTTTTCAATTTGAAAGCAAAGATCACTACAGAATAGGTGGTCACAGTAAGTGATCGCAAAATTTTAGAAGAGCGTATTCCGTGGATTTACCTTTTTGAAACCCAAATTGCAGGGAACTAAAGAAGTTGTTTTTATTTAAGAAATCAATTAATCTGTTCTTGATACTTTTTTCAAAAATCTTACTTACAGAAGATAGAATTGAAATTGGTCTATAATTGTTCACTTTTTTCGCTGATCCTTTTTTAAAAATAGGAACAATGTCTGCACACTTCAACGCATCCGGAAATTTTCCTGAAAAGATGCTTTGGTTAAATACTTCTCAAAAGTTCAGATGCAGTTATGGGTTCGAAAAAAAATGTGTTTTGGTTCAAAGGATCACCACAAATAATGGAAGAGCTACAGATTGCACACGTGGGATAAAAAGAAGATTGCAAGGAAACTGAAACATTGGCAAAGTAATCAATGAATTTATTAGCAATGGCTAAAGTCTTATTATTAGACATTTCATCTTCATCAATTTCTATGTTAAAATCCTTTTTGTTAGAATTTGGTTTATTAAGAAGACTGTTTACTAATTTCCATTCCTTTTTAATAACACCTTTAGCTCGCTCAAATTGATTTCCATAGTATCTGTCTCTATGTACATGACAGACGTGTAGGTGGCGGCATTCTTTAGACACAAGCGAATAAAATCTCGGTTTTTTAAGCAAATCTTTGGATAACAGACGTAGCCCAGTAAAACATATCGCAATCGAAAGCTCTTCGATACCAGAATATAATTATACTTACAAAAAATAAGTGGAATTGATAATGATGACATTTCCCGACTTTTTGTTTTTTACTCATCTTTAAAAGCAAAAACGCTGGCGATTTCAAATAAATTTTATATTCTACATTGTGATGCGATACCAAATGAGAATAAAATTAAAACATCAAAGAATAACATTTTTGACAACATGTAATTTTTTTTGAGAAAAGAAGTCAGTTTTTTTTTTACAAAAAATAAAAACCTAAATGAAAAACTACTAAAATTTGGTACTATTGCACAAATGTTGCTCTGTTTCTGAATTGTTTTGTAAGTGTTTTTGAAATGTTTTTTGGTTGGGACACATTTAACTGTCATAGTATTGAGATGACTATATTAATAAAAATCATAAAAACTCTTAAAACAATCTTGAGTTTTTACGAATCTAACACACTGATTTTTTTATCTTCAGGGAAGAATATATTGCAAAATTAACAAACACACTTTTTTTGACAAATAAGTTTTAATTAATAAATCTTAAGAAATTACAAAGTCAGATACAAATGTATACTATTGATCCGTTGTATTGACATATGGCCATATTCATAGCTCATCGATAACTTCTGATTTTGTCTTTTCTTAACTTAACTCCAGTTTATGATATTCATAAACAATTAAAACCCATTTTTAAACGATAGTCCGGAGTCTAAAAATGAACAGGACAGATGTTTAAGATATTTTCAACTGCATAAATCGTCATATTTAATAAACAAACTAATTGAGGAAAAATTGATCAAGATTTTGATATTTTGCTGCAAGTTGGAATGGGTGGTACACCTAACTGAAAGCGAAAGCGCTAGTAAACCCGAATCGACCTCTTTGAAATGGATGACTACAATTTCTGTGAAAAGTATCGATTCGATGAAGACACTAGCAAAGTTGGTAATTCACCTTCTCCTAAATATTGAAGATAGAACTTCAATAAAAGGTTTGCCAATACTAACAAAATTGGTATTTTGACTTGAATATTTCGGGAACATGAACAGATATTAAAATCAAACTTATTTTATCATATGATCTTCAAAATGTTGTTATTAATTTTTTACAAGACTTACGCAAATAATAACAGAGGGGCCCTTTTTTGGTAATGCTTTTGTTTTGAAAGCTGGACAAATATTCAAAATGAAATCTCTTATTAGAAAACAATTTAGTTATTTTCATTCTGACCTTTAATATGTTTTAGCCAGAAACTAGGGATATCGAAATTTGTTGGGATTTCCAAGAAGAAATAAAAAACTTTTGTGACTTTTGTCACTTTCTTAGAGAAATAAAAAAACAAACAGTATAGGCCAAATTTATTTGTATACCGGTGTAGACATATAGTAGCAACAAAAACATCTAATTGTTGTGACAAAAAATTTTGTTGATGAAAAGGTAATACCTACCAAAAATTGTGGTTAAAGGTCAGATCCACCCAAAGTCTAAAGCATCATCTGTAGAACTATAATTAAAAGCTTTAAGTTTATAACAAAAAAAAAAACAAAGTTGATTTCAATGATTGCTTACTTTGAACACTTTTGATTGAATAAAAATAGTATCTAGGTAGGTACTTCTTGAGTTAAGTACCTTCCATTTAATATAATGGTACGTCTATTGTATACCTACATACTTCAATTAAATTTTACCTATCTACATTATGTAGACAATTAATTAAGGGAAGTGATGACTATGTACGCGTACTAAGTATTCATTACTTTTAAAAATAAAAGGTTGAAAAAAACACCCTTTTCATTTTCCAATAAGGAAATTAAAGTAAAAACAAAACAAAACAAAAAGCAATGTCTACTCCACGTCTACCTACTTTGTCAATAAAACCAAAATCGACCTTTTTGCGACTTACTTTAATAAGGAATGTAAAAAAATCTACCAATTTATTGACATCCAAACACGAAGAATACAAATAAAAAAAAAAACGAAAACCTGTTCAACCTTATTTAAAAAGTCGTCCGCCTGTCCCATCATTCTATGTATATGTACATATATGTATGTAGGTATATTTCACCTCCTTCAAAGTTAAGTCTAGGCTAGGTATTAGGTATAGAATAGATCCTATACGACACGATAACATCGCGAATAAACAATCAACATTTTCATATCGCATCATCATCATCGCATCGCATCGTCGTCGTTGTTATCCTGTCCCTATCATTTTGCCACTTATACACCAGGCAGGACACATATCTTCTTGTATACCGATATAATGAAAAAATACCTTCTATCCCTTGACACAGATTTTGCGGAACAACAACACAGACAGACATAATAAAAAGAAAAAAACAAACGATGGCGTCCATTCTAGTAGGATACATTCCCGATGTATCTACGCCCTTCTGATAAAATTATATAGGTAGGTACACAAGTATCCCATGCCGGCTTGGCAAAGGATTTTGCATCACGCACGTGGGAGTATTTTTTTCATTTCATTTTTCCTTCAAAAAAAAAAAAAAAGAAGAAAAAAACACAAAAAGGAGGAACAAAATAAATAAATGGCGCCCAACGCGCATATTCGCTCTTTCCTTGAATTTGTATGCCTTTTCCATTTTCCTGCAATCAAAACAAAACTCCCTAATTTCTATAGGTATCTGGCGCAAGGGCTGGATGAAAGCTCAACATGAAAAATAATATGACATAAAAGCTTCCCCACATCTTCGTCATTTTTTTGGGAGAGAATTAAGCCGGTTGGTATTGGAAGTTGTTGGGATTGAATCGGCCACAAAAGTTCGTTCTACATCTGCATTTGTGTATCAAAAATCTGCGAGAAATTTCATCTCTCACAGCTCACAGAGATCCAAATGCGAAGCAGAAGCAGCAGAAACAGAAGAAGAAGAAGAGGAATCTGTATAAATGTTACTCGACCGACTGCTCTCCAATACATTCAGGTTCAGTGGGACGCCAATGTGTGTATCTGGTGCCAAGCTATTGCATTAAGAAGATGTGCCTATATAACACCACCCCCTCCCTATCACCCCCTAAACAATTTGAGAGAACTACAATATTACGAACGATACAGATAGATGAAGAATTTAAAGAAGCAGGGAGAAGAAAAAATTAAATGAAATGAAAGAAAAAAAGAAAACAAAACATTAAAAGTTTGTTGTTATTTCTTCATTTTCTGGTTTAACAGTGTTGCCATGTGTAAAAATGGTTTTCATATTTTTGTTTTTTAACAGCGAAAAAAGCTTTAGTCTGTTGTTGGGGGTTGGGATTGGGTTGTGGGCATGTTGGGGGAGGTAAAAACGCGCCCTTCGGTTGTATTGATTTTTTTCTTCTTGTTTTTCTTCTTTTTTTCTTCATAGGTAGGAACTTTTCAAAGAAGAAGAGTGATCGATTTTTTCGGGTTGGAAAAAATATTGTTATTCCACAGTTTTTGCCGGGAGTTTTGGTTTGTGTTGGGCTTTTCTAAGATGACGGGGAATGACAAGGGAATGAGGGATTTTTGTTTTATATATACATAAGAGTTATGAGTGTTTTTCAGTGTCAATGTCCTTTGGAAAGTTTTACTTCATAATAAAAAAAAAAAGAAAAACAACAACTTGGGTGTTGTTTTTATTATTGGTGGTTTTCTCTCACATTTATATTTGTCATATGGAAAGAACTTTAGGTCTTATTTGTTTGTTTCTTTCTCAAGATTTTTATTACATGCGAGTATCCATTTGTATGTGTTTTAGGTGTACCTACATACTTCTCGTTGAAGAAAATAAAGAACAAAAAAGACGACGTAATTTATCAAAAATGAATAAATCAGTTTTACTTTATAAATACTCTCATAAATCCTGTTTTCTTTGACTTGACTTCGAGTGTATCCTTTCTTTTCTTTTTATTTGGCATTTTTGATAATAACTTTTGAGATAAACTATTTCTCAGTTTTCAGTTTTGATAAATTGCGCATAGTTTGAATTTTTATGTCTTCATATTTTTTTTTTATTTTATTTGAATCTGAACATTGTTGAAAATGTATTGACTTTTTTTTTAAGCAAGTCATTTTTCAGAATTTATTGCAATTCATTTGAAATAATTGAGAAAATAAAAGAAAAGCAAACAAAAAAATAAAAAAGTTTGAAAATTGGTTAGGAAAATTGATTGGTGTCTATTTATTTATTTACTGACATTGCAGATTAAGTTGACAGTTTTTGGGAACAGTTTTTTTTCCCTTTTTCGGTGTTTTAATTAAAATTTTAAATTGAATTTTTCATTGTGGACTTTTTTACTTATTTCTTATTTAAATTGATTAACTTGGGTTTTTGTTTATTGAACTAGACTTTGAAATTTTAAATTAAAAGGGAAAAAAAACTTTAAAAAGTATTTTCACAAATGTTAGTTAAAAAAATGTTATTTTGATGAAATGAACAAAGTTGAACGAATTTGTTTTTGACATCGTACAAATTTTGTGATTTTAAATTGGGAATAATCATAAAATTTGTTTTTGTTTAAATATGGAATGATTTTATTTTGTGTTTATGGTCGCATTTACTCATAACTAAAAGTAAGAAAAAAAATTGAGGAGTAATTTGTGATTTTACTCTCCAAATTCTACAAAGTGTATTTCAGTTGTTAGGCGGATGTAAAATAAGGTTAAAAACAGTAGTTTTTTTTTCGTTAACAGCAGATTTATCTATTAAAATTCAGTTAAAATTCAAGCAATGATTTTGGAAATTGTACTTTTTGGACAATCAAATGAAGTAAAGCAAAATTTATTGATTCAATAATAAAGTTGGCACACGTGTTCTCCTCGAAAATTTCATTAATTTTATCTTAAGGTCTTGAATCGATTTAGGAGCATTGGCATAGACCTTGTTTCTTACGTAGTAACAAAGAAAAAGGTCTAAAGGTGTCAAATCATAAGACGACACAAGATCCTCGGCAAATAATACGATTAGGAAACTTATCTTGTAAAATTGAAATCGTTATATTGCATATATGGGACACGAAGCGCCATTTTGGTGCAAATAAAAATCTTCCAAGAAATCATCCATCCATGTCAGTTGTACCAGTATCATTTTCTAATAATTCAAATGTAAAAAGTTGACAACTTCAAGAGTCACAACTGACCGAATATGGGGAAAACATAAATAAAACCTCTCATTTGAAAACATTAAAGTTATTTTATGAAAAAAGAACTATAAACACTAATAAACAAATAATAAAAATTCAAATTTCTCGCTTTCAGATAATTTAAATAACTTATTAAGTGTTGGCATTGTTTTTAAATTTTTTTAATTTTTTTATTTTAAGACATTTTTCGAAAACTGCAAATGCCTCCAAAGTAGTCGTAGTTATCGTTTTCGTCCCAAGTATAACATTTATTATTTCGTTAGTAAATCTTCCCTTTCCGGATCTTTCACTGAAGCAATTTAAAAAAAAAGAAAGGGATTTGGAATTGTAATTTTATTGAATATAAATTTATAATTAATTGACAAAAATCAACTTTTTATTATAACAAAAATATAAAATATTGGGAAAATATTATATCTGAAGAAATGGTTTGTGTATTTGAAAGAACTAATCGAATACACAAACTATTTCAGTCGATAAGTTATTCTCCCAGTATTTCATATTTTTGGTATGAGTTCTTTCTTGTGTTATGAGCGGTCTTGGAATGAGTTAAACCAGGGAACAAACAATGCGGAATGTTTTTTTTTTTTGGCTGTGTGAAAGCAGCTCATCTTAGGCCTTACTTGCGAGTAACCTCATACCGGAAACAATAACAATTTGTTTTTATCTTTTCTATTCCCGTCTGGGATTGATATTAAAATTTAGCAGATTTTGTTTTTTAACTTGAGTTAGAATTCCTCTAAGGATATGTTTGATATTAGAGGAACCAGAATGAAAAAAAAGTTTTTGAACATAATGAAAAGTTACGTCTATGCCCAAATTTACATACCTAGAAGTACATTGATATAATATATAAAAGTAGGTACACTGCAGGTCAAAAGGTTGAGTCCAACGTGGTCAAAGGACTTCATTCATACCTGAGGTTTGATTTTATAAACTAAATATTGGGTTTTTTACCAAAGTTCTTAACCTGAAAAATACGTAACACGTTAAGGTGGTAAGAAAAGTTGGATTTTTGATCCATATTTTTTGAAAAAGGGTGTTTTGTTTGTTAAATGTGTAATAGCCGATTATATGGATTATTGAGAAGTACTTGGGGTTTTTATAATAATTTATTCTTATAAATTTAAGTTGTTGACTCACAATTTTTAAATAAATTCGTATACACAAATATTTGCAAATTTGATATAAAAGCCACGTTTTGAAGTCATAATCATTTTTTCGAGATTCTTCATCTATTGAGTAAATAAGTAGTTCAAAATGGTAAAAGTTGCAGAAACCACTATTGAAAAACGTTTTGTCATCATTAAATGGCAGGGAGTTGCTTCGCAGTTGAAGATATCAAGGAACTGCGTTCAACGTGCAATTGAGCGGCATGCTGAATCTGGATTGCTAATTGTAACAACAAGCAAACGAAACAGTAGAAAAACAGCACCGCCGGAAAAAGTAGGATAAGAGATGCTGGACTATTTGGACGAGTTGCAGTTCGAAAACCACTTCTTCGCCCACAAAACAAGGTGAAAATGTTAGATTGGGCCAAAAAGCATAAAGATTGAAGAGAAGAAGATTTAAGCAAAGTCTTATGAAGCGATGAATCTTAGTTCGGAGTATTTGGCCCAAAACAAAGGGTTTTTATTCGAAGCAGCTCTGAACAAAAGATGCTTCCCAACTGTATGGTTCCTACCGTCAAGCATCGAGGTGGTTCTATGCTGGTATGGGGATGTTTCTCTTTGAGTGGAGTAGAAGATTTGACTCGAGGAATTGAAAAAAATGAACCAGGAGGCGTACGAGAAGATAATGGAAGAAAACGCTGTGATCTCTGGATTAAGATTGGCTAGCCCAGGGATTTATGTATGTTTCAACAGAACAAAGACCATAGATAAAAGACCAGATTTTGCCGGGATTACTTCAAAGATAGAGAAGACGAAGACATCTTACTAGAAACCACTACAGCCGCAATTTTTGGTTTTCGCAGCCTGAAAAGTGAATATATCAAAAACGGCAAGCCTTTACATTATAAAGTTTCTTTTTTGACTAAAAATTAAAAATGGTTCGGCAAGAAGAACAGAGACGAACTACAAAAGGCCTAGGATTTATAATTAATTTTGAACTTTATAACAAAATTTGGCCACGGTACTTCCGGCTTGTCAATAACAATCCAAATTAAAAACTTTTAAAAAAAATATAAACAAAAATACAACTTATATTCAACTAAAAACAATAAATGTCAGTGTAGACGGTTAAAAGATTAACTTAGAGTTAATACAAGATCAACATAATATTTAATTAATTTAGTGCACAAAATTGTTTGTCAATAATTCTATTCCTAAGTTAAAAAGTTTTCATAACTCTCTTAAAAAAAAGTTAGATTAAAGCCTAAACAACCATCAGACTCTTAAAAATTATCAAAAATTAAGACTTTGTTATTAAATGTTTCACATTTACTAAATTTCTTTTTTAAAATACATAGATTACTTGTTTTTTTTAGGTTTTCCTCCCCAATCATATGAAATTGGCTTGAAAAAACCTACGACGCAATTTCTCGGTTTTAGTTTCCCCCTATAGAACCACAACACACCTACTCAAAACACCCTACCACACCACGGCGGCATAACACCGCCACCTCCATTATTATCAACATGTATTTATATATACAACCATCATCATCATCATCATCTTTTTCTGGACGAGGAATTGGAAGAGTAAAAAAAAAGCTACAAAAATACAGAACCAAAGCAGAGCCCATCTACAGAGGCGTCGTCGTTATATTCTTTTGCTGAAAATGAACACCATCATCATAGCCGAGCTCGGCAAGTCGTATACTGGTGTCTCTCCGCTAGAAACGCTGTTAGGTAAAATGAAGCTCAATGGGATACTGAACATTGAACAACAACAACAACGAAAATACAAAAAATTCAAAAAAAACCTAGGTACCTACTGTTTATTCTGCTACCATAGATATTTATTCTATTCTATTCAAAGCACTTTTATTCTGTTTTATTTTTCGGATGTGGGTGCATTAATTAAAGACTGCGGGAACTGTCAAGAGTTCTATAATCATCGATTTTGTATATGGTATGTGTGGAAATAAAACACTAACTACAACAAAAGGTTTACAGAAAACAATTTTTTTTGTTGTTGTTGTAAACATCAAGGAGCCCAATTTGGTTGGGTTATTTAAGGTTGGTTGCATTATGTACATACGTTCAGTTCATATGCCAAAAATTAAAATAGAAAAAAACAAAACTCTATGAAAGTAATTAGTCCCCACTTGCGTATGTACTGAACTGATGTAACAATAATTACGGCGCGCGGTGGCGTAGGAGAAATTACACGTAATATTTTTTGTTAAGTTCTTGTTTCTATAGGCAAGTTTCCTTTTTTGGAACAAAAAAACATCATGATACTTCAATTTTTGTAAGATATGTTTCCTAGAGAAAATTATTAAATTATTCACATACAATGTTTTAATTAACCGGGTGTTTTCTTTTTAGAGGTTTAAAACTTCAAGTTGGCAACACTTTTTTAACTGGCAGCCATTTTGTCGGCTGTCAAGTTAGGTTAGCTGTCATTTCTTGTTTGGGATTTCAAGATAGATATTATAGCGTCATGTTAAGGATTGTCCTCATGTTAATTTAAAGTCAATTATGGTGTACCTCAAGAGAGTCACCTTGGTACATTGCTGTTTATTTTGTTTATAAACATGATTTGCCTTCTCTTTTAAATAATTCTATATCGCTAATGTTTCATACATGATATTGAAAAAGACAATGTGTTTTACATGCCAACTTATAATTTAACTAGTTATTACTATTTGTTGAATTCGTAGCGTTTGAATAGAGAATTCAGTTTTTATGACCTTAGTGTTGTACTAGAGACTAAGTAGATCGCTATAGTCTTATTATCCAACAAAAAAACTAGGTTCGCCAAAAAGATATTCCCGAAAGTTCCGTGATCAATATGTTATTAAAATCCTGTATGTTTTTTTTGTCAGGCCAGTTCTCGATTACGCTTGCGTAGTATGGGCACCATACTATTTCGTTCATATTAATGGAATAGAAAGTATTCAAAGTAGATTTTTAAGATTTTGTGTTCGTTTTTTCCTTTGGGCTAAGTATTAAGTATTTTTGGTTTAAAAACTCCCAAAGATTTTGACTTAAGACGGTCGTGTGAGTTGTTTTGTTAATAAATCATTGAAGTAATAATTTGCTCGTGCAGGAAACCTTAAGACCGGCGTATTCATGAATGTTTTGAAGAGAGAAAAAAAAATCCTTCTGAAAACACCCCTGCAAAATAACTCCAGGAAGTGAGTTTTGGAATTGCAGTTTTTTTTTTGTTTGACAACGACACTGCCACTGATAATAAATATAAAAATTAAATTTAAAATTAGTCATAGAAGTGAGTAAAGTTTTATTGGTACTTCTACTACTGTACTAGGTATAGGTTACCAATAAAACACGTCTATAGTAAAATAAAGATAAACCGTATAGAGTTGAAACCATTTTCTAAATTGATTACTTCGATCATCAAAAATGTAAATATTGACAAAAGATTTAATGAAAATATAGAGACCAAATGCGTTTCTTTGGTGGACTCTACTTGTAACAAATGAAAAAGAGATAGAAAAGGTAAGATCTTAAAGCAGAGTTCAAAAATATGTTTTAAGCTTTTAAAAATAACACACTAAAGTAATGTTTATAAATAACGCAATTAAGCTTAAGACGGAATTTTGAATGACAACAAGTCAAACTTTTTGAGTGACATTTCAACTCGATCCTAGGAAAAATATGAAATATCAGTGTTGTTGGGGGAGATCTGTAAAGCAGCATATTGTGGTTGCAAGACTCTTTTTCATAACAAATGCAACGTTACTCTTATAGTTAAGGGATGCTATTTGGGGATTTTAAATACTTTTGGCGAACCTTAGAACCATTAAATAATAGTGTCTTTTGATATTTAAAAATTATATAAGTCTTGGTTTTAATACATTATAAAATATCATTGTGGTACACCGGGGAGTATAATTACTTAAATGCATTTATTGCACTTTAAGAGGACTTTCCAATAAGAACTTAAAAACTTCTCCAATCGGATAACGTATTTCGCGTCGCTTTAAATGGACAATCGGCTTCAATTCGTGAGTCATCTTAATGTTGCATGGGTGTAAATAAAAATCTATACACAAAAAATAACCCAATTTTTGATAACGCCCTGGAATTGACTTATTTCGATCGTTTGCTACGGACGCATGAAGGGCACCGTTATTCTCGACACATCGTCCAAATCATTTTCTCATTACACAACGAATATGAAAACTAAAGGTTGAGGATTGCGACCGGAAATTGCAATTAACGCTCTTAAAGTTGCAGCCACCGTAGCCGACTGTTCACAAATTAAATTCAAAGCTGTCAATTCCCGATATTTGTAAACAAAACGGCTGCCAAGCCAAATTTGCTTAAAGTCAAAAACACAAATTCTAAATTATAACTTTCTGTCAAAATTACACAAATCTAATTTTTGTTAGTTTAAAAATTTACAAATTATCGTCTTTAATAAAATAAATATAATTTGTCATAATAACGACCTCGAAATGTCGGACAATTAAATTTATTACAATTCTAATTAAATCTAAAAAACAAATTTTAAAATTTTTCGAATACCAACATAATTTTAAAATGGAAATTTATGTATTGAAAATTGATTGACATAGCTCTTAGTGAATTTTAGTGATTTATAGAATTAATAAATCTGTGTAGTTAATGAATGAAAAAAATGTAAAAATCAAATTGAATTGATGATTGATATCGAACTAATTAATTTCTGACTGATTTATTAAAGAAAATTTCAGATTGCAGTCATGGATTCTGCAGTGTGTTGTGTGTCTGTGATGTATCTTCTGGGTTGAGTTTTCATTTTCAATGGAGACATTTCGATTTTTAAATTTTTGATAAAAATGAGCTTGAGATGTCACAAGTTCATAAGCAAACCTTCAGGCTGAAGATGAAGATTATTACTTCAACGTTTTTGCTTGTAGCTATTTAAACTTCTCAAAGTACACCCTTAACGTCATTCTAAGCATTCACTAATGCAAGCACTTGAAAGATGTCAACTTGATGCTGAAGGAATGGATATTCCATATAAGTTTTGAGTACTACGTATACTCGTATACAAAACAACAGAACAAAATAAGACAATTCGCGTGTTAAGTGTTATTGCAACGTTGTCAATCTTGAGTGGGTTTTATTTTTCAATTGTCTTCAACAACATACATCTTTGTGGACATAAAGTCCAAACTTGTAACACAGAAGTTTCTCATATTTAAAAGTCAATATTTATTGTATGTTTTTTTTTCTTCTTTTTTGAAATTTAAAATGAAACATTGGTCAACATAAATTCCATATTTTTTGACAAGCTTCATCTACTTGAGGTTTGAATATTACTCGTATGTCAATTGAGTATATATTATAAGTTATCTTGATGTTGTTGTTGTAATTTTGTGTGAATGGATGAATGAAGAAATTTGTCACAGGTGTTAATTCGACAAAAAGTTCCACACACAAATACCGTCTAGAAGGTGATGTCTAATAAATTCGATTGAGACTAGACTATCAATCAAGTGTTACAAAAACTTATTTAATTAATTTTTCTATTTCAATCCCTTCGGATGAATGGATGTGGTGGTATATGTCAGTGACTATTAAAGGTCTGACAGAGAAAAACCCTTTTTTGAACGATTCATCCTTGTCGTAGAAATGTTTCTCTTGCGTTCTTGTTGTCTAAAAGAAATAAATCAGCTCTAATATTTTGATATAATGTTATTCATGTTTAATTTTTCAAAACTATTAATTATTCTCTCATATGTGAAATATTATTTCATTAAAATTTGATATTTTGTGTGAAAAATATATGTTCTATTTATTCGTATAGTTACATTTCGAGAAAGACATTTACCTACAATGTTTTATTCTAATCCCACTTCTGATCCTAAACGTGACCTTTACTAACTATGTTGTGTTGATGTTTATTTTATTTTATAGTTTTTTGAAACATAAAATATTTACAAAACCATTAGTAAGAAAGTTATATGTACATATCTGATCCTAATTAGAAAGATACATTATTTAAATTTCATCACCTTGTTTAATTTCAAGGTAAGACTCCATTTTCAATTTGATAAAACTCATAAAGGAAAGGTTTTTAATGTCAAAAGCTCATTTTGGATTAACTTTTTTCTTTTATTTTATTTGTTTTAGTGTCGGAATTTTTAAACATCAATCCTTTTGGGAAAATAGGATGTGGGAAAAAAGTAGACGCAAAGGTAGAAGTTCATAATATAATGACACATAAAGGGTAATTTCAATTGTAATAATGTGTAAAGAATTCTTGTTAAGGCAATTGATGTACTTAATGAATTATAATGTTTTCCATAAATAAATGAGAAACTTTAAATTCATAGAAAAATACAAAAATATAAATAAGTAGTTTCTAGATTTTGGATGGTTAAAATTGTTTGATGGGCAAATGTGTTGATAGCCATTTGAATATTTGAAGAGGAAATAGGCGTTTTTTTTATAAATTTTTTTCTTGAGAAAAAAACACAAATCTAAATTTGTATTTTTAATTTTTCTTCAAGAAACTTATTTCCGAGAAATTCTTGAAAAACACATTTGTACCTCGGCTTAATACAGGTATATCATTATTTTATCAATATTTTCTATGGGTTTGACCATAATTAAAATTAAATTAGTGACTTACGACTCTCAACCATTCCTGTGTGCGAGTATTGCTGTCAGGAATGGACTGTCATGCTAGAGGTCTTGGGTTCGATCCCTGCCTGTGCCTTCTAAAGTTTTTTTTCACGGGTACTGCCTCTTGCTAGGAATTGACAAATTCTTCAAGAGTAATTCTTGTCATTAAAAGTTTGAACATAATGACATCTTTTTATATCAAAGGTTATTTTGACAGTGACAGCAGTTTAAAGTTTGAAATCATTACAAAAAGCCAGTTGAATTATATTGGAAAATACTGAAAAAGTATCTAAAGTGAGTGATATCTAACTACGAAAACGTCTTTTTAGAAATAAGTTTGGACAGAAAGAAGTGTTTATACAACGACTATTTTTCTAAGACGGTTTTCTTCAACGCTGTTTAACCTTTATCTTCTATTCTTCCCTTTAGGTCAAGTTCCTAGTGGGTGGCAGATGGCATTTCTGCAGCTTTTAACAAAAATGGCGAATCCTATTTCCCATCCAATTCTTGACCGATCGCATTTACATACATACGTCCCTTGTTTCTAAGGTCATGAAAATACTGATTAACTATCAATCAGCTCAAAACTATCTCGAAGTCCAAGGGCTTTTTAATGACAGGCAGTACGGATTTTCCAGCAATAGACTAACTAGTGATCTGATGGTTTTTCTCAACGAAAAGTGGAACAAATTTTCATAGCGTTTTGAATAAGTTTTTAACTTGATATTTCATAACCATTCGTTAGGGTTTTACATCATGCAAAATCGAAAATGTGTTCATGCGGTTCGTTGGATTAGAAATTACCTTTCTCAATAAAACGAGTATTGGATGGATTCAAGTCTAAGAAACACAATATAAATGCTGATGTGCCCCAGGGCTCTGTTGTGTCTCCGACATTTCTTCTAATATTTATTGATCTGTCTGAAACTTCTAATTCACCTTCCAGCTTCTCTGACGATACTTCATACAGCATTTCATATAGGTTTTTAGATTCGATTCTTCGAACTTGGATATTCAGCGGCAATGTATGATAAGCTCATTAAATTCTTACCTAGACAGCATTGTTAAATGGGGAATCAAAAACCGAGTGGAATTTAATTCGGCGAAGACTCAATGCTGTTAAAACATTATTTACCACCTTTGCTACAATTCATGAATGGCACTTGCATCAAAGAGATTGAAAACCTCAAACCACCTCTTGTGGAAGGTTCACGAACTTAAGATCGCCAAATATTACGCTAGATGTTTGGATTTTGTAAGGAGATGCAAAAAGTTTTATCCATCTCTGATTTGGCTATTATTTACAAGACTTATATAAGTCTGAGGCTTGAGTAAAATTCCCATCTCAAGCCTCGTGCTCCTGCAACTTATTAAAGTCTCTTGGCAGTATCAAGTCTCTTGAGAATATCAAAACTCTTCTTTAGTGCACTTTTCAGTAGAAAAATATTCTTTTCAATTGCAATTGGGCTTTGGAAAACGCGCAAGTTATTTTCGAGAAGCTAGTTTCCAGTTTAGTGGAGATTTGAGAATGGTAGTCAACGGTGGACATGGGCGTTACAGAGCAATGTTTACCTTTTTTTGTACTGAAATGGAAGAAATGGAGTTTGGCGACTTCTAGTACATGCACTAGCACTACTTTACCAAATTGTGATATTAGTCGTCCTTAGCAATATTAATTGACCACATCCGAGCCACGATTTTATCTCTTTTGACTTTTTTCTTGGGGAACTTTTAAGCTTCTTAGTTTTACTTACAAATTATATTTAATATAAAAGATTAGGTTTTTGCTTTACTAGTTGAATGTAATGTGAAATTTGACGGTTAATAGTTGCATCTGGTTTAACTTTCCGGATACTTTGCTTTTTTATGGCCACAATAATTAATTTAAGTACATTAATTCAAAAAACGAACAATCATTATCCGATAGTAGACGAAGTGAAAAATTTTCCGAAGACTTCAGCGAATTTCGGAAGTATTTGTCGGATTTTATTAAGTATAATAACCGTTTTTTTATTTTCATCGAATTAAATGAGAGCAAAAATGAACGAATTTTTACGAAAACCAGAAAAATTCAGCTTATCCTCCTTTTCTTCCTAATTCGAACTAAAGGAAAAAAGAATTTTAAAACAAAGGCATTTGTAAATTTTCGACTTAAACACTCGGAAACTAAGATTTTTAAAACTTCTAGAATTGACATATTTTCAATTTGACCCATTTTTAAGGCATATACTCACATAAAATCAAATTTAACTCCTTTTATACAGATAAATTCCGTTTTTGACACTTACCTGAAAATAGAAAAAAATAAAAAAAAATCTATTAACTATGTGTTCAATGAATTTTTAAATTAAATTTTTTATAAAATATTTTCATTAAAAATTAAATCAAATTTTCACATCGTCATCATCATAATCATCATCACCCAACCCACCCTTACGCACAGAACAGCACAACACAGTGCATATCGAACTCAAATCAAATCAATCAACTTTTCATCAGATGTGGCTTTTATCAGCCACATCACTCACAACAAAGAAGTATAATAGTATTTGAAAAAAAAATATCTATAAAGAAAGAAAAATAAAATGAAAATCCATTTAATTTATTATTGCCATGACATCAATCACTCCGGCGATGATGCCTTTTCTTTTATCATCGCACACAATAATTTCGATATAATATTGTGTTGTGCGTGATATTTTCGAAATTTTCAGTAAAACATGATATCTTGCTAATTCACAAGATTTTCACACTCTTCTGTTCTCTGGCATGGCTGTTTTCTGTTTTTTGAGTTTTATAGAGAACGAGGAATTGATGCTTTGATTGGAATTAGCTTTGGTCCCAGTTCGGAAAATAAAAAAACACAAGGAAAAATGACAATATTTAAATATTCAAAATTTAGATCACGCAATAAAACACACCCTCCCAAAACGAGGGTGAATATTTTAAAAAATCATTTTTTTTTTATAAAAGGTGTTTGTTTAACTTGTTCCATAGTTTGGCTTCGTTTTGTGTAAACGGTGGAACAATGCTCAGAACACAAAACGCACCAAGCTATAACAAAAACAAAAATCTCGTTTCCATAGATTTTCCTTGAGTTTCAAAAACCACACTTATATTTTTATTCTATTCAAGGATTTCCCATTGGAAAAAGAAAGAAATTTCATTTCTCCAGCAACTGTTCTGCTATAAAATTTAAATTATTTTCATATTTTTCATATTTCCATACTCGAAGCTACTTGAGAATATTATTTTTTGTTGATATTACAATTCTTTGGAAAAATAATATATACTTAACCACAGACTGTTATTGTGGTACTTTCAAGAATAGATTTTTTCTATTCTTTTTTTATTTGTTGAATTAACTTAAATGCCATAGAGATTGAGAGAGAAGTGTTGAAATAATCAAATTTGATGGGAAAGCCATCGAATGCAGAAAAATGGATTTTATTTTCTTCTTTGTCAACAGAAAGAATGAAGATATTATCCTTGGTGGCATTTTCGTTAAGGTTATATCCGATTTTGTAAACAAAAAAAAAGTGATACTATTCACATCAAGCACAAAATTTAGTACATAAGTTATAATATCACTAACATAGGATAAAAAAAAGAATCCTAACTGATGAAAGAGCTTTTGGAAATCGAAAAGCTTCGTGAAGTACTAAAAATTTAATACAAATTTAGTACACATATTTTGAGGACACACAGGAATGAGAAAAATTATTATTATTTTTTGACAATTGATAGAAGATATGAAATTATCGTGGCAACATTTTTCAACCGCCCTTAGATTTGTGAGCAAAAACTGACAGAAATTATCATTTAGTACAAAATTTAGTAATAAGAAAATTAAAAAGAGAACTTATTTGACATCTTTCTAGAGTAATAAGGAACTACTTTTAAAAGAACTTAAAACACATTACTTAAAGATCAAAAATCAAGTTGTTTAAGCATATGACTTATGTATGTATGTACTAAAAGTGTTTTTACCCATTTAAGGGAGCTCTCAACTGGAATGTAGACCACAGAGTTAAAATTGCTCTTTAGAATTCTAAAAAATGAAAACTATCAGGGAACTATCGCTTTTTTCACTTGAACAAATTTAAATTTGGTGGCCCTGCAGCTCATAAAGAACCAGGGCCTTGTGGCCTACAAATCTTACAGCCAATTTCTTGACGAAGTTCTAAAATAAAATAAAAACCACTTGATAAAATAAATATGCAAAACTAAAATAAAGCGCACGAAAAGTAAATAGTTTAATGAGTTTAAATGTTTGTGTAAATTTTACACTTTATGAAACTATGAGCGTCCACAACATTTTACATTATACGCAGCTCCTATTTATGACTCTTTGCCAAATCGACCATATTTATGTATTTTCTAAAAATATTTAAATAAAATGTCCGTGTGGTCTTATGTTTAATCTAAAACCGGAATGAATCTTAAAATTAGGTTTTTGGAAGCAATAAAAACATTGCTTAACCGAGTTCAAATATCCTAGACCCCCAAAATTTGAGGGTCTAATAAATCGTAGTTATATCTAAAACTGAGATCGAAATCAGAGCTATAACGCTTGAGAACTTGATGAAGAAATTAGTTAGAACTTAATCAAGTTCTAATTTATTAATAAACCGAGTTTTAGAGACAAGAAGTTTGTCAAGAAATTGGCCCTTATTAATTCCTCTATGAGCGGATGGAAGGGACCTACAATTTTCCTGAAAATTTGAGCCCTTAATATTAATATTATAAGTACTCGTCCACTGAATTTTGAATTTTCTCTTATGAACTATACGTACTAATTGAGCTTTTTTCTTCAAAATTCTATAGCTCTGTGGAATGTAAGTATCATCTAGCTTATTTCAGGATTTTTTTTCAAAATTGTACGCTCTACAAACATGTTCGTTGCGGTTTTTCATAAAATTCTTATTTTCTTTCATAATCTCGAAAACAATTAGACTCACAGAAAAAATGCGTGAATAACTTTTTTTTTTAAATTCCTGGACTTTAAACTGCTAAGTTTGAGTAGCATTAAACTCCCATACATTTTAGATAATATCTCAAACTTCAACTAGTAATATCTCTTCTTCTTTTCTATACCTAGGACTTGTCATTTTTGAAGTCTGAACACGAAAATGAAAAGCTAAGAGCACTATCGTTAGCGACGCGCAGGTCAGTGGATTAGAAGTTGCGGTCATTAATAAAAGTAAGAAAAAGTGTTGGAGACAGAACCGAGCCCTGGGGCACACCAGATATTTTTTGAGATGATGATTATTCAGCATTTCTATGACCATAGAAAGAAGGAACGTAAGTTCGATCGGTCAATAATTCGATGACGAGTCGGATACACCTTTTCTCGGAACGAGACCTGAAGAGTAGGATAGATAAAAAAGCTTACGCAGTAAATTTGCTATCTTTGAAGAAAATCTCTTCAGAACAATTGCCGGGATACCATCAGGTACAGCTGATTTATGTATGTTGAGATCTTTTAAGGACTTTCAGCACGAAAAAAGATTGACTCCATAGAATCACTAACGTGTTCGAGTAAAGGCAAAGTCATAACACTGGGATAATAAAGTGCCTTGGGCGAGTAGTAAATATTGATATTAATAGCTCAAATTTTCAGGGTATTGTATTTTTTAGGGTTTAGAACAAATGTCCAACATGGGAATGTCTAAAAAAAAATAGTCACAAAAAAAAGTTCCAATGTTCATACATTTGTTTGAATTTTTTTGACAAGATATCAATAATAATCAATCAATGAAACTTTTACTAAAAAAGGTGTCTTAAAATGTGAATCTTTTTATTTTACACTTTTTAAACGCTCAAACAACCGTTTCATAGTCTTTTTTTTTCAAATCTATCTGTAACGTCATTCACTATCAAATAACTCTCACCTAAACACCTAAAGCAGCTTGATTCGCTTATTATCCCCGCAACAAAAAATAAAAAAAAAATATCTATACAATTTTAGACTCTTCATCGTCATCAACCACAACATGACCATCACCGCCATCAAAAGCATTATTATCATAATCACCATCGAACAACCGTATGGTGTGAGTGTACATCTTCTCTTCTTCTATCTCTCCTTTCAGTGCGATTATAATCCACACCATATAATTATAGTTTTATTTTTAAAATTGCATTTTACTAAAATACCAAACACGATGACTAGTTTTTGAGGTAGCAATTAGCTAATTAAATAAAGCTGGATGTGTGTTTTTTGGTGGGTAAACGAAAATGAATACTGCTAAACCACAGCACCACCCGCCCGGCTGCCGCATTTGCGTCGCGTTGCAAGATACAAGATGCAACATCCTCGACTAAATTTGTCATAAATCCGACAGTTTTTTGTGTATGGATAGGTATATAAATGTGGAGGTGGTAAATGGTGGAACAGTGGCGCTGGTTGTTGTATAGTACATTTTGACTAGATGGGATTAGGTATGTTAAGGGTCTAAAGGTATTTTTTTAAGTACAGTATTTTAAATATGAATATTTCAAAAAACTTGATCACCTTTTTTATTATTATTTTTAAATGACCACCTCTAAGATTTTTAACAATGGTTTAGGGGGCAAGTTATAGTTATCATTGATTTTCATCATTGAAACCAATCATTGAAATTTTTTTGACAGGCCGTTTATATGTAGCTATTATTGAAAAAATTTCATGGTTAAAATTCACCTTACATTATTTTCTGACAGAAGTCTGCCATTGGAATTGTAGGAAAATGGAAGACAAATCAGTGAAACTATACGTTTCATGTTTTCAAAAATTAGAATTAGATCTTCAGGAAAATGAGAAAAATGAATATTTAACACAACTAAATCTTGAGTGATTTCCAATCGATCAGTGTATAGTTTGTATTTTGAATCAATTATGAAAACACAATAAAATATCCATTTAATTTGGATGATAGCTTTAACATGGCCCTTCAGTAGATACATTTTTTTCGGCTGTAGCTTAAGTCCTAAGTTGTGAAATAATGAGCCCCAAACACTAGTTGAATACGCTCATCAGTTGATCCACCACAGATCAAAGCAAGAAAAGATGAATAAGAGGCTCCATAAAATAATGACGTGAGCGACTGGAGTTTGATTTGATTTAGAATGGAATGGAATAAAAATCCAAGAAGAGATATTGTAGATGCAGTGTAAATTAGCACATGCAATAAAATTCATATTAATTTGTAGTTCTGTATCTTGCATCGAGGTAGAAGGAGGACTAAGTATCTGTGAGGTTGATATCTATTTTTTTTTTTAAATTATTATTTTCTATGTGGTTTCCCAGTGTTGTCACTCAACACTTGTGGAAAAATATTTTTTAATTAGACTTGAGTCTTTTGTTTTTGTTTTCATGTTGTTTTTTTATTTTGAATTTATTCGCGCTCTGTGAAAATGCAATTAGATATTTTTCAGTCTTCAACGTTTTTAAGAGTGTCTGGTTGTTTTTTTGCTGCTACTATCAAAGAAACATCACTAAACATGTGGGGAAAACTAATTTGATTATTTTTTGGTTTCCTCGAAACAAACAAAACAAAAATCGAATTGAAATAAAACAGCTGCATGCGCATTTTGCACACATGATATCCGTTGTTGTTGCTGGGTTTTTTATTTCTCAAAAAAAGTTCAAACATTTTTGAATATTTTTTATTTTTGTTATTCATTTTGTTTAGGTATCTATATCTTAATTCTTTTTTAAATTTTTATTTTTATTTGAAATTTTTGTGCTGATTTGTGATGAGAAAAAATAAAAAAAAATAAAACAATTTTGGAATGATGCACACCAATTAATAGGGCATTAAACTGAGCGCATCAGGCAATGACCTTTATTTTGAATATGAGAAAACTTTGGAGACATATTTATGTAGGCACGTAATGTTTGTGTATGAGAGAGGTGTGATAATTCATTATTCTCTGGGTTGGATTTTGATTTTGAGATTTGATATTTTTATTTTGTATTTTGAAGGAAAGTATTTTCTTGGGAAAAATCTACACGTTTTAAATACGAGTATTAAGATACCGAAATTTATGTTAATTTGAATTAAACATTATAAAAGGTGGACTAAATACAAGATTTTGTATAATAAGCGCACACTCAAAGGGTTTTTTTATAACCTTTTTATCCCAAGAAACAGTGTGAGCATTAGGAAGGGGAGAGACGGTTTGAAAGGAGGTGTCGGTGTACATTGGTTTTAAATGACTGGAGAAGACAGAACATATAGAACATAATTCGTTAAAACAACACTGTATAAAAAGGTGAGAGAAAAGGGTGTGATAACACTGTCCAAAAGACTTAAGTGAGTTGCAGGAGCACCAGCCGAGAGAGAGGAATTATACTAAAGCTTTGGATGCATTTACATAAATCTTGTCGATAGTAGCCAGATTAAGGGCGGGACGACAAAATTTCTTGCATCGGCAGGAATCCAAACATCTAGCGGCATTTCTGGCGACATCGCATATGACCTCCTTCCACAAGAGGTGATCGGAGATGCACATTCAGAGAATTTAAAGGTTTTCATTCTCCTTGATGGAAGTGTAACGAATGGAGAGTGGCAAAATTGGTTAATAATGTTTAAACGGCAGCACCTATTCAGCATTGACATTTCAACACATTCAATTTTACTTGATTTCTGATTCCCTATTTAAAAATGCTGTCTAAGTCATAAGCCTATCATATATTGCCGTTGAAGATCCAAAAAAAAAGGGTTGTGAATATAAAAATGGAATATGAAAAGGTAAGTATTCTATCAACAGTGAAATAGGTAAGTGGATTAGAAGTTTTCGACAGGAGATCAATAATAAAAATAAGAAAAAGTGTCGGAGATAGAACAGAGCCCTGTGGCACATCAGCATTTATTTTGTGTTTCTCAGACTTGAATCCATCCAATGCTTGTAGTGTTGAACGGTCCGAAAGGTTATTTCTAATCCAACAAAGTAGGGATTCGTCAAAACCGAAGGTGTACATTTTTGATAAGAAAGCCTGATGCCAAAATCTATCAAATACTTTTAAAATATGAAGTGCAATAATCTTAATTTCTCCAAAACGTAATTTAAGAATCAGTCCGAAGGGTGACCTATTGTTACGAAAGCCGTTCCTTAAGAAGTCTTTGATTTGCAAGATATTTCCTAAGGTGAAAATAAATCAGCGTTTAAACGACCTTGGAAATAAGGGACGTTAGTGTGATCGGTCGATAATTCGAGGGTTAGGAGGATTCGCTGTTTTTCAAGTAAAATAAATAAATAAATTAGGTAGCGCAACAGTCCGTAAAGAACCAGGGCCTAGTGACTTACAATTCTCAACCATTCTTGTGTGCGAGTAATTGCAGGAATATAGGGGACCTACAGTTTATATGCCGAATCCGAACGGCTAGATTGAGAAAGCACTTTTCATGCCAAGAATTACTCTTGGAGAATTTGTCAATTCCTCGCAAGAGGCAGTACCCGTGAAAAAACTTTAGATGGCATAGGCAGGGATCGAACCCAAGACCTCTCGCATGACAGTCCAACACACTAACCATCATGCCACAGGTACCACGACTTTTTGTAAGTAGGCTGCACAAATGCCGTTTCTTAAAATTAAAAAAAAAAAAAAAAAATCAAACATACGACTGTTGAAATTTTTTTTTTTTAAATTGAAGCTGTTTTTGTTATATTGCCTCGATTGAAAAATTTTACATGTGTATACAAAAAAGGAGCCTTATATACTGGTTGTCAAATGGCCTGTAACCAATGACAATAAATGTATTTTGATTATAAATCTTGAGAGGTATCCTTTACATCAACAATTCTTTAATTTTAATGCGCATTTTTCATCACCGATATTCTTTTTATATATTCTGTTTTAGCTATTAACAATAACAAAATTTATATTTCAATATTTTTTCTTTTTTTGTTGTGTTCCTTTTGTTATCTTAAAGGTGATTCTAATACAGGTACCTATCTTTTTTATGTATGGTATATGTATGTATTTATGTATATGTATTTATGGTTTATGTTGATGGAAAAATAAATACTGATTTTTTCGGAAAGTCAATATCAAAAGTGTTTCTAGAGTAGTTTTTCATTGCTCA
The DNA here is from genome assembly GCA_951509635.1 of Eupeodes luniger. Lineage (NCBI taxonomy): Eukaryota > Metazoa > Arthropoda > Insecta > Diptera > Syrphidae > Eupeodes > Eupeodes luniger. The sequence continues at coordinate 120,377,121 of OX608073.1, read as the reverse complement.
ACAAAAACATGCAACACAATTTGATGCTGAGGAAATTTCTTTCCCTGTTTTCCATCTTTTTAACCTACTCAAACTACTGCTTCAATAAATTTAGCAAACGACTAGACAAGACAATAAGAAGTTCTTGATGATGGGATAAAATCTACTTTATTATCAACATCAGGAGAAAAAGTAATTTTTAATAAATTGACGCAAAAAAAAATTGAGGCATGTGTCGTTTCTCGTGTAGGATACATTTTGTCTGCATATTTTTTGCGAATAAGCTTGAAGTTCTTAATCGTGGAACAATTTGTATAATAGTAGGTAAATGTTTTATTTATGTTTAAGTTAATTATGATACTCGTAATGGGAAAGTTTTAGAAATGAATAATGCATTTTTTTATAATTATTTACTCTTAAAGTGTCGATTATAAAAATTATTGTCTCTCTTTACAATTTTTTTAATTAAGGAAAAACATCAAAGCTTCAACATAATGTGTTGACTGCCAACATAAGAGTCTGTTCAGCTTTTAAAGATTTTTATTTTGTAAACAATTGAGTGGAAGATAGTTTTATGTAAAAGTTTGATGCTTCTTGATCTAAAAATATACTAATACGAGTATGTAAATATTTTAAGTAAATTAAATCTACTTCAAAAGTAGTTGAACTTTAAAAAAAAGACCTACTTTTTGTATTTTTATGAGAATATAACACCATCTGAACTTAGAGTTTGCAAGTAGACAGAAAGGCATTACCGTTTGGATGTATGGTGTTTTTGATTATTTTCATTTCTTTTTCTTTTGATTGAAGTGAAAATAAGCTATGAACATAATAATGTTTTTACTACATATTTCTATTAGGGCGCTTTTTTGTGACTATACTCCCTGAAAATGTCTGCCATTATCTCGAAAAGGGGCAAGACTTTTAGAAGAGAATTGTGACACTATAGCAAATTCACTTTCTCAAAAAAGTCCTCAGTTATATAAAAATAAGATTTATAGTTTTCGAAATATTTTACATTTTTGTAAGAAATTAAATTTTAAATAAAATTGTTATACAAACTTGTATTATGACATAAAAATGAGAATTTGTGAGAGTTCAGAATAAACCGCAATGAACACTTAGATCATTCAATTCCGATGAAACTATACAATTCTCAGAAATTTTAAGAAATTCAAAAAAATATACTTTCAGGGAATTTTTTTTGGCATATCCAACAAATTTCGACCATAGAATCAGTAAAACAAATAGTCAACCTAAAAAAAAAATATATACACACAAAATATATTTTGTACTAAAAGAGTACTAAATTTCAGTTTTTGTTCAAAAACTACATTGGAAATAAATATTTACGACCTTAACAGTGTTTAAACTAAATTTAAATTTTAATTGAAAATATAACACTAAATCTCAATTTTAACTAAAAATATTAGACAAGGAATTATTGATATTTAAGTATTGAAATGTTCTAAAAACTGCACTTCATTGTAAAAAACTGTTACAATACAAGAAAGAAGCATTAAAAATAAAATGAATCTAATTAATCAGATAAAACTTCTGTAATAAATGCGAAATTCAGTATTAGTCAAAAGTATTACAGTATATCCAAATAATGTCACTGTTAATTCTGTCATTCGAATAAAGTGTAGTAAGTTAGAACTTTGAAATTTTGACATTTCAAGAAAAAGGTAAGAAAGAAAGGTAAGATTTTTTGAGAACACAACTAACTTGGGTATACAAATGCACGAGGTATGCGGGTAGATAGATTGTATAGTATTAAAACCACAAAAACAGGATTTTGAAACAAATGTTCTAAGTACTAAAACTTTTAAAAATTTAGTTTTTGAATGAAAAAATACCGACAATTTGGTCAAATTACGAAAAATACTTTACAAAATTACGTTAATATCACGACAGTATGTTTTTAAAACTTTTGGAGATATTAAAATGAGTTAATATTTCGCTTTTGATGGATAACTTGTTTATGTTGTATTCTTTACATAAGATAATGAACCAACATTTGTTTTGTACTAAGTACTAAATATGTAGAGTAAGTGCGGCAAATGTGGCCTACGTGGTTAATATGGCCTACAGCGGTATTTCCCAAACCGGAAGCCGGAGCGAAAAAAAAAATGTTGCATTACGAACACGTTCAAACCGGTTTAGCCTCAGTCTTTCGTGCTTAATGTGGCGCGACGGTTTTGAAAGATATACGGGCACTTTGTTTTTTATTACTTTGGTTGTAATTTTTTGGTAAGTTTTCTTAAGTGTTTTAACATTCAATTTTGATTTAAATTGGTAACTTCTTTTTTCAATTAAATTGTGTTTAATATTTTGTTAACATGTTTGGTATCATGATTAAAAAAAAGTTGATAAAGTTTATATATATGGCCCACCCTGGGCCATATTTAACACCAGGTAGGCCATATTTGCCGCAATTTTTTTTAATATGATTTATGAAGTTCCTTTACGTTTTTGTTTTTAACTTCTTGTTATGTTTATTTCTTTAGTTAAAGTTTTTAAAAGCTGAATTAAAAATGTTTTGTTAGACTGTTTAAAAAAAAAATAAATGAATTAGACTTAAATTTATGGTTTTATTTAAAAAAATGTTAAGAGTGGGCCATATTTGCCGCACTTACTTTACTTAATTCAAATCTTATTAAATAAGCAATAAACAAAACATATAAATAATTTACAAAAGTACAAATAATTTACAAGAGTAGATACAAATAATTTACAAAATATAAATAGTTTACAAAAATGTAAAAAGCCAGTGTTGTTTTTAGTACATAATTGAAAATCTAAAACAAGACCATTTTTGAACGAATTCTAATTCTCATCGACATAAAAGTAAATCACTTTCAAATCTAATAAGAAACACTTAAAACAGAGTTCTTGAGAATTGTAAATGTAATACATTTTAGCTGAAGAATTCAAAACAAACGTACTAAAAATGTTTCAAAATCAACAAATATATCTATAAAAAAAGAGAATATTTTCTTTTTTTCACTTGAATACTTTTTTTTAAAGAATATCTTGTTATTCAATACATATTTACAAAAAACCATTTCACATTATGATAGAAATCTTGAGTTTATCTTTTCACTATAAAAACAAATGTTGTATATGAATTATGTTTTATTGCAGTGTTTTTAAAACAGTACAAACCCAAGATCTTGAGGTTAATTTGTTTATTTGTGCACACTTTTTAGTTTTACAAAAAAAAACATTGTTTCAATATTTATTTAGCACTAATTAACCACTAAAACACTAGTTATTCTCTTTATAATATAAAAATAAAAAAACAACTACTGCTTTGATAAAAAAAATGAATATTAGATTTGTCTCAAATGATAAGGCATTGTTTTTTTTTGTTTAATAATGAAAATTAAACATTAAAAATGTAAGTACTAAAACGAAAATCTATCGCTAACTGTATATTTAAGTTAATATCGTGAAACTGAAATTGTTTATGTTGGTCTTTACTTTTATTTTCCTAGAAATATTTTTTTCCAATTTGTTAAAATAAACTCGAAGCATCCCAAAAAAGGTGCTAAAACTCACATGAATATGCTATAAAAATCTCTCTTGATACTGACGCCACTCCTGTTGAGAGTTATGGTAGGGCAGTTCAATATGAATATCCACTATATTGACTCACCTCCTCGAATGAATCATATAAAATGTGAAGATATATTGAAAGAAAATAAAGCTTTTTGGATATATGTAAGTTCAATGACCTTCTTAAATGAGCTGCTGCCTTTTAAGCCCTGAACTCCCTGAATGCTGCTCCAGTCTATAGGACTTTCTTTCCTCTTCTTCTTTGCAATTCTAAGAAATTAGTACTGTCATACGAAGAAATAATTAAGTAAAACCATGCTCTCGTATTGTAGCTTATTCGATTTTATTATTAAAATGAAAATAATACGAATGTATGGTGAACAATGTTGCCAAAAGCAACCGCCACGCTGAAGAAGAAGTCAAAAATTCAACAAGTACCTCAGGACTTTTACTCAAGTATCTCATTACATAATATATTCCTCACATTCTCACATATTTAAATACCTTCAAGAATATTTTTTTTACAAATTAATAAGTTAAACAATTTTTTCTTTGTTCTAACAGCAAACAAAAATAAAAACAAAATATTTAAAAATAAATAAATCAAAAATCAAAAACAAAAACAGAAAAAAACACCACGTGAAATTTAATAAAACAAATGTTTTCATTCAAATTAAAACAACTTTTTCAAGGCAAGGTTGCATCCCCACAATTTTAATATTTCACAATATTCTTTGCATTGCACATAGAATTTATTTTGTTGATTAGAAAACAACAATATTTCGGTGAGAAGGAAAATGGAAAACATTCAACAGGGAATTTGATTATATTTTCCATGCTCGCTCTTCTCTCCTTTCTTATGTTAAACTTAATGAACCAGAATCAAAATGAAATTCATTTATTATTATATTATTGATTGCAAATTAATGAAAGGGAGGAGATTAATGCGAAAAATTAAATAGATGGGGATGTGTATCTATCACTCATACTACACTCACAAACATATTCGCCCATCCCCTTAAATATAATGCGTATGTCCTTGGAACAGTGTCTATGACATATTGTCTGAGGGCGTTTTATTGAGATTTTCAAGTAATTCATTTATTTTGTGCAATTTTGTTTCTTCTTTTAGTAGATGATACATTGATCCTTATGTTGTTGTTTTTGTTTTTGTTATTGCTGTCACTGTATTGTATCTTTTTTTATTTACAGTCTTCTTGCACAAACAAAATAATTGCTTTTTTCGATACCTGATATACCACCCAACTAACAAAAAGGTAGTTAGGGCATGAGAAAAAGGAATATGGTAAAGTGATATAACTGAAAAGAAAAACAGTAATTATTATCAAGTGTGATGTGATGTCTAATAATTTCAATCGAAAGGCGCAAGAAACGATTTGGAAGTTGTTTGTAGCTTTAGGGTTATAGCATAATGTCTTGAAGTAAAATAATTAAAAAGTAGGTATCTATAAAAACAAAACGAAAATTTCGAAAAAGCTTGTGGATTTAAAGGGCGCAGAGACATAGGGCCCAGGGATATAACGCCCAACTTTGTTTTTTGGGGCTTATGTCCCACCCGAGTGGGACATAAATCCGAAATCTAATTTGGACCCTAAGTCCCACCCAAGTACGACCGAAGCCCCAAATAAAAATTTTGGGGCTAATGTCCCACTTAATAAGAATCACCAAATGACAATACTTGGAGCACTTCAATACCACAAGACTTTGTTTTGTGGAGTTTAAATCCTGAGATCCCGCGAAGCGTGCCACCCACAGGTGCTTTCATTGAAAGAAGTTGTTGATATAGGCGCCTGCCTGGCGACTTTACAAGCCCTGAGCGGAGCAACGGAATTGCGTTAGAGGGTGTGACCCCGAAAAAGGGAGTTAAAATACTGAGATCCCGCAAATAATGTTGAAAATAAACTTTTTTGTTTTTCCTAATTTTTGTGTTATCACCGTATCAAAAAATTATTGTTCGTTGTATTGAAATACAAAAACTTTATATTCTTTTTTGGCTCTGCAAAAATTTGGGGACAATGTCCTATTTTCAACAAACAAATTTGGGACTTAGGTCTTACTTGGGTGGGACTTAGGTCTTACTTGGGTGGGACTTAGGGCCCAAATTCAATTTCGGTTTTATGTCCCACCGAAGTGAGACATAAGCCCCAAAAAATAAAGTGCACGACTGGGTCGCACGAACTTGCTCCTGTATGCAAAGAGTCTGTTTAAAAAAGTATCTATATAATATTATTTAAAAATATACCTGTAAAATAAGTTTGTCTTCAAAGATATATACGCCATTTGATTTGTCGAAAAAAACTCCATTTTTCAATTTTTTTACCTGAAAAATAAGTTTGTCTTCAAAAATTTAAATGCCATTTTAAAAATAAAAAAACCCTTGATTTTAAATTTTTTTTTGAAAATCGTTAGAGCGGTTTCTTTTTAAATTAATTTTTTATATATAAAATTTTTCAATTTTGTTCTAAAAATATTTTTGGTATGCAGTTGTTTAGTGATTGCAAATATACGCTCTATATTTCAATTTCGTAAAAAATGTTCACCCGTTTTTGAGATATAGAATTTTGAAAAAAAAAAAATTCAATATTTTTTTAAAAATCCAAACAATAAAAAATTGCACTTTTGATAATCAAATATTGTTAAGGCAATACAAGAGCTCGTTCAGAAAAAAAATTATTGAAATCGGTTCAAAATTGCTGAGAAAATTAAAAAACAAAAAAACGGTTCTATGAGCGGTACCTTTCCTGAGTAATACAAAAATATGTTTTTCTTATTTAAAGAAGCCAAGTTAAAAAATAAAATTTTAGAAAAAATTTAAACAAAATCTATCGGTTTGTTTTTGAGAAAATTCGAATTTTCGTTTTTTGACCAAAAAAATTGTATGGGGCCACTGTTAGTTTTGATCTTAAAAAAAAAAAATGAAAAAAACGCCTAACGAAAATCTGCTCAAAACCTTAACTTCCAAGTTTGAACTCAATCGACCCAATGGTTTAGGCTGTAGGAGCGTGGACAGACAGACAAAATTGACCGGACGGAATCGCGGGACCCACTTTTTTCGACTTCTCTACCATCGTAATATCATGTTTGATTAAAATCTCGAGTTCGAAATTTTGCATGAATGCAAAACTTGCCATATATGTAGTTCCTATATGTCGCAAGTAAAAATGTTGGGCGTTATGTCCCTGGGCCCTATGTCTCTGCGTCGATTTAAAGATGTATGTAAGCCGTGACATTTTTTTTAGTTTGACCAATAATATAGTCATATAAAAATTAACCTGGGGCAATTCTAAATCAAAATTGTTTAATTTCTTAAAATCAAATTTAACTGGACTCAATAATTATCTTGGAACTGTAAACTGGAGAAATGAATTTTTAAACCTAAATAAGAAGAATATGTTTAACAGTTTCATGGGTATCTCAAATACAGCTTTTAACTTATTTGTACCTTATAGGACAAAAAAGATATTTGAAAACCTTCGTGGTATAACAAAAGGTTGACTCATTTAAAAAATGAAAAAAAAATCAGTGTAAGTATAAAATGTCAAACACGTACATACATAGATGAAAAAATTTTTGTTTGTAAATTTCGTAAAGAACTAATAGTTCTCGGCACAGAAAGTGGATAGTTCTACTGATATTAATACAACTCTCGAGGTTTTGCTAAATTTTTTGAGTCAGATTACACAACTTCTCGAGGAAGCTCAGCTTTTCTTTCAGATATTGATATTGATGTACTTAATGGTCTACAGGATTTTAAGCCCAATCACATTTCTGGTGTCTATGGAATTTCTGCTCTTGTCTTAAAAAAATGTTTTAAATCTGCCTGTTCGAAAAACAATGTTGAAAATCACAGAGACATTTGTGAGCTTTTAGCAATTCCTCAACTGCACAAAAAAGCACTTTATAGTATAGGAGCAACGTTTTCGAGCGAGCATTTTAGGTCAGTCAATTTTTTGATGTTGTCTTACTTGCTTTTTCGGTTATAGTCTGGGCAGCCTGGCTGTCGGTAGCGGTTGCGTTTAGGGGGGAGGGGCAATTTAAAAAAATTGTTACTTAAAATGGGAAAAAATAGTTAATAAAAATAACGGTAATACTTACAATTAAGTATTATACCTTTCTTTAAAGCCAACACTTTTTTCTATTAGCTTGTTTTTAAATCAAGTCAAAACTATGCATAGTTTTTGAAAAAAATTGTTAAAATTTGGTAAAAAAAAAGTTAAAAATATGGTAAGTGTAATTTTTCAAAACCTTAAGATTATTTACTATTTTTTTTTAGAATTCATTGCTCTTATTTGTTTGTGATCAAAAACTGAAAACTAGATGATTTTATGTCTACTAGTTCTCGAGAAAATTGAAGATTACTAAAAATCGAATATGGATTAAGATATACCTAGGCTAAATTAATTTTTCAATTTTCTCAAAAACTAAATGACATAAAATCATCTAGTTTTAAGTTTTTGATTGATAATTAATAAGAGCAACAAATTATTAAAAAAAAAACATATTTATAAACAAATGGTTTTGAAATATTGAAGTTGAAATTTTTTTTCAACTTTTTTTTACTTAAATTTTGATTACGTTTTTCAAAAACTGTGCATAGATTTGACTTGATTTAAAAAATGGCTAAAAGAACAGAATTTTGGATTTAAAACAACGCATAAAACTTAACTGTAAGTATTACCGTTATTTCTTAACTATTTTTTTAAATTGCCTCTCCCCCCTAAACGCAACCGCTACCGCCAGCCAGACTGCCCAGACTCTAACCGAAAAAGCAAGTAAGACAACATATCAAAAAATTGACTGACCTAAAATTCTTGTTTTCCAAACGTTGCTAGCTCCCGGACTATTAGGAGTTCCTCAGGGTAGTTATCTTGGTCCACTTTTATTTAAAATATTTAGTGATGATATATGTAAAAACATGAACTGCAGCCAATTTCTCATATGTAAATGCTGATGACCTTAAATTAATTTAAAAGGTGAGTTCCATTTTTGACGGCTTTAATTTCCAAATTATTCTCGATCATTAAACTTCCTGGTGCATGGTTAACTGTGTTAAACTTAACGTTAAGAAATGCTTCCTACACTGTCTCTAGAAAACTCTCAACTTATGAGTTTACGTATTCTCTTGATAGAACTCCCCTAAAGAGGACTTCTATAGTAAAATATTTGATTATCTCATTTCATTTCAAGTTTTAATTTCTTACGCACATTGATGCTATTGAAAGTTCAGAATCTTTTCAAAACATTATGTTTTTTAAAATGCGATAGAATTTTTGACTATATTCTTAAGGTCTGTTTACGATATTGTACCATATTTGTATGTGATATTTTATGTATTTCTTTATAAAAAAAAATTTACATATTTATCTTTTGAGCATCTTTTGAGTCTGAATAATCTCTTAAATTAAATATTAAATAAATAAATACCAGTGATTTGTTTGTAACTTTCTGGAAATAATGAAATCAAAGTACTATTTCAAATGACAACCGAAAAATTAAACCCTTATTCTGCGTTCGTTGAATTAAATGAGGTCCCAAAAACAAATCAAAGTTTTAATAAAAATGTTCTCATTTAATTTTAACCTTAAATCAGACCTTATTATAAAAACACTTTTAAAATATTTTTTATTTAATTATATGGGTACATACACTCCCGGTCACTTGAATAAATCCAGTGATTTTTTCCTTCAAAAATTCAATGTTAACATTTCAATGTTTCAATTTTTTAAAATATAGTTTTTAAATTTTAACAATCGTAGAAATTATAAATTTTTGTTAATAGTTGTTATGGTAAAAAAAAAAGAAAAATTGTACCTTATCTATTTACGTTATAAAATTACTTTTAACAAAAGTTTTAATACTAATTATGTATATCAAAATAATAGTGTTAAAGGTTTATTTTAACTTTTTCTAATTTATTTAAAATAACTAACAATAATTTTGAATGCTTGACACTTAAAATACATGTTGGTTTTTATCTAATGTAAACGTGTTTTTTAAAGAAATGTTATGAAGGATAAAGCCAATTATATTGTCTTCAAAATGTTGTTTGTTTGAAATAGTAGCTTCCACCGGCTACGCTTTCAAGACTACTTAACTTAAACTTCTACAAAGCACAGGATTTATTCATGTAACCTGGAGTGTACATTGTGTAAAATTTAAATTTTACAAGTAATAAATTTGTTTTGAAACCATTATGCGCCTAATTGTTTTTTTTTTAAGTACCTTTCATTGAATTTATAGCCAACAAAATAAATCAAAAAACAAAGAAAATGAAAAGAAAAGATAATAACAAATGAGAAATGATAAAATTTTAAATAAACATATTAACATTAAAAGAATAAATATACAACAAATACATTGTATATTATTATATTTTTATTTTATTTTTTGTAAATGACTTAAAAGAAATATTGTTGCACTTAAAAATAATATTGTATTTCTCTTAGAAGACAACAAAGCTATATATCTATAATGTTGCATGTCAAAATGCAATTAAATGGAAATAAAAATATATTATTATTTTTTAAGTCAAAGAATATAAAATGCATTTACTGACTCACTGCAGTTTATTATAAGGAAAATATCTAAAGGGGAGGTGGTATTGTACATTTCAGACTTCATTTTCGTTATGACTCTGTTTGGTTGTGCAGTTTTGTTGCCGCCTCTTTAGTTAATTAAGTTGTGTGTCTCTGTCTCGATTTATATACACAAGGTTGTCAAATTAATTCGAAATTAAATAAATTTAATTCGGGTGAATATTTAAGCATTCGATAAAGTGGGATGTTTTAAGAAGGCCGCATGTATCTAAATATGTATCTATATCTATCTACATTGAGTTGTTTTCTGAAGTGCAAAATGGACAACACTTGTAATATCTCACTTTGTAAGTTGGATTACTTAAGCTGCTGACTGGGTGGTAATGTGTATCATTTTTAGTACAAGTTGAATGTACTTATGCTGAAATTTTGCTTGTTGGGTTCCTGAATTGTTTAAAAAATGGTTTTATGTACTAATTAGATCTACTAGAGCTCGAAATTTTTTTTTTTTTTTAAGGGAAAGAACTTTAAGTTGGCAACACCATCTTAGCTGGCAGGCATTTTATCAGTTGTCAAGTGAATTTTTTATGATTTAGTTGAGTTTGACATTTTAACACGAATAGACTGACGCCTGAACAACCAACGCTTCCAAAATACGAAAATTTATTTAAAAAATAATGGTTCTGGCGCGTTACGGCCACAAGTGTTGGAAAAAATCAGCGTAAATTGGACTTTCATAAGATTAGTTTACGTCTAATGCCGTAGCGGTCACATGCTAGAAATAATTTTTCAATTACATATAATAATTATAATGCCAAAAGATTATCTTTTAAATAAAATCTCATATCAATTTAGGGAAATTGTCTTTGTTTTATTCCATTTCAAAGTTCTATACCTCTATGAAAAAAACACCCTTTATTAATAATTCAATTTATGCAGGTGAAACATGTAACTAAGGAATGTTTCACTTCGGTCTGTTAAGAATGTAAGTAAGTTCGTATACTAATTGATTTTATTGATATGCAATACACGTACTTATCATCTGTAATTTACTACGCGTTTCGAATTGAGGTTCAATTTTTTTTCTTCTTATTTTATTTATCTTCAATGCTAACGAACTTTACAAATCGTTGTGAGTAGCGGCGGCGTCGAGACGATTTGCCCTATTTTAGTACGAATATACAAATAGTTAATTCCAAAATAATTCTATATACAATTTGGTTTTGGTATGTTAACCTTTTAACATTAAATTTCTACACATTAAGTAATGTATCGATGTTATCGATAGAAAAATCAAATGTTGCGCTTTATTCAGAATTTTCTCAAAAATGTCAGGTAGTCAGTCTTTCGTCAATATAAAAAAAGTTAAACAAAATTTGAGAAATGCTAACTAAATTCAGCTTTTGAATAATGAACATTCTGCATTTAAGTGAAGAATTTATTTATTAAACACATAAATGAACATTTTGTCAATAACAGAATTTTCAATTATTTATAAATTTATCTCTATTAAACAAAATGCATTTTTGGTTAAATAATTTTTAAATTTAAAACTGGATCAATTCAAAAATGTTAACTTTTTAGGAAGGTACAGAGAATTATCAAAGATTTTGAACACGATGGATGGGCGAGCTTCAAAAAGCATTGTTAAATTGTACGTCCTTTGGTTTGACGTTTTAGAGAAACGTGAATAAGTAGTTTGCGTATTTACTAATCTTAGGTTTAAACAACAAAACAAAAATTAAAACTATAGTGCAATATTTTGTAAAGAATATTCGAGTCCTTTTTTTGGTGAATTCTGGTGTTCCCCAAGGCAGCCATTCAGGCCCAATTTTGTTTATTTTTGTTTCGTTCGAATGTTCTTACATATGCTGATGGCATTAAACCTTTCAAAAGAATTAACTATATATCTAACTGATTTCTTTTGAAAGAGGTCTTATTTGGGGAATAATGCATACAAAAATCGTCTTGTTTTTAATGTTGACAAATGTCAAAAGAATGGCCTTCCCTGTCTGAAACTTTAGAGAACAGCAAATAGATCCAAAAGAAGCCGTCTTCGACGATGACTTTTATATAATTGAGGGTGTAAGTGGAGATTGTGGGCGCTACTTTCCAGAAAGTGTACAAGGTGAATGTTAGGATTCGCTCCAACCACGACCTGGAGAACACAGCCTTACTTCATTACTGTTACCCTCAGAAATGGAATGACACATTGGAGATCTGAGAACCGGGTTTCATGGGGTTCAATGACATTTTTCGGCAAATGTCAATTAAAAATGAAAAGTCAGCAGGTGTCGATGGTTCTTACAATTACAGTAAGATGCACTGGCCTCGTTTCACCAACGCCCTAGCGAGAGAACTTCGTTCGAGTGACATAGCCCAACCAAACAACAGAAACCTAACAAACACAGAAATTGACCAACATTTACAACAGATGGACGAAACAATAAAACAAACAATGGAACGGACAATACCGAAGTACAAAGAACGGGACCAAATGGACGCTTACAGAAACGCGACTATTGACGCATAACGTAGGCACAAGAGTGGCTTACTGACAAGACTCAAAAACTTGTACAGACGACTTACAGACCAACACGACTTGGAGGTTAGGGCACTGAAGTCGTCAATAAAAAATGTCAATCTGTTGATTAAGGAGAACTACAGGTTATCGATTAACAAGTACTGGGACCGCAAGATCCGGTCAGTTAATTCCAGTGACCCTAGTATGTTCCCCAAAATCAACAAGATATTCAGGATAAAAAACGATAATGACCTTCCGTGTCTGAAACTCCAAAGAACTGAAGAGAACAGAGACGTACTCATGACAGCGCAAATAGATCCAGAAGAAGCCATCTTTGACGATGACTTTTATATAATTGAAGATCCGAAGGAAAAAGTGGAGGCGGTGGGAGCTGCTTTCCAGAAAGTGTACAAGGTGAATGTTAGCATTCGCCCCAACCACGACCTGGAAAACAGAGCCCTACTTAATCACTTTTACCTTCCAAATGATATAACACAATGGCGATCTGAGAACCGCGGTTTCATGCGGTTCAATGACGATTCCTTGGCAAATGCCATAATCGCCGAGCAAACGGGACCAAGTCCCTTGTTAGTAACGAAGGTTGAGCTTCAGCTCATCTTCAACTCAATAAAAAACAAAAAGTCAGCAGGTGTCGATGGTATACTCAACGTTGTACTAAGACATTTACCGATGGAGGCAATTGACTTTTATACCACCCTCTTTAATAATGCACTGAATAATGCATATTATCCAGTGCTTTGGAAGACCGCTGTGGTTCAACCTTTTTCAAAAAAGTGAAATGACAACTCCAACGAATCATATATTCGGTCAATAAATCTTCTTCCGCGAATCAGCAAGGTTTTTGAAAAGATCATTAATAGGGCTCTGACTAAGTGGGCTGTGGACAACGCAATAATTCCGGATAATGTTCGCGTTTAAGACCGGACATGACACTATTCATGCTGCGCCTAAGCTCGTTTCTGATATTTAATGGAATAAATTAAAAAAAACTGCACAGGTGCTGTTCTTACTGATTAAGAAAAGGCTTTCGACACCATATGGTTAAAAGGTCTTTATCTGACCCTGACCAGGATTTGAATAAGCAAACCATTGTTGTGCTTTATGATATGCTTAACAGTAAAGAGTTTGTTGTCAAAAGTGGCAATGTAACTTTTGCCACTTATTTTGAAATTAAAAATGGTCTTCAAAAACAAGCGGTAAATTCGCCGATTCTCTTCAGAATTTACACCAGCGATCTGAAAGGTAGTCTCAGTAAAGCGATTGAGCATGCCGACGCTCTAATTGTGTATGGTTGATGTTATTAGAATTCTCTTGCAGCGTGGTTTTGACAAGATTCAGCGATATTGCGACGACTGGAAACTGAAATAAATATCAGGAAGTGGGAGACAATTCTGTTATAGGCTTTGTTGGCTAGGGCCAGGAGGGATACGTGCAAGAATGGTCATCGTTGATCTTCACGGGCAGCGGTTGAAGTACAAAAGTGTAATGAAGTACTTGTATCTGGTTAGATCAGTATTTATATTTCAATAAGAATGTAATTGCTGTTGTGACCAGGGCTAGAATAGCCTTAGATCTGACGAAACAGCTGTTTTACAGCAGTCTACATGGCCCCATAGTGAAGGTTATTTGATACATATCCCTAAAATGGCTGATGATCATCTATTGATGTCAGGTGTGGTTCACCGTTGAACAAATTGATAGAACTACTAGCTTCAATCTAAGACAAGCCCTAAAAATCCATCACTATTTCCCAATAACTTACTCTTGCTAACCTGTTTTTTGGGCTAGAAAGCAAGCAAGTATAGTAAAGCCATCTCTAGGAACCAAAGTGTCGCTATACTCGTATAAGACCCTTATTATCTCCGTCTTGGTATATGGTGCAGAAGCATGGAATATGACAAAGTCGCGCAACTGGAGATATCTAGCTGGGGACCGAGCTAGATGGAGAAGTCAGTTGGGTGAGGCCCTTGTTCACTGAGGACCGTAGCACAACCTAAAGTAAATATGTAACTTTTCTATGTTTATTTATTTTTTACGTTCATATTGAGATCAGAATAAAGATTTTTATTTAAATGCTAATATCTTATGAAAGCAAAATTTAAAAATATAATATAGTGATAGGAAAAATGTAGTAGAAGTTACAAGAACAAGAACCTGTCAGGAAAAATGATTGTTAAATCAGCTTCAAGTTTAAAAAAATAATTGTACTCTATAAATCTTTCACTTACTCGACTCGTGTATTCTTTAAATAAATAAACAAACATAAAAAAAACAATACCTTCAAAAATCTAGCACAAGGTTTAGCAGTAAAAGAAAAAAAAAAGAAATAAAATACTTAAAAAGAGCAATTAATTCCCGATAAACAAAAAAAACTTAATTTGATAAAAACAAAAAACAACAACAACATGACACAAAATTTTATCTGTTAACTTATTATTTATTTTATATGACAATTTCAAAACAGATGGTATAGTATAGTATACAATCATCTTCTTAAAACACATGATTTTGTAGGAGATAAATGATTTAAACAAATATAAACAGAATCTGCAAAAATATGACACATTTTTAAGTATTTTCGTTTGTCTGCCTTGGGATGGATTCAAAAAATATAAAATAAAAATCCATTTTTGGACCTCACACGCATTTCAACTTAAAAAACAAAACATTTTTCATCGAGTGAAATGGTAAAAGACAAACTAAAATTTATACAATCGCGTGAATAAGATAAAAAACAAAAAATAAATATAGCAGACAATGAAATACGGGACGGGACAGGGAGTGCACTTTCCCATAAAAATTGAAATTACCGAAATAAGTATCTTTTTTTTTGTATTTCATATAATTCTTCTTGTATTCCTGTGTATAACATGGTTTATGCATTATGTAAGGAAAGTTTTCTCTCTTCTCATCCTTTCCACGAAAAAGAAATAAGCAATTGGTCAAAGCAAATTACCAGTATATCCTTTTAAGTTGAAATTGATGTACGTTTGTTTGGTGTGTTGTATATATCTACATATATTCAAGAAAATACATACATATATGAAATAAAAGAGATAGTATATCTTTGGCAGGATAAAGTATTATAGTTTAGAAATCTGTTTGTATCTTAAGATACACTTAACGAAAATTGAGAAATAACTTAAGGAACATCTTGAAGATGGGAAAAAAAACTAAAGCAGCTTATCTTAAAAAACAAAACTGTTTATAAATATCAGACTTGGAAATTATTGATATACAGAACAATACTTTATGGACAGCGAAAATATCAAATTTGGTCAATAAAATGATATTCATATCTCTCACAACGGTCTTCTTATTTCTATATTTTGCAACGAGACTTGAAGACGCGCGACTTATGTTTTACACTCAGCTTGTATTTTTAGAATTGAAATTTCTAGAACTATAAAAATTCTATGCATCTTTGATCTTTGCCTTCTTTTAATTCTAATCGACTCTTGGGGTAAGGAATTCCAGTGCGTCTGAATTTTAAACGTAAACATTCCTGGAAGCGCGATTATTACAGAAGAATTGTTTGGAAGGAGGAGAGGTAATGCAACTAGCTAATTTCAACAGAACAATGCTTGTAAAAATATCGGTAAAACAACGAAAGGCATGAAACATTGTGACGGTGCTCCGAGTGATGTAAACGTTTCACCTTTATTTTTTAAAGATCGTTTTTGGATTCTATTCAAAAGACTTAAACTCAAACATGTTTTAGGGGCTCTTGCCCAAATATGCAAGTTATTTTCAAGTTTTGGATGAATGTAAGCTTTGTTATTGCTAGAACTGAAGTAGTCTTTTAGAAATCTCGCCCCCTGGTACATTTTTTAGTATCCTCAAGGCTGTTTTGGACATATTTATTTATTTATTTATTTATTTATTTATTCGTCTATAAGTACAAACTACTTTCTTAGACATATTTCCCTAATGATAAAAATAATAATAAAAAAAGAGTAACTATAATATTGATAATTTTTAAAAATACATAATACTCGTAACTACTAATAATATTTACAAAATGAATTTAATTAATTACAATATATAATTCATAACTTTTTGTTTGAATACATGTTTTGGAACTTCAAGTTCGATTATATCGGCATATTTATTAAAAAGTAGGCAAGCTTTTGTAATAGGCTCATTAAGTCCGTAATTAGTCGAGTGTTGGGCTGTAAAGAAAAAATGATTAACCCTCAAACAACGAGCTGGAGTATGTTTGATAAATAGTTCACGTAATTCCTTACAATCAATATGACCAATTAAAACGTCTCTTGCAAGTGAAATCAAGAAATAGGTTCTCCTAATCTCAAGAGGTTTTATATCTATCAACGCGCACCGAGATGTATATGCTGGTAAGGGCAGGGTCCAATGAAGTTTCATAAGAGAATACTTCGTAAACCTTTTTTGAATCCTTTCTATTCTATTGGAAGCGTTTTTGTAGTAGGGAGACCAAACTACACAACAGTATTCCAGAATAGGTCGAACAAAACTGATAAAAAGAGACTTAATTGTATAAGGACATTTAAATTCACTAGAATTTCTAAACAGAAATCCAAGCATAGAATTACCTCTTGACACGATGTAATCTACATGCATTCTAAAATCCAGTTTGGAATCGAATACAACTCCCAAATCCTTATGATTAGAAACTCTTTGCAGGACACTCGCAGATAAACTATAGTCAAAGATAATAGGATTGAAAGATCTAGTAAGCGTGAGAACACACCATTTATTGATAATCAATCCAAAATCATTTAAAAGGCACCATTTAGATAGTTGTTTTAAATCATCTTGGAGCTGTTTACAGTCAGAGATTGAGTTTATGAGCTTGTACATCTTCACGTCATCTGCGAAAATCAAACATTGAGAATCTAAAATAAATTTCGGTAAGTCGTTTACGAAAAGTAAAAACAATAGAGGACCCAGGTGACTACCTTGAGGAACTCCGGAGTAATTTGAAATTGGCACTGATTTCATGGAACCGATTTTAATTATTTGAATTCTATTTAACAGATAACTCTTAATCCAGTCAAACATCTGAGAATGAAAACCTAGCGATTTGAGTTTATTCAATAATAATTCATGGCTTACCCTATCAAATGCCTTTGAAAAGTCAGTATAAATGACATCCACTTGGCTTCTTTTTTCAATTGCGTTTATACAAAAATTTGTAAACAACGTAAGATTTGTAGCAGTGGATTTTCCACTAACAAATCCATGTTGAAAGGGTGAGATATGGTTTTTAACTGCATCATACATTTTAGTTTTTACCAAAGATTCAAAAACTTTAGGGATCAATTGAAGTTTTGCGATTGGCCTGTAGTTTTCAATTGCTTGTTTTGATCCTGATTTATGAATGGGTGTAATGTATGAACTCTTCCAAACATCAAGAAAAACACCTTTGCTAAGCGATAAGTTGAAAATTTTTTGAAGTGGTTTTGATAAGCTAAATCTGCAGTTTTTTAAAAATATCGCAGGTATGTTATCAGGAGGCAAACTCAAGTTATTGTCTAAATTGGCCAGGGCAGCGAGAATTTCATTTTCTGATAAGGACATTATACCAATATCAGTAATAGCTGAGATATCATAGTCAATCTCAGAGTGAGCTGGATTGGTTAAGAAATTTGATTGAAAGAACGATGCAAATAAATTACATATCTGATTCAGATCACTGCTCCCAACACCATTATAACTCATAAAGGCAGGAATTCCTAAAGATTTTCGCTTGGTATTTATATAATGCCAGAAACACTTTGATTTAGTTTTGATATTTGATTCTAACGACCATACATACTGCCTATGCAAAAACTTTTTAAGATACTCGTATTCTCTACGTAGACGACAATATTCGCTTCGGAAACCCAAATCGACCCTACTCTTACTTTGAATTTTAAACATTGCATTTTTTAAACGTGATAGGCCTTTCGTGTACCAAACGGGTTTATCATTTATCTTCAATCGTTTAACCGGGACAAATGAATAAAATGCTTCATATATAATACTTAAAAAAGTCTCATAATTACTTTCAATGCTTTGGAAACTCAAAATTGCATTCCAATCAATACTATTCAAAAAATTATTGATGCCGATATAATCGGCCTTGTTAAAGTCATATTTATAATCAATTACATTATTTGAACAATTTAAGTTTTTAAATGAGATACATTTTAACTTAATGCATAATGCTTTATGGTGAATACTATTATTTAAAAGAGGAAAGTCCTCTTCTGATAGAAATGTTTCCAAATCTTCATGTACAAAAACAAGATCCAAAATTCTTCCGATAGAGTTGACAACATTATTTAGCTGTACACAATTTAAGGCTGACATAGAATCTAAAACGAAAGCTTCAGTTTCATTAACAACATTATATGGTAGAAGTGCTTTATCATCAGTTGAATAGATCCACTTTATATTACACAGGTTAAAATCACCTAAGACTACCACGTAAGAATTACTATCTAATTTGCTAACAATATTATTAATATTAATTATATGAGCAGTATAAATATCAATATTGGATTTTGGAGGAATGTAAGAAACAAAGAAATAAATACTTAACACCATTTGAGTTTCGACCTGACCGAACTGATATTTGGGAAAACATTCCACATTATACATTAGAGATAAAAAGCCACAAATCTATAAAGTCATTTAATAGCTGGAGTTCTTTTGTCTAGTTATGTATTAACCCATCTTGTGGTGGGGCATAGAATCACTCACTTTCTGTACAAAAAGCAAACATAAGCTACAAAATGAGACAAAACCAGCCATCCGACTGAAAATTGATAGAGAGAAACAAAGGTAAAGTTTTATCAGTTTTAATGTTAAAATTCTTGAGCTTTAAGTTAAAAACACTGTAATGTCATATTTATCATACTTAAATTGTGGATTTTAACGTTAAAGTCGAAAAAATATATTTGATTTGGTAATTGGTCACGATCCCATGTCACCGATTTAAGAACATGTTAAAATGCAACTTTCACTAGATTTGAACAAATAATAATTGATAGAAGCTCAAGAACAAGACTAGTATAGAGTATTTGCTTAACCCGTTTTATTAAAGATTTCAGCAAAACTGGCAACAGCTCGTGGTAAAGAACAACTCGAAAATGGCCAACTGTTCATTAGAAGTGCATCTACTGATATCGTAATTGACATCACTAGGTAACCCACTAGAGCAATGCTGGAGACAAGAATCAACAATTCTAAGAGAACTAATCAATGAGCTCTAGGGCCAAACTGAAGGGAGAAGCTACAGAATTGTGTAGCGGTGTTGAGTGGATATCAAACAAATTCCTATTATGAGCCTGATTTCAATGGCATTTATTTATAATTTCAATTATCCAGTAGTACCCGTGGCGTTGTGGTTAGTGTGCCAGAGGTCTTGGGTTCAAACCCTGCCTGTGCCACTTAAATAAAAACAAACAAAAAAGTTTCACGGTCATTGCCTCTTGCGAGGAATTGACAAATCCTCCAAGAGTAATTCTTGAAAAGTGCTTTCTCAAATTAGCCGTTCGGGTTCGGCTTCAAACTGTAGGTCCCCTCCATCCCTGATAACTTTACTCGCACACAGGAGTGGTTGAGAGTTGTAAGCCACTAGGGCCTAGTTCTCAATGGACTGTTGCGCCCCCTAATTTATTTTATTTATAAGTTATCCAGGAAAAACCTCTCCGTTTACCTTTTTTGTTTAAGTATTCAGCCAAAAAGGCAGGCCACAAATTGGTTACATCGGGCAACTTTAACGGAAATGGTTTTCTTTTTTAATTTTTCTTTTCTTTATGACTATGGAACTTTGTCAGTTTGTGGCAAAAATTTCGGGAAGGAGTCTTGAAGTGTTTTTTACAGTTTCAGAATTTGGACTGATATACACGAGTTATAAGAATGTGTTTTATGTATTTTTGTTTTGTTTTCTTTTTTTGTACTTAGTTTTGACATGTGTTGCGACACATCTCCTTCATATCGGAGATAGTCGACGAATTTATGTTTGAAAATATACCGCATACCATTCACCTTAAAAAGCAACATTAAGATTTCTTATGTCCCATACCTAAGGTCAAAGTAACTTTTTCTATATATCTACTTGACAATACGACCCAAGTTCTTGCATTGCCTTAAGAAAACCAAACATTTTACGGCATTTTCTGTAACATCGGGTATCTGATCCTTGAACAAGAGGTTGGTTGGAGATACATATACCGAGAATTTTGAGGTTTTCACGTTTTTTGATGCAAGTGCCAATCATAGTGGTAATGGTATTAAATTATGTTTGAACTACAATGGGGAGCATTGAGTTTTCGACGCTGTCTAGGTTAGAATTTCATGAGCTTATAATACAATGTCGTTGAAGAGCCACATCCGAAGAGCTGGGTTGTGAATCTAAAAACGAATATAAAAAGCTGAAGGTGCTATAGTCAGCAAAGCAGGTAAGTAGATTAGAAGTTTCAGACAGGAGATCAATAATAGAAATGAGAAAGTGTCGGTGACAGAACAGAGCCCTGGAGCACACATGAGCCAGGGGATAAGTTACAAAAGATCGAGTTTTCACATTAATTTTTGGATCAATTGATATTTATCGAAGGAGTGTGACCGAAGACTCAAGAAAGAGATGTACTAACAAATGCTGTAAATACATAAATGAAATATATAGCAGGAACACATGCCTCATATGTCCAGCAAGGTATCGAACACACACCTGTCTTAAACTTTCTGAGGCAAAAGTAAAGAATGAACTCAAAAGCCAACTAAAAATCGGTCAAGCTACGAGCAGATGAGATAATCGAAAACTATACAGCATTTTTCCGAGTGTATCTATCGCATGTCTTCTTCTCCTGGCTCGTCGACAAGGCGACTACTGTCTAGGATTTAGGATTATCTCATACACATCCTGCTATTGCATTACATTTTCCAATTGAAGAAAACTTCAACTTTTTATTCGCAATTCATTTTGCAAGGAAAAACTTTTATATCTCATGCTTGCTCTTCACATAAGTCCAGTTATTTGACTTTGGATTTAAATTGTACATGTATGTACAGATATATACGATTCCCTTTTTGCACATATATCTATATTAATTCGTGTATAGATTGAATGAAAAATTCCCCCCCCCACAAAAAAAATAAAATTCCATTTTAAATGGGATAACTGAAGAAAAAATAAAAACACTAAAAAGATTCCCAAATGAAGTCGTAAAAATTTATTGCATTTTATATGAATCTGTGCATCGAAGTTTCTTTCGACATCCCTCTCACCGACCCTATTCTTTATTTGACGTCGTCACTGCACTGCACTGCACGGAGCGCCGCCACCGAGCGGACGTCCAAATTGCATCGTCCCCCATATTTTTGTCTTTTCATGTCATTCTTCTTTCTTGTTTTCAAATTGTATTTTGTCTTGTTTTAAATTTTCTCTTCTTGTCGTTTGCTTTAATATTTTCTTCTGTTGCACTATGTTTTGGGATTGTTTTTTGAATAATTGGGGTGCGGTACGTTTAAGCAGCAGGAAGAACAAAAACAACAGAAACAGCTTCAGAATTCAGATACAGATACACGAACGGAACAAGAACATTGCAAACAACACTAAACAAAAACAGAAGCATAGAAGAAGAAAAATAAAATACCAGAAAGGGGAAGAAGAATATAATAATAATAATACTTTTTGCCTTGGGGTAGGTCGTGTGCATTTTTCTTCTTACACATTATTGGTTAAATCTTATTTTTTGTTCTTCTTGTTGTTGTTGTTGTTTCTGCTTCTGCTTTTCATTTTGAATTTATTCCTTTTTTTTCCACTTACACTACTCACTATATGTACCTATACTCATTTTCGTATCTATCGCTATCCATACTATAAAACGACAAGCTTCGCTCCACAATAATTCACCCCATCTCCCGGATCTTCCGGTTGAAATGAAATGCGGTGAGATTAATGGAGTTTCAGTTTTTCTCTCTCTTGTGGTGTATTTATTCATTTTCGACTTTTTTCTTTTTTTTTACTGCTGCTTCTTCTTCCAGATATGTATACATGGATTTGGTGAACAGAAAACAGAAAAACATAAAATAATGTATCTACACAAATTGTTCAGGGATTTCACTGAAAAGATAGATATGTATGTATATTTTTGTTGTAGATTTTTTTAATTATTTTTGTTTTTTAGTTTGTTTTTTGTAACTCTTATCCAAGCGTTTAATAGCAAGTTTTATAATATTTGCTGTTTTGTACTTTTTTGTTGTATTTCAGATGTGATATGGGCAAGATTAAGCGTGTGGTATTACACACTAAACACAGTGGGTGGGTGCTGCAACATCAAAACACTCACAAACCACAGTCAAAAATACGTACAACAAAAATATTAAGGAAATTGAAAAATTGTCGAATTGAAGTGGAAGGAAGTTTTTTGAAATTTTTTCGTTTTTTACACGAATAAGAATATGTTTCCAAATTTGTCAGAGAAGGAGATGAGTAATGGTTTTGTGTTTTCAATATTAAATTTTTATTGATAACGATTTAGGAATTTTTGTCAAGTAGGTAGGTATGTATATCAGAACCTATAGGTAAGCATATAGTTTTGTGATTTGTGAATATGTACAAATGTACATTGTAATAAATTGATTAAGTGCATGGATTTTTGTGAAGCTGTTCTTAATTTTTTTTTTGGAAATGATTGATGATTTTCAATTGAACAGAAGGTTTAAGTGGGATTTTTGTATGAATTATTTGCTCTTGAAGAGAATTTGTACCAAAAATATGTTCAGCCATATTTTTTTCTTTTCTATACACTCATTAAAATATACTTAAAATACATTTATTTAAATAAATAAATGCTACACTAAAGTTCTGCATTCAATAATGGTAGGATTGCATACTGATTGAAAAAAGCATGAAAGTTACACCCTTGTTGAGACAAAAGGTACCTTAAGTTTTTCAAAAACGAAACGTACCTACATTTTGGGAAAAAATTTCCAATTACTAATTTGTTGCAATTCTCTGCTTTTTGTTTGGTTGCATTCGAATAAAACTCTTAAACCGACTGCATCTTTACAGACTTTAGCAAGGCATTTGACAAATTAAGTCATGACATTCTTCTTAATAAATTAAGAATATTAGACTAAACTACCCTTTCGTTATGTGGATGGCGTCATCTTAAAAACAGATATAGTAGCGTCATGTTTAGGAGTAACCCTTCATGTCAATTTAAAGAAAATTCTCGTGTACCTCAAGGGAGTCACCTTGGTTCAGTGCTGTTTATTTTATTTTTTTATGATTTGATTTCGGCAGATGATGTTAAACATTTTCGAATTATTGAAAGATTCCATCAAAGATTGTAAAGAGCTACAAGAAGATCTTAATCAATTTTGGGTATGGTGTAACAAAAGGCCTTTGATTTTAAATATTGACAGATGTAAGACAATGTGTTTTACACGTAAATGTAATATAATAAATTATGACTATATATTGAATTCGTCACGTTTGAATAAAGAACCAAGTTTTTCTGAACTTGGTGTTGTACTAGACTCTATCCCTATGTTATCAAAATTCGGAATTTTTCTTTTGTCAGTCCTATTCTTGAATATGTTTGCGTTGTATGGGCACCATAGAATCTCTATACTTAACAGTACATCCGAGATTGAGCTCAAGGGTAAACTGATAAGCAATACTGGAAATGCGAGTATTACGGCTGCTGAATTGTTTGCGTTGGGAGTGCAACTAACTAATTCGACAGAACATTGTTCTTAAAAATATCTGTAAAACAACGAAAGGCATGAAACATTATGGCGGTGTTCGAATGATGTAAATGTTTCGGTTATAGTTCTATAGCCTATCATTTCCAAAGCTCTCTTTTTTGGATCCTATCTAAAAGATTTAAACTTGTTTTAGGATCAAATGCCTAAAAATGTGAGTGATATTCAAGTTTTGGAAACGAATATAGAAAGCTGAGGGTACTGTCATCAGCAAAACAGTTTAATGGATTAAAAGTAGCAGACAAAAGACCGTTTATGAATATGAGGAAGAGAGTCGGAGACAAAACGGACCCTGGGGGAAACCAGCATTTATTTTATGAGTTTCTGATTTGAAACCATCCAATGTAACTTGTATTGAACGGTTCGAAAGGTAGTTTATAATCCAATGAAAAAGAAAGTCATCAATACCAAAAGCTCGCATTTTCAATATGAGCATCAAATGCCTTTGAAATATCAAGTGCAATAATCTTACTTTCTCCAAAACAATGTAAAGATTTATTCCACTGTTCGGTGAGATAAACCATGATATCACCAGTGGACCTATTGCTTATAAGCTATACCGTCGGTCATTAAGAAGCTTTCGTTCTTCGAGATATTACTTAAGCTGATGATTAATCAGCGTTTTCATGACCTTGAAAATAAGGGACGCTCGGAACGAGACCTGTAGAGTAGGAAAGATTGGAAAATTTCAATTCTGCAAGCTGTAAAATTAATTTGTGCTGCTATAAGTAGTTGAAATTATGTAAATTTTAAGTCAAAATTTAAGTAAATTTTGTTAACTTAACGTTAGCATTTAACGTATTTAATAAATACAGATGAACACAAATGTAAATACAGATTCCAACTCGATTGAGTGAAGGTTGAAAATAGAACCAAGGACTTTGTTACATTCTAACTGAATGATTTGGTAACGTTAAACCGCTCGAATTGTTTGTTCTAAAAACAATATTTTTGTTTTTTAACAGAAAACTTGTTTGATTTTAACAGAAAACTTGTTTGATTTTAATAGAAAACTTGTTTGATTTTAACAGAAAACTTGTTTGATTTTAACAGAAAACTTATTTAAAACCTAATCATAACCTGTTAAAAAAAAAAACACTGAATTTCTTTTCTAAGCTAAGACATTTTTTAACTAAAAAAGCCACACAAAACAAAGTTGGAGGATTTGAGCATCGCATTTAGTAATTTTAAATTTAATTATTTTACCAATTAAAAATAACTATATAATTGGTCTGTTGAAAACAACAAACGTATTTGATTATTTTTAGCTATAGATCAGTTAATGTTACGAAAGTTATTAGTTTAACCTCACGAGATAAATTCTGCTGTTATGTACTATTTTTATGCAAACATTTTAGCACTGTTGTTTTTTTTTTAAAACACATAAAATGTGTTTTTGCCAAATCTCTGCTATTTTCAACTGAGTTAAAATAGAAAATGGATTGTTATGCTTGTTTGGTTTTAAAAAAATGTACAATATTGAAATAATATAATTAAAGTTACGTTAGCAACACACACTAGCAGACAAACATCTCCGGATATTTTGTAAATTTACCATGTGAACAATTAGTGTCTTACATGTAAAATTTTAGAAACACCTCATGGCTTCGTAACTTACCTGAAAATAAAAGAAGAGAAAAGATTAGTTTATTTGTTTTTCTATAAAAAAATGCATAAATTATTATTGAAATCAATTTTTACATGAGAGATTCTTAGCAATAATTTCAGAGACTTAAACTTTAAAAACCAACAAAAGAAGTTTAAAGAACAAAAATTTCAAATAAGAGAAATGTCATATTTATTACTTATAACGCCTGACTTTGTATTTATAGATAAAACTTTTAGGGGAGTATAAATAAATATAATAGGAAAATACAAATAGTTTCTAGTTCAAGAACCTAGAAGGTCTGTGTAAATCTTTACAATACGAACGCTCTGTATGTATATTGTACATTGATTAGCTGTATTTTTCCTTATCATGTTGTCTACAAGGTATAGAAACTCCTAAACAAAGACAACATCCATGATCCAACCTTCTACTAAATTTCACTTTATGACGGCACAGAAACTGTCCGTCTTAATGGGAAAAAAATCCTAAACGTCAACATACAGTAGGACATCTTTAACAAAAAAACAAAATTTTTTTGATAAGTTTGATTTTCTTTTCTATATTTTATTTAAATTTACCCAAAAGTATTGAATACAAATAAATATACAAAAAGCAAAGATTTTACCAACAACCAATAAAATAATTTTTTAAGATAATTCGACCTTAATTTTAAAAAAGTTAGAAACTTAGTACAAGGTAAAAAAAATTGTGTTTTAAGCTTCTTGGATACATTTTCACGATTTTTTGGTAAAATAAAAAGCAAATTGAATTTAAAACCACACTGAATCGAAAACAAATTGTTTTACTTTTTTTAGCCTTTCCCACTGTAATTGCAACGTCTATGACGACCACCCAGTCAACAGAGAAACGAATTAAAAAAAAAAAGAAAATACAGAAATTACTAAATTTACACACCATTAAGTGATAATTAACTTAATAAGTAGTGCAACATACCCCGTATATGTTAAAAGCATTAAGTAGTGGATATAAGAGTATTACCTTCAACTTGATGCAATCTAGCAACAACGAAAGACACATTCTGCTGCTGAATATAAATTGAAGTTGATGACGATGATTATGTTTACATTGTTTTTTCTTTTTGTGGTTAAATGTACTGTAATGTAATAAAGTTCTATTAACATTGCTAATAGGGCTGCCACTTTGTATTTTTTTGTTATGAAAATCCTACTATTTTTGAATACAAAACTACTTTAAAAAAAAAAAGGATTTTCTTCCTCGTGTCTCATTATTAACACACGCAACCTCTTTACAACCCGAAAGAAAACAATGTATAGTCGTGTAAATAGAAACACACATCACTTAACCATACTCTGTTTCTTTAAAAATACCTATACCTATTCTAAGAACTAAACCAAAGTATAAGTAAAAACACTGAATAGAAATCCCGTTTTTGCACCCCGACTCGACTCCTTTAAGTTGTGATGTGTTGTTTTCAAGCAAATGCAATTACAAAATTTAATTGTCTAAGTAATGAGTTTCAATTTAATTGCTTTTGTGTTCTAGTAGTTAAAATAGTTTATTGCTAAATAGAGAGAAAGTGCTGCTGTTGCTGTTGCTGAGACTTGAGGAAATATTTTACGCACCGCACCGTAATTTAATTATGTATACCTATTGTATAACCAGGCCATAAATATATTTATGTAATAAGAAATGGTTTTTGAAAAGTTAAGGACACTACAAAACTAAATTTTTAGCATTTCTTTTTTTTTAAAAAAAATGTTAAAGTTGACTTTGTTTACTTCTTTTAACTAGAATACTTTTTTTTTTAATTGAAAATAAGGACATTTCTTTTAAAAATTTGCCTTTTTGGATCATCCAAAAATATAATTACTAATTTAATATGCCAATGAACTACATATCAAGAAAGCAATATACACCCTTGGAAAACAGAAAAATTATCATGTTAATTTAACAATGATCTTGTTGATACACCGGAGTTGAAAAGAGAAAAGTGGTAATATGCTCAGCAAAATGGTAAAACAATAAGCGTGTCAAAATTTATTACGTGCGGATTTTTATACATGTAAACTTTGACTCAAGCAAGATATCAAACAGAACAATAATACAACTGGCTTCAGAAAGGGCCCAAGTGAAATGAACATAAATTCATCAATTATTTTCCAAAATATTGAAGAAAATACTCATAATTCTGCCTCTCAATTAGTAGCCACTTCTAGCTTACCTTAACCTTCTAAAGAGCTATGTTTTGAAAAACTATAATTATTATCCTTTTGAATATTTCGTTAAAATTTAGTTTCATGAAAAATATTATTTCGGAAATGTGAGATTAAATTTTAGATTTTGTTTAACTAATCACTACAAGACATAAGAAGTCTTACATATATTTTAAGCAATGAGGGTAAGGGGAAAAAGTTGCTACAATAAACTTTCCATTAAATTCCTTTTATTTTATTTTGAATTATAGTGTTATTTTGGCAGCTGTCACTTGATATTTGATAAGTAAACACTACGACATAAAAATGAAAACAAAATTTAAACACTTTTGGTTCGACATGAAGCTCATTCTCGCCCGGCAATTCTATTAGAAAAATTTTAAGCAGTTGGGACATGTTAGTGATCCGGAACGCTCAAGAACAATTTAGAATGCTGCCACTATAGCACCCGTAATGTTTACAAAACTCAGGCTTGTCGATCCTTTGTTGATATTTGGAATCAGACAAAAACTCGAGCCGATTGGATCCTTGGAAAGCATCAAAATGATGCAGACTTTCATCGAAAAATGATTTTCAGTGATGACGCAGATTTTCATGATTGTGTTGATAAACAGAACTATACCATTTGGGTTTCGGAAAATTCAAGAATTAGCGTAATACTGTTTTTTAAAGTTTTTTGGATGGTAGGTGTGTTTTCGAAAATGAGACTGGTTCTTTTTTATGGAAGGATGGCCGCACTTTGTGCAAAACAAGAAACTAAACAATAACAAGAGTTTCTTAAGGTTTTTACGATAACTCCATCTAAAAAATAAGGTTGATGCAAAAGCTGTACAATCTATGTATTTAAGACTTTAAAGTTGAAATTCATAAAGTTTTGAAGACATTTGGATAATATTGTCTTCTATTAGTTAGTGACATACATACATTGCTTTTTGCAATGAGAAAACTCTAATTATTAGAAAACTGTTATCTTGGAAATAAAGTGAAGAGGGCAATATGGCGGCTGTTTTATTTCAAGAAGTATAGAACTTCAAGTTAGCGACACCGTTTTATTTGGCTGCTACTTTGTCAGCTGTCAAGTGATTTATTTTTGTTTCAGTTTGACATTTCAACATCTATAGACGGAAATCTGAACAACGCAACGCGTCTAAACTGTACAAATTTATTTTGAAAATCAGGGTTCTTTTTGAAATATGTATCGTTCGAATTTCGTTTAGCTATGAAGCTCACATTTGATGGAATGGAAATGTCATAAACAAAACTGCCATTTTTGAAGTGATGATCATTCCCAAGTGAATATTAAGACACTTACATCCACAAAAATTGACTGTTTGAGTTTTTCATAGGTTTGTGGAATAATTGGTTCTTACTTCTATAAAAACGATGCTGGTCACTCAATGGTGACAGCTATAGTGCCATGATAACTAACTTTTTCTTTCACCAATTAAACAACCATGATGTGCAGGAGCTGTGGTTCTAACAAGACGGAGCAGTATTTCCGCAGCTCATGCACAATTCAATAGTTTCACGTTACAAACCCGTGAAAATTTTTTGTGGAGGCATGTGAAGTCGATAGGTTACGATTGAAAACTTGGAGAGCAACATTTGACATGTTATTGCCGATATACGGCCCAAATGTTTGAAAAGTCATCGATAATTGGACCTCTAAATTAGACTTGATTTATTTCTTATATTAATGTTTTATATTTAAAATTTTGAAATTTTCATTATTTCATTATTCTTATCTTACAAACTTTGTGCTTATATAACAATATAACAAATTTAAAAATATAGAAAGAATAACTAGTGACATTTGTATTTGAAAATAAAAAATAGTGTTAATGTCACATCATTGAAAATTACCTTCAAAATGTGAGGTGCACATTTGTACAACAATTTATTACCAATTTAAAATACAAAATTAAATGAAAGGCAAAGAATTTTATTAATCAGCAGAACGCTTAAAACAAAAAAAGAAAAAAATATTAAAGCTATACTTAATAATGTGCATAAGAATATACATAAATGAAAAACATAATTAAGTGATATACAGCAGCAGAGTTTTGATTTCATGGTTATTGAAATCTAGAAGCCAACTTTTTATTCTATTTAAGAAAATAGTTAGAGATCTAATAAATCGAAAGTTCATAGGCAGACGATTGAACAATTTAAATGATATAACGGAGAAAAAGTTTCTGAAATGTGTAGTTCGAAATGATGGTGTGAGAACAGAATTAACCGAATTGCTACGCAAATACCTAGTGTCAGAAATTGGACTCTGCATATAACCACCTCTCAAGGAAAATATTTTTAAGACTTTGAAATAATATAAGTGTTTTAGTGGCAGAATTCCCAATGTCCTAAACAGAACCATAGAATGAGCCAAACGATTTGCTCTGAGTATTTTTCTTATAGCGCACTTTTGTAAAACAAGGATTGGTTGGAGAATTGTATCGTAAGCACCCCCGAACAACTCAATCCATACTGCAATCTTGATTGAAATATTCACAATAAACCGTTCTAAGTGTTTTACTGTCACAGAAATTTCTGAGTCGAAAAAAACTACGAATACAATAACGTAAATATTTTTTAGATTTGAAACATGTTCGAGCCATCTCATATTATTATCAATAGTTATACCCAAGTATTTAAACTCTGATACTATTTCAATTTTAAAGCAGTTATTGTCACAAGTTGCATGTTCATTGAACATTTTATCAGGTGTATCAGAAGTATACACAAACAACTCAACAAGTTTTGCCTGATACAGTTGTTGGCATGAAAATAAATTTCGCCACCGGACTACTATGGCTGAAGAACATTAGTTTTGTTTTCCTGCTCACAAATAATTTGTGTTCAGAAAACCAAATTCGAAGAAGATGAACATCGCGATTGATTTCAGCACTAAGGTTTAAAGCACTATCTGAATGGTAAGCAATCCCAAGATCATCAGCAAAGGCTGTAACCTTACCTTTAAACAGTTGATTAAAAAGAGAATTAATGTAAATTAGGAACAATATAGGCCCCAGGACTGAACCTTGGGGTACACCTTGATTTATAATCTTTGAGTTACTAAGTATATATCCGACTTTAACTTTTTGATTTCTATCCTTTAGGTAAGACTTAAATCAATCATAAATAAAACCCCGGAAACCTACGCAATATAATTTTTCTAATAGGACACTATGGTTTACCATGTCAAACGCCTTGGTTATGTCCACAAAGAGGCCAGCACAGAGTTTTTTGTCATCCAACACCTTATACATATGTGAACGAACAGAATTCCAAAAGGGCATCTTCAGTAGAAAGCCCCTCTCTTAACCCAAACTGAGCTGGACTTAAAAACTTTATTTTTGTTAGGTAGCTCATTACCCCACACTTAATTGCTTTTTCAAAAATTTTAGAAATTGAAGACAATAGCGAAATAGGTCTATCATTATTCTTGTCAGATTTACTACCCTTTTTGAAAAGAGGTATTACATAAGCACACTTTAATTTGTCAGGAAAATTACCAGTGAGAATACTCAAGTCAAAAATGTGTGCTAGTATATC
Organism: Eupeodes luniger; assembly: GCA_951509635.1. Lineage (NCBI taxonomy): Eukaryota > Metazoa > Arthropoda > Insecta > Diptera > Syrphidae > Eupeodes > Eupeodes luniger. The sequence continues at coordinate 120,345,381 of OX608073.1, read as the reverse complement.
TACGAGTACAATATTTAGTGCTATTTTTTTAAGTGTAAGATTTGAGATACCATCACAACCGCAGGAATAGGAATTATCCAACGAATTTATAATTTTATAAAGTTCAAGGCCAGAAATCTGTTCAAAGAAGAAACTTGCATTACTCATACTGTCTGCCATTAGTTGAGTCCTTGTACAATGCCTACAATGTTTGAGATACTCATTCTCATGGGATATTTGACCAACCGGAGAAAAGAAATCATTGAATACATTCGATATAATTGTAGGATCATCAATAACAACACTTTCATTTCTAAGAATTACAGATCTAGGAGAACTTTGAGACTTGCCATCAATGATACTACTTATTGCTTTCCATTCTTTTCAAGGATCACCGAGGGCTTCGTGTACTTTGGAGTAATAGTATCTTTCTCTTGCCAACCTCATATCTTTATTAACTGTTTTACTAAGTATTTTGAAACGACTTTTAAGTTGATGATTAAGTGGATGTTTACTAGATTTTTTTCCTAATTGATTTTTTAATCTAATCTTCTTTAGTAAATTTCGATCCATCCATGGCTTGGGCCTTACTTCATACTTTGTCAGTACAAAATTATGGCCAAACCTTCGTATGTGCTTAAGTAATAATGGCAAAAATAGATCATACGCTATAAAAGTATTATCTTCTTCATAATGAACAATGACAGCAAATATTATTAAGACAGCATAAAAGCCTGCAAAGACAAACAATTATTGAAATCGGTTCATTATTTCTTGAGTAAACTTAACAACAAAATATGGGTACTATGAGGGATAACCTTCTGGAGCAATACAACATATTTTTTTACATTGAAAGAACCAAATTATGAAAAAAAAAAAAATTAAGACAACATTGTACACAAATCTTTATGTTTCTTTTTGAGAAAATTTGAGTATTCGATTTTTGACCAAACAATTTGTATGGGGACTACTATAATTTTTAGTCTTAAAAAATGAAAAAAAAACGCCAAAGTTCTATAAAAAAAAAAAACATTTAGAAATTAGTATGAATAAGAAACGAACCAAAAGAACAAGCAGGTTTTCGATCGGGATATTCTACAACAGACCATCTTCAATCAATCAACCAACTGATTGAGAAAAGTGTGGAGTATAACAAAGACCTATATATAGCGTTTGTTAATTTTTACAAGGCATTCGATTCTGTAGAACATGTTAAAATATGGCAAGCCTTAAAGCAGCAGGGTATCCCACACAAAATTATTAGAATCTTGAGAATCTTATACATGAAGAGTACATCAAAAATAACAACTGAAGTTAAAGGTCCAACGTTTACAATAGGCAGAGGAGTAAGACAAGGAGATCCTCTTTCACCAGCACTTTTCTGTGCATTGTTGGAAGAGATATTTAGAAGCATAGACATTGAAAACCTTGGCTTGAACATAGACGGCGAAAAACTTTCTAATCTTCGTTTTGCAGACGATATAGTTCTTTTTGCAGAAACTCCAAATGAACTCCAAGAAATAATTACAAAATTATCAGAAGGTTGTAAAACAGCAGGGTTGGAAATGAGCCAAACAAAAACTAAACTCATGACTAACAGTACAGAGACTCAAATAAACATAGGAAGAGATACATTTGAATACGTCCAAGAATACATATACTTGGGACAAATTATATCATTCAAAAATCGAATGGAGAAAGAAATACAAAGAAGAATTTCAAATAGTTGGAAGCAGGTATGGAACCTTAAGAACGTATTTGGTTTAAAAATAAGTGAAACATCAAGAAAAAATGTATTTGACATGGCTGTCCTTCCGGTTTTAACGTATGGTTCACAAACCTGGAGCATGAACGTACAAAGTTTGAGAAAACTCGAAACTACTCAAAGGGCTATAGAAAGATCACTTCTTAACATATCTAGGTTTGAAAGAGTGAGAAATACAAGATTAAGAGAAATCACAAAATTTGAAGATGTAAAAAAAAGAGTTAAAACACAAAAATGGAAATGTGCAGAACATATTGCAAGAACAAGTGATGACCGCTGGACAAAAAAGCTAACAGAATGGTACCCAAGAGATGGAACAAGGAGAGCAGGAAGACAAATTTTGAGATGGAGAGACGATATCAAAAGACTTAATCCAAGGTGGCAGCAGTTTGCAAGGAATAGAGAAGCATGGAATATTTTGGGGGAGGCTTATACTATTAACATATTATGAAGAAAATTTGCACTCGGAATATATATGTATATATACAAGATAATAAATAATTTATAATAATATTAATGAGATAATATAATATTAATGAAATAATAATTATGTATATTAATGTAAAATGCTATTATTAATTTAACTTGTTAATTTTATTATTTTATTAGGTAGATATAATATTTATATTATGATTGTATAATACTATGTCAACAGAGTGAATAAAGCTTTATATAATAATAATAATAATAATGAATAAGTCAATATTTTTCTTTTAAATAAAATTAAAATTTGATTTGCTTATTTACTAAGTAAATACCTATGTTTTCTTTTTCTTTGCAACAGTTTTTTTTAAATATTTTTAAAACCCAATTTATGTTGTTTTTCTTTTAAACCTGTTTATATTCCCCTATTAGTCACCTTTTTGGTCATTTTAACTAAAATAACAATCATTTAATATTTTAAATTGTTTGTTATTATATAATATAATATAAACATACAATTTCAAATGAAAAAACTGTATTCTAAAATTGCTCTTCAAAAATAATAATTTTTACCGAATATTTAATTAGAGATAAAAATAAATTAGCGCAGTTATAATTACTGGGAAGGTAGAGAGATTATTGAAATTTTAAAACATATTTAAAGTAGCGCATACAATTATTTTTCATCCAAACCTGTACCAAAACTTAACTCTTAATAAACATATAAAACTATCTTTTTTTTAATGAAAATTAAATACAGCGATTAATTTATTATTTATTGCTAGTTCTACTAATTACTATTATTTTAAACATAAAGCCAATAGTATGATAGAGACATGTTGCCACTTGAACACAGTGTGTACAACAAGATACACGCCACATTAAAAAAAATAAATAAATATAAAACTAATATGTAAACAACCACAACAACAAAAACAAACAAGAAAATAAATACAAAAATATTTCTCGAAAGTCGAAACTATTAAAAATGTTATCTACTATAGAAGATCTCTTAAAAAAGCAGCACAGTAGCGCATTAGCGAACAATCAGACCGCATCTAATACGCTGATGATGATGCTGCTATAGTTGCTAGCTGCTAGCTGCTACCATATACCATACCATCATTCAGCTTTTGCAATGTTCGTTGATAGTTATTATGAGGATTGGAGAGGTGCATAGAGAAGGGAAGGGGGCAATACAAATGGGGATGAAGATGATGATGATGATAGTATCCATGAAATTCACCGGAGGTTGCATTTTGTATTGTTCAACTCTCTTCTCTTACCTCATCTTCCCTTTTGGAACGAACCGAATACTATCATCACACAGATACTATACACAACTATACAAGTTAGTTTTGCAGAAATAATGCTTTGTTGAGAAGCTGACATTTAATTACTCATGATTATGGGAATGGTACTTAAGCACACACTAATCAAAGCATAATGGGCTTCCTTAAAACAAAAACTCACTGTAGCACCACCAACAAGGATTGCATGTTATTTTCAAGTGAGTGTTTTATACGAAATTCTTTAGCAAAGGAAAATAAAAATATACATACGAGTATCTGCGTATATACTCGACTCGTATTGTATATAATTTTTAAAACGCTAATAAGACATTAAGGAGCTCCGGCTTTCACTTTTTTTGATTTTACCGCGCATCATAAAACAGAGCAATCTTTAGCTTGATGTTTTATAGGTACTCATCATACTATACTCATATTCAAAAGCCGGCTCTACGAGCCAATTCTGTTAGTATCGAAGACTAAGGCGAAGTCAAAGACGAAGAAGACTTAAACCAGTCGTAGTAAATATTCCATGGTATCTTTTAAATTAACTTTGAATTAAATACTAAAAAAGTTGATTGAAGCTTGCTGTGGTGGTAAAGCGAGCAAAAAAAAATAGAGATTAGAAACTAGGCCTAGTTTCAAAACAACACACACTTTCACTTTTCTTCATTTTTTTAATAAATTTAGTTACAACTTTTTTTTGTATATATATTTATTTATAGGTAAAGGTTGAGGTTGGGCTGGTTTTGGTTTTGATTTTGATTTTATTTTTCTTTATTGTTTGAATTCTTGTGTTTCTTGATTTTAACCACACAAAGTCATAAGTAAGACAGCATTGTTATAAGGTATTTTTTCTTTTAAGTAATTTTTCTTTTTTTTAACATTATTTATGTTTCAAATGCTAAAACGTGATTTCTTTTTTCATTGTGTATAAAAACGTATGACGACGAGAGTACATATAAAAATCCACAAAATAAAGACCATGTGGTGTGGAAAAGTTGTTAAGTGTAATTTATTAGGCTTACGCAACTAACAAAACAAAAAAAAAATAAAATAAAAATTAGGCAGCTAATTTGTGGGATGTGTTTATGGTGGAAATGGTTTTTTATAATACGACTTTTAGGCTTTTATTTAGTTGGTAGGTTGGTAGGTAGAGGTAAAGGTAGGTACCTTTACTCATGAGTAAGTACTTAATTTTTGTTTGGTCTTTGGTATATGAAAAGGCATTTAAGCACTTGACGAATGAGTCAGTTGTATAGTGAAAAGTGGTTAGTTAAATTTATTATAGGTTCATATATAACTAGATAATTTTTAAAATTTCTTGATTCCTGGTATATTTTGGATTGCTTTAATTTATAGCTCAGTTAGTTATAAATTGCAAAAAGGGGAAGATATAATATTATAGAATGGATAATTATAATAGAAAATAAAACTCAAGCAGTTGACATTTATCTTGAGGTTATAAAATAAAAACAATTTAAAGGTATTTACTCATTTATCTGCATAAAAAGTATATATCAGTTATTTAAACGATTACTGCCTAAAATTGACGGGATTCACTGTCAATTTTTTGCATTCAAATGTTCAAATGGAACCCAATAAAATTATGGATATTAAAGTACATGAAATACACAAAATGTTAGCCCTATAATAATTTTAAAGTAAAAATTTTGTATTAGTAAGATTTGCTTCGATATTAAAATGGTAAAAAAAATTGATACAAAAACCTTTGCAACCTTTTGAATTGTTAATATTGATTATTTTTGTTTTTGAATACAAATACTTCTTCCACAATACTTAATTTCATAATTTTACAAAAATTAGAAATATTCCATATGAACCACACCGAATTAAAAGTGGGTGTATACCACGCCTCTTGGGTACATAATTTAATATTTTTTATTTTTGTCTCCGTCAAACTCTTTCACAATACTATTTTTCATTTATTTTCAAGAATCTAAAGTATTTTAATTCAAATTCACGTTCTCTAAATCGAAAACCTGTAGTTTCACTGCCACACTGTATGTCAGTCAGTCAATTACCATTGTTGGAATTTTTGTAAGCGATGTATCTGAGAAACTACTTTTTTAAGAAAGTTGAAACTAGCTTATTAAATATTGCAAATTTGGAGTTTTAAACTGAATTAGTTTGGGTTTCCTAAGGCGATGCAAGAAATCTTTCTCCCCTTCTGATCTGGCTGTTATCTACAAGATACAACTTTATATGCGTCCATAGCTTGAGTATAACTCCCATCTCTGGGCTGGTGCTCCTGCAACTTACTAAAGCCTCTTGGGCAATATTGAACGTAGAGCATTTAAATTGATTGGTGATAATATTATCATAAGTTCATTTACTTCGCTTAAACATTGTCGTAAGGTTTCTTGCCTAACCCTTTTTATCATTATTTTAACAGTTTGTGCTCTAGAGAAATAGCCAGCTGCATTGCTCTCCTTAAACAGTTCAACTGTAATACTCGCAGAGATTCGGTCTTTAGCCGTACTACAGGAATAGGAATGTCTTTCCCAGTAATTGCAGGCGAAAACCGGCTGAGTTTGTTCCTGTAAAAAGTATTGCAGGGCTCTACCGTGTCCTTTAATTATCGCAACAAGACTAAAGATATTTCCAGGCATTGTAAAGTTATAGTTTAATTTAGGTTAGGTTAAGGTGTCTGTTGACGGGGAAACCAACACACTTAGACAAATAGTTGGTCAATTTTGACACCACATGGATCTTAGGATTAACCAATATTGCAATATTGATCGTAGAACATTTAAATTGATTGGTGATAATATTATCATAAGTTCATTTACTTCGCTTAAACATTGTCGTAAGGTTTCTTGCCTAACCCTTTTTATCCTTTATTTAACGGTGTGTGCTCTAGAGAAATAGCCAGCTGCATTACTCTCCTTAAACAGTTCAACTGTAATACTCGCTCTTCCAGGAATGTTCATCAGTATATCCCCAAGCCCAATTTCGGTCGTACTGTCAAAAACACAGAGATTCGGTCTTTAGCCGTACTACACGAATAGGAATGTCTTTCCCAGTAGTTGCAGTATTCAGGAATTCAAAACCAATGTGCATTGACGTGTCCTTTAGAACCCTCTCTCCTTTTCCTAGTGTTTACACTGTGTATCAGCATAAGAAGTGTAGTAATATGCCCTTGAGTGTGCGCTTATTATTACAAAAAAAAAGTTGTGAAGTTAGAGGGGAGGGGTGGCGAAAATCGGCTGAGTTTGTTCCTGTAAAAAGTATTGCAGGGATCTACAGTGTCCTTTAATTATCGTTACAAGACTAAAGATATTTCCAGGCATTGTAAAGTTATAGTTTAATTTAGGTTAGGTTAAGGGGGCTGTTGACGGGAAAACCAACACACTTAGACAAAAAGTTGGTCAATTTTGACACCACATGGATCTTAGGATCAACCTTACTCGTTGAAACAGCTAAAGCTAGCTATGAAGCGTTTAAGATATAGATATGTAGATGTCGAAATTTTTTAAACCACTAGGATCAATGTAGTAAAAATCTCCAAGGCGGATTTTTCGTCTTTGGACAGTTCATGATGATAGCAAGTGATACACTGTCTCCTCTTCTTTTTCATCCATGCAGCTTATGCAAAAATCATTTGCAGGATAGATAGATACATAGTTTAGGGGATATATACAATATACATTGTACAAGCTATGAGTTTAAAAAAAATATATAACAATAATAAGATACAATTTTCCGAAGAAATGTGTGCTTATTTTAACCTTTCCAAATTATTCGTTTTTATTTTATAATAATATAAACGATAATATTTTCACAATTAAACAACTTTTTATTCGATAACTCGCAACTGGTCAATTGAACCGGAAAACGTCAAATTGTATCCTTAATAGGAAAATCGTCCCATAGAAAATTAGTAAATATTTTGTTTCCGCCATAGAATTTTGTATGCTACAATATTGATAATAAATACAAATAGCAAAAAAAAACCATAGGAAATGAGATATTTCCAAAAAAAAAGCGCAGAAAATCGATTTTTGTGACCTTTGGCATTGAAATTTAATAGTTGCTTACACCCTATCATGTGTAGGTTTTGAGACAACTTTTAGTGTGTCAATATACAAGTATTTACAGACTTACTGCTGGGTATTTCGAATTCGGAGATTCTTACCTAATTTAAGCTTAAATGACTGGACTATTAGGCAAGTGGGTCCAATTTTAAAAATATTTTATTTTTGTCTCCTATTTTTTTAGAAGAAACATATAATCTAAATTGTACAAAAAAACAAATCAAAACAATGTGTTAAATCATTCAGAAAAATGCACGAAAACTCTATAATTTTGAAATAATTCACACTATCAGTGTAATTGATTTAAAGAAAAATGAGACTTTTAATTTACAATAATCCAAAAAGCTTATAAAACAAAACCAGTACAAACAATAATAAACTTTTTAAGGAAAAAATATTGATTTCATTATTTTTAACTAATATACATAGTTGTCGAAATTTAAATTTTTTAGTGTAAAATATTTTAGTACCATACAAATTGAGGACGTTTTGTTCAGCATTGAAAATTACTAAAATACGAAATTGTAGAAACGTATTGTAATGTTAAGTAATTCACATTGTTTTATATAGATTGTCAACAATGGCAAAATGATCTTGCTTTTAAGTTATTATCTACGGGAATGATTGACACAGCACTAGTTAGAACGTTAAACTATTAACTTTTAAAACTTCTCTGTCAAACCTTTAGCAAGCTACGTTACCAAAGTGAAAGCATTTGTATTTCGAGTTTATTAAAAAAGTCAACAAAAAAATTTTAGAAAAAAGTTCTACGATTTTTCTGTTCAGTAAACACTAAAGTGACAGAAAAATATTTCAGGCCCTTTTAAATTTTCCTTTTGTTGGTTTGATATGGTTTTCGAAGATTAAATACAAAAAATTGATTATTTTTTGTTTAAAGGCGCCTTAGAGCGAGGACCGAATTTAACAGAAAAAAAAAACTATCAATACAACAAATATAGGACATTTTAAGTTTTACGATTTAGATTACAAAATGTTTAGAATTTGTGCGCCAAGAAGAAAGATATGTTACTGTTATTGTATATAGCAATGAGTGGAACAGTATTTTATAGAGATTTTAATTTGCTACAATTTTGTGATAAATATTTCTTCGAAGGACCAAAAATGCACTAGTTAAGAAAAAAATCAAGCGGAGCGGCGACTTACAACTCTCAACCATTAATGGGTGCGAATCATGTCAGGGATAGAGGGGACCCACAGTTTTAAGTGGAATCCGAATGGTTAATTTGAGAAAGCACTTTTCATGACAAAAATTACTCTTGGAGGATTTGTCAATTCCTCGCAAGAGGCAGTAGCCGTGAAAAAAACTTTAGATGGTACAATCAGGGTTTGAACCCAAGACCTATGGCATGACAGTCCAACGCACCTAACATCACACCACGAGTACTACAAAAAAAAATGCACTAGTTTTGTCGAAATAAAACAAAAAATATACATATATGTAGTACATTATTTGATAGTATGTACACTCGCTTGAATGTACACTCGGGCGTATACGCATTTTTTTATTCATTGATATTTTTACATAACTTACCACAATTTTTGTTTATGCACACGATTTTGGGTGATGTTAATTTAAAACAAATTACTTTGATATGTTTTCGAAATATATGAATATAAAACGCTCCAACGTAGAAAAATTTTATTACATGTTTTATTTTCGTGTCAAGTAATTTTTGTTTCTAATTTTCTTTCTTTCAAATGTATTGTATGAACTTATCGATTTAAACAAACAAATAATATCTCATTCGATAACAAGGTCATTGTCCGGTCCGTGGTGGTTGAATCATCATCATAATCATCGTGGTTGTTGTTAAAAAATAAAGCTCCAAAATGACACACACATCAAACAACATTCTCATGAAACAAAATGCAACTTTCAACTACAAAGATATACAAATGTACAAATATTCGTAAAAAGCTATATTTTACTTCTGGCAACAATTTGTAATAAATTTCGTGCCATATTCTTTTGCATTTAGCACTTTTTATTATGTATTTAATTTTTTTTGTGTTTGCATTCTTTGTTTCAAGATTCTGTTGTTTTGTTTTTTTTTTTTTATTCCTTATAAGAAATTTATGAAAAATTTTACCCAGGTGTTCTTTGGTTGAGGAACAATATTTAATGTCAGCAATTTGTTTGTCTCGTTTCATTTGAACTTCATATTCATGTAATGTAATTTTATAGTATTTTAAGCTTGATTTTTTACCTTTTTTTACCACGATTGCACCACAGATGTTCATGTTAACATTTTTGTTCTTTATGCGACATGCAACTAATTGGCATTTGATGAGTTGGTAATATTAAAAATTACAAAATCGCAGAAACAGAAACGTAGACAATCTGATGAACAGAGAATTATTATAACAACTTTTATAACAAAGAAACATTTTTTTTGGAAAAATCTCGGAGTCATTACATAATTTCTGAACCGAAATTTATATAATTTAAAAAACCGAAAATTCAAACATTAACATGTGCAACTTTTTGTAATAATTTTTTTTTCATTAATTTTATGTTTTTTTTAATCAGGAATTGCATTGTGTTAAGTAAATATTTAAATATTCATTTGAGAAGAAAAATAAAAATCGTGCAATTTCAATAAATCCTCGTATGCATATCCACCATATGGTTTTTTAGTGGCATCAAGCAGCACAGTCATTGCAAATAAGCAAACCTGAACAGTGCGCGGGGCACGGCGAACATAGGCAGAATGTGATTCCAAATGAGCCCAAAAATAAATTGATTCATCCTTCCTTGTTTGGGGAATGTATTTAATGAATATACATAGGTAGCCACTCGTTTATTATGTAGGTTTATCGTGAACAAACTCTTAATGTTGTTTATTCGAAATTTTGTAGATGTTTTAATTTCAATTAAAAATAAATTTAAAAATTTGAAAGAAATCAAAATTCGAGAAGAGAAATAAAATGATGCAGATAAAAAGTCAATTTTGTTGATGTAAAATCTAACTGTGTCGGTCAAAAGCAAATGTAGACATTTTAAAAAAGATTTGATTTTTTGTACAACGTACAACGTCCAGGCAACCCAATTATATTCCGAAATTACTCGAAACTAAAAAAAAAAAAACCGGTGTAACACAGGGAAGTGTCCTAGGGCCAACCTTTTATCTTTTATATACAAGGGATATTTCAGTGGATATCAACGCTATCATGGCCGCCTTTGCTAATAATACAGATGCAATATTGGTGTCAGATAGATCCTTTGCAAAGGCTTTTAAAAAAAAGTTGTCTACATCGTGATCTTCAAATTGATAAAGTCACAGAAATGGTTGAAAAAACATTATCTCACATAATCAGAGACTGCAAAGTCATACCAACTCAGAAATCGAGAACGTCTTAAATGCATGAGAAAATGTTCGGAGATTTAGAAAAACCAATCCTCATGATATTTCTCTAAAGTGAATTTTAAATTAAGAAAGAAAAATCATTTGCAGATCTTTCATACGCTGGTCCTGATTAACCGGTGGTTTTATTGCGGTAAGTGTCCCACACTACTCTTCTATCTACACATATGGTTTCAACAGCACACGTTACAATCGATTTATTGAAGATTTAGTTTGATGACCGTGTTATTTCAAGAAATGAGCAAGTCTATTGACCACCTTGTTCCTGCGATTTAACAGTTCAAGACTATTTCCTTTTAAGCTACGTTAAGTGCGTGATTAATACCAACAAAAGGAGTCATCAAAAATTTGGTTTAACGAACTGACCAAAAAACTGCCGAGGTGGCCATATGAACATCCTCTTCTTCTAAATGTACAAGGGGCCGACCGATTTTTCTCTAGTTTGTGGTAGGGACAGGGAAAGCAATCCCAACCGATTACGATTAACTGATAAGTTACAATTTAGAACAAAGCCCAGACTTGTTACAGTTCCAACAATTTTTAGATTTTTTTTTTTGAAAGAGAAACGTATTCAGGGTTAATTTAATTTTAGCTGTTAGGATAATTTGAAACTTTTTGAGATTAAGTAGTAGCCCTTTTGTAATAGAACATTTGCTGATGTTACGAAAATCTTATATAATACAAGTTCCACTATATTGTTAGCTGGTCGATCCAAGTACAGTTGAACATCATCAGTATAGAGGTGTACAGCTGAATGTTTGCAAACAAATGACAAGTCATTAATAAACATACAGAAACAAAGGACATAGGATTGATCCCTGTCGAACAACCTGTCGTAAAGACAAGATGTTTGAAATAGTTTCATTACTGATAATCCTCTGAAGTCTGTCAGAAAGATAGCTTTCGAGTAATTTTACTCCAGAGTTTTCAAAACTAAACAGATTTTTGAGTTTCTAACATACTTTTTTTTTTAATTTTTTTTACTTTGCAAAAATCCTTTGAGAAATAAAGCAGACAAAGAAGACCTAAACCCACATTGGCCAGGAAATAAAAAGTTATCAAGAATCTGTTAAGGTATTAATCTCTAAAAGATTTTCGATAAGTACGGTAAAATACTCAAATACGCCGAAAATCACTAGCAAATATGTAGTAGGTACTGAAACTGAATTTTGACTCTAGGAAAATTCAAATTGTGAATATTTAGGAAAAATGATGTTAAAATCTAGCTCATTCTTTGCTTTAGACAAAATAAAAAACTGATGATAAAAATTCCAAATCCTAAAAGTATAATCATTAAAGTTGCAATATACTCCCGAAGCTGATAAAACGTGTTCATTAATTTAAATATTAACAAGATGCTTTTTTATATTGTTTTATCTTAAGTTTCAACAAATTAGTTTCAAAATCTTAAAAACAACTTAATTAATTCTCAACTAAATTTCTTGACGCTAAGAAATATAATAATTAGTGAATAACCTATACACGTGCCACATTCTATTCTCTTGCTATCCTTAGGTACCTCTATATGTATAGCAACAAATTAGGCATGAATAAAATTCACAAAACCATTAATTTAAAAAAAAAACATATTTCCTTTCATTTAAAATAATTCTTTTATTCATTAAAACTCATTAAGATTAAACCATGCAAACAAACAAAACAAATTCTACCTTAATTTTCGTTTTTCATGATTTTGAAAAATGACTCAAAATAAATAATTTTTTTCTTCTTCTTCTTGATGGTCATTCATTTGATGATTGCATCAAACAAACACAAGCCAAATAAATGTAAATATACCTAAATAATAATAATAATCCATTATTAGGTAGGTAAGTACGGTACTGCGGGTACGAGAACGACTTTATATTTATATTAAAAAATGTTCAATATACCAAAAGCCTAAAACCAGAACAGAAAGCTATACGAGCAAGTCCAAAACTCACCCTCTCCCTTAAAAAAAATCCAATGTTTGATTCTTTTGGGAATGGAATACCTACTCGAAGAATTGAAAAAATCTATTCAAAAAGTGCCAAAACAAATACAAAAGAATTCCATTGCTAGGTAAGGTAGTCTTTGAAAGTTTTCGTTTTTATTTTTATTTTTATTTAAAAACCCAAACAAAACATTAATTTCCTACCTTCAAATACTTGGAAGAGAGAAATGACGAAGAAAAAAACGAAAGAAAAATATAAAAACAACACATATTCTTGCATTTCAAATAACACACATAGGACGAGTACCTATGGCGAAGAAGAAGCACAAGAATATATCACACGAAAAAAAGAGCTTTTTTCCAGAGTTTCTCAGTGCTCACATATACTGTGATAAGAAGACGACACGGCGAGGCGGCCATCCATTTAACGGTATGTGTGGTGTTTCATATTCTTTTTTTGACACACTCTCTCATCATCAAATATAGCAGGTAGGTAGGTATCTAACCGAATTTCAAAACACATCATACAAGGCAGCCATGTTTGTCACTCTTTCCTCTTCAGAATTCTTGAAATTCGTTTTTTAGTACATTTTTAGTACATATTTAGTACACAAGTTTTCCATCAACTATAAATTTGGAAAAATCAATTTTTGAGCTTAAAAACAGTTTTCCCAGCGCTGCGCTGAATTAATTTTTATATTTGGTCGCTTTCGTGTCGTCAAGTTTAAGGTGCAATTAAATTGTGTTGGTAAATAACGCCACCTATTTTGGGGAGACCGACAACGTCGCGACGCGACGCAAGTTAAAGATATACAAGAGAGAGAGAGAGAGCAAAAACAAGAGTACAGCAGCAGCTAAAAAAGAAGAAGACGAAGAAAAAACAACAACAAATGGCAAAATATTTCAAACGACCGCCATGCTGATATAGTTCTCGTTTCTGTCTATGGCAAGTCTGGATTTCTTTCAAAAGTAGGTATTTCTTTTTTCGAACGAGCAGAGCCACAACAACAACAAACGAACAAAAAGATCAACAAAGTGGGCGCACGTTTCAATCTCATTAGGCAAAAGTTGGTATAGTTTGTCGTTGGTCGTCGTCGTCGTTGTTTTTGTAGTTTTGTACCATTTTTATTTCGCCATGTAAAAAAGGTAAATGGCGTAGAAGCATTGCTGCTTGAAATGTGCTTTTTTTTAAGCACAGAGGTCTGACTTTTTTGTATTATTTATAGGAATATCTGCGGCACAAACTTGACATCAATGGAAATAGAGACAAGTATTATAAAAAAAAGTTTAAGTTTGAACGAAGGTATTTTTTAAAATGACTAGAAAGTAAAAATGTTCATTTATGTCTCGAAAGCCTTTAAGCTTATTTATCATCTCTATTACGTTAGTTTTGTCCCTGAAATTGTCCATGATATTTTTTCTTAAATCCTGGTGGGTAGGAAGGCAATACTAACAATCTATTAATTTTATGAATATTTGATAAATATCTGTGCTTAGTTTCTAAAGAAAAGTTTCAATTTTCACTAACTAGAAAACACAACTAAAAAATAGCTTAAAGGACACTTTTATAGCTGTACCTTTTTGATTTTGAAAAAAAAAAGAAATTATCTAAATTTTATAATACAGTTTATTACTGAAAAAAATAAGGCGTTAGGTTTTTTCGTCTAAAACCATATCGACCAAATTAAAAATTTCATAGCGCTCAAAAACAAACTTTACTACCGTTTTGTTGTTGTAAGGTTTTGGCAATATTGTGGAATCTTTGTGCGTTAAAACTTTTTTGGGTTTTATGAAATTCCAAATAAAAAGAAGCGTTTTGACTTATTGCCCAATAAAATAACGCCAAGATATTAAAAATTTCATTTCGCCTAAAAATGGTTCTATCGCAAAAAAAATCAGAAGAAAATACCACAAAGCTCAAAATCAATTTCATATATCCCAAATCAATTAATATCATAAAGCCCAAATTACTGATCCACATATCGACAAAAGAATGTCATGTGCCTCAACATTTAGGCATTTTGACAAATTTTTTGTTTACTTTGGACATTACGACATTTTGAGCATTAAATTTGATCGCCCACACGCAAATAATAAATGAAAAAAAAATCAGATCGCCCAAGAACTCGGAACGTCAAATATATTTGACTATATTTCAATTTCAGAATGATCCTATTTTCAAAGTGATCCTATAAAACGAAATGGTTTGCGTGCTCTATAGCGTATAAACAATGAAATATGCTTGCTAGCCCCTGCAAACCCTCTGCTGGGTCACTATGTATAAGATTTGGGGTAGGTGCAAGGATGTGTGCATGTAAAGTTTCTTTAAATCCAGACCAGACCCAACCTTGCAACTTTCTCAAATATTATAATGAGGCATAACAGGGGGGTTGCAGTTTAGGGTTCATACCTCACTATTTATAAGCGATATTTTTTAAGACGTTTCTCTTTTTGGGTTTTATGTTATTTTATGATTTGGGTTATATGTATGTCGTTAGGTGACAAGACTTTACAAACGATAGAAATCATAATCGTCATAACGGCCAAAATAAATGTCACAAGGCCCAACCCTTATGTCATAAAACCCAAATTCAAAATTAAAAATTCTTTTTTACTTGCGACATATAGGAACTATATGGCAAGTTTTGCATTCGTGCAAAATTTCGAACTCGAGATTTTAATCAAACATGACATTACGACGGTAGAGAAGTCGAAAAAAGTGGGTCCCGCGATTCCGTCCAGTCTGTTTTGTCTGTCTGTCCACGCTCCTACAGCCTAAACCATTGGGTCGATTGAGTTGAAACTTGGAAGTTAAGGTTTTGAGCAGATTCGCGTTAGGCGTTTTTTTCATTTTTTTTAAGATCAAAACTAACAGTGGCCCCCATACAATTTTTTTGGTCAAAAAAAGAAAATTCGAATTTTATCAAAAACGAACCGATAGATTTTTTTAAAATTTTCTTTTTTAACTTTGCTTCTTTTAATAAGAAAAACATATTTTTGTATTGCTCAGGTTCAGGAAAGGTACCACTCATAGAACCGTTTTTTTTGTTTTTAAATTTTCTCAGTAACTTATGAACCGATTTCAATATTTTTTTTTTCGAGCTCTTATACTGCCTTAACAATATTTGATTATCAAAAGTACAATTTTTTTTTTGATTGGATTTTTAAAAAAATATTGAATTTTTTTTTTTTCAAAATTCTATATCTCAAAAACGGGTCAACATTTTTTTAAGAAATTCAAATGTAGAGCGTATATTTATAATCACTAAACAACTGCATTTCAAAAATATTTTTAGAACAAAATTGAAAAATTTTATATATAAAAAATTAATTTAAAAAAAAAACGCTCTAACGATTTTCGAAAAAAAATTTGAAAAATCAAGGGTTTTTTTATTTATAAAATGGCATTTAAGTTTTTGAAGACAAACTTATTTTTCAGGTAAAATTTTGAATCTTAAATTAGTTTTTTTTTTAATTATTTTAACTGTATATTTAATACTTAACCCCCTCCCAAAAAAATTGAAAAATGGAGGTTTTTTCGACAAATCAAATGGCATTTATATCTTTGAAGACAAACTTATTTTACAGGTATATTTTTGAATCTTATAAACATAGGAACTTTCTTAAACAGACTCTTTGAATACAGGAGCAAGTTCGTGCGACCCAGTCGTGCATTTTATTTTTTATAATTTACAGGGACTCAAGGGGTTATAAGTACCCTTTATATGTTTATATTTAAACACAGTGCGAGCGTTAGGAAAATAGGGAAGGATTTAAGAGGTGATACCGGTGCACATTGGTCTTGCAGACAAAATGACAACTAAAACAATTTTGGGCTTCATTTTAGGATTTGGGCGTTATGGTTTTGGGCGGAATGACCTAATTCAAAGAATTTATCATACAAAAATTGATATGTTTGAGTTAACAATTTCAGTACATATGTAATTATTGCATTGAAGTTTCTAAAGGGTGCTTTTTCAGGCGCATGGTTTTCAAGAAGAAAAAAAATGCATTTTTTTTGTATGGCCAAGAATACTAATGAGAGGTCTTGGGTTCAAACCCTGCCTGTACCATCTAAAGTTTTTTTACGGGTACTGCTTCTTGCGAAGAATTGAGAAATCCTTCAAGAGTAATCCTTGTTATGAAAAGTGCTTTCTCCAATTAGCCGTTCCGATTCGGCTTAAAACTGTAGGTCCCTCCATCGCTGACAAAGTTGAGAGTTGTAAGTCACTAGGCCCTAGTTCTTAGCGGACTTTTGTACCACCTATTTTTTTTAATTTAACACGCCCAGCAAAAGTTTCCTTCAATAAACTGATTGTTTCTGTGAGTCTCACGAACCGAACTATTATATTGGTAATAAATATACACGATTAGGAAACGTTGTTCAAGTGTTATAAAATGATAGCTGGCAAAAAGACTAACTCCGAAAAAAGTGTTGACTAATTGAAAACTAACGTCTAAAAAAATCGTTATATTTCGACTACTTTCAGTTTTAGCACAAGTTTGGAACAAAAACTAAATCACGACAATTCAGAGGAAAGAAAGAAATTAGAGTTCAAAAATTGACACAAAATTTAGAGTGATGTTTTTGTGAGCGTACTTTTAAGGCGCCATTTTTTCGTCGGCCATATCTCAAGGACCGGTGGAGATATTGACTTCAAATAAATTTTGTTTTGGAAACAATAATATCAAAGGATGCAGAAATAACTCAAAAAAAAAAACTTACACAAAATGTTGTTATTAATATTTTGCGGGACTTTTATAAATATCGAATGGTAACTTATTAATGTGGCATCTCATAATATCATAAAGGGTCTATTTTACGGTCGTCAAAATTGTCCAACGAGAAGATTTCTCGCAGTGTGATGAATACATTTAAGTAGTAAAACTCGCCTTTGGAAGCTCACAATTTAATAAACCTTCTATCGGTACAAAATTCAATAAATCTAAAAGCTGAAATTGCACGACCATATATCGACTTTTGTTTCACCATTGTGCATTGGTCTCAGGAAAATTTGGATACTGACCCTAATTTTTATTAAAAAATCATCTTCATGGGTACGTCAAGAAATAGAATTGTCAAGTTTTTGACTATACTAATTAACATGAGATTAAAAGCTCACATAAAAGTATAAACACCGAGTTAGTGCAATTTGACAATGTTAAAGAATTTTTCTAAAGTATAAGACCTTTTCGAATACGCCAGAAACCACAGCGTCGTATTACAAAACATGTCATTTTTCAAATTCAAACTGATTTATAAGCCAAAGCAATAAACATTTTAAAACTACGATTGCACGCCCCCAGCGAAGTTATAGCATTCATATAAACAATGTTTTTTGAAACGAAAAACTTATTTCGAAGATCTTTTAACACTTTGTTCTAATTAAATCACTAAAGAAGCGCTAAGTTAAGAACCATATTTGATTTGCAAAAAAGTATGTTAAAAATACTTGAAAAAATACATGAAAAAAGACTGTTTTTGAAGTCTAAATTTTGTTTTGTAAACTTACCCTGCATTTTCGGCTGCAACAATTGACATGTGGGGCTCATCTGTTAGCTGCAGCGATGATGGGCCCTGTGGAGGCGCTTGTGGAGCAGACGGCCGCTCCGTGGTCGCTGTAACGCCAGCCACCTGTAAGAACAAAAAAAGGAAATATTATAATTTATTTGTATTTAAAATAAAATCAACAAGAATAAAAAACTGAGTAAAATATTTAAAAAAAAAAACTATCTAACTCGATGTTAAATAAACATTGGACAAAAAGAAGGTAACAAAAAAAAAACTTAAATTAAAATATCAAATGACATGCGGTGGACCGATAACCGCCAACATCATTTTCATCATTTCTACAAGCATCGTATATGTTGACAAAAGATGACGTATCTTCCTAAAACTCCTCCATAGCCTGCCATAGAACACACATCACAAGTGTAGGTATAAAGTATCTATTGAGATACATATGTACATATATTTACCTATCTACATTAGCTTAAGTAAATATGTAAGAAGCATAGATAAATGGATAGATGGATGGTTTCGTTCGTGAGATGTTGTGTGTTTGGAAAAGTACCTATAGAGAGACCCCTAAGGCGGTTTCTTCCAAACAATCTTTTCTTTATTTTTTTTTCTACTAATAACTTTTTTTTCTTTTCAAGACGACAACGACAACGGCGACAACGACAAGAACGACGGACGGATAGAATTATTATTTGTCCCCCGAAAAATGTACCCATCTGTGAAAATTAATTTCGACGTTTTTCGATGCTTTTTTTTCTACTGTGGTTGTCGTTTTCGTTGTCGTCATCATCGTAGTCGTCGTCTTTAGAAAAGATACGTATACAGTACAGAATGTGGGATGGTCTTTATCCTTAGCTATATGTTTTATTGACAAGCAGCCGCAACTTCACATCACATATTCGTATAGCTCCATACCGATGACTGTGATTGCACTTTTTTATTTTATATATTTTTCTTTCGTTTTTGTTAAGATTTAATTGGAATAAGACGAAGCTCATTGCGCGAGCTGGAAATTACTTTCAACACGCTTTTGTGTGTTCCCTAGATAGGATAGATAGATACATTCACATGTAGTATCTTTCAAGTACAAAATAGATGGAAGAAAAAAAAATCTCAGCTTTGGTCTTTAAAACAAAAGACATCACATCGCGAAAGCCAAAAAACCTTCTACTTATATCTTTCTACAAAATACAAGAACCATTTCCCATCCTATATAACTATGTACAACAAGGCAAAAAGAAGGAAGTAAATATACCACGCAAGAGTTGGGGAATCTCCCACACGTTTGAGTACACAGGAGCAGTGGCGCGGCGCGGTGCGACGGTAATGGAGATAGATCCTGATGTAATATGTGTGTAAATAGTGGTTTTGATATGAGTCGACGAGTATCTTAAAGATACACATAATGCAACCGACCCACGATGACGAACGTAGGTTTCTGATGTGTTCTTTATTTCTTTCTTTCTTTCCACGATGAGCCATTTTAAAGACATCAGAAAGCTTGAAATGCCTTTAAAAACGCAGAAATTCTGCTGAGTACTAAACATTTCGTTTTGTATCTATTATCCTGTTTTTTTTGTTTGTTTTGTTTTTTTAAGGAAAATAGTTTTCGCAAAGGGATGTGTGAAGATTGAAAAAGCAAGAACCATAATCAAAAAAAAAATAAGAGAAAATCCTTTGATGTGTTCCTGTCTTTTCCTTTCGGCTTGACAATTTCTCATCGTTTCAGCGAGCGTGTAATGATTCTAAGTGCCTGTTTGGTTTACCGTGAAGGTTTATGTTCTTCTTCTTATTTTTTGTTGTTGGTTTTATATTTTTTCTTCACTTTTAACATGGGCAATTAAATGATGATGTTTTTTTTCTTATTTTTAATTCTGACTTCAGTTTTGTCTTTTGTATCTGTAATTATTTCAAAGAAGGTAGGTACCTACACATCACTGTGCGAATAGCTAAAGCAGTAATAAAACACATGTTGAGGTTGACTTTGATGAAAAATACCTTTATAATTAAAAGTTAACACTAGTCACACTTTTTTGTTTTTGTTTTATTTGGTTGTTGTTTAGGGTTGCCTTTGTAAATAACAGCAATTAAATCTACAAAGGTTTTGGTGTCTAACAAGAAGATCTTTGTCGTGTTTGATTTTTGTTAAAGAAATTGAAGTCAGGTGACATTTGGAATTTGAAAATTCTATTCACTTCCTGTGAAACAATAAGATAATATGCCCCTTAAATCAGTGAACAAAGTTATGTCATATTATATAAGTTTCAATTAGTTAAGGTTATCACAGGTTTGCCCAACAAGATCAACCCTTTTGTGTTGGTTTCATTCAATGTTAAAGCGTTGAAGACTTTTAATCGAAAGCAGTTCTAGCAAACTGCTATCTTTAAATAGAGTTTTAACATTCAGTAGGCACAATATTCCAAAACGGGTTCGTTTAAGTGTTTAAGTGATAATCCTCCTTCCCAATAGAATAAGTAATAACTCTTTAATGTCATTTTGTGGTCACAATTTTGCCTTTGGTTGAAATTAAAAATTTCACGACCACATAATTGAACTACAATTAAAAATAATTGTATCAGAAGTGGGATTAAAAACAATTATTTCCGCAGAAAAAAACTAGCATTGAATATTAAAAAAAAAATTAAACATAATTAAAACATAATAAAAACAGAATTAAAATGAAGAAAAAAACTTAAAAAATTATACCTAGATATGTATTGATTAATTATATTAAAAACAAAGCTATAAGCTAACAATACAGAATACAAAACAAAGTTATTCACATTTTATTTCACGAATCTAAAAAAAAAAAAAAAAAAAAAAAAAAAAAAAAAAAAAAAAAAAAAAAAAAAATGACATTTTCGAAACTTACATATGTATATATTTGCCAATGGAAGGAACCAAACGTAATTTATAATTAACAAAAAGTCCAACAGCCACGCCTACTTTTATTATTTTGTCTCTGTAACGCCCTTATTTCTCTTGCATCTCGAAAGAAACGGTTTCTTTTAATTTATAAGCGTGTCTACTGCCATGCCCAGTTCTAATACATTTTCTTTCATTGGAAAAGACCTTTAAAACTTTTAGAATATTGTTTTGATAATTCATTGAGAAATAAATACAAATGTTTTTTTTTTTTTTTTTAATCCGGATATATGTAGCTATAATTGCTTTGATTCTGATTTAGAATAAGTTTAAGTGAAGGGCTTAAAATTCGACTGTATTTTGTTTTCTTTTTGATGAATTCTTAAGATTTAAAACTCGATATATAGAATTCACTTGCATTTTACTATTTCTTGAAATTGTGGCCACGGCTTGGTAATAAAACAAAAAATGATGTTTAGAGCTCATGTTAGTTTGATAAAGGAAATAAATTAGAATATAATAATTTTCCACTTTTGCAGCCACTCTTATTACATCTACAAACCGTTTCTAAGATGAATGTTAACCAAACTTATATCAGTGTTTCTGGAAATCAAATTTTTATTTTTATTTTTTCTCAGTTTATTTAAAATGAAGAAACTGTTTTTTTTTTTTTTTTTTTTTTTTAAGAAATATCTGTCACTTTGAGTTGACAACACTTTTTTAACTGGCTGGCATTTTAACAGCTGTCAAGGGATTTAATTTTGAGTTCGGTTTTAAAATTCAACATGAATGATTAACGCCTGAACAACGCTTCCAAATTGTGCAAATATATCATGGTTCTGTTCGAAATATGTACCGTGCAAATTTTGTTGAGCAATAAAGATCACAAAATTGTCATATTTCGAGTGACGATAATCCTCAAGTGTATGTTGCACCACCGTTACATCAACACGAACTGACTGTTTGGTGTGCTTTATGGGTTAGTGAAAAAAATTGATCTTTAGATCTTTAAAAAAGATGATAGCCAGAACGTTACAGTCAATGGTGATCGCTATGGAGCCACGATTACTGACTTTTTTTTCGATCATCAATTGAACATCCATGATGTTCAGGAGCTGTGGTTTCAACAAGACGACACAGTATGTCACACACTCGTACTACAATTGATTTATTGTTTCACGTTACGAACTCGTGAATTGGCCTTCAAGATCGTGCGATTTAACACCGCTTGTCTATTTTTTATTGGGATGTGAAGTCGGTAGTTCATACCAGGAGGCCAAAAACGATTGACTATCACTTGGAGAACAACATTCGCCATGTTATTGTCTATAAACAGTCACAAATGTTGGAACAAATCATCGAACATTGGACCACTAGCTTAGACTACGTCGCTACTTTATCATTTATGTATACATTTCAAACTATTATTCTACAAAATATAGAAACATATCAATTTTAGTACATTTTTAGTACACACATTATACTTGATAACTTAACTTAAAAAACTCTTATCAAATTTCTTTTTCAATTTACTTATGTGGTTGTATTTACATACTTATTTCTCAATAATTTCCATCACCATCCATCAATCTTACACACTACTTCAATCATTTCAGTATCTACATTTTTTTTTAACTACTGCAATCAATACAACAGAATTGAATAACAACAACAAAAATGTAGATAAACTTGGCATTCATTCGTCACAGCTGACTGCGCACAAAATTGCAAAATATTTTTATTCGCAACAAAATTATAAAAAAAAAAAATGAAAAGATACGCGTTTATCTCTTTATATATCTCTACTATAATTTGTATGTTTTTCTTCATCTGGCGCAAACTATATCTATCTTTACAACATACAAGCATTCAAACATACTTATAAAGAGAAACAAACTTAAATACAAATTCAACAGCAATTTGCCGGTAAACAACAAGTCAAGTCGACAAATCCAACTATGACGACGACGGACGACGACGACTACGACGATGTCGACCATGAATCCAAGAGTTTCTTTTCTATTTTATTTGCACCTTAATACGCCGCAGCATTTGGTTTTTTACTACACTCGTATCTTCAATATTATATTCAGACATGTTGTTGTTGGTGTTGTAATAATGTGCTGCAGCTCAGCTTATCTTATGACAAGAAGAAGCAAGGCAACATTGGAAAAATAAAATGATATTACAACAAGACACGTCAAATTAAATGCATTACAATTGCATTGGCGCACATCATCATAATGTCCAAGTAGCAGTAACACTGAAACACTGAATGCAACAGAAATAATTACAACAACAATAACAACAACGAAAAACATCCAACAGATATCAAGAAAATAAAGTTATGCTCTTTCTGTAGAATGATAGTGTATTTATATTTTTTGTGTTTGATAGATACTCAAAACATGACATTTTACTTAATGCACAAATGGAACAAGAATTATATACAAAACTTATTGCTTGCATCTCAAAACATAGGAAGTATATTTTCAACCGATTACGCATAAGGAAATTCATATCCCCAAGTGTTAGATACGAGTCGTGCTTTTGCCTATACAAGAGAATTTTTGAAAGATAAAAATTCGAAAAAACACATTTTTTCCTCTAAAAGATACAAAAGTATCTTTTTGTCTTTTGAGTTGGGTTTTTCTTTTAATATTATACAAATGACAAGTAAAATTCTTAGATTAATGCATGACTCGGAAAAAAATGGATTCAAAGGAAGCAAAGATACAAAAAGATAATAATCGAACAGGAAGATACATCAGCAAAAGAATGATCATTGTAATTATGTACACATCGTTCTTTCTTGATATTCTGTTCTTTTCAGTTCAGTTTTATTGTCAAATAAAATATGTATCTACATATTTTTCAAAAAAAAAAAAAATACTTTTTTTAGCAAACGATGTTTATTTGTTTACAGTTATAAATTTTGCACACACAACACAAATCGTGATAGCACAAACGACAAATGATGATGATGACGATGGCG
Organism: Eupeodes luniger; assembly: GCA_951509635.1. Lineage (NCBI taxonomy): Eukaryota > Metazoa > Arthropoda > Insecta > Diptera > Syrphidae > Eupeodes > Eupeodes luniger. The sequence goes on along the minus strand of OX608073.1, from coordinate 120,321,167 downwards.
ATGGCGACGACTCCGACGACAACGAAGTCGACGTCTATACACTTCCTCAAGTCTGATGTGAGTCGCTTTGCCAAGGCACACCACACGTCAAAGCCAAACGATTCATCTAGTAAATTTTTTCAGCTGCCCATTATGCCCAACCTTTACCCGAGAGTAAGCAAAAGAGAGAGAGACAGGCAATTTTGTTTTAATTTTTATAGATACATTCCACATCTACGTAATATTTACTGATGATTAATGAAGTGAATTCGCACATAATGTATTGTAATTATTATTATTGTCGATGGAGCCGAACCGCCAACACAAATAAATTTTGTTTTTAATTTTTTTTTATTTTGTGGGTATAAAGTACTCTCCTAAGCAAATTTGTTTAAATTTTTATGTCTGCTTACAATGCAAAAAAAAAAGTAAAAAAATATATTTTATAAACCTGACCTCGTTTATTTTTAAGAGACATCGACAAGCAATCGTTTCTTTTTTCTTTATTGATGTACTTTTCTTGTCTTATATACAAAATATTATAATAAATAAAAAGGTACCTCAACCTTAATGCGTAATAGCGAAATTGTACAGTTAAATCCGGGTATAATTTGATTTTTGTATTTTTATTTTGCTGATGTTTTGAATTAATTTATACATACATATGTACATATGGATTGAATTGTCGGTACATGTGGGATTGAGAAATATAATTGGGGTTTTTGGGGAATAACCCGGTTTGGGTTTTATGTGTAGGTGGGTAAGAAAAGATTTAAAGCGATTAGTCTCCGAAATTGTCGAAAGCTGTTGAGGTAATTGTTGACATACTTAGGATAGAATGGTGTTGGAAATTTGTTTTACTAAAAAAAAGTTTAAGTCAGGATAAAAATCTTTTAAATAAATATATCACAATTATAAGGTTTCTTATTTCATATTTTAAACATGTGTTTCAGGACAGTTACTTCATATTTGTATCTTATTTACTTGAGCATTGCAATTTAGTGAAGACAGAGGTTACAGTTGAGACAAGTTTGAGCTAAGTTTTCCATGATTTTTTTTTTGTTTGGAAGGGAACGCAGTTTCTTGATTTCTTTGAAGATGAGTCTGCTTCGTCAATATTATAAAATTCTAATGTATCAGCAATTTCAAAAATTGTTAAATCTTCATAACAACAACTGGAAATCAGCTCTTCTGAAATCAAAATTATATAGGAAATCAAAGGAATTATTGTGTTCAGCAAGGTGATTACTTAAGTCAAGAAATATGTCCAAAGGGTGAATTAAAACAACCTAAAAGTTAAATATGGGTGTCAGGACAGTCTCATAGTCTAAACTATTCATAGTTGAAATGGTAAAGATACAGACGAAGAGAAAAGTGTGTTTTTTTACTGCGCCATGAGAACACCTTCACCTAAAACCTTTGCATTACCAACATGACGAAGATTTATGTATACTTCGAACTCCTGACTGAAAAGTTCTACATCGGAAAAGCTTGAATTAAGCCAAGTTTCTTTCAAAACAAATACGTCGCGTGACAATAATTTAGAGTTAGGAAAGATGTTAGCAGTCTTACGAAATCCCTTTACGTTTTGGTAGGAGAGGCAAACCTGTTAACACATGCACTTATCGTGGGCCTTTGGTAGTAGTTTGACGCTTACTTTAAGCTAACTTTTTATGGAAAATTCTGCAGAGTAAAATTGTTAATTTTCAACCATCAAGGCAAAGTTGTATTGACTTTTGAACCTTAAATTTTAGAGTACAAGGTTTTAGTAAATTTTTAGAACTAAATATTAATGTACATGCTTTTTGAATACCTTGAAGCTTTAAAACAAGTTTTTCTTTCGTTTTCAATGTAATAAATGCTTATAGTAAATTATGTTAATACCAAGTTACTTTAAATTTTAATATATTTACATTATTTTTAAAAACTTAGACATTTCTTGACTTTTTGACACTTGTCTGCCATCAAAATGTAATATATGATCATAGAAGCATGTATTCTGTTATTCAATTTGAATGAATCACTTTTAGTACTGCTTTAGTACTGTATCAACATTTAGATCTCAATACATAAAATAAATTTTGACAGAAATAAATGGAAAAGTCAGACGTTGTTTTTCTTAAACACCTGTAATGGGTTTTCTGAAACTCAAATGCGACAATCTTGTAAGAACTTTTAGTGAATTTTCTAAACCATAAATGTCAGCTGTCACATTGCTATGTTTTGTTTCCTATTGGCAACACTGTACCTACTATTGAATGCCTCCAAATCAAAACTTTGCGTGAACTAAAAGAAACAGTTTATATGTTTTGTATACCAAGAATTTAACAGAACATAACATTCGACTACGACAACAGACTGTACAATGTTTTCACGAAAGTAAAATTGTTAGGTATTATTTATAGCCTTGAAAAAATGTATCTCTTAGAAAAAGGACAATGACGGAATTCCTGATAATTAGACAAAATGCTTTCAAAATTAAACACCATAGAATTCTCGTTATAATAGCAAAATAAAAATATAAGAAAACCAAATTCCAGTTGAGAACAATCAAAATAATTTTTAAGTTAAATCTTTATAAATAGCTTAATTTGCTTAACTAGATTGTTTGTTGCGGATATGAAAACTTATTTAGTTTTTTCTTCATTTTTGTTGAGCCGTCGTTACTTATAGCTTATAAATTACGAATAGAATACGCAAGCGTACAATATAATGTTCTATCTCATTTTGCACATTTTACCGTTAAAATAATAGTTAAATCGCCACTTAGTATTCACTACAAACGATAACATAAGAAAGAGATAAAAAAGAAAAAACCATCCAAAAAGAAACCAACAACTAAGGAAAACAGAGGAGAAGCTAGAAGAACAAAAAAATAGGGTACTAACTCCCATCCCTGTGTGAAGATTTATATGACCAGTGATGTCATTCTTTTCTTTTGAATAACTTAAGTTTTAAAATGTTTCGAAGGATTCTAAATTGCTTTAAAATATCAGGACCGTAAAGCTTGAAACACCACACTCACATTTCGAAATTTAAATGATGCAGGAATGTTGGGCTCTTTTTGTGGTATTTTAGTGCTCGAATCGCGGCTTGCTCCCTTCCACCTCAAAACTTATGATGTTTTCAGCTTGATGTCAAACAAGGCAAGTTCAGAAATGATAAGGTAGTTTTAAGAATCGACAAAGTTCATCCCGCGAATTGAATTATTAAGTTTTACAGAGAATGCGAGAGATCATTAAATCGAGTTGACTCACAGAAGTAAAATCCTCAAAATTCTGTAATTGCTATGATAATTATCAAATTATTCAATTTTCCTATTCTTTATAGAAGGTAAACTTCATTCATAATCAAATTATAATTTTTATAAGGTTTTTGATTGCTTTATTTTGAATCCGACTTCAAAATCATTCTTTCACATCAGATTCGTTAAGATTTTCCAAATCTACAATCCCTTTACTTCGATCTATTCCGTTTAAATTTATTCAGTATCTTACTTATTTTTCCAAAAATCCTAATCATTTGTAAATCTTCACCTGCCATACATTGACCTTAAAAGAACCTTTGAAGCATTTATGCTAAATCGGTTCTTAACAGAAAAACCTAAAACGCTTAAAAGCAATTTTTGATCTTATTACGAATATACAAACATCAAATTTTTTGAAAAATAGAAAAATTTGTTGAAAACGAAGTTTGTATTCGGAAACAGCACTAAATCGAATTATTCAAAAACATAAAAGAATTTTGCAATGAAGGTTTTTCAAACACAATGAATCAAATGAAGTCATCTCATAATTCATGAGAATTAACGAAAACTAAGTAAGATACTAAAATGATTTCAAATGTATCTAGAAGATAAAGATTTCTACTTTACAAATTCATGGTACAATTTATTGTTAAAGAATATATTGTCTTTTAACTTAGACTTAAAAAAACAGTTTTTGGTTGTATTTAGCATTCTAGAATGGCGTTTTAGCAACTTTAAAGGCGAGATTAGAATTCAGGACACCTTAACCTTTTAAAAAAGGATTGTTTTCTTTGTGCACCAGGAATAAAATTGACCAATTTAATCATTACGATAAGTTTTTATTTCTCTCAGAGCTTCCGTTAAAATTGATGTCAGAAACAAAATTCCCAGCGTTTTTACTAAAACAATATTTTTCTATTAGGACATTTTAGTCCAGTACAACATTTATACTTGTTCTAAAAAATCATACCTAAAGTAGTATTATCGACATCATTGCCTTTAACTTTGTTTTGTTTGCATTTTTGTTGCACAAGAAAACCGGCAATGTCCGGCTGCGCCACCACCGCTACTGCTAGCTCGGTATTGGCATCTGCATACCATAAGATACCGCGCGAGTAAGATACCTTATTTTCATTCTTATTTTTCATCTCTCAAAAGATTTCTCAAAGATTAACGCTAAAGAACTCAAGAAAGAATGAAGAAGTTTTTTTTTAGACTTTTTTTGACGACGACGGATAGCGAAAAGAACAGACTAAATAATCTCTTCTAACTGCGTGCGCGGCTGACGCGGCGCGGCGCATAGTGTGCTTAAAATTCACAGCAGTATGGGTAGAAGTAGGTAGAGGTATATTGCAACAACATAGAACCGCTAGGTATTTAGCGTTATTTCTTTTCGGTCGTTCTACCTCTATTCTATTCCTCTATCCAACTTCGAGTTCGTTCGGCGGCTGCGGCGGCGGATGTTGCTTGCATAGTCGCTATACCTACATAATACGGAAAAGAACGTATGCGAACGAAGTGTTGTAGATTAAGTGTGTAGAAAAACAACTTGAAAATAATAGCTGCGGCAGTAAAATCAGCAGCAGCAACAGAAAAAGCAGGAGCGCAGCGGTAAGAGCGTGCATTTTTAATAGCAGCAACAGCAGCAGGCTACTAGCATCGTGATGTGACGCTGAAGATAGTAGAAAACGGTTCTGTGTTTTTTATATACGTATATTCATTTCTATAGAATGATGTGCATACTAAGCGGCTCATTATAGCAGGTCTGACTTCGCGCAGTATTTGTCTCTTTTCCATTCAGGCAAATTGACGTTTTTTTTTTAAGTTCAACGGTATACACGCACGTACCATGTGCGGTTGTGTAAAGTGAAGACGAGGAAAATGAATATATGCATGAAACTCGTCGTCGCAATGAATACAAACAATTTTTACACAAATTTCATTTTGAAATAATCTTGTTGCCAACGATAGGGTATTTATACCTTACCTTGCCTACCTACCTATCTACAATACTGTACATCTTCCCAGCTAAGCTGAAAATCCAAACCTAAACCAACGAAACCAACTATTGGCAAATTGTTCAAGAAATACAAAAACAACAACAAAATTGTGCAATTGAGTGTAAAATTAAAATTTGTAATTTTTGTTTTTCGTCAAATCTCTCTTCTTTTTGGAAAAAAAATAACTTTTAAAAAAGAGCAAAGGCAATCTACAGGTGGTATAATAATTTGATTTGGTTTTCTAGCAAATCGATTTTGAATATTATAAATTTTTCAATATTATAGGCAGACATTTATTTTGTATAGATATATTTTTTATGATAGATAGTTTAGATATAAGATTTGGTATCATAAAGGATAAATCTATGTATATTGTATATGTATAAATAAGTTTTTCTATCAACGACACGACCGAGCGACGGATGACTGACGCGAGGTGAAATAAAATTGAATGCCAATTTTTGTATTTACTAAAACGGTGATAGTAATTTTGGTTGTAAGAAAATTGAAATGAATATTTTCTTTCAAACAAAATCCAATCAAATTTCTTTGAATTTCAATGAATGGAAAACCGCAATTGTCTAGCCTATTATACCCCATCAAAAGACTAATCCCTTCTTTCCAAAGTCATGTCAAGATATATTTCGAAGACCGAAGGCTGGTGATCTGATGGTTTATCTCACCGAACAATGGAACAAATTTTTACAATTTTTGGAGAAAGTAAGACCATAGAATTTGGAATCAGACCCTTTTATTAAAAATGTGTGCGTTCGGTTTTGAGGAATCCCTTCTTCATTGGTTTAGAAATTAGATTTCGTACCGTTCAATACAAGGAGTATTGGAAAGATTCAAGTCTAAGAATCACAAAATAAATGCTGGTGTGCCTCAGGGCTCTGTTCTGTCTCCGACATTCTTTCTAATGTTTATTAATGATTTCTTGTCTGAAAATTCTAATTCACTTACCAGCTTTGCTGACGATAGTATCCATATAGTATTCATTTTCTTTTTAGATTCACAACCCTGCTCTTTGGATGTGGATCTTCAACGGCAATGTATGATAAGCTCATGAAATTGTAACCTTGACAGGATTGTTAAATTTAATGGTCGAAAAACCAATGCTGCCTAATGTATGTCGTTCAAAAATTGTTTATCACCTTTCCCACTATCTATAGTAGCACTTGCATCAAGTAGACTAAAAATCTCAAATTCTCGGTGTATGTATCTCCGATCACATCTTGTGAAAGGATCACATACGCGACGTCATCAAAAATGCCGGTAGACGTTCGGGTTTTCTAAGGCGATATAAGAAGTTTTTCATCCTCTCTTATCAGGGTATTATCTACAAGACTTATGTATATGCGTCCAAAGCTTGAATATAATTCCCATCTCTGGGCTGGTGCTCCTGAAACTTACTTAAGTCTCTTGGACAGTATTGAACGTACATAGAGCATTCAAATTGATTGGTGATTATATAATCACCGAATAATTTACATCGCTTAGACGCACTGTCCTAAAGATTCTTGGTTCACCATTTTTTAACGTTATTCATGTTTTAAAGGATTTTGCTCTGGAGAAAAAGCCAGTTGCATTATTCCTTTCAAGCAATTCAACCGTAGTACTGATGCCTCTAGGAATGATCATCAGTATATCCTCGAGCACAACTTCGGTCGTACTGTCATGTACAGAGATTCGTTTTTAAGCCGTACTACGCGAATGTGGAATGCTGTGCCACACTTTGTATTTCCCAGTCATTGCGTCCTTTCCAGCCCCTTTCTCCTTTTTCTAATGCTCACACTGTGTCTTGACATAACAAGTTTAACATAAACCCCTTGGGCTTATTATAAAAAAAAAATTGTTGAGACCGTAAATTTGTTGTCTCGGGAATCACAATGGTTGAATATTTATATATTTTTGATCCCGCTGAGTCAACAGAAAATTATATAATCATTTATACGTATTCTTAAACCCAATTTAAGTCCAAGTTAGGTGATTTTTAGCAGTCATTAAAATGTTTAATAAAATCTGATTTCTTAAATCCCCAAAATTACTATTTTTTTGGTCTCTATGTTGACCTCGACTTATTTGGCTCCTTACAATAATATTATTATTTTAAAGGGTACTCATAGGCATATTTCAACGTAGAATCATACAAAGAAAGAAATAGCTTCTGAAGGAACTAGGTTAACATCTGACGAGCTTCAAACCTTTCAGATAATTAACTTTCAATCAATACCAAGAATTTGTTAAGACAAAAACGAAAAAAGGTTTTTTAATGTATTTGACCAGAGGTTATAATATATTTAAACCAGACAAGACAAAAAGCCATCCACAGATGAAAGGTTATTTAGATTTATTTTAAGTCGCTTTTTTTAGTTTTTCTACGAACTCACCCGGAAAACGTTATTCTGACTTTTGTATTCGCAAATGTGTGATAAATAAACCAACATAACATCACTTTCACAAAAATAAAACATGTAAAACAGTTTAAAACAAAAAGAAAATCAATGCAATAAAAAAGTGCGTATACGCCCAAGTGTACCTATACCAGTTTTATCGTTGTTTTAAAAAGATTAATACAACAAAACTTGACAGTTTTATTTATGATATAATTGATTATTTTTCCCAAAAAAAAAAATAAAGAACAAAACCCATTCAAATATAGAACATCATCTATTGAAATGAAATAGAAAAATTTACAATACTCTTGAGTTTGTATGATTTCCTTCAAAGATTCTCAATGTGAACAACAACTCATCTCCTCCCTCCATTAGTACAAGTTTTTGTTTCTAAAAGTTATTTCTTTTTTTGTTGTTGAATGTGTGACTGTTATAGATGAATTTTCAAAACAACAACAACAAAAAAAACCATAAGTCATTAATCACTGATTTGGCATAAATTATAACATCAAATAACAAAAAATAAATAAATAAGAAATAAGTTAATGTACATTTTTCATCTTTTAGTGGAAATTTTATAGATATTTCATTTTATTTCTATGGTATGGAAACTATGTCGTCTAGATGAGATATGAAAAGCACTTGTATGTTCTTTTTTTTTTCTTAATTTTATTATTAAGTACATAAATAAGATCCCATTAAGAAAACACCCAAAATGTCTTCTTTTAAATGAGGCATAAAAACTATGTGTACTATTAAGTCGAACCAAAACAAAATCAAATTATCTTATTTATGATATTTTTATCTTTCCATGAAGTGAATTTATGAGTTATTCTTCTCTCAAACCATTACGAAAATATTTTAATAATAAAATAAGAGGAAAAATTGCTATGCAAAATAATCACATTCAATAAAAATGCCACTTAATGAGATTTTTTGGTAAACTTTCCAAAATGAAAAAAAAAAGTATTTTTTTTTTGAAAAAAGAAAAAAAACCTAATTTTGGAAATTGCTTTGATTTCAAAAAATGATGTACAATATTTTTCTATTTTTTACTTAGTTACGTAATTCAAGGAAAAAGGAAATTGTCTGTCAATTGAAATTTTTTTTCGCCTGTTGATTTGTTTCAATTTTCTAATTTAGTTGTTAATAGAGTGTGCTTTTATTTAGTTTTGACGAGTTGCCCACATTTACTTTTGTGTGGTTAATAATTATTGAAAATTATGTATATATTTTTTTAAATAAACCCGAAACAAAGGTGGGTCTATTTATAAATAAATAATAAGTTTGTCTGCTAAGATCATGTCATTAAAATAAATCAGATAAATATCTTCTTTTTTTTCAATAAATATAGAAGTTTTGCTCAATGTCAAAATGTAAAAACAAAAAAAGAAAACATTTAAGTTTCTTTACATCGCAAAGTAAGTTCTAATTTTTTAAAACATTGATTATTTTCAAAGTATTTACCTAGTCGTCCCATAAATTCTGACTTCAAGACCGTATTACTTAAACCATCCATTTGATATAAAATGTTTATGCCACATCATTAAATCATTTTAAAACTGTTGTTCTTAGGCTGTAATGGTTTGATTGAAAGCCTTACTCCTAAGTGTCCCATTCCGCAATTTTTGGGAACGAATGTGAAAACGGTTTTGTACCATAGAGATGTGGTAGGGGGTTTGGTAAAAGGTTTAACAAGTACCCTCTTCAATATAGAGAGATAGATGGATACTTCTAAAGGATTCTGGTGTAACAAACAAAGCTCAGACAACACAAAAGTGCCTTAGGGTCAATGTCGTAAGTTTTAGAGAAGCTTAAGATTATTTTTTGTGGTCAGAATTGGAGAGCGTGCTAGAAAGACTTCTAACAGGAATTTTTAAATTCTTAGGAAAAAATTAACGGAAGCAGTGCCAAAATGTCAGTAAAAACAGTGCCTGCCACTATGGGTCCGATGGCCACAACGTTTAAGGGCTGGTTTTAAAGCTGAGGTCGGTCACTTAGAGTAAAACCACTTTTTTAATTAAACTAATATTATCGCCAAATCAATGAAACAACAATGAATTCAAAATGTATGCTTGCAATAGAACTTATGGCACGACTAGGTACATTGAAAATCTGTCAACAAATACCTAATTCAGAGACAATACACACCCATTGTAACATAAGCAAAAACATAACAAAACCGCAACTAATTAATAGAGAACATGAATGCGAATAACATAAAAACTATATAATAGTAATAAATTAAAGACATCAAGCAAAAATAAAGAATTTTATGTTTGTTTTTATTTTGTGGTTAAGATTTTATCATTGTAATGATGTATCACCAAATTCAAGTCAAGTACAATAAAAATTCAGCCCTTAAAAAAATTGGTAGCTCTGAGTACTCGTAAATCCAATTAATGTGACAGTGAGACTTTTTGTTGCAAACTTTTTTTTATAGTGTTTACATACATGAAGATAATTTTTTGCCAAACATCCTTGCGAAAATTAAAATGTCAATTAACACCTCAAATAGAATGTAACACGCACGATTTATTTCAAGTGTGTTTTGTTGTTTTTTTTATATTGCGTATGAATGTAGAATTAAAATTTTGTCATTGATTAAAAATTAATTTTAATACGAAGTACAAATATCCGTACATTTCTGTAAATAAAACATGCAACAATAAAAATTCAATAAAAACCGATTCGAAATTTACTTTTGTGCTTACGATAAATAAATGTAATATGTAGTGTACTAGGAAGTAAACAAAACATCATGTTCGAAATATGGATGTAGGTTTTTACTTGCGACATAAAGGAACTATGTATGTATGTATATGGCAAGTTTTGCATTCATATAATATTTCGAACTCGAGATTTTAATCAAACATGACATTACGATGGTAGAGAAGTCGAAAAAAATTGGGTCCCTCGAATCCGAATATCTGTCTGTCTGTCCTCGCCACTACAGCCCAAACCATTGGGTCGATTGAGCTTAAATTTGGAAATGAAGGTTTTAAGCCGATTCGCGTCAAGCGTTTTTTTAAAACTGAAAACAACAGTCCTCAAATTTTGTGGTCAAAAACCGAAAGTTCGAATTTTATCAATAACGAACCGGTAGATTTTTCTTTAAATTTTCTCTTAACATTTTTTTCTTAATTTGGCTTCTTTCAATAAAAAAAATGTTTGTATTGCTCCAGAAAGGTACCCCCCATAAAACTCATATTTTGTTTTTAAGTTAACTTAAGAACTAATTTAATTTCAATATATTTTTTGTTTTTGTATAAGCTCTTATAGTGTCTCAATAATATTTTATGATCAAAAATGTCATCGTTTTTTAATTTTGGGTTTTTAAAATAATATTACAAGTTTTCTTTTCGAAAATCGATACCTAGAAAGTTCTTAATAACTCTATACTAAAAATATTTGTTAACTGAAATTAAAAATTTTATGTATAAAAAATCAATTAAAAAAAAACCCACTCTGACGAATTTCAAATACAAATTTTGAAAAATGAAGATTTTTGGAGAAAGTGGAATTTTAAATTTATGAAAATAATCTTTTTTGCAGGCACATTTTTAAATCTTAAAATTCAGGAAATATTTTTAAACAGACTCTTTGGGTACATGAGCAAATTCGTGTCACCCAGCCATGAATTTTATTTTATATTATATTCAAAAGTTTGAATATTATATTTTATATTTGTTTCTAAATTTTGATTTAATTTAATTTTTAATTTTTCGACTTATTTTTAATAAATGTTTAGACGTCTTATTTAAGATTATATTTATTAGTTTGGATATTTATGCATGTATTCTAAATGCCTTTTGTTTTTCTACTCATTTTTATTTATACACATATTTTTTAGACTTTTATTTAAGTTTATAAAAGTTTAAATGTTTATTTTATTTGTATTTGTTTAATTTTATATTTGATTTTTCAACTTTTTTTTTTATTTTTATCTGTCGTTTTATATTATATCTTTTATTATATTTATGATTTATATTTAACGTTTTTTTAAATGTTGGTATTTTTTCTCAAATGTACATACGTTTGCAATTTTTACAATCCCGTAGGAAGCTATTGTAATCGGCCCCGTTTTTTTACTTATTTAACAAAAAAAAAGGCAAACATTTTGTTGGCTCCAAATATATATTAAAGATTATTAAGTGGTACCAAATTGGTACAAATATTTGTCACCTCGAATATTTTGTAAATTAGAAAATATTTTACCTCCAAAATAATTGTATGCATCGAAGAATTACGTTTTTGACATCTGGTAAAATTTTTAGAAAAATCCAGTGACAGTTTTTTTAGAAAAATAAAAACCTAACAAAAAATACTGCTAAAAAATGATTTTCGACTTGAATATCTTCGCAACAATTAAAGATATTGGGGCAAACTCATCTAAAATAAAAATCTTAGCTCTGTTAAGACTTGAAAACTCGCAGATGTTGGTAAATTTCTAATTGAAGTTCAATCTTCATGTTTAGAAAGTAGTAAACTTGGCAGTTTTTTTTTATCGAATCGATACCTTTCATAGCAATCGTCGTCATCCGATTCAAAGGGGTTGATTCGGGTACCATTCCAACATCCATTAAAATAAAATTTTGGAAAATGCTTAAATCTATTGACATTTCAATTTTTGTTTTTATATTTTCAAATAAAATCTATTCCAATCTAATTTTCCCAATTAGTTTTTTGTTTTTATTTTTGACGTTTTATAGAATTAAAAACAGCTTACACATATATGAAAGGGCCTAGAAGGACCTTTATAATAATTTCCAGTCAAAAGGGCTGTTGAAAATGTCTAGGTCGTATTTCAATAACAACGTCTCGATTCTAGATTCACTTTTCACTAGACGAAAATTATTTATTGTTTTTGTTTCGTTTTCAAACAATCCTTAACGACGTTTTCAAAGCTTATCGATCTCCTAATAACAAACTTACAAAGTTTCAATTTGTAAATATCTTTATCTATCATATATGTTCCCTCGTGTTTGTTTTTAGACTCCAGGCTATTGTTTAAATTAAAAATAGGTTTAGATTGTCTATGAACAACGTAAACCAATGTTTAGTTTAGCAAAGACAAAATCAGAACTTATCAAAAAACTATGAATATGGCCTATTGAATTCAAACTAATTTTATTTTCTAAAAAAAAATCACTTTTAACATTTTGTAAAATTAATACAAAAAAAGAATCTTCAAAAAATACTGCACAAATACTTCAAAAAATACTGACTCGAATACTTCGAGAACAAATGAAGGTATTGACTTCAGAATTATTTATGTAATTTCATTATATTCAAAATATTGTTTTTAACATAAGCTGATTATTCTCTTAAGAAAAATTTAATCGACTTTTGAAATAAAAACTTTCAAAAAAATGTTACTAAAAATAGGTAAAATTGGTTTCCAACTTGAATGTCTCGAGAACAAAAACAAACATTGAAACCAGATTTATTTTATCATAGGCAAAATATTATTTACTTTTAATTCTTTCATTTAGAATTATCTAATTTACAACAACAACAAACGAGGTTTCGGTTTAATTATCTTGAAAACAAAGAAATCTTTTGACTTGAAACTTTTTTTTATCGTACACAAAATGTTGTTAGTAATATTTTTTAAAACTAAGAAATATCGACAGACGAGACAGAATAAGAATTAAGTATGGGTCACATCCAAACCTAATTTTTTGTATGAAGTATTTTATGATAATATATTATTTACATTTTTGTGTAATTTAATTTTTTGCATTTTTCGTAATTTTTATATTAAGTATATTTTTGTATGATATATTTTAGTATTATTTATTATGTTTTAATAGATTTTTTAACATTTAGAATATTTTATATATTTAATCTATTTAATTTTAATTAATTCGTCTTTAGAATATTTTATAACCAATCTGAATATAAATAACCTTAAGAGTTATGCTATGAGCAAGTTCATAATACGCAATCATGCAAATTATTTCTATAGAAATATTGTTTTCCTTTTTTTATTTATTTTCAACCGCAAGACTAAAAATAATATGTTCATATGTATACAAGACAATATAATGCCAACAAAATTATGTGCAATGAAACCATAAAAATGAAATGAGTAGATAACTAGACTTCATATGTCATAAACACTTCACATCATTTGATTGGGGTGCAATTTTACACCAGTTGGTGATGTGTAGTTTTCAAGTAGTTTTGTTATATTAACAAAGTATTGATTTTCCTCAGCAACAAAAAAAAAATAGTACATATTTGTTTATCAATGGTTGTATATCTGAATATGAAAACTCAAGTAATGGTTCTAGAACAAAATTTAAAACAAAATATATAGATTTGAAAAATTTTAGAGACTTCTTATGCCAATTCAATCAAGTGACAAAGAGTGTTATCATGAAAAAAAAAATCTCTGAGGTCAGTTTCATTGGATTAATCAACTTTATAAAATAAAGTTGAGATACAACTGGAGGTAGATACTATATGTAATGTGTACATACCTGCACTATCAACAAAAACATACATTCGCATCTTGTTCAATTTGGTTGATTGCGTGTTTGAGTATGTGTGATGGTGTATATTTTTAAATTATTTATTTATTTTCTGTTTATCTCTTTGCCAGTTGAATAAGAATAAAATTAAATTAAATATCTGACAATCTCTCAGATACGATTGTACTTCTTTTGATAAGTTTGTGGGTAAAAAGAATGTTAACGTGTTGGTTGGTAGAATGGATAACTATTTCAAGAAATCATACAAAATTGTAGCTATGGAAAATATGAAACATCATAGCTACAGTTGAAAATTGTTTGAAACGAATAATCATTGACTTATGAAAATATTGTTGTACAGCTACGACCTTATCATTGTTTTCGATTTAAATCAACACCCATTTTAACTTAGCATTTATGGTATTAAACTTGAAAAAGTTTCAATACAGAATATGTACCTAATTATGTAGTAATGAAAACAATGTATGTAATAGGATTATAGTAAGTGGTGACATGGAAAACAAGAATGCAATAAATTTGTTAAATACAAAGTATTATGCATAACTTTCCAGCTTTGTTTTCTCCCTAGCAAAATTGTTCATCTACATTTTGTGTGAAACACTAGTAATTAGGTACTTTTTAATTTTTGTATATTTTATTCGCAAAATGTATGAACGTATTTTAGAACATAGAAATATATTTTAATTAGCCTTAATTAGAAAGAGAATTAGAATACAATTTAGTTTACAATTGTATACAATTGCATCTATCTTTAAAAGTGGCGCCCAACGCAAAACACTTTTAAACTGAGACAATGTATTTCTTAATCCTTATTCAAATTTGTATAACATTATTTTTAAGAAGCAAAACGGATGTTAGATCTAAGTTGTGTTCAATAACTTCTTACATTAAAACTTGTTTACTGCTTAGATGTACTTACACCTACACATTTATAAAAATTTGGTAGCTTTATAAAATAAAATATTAATAGATTATATTTAATGACAAAAACTAATCTTAAATTGCACCCAAAACGATGAACTTTACAACTTTCAAGTGGTAGTACTTGTTTTGACCATTTTATGACTAGAAAGAAGATACATTTATTGTCTTGACATGTTTTATTTTAAGTTTAAGCTAGCTTAAGAAGCTGCAATAGATCACCATAAATAGGATTTGAATGAAGAAAAAAACTCTTAAATGGCGCCCAACGCCGAACTTAACTGTTTATGAACATTAACTACAGTTATAGTTTCCGGAATATGTAATTCATGAGTTTTTTGTTGTATTTATAAATACCTTTAGTTCATTACTTTCCCTTTAATTCCTTTTAAAATTCCTCATCCTAAAAGAATTTCATTAACACTAAGGAATTCCCCCATCTGGGTTTATTCATTTGATTTTTTGTTGTCTTATTTTTTTCAAAATACAATAAAATAACAAACAAAAAAATATGTTGAAAATAAATTGTCGTAAAGGCGTACACAGAAAATTTTTGCCGAGTGCATTCCACTTCAATACTAATCCCAATGCCCTTACCACAATAATATGTATAAAGCTCATCGTAGTAGCTGCAAATATCATCAGCCAAACACCACCATACTCTTGATAAGCAACTAAACTCTGGGCAATCGAAAAAACAAGAATTCCGTCACACACATGCATCATTTTACTCGCTCTTTCACTCTACATACTAAGACTAACTATATGACACCAGCAGCGGCAGTGGCAGCGCAGCGTTGCCACAGTGTTACAAGTGTAACACAAATTTTCTACTTATTCTTAATTTTTTTCTAGTTTTGAATGTTAATTTAAGGTCAATAAGGTGAAAACACATTATTAAAAAATATTTTTTCAAAATTTTAATAATTTTTTTTTAAATAATTACAAAACTATGAGTATTAAAATAAAATGTTTGTTCAAGCAATATTTTCGGTTATTCTGAAAATGATTTAAGATTTAAATATTTTTTTAAATTTATTTTGTTAATCGATCTTTAAGATCTGCGGCAACACTGTATGACACATTCTCGCGAAAAGAATAAAAACAACAAAAACTCACATTTACACATGGCATACAAAAGTAATGTACCCTTGCTAAATGTGTGTTGCGTTCTGTTCTGTGTTATTTAAACTTTTAAGCGGAAGAAGAAACGAAGTGAAATAAATTAAAAATAAATAAGAACCATACAGCAATAAATACATATGCACATATGTATGCACATACATATGAACATATGTGAAATGAAAATAATGATATGGAATATTGCATTGCTTTTTAGAGTGACCAGACTCTCAATTATCATCATAATCCAGGATGGAAAATGGATGATAACTTTTAAAGTTAAATATTGGGAATACTTGTAGTCTTGGCAAACATTTGTACCAGTAAAACATTTTGTTTGCGAAAGCCAAATATTTCACCTAAACTTTTTGAAACTTCAGTGCTCACCTTAAGTAAACTTGGTTCCACAAAACTGATCAAAAAACCGTAATAATAGAAAGGCTCATCAATTTACACTTAGTCAAATTACACTGTTAAATGTAGAGATTACTTTTTTAGCCACACAGCATGAATGTGGATTGCTCTACCATGATCAATATTTCCATAACTTCTGTATAGCAAATTTCTACATGAGCCAAGCACCATACATTCAAAAGAGAATTTTTGATGCTGAATGAAAATTATCTCGTTTCTTAAGCACAAAAATGGCTCCGAGACAATCTCCAGTAGCTTCTGTAGAAAACAACTCATGAGAACAGAAACAACACAAAAATGTTTTTGAACATTTTATGCAAATTAAACTTTTTTTTTTTAAATATCAACTTTATAAATTATTTGTGTTTCTCTTTAGTAAGATTCAAATAATTATAAAACGATTTGGAACTATTTATTTGATATAATAGATTTAATCCAACAATGATCCCTAGCTACATTAATAGATCTGGACTTTTATTGGTAAGAAAGCAAGTGAATACTCGTTCTCAATTATCATTCAATTCCAAAACGGCACACTTAACAAGATTGCCAAGATTTTTTTACATAAATTCAAACTTTCGAGTACAAGTAAAGTTCCCAATACCTATAATGTTAATAAGTACACTAATCATTACACATTACACAAAAATGTAATCATTACAAAAAAATGTAATCATTACACAAAAATGTAATCATTACACAAAAATGTAATCATTACACAAAAATGTAATCATTACACAAAAATGTAATCATTACACAAAAATGTAATCATTACACAAAAATGTATTCATTACACAAAAATGTAATCATTACACAAAAATGTAATCATTACACAAAAATGTAATCACTACACAAAAATGTAATCATTACATAAAAATGTAATCATTACACAAAAATGTAATCATTACACAAAAATGTAATCATTACACAAAAATGTAATTGAATAATATTTTCGTCCATTACATTTAATACGCTATTAGAAAATAGTGTCCTGAAATGTAAAAATCTTTTATGTGTGTTACTTAGAATTAATAGATAAATAAGGAAAATGAATAACCTAGAATGTAATTTAAGAAAGTTTTTTACCCTCAAGAACTTGTAGAAACCCATTACAATTTTGAATTAAACGTAGTTAGTAAAGGCATTTTTTCAATTACAATTAAAAGTTATTAAAATGTTATGTAATTATTGTTTCCCCAATTCCGCTCTGTTTATACTTATTTGACTTCCTCGGATCTCCCGACAATTTCAAGATTAGCTGGGTCAACTTAGACACATAAGTTAATCTTGCTATGCCTGCCAGAGAATAACTTCTTCTGGATTGCATGTGAAAAGAGGGGAAATTTAGATCAATATCCTTTGCATTTTGAGTATTAAAAAAATATTTAATGGATTCGGATAAACATCCAGTTATTCTGACTTTTAATAAAACCTGTGCGAGTTGATACATTGACTAAAACCGTTAAAAAAAAGGAAAAGATCATTTTCTTTTATTTTTGTTTTTTGAAATGTTAAAGGGCTAACGTAAAATAATTCTTCATTTGATTGAACTATCTTAAGTGATTTGGTCTACCAAGCTTTTGATGTACCTTAAGTCCGAAAGTTACTGTATTATATACTATCATTAATTTTTTATAAAAATATTACTTTGGCTAAGATTAATTAATTGCTACTTGCATTTGTGTAAAAAAAAAAACACTTCTTCAGATCTCAAGTCTTAAAACCTTCTTGGATCACATTTAATTTAAGTTTCATCGACTTGACCAAAGATCATTAAATGCTTTCAATTAAAAAATCTACACCTGGTCATCTCCCAACACACCAGAAAAGAAAACAAAAAACACAAGAACAATAAAAACAAGTTGTGGGAGAACCCCTGGAATTGAAGTCAACTATTTAAACAAATTCTCCTGTATTCGAATCTAATTTGATTACAAATTATGATAAATTGTTTTTTCGCTTGATAATGACATTCCACTATAATTATTATACATCAAAAACTGTTACAAATTGTGACCAACAAAATGGGGACCATAAATTGATCCATGTCTTGTCAATGTTAAACTTAAAGTGTTGTCAATTTGACACCCTCTCTGACATACCTCTCCTTTTTTTTCGATCTGAAATCTTATTGGTTCCGGATTAAACAGACTACACCGAGTGTGTTTCGTTAAGTTTTGTATTGTTTTATTATATTATTATTATTTTCCTGTTCTTATTCTCTGTGGTAGTGATGACGATGATGACCAACAGCGCAAAAGCAACAGCTCAGCAAAACTCAGCGAAACGTCAACGACCTCAAGACCTTGAGCACATTATAAAACAAAATAAAAATAAATACGTATTTCCATCTTGATTCCTGAATTATTTGTACAAAATTTTGAGATTCAATTGTTTTTAGGTGTAGGCAGACTAGGTAAGTTGAACTGTTACATTTGTTGGTAAAACTTTTGGTTCAAGAGCTTGTTTGAATTTTCCTCGAAGATCTTGAATGTTTTGATCTTCTTCTATATATGCTAATGATAATAACAATAATCAACTTCTAGAGTAAAAGGTATTTCTTCCGTATAATCGTTCTTTTTGTTGCTGCTGAAGTCAAAGTAGGGATATAGCCGTCTTCTATATCAGAAGATACATTTTCCGCATACGTGTATTGATGCTAGTATCATATGAGCGTATCTAGGTAATGTATACAAATGGAAGAATTCTATAATTAGATTCAATTATAAAAAAGCAATGGTTTTCTTCCTTTTTTGTATCATTTTGTTTTTTTTTTTTATTCTTCGATCGACGCACGACGCGATGATATTGTGAGAAATTGCAATCAAGTTGGATTTACATTTATTTTCTTTTGTATTTTTATTTTAATAAGCAACTGAAGTTTATGTATTAACTTATATTCTTCTTTTCATTTCACATGATTAGTTATCATACTTGACATTGAGTATAAAGGAGAATATAGGTGTATAAATATATGTATATTATGTACAAGTATATAACCAGTTTAAGACAATCTATTTTAAGTCACGATTATTTTTGTGATGGAAAATTATATTTTTACCATAGAAAACTGGAAAGATCAAATATTCTTGATATGAATAATCATTAAATGGCGCCCAACAGTGATGAGAATAGAGATTATATAAGATTAAGCTTATGAGTTATTAATATTTGAATGCTATATTTTCTTATAGGCTTGCAAGAAACATTAACGATATGTTTTCTTTTTAATTTTATTAGAAAATACAAAACCTTGTATAATTTAGCTTTCTTAGAGTATACTGATACTTCCCAAGTTTGAAGTGAATATCTCCTGTTCTCATTTTTATCAGTTGTGAATTATTCATGTAAAGAGTGATATTTAAGAGCTATCGGAAATTATATAAATAAGAAAAACTATAAAATTACAAAAAAAAACTTATACAATCTCCATCGAAACTGAACTCGTCTTGTTCAAACCACATAATAGGCAAGTCAAGATCTCATTTTTTAGCAAAAAAAGCATTCTAATCACAGTAAAGTTGCAATTCGTATAATCTTCAAAGAAATGCGGCCAATAATTCCGTCAGCCCATATCCACATCTAACAGTGATTTTTTCTTAATAGAGTACTGGTTGCCATTTACTCCAAATACGGCAGTTTTGCTTGATCACGTATCAATTCAACCTGAAATTAGCTTTATCCACAATTTTTTAATAAAAAAGCTCGCGATGAACTTTTTAACAGAGAACGCATTTTAATAGTAAAATTCAATAATTTGCAAGCGTTGTTCGTTTGTTAGATGATTCGTGGTTAAATTATAGACCAAAATAAAAGTCTTTCACACACAAAACATTATGAGCTGTCAAAACCAGTGCCAGTAAATCACCATAGAGGTTTTTGTTTTTCCTTTTTTAAAAGTTGTAGAATTGATTTTTCTAAAAAATTAACTAAAAGTTAACAACAACATTTTGAATTTGATAAAATAAGTTCGATTTTGATATCTCTTTCTATTCTTTAAATAATATAGTCAAAGATTTTTTTTTAAGCAGCATTTTTTGAAAGTCTTAATTTCTTATAACAAGAAAATATTGCCTGTTTTTTTTCTAAGAAAATAAAATTATGT
Organism: Eupeodes luniger; assembly: GCA_951509635.1. Lineage (NCBI taxonomy): Eukaryota > Metazoa > Arthropoda > Insecta > Diptera > Syrphidae > Eupeodes > Eupeodes luniger. Next base: position 120,300,483 of record OX608073.1, on the reverse strand, counting down.
TTTCTATAGAATTAAATAATTTTAAGACTCGAGATATTCGAGTCGAAAATCAATTTTTAACAAATGTTTCAAGATTTTTTTTTTGTAAACTATCAATTGGACTTTTCTTCGAAATTTTACCAACTGTTAAAAACACAAACATTAAAACAACCTATTGTTGCGGGTTTAAGAATTTACTAGTTAGCAATTTTCTAAATATTCAGCAATTTACTTAGGGAGTCTAAAATTTAAACTTTTCGTTTTGCTTACTAATAAATTGCTAATTATTTAAAAATGAGCATCCAAACATTTCTAAAAAGTGACATTTAGTGAAAATAACCAAAGCAAATACGCTTAAACGGACCTTTTAAATGGAATTCCCAACTGTTGACTGGACCATTATACATCCACTGCTTTTATCATATGTCATATGGATTTAGCAAATTGCTAAAAGTTTAAAGTAGCCATTCCGTGATTTTAACTTTAGCAAATTGTTAAGAGATAGTAAGATGTTTAAATCGTATAAAATTCGGTAAATCATCTCTTAAGCTTAGTGAAGCACTTTTCAAACTGTGCAGCGACAAAAAGCCTGGTCCTGATGGAGTCTCTCCTATTGTCTTAAAAATGTGTGCTGCAGCACTTTCAGAACCTCTTACCTATATTTTTAATTGTTCCCTTTCTAAAGGTGAATTTCTTTCTGATTGGAAAAGGTCTTTCATAATTCCAATTCACAAATCGGGCCCCAAGCAGGAAATATGCAACTATCGTCCAATCTGTAAATTGTCAACGATTCCGAAACTTTTTGAGAAGCTTGTTTCCGATAAGTTATCATTTTTACTCAAAGAAATAATATCCCCTCTTCAGCACGGTTTCGTTTCCGGTAGATCAACAACTACCAATCTCACTGTTTTTTCCAATTTCGTTATTAATGAAATTGAGAAAGGATATCAAGTAGACGTGATCTATACCGACTTCGCCAAAGCTTTTGATAGAGTCAGCCACTCAATTCTTTTAAATAAATTGTTTAGGATTGGTTTTCATTCTAACATTTTGAAGTGGTTAACATCGTACCTTTTAGGATGCATTCAAGTTGTAAGTGTTAATAATTTTCTCTCGAGTCCCGTTTATGTGTCTTCAGGTGTTCCTCAAGGAAGCCACCTGGGACCATTACTTTTTCTTATTTATATTAACGACATACCTGATACATTCTTAAATTCATATTGTCTTTTGTTTGCTGACGATCTGAAATTTTACAGGTGCATTAGAAAAAATGATGATTGCCTTCTTCTTCAAAATGACCTTAACAGGCTTACGGATTGGTGTAAGATTAATCAATTATCTTTGAATGTTTCCAAATGTCAATGTTTTTCATTCTACCGTACCCATACTATAATACTCATTCATTGAAATTAGAAAATGTCCAAAAAAAATTAACTAGGTTTGTCATATGGAAACTTGGATGGAATATTGAAATGCCTCCATATACAACAAGGCGTCTACTTATCGGGTTTGAATTACTTGAGAATAGACGTTAGATCTTCTCAGTTTTGTTTATTAGCGATATACTATCACATCATATCAACTGTCCCTATCTCTTATCTCTAATTGATATAAATATACCATCTCGTCCTTTAAGACAGTATAGCCTACTCCGTGTTAGATACCATAGGGTGAATTATGCCTGTAATGAGCCGATAACTCGATGTGTCAAGGAATTAAATTCTATATCGAACTCTTTTGATTTTCATGTTAGTAGAGTCACTTTGAAAATTAATCTTGTGTTTTATTTCTTAAATAAGTAATGTTAATAATTATGTATATTTTGTTTTATTATTTTACTTATTCTGTTAATATTACTTGTAAATGTATTATCAAAAACTGTTTTTGTGAAACTTATTTAAAAGTAGTCTGTAAGAGAATTTTGTAATCTCTGTTTGACGAAATAAACTAAACTAAACTAAACTAAATAGCTTAGAATGGCATCAACATTTAATATTCATTATATGATTAATTTAGTTTGAATAAAATATCTTTAATTGTTACAAAGATATTCGAGTCGATAATCACTTTGCCCCAACTTTTAGTAGTAGTTTTTTTAGGTTACTTTCTCTCTGACCAGATGTCAAAAAACAAAATTTTTGATGCATACAATTATTTTGGAGGTTATATCATTTTATGTTCGAAAAATTTTCGAAGTGACAAATATTTATTTAAAATAACATTTTTTGAATTTTTTTTAGAGTATCTATACCAATTTGGTATCACGTCACAATGTATAATATAAAATTTAATTGAAATAGCTAGCGTTATTCTGCCCATAATCTCGTAAAGGCCCTAACTAACATTTTCACTATTTCAAGATAATGATGAAAACACTAAATCGTTAACTGCAACCTAAAGGTAAAAGGTGAAAAATACCAAAAAATATTTTTGTGCAGCTTTTTTATTGCTTTATTTTTTGGAATAGTTTTAAACTCAAAATTTGTATGCATTTGGAAAACAAGGTAGATAGGGCTTTGGACGAAAAAAAAGGCCCTATGTACAACAATTTAAGTAATACTTTATTAAAAATCCTTAATAAAACATGAAATAAGAATTCAAATTAAATTAATTTATTTCAAACATTTTAGTTATGAGTTATGACACACAAATTTAAAGGCATTATTAAAATAAAATAAAAAAAAAGTGAAGTTACCGCTTCAAAAGTTTCAACAGGCTATGTAACTGCCTAATAAGGCCCTCTGCTAAAAACAAAACTCAACATTCGTTAAAGAGTTAAACAGGACCAAGCACGAAACGAGGTTACGACCTTTACGTATCAAAAATTTCATTTAACTGAAGGCCAATAACGCACTCTCCAACAAAATCAAATTCTAAATTCGTAAAAAAAAACTCGACAAGATTCAACACGTTACGAGGTTACAACCTTTTACATAAAAAATTGCAGCCAGAAAAAAAAGCTCTAACTACAAAAATTCGTGCATCAAAATTTATAAAAAGCCCTAACTGCCACATAAGGCTTTTTAAAAAAGAACATGAATATGCTTTTTCTATGCAGTGTATTATAAAAGGCCCTATGTGGTAGTCAGGGCTTTTTATAAATTTTGATGCACATGACTTGTAGTTAGGGCTTCTAGAAATTGTATTTTTCTGGCTTATTTGAAGATCTAAGGTTAAGAAATGAATGTAGAAAAATCGGAGACAATGCTCGAATTCCAAATATGCAAAAAACTCAAAATTGGAAATTTTGTAGATAGGGCTTTACGAGATTATGGGCAGTATTGGTTCCATAGATATTTGGGGTCAACCAAATTTTTCACTTTTTTTTAAATTGCTATGGTAAAAACAAAACAGCCACTAAATTTTTTAAAAGTCATTTCAGCATCTTTTGATGTTATTATTTTTAAAACAAAGATGTTAATATCTCCACTGGTTCTTTAGATATGGCCGACCAAGAAAGTTACACCTACCGTCACACCCATATCTCTAAAAACCTTTTAATTTGATTCTATGATTTTATTTCTATGGACCTTGAAACGTCGAGAAATGACATAATTTTCAATTCGATAAATTTAATAATTACAATAACTTCCTTTGGATAACACTTTTACTTTTGCAAATAATTAAGTTGTCCTGAATTCGAATATGCCCTGAAATGGAAATTCTCATTAGTTATTTTATTAGTTTTTGTTTGACTCTACATAATTTTTTGAGTAATAGGTACTTGAATTTAAAGCTTCCATAATTTTGAATTGGAGTTTATTGTTAGTAATGATTGTTAATCCGAAATTCGATTTTAATTATCTGCTCAAATTTTCAAAATACTCGTTTTACAATTTTTGTACATGTTTTAATATATTTCATAAACTTTATAAGATATAATTGTTTAGGTGACGAATTTGTTACAAAAAGTAAAAATTAATTTTAATCTATTTTGCCTTTTTTTATTGAAAATCATTTTAGCAGATATCAGCATTACTTTAAGATATAAGCATTTTTGAAAATTTTATATGAAATACTATAGAAAACCTCGAAAAGCCTAAATATCTGTTTTATCGAATTTTCAAGAGTAATACCTGAAAAACCTTGTGTGATAGAGAAATTCAGAAGTCGGATTTGAATTAAGGTTATTAAAAACCATTCGAAGAGTGAAGATTGCCAGGAAAAAAACCTCATCGAAATGTAAATAATAATTACAAAATATTAAAAACTAGCGGCCCGTCCCAGCTTCGCACGGGTAGACATTAATAGGTAGAGATATTTAAGTTATAAGCATGCTAATTAAAACGAAAATGAATCACTAAATTAGAAAACATTTTTTTGTCTAATCATTAATACTCTTCGCAGTGTATGCGATGAAAGACATTTTATGGCTAATTTTTGTGCACCTTCGGTTGGTTTTATTAGGAATTTCTAAAGATTTCCATAGTAATCTAGTACTAAATATAGCCTATGTCACTCAGTGATAATGTAGCTTTCTAATGAAAAAATTGTTAGTAAAATCGGTCTAGTACTTTTTGAGTTTATTCGTTACATACAAAAATACAAATCTCTCCGCTTTCTAATATTAGTGTAGATTAAAAAAATATGAGCAACGAATATAATAATATTTAAAAAAAATCAAACAATTTTGGACAAAAATTATCGCTCTTTCACAAATAGTTGTACTTAGTATAAGTCTTTCTAAGTTGGACCAATAAAACCAATGATCTCAAAAATGCATCACCCATTATAAAATAAAATTTATCGAAAACAGCAACAAATTCTTCATATTTTTTAGAATTTTAACCATTTTGGAGCATTTAAACAAGCAAAGGTTCATCTTTCGATTTCTCCTTACAACATACAGCACTTGAAAAAATATCCTATTTCAAAAAAATTTTAAATATTTTCTTTTACTTTGCATAAAGGTTATCGAGCAGACATCTTAAATAAAAATACTATTAATTATTATTATTGACACATTTTTATCATGTCACTTTTAAAAGCTGCAGGTGTTAAATACGTTAATAAATTAATAAGTAGGTACATGCAGATGGGCAGACTTTAAATACCCAAATAGAAATATAAAATTGGTGGAACCTTTAATATATTCTTTTTCATTACCATAGTAATGACATATTTGATAAAAATCTCGAGGTCGAATTTCTTTAATGCGTATGCTACTACACATTACACATAAATGAAGGCTGTATAGACACTTTAGCTCAAATTATAGCAAAAAGAAAGTATTTGCGAAAAGTAAGGAAAATGTCAACCAGCAGAAAAAAAACATTCTCATCAAAAACTAAATTTCAACTATTACTACCCCCACCACCGCGCCGCGCCCGGCCACTGCCCCACAACAACCGTGTGTCGTTGGCGTAATCACTCGTGGTGAAATGATGAAATTTTAGAAGTCAATGTCAGCATTAATTTTTGGTGCAACCGTGCTCTTGCCAGTGCTGCTGTGCTCTAGTAAAACAAGAACCGAATTTTTGACATCGAATAAAACTGTGACTGTGTGTTTTATTCCACCTCTACCTTGTAGTAGAACTACATGTACTCGTATAAAGTATATTTTTAACGCTCTCACAGATATTTTTGTTACTTTTTTAGGTTGGAAATCGGGAGATGACCTTGAAAAAGCTTTATCTAAAACTTGAGTGCAATAAACTTGTGCAATCTAATTTTTTGTGTTTTTTTGATTTCTTCGCAGCAGAAATTTATATTTGTTTTTCATTTGAAATTATTTTTTTTTGTTTCTGTTTGAAAATGGAAGGAAAAAAATAATTTGAAAACTAAGAATTTTTGAATTTTCATTGAGAATTTAAAACGCAAAAATTATAAAGAAATAAAAACGTAGAAACAATTTTTAAAAGATTCGTGATTTCATTTTGCATTTTGAATCTTTTTTGTGTTTGTATTGTTTTTAATTTTATATATTTATTTACTTTGTGGTTGATAGATACAATCATATGAGGTCATAAAATTCAAAGTGCTTATTCGAAAGACTGATGACAATTTTAAAAACGTGGCAAACTGGAAAAATCGGTCAACATTTTTTAAGTAGGTACCGACGAATGCAGAAATTCCAGGAAAGTATTTTTGTTTTACTTTTTTTTATCAAAACAGACATTTCCCTAATTTAGAATGAGTTATTTTTGGTGAATTTAATTTATATAACAATAATATTTACCTACCCTGCTAAAGAATGCTATTTAGCTTTATGTATAAAAAAAATACATATTGCCAGAGAGATGGAGAAAGAGCGGTGGGGGTTTACATTTTTCGGTTGACCTATGAAAAGGTTGACGTTTGTTTAATGGAGTTGATTTTATTTATTTTTGTTTTTATTTTTGTTTTCATGTGCAAATTTATGATTTGTTTCGAAAAAAAAGAGGATGGCTGGTGACAAACAAAATACAAAATTATTTATGAGGTTATGAATGCGATTGAAACAGAAAGTGTGCAAGCTTTTTTTAGAGCGAAATTATAAGTCATAAAACAAAAAGCTACCTAATCAGTAGTGGGAAATTGAACTTTTGTGTAATTACTCGTATATTAAACAAAGGAGTCAATTAAATAATTATATATAATTATAATTGATATTGTTTTTCATACTCATTTAAACGGGAGTTAAAATTTAAGAAATATAATTATTGATGTTTTAAATAGGTAATAATATTTTCTATAAGGTGCCGACTTTGCAACTTCAAAAATGGACCAATCTTGGAAACATATTTTTTTTGTTTCGATCGGAACCACAAAGTAATAATTTTTTAATTTTCCATTAGAAGACAAAATTTTTTCCGTTTAAATTTTAAACGAACTTAAAAAACTATATTACGTTTAATATTTTTTTTATTTTCTTAGTACGAAAGATAACGCGTTTGATATCTGGCAAAAACAATCCAATGGACTGTTTCTATTTAAAAAAAAAATAAAAACCTACCCAAAAATACTTCAAAAACTAGTAAAAATTGCGGCTCAATTATATAGAGAATAAAATAAGATTGTTGACTTGAAACATATAACATCTTATAGAAAACAAAAATAGTAAAATTTTATGAAAAATCCAATTAATGTCTAGTTTTTGTTTCAAATTGCTTAATCTTCTCAAATAACTTGACAGAAACTTCATTTTTTTTTTAACGCATACTTTTTGAAGTCCTTTAAATAAAAATGTTGGCTTGTTAGGTATGTACATACAATGATTTGCAAAATTTTAAGAGCACTAATGAAAAATTATCAGTGTGAGTCGTTTTCAACATTTTTATTTTTTGAGAAAAAATAAAACAAATAAAATAACTTAAAGAAAAAAAAAGTTTAATTTAGATCTTTTCAATCTTTTCACTTCTGATCAAATCGCAAAACTAATATTTTTGAAATTTCACCATTTCTACCAGACTTATTCCAAACCATCAGTTTGGATTATGAAAGATTTAGAAGATTCCACGATAGACCATGTATGTACATCAAAAATACAGATGTAGTGGAAAAGCAACATGAAGAAAAACAAGTATGCTCTGCTATATTCTTTGATGTTCCACAAGCCATTGACAATATTAAACACTTGGGGACTTAGTACAAACTGCATAGGGACCTTGCCAGGCAGTACTATACGATATAATGAAATCATAATATGTTTCCAACCGATTCTCTAGACGACCAATTACTCGGAACTAAAGAAAATAGTAGCCGGTGTACCGCAAGGAAGTGTTATAGAACCAACCTTGTATCTCTTACATACAAGGAATATTTCAGTGGATATCAACGCTATCATGTCAATCTTTGCTCATGATACTGCAATAATTCCCAGATAGATCCTTTGGACAAAAAGACAAAAACCAAAAATAATGTTCCAATTTCTGTAATCAGTACATAAGAACCTTACTTTAATACTGCCAAATACCTTGAAATGGCTTTTGATGCAAAGTAATGGCAAGAGCGCATCAAAAAGAAAAGTAAAGAGCTTTACTTGAAGTAAAAAGAATGTACTGGTTAAAAGGAGAGAATTCTGACCTATAAATCCTGAACTTATGGCTTAAGAAAACAAATGCTTAACCTAACCAAATGTCAATACAGCGATCTACAACATCACAAATTCAGATACTGCAAAGTAAATACCAACTCAGAAATGGGGACCGTCTTAAAGGCATGAGACAATGTTCGGAGATTAAGAACAACCAAGTCTCATACGCTGATGGCCTAAACGCTATGGGAAAGTATAACAACTACAAAACTTCCCCTAAAGTGAATTTCAAAATTTAGAAAGAAAAATCATTTGTCGATCTTTCATAGATTTTTAAGTAGATATTCTCTAAAACTAAACAACAAAAGTATGCTGCTTGAATTCTTGAACTCATATAATTTTCCAGATTGGAAGTTTTATCCTAGTTTTATCAAGCAGTTAACTATTTTCCTAAGAGTCTTTTCCCACCAAATACTATTGGTGCCTTATTCAATTCAAGTTTTTTTTTTCGAGCCGAAAACTTATCACCAAAAATCATAAAAGTCGTGTCGTGTCATTTACGCATTGATGTGCTTAAGCTCATGTTTCATATTTTTCCATAAACCATAAAATCATCACGAAAAAAAAAATATATTAAATCAAAAAAAAATCTCCAAAATAAGTAGGCTCATATATACAATAAAACGATTAAAGTGTGTTCGTGCATTAAAAGTGCGACGACAACAACAACAACAACGACGACGACAGCAACGACGACTATACGATGATGTGCTAACTGAATGACAAGAGCGTTAGGCTATAAACACAATGAAATAAAAATACAACAATCAAACAAAAAATTATGCAATCTTCTTTGTGTGGTGGCTTGACTTTGGTTTGATACGCATAATTTGTTTTCTTTTTATTCATATTTTATTTTTTGTTAAAATAAAAATATCAAATTTATAAATAGAAAAACGAATCGTGCCTTTTTGGAATGATATTTAATTTTGTTGTATTTCTTATATTTTGCAAATAATAAGGTTTTCTATGGCCATCATCAGAATATGGAGTTGATTGGAATTTGTATTTGTTTTTTAATTTTTATTTTAATATAAATCCGACAACACGTTTTTCATTTGAAAGAGAGAGAGGTTTAAATTTAGAATTCTAATTTAAATGACGTAATTTTATATCTACTATAATAATTTATTGTCTATGTTGTTCAGTGATAGCACACCAGACTTTTGGCAGAATAAATTTTGATAAATTGATAAACAAAATTATTTAGTTAAAACCGAATGAATATTTGTTTGTTTTCATTTTTTTGTGTGATGTCCATACAACAAATAAAACATACATAATAAAATAAAATAAGTGAATGGCATGCGGTTCGAGTCTCTTAGGCGACCGGCGCGGCAGACCGGCAACAACGATGGCGGGCATGGCGGCGGCGGAGCAGTGTTCACATATAAGTGATCTAATTTATTATTTTTGAATAAAAATTGTTAATTGTGAACTTGAAGTTGTTAGAATGTTATTTGAATATATCCGGTTTTGATTTTTTTTGAAATGGGTTCCATCTATTCTTCGATGTTAGATATTTACTTTCAAATTATTTTAAGGTTGGGTCTAACATATCACAAATATTGGCAAACCGTTTTTTTTTTTTAAATTCAGGTCCTGATACAAAATTTAAATAAAATAAATAATTATTACTAGAAAACTCAGGAGAGACTCATTTTATTTGTTGTTATATAAGTTTAAGTTTATTCATTATACTCTTTGAAGTTGCTGGGCACCTAACCATGGAATAATCTAAACCTGTAGGTTAGTATTGCTTTCTAAATAGGACAAGTATTGGTTCCATCATCGTGCGGCGCACACTGGATCGTTTCATACATGCTAGACGTAAAAAAGTCAAACTTAAATTCCTTAAGTTGATGTATTTTTATATCTTAACAATACCCAACTGACTAAAAAAAAGTCCAAGTAAAATAATTTACCAATGTGTTCAACAGATTGAAAGTTACTGGCCATCGAAGTCATAAAACAACATTTTTGTAATAGGTAACTACTTAAAAGTGTAAAATGTAAAGTAGATAAAAGTATTTAACAAGCTAGTCTAAATTTATTTAAACATTAAGACAAGTTGAAAAATTGTATTTTTGTTTGTATTTAAAATGAGTAATTCTTAACATTATAAACAGTAAACTTCTTTAAAACACTTATTGTAACACCGACCGACTTAATCTATATGAGATTTAAAAAAAAAAAGTGCGTATACGCCCGAGTATACATCTTGAGTATGTAACCGTCGCGTCGTCGTTGTTTTCGAGTTAAAATAAAATTACGCAATATTTATGATGTAACATTTTTATGGTTCTATTTATAATTAAGTTATCATGACCATAGTTGCAACTTGTAGTCATTTTATTTTGTAGTAAATTTATTGAATATATTAATGTTGCAACCTAGATTTATCGACTCTTAAAAATAATGAATTTCAATTCCCTTGGCTTAACTGTGCCCTTGAAATCAATTTACATTTTACATGAATCTGCACAGAGTATTTGAAATGTTGGTCTTTATATTAAAAGGAAAAGCGCACAAATTTTTGAACACCTTGTTTTTATTTGAATACAAAATTATTTTTGGGGTTGGTTTTTAATTTTTAGTAAGTTCGAAGCTGAGTAATTTTCCTATTTTAGAATTAAAGGTCTGAAAAATCAAATTGTTTCTTCCAAAAGGCAATAAACTAAAAACGATTATTTAAAGTAATGTTTAAACGATCCACTGTGGGTCGGTCGTAATAATAAACTCGAAATTTAATAAAATTGTGATCACTACGATAATGGAGAAATTCTAAAAACTTTATTTTATCGTTAAAATCTTTTTTTAATCTGTATTTTGTTTAAAGATTTTTCTAAAACTGATGGCAAAAGCAGAAATTGTAAAGGGTCTTTATATTTTGTAATATTGTTGAGCCCAAAATTTGAGAAATTATTTAGTCTGCTATTATGTAATGGACAGTTGTAGAAATTCGAGCTAAGTTCCGGGTGCTTCGTCTACCGAGAATGTGGTAGATACATTTTAGTCCACTGATTCAAATAAACATTCGTATGCCTTTTTCATTTGAACGCTCAACCAAAAGTTAAGAAATAATAATTACTTATTATTTACAACAGTCATTTCAATTACAACTTATTACCAATGGAACTTTTTACCATCATACAATTGCAAGCAAAAATATATGTTTTAATTATTTGTGATTAATTAAAAAAAATACATGTACAGTTGTGTTCAAAAAAATAGGAGTGCCTGTTCTTTTAAGATTAAATCATGACTCAAAAGTTGTATAATTTTTTTAAATTTATTTTTTCTTTTGTACAAAATAGGAAATCCAGTCTTTTATTAATTATGCTTAAAGACTACTTTGTTTAAAACAAATAAGGTAGTAAAAACATGAATTTTATCAAAATAAATCAAAAACGAATTGTTCAAAATAATAGGAGTACACAAAATAAAGTATAAAAAACTAAAGAAAATATTCAATATAAACATTTTTTCTCAGTATTTTGTGGAAAACCCTTTGTTTTTTATAATTGCTGCACATCTGCGTGACATAGAGTTCACAAGGGCCTGACAACGCTCAACTGGAATTTGGTTCCATGTTTCCTCGACTGCGTCTCACAACTGCCTCGAATTTAAGGGTCTTCGCCGAGAAACACCCTTTTTCACATCTGCCCATAAATTTTCTATGGGATTGAAGTCAGGCGACTGAGCTGGCCAGTCCATGACCTCAACCCCATTGACCCGAAACCATTCCTTGGCAGACTTACTGGTGTGTTTCGGGTCCTTGTCTTGTTGAAATACCCATTTAACCGGCATATTCCAACTCGCATAAGGCAGCATCACACTGGATATCATATCCACATAAACGCTCTGGTCCATCGTGCCAATGATTTGATGTATGGGGCCAACACCAGCATATGAGAAACTGCCCCATGCCATCACTTTAGCACCTCCATTCTTTACCGTCTTAATAGTGTACCGAGGCTTAAACTCGAAATTTTCTAGACGTCGGACGTATTGCCTAGAGCCAGTTCCACCGAATAAAACAATTTTGGTCTCGTCAGTCCACAAAATGTTTCGCCATTTCTCTGCAGGCCAGTTAACATGGCTTCTTGCAAATTTCAAACGAGCGGCTACATGTTTTTTTGTAAGCATCAGCACTTTTCGTGGACTGCGAGCGGAAAGATTATGTTCCAACAATCGCCTTCTTATTGTTACGCTACTTACTGCCAGTCCTAGATCTTCCTGGATCATCTTAGAGGACGCAAAAGGATCCTTTCGGCTGTAGCGAACAATACGACGATCGTCATTTTCACTCGTTTCTCGTTTCCGTCCCCGGGTTTCGACTTTTTTTTCATATCTTACAGCATTGGCGATCATTTGGTCAGAGCACCCCAACATCAACTTTATATCCTTATACGTTTTTCCTTCATTTCGCATCTTTTTTATGATTTCACGTTTTTCGTCGGTGCAGTGCTTTCCTCGGCCCACTAAATAACCAAACTTGTTTAGATATTCGATATTCTAACTATTTTATATTCCTAATTTAATTTAGATACTTACTGTTTATTTTTTTTAAGTTTTTGATTATTTATTTTTTTTTTTACCTACAATATAACTCACACTCCTATTATTTTGAATAGCCTGATTGAGAGTGAAGATCATTTGATCTCTGGTTACAAATGTAAACGGTTATTAATTGCAAACCAGTTCATTGTTTTATCATCTTTAATGTCCCGTTATACTTGCCGGTAGAGAAATGGGCTGATTACCAGTATACACATGGTAAAAAAAGGTGCCGTGCAATAACGCCGAGCGAAATAACGCCGAATTCTGAAACTCGGCCTTATTTCACTTTGCTAAAGTGAAATAACGCCGAATTTAAGCATTCGGCCTTATTTCACTTTGGATAAGTGAAATAACGCCGAATGCCAATTGGGAAATAAAGCCGAAAGAGAGAAAACAGAGAATTCGGTTTAATTAAACTTTTGCAAGGAGAAACTAAGCGGGGCTTAACTCAAAATCAACTGTAAAACAAAGTTTACCGTAGAATAAACAGTCGCGTCGCGGTCGGTTGTTGATGAAAAAACAATCACTTTAGTAGCTTCAGTGAATTGAGTGCAGTGTAGTGTCGGAGTAATATTTGAACAAATTTTATTTAATAAAAAAATTAAAAGATGAATAATAAATCATTTAGCCCAAAAGAGAATCAATTTGGGGTGTGAAAATAAAAAAATTCGCGCGAAAAAAGAGAATCAATTTGGGGTGTGAAAATAAAAAAATTCGCGCGAATTTTTTTATTTTCACACCCCAAATTGATTCTCTTTTGGGCTAAATTTTTTCCGCTCGCTCCGCTCGGTGCCATTTGTGCCTATAGTATATTTTTTTATTCGAACAAATTCTCAAAAAATGCAATCTTAGCTGAAATGTAAATTCTAATCTTAATATTTTTTCTGGTCCATGCCGCTAAATTTTTCTTACCTTAAAAAACATGCATTTCCAAAACCTTATTCGTATGTGGTAATTTAACGGTTTTGAATGAAACTGAAATATTTAATTATTAGCCTTGATGTTGTAGATGTACATAATTAGGTATTAGTTCTATATTTTTTAATTTCAATCAATACTGAAACTTTCACTTCACGTTACTTCTCTTAACTGATCTTGGTCTTACCAGAATCAAAAAATGTAAAAAAATTTGAAACAGAAATAGTAATGTTAACATATTAATAAAATAACAAATTTATTTTAAATGTGAGGAGAAAATGTTTTGTTATAAGTTCAATTTTATTTTGCAAGAAAAATGAATTATGTATTATTTATTTTGGATAAAATAAAGTTTTTGAAAACCAAAGCTTTGTTAAAGGCCAAGGCTTCCTAAAACACTGTTTTTTTTTTTGTATTTCAAAGTATAGAAAGTGTCATTGACACCTGGAGAAATCTAGATCTCAATATTTTTGGATTTTTCTAGTAAAATACTTAGATTTGAGACTGAGATGTAATAAGCATTTTGCATAGGACCAAAAGTGAAATAACGCCGAATGGGCATTATTTCACTTTCCCATAGTGAAATAAGGCCGAATGCTAAAGTTCGGCGTTATTTCACTTTATTAAAGTGAAATAACGCCGAATTTCAGAATTCGGCGTTATTTCGCTCGGCGTTATTGCACGGCACCGTAAAAAAACACTTGAGCAAATTTTTTAAAAGCACTCCTATTATTTTGAACACAGCTGTATATGGATTTTAATTACTTGTAATTGTAATTGAAAAACATGGACTCCCTAATTAAAGAAAATTAAAAATTGTAATGGGTTTTCAAGTTTTTGAGTGAAATAATCTTCGATAACATTAATTACCAGTGTTATATTTATCCTGAGGTATGAGCTGAGATGGTCTTCAAACCGCCCACAAAAACATTCCGCATGGTTCATTTCTAGACTAAGCTCATCCTAGGGCATCTCATAACGTAAGAAAGAACTCATCACAAAAAATAGGAAATACCGGGAAACTACCTTATCGACATACATAATGTGCGCATTCGCTTAGTTTGTCAAATACACAAACCATTTCCTTTGATACACTAGTTTCTCATATAAATAAAAATACAATTAGGATAATCTATAGAAAAATTGTCTTTCTTTTGATATTTTAGTTTTAATCGAGCAATATAAGAGCATTTCTTCCAAGTTTGAAAGTTATATCAAATATATACCCCTGTTTACTTTGCAATAGAAATTGAACTTAAAACGAAAACTTATCATTTCACTACTTTCAAATATATCTTTAGTAAGTCCAACTATTATCCTTTTTTAAATAGGTAACAAATAAATATTTAAATCTTTTCACATATTTTGAATTCCAAAAATTTCATAAGAAACGAATTGCTTTTATTTCTCATTACTTTTAATACATGTTTCTTATGTAGCAAAATCCATTTAATTCCAAAGTTTGAACAATTTATTATATATTTTACAAATTCAAGGACTAGCAACCTATTAGTATGTTAAGTTTGACATAAAATTCCTGGTATTTGTGTTTTCAGCTTGAGATAAGCACAATTGAAGTAGGTACATGTTGACATTTCCCATTAGAAAAATCATAGAAAATCATGTATATTTTCTATTTAATTATTTCATTTCCTTTTTACCCCAGAGCCCTGATTATGATTGTCATGACATTGAACAAAATCCAAATAGACAGACCCATAAATAAATATGTTCTACGATTTATACATAAGTAGGCACATATTAATATAATTTATTGTTATTGATTTGTAAAATAAATTTGAATATTATTTTTATGACAAAGAAAGAAAAAAGACATAGGTAGGAAATTTTCAAATGAAAATGTGTACGTAGACAAAAGGGAAGTTGATTTGGTTTTCTAGGTCGTCGAAGTTTTTTTGAAATTTAAATTACATTTTTTATAATTATTTTCAAAGAAAAAACCCACTCAAGTGTTTACTTATAATTTGTTCGTTTTCTTTTCTTTTCTTTTCTTTTCTATTTTTTTGTTTTTTTCTTACAAAAGCCAATCTAATATTGAAATTACAAAATTCTTAAAATCCTAAGTTAAAATAAAAATGTTTGTCAAATTATCCGAAAAAATACAAAATTAGGGAAAAGATGGACACACTCAAAAAATAAACTTTAATGAAAACAATAATAATTTAGCAAACATTTTTCTCAAGCACATCAAAATGTCAACATTTAACAACGTTAAGCTTTCAAAACAAGACATTTTACACCTCCTACCTCTTGTTGTTCCCTTAAAATTTACTCCTTGAATAGTATTTATTTACTTATACAAAGATTAAAAAGGACACAAATTATAAGCAAAAGTATACATCTTCATATAAATAGGTATCCTTGAAATTAACAATTTATATTTTCTTCCTTCATTTACCGCCATTCGCCATTCCATCAAAAAAAATTGTACGATAGAAGGGGATGGGTTTGGGGGGTTTATATCAAAAACAGATGTCGGCAAAAAAAATGAAATATCGAAAATCTGTTGAAGGAAGAAGAATACTAACACAAGGATGAGGATATTATCCCCAGACATAATAATCGTATTTCTTAAATCGATGGATTTCCGTATGTTGTACCTACCTTCCTATCCTATCATATCCTAAACATCGCCAAAAGGCTATCGTCAAAAATAAAATAAAATGAAAATAAAAAGAAAAATCCAAAAACCAAAAACCAAAAGAGGAAAGTATAGAAACTCAAACAAGTACCCATATATTTATGTATGTATGTATATAAAATGTAGGAAGGCTGGAAAACAAGTTGGAGGATATGGGATATCCTGCAATAGACATGTTGTTTATTTTTGACAAAAACTCATGATAAAAATTAAATAAGTTTTTCAAGTGAGTTTGTGGCAGTATAGCAACCTACATATAGGTAGATACTCCTATACCGTTCATCGCGTTAGTTTTTGTTGCTGTTGTTATTCGTAGTTTAGTTGCGAGACGAAAAGCACGTAAGCAAAAGCGATTGTGTGTTTAAGGGAAGTGTGTGTGTAAGAAGAAAATGAAAGAACTTGTTCTTTTCATTGTGTTGCTCCTTACCTTACACATACTCCTATGCCTTTAGAATGATTGGCGAGTTGGACAAATTGAATAATGAAATAGTCTGATTTGCTATCAAATGCAATGCTATGCCGCAGGGAAACCACATTAGACCTGTTTTATTTAGACTTAAATTTATTTTATTTTATTTTTTTATTTGAAGATAAAGAAAGTAAATGTGTTGTGTTGGCACAGGGTTTGATAAATTATAAAGGCTGATAATTTTTAGATTAAATTGAGTTTAGAAAAGGAAACTTTTCGAGACTAGTTCTTATCAGAATGAAATTTTGTCAGAATTTTGACATTTCATTCAAATTTGTTAAAATTGTATTTCTTCTTGCATTTTTAGATAAAGCTCAACTTATTAATATCTTTTTTTTTTCTTCATGTCTGGTTTTATGTTAAATATGTTTACTTCCTTGAATTTTGTAATTAAAAAATAAGAACATGTTCTCATATCTCATTTGCAGAACGTAGTTTTTTCTTTGAGTCATTTAAACATTGTCATTAATTAGTTAGATTAAAAGAAACAAGTATTTTAAAGCACTTTATGAACTTTATTGACCTTTATGGAGGAAATACCTTCAAATTTTTTGTTTAATGTGAACCTTATAAAACATTTAATTACCTACTTTTGGGCATTGATTGTTGAATTAAACGAATACTAAAAGATTTACTCAACCTTTGTGTGTGTCATTCAAGTTAAATAAAGAAAATAATAATAATAAAGTAAAATTCATGAACTTATTATGATTTTTGTTTTATTCATTTATGTACATAAGTGTGCTTACTCAACTGGGGAACAAATTTTATCCAGGAAATTTTTTCTATTTCTAGCAAAATTTTAGTGGAAAAGTGGCGGTGTAATTAAAGCTGTTTTTATTGTACACGAAATTTCTTTAGTTTCAAAAAAAAAATTCTTTAACTTAAGATTTAACGTGTTTGTAAAAAAGACAAATTACGAAATCAAAATCACGTAGTGGTCAAATAAACAAGCTGATAAATTTGATCAATCAGGGATCCGTATAAAGAAGGTAATGCAAAAGTTCAGTATACATTGAATATATTGATTTTTAAAAGATTTCTTAGTAAAGGAGGTGTCGGTGAATATTAGTTATGAGTTTCTGAATATTGCAAGGGCTGAAAAAGATAGAGCATTGCAAAGCATTTCACATTCGCGAAGTACGGCTGAAGAACGAATCTCTGTACTCCAGGATATATTGGAGCCTTCCTGGAGGCGCGAGTATTACGGTTGAATTGCTTCAAAGGAAAAATGCAACTAGCTATTTCTCTAAAGCATAATCCGTTAAAAAAACGGTAAAAAAAGGGTAAGCCAAGAAACTTTACGACGATTTTTAAGCGACGCACGTTAGTGATTCAACGATGATATCATCACCAAGCAAAATGATTTACGTTCATACTGTCTAAGAAACTTAAGTAAGTTTCAGGAGCACCAGCCCAGAGATGGGAGTTGTAGTCGAGCTTTTGACATATAAAAGTCTTAAAAATTACAGCCTGATCAGGGGGAGAGAAAAACTCTTTGCATCGCTTTAGAAAACGCAAACATCTTGGGGTATTTTTGGCGACATCGCGTGTGGGATCCTTCTATAAGAGGTAGTTAGAGATACACAAACTGAAAATTGAAATTTCGACGCATTAAATTCTATTTGATATCTGATTCCCCATTTAACAATACTGTCTAGGTCAGAATTTCATGAGGGTACTGTATAAGCGAAGCAAGTTAGTGGATTAGAAGTTTCAGACAGGGATCATTAATAAAAATGAGAATAAGTGTCGGAGACAGAACAGAGCCTTCAGGCATTCCAGCATTTATTTTGTGTTTCTCAATCTTGATCCAATCCAATACGTCTTGTTTTGAACGCTCCGAAAGGTAGTTTGTAATTCGGGATTCGTCAAAACCGAAGGCACGCTTTTCGATAAGAGAGCCTGGTGACAAACTGTATCAAATGCTTTTAAAATAATCGATAATCTGTGTTCGGGTTAACCTTTCATAAAACAAAACATTCAACTAGATCAACAAATTTAAGTTTTGAGTTGATTTTTGGAATACTTTTAAAAAAAATATTTGTATAAATATTCGAAATTACATTAACCTCAAAAAAGGAATAAAATAAGTACAAATAATATATACATGGCTTAGAGAACACTTTAATAACCTAAAGAGCGTTTTGTTTTCCATTAAAGCCTTTGTGAAATCATCGTTAAGTTCAAATTTATATAAAAATGATGCTTTGTTTATTCGAATTTATGGTAGCAAGCCCAAAATTTTGTAGTTTTAACATAGCATGGAAAACTGTCTAAATAGTCACGTTCTCCTTTTTCAATATGTGTATCTTATCAAAATCATGAGACTTTCTTTAAACATTAAAAATTATTATTTCATATTCAAAAAAGCATAAATTAAAAAAACCTTGACACTTACCAACTCAGGAAAACAATCCCAAATTTTGAGGCACTTCTATAAACCTTATGACAATAAAAAAAATAATACAAACAAAAAGTCTCCACAAACAATGCAATTTGTGATCTTTTTGTTTAGTCCGCCTTGAGAATCTGCCTTACTTTTACTTAATTTTTGTTTGTATTTTTTGTTTTGGCTTGTTTTGTTTGTCGTGTGTCTCTTGTTAAGCGATGTTTTATTTATTTATTTTTATTTGAAAGATTAGAAAAATTAATTAAATATTAATTTTATTTCTATACACATGTCGTTGTTGTAGGTATTTGTTAAATTTATTATTTAAAATTCACAATTGTATTTTTTGTTGGTTTTATTTTTTAAAAGGTTATTAATATAATATTTTTTTTGCACTAAATTCTTTTATATATCGGAGCACTGTGTAACTAAATATTTTTGCAATATATTTTTTTTGTATAGTTTAAATATTTTTTGTTTGTTAATTTTAACAATTTATGTGATTAATTTTTGTGTGTATTTTAATATATTTTTTATTTAATTTTTTTAAAATCTATAATTAAAGGATTTGGGGTTTTGAGAATAAACAACGGCACTGTTTCAGACACTATTACCATTTTTCTTCTTCTTCTTTTTAATTTCAAGTAGATGTATTAAGGTTATTTTGATTTTGTAATTTCTGTTTAAAAAACACTTTTAATTTTTTTTTTCACTTCACTTTTAAATGGAAAGTAATAATTTGTATATAGCAGAATTATTTATTTTTAAAATATTTTATATATAATTTCTTTTATTTAACACTTAATTTTAACAATAGATTTTATTTTTAATTTTGTATGTGTTTTTATGTTGTTTTTTTTTTTGCAAACTGAAATATGGAAATTTATTGTTAAATTTAAAAACATATTTTTATTTTCATTTAATGGACTGCATTGGAATTAAAACAATTTACACAAAATGCTATGGATATTAATTTGACGTTATTTGATTAAATTTAACTGATTAGCGAAGATAATCATTAAACTCGAAAAGGAATTATGAGTTTGGTGTGGAAAATTGGCTCAATTTTCAGTTTTCTTAAATCGTTTCCATGAAGTCAAATTAAAAAATGACTGATATTTATTAAGTGACTGAGGAGAGAAGTAGAATATTATACCTTTTTGGCAATAGATATGACTTTTTTTTTATTAAATTCAGGAATACAAAGCAAAGAAAAAGCTAAACTAACAGTTGGAGCAAAAATAGTATACTTTCTAAAATTAGTTTATTTTAACAAATATAATGTTGACCTTTCAAAACTAGAATTGGAATATCTTATAAGAAACAACATTTACACAAAAAAAAAGAAAACAACTCTTTTTGCTTGTACTAATATTTTTTCAACATTAAATTAAAAAATATTAAAAATGAACAAAATTAAATATTTCTTTTTTTTATTGAAATTATTAAAATTATGATTTTTATTTGGATTTTTTACTTTTAATCTTGCATTTTATTTAAAACTGTTAAATTTATTTTATTTCGTTTTGTTTTTATGTTTTACTTTATATTTATTGTTTATTTTATTCATTGTTTTATTAAATCCAATTTTATTTTGTTATGACTTTTTTTCGTTTTATTTTTGCTCAAACAAAATTCTCTATTTTATTTTACTTTCTTTTGTTATATTTTATTTTATTTATTATTCCATTTAATTTAATTTTTTTTTATTTATTTTATTTTATTTCATTTTACTCTATTTTATTTTATTTATTTATTTACTTCATTTTATTTTGACTTGTTTTTCGTTTTATTTTTCCTCAAACAAAAATGTTCTTTGAAAAATGTACAGTGCCTTATTTTTAATGGTTTGCTTAAACTTTTAACAGTGACATTAAATTAATTTTGTAATTTAAAAAAAAAAATACTACCTACGTTGATTTTCTGCAATAGAAATAGGTACCTATCAAATTTTCATCGAAAACAAAAAATTCTTATACAGACGTCACCAACAATTAAATAACCGCACGTGTCATCTAAATTTGAAACAAACATCCTCTCTGTTCTCAAAACTACAGGACGGAATAAAAACTGCATCTCTGTAGGTATACATTGGTTCAATACTGAAAAAATTATTATCAGTCAAATAATTAAATCTCTTGTTTCTCAATAAGTGTTTTTGAAAACAAATACCTTCTTAATTTTTCTTGTTTTTTTTTTTGTATTCTATTTAAAGTTAAAAAATAGTTATATAAGGTCTGTAGATTTATCATCAGAAAAAGGGTAGGTCAGAAACCCTATATGCACAAATAAATAAATCTCAAAAGTGAATAAGGGCCACCTGAGTTAACGTGAAAGTATTTGAATGTTCATTAAATTATACAAAATAATAACACTCATAAATTTAAAAAAAAAAACACACATACTTAATGGAAATATTAATTAAAAACTTTTCTTTTTATACTAGCAGAGTTGCCATATTCAAATCGTCTTCTTTTCGATACAAAAACAGAAGAAAAAAATTGTTTAAATACCAACGAACATACAAAAAAGATGCATTTTCTTCTTTTTTTTCTGCTTAGCTACGCGTTTACGTCACTATTTTCCTACCACACCAACAACAATACACATAACAAAACTCAAAACACATACACATACAATGAAAAATACGACAACACCATTTTCATTATATTTTCTCTTTTCTGCTGTTTTACAGATTCTCAACTCAGCTCAGCGCATAGCACATCAGCAATGAACGAAAAAATAAAATAAAATTAATAAAACAAAAATTAAGAAGAAAATATAATATAAGAAATTCATCTAGTCCCTATCTCTTTCCCTTGAAATTCATTGCTTGTGTGCTAAAAAGAGATGAAGGTTGCCGGTGTGTCGCCGTAGTCGTCGACGTCGTCGTCTACATATAAATATCTTTTTCTAGTATAGAAAAGAGAAAAATATCGAGCAACGAAAAAAGAAAATCATCATAAAAATTCAACACAAAAAGAAAAATACGTAACAATCCATCGATCGGTATATGTTTCCAAATTCCATCAGAGCAGAAGTAGAAGTGCCTTCAAAAACCCTCAAAAACTATAATAAGGCTAACTGTTTCTTATCCATCGAATACAGTAAGTTTCGAAAACCCCTACATTTTGTTCGGTGAAAATGCAATGAATATGAGTTTGTTGCTTTGATAAAATGTATTCAAATTCCAACGCAATCCAAAAAACAAATTAGAAAGAGCACTTTTTTGTTTAACACTTGAATTTTCCAATTGGAAATTAATTCGCTCACTTTTGTTGTTGTGTGTTATGTATTTACCAATGCGAATGTAAATTTTTTGACCACCGTTATGCTCTTATTTTTCTGTCGTATCGTAAGAGCAATGTTGAAACCAATTTTTTAAGTCACTTGATAGTATGTTGTTAAGATTTTCGATTTTTTTTAAACTTAGCGAAAACTTAGCGAAATTCAGCGAAAATTATAGCGAAAACTTAGCGAAAATCCACAATCCAAAGGTATTTTATTGACTTTAATCCAAGAGATATTTTTTTTTGTGTGTTGTTATCCTTTTTTTTTTTAAACTTTGCAGGTTTATAAGAAAATTATCGTCGAACCGACGAATACGACGACAACGACAAGAACGACGACGGAAACAACGACTGCGAAGGCAAATGCAAAGACGAAGACGACACACGATGATGGATGACGTATTTGGCGATGAAGGTTTTGTTTTTTTTTCTTGTATGTTTTTCTTTTTTAAATGATTGGAGGAAATTTTGATAGTATAAATTTGAAGCACAGAGTTTTAAATAAATCCAGTTTTAATCAACAAAAAAAATTAAAATTTTGTTCCACTTTTTTTTTAAATAATTTGTTGTATATATTTTTTGAACAAATTGTATATTATATACATATATGTATCAAAGTCGCGATTCCGCGACACGCAATATACCTCCCATCCGAACGTAACGAAATACAAACTCGAACTAAAAAAGTTCAACATTTTTACATCCACACAGTGAAATTTCGTGTAAAAAAGAAGACGAACAAGTTGCGTAGTTTTACTCTCAGTCTCAATTTTTCTACAATTTTCTGTACAAGTGAGTCAGTGGGAGAGAGCCGTGAGCAGTGAATTCTGATTGTGATTTGTGAATGTGGTGAACTAACGGAGAGAGAGAGAGAGTATGTATGTTTGTGTTGGAATTAAAAAAAAGTATCTGTGAGATCCTAGGTTTACTTCATTTTTACATATTTTATTTATTTATTTTTTCCATCTCCCATATTATATTAATATGTGACTGAGATATTTTTGTTGCAAGAAAATGAAGTATCTGCAAATTTGTTTTGACTGTAAAAAGTAATTTAATGAGATGGGCGGACATGCGTTTTGAAAAATAGAATAAGGTGAAGTGAATAAGATAGATATATTTTGTTGTTTTCTTTCGGAGGGAATAGAATCGAAATGAGTCCGAGAAGATAGATTTTTCAAGTTTAAAAGGGAGTTGGTTAGTGTGTGGTGTTATTTTTTTTTTTTTATTATTTTATAACTTATATTTTGCAAAATTCAATGCACATGTACAGTGAGTCAGGAATTTGAACTTGAGACCAGAAACATTTTTTTTGTTTTACACGATAGATCAATTTTTTCGACAATACTCATGAGATAATTAAAATTTACAAATATCACAAGCAACAAAAAAACATGAAAAAGTTGAATTTCTTTTTTTTTGCTTTTAACAAAACTGGCGCCCAACGCGAGTTTGAAAAAAAAATTTCCCATGATATAACACTTAAAAAATGTAAAGAGTTTAATTTTGGATTATATGTTGAATTGAGCAAATATTTTGCCTTTATAAATACTGCCTTAAAAGTCCTTTGACAGATATTGTTCACTTTATGAGTTACAAAAGGTTAAATGAAAAGAAAATTTATTTTCACATCAAAATATAAATGTTATTGGAAAGTGAACTATAGAAGATTTTAAGTACATTGTATTCTTTATAGAAAAGTTACACTTGTCTATATTGCACCCAATGTCAAAAAATATCATTATTAACACTAGAAAGACGGAAGCTTGGTATCTATCTACATTGCCCCAAAGTTGTCAAAATTACTGTATTATGAGATAGTAACTAATTTGTAAAGAAAATTGTTAAAAATAAATTTCTAATATTTCTTATATTAAGAGAGGGAGTAAATTGCTATGACTAATAAACGCATTTATATATTGCACAAAATTCTAAAAGCTGTCTTCATATACACAATTGTTTTTCTGATTGAAATTGAAATCATTCCAAATGACTTCCTTCGGCAATCTAGAGCTAAGAAACCGTGAAATAATTAAAATATTAGTTTTTGATAACTTTTGGTCGTAAAATGTGGTTGAAAATAAGTAACAGACAATACTTTTCTAGAATGTGGTCTTTTTGACAACTCTCACTTGATTTATGCTCAATTTGGTTTGACATTTCCTTAATGAACATACTTACTCCTGAACAACGTTTGCAAATAGTCTGTTTCGCTTGACGCAACGGAACATTCACTTTATTGAAGGAAACTTTTGGTGAGCGCATTATTTTGAGTCACGCTATTAACACTGCTGCAACATTTATTGTGGGGTTATGTGAAGTCGCTTGTCTGCGCAGATAAGCACATGACGATTAACTCCTTTAAAGAAATTATTCAACGCATGATGGCTGACATACCCACATTGTTGAAAAGTTTTAGAAAATTAAGCTTCTTGGGGCAATTGTTCCAAATCATTTTTAAAACATAATGACAAACCCCCTTGGCCATAACATTTTAAAATGTGCGTTTTATTTTTTCTTGAAAACCACACGTCCATACGAAAAACACCCTTTACATCCAATGTTGTTAAACCATATACAAAAACCTATTTTTTTTAAACTTTGGGAAACATCATAAATAAAATGTTTATTAATTTTGGAGGCTGTTCTAGTTTTTGAAAAGGGTCCGATGAGGTGTATCTCGACCCGAATACCGATTTTTTAATAAAGGGTTTTTAAATTGGCGCGGGTAGATTTTGGCACCCCACCATTTTGTTTTGTTTTGGAGACATATGTCAAATCTTTTGTTTATTATTCAATTTTGTATGCCAAATCATCATGGCAAGTTACACGATTGAAATGATAAAACTTTATTATCAAAATGAATGTTCGCTTACGCAAACGTTGCGCGCATTGCGCTCATTTTACGGTAGACTTGGTGGCCCTTCACAGTCGGCCAAATTTGAGACAACCGGTTCAGTAAACAAGTAGCCAACAACCGTACGTTCAAGGAATGCAAGATCGGCCGAGAACATCGCCGCAGTCCGTGAAAGTGTACAGCAGAACCCGAGGCAGTTCACAAGAACTCGGCCTTTCGCAGACTTCAACTTGGCGAATTTTGCGTCGGGACTTGGGCCTACACCCGTACAAGATCCAACTGACCCAGGAGCTCAAAGTTCATGACCATAGACAACGCGGTTTTTTGGCTGATTGGGCTTCGAATCGTTTGAAAGAGTACCCCAATTTTAATCGAAAAATCATCTTTAGTGACGAGGCACATTTTTGCATGAATGGCTGTGTTAACAAGCAAAATTGCAGTATATGGGACGACAATAACCCACGCGAGGTTCACCAGGTAATAATGCATCAAAAAGTTACCATTTGGTGTGGATTTTGGGCCGGCGGCGCGGCGCGGCGGCTTAATGGCTGAATCACAAACACGCTTCAGCTTCGGTTTCGCCTGACGTTTACGAGTTCAGCCATAGGAATTCAATGCATGCTATCACAATGGAGCTTCGACCTCACGTTTCGTTTGACAATCGTAAAGAAAAGAACGTAATGTAACTCCAAACGGAAGCTCTAGTTCAATTATCTGAACATTTGCTTTGACAGCTCAACAGCTGTAAAAAAATGTCAACAAACAAAATATTTGCTCTTTGGAGGGATGAAATAATAGAAATGTCATTCAAAGCAACCTCGAAGCTGGCCCACCGTAACGCAGACGAAGCCGAAGCTGAAGCGTGTTTGTGATTCAGCCATAATTGGTCCGTACTTTTTTGAAAACGAAGTTAGTGAGGCGGTCACCGTCAACAGCGAGCGCAACATAACGATGATAACTAATTTCTTATGGCCCAAATTGATCCATACGAACCTAGACGACATGTGGTTCCAAACGCCACGACATCTACACACAACATCTACCCGCCCTTATTGAAAAACCCTATAGATGTTAAAATATTCTTAGCATTCTCAAATCTTGAAAACAAAAAATACAACACATTTTTATTGGCGCCCAACGCCAAACCGAAATTGTTTTTTTATAATAAAAATAAAAATTACCTTCAAGATTCTTTTCGTCAAAAGAAAATATTCAATTCAATTACCTGCAAAGAAACAAAATTACAAAATTAGTTGATGATTTTATTAAATTTAAGTAAAAAAAAAAAAACTAAAATGGAAATTTCTGACAAAATTCATTTTCCAATCTAAATTTTTTGAATCACTGCTTAAAAATAATGGCGGCAGAAAATCAACACACAAGAGCAATCAAATTTGCGGAACATATTTCTTTAAAAAAAAAATAAAAACCTTACAGAGTGAGACAGATATACGTTCTTTTGAAATGAAACGACAAAATCTACCCAATTTGCAAATGACAGAAGAAACAAAATAATGCACACAAGTTTCTCACAACCACAATCACATCAAATGTTTTATGTAGTTGTGAATAAATTAATATAGGGTAAATTCTCTTTCGCTCTCTATTATTCTTTCTGTTATTCTTGTATTTTATGGTGTTGTTGATGACGAAACAGATGTTCGTCAAAAAGTAGATGGACAGAAAAAGCTTTTATCATTTTATTTTATTCTTCTTTTCGTTATTATTGTCTCTTTGCACATATCACGCAATATAGTATAACAACAAAAGAGCTTTTTGGAATTATTAGGTACGACTATTTTGTGTTTTAAATGAATGTCTGCGTGCCCACCTCAAAATTATCCCATAATTTAACAACAAATAATAAAAAAACAAATACCTCAATATTCGGATAAATATAAAAGCTCCAAAGAATACTTTGACAGAAAGGTAACTATATATAGCAAAGAAGAATATATAAGAACATTAAATAAAACGGATGAATAAAAAGAGAACAACGAACCAAAATGAAAAATAAAAAACTGGCTAGTTCAGTTTTTAAAAGATTAGATTCGGTTTTGATTGTAGTTTTGAATTCTATGGGCTTTTCGTCGAGCTTCGAGACGACGAGCAACGTTCTGATCGTTGATTTTTTGTTTGCTTTTAATTCGCTACTAATTAAAATCTCTCAACATTGCATAAAGTTCTTTAATGGGAAGATAAGTGAATTATAGTAGCCATTAACTAAAACGTCGCTCGAGAGATATTCAACTTCAAAAACCAAACCATAACCAACAGCGACACACACAAGCGACCGGAGAGGAGTGTAGATTGAAGATAGTTTTGGAAAGAAATCTTCTTCTAGTGTATGGATTAATTTTTTTGGAAAGACTATTGTTGTGAAGACTGCGGAGGCAGAAGAGATATCCATCTTCGGGAAGGGAGACGATAGGGAGACAGGGAGGAGGGAAATTCGTTCTTAAGTATAATAAATCTTCAAAATGTGAGCCTCGCAATTTGGTTGGTTAAATCAGACTTTGTTGTTGTTGTTATTGTTGTTGCATAGTGTGCTGCTTCTATTGCTGTTGCTGGTTTAGATGGTTGATGATGGCTGTGATGATGGTGGATGACATCATCCGGAAAGAAGTTTGATATAAAAGAGCTATGTTTAGGGTTAATGACGGATGGAGTTATGGAGAGGAAGGAAGAAATTTCAGCAGCAGCAGCAACAGCAACAATAGCAACACACATACAAAATATATAATCCAGAGTGGAATTTTTATTGCAAAAGTTTGCGTTTTCCTCCTCTCTCGTATTGAAAGCAAATGGGATATGGTCTGCTCGTTGGTCAATGGAGAATGATGGCTTGAAATTGCTTATTCGAGTATTGAAGGAGTTTTTGAGGATTGCACGATTGAAATTCCAAGGTTCTTAAATAACAAAATAATCATTATATAGAGGAAAATGCGAAGCAAATAATTCTAAAAATATGGGTTAATTTTTGGACCAGGTTTTGAAATTCCCAAACAAAGTTTTCAAACTTGATGTGAATGCAAAGCAGTTTGGTATTTTTACTTTGTATGCAATGATACTTGATTGATGGATTAAAAACTATGAAGAACTTAAGATCGAAGGATCGAGAAATCTATTACATTCGTTACCACAAAAATTCAAAATTCCAAAAATCCAAAATCTTATTGATCTTAAATCTAGTAAACATATGTATAATCAAGTTAATCCAGAATTTCATAAATCTGGAATATGGAATATCAGGAAACATATTACAAATATTTAAAATTCAGAAAAATCTCGACTCAGAATTCACAATATGATGAATATTGGAAAAGATCAAAATAGAAAACACAATTGATAATAATAAATCGAATGTTATAAATACATATAAGATATCGGAAACCCAACATTTCAAGATCAAAGGATATTTTGAATCTTAAATTTAAGAAACACATAAACTAATAATCTAATAAACTTCAAAACATTCAGAAAAAAAAACATCACGAATATTGAAATACTTAGAAGTCTTTAACAAATCTTAAAAGTCAAGGAACTTAGGTCAAGAAAACTCAAAATTCGGCAAATTAAACAATATTAAGAAAACTCTAAATCACGAAACCGTTCAGTTACGAGTACAAACTAGATCAAAATAAAGAATTGCAAAAAAAATAGAAAATCCGGACTATCCCTTAAATTTCAAAATCTTTAAAACTTAAAATAACAGAATTCTTAAATCGACTCTTAAATTTTTTAAAGTTCGAAGATCCAAAACTACTAATAGTCGAATACCAGAAAATTCTAATTCTCGAAAATAAAAAAATAACTCAAATCTCCAATTTATTATTCTTAAGTAAAAAATAACTCATAACAGAAAACAAATACCAAAAGGTATAAATACAGAAAATTCTAAATCGAGTAACCCCTGACCCGAAAATCCAAGGACCTTAAAATATCAAAAACAGATAACTTCCAATGCTTACTTAAAATTCCAAAATCTTTAAAAATTAAAATTCCGAAATCTAGAAACTCAAATTTCAAAAATATGTCAAAAGTATTATTTGCTGTTTTGTATATTAATGCAATGTAGTCAACCCCTCAGGTCTAACATCTACTCCTACTTGTCAACCTATGAAATACCATCCTACATTATTATTATTAGTATTACCAACCTAAAATGCATGATGACATTCATCCACATGCTCATTCATTCTTTAACCTCAACTCATTGCGAATCATACTTAATTAATTATTAATACTAGAATTATAAATAAATTAAAACTTAAAGTAAATTAATGACTATTATTTACATGGTGCCGAAACCAAATTAATTTTTCAATAAAAATTATAAAAAAAAAAAATTACCATTAATTTTTCAATAAAAATTTATCAAATAAAATGGTACAACCAGCCGCAGCCGCAGACAATCTCTGCCAATTTCTCCGACCACCCAAACCCATCGTCATCGAACACGACAAGGACATGGCAAACGAGTGGAAACTTTGGAAGCAGCAATACGAATTTTTTGAAACTGCTACAGGCATGAACACCAAGCCTCAAAATGTTCAAGTAGCAACGTTTATGTCCGCAATCGGATACTCTGCCCTCCAAATATACAACTCACAGCCACCGAAACCTGACAGGAAGCTCGACGAGGTAAAAACACTTTTTGAAACATATTTCACTCCAAAAATTAACACCACATTTGAGAGGTACAAATTCAACAAAATAGCTCAAAAGGATGGCGAATCCATAGACGAACTCGTGTCAAGACTTCGTTTACAAGCGCAGAAGTGTGCTTTTGAAGGGCTCAACGACAGCCTTCTCAGAGACCAACTCATACTCGGTATCAAAAGCGACGATCTTCGCACAAAACTGTTGTCTCAAGACATAGATCTCGAAAAGGCAATCCAACTATGTCAGGCTACAGAAATGGCCCAAAAACAATCTGCCCAAATCGTCAATGAAGGCGATAAGACAGTAAATTTTGTCAGAAAGGGTAACACCAACAAAAGTAAAAAATTTGACTGCCGCAATTGTGGTAAAAACCATGAAATCCGCAAATGTTCCGCCTACAATCATGTTTGCAAGAAGTGCAATAAGAAAAATCATTTTGAAAAATTTTGCAGAGGAAAAACTGTGAAAAACCACCACAAAAGTAGTGACACATTGCCCAAGGAAATTAATATCTGTGAAGAGTACGAAGATGACGACGATTCACTTTTCATTGGTGCAGTTTCCGAAAACGTCAACCAGCAAACCGACAACTTCACTGAAAAACTATTCATAGAAGGTAAGCCATACATGATAAAATTGGACACGGGTGCCCAGTGTAACGTGCTACCCAAACGTGTAGTCGAAACCACCAATTTTAACCTCAAACCGAGTAGTGTAAAGCACCTCGTCTCGTTCAGTAATCACCGAATGAAGGTACTCGGCGAAGCACTAATACCGTGCTCAATAGCAGGCCAACTGTGCAAAATATCTTTTAAAGTCGTAGCCGAAGACATCAAACCAATTCTCGGAGCCAATGCTTGCGAAAAACTAGGACTTGTCACCAGAGTCAACCAAGTTAAAATAGATGACAGCATTTTTGAAGGTCTAGGTTGTCTCAAAGACTACGAATACGATATTGACCTCGTAGAAAATCCTTCATTCGTAATTACACCTCCAAGACGAATTCCATTTAAAATTCGTGACGATGTTAAAGAGGAACTCGATAGAATGGTCAAATTAGGAGTCATCGAGCCCATGAGAGAAGCTGCTCTCTCCGTGTCGCCTATGGTTGTGGTTCGAAAAAACAACAAAATAAGAATTTGCATAGATCCCACATTCGTCAACAAAAATATATTGCGCCGTCATCATCCTATGCAAACAATCGAAGAAATATCAGCTCAAATCAACGGTTCCAAACTATTCACCTTGTTAGACTGCAAACGTGGATTCTGGCAAATCCGAGTCTCCGATAAAACCAAGAAAATACTTACGTTTTCAACACCTTGGGGCAGATATGCCTGCAAAAGATTACCTTTAGGTATATCTGCCGCCCCTGAAGTCTTTCAAAGCATTATGGAGTCCCTGTTATCACATTTACCTAATGTAAAAATTTCAATTGATGATATTTTAATTTATTCTAGATCTAGGGAAGACCTACGAAAAACCACAACCGAGGTGATCAAAATCTTGACCGATAAGGGCCTTACTCTCAACAAATCAAAATGTGTGTTCGAGCAGCCAAAGGTCAAATACTTAGGCCACATCATAAGCGAGCACGGAATGACAGCTGATCCAGATAAGACGGAGGCAATCAAACGACTTAAGTCACCGACAAACAGAAAAGAACTACAGAGAGTTCTCGGCAAATTCACTTATCTGAGTAAGTTCATCCCGAATTATTCTTCATTAACAACTAAATTACGCGAGCTACTGGAAAAATCGACTCCATGGGAATGGAACGATGTCCATGAGCAAGCTTACATAAAACTTAAATCCGCTATTTGTAACACTCCCGTCCTAAAACTATATGACGTCAATGATGACGTAAAGCTACAAGCTGATGCTAGCTCTACCGCGTTAGGTGCAGTTCTCCTGCAAAAGGGACAACCAATCGCGTATGCATCAAAAGCCCTCACAGATTGCCAGAAAAAATACTCCCAATTGGAGAAAGAGGCTCTAGCGATTAAATTCGGCTGCGAAAAATTTCATCAATACGTCTGGGGCAAGAAATTGGTCGTTGAATCCGACCACAAACCACTAGAAACTATTTTCAAAAAAACCCTTCACTCTTCCCCAGCCCGTCTTCAACGAATTCGCTTAAGTCTGTTGACATACGATCTCGAAGTCGTATACAAACAAGGCAAACAGATGTTCATCGCTGACCCTCTAAGCCGAGACTGCACCAACGTTTCACAACCAGATGAAGAAGATTCAGATTTACAGGTTCAAGTTGTTTTGTCCATATCAGACAAAGAACTAGAAAAGCTACTCCAATTAACTAAATCTGATGAAACCTGCAAACGACTAAGCGAACTAATAATTAACGGATGGCCACATGACGTTGACCATCTCCCATCAAGTCTGAAAAGCTATTGGAATTTCAGAGATGAACTCTCTATTTACGACGGCATTATATACAAAGCGCACAAAACTCTTATACCTTCAGCTATGAGAGCTGATGTTCTTAAGTACATACACAGTGGGCACTTTAATTACATTAAATGCGTACGAAGAGCAAAAAATTTTGTTTTCTGGCCACAAATGAATCGTGACATCAAAGATTACATTCAAAAATGCGCTGCTTGTCAAGTCTTCCAACGAAACAATAACAACATGTGTCTAGGCGAGAAAGAAATACCCAATTACCCCTTTGAAATTGTTGCATCGGACCTATTCCAGTTTAAAGGTAACGACTATGTTGTAGTAACAGACAGTTACTCAGGATTTATCAAATTCGATAAATTGAAAGAACCAACAGCTAGAAGTGTGATAACATTTCTAAAAAACATTTTCGCATTAAACGGAATCCCAAGGGTTTTAGAGACCGACAATGGACCTCAGTACTCTTGCAGCGAATTCAAAAAATTTTCATCCGACTGGAAATTTGACCATGTCACTAGCTCCCCTTATCATCCTAGGGGAAATGGATTGGCAGAGAAAGCAGTCCAAACATCCAAAGCAATTTTAAAAAAATGCACTTACGACAACTCAGACTATCAACTAGGTATTCTTAATTTTATGAATACCCCTAGAGGAGACCTTGGAAGTCCAGCTCAGCGTCTATACTCAAGGAATCTGAGATCCCTCGTTCCATCAACTTTGGCGTCACTTGTAGCACAACAACCTCACCACAACATCAGTAAAGAACTACAAGAGGAACGTTTAAAACAGGCACAATATGCAAACAGAGGAGCGAGAGAATGTCCACAACTCATTGCAGGTCAACGAGTCGTAACAAGAACTAATTCCAAGAGCGAGTGGAAACCAGCTGTAATAGAGAGTAGTGTTCATCCGCGTTCATACATTCTCAGAGACAACAACGGAAATAAATATCGCAGAAACTCCAGTCACATCAAACCAACAGAAGCTATTATAAAAACACCTTCAACCTCGACCGCAAGTTTGAATAACGATGAAGCTAACCCACAGCTAGTTCCAAGCATGTCGCATTACTCCCCAAATCAAACACAAACCAAAAATGAATTCTCAAATTTAACTAATGTTTCTAATGTTTCATCAGGTACCCCTGCATCATCAACTAAGTCAACATCATCAACCGTCACAACGAGATCAGGAAGAGTTTCCAAGCCACCAGATCGGTTAAAGTATTAGCATCAGAGATGACCCGATGCTTCAAGATGGGAGATGCAATGTAGTCAACCCCTCAGGTCTAACATCTACTCCTACTTGTCAACCTATGAAATACCATCCTACATTATTATTATTAGTATTACCAACCTAAAATGCATGATGACATTCATCCACATGCTCATTCATTCTTTAACCTCAACTCATTGCGAATCATACTTAATTAATTATTAATACTAGAATTATAAATAAATTAAAACTTAAAGTAAATTAATGACTATTATTTACAATTAATTCCACAAACAGATGGTATTTTATTTTCTATCCAAGTACTTTAAAAAAACCAACTGAGGGTTTCGATTCCTACCTCTATAGTTTAATTTAAACTAAACCCTTAAGCTGAGTCTTATTAAAATTAAATTATAATACCCAAACCTTACACCCTGATAGGTACTCAACTTCAAAAACCCTGAAACCTTGGACATTACACAAATTTCAAATTCTTAGTAATAAAAATGAACAAAGGCCGAAGCGCCCAGAACCAGTGTTTATAAATCCCCAAAATCTCATTTAAAAACTACTGATTTCTAAGTTCGCTATTACAAAGGGTGTTTTTTTAGACGTGTAGTTTTCAAGAAGAAACAAAACGCATAGAAATTAATGCTATGGCCAAAAACTTAGTTTAATTATTAGTTTTATTTATTTATTTATTTATTTATTTCAATAATTAGAAGGTTAGTATACAATAGGTAGGATATTAAATTTAAGTGCAAAAGCAAGTGCTTATTCAGCTTCAATATTAATTAAATAGGTTTACAAAAGGATATAATTTTTAACATGTGTATTTGGGAAAGCTTAAGTTTATGTGAAAACCCATTAACAATGTTTTTTTTTTTTTTTTTTTTTTTTTTTTTTTTTTTTTTTTAAATTAAATAAACTTAAAATTAGATAAAATACAATACTTACTAACTAGTCAGGCAAAAGCTCACCTATAATAGGATTATCAGAAAATGAACATCTATCAAAAAACTTGTTTGCTAGGGAGTTTAATTTATCTAAGACAAAATCAACGTTTGACATGTTGTGTAAGTCAGAGGTGGAGAAATGCCACGGTAGATCAAGAATCATTTTCAGAATTTTATTTTGCATAATTTGTAATTTATTAATATGAGTACGCGCGCATTTATACCAAACCGGGGCACCATAGACAATAAGGGCCTGAAATATTACTTTATACATTAAGAGCTTATTTTCCAAGCTTAGTGTAGACCTTCGGTTTATAAACGGATATAAGATTTTAATCAAAATTCCAGTTTTGTTTAACACATTACCTATGTGGTTGTTATAAGTGAGGGTTTTATCTAAGGTGATGCCAAGGTACTTAACATTATCTGCCCAAGGGATACTACAACCGTTTAAATGAAGCGGATTGTTAGGTAGAAATCTAGGATGTCTTCTACGTGTAAAGAACATAGATTGAGTTTTTGATTCGTTTATTTTAATTTTCCATTTATGGAAATATGAACTAAGAGTGAATAGGCCTTGTTGAAGATTCGAACAAATATCAAGAGGAAGTTCATTCGAGCTGTATATAGCGGTATCATCAGCAAAAATTGACGAACAACAGTTGTGCAAGTTAGGAAAGTCTGCCAAGTATATGTTATATAAAATAGGAGCAAGAACCGATCCTTGGGGGACCCCTGCCGTAATAAGTTGTTCATTAGATGCAACAGAATTAACATGAACCTTGAAACTGCGATCACTCAAAAAGTTTCGAATTAATGCCGTTAAGGCCATGGGGAAATTAAAGTTTATCATTTTGTGAATTAAAGCATCATGCCAGACAGAATCAAAAGCAGATTCGATGTCAAGTAACACAAGGCCAGTAGATTTTTTTGCAATAAAGTTCGATTTTATATGTCTAGTGATTCTTAAGATGGAATGACAGGTATTATGCCCAAATCTAAAACCAAATTGTTGGTTTGGTAGTAATGAATTTTCATCAATGAAATTTGTTAATTTTCTTTTGATAACTTTTTCAAAAATCTTTGCAAGGTTACTCAAAAGGCTTATAGGACGGTAGCTAGAGGGATCATCAGGAGGCTTACGAGGTTTCGGGATTGGGATTAATTTTGCAACTTTCCAAGCTTGGGGAAAGTATTGCAACTTTAGGCAGGAGTTGATTATTTGACTTAGATAATTAAGACCTGCTCGAGGAAGGTTGGCTAGACATAAGTTTGAAATGCCATCAGGTCCAGGAGCCTTTCGGACACGAGATAATTTTATTATGCTTTTAATTTCCTTAGCTTGAACAAACCAATCAGAAGGAAAATCTTCAACTGGCGAATTAAGAAGATTTACTGAAGCTTCAACTAAATTAGATGTGACTGGGTTACTAAGGTTTGAAGAAATTCTAAAATTGGAAGCAAATTGACTAGAAAAAACTTCTGCCTTTTGACTACATGTTATGTATTTAACATCATTTTGTTTGATAACCGGAATAGGTGTTCGCTTATTTTTAACTACCCTCGTGACATTCCAAAATGGTTTAGAACATTTGTCCATACCTTGAAGCAGTTTGCTCCATTTTGAGTTCCTATGTTTTTCAATGAAGAAATCTATAAGCTTGTTAAGATACCTTAGTTCAAGTTTGTAGATTGGCAATCTATAGCGCAACCAGTTTCTACGGGCTTTGTTCCGCTTCGAAATAGTATCATGAATATATGTTGGTAGTTTGGATTTAACTGTGACAGAGGGAAGACGGGGTACAGCGACTTCAACGCTTTCTTTGATGACATTTGTAAAAATAGAGATCATAGAATCAATATCGGAAGTTAGTTGTATTTCTGAAAATGTTGGACCAGTTAAAGTATTTAATTTTATTTTGACAGTATTTTTAAAAGTTGATTTATTCATAGCTTTATAGTTGTATACAATATTTTCTTTTAAAATTGCATTAGTAAGAAGATCGAGAGTTACTGGCAGATGATCAGACGACAAATCATTTATAACTTGAGGTTGGGATATAAAATTGGAAGAGTTTGTTAGAAAGAAATCAAGAACAGAAGGATTGGTCCTTTCCTTTTTAGGGACATAAGTAGGATCAGAAGGATACGACAATGAAAAGGGATAGTTTGAATGTAATTCATGTAAAATATTTCCCCATATATTTGCACGGAGGCAACCCCAAGACTGGTGACGACAATTAAAGTCGCCACCCACAATGAATCGACCAGATAGACGAGTTAATTTTATAAAATCATTTCTTAGATGATATTTTGTCCGATTACCAGAGGCACGACCTGGAAAATAAGCACATACAATCTTAAATGGTTGATTATTACCGGTGATAACTTCAACCCCTAACGCTTCAATAACTTTTGTTTCCATTGAAGGTAAAAACTTCAATTTAATTTCTTTTCTTACAACAATTGCTACTCCGCCACCTCTGTCACTTTGCCTATCTAGCCGATAGCATAGATAGTTAGGATGAGAAAAAGAATGGTTATGTTTTAGCCAGGTTTCAGTAACCAGAGCGATATCTATTTTATTTCGGATCATGAAAGAAAAAAATTCCAAGCTTTTTTTCCTTACACCCCTAGCATTCCAAGTTATTAATTTTATATTACTTTGATCCATAGTTTAAGTATTTTAAGGCAAGTTCAGTAATAACATTGAACTGTTCAAATTTATCTTTACATAATCTTAATTTAGAGACTAAATCGTTAGTAAGCATTTGAATTTCACTTAAAGAAAACATATTAGATGTACTATCTACATTGTTAGTATTTATATTAACATTTCTAGAAGTACTACTCATTGGATCTGACCAAACATTCTCACGTTGTTGTTGTTTATGGTTAACAAGATTAACCTTACGCAACGGTGGAAAATCTGCAACACTTCTGACAAAATCTTGATGGGTTGTTTTCCTCAAAGGGGTTTTAGTTGTCGTTTTTTGTCGAAACTCCACATAGCTTCGTCGACTAGGGCACAGTGGGTCCGTTGATTGGTGATCACCTCCACAATTTGCACATTTGTTAATTTCCTTAGAAGTGCACATTGAAGTCTGATGCTCACCAGAGCAGAATGAACAGAAAGTTTTAACGTGGCAGTGTTTAGCCCCATGCCCGTACATCTGGCAATTATAACATTGGGTTACTTTTCTCGGAAGCCTTCTCTGAAAGCTCCAGCGCACAATTGTTTTGTTAATGACTCCGAATCGATCACGAAGCTCTTTCATCGTAATGCTACCTTTCTCAAGATATACTATGAAAAAAGTATGTTCAATTTGATTTAATTGGCGACTCACAACTTTGATATCAATGCACTTAACACCAGAAGTTAAAAGATGAGTTTTAATGACATTTTGATCAGTTTTGTCGAGTCCAGTCAACACGACTTTGAATGGCAAATCAGATTTTAGGCTGTGCGTATAAAACTCACATTTCTCAGCTGTCAGAACTGTACATATTTTTTTATAAGTATCGATGTTCGGTGACAAGATTTTAATTCCAATTGACATGCGTTTAATTACGTAATCTTCAATGGATTTTGCACTCAAAATAGTGTGAATATTTACACTGCTGGATTTTAGAACATTTATAGGTGGTGGCTTAGGGTTTGATGTTTTTTTAGTAGCATCCTCAGCATGCTCGATCATGCCATCAGCTTGACTTTTTTCATCAGCATCAATAAGAGCTTGAAGGGGTAAGAAGGGATTTTCTCTACCAAGTTTAGTGTTGTCAGCGCAGTTGCTGCTAGATGAAGACTGTTTTTTGGACTTTGACATGGATGAGAGTTTATTTGCTCGAGAATTTATCATTTTATGAGGTTTTTTGCTCTCAATTAAATTACTGTCTGACTCATCAGAGTCAACATCGTTAGGAAAAAGATCGCGATTACGCTTTATTTTAAGTCGATTTAACACAATTTAAGTAGAAAAGCAATTACTAATCTTCTACGGGAAAACACGTGTGTATGCTACAAGGGAGTAGGCACGACTGTTTAATTATTAGGTGTGTTCAAAAAGTACCCGGAATTTTTAAATTTCGCGGGTCTGGAGAGTCCGAAGGTTTTTGTTTTATTGTGTTGGTATACATGTCCCTAAAGTATGGTACAATTTTCAGCTATATTCACTGTTTACTTTGTTTAAGGTTCGACGTGTTTTCATGAGCTCGGCGATTTTTGCTTGTTTTGCTAAATTTTGACCAAAAAAACAATCGCATGAACATCGCTCAGGAGCTGTTTAATGACCTCAACGACGATCCAAGTTTGCCTGAAAGAGTCATAACTGGTAATGAAACATGGGTGTACCGTTATGATGTCGAAACCAAAGCACAATTGTCCACCTTGAAGCATCCAACGTCACCAAGAGCGAAAAAAGCACGTCAATTTCGATCAAATGTGAAGGTTTTGCTTACTGTTTTCTTCAATTATAATGGCATAGTGCATCAAGAGTTCTTACCGCAAGTTCGTACGTTAATTAGAAGTATTACCTTGAAGTTATGCGACGTTTGAGTGAAGCAATCCAAAAAAAAAACGCTCAGATTTATGGAAAAACAATTCATGGCTTTTGCACCACGATAACGCACCTGCTCACTCGTCGTTGCTTGTTCGTAATTTTTTGGCCAAAAACAATACCGTAGTCATGCCCCAGCCTCCATATTCACCAGATATAGCTCCGTGTGACTTTTTCCTGTTTCCAAAGTAAAAGAGACCCATGAAAGGACGCGCGGCGTTTTTCCTCGATTGAAGAAATAAAGGCCGAATCGCTGAGAATGCTCAAGGACATATCAAAAAGTGAATATCAAGAGTGAAGATTGGAAAAAAACGCTGGCATATGTAAGTGTATTATATCTGGGGGGGGCTACTTTGAAGGGGACCACATTGATGTAAACGAGTGCTTTTTGAACACACCTCGTATATGGATAATGGTTTATCATTATGGTTTAAAAATAATTTCGAGCAATTGGCTGGCTCCAATAAAGTCCAACCGCTTTGAGCCGTATGTCAGCAATAAAGCACCGAATATTCTCTTCCAAAACGTCAATTGTCTCGGGCTTATCTGAGCAGACAAGCTATTTCGCATAACCTCACAAAAAATAGTTTAAAGGTGTTACATCGCACGAACTTGGAATTAAAAGTTTCCTTGCGTGATTATTTTGAAATGACAAACCAAATGAGCATAAATCAAGTGATAGCTGTCAAAAAGAACAACTCCAGAAAAAGTAGTGCCAGATTGAAAACCACTCGTCTAAAAAAACACCTGTTTCATGTTTGAGTATTATATTTTTTTAATTTTGGATAAGCGATTTTGGGTTAGCGATTTTGGATTATGGATTTAGTTTTGCTCGAAATTACAACAAAAACAAATA
Organism: Eupeodes luniger; assembly: GCA_951509635.1. Classification (NCBI taxonomy): domain Eukaryota; kingdom Metazoa; phylum Arthropoda; class Insecta; order Diptera; family Syrphidae; genus Eupeodes; species Eupeodes luniger. The sequence goes on along the minus strand of OX608073.1, from coordinate 120,260,670 downwards.
TTACTTTCATAGAAAAAAGTCTATGACCGAAAAAGTCAAATTAAAATCTTCCTCCTTCAATATCCAACAAATCATTTTTTAAAAAGTTCTTAAAACCTTAACCAATCATTAATGAATTTTCTTTGGTTTTGAAATTACTGAATGTAGTAAGCAATTTATTTATCAACTATGAACCATTAAAAAACCATCTTTTTTTGATGAATTATGTATCGGGTGATTTTTTAAGAGCTTGAGAACTTTTTAAAAAAAAAAAAATGCATAAAATTTGCAAAATCTCATCGATTCTTTATTTGAAACGTTAGATTGGTCCATGACATTTACTTTTCGAAGATAATTTCATTTAAATGTTGACCGCGGCTGCGTCTTAGGTGGTCCATTCGGAAAGTCCAATTTTGGGTAACTTTTTCGAGCATTTCGGCCGGAATAGCCCGAATTTCTTCGGAAATGTTGACTTCCAAAGCTGGAATAGTTGCTGGCTTATTTGTGTAGACTTTAGACTTGACGTAGCCCCACAAAAAATAGTATAAAGGCGTCAAATCGCATGATCTTGGTGGCCAACTTACCGGTCCATTCCTTGAGATGAATTGTTCTCCGAAGTTTTCCCTCAAAATGGCCATAGAATCGCGAGCTGTGTGGCATGTAGCGCCATCTTGTTGAAACCACATGTCAACCAAGTTCAGTTCTTCCATTTTTGGCAACAAAAAGTTTGTTAGCATTGAACGATAGCGATCGCCATTCACCGTAACGTTGCGTCCAACAGCATCTTTGAAAAAATACGGTCCAATGATTCCACCAGCCAAACAGTGCATTTTTCGGGATGCATGGGCAGTTCTTGAACGGCTTCTGGTTGCTCTTCACTCCAAATGCGGCAATTTTGCTTATTTACATAGCCATTCAACCAGAAATGAGCCTCATCGCTAAACAAAATTTGTCGATAAAACACATTTCGAACCGAACACTGATTTTGGTAATAAAATTCAATGATTTGCAAGCGTTGCTCGTTAGGTCTATTCATGATGAAATGTCAAAGCATACTGAGCATCTTTCTCTTTGACACCATGTCTGAAATCCCGCGTGATCTGTCAAACACTAATGCATGAAAATCCTAACCTCAAAAAAATCACCCATTATAAAGATCTCGTAACCTTTAACAAAAAATGTATTCGCTTTCAAAAAAAAAAGAAAAGAAAACGAATGAAAAAAGAAGAAAACTAAAAAATTATTTCACTGAATGATATTTGTTTTCGATAAAAGAATATTGAAATAAAGAGTTAATTTTCAGACTTTCTCAAACTCGTCTCCTTAAAAAAAATTAAATAGCTAAAATGTAGGTAAGTGCTTAGTTAACCCAAAAAGTTAAGGTGGACCTCCAATATAAACCAACAATCTTTATAATGATCAACATGGCAGCCAAAAGATTAATTTCCTATATAAACCAAAAAAAAAACATCTTTTAGTCCAATTTTTGTTTTGTTTACTAAATCGTCTACCTGCTTACATTTTGTTCTTGTGGTCAAAGCTTAGCTCGTTGGACCGACAAAATTCATGTGAAATTTACGGTCTTAGAATTTATGTTGAGGTTTTTTTTTCTAGTCATTTTGTCAAGAAATATCAAGTTCCGCTACAATAGTCCATCAAGATCACAGCCAAAAACTAAAAAAACAAAAAAGCATCTTCAAACCAAAAAAGATGCTGACGCTGTAGACGACTCTAGACAAAAAAGAAGTATATAGGTTTTTGGGATTTGTCGTTCGAACCGAAAAACATTGAATTAAATTTCTTCAGTTTTACTTTGGTCAACTGATGTTAATGTTGTGCGTATATATGTATATATAAAATAAAAGGACACTCGAACGGATATGTTAGAAAAAAAAAAAAAAAAAAGATCCCTAAAGCAAAAGAAAAAGTCAAACAAGTTCTTCGTCCACCGAAGCAAATTATAATGAGTGAAAAACGTGTTTAGAAGAAGATTCTCTTTCTACAATATGGTTGTCTAGATACATATTGGTATTGGTAAGATTTTGTTTTCTTCTTTATTTCAGCAACATATGGGCGTGGCAGACAGATTTTTAGGGTGAATTTATTCAAAAAATGCTAATTGTACGACTTTTTGCACTAAATTGATTTTGAAGAAACAAAACAAGATGATGGAAGAATTATTCATCTAATTCCACATCGACTTTCCTCCTCAAATACTAAAATAATGTTGAAGATTTTCTTAAGAAGTCTTATAACTTAGACAACTCAAAAAACACATAATTTTCAAGTCTCATTTATTTTATTTGGTTTAAACGCCTGATGCATTATGTTATTACTCGTAGTATAAGACTCAATTAAAATCAAGTGGTTAAATTTCCTGGACATTTTCTTGAAATTCCATTTAACATAAATAAATTGTATGCAAATGGAAGTAGAGGCATTTGCACGTGATTCATATAACAAAACAAGAATTAATGTGGTGGTAGGTAAATATATATTATATATGAATGTATAATCGTCGTCGTTATTGAAGACGTCCACATTAAATAGGTACCTACATAATTGTACTCAGAATAATAAGTTTTGAAAAAAGGAAAAAAATAATACAAATTCATATTTATTTCTAATTGCTGTGTGGATGGATTCTGGAAAATTAGAAACGGTTTAACATTCAACCGGATATTGCATTTATTTTTCTTTTCTTTTTTTGAATAACTATTGTTGTAATGAATAAAACGTAATTTATTATTGAGCTTATAATAATTTGATGGAATAATGAGTAATTGTAATTGAAAAAGTTATGGTTGTGACGCCTTTTTTTCTCCATTATTATTTGCCTTAACTCTGATAGATTTGAATGTACGCAAAAAAAATGCCGGAATTATTGTTTTGAAATTAAAATGTGTTTATTTTTATGTTCGAATTATTACCAATTACAATATCTGTGGAAAATTAGACGTCAAAATATGAATTCAAGTGAATTTTACGTTTTTTTAATGTCTTAAACTATTTAACTACACAATTGATTAAGTTTTGTGTATAAAATCAAATTTCTACTGCTAAAACTTTGAGTGATAAATAATTTTCAGAAAGGGTCGAGAAAGCTTTGAATACAAGGCACGGCCATGACGACTATTAACTTATGAGCATCAACAAAATGAAGGAATATCGAAAGGATTCATAAAACAATTTTCAATAACCATGTTGATAAATTCAAATTGATGCCAAAAATATTCAGTTTCTGCACTCGTAATACATCATCATTTCGCCAAAAAATCGACCAATATCATTCTGCAACCACCTCATGGGCGCATTACTTAGCATCGTTTGACTTTGAGACCGTACAGACGTAGATTCCGTTTCGAATCGATAAAAGAGAAAGAAAACAAAAGAAAGAATTGAAGGTTATGTATTTTGGAAGAGAGTCTTATTGCATGTTTTAAATATTTAAAAAACCGTCGAGCAATTGCCTGCATTGCTTTTAAAGAAGCACGGAAAAACTGTTCCACCAAACCAAAAAGCACACTAAACACTTACATTTTTAAAAGTTGTTAATTCCTGCGATACGTATTTCGAAAAGAACCATGATTTTCAAAATACATTTACATTTGCTCTTTGGAAGTATTGTCAGTCCTGTGCAGAAATGCAAAACCAAACAAAAAAATGGCTGTCAGTTAAAATAGCGTTGCTAACTTAATGTTATGTACCTCTAAAAAAAACACCCGTTCATTCATTCGATTTCTTTTTTTTTAGAGTTGCAGACTTCGAAAAAATCAATAATATTGAAAAACTTCATGTAAAATATTATTTTTTTAAACACTAAGTACGACGCGACGTTTTGTATTTTTTTGCAAATTTATGTTTTAAACCCATTTTTATAGGAAAAATGATAAATAACAGTAACTACACAACCGATGAAACTTTGCTCACAGGAATCAAATAACGGTTTTTTATAAATCAAAAAAATATTTGTCACCTTGAATATTTTACGAACAAAAAATGATATCAATTGCAGAATAATTGTATGCAATACAAAATAACGTTTTTGACATCTGGTTAAATGTTGAGAAAAATCGAAGTAACGGCTTTTTAAAAACGTAAAAAAAGAACTTACTAATAAAAGTTGGTAAACATTGATTGATTGGCAACTATTAAAGAATTTCCTTCCAACCAGTTTTATCTTATAGAAAATATTGTTTTTAATATTAATTAAACTATGTTTATAAAAAAAAATAAGAATTTACAAAAAATACTACGCAAAATTGGTAAAATTAGATGTTCGATTCCAATATTTCGAGAATAGATTAAGGTATTGACTTCCAAACTAATTCATTCCATGCAAAATTTTGTTTTTAACATAATTTATTGTTCTTAGAGAAATCTAGTTGGTATTTTTGTGTAGGAGTTTAAAACTTTCAAAAAACGCTGCTAAGGTTGATAAAAAATGGTTCTCGATACAAAAACAGGTATTGAAATCAAACTTATTTTATCATTATTGTTAATAGCTTTTAGTTATTATTTTAGAAAAATTGTAAAACACAAAAACAACAAAAAACTGATACAAAATTGTTTGCGGCTCAAGAATAAAAACAAAGAAAGATATTGACTGAAATTAACACAAAATATTGATATTAATGTTTTGTTGAAATTTAAGAGAAATCGACAGATGGGCACGGACGGGAAGTTATCAGTCTCAACCGATTTTTTTAATTTGGTCAAAAACCATTTTGTATGATTTCAAAAGGGTATAATTATAGATTTGCTCAGTTTTAAGCGAAATGACAATGCCAACCAAAATTTGTTTACACGGAAAGAAGTGTAGAGCATTTATCACAATGCTAGTATGGCCTGGAGACCCATACTAAAAAAGCATCTGTGATATTCCTTTACATTGTCTTGCAACAACTTCTATAAGTATGGGATTATGTTCTATACTGCATGGTACCACAATCTTTGCTTGTAACACAGGGGCGCATAGTACGTTTGACGAGACAGCATTGCCTTCAGCCCCATACAGTACCGGAGATGTCTCAATGCTACTAGTTTTTCCCGCGATAATTTATGGCGTGATAATCGATACCCTTATTGGATTACTGTAAATAGTTATTACTCCAATGTAAGCATAAGGGACATAACAATAATGGATAGACTTTTCTGATAGGAGCGTTGTACAATTGTACATGTCGCCAGTCAGTATGGGCCTGACTCCCATCCCATACTGGCATTGGCGTATCAGCTATAACTATTGTCGACGGTACCATTCTCATTATGGTCAAATTAACTATGCTTACAACTTTTTATCCAATGAAAAAAAGTTCACACCCATACTGACGTTGTAATATTCGCAATGTATTTCTTTCCGTGTACTAAAAACTAATTGTCAAATCAAACATTTTGACAAAATTGCACCTTAAAAAGAAATGAATAGAAGAAATGCGAACCCAAAATTGTAAGGCGTGTAATTATAAATGCAAGAAAACTATGCTTTGAAAAAAGGCTGGTTCGTAATCTTTTGAAATTGACACAATATAATGGATACCCTTTTCATATTTGTATGCTAATTTAAATACGAATCACTTTTTATTTTGAATATTTTCTACAACATCCATTATAAAGAATAAGAGCATTATTATTCTGGTAGATAAAGACCTGTTATGTTTGTATAATCAAAACAAGAAAAAATACAACAACTTCAAACCATTTAACTAGAATTGACCTAATTTTTCAAGAAGGGTATCAAATTCAACTCAAGTAGCAAAATGTCACTCATATTAAAAAAGTTAACTCAGTTAAAAGAGACAAAAATGAACCTAAGCCTATTACATGCATCAATCTCCCTTAGAAATAAAAACAAATTGTTCAATTATATCTGTGACTCTTGCCGGCTACCGAAGTGCTGATGATGGTTCAACAAATTATGTTTTGTTCACCCCCTTTGTACGGAATTTAAGCTTACAATTGATAAAGTCAAAAATAGATACTTTTAAAAAAATTGTGGTGGAGTCCATATCCCCCTGTTAGGCGGGAGGGGAAATTTTTCAAAAAACTAAGTTGACACACAAAATCAAAGATTGGAAAACAACTACAACACCTATTTTATTGTGATATAACTTTTCAAAAAGCCAGAAATCTTAAAAAAATGCTTTTGTCCATGGTATCAGAAAAAAGAAATTTAAACAAAAAATATGTTTTGTCATTTTTCTATGTTATTGGGTACAATTTTTTTTTCAGTTATAAATGTCCATGTCAATAATTGATCAAACAATAAAAAGCCAAATTTGAAAATACATTTATTTTAGTTTTAGAAAAAATTATATTTATTACACTATTTTTTAGTCAATAAGTTTTTTTCTAGACAGAAAGAGCTGTTTTCGTAAATCTGGTATTTCCAATTTTTGTCTAGATGTTTATGACGCCGGTCGCATAAATATTCCACGTTTTCATCTTTGAGGTCTGAACGCAACATAGCAAAAACTCGCCAAAAACTGCGAAAATCGTTAGTTTTTTCAGGTCTTGCCGACTTAAGGTTAAGTTAAAGTGGCAGTCCGTGATGGAATAGGACACACTTAGGCCAGTTTAATGGCCAATTGTGATACCACATGAATCTTGAGGCTTTCTCCTAAGCTCAATGAAACCAGTTTGAGTCCCTTACGAAACGGACAGGCTGATTACGCTTATATGATTTAGATCGTTAAAGAAGAATTTTCCTAGGTTATTCTTTTGTTTTTGAGCTAAGGCAGGGCATGTACAGAGAAGGTGAAGAACTGTTTCCTCCTCTTCCTCGTCCATACAGTTTCTGCAAAAGTCATTTAAGAATACGCCTAGCCGCGTAGCGTATTTTCCTATTAGACAGTGTCCGGTTATGTAACCTACTATCGAGCTTATATGGGATCTGCTAGAGATAGCAAGCGCCTTGATCGCTTTAAATTTAATGTAGGCCAGATGTTTTTTTGACCTGGCCTGACGTGGTGATGCTGTTCCACCTGGTGCTTGCCTTGTTCGTAGCATCTTGCATTAGCAATAGTTTACAAGTAGCGATTGGTATGCCAACATTTGCCAAACGTGGTAGAATGGGTTGTACTGTACCGTTCCTGGCGAGTTCATCTGCCTTACAGTTACCTGGAATGTCTCTATGGCCCGGCACCCAGCAAAGGTGAATATTAAACTGTTGTGCCATCTCCATTAGAGATGATCGACAGTTATGGACTGTTATAGAGTTTGTAGCGACAGAGTCCAGAGATTTGATGGCGGCCTGACTATCTGAGAAAATACGGATATCAGATGTTGATATCACGTTTTATTTAAGCCAGGACAAGACTTCTTTTATCGCCAAAAGTTCCGCTTGGAACACGCTACAATGATTGGGAAGGCGGAATGAGAGACTTAATTTCAGTCGTTCAGAGTACCCACCTCCACCAACCCCTTCTTTTGTTTTTGATCCATCTATAAAAGTGCGACTGACTCGTCTTCCAGGAAAACCCTATCCTCCCAGAAAGATCTGGAAGGTATAGAAATCTGGAAGTTTCTGTCGAATTGCAGTTGGGGATGGTGAAGTATGTGTGCTTTGGAATTGATTCTAAGTACTTAAGAATTACGAAGTGGGCAATGTTGTTATAAGTATATATCAAGAGGTGTTAAGTAGAGTAGGGTGTCCAGTGCCGCAGATGGGGTCGTGCGAAGCTTAACAACAAATGGAATTTTGTATTTGCTCGAAAATGGGACTAATTCGGTTTTGTGTGGGTTAACACCCAGTCCACACCGATCAGTCTAAAGTATTAGTCTGTCTTAGGCATTTTGATGGAGGGAGTATTCGATGTTGCGTACTAGTGTGTGTAACGCCGTTACCACCGATTTATGTACCTTTACAGTAGGCATGTTGAGACGTAGACAGAAGTCTTGTATTAATAATTGCCCTTAAATGGATATCAATCAATCTTTCTAAGGTCTTAAAGGTCGTAGATCTTTAGAATTGTCTTGCGAGCATTTACCTGTTTTGGGTATAAAAAGAACTTTAACTTCCCTCCATGCCGAGGGAATATGGACCAGATATAGACAGCTGGTGAAAATTGCCTCAAGGATTGGTGCAATAATGTCTGAGGCTTTTGGATGGGTTAGCTTCTCCAAAATAAATACATTCTATGATTTCAAGCTAACTCAATTGTATTTATTTATATTTATATTTATATTTATATTTATATTTATATTTATATTTATATTTATATTTATATTTATATTTATATTTATATTTATATTTATATTTATATTTATATTTATATTTATATTTATATTTATATTTATATTTATATTTAAATTTATATTTATTTACTTTAATGCAACAAATGCATGGGTACAGTACATTAGTAGAATTTTATGTTTTATAGACTAACAATCTGTACAATTTAGTCATGGTCATTTGCTAAATATAACAATGTTTCATAGTAAGGACAAATATTAACATGTCCTTAAAAAAATTTGAATTTTAAACCACCAGAAATTTGTTAATTTATGTTCGCTCTGATATTTTGTACTTGTAGGTTTAACGTTCAATGTCCCCTGTACAAATTTCGTACTACCTAAAAATAAAAATTGGCATAGCATGTCTTGTCCTAACCCTTTTTTTAACCATAAAATAAACTATCAGCGTTAAGCCCCTAACAGCTGCAAACATACTTAGTCGAACCCCAAAAAAAAATTGTAGTAGGCATACTACATCTACGTACAAACCTGGGTACTATATTCTCCCCCTTTAAAATAAATGAAGGCTATTTAAGCATGAAGTTAACAGAATCTATAAATAAAAGGTAACCCCAACCCCAATAAACAACTAAGTCCACACAATACAACACTTAAGGACAAAAAACCAACAGAAAAAGAATGAGGAATAAGTCTGACCGATTCACCAACCGACCATCAGACAAACCAACCCACCATGATTGATTCCATAATTTCATTCGCTTAATTTACAAAAGGACACCATAAAACTGTCATCGCATAAAAACCATTTAATTAGTGTAAAAAACACAATAAAAACTCCACTTACTGAATGAGAACATAATAATAATATTCCCACACTGTAAAAAGGCATACATATAAACAAAAACAAAAATTAATACAAATAAAACTATGTACAACATTTTTATGCTCCTGGTTCTCTCTCTGACTTTTTGTGTATTGCACGGTGCAAAGCAATGAAGTGCTGCTTTTAGTGTGATGGTCCTGCGTTAATGCCCACCCTTTTAAACCATTAATAATTTGCCAGTTAAGCTGCAGCACGAGCCACTCGAGTTAAGATACAAAAAAAGAAAACAAAAGTAACACAGATACAAATTTTTTCCTTTACTCTCGAAGTGTGCAGTTTGTGCTGCATGCATTGCAACATCACATCGCGCAAGAAACCAACACAAAAAGTCAAACAGTGCTGCAAGCATTAAAAGCCATCATCATCATCATCATCATCGTCCGTCGCCGTCGTCCGTCGGTTGGTCTTCTCAGCTCCAACAGAAGAAGAAAAACCTTTACAAGTCTTCGTTTATGTTTAGGTAGTTTCCTGCTCCTCTTAGATACAAGGGAATAAGAGATCTCGTGTTGGCATGCATCGTACAAATGTTTGCAATAAAAACATAATTCAAAGCTTCAGTTAGAATCACAGCGTACAAAACTGCACCATTTAGTCCGAAAGTTGGGAGTCCTTGCTTTTGTGGCTCAAGGTGTACAAAGAGGTTTCGAATTTTCAGAATTTATTCAAAAACACTAGACAAGAAATGCGTTAAGACACAAAAAAGCATTTAAATATCTTAAAACAAATATTAAATAAAATGTCTCTCATTTTATTTTATTGCAAGGAAAAAAAACTTAAAAATATGATCATTTGCAAATGATTATAAAAGAATGCAAATAATGCAACATAAATGCAAATGAATGAGTAAAGTTTGATATGATTGCATTCAAATGATTGTATAAAAAAATGCAATCAAATGATTGTATGAAAAAATGCAAACAAATGATTGGTAAATGTAAAATTTTTAGTACCAGCCTCAACGTGAATTCATTGAAGGCAATCATGCAAGTTGAACTAAATTGCAAGGATCTATAGATATTGCTTTTAGAAAATATAGCAATATTTTTCTGTCCTGATCATCATCATTCATCACCAAAACAACAAAATACATACACACACTCACTGAAATAATTATAAAGGCAGTTTTATTTGATGTGTTTTTACCTATAAATAAAACGATAAAAAAAAACAATATTTTTTGAATATCTGGCAACCCTTTTTTGTTAAGTGCATGTTAAATGAATAGAATAAAACAATTATTTTTGATGGTTTTGAAGCGAAATAAATGAAAAGGCATAGCTCAGTTTTAAATTAAGTGTGATGTTTAGCGGAAGCATATGTTTATTGAAAAACCATTGTGTCGATTTTTAAGAAATTGTTTAAATTATTTTAAAATTACACGTGGAAAATCTTTAACAGAGGAAGAAATTGGAAAAAAAATTAAGGAATACCATGAAGAGGTGTTGTCTTACCGGAAAATTGGAAGACTATTAGAAAGGTCTAGCTGTGTTATTGATAATTTCGTTATAAAAAGGTATGATTTTCTTAAACGATTAGAAAGACCAGTATGACTCCCTTAAAAGATTGGGAGAGAAGTGATTGCGACCACTACGTAAGCTTTTCCATTTGTCCTATTCTACTGGTCTCTTTCCGAGTGGAAGGAAAACTGCATTTGTCTAGTCTGTCCCTAAAAAAGGCGAATCCTCCTCCCCCTCTAACTATCGTCCAATTGCACTTACGTCCCTTCTTTCCAAGGCCATGGAAACCCTGATTAATTTTCAGTATAAGAAATATCTTAAATCTAAGGCATTTGATAGGGTTTGGTATCAGGCTCTCTTATAGAAATTGTGTGCTTCTGGTATTGATGAATCTCTTCTTTGTTGGGTTAGAAATTACCTTTCGGACCATTTAATTCAAGTAGTATTGGACGGGTTCAAATCGGATATCCACAAAATTAACGCTGGTGTGCCCCAGGGTTCCGTTTTGTCTCCCACGCTCTTCCTTATTTTTTTTAAATGATCTTTTGTCTGTAACTTCTAACCCTCAGCTTTTCATATTCGTTTTTAGATTCTCATCCTTGTTCGTCGGAAGTAGACTACCAACAGCAGCGTTGTTCAATGGGGAATCAAAAACCATATAGAATTTAATGCTTCGAAAACTCAATGCTGTATACTGTCGCAAAAGCGTAACCCTCCCCCAATACCACTTTCCATGCGTAGTACTTGCATTGAGGAGACTGAACAACTATCAGTCCTAGGTATGTGCATTACAAACCACTTGTTGTGGAATGATCATATATGTTTAGGTTTTCTCCGACGATGCAAGAAGTTTTCTATACCTTCTGATCTGGCTATGATTTACAATGCTTTTATTCATCCAAACCTCGCATAGAATTTTCACATTTGGGCTGGTCCCCCAATAATGTACTTGAGTCTTCTGGATAGAATTGAAAAAAGAGCTCTAAAAGTGATTGGAGATCTCTTACCAAGACATTTGTTTCTCTTGAACACAGCCGCAAGGTATCATGCCTGTCATTGTTTGATCGTTATTTTCATAAACAATGCTCTAGTGAAATAGCCAGTTGCATTCTTCTCCTCAAACAATTCAACCGTAATAGCCGTACTGCTAAGAATGCCCATTAGTTTACCCTTGAGCTCAATTTCGGACTTACTGTTAAGTACAGAGATTCTTTCTTTAGCCGCACTACGCGAATTTAGAATGCTTTACCAAGCTCAATATTTCCCACTCATTACAATGTACAGACATTCAAAACCCATGTGCATCGGTGCATCTCCTTTCTAATCCGATTCTTCTTTTCTAATTGCTCGCACTGTGTTTCATCATTATAAGGGTATTCATAACCCCTTTAGTGCGCGCTATTCTCCGGGAAAATTTGCCTGCAAGAGAAATAAATAATAAAATGAACTTGGAAGTGGGAGTTCGACGAGTACAGCAAACAATGAAGGTGGGGAATTTACTACGAAAATAAATGCGAAAAACCGACCCTCTTACCCAGACATAGACTTGCTATAGGCTTTAAAAGCCGTTATTTTCAGCGATGAGAAAAAGTTTAATTTAAATGACCCAGACGGTGTACACAAGTATTGGCGATCCAAAAATGATCCCAAAATAGTGCGCCAGCGTCAAAATATTGGGGGTGGGCCAATCGCCGTTTGGGGAGGCATGGGTACAAGGAAACTACTCCTATTTTCTTTATAAGCACAAAAATCGATTATTTACATTACATTCAGCTGCTCGAAGTTGTTTTGGTCAATTTTGGAGAGAAAATAGCCAAAACAGACTTCATTTTTCAGCAAGACAATAGCCGCGTTTTATTATCACCATGATCTGATCCGGATCAAATCATGATAATAAAACAGCATTGGATCATCATATTTTTTATTATTTAAAGTTTGGTAGCAGTGTCAAATTCGTTCTTTCAAAAGTGACATTTCGAAGCAAAAAAAAACAAACACATACCAAAAATGGAAGCTCCACAACTTTTGAAAATGTTTCTGCAAATCACCATTGCACTCTCAAACTCAAAGCATCAAGGAACGCTTTGGTCTCACATGTAGTCCAGATTCTTTTTGACCTTTTAATTAATGTGACACTGAAATAATTTAATTTAGAGATTACTTACAATTTCAGCTGCAGCTTTCTCGATTTTATTTATATTTTTTGACATTTAATGCAGGGTTGCCCAAAGAACATTTTTCTCAGTGATTTTTTTTTTTTTTTTTTTGGGGAAAATAATACCCATAAATTATGTCAAATATATATTTTTTTGGACTTAATTATTGTAATTTCACCAATTAATATCTAGTTTTGTTAAAATATCTAATTATTTCATCTATTATATACCAAATAAATAAATATAAAGCTTCTCGCTTTCTATTTAAAAAATATTTTATTTCAGTCAAATGGAAATGTTTATATGGCAATACAGGTTTTATTTAATTTGTTTGCAATGATACCAACATTTACATGTGAAATTACAATGATAAAGCGCTCCTTGTTGTGAAAAAAAGAATTAAATTTTGAATCTCAAATTGAGATCCATACACAAAGCAGGATCTTGGTTTGTTGTTGTAATGCATGTAAATTCAAGATCCGGATCAGATCATGGTGATAATAAAACGCGGCTAATGTTGCAATTTATCATTCAAAGAAAGCTAGAGAATTTCCGGAGTCTCGAGAAATCACAACACTCAATTGGCCAGCCTTATTCCTATTGAGAAAATGTGGTCTGTTATCATCAAAAGTTTTTAATCATGGCCATTTCAAGTATTTGAAAGAATTAAAAGATGCAATTCAGGAGGAGTGGAAAAGGATTGATCCTGCTTATGTTCAAACCCTTATTAACTTCATCCCAAGACGTCTGGATGAAGTTATAGCCAACAAAGTAATTTATACTCATTATTAGATTAGTTAAATATAAAAAAGATAACTACTTTTACAGATATTTCAGTGATTTTTATTAGTTTTTTAGTTAATTTCTCCTTAAAATCAAAAAATAAAGAATCGAAAGTGTTCACTTACTTGAAATAAATTTGTTTGTTAAGTTTTCCATTCAAATATTTAAACAAATCTTGTGCATTCGTTTTTTATTTCAAAAATCAAAGCTGCTTTTATATATTATTTCTGTGAATGTATGTTTTCTTCACCGTTTCTCTTCGCGCTGTATATGGATGATTTACAGTTTACACGAATCTTTAGAAGGAGGCTTCTTTATCGACTCACTTAAAATAAAGTTGTTTTTGTATGCAGATGATATGGTCATTCTGGCAGATGATATGGTCATTCTGGCAGATGATATGGTCAATCTGACAGATGATGTCAATGTTGTACAGAAGATGATAACGCACCTGAAAACTTCATGCGAACTATGGGGTTTAGACGTTAACCTATCCAAATTAGATAATGGTGTTTAGAAATGTGAGAAAGTTATCTTGTCAAAAATGTTGGACTCTTAATGGAGAAAAAATACGAATAGTTCCTTAGTTCCTTAGTTCCTTAAACAAACATGTATTTACACCGTCGTATATGTCATTTTCGAAGCATGTAAAGAAGAAAAATTATGCGTCCAAGAACAGCGTTAGATCGACATGAGTGATTCATACCAAAAATAAACATCAGTCTAGGAGCGAAGTGGACAGTTTTTCGGGTAGTTGGTAGAGCAATCCGACTTTTGGTGCACTGCACAGGTTTGAGGTTTCGGAATGTTTCAAGAAGCAGAAATACTGAAACGTTATTTTTTGAAAAGAATTTTATACCGCGTTTAATTTAAACTACGCATCGTCATCAGAGAAAAGGAGTAGAAGACGGAAACTATTTTACCCTTGACCTAAACCTCCGATATATTACAAAAGGAATGTTCGAGTAAAGTTAAAGAAGACTACCAAATCAATTTACAAAAATACCTTTGAGGAAAAAACTGTTCTAGGCTATATAACTACCATCTTAGTAAAAGGTTCGGATTGCATTGAAATGAGAGCGACACTTCTCAATGTCAATGGATCAAAAAAAACTTCGATCTAATGCCGATACCGAAATTCGGAGGCCATCAACAAAACATAAAAACGATATTGGAAAGCAGTACACGATTATCATTCAAGAGGACCAATCTGCATCACAAACGGGTTCGAGCAGACTCACTTGGATTTTTAAAGCTGGATGTGACTTAATTAATATTAATTGGAATAGCAGATGCCTAGGTTTCAGTAAATTTCGTTTAAGTTTCTATGGGAGACCCAGCTATAAATACGATGTACTTATCCGTATACTTATAGGAGAGAACTGCCCCGATTTTTTAACCTAAAATTAAGGAATGATATCTGTGATTTATAGCCGAATGATTGCTAAACTTTTTACATTATTCAAACTCCATGAAAGTATCATTTACTAATCTTAACCAATTTGTCTCCAAAGCACTCTTTGCTCTAGAAAAAAGTCTCGATGTTGATCTTATAAGTTTATAACGATTGATTTTAGAAAGGTCTTTGACAAAATAAGGCACCAAATTATTTATTTAAAAGATTTTGGTTTTCTAACATTATTCATTCAGTCAATTAAATATTTGCAAGAAAATCATACACACAGAGTTGTTCTTAGAAATGTGGTGTCTCGTCAAATCTTAAGTAACATCTTTTTTTTTTCTGATGTCTAAATGATAGCGATCGCTTATTGAACATGACCTGAACGTGAACACTTTTCTTACCTGGTGCAACACAAAATTTCTTGAACCATCTCCGCAAACGTTCGACTTTATTACTTCGAACCTATAATTTCCGTAATATTCTTCTCCCTATTGTTTGCTCTAATACCGATCTTGAGGTAATATGTGATAAGGAAATACACGTCCGTTCTTTTATAAACCATGTAGTTGCAGAAGCGAATTCTTCTTTTGGCCTTATCAAACGTTGGTTTAAGGAATTTGACGATCCGAACGATACTTAATACTTACATATGTATGAGCCGTTTATTTTGAAAGTGGCATAAGTCACTTTTTCAAAAAAATCGAGTTAATGGCAACACTAAATACAATTTAACGGTATCTTTTCACTTTTAAAAAATTTGCACTCAATAAGTTGAGAACTATTGAGATTTCTTCGAGAGAAGTATTGGTAATTAACGGTATAACAAATATCTTAAATATCTCGACTTAAAAAAAAAGTGACTTATGCCACTTTCAAAATAAACGGCTCATATATATATCAAATATGTCAGGCCCAACCTTGAATATACTAGCCAGATTTGGTAGCCCTTTCATAACAATCACTCACAAAGAATTGAAGCAGTACAACGGAGATTTCTTAGTTTTGCCTTGGCCTGATCCCTTTATTCTACCTTCTTATGAAGACCGTTTACAATAGATAAAACCTGCACTTGCTCAACATCGTCATATCGCTGACATTGGTATATTTGACTCTACGAATTTTCTCTTTTCTTGCAATGCTTGTTTATCTATATTTGTCCAAATAATTGTGATTTCAAAACATTTTCCAACTGTTTAACTACTAATTATGTATATTAAAAAACTGTCGTCGTTTTTAAATGTTCAATAAATTGTTTTCTTTAGAAATCAAATTTCTGTTTCCAAAAAAAAATAATCATTTACACAAAGAACGGACTCCTTTGTCGTTGTTGAAACGCCCTGAAAATCTATTTGATCAATGTCCATGAAAAACTTTAAAATGCATATTCATACAAAAATTAAAAACAAAGCAAAGAATCAAGGAAACCTAGAAGAATACAAAATTAGCAAAAATATAGAACGAAAAAGTGTTTGAGTCGTCAATTATTTTGAGTTTTCCTTATGAAACTTCATATATGTACTCGTATCTACCGCAACATGAAAGTAATATTAGCTCTTTAGATGCAGATACTTGTACCTAGGTAGTATAGGTACTTCACCACATATCATAGGACAGAGCAGGTGTTTAAAACTTCATGTTTTTTTTTACCGAAATCCAAGCGAAATAAAATTTATCAATGCCAAACACGAATTATTTTTTTGTTTAGTTTTATTTTTTTGAGAATTTGAAATGAGGAAGTTACTTTATTTGTTGTTGTTTCTCTTGTGTTGCTTTATTGTGAAGATGTTGCAACACTCATGAAAGTTGAGTTGATAGTGTTGAAACAATGTTGAGGAAATGATACGAGGAGACACACGAGGAAATTTTAACTACTTACATGAAATAAGACACGCTGACCACGGAGCAGCAAAGTGAATAATAATCAGATTCGGAAATAGAAAAACAAAAAAGAAATTTTAACAAAGAAAATCCATGAAAATTTTGGTTTTTGGATTTTAAAATCATAGACTACACGTAAGCTGTGCGTCGTTTAATGTGGCGTCATGCGCTGCAAGTCTAGGCAAAAATCCCAAGTGGCGCTTAGTGGCGAGAGTCCGTAATAGTTGGCTAATGAGGTTAAACGTTTTGAAACGATGTTTACCCATACTGAGATGCATTTTATTTGCATACCAAATTTTGGACTCATGTTGCTACACATATTTAAGTATGAATTTTTTTCCGACTTAAGAAATTTCCTATACTTCCATAACTTCGTAAAGTTATTGAGTGCAACACAGAAGAGAACTAGAACGCGTACTTTAGAAATAGTTTCTATAACTTCATATGTTCAACTTCATGAAAATGTTTCTACTTCAGGGAATTTTTGGGAACATTTTTTTTTTTTTTTAATTGAAGGGCTAAAACCAAAACATTACATAATTGTATAAACAGTGACAAACAATAATGTTAGAGTTACTTTTGCAGTATCAAATTTAAATACATTTGGTGGCACAACAGCAAGTAATTAATGTCAGAAATGGAGGACCATCAAGTCAAGGGCACCAAGTTACTTTTCGAAAAATTCTCATTTGCTAGTTTTAACTTGTTCAATATAGATGGAAAGTTGCAAATTCAGAAAACCTTAATCCTTTGGAATATTCTGAGTTAATGGTACTATAGTGCCACTTGAGGTCAGAATTTTAATATTCTAATTTGGAGTGCCGCAGGAAACAAATGTTGGACCTTAACTTTTATTAGTAACTCCAAACGAATATTTTTATGAGCTTTTATTAAAATAACCACTGGCTTCCAATTTATGGGTTTTGTTACGAAGATGGAAAATTGTCCTTAAAGCTGTAACATCAAATCCTGATTTTTTTACATTTAAGTTATTACGAAAAACATGCAGCATTTGAGTTAAGTAAGCCATTCGAAATTTTTTTACTCAGAAAAGAACCTACAGTTATGTAATGTTTATACTGTATGAAAATTAAGTGTGTCAGCAGTAAAAATCTAGTTTGACTAGTAAAATTGCATAATACAAAAGAATACTTGGTGGTATCTTAATGACTTTTGTAAAGAGCCAAAGCTAGAAACTTTTATAAATTTTTTTAATATTTTCAAAATTAGTTTTAAGAAATTTAAATGCCTGTCTATTGATTGAAAGGAACCAATTTTAATTTCTTAAACATTACGCAGTGAACTTTTAATAATATTTTGTGTGCTTATTTTATCTCAAAAATACCAATGACTTGAATTGATTTTGTTGAACACATGTCTTAAAATTTTAGAATCAACATGAAGAAAATGCTAATTTTAAGTAGATCAACTAATTTTTGCTTATTTAATGTCTAGATTTTTCATATACATTCTTAGTGCCAGAAAGAAAATGGCTTGTACCTATAATTTGTGTAAAACTTGTATTTACATTGAATGTAACTTATAACATTATATACCCCATACACTAAAACTATTATCGGACAATATCAGTGTGGCTTCATCCCATGCAACCGATCAGATTTTTACCCTTTGGCAGATGATGGAGAAATGTTTAGAATTTAATATTACAACTTGACACCTCCTAAAATAGCATAACCAGTGTAGAACTATACAAAGCCATGAGAGAATTCGGCATACCAAATATGTAGGTTGACCATGACCAATATAATAATAGCCGCATTACTATCCAGACCAATCAACATCTACAATAGACTCCAATAAGGGGATGGTTTGGCCTGTCTCCTCCTCAATCTGGCTTTGGGGAAAACCATCCGTAGCTCTGGTACATCAACAATAGGGACCATCGTATGTCCAGCCAGCTACTGATTTACGCAGAAGACATGAATATCATCGGGAGAACCGAACAAGCTTTACACGATCCCTTAATCCAAATCGAGCAGGAAGCAATAAACAGGATTGCAATAATGAAGGTAGCAAAGCATGAATTTGAAGTAGTGCAATCCTTCAAATACCTTAGTAGCAGCCAATAACAACATAAAAGAAGCGGACCGAGACCGGAGTACTTAGTAAAAGGCAATGCGACATCTTAGGCGCGTTCAAGAGGAAGGGTTTGCAGGTTTATGTAAGGGAGGACGATTCCGGAGACGCTACAATGATGAACTGTATGCAATCTACCTCCAAGCTAATATTGTAACAAAAATTTAGCTCGGTAGACTCTGATGGGCTGGAGGCCTAGCTCGTATGAGCAAAGAGAAACCAGCTGCGAAAACCTTTTGTAGTACCTACATTTGATGGTAGGCAACAGCGTGGCAGACCATGCTTACGTTGAAGAGATGGCATAGACCATGAAGCCTTGGGATGCGCAACTCTATAACGTCGTGCCGCAGAGGGCAGGAGCGGATCCCGATTGTCGAGCAGATGATGTTGATGATGATAATATTTACATCTTATTCTTTCAGTTTAAAACAACTCTAATACGATTTTGGCTTAATTTCAAACGTGGTAAGTTTAAGCATATGAGTAATGAAATCCTATAATTCTGATTGAGTTTACCACGAAATTCAAAAATATCTTCCTTCTTTGACAGCCATGGTATTTTGAAACATTTAAAACACCACTAAGGTGTTATTTTCAAGCCATTAGGGTTTTGTTACCATAAATCAACGAGTGATATACGACCAATATTTAAGCCTTAAACCTGAATTCCCCTACATACATACATTTGATGTATTCATACAAATAAGCGATACCATGGAGGTAATCATCTCACATCAATCGCATCTCATTACTTCTCCCAGTTTTATATCCAAATCATTCATTTTTATAGCTTAAGTCAACTACTGAACCAACAAAAATAACAAAAGAAATAAAACAACAAAAAACCTATCACCGGCTTGCATCTGATTCCTTTGGCTTCTGCTGCAAAGCGTCAGCCGCAGCAGCAGAAGCAGCAGCCAGCAGCAGCTGAAACCGTTCCTTCTTTTATTTTTGCAGTTTTTATCAAGTTAGACTCGTACGTGGAAGGCGCCCATCTTATTCAACATACATCCATTTTATTCCATTTGTGTGTTGTTTTTGTTGTTTTGTATCCTTAGAACAACAACAAAAAAGAATCCCACATTTATATTTTATATATCATGCATTCATTATTTTCTTTTATTTCCCACTTTTATTTTTTGAACTCAACAACAATGCATAAATATACAGGACAACACACAATATGCTCGAAATAAGCGCAAGAACAGCCCACCAAACAAAACAATAATTCTTTTTCTTCTACTTTAAAGTAGAACACAAACTTGTTGTAGATATTATATTCTTTTTGAGTGAGTTTCGTCTTCTGGTGATGGTGCTCCTCAGCTGTAGCTGGGGCTAGAGATGGAGCTAAAGCTGGAGCTGCTGCCGCAGCGGCTGCTACTTTGGAAACAACCTTCAAGATTTATGCGATGCTTGCGCATTTTATTCAATGCTAATGTTTTTGTTTTTTCTTTAATTTCGTAGATGATGGTCTTTTTCTTAATCTTCTTCTTCTTTTTCATATTCATCTTCATCTTCATTCCATCAACAACTTTATATGAACGATTATATTCCGCAGTTAGTGTGTGATGGCCACTTATACTCTCATTTCCAGTGATTATGAGAGAGATGAGAAATAATAATTTAAGATGATGAAAGAGATCTCACTTTTCACATTAGCATACAATGGATCAAGAAGTGTGACTTTTGTAGTGTGTTACTTGCGCGCTCCTTGTATAGAGCGAGAGCTGTTGTTTTAAGTGTGTCCCCTATATGAATGAATGCGTAGTTGGTTTTGGACATTTGTTTGTTTTGTTTTTATAGCTGCTAATATGTTTGTTTTGTATTATGTTGCAAGAGAAATCGCATTGCTAACATCCATAGGTGTCGAGATACATGGGGTACCTCAAGGGAATTGTTAAGGGCCTTAACTATTTAAGTGTTTTATATTCATTTATGTGCCAGTAATTTCATTGATGGAGTTAGAGTTTTTGAGACTAAAAGAACTTTTTATGACAGGAGTTACTCATAGATGATTTGTCAATTCTTCGCAAGAGGCATGACAATCACACCAAGGGTACTACTGTCCTGAAAGTCTTAAATTTCAATTACAGTTTTTTTTAAGGAAATATTACACTTTTTTCTGAAATAATTGAAGTTCTTCAAGGGGAGAATAATTAAATTCTACACTGGTTACCTAGTTCATTACGGCGTTATCCATTTTGTCGTTTCAAAAGTATAGGGTTGGAATTTGACATCTGTCAAACTAAGTTGTTAAACCAATTCGCTCAACTATCTCACAACGCATACAAGTTGTTAAAACATACTATAAAAATTGTGGTTCTGCCACAGCCACATGTCGTGCTTTAGGAGGAGAATATGGTTTTCATAATCATCCAATTACGCAAATAATGTGCAAAATTGTGAATAAATTTGAAGAGACTGGATTAGCTACAGATATTGTAAGGCCTGTGCATCATCGTTTTGCTCGTACTACTGAAAATATAGGTGCTGTGAGTGAAAGTGTAGCTGAAGACCAGAATGTGTTGATTCCTCGTCGATCTCAAGAATTAAGACTGTCTTACGGCACATTATGGCGTATTTTGCATTTGGATCTACACCTTAATCCATAAGTATATAGTCCAGGTCACACAACAACTGAAGCCACCTGACCATTCACAACATCGTAGATACGTAGAATGGGTGCTCGAACAACAGGCGGTGGACGGCGATTTTTTTGTATTTGGGGTTATGAGAATCCTCAAGTAATTGAAGAGAGAACATTACATCGACTAAAAGTCAAGACTTTTTTTTGCCTGCTAATAAAGAATACGTCTTGGAGAATATGTGGTTTCAACAAGACGGTGCCACATGCCACACAACTCGAGCGAATATAGCTTTATTGCAAGAGACATTTCCTGGCCGCGTAATTTCTCGTCATGGCGATATCAACTGGCCACCAAGATTATGCGATTTGACACCGCAGGACATTTTTTTGTGGGTCTACGCGAAAGACCGTGTGTATGCAGATATAAACCTTTAACTCTTGAGCATTTAAAAACCAACATTCGTTAAGTTATAATATGCGTCAAAAAGTGGTCGAAAATTACATCAAAAGAATCGATGCTTCCAACAATTATCGTGGTGGTAATTAAAATGATGTAATGTTGCACACATTATGTCACCGTTTAAACTTTATAACAAAAAAGAAATATCTAAAAAAAAAATATTTTATATATGTTTTATTTACGTTTACTTTTGAAACCAGAAAATGGATAACCCTTTATATTGAAATATTAATTTATTATTCTCTTGACGACGGATCCCACTATCAGTTTTGTAAGCTTAATTTTTTAGCAAAAATACAGTATTGAAAAAAGAATTTCTTTTTGGAATGAGAAGCTGCAAACTGGCTTATACTAAACATTGTTAAGGGGTTTCCAATAAAGACATGACAGCTCCACCAATCGGAGAACATACGTCGCTAGCTCCAAATTGTCCAACGGTTTCAATTTCTAGTCAGCTTAATCTTAATTATAATGTGGTCTGAGCAATGCCCAATCCTTGAGAACGGTTTCGTGTATTTGATTGGTTTGACCCGTTGTCTCAATGGCACGTCAACATCAGACAAAGCATACGTAGACTCAAATCTGTGCAATTAACTCATTGCTGTTCTACAATAGCAAGCATTACGTCTGAAAATTGGATTTAAGGCTCTTAAAGATGCTATGTAGACCTTGCTCTTTCATGTACTTTACCATGATGAAAATGTTGAGTTTACTGAATAAATTCACAACGCTTAGTGAAAGGGTGCGTTTATAAATTAAATTCAAATTTTTAAGTCCCCAAGTTCTACATAAAAGTGTCAAAAAATCTCGTGCCTGCGTCGTAAGTTATGGAAGATCAAAACCCGAGAAAATACCTTTTTCGTGAATATATCCCTTTGTATAGCCCCAATGATGTTAACACCAATTATCAAATATTTCAAACATACAACTTGACACAACTTAATTAGTCTGATAGGATGAAATGGAACCTAAGCCTGTTTTCTGATTCTTGTGCTTCCCACAATAAGAACGCTATAATGATGATGGTATTGTGTTCGCTTTTTTGGAAAAAAGTAATGTTTTAAAGAAAATCAGCCACTATTTTCCAATAAGAGGTCACAGTTATCATCCACCGGATAGAGCTTTCGTAAGAGTGAAAAAGGAGTACAGAAGAAAAGAAGTCATCACTATTGAAGTTCTTGAATGTTCCAGAAGATGCCCAGAGGCAAAATTGACAATTTTTCATATGATATACATATGTTAATTTTTTTAAATATATTGTGCGTGCACTTAAGGGGTTATGAATACCCTTATAATGATTAGACCCAGTGCGAGCAATTAGGAAAGAAGGATAGGATTAGAAAGGAGAAACCGATGAACATTGGTTTTGAATGTCTGCAAAAATATTGAACCTGGTAAAGCATTACAAATTCGTGTAGTGCGGCTAAAGAAAGAATCTCTGTACTTAACAGTACGACCGAAATTGGGCTCAAGGAAAACTGATAAGCATTACTAGAAGTACGGGTATTACGGTTAAATTGTTAGAAAGAAGGAATGCAACTGGCTATTTCTTTAGAGCATTGTTTATAAAAATAACCATACAATATTGATAGGTATGAGACCTTGCGGCGGTGTTCCAGAGAAGAAAATGTTTCGTTAAGAGAACGATCTCCTATCACTTTTAGAGCTCTTTTTTTAATTTTATCCAAAAGACTCAAGTACGTTATTGGGGCACCAGCCCTAATATGAGAATTCTACTTTAGTTTTTGATGAATAAAAGCTTTGTAAATTATAGCAGATCAGAAGGGGTACAAACTTCTTGAATCGTCGGAAAAAAACCTTAACACTTAGCAGCATTTTTGGCGACGTTAAAAACGTGGTCACTCCACAACAACTGAAAGCTGGTCAGTTTCCTTAATGCAAGTACCATCTTTTGCTACAGTAGACAGCATTGAGTTTTCGAAGCATTCAATTTTACACGGTTTTTGATACCGCATTGGATAATGCTGTCAAGATCAGATTTTAGTGAGCGTTTCATATGCTGACATTGATAATCCACATCCGAAGCACAAGGATGAGAATCTTAAAACGAATATGAAAAGCTGTTGGTACTGTCATCAGCGAAACAATTTAGCGGTTCAGAAGTTTTAGAAAAAAGATAATTTATAAAAATAAGGAAAAGCGTGGGAGACAAAACGGAACCCTGCGGCACACCAGCGTTTATTTTTTGGATATTTGATTAGAACACGTCCAATACTACGTGAATTGAATGGTCCGAAAGGTAATTTCTAACCCAACAAAGAAGAGATTCATCAAATGCACGCATTTTCGATAAGAGAGCTTGATGCAAAACTCAATTTTGGTTTTGTTCGTATTTAATTTAAATAATTAACTAATAATGTTTGTTTCTTCTCAAAATGTATTTTTTCTGTTAGAAATAAAGTTTGTTTTTAATTTAACCAAACTAACGTTCTTTTTCAATCTTTTGTTTCATATTGAAAAAGGCTTTTTTTCGGGTTACAATTAACAGAACTTCTGGTTTTTTTATTTGTATTGTAAGAAGGCTTGTAAATTGTGCCCGTTAGAATAAATATTTATTAATTTCTTTTCGGAAACGCTTTTTTTGTTGAAATGAGACACAAAAAACCTTCTCCTCAAAAATTAACAAACATTTTTTGTTGAGTTTTGTAAAAACTAGACTAGTTTAGAGACTTAAGTAAGTTACTAAAGGATGAGCCTGACAGAGATTTGAGCAATGCTCAAGTAAAATTATTATAAGAACGACAAAGTTTTCTAGATAAAAGCAAAATCAACGATCAGATAAGGTTAGGTTAAAGGGGCTGTCCGTGATGGAATGGGCCAGTTTAATGGCCCATTGTGATACCACATGAATCTTGAAGCTTTCTCCTAAGCTCAATGAAACCAGTTTGAGTCCCTTACGAAACGTGTTAATATGATTTAGATCGTTAAGATCGTTATAGAAGAATTCTTCTAGGTAATTCTTGCGTTTTTGAGCAAGTGCAGGGCATGTACAGAGAAGGTGAAGAACTGTTTCCTCCTCTTCCTCGTCCATACAGCTTCTGCAATACGCCTAGCCGCTTGGCATGCTTTCCTATTAGACAGTGCCCGGTTATGGTACCTATTATCGAGCTTATATGCGATCTGTTTAGAGATAGCAAGCACCTTGATCGCTTTAAATCTAGTGTAGGCCAGATGTTTTTTGTGACCTGACACGTGGTGATGCTGTTCCATCTGGTGTTTGCCTTTTCATAACGTCCTTCATTAGCAATAGTTTACAAGTAGCGATTGGTATGCCAGCATTTGCCAAATAAATTAAATTAATTTAAATTAATAGTGATTGCAAATATTTAAAATCACATAAATCAAAATGACATATTTTTTTCTATTTCTTGCCTATTTAAAAATATGCTGATAAATTTCTTCTATGTGAAATTTTTGAAATTCCTTAGGAAAGAAGCTTAGTGCTTGTATTTGTTTTAACTTTTCTTCTAATTTATATCTATAAAAAAGGCAGAACAAGACTTTGGTGTTTTAAGTACTTCATGTGATGTTTGGAATCCCTCACGGAACAAACTTAAGACCTGTTCTTTTTAATATTTTTTTTGTTTCTACTATTGATCTATTTAAACCGTAAAAAAAAGAAATCTTACAATAACTGGATACCATCATTATTTTATAATCTAACAAAGCAATTGTATCTTTGCTTTGATCTTTTAATCATCAAACTCGAATATGCATTGTATCCCCTTTTTTGCAAAATCCTTTTGCGAAATTACATGCATACATTTCATCTACCATACAAAAACCCTTCAGGGTTACTTAAGAATTTTTAAGACTATGTCGTCGATCCCCTCTTCAATTAACCACTCACTCACTCAATGTGTCTCCCACCCTACTAAGTGCTATATAGACGTTCTATGTGTTCATGTTAAAAATATATTTTACTCTTAATCTCTCTTTATATTCGAAGGACGAATATTAAAAGGATATGAAAGTAAATTCACTTGTAATCACTGTAGGGGGTTGGTATGATTGTCCGTGTCCATACTATTACGAAACACGTTTATTGTGTTTGCCAACTAATTTTTTGTTCTTTTCTTTTCTTCGTCTTCCGAATCCTTTTTGTTGTTAAAATAAACGTGTCCTGTATTATATGAAAAGAGAATACCACAATATTCATATGCTCCGTCGTTTCTCCCATTGTTTCCTTATTATACTTTGTCATTTAAGTCATAATAGTTAAATGAAAAAATAAAAAAAAAAAAAAAGGATAATTCAAGTTTTGTAATTTCCAATTATAATTAGTAACATTATTACAAGAAGGAGTATGCATTCTCTGTGACGACGACCGACACAACTAACGACGACCGACGATAAAAATGAAAATGATGATGCTTGCAATTACAATTTGCATGTTTTGAAAGTTGCCTGGCTCTGCCAGTGTTCATGTGGTTCTTTTGGGAAAGGCTTGCTAGGTATTAGTGTTCTGTTGCATGCAGTCGCACCAACAACAGAATTCATTTATAAATATCCTTGCTGCTTTTGTTGGGTTGAGAAGCATATGCATGTTTGTTGTTTTTGTTTATATTGTATTGTTGTTTACTCAAAACAAAATAACTTGGATTTTGCTCTCGTTTTGGGTGAAATCAAAGTCAAATTGTACCTCTGTTTTTATATAGTGTACAGTACATATACATATGTATGTACATTCTTTGAAGTACCTACATTCATATAAATTGGTGTTGTTGTTGTTATTGCTTTTGTTGTGGAAAAAGTAATGTGAAACTAGTTAATGGAAAATTTAATCAAAGTCAAATGGAAATTGCATGCAACATTGATGTCAGAGATGGAGACACGGTTAAGTGTTGGCCTTTGTGAAGGCTGATGCTAGGGGTTTCCTTTGTTCCATATAAATATGTATGTATATACACAACACATATCTACTATACAATTTGGCCATGGAAAGTTGTAATCAATTTCAAGGAATATGAAAAGTTATTTTCATTTCTTTGTAAGATATACAAGAGTAGTGCAAGTTCTTTGTAAATATTAAATTAGTTGTTGAATTTGATTGCTCTTTATATTTAATTTTTTGGCATTTGATCATTAATTAAAAAATAAGAAAACAAAAAAGATATAATTAATTTGAGTGATATTTAAAATAAATGTCCTTTAAAGTACCTTTTTCTGTTGGCATTGCGAATACCTTGCGAAATGAATTTAGGTGTCAAAAATTAAATTCAAGCATGTTATTTCTTTTTGTTTTTGTTTTTGACATCATATCTTTAATCTGATAGAAGCTTGGTAAAGCTTTTTGTCAACTCTGACAACATTTGTCATTGGTTATTCTTTGCAACAACGACGGATTTCGACAGATAGGTTTTGACAATAGTCTTGTCAACAAGCAATTAATATTGCAAGCATATGCAAAGCAAAAACAACAGGACAGCCTTGTCAACAACTTTATCAATCAACATACATATGTACATATGTAGACGAAGGTGATGAAATCGAAATTAATTATATACAGATAAGAACATTAAAATAGACACAGTTGCATTTTCTTAAATAAAGTAAAATAAAAAGAACATAAGTGAGAAAAAATTTTAACTGCTGTAATTAACATGGCTGGACTCTCTTATGAAAAATAACAAGACCGTTATATATTCATTAATTGTTTACTCATTGCAGATTAACTGTTTCTTTCATAAAATGAGTTTTTCTGTGGTAATTAAAATAGAAACAGTTTGGCTCGAAGATGTGTTTTTGTTTTTTTTTGGCGTTAAAAATATCAACTATTCTTTTCATGAGACAGTAAAAAAACGTACGAAACACCACGTCATCCTCGGTTCCAACGCTCGTCCACAATGACATTCCCTATGTAAGCTCGATTAATAAATCCAATTTGCTTGCAGCACAGTTTGCTGTTAATTCGACGCTACCAGAGAGTGTCTTGAGTCCTCCTGTTCTTGGGAGCGTAAACGATTCTATGGGACAAATCTTCTTTCGCACTCGTGCAGTTGCAAGAGTACTGAAAGACCTTGACATACACATATCCGCTGGCCCGGATAGTATTCCCTCTATTGTTCTGAAGAGGTGTTCTTCAACGCTGGCAAAACCGCTGCGTAAGCTTTTCCCCATCTTTCCTACTCTGCAGGTCTATTTCCGAGCGGGGGATCTCATGGTTTATCTCACCGAACAATGGAACAAATCTTTACATCGTCTTGGAGAAAGTAAGATTATTGCACTTGATATTTCTAAGGATTTGAATTCAAGTAGTATTGGACGGATTCAAATCTGATATTTACAAAATAAACGCTGGTATGCCCCAGGGCTCCGTTTTGTCTCCGACGCTCTTTCTTATTTTTATAAATGATCTTTTGTCTGAAACTTCTAACCCACTAAATTGTTTGGCGGATGACAGTACCCTCAGCTTTTCATATTCGTTTTTGGATTCTCATCCTTGTCCTTCGGATGTGGAACTTCAACGGCAGCGTATGATAAGCTCATTAAATTCTGATCTCGGCAGCATTGTACAATGGGGAATCAAAAACCGTGTAGAATTTAATGCTTTGAAAACTCAATGCTGTCTCCTGTCATTAAAGCGTAACCCACCCCCGATGCCGCTATCCATGAGCGGCACTTGCATCCAGGAAACGAATCAACTTTCAGTACTCGGTATGTGTATCACAGATCACCTCTTACGGAATGATCACATATTCGATATTGCTGCTAGGTGCTTAGGATTTATCCGAACGGTGCAAGAAATTTGTCACCCCTTCTGATCTGGCTGTAATTTACAAAGCCTTCATTTGTCCAAAACTTGAATACAAATCGCATATTTGGGCAAGTTTAAGTATTTTGGACAGGATCCAAAAAGGGGAAAATGATAGGCGATAGAACTATAACCGAAACAATTACGTCACTTGAACACCGCCGCAATGTTTCATGACTTTTGTTGTTCTACCGATATTTTTATAAACAGTGTTCTGTCGAATTAGCCAGTTGCATTCCCCCTCAAACAATTCAGACGTAATACTCGTACGTCTAGGAATGCACATCAGTTTAACCTTGAGCTCAATTTCGGACGCACTGTCAAGTATAGAGATTTTTTTTAACCGCACATCGAGAATGTGGAATGCTTTACCCAGCTCTGTTTTTCCCTATCATTTTGATATTAAAAACTTTAAGACCAATGTGCATCGGTATCTCCTCCTTAATCCTTCCCTATTTTCCTAATGCTCGCACTGTGTTTAAACTTTAAATATGTTAGGGGTATTAATAAACCCTTGAGTGCCCGAGTTTATTATAAGAAAAAAGTGTATTTTAGAACATTTTTGTAGTTAAATAAATTAAATTCCAATTAATATGAAGGAAAACATGGGCCGTGGAAAACATTGCACCCCCGAAGAGAAATCTGCCATTTTGGCTTTGCAAAAAGTTATTTGCAAACGCAATTAAGCCACCGAGAGTAAAAAAACATCTTAATATCTCAGATAGAACAGTTAGTTGAAGGTAATTTGCATGGAAGGATAGCAAGAAGAGTCCCTTTTCTAAGGAAGCAAAACATTGCATCTCGCTTAAAATTCGCTTACGACCATGTTGATTGGACTGGCCAAGAAGGATTAAAAAAGTTAAGAAATGTGTTGTGGACTGACGAAACAAAGATCAACTTGTTCGGAAATGATGGAAGACAAAACGTGAGAAGGCCACCTTTGAAAGAACTCAGTCCACAATACACCCAGAAGACGGTTAAGCATGGAGGTGGTAGTATACTACTTTGGGGTTGTTTTTCGTGGTATATGGCGTAGGCCCAATTCATCTGATAGAAGGCAAAATGGATCAGATAATGTACGTAAATATCATGAAGAACACCTACCTACCTTATGCTGAAGAGAACATGCCTCTAAGATGGGTTCTAAAGCAGGAAAATGATCCCAAGCATTCATCCAAATTTGCGAAAAACTAAACAAGGATAAAAAAAATCAATGTTATGGAGTGGCCATCCCAATCGCCTGATTTAAATCCAATAGATCATTTGTGGGGGGATTTAAAGAGGGCGGTTGGGAAACATAACACTAAAAAAAAGCCGAACTGTGGAGGATAATTCAACATGAGTGGTCCCAAATTTCAGTCGACAAATGCCGTCGATTAGTTGACTCAATTCCCAACAGATGTCAGGCTTTTATTAAAGGCAGAGGTCAAGCAACGAAATATTAAACTATTTTTTAAATACAGAATTGTTAAACACTTAGTTCAGATTTTTTTAAATTATTGGTTCTATTTTAATATCAATGGAATATGTTCCTGTTTTTACATTTACTACTGGAAAAAAAAAGTATGTTGTATTATTATAATTTGTTTTGTTTAATTTTAGAATAAAACAACAATACAAAGAAACTGAAGTCCAAATTTCAGATTGTTCTTCCAATTTCGGTTAATAAATATTTGAATTCTTAAAACTTTTTTAGTGTATCTATTGTAATGTCCATATCTGTACTTGAAAGTCTGAATCCTAATAAAAGAAAACCTGCTAGTACCATTTATTCAACTAATTGTGAACAAAAGTTTGACACAAGGGTGCAAGAGTGCATTCCAAACATTTTGAAGACTTCAGTTATTCGTCCCGTCTATAAAGGAGGAAAAAAGAGTGAAAATCATAACTATAGGCCAATTTCAATCTTGCCCGGGGCTGAAAAATGCATTGAAGAAATTGTTGTAAGATGACTTAACAAATTTATCGAAAACCATTGCTCGCTGCAATCCAAAATATGGTTTTCAAAAAGGTAACAGTACGGCAAGGCTTCTTGGAGAGTTCTGTAATGCTGTTAACATGAGTCTCAATAAAAACCATTATGTATTTTGTCATGTTCGTAAACTTCAGCAAGGCATTTGACACGTTACGATAAACTTTTGGATGTCCTTTACAGAATTGGCATTAGGGGAACTCTTTTAAAATGGATAGAGAGCTATGGCATAGAAAAAACATTTAGTTAAAGTTGGAAGTTCATGGAAAGAAGCTGTAAACATGGTGTACCACAAGGATCAAAACTGGGTCCGGTTCTTTTTATACTTTTTATACGGATGCACTTTTACGGGTTTTTAAGAAAAGCACAGCTTTTGCTATGCATTGTTGTTAGGAGTTTAATAGTCAGGTTTACTATTCACTTGTTTAATCTCGATTAAGATATGGAGTATTAGCTTGGGGAAATGCTTAATAAAAACCATCTATATTTGGAGTCCTTGAATGTGGAAAACATATTAAGGATGACTGCAGTTCTTCATACTACTACGATGATTTAAGATTCCAGAAACCTATTTAACATAATGTAACATAATGACGTACAAGATCTACAGAAAACGACAACTTAACTATACGATACCATTAGTTATGAATCAACTTCCTTCAAATTTTAAGAGCATTCGTAATTTGAAAAAAACGTAAAAGGATATTAAAATGTTTAGCATATCTTTTTTTTTTTTAAATAAAATCATTATTAAATTTATATTTATTTAATTTTTTTCTGAATATTTATTACGGGGATGAATGAAACTTAACATTTCACCAGAGCATAACCTGTTAAAGTAACGTTAAAAGTGAGGCACAAGACAATAGTGTTCAAACAACGTGAATAAGCCATCGATGTTATTACAACCAATCATTTTGAAAGCTTTTCTATGAATACTTTTCAAGAGACTTAAATAAGTTACTGATTATCGCCCCATAAAGATGGGAGAAATGCTTAAGTTTAGGACGTATGATCATTAGTTTCATAGATTATAGCCAGATGAGTGGGAGAGAAAAACTTCCTGCTTCCTCACCTTAGGAAATCCAAAAATCTTGGGGCATTTTTGACAATAAAAGAGGTTGAGTTTCTTTGATGAAAGTGGTTTTCATGAGTAGTCAAAAAAGTTGGTTCATTACTATTACAAATTTCTATAAGTCCCCTATTAGACAGAATTTAATGAGCTTTTCATTGCCTTTAAAGATCAACATTTCCTACGAAGAACAAGATTGTGAATCTAAAAGAAAATATTAAAAGTACATTGTAGAGTCGGCAGCGAAAAAGGTAATGGATTAGAAGTTTCGGACGAGAGAGATCGTTAACAAGAATGTAAAAGAGTGCAGGAAACAGGACAGAGTCCCGTGGCACACCAGGGTTTATTATTGTGGATTGTGAAACTTGAAATTTTATTGAACAGTCCAAAATTTCATTTTAAATCCAAAGAAGGAGAAGTAAGTATCATCGATAGAAGAGGGGTCACGGATTGTCATCTCTCACAAAAGGTTACGGTTTGTCTATTTAAAATGGCAATATTTAATATTGGTCATGATACAGAATTTTCGTATGGATTTGCGTACTTCTACCATCTCTATGCTATCATTAGCCAACGGCTATGTTTTTATTATTCAAATTATTTGCTAATATCTCCATCTATGTTAAAGTATGAACTTGCAAATATCTTCGACCCTCCTTCAATTAAAATCCAAACATTTTTTAAACCATTTTGCACTATCTTGTTTCCTGTCGCAATCATCAATCGAATTGTTGCCCATTATAATAATTATGCTATTGATTGACTTCCTCAGAAAAAAGAAATAATTATTGTTTTATAGATAAACACATAAACCAAATAAGTACTTTCGTTGAACAAAGAATTTTAAGTTGCTTTAACGTTTAATATTCATTGAAAGTCTACCAGAGCAACAAATTAAAACAAAAGCAATAGGTAAGGTAAGCTCTCTTTGTCTGGTCCTTGTTGTTTCTACCACTTGCATGTTTTCGTTTTTTGTTCGATAGTTTCCTATATAATTGTTGTTAATATTTTTGGCTTCTTTCGAACCAAAAAAAATTTGATCGCGTGTTATTAAAATATTAGAAAATAAAATTTTCGATGTCCAGGTATAAAAAAATAAAGAATTCATTGTTGAGGAATTTGGTGGTGATAGAAATAACTTAGCGGATGGGAGAGTGATGGTTAAGTTGATTAATGTATTTATTCCTAGGTGCCTTTGTATATATGGACATGTATTCATACATCATTATGAAGGTCCGTTAAGTCGTGACTCACAATACACAGAATGTTAATCGACTAAAAATGTCAACTTTAATCAACTTCAATCAAGTCAGGAAACTACCCTGTGGGAAAAAATATGAAAATTAATTTCATCCCATCCAATGTAGTCTCCACGGAATTAAACACACTTGTGCTAATTTTTTTTTTAATTTTTTTAAGAGTTGCCATTTAATTAAGAGAATAGCCAAAAGTCAAATGATGATAAGTCAGACCAATACGGTGATCTCGGAAGGATATGGTCCAAGATTTCCTTGATCCTTCCGATATTTCAAAAGATAAGTGAGGATTCGAAATATCAATGGATGATTTTGGAGCTCCTATTCTTTTATGTACATATGTATGTATGTGCCGAGCCGGCAATGGCTCGTCAAAGCCTCAAGTTTGGTATACCATTTTATAATGAATAGACTTACTCCTCAAAAACGTTTGCAAATCGTGCAAATTTATTCCCAAAATAAAAGTTCGAGCGAAGCATCGATTTTATCAATTTATTGAAAGTAACTTTTGATGAGTGCATTATCTTGCTTCGCGTTCATAGGCCTGTGGCTTGATCTCTAAAATCGTGCGAAATAATACCGCTTGACTATTTTGTGTGCCCAAAACGATTAACACCTTGGAAGGAATATTCGGCCCGTTATTGATGTCATATCCATGACCCCAATTTCTGCAAAGAGTGATCGAAGAGTGCCCAAAATCATTGTTTAAATCTTAATGGCAAACCCTAATCTTTATAATAAAGCTTCATTTTTGGCTATAACATTAAATTATATTATGTTTTAGTTCTTATTGAAAAACACATGTCTAAAAAAAAAAAAAAACAACTTTATAAAATTCTGAAAATCCAGAATCCCGAAATTCAAAAATATCTGTATCATGAAAACGTTATCTAAATGTCAAACTTTTTTAAGCTTCAGAAAAAGTATACTTGAAAACTAAAGGTATAGAACGATATTAATACACTCTGTGGCCAGAACTCCACAAATTAATATATTCGACCTTTGGTCCCGACCAGTCCAAATTGGCTCAACAATCGATTCATCCCTGGACATAGTGGAGACTGGGTCATATCAAAACTGGGCAATGTTCATCATTGCTCTAATGGTAGACATGTGCATTCAAGAGGACACAAGCGTCCACAGGTTTTTCTCAAAACCCACCCCTGTCTATCAACTCCTACTCTCACCTCCCCGTGGTGAACATCGGGTGCCTAGTACCTCAACTGGAGATCGGGTTCTAGCCCCAGTGGAAAGTTGTTGGGACAGCAAACGAGAAAGGGGGAGAGGTGTTTCCACGAAGGCACCTCTCCTTATCCAGACGGCAGCGGAGGAATTTCCGAGATGGAATCAACGCTGGCGTCTACAGTTCCAGTAAGGTTGAACTACTTAGTGAACACCTTATGGGGCTTCTACGACTTATTCGGATTCTAGGCCTATAAGGAGCGGTTTATCCGGCTCCTTGTCCTTGGAGTTATATTAAGGATCTGGCCCTCCAGGTTGGGGGTTGTGCCGTCGGGGTGACTTCCTGGCCACGTAATAACATCATAGTTGCGAAGCACCAACAAGCCTCGGATACGGACGGATTTACTGTTGACAACCTACGCAAACGAATTAAGGACAACGAACTTCGGATATGCACGTGGAATGTTAGGTCCCTTAACAGACCACGTGCGGCCGAAGATTTAGCGGAGGTCCTAGACTGCTATAAAGCAGACATCACCGCCATCCAGGAAATACGATGGGATGGGCCGGGCAAAAAGGGGATGAAAAACTGGACATTTACTATGGTGACTGCTACCGAGAAAACCAACAGCGCTTCTTTGGATGCGGCTTTGTCATTGGAGCCAGACTTAGGCAAGAAGTCTTGAGCTATAGGTGCATCAATGAGCGCCTCATGACCATCCGCATCAAGGCTAAATTCGGCAACATTAGCCTTATATGCGCGCACGCCCCCACAGAAGAGAAGGATGCCAACACCAAAGATATGTTCTTCGAGCTCTTAGACAAAACATATGAGCAGTGTCCTAGCTACTATATTAAAATTGTCCTGAGCGATTTTAACACCAAGCTAGGAAGGGAAGACATCTTTGGTGGAATAATCGGGAAAAACCGCCTGCACGACAACACTTCCGACAACGGATTCAGGCTCATAGATTTTTCTGCGGGGCGAAACGTCATGGTAGCCAGTACGCGTTTTCCACACCTCAACATCCACAAAGGAACTTGGAGTTCTCCAGATCAACCAGATTGACCATATTGCGATCGACGCTAGAAACGCTTCCAGCATAATGGATGTCCGAACTTTCCGACGAGTTAACATCGACTCGGACCACTACCTCGTTGTAGCCAAGGTAGGACTTCGGGTTTAACTATTTACTAGTTAGCAATTTACTAAGGGAGTCCAGAATGTTAAACCTTTCTTTCAGTTTTGCTAAACTAGTAAATTGCCAATTGCTTTTTATTAAAAAAATGAGCATCAAAACATGTCTAAAAAGTGACAGTTCGTGAAAGTAAACAAAGCAAACACGCTTAAACGGACCTTTTAAATGGAATTCACAACTGTTGACTGGACCATTCCATCCACTGCTTTTATAAGAATAATTGTGCAGATGTTATATGGATTTAGCAAATTGCTAAAAGTTAAAGAAGCCATTTCGTGGTTTTAACTATACCAAATTGTTAAGTGATAGATAGATTATTAAATCATTTAACATTAGGTAAATTTTCTTTTAATCTTAGTAAATTCCTAAAAATGACTTTACCATTTTACTAAATCGTTTAAAATTTTGCTCCAATAAATCTAAAATTCAATACCTTTCAATTTTCTGAACAATTTTATGAAAAATTTTAATTTAATTAATTACTTTAAAGCTGTTTAAAGCTTTTAATTTTGCTTTTTAAAGAACCTCAAAATAGAACATAAACCTTTTACAGTGTTTATCGGTCAGCTTTGAAAAAGCAACAACAACAAATTTTTAATTCAAATTGTATTCAATTTATCCAACTTCATAGATTTAATTTTATTTTTGTGTTTTTGTTTCGAATGTATCTCTTTGCTGACAATCCATGTACATAGATACCAGTTGGTTCCCTATTAATGTTCACGTGTGACAAACATCAAATGTGAAATTACCCATACACTGCATAAAATTTACAGTGGCTCTATTTCGTGTTTCAACTACGACAACAACAACAACAACGATACAGCATGTTAAATAATAAAATGAAATCAAATCAAATGAAACACTCTCAGCTCAGCTGCCGCAACAGCAGTAGCAGCAGCAGCAGTGAAATAAAAATTTGTCATTTGCGATTGTGTAAGAAGAACAAGAGGCGGCCACAAAATGTGCTCCACAGTCCGTCCAGTCCACATTGCTGCTAGTATCTAAGTCTGTGCTGGTTCTGGTTCTGTTTTTTGTGTTATATTTTATTTTTCGTTTCTGGTCAAAGCCATGCCAGAAGTCAAAGCAGCTTTATAGAACGCGTTCTTAAACATGTCGATGTGGTTGTCGTCATATTATCGGACATCGTCAGACATTGGATTTGTAGTATTCTCTCGGACTGGGACAAGAGGGCATAAAGCAAAAGTAAATTAATAGGCAGGTAAAGGTAACCCACGAGCACAGAACACCGAACGAACGAAACAGAAAGCACAAATACACCACACACAACCAGTATTACCAACAACCAATGTATAAAACAACCAACTACCTACAACACTCGTCTCAGTAATTCAAGAGTTGAACGAAAAAAATGGCCAAAATGGGGTGATTGACTGCCGAAAAAATTCTAAACCAGCAAAAATGATCGCTGTGAGTTCTCATTCTCTGGCGGGTTTCAGTTGTGTGTTCTGTTGATGTTCTCAGTTGCTTTGGTTTTGCGCTTGCAGGCTGCTTCCAAAAAATATCTTTTTCTTTTCTATTCCGCAATTGAATTCTGATTAAGCTTGTATCTTGTTTTTTTTTTTTTTTTTTTTGTATTATGGTGTTGGTGGTTTTGCTTTTGGCAAAGCTTCATTTGTAGCTGCTCCATGAAACCACCATTAGGTTGTGCGATACATGTGGTTGCCGTGCATATGCCGGTCGCAGCAGCTTGAGCAGTGATTTTCAAAAATGAAAAACAAAAAAATAACTGCATTAGTATTGGAGTAGAACATTTTTGGGGCATGAAGTAGGTATATTTTGTTTGCTCTCCGTAACCCGCGATGAGTTGTTATTAGATTCTCTTTTGTTTGGTCTTATAGAAGGTGAAAAGAGCTTTTTCTAAATTAAATGAAATATTCTTGTTTTTAATTGGCGACTGTCATTTTACTTAGTTGAAAACGAAGTTGATATTGGGATTGGTTCGAACGTAACGATTTTTATTTCCAGGCGCAAGAAATGTTTAGTAGACATTCTGAACAAGGGATTTGAGAGCATAGAGATGATAGATTAGACAATTTTGCTTCTTGGCGCTCGAAACTAAATTCTCAAAATTAAAAATTCAGCCATTTAAATCTATTTCCTAGAATTCTAGTCATTTAAGCAATGTGGGCTTCTGAAAAAAAAAAGAGTCTAAGACCCTACTTTGGGAACGACACAATAGACACAATGAATCAGAAGCACTGAACAGTTGCAATGAGAGAGGTAAGATCACAAAGGATTTTTTTTTTTTTTAAATTCATTTTTATTAATTCATTCTTAAGACTATCTTAAAGCTAGACAAAAATTCATAAAACTAGCCTAATTATCCATAACTTACAACTAACTTACTGGTCCCATACGGACACTCTAAGTTAAACAATAATACTTAATGCTAATGCCTTTCGGCCCTAAGATCTATTAAACTTCAATTCATTTTATTTATTATTGTATTCATTAGAAAATTTAGAAAAAACTAATGTCAATATCCTTTTATATTTTTACTTAAAAACTACTTAAAATAAGGTCCTTAATATAAAACTTAAAGCTAACTAAAACTACCTATTCTACCTATAAACTACTTAAAACTAGAACAACCACAGCAGCAAATGTAACTATCTAACGTTTTTTGTTTTTCATATTTTGTCTTTTTTTTTTTTTTTAGATTATTCCATGTTTTTTTAATTTTTTTTTTTTGTATTTTTTTGTATTTTTTTTTTGTATGTTTTTTTTTGTGCCACCATGCCTATTCTACTTAAAACTAAACCCTAAAACTATAAAACAAGTATGTAAGCCGGCCAAGGCTTAAAACCCCATCCCGACTACTCACTATCAAGTGCCGATTGAAGCCACCAAAACTGGTTTTCCTGCTTCACCCTATCAGTTCGGTCCCTTTCGGACACAGATCACAAAGGATCATGAGACTAATGTGTACATCTCGCAAACGGGTGGCCTTGACAACGTTGGCTTTATGAGCCCCGACGACGCAGTCATTCGCATAAACGTTCGACTTCAGACCGATCTACAAGATAATGTCTTAAAGCTGCAAATCTCACTATTTTGGTGGCTAGTTAACACGGTCATGGCTTCTAAGCGCCTTTCTTGAACTTCTTATGTGACTTATAGTCGCCATCGCTACCCAAAAATCCACAACACAGACAATTACTTTTTTTTAAAATGTTGTTAGATTTTTCCGTACATTAGTATAGTCCCAAATTGTATAGAAAGGGGCCTCTCTGAAAATGATTTTTCATTGTTTTAGTTTCCAATTGGTACAAAGCCCATTTAGCGAACACACATCTGTCTATCATCGTTTAGTTTCAGCTCTTCATGCATCAGACCCAAGTCGAGACGCATCATTTAACTAGTTATTATTATTATTATTCATGCTTTATTCACTCTTAAAAGTATACATTTTTTTTTTTTTTTTTTTTTTTTTTTTTTACATTTTTATTCAATAAGTTTGATGAGTATAAGCCTCCCCCTTCGTCTTCCACAATTGTCGGTCTAAAGCTTCTCTCCAATAGTTTGGGCAAAAATGCTGTATTTCGTCTCTCCACCTTTTGAGTTGTCTTCCTACATTTCTTTTCTTGTCTCGCGGGGTCCACTCTGTTGTTATTTTGGTCCATCGATCGTCTGAGGTTCGGAATATGTGTCCAGCCCAATCCCATTTAAGTCTTCTTGTTCTTTGAAGAACATCTTCAAATTTCGTTTGGTTTCTTATGTTTTCGTGGTTAATCCGTTGGGATAACCTCACTTTAAGAATCGATCTTTCCATCGCTCTTTGGCAAGATTGGAGCTTATTTTCGAGGGCTTTCGTAGATTGCCATGTTTGGCAACCATATGTCAAGACTGGAAGAACCGTCGAGTCAAAAACACATTTTCTTGTTTGGGTTGAGATATTAAGATCCAGCAGATTCTTCACATTCCAAAATTGTCTCCAAGCGCTTGCTATTCTATGGTTAACATTTTTAACGTCTTTATCGATGAATGATATAGTTTGACCCAAATAATTGTAGTCTTCTACGTAGTCTAAAGCGATATCATCAATTTTTATTATGGAATGGTTGCCATTTGACATTATTTTGGTTTTTGTCGATTAGTGGATAAACCGACTTTTTTGCATTCTATACAAAGCTCGTTTAGCATAGTTTGTAATTCATGTTTTGACGTGGCGATTAAAACAATATCATCTGCAAATCTAAGATTTGATAGAAATCTACCGTTTATATTCAATCCCTTGTTTTCCCATTCCAAGTTACGAAAAATCTCTTCCAAAGTTGCGGAAAAAAGTGCTGGTGAAAGTGGATCACCTTGCCGTACTCCACGTGTCGTCTGAAATATTGGTCCTGTACTTTCCGTTTTAATGCGCGCAACATTATCTTTGTACATGTTTTGAAGAACACGAACAATTTTCGGTTCCACACCTTGTTTAATTAGCGCTTGCCAGATAAATATTTGCTCAACTGTATCGAACGCTTTGGCGAAATCAATAAATGCAATATATAGCGTTATTTTATATTCCTTGCTCTTTTCTATGATTTGGCTCATTGTTTGAAGATGGTCCATTGTTGAGAATCCAGATCTGAACCCAGCTTGCTCAAAAGGTTGATTGAATTCTAGGCTTGTTTTCATTCTATTGAAAAGGCATTTCGCAAATACTTTATAAATGCAAGATATTATACTAATGGGCCTATAGTTGTTTATGTCGTCCGTCTTGCCTTTTTTGTGGATGAGGATTATTTCGGATTTCTTCCATTGTTCTGGGATTTCCTCGGTGACCAAAACCTGATTGAAAATATCTTTCAACCAGTTGGCCAATGAACATTTGGCGTATTTTAAATACTCTGCAGCAATTCCATCACTTCCATTGCATTTCTCGTTTTTTAAGCTTTGAATCGCATTCTCGACTTCGCTTTTAAGTAAAATTGGAAACTGTTGCTCTTCTTACCAATCAGTGCTTGTGTCAGCATTTAAAAGTGAATGAGAGTCAGAATTGCTTAGTTGGGTTTTGTATAAATTGCTGTAGAAGTTTGTTGCTATGTTGTTGAGATCTTTCCTGTTATGAGTCTTGCTAGCATTTTTGGATAAGGCAACGATCCATTCTTTATTAGTTTTTAATGAAGCATTTGCTTTTTTAATTGATTTTGTTTTTTCAATTATATTTTGTAAAAAGTTGTCGTTAAAAGTTTGGATGTCTTCTTGTGATTTTTTCTTAATTTTTTTCCTTAGATTTGCAAGATTATGTTTTTCGGATCGATTAAGACTGACCTTTAGGCGTAGACTCTCACGTTCTTCAATAAGCTTTAATGTTTCGTTTGAGAGTTTTTGCGGTTTCATTGCTGATGCTGTCAAAATGTGTCTATCTGCAGATTGCTTGATTGTTCGTTCTAAGATGTTATATTGGTTTTGAAATGGCTCATGTCTAGATGCAAGTATTTGGTATCTTTGTTGTAGATCAATATTGTAATTCCTTATGGCTTCATCGGTGAGGGTCTTTGGTACATTCTTCTTTGTTGTTCTGTGGAGTTGTCTGTTGTTGTGACTAATTCTCAGTTTGGCTCGTACTAGTCGGTGATCCGAATCAAACTCAAAATTATTCAAAACGCTTACATCTTCTAAAACAGATCGTTTATTTGATAGGATATAATCGTATTGGTTTTTGTAGTTCCTGTCTGACGATATCCAAGTCCACTGGTTTTGTGGTTTCTTTTTAAATAAGGAGTTGCCCACCACTAGCTTGTTTTGCCAAATATGCTGGATGAGGCGGCTTCCTCTTGCGTTTCTTTCTCCATATCCAAATTCACCCATAATTGGTTCTTCTCCTCTCTCCCTTAATCCAATTTTTGCATTAAAGTCGCCAATTGTTAAGATAATTTCAGATTTGAGATGGGTTGTTGCTCTTTCAAGTGTATCATAAAAAGTATCTATTTCTTCCTCTGTTGCCTTCTTAGTTGGTGCATATACTTTAATAATGGATATATTACATTTGTCAATTTTGAATCTTACACCTATCACTCTGTCGCTAAATCCTTTTATTTCTAGAATGTTCGTTTTTAGTTTTTTGTTTATCATGATTCCAACGCCAAAGGATCCTTTTTTGGTACCGAAGTATGCAAAAATGTTGCCGTTTAACTAGTTATGGTGCGCTAAAGGCCGAGATCTTCATGGATGTTCCATGAAAACAAAAGGGACTTAAATAATCCACTGAGATTGATCAGTTTTACACCAGAATCTAAATGCTTTAAGACAAAAACCATTTTTGCGGAAGCTAGAGTGACCAAGGTTTCCCAACCTGATTTCGATTCCAAATTTCAGAACTGGAATCTACATAACCACACTTTACAAAATTTGCATAAAACCATCTCTATTTTCAGTCTTTATGTTTTTTCTAGAGCTCGATATTTCTTAAATTTTTTTAAGCATCTTTATATAATCCTCATATTAAATTTTTGCACCCCATTTGCGTTCGAGGCTTTGGAAATCAACGCTTACATATTTCCAAAAATTATCTTCATATTGTTCTAATTTAATTAGAATAATGTCATATGATCGATTCCAACTCATAGGAAACATAAAAGAAGACTTATTTATGTATGTATGTTAATTGATTGAAAAACTTCAACATTACCACTACCTGTTGATGCTGAACACAATATAGAAAGACCTACACCTAAAGACCCACAACATCAAGCTCAACAGACTTTGTGAAACTTGAATTTTCCACATGAGAAAACTTCGTACCTACCAAAAAAAAATAAAAATGAAACTGGTCAACTTTAAATAGAAGGACCTTGTGCTGAGATACAGCGCCACCCTTTCACTAAGAGGGATAAGAAGTACAAAACGTGACACCACTCAAAAGGAATCATCACAATGTGTAGGTTCTTATGATAAAACGCCATACAGACTCACGAGAATCCAAGTCGAAGCTAAATCAAGCAGGCAGGCAGGCCAAAAGATAGGTAGTTAGGTAGGGTAGCTAGTGTGTACCACCACACTCTGTACGTGTGAATAATTACCTGTAATTTCATTTCTTAGTATAATTATAAAAATTTTGCCTTCCTCTTGCCCTGCTTTGCTGTCCTTTGGTATTGTGTATATTGCCTTTGCATGCCACTGCCAGCCCATCATCGTGTCGTAGTCGTATTCGTAGCAGTCTACGTCGTCTCATCATCATCATCATCAACTTCGATTCGACAACAACAACAAAAATAAAATCAACTTTATCTGTGAGAGCGAATGTATGGTAAATGCGGCGCGACTCCGCTCGGCTCTGCTGGCAATGGAATGGAAATTGAGAACACGACGAGCGACAACGACAACGACCAAAACGATGACAACAACAACAAATACCACAACACTACTACTGAACCAAACCAAACCGACCGACACCGGGAGAACGAAATGAAGTGAACAACGTTGTTTGTTGTTGCTGGTTTAGTTGAGAAGAGAATTCGTGTTAAGGACCTATGGCAAGGTCAATGCTTTTCGATTTACGTTTTCTTGGACTGACTGAATGTAAAAAAAAATACAAAACATTCCTGTTGAAAATTATAAAATCGTCTTATTTTGGTGTCTGATAACGTATAAACTTCACTTGAAGCCCTGACACAAGTTTCTTATTGGAACTATAGCTCAATTTATCACATTTATTGTAATAAACGGTTT
This sequence comes from Eupeodes luniger, assembly GCA_951509635.1. NCBI lineage: Eukaryota > Metazoa > Arthropoda > Insecta > Diptera > Syrphidae > Eupeodes > Eupeodes luniger. The sequence goes on along the minus strand of OX608073.1, from coordinate 120,217,647 downwards.
TCACTTACCTTTAAAACTGTTTATCATACTATTCCGCACAGGAGATTGAAATTGTCTTGCTTTTCTTGAAGCCTTGTTCACCGAAACCCAAAAAAAGAAAAACAAAAACCGGCGACGACGATGACGACGATTATATCAAAACAAAAAAATCTCTCACCGACTAACTCAAGGGATTCGAATTGACACGACGAAAAAAACCTTCAAACCTCAGAGAATTCAAAAGCACACAATTCACTTTTCTATATATTTAAATTGATTTTGTATCTTATTTTGTAAATAAATTTTCAATAAAAACAAAACTTTCTTGAAAGCCAAAAATAAAACAACTTCACTTTACAAAATAATTCAATTTTTTTTACTCTTTTTGCTACTTTAGCTTTTGACACTTCACTGTGAATTCACCTTAAAAACCTGTGATTACACCATCAAAATAGTTATAGTTGTTTTTGCAAATATATTTTGACATCTCTTTTACTCTTGGGTAATTTAGAATGAGAAACAAATAGATATATTTTGAATTCACCACAGAGGCGGAAAAAAGTCGAAAAAAAAAAACAAAATATGTAGAAAAATAAAATAAAAGGAAAATATTAAAGTTTTCTAGAAATTTCAAAATTTTAAATATTATTGAAAACCCACAACTTTATAATTAAAATTATTCACAAAGAGAGAAAATCCAATGAGAAAATTATTTTCAATATTATTTTTACCACTTTCGCTGAGGTATTTTTATTTTTCTACTTCACTTCGCGAACGAACGAGAAAAATAAATCCGTTATGGATATTTAGGCACGCGATTGATTATTTCGATTTTGTTTCTTGGATTGAATGTATTAACGAAAAGTTTTCAACATTTATTTAAGTATTCAGCGATGTAAAACGGAATAGAAATTGAAAGAATGTAACAAATAAATTTTTGTTTTAAATTTATTTTTATGAACTTGAACGACGACTGAAGCTGAAGCAAGCAAAGCATACGACGACGGTGAACGGTACCTGTGTCAAAGTATTTCTTTTTTTAATTCTGTTTTTATCTTTTTCTATCGACCTTAGCTAAAAGGAGAAAACGTATGATGGAATTTATAAAGTTAGTGTAGGAGTAAGAGAGGTGGAAATATAAATTCCGGTGTTTATTCTAAGATGGTTTTCTTACTAATGAGTTTGTAGTAAGGTTGAATATAATTTATTTGTGGCAATTCACAATGGAAGATATTTCATTTTCTTTCTGATACCAATTGGAAATATTTTGTAAATAGATAAATTCCTATTAGAAGACGATAGCTGACAATTATATGAATTTCTTTTTGTCAATTGGAATTTTGATTCGAATCAATTTGAAAATTCAGATTTGAAGTGAATTTCATGTATATGAACAATCAAATTCACATTCCGAAAAAGGTTTGACAAACTGAGTTGATTGATTCGATTTAAAAATAACTAAACTGCCAAACTTAAAGCAAACTTAATTTAAAAACATTTTCAAGCCGTCTACATAGTTGAGATTACTTCTACGAACAAAGCAATTTTGCAATTCTTTTTTCGATTAAAAAAAAGACACTTCTTTATTTGATAATGGTTTCAATTCCTCAAACATATTTATATCAAACCATGTGTTAAATATTATTGAGAAAATCATCAGCTGGAAATCGATTTTTGTAGTTGAGAAAGAATCCAAATTAGGAAATTGAAAGCGAGAAATAGATTGTTTCTTTTTCACCTGTCAAAATGGTGTCAAAAACATAAGAAGCTAAATAAAGTATTTAATAACAATTTCAACATTTTCACAATGTTTTGTTCTTAAGCCTGAAAGCCTAAAAATGAATGAATGAAAAATCCGTGGACAAATTATTTTTGTGCAAGCGTTATATGTTTGAAGTTCAACATAAATACACATTTTCTGTTTAATAGGTCCAAATAAAGGGTTTAGTTTTGACACAGTTAATCACGGCAAAAAAAACTCATTTTTTTCAGGAACCTAAGAACTGAAAATTGTTAAAATTCCACAATTTTCTAGATACAAAATTTAAATAGAAGAATAAATTTCGAATATATGCAATATTTATAATGCTATAATTGTTCTTTCTAACAAAAACATATGGTTTTATTTTAAAAGAAGTTTTTGTCTAATGGATGATACCTTTGCTACTCTTAAAAAGGATGAAGTATCAAAAATATAGTTTCTTCATGTACATGGCAAAACCACTGCGTAAGCTTTTTCATCTGTTCTACTCCTCAGGTCTCGTTCCGAGTGGATGGAAAACCATATTTGATTGAAACAAGACAGCGGAACTTGTCATACAGTTCTTTTAACCATCAATGCATCACTATTCATTCACACCTGGCAATCACATAAGCTTTTGATTCCTTTCGAATTGTGCAATACAGAATTCTTGAGAAATCGATTTATGAAAATTCTGTTCTCAATTTTTTCATAGCAAAAGTGAGAAATGTATATGATCAATTTTGTTTATATTTGTGAGAATACGGAAATCTCTGAGATCTTAGAAATATAGACTGGCCAGAGATATAAAATTCATTCCAACAATATTACTGTCATTTAAAGTGTTGATCGCTTATAGGAAAAAATCGTTAACAAGAAACTTTAACAAAAGCGTTGTGTAATTTCTCATATATTCGTATGTGGAATTGTGTGTTTATAAGAAACAAGTTTATAAGAAAAGCATTGATAAAAGAAATATTTCTTAAACCACGCTTTCTAATTTCAATGTCAGGATGGTCAGTTTCTTGAGGAGAATTTTAGTTCAATGTTCATTTGACTTTTGTTGTGTTATTGTTATTTGCTGTGTTTGTGCTCTGTCCGTTGTATTCACCTTTGCTAAAAATAGTTAATTGCCGTTTGGTAATTGGGTAGAATATTGAGCAGAGGATACATTTTTGATAATCCTGGGTATATCTGTATAGGAAACTTATTTCTTGTATCCGTATAAAATCTTGTTTTTTTATCCGTTCTAAGAATATAAGATACACTCGGTTATAAAAAACAAATATTATGCAATTTTTGAGTTTCTTTTAAGTGTTTATGTACTGTATTATTATTTAAAGTTTTCAAGCTCTTAAAATTGTATTTTTCAGTATATTATGTTTTCTACAAGGCCCTTCATGATGTGTCTTTTATCCAAGTGTCAAGTTTGTGAGTTAATGCCACTTGAAAAATGTATTGGTACAACACTTTTTTAATTTCGTTTTTTCATATGCATAGAAGTGTTTACAGCTTGCAAATTTGAAGATTAAAAAATGCAGTGCATTTAGAGTAAATGTTCAAAGTAAAGTCCAAATTGTAAAACTTTTTTTAAATACAAATCGATACAAAATTTACTACATCTACCTTGCCCATTAGAAGGATGGATTTTTTGCTTAAGTCTATTTGTGCAGCTATTTTGTGTGGTGAATAGTTGGCATAAGTTTTTCAAAATTGGGCTGTATTTTTTTTTATAATTGTTTTTTTTTTCGTTTATAATTTTGTCTATTCCTTTGAATTGCTATGATCCCGTATGCTTTTATGTAGCGTGATGTTTTTAATTTATTCAAAGTAGAACGGAAGAACGATCCAACTTCACGTTGATGTCACATTTTCCTTAACGCCACTAGCTCTTCTGTAGGTAACGCAGTAGATATTCATTCCTTCATTACATAAAGTTCCAGAAATGCAGAAGTCAAGATTATAGTAAAAAAAGCATATTCATCTTTATTATATCATCTGCATCAATATTACCACAATGTTACAAGGGTAACAAAAGTTTTACGTTTGTTCTTTTATTTTTGAATTTTTTACAACTGTGTTACAGTTTTTAAGTTTTGTTTTCAAGAATTTCATTTAAATTTTAATTGTGGGGTTCAAACAACTAATTGTAAAATTTTTCTCTGACTTTCAATGCGTTTTTACTGTATAAAGAATTAAAAGTATTATTAACTCATCATTTTAAGACTATTGAAATACAGTGTGCACCTTATTATAGCCTCCTGTTTTCTCCCGATTGTCTTACTTTTGCTTAGTTGGACATACACGACCGAGCCAATTGGCTCTGAGCCATTTGGGCTCGGTTCAATTGGACACGGTCCAAATTTTGCCGATACACCCGACCGAGCCACTTCTACTTTGACGATTGACTATTTTTATAACTTTAATTTCGGGCACAAACAAATATATTGCATCAACATAAAATATAAAACAAATACAAATTTTCCAGGCATTTCTTCAGAAAAATATCTACAAAACTTGTAAGCAGAAAAAAATGGCTCGTTTTGACTTGCTGAAAATACAAATGGTTCGACAGAGCCAAACCAAGCCACTTCAATTTCCCCACAAACGATCGATTTAGGATAGGCTTGGGTCCATTTGGCACTTTGGTTCTGTCGGGTATGTACAGCTTTAGGTTTTTTGATTTATTTCATTACAATTTCCTGAAGACTTGTGGCAACACTGTACTATTAAAAAGTTATAGTATTATAGGAAGAAAAGAAGCATATCATTTTTAAGGTGAATTGCAAATGAGTTAATGTTTATTGTCCATAAATAAATAACTAAATATGTTGGTCCAACAGTCCGTATGAAACCAGGGCTTAGCGACTTACAACGCTCAAACATTCCTGTGTGTGAGTCAGCGTTGCAAAAGCTTAATTCACTTTTGGCTTAACTCATGGCTTTAATTCGCAATTCACCAACTGACTTATGAATTAAAAATAATTTAATTCACAAGTCGGCAAATGACTTATGATTTAAATAAATTCAATTCACAAATCACCAAATGACTTATGAATTAAATAAATTCAATTCAAAAATCACCAAATGACTTATGAATTAAATGAATTCAATTCACAAATCACCAAATGATTTAAGAATTAAATAAATTCAATTCACAAATCACCAACTGACTTATGAATTAAAAAAAATTAAATCGCAAGGTATTAACTGACTTATGAATTAAATAAATTCAATTCACAAATCATAAACTGACTTATGATTTAAAAAGAATTAAATCGCAAGCCACCAACTGACTTATGAATTAAAAAAATTTAATTCACAAGTCATCTATTAATGCAGCACTTATAAAAAATGTTAATAGAGCAAAATGGTTATCATGCTCTCTCTTTTTTTTTTACATAATATGTACATATGTACGTTTGTACGTAGATATACATATTGCTCATTTGCTGCAATATCGTCATAACTCAAAAATCATTAATTTGGAGTTAATAATTTAGAAAATTTTTTTTGGAGAAATCATTGAACCAGAAAATTATTTTATTGAATTATCCACATATTAATATGCCATAAGGTAAATATTCTTTGTTTTTTGGTGAATCACACAAAAATGCCATCGCTTCAAAATTTTAAATTCAGTTCCTGAAAAATCGAGTGTTTTTAGTTATGACGATATTGCAGCAAATGAACGATATGTACAAGTGCACCGATCATTCACAAATCTGTTTTAATAAACTTCAAACCCAAATATCTCAAAAACGCCACCAACTTTTGACAAACATAACCTGCTAAATCTTACCTTTTATTTGATACCACTTTCATTATTGAAAAATTTAAAAAATTGAATTGAATTCATTACTAAATCCACGCTCCATACAAAAATAGGCCACTTCCTTTTTTAATTCACAAATCAGTAGGTAGATGACTTGTGAATTAAATTTTTTTAATTCATAAGTCAGTTGGTGGCTTGCGATTTAATTCTTTTTAATTCATAAGTCAGTTTATGATTTGTGAATTGAATTTATTTAATTCATAAGTCAGTTAATAGCTTGCGAATTCATTTTTTTTTAATTCATAAGTCAGTTGGTGATTTGTGAATTAAATTTATTTAATTCTTAAATCATTTGGTGATTTGTGAATTGAATTTATTTAATTCATAAGTCATTTGGTGATTTTTGAATTGAATTTATTTAATTCATAAGTCAGTTGGTGACTTGTGAATTAATTTTTTTTTAAATCATAAGACACCAACTTGCTTATGACTTAATGATTGTTCAATTCACAAACTCGCAACCTTGGTGTGAGTAACTTCAGGAATGGAGGGGACCTACAATTTGTAGGCTGAATCCAAACGGTTAGTTTGAGAAAGCCCTTTTCAGGACAAGAATTACTATAGGAGGATTTGTCAATTTCTGGCAAGAGGCAAAACCCATGAAAAACACTTTAAGTAACACAGACAGGGCTTGAACTCAATAGCTTGGTAAGCTTAGGCATGACAGCCCTAAGCACTAACCATCACGCCCCGGGTATAACTTTTGGTGTCAATATTATGTTAAAAATAAAAGTTCTATTTCTTTCGTACTGAACACATTCATTTCTTTGACACGTGAAACACGTCCATTTTATAAGTAACTATTTTCACCTCAAAAAAGATCAAATTCAACACACTCACATGTCAAATACCAAAAATAAATAAAAATTCACCTAATTGCTGTCAAAAATTTCTCCAACCATATTTTCTGGTGGCTGGCTGCACGAATATTAAATTTCTCAAGTAAAAAAGACCACACGAAAACCGAGAAAATCGAAAACCATGGCCTTTGCCGGTTGTGGCAATGATTCCACTGCTTCTGCCGGGAATTTTACAAAATGGCTCAACAATAAACTACGCGAACTAAACACCGACGAAAGTGTATTTGGATCTTATATCACTGGAATACTTGAAGACGATGAAACCGTGGAAGAAAAAAAAGATGCCCTCGAGGGTATCCTTGGTGAGATTATTGTGAGTATATACAGATTCAAATAGGTAGATAAGCAGGCATAGATACAATAAAGATGTATACCACCATCAGGACAACAACATTCAAGATCTCATCGAAGAAATCCTCAACAAATGGAATGAATGTCATCCAAAAGAAAACGACGACTCATCCCAACCCAAATTGAAAGTCGACGTTGATGTCCAACTCGCTAAAATGCTCGAATCACAAAAACTACAGACCACCGTGCAACGCCAATACACAGCCGATGAATTAAGAATCCGAGAACAGATTCTAGCTCAATATAGTCAGGTTGGTACATAGCCAAACCATAGAGATTCCATTCCATTCCAATTATTTAATGTTGTTGTTTGCTATTTTCTGTCCAGACTGAAGTTAGCGAGGAAGAAGACGCCGATGAACCTGACGAGAAATCCAGTGCTGGACTCCAAAAGAACACCAACGTCCACGATGTGATACAATTGCAGAAGGAGCGTCGTGAACAGGCTCGTTTGGATAGTCAGAAGAAAAAGGAAAAGGACAAGGAAGATCGTGAGAAACAAAAGCAAATGCGAGAAGAGAAAAAGGAAAAACGCAAAACCGTCAAAGGAGAACGTCGTCGGTAGCGAGGCATTGACAAAGATAATAATAAAATCTTATTGAAAATCCTTAACTTCCTGTCTAAAAATAAAAAGAATATCTATCTTGAAAAATCTCTCTCCCGCCAATGTAGTTTACCTCCTTCTTCCTTTACCTCACCCTCAACCCCCTCACTTAAGCAACAAAGATGTAGAGTTCGAGTTTTTTTGTTTTTGAATTTATAAAATCACAACTTTTTCGACCAAAAGAAAGCTCCTAAAAATGATTTTTTGGAATTAAAAAAAGTGTTTTTTTTTAATTTTGAAATTTGTATTGAATCCAATATTTTAAAATGCACCACTTAACTTATCCGTTTTGTTGAAGTTTCATTTTTTTTTAAAATTCTTGTTTTGGTTTTTGTAAAAACAAAACAAAGATTGTGTTTTTGGAGCATAATAAAATAACGTGTAATTTTCTTTGATGTTGTTAACGTATTTGCTTTGTTTTTCATCGGACGATGATGCCTCTATCGTATTAGTTTCCTTCAAACAAATCGATGTTGTAGGAGATTTGGATCCCGAATATGTTTTTGCCCAACGAAAAATGTCAAATTAATATGTTTTGGGGTGAAAATCTGAAATAATTAGATTTTCAAAAGGAATTATTCGGATCACAATCTGGTGGCAAAAAGAAATACATACACATATACGAAGAAAAGAAAATGAAATGTACATGAAATAGTTTTAACACACAATAGTATGCAATGTTTATTAATTATATTTTGCTTTAATTTTTATACATTAGTCTTGAAAGTTTAGGGCATCAATCTGATGAAATTAACTCGCAAAGCTAAGGTAGGATAAACTTGGGAACTACAAATAAAAAACGATTCTTATACCTTTTATCAGTTTAAGTACAAATGTACGAAGAATGACTACTAAGATGCTTCAGCATATTCTTGGGTAAGAGATCGGTGCTCCATGTTATTTCTGTAACAAGAATGATGAAACACGGGTTCACATATTACGGGTAGTGTGGTTATGGACAATATATTCGTCTCGGACAGGTAATGAATTATTACTCTTTTAATACTTTAAACACTTAAGTTTATCAACAGATGTGCTGTTGAATCTAAAGGTCCTCGTGAGTTAATACCTCAAAATATCTATTAGTTTATATTTATTCATTCATTTTAAGTTGAAATCGTTAAATTTTAACAAATTATTAAAGCAAGTAGACATAAATAATGATGAATTTGAAAAATTCAAATGAGTATGCGTATATAAAGATCTTGATCGGGGTCAGTTATCGATCACAAAAATCCAAAATATCCTAAAAACACAAATTTTAAAGATGTGCTGTTGAATCTAAAGGTCCTCGTGAGTTAATACCTCAAAATATCTATTAGTTTATATTTATTCATTCATTTTAAGTTGAAATCGTTAAATTTTAACAAATTATTAAAGCAAGTAGACATAAATAATGATGAATTTGAAAAATTCAAATGAGTATGCGTATATAAAGATCTTGATCGGGGTCAGTTATCGATCACAAAAATCCAAAATATCCTAAAAACACTGCCGCTATCCGTGAGAGGCTTCAGAATTCATAGGACCAATAAGCTGACGGTAAATAGTCATATTACAACGACATGTGTTATCTGCATGGGCTCGGGAACCTTATTTTAATGGAAAAACATCCTTCAGTGATGAAACCGACTTCTAGATCGATGATTACCAACTCATCTTGACCTTAATTGGATGACAGTTACACCAACGAGAATGTAATTTCAAGAGAACAACAGGCGCAGAGGTGAAAAAAAGTGACCAGTGAGATGGAGGGATTTGACCCTATAAGACGTTTTTTATGTAGAGTAAATGGGGTTTTCTTGATTTGCAAATCTATGCTTTTACAACATAAGTATAATTTTTGCTCTAGAGCCATGAAAAATTTGACATTTTGCACCAAGAGAAGGTGTGGCGGACAATCCACAAAGAGTGACATTTTTCATTTAATATGAGGCTAGGAACAAAGTTTCGTTCAAAGGTGGGTTGTTAAGAGCCAAAGTTAACCAAATTTGTTTGTAGCGTGCATATGCTACAAAGCCCATGCCACAATCGATCTTTTTCTCACCAATGCCACGATGTCTATTGGCCGCCTCGGAGCTGCGATTTGACTCTTTTGGATTTATGATTTGACAATTATGGGCTGCCGAAACTATCAAGAACGCTCTGGTAAATTGGATTGACAGAGCGCACTACTGAGAAGACAGCTGGGGCAGCCACTTGAATGAAACAAGTTATGAAATTAAATTTTTTTTCAGCCCTTTATGTCCCCAAAAAACTTAAATTTGAACGGTAAAATTCCATACAACAAATAATATTATAACATCCCATCACCCAACATCTTAAATTTTGTTCTTCTAAATATTTAAAGAGAACAAACTTACCATCATTAAAAATTCTTCATATTCATATTCAAAAAAGTATTTCCTTAAAAGTTACCTAAATAATTGAAAAAAACACGAATTTTATTCAAGCTTTATTGTTAATAACATATGAGACATACCTGTTTTTCGATAATGAAAATTTGCTTTCCAAAACTTCGAACAATGCATGATAAATTATAATTCTTTCATAAACAGGGACAGGAATTTTGTATTTTAAACCGATAATTCAAATTTACCCGACATTCTTTTAAACAATGGATAACCGTAAACCGACGACACCGTAATCCATGGAAGATTAAAACCGATCTGAATTACACTCACCGAGCAATAAAACTTACATAAAAACCACTTTAAAAACTTTAAATTTACTTTATAAACACAAATTTAATAATAAACTATAAATATTAACACTTTTTAAGATTAAAATTGAAAATTTACAGCCATAATTTCATTTTTGTCTACGGAGCGATTGCGAACAAAACTGAACACGAAAATTTATGTTGACGAACTGAAAGCTGAAAGAAACTTTAACCACAACCACAAATGAACGAACAGAGAGAAAACGAACGAAGGTATTTGTAGTTGACAGAGGGTATGCAATGGTTATTTTAATTTAACGAATAACGAACGACCTTATTTCGTTTAAAATAGATTTAATATGAATTTTTGAATTTCGAATCTTGAAATTAAAAACTAATACGAAAATCAGAGTTTTAGGTTTTTCATGAAAAATAAAAGTGTATAAATATGAAACTATAGATATATTTTTTGTTTAAATAGTTAAGCTATGAAAATAAACGTTTTTTTTTTATTTCTAAACCAGAATACCCCCTTAATAAATTTAAGGATTTTCCTGTGTGCATTCTGAATTTTGTACTCCTATTAGGTTCATAATATAAGATAAGATTGTTAGGGCTTGGGACTGAAAAATTTATTTTATTGTAAGTTATTGTTAGAAAACACACGCTTTTGCTATAAATCATAGTTTTTCAAGGGGTTATAGTTGTGTTTAAGTTATATATGACGTACAAAATCTATCTAGGGTGGAATCGGCTAAGGTGATTTTTAATAAACGAAAGTCAAAATAGACTAATTTGATCCATATAAGGTTATAGTCATATTAATAACTTAAAAGCTGCCACAACACAAATTAATGGGTATATTCTGGCGACATAAGAGATTTGAAGTTAAGGCAAGTTTCTAGTATCTGATTGGCCAGCTGCCAAGAAATTTGACAGGTTCAGACAACATATGAGACTTCATTTGCAGTCAACTGCATTTTTTAACGTACATACATAAATGTTGACCAAGGCAGCTAGTTAGTTTTTCAAGTGCCATAAATCTTAAAGCTAGAACTTTACTTCAAAAACTTCTACCTTCAGTTCATCGTACAAAAACTTTCAAAAACATTATTGTCTACAAAACCCTTCTCAGCTAGCTACGTCTCCATCACGATGCCAAAAAATCGCCTTCCAATTAAAGCAACTTTATTGGAAAGTTGACTGGAAAGTTAGTCAAGAAAAATCTCCCTTACTATCAAGTCAAGTCAATTTCTGTCAAAATGACAATTGATCTTGTTTTTTCATTCAACTGAAAGCTGCACTTTCAGTTGCACTTTCATAGAGTTGCACTCTATGATTAATTTATTTTCTGCATAGCTTCATTCAATGCTTTCTGTAAAAAGGTTCCTTGTACTATGAACTTGAAGTAGAGGTTTGTGAAGTAAAGTTCTGAATTTAAAAATTCTTGACACTTGAAAAACTAACTAGTGGCCTTGGTCAAAATTTACGTTCAAAGAATGAAGTTGACTGCAAATGAAGTCCCTTATGTTGTCTGAACCTGCCCAATATGATCAATTGTCATTTTGACATAAGTTGACTTAACTTTATAGTTAGGGAGATTTTTCTTGATTAACTTTCCAGTCAACTTTCCAATAAAAATTCCTTAATTGGAAGGCCAATTTGTATGCCCAGGCCGTCCACCTATGTATAAGACTAGTACCAAATGAAAGCTTACGTTCAGCTTAAACTATTTGCCTTCTGTTAAGACAATTTTCTTTCTATACAGATGGGTCAAAAACAAAAGAAGAGGTTGGTGGAGGTGTGTACTCTGAATGACTGAAATTAAGTCTATCATTCCGCCTTCCCAATCATTGTAGCGTGTTACAGGCGGAACTTTTGGCGATAAAAGAAGTCTTGTCCTGACTTAAAGAAAACGTGATCAACGTGATATCAACATCTGATATCCGTATTTTCTCTGATAGTCAGGCCACTATCAAATCTCTGGACTCGCTGTCTCTACAAACTCTATAACAGTCCATAACTGTCGATCATCTCTAATGGAGATGGCACAACAGTTTATTATTCACCTTTGCTGGGTGCCGGGCCATAGAGACATTCCAGGTAACTGTAAGTAACATCTGGCCAACACTGGATTTAAAACGTTCAAGGTGCTTGCTCTCTCTAAGCAGATCGCATATATAAGCTCGATAATAGGTGTCATAACCGGACACTGTCTAATAGGAAAGCACGCCACGGGGCTAGGCGTATTCTCAAATGACTTTTGCAGAAGCAGTATGGACGAGGAAGAGGAAGAAACAGTTCTTCAGCTTCTCTGCACATGCCCTGGTCTGGCTGGAAAACGCAAGAATTACCTAGGAGAATTCTTCTTTAACGATCTAAACGATCTGAATCATATTAGCATAACCAGCCTATCACGTTTCGTAAGGGACTCAAACTGCTTTCATTGAGCTTAGGAGGAAGCCTCAAAATTCATGTGGTATCACAATGGGCCATTAAACTGGCCTAAGTGTGGCCGTTTCCATCTTGGACAGCCACTATAACCTAAGATAATTTTTTTTATTAATTTGAAGTTACTTTGAGCAAGAGATTTAGACAGGTAAGCCTTTTCTGCGTTTTTTGGAAATTTGAAACAAAAGTCTACTCATCGCATCCATCATCGGGGTTCTGCAACTTTGACAATCAATAATTTTATCGAAGGTAAGCAAAATAATAAATAATTAATTTCGAAACTATTGATTATTGAGTATTTACAATACTTCGGCTACACTTAGGGACACCATAGTTCAACTGATTGCTGCTGAGAAGTCCTTTTGGTGAGACCCAAATCCAAAAAGTTCCACCACAGATACCCCCTGCTTCATATGGGGAAGCATTTCTTCAACGAGAATGTACGCTCTATCCTCACTAAGTCGGTACAGCTCCCGAAATAGTTCTTCCAGCATTACGAATGGGTCAGTCTTGTCCTATGTATACGCATCTTGTTATACCGTTGGACAATTTCCGACGGTAAAATTATTGCATTACAATTTTCTTCTTTGTTTTTGATTTTGTTGTGACAGGAAATTGACATTTCAAATTATCGCCTTGCAATGGATATTCCAGTCAGAATAGTTTGGAAATTGAATTTATCGCATTCAGTTGGCAGGTTCAGATTCAGACAACATACATAAGGGACTTCATTTGCAGTCAACTGCATTTTTTGAACGTAGATTTTGACCAAGGCAACTAAAAGGAAAGGGCGGGTAGATGTCGTGGCGTTTGTTTTGTGACTCGTAGCGCCGTCCTGCTGGAACCACATGTCGTCTAGGTCCATATGGTTCAATTTGGGCCATAAGAAATTAACTATCATCGTTATGTAGCGCTCGTTGTTGACGGTGACCGCCTCACTAACATCGTTTTCGAAAAAGTACCGACCAATTACGCCTCCGCGCCGATTCAAAATCTACACCAAACGGTAACTTTTTGAGAATGCATTATCAACTGATGAACCTCGCGTGGGTTGGTTTCGTCCTATATAATGCAATTTTGCTTGTTAACACATCCATTCAACCAAAAATGCGCCTTGTCACAAAAATGATTTTTCGGCCAAAATTGGGGTCCTGTTCCAAACGATTCGAAGCCCAGTCAGCGAACAAACGGCGTTGTCTATGGTCATGAACTTTGAGCTCCTGGGTCAGTTGGATCTTGTACGGGTGTAAGCCCAAGTCCCGAAGCAAAATTCGCCAAGTTGAAGTTTGCGAAAGGCCGAGTTCTTCTGCACGCAGAGAAATAGACTGCCTATTCACGGACCGCGGCGATGTTCTTGCCGATCTTGCATTCCTTGAACCTACGGGTGTTGGCTGATTGTTTACTTACTAACTTACTTAAGGTGGCGCTACAGTCCTGTGTGAACTAGGGCCTCACCCAACAAACTTCTCCATCTAGCTCGGTCCCTAGCTAGATGTCTCCAGTTTCGCGCTCCGAGTTGGGTGAGGTCACCTTCCACTTGTGCGCGCCACCTGATTCGCGGTCTTCCTCTACTGCGCTGTCCTGTGGGTGTGGATTCGAAGACTTTCCGGGCCGGAGCATTGGTTTCCATGCGCTCTACGTGACCCAGCCATCTTAGTCGTTGGACTTTTACCCTTCTGGCTAAGTCTACGTCGCTGTACAGCCCGTACAGCTCGTCGTTCCATCTTCTCCTCCACTCCCCTTCGATGCATACGGGACCGTAGATCACACGAAGAATCTTTCTCTCGAAACGACCCAAGGTGCTTTCATCCGCTTTTGTCATAGTCCATGCTTCTGCACCGTATAGCAGGACAGTGATGATGAGGGTCTTATATCGCGACACTTTGGTCCTTCGAGGGAGGGCTTTGCCACTCAATTGCTATCTTAGCCCAAAGAAACAGCGGTTAGCAAGAGTTATTCTTCGTTTAATTTCAGCGCTGGTGTTGTTTTCTGCGTTTATAGCGGATGGTGACGTTTTGACCAAGACGTCGGTGTTGTAGGTCCTTTCTTGATGACAGCATGTACTTTGTTTTGCCCTCATTAACCGTTAAACCCACTTTTGCGGCCTCTGCCTCAATACTCACAAAAGCCCCATTGACATCACGCTGAGTTCTTCCGATTATGTCAATGTCATCAGCATATGCAAGTAATTGGACAGACTTTTGAAAAGATAGTGCCTCTAGTGTTGACGTGTGAGCTTTGCACTATTCTTTCAAGTACGATGTTAAAAAAATCACATGACAGCGCATCACCTTGTCTAAAACCTTTTTTGACATCGAAAGGTTCTGTTAAGTTGTTTCCAACCTTTATGGAGCAGCGTGAATTCTCCATGGTCATTCTGCACAAACGGACGAGTTTGACAGGGATGCCAAAACTAGACATGGCTCTTTACAGTTTGTCCCTGTAGATACTGTCATATGCGGCCTTGAAATCGATGAAAAGATGGTGGGTGTCGATTTGGTGTTCTTGGGTTTTTTCCAGGATCTGCCGTAATGTGAATATTTGATCGACTGTGGACTTTCCTGGTCTAAAACCACACTGATAAGGACCTATCAGGTTGTTGACGATGGGCTTTAGACGTTCACATATTACGGCAGAGAAGATTTTGTAGGCGATGTTAAGTAGACTGATTCCTCTATAATTGGCGCGGTTTAGAGGGTCTCCTTTTTTCAGAATCGGGCTGATTGTTTACTGAATCGGTTTTCTGAGTCGAAAAAATGTAAACATCTTCATAGATTCAACTTCAACACCACTCTTACCCCTTGAAAATCTATTATTTATAGTAAAAGCTTGTATTTTCTAACAATAACTTACAATAAAATAAACTTTTCAGTCCCAAGCCCTAACAATCTTATCCTTTACTTGACCTAATAGGAGTACAAAATTCAGAATGCACACAGGAAATCCTTAAATTTATTAAACAAAAAATATATCTATAATTTCATATTTATACACTCTTGTTTTTCATGAAAAACCTAAATCTTTGATTTTTGTATTAGTTTTTAATTTCAAGATTCGAAATTCAAAAACTCAAATTCAATTTGATCTTAACGAAATGAGGTCGTTCGTTATTCGTTAAATTAAAATAACCATTGCATACCCTCTGTCAACTACAAATACCTTCGTTCGTTTTCTCTCTGCTGGTTCATTTGTGGTTAAAGTTTCTTTCAGTTCGTCAACATAAATTTTCGTGTTCGGTTTTGTTCGCAATCGCTCCGTAGACAAAAATGAAATTATGCTTCTAAATTTTCAATTTTAATCTTAAAAAGTGTTAATATTTATAGTTTATTATAATATTTGTGTTTATAAAGTAAATTTAAAGTTTTTTAAGTGGTTTTTATGTAAGTTTTATTGCTCGGTGAGTGTAATTCGGATCGGTTTTAATCTTCCATGGATTACGGTGTCGTCGGTTTACGGTTATCCATTGTGTAAAAGAATGCCGGGTAAATTTGAATTATCGGTTTAAAAGAAATCATTCGTTCCCTGGTTATGAAAGAAAAAGAAATATAATTTTTGATGGTGATTGCATTGTTCGAAGTCTTGGAAAGCAAAATTTCATTTTCAGAAAACAGGTATGTCTGATATGTTATAAACAAATTATAAAACTTGAATAAAATGCGAGTTTTTTTTAATTTTTGTAGGTAATTTTAAAGGAAATACTTTTTTAAATATGAAGGATTCTCAATGATGGTAAGCGTTTTTTCTTTAAATATTTAAAAGAACAAAATTGGAGATGTTGGGTGATGGGATGTTATAATATTATTCGTCGTATTGAAGTTTATCGTTCAAACTTTTTAAGGATCATAAAGGCCGGCCCAAAATACAATTCATACTATGAACAAAAATACATTTCTATTCATTATTAATATAACGTGTCTGGTTCCAGCTGCTGCTTCAGCTGCCTTCTCAGTAGCGCGTTCTGTCACTCCAATTTACCCTGGCATTCTTGATAGTTTCAGGCTTGTTGGCATAGGATCCCCACATTGCAGCTCCAAGGCGGCCAATTGACATCGTAACATTGGTGAGCAAAATATTAACTGTGGTATCGGCTTTGTGGGATACGTACTATCCCGCATAAACCAGAGGTCATCCAAATTCCTGCCTTTAACTTTGGTAAAAAAAAAATCGGTTATATCAGCCCTTAACGGGCCACCTTGAACGAAACGTTGTTCCTAGCCTTATTTTCAATGAAAAATATCATTTGGTGGAAGCATTGGCTTCTGGACATTGAAGTAGGGCTTTCCAAGCCCAATTTTGTTTGTAAAATACGCCTCGTTAGAAAAAAAAATTTATATCCAAAAATCGTTGCCCAATTCAAGCTCGTCTAAGACCCAAAGTGCATAGCAATAATGAAACGCTCATGGTCGTGCGCCTTCTATCGCAGACGCAGAGTCAATTATTGTAGTTCTAAGTGTCCGAGATGTTTGACGCGTAAAATGCTAAGCTTTTGAGATGGACGGCGAGTTGATGTTCGTGAATTTAGTCACACTTTCCCGTCTTCAGGGACCACATTCTCGTCTGTGCGCACAGTACGATGACATAACACATGGCTTTCCAAAAGCATACCCAGTGTCAAACGTTTTGCACAAACTTCATTTTGGCCAAACAAATTTTAACAACTTATAAACAAATCAAAACAATTTCATATTTTGCAGATTAGCTCAAATACATATGATTCGATTTTTAAACCAAAGGTTTTAAAATTTTTAGTTGAAGTTTTCATCAATAAAGTCTCGTTCTCTATTGTTCCTTAATTTTGCTAAAAAAGACTAAAGTTTTTAAAAACAAATCCCAAAATTTGATTTATGTATGATTAAAGTTTTATTTTTTTTTGGTTATTATTATAAAGATAATATTAATTATATCATGTAAAATAATTAATTATTCTTATATCCTTCTCACTTTTTAACTGAATTTCTTATTCCATTTTATATTAGTTTCTAATAATACTTTCATTAGAATATTCTTAAGGGCACTAAACTAACAAAGTTTATTCATTTAAATAAACTATTCTTTTTTTAAATGATAAAGTATAAATGAACTTAGTTTTTAAAATCACAATTTTTAATAATACAATCATAGTATATTTATTTTATTCTTAAAATTATATACCAGAACTTCTAACGTATCGTTGTACTTAAGGATAAAACTACTCATCTATATATAGGATTAGGATTTGTATTAATTTTTTGATTTTTTATTGTATTATTTTACTTTTTTATGTATAACATTATAATAATTTAAATTTAATGATAACTGTGATGCTTATAGCTTTAAAAGTGAGACTCACAATTCATTTGGCATCTCTTTGAGCGTTATAGTAATAGCAGTTAAGAATTATTTTTAAAAAATAGGAAAACAGCAATTGTAATTCAGTTAAAAAACAAATAAACTAAAGTATTGCTTACAAATATCTTTACATACAAGTAGAAAAGTATTCTGAGCAATGATTTGAGGCTTGAACTGTTGATTTGAGACTATAAAGAGAATTTAAGCTTTTAATGCTCAACAAAACTAATGGGAACTAGAATATCATATGAAATTAAAGAAATACAATAACAAACATATTTGCTGAATATGTTATCTGGCTGAATTAGTAAATGACATTATTAAAATTGTAATCAAACTAACATTACTAAATTTTAAGATGTGAATCGATAAATTAAAACAAAATATGTCAAAAATCTTTGCTAAAATGCACTAATCTCCCTAATTTTGTAAGCCTCCCATTTTGGCATGTTCAAAATTAATTCTCATGCTCTACATGCCTGTGGTTGCTGTTAATAACAAATAAAATATAATTTATAAAATGACGAAAAGAAAAAAATATTTTGCCTCTGAATAACTTATTCTATTAGCTGAATTAATAAAATACTTGATTAATTTTGTAAGCAATCTTGTATTGCAGCGGTATAAAACAGGAATAGATAATTTTTAAACAATGTAAGCCAAAAAGTTGCTGAATAGTATGCACTTTTGTCAAATTTGTAAGTACTCCATTTTTTAGCACATTCAAAACTTATACCTACATATATACCCTTCCTTAATCATGCTCAGACTCATATTGGTTCTCCTTATCTTCATCATCGTTTTCATCAACGTCCTCGTCTTCTTCTTCTTCCTCCTCCTCCGCCTCCTCCCCTTCATCACCATCATCATCTAGTTGTTCAAAATCATCAAATTCCTCTTCTATAGGATCATCTTCAGAGGCTTGTTCTTCTTCATCTTCGATTTCTTCAATATTATCCTCATCACATTCGATTTCTGCTTCTTCTTCTTCTTCCTGCTCTTCGTCCTCTTCTGGTTGAAACGAACCATTATTTTCATCGCATTCACTTACTTCCGAATTAAATTCAGCGTCGTCAGCATCATTGTCAGCATCACTCTCATCATTGTCCAGCACTTGTTTCTCCATTCTGTGATGGGAGATTCTCTCCAATTCACTTCTTGCCAATGAATGAAGGTCGGTTGTATTGACAAATGTCACCCTTCGGTGGTTTTCTTCGTGGCATTTGACAGCAATATTCACAAAATCTCGACGCCGTTTTTCATCCCACGTCGAATACTAAAATTTGCAATAAAATTAGAAAATTCAAATATGTATTTATTATGTCAAAATATACCACAGAGGACGATGTAAATTCAAATTCATCATGAACTCCAGTCTTAACCCTTATGTATTTTTGCAACAAGTTCGTACCATCTTTGCGCCACAAACACAAATGTGAATTTGTCATATAATCTTCCTTCAAGTCCTTGCGGTACAGAAAAAGCTGAAATATCCCTGAAGCACTGTTACCATTCATATTCATGGTCTTTTCTTTTTTCTTTGGCGGCAATATTATAGCTTTTGGTTCGACTTGTGCTGCCAAATGTGTCCTTCCTTTATAATACTCATAATCATCTTCGTCCTCATCATCGGAATCGTCAAATGTTTGATAGATAGCATCCTGAGCTGCCTGACGTCGATTTTTCTTGTGATGATTTGTACCATTTGAAGATGTACCCGAAGACTTTCTCTTGCGACTGCCACGATTTCGTCCTTTTGTAGTATGAGAGCGTTTTTTTCCATTTCGATTGGATGCCGATGGGCGCCAATCCTCTTCAGAATCATCTGTTTCTGTGAAATCGTCTTCGGAATCAATGAATGTTGTGGTCACTAATTCAGTACGACTTCGCATGACTTCGACCGAAAGGTTTTTAAAAATTTAATGCAATCCCTTTGTTTCTTTTTTTGTTTTTATTTATGGTGTGATTTATTTCCTAATTTGCAATTCTGTTTTATGTGTTTTCTTCTTACGACGCACTGACTTTCAATAAATAGGACGAACTACCTACACTCGTTTGAAAATATACTAACTAAAGCGTCTGCCTGGGAAAAGTTGTGTGCGAGTACAAATATTTTTTTTTGTTTTGATAATGATTCTGACAGGAGTCAGTAGGATAATGCGCGTTAGAAACAGGACAACTTAAGCTTTTTACTTGAATCGTGGGAGGGTGGATGACATTTAAAGGCATAAAAGCTTTCAGGATATGTGAAGTATTTTTGTTTAATTTTGCTGATGGGTGGCTCATGTCTTGGATAGGGTTGAAAGCTTGCCGCAGATGGGGCTGAATGGATTCTATGATTTTCGAGAAATTCGGCGTATTTTAATAGATTTTCAAAAATTACTACAGTTGTGTTACAAAAAATCATTAACTAAACAAGTTTTTTTTTTGGAAATTTTGCCATTGCTGAATTAGAATATCCCAACAAGAAACTTGTAAGCAACTTAATTTATTGAACTTTCATAGTTTTACTGATGAAATAAATATAAATAATTCTAGAAATTATTGTCTTCAGCTAAGCTGAATTATATAACTATAATTTATGCAGGTTTTTTGACATTGGTCCATTGCTTGTTGCTGAACAAGGAATTCATCATAAGAAAATTAATTAAGTGAGCATGGTTTTATTGATGAAATAAGTGTTAACAATTCTAGAAATAAAAAAGTTTCCGCTAAGCTTAATTACAGAACTTGCACTTGAAAGAAGTTTAAGAAACTTTGTATCACTCTGGTTCTTGGAGAATATGTTATTTTTGATTTACAAAACTTTTCTATAGAATTATCTGCAAGTATAATAGAAAATTCCACCAGGTATCCAATTACTTGGATGAATAGAAATGCTATTCTTTATTTAGCTGATGATTAGTTGCTTTCTCGAGTTACAGAATTTAGATTTTTAAAGCATTCAAATGCCTGCATTTAACTAGATTTCTACAGTTTATTTTCTTTTTCATATAAAAAACATTCAAACATCTGCGTTTTGACACACAACAAATACAAAACTAAGATTCAAATATTCTTTCAAGTGTCCATTTATTGAAAAATTAATTTAGTTCAAAAACTCTGCACAAACAATTGATTCGTAGAATAGATTACAAGTTATTTCCTTGCTTGAATTTGAATTCAGCGCAAATTAAGTTTTGAATTGCGCCAACTTAATACTTAAAAAATTAAACAATAATAGAACTTATATTCAGCTTCAATTTTAAATACAGATATTTAACTTTGAGCTGAATAGAACTGTCACCGTTTTATTCAAAGTAAGTTTATTTCGGGAATTAATAGCCTACATTTTATGGTCGTTACATAAATGTTGCTTAAAATAAATAAACAACAGGTTGTTTAAAGCTGCATAGTTCAAACTTTTATTCTGAAGAGGTGTTCTTCCACGCTGGCAATACCATTGTTTTAGCTTTTCCATCTATCCTTTTCTTCTGGGCATAAAAAAACATCTGGCCTACACAAGACTTAAAGCGGTCAAGGTGCTTGCTAACTTTAAGCAGATCGCATATAAGCTCGATAATCGGTGTCATAATCGGGAAAGCACGCCACGCTGCTAGGCATATTCTCAAATGACTTTTGCAGAAGCCGTATGGATGAGGAAGAAGAGAAAACAGTTCTTCACCTTCTCTGTACATGGCCTGCTCTCGCTCAAAAACTCAAGAATAACCTACGAGAATTCTTCTATAACGATCTAAACGATCTCAATCATATTAACATAATCAGTCTCTCACATTGAGCTTAGAAGAAAGCCTTAACATTCATGTGGTATTAAGTGTGCCCTACTCCATCACGGACAGCCACCTTTACCTTACCTAACCATTCTTCTAGAATGGAATACAGCATTTGTTTAGCAATCCCAAAAAAGCGAATCTTCTTCTCCTTCAAATTATCGACCGATAGCACTAACGTTCCTTCTTTAAGGTCATGGAAACACTAATTAATTATCAGCTTTAGAAATAACTTGAGGAACGAAAGCTTCTTAATGACCGGCATTACGGCTTTCGTTGTTCCACTGGTGATCTCATGGTTCATCTTACGGAACAGTGGAACAAATATTTATATAGTTTTGGAGAAAGTAAGTTTATTGCACTTGATATTTCAAAGGCATTTGATAAAGATTGGCATCGTGTTCTCTTATCGAAAATGCGTGTTTTTGGTATCAACGAATCTCTTCTTCGTTGGATTAGAAATTTTCTTTCAAGCCGTTTAATACAAGTTGTTTTGGACGGATTGAAGTCTGACCCTTCTTCCTAATTTTTATAAATGATCTCCTGTCTACAACTTCTTATCCAATCAATCGTCAGACTCACATCCCTCCTCTGCAGATGTGGAACTGCAACTACAAAATATGAGAAGCTTATTAAATTCTGATCTTGACAGCATTGTACAATGAAGAATGAGAAACCGTGTGGCATTAATTGCTTCCAAGGCCCGCAATGGTGTCTTGTATCGTTAAAGCGAGATATACCCTCCTTGCCACTATCTATGAGTGGTACTTGCATCAACGCAACTGAAAACCTCGATATCCTCGGTATGTGCATCAGCAACCACCTCTTGTGGAGCGATCACATACGCGATGTAACAAGATGTCTGGTTTTTTTTTTATCTCTTCGTCTGATCTGGCTACAATCTATAAAACATATGTATATACATCCAAAACTTGAATATAACACCCATCTCTGGGTTGGCACTCCAGTTAGCCTTTTTGACAGTATTCAACGAAGAGCTTTTAAAATTTGATTATGTCACTCGACAATCGTCGTAAAGTTTCTTGTCTCACACTTTTTGACGTTATTTTAACGTACTATGCTCTAGTGAAATAGCCAGTTACATTCCTTCCCTTTAACCGCAATACTCGCGCTTCTAAGAATGCCTATCAGTTTACTCTTGAGCCCAACTTCTGGCGTACTATGAAGTACAGAGATTTGTTTTTTAGCCGTACTACGCGAATGTGGAACGCCTTCACATACTCTATCTTCCCTTGTCATTGCAATGTTCAAGAATTCAATGTTTTTTTCTAAAATACAATGAATATAACTGAAATATTTAAAGGCTGTGCTGAATAGCTGAATTGCTTCTAATATGAAATATGATACACTTTAAGCAATTTTTGTACATTTTTAAAAAATGTGAGTTCCTTTTGAAACTAATTTTGAAACGGAAACGAAAGTATTGTGTTGAATAGCTCAATAATCGATTGAATATACTTTAAATTTCAATGTCTCTTGTTTCAAATAAGATAATATATTATGCAGCAACATGATTGTAAAATATTTGAAATCAAATTATAATTAAATTGAAATATTAAAAATGTTTGCTGAAAAGCTGAACACAGTTGTTCAATACAGAGTGTGTCAATATTTCAGTATCAGTTTTTAATCCTAAGACCTTAAGATTACAAATACCGTGATTTTTGTATGAACAAATAAAACTATCATTCAATATTCTTCATAAAAATTTTTTATTTAATTTATTTATAATATTTGTTTTTATTTATAATCATATAATTGTCTCAAATTCATAATGTAAATTGTTGTACAATTTTATAATTTTAAAATACTACTTTTTCTCTTCAATACAAATTCCTTTTCTTTACAAACGAAAACAGCAAAATATCGTATAAATTATTTCAAACATAATCGTAATTTTAACATGTTTTTTTTTTTTTTAATTTTTGTGAACAAGTCTATATAATTATAAAAACAAAAATCAAAAAATTATCCATTTTTTCAATAAAATTTACAAAAACATAAAGACGACAATATAGGGTGATAAAAAACCTTGATTAATAAGTATTTTTCAATTTTTTAAATTTTATAATTAAAGCAAACATATTTAACGACAAAATATATGTATGTTGGTAATTATAACTACAACTTAATAATTTTTATTTCTTTTCATACTGACGGAGATTATTTTTAAGATTTATTTTTAATTTTATTTAAATATGAGTATAACTTATTTAGCAATATAATAATATATATTTTTTTAAGTTTAAGATTTATTTAAATTTATATTTTACGTACAAATCGTTGTAAAAATTCTTTGGAGCTATTTTTTTGTTGTTAATTTTTAAATAAATTCTACTAGTGAGTTTTTCTTTTATATAAATTTAAGGGTATTTTAGGTATTAATTAATAATTTTTTTTATTTTGAAACTGTTTTCAATTCATTCGAAGTTTAATCTTCTTTTAAATATAGTTAAATACGTAATTATAAGCCAAAAGCTTATTTGTATATATTTTTAAAATTTTATATTTCACAGTTATTTGTTTAAATGTATTACGCTTGTCATCGTTTTATTGAATATTACGTATATTTTGTAAATACTACTATACCAATTAAGTTCTAATTATATTTATTTTATTTTATATATCATAATAATGCTTTCTAAAATATCCTGTTTTAGTCCAATTTTTTCTACATGTTTAATTTTCCAAAAATAAAGTGAAAAAATTCATAATTTGTATTTACACGCAACTCCACATTTTTATGGGTGATTTTTTTTCTGTTGTGTTTAGCTCTTAAACTACATCAATTATTATTATTTAATACATTTTCATTGTTACTCGAATTCATAATTTGCGATGTGAAAATAAATTATTAAATAATAATTAAATCTTTAATCGCTATACACGAGTTGGTGTACCAAATATCGGAGCACGACGTGGTGTTGGTGATGGATTATTATTTACAGAACGTCTTGGTGGACCTTGCTGACAATCAGAATAGGAACGATCTAAAATAAAAATGCAAGACACTCTTTAATTTACAAAAGAGAGTTTTTTTGTAAGAAATAGAAAAGAAAGAAAAATTACAACATTGAATAGAAACGTGCAATAATAAAAGTTTATAAAAATAAATAACATGCAATAAATTGACCAAAATGAACAGGCAAGGCATAAATTAAGTTAATTTATTATTTATATAAACATTTTTAAATATTTTAATTACAAACATTTATTTAGGATTTTTTTTTTAATCATTTTTTAAATTATATATATTTATAACGATTTTGGATGACTCAGATGTTTAACTTCAATTTTATGGCAAAATGTAGGGACACATTTTTGGAAATTCTTGTTAAATTTAAATACATACTTGAATTTTTGTTTTGTAAGCAAACATTTTTTACTTCGAAGACCGCATTAATTGGCTGCGAAAACTAATGTGTCTTACTTTGTCTTGTTTTACTTTACTCTTTGTGTTCAATTTGTAAGCATTGATTTTGTTGACTCTTCAATACATTTAAAAACACAGACTAAGCTTTTCAGATTAGCTGAATTGACCTACCTCTTAAAGAGTTAAGTTTCAAATTTAAAAATTTAAGTTCAAAAGTAATCACTTTGGAAAAATTTCTAATTTTCTTCATTTTTGTGACTAAATTGTACTTATGGAAAGTCATGCTGAATAGCTGAATGTTTTTTGAATTTTGTAAGCATATATTTTTCATACAAAATCATGTATGTATGTAGGTAACAACTGAATATTGAATACAAAACTCAGCAAATATTCTCTGTGCTGAGAAGCTGAAAATCCTTTCAACTTTGTAAGCACTTGTGTTTCGACTTCAAAGTTGATATTTATAATATTGGGGTTCTTTTTACTATTTCTTAACTGAATGTACTTTTTTACCTTTCAGTAAAAGGAACAATTTGAAAAAAAAGTTAAATCAAATCATGTAAAACATTTAATTTACCACAGATTTTTTTTTGCTGAATAGCTGAATTTCGTTTAAATTATGCAAGCATAATAGTTTTCAATATTTAAAGTTAAAGGAAGATATTAATAAACTCGAATTTTTCTAAATTGATTATTTTTATTTTGTCCTTCTACACATTTTCCCAAAAAAGAAGTTAAACAAAAAATAACATGCAGTGCAAATAATATATTTTATACCATTTAACATTCCTTCTATAGTAGTTGAGTGCACCAATATATCGAAATGGGGTATCCATTTCTTTGTCTAGTCACATTTCATAAACATTCATTCATTAATTTAACGAACAACACCGAACAGTTTCATATTTTGTTTGTTCAAATACAAAAGAAATGGGAACAAAAATTCTCTACAAAAAATTCCTACCTCTAAACTTAATGCCTTGCGATTCATTTATGATTGCAGCCAAAGCAGGGTGCTGATATCTTTCACGAAAGATACCCGAACCACTGTTGGTCGTAGATGTATTACCATTGCCATTACCATTTCCTCCTACTCCAATTCCATTTCCAATTCCGCCAGCTGTTGCCGGTGAATGTTGTGGTGTTAGGGATTGGTTTCCATTCATCTTGTAGTAACGATTCTGATTTGGATCATAAAGTTCATTGTGATTGAGACGGTTAACTGATTTGATAGATGAACAGCGATCTTCTTCGTTGCGTATTTTA
Organism: Eupeodes luniger; assembly: GCA_951509635.1. Lineage (NCBI taxonomy): Eukaryota > Metazoa > Arthropoda > Insecta > Diptera > Syrphidae > Eupeodes > Eupeodes luniger. The sequence goes on along the minus strand of OX608073.1, from coordinate 120,191,406 downwards.
AGGACGCGTTCTTGGACACTATACCGCGAGCCGTTTAGGGTGTTTGCCTGATTAAGGTTTGTGATGTGGTTGAGGTGTTTCGAACGGAAGCTTCCACCAGGCGAGTGCAAGAGGGTGCCTCGCGATGAGCTAACAGTGGTTTCGGTTGAATCACGTGGACTGGCATGGTTGACATCACGGTAACTGGACGGACGATGAGTTGAGGGCGGAGTATCTAGACCACTGTCGTTAGCCGTGTAGTCGAGGTCGGTTGTTTGAACTGAAAATAAAATGGATTTAATTTGTTTCCTCTTTAAAAAAAACGTTATGGTTTTATGAATATTACCTGAGTGCCTTGTGTCGGTTGTAGGAGCTCTGGGCTTCCGGTATAACCAGTCTCTATCCAGTTCGTTGCCATTTTCATTGTTATTCCTGAACATCCTTGGACGCCTTAGCTGAACTTCCTCGTCCTCTTCATCCACAACATGGTTGCTTCCAAAACTGCTATTGATGAAAATCCTCCTGGGAGAACCATAGAGTCCATTCGAGAAGGAACTATTCTGGCTAGCATACCCGTTTGAGTATCGACTGAGATTCAAGTTATTGGAATAGGGGATCTTTTGCGGAGTTGAGTGGTTAGTTGACATGCCACTATTATGATTCTCATTATTCAACGCACTCAAATCAGGCACAGAATCAGAGAAGAGGAACTGATTGGCTGAATTGCCATTCAACTTGTAATGCCGCCAGTCGTCTAGGGCGCTAGAGTATGTGCCGCCCAGACCAAAGTGATGTGCCTGTAGCGATGCATGTGAAACTGGAGCCGCAAGTGATGCACGCGATCTTGGACCTTGCGTGATTTTAAGTGCACGCCGGCGTTCTTTCGATGTTACTGTACATTCCTAGAAAGACAAATTACATTAAAAATGATGAGAAAGAAAACAAAAAAGGTTGAAGAAAATGTATACAACGATGAAGATGAAGTTAATTAATGACCATCATATAGACGATGTTTGGTATAGGCTTATTAGGGATAGGACTATATAGGAAGAGATCATGACATGCGTTTTTGTCTGCATGCATTTTGTAACTGAGATGTAATTCAATGTAATTATGCGCAGGTACTTTTGGATAATTTGATGTTATGTTGTAGGAATTTCTCTTCGGCTTAGCGAAGTGAGCCTAGTTGTTTAAATTTATAAGAGTAACGAACTTACCTCAAGCAATTCAAACCAATCTTCTAGACCTTCATCGCAACGTAGGAGTACACGACCCTCACGACCAAGAAGCAAACCAATTGCACTGTACGAACGACGATTGAGCCATTCAACTTTTTCAACATCTACGAGTTTGACCTGAAATATGAAAGACAAATTTGAATTAGTAATTGGTTGTGCTAAAATGTATCTTTAAATAGGCTTAGAGAATGAGAATCTATCGTTATCTTAGTTTAAAAAAAAAACAGTTTTTAAGCCCTTCATGATTTTTTAGTACATTTATTTGGAAAGAAAACACCTTAGATTGAATGTAAAATTTCAGATATTTTAGAAATCAGCTTCATATAAAAATTAAGACAAGAGACTAATAAAATTAAAACAAAATTATTCTTAACTTTCGAAAAATGTAGTTCTTAACAAAATTAGAAGCTTTTTAATATCTCAATAGATCAAAAAACTGTTTTCACTGTTTTTATTCCAATCTTAAGAACGTTAATATTCTTTAAATATATAAGTTCAAACCTTTTTTCCCGGGAATTTTTAATTTTAATAAAGTTCTGTTAAATTTCAACTTGTTTAGTACTTATGTTCTAAATTAATATTTAAATTGGTTTGAGATCGTAATCAATACTTCTTTGCACTTGAGTAATAGTACAAAGTCAAAAAAAATACTATGACGTTGATAGTTTAGTGGTTTTAAGCATTTTATGTTTTTAGTACAAAAGTTCTAAAAGCTTCTTTTTTCCTACAAATTAACAGATTTGATAAGAAATAAAAATGCACACTACATATTCTTCATGTTTACTTACATTTCCCGCTTATATTTTAATATTTAAGTTATTTATCAAAAATCATGTATTGAATCATGATTCATGACTGATGTGAAAAAATCTAGTTCCTAAGTCGAAAATTAATCATACAAAAAAAGTTATAAGTGTGAATGAACTTTCAATTAAAGTTCAAATACACCATAGGCAATCAATCAAATACGTTGAATCTTTTAAAAAAATCAATCATTTTTATCAAATTGCTGTAGGAAATAAAATTCCTCAATCAAAAAAAAAAAAGAAATTAGAAAAATATTTAAATTAAAACTGTCAACAAAAAAAATCAATTCTTCCAATTCATATTTTTCATTTTTATGTTGGAAATTATTATTGTACCAAAGTAGCGAGATAATAGCAATCAAAACATTTATTTTTTGTACAGATGCTATTTTGTTAAAGAAGATGAAAATTTCCGTTCTCGGTCTAGTGATTGATTGTTAATTGCAGAATCAAAGATGATGATGAGTTTTAATCAACAGAACTTAAACAAAATATACTCTTAAAGTAGTAGTAGTTGATGAAGTATATAATAATGGCGGTAAATAATAGTGGAATTTACAAAACCGACAACAACAGAAAACCAAACAAAAAACAACTGTAAGAGATACAGGAAATTTTCTATTTTACTTCTTTTTGCTTTTTGTTTTTGTTGCAATTAAAATGGCATTAATGTAAAATAGAAGAAGAAAAATCATCATTAAATGGAATTAAAAATAAAAAGAGTTTATCTCTTCAAAACGGATGCCACAGCTGAACGGTCTGGGTGGTTTTAAATTTTTTTTGTATGTGTGGGTTTTATTTTTATTATTATTATTGGCTTCCCAGCTATTGTTGTGGAATATTTTTTTGTAGACGTTAAGTACCTAGAGTACGTATATTTAAAGATTATGAGACTTAAAAGGACGTTTCTCAGTTCTTGCCATACCTATTAAGGGATTTTGTTGCTCGTTTTTTAAATAAAAATTTCATATATTAGTACAAAAGTTCTTAAGTTGATTTAGAGTTAAATTCAAATTCATTTTAGTATCACTTTTGTCATAGGGTTTTAGTACAAAATGTTTATACTTATCTCAAAAAAATAATGAAACAAAAAATATGATTTCTTCGTTTATAGTTAGTACTAAAGTTCTAAATTTAAAATCCAACTTTAATATTTTAAAATATAATTTAAAAATATAGTGCAACAACAATATTTATCGATCTTCAAATAACAGTTTTTAACAGTTTATCTTTTTAGTACAGATTTTAAAACATATTCAATCTCAAAAACTTAATTTAAAAAATTACCTAATTCCTTCTTTCAAATCTCCTATATTAATCACTTAAAAGCGTTCATATATAATTAAAGCTTTACTTTAGATATTTATGCTTTTAGTACTAAAATTAACATTTTTATGTTTCTCCTTTCTTTTAAATCGTGTTCCTCAAATTTGTTTATTTAACAACTTAAGTCTAGCTCAGAACTAATACAAGTCTAACAATTCATTGTTAGAAAATTGTAATCGAATGAAATAAAATTTGATATTTAAAAACATTATTCATGTTATAAATACATGTATATTAAATTGCATTAGTTCTAAAAAGGGTGTCCTTTGACTTTCTTATATTTTATTATATTTAAATTAGTCTTTTTTCATCAAAAATATAAACATACAAATATCTTTTAGTTTATCTAGAGATAAAGAGAAAGAGATATAAAGATATTTAGTACAAATAATAATAATAAATAATAATGAAATAGCCACACTAAAATTAAATCCTCACTTACTTAATAAACTTTTTTAGTATTAAAAGAGGTGCAAATCTTTCAAAGTCGAACATTTAGATATTAAGATATTTAGTACAAAAGTACTAAAAACTGTTAGTAATGTTAATTGAAATAGCCACACTAAAATTAAATCCTCACTTACTAAATGAACATTTTTAGTACTAAAAGAGGTGCCAATCTTTCGAAGTCGAAACATTTTATTTAAGAAATTCAGTACTCCCAAAACATATTCACACATAATAAATATGCTTGTATCATGTTGTAAATTTCTAAATTTTACTTGGTGTAGGTCAACTTAATAAAACTACATCATACTCACTTTTATCATGCAAAATTCTCTTCTCATTCAATTGAATTTAAATATCGCCTCGAACGATACAAATTCAACACCCAAAACCAATAAAGCCTCTTCGGCAAACAATAATTAAGTTTTCATCGTTTCAATTCGTTTTTCGTTTTTCGAATTTCAATTTTATTTTTGTATATTTATTTTCTAATCTCATTCGGTACACACATTCGTAGGTACATATTATAGCCCCAGTGTATGAGAATTTTGAACACACGCGAAACATTTCTAATTTTAACCAAGCGACCACCGAAAATTAATTGATTTTTCATTCGAATAACAACAAACGGTAAATTTTGCCATAAACCATTTATTGGTTTATAGAACATATACATATGTACATACTCGTACGTACGTCGACGATCCCGCCGTGCGCCGCGCCGTCGAGCAGGTCCCTAACGGACAGTCGGACGGTGTCGATTGTGTGCTGTTGTGAATCAATGTCGGTATAACGATTGTGCTGGTTTCAAAAAATACAATTTTCATTTGAATAAGGCTTCGAGATGGAAAAATATACACCGCGTTTACCTAGGTTTTCATAGGAAATTTGTCGTTTCCGAATTTGTTAACAATGTGAAAAGTTACCTTGCTACCTTTTGGGATTTAGTAGATACTTTATGTTTGGTTTATCCGATTTATTAATATTTATTGCACTGAAGGTATTGGCATTTTTATGTAGCATCATAAAAATATGGTCCATAAATGCGTAATTCAATGAATATTGCAAAATAATAAAATCACATTACTACTTTGAAAATCAAGTAGGTGCTTTTGTTGAAAGTAATAATTAAAAGGATTATCTTGCCTCCACGGCCGCGGCCGGCATGTGCCGGATACAAGTTCTCATCTATTTTAATTTAATTTTATTTTTTTGACAAGTATGACGTTAGTGGTTGATGGGGTGCAATTTTCATAGTTTAAATTAATAATTTTTTGATGATAATTATATTTAGCATGGTTGAGAGATTTTTCTTCCCGAAAAGACATGAAATCAATTTCAGCGTCGTTAACCGCGACCAGACGGACTCAACGTCAGAGGATAGCATATTATTTATTGTGCTTGTGCTATAAGTGTGAAACAGTGAAACCAACCACCATCACCATAGAGAACTTCAGGAAGTGTGGAACACTTGGCTGATGATGGTTTGGGAAGGTTTATTTTTTAATATACATAGAAGAGTGGTGAAAGCAGATTTAGCTTTATCATCCCACATATTTTATTTATTTAAGGTTTAAAACAAAAGTTTTCAATTATGGTGTACCTCAAGGGAGTTACCTTGGTCCATTGGTGTTTATTTTGTTTATAATTGATTTGCCTCCTGTTTTAAATAGTTCTATATCGCTGATATATGCAGATGATGTTAACATTTTTCCAGTTATTAACTTTATGAATGATTATTAAGAGCTACAAGAAGATCTAAATCATTTTTGGGAATATTGCAATAAAAATCGTTTGACAAATGTAAGACAATATGTTTAACACGCAAACGTAATATAATAAATTATGAATAAATGTTGAATTCGTCACGTTTGAATATAGAATCCAGTTTTTCTGACCTTGACTTCATAGTCTTCTATTGCTTCCATACATTTAAAGGTTTCCCTTGATAAATCTCCCATCTCTTTCTGGTCATAGAGAGTATTTGCAGTTCTGTTTTATATAAGGCGTGTTGAATGGAACGATTTTATGTCCATCTATTCTTTGTCGATTGTATTTCAATCTGAGTCAGGTCAGGCTAGCTCAAGAAGGAATTTACTCTTTAGAACTCTTCCTCTTAATCAATTAATGAGTATATTTAACAAATCCTCTATACTCATTCTGCAATCTCAAATATGGAAGCTTTAAATTTATTTTTTTGCTGTAAGTTACTATTATAAATTTAACGTTAGCATTTAACGTATTTAATAAATAATATTCTAAGGATTACAATAATTGGATAAAATTGTTCCCTTAAAAGTTGAATCCATTAAATTTTCCTTCTTTCATTTTAAAAAAAGCTAATTCGTTGTTATGTATTATAAAAAATGTTAACTTTAATTTTCAAGTTTTAGTCGGGGTACCACATGGATATATGTTTGGACCAATATTATTTGTTTTTATCATTAATGACACTTTATAATTGATTTTTGTGTTGATAATGTGCCGATTTGTGTCCGTTAATGTGCATTGTTTAGAATGTGCACTTATAAATTATAAAAATAGAATTAAAGCAAAAAATTTAAATAAGCATCTCTTGCTATCAGCCTTTCTAAAAAATGTTTTGATACAATTTGACGAGATTTCTATACCAAACTAAGTTTTTGTTTTTAAAAATTGACTTTTGTGACCAAAAATCAAAAGAAGTAAGCCTTTATTCCACTCTTTAGGTACATATTCCGTAATGGTTATGATAGTTTGTTATCTCAAAAGCAGTCCAAATTTACAAATGGGAGTAAAAGAACTTCTTTTAATTCCTTCTACTCTTATCTTATGCAGTTTTCAACAAGAAGTTTTTGTGAAGATCTTATTTTCCTTGAGCTTAAGACTCAGTTTTTCACCCCCTAACAATTAAATACAAATGTTATTAGGGTGCACCGTATTAGGTATAAAATATTATTCTCGCAGATGGTTGTTGACAATTTGTTAAATTGTTAATTATACTAGTAATGATTAATAGTGGTTAAAAGATGGTTCAAATGCGAAGGATCTCAAGATATGTAGTTCAAAACATCTGGCCATCTTCATCTTCATCTTCAACAAAAGAAGCAACAGCTGCTTCTAACTTATTTAATTTGACAACATTATTTTAATGTTAATTCATGATTCTTTGGTCTTTGTTATAATAATAATTAAGACAAGACAAGACAAAACCCCATTAAACTTTAACTTTTCTCCAAAAACTGTTCAAATATGGTTCCTAATGAGTTTCTATCTTTTTAATTTTATTTTTTTCTTCTCAGTTAGTGAATCTGAATATTTAAATTTTGTATACCGTCTGTTTGTAGCCATAAGAATCTACGCACTTTTCTTCTATACTCATTTTACGTTTTGGGTTTTTGTTTTGGTGCTATCATTATTATTTATATTTTTGTTGGGTTTTCTTCCCTTTTTTCTGATGCTTTAATGGTAGCTAACCATTAAATTCGAATGGCAGCATTCAATTTCACACTGTTTTTTTTTTTGTTTTTGTTTGTATTATTATTATTATTATTACTGTTATTATTTTTGTTTCTTTTGCTTGGTTATATCCCATTCTTTAATATGCGTATGAAAGAAGCAACTTAAAAAAGAGTACACGTAGGTAAATCGCTAAATCTCGTTCGCATTCAGTCTCAAAAAACAACAACAACAAAAAGAAAAACCAACTTACGCACGAAAATATATAAAATAATTTCTATGCTTAATGTTGAGAATCATGGGTCATATTAAATCTTTGTACTGGCGGCAAATTTCCCAAGAGTACGTGCCACAGAGCAACAAGCATATACTCGACACGAAAACTCTCGTATTCATACTTATTTTACTTGATTGCGCGCAACTGATTTGAATTTTTCTTTATTTTGGCTTTTTAATGTTAAATTTTTTGTGTAGTATTTTTGAAGCTTTTTGTTTGCGTGTACTTAATTTCATACTGTCATTATCACAAGTCGAATGTAGGTAGATATGGTATATGTAGAAGAGCAAGTAGTAGTGTTCATAAATCCTCAAGAGACTTAATGGTGAAGTGAAAAAACAAGATATTGATATTTTAGCAAGGACTTGTGTGGTAAGCTTTGGTATGCTCATAAATTGTATTTTTAAGAATAGCTACTACTTTAAAAGGGACTAGAAAATGAAGTGAGGAGGGTTTGATTGGTATAGGTGTTGGGTTTGATTTTGAATTTGATTTCACAATTGATGGATCATAAGTTCTGTTGAATTAAGTTCCCGTTCATAAATTTAAAATTAATTTAAGTTCTGTGGAGAATTTCGAAAAAAGAAAGTTATAGCTTTACAAAGTGGGTTATAAGTCCACAATATTGTAGATACATTTATGTGCATGTAGTGCATAGAAACTTTAGGCGGAATTTCGATCTATCTGAAATTACTGAAATAACTTGAAAAAGTAGATAAAATACCAATAGGAGCTTTGATTTGTGAATATTAGTTATAAGTTACAAAATAGAAAGCTTTAAAACTTACAATTCTTTAAATAATTACTCAACAAATTAGGATTTGGTGTATTCGTTGGGCGCCATTTAAGTAAACGTAAGGCCAAATAAGTTACTCAAACATTTGAAAAATCATATGTTCTTTAAAAATGTCACTTTATAAACAAACAAATTATTCTGGAGTTGCGTTGGACGGCATTTTAAGTTTTTTTTTTAATGATATCCTCAAAAATTACAAAAATTTTACTCACAGATAAACTCTATTTTGGGTGATGAAAATCCTCAAGTGTGTGTTGAGACACCGTTACATCCACACAAACTGCCCGTTTGGTGGTGCTTTATAAGTTGGTAAAATAATTGGTCCGTACTTCTTTGAAAAGATGCTTTTCAGAACATTACAGTTAATGATGACCGCAATAGAGCCATTTTACTTACTTTTTAGTTAATCAATTGAACAACCTTGATGATGGCGGCGCAATAAGTCACACAGCTCGTGTCACAGTTGATTTATTAAAGGAAACGTTTATTAACTGCAAAGTTTCACCGACCCTTGAGTTGGCCACCAAGATCGCTCTTGAAATTTTTTCAGTAGAAGTTATGTGAAGTTGCTAGTAAAATCGAAAATTGGACCATCAGATTATACTATGTTCTAGCCAGCCGATGGCGGTAATATGCCAGAAATCATATTTAAATTATAATGCCATAAGAAAAATGTAAATTTTATGTCAATTTAAATAAAAATCATCTTTGTTTTATTCCATTTAAAAGATCTATACCTCTAAAAACACACATTTCATGTAAGTGTTGGGCGCCACTTTTTTTTTAAATGTTAGTAAATTTTCAACTAGACTACGGTAAGTGAAAACTTTCTTGTTTGTGAAAAAATGAAAATAGACATTTGTGTGTGATTTATATTTTTTTTAGAGTATTGTGTTTCCAGAATTTTGGAGTTCATTTTGAAGCTCCACTACTTTTTGCCTCTTTTGAGGATCTAATAAAGCCTCTAATTTAAGATGTTCGTTTTTGTATACCATTCATTCTTGTGACTTAGGTCCTATACTATATGAGTTTTCACACTAACAAATTTGTATTTGTATTTATAAGACCCTAAAAATATCAATTTAGTAAGAGAAACCCTAAATTTATTTTCCTAATTATCAAAAATTACAATAACTCTCATTTGATTCCACAAAATTTACCCCCAATCCTAACAATATCTACATCCACATAGCATCAAATATACAGCAGCAATTTATTGCAAAAAACATTCAAACCAGTGTCAAAGTCTTAAGAACAACCTCTTGATACAAACAACAACAACAAAAAAAAAAAACAGTATTCACACTCGTAACCTAAATTTTCTTGTCATTTTATGTAACCTTAAGGTCATAGTACAAAAACCCCACCAACAATAACTATAAACAAAAGCAACATGAACTTAATTCGTTACCCAAACACTTTGCATTGTACGTATACTTGAAACTAGAGTGTTTTTGATTTTTTTTTTCTTTTACACATTTTTCCAACAAGCAATCAAACCATTAACTAGCATTAAAGTGGCTATAGCTTGAACAATGTCCACAAACCAACAACTTCTGGTCTCTCTGGGTGCTACAAAATGCCAAAAGCATTTCAGCCACTTCAATAACATGGATTAAAATAAAAACAGAAACAAAAAAGCTTGACCGCACCTGGTTTGGAGTATTTGTCTAACAAAAGATTGGTACTTACTACACATAATTCTATATCCAGTGTGACCACTTTTTTTTTTTTTTTTTAATAAAAGGTTAATTAATTGTTTCACTTTTCTTTGTAAAAGAAATCAGTTATGGATAATTGGATTAGTAGTTATTGTTATTGTTAATGTTTCGTATCGTTGCTAGTATCACAAGTACACGCTTAAGATGACTTAAGTCAACACTCAAGTAGAAGCATTCAACTCTTAGTAAGATAACGAACAAAAAAGATGATTGATGGCGTTTTCTTACCTTAAAAATAAATTGTCCCATGTCAGAGGCCCGTTCGTTTGCTGATCCCGAAGCACGTTTAAAGCAATGCAGGTAGTCACGAGTAAGAACGAAATACCTAAAAAATAAAACAAAATTCAAATCAAACAATTTTAAATAGCTTAAGTGGGAACCCAATTTGAGTTGCCACTTCTTAATGTGTTGCCATTAATCTTTCTTTAATTAAATATAAATCTTCTTTCATATAATTCCATAATTCCTTTGAAACAATTTAATTCGATTTAAAGTTTTCCTTTCAACCACAAATCAGTAGATAATAATAAAATTTAAGAAAAGTTGAAAACTTTTATCCCCACACCACAATCTCTCCCCCGCAACTATAGAAGTTACGCTACCGCATAAATAGAATTCTCTTATTAATATACCGTTTTTTTTCTATTTCTTGTTGTTTCCTTTTCTATACGCTTGGTTTTTTCCGCATATACACAACCATAAGAAATGAGATAATAATAAAATGAGATAAATTCCCTCTCATACAATTATTGTCCCAAGAGGATAGAAATGTCAGTAACAGCATCATCATAATATGATATGATGTGTGTGTTATCTGTTATAAAAGGTATAAGCTAAGTCATATCAACTTATATGCAAGTTTATGTTGCAACTAAACATTCACATAACATACATAATCATATTGCCAACAACATCCTCGCGCAGAACTTGTTTTCTACTCTTTTATATAATTTTTCATCCCATAACATATGATTCGTGCATTATCTCTTGTCTTGTGCATCCAACACCAACACATCATCGTTTTGTTCAAAAGGAGCAGTACAGTATACGACCGACGACGAGTAGAAGGATTATCATGTGTAGGGAAGAACTTGTTGGGAGATATGGGGGTGTGTATATGTATAGCTACCTTAACATCATCAGTGTTGTTATTACCGTTTATTTTTTACCGTAATTCTGACATTCTATATCATCTTAGTCTCTATGTATATAGTATAGAGAAGTCTCTAGGGACAATGAAGATTGCACAGCAAAAAATTTACACTCAACAAGATTTTCAAACAAAAAAGAAAAAACAAAAAGACAAAAAATGGATAGAAATTTCCATCGAAAGGCCAAATGCAATGGACTCGGAAAACTGCAAACGATGTACTGTTATCAGGGCGGAATTTATTTCATTGAGCAGTGAAGGCCTATAGATAAGAATTATTGAAACTCCTATAAATTCCAATTGAAAATCACACACAAAAAGATGTTTGTGTATGTACTTGCGTTGGGCGCCATTTTTTAAAAATTTAATTTTCTACAAAACTACTATGAAACATTTGTTTTTGAAAAATGATGTGCTTAATATTGAATTTGAACATTTAAAAGAAAAACAAAAAACCTGAAGTAAGAACTATTGTGTGTATTGGTCTACAGATAAGAATCATTGAAACTCCTACAAATTCCAGTTGAACATCACAAACATAAAGATGTTTGTGCATTTACGTTGGGCGCCATTTTTTATAGAACTTAATTTCCTACAACTCTTTTTTAGAGGTAAACAATATTGTACTTCATGTTTGTATTTCTGTTGGGCCCATTTTTAGCTTTTGACAAGTTTATTTTTGTAAGAAAAACAAAAAAAAACCTGAAGTAAGAATTTTGTGTTTTGACCTACATGTAAAAATCATTAAAACTACTACAAATTCCAGTTGAAAATCACGGAAAAAAGACACTTGTGTACTTGCGTTGGGCGCCATTTTTTAGAAGTGAATTTTCCATAAAACTACTTCAGAGATAAACAAACTTTAACTTTATATTTTTATATCTGTTGGGCGCCATTTTTAGCTTTTGAAAAATTTATTTTTAAAAACAATCAAATAACATTTGTATGTGTTGGGCACCATTTTTTAAGATATTTTTTTTATTAAACAACTTGATCATTTATAGTTCAAGACAACAAAAGGTTGTTACATATTTTACTTGATTTCTTGCATGAGTTTTTAATGTTTCAACTATATTAACATTTATCTTATCTGCTGGTATTTTTTTAAACTTTCGAATCCTCAAACCTTTTATAGGTATGTATTTTTTAGGACATACATCTAGAAAACACTCCTGCAGTGAGGATAGCTGAATCGCCTTAACCACTCATCAACCATAATCCAACCTCGTCAGATTTTGTTCTCTTGCCGTTAGGTACGATAGAATCGCATCCATCAAGGGTAAAAGATAGTTGTTATAGGCGGTGGTGGTGGGTGTCAGTGCGATTCATGATTCTATGGGAGGTGTTAGAGTTGCGGTGGCTTGAGGTTATGGTAGATTAGAAGCTTGTTGTGTGGATGGATTAAGTTTGTTTCTCCTTTTCGTTGTTGTTGTTGTTGTTGTTGTTGCTGTTTTCCTTTATTCATCTTCACACCTCAGGAGCATTTTATTTGAAATTATTTGAAAAATCTCTTCCGTCACAGAAAAGAAAATACAAAAAAAATTCACATCCAACTTTCGTCATCATATCATTCCTCTTCCTTTCTAGATGGTCAAAAGAGTCGTTCATTATTTATTCCATCACTAGAGATTACAGCAAGGCTTTTCGGGGCTTAAACAGATGTGCCACAGTATGTTGTTCGTTTTTTTGTTGTTGGTTTGTTTTAACTTATTTCTTTTTGTTTGGTGGTCGACGGCAAAATGAGAGGAAATACAAAAAATAAACCGAAAATTGCACAGCGGTTAGAAAAAATCCATCACAAGACTTTTGAGTTACAATTTTTTTTTGTTACTTTGACGAAATTGGATTTCAAGCATGATGCTGATATGCATTGGTGGCAGGTTTTAAATAAGACAGGCTGGTGTTAAAAAATTATAATGAGTTATGTGGTCTCGTTGAATTTTTCATCAAGAGGATTCTGCAATAATAGAAAAAGTTGTAGGTCTTCTATTAAATGATGAAATTGTCTTACCGCACACCCTACTCTGTTGATATAACCTTACATTTAATTTATAGAAGCTTAATAAGCTAGATGGAATAATTTTAATTTAATGAACAAACTTGACATTTTTTGTATTATTATTTTAATTAAAGAATAATAAACAACGTTTAAGACCTTGTTGACATAATTCATACATTTTTGATCGTAAAGAATCAAGAGTCTTAACATTATAAAAAAATATTCCTTGTAATGATGAATGTTCAAATAATTACAGAGTGAAGAATTCAAAACAAATAAATAAGTTTTAGGAATCCAAAAGAAGTTGAATTTTTTCCTTGTCATATTTTCCCATTTTTATTGTTAAAGCTTCATAATCTGTAAGCGTCCATTAAAGCGAAAAATTCTGTAAGTTAGTTAATTAAAGATTTCCCGAGTCAACTTAGGTAGATACATAACTACTTTTAATTTTGTCTTAATAATTAACTCAGAACCATCACTTAAAATATTTCATTCACTTAAAACTTAATTTGAACTACGAACACTCCAAAAACATCCCTACTACTAAAATTGCTTTGATCAAAATTTTCTTCTTACCATTTAGAGTCCTTTCATTAATTTAAGTTCATTTATAAAATTATTTTAATGACAAACTGAGTGTGAGATTCCATTTTCATAATTAAAATATAGTTTCAACATTTTAACTAACTTATGTATTACGGAGAAAGAGAGTTCCCCACATTTTTAATGTCAACTATAAATCATCATTGTAAATATAAACGAAAAAGTAAAACTCAAATTTATGAAAATCTCGTCACAACCTCTATCGTGTAAAGTTGTAATTTTGTCAATTCAAAAATTATATCAGTCTCTAAAGTATACTCACTCCTCTAAGGAGTATCCTAGTTTCTCATCATCGTCATTATTTTCATCAACATCATTCAAAAAAAAAAGTAATAAAATTCTACCACTCAATCAATACGGCAGATTAAATAAAAGTTGAATTCACTCCAATTATAAAATTCCATCTCATTAAATTAAAATTCCGTTTGCAATTAAAAATCGTTCTTCTCCCCAAGCAACAGTGCAGTGCAGTACCTTACCTATATAAAAGAGGAGTAGTAGAATGCTTTAAAACATTATCCTTTCGATGGGTATAAAAATCCGAAAAAAGTTTTCATTTTGCTGGGACAGGGATGTATGTGAAAACTTATTCAAGAAGGGGCTTAGGTTAAAATAAATATATAAGTAAACCTTCACAAAATTTATAAAAAGGGTATCATAAAATTTCTTGTCGAAAAATGTTGATCAAAGGCTTCTAAGTCTAATCTACTCTTATCAAGCTAATTGCATGCTTACACTATACGAACGCAAGTAACGCAAAGAAAAACACTCCCTCTTAAACCTCTCCTAGACTACGTTCCTGAACACAGCCATAAACCGAAAGCGAACTTTTATTCAGCTACTCGTACCTTCAGTACTAATTACGTCAAACGAACTATATACAATTAAAAACCATCCCCATCAATGGTTCCTGTCGTTGCCAATTTTTATCAACTTTATTTTATACAGTTTTCCACATTTTACCCTCATCCCTCCTCATTCTCACTTTATTACACCTACCTTTCTTTCCATCGTGAAAATAACCGATCACGTTGCTGCCACAATAGGCCACGTTTAATGGGTCCTGTCATCGATGCAACTGGAATACGTCCTGCCAATAGTGACTGCTGTAAAAAAAGTAACAACAACAATGGATAAAGTTAATATTTATTTATAAATTAAAAGATAAATAAAAATCGAAATTCAATTTAAAATTAATTTTTCATGAGCACAAAAATAAAAATAAAAAACAGTTTTTGATTGAAACGTTAAAGTTATTTTTTGTTTTTATTTTGTTTTTTTTTTGAGCTCGTCGTGTGTCGTCGTATAAATACAAGGAAGTGTACTCAATTTGGTGTCGATGATGACAACGATGACGTTGATGATAATGATGATGTCATGTCACGTCAAAAAGTATCTCAACTGTATAAGGACGAGAGGAGGATGTTATTAATTTTATTGGGATACAAAAATTATATTGTGTATGTAATTTTATTATGTACCGTGATATTGTGAGCATCCGCCAGGATATTCTTGAGGTTGAATAATAAAGTTGTTTATGTTTATGCTTATGTTATGGGTGATAAATATTCTAGTCTATAAAAGGACTTTTGTTGATGTTGTAGTTTGGTTCTTTTGAAGGGAAAAATGTCGCCATAAATTTAACTTGAATGTCCTTGAATGCAAAATAGAACTAGCACAAATAAATTTATTAGAATAAGAACTTTTAATCTCCACATTGTTCACATGCTATTTCAGCGATTTTCAAAGTGAAGTGAAAATATGAAACTCATTCAAAACTTATTTAATTTCTTTCATTTTACTATTTCACTTAAAAGTCTAAAAACATGTTATAAACAAGTGCGCTAAATTATTTCTTTTTTAATGAAAACAAAAACTTAAGAAATGATGATATCGAATTGGCTTAGAAATGAAGTATTGAATTTCACACGTTTCTCCAAACAGTGAAACATTTTGAATAAAAATCACGATAATCGTAATATTTATCAACAGTTTATTTTGTTGATTTTTTAAATGTTTTATTAGATTATGTTAAAAATGCTTATTTTTCGTATTTTATTTTACAAATATATTTGGGACAAGGTTTTTTGTCTTAAAAAACCTTTGGGAAAGTTGTATTGTTCAAATTTTGTGCGAATTTAAAATTTCTTGTGATTTTTTTCCAAACAAAGAATATACATATATTGAGACAGGTCTGGGAAAGCTTAAACTTAGAAAGATGTAAAGTAATCGTAATATTTCTTTAACTTTTATTTTGTTGAATTTTTGAACTTATTATGTCTTCTTTGTTTTTATTTTTATATTCAGGTCGCTAATACTGCTTATTTCTTTATAGTTTATTTCAAAAATTAATTTCGTATATTTGGGATAGTTTTGGGACAAGCTTTTTTGTTTTTCGAAACTGTTTGGACAGTTCTATTGTTCAACTTCAGTACAAATTTAAGACTTTTGTAAATTGTTACATGCAAAGAATCGACATTGGGACAGGTTTGGGACAGTCTTACTTGATGCAATGAATCTAAAAGTAGAAAAGTTTCAAAAAAATATGAGTTTTATATGGAAACAAAAATAAATTCAATACAGAAACTACCAGTCTTTTAGTTTTAAATAAAATTAATTATTGCGGACCCATATTTTAATAAATATTTGCTTTGATAAGACTTAAATTCTGTATCTATGTACTTTAAAGTGTTTCAAAAAACTGTTTATTTTTAAATAATCCCACTTCTGATTTTTACTTTCATTTTAAGCGACTACGAGCAAATACAAGCATGTAGTTAAATAAAAAAAAATGTATAAGAAATCTTATCTATTGTAGTCTTGTTTAAGACCTTTTCGACCTTGGAGCGCTGCTGGCATACAGCTTTTCGTATCTTAATTAACTGTTATCACAGTGTGTATCTTCCGTGCCATTGAATAAATATATTCACCACTTGCTTAGTAAATATTTATCCTTATGAAATACAAAATAAAGTCTACAAAAAAGTTCAAAGGAAAGAAAAAAAAGAAGAAAACTAACAGCCACTCCTAGATGATTTTGATAATAAAACCTTAAATCAACAAAAGACTCTATACAAAAAATGATCTGAAAACACAAACCTCTGAAATGTAAACAAAATGAAAGTAATTTTAAAACACACACATCACAGAACACAACAACTCATTAAGTCAAAAGATACAATATCTATTTCGAACCATGATAGTCACTTTACCATTCCTATGAGTCTAGAAAAAAGCAACACTATAAAAAACGCCCTCTTGGAGATTTTATATGCAAAAACAAAACATCATCATAAGATAAGTCCACCCTATGAGACATAAGACAAGAAAATCTTAAACTTACCACAGCAGATATTGCTTCCTCCCAGAAGGAAATGAAAATGTTACATTCCTGTAGAGTGAACTAGTATTTCTCTGTAAAGGTAATAACGAACATAAGGATGACTGCTGAGTCGCAAAGAAGTGTTTTAAAATAGGAGAGATAATGAAACTGTTAAATATCTTTGAATTAAACCATGATTAATTCTTAATTAGTCTCATTTTCTCAGTTTGATATTTTAGTTTTACTTCCATCCCAAAAAACAAAAATTGTCTTATATCTTAAGTCAAAGACTAAAATGTTTATCACTAATCCTGGTTCCGTAAGATGCGTATAGATTTAAAGTTTTAACAGAAGTTTTGAAATGTTTGACAGTTTTTCTGTGCTGACAAAATCTTTGGTAAATGAAATTTCAATAATATGGGGCCATCCTCTTAAGAAGATTTTGTGTCATTTTTTTCTTGGTTAAACAATCAGGTGGTTTCGAGAAATTGATACAAAGTTATTTTAAAAAATGTCCCAAACTAAATACAAAACCTTCAAACATGCAAAAAGTTCCCCCACATCTTACCCTAAAGTTCCGCCATATCTCAACTACTAACCAAAAAAAAAAAAAACGCTAAAGTGGCAACATTCTCTGGCAACTAAGAACTGACAAAACGACTTCTGTTTCACTCCATACAAACAATTTGCATTTGAAGAAATACACAAGAACAAAAACAAGAAGAAAAGAAACAAAAAACACAGAATGTAATAAACTTTCAGATAAGAATTCATGTTAATTGAAAGCAATAAGAAAAGTTGCGGAAGATTCATTGTTTACTTGGACCCAGAAAAACAAAGAACTGACAACTATCTAAATGTGTACTAACACCCAACAACCAGCCAGATGCAGGATGCCTGCCTTCTCTCCACAGAAGTTAATTCTTCCATAGAACTTCTTTAAGACCTGCCACTGTGCTATCTTCCAATTAAACCCCTCTATAGCCTCTTCCCTAGAATCGTTGTTCCTCACACAGTCGTCATCGTCCATTTGGGGGGCTTTTTCTTTTCTTGTTTTTCATCTGGCATAATAATTTATGATGAATAATAATTAATTTCTTTAGCAAATTTTCTTCTTCTCTAAGTCGGTCGGTCGGTCTGTTGGTCGCTTTTTCGGTTCGGTTCGGTCGTCCTCGTTTTTGTCTTTCTTGCGACTTAGTTTTTAGTTTTTAGCAGCAGCCAGCGTCAGCGTCAGCGCTGCGAAAATAATAACAATTATAATTGTTTGTGTTGAAAAGTATACTGAGACTGACTGTTCTTGGTATTTCTAAGTATGTTTGTTCTCATTTTGTATGAAATATTTTTGCTAAATATTTAGATAGACACACTCACTGTGTTTTGGGACACAAAAGTGTTCGAACCTACTTTGCTTAGGTTTACACTGCTCCTCTTATTCGTATTCTAGTTCTATACTGTGTATATGTTTACGAATTTGATTATGAAAATTAGTTCATGGCAAATAAATTATTCTACATTGCTGCGATTTTATTAATTATTATTTGTATGAGGAGGTGGTGCATTTTTGCAATAAATTTAAGATATTTCGCATACCTCTTCAAAATCATACCAAAACACAGATGAGACGCGACGACGCGACGGACGCAAGGTTTGAGAATTGGATTATTTTTGTAACGAATTTGTCTGAAAGAAAAGTTGTTTGTTTTGAGATTGTGAAACCATAAATTATTAGGTGTTATGAAATGAGTTAGAAAAAGACACTAAACTGATAGTATTTGAGTTGGCAATGAAAAGAGCTGATAACATTACGATATGTTTTAGATTGTTACTACATAACCAAGGAGTTCTTTTGAATTGATATATTTAGTTTCTGATTAATAAAGTTGCTTAATTGTGCCTTAAAGGTATACAATTTGGAAAAAGATTACGAATTGGTGTGATCATGAAACTAAAAATAGTTTGACTGATAAAGAAAAGTTAGTTACAAATATTTTTCAAGGGCCCTATTGTATTGATTATAAATAATTGAGAAAAGAACAATTTTTTATTTCATGTTTTCATACCGGGAAAAGGTCTTGAAATGTAGCAAGAAGGCCATGTGATGTAATCTCTTGAGTATTGTAACTTCTTGTGTTTAATTTTATTTGAAGCAGACATATGAAGGAAGAAAGAATCAATTTTTGATAAAGAAGGTTTAGTTATTCCCCCCCCCCCCCAACTCACGAAAATGGTAAACGTATACCTGGCGAGTATTTGTTTGGGGAGGATTTTTTCCCAAAGTTATCAATTTATCTTCAATAATTTATAACATACTTTCGGTGGGATATAAATATTATAGGCAGTAAGGTTGGTAAGTGGATTTTAAAAATGTATGTAAGGACTTGGAGTAAGGCAGTATTCTAGACAGATTTCCGATGTCAAATGTGTAAATACGGAGTGTTTGGGAGGGAATAAATCGTCTTTGTTTGTATCTGGTTTTTGTCAGGAAGCAAAGTCTTAAATTTTTCAAAAGATGAGTTCTTAAAATAAATAACGTAAATACGTTTAACAGAGAATGTGCCCAGAACAAATGTTAAAAAGGTTCAAAACATGGCCAGCAATCAGTTAAAGAATTTACTTCCTTTTAAAACTCTTATCTGAAAACATTATCTTCCAGAATTAGTTCCCGAGTCTTTATATCAATACTTGCACTACAGATTTTATTTTTATTGTTTGGAGTTAAAGTCTTCTATGAAAATATCCTTAGTAAAAAAACTGTCCCAATATTATAAATCAGTATATCCATTGACAGTATCGCTTTAGATTACTTATACTTTAGAGAAATTTAATTTAAAGAAATTGTCACTAACATTCAAAGTTGATAAATTTCTTCAAAAAAGGTTGTCCAAAAGTGTCCCAATTTAAAAAAAAGCATACAAAATGACTTAAGTGGTGACTTTAGAGTGATTTAAAATAAAATAATTGTCACTAACATTCAAAGTTGATAAATTTTTTTAAAAAAGTTGTCCCAAAAGTGTCCCAATTTATAAAAAAGCATAAAGCTTGACTTAAGTGGTTACTTTAGAGTAATTTAATTTAAAATAATTGTCACTAACATTCAAAGTTGATAAATTTCTTTAAAAAGGTTGTCCCAAAAGTGTCCCAATTTAGAAAAAAGTATAAAACTTGACTTAGGTGGTTACTTTAGAGTGATTTAATTTAAAATGATTGTCACTAACATTCAAAGTTGATTAATTTCTTTAAAAAAGGGTGTCCCAAAAGTGTCCCAATTTAGAAAAAAGCATAAAACTTGACTTAAATGGTTACTTTAGAGTAATTTAATTTAAAATAAATGTAACTAACATTCAAAGTTTATAAATTTCTTAAAAAAAGGTTGTCCCAATTTTGAAAAAAAACACAAAACTTGACTTAAGCGGTGAGGTTTGCGTCACAAAAAATGGCCCAATTTTGAAAAAAACTCAAAACTTGACAGTGAGGTTAAGGTCAGGTAACTTAAAATAACCGTCAAATCAACCAAATTAAATTTTATTTGTTTTTGGTTCTAAGTATTTCTATAAGATTTTTTAAATCGATTTTCCCACAAGTGTTAATATATTTGAACTAAAGCTATCCGAGATGTATACCAATACCATAAGTTACTACTTTTTTTATTGACCAACTGTGACTTTGTAATAAAATTAAATCTGAAATTATTTTCTTTGTATATAAAACTACCTCGAAATTTTGTTCAAATTTTTTGTTATTATTTCTAATTTTATTAGTTTCTTGACCCCCACAAAATTGACGTAAGGTGATTTTGAAGACGTATACATTTTCTTTGAAAGTTTTATTCAATTGATTTTCTTTGTGCTTTTCTCATACACGTTATACTTGATTTGTTTATACAAAGTAAACAATATCAAAAGTGTTTGAAGTTTTTTTTTTTTTTTTTGTAAATATAAAGTTTGCATTCACTCAAGCCTGCACATTTGAATAGCGATTGAATAATAGACTTTTAGCAGTGATGGTGTTTAACAATCACACCTTTATTTTCATAGCTAACAACAGAAGGTGCTGCAATTTGAAATATTTTTTTCCTTTTTATGACGCAACACCTCTCCATCTCGAGATGTTCAAATTCAAAAAATTATATAAAAAAAAAGAACATATGTTTTGTTTAAAGTTTAATGTCCTAACTCTCAGTTAAGCAGCAGCGAGGAACATGTTCCGACTTAATTAGGCACACAAATAACCTTTCAAAAACCACAAAACAGAAAAAAATGTATATGGATATGGATTTGTGCCAAGTAGAAGTTATGTGTGCTTAAAAGATGCAGGGTCATTCTGGGGTTGGCGGCGGCAGGTTTGGGATATCAAAACAGACAATCGGAAATCTCTGGTCACGTTTTTAATAGCTAAACCACCTCCTCGCAACCTTCTGAACCACATATATTTATACCAGACTATGCCAGCTATATAGTGCCATGTATGCTTTTTGTTCTAATAAATGTTGCAAATCCCCATTCCTACCTTCATATCTCTAAACATAAGCTAAAAGCCTATTACCATTTATTTTACTATTTCCGAGGATGAATATGCACAGCAAACATATATATTTGTGGACTTATATAGTAGAATCATACATAACAAAAGTACATAAATACGAGTACGTAAATGAAAACGAGAGAAGCAAACAATAAACAAAAAAAAACGTGATCATAAAGACCTTACCTTTCCCAGTCCAGTCTAGCTTCTATAGCACTTCTTATATATGCCTCCATCTATCTATGGCTTTTCTGAAAATGGAGCCTATCTTTGGCAGTGTATCTTAGTTACATTTAAATGCCAACTAAACGACGAGCGACGGCCAACCGGCATTGGCATGGCAATGGCGGCAAACTATCACGTATCTATTTAACTAACTGGTGGCGAAAGAAGTGGATATTATAGACAAAAAATAGAGGTTTGCCGCGGGCCATAAAATAAAAACGTCTTGTCTTGGCGGCGCGGCGGTGGAGGAAGCAGCCACCAACTATGTAACAACAACAACAACTTGTATATTCCTTTACATTGCAGAAACAATGACGCCATTAAGAAAGTATCTTTGCCAGAAAAAAGGCTATTGTTATTATTTTTCATTCTTTTGGCCTAAAGATTGTGCACTGATGTGATGGTCTTTTGGCTGATGGACTTGAATTGAAATGACCCTCTTATGAAAATCTACGTACCGAGTACAGTACACTGACCATCGGAAGTCAAAACCTCCGTTATTTTGGTTTGGAATTTGCCATCGTCTTGTGTATACCAAACCAAAGCTGTCAAAGTGTTTGTCCCAAAATTGGGACAAAGTTTTTTGATGATATTAACCCTGCCTAAGGTTCTGTTCTGTTTCTGAAAAAGGTTCTTGACGGAAATAAAAACCCTCATGTCTACGCATCCTAATATGTTTTCATATAACATACAAATATCGGTAGCTACATAAAATCAATCATCAGAATCGACACGACGTAAACGTAGTTAGACGAAGAATGAATGAAGACCCCATAATGATTTGTATTATGATAGAATATGACAGGTGGGAGGTGAATAAACGCTCACTTATGGTGTGTAGGTATTATAATATACAGTCGTGTGTTGTAAATAGATAATGTCTAGAGCTATGTGTCAAGGTGTTTCTGTGGGTTTTGTGACATGAGGCGTCTGCTTTAATCATCAATCGATGAGGTAATCCCTTTGCATACGAGTAGGTTCTTATAGTGCTTCGACAATTTGTCATATTTAATAGAATAGTCATTCTAACATGTGTTTGATTTCACTATTGGTTGTGATTGTGAATTTTAACTTACAATTTAGAATAAGCATAGACAGAGAGAGAGAGGGAGGGGGCGATTGAGGAAAATAAAGAGTGAGTGAGAGGTGTAATAGAAATTTTCTGACATGTAACAACCACTCGCATAAGGGAATAGTTAATTAATTATGCAAATTTTCATTTTGTGACACGTTTAACAAATACATCATATCATCAGAGAAGAGTGAGAGAGATAGAAAAAATAAAAAAAAATAAAGGGTGATGGAAAACTAAATAGGAGATGTCAAAGTTTTATAGAGATGCAGTTACGAATACTAAATTGTTTTTTAATTGATGAATGATTTGTTGATTAAAATTCAACTTTATGTAGATAGATTGACTTTTTTAAAAGGTAAGAGGGGCAAGAGGAAGAGAGGACTAGAGAGTTCCAAATGTGAATCAGGGATAATTTTATGAAGTATAGTTGACAGTGGGAAAATTCTCATCTCTAACTTTGTTTATACGAATATTTAAACAAGATATTAATAACAGAAATAAAGTTGCAAATTTTTAAGAAAAAAATTAAACTTTTTATAAAAATATTGATTCAATTAAGTATTTTTCTAATTAAGTTTATGTACAGTACTAATGATAAAGATTTTAATGTCAGATGAACATAAATTTTACTAAACAGGATTATGAAAAGTATGTACGTATGTATGTAGGTGTTATAAAATGAAGTTTGAAATAAGGCCTATACGCTGATGCGTATAATACAAAAACTTACACAACGAAAAACTATACACTGTAATAATAATGAAGCATTAAAATTGATCACCCTTCCAACCTACCGGTCTCAATAGATATTTCTCACAAATCAATAACGGTAAGGCTTGTTTCACACTATACGGTTTTGACCGTACGGCAAAAAACCGAACGGCGATATTTTGCTAGAGACCGTGAGGCCTCTTTCACACGAAACGGTTTCGTCCGTACGTAGTCACGTACGCCACTGATAAGACGGCGACGGCACGGTCACCGTATATTTCAGTCGTTGAGACGGCTGTTTTAAATCATCCGTACGGAAAAAACCCGTCTCCGTCCAGTGTGAAAGCCTTAGGCCTCTTTCACACGAGACGGTTTCGTCCGTACGATTAAAATTCGTACGATTTTTATCCGTGAGCCATGGATAGTAAACTAATAAAATTAACTAAAGCTTTCACACTGGACGGAGACGGTTTTTTTTCGTACGGTCGATTTAAAACAGCCGTTTTAATGACTGAGATATACTTCGGCCGTGTACGGTTTTTTTCCGTACGAAGAAAATCGTCATGTGTGAAAGAGGCCTTAGTTAATTTTATTAGTTTACTATCAATGGCTCACGGATAAAAACCGCACGGATTTTAACCGTACGGACGAAACTGACTCGTGTGAAAGAGGCCTGACCGTATAATATGAAAGCGTATATGCTCTTCTTAGCGCCTCTAGCAAAATGTCGCCGTCCGGTTTTTTTGCCGTACGGTCAAAACCGTATAGTGTGAAACAAGCCTAACGATAATGGCAGTGAGCACAAATATTACGTAAACCACATCAAAAAATTGATATGAAGAACTAAACTTCGTTGTGATTGAATTCACACCTACATACTTTTGCCATCAAGTAGGATAAGTAAGACCCACGGAACGACACGGTTAAATAGGTTGTAATACAAGATTTAGTCAACGATGAAACACGAAAACAAGGTAAAGGGTTAAGTTAACCGAATACTAACCAAACTAGACAGTCAATCCATTAGAAGCTCTGGACCGACAAGTTGGAAGCACAACAACCAGAGCCAAGCCCTGTAACAACAGTGTAAAGAGTAGTGAAGCAAATAATTAATCCCGTAAAAGATGTCCATAGCCAGCGAAGACCGTTGTTGATAGCTGGTGAAAGCCGTTGTAAACCCTTAATGGCTGAAACACAAACACGCTTTAGCTTCGGCTTCTCCTGACGTTTACGAGTTCAGCCATAGGAATTCGTTTGACAATCGTAAGGAAAAGAACCTAATGTTACATAATGTGACTCTAAACGGAAGCTCTAGTTCAAACTTGCTGAGCATTTGCTTTGCCTGACAGCTCAACAGCTGTAAGAAAAAAGTCAACAAACAAAATACATTTGCTTTTGGAGGGATTCCCATTGCTTATTATATTCTGTGTGAGCTACTTCCGCGATAAATTTAATTTTTTCGATTTCAAAATTCAGATTTTTTACCGCACGAAAAATCAAAACAAACTTTTGAGAAAAAATGACAGCTGCTTATGACAGAAGTGTCATTCTAGAAATGTCATATTAGAAATGTAGAGGAAGCAACCTCGAAACAGGCCCATCGTAACGGAGACGAAGCCGAAGCTGAATCATTTTTGTGTTTCAGCCATAAAAGCCGTTGATATTAAGCAAAACCCTCGAAGTTCCAAAAAAACCCAAAGAACAACAGAGGATTTTACTGGCAATAAATAAGCCGCAAAACGAAATTAGTGAACGAGAGGGATGAACCCCGGTTCCAAAAATCCAAATTAGGACAGGACCTATTTCCGAAGAAAAAGCCGATGTATCTGAGTTTACATCCGACCATAAACTGTCTTTTCAATTATATTAATTAAATATTTTAACCTAAGAACAACGAGTTGTAAATAAAGACATTTAAACTATTGCTTCTGAATACTCAACATCACAAAACATTTGTAACCGTATCTCTCAGACTATTTTTGTAATATTTTTTTTATTTTTCAGATTAATCATGCCTACTTAATATGCCTAGCTCATAAACTTTTTGATATAATACTCGCCTATAAGCAAAAGTTCAATCAGTCTTTATATGTATGGGTGTTGTGTATGTCTGGTTAATTTATCGCACAAATCAAAATCAATCAACGATAGATTTAATGGAAATCCCAACTTATTGATTGTTATGGTTGAATCAACTAATCTAAATAATAATGTTGTATTATGAAGATACTACATTATGATAAAAAAAAAAAATAGTAAAACTATTCGACGAGTTTGTTCAACTGAATTATTTTTGCCTCTTTTTGCAGTAGGTACATATAATAATTATTAATGTAGGAATAATTGAATTGAAGTTGGAGTGATTAATTGGCAATGTTGTTTTTTTGCAGGTGCTCAATTTTTGATAAAAATCAATATGGCAATTATTTATTGATCTGATTAATTCGTTTAATACACAAGTCATGCACTCTGACTGCGTTGATCTCATTATTTCAATTAAGTAATAAATATTAAAAAATATAAGTTCTGAAAAAGAATAAAAGGGGCTGGGATGCGATCCATACTGACTACTTCCCCATGGGGTCATTTAAATTTGTTTTTTCTTGTATATTGTACAATAAGCTAAATTCCCATTTAAAGAACGTACATATAGCAATATGGACTAGATAATTGAGGTTTGAGTTCGTGTTTGAAATTTCGTAACGTTTCAAGGTCCCTAGAATCTAAATCTGTGGCGTGATGGTTAGTGCATTGGACTATCATGCCAGAGGTCTTGAATGCAAACCCAGCCTGTACCATCTAAAGTTTTTTTTTTCACGGGTACTGCCTCTTGCGAGTAATTGACAAATCCCCCAAGAGTAATTCTTGCTATGAAAAGCGTTTTCTTAAATAACTCGTTCGGCTAAAAACTGTTGGTTCCCTCCATTTCTGACAGCATTACTCGCACACAGAAATGGTTGAGAGTTGTAAGTCACTAGGCCCCAGTTCTCAGACTGTAAAACCACCTAATTTATTTACTTTTTCAGAATATAAATGAAAGGTATGTTTGGGTTATCTTTCATCGTTATGAAAAATTTGGTTAGTTCTTTCGATTAATATAATTTCGAAAAAAAATCAACAAACGGTTTTTTATAAATTCAAAAACTGGAAAAAAAACCTTCAATATTTCGAAAACTGAAATATTGAGAACAAAGAATGACTGCCATTTTTTTTTAAATAAATTAGAAAACATTAGTTAAAATAAATTGAAAAGAAATTCTGTCGGAATATCAAAGTTTATCTTAAGTTTTAAAATGACGTCTAAGTGTTTTGTATGT
Organism: Eupeodes luniger; assembly: GCA_951509635.1. Taxonomy (NCBI): domain Eukaryota; kingdom Metazoa; phylum Arthropoda; class Insecta; order Diptera; family Syrphidae; genus Eupeodes; species Eupeodes luniger. Next base: position 120,164,455 of record OX608073.1, on the reverse strand, counting down.
TGGACACTATTCTACGAACACATCCACCGTGTTTCAGGGAGATATTAATTGCTCCAAACTTACAATCTCTGAATTTGATTTCGATATTAGAATTAGATATTGATTATTCACCGTTAGTTTTGAGTCTCTTTACTCAAACGTGACGAATTCAACATGAAGTCATGTCGTGTAAAACGCATTCTCAATATTTAAAATCAAACGATTTTTATTGCACCATTCCCAAAAATGATTTAGATCTTCTTATAGCGCTCTACAAATCCTTGATGAAGGAAATAATTCAACAAATCTTAACATGATCTGCATAGATTTGTGATATAGAATAATTTAAAACAGAAAACAAATCATTAATAAAAAAAATAAACAGTAATGGACCAAAGTGACTCCCTTGGTGTACACCAGAATTTACTTTTAATTGACAGTGTTGTGTTGAGAGTGTTTTTCAAATGCGTCCTAACAAAAAATAGAGAGTTGTTATAAATAAGTAATTGGTGATTTTTTTTAAAAAAGATATTATGTCACAGAAAAAGCATTCAAATAATTTAGAAATAGCAGACAATTTCGTTATAGGGCGAAAATAGGTAATTAATTTTTAAGAACCTTTAAGTATTTAAGTATGGACTGGCGTATGAATATTTCCAAAGATCTAGGAAGTTAGAACATTTAGAACTAAATTAAAAGAAGAAACAATGGATATAAAATATAAGACATAAATGATGGTATTTTCATCCTTCAAATTTACGGTTAACGTATCTCCAAAACAAATGGGGTTTCATTTTTTGATCACACTCAATATTCGAAATGAATTGAGGCCTAATATGTGCAGTGATTCTGCAATATTTAATATTCATATACATTTCAAAAAATCTTTAATAATTTAATTTAATTTATTACAAGATTTAGTAAAACTTTTAGAAATATCGTAAGACGAACACGAATGAAAAGTTATCAGCCTCAGTATACAACTGAATTTTGTATACTTAAACCTTTTACAATTTAAGAGGTTTTTCATATTATAAGCTGCTTGAGGCACATTTCATAGAGGATTTTTTGTATTTTTTTTAACTTTAATCTTTCAAGGATACTAAAAAAACAATACGGAAAAAGGAAACTTAATAATTGAACCGCATAACAATAACGTAATGTGACCTACACCGAAGTATAGTGCCTTTTATTAACCATCAAGTCGTTTTTGGGTTCGTTGTCGGCATCGACATCGTAATATGGCGTCATCATATAGCCTCCTCATAATAACCATCATCATCATCGTCATCACCCAAATATTTCTGCCTCGTTTATTTTTATATATTTTTTTATAAATATTTCTCACAGCAATATCGTTGTTGCTCATTGTTTTTATTAAGATTTTTTCTTCTACCTCAACAATTTAATGTGGGGGTTTAAAAAATAATAATAATACATTTTTCGCACAATAAATTCCAGTTGGATGCGTTTGGTTTAATAAATTTTTTTTATATAAGCTTTGATTTTTCTTTTTTAATTTTTTTCTTGTAGACCTACTCTAGCTCTGGCCTATAGTATGTTTTCTTTATTCTTTATTTTTTAATTTTTATGTGACGTTTTACGTTTATTCATCTTTTTTGTTGAGCAATTATTATTACCAGTCGAGTGGAATGCATTTACATTTTATCTTGGTTTTTGAATCTCTGATGATAAAAAAAAATTAATAATATGAAAATTATTAAAAATCCAAAATATGCGCGGATATATGTATGTATGGATGTTTTCTTTTGACACAAAGTGAATTCATTCACCAACAATTATTATCATAATTTTTCGTTTTGTAAAACTACTCGTACAATGAATCATACATCCTTCTACTGTATCTTTGTAACTCTTTAATGGAATTTTATTAAATCACGTACCTACTCATAAAAATATGGACAATGCCTTATGGTTTGTAGAATGATTATGGTTTGTGGTGAAAAAAATGCAATTTTTTCTTGATGATTACATTTGAATGGAATTTCAGTAACCTCTACCACATTATAGCTTCAAAGAAACTACCTTACCTATCTTTAACTAGGAAGGTATTGAAATTAATAATTGCATTGAGGAATACATAATTGAGTAACTGTTTTGTTTATTGTTAGATAAAAAATTTTCATACATAATTTTGTGTTTGTGAATTATAAAGTGGTTTTGTTGAAATGAGTAAATTAAACAATGAACTTAGTTTGAATACCATTGTTTTGAAAGGTGAAAAAAGACCATGAAACTGTTGATTATAGAAACAAATTATTCCAGAAAACTAAAACTGAATAAGTCCAGTAAAAGTACTACACAACTGATTAAAATTATCTCAAAATTTGTACTTAATGTTATTTAAATAATTAATGAAATTATTGCAATAAAATAGTATTTTAGAATTCAACCAAATAATATGAAGATTTTTTTAAATCTTGCAATCTCCATCAAGAAATGAAGAAATTAAATTTGAAAGTTTAATGAGCAGTTGAAATGAAATTCAAAACTGCCTAAACTTCGAACCTGCAAAGATGAGAGTAGAAACATGAGGATATGAAAGGATTAATTCTGCAAACGCTAAAATTCCCGTCTTACCGACTTAGATGACGCAAAGATTTCCATATCTAAGCTGCGATCTAACAAAATTACTGAAGCAGATGGTTAGGAGAAAGCACCAACTAACCAGTACAATATGGTTGGAAGAAAGCATACCCGATAAACGGAATCTCAGTATTGTTTGCCCGATACTGAAAAAAGGAGACCCTATAAACTCCACCAAACTATAGAGGAATCAGGGTCATTTTTATAGCCAAACTTGTCCGTTTATACAGGATGACTATCCAGAATTCACGCTGCTCCATAAAAGTTGGAAACAACTTAACCAAACATTTTGATGTCAAAAAGGCTTTCGACAAGGTTATGCGCTGTCATGCGAATTCTTTAACATCGTCCTTGAAAGAATAGTGTAGAGCTCCAACGTCAATACTAAAGGCATTATCTTTCAAAAGTCTGTCCAATTACTGGCATATACTGATGGCATTGACATAATCGAAAGAACTCAGCGTGATGTCAATGGGGCTCTCTGCCGTAATATTATATGAACGTTTAAAGCCCATCGTCAAAAACCTGATTGGTGCTTATCATTGGGGTTTTAGATCAGGAAAGTACACAGTCGATCAAATATTCACATTAAAACAGATCCTGGAAAAAAAACCCAAGAGCATCAAATCGACACCCACCATCTTAGCATCGATTTTTAGACCATTGCTCCATTAAGTTTTGAAACAACCTAACCGAACCATTCGATGTCAAAAAAGGCTTTAGAAAGGTGATGCGCTGTCATGTGATTTTATTAATAGATGACAACACCTTGGGTTGTTTCGAGAGAAAAAATCTTCAAATGATCTACGTTTGTTGGGTGAGGCCCTACTTCACACAGAACTGCAGCGCTATTTTAAATAAGTAAGTAATCTTCATCAAACTATCAACGTCTGAAAATCTTATTCGTTTTTGAAGATGCTGTTTCTATAGATATGAGTGGGCGTGGCAATAGACGAGTTTGACTGAATTTAAAATTTCAAAGATTATAAGATCAATGGAGCATTTTCTTAAAGATTTAATCCTATAAGAGAAGTGGCTATGTAAGTAGTAGGATCTTATTAAAACAAATGATAAGATTTGTTTTGGGTTCAAACAAACAAAGAAATTTCAAGCTTCATTCTCTCTAGAAAGTGAAGAACAACAAAAGTGGGCGTGTTGGTGGGTGTGGGATACTAAAGAAATATTTGAAATTCCTATTTTTTTTTTCAGGAACACAAACTCATCTCCAAGTTTTATTTAAGTTCCATTAATATTTTTCCAAAAATTAAAAAAAACGTTTTCTGGAATTTCCTTGGTTTTTACGTTAAGCTGAGTACATTTCAAATTTTAAGGCGAAAATATTTTATTGCTGAGGCAAGGTATTAAACGACTTAAATAATATCATCGTTGTAAATAATCGAAACTTGGTTGTGACGTACCCATCAATATAGGGTACCCACCAACTAGGGTACACCAATGCAATCACATAGACGCTCATCTTTTTATTTTTAACATACAAAACTGTCATATTCATATCTAATTATCCTTTCTCTCTATACGGTGCCAAAATGTTTAAAACCGTTTTTTGAACATACGACTAAAAATTGGAACTTAAAATTATGTTCTACGAAACTGAATAGCAATAATTTCTGTTTGCATGAGTTATCAATAAAACTATTTTAAACCAATGAAGACTTCAAGACTATGAATGAATGGTTCAAAATGGTCCAACATGAAAGTTAAGGGCACAATTCTGTCAATTTAATTTGAATTTGGTTTGAAATATAAAAGAAATAATCTATAAAAACCTCCTCTAATAAATTTTTATTCACGTATATCACACACATACATGCATATGTATGTTAATATTTCTAAAGATAACATCTTTAAACATAGTAAACCTTCTTTTATTCCTACCGCAACAAAATCAATTTAAGATCATAATGTAGAGTAATAAAAATAATTTTCAATATCATGTCACCCTTTTTTTCCGAATCAAAATTATCTGCTTTCCTATTTTATACTTGCCGCATACATAACATATTCTCATCAGCATCATCATCATCAACTTCTTCTTTTTGTTCTATAATTTTTTTTTATCTCAACACCAGCAATAAAATTTCAACTCAAATACGTTTACATAGAACTTGATTTTTCTAGAACACCCATCAGCAGCGCTAAAGTCATATATGTATGTATGAGGCAATCTAACAGTGTAGCAGCTCCCAAGGATGTAAATATTTTTTAAACCAAACAACAAAACGAAAAGATTTTTATGTGGTAGTGGTTGTTCTGCTTGTTTCAGCAAATCCTTTATAAATCCTTGAAAGTACCATCCTGGATCCTGCAGCAGGCCATGAACTTTCTAAAGAGAGGTTGTTTTTTTTCTGTATTTTAAATATCGTATTCTGTTGTGTAGGTCAAAAACGGAATTCATATGTATTTAAAAAACAACAAAAAGCAAACAGAAAAAAACCAAAACAATGAAACGAAATGAAATGAACGACCGGAAACCTTGGCAAAAAGATAATTTATATTCATCTACACGCGGGCAACACAACAACAAACGACGACGACGCGGACGACCAAAATGAACTTTCTTCTATCCTTATAGCTATATGCTTTCTATTGTTTTGCTTATACAAATTTTTGTATCTGTTTCCTGGTTCTAGTGGCATGAAGTTAGTATAATATATGTTTGCTTGGTATATAAAACAGCACGCGGTGCTTTAAAACGTTTAAACAACAAAACGCTAAAAAAATCCATTCCAGAGAAGAGGAGAAGGATAATACCTTCCCGTACCCGCACCCGTACCCGTACCCATTCTATGCCACAGATTGCTATGTACTCGAGGCTCATTTATTTATCCATAAAAGGATGGAGGCGCAGTAATTCGCAAAGAAAACAAAAATAAATTTAAAACAAAAAAGCACAAAACATCCTTCAAATGTGAAAAAATATGCGGAAGGCGTTACGAACAAAACAAAATGAACGTGCTCTCTAAAATAAGAGAAATAATAAACTTAAAGTTCAATTTTGGGTCGCATGTATTTGCCCTAATAATAAACTTCCAGAGAAAATGTGTAACGAGGAGAGTAATGAATGTAATTAATTAATATTGTTTAAATAAAGTTAGAGGATGTGATCAAATTTACTATTTATACACGATACACGAATGCTTCAGTTCTTGAAACAAGCTAAGTCAAGGTTCGAACAAAACTGCATAAGTTTTCTGTCTATGATTTTTGTTGAAGCCATACGTTCTCCTAGACACCCTTTGCTTTCCTTTCATATAAAAAATATATGGCTGTAGTAAAAATGGGCATCAATCCTTGTAACGATTTTTTAGTTAGTTAAAATATATAAATGCAAATTGCGCTAAGGGTATCACATGTTGAAAGGATAATGTATGGTCATTAAATAAGGATAAAACAAAAATGAGTAATAGTATGTGTATAGGATATACAAAAACAACATTCTCGTAAATATTTTTGTACACATACATACATATATGTGTGAATGTTTTATAGAGAGACATCATTGGCTCTTTTTGTCTCGTTGGGTCGTAAATTGAGGGTGATGCAGTAAATATGATAAGTTTGATGTGTTTTTTTTTTTGTTTGAATTTCTTTTAGAAGAGGTCTTGACTTTTTCAAAGGTTGTTGATTAAAACCTTTAAAAAATAAAGTGAGACTCATAATCACATCGTTGTTAAAAAAGGTATAATTTGTAAAGGGATATGTTTTATAATCTTTACAAAACATTTGAATAACGACAAGTTCAAGTTCAAATTAAAGTGTTAAGAAAACGGATGAAAAACATACTATAGCCTTTTGGTGTATACAAGACAGCTTTTGTATTGACTTCCTTCTTTGACCTGAGTTTTTCAATAGTTGTGTTCACTACAAACAACATTATCATAGAAATAACTAAATGTATTCCAATAGTCTTACAGGAATATTGATATCTCTTGAGCACCATTGCAATACTTCATGTCTGCCATGATTTTGAAGTTATTTTTTTCCGTTGTCCTCCCTTCACACAATTCAACCGTAATACTTGTTCTTCTTGGAAAGTGCATCAGTTTATCTTCAGAGATTCTTCTTCTTAAGCCACACTACACAAATGTAGAATCCTTTTTCTCACTCATTTTAGCGTTTTGAAGATAGATATTTAAAAAATTTCAATTTTTTTGATGGGCTACTGAGGCGTATGTGGAACATTATTGTTGTTATTTGTTGATAGTTTGTGCCTTTATTTGAAGCAAACAACGCTTATAAGAAACTTGGTTGTTGTTCGTCATCCAAATTCGGTGAATAACAATCTGTAATTTTATTTCACTTCCCTTTTGTCACGCTCAAAAAAGTAAGAACCATATGTCAACACAAGTTATCTAATACAAAATCACCAGGGTACGAATCTTATTATTTTGAAACAAATGCTTTCGATAGTCTTCAAAAACCCCAAATTAATAAACTCATGCCTCTAATTTAGATATGTACCAACTAATAGGAAACTTGCACAAGTTATTGTTATACCTAAACAAGGTAAGCCACCAACAGAACTAACATCTTACTGACCAATATCGCTTATATCAATAATGATGGTAAGTCAAAAAACTGCTACTGAAAAGGCTTTAGAAATTGCATCGAATTACTGGTGTGGTGGAAAAGACACTTGAAAAATAAAACAAGTATGCGCTGCTATATTTTTTGATGTTGCTCAAGCTTTAGACCACGTTTGGCACTTGGGGCTTGAGTACAAACTGCATAAGGATCTTCCCAGGCAGTACTACGAAATACTGAAATCATATGTTACGAATCGGCTTCTAAGAGCACGGTATGACCAACATTACTCGGAACTACAGAAAATTTAAGCCGGTGTACCGCAAGGCAGTGTCCTAGGACCAACTTTGTAACTTTCATAGACAAGAGATATTCCAGTTGATACCAACGCTGTCACGACACCATTTGCAAATGATACTGCAATATTTTTTTCCAGATCGATCCAAAAGTAGCAAAGGCTACACAATAATTGCAAAAAAATGCAATTGAAAGTAAGTGTTTGAATGCACAAATGGCGTATCAAACTAAATGCAACAAAATCAACGCATGTACATTTTATGAACAAAAACATAAAAAATGTTCGATTTCTATAAACAGTACAGAAGTACCTTACTCCAATACCGCCAAATACCTTGAAATGACTTTGGATACAAAGTCTAAATGAAAAGAGCTAAGCCTGAAGTACTGAAAAATACTGGTTATTAAGAAAGCAATTTGACCTATCCGTTCCGAACAAACTAATGTTATATAAGCAAGTACTGAAACCCATTTTAACTTATGGCATCAAACTATGGAACTATATAAAGACAACGAATGCTAAACCCATCCAAGAACTCTAAAACCAAGTGCTTTGAGGACAAGGAAATGCCCCTTGGTATATGTATAAGAAATCGCGATCTATATCATGACCTTCAAATTGAAATGGTGACAGAAGTACATAGTTAAAAACACGTTGTTTCACATAATAATCAGCGACTTCATTCCAACTCCGAAATGGAGACCGTATTAAATGTAAGAGACAATGTTCGGAGATTAAGAAGAACCAAGCCACATGATCTGATAGTTTACGAGCTATGGGAAAGTATCAGAACTATGTATATACTTCCCCAAAGTGAATTTTACATTAAGAAAGAAAAATCATTTGTCGATCTTTCATAGATTGGTCCTGATTAACCGGTGGTTTAAGTGCGGAAAGAGTCTCACACTACTCGGTACCGATTCTTACCGAGTGTCTTTTTAAGATTTCCATTGGATAGAAAAAATAACTTCTTGGTGAATAAGTTCATAAACTAAAATCTTCCAATTGGGTTTTACTGTTGAATTTTTCATTAATTATTCAAATATGTGCATATTTTCAACTTCCATAATAACAGAAGTTGCTCAACCTGTTTCATATGTGTGTGGGAAGAAATGTCACAAAATTTGACACTTGTTTCAAAACGACCGGCGACATCCTTGTCTCTATATTATGAACAACAAAATTCTTTGTTTTTAAATTATAAATATTTACCATGAAACAATTGAAACTTGTGTACCAATATCATGAAAGTTGTATGCAGCGAGCAGGTTTGCTATAATTGAATGCTGATATTATGCGAATATTGTTTACAATTGTTGTTATAACATACAATGATTGAAATTTACAACAACTATGAGAACTAAATCAAACACTCAGAACTGTTGTTGTTATTAAAATATTAAGTAGTAACACATTAACCGTGGGGGTGCATTTGTCTTGCATTGTATTGCATTGCATATAATGCATACTGCATGCAGTTGGAGAATTTTGAATGTGGTCTTGTTTCGTTTCAGCTACAATCACAGTGAGCGACGAGTTGTATGTAGTTTGCAAATTTGTATGTCAGTTACACCAGTTTTTGTTTGGCATGTTATGAATGTGATGGCGGCAATGTGACTGGTTTAACATCACATCACATCAAGTCAAGTTATACTATGCCATGCAGTCTGTTTGGAAAATGCAATCGGGTATATTAATTTGCAGTAAGATATAGGTAAATATAAGCTACTTGCAACTTGCAGCACATACTCGTAAATGGTACACATAGGAATGAATTCAAAGTTTTACCTGAGGCATTTAGCAAAGCAGATTAAGTACATTTTAGTTCAATATAATTTAGTTTATGGAAACTTGAATGCTTAAGTAGTAAATTAGCTGATTGAATTGGAATGGAATATATTCACGCCTTGAAACTTAACAGGCAGGTCGTTGAGCTGGTATAACTATGGTGGTGGAAATATCAACATAATTTTAATTGATCTTACGTATAATGGCTTTGGTATCGACTTAATTAACATTAATTGATTTCTATAGATTAGAATCTTGTAGATTATTGGGTATGGTATGGAAATAAAATCGAGATGCCATAAATGGAAGATATTTATTTGTTTTCCATAAATAGTAAGAATAGAAACTTGCAAAAATATTTCAAAATAAGTACCTATTTAAAAGTGAAAGCTAAAGACTAGCTTCAGTTTGACACTCTGGAGTGCAACTTTTACAACTATTTTATCAAAAAGAAGATAAGACGTCTGATTTTCTTAAATCTAATGGATTTAACAAATTCAAGACTTTTTTAACTTCTAATAGAAAATTATTATAATCTGTCCGATTTTTCGAATTGAAGATCCCTACAATAAATATCAAAGGTTTTCAGAGAAATGCCTGTGCATGCGTTTGTAGGGACGATCGTATTTTAGTACATCCGTATGTTCGGAAAACTTTATTTCATGGGTCATATTTCAAGGACTTGCAGAGATATCGACTTCAAATAAATTTTGTATTACATACAGACCATAACATCAAAATACGCAAAACGGAATTTATAAACGAATTGAGTGGGTGCTTTTTATTACTATAGCATTTTAGGTTGGAGAGATATTTTTGGGACCAACCTAATCCCAAATATCTCTGGAACTCATAACGCTAGCGACTTTAATTAAATGTTATATCAAACATGGGATCAAAAATCAATGAGGGCATTGGTGGAGGCGTGTACTAACGACTAAATTAAATCTCTCATCCCGCCTTCCCAATCACTGTAGCGTGTTTCACACAGAACATATGACGATGAAAGAAGTCTTGTCCTGGCTTAAGGAAAACGTGATCCAATATCTAATGTCCAGATTTTCTGGCTGCATTAAAATGTTTGGACTCTGTCTTTACAAACTCTGTAACAGTACAGAATTCTCAATCGTCTCTATTATATATGGCACAGCAGTTTAAAATTCACCTTTGACGGGTGCCGGGCCATAGAGACATTCCAGCAATTTGTAAGTGAGACGAACTTGACAAAAATGCTCCTGTACTACCCACTGTACTATCCATTCTAACGTATTTGGATAACCTTCGCATACCCATCGCTGCTTGTAAGTTATTGGTAAGACAGGACTCTACGAAGAAAAGCAACCTCAGGTGGAATGGTACCACAACCTGTCGGGCCACACAAAGTACCTGGCCTATTTGATTCGATTTAAAGCCAACAAGGTGCTTAGAATCTAAGCAGATTACATATAAGCTAGATAATTGGTGTCATAACCGGACACCTCATCTGTACATGCCCTGCTCTAGTTCAAAAACGAAAGACCTGCCTAGAAGAATTCGTCTATAATGATCCACATACGGTCAACTGGTCTGAGTGTGTCCTACTCCATCCCGCACAGCCACTTCAACCTAACCTAACCTATGTAATCAAACGTTGTGAAATGATACCAAATTGATATAAATTCGGCAAAATCAAGAAACGGTTTTTTGTTTTAATAATACAAAAAAATATTTGTCACCTCGAATATTTTAAAAACCAAAAATGGGTCGCATCTCAGCTTCTTTTTGTTTTGAAATTTTTTGTACCCATTTTTGAGCATAAGATTGAGCTATTAGCAACATTCTTAACCACATTATTTGTTAGACTTTGACTCTTTTGGATATTTTTGTTGAATCTATTTATATTCTTGTTTTTTAAACTGAAATTTTGCCCTGATTTGGAGGTAGTTCTTGGACCAAATTCTTACCCAAGCTAAATGTCTCCATTATCTAATCTTCATGCTTCATATTACGGAATATGTTCCCTTCATTTTTAATTCATCAATTTAAGTTCTTGATGACAACATTTCATTTCATGGTCTTGTCCAAATTAATCGTTCAATGTTTTTTTCTTTTCGGCTGTAGTATGTAGGGGATGTCTTATTGTCATAATTTGTATGATGAGTATAATTTTTTCAAAAATTATTTCGATGAATTTTTGGCGTGTGACATTTGGGGGTCAGTAATAATTTTAATATGCTGATTAAGAAGAACATCTATCAATCAATCTATAGTTTAATCTTTCACACTAGAATTAACCCATAAAGTCAACTATTACACCCCAGCACACGATCCATTTGACGATTTTTTTTTAAACAAAATTAACACAATTGATGAAGTGAGTGATGATTGATGATGAATAAATTCATAAACTGTTGGATGATTTAAAAAAAAAAAATTTTTTTTCAAAAATATGACTTAGAAAGTTTAGTTTGCACTTTTACTTCGAGCACAATTTTTAAAGAAGAACAAAACTAATCTGTCGAGGTAAAAAAAATAATACGGGATATTCCCAGGACTCACTTTACAAAATACAAAAATCAACCAAACTATTTACAGCAATCAGAAAAGATTGAAAAACCCTTACATTATTGAGTTAATTATCCCATAGACTACATAGCTAAAAAAAATTAATTACCTATAAAAACAGTAGGCAATCCCACCTGAACATTTTTTGTTACGTAACGAAACTGTTCTGCGTTTTGGCTCAATCATGAATCATGGGTGTGTTAAAAAGGCTAAATATGTCTTGACGTTTCATATTTTTGAAATTATATAAAGATTGAAGATTCCAATTGAGTCAAAATTGATGGCCCATAAACAAATTATGTCTTTTTGTATAAACCATAAAATTGCACGCAAGACGTTCTCATCTTTTCATTAAATACCAATAATCCTCACCTTTGACATTTATTTCAAAAAAACACATACAAAATTCCAATAAATCCCCAAGTCAAAAAGTTTTAAAAATAGCCTTCCAATTAATTAAGAAACTTCACCCTAAGTGATAATGAAAAATGTGTGTTTGACATTTGTGTTAACATTCAACAAACATAACAACAAGAATAAACATCGTGACATCTTTGACAACCCCAACTTAACTCAACGCAACTCAACTAAACCAAAATCAAATTAACACACATCAGTTAATTGCATAAAGCTTTTATTTTTATTTATCAATCCAACCAACGCAATCCCTTCATTCAATGCCATCAAGAGCCAAAAACACTGTCAGTAGATTATTGTCTTGTCACACATAGCTACGACATATAAAATCGAGGAAATATCATCAAATTTCATGATACTTTATTAAAGTTTTTGTTTTCTTGCTCAAGCTTCTTGCTGTCAACTTTAAGGTGCGTTCTATCCATATTTAACCAATTCACATACAGAAGCAGAAATCACGTCACGTAATCATGAAAACAAATGTTTGGTGCGTGACCCTAAGTCATCGGAAAGATAAAAACACAAAAATAAATCCAACAACAACAAAAACAAGAAAAACACAAACAACTTCATTACGTCGCGTCATGATGTAGACTTGACTGGGGTTACGAGATACGGGCGTTTTACTAACGTACGTAACGTATCAAGCCTTTTCACCATTATCCCAATTCCCAATCCCAACAGTGATTTATTAATCGCCAACAAGAAATAATTATGATGGCTTCATGTTTCTTTTCTTTTATTATGTTTTTGCGAAAGTTAAACAAGACAAAAATGTGCGGTTTCTTATCTTTCTCTGACTTCAAAAAATAAGAAAAAAATTAGAAAAATTGTTTGATTGTTGTTTGAGAAAGTGTTATCTTAAAAAAACAAAAAAAAAAAAACAGATTTCTATTTAAATATTTACAAACGAACCTAAAACAGAGAACAAATATCACACATCTGACATTTGCCTTTCTGTCAAAATGTTAACAACTCTTTTTCTTCATAAAATGCATCATATGCAACAAGAGTTGATTGAAAAATGATAAACTCACGATAAATCGTAAATCACACTTGAACTTTTCCTCTACACCATCTCTCCACAAAAATATCCAAAAATATCACCTATAGATTTAACCTTTCCTTGCTGTCAAAAAAGCAAAAAAAATCACAAAAGATTATGCAGTCAAAGACAAAATCATTAAAGTTCAACATAAAAATGACAGGTGACAGTGCGGTGGTGGTGTGCACTCTGTGAAGAATATGTATATACCATTAGTGTGCGGTAAATGTCAACGCCATTATTCGTATATATACTGCGAATTTGACAGCACATGAAATTGTAGTTTTCAAGTAAAAACCACCACACTCACACCTGTCGCAGTGAGAAAAACCAAACACACACACTTGAAAGAGTTGATGTGCAAAAATGTACCCTTTCAAAGTTTCACCTAAAAAACCACATTACTTTACGTTAAGAACGCAAAGGAACGTCATGCTATACGCCATGCAACGAACAGTACGTTAACTATGAGAACTAACCATCTTGTACGAGATGTAACAATAGATGACACCTAGCGGTTTTGTGACATGGTGTCTAATGTCACGTAATATGGGTGGCGCACATGGAACATGGAAGACACACAAACACACCATCATAGTTCTTCTTTTGGTGCAAGAATTACACGACTGAATGGATGCGTCAATATCAATCACCAGAGGGCGCTGCTACTGTTGCTATCTGTCAAATATGTGCGAATGGTTCTTTTTTGTTTTTTTTTGTCTTTTTCTGGTTGAGAGGTGAAGTTGTGTCATCCATCATCATAAGAAGCTAAACTTTCGTGTGAATGGTGATGGTTGGTTTGCCCCTATCATCACCATCATCATCATCATTATCGCCACCATCAGCATCATCGTCATCCGATATAGAGATAGAAAGTATATAATCCTGTTTGAGCGGTTGTCGGCAGTAGTACGTGCTGATTTGAACTTTCAATTTAATTTGCTTTCATTCTACTGCTGCAAAATCAAAGGGGAAATCTTCAATAAAAACCTAGGTATACCCAAGATGATGAAGAGGGAGACATGAACTAGTATAAATGTATGTATACTTGTAGAAGAAAATCTGCAGCATTCCTTACGACGACATGCCTAGACATACAGCATACCTAGATTCAAACTAGATACATAGCTCGCTGTATAATGGCACTTGAAAACGGGTTGAGATGAATTCATATAAAATCGATCGTCTGATATGTTTGCCTTTGATTGTTTTAATCCTTTTTAAGGGGGATTGCTACAAATAGAGGTAGTACGAGCATAATCAAAAGGCTAGACAAATGTATATACATAGTAGAATATTTCTACATTGAAGTTGAAAATTGAGAACATCCTTTCGCATGAAAACGAAAGGTGTCAGGTTTCATTTCACTTTTGGGATTGCTATTTCGTCTCGTACCCGTTGTATAGATATACGAGTATGAATGACTTTATGCATTCAGAAAGCAGTAGTGAAGTCAGTTCTCAGTACTTGATATTTACGAGTTTAAGTAAACGAAAAACGTGCTCCACATCATAAAACTAAAGTGACAAGATGAAGTAATTTTTTTGGGATGTCTTGATATTTTTTCTTGTATTATTTTATATTATTGATTTGCCAAAGGAAAGTAAACACTAAATTAAGGAAAGTCATACAAAAGGAAAAACTTTTATTAAACTGAATTTTAAATTCAATCCGTAGGGAGTTGACAACTGGCACAGGCATCAGACACACACATGACAGTTCACATTGCAATGACGGTGGTGCGGCGGCGGCGGCGCTTCGCGTCGTGGCTATGGGTGGAATAAATAAAATATTTACACGTAATCGAGTTGAAAGCTTTAAAAGAAATTGACTTTTTTGTTGAATGTAGACATTTTTTATTATAAAAACACTATAGTTGGCAATTTATGCATTTAACATTTCCCTTTCTCCATCTGTTAAGTGAAAAATATATGAGTTTAACAATATTTTTAGATCATAAATTTAATCTTAAATATTGAATCTGGTAAAGCATTCCACATTCGTGTAGTGCGACTAAAAAAAGAATATCTGTACTTTACAGTACGACCGGAATTGGGCTCAAGGGTAAACTGATGAGCATTCCTAAAATAACAAGTATTACGGTTGAATTGTTTGAGGGAAGGAATGCAACTGGCTATTTCATTAGAGAATTGCTGATTTTTTTCATACTTAGGTGAACGAATCAAAACTTGATATTTTTACTTTGATAAATATTGTGAGTGGCAAATTCGATTTCTAAGACCATGTGAAATGTTAAAATTTCATGTGAAAAGAATTTAATATTTTTAAAATTGATTTGACTGATAAATGTTAATAGATTGTTTGAGACTAGTTTTGTTCTAAAAAATAACAAATTAAACATTCCATTATAAATGAAATTCTAAAATACTCACTTAATTCCTGATTCTAGTTCTTAAACACACAAAAAAAAATGTTTGATTTTTACACTAAGTTTTGGAAGTGAATTTTCAAAGTGAAAAAATTAATTCTGTGAAGAATGAAATTCAAAAATTTTCACCTCAATGAAATTCCACTATTTACACCAAAATGTGAAAAAATGATCTAGCTATATACAAATTTAACAATATTCTGAAATACTTATTCAAATGTGTCGTGAGAAAAGCTAAGAAGTTTCTGAATTCATTTCACCATTCTCGAATCCAATGCATCCAGAATTTGGAACTTCAAGCAAGTGGAAGAATTTCGATTTATTTATCATTTAAATTTGCTTTAAATTAATTATAAATTATATAGTTACGCGCATGGGGGGAGATTTTCCGAATATTTCCACTTTCACCAGATTAAAGTCGGTTTTCCTTATCAAGGCAAAAATCAGAGTCATGTACATTTGTTTGTGCGCAGCTTAATACTCACATTATATAAATTAAGAAGTAGAACACTCAAAAGATCTTTCCCAGTGCTCTAAATTTCTAAGCATTTAAATTCTAAATTCTGTCAATATTTTGATATTCAAACAAGTGTGCCTCAGGGTTCCGTTTTGTGTTCAGTTCTTTTTCTCGAATTCCTCAATATTGTGGGATATCATTTCGTTTTCTCATACAATGTGTGTTTTTTAACTGTGATCTGTAAAGTCTATTTTCTTTTAAAACATTCACTTTATTTTATTTGAAAGTAAACAGCTTTAAGACTAAATTGTTGATGGAACTCAAACTCAAAACTTGTCATCTTTAATTTAAGTCTCGTTTTCGTCTGGTTCAGTAAACTTTAAAACACATTTTTTGTGCAAACAATCTTGTTTAACAATCAACATAACATAGACAAAGGCATAATCTTGTTTAGTGTTATTAATTTACTACAGAAGCTATAGCAAGGTTATAAATTTACCAAAAACAAATAAATCACTAACTACACAAAATTAAACAAAATTAAAAACAAAGAATGAAAAGAAAACACAAAACACAAAAATATTTCACATCCCAAAATTATTATTATAGACACAACCTTTAAAAATCAAAAAGTGTAGGCAGGTAGAAACTCAAATATGAATATAATACAAAATCAATAAAAATTTTATAGAACCTTGAACAATTTTATGACAGACAAGACAACTTTTTGTTTGTGTGTATTTGTGGATGTTCAAATATTTCTCATAATTTAATAAACCAATATTTATCTTATATTTTTTCTTAATCTTTTTAGATATCTATCAAAGAAAAAAATATTAAAAAGTAAACAAAACAAATATAAATATGTACATATTTGCAAAATATTTGCATCACATAAAAATTATTGTTTTTTTTTGTTTAGAAATTTTAAACATTTTTGAAAGTGTTAAAACAAAATAGCTACTTTCTAAAAGCTATTGACGTAATAAGAATACTTAAAATAGAGTTTGAATAATATTTAACAGATTGATTACTTTTTGTTTAGAATTTTCAATCGTATATTTTTAGGTTTTGGTCTATTTTAAATTGTGTTTTTAAAGACGTGTGGTTTTCAAAAAGAAATAAAACGCATGTAATTGATAAGGGCTTGTCCTTATGTCGCGGTGGAAACATTATTTTGGTAAACAAATTAAACTATTTGCAAACGTAGTTCAGGAGTAAGTTTATTCACTCGGGGCAGACAACATATTCTTTCTTTCCAAGGTCATGGAAACGGTGATTAATTATCAGCTCAAGAAATATCTCAAAGATCGAAAGCTTCTTAATGACCGACAATACGGCTTTCGTAGCAATAAGTCCACTGGTGATCTCATGGTTCATCATCTCACCGAACAGTGGAGCATATCCTTGCATCGCTTTGGAGAAGGTAAGATTATTGCACTTGATATTTCGAAAGCATTTGATAGGGTTTGGCATCAGGCTCTCTTACCGAAAATGGGTGCTTTCCTCCTTCAATGGATTAGTAATTACCTTTCGAATCGTTCAATACAAATTGTGTTGGATGGATTCAAGTCTCAAAACCACAAAATAAATGCTGGTGTGTCCCAGGGCTCTGTTCTATCTCCAACACTCTTTCTTATTTTTATTAATGATCGCCTGTCTGCAACATCTAATCCAATACATTGCTTCGCTGACGATAGTACTCTTAGCTTTTCATATTCGTTTTCAGACTCACATCCCTCTTCTTCGGATGTGGAACTGCAACGACAAAATATGATAAGCTCATTAAATTCTGACCTAAACAGCATTGTACAATGGGGAATAAAAAACCGCGTAGAATTTAATGCTTCAAAAACCCAATGCTGTCTTGTATCGTTAAAGCGAGATGTACCCCCCTTGCCATTATGCATAGATGGCACTTGCATCGAGGAGACAGAACATCTCTATATTCTCAGTATGTGTATCACCAACCACCTTTTGTGGAACGATCACATATGCGATGTCGCCAAAAATGCCGCAAAATGTTTGGGTTTTCTAAGGCGATGCAAGAAGTTTTTCTCCCCCTCTGATCTGGCTGTTTTCTATAAAACTTATATACGTCCAAAGCTTGAGTATAACTTCCATCTCTGGGCTGGTGCTCCTGCAAATTATTTAAGCCTCTTGGACAGTATTGAACGTAGAGCATTTAGATTGATTGGTGATTTTACCAACATAAGATCATTTACAGCGCTTGAACATCGTCGAAATGTTTCTTGTCTAACCCCCTTTTACCGTTATTTTAACGTTTTATGCTCTAGAGAAATAGTCAGTTGCATTCCTCCCCTTAAACAGTTCAACCGTCATATTCGCGCTTCTAGGAATGCTCATCAATATACCTTCGAGCCCAACTTCGGTCGTACTGTCAAGTACAGAGATTCGTTCTTTAGCCGTACTACGCGAATGTGGAATGCCTTGCCACACTCTGTCTTTCCCAGCCATTGAAATATTCAGGAATTCAAAACCAATGTGCACCGACACCTCCTTTCAACCCCTCTCTCTCTTTCCTAGTGCTCACACTGTGTCTACTGAGTGTGCGCTTGTTATAAAAAAAAAGTGAAGGAGACCCACGACTTTATGTCGAATCTTTAGTCGAAAGGAATTATTAGAGTGAGATGACTTTTCAACTCTTCGCCTGTAAGAAAAAATTAAGGTGGTGGAGGTCAGGATTTAACATAGAACTCTGACTTCCAATGACAGTTCCATACGAATTTAAGCTCAGACATTTCATCTGTCAACTATAATTACCCAAGAAATATTTGACAAAAACAGCCAGAAAAAAAGAACAAGATAGATAGGTCACATTGATACATTAAAGTTAATGGCATTAACTCATGACTGCTGGTAATTATAACTACCTTAAAATCTCTACACTCACTGCAGTCTTCCCACCCGAAAGACGCAAAATGAAGCACTTAAGAATTTTGTCACTAGGGAACGTAGCTTTCTAACAAATAAAAAAAAAGATTCAACTTGTCAGCCCAGCACTTTGAAATGATAATTTACAAATACACAATTACACTACACACACATTCATGCATATATATGTATATGTACATCGTCATACACAATTATTCACATGGCTCATTGCCTCGTCATGGGTTCTGAAATTTCAAAGTGCTGTAAAGAGTGTTGACGCGTCAGCAAATGAAGTGTTCTCTTGAGAGAATTTTATGCTTTCTATCTTATACATATACCTAAGACTATGAGCAATGAAAATGGCTGGAAAATAGGCTCTGGCAGAAAGAAACTTTCTTGCCTTTCATCCAAACTCCTGCAACGTCTCACCAAACATATGCCAACAATTCAACTCGAACATAAGTGCCTTAGTTCACAGCAGCTCCAGAAGAATTAGAAAAAGCAGCAGCAGCAGCAGTAGAAGCATCATAGACTTTTATTTTTAATTCAGCTTTTTAAGGAATATCATCTTCTTTCTATCTTTATTATCTTCAATGTGTGGATGAAGTCTGTATAGGTACTTGTACTTATATAGAAAAAGGCAACGAAAGAAAATCCAATTATTCTGCCGATTAATTTTGTCTAGTGCGTTCGTGAAGCCAATTATAGTGTCGTTAATTGTGTCATCATCATCGCGTTTTCAAAAGTTTTGCAAAGAAACTTTTAAAACTAAAATTCAACACACAACTGATGGCAAATCTAACGACTACGAGTTACGAGCTTTGTATAATGTCACATCTGATCTCGAAAATAAATGTCAAAATCGAAGAGAACCCAAAGTGACACTCCGCACACGAACTGAACTGCATTATGTAATTTTATTTTTGCCTTAAAAGTTAAGTTAAATCGCACCATGCGGGTAGGGTATGAGTGGGTTAACATTTAGGTAGGGCTTTATTTCGCGTGGTTCGCTGAACTTATAACTTATTCTCTTATAGTGTTGTTGTTGATAAAGTTGACAAACTTTATAGTTGGAGTTTCATTTATTTATATGTATGTATGTGGAATAGTGGGAGCGGTACTAATTTGTTAATGCAACACGCAAAAAGGGAAGCAACGAACGAAACGAAACGAAAAGAAGGAACAAGTCACAATCTACACGAACATCAAGTGACAACTTAATGGTAAAACATTGCAATGAAAAATGGCTTCTTTAAAGCTTGGGACTTCTAAAGGGATTGTATAGGTTTTCTCTTTTTATTTTGAGTTTGTCAATTAATCTTATTTGAAAAAGATAAAAAAATCAGGTTTACAAGTCTTGTTGCACATAAACTGAGTGTGGTAGAAACTAAGGAAATAATCAAACTATAACAGTAGAGTTCCCTATACACTTTCTTTTCTCAAGGCAGGAGGGAGTGGTATTTTACAAATCTATTCAACTGGATTAATACCAAAATGTCTCTCTTTTCATTTAATCTTTCAGAATGAAGTTTAAAAGAATAAATGAGAAAATAAACGATTTCAAAAAGTCTTTGTATAGAAAGATAAAAGAGAATTACAAGAGCTCAGAAGTGGAAAATCCATTTGAGCTGAAATCACGAAAAAAAGAGTTAAATCGTTAAAAAAAAGAACAAGCACCGCAATTGAGTTAGAACTGAAATTAATTATCCATTGTAATTTAATATTTTCCGGAAGTATAAAGTAAACATTTCTAGAATGTTTAAGCTGGTGGTAAACTTCATGTGAATCCTTACCTAGACTTAGTGTTTGAAAAATATTGTAACCTAAAATGTGTTTCTTTTCTAAATTCGTGTGGACGAATCTTCTATTTAATTTTGTTTTGTTTTTTGCAGGTACAGTTGCAGATTTTTCTCAGCAAAACGTAAGTCATTGTATGTAACTTTCTTTTTTCAGGTTTAGTCAAAAGATTTTTGGGCTAAGAATTTCGTTTGAACATTTATTTCTTTAAATGTTTGTTTAATACAAAAACTTTTACCCAGGTTTTTTGAACCTGACTTCATTGAACCTTACATTGTCTTTGATGAGCCTTGGAATATTTGGAAAGTTTAAAAATTGATCTTTTCTTACGAATTTGTATTCCTCTTCTTTACCACAAGGGAATGTTTTCGGCCCGTTTTATTTAAAATTTAGAAAAAAAGCAGGGAATTTTTCAATAAGATTGTTTTTTAACAGCCCTAATTTGATTATCAGGCTCCTACAATTTTCAACGTTTATTGTAATTTTAATACTAATAAACTACGCACTGTATCCCACAGAGTCAGGTGATCACACCTCTCTTCTACATCCCTTCATGCTTCATCTCATTGATGATAAGGTTAATTTTGTGTCAAAAAAAATATATTTTCTCCTCAATTACATATTTCCAAAGCATTTTCTTAAAAAATGTCAACTATTCAAAAATTTAAAGAAAACGTTTTCAATCAATAGAATGTAGAGAAGGTTCACTGACCTCTGAGCAATTTTCGTAGGGAAATCGAAGCAGAAAGGGAAAATGGTCGTTTGCTGGAGCTTTTGCAATTTGAATCCATTTTGCTATTTTAAAATAGCTAAGCTAAATCTATATTCATGTTACTCTGGCTTGTTTTTAAAGCAGCTTAAGCTACAAATTGTATGATCAATAATAGCCTTTGCTAGAATATTATAGTAAAAGCTACAGAAATATCAAAATTCTTGGACCCCTGACTTAAAGCTTTGACTAAATCTTATTTTAAGATTTCTCTTCACTTGAAGTACGAATGTGACCGAATTAAGACTCGTACAACAGTCAAAGTTTTTTTTAGAAAACGGTCAATAATTAGTGATGTTGACTTTCATAGTTTATTTCGATTCTTTTTGAAACAAAATGTTCAGTGGCTTTGTGATTAGTTTTTAGGAAAATCAAGAGGTGCTCTGACCTCAAATTTCGTAAGGAAATTGAAGCAGAAATGGCAAAATGGTTAGAAAAATACATGTTTCCTCGAACTGCTTTTGGGGGCTATTAATTTAATCCATTTTGATATTTCCAAAGCTTTAAAATTTTCTGATGAATACATTAACCGAAACGGTTTCTTCAGCATTAATGTACAAGCAACATTCAATGCAGCTGAAGAAATCGCAAGTGTGGAAAGCCAGTGACCATGCTAAGTTTTAGGACTTAAAACGATAAACAGTGCATTCATTAATGAACGAGAATATGTAGGAAAATTATATCATTCTTGGAGACTCTGGATATGATATTGCACCTTGTCTTCAAAGGCCTTATAGAAATAATCAAACAGATGCAGAAACGAAATTTAATGAAATAATCTGACAACAGCGCCTTATTATAGAGAGATGTTTGACCGATTAAATAAGCAGAAGTATTCGTGTCTGAAAAACCAAATTAATGTTGCAACGATTTTCTATTCTTGTCATTTGGCAAATCATTTAAGAGTTACCTACAAGTCCTATGAAAGCTAACACATCAGTGCAAGTTTAAGGGAATGACATTAAAATGTTCTGTACTCGTAACAAATTTGAAGCTTAACGGTCTAACCAATAGGCTGAAGGACAGTATATCAAGAACTTTCTTGGACTTATCCATCAATAATCGGTTAAATTAGATTAAAAAACTCTAAAATTAAGATTTGATAAACTAAAATTCGTTTGCTTTGGTAACAAAAATGACAGCGACAGTTTTAGCTTAAGCTTCTAAGCCAAAACATGTGACTACACAAACTGTAGCTAGAAATATTGAGTATAAACTAGAATTTGTAATCATTGTTTTATTTACATGAAACAAAGTTTAAGTTAGAACGATCTAGCTTTAGCTACTAGTAGTAGCTTCAACTTGCTAGTTTTGTTTTGGTCAAAAAATTGCTTTAACTTTTTTTTTCATTCACAAGGTTCCAGTGTGAGTGTCAAAAACTTTTCTTTTTTTCGCTTAGTCTTAGTCTTCTGAGTACCTACCAAATGTTTTTCTTCTCACCATCAATTTCCTAACAATTCTTCTAATTTTACATTTTCTCAAAACAGGTGTCTCTTCTTTTCAATTACTATTCCTTTATTCAGCTTAGAACTCTTAACCATTTTAACCTAATCTCAAATTTTATTACATCATTTTTAAAGTGGAAAAATACATTTTCCTCTTTTTTTTCTTCAAATTATTTGTTTTTTATTTTCATCAAATGATTACATCATTTTTACACTCTCCCACGCACCGCACAAAAGAAAAACGGGCACGGCAATTACTATATGAACAACAAGTAATCTGACGCCAGCAAGAAAAGAACAAACAAAACTTGTGGTGGTTTTTCTGTTGGACAAGAAACAAGACACATACTACACATTTTTC
Source organism: Eupeodes luniger (assembly GCA_951509635.1). NCBI lineage: Eukaryota > Metazoa > Arthropoda > Insecta > Diptera > Syrphidae > Eupeodes > Eupeodes luniger. The sequence goes on along the minus strand of OX608073.1, from coordinate 120,141,119 downwards.
CTCAGAAGAATTTAAAAGAGGAAAAATTATATTACAAACTCAGAAAAGGCGGCCAACATAGCAACAGCAACAACAACACAAAATACCGGAAAATATCGCCGCACATAAACGATATAGACGGCCAAACGTCCGTCAAGTAACGACGATGCTACGAGACGACAACGCTACGTGGAAATGGAAAAAAGAACAACAACAACAAAACAATCTCTACTAAATAGCGCCACTTAATTACCTACACTGTACGACTGACTGCCTTGTCTACCCATAAAATGTATTTTTTCTTATTGTATCCGTCCCTCCCGCCCCGCCTCCTGTCTGCTGGCTCAGCTCCTCAGTGTTCTTTCTGTGGATCGGATGAGATAGATTAGGTGGAGATTTTTGTATGCAAGCCCAGCAGCCCAGGCAAAGCAGAGAGAGAGGCGGGCACGTCATAAAAATCTGCGTCCTAGCGTGAAAATTTTTATGAAAAATATCACCCCGTTCTAGATGATTTGATCAAATACATCAAAAGTATCCAAAACAGCAGAGGCTACAAATTGCACGAAAATATTTATCGTATTTTGAAAAGGAACGAGAAATAAAAACATAAAAATAAATATTAATAAACACAACTCATGAGAATTAACGTATCTTCGTTTGTCGTTTCGTTCTTCAGTCTTCATATAGACTCTTGAAGGAATATTTGTGATTTCCGCCATTTTTGTTCTTGTATACTTTCAGTTTCACAGTTCCTTGCTTTTCCTTGCAAGAAAGTCGCAAATCTTTTTCGCACATTTGAATTGGAATGGAAATTCCCTCGTATACTAAAACGCATATGGCGTGGAAATGTTTTGTTACTTTTGTTGCAGTACTTTATGGTATGTACATATCCTGTGTACGATGAGGGGTACCCTATGGAAATATCAATCTTTTTTGTTTTTTGCACACGCAGGGAGTAGGTATCAATCTGCGGCATAGATCTGTGGGTAAAGTTGTGACTTGTGATTGTGATGCTGCACTATGTTAGGTCTCGAAGGTCAGATTTGCTTAGTTTTTCGCTCATAAATCATTCAGCATGAAGAGACAACAACGACAACGACGACGAACAAAATGACAAAAACACAACAGAACTTATGCGATATTGTGTTGTGTGTGGATGGATGGCGTAAGAAAAGACTGTTTTACGACCATGATGATGTTGTGTCGTGTTTTGTAATTTCCTCACTCCTCTGAGTTATACAAATGTATATGTAGTTTCATAAGATGGTATGCGAAAGATACCTAAAAGCTACAACTGTTTTTTTGAGATTCAAAATCGTTGACATCTTACAGTGCTGAGCAAAAGTAATTTCTACGCAAAGAACTAAACTTTTCAAAAATGCTCAAACAAATGTTAAAACACTTTAGAACAAGATTATGAAGTTTTCTAAAGCTTTTGAACAACTTAGCCACGAAATTATTTTATTTAAACTTTAAGCTCTAGGTTTTCCAGCTTGGATCAAATCTTACTTTGAAAATTGATTTAACCAAGTAGTACCCGTGGCATGATGGTTAGTGCGTTGGACTGTCATGCCAGAGGTCTGTGCCATCTAAAGTCTTTTTCACGGGTACTGCCTCTTGCGAGGAATTGACAAATCTTCCAAGAGTAATTCTTGTCAAGAAAAGTGCTTTCTCAAATTAGCCGTTCGGATTCGGCTTAAAAAAACTGTAGATCCCCTCCATTGCTGACGACATTACTCGCATCCAGGAATGGTTGAGAGTCGTAGGTCACTAGGCCCTAGTTCTCAACGGACTGTTGCGCCACCTAATTTTGAGTAAAATTTAGAAATTGTTTTCTGGAACTTTTTGTTGTATAACCTGGTGTCCCCCCAGGAAAGCCATCTTAGCCATTTTTTTGATCATCCTGTCTATTAACGATGTAACTTGAAGTTTGCTCTCAAGTTAGATTTTGATTTTTGCTAATGACATGAAAGTTCTTAAAATAGTAAAGAAGTACGCGTGGGATGATGGTTAGTATAGAAAACTGTGTTTCCAGAGGTCTTGGGTTCAATCCTTCCCTGCCTGCGCCACCCAACGTTTTTTTTTTCACGGGTACAGACTCTTGCGAGGAATTGACAAATCCTACATGAATAATTCTTGTCATGAAAAGTGTATTCTCAATTTAGCCGTTTGACATCGTCATACAAATTGTAGGTAATCTCCATTGCTGAAATTACTGGCACACTGGAATGGTTACTGATGGTAAGTCACTTGTTTTAACAGCAAGAGCTATCAATCCATCTGGCTGGCGGATGAATTGGGCAGTATTTCTTCAAAAATGATGTGAATAGCAACGTTACTGTGAATGGTGTTACTGTGCGATAATAACAACAATAAAAACAAAATGGAAAAGCTTCACTTTCATTTCGTTTGGTTTTGACAAGACGATACCACGTGTAAAATGATAATAGCAACATACAGAATATATTTAATGACATATGGATCATGGAACACTTGGGAAAATCAATCAATAGTTATACAGGAAGTAAGATTTTTGAAAAGTAAGATTTGAATTTATTCACAACAATTGGGTTTTTATTGAAATTTAATTTGCCTGTGCTTATAGCAAACTCGTATACAAATATTGAAGCCTTTCAACTTAGCTTCTAACAACTTTCGCGTATCAGTAGCAAATGTCAACGTAGTTCGCGTAGATAAAAATTACCAAATTAGACTCAAAACTAATATGCGAACATTCTTCTTTACACAAAATTTTACACCACTGTTAAACTAAACTCTCCCCCCCACTCGACAAAATTATTAAGAGGATTATACGCTTCGCGTTATAGTGCAGTTTATTTTTCCCACACACATGACACATTTTCTGCAGTGATGTTTTAAGTTTTGTTTTGTATCCTTTTATCTTAAGAGACTTCTGTGTCCTTATTGTTGAATTTATTTGTATTCTTATTTTTCTATCTTAAAAAATGTGTTGGAAAAAAGGACACACACAAAAGTCAAGTAAAGTCGCCTGAATGTCTGATTTCCTGTCACACACAGGATATCAGGATAGAGTTGGATCTTCTTTTAGATGTAGGAATGGAAAATGTGGTTTGTCCTTTCATTGTCAAAACATGCTAAATAAAGGAAGAACAACAATATTCTGCACAACAAGGACACACTGAAAACCCAGGTTTTTTTTTTAATATATGTATATATTTTTCGCATTTTAATGTGTGCATTTTCTTGGAATACTTGAATTGGGTTTTTTCTTTCCTTTTTATATACTTAGTCTTTCTTTTCTTATCTCTTGTCTTTATCTCGTTTGGATGTCCTCGTTTACTAGGTTTTTGCATAGAAACATTTCTACAGCAAGAACATCAAGATAATTGGAAGTTCTTTTGCCATTGTCATTTTCTTTGGAAAACATTTTTGCATTTTTTATTAGTTAAATGCAATTGCACGCTTTTTTTCTTCTGTCTCTTTGAAGTCACCTACACCCACACAGTCCACACGCGTCTACCTGCTTTTGTTTGTTTGTTCGTTTGTGAAAAGGACTTTGTTAGAGTTCATTATTGCAATTTAAACTCATATTCTTCCGTTTTATCCGAATAATGATTGTCAAGAAGTTTTGAAAATATCTTGCGGCAATTGTTGTTCGAGCAAAGAAAATAGAAAATAGGGATAAAAGGATGGATATGGAATTAGTTTTGTTTCCTTAAATTGTATTGTATGAAGGTACTGTAGAGATACGTTCAATTATTGTGTGAATGGATTGTAATTGTATTCCATATAGGGAAGAAGTTTCTAAATGGGAACAATGTCAAACAAGCCGGAAATTCATTGAACCATATATGAAACGACAGTTTTCTATAACAAACATATTTTTGAATTTTATATACACAACAATAGTTAAGTTTAATAGTAGTTTAAACTTTGAACTGATGTCATTCTTTAGATAAATTGTAAATAAAATAAATGTTGATTGTAATTTTTGGGACACTTTGGGACAAACAGAATTGTGGGTAGGTTTATGCTTTCAGTTTTGTTATTGACAAAGACTTAATTTGTGCCTTACTCTGAGGAAACTTTGATGATAATTATTGAGACTTTCAATGAGACATATTTGTTTCAAGGCATAATATTGTTGGGGAACTTAAATTAAGGCATTAGGTTAATAGAATCGGTTTTTTGTTTTGTACCTAATTCTTACTTATTTTTAATTCTGTTAGTAATGAAAAAAGAGGCTGGGATGCGACCCACACTGATAACTTTCCATACCGTCTGTCGATTTGTCTGGCTTAAAAGGTGGTAGGTTTTTGCGGAATTTGTTAAAAAAGTTGTCAGTTGAATTATTTTAAAAAAATTACCATCAATATTTTGCATATAATGAAATATATAGTTTGATTTCAAAATCTATTTTTGTTAACGAAATTTTTAGTCGAAAACCAATTTTTACCAATTTTAGTAGCATTTCTTAAAAGTTTTTATTTCTTTTATAAACAAATACAAATTGGATGAATGAAATTAATTTGAAGTCAATATTTTCTATTGTTTGCCAGATATCGAGAACCAAACATCAATTTTTACCAAATTTGGGTACAATTTTTCGTAGATTTTATTTTTTATGAAAAAGAGGACTGTTGGATTTTTATACATATATGTATATTAACTGAACTAAAATAAGTTTGAAGACAATATCATAAATTTTTTAAAAGATATTTGGGTCGGAAGTAAATTTTTACTAAGTTTTTGTGTTGTTTTTTTTTATTTGAAAACTGTCAAATCGATTTTGCTCAAAATTTTACCGAATATTGAAAACAATATTTCCTTTAAGAAAAAACAAGTTTAAAGCCAATATCTTCAAGTTTTGAAAAGAGATTTGAGGCGAAAATCTATTTTTACCAACTTTCATTAATTTTTGTTTAGGTTTTTTGTAAAAACAAAATGTCGATTCGATTTTTCTCAAAATTTGACTGAATGTTGAAAACAATATTTTTTAAAAGATAAAATTAATTTTAAGTCAATATCTCAAATTTTTGAAAAGATATTTAAGTCCAAAATCAATTTTTACCAACTTTTAGTAATGTTTTTTTAGGTTTTTATTTTTGGTAAAAAACTGTCAATTAGATTTTTCTTAAAATGTTACTGAATGTGGACAACAACATTTTTTAAAAAATAAAATTAGTTTAAAGCCAATATTTCTTATAAGTTAAAATAAGTTGAAAGCCATAATCTCAAATTTTTGAAAAGATATTTGAGTCGAAAATCAATTTTTACCAACTTTTTTTAATTTGTCTTTAGGTTTTTAATTTTTTGTAAGAAAAACTATCAAAATTTTAGCAGATGTTAAAAACGTTATTCTTCGTTGCACAAAATTGTTTTGGAGATAAAATCATTTTTGTTCGCAAAATTTTCGAGGTGACAAATGTTTTTTTTTTTGTTTTTTTGATTTATAAAAAAAACCGTTGATTGGATTTTTTTCCAAAAATATATTTGTTTGGTATTACGTTACAATATATAATATAAAATTTAATTCAAGTCTCTAGCGTTATTGGTTCGTGAGATATTTGGGTTTAACCAAAATTTTCATCTTTTTTTTTAAATTGCTATGGTAAAAAACGGTGCCGTGCAATAACGCCGAGCGAAATAACGCCGAATTCTGAAATTCGGCCTTATTTCACTTTAATAAAGTGAAATAACGCCGAATTTTAGCATTCGGCCTTATTTCACTATTGGAAAGTGAAATAATGCCGATTCGGCGTTATTTCACTTTTGGTCCTATGCAAAATGCTTATTACATCTCAGTCTCAAATCTAAGTATTTTGAGATTTTGCTAGCATTTTTACTAGAAAAATCCAAAAATATTGAGATCTAGATTTCTCCAGGTGTCAATGACACTTTCTATACTTTGAAATACAAAAAAAAAAACAGTGTTTGAGGAAGCCTTGGCCTTTAACAAAACTTTGGTTTTCAAAAACTTTATTTTATCCAAAATAAATAGTACATAATTAATTTTTCTTGCAAAATAAAATTGAGAACCCGCGAAGCGGGCCACCCAAAGGTGCTTTTATTGAAAGAAGTTGTTGATATAGGCGCCTGCCTGACGACTTTACATACAACTTCTTTCAATAAAAGCACCTGTGGGTGGCCCGCTTCGCGGGTTCTCAGGATTTTAACTCCCTTTTTCGGGGTCACACCCGCTCACGCAACTCCGTTGCTCCGCTTAGGGTATGTAAAGTCGCCAGGCAGGCGCCAATATCAACAGCTTTTTTGAATATAAGCACCTTTGGGTGGCCCGCTTCGCGGGATCTCAGGATTTAAACTCCACTTTTCGGGGTTCACACCCGCTCACGCAACTCCGTTGCTCCGCTTAGGGTATGTAAAGTCGTCAGGCAGGCGCCAATATCAACAGCTTTTTTGAATAAAAGCATCATCTCAGGTGATGGAGATTGGCCTTACGTCACTTTGGAAAGCGACATAAGGCCAACCGTTGAAATTTGGCCTTATGACGCTTTCGAAAAGTGACATAAGGCCAAATTCTAAAATTTGGTCTTATGTCACTTGCCCTTATGTCACGACACCTTAGTTTCTCCTTGCAAAAGTTTAATTAAACCGAATTCTCTGTTTTCTCTCTTTCGGCTTTATTTCCCAATTGGCATTCGGCGTTATTTCACTTATCCAAAGTGAAATAAGGCCGAATGCTTAAATTCGGCGTTATTTCACTTTAGCAAAGTGAAATAAGGCCGAGTTTCAGAATTCGGCGTTATTTCGCTCGGCGTTATTGCACGGCACCTAAAAAACCACCCACTCAATTCTTTCGAGGGTCCTTTCTGCATTATTATTTGTGTAACAAAATTTATTTGAAGTCGATATCTCTACTGGTTTTTGAGCTAGGGACGACGAAAAAAACTTCGCGAACGTACGGACGTACAGACGTAAGACTAAAAAAATCTTTTATTTCGACTCAAGGGACGTTGAAACGTCGAAAAATGTCAAAATTTTCAATTTGACAAATCGGACCGATTACAATAACTTCCTATGGGAAATTAAAAATATGTCAATTTATTCATTTTTAAGTCTTTATACTACCTTTTAAACTAACATGGATCAAGAGTTTGCTTACCTGAAATAAAGAAAAAATAAAAATTAATAAAATATCGAAACAAAGGGTTTTATTTAAAAGATTTAATAAATTTTCTTGAGGCATATTATTTTATCTTTTTCTAAGCTTGTCATGTTTCATAAGAATTGTATTTTGCTTGCATAAAACTAACAGTTACAATATACACTGTTAAAAATACTTCAACAATAATGCATTAAATTCAAATACTTAACATCTTTTATACCTACACAAATTATGTAAAAGCTTCTTCAAAATTTTCTGTTGAAAATAAATAAAATATCACTTGGATTAGAAATTAGAATGAAATTGATTGATTTTCTAGGACATCTTGGCACAGCGTTTTTTTAAGTTTAAAGTTTAAATAACTTAGCTACATTATAAAATTATTGATCCTGCATTTTTAAAAAGTTTTACTATTGTTAATTTTAAACCCGAAATTAGACTAAAATTAACAAAAGTGGTACTATTAGACGAATAAACACTTTTCTTGTAAAAAATTTCCCAAGAAATTTTTTTTTCTTCAAAATATTGAAAATCTGTATCTTCCCTCAAAAGAAAACTCCACTTCCTGTAGGTTATATGAATAAAAGTCGTGTCTGAATTGTTTACAATTTTAAATCTTCTTATAAGGTATAAGATGACAAATTTAAAATGGAAAAATAGAACTTAGTAAATATGTAAAAAGTTTTATTTTTGATTTTGCAATTCAGCACACCCACATTAGCACACAAAAAGCACCTTTTTCTTCGCATTTCCGACTTAAAGCATTCGTGTCGAAGAAATTCCTTTACATAAATAAACCAAAAACAACTAAGCGTTTCCTTTTTCGAAATCCGATTAAAATTGTTTAAAATTCAATTCCCACTTTGTATAAGCCTCTATGCCAGTATTAGTTACACAAAATTTGAATATACATACATACATACATATATAAGTAAATCAAAAGTTGACCCTTATTTTAGGGTATATAAATTCGTATCCTTTTCCCGTTCAGGGATTATTTTTGTCATGATGATGATGATTCTATACATCATCGTTTCGTGTCAAATAACAATTTACCTTATATACAATAAGCATGCTCGTAACATGCAAGTTCAAAACTCAATCTTGCTTTTAATTTCCTTCCATCAATGTGTTCCTTCTCCCCGCGCAATGTGTTTAAAACAAACAACAAATATATTACACAAAAGGAACAGAAAGGGACACAAACGAAACTCCATTTTCTGTTTAATTTTTCAATCCTTGACACAAAAGTTTAAAAAAAGGTCTCTCTCTTCGTAAGCAAAGTTTTCCTTGGTTTTCTGATTCTGTTTAGCTTATTCGTGAGTAAGTCTTATGCCTAAGCTTTAAAGGGTCTTTCGTTTGGTTTCGTTTCAATTGCCACCCTCGCATAATGACATACAGAGAAGACACGTCAGGCACACAGGAAATAAATAAGACTTCCTCTTTCCAACTTTTGTATTTTTTTTGTCCTGTTAGTGTGTCTTTTGCCAACTTTTTTTTTCACATATTCCCATACTCTTCCCAAAGACCCTTCTACTATATTAGTATGTACCTTTTAGCTTATCGAGAGTTTCTTTGCTGGCATGTCAACATGTGTGCTAGTTACTGTCATCGAAAAGGCAAAACCAAAAGGCACGAACGTGCTGCTAACAACGAAAAGAAATAATGTTGTCTTCCAGCTAAACTTAATTTCCTTATGTTACAGTGTTACGGTACGGTAATGCGGTAGTTCTAAGTACATAATTCCCTCTGCGCAGAATGAAGACTCATATATTGAATTACCATTCAACCATTCTCGACCAACTATATAAGTGTAGGGGGGCCCAAGCTATTTACTGTGATGAAAAGAGGAGGCTTTTGCTGTCGTTATTGAAAAGTACCTGTAGTTATGTCCGGGAATTCCACTCAACCGTATCCATCGAAAAATAACAACTTCAAAAAATAAAGAAGCAAAAAGCAAACCATACAAAAATTTGCAAAAGGAAATTGCATTACAATTCAATCAGAAGAGCAAGAGGGAGGAATATCCCCATCCAACTCGATTTACTCGTTTCAATCAGCTTCAAGCTTCTAAGTCGAGTCGAGAGGATATAAAAAAAAAGAAAAACGTTTTAACTACTATGGCTATATAACTGTATAGAGTTTAAATACAATTGTGCTAAATAAATAGTCACTCTGAACGACGACCGACGACGACGGTACGTTTGTACGACCAAATGAAAAACACTCTTGCAAGCATAAGCACAAGCACACGCATCACAAGAGCAAAGCGAAAGTGATCCAATTGACAAACCGATGAAATAAAATTCCAATCAAAGTCCTGAATGCTTCCACTTTATCGGTGTACTTCTTTTTTTGTTTGTATTTTATTTTTCTCTCTCACACAAATTTTTTGTTTTAATTTAATTTTTATGGAAATAAATTGATACAACCAGTTTCGATTTTATATACGATAGCCAAAAAGAAACAAAAAAAACAAAAAATCACTTAAATTTTGTATCACAGCAGAAGCATGTCAGGAGCGGGTATTTTTCAAAAAATTTACATTTCACATTAAATGGGAATTGAGGTGGTTTCCTGACCATGTACTATTTTAAGCTTGAAGGTGACAGTATAGTAGTACAGTATACTTCAGTACAGTACAGATATTCGGTTTTTTGCCGTACTCAGCGAATGTTGAATGGTTTATCACACTCTGTCTTTCTCTGTCAATGTTCACACTATTTCTTTTTCTTTGGTATAGAAAGGGGGCTAAAACCCCTTTCATGAAATTTAGTTTGTTCTTTCATTATGTGAAAAAGCATACACCACCGCCTGCCAGTTGACAAATAATACTTAAATTTTTGTAAATTTAAAATTGTTTATATAACATGTTTTGGAAAAGTTTAGTAAAAATTCGTGTTCTGTAACTCAATGCTATTCTGACGTATCGGTACAAATTCTCCAAGTCAGTTTTTCCATTAAGAATATCGAACAAATTGTAGCCTAATTCAGATAGTTCTTTCCAAAAAAACTTCGCCTAGTTTCTACAAGTATAGGACACCTACCCATAAAATGGAACACGTTCTCCATTTCACTAAAGTTGGACATGTCGCAGGTTTCTTATAAATCAATTCTGTGATTCAGGGGGACTAACTCTACCCTGATTAGGTTGTAGAGTTCTCTTTTCCACGTGTCAATCGATCCATCTCAAAGAGAGAGTGAGAGTCCACAGTACTGCGCTAAATTAAACCAAACTCAAACCGTTATATTTTCTTTCTAATCACCGGCATTGCTCTACTTGTCTTTAGTATATAGTAAGCCTGTATTTAAAGAGTTGAAATAAACTACGGAGATAGAGCTGTGTCCAGCAAAAGGATATGGTTAGCCATACTGTTGGATAGTTTCAAATTGTGCTTTAACAAGTATCTGAGATTCTGCTCAACTTCTATAAATTCTTTGTGTCTCCAAACTTGTGCAGAGAAGAACATAATTGCTTTAGAAGTTTTTTTTAAAAATTTGATATTTTTCTGCATGTTAATATGTCTGCTATGTATCATATTTCTCTGAGTCGCATTCAATGTATTTTTAGCCTTATCTAGTTTATTTGTCACGTGGTTCTTAAAGGTAAGATTTCTAGAACTCCTCATACCAATTTATTCACTCACGATTTCAATGCTCTTCAAATTTCAATTTTTCACTGCGACAATTTCGTCCTTCTCCGTTGCGAGAAATCATAACTTTTGATTTGTCGAGATTCATCTGTAGTCTCCATTTATTGCAGTACTCGAACAATGTATTTATCATTAATTGGAGACTTTCATTTGAATGCGAACATAAGAACTTTTATTTTAGAAGGTCTGGGCTCTGAGGAAACTCAAGCTTCTCTTTGTAAAATTTCTTCAATGTCTTCGACAAAAAAGGCAAAAAGTAGAGGACTTAGAAAATAGCCTCGTCTCAGCGATTTCTCTACTAAAAACTGTTCAGATACTTTGCTTCCAAGGGTCATTGGAGAACTTGTTGAGTCGTACATATAACCGTTCCAAAATGTTCCCAAACTTCGTCGATATTCCTTTATTATAGAGCTTCAACATTAGTGTTCTTTTGTCTTTAGCGTCGAATGCTGCCTTAAAGTCAATAAAAAAAAGCGTAAAGTTTCTTTTTCGATCCCATAAATATCTCAACTATATCAACTGTAGAGTAATTTTCGCAAAAAAACAGTTTGGGCTTCACACAACAATTTATTTTCCTCTACCCAATAATAAAGACGATTGTACAATAGTCTTGCTAGAACTTTAATTGATACATTTAGCAACGATATACCTCTGTTCTGTAGTCAGCCGAAAAATCGCCTTTTTCGAAAAGTGGACAGATGTTATTTTTTTTTAAACTACTTTTTTGAAATACTAGCGCTCTTATATGCTTGATTTAAGGCTATTGTTACATATTCTACGAAGAGAATTGTGGTAAATTTGTATAACTCTTGAAGTATTCCGTTTGATCATGGTGACTTGTTGTTTCTTAGCTCATTCAACACAATTTAAACTTCTAACCAAGAATATGGTGATTGTTTTGTTGGTAGGGAATGGCATACTGAAAAAATGAGGAGAAGTAATCTTCCGTCAGCATTCGAAAATGTTTACCTAAATCATCAATATCGACCTGTTTGTTTGATTTTTTGTTCATCTCGCGAACAACCTTCCAGAAGTCACATTTATTTCTACAGCCTACAAAGTCTCGAACAATGTTCCCTGACTAAGTTTGTCTCATACTATTTAATAGCTCTTTGTAGCTTTTATTAGCGGTAAGGTATTGTTTCTTGAAATAGAAGTTTCGAGATATTTTCTAAACAATCTTAGCCAGGCAAACAATCTTCTGCATGCTTCCATACAGTCTTTATCGAACCTTTCTTCTGTGAAGTTGATGGTGGTGGAGATTAGGAGATTAGTTAGCATCCTCAAAAGTTTTAAGCCTTAAGTTAACAGTTCTAAATTTCAATTTCTTTGAGCCTGTTTGAAAAAGATCAGTTTTTTATTGGAAATAGTTAATTTAAGTAAAAGGTTCTCTGTCTTCTGAGAAAGGGGGAGGAGGAGACATTTTGATAAGTCGTGTGATGAATTTTATGATGATTGTTCTTAATAAAATGTAAACGCTGTATTTTGCGAATTCAATGCAATTTTTAGAAAAAAATGTTTGAAGTCTTTAGCGAAACAGTTAAGTTTTACAATTTCAAAATGGGCTCATTAATTTTTTTCTGTTGTCAGATCGCGTAGTCCTTTACTTCATTCAAATATATAACAATCAAATTTTCGTGAAAAAATAATTAACTCATAAAAAAGATCACCTTTCAGGATTTAATTGATCACGCGCCTGTCCAAAATCGATACCTCTGCAGTCAGTTATAGTAGTTTGGATTTTCTTTATTATATTTTTTTAATTTATATTTTGTTTATTTTATTTTTAATTCAATTCACATGCGTTGGATGCTGTCATATCACTGCAATCGTTTGTTTGAAGTCCGTATATGGACAACATTCAAGGTTTTTCTGCATTAAAAACAAATACCTATAAAATGTTTGTATTTTTCATATGGGAATTTAAAAAAAAAATGAGATGATAGTGAGAGGATAAAAATATTTGAAATTTTCATACCTCTATCTATAGCAAATTTCATGGGAAACATTTTTCTATCTTTTTATAGCTTTATAGTTTGTTCAACTTAAATCGCAAGATAAAGTTAAATAGACATATAAGAAAAATAATAAATCACTAATGTTTATAATAGTCGTCGAAAAAGAAAATTATTTATAAAACGTGGGCAACAGGTTGTAACTTTATTTTTGTTACCATAAAAAGAATAACAACATTATATATTTTTATAAATACATAAATGATTATTTTTTTTTCAATTTTATTTTCAAAAAGATTTATGTTGACATAAAAATTATTCTGATAGAAATTTGCTTTAAAGTGTGAATTTGGAGTTTAATATTAATAAAATGCACGACTGGGTCGCACGAACTTGCTCCTGTATTCAAAGAGTCTGTTTAAAAAAGTGTCTATGTATATAAGATTTAAAAATATACCTGTAAAATAAGTTTGTCTTCAAAGATATAAATGCCATTTGATTCGTCGAAAAAACCTCCATTTTTCAATTTTTTTGGGAGGGGGTTACATTCAATACAGTTAAAATAATTAAAAAAAAAAAACTAATTTAAGATTCAAAATTTTACCTGAAAAATAAGTTTGTCTTCAAAAATTTAAATGCCATTTTATAAATAAAAAAGCCCTTGATTTTTCGAAAAATTTTTTCGAAAATCGTTAGAGCGGTTTTTTTTTAAATTAATTTTTTATATATAAAATTTTTCAATTTTGTTCTAAAAATATTTTTGGTATGCAGTTGTGTAGTGATTGTAAATATACGCTCTACATTTGAATTTCGTAAAAAAATATTAACCCGTTTTTGAGATGTAGAATTTTGAAAAAAAAAAATTCAATATTTTTTTAAAAATCCAAACAAAAAAAAATTGCACTTTTGATAATCAAATATTGTTAAGGCAATATAAGAGCTTATTCACAAAAAAAATTATTGAAATCAGTACATAAGTTGCTGAGAAAATTAAAAAACAAAATAACGGTTCTATGAGCGGTACCTTTCCTGAGCAATACAAAAATATGTTTTTCTTATTAAAAGAAGCCAAGTTAAAAAATAAAATTTTAGAGAAAATTTAAGAAAAATCTATCGGTTTGTTTTTGAGAAAATTCGAATTATCGTTTTTTGACCAAAAAAATTGTATGGGGGCCACTGTTAGTTTTGATCTTAAAAAAAAAATGAAAAAAACGCCTAACGCGAATCTGCTCAAAACCTTAACTTCCAAGTTTGAACTCAATCGACCCAATGGTATAGGCTGTAGGAGCGTGGACAGACAGACAAAATTCTGCACGAATGCAAAACTTGCCATATAGTTCCTATATGTCGCAAGTAAAAAGACAAAAAGATAAAATAACTTGTTGATTGCGTAATAAAATAAAATGCGTTGATTTTTGTTTGTTAAGTGTGATAGGAAGTATCGTTTTAAATGCGGGAAATGAATTTTAAAATTAAATAATCATAAAATAAAAGCAATGAACTTGTATAAGGAAATATAAACAAACTGAAGATTGTAGACACATGGATAAAGAGAAAAATTCATACGTAATAATCATTTGTGTTTATCTCAGATAGTAAAGTAGTAAAAGACTTGTCCCAAGGAAAAGAGTTCGGTAGAGAAATTAATTTAGCAAAATTGTAGATCTGAATGCAAAACGTATCCAAAATTTCGAAATCTATACATAAAATATATTTGCTTAGAGTTTCGCAGTTTTCTACTCTCTGAAAATGATGAAAAACCATTGTTGGTACACTGTGGCGTATACGTACTTTTTTCTATTTTCCCTTTTGCATGTGTTAAATTGGTAGACTCATAAAGTAGCATCTTTAAATTCGTCAAAAATGAAATTTTGTTATCAAAAAGCAGTAAAAACGCAAAATGAGACTTAATGGAGCTTGATAGCCAAATTAGACTAAGATATGTAATGTATACTGAAAACATCTTTTAATATAGTGCCTGCTGAAGTAGGCCTAACATGAACAAAAATTAATGAAAAACGTCTTCGTCTTGAATGAATACGTTTGTGTCATTAACATCAGGTAGAGGCCTAGGCATAAGGCACCAACAAAACACTAAGGGTCAACAAGATCTTGTTGACATTTAAATGAATCCAAGTTAAGTAGTTAGTGGAAGAGTATGATGATACTGTTCTTTTCGTCCTTTTTCTTTGTTTTTTCTTTAATTTCATTTCATTTTATTTTTCTTAACATCTTTCTTTGGCACTTGTTGTGATGCAAAAAAGAAAACATTCTTAATGCAAACCAAATGAAGAAGCGAAAAAAAAACACAAAGATTGACACATTAACAAGTAGAATAAGGTAGGTACAGTTTTATATTCAGTTAAAAAAGAAATGCACTGCACTCACCTCACCTATCAGCCTTAAGCGAATAGAACTAGTTTAGTCATTTTTTTCTTTCTAGAACACCCCCTTGTTGGCAAGCTCAAGCTAGCTAGCTAGCATAACCCGGGGGCAAATGTGTGAGGTTTTCTTTTTCTTTTCTTCAATTGAAGATGGTTTAGTTGGTAAGTATAGCAACATGCGTTCTGTATTTCTATGGGGTTATGGGAACAGTTAAGAAAAATAATAATAAAAGAATAACGACACCAGAGAGTACGTTTATTTAAAAAAAAATGCCATCTAAGGCAATACAAAATGGTAATAACTTAATGTAGACAAAAATGAGGTTAGTAAGAGTTTTGCCACTTCGTTTCTCTTTATAGTAATAGAAAACGGTATTGATAATGATATAATTATAGGTGTTGAAAGAGGTTGAATTAATAGTGCTACATCAATCATAGATAGGTATAGACTCAGGACTCGGAATTTTATTGAAGTAAAAGATTTTTTCAAGAACAATATTTATAGTAGAATACAAAAGTGTTGGTTTTTTTTTTATAAATCTGATCGCAATTTAAAACAATTTCGTTCTTAATGTTGTAATTTGCAATAGAACTTAAGGATTGTGGAACAATATTACTGGGTTAATAATAACCAACTTACACTGTTTAAATTAACTAATCATCTCTTTTTAATTTACAACTTTATATGGTTTGATTATCAACCTAACAAAAATGGAGAAAAAAGGAGACCTTCTAAACTGCACGAACTATAGAGGCATAAGTCTACTTAACTATCGCTTACAAAATCTTCTCGGCCGTGATATGTGAACGTCTAAAGCCCATCGTCAACAACCTGATAGGTCCCTATCAGTGTGGATTTAGCCAAGGAAAGTCCACATTCGATCAAATATTCACATTACGGCAGATCCTGGAAAAAACCTAAGAACATCAAATCGACACCCACCATGTATTCATCGATTTCAAGGCCGCAAATAACAGCATCTACAGGGACGAGCTGTTTTGGCATCCCTGTCAAACTCGTCCGTTTGTGCAGGATGACAATGGAGAATTCACGCTGCTCCATAAAGGTTGGACACAACTTAACAGAACCTTTCGATGTGAAAAAAGTTTTTAGGCAAGGTGATGCGCTGTCATGCGATTTTTTTAACATCGTACTTGAAAGAATAGTGCAGAGCTCCCACGTCAACACTAGAGGCACTATCTTTCAAAAGTCTGGCTGATGACATTGACATTGACATAATCGGAAGAACTCAGCGTGATGTCAATGGGGCTTTTGTGAGTATTGAGGCAGAGGCGGCAAAAATGGGTTTAATGGTTAATGAGGGCAAAACAAAGTACATGCTGTCGTCAAGAAAGGGCTTGCCATACCGACGTCTTGGTCAAAACGTCACAATCGACAGACGTAACTTTGAGGTTGTTAAGCACTTCGTTTACCTAGGCTCCGCTATTAACGCAGAAAACAACACCAGCGTTGAGATCAAACGAAGAATAACTCTTGCTAACCGCTGTTTCTTTGGGTTAAGAAAGCAATTGAGTCGAAAAATCCTCTCTCGAGGAACCAAAGTGTAGCTATATAAGACCCTCATCATCCCCATCCTGCTATACGGTGCAAAAGCATGGACTATGACAAAAGCGGATGACAGCACCTTGAGTCGTTTCGATAGAGAAGTTCTTCGTGTGATCTACCGTCCTGTATGCATAGAAGGAGAGTGGAGGAGAAGATGGAACGACGAGTTGTATGGGCTGTACAGCGACGTAGACTTAGCCAGAAGGGTAAAAGTCCAAAGAATAAGATATCTGGGTCACGTAGAGCGCATGGAAACCAATGCTCCGGCCCGGAAAATCTTCGCATCCACACCCACAGGACAGCGCAGTAGAGGAAGACAGTGGATCAGGTAGCTCACACAAGTGGAAAGTGACCTCATCCAACTTGGAGCTCGAAACTGGAGCTAGGGACCGAGCTCGATGGAGAAGTTTGTTGGGTGTGGCCCTAGTTCACACAGGACTGTAGCGCCACCTTAAGTAAGAAAGTTTCATGGCAAGAATTACTCTTGGGGGATTTGTGAATTCCTCGCAAGAGGCAGTAACCGTTAAAAATAACTTTAGGTGGCACAGGCAGTTATTGAACCCATAACCTCTGGCATGACAATCCAAGGCACTTACCATCACGCCACGGCTTCTACAACTTAACAAATTAACCAACCTGTTTAGTAAATATTAACAAACCTACTTCCTTTTAAAGTTAAAAAGTGATTTTGTAAGCTTGTAATTCCAAAAAAAGTCGGTTAAATGCCCTTGTTTGCTTTTGTTTTGTGATGTCACGTTTAAAAATTGAACCTTGTCAATTGCAGCTTTTCCTTGTTGACATTTCCTAGCTTCAAGTAAAATTTTATTGAAATTCGTTACCAATAAATATTCAACTTACAACTAAATCGGTTTTATGAAAAATAATTAATTTGAATCTAATTATAAACAAACATAATGTTTAACATAATGTTTCTAACTAATGTTTCTAAAATTATGTATTATCTCAGTTTAATTCTCCCCCTTTCAATCATAATTTAAGTCATAATTTCAAACAGAGCGTTTTTGTTGTTGAAAGAAGATTACTCATGCTCATTTTCTGCCTAATTATATGATTGTATAGTTGAAATGAATGTTATGTAGTATTTCATCATTTCAACGAAACAACACTTAATGAATATCTTACATTAAAAACAATACACATTGCTGCCTCACTAACTCAATATATGAGTATACAAATGTACATACTGTACTTCAACGACCCTCGAAAAATGGTTACATTTCAACAGCATCCCAAAACTTATCTATGAAATACATCACAGAAAAGATACAACACAAAACAAAACACAACAGACAGATAGACAAAACAAATGCGGCAGTAATTCACGCCAAAAATAGTGATGTTAATGTTACACCATGAGAGGGAATAAATTTCAATTAAAACTTTAAAACAAAACCAAAAAACCTACAATTAGATATTTAAAGGCGGAATCGGGTTAAAGTGAGACTCACAGCACAACAATAAGTGGCGCAGTCTGGACTGGACAGTGTGTCAATTGTGTATCAGTAGCAGCTACCATAAATATGCGAAAAAATAACAGACAAGCTATTAGAAAATGGCCATCAGTATCTGGTGTAGAATAGATTAATTAGACTTTTATGGTATTTTATGTAAAAATTATGTGTGCTAAGTTGAGTAATTAATTAAATGCTTGCGTTTCAGGAAATTAAAAAAAAAAAAAATATTAACTGTTCTACACGTACGAGTTGAGTTTTACACAGTCACACATATGTATTTGTATAACCTCGTTAAAGGCAATAACTTATTGAGAGTGCGTTCGAAGTCATTTTTGTTTCTTTCATTTGTATTAATTGTTTACGATTTTTTCCTGACAGTAATGCACGGAAGAGCTGTATCATTAATTTGCCAGAAAGGAAAATGCATTTAGTTTTTTGTGAGTCTTTTTATTTTTAATTGAAAATGAAAACGTTCAGTCTGAAGTCTGAAGTTTGAGGAACCAAAAATGGAATTGTTTATTGCCGAATATGGATTGAGTAGGTAAATATGCTATAAATTTTTTATTGTTTCAGGATGTTAATAAGAGATTTTATTGGTTTATTTTTGCAATGAAAATGTAATTCTAATAATGAAAACAAAACCAAAAATAACATTTTATTGTTCTGACTTTGAATGCGTTCGCAGATGCATTCAATGACAGTTTTTATGACTAGGTCTTTATTGTGATGTTTGTTTGCATAAGGTCAGTGTTTTATATGAATTTTGATGAAATTATCTAACAAATGTTTTGTGAAATAAACAAGTTATATTTTACTATTTTTTTTGAGTCTGTCCAAGTAACTTCACATGTATAGGTACATACATTCAAAATCATACATAATTTATGGCTGAAACACAAACACTCTTAAGCTTCGGCTTCGTCTGCGTTACGATGGGCCTGCTTCGAGGTTGCTTTGAATGACACTTCTAATATTAAATTCCTAAAATAAAACTTCTGTCATTAGCAACTGTTATTTTTTCTCAAAAGTTTCTTTTGATTTTTCGTGCAGTAAAAAATATGAATTTTGAAATCGAAAAAATTAAAGTTATCGCGGAAGTAGCAAGAAGAAGCGCAGACTGAGAGACGTTGGTGGGTCTTGGAGCTCAATCTATGGAGTTCTTTAATCTATGCGGAGTTCTTCGAAACTCATTTTCTGTTCTACAAAAATAAAACTTCTTCAAGAAAAAAATGTATAGTTATTCTATGTATATTTCAATAATCTACCTTTTAACTTTTTCTAATAACCAATGGAAATCTCTCCAAAAGCAAATTGTATTTTGTTTGTTGACTTTTTTTTCAGCTGTTGAGCTGTCAGACAAAGCAAATGTTCAGCAAATTTGCTTCCGTTTGGAGTCACATTACGTAACATTACGTTCTTTTCCTTACGATTATCAAACGAAACGTGAGGTCAAAGCTTCATTTGTGATAGCTTGCATTGTATTGCTGTGGCTGAACTCGTAAACGTCAGGCGAAGCCGAAGCTGAAGCTTGTTTGTGTTGCAGCCATTAATTGCTTGAATTGATAAATAATTTCACTTTTCATTTGAAAGTTTCTTTCTTTTAATCAGCTAAAATTTGTTCGAATCGGCACTTGATTTCTTAAGTTACGAGGTGTGTTCAAAAAGTACCAGGAATTTTTAAATTTCGCGGGTCTGGAGAGTCCGATGGTCAAATTTTTTTTTGTATTGTGTTGGTATACATGCCCCTAAAGTATGATACAATTTTCAGCTTTATTCACTGTTTACTTTGTCTGTGGTAGTTGCTAAGGTTCAAGTGTTTTTATGAGCTCGGCGATTTTTGCTGAAACTGCTGAATTTTGACCAAAAACACAATCGCATGAACATCGCTCAAGAGCTGTTAAATGACGTCAACAACGATCCAAGTTTGCTTGAAAGGGTCATAACTGGTTATGAAACATGGGTGTACGGTTATGATGTCGAAACCAAAGCACAATCGTCCACCTGGAAGCATCCAACGTCAAGAGCGAAAAAAGCACGTCAAGTTCGATCAAATGTGAAGGTTTTGCTTACTGTTTTTTTTCGATTATAATGGCATAGTGCATCAAGAGTTCTTACCACAAGGTCATACGGTTAATAAGAAGTATTACCTTGAAGTAATGCGACGTTTGCGTTAAGCAATCCGAAAAAACGCTCAGATTTATGGAAAAAGGACGGCGTTTTTCCTCGATTGAAGAAAAAAAGGCCGAATCGCTGAGAATGCTCAAGGACATATCAAAAAGTTAATATCAAGAGTGCTTTGAAGATTAGAAAAAAAGCTGGCACAAGTGTAAACGAATAAACGGAGTAAAATGCTGAACAGTACTCTACTCTACTCTACTCTGTTCGCTCAGACTCTGCTCAGTGCTCAGCTCTAAACTAAAAAAGAAAAACGCCAGATTAAATGGTCTTAGAGCCACATTCCTTATGAGACGATGATTCACCACCTACAGTTTTCATGTTTTAAGGAATAAAGTTCATAATCCCGTTTCCAATATTCGGCCGCTTAAAAGAGATTTTTACATTGTTTCTAATACGCGAAATTTGCTGCATTTATTGCTGTTTTCACCTTTTCTCAATTTCCCAGAGAAATGCTTTTCCTTGCTCAAATGCAGAGTTAGATGTATTCATTGACTTCTTCTATTCTGACATTATTGAAATGCCATCACTTTTGATTTATTCAAATTCACGACTAGGTTCCATCTTGAGCAGGATTGTGTGTTTAATGCTAAAAGCAAAAAGAAGAGTTTTTGCCTGTCGGTAGTGTTTTGATTATATCTTCGATTAAGAATGCAAATATGCTTGCTATGTGCACAACCTTGTCTTACTTCCGAGTTTGTTCCAACCAATTGCTTCGAGCTTTGGCCATTCCAAATTTCAACTAGTAGTTTGGTATAGACTTTGTATTACTCTTAGGCGTTGAAGCGACATTTCTTTTTGGAAATGCTAAAAAAATAGTGCATTTCAATCAACGGTGTCGAAAACGGCCTTGAAATCTATACAAATTGTGAAAAGTTTCTTGTTCCTCGATGTAATGGAATTTGCAATTGAGCAATGTGTTCGTAGGATATTTGAGTTAAGTCCCAAGCTTATGAAGAATTTAGATCCGTTAAGTTTTCGAGTTTTCCAAAATTGTTTGTTTATTTGATTTTAAAGATGACAATTAACGATCGAAACCGACAACCTTGAATAGACATAATATTTATACTCAGAAATAATTCGTTTTAAGCCTAAATAGAAATATAGAATTTTCTTAGATCTTTCTGCCATTACGTACAATGTTTATTCACATTAAGAAGTGGGTCTTAGAAAACAGTCTTGTTTTTAGAAAGCTATCGTGACTAGGATTTTTTAAAAGAGTTTCTAACGTGTTCTTCTTTAAAACAACAGGAGACATACTTCTTCTTAATACAGTCCCCCAAACAAATAAGTTTATTTAAAAAAATTTAGAACACATATGCCTCATTAAATTTTAAACGTTACAGCTTCCATTTAAACTATATTATAAGAAATTTGTATCACAAAGTTCTTCGCCTTAAAATTACGAAAGTTACCAAATTTTCCATTCAAATTTGTTTGGGAAATAATTCTTTTTTTTGGTGCACACTGTCCTAAACTCTGTTTTAGAAATCAGAAATTAGTTTCTCAGTCATTTGATCACACATGGAGTCATCTAGTTGCTAACTGAGGAATTTTGTCAACAGGCACAATATTAATTCATTCAGACCAGTTTAAAGTTGAATAATAGTGTGTGCTTTTTGAATGATTTATTTGTGTTCTTGGACTTCTATCAACTCGTTTGTCATCGATATGAAGAGTTTCCCAATTTTTCAAAAGAAATATGCTTTATTTGAGAAGATAAAATGTCTTGTAAGATTTTATTTATAGAACGAAGCAATTAAGTGAAACTGTCACGAAATATTTTGTGTCTCCCTTGATTTTATTCAAAAGCAGAATTTTATGAAAAATTCTTCTAAAAGAAAAAACTGCAGATTTCTTACCTATCAAAGCTATTTATGAATGTGCTGTCTTTAATCAATTTCATTCTCCTACACCTTAACATAAATGTTCAAGTAAATTTTTAAAAAGACCCCGAATCAGTGAAGCTAATGGACCTATGGTTAATTTTTAAAAATTCTCGTCTTCAAATTTTAAAGTAAAATTATGATATTGCATTTAATTGGAGGCCAAAAACTCTTCACCATTTTGTCACATTTCTCAACAAGTAATTAACAAAATGATTTAAATGAAAACTTTTATCCCATAAATTCCACAACAACAAAAAAAGTCAAATTATTTCATCTCTATTTTTCATTGGTTGACAACTGTTTGGAATTTGTTGTCACATAAATTCCCTTGTTTTCATTTTCTTTCTGAAAATTCCTATAAAATAGATAAATTCAAGACTTTGAATTTTTTGAAAATTATTTTTCAAAGTTTTCAAGTATCTTTTGATTTAAAAATATCAAATTATTAATTTTATACTCACGCGTTTTCATGAATTAGTTTTGTAAAAATCAAAATCAAATATTCATGATGCATAACATACTTAAGCAGACACTCACCTGGAAAAGAAAAACAAAAGAAGAAAATAAGAAAAAGATTAATTAAATAAATCAATCATAAAATTCTTAAAAATTTGTGTTTGTTGAATATTTTGTTTAATATATCTTGACAATGATATTTATTATCATTTTTATTATTCAATATTATAATTATGCATGCAATATGAATAATATTAAAATATCACGAATAAAAATTTAAAAAAAAAAGATAACGAGAGCCAACAGAAAATATTACAATACTGACAAATATCAATACATTAAATAGAAAGCTTAACTTGATGATGATAAAATTATGAAAATTATGGTTATGGCTTATAACAACTTTACGACTCTAACGACCCCATAACGACCCTTTTGATTTGAACAGATTAGAATGAACAATTTTTGAATAGTTTTGCTGCTTTAAATTTTGGAATTGTAATTTTTCAATCGTTTGTTAGATTTTTTTCTTTTCATAGCTTCTTAAGCTTGAAAAAATGGTTGATTTTTCACAATAAAAACGACAGCAATATTGATTTTATTCAATTTTTAAAAAAGCCCTCTATAACTTTGGAAAAAAATTAATTTCTTTACTTGAAAAATGGCTTGAGATGTTTTATGATTATAGTTTAGAAGGTTAGGTAGGTAGAAATGGCGATCTCAGGGCAACGTAGCCTGAGATCCAATTAGCGCTGTAGTGCGCCGTTTTGATACCAAAACTCGTTTGACCTGTGATAGAAAGGAAAAGATTTATAGAGAAGCTTCATAGCGATTATGTTAGAGCCATTTTGTCGCATTGAGAAAAAAGATTAGGTCTCTAATCTTTGTCTCAGATAGCTCATCCAGTTCGTGAAAGAATGCTTTCCCAAAGCATTTCATTCTAGTGTTTGCCAAAGCAGGACATTTGTAGAGGAAATGGATTATCGTTTAGAAGGTTATATGACCAATTTATATTTAATTAATAACGCAATCCATTTTCTTTCTTCGTCAATTCAACATTTACAATATAGAAACCATAGGTTTGGTTTTTGCAAAATTTTGACAAAATTTCTTGCCTCATTCACAAAGTTAATTTGTTTTAATTTTTGTATCCAAAAACTACAGATCGGTGCTCACAAAAGCAAACGTTTTCGAAAAACTTCCACTGAAAATGTTCAGCAAAATAGTAGACGAAAGAAGACTTATTCCGAGCAATTAGTTTTGATCTAGAAATACCACATCGAATTATGGATGTGGTGGGATAGGCATTTGAATCATGTTGATTAATCCTTTGTCTAAAGTTTGTTACTTAGAACTTGAGTACGAACTGCATAATAATCTTCCCAGGCAGTACAACAAAACACTGAACTCATATGTTACGAACCGACTCTATAGGGTAATCTACAAACAAAATAACTTGGAATTAAAGAAAATATAAGACGGTGTACCGCAGGGAAGCGTCCTAGGACCAAACTTGTATCTTTTATATACTGAAACATGTATGGACTTAATGCTGGACCCATACAAAATTGAAATGGTTACAGAAGTGGAAATCCAAAACGGAGAAGGTGAACTCCAAAAACGGAGACCGTCTTAAATGTACGAGACAATGTTCGGAGATTGAAAAGAACCAAGCCTCATGAGCTGATGGTCTAAAAGCTATGGGAAAGTATTAGAATTTTCCTAAAGTGAAATATAAATTAAGACAAAAAAAATGTTTTTTGATCGTTCAGTGACAAACCTGTGGTTTTAGTGCGGTAAGAGTCTCACACAACTCGGTTACCGGTACCGGTTCTTACTGAGTGTTTTAATTGGTCTTAAAGTTTTAAAATTGATCCGAAAAAGAAAAGTGTCATTGAAAGACAAACAAAATATAACTTTCTCTCTCGCAACACAACAAACAAAACAAAACTTCTTAATAAGCTCTCATTTAAAAGTTTGTTTCTAGGTCATTCTTGAAAACCCATTTTGCTGTGCCGTAGGTCTTGACCTTTTAACTCTATCTCATAACTCTACACACCCTTTTCACCTTGACTTTTTTTTGTATGAAATAATCAAAGTCATCAAAAAGATAAAATAAGAGAAACCAATTAAGCTATAAACTCAAACCCAACCTATGTTTTCATTTCTCAATCAAGCCAGCCTAAAACTCAGGCTTATTCATCGACACACTCCACTCGTACACTGACTGATGCAAACCTTAGCACCGTTCCGCCTTCAATTTTCCAATTTATAAATTATTCATTAAACAAAAAGTCAACATTTGCAATGAAAATATTTTTTGTTTTTTTTTTGGGTTTTTATGGCAAACACTTTCCAATAAAAGTAAAAACATTCATCCCATCCAGCCATACCGGTTCGAGTTCGACATAGAACACCTATAGACTTAACAACAACAATACACAATCACCACCGCACCTATATTTCCTCTGCAAAAAATAAAAAATAAAAGAAATGAAAAATACGAAGGAAAGAAGAAAAATAAAACAGCAAAAATGATTCCTCAAACCAACTAAATAAAAATAAAAGTTTTAAGAGAAAAAATATGAATTCAACTTGATGCCCATTTATATACAAATTCGAATTCGACAAAAGTTGCGTCGCCGTCGTCTTCGTCGTGGCTGTTGTTCCTCTTGCCAAGCCAAGCCAAGTCAAGACCAAGAAAGGAAACTGGTTACCGGCTCGGCTCTGTAGCTTTGAGCTCCGGGGTTCTTTCTGGCATCGGCAAAGCGGTAGTCCCCAGAAACTCACAACATAACCAAAAACGAACGAAGATGCCATTCAATGGTGGAAGCAGAAAAACACAAAACAAAAATGATTGAACGAAAAACGACCAAGTTGGTATCAAAAGGGGGGAAATGCCATTACTGCAATTGAATGAAATATCCGATCAGAGACAGTAAAATAAAAAGAAGAAGAAGAATGAAAAACGAAAAAAACGAAAAAAGTAAAACCAATATTTTGCTTTTCTCTCTTACCGAAAAGACGATAACAACGGCAACGACAAGGCTCTGTGAATCTTTTTATGGAAAATCGAATTCAAGTCGGAGACAGGATGAGCTTCTTTCAATCCGAACGAACAACCATAGAAGATTATACACGTATAGAGAAGAGATTGTCTTGAGATTTTTGTTTTTCTGAAAAGACTTTCTTACATACACAAAGCACATTGGTCATTAAACTTTCTTCCCATGTTTCATCTTGGCATCTTCAATGTACGCAAATGATGTTATATGTCGATTAAAAGGTCACTTCACCTCTCTCCTATCTATGATCTTTGATATATAAAATCCAACATCACACATTAAGAAATTAAACATAAAAAGAAAAACCACTAATTAGTAGCCGACAAGTGCGGTGCGCACAGCTCACAAGTCCCAACCATCATCATCATGAAAAAGCCAGATGAAGAGAAAAGCCTTTCGAAATAATAACAAATAAATAGTAAAGATGCAATCTGCCACCCTTGTGGCATATCAATGTCAATCACTCTTTTCCATAGGGCTGTCAATCTTTTCTCTATTCTCTGTTGTTGCTTATCTTTATCACACACTGGGCACAACCATAGCAGCGGATGGATGAGTGAGTGAATGAATGAACAGATTGGATTTGGATGTGGATGTCGAGTCAAGTCGAGTCGATATGGACAAGCCCGACGGCGACGAGTCTGCCTCTTAATGTTAATGCTCTTTCCCTTTATAGCCACTAAGTGAATGAGTGAGTGCCAATATTTATATGGAGGTCAGGGAGTTGATAGGAAATTTATAACAACAACACAAATATGGAGATATTTTTAGATAGCGAGAATGGTTGAAAATAATATAAAAGAAAAATCATCCATAAACTAGAGGGAGCCACTGACACAAAATGACTATGAAGACAATTCACGACGACCGACGCATTGACGCGACTTACATGGCTTGCATAGTCATTGTCATATACAAATAAGATGCACATGACTTGTTGCCATATAACTCATATTTTTCATATTGTTGGCTTTTTAATAATCAAAATTGTCTCCTATGACTATGAGTATAGTGTTTTGTGTATGAGTTAGACTTTAGAGTATTGTGAATATGGTGCGTGGTTAATTAAACAATGCCGCATGCAGCTGTGGCTTTGTTGTGCATCTTTGTTTAGTCGGTGTATTTTTTAACGTTGCAAGTTTTATATTTCTTGATTTCTTTTTGTATTTTATAGTATAGAAAATTATGTTTATTTTATTCTGATAGTGTTTTTTTAACAGTGTAACAGTTTAAGAGGCAACCACCTCAAAACGATTTGAACACATTAAATGAGCATATTTTTAACCAACTGTTTCCATTATAATTAACATTAACATTAACATTAACATTAACATTAACATTAACATTAACATTAACATTAACATTAACATTAACATTAACATTAACATTAACATTAACATTAACATTAACATTAACATTAACATTAACATTAACATTAACATTAACATTAACATTAACATTAACATTAACATTAACATTAACATTAACATTAACATTAACATTAACATTAACATTAACATTAACATTAACATTAACATTAACATTAACATTAACATTAACATTAACATTAACATTAACATTAACATTAACATTAACATTAACATTAACATTAACATTAACATTAACATTAACATTAACATTAACATTAACATTAACATTAACATTAACATTAACATTAACATTAACATTAACATTAACATTAACATTAACATTAACATTAACATTAACATTAACATTAACATTAACATTAACATTAACATTAACATTAACATTAACATTAACATTAACATTAACATTAACATTAACATTAACATTAACATTAACATTAACATTAACATTAACATTAACATTAACATTAACATTAACATTAACATCAACATTAACATTAACATTAACATTAACATTAACATTAACATTAACATTAACATTAACATTAACATTAACATTAACATTAACATTAACATTAACATTAACATTAACATTAACATTAACATTAACATTAACATTAACATTAACATTAACATTAACATTAACATTAACATTAACATTAACATTAACATTAACATTAACATTAACATTAACATTAACATTAACATTAACATTAACATTAACATTAACATTAACATTAACATTAACATTAACATTAACATTAACATTAACATTAACATTAACATTAACATTAACATTAACATTAACATTAACATTAACATTAACATTAACATTAACATTAACATTAACATTAACATTAACATTAACATTAACATTAACATTAACATTAACATTAACATTAACATTAACATTAACATTAACATTAACATTAACATTAACATTAACATTAATTTTAGTTCATTTTTAAATTAAGCCTTATAAAACTTAACAAATGAATAATAGGTAAAAGCAGATAAGCAGCCGCGGCCACAAACAACACTCTCAGACTATAAATGTTTGAATAATGTGCGTAAGCCTTTCTGCTAATGAGTAAAGATTACTTTTGAGGCGCTTTGTTGTTAAAGGAACGGCCGGCTAACTATCAAATTGAATAGGGATTGTTTTGGCTTAACAAAATGTAACTAATGTGCTTAAGAATGCACTATACAAACACATATGAAAATACTGTACTAGTGTCTGTCATTGGGTGCGGTCGGTTGATAGTAATTATCAAAGGATTTGCTTCGTTGCATTGTGTGCTTTTTTTTTTAAACTGGCCGCGGCGATAGTAGTGTCGATACATACATATGCCTAACCAGAAAGTTGGTTTTGGAATGGAAAGAAGTTTTCAAGGGTCTTCCGGTAAATATTATTAAGTGCACATAAATGTGAAAGTCTTAATACCTATTATTTTAACACCGTTTGTTTTAATATTGATGTTAAAAAATCTCCAAAAAATGTAGAGACATTTTAATTTTTGTCTTCTATCAAATTCCTCTATTCTTCTATTTTACTATTGAAGTTTCAAAACCTATAATGTCGATATAACAAATATTTATGGGAATAAGTTGAAGTTTTGCTCTGGAATATGTTCCAAGACAGATAATCATATCACTTTGTATTTTTACTCTTAAAATACTGAACTTTGGCCACCTAGCTTAGAATGAAATTATCTCTCAGATTGTTGCTTTCAAAAATTGGTTGGGGTCAAAATATTGTATGGGTCATAATACTGAAATTAAAATACTTCATGTCAAAACTCTGTATTAAAGACTCTAAATAGTTAGAATTCTGTAATTAAAAATGTTTGTTGGTAAAAATTCTGTATCTTAAAATGATATATCTTTAAATAGCTTAAAATAGTCTGAAAAAGAAAAACCGTACTTTTTTACATTATCAAAACAATTTTTCTTTTAAGCACATTTAGAGCATTTTCAGGTAGAGAATTTGTAAAACAAAAAAATATAGTATATTACTTTACAAAACATTCTTTAAACACTTATCAATACTAAATTCTTTTTTAATTTAATTAATTGTTTTTAAGAACATTTTAAAAAATATTGTTGGAGATTGTGTGTGAATTTGCGTTGTTTTAAAATAGGATCTCTTTTTTTGCCGGAAACAAAGTACTTTTCAAACACCCAATCATAAAATTTCCAAACATAACTTATCTACTCTCAAAACAACTTGAAAACAAATTAGCAAAACAAATCATCCCCCATATGAATTCCCCCATTTATATTTTAACAAACACAAAAATACAACCCTAAAAACTTTGTCATAAATGAGTAATTTTTACCTTTAACTTAATTCCTAATCTAAACACACACAACATTCAAACACCCCCTTCAAAAAATTCGAATTCTCTGAAAATAAATTTCCATGTCGTTCATTAATTCACATAAAAATAATTGATTT
The DNA here is from genome assembly GCA_951509635.1 of Eupeodes luniger. Taxonomy (NCBI): domain Eukaryota; kingdom Metazoa; phylum Arthropoda; class Insecta; order Diptera; family Syrphidae; genus Eupeodes; species Eupeodes luniger. The sequence goes on along the minus strand of OX608073.1, from coordinate 120,111,567 downwards.
CATTTCACCCTCTTATACCCTCCTTCATTATGATATTCTACTTAAACCTGCTAGGTGTGTAACGTGTGTGCCCCAAACTGTATGCGTCGTTTCGCGTCGTATCTGTTTTGCCCACAAGTATGGGAATTTTGAATTGAAGTGAATTTGTTGGTATGAAAATGCAAAAACCTTGTTTTGGTAAGTTTTCAGCTTGTATATAGTAACTTAGGGCTACCCTAGCCGGCTTGGTGCGGCTCTGATAATATTTATTCACTTTGGTATCCATAATGCCGATTATCATAACCGGTGAATCATGAAATTGTAAATAAGTAGTTGACGACGTCGTCGTTGTAGTCGCGTTCAAGGGTCTCTCTATGTCTGGTTTGGTTTTATTCATTCAGTGCACAATACCCCAGCTTGGGTAGCTACGGCTGTGGTCCGTCCAGAGAGCAGAGACCAGACTTTTGCATTGAATTAGGTGTAGGTATACCGAATATTGCTGGTAACAGGGATTACAGGTACCTACATACATCGCGATGATATAGTATATAGTAGAGTCAGAGTGGTGCAAAGAGTCACCGTCATATCGTGAGATTTCCAGATTTTAACCCCGCCGGAGGGTATGAGGCCAGGAATATTCGAATATATCGAGTGTGACCGGTTCAGGCGTTGTTGGTTGTAAATTTCTTTTTTGTCACATATTTTTATTTTTATTTTGTTTCATTCACTGTCACTGAAACCTGATGGGCATGAAAATAAAATAAACGTTTCAGTAAAACATACTGCAAAGCTACTGGATATAATTGAGTATACCTATTTACCTTAGGAAATATCGATTGGAATCGATAGTTCCGCTCAAAAGTTTTCTTCTAGATAGTAAAGAAATAAGTGGCAACATTTTGTATAGGTTCACTCTCTTCTTGCTAGGATTTTTAAAGAAATGCCTTCAAATAATCCAATTTATAATAAACGCATGCCTTAAACTTAAATATGTAGGACATCATTGGAAAAATACAGAAGTCATTGTTATACCTTAACAAGGTAAGTAAGCGATTTATGAGTAACATCTTACAAACCAATATCGCTGATACCAATTATGGACAATTTTTTCGAAAAACTGCTACTGAAATGATTTAGTAAAATAGGAGAAAAAAGAAGACTAGTTCCAAACCATTAGTTTGGACTTGAAGCACGTGAAGAAAAACAAGTATGCTGGGCTATGTTATTAGATGTAGGCCAAGCCTTTGACAAGGTTTGGAACTTGAGTACAAACTGCATATGGATCTTCCCGGGCAGTACTACGAAATATTGAAATCATGTGTTACGAACCGACTCTTTAGAGTACGGTTCAACCGAAATCACTAGGAACTAAAGAAAACAGAAGACGGTATACCTCAAGGAAGTGTTCTAGGACCAATCTTGTATCATCTATGTACAAGGGATACTCTATCTAGTGGATATCAACGCTATCATGACGACGCGACGTTTGCTGATGATACTGCAGTATTGCCAATAGATCCGTTGCAAAGGCTTCACAAAAATCGCAAAATGCAGAAATTATCAAATTTTTAAATTGAAACTAATTCACATCAGGAATCACATCAGGACTCACGTTGATTTTGTTGGAAATTTTTTACATTACAAAAAAAACAACCAGTCAAACAAATTTACCCTAAAAACAATAACATAAATGTAGGTAGACCGTGTAGAAGACCTTTAAGTATTACGTATCTTGAAAAAAAATCAAAAAATGTTTTAAATGGAAATTTCTAGTTACCGGTTTTACCTGTGTATCTATTCTGTAACCTATCTGTGAGATATGAATGCCTACATTCAGTATTGTATGTTTTTTTTGGAATTCTGAATTAATTAAAAACCGGCAAAAGAAGTCGTTCGTTGTATCCTACCTGAAATCTAACGATAAGAATGTTTAAGGAAACCCAAATTCCATGACATTTATGGATGAATGCATTTTTGGAAAAGAATTTTTTAAAAAATCAAGTTTCCAATAAAATTTTCCATTTACTCCTAAAAATCGGAGTCTCTATTGGACTATCGAACTATACATCAAACATGTGTTTGTAGACAAAGAATCAGGTAGAGGTTTTGCCTTTGGTGTGTAGGTGCTTGTATAAAAATAGTAATTCGTCATAGTGACAGGTGCAGCAATATGTTCCAAATCAAATGAAAAAACCATTTGAAATATGTGGATATTTTATAATGCTCGTGGGAAAATAAACAACTTATTTTGTTGTTGCTTCTTTGAGTTTTGGTATTTTCAAATACCGACATCAATGAATTGGTTTTTGATGTTTAAATCGTTGGAACAATTATTCTAGGGTTTTCATGGTCAGTTGTTTGTTTTTATTGTTTTTTTTTTCATATAACTCGAATTAGAAAGGCGTTCGAAATTTCCAAAGAATCAAATTTCACTGCCAAAATCTTTCTATTTATTTGCATGATTGACTTCTTGAACGTTTTTGTGTCGGAAATTCTGGCAAGGAGATTTTTGGCTTAGGAGGTTTTGGCGCTGAGGATTTAGACTGGAGATCTTGTGGAAAACTATTTTCTATAAATGTAACTAATATTAAATGGGTATTTTGCGACTTTTAGTCTATGCATTTCGCCTAGTTACGACAGTTGGACTCATCAGTTAGATGCTGACGTGGCTTTCTAAGACGCATCGATTTAATAATTAGTTTTAATTTTATATTTTATCTATTGCTATCGAGACTATATTATAAAATTAACAGCACTTATTTGCTGTAATCAATGAACAAAACCTGCTATAATAGCAAAAACAGCTCCTATTGATAATACAAATATTAATACTACTTTCATAATTTAATATATTTAAAATACTTGACGAAGGATCAAATACAGAAAATATATAATATTCTAGGGAAACTTGGTTAAATTTAAACACCTAGAACGTTAATGTTAAGGCGCTTGCCTGATTCTGGCCGAATAATAATAATATTAAAAAAATATTAGCTAATTTGATATTAAAAAAGTGTGCTACCTCCCTATTCAAACCTCTTTCATCACTGTTTCGTCTCTATTTCTCAAGCTATCTTGACAAGGTTTGGAAAAATGTCTGTTTTTTTTTACTGTTCATAAAAAGGAGCAAAAAATGAAGTTATGAACTACAGGCCCATATCCAAGTTTAATTCAATTCCCAAGCTTTTCGAAACCATTGTCTACGATTCTCACTATATTTTCATTGTAGAACTATTTTTTCTTCACAACAATATTGCTTTTTAAAAGGCAGATCCACTACAACCAATCGTATTGAATTTGTGTCCAAGACTCTAAACGAACTGGAAATGAAGTGGACGTTGTCACTTAAGGCTTTAGTAAAACTCTAGACGAACTGGAAATGAATTGGACGTTGTCACTACAGACAATTAGTAAAGCCTTTGATAAAATAAGTCACCATATTATTTATCTTAAACTTAAAGCCCTTGATTATCCACCCTTTTTTAATTCATGGTTGTTTTCAGGTTCTCAAACTCCGATCCCATTTATGCAAACTCATTAGTGCCTCAAGGGAGCCACCTTGGTCCTTTCCTATTTATATGAACTATCAGTGAAGTTATTAATGTCATTTATAATTAAACTGTCACTATTTACCCTAATGACATGAAAAGAACAAAAGTTATTTCTGGTCTTTGATAAAATTAGTCATTAAATTATTTACCTTAAATTTTAAACCCTTGATTTCCCAGCCATTTTTGGGTTGTTTTCAGGTTCTAAAACTTCGATACCATTTATGCAAACTCAAGAGTTCCTCAAGCGAGCCACCTTGGTCCTTTATTATTTATCTTAACTATCAAAGACGTTATTAATGTCATTGATATTTCAAATGCCTCTATTTACACTGAGACATGAAAACAACAAAGGTTATTATAACTCTATCTGATTCTGTCTTACTCCAAATTGATCTTGACTCATTTTAGACTTAGTGCGCAAAAATGTCTTAGAACACAATGTTGCTAGATTCCATTTCATAACATTCACCCGTAAGAGATCCCATTTTCCCTTCTTTAAGTCTGCACGATGTTACCATTCATTCTGTCTGTTCTATTCGCGACCTAGAAGTTATTTGCGACACTTAGTTAAATTTTTGGAGCCCATTTTGCTTATATTATTAAAAAGGCCAACTCATCCTTTGGTTTCATCAAACGTTGGTCTAAAGAATTCTCGATCCCCTATATCTCTAAATCCTTATGCACCACCTTTTTTTAGACCTCTCCTTAAATACGCTACTCAAGTCTGGTCTCCCCACCAAAACTCTCACTCTCAAACGATTGAATCTGTACAACGCAGATTGCTACGATTTGCACTCCACAGTCTTCCTTTGGGTGAAATTCTATTACCACCTTATGAAGATTGTTTAAAACTTATAAATCTGCAAAACCCTCTAAAAACGTCGCATAGTCGCTGATATTCTCTTTCTACAAGAGCTTTTTAGCAAGGATCACAGATTTATCACCATTTTTCTAGAAAAAATTACCATTTATACTAATCTACGGAACGTGAGACATGCCCTCTATTTTTTTCCTTCCTCAGCACCATACAAATTATGCCCTTTTGAACATATCAAAGGTCGCATAGCTAACAACGTGTATACATTTGACTTCAATATCAGTCCTTCCTTCCTTAGAAACAATCTTTACAACTCGTTCTAAGTTTTTTGTTCATTAAAACTAATGTGTGGGCCAAAGCCTAAACATATTATAAAACTAAACAAAATTAAGTCTAGCTTTAAGGCCTTTTATGTTAATAGCTTGCATTAAGCGTAATTAAACAAATAAATAGATGAACAGTTTTTCAAAAATTGTAATACTTATAGAAAACTACAGAAAAATATTGAAATTGATTAATTTTATCTTACTGAATTAAATCCAGTTTTTCTCTGAGCTAAGATAGACCTGATTTCAAATATTAAAATGTAATGAATGAAGCCTTTAAATTTTGCTTTTTGTTTTAACATCGGGATTTTAAAAGCCAATATGTACCAGTTTATATCATAGTTTAAAACCTTTTCTATTTTCTGAATAAAGATTTTGTGCATATAATAAATAAATTTCATCATTTCAAGCGTGCTTAAGTCCCCATTAGGATGTGAACAGTGTTTAGGCAGTCCAATAAACTTTAATGTGGAGCTTAATATACTATTTGTAAAAGTATACGTTCACAATTCTTATTTCTATTAAATCTTATACATAAAACGAAGATATCTTGGTTCGAAATTCATTAAGATAATTGCTTTACAGAAGTTTTCTTTTACAAAAAAAAATTAAAATTCTCCAGATAAACAACGAACTTGTTAGGAAATACGAACAAACATGCACTGTTACCAAATGCAAACAAATTTGTAAACCAATATCTTGGACAGAATTACAAATAAGTTTTTAATCAAAAAATCAGGCTAAGGTTTCTATTAATAAAGGATAATCAAACATAAATTATCTTCCATTTTGTTAATTTCAATTACCCATTCATGACAAGACCAGTACTGAGTACATTCTTATAACTGTCTGAATTAAAGGTATATTAACGAGTAATTAAGTAAAAACTAAATAATTTGTATACCTTTTCAAAATCTAGAAATCCAAAAACCAAACGATTGCCTGAGATAAAGTATGACATGTAGTCTAATAAGATTTGGCAATAATGCAGACCTTAGAGAGTGTAGAAGATGTTCTATAAAATTAACTAAAATCAGCAATTCTTTAACTTTTATTGTTTTTAAAAATTGTATTTTAAGCACTAAACAATCTTTTGTATTCTTGTGCTTTTTAGGTAAGTAAGCAAGGAGTTACCATAGTTCCTTCTGAGAAATGTATAACTCTTAGATTTTTAAGAAATATCCCATAACATTGGCAACTCTATTCGAAGTAAATTTTTAATTATTTAAAGTCTCTCTACAGGTAATTTAGAAAAGAGGAAAGCACTTTTTTGTCTACCTTATCGCATTATAATGTTTAAGATACAAAGATCCCAAAAATGCATCTACATATATCTATTTATGTTACCTGTTATAGAACTCTTTGTTCCTATAACCTACCTGCAGTATACCAGTAATATCAGCAGCACCATCAGAGCGGTATACTTTTTTGTCCGTATCTTTTACTGGTAATCTAACTAACTTCGAACTAATTTCCCTAATGCCTATTATGGGTGCACCCTCCGGATACGGTTGTTCATTATAAAAAATGTGTAAAGACTTTTTATGTCTCCGTCATCATGTCGGTTGGTCGTTCGTTTTATTTCTCGACAAAGTCGTAGAGAGTCCATAGATTCGTATATTGGCAACTTTACCCATAACGTTGAGAAAGTTTTTTTTTTTTTAATTTTTCTTATTTCCTCATGCTTGGGATATTTTTATATGCCGTCAGAAGTAACATACCTACCTACCGTTATGGAAGGTGGTTGATGGTATTTTTTTTATTCGCAAACAAAGAATTCAACTTTAACTCACTTAAATCGCCAACGAAGCGTTCGCAATATTTGTACCTCTAGTGTACCTGCCTATCGTGCTTCGTATATTTTAAGATCTCGCTTCAATAATTAAGTTACAAATAAAAAAAAAGAAATACATAAGTATAAATTTAATTAGTATGACTTGTCGTACACTGCAAAGAGGTGTATGATGCGATGGTAGGCTTTTTTCCCATTCCCAACTTTTTGTTTTGTGCAAAAAAAAAATTGGCTCAAACTTTAATGAAATTAACTTAAGCTGTTTTTCAAGCGAAATAAAGAAAAAACAGAATATTATTCACTTTGATGTGAACTATAAGAGCATTTCCTTTTACTTTGTTTTACACCCTACCTACATCATATGATCGTATATGCTGGGAAAGTTATTTTAATTCAAGTTAATGTGTTGTACGAACTTGCCTTTGGACTTTGGACAAAATTGAAATTGTGTTTTTTAGAAATGTCAAAAATGACTGAAAATGTACTCAACAGTTTGTTGACCTTTGTAACTTTTAAATGATGTTGAATTTAACAGTACAAAATAAGAAAACATTTATTTTCGAAAACAGTAACAAATCTTAATATATAAATAACATGTCACGATGTTTGGTGGCAATGGAATCCTAAACTACTTAACCGATTTTTATTAAATTTGTAACATAAAAGATAAGATAGCTTGATCCAATTTATATTTGCAATATTATTTTTTGCATATTATTTGTCTATTATTTGACAGTCACAATTTTCGGTTAGCTTCGAACGATTCTAATAGCTGGTAACACCTGTTGACTCGATTGAGTAAGTATTTAATAGATGGAGCTATGTCAAACTTCCAAAAGTTTCATATAAGCTACAATTTAACAGCATAACCACCACATGTTGCTGAGGCTAAAGTATAGGTTAAACTTATTTTGTTGTAAACGAAATACAGTGAATTTTACTTTTTTAATTTTTGATGTTAGCATAACTGGCCACGTGTTACTTAGACTGAAGTATAAATAAAATTCATATTATAGTAAATTTAATACGATCAAATATGCAATACATTAAACTTCCAGACAATTTCTTTACTGTTCTTCAGGAAAAAAATTAATTTATTCATAGTATTTTTCCGGATATACAGAGTTATTACTTGAATCATAACTGGCTCAGTCATCGGGATATTTTGGCAAGCCGAAAAATGTTGATGGTGACGATATTAACTTCCAGATACAACAGTTGTTACCAAGCGATCTGACAGGTTAACCAAAAATATTGTGCACCGATTAGTGCTTAATTTCAGCTTGCCTATGTATAAGCAGATCGCAGTGTATTAACGGCAAAATTGGCCACTCCGTTATTCTTAGGTATTTAGAATCAATTCCGAAGCACACAGACTACACCATCCCTCAACTGCAATAACACAGAAACTTCCAGATTCCTATACTTTCCAGATCTTTCTGGGAGGATAGGGCATTCCTGGAAGACGAGTCAATCCATTTTTATACAGATGGTTCAAAAACAAAAGAAGGGGTTGGTGGAGGTGTGTACTCTGAACGACTGAAATTAAGTCTCTCATTCCGCCTTCCCTATCATTGTAGCATGTTCCAAGTGGAACTTTTGGCGGTAAAAGAAGTCTTGTCCTGGCTTAAAGAAAACGTGATATCAACATCTGATATCCGTATTTTCTCAGATAGTCAGGTCGCTATCAAATCTCTGGGCTCTGTCTCTACAAACTCTATAACTGTCGATCATCTCTAATGGAGATGGCACAACAGTTTAATATTCACCTTTTGCTGGGTGCCGCGCCATAGAGACATTCCAGGTAACTGTAAGGCAGATGAACTCGCCAGGAACGGTACAGTGCAACACATTCTACCAAGTTTGGCAAATGCTGGCATACCAATTTTTACTTGTAAACTATTGCTAATGCAGGACGCTATGAAGAAGGCAAACACCAGATGGACAAACATCACCACGTGTCAGGTCACAAAAAACATCTGGCCAACACTATAGGTTTAAAGCGATCAAGATGCTTGCTATCTCTAAGCAGATCGCATATAAGCTCGATAATGGGTGTCATAAGCGGACACTGCCTAATAGGAAAGCACGCCACGCGGCTAGGCGTATTTTCAAATGACTTTTGTAGAAGCTGTATGGACGAGGAAGAGGAGGAAACAGTTCTTCACCTTCTCTATACATGCCCTGCTCTAGCTCGAAAACGCAAGAATTACCTAGGAGAATTCTTCTATAACGATCTAAACGATCTGAATCATAATATCATAATCAGCCTCTCACGTTTCGTAAGGGACTCAGACTGGTTTCATTGAGCTTAGGAGGAAGCCTCAAGATTCATGTGGTATCACAATGGGCCATTAAATTGGCCTAAGTGTGTCCTATTCCATCACGGACAGCCACTTTAACCTAACCTAACCTAGTGCTTAATTAAATTGAAAGTATTTAATATTTAAAATAATAAATAATATTGTTAGAAGATTTTAAACTATCTCCCCTACCTACCTAATTTATAAGTTTAACTGTCAAATATTGTATTTAAAGTCATTTGAATCCCAAAACATTAAATTTTTATAATAGCGTTAACATTTCTGTCTGATCTTCTTTTACCGTTCTCCTTAAATAGTTTACAATAAAGTAAATGACAAAAGCCTTTATCTACAGCAACGCTTAGCCGGGTCAGCAAGTTGTTTATAAATGATTTTATATCTGACGGTTTTATAGCTACATCAAAACCCTCAAATTTTACAAAAATTTGAAGAACGAAAGTTGTCAACGTTTTGAGTTTGTACAAGTTAATCAAAATGGCTGCTTACAAAGTGACAGTTAAACACAAAATACAAACATTGAAGTATTGCTATTTGACAAATAAAAGCTTGTATTTTGATTGTCTTATTTTCAATGACACATTTGACTTTTTCAATTGGTCTAAACTTAATGGTTCCTCTGAAGAAAGTAAAGATTGGTTGCCTTCAACCCTTCCCTGTTCGATTCTTTCTTCTTAACTAAATTGTTTTTCAATAAGGACTTGATAACTTGTCCAATCAAAGAAATGGTCCATCATTCCTTGAAATGCTCCATCGGTTTCAATTTTTGAATCAGCTTGATCTTGTTTACGGATGTAAACTAAGGTCCTTATTCCAAATACGCCATAATGTGGTCTGAGTGACATCCAAATGTTAAAATTGGAGCTAAAGCTCTTATAGACATCCGTGTACTTAATCATGATGAATAATGTTGAGTTTACTTAATAAATTAAAAATGACGGTTCAATGATTAGTTAAAGAGTTCCTATTGGAAAACCCTCTATTAAATTTGTATCAGTTAATTAATATTTCTACTCAAGTGACTTTAGCTCACATAGTGAAAAGTGTATGAACTTTATGGTTCTTTCTTAGGAAATTTAAGATTCGTTGTCTCCACTCCGCGATTGTATGTTCGATTCTTGCGTAACTTTCTTAACTTAAAGAATCTTTTAAACTATATGACTTTTCCGTGAACGATATTCACTGAATTTTTGTGGTGCAACATACCTCCATAAAAAGGTCTTCTGTCACATTAAAAAAATGTGTTATTAAAATTTTCTACCACGAGTACGAGACTTCTCCCTTAGAATTTTTACGACTAGGTATACTTCAGTTTTATTGCAAGCTAAAAAAGCGAGAGTGGAATTTTTTGTTTTATTATTTTTTCTTCAGTTGTTTCTGTTTTTGTGGTTGTTGTTGTTGGCAAAACTAATTAGCACGGTATTATTCATAAAATGGTATGACGATGTTTGAATTTTATATACTCGTATAGTTAAAGCTAGTAGGTCAACAAACTTTTAAGTCATTGAGAAAATGCTCAAGACAATAATAACAAAGGACAATTGTTGTATTGCCATAGTCATATAATATTTTAATCAAATGGGAAAATATATTTCTTTTTTTTTGTTTTAAAAGAACGACCAAAGATAGAAAGCCACCTTTATTAGGTAGATAAAGGTAAGGTAAGTTATAGAGGTATTATACCTAAGAATGAATGCATTGTGCAAGTCAAGAGTCTGATATGGTGTGCTATCTATCTTCCTCTTGTATAGGTATATTGTATATAATTCTTAAAGGAAGTTTAAATGAATGTGAGGAATTATTATATATAAAACACAATGGAAACTTTTTTATGACTTTGCTTGATTTTCATGCCATCAGAGATAAAATTTGAAATGCGAAAGTTATTTAAAATTTGTATGAGATTTGTTTCGATGAAACATGCTTACACATAATTTGAATCATTTAAGTACTTAATAACAATTTATTTCTATCAACCTCTTTGCGGCATGAATAATGAACTATTTGGAATACGAAGTATTCAACACTTCTGATTTACATTATATTTTAATTATTTCTTATTGTTATTACTCTCCAAAAATATTATACCATCTTTGCTTTATTTATTGAAGATTATCAATACATTAAGAAGTTTTGTGTTTGCTTAACGTAAAATGGTTTAATCAGTATGATAATACGTAATACGTACTTTAATTTGAAGATTATACACAAAATTCTACAATAAAAACAATATCTCCAAAGTATATTTAACAAAATTGCTCAAATTTGACGTACAATTTGTTCTAAGCCTTGAATAAAGTTACCCGAATCATATTTGTTTCTGCTACTCAAAAGGCTCAGTAAAATAGCAGAAGAAAGATGACTAGTTTCAAACCATCAGTTTAAACTTAGAAGTAAACGTTGCAACATACAACAAGAACATTGAATTACTGATTTGGTTTGATCAAGCCTGTGACAAGGTTTGGCATTTGGGACTTGAGCATAAACTACATACAAAGGGATCTTCCCAGGCAGTACTACGAAATCCTGAGATCATAATGTAACGAATCGACTTTTAACGAACGACCAAAATTACTCGGAACTAAAGCAAATTGAAGCCGGTATACCGCAAGGAAGTGTATTAGGACCAACCTTGTATCTTTTTTTATACAGTGGATGATGATACTGCAATATGGGTGCCAGATATAGTTTCGTTATATGGGCTAAACAAAAATTGCAACATGCAGTCGATAAAAGAAGAACATAATGTACATAATTTTTTATTTTATGTGAACAGTACAGACGTACCTTACTCCAATACTGTAAAATACCTTGGAATGGCTTCCAATGCGCCAAACCTTAAGTACAGAAGAATGTTCTGGTAAATAGGAAAGAACTTATACCTATCTATGCGTGACAAACTAATGTTATATTAACAAAGTACTAGAAATCGTTCCAAAACAAAGATGGTCTACATCTGAACCTTCAAATTGAAATAGTTACAGAAGTTATTAAAACCATGGTCAGCGACTGCAAAGTCATACCAATTCCGAAATGGATACTGTCTTAAATGTACGAGACAATGTTCGGAGATAAAGAAGAACCAAGTCACATGATCTGATGATCTACGAGCTATTGGAAAGTATTAGAACTATAAACTTCTCCAAAGTTTATTTCACATTAAAAACAAAAAAATCATTAGGCGGTCTTTCATAGATTGCTCCTGATAAATCGGTAGTTTTAGTTCGGTAAAACTCCCTCACTCCTAGGTACCAATTCTTACCGAGTTTCTTCTGAAGATTTCCTTCGGACAGAAACAAAAACTCTCTTACAAAAACTTATGATTACCTAAGGCTTGAAAATAAATTTTTACAAATCGTAAATTTTTTAATTTTACAAAGTTTTTTTTTGTATTTCACTTGTATTAACAATTTTTTATTTTTCTACTGCAAACAAATTTATTTTCTTATTAATGTTATATGAAAATAACGTTAATAAGAAAATAACCTTAAATATAAGATTAAATGCAAAACTCTTAAAAACGGTAAATAAATAGCTCTTCACAGAGAGAATTTGATATTTTCTTTCAAATCCATCCAGAAAACTTAAAGGGTGGTTAAATTTTAAGGGCTGACGTTAAATGTGAACCACACTTAAACGTCAGGTTTTTTTCTGTATTTCATTTGATATTTTTAAATTTAAGACTAATTCAATTTGATACTTGAAAAAATACGTAATCGAGCACCGCGTTAAAGTTATTCAGGCTTATTATGAAAATTTTGTCTTCCAAATGTGCGTACAAACGGAAAAATCGTGCAAATATTTGAGCAAATCTGGTTAAATTGTCAAACTGGTTGCGAAAACACCAGTACATGGTCGTCCAGCTCGTACTACGCCCACCTCAACTTGTCATCGTGCCCAACAATTGCACCTCGAAAGTTCATCGTTGATGAGTATTATGCTTAAAGGCTTGCATTAACAACCTAACAAGATGCAATTGACTCAAGATCTAAAGCCTCTTGACCATTTCAAGCGTCGTCAATGGTCAAAATGGTGGCAAGAAATGTCAACAGTGGATGATCAATCTTCATCTTCAGTGATGAGGCACATTTTCACCTGAGTGGGTTCGTCAATAAGGAGAATTGTTGCATTTGAGCGAATGATAACCCAAGAGTGATTGTCGAAAAAACAATGCAACCACAAAAGATCGACGCCAAGATCATCTGATTCGACACAATTGGACTTCTTTTTTTTTTTTGGATTTATTTGAAAGAAAAGGTGTACGTCGATAACCAGAAACAATTTAAGAGCTAAAGGATGATAGATACCATTGGATCTAGAGGTGTTTCGCCAAGGTCACGGTGGCCGTCTGGCCAATATTTTGTTTTATACATAATTCAACCATACCAATATTATTATTAGAAAAAGAAATGACAATAATTTCCTAAATAAATTGTGTTTTATTCAAAAGCAACATCGGCCCTTAAAATTTAACCACCCTTTGCTATACAAAATGATGAAAGCATTTTTTAAACCATAAAAAAACCAAAAATAATTGCTTTCCTTTTAAAACACATTTTGATTTTTATGAACTCGAACAATGTTTTAAATATAGTTCACTCTTAATTAAAAATACTTATTTAATAAAATTCTTGTGTCTCCAAAATTTGGAGAGAATTTTGTATATGTTTTTAAAAAATTTAAATTTATAAATGCTGTAAACCATATTTCTTGTAGACGTTCTCAAAAATGTCAAAAAGATGAATCATTATAATTTAAAAAAATGTGCATTAAGTCTTAGAAAATAAATATTTTATACTTACTTTTGATTTAAATATTTTTAAAAAGTTCAGTTAAAATGTGCATGAATGAAATACTTCCCATTCTCCAAATACAAAGAAAAATAAACAATATGAAACAAACCACCTTGCAAACTATATGTAAATTACGAGTAACCTTAATCGAATTTTTTTTTTTTTAATTTATTGCTATTGCTACCATAACCAAATTTAAGAGCTACCAAAATAAATTCAAATGACCACATTATGTATTTTTAAAATTGAATTGAATTTAAATAATTATTAACCATTCCAAATTAAACTAAACTAAACTTAACTTAAAAAAAAAAAAAAATTAAAATCTACCACAAAAATGTATTTAATTTATATTAAAACCAATTCCACATATCAATATTTTGAAGATAAAACCAAAATGTAACTAAAAAATTATTATAATTTTTAGAAAAATTTTGAATTTGAAAAATCTAATTTTTAAAATAATGCCTACCATAATTTCTGGTTGAAAACAAACTTTCGTAAGGCTATCCTTGCAATTGGTTAAATTTCCCTGCTCTGGTTTGGTCAATGTACTTGTATTGACTTTACCATGACTGGAGAAACGCTTCATATGTGTCCAAACTTGATGCCATGGTACTTCTTTCTATAAATAAGAGAGACACAGAGAGGGTGGAAAAAAGAGGAATAAAATAAAATCAAATAAAGAACCATTCTTAAAATATCCAATTAGAAATAATAAAATTACATTTATTTTATTTTAAAATTTTGTTTTCTAAAATACGTCAATTTTTTTTTTTTTTGGGTTCAAGAATAAAATTTGATAAGAAAGTGAGTACTTGACAATAAGTGGCAAATTCTTTATCTAAAATAAAATGATTGATGATTGTTGACAAAAGAAAAAAATAATCGACTAATATTAATTTTTGTATCTCTTGGAAAATATTAAAAATGGAATACACCAAAGGGTTACATAAGTCATTTCAATTAGGGACCACTTAATTTATCAATTAAAAGACACACAGAAAAAATATATATAGAAGTTTCAAAAGTCTGACTAAATTAACAAACAAACAAACCGGAAATGTCCCTTCAACGGCAGCCTAAACTGACAAAGATGACAACGTAATCAGACGGAACAAATTCTATCAATCTTTTTGGTGTGTAGTGTAGAAGGTTAACAGAGCAAGGGCCGGGCGTTGGCGTGTAAGGGTCATTATTCATTTGTAATCAGTGTGGCTGTGCAACATAAGGCTAAATGCATCTTTTATACGATTTCCTATAGATACTCGAAAAGTGCTTGAATATACTAAAAGATACACAAAACGCGCCTACTTAAAGATACAATTTTACAGAATTTTCTTTGTTGAGTGTTCTTTAAGATAACAAAAAAGAGAATCAAGAGTGGGGATGGTTTAAAGGTTTTTCAATTTTTATTATAAAACTTCCACCCACCTGTGCTGTGTGTCTTTATAGCATAAGCATATCACACATACGGGTAGTAAATTTTTATATATATATTTTCTTTTTCATCGTGAATTTTTTTAACCCAGAAATGTTCTCAGCCGAAACTTTGACTCTGGTTCTTGACTGAGGACAAAAATGAAAACCAGGCGAGGCCTTCTTCGTCGTCGTCGTCGTCGTCGTTAGCGTCAGCCAGCAGAAGAAGCATACCGATACGATGGTTGAATCTTTAAGATAATACCATCGCCATCGCCGCCGCGCCGCTGCCGCTGCCGCCGCCCGCAACCACCACTGCCGCTGATGCTGTTCTTAAAGTATAATGTCAGTAAATCAGATGTTTTTTCTTTTATTTCCTTTGGTTCTTTTAAGTAAATCCCTATTCAGATTCAAATGTTCATTCTTGATTCCTATCATATACATACATATGTATTTAAGTAGGTAGAAGGTAGAAGATATCTATACCTGTATGTCTTTTGATTCGAATATGTTATTATTATTATATGTACCAACACTCTGAGTCACTTTATTGAGGTCAGTTTTATACCTTTTTGTATCATTTTCTCATTTGAGTAGTAGTTGTTAGCAAATTGAAATAAAATGCAGACATTTTTTACCCGAAAAAGTCGAGACAGTATTCTTAGAGTTCAACTTAACAAATTTTTGATTTTGTTGTTTTTTATGTCCAAAAACATTTATTTCGAAATTAATGTTTTGAACTTTTCAAGATTTTCAAAAATCACCATCAATGGATAAGTGTTAAAAAAAATGTGCCATAGTAAAAAACTTATTTTATCAAAATAGGTTAAGGGTTCTTCGCCTATTTTACACTGTTGTCTTAGTCGTCCTACGGCCAGTTCCATTGGTTTAATAAACAGTAAACCAGTAACGAAATTTTGACGAAAGAACGCCACACGGGGAAAAATCGAGGCAGTGAATGTTTAATATTTTTAGTGATGAAGTCTTTTTCTGATAAAATGTGTACGTCAAAAAACAAGATTGACGAATTTGGGAAGACAAAAAAACACACGAGCTCTAACAGCATCCCAAAAATAACACTAAACGGTGCCAACTTTGGACTTGCTTGCTGAAAGATCCTGTACAAAGAATGACTATTAAATTTTTGCTATGTGATGTATTAAAACAGACACCCCCAATGATACTTCATCATAATCAATACTTCGTTCGTCAGAATATCGTAAAAATTGTTCGTTAGAAAATTATGATTTGAAATCATAATATAATGGGTGTTTTTTTAGACGTGTGGTTTTCAATATATCATTATTTTTTTTCGGACTTGGTCATTTTGACAGTTCAGCATTGTTTGTCATTTTAAAATCAATAGACTCATGCCTCAACAAAAGTTGCAAATCGTGCATATTAATTACCAACATAATATTTCGGTTTGCTCGACGCCAACGAAACAATCAATACATATATTAAAGGAAACTTTTGGTTAGTCTATGGCGTGTTTTCAAAGATTGTACGATTTAAAATCGCTAGACTATTTTTTGTGGAGTTATGTAACGCCACATGTCTACTAATATAGGTTTGAGACGATTAACGAAGAGAATTTTCGGCACATTATTGCTGGCATACGGCCCAATTCTGAAAAAAATGTGGCCTCTCAGCTGGAATTTTTTCGATCTTAATTTTTGGCAATAATATTAATTTATATGGGCTTTATTTCTTATTGAAAACCACACCTCTAAAAAAAATACCCTTAACACACAGTTTAAATTTTGAACGGTATTATTAACATCACATTGGAAGTATTGTAATCCGTTCGATTTGCTTTATTAAAAATTTTGACATTTCTCGACATTTCAAGGTCCCTAAAATGTAAATCGAAGGCTTTATGAAAGATATCTGTGTTCTCTTGTGTACGTACGGTAACCTTTTTGCGTTTGCCATATCTCAAAAATCAGAACACATATCGACTTCAAGTAAATTTTGTTTAACAGATGAAAACTTCAAAGATGCAATAAGGACTTTAAACAAATTGAATGAGTGGAGATATTTGATTGGAATATCTTGTCAACAATTATAGAAATTCTCTTCAAACTTATTTTATATTACAAAAAAACATTAGTCTCAACATTTTTTTAATTTTTTTGAAAAATCGAAGTGACAATTTTTTAAAAAATTAAAATCTACAAAAATTAATAGGTACACAAAAATTGGGACAAAATTTATTTGCGACTTGAATATCTCGAGAATAAATAAAAGTATTTACTTCAAAATTGATATTTAATAAAATTTATTAACAAATGATAGAAATATCTAATCGGTAAAACTTTCAAAACTTCCTGCTAATATTGAAAAAAATTGGTCATCAACTAAAAATGTGAGGAACAAACACTAAACTTTAAGTACATTTTTTAGTAAAATCCAATTGAAAAGGCTTCTTTTTTAAAATACGAAAAGCTACAAAAACACTTTTTCGACTAAAGTATTATGATAGTAAAGATAGATATTGACTTCAAACTTTTGTATCTTACATAAAACGTTATTATTAATGTTTTGTAAAACTTTTAGAATTATGGACAGATTAGGACGTTTTTAGTGTAAGTTGCTTTTTTTGTTTTTTTAAATAAAGTGCGTACCTCAGGTTTCGCTTTGACCAACAATAAAGAAAATTCACATCTCTATTCTTTATCACTTATATAATTTTTGAGAAGGAATAAAATACAGACTATAAGCATGTGTCTTAAAATCAGAGATTTATAATTTAAAGCTCTTAGAAAGTTTATTTATTTCATTAAAAACCTCAAAAAAGTGGCTCGCACCACACCAACTAAAATGTTTAAGTCTTCAATTCTTGTTCTGTGAGAATTAGTGATTTCTCCCAACTTCAATTTAATGAATTAACTTCAAATGTCCAAAGAGTCAAATGTGGCAGTTAATAACAAATTACTACAGAGAAATTAAATTTGAGCAAAAGGAGACATATTTTAATTGAAAAGAAAGTTAACTGACCTCTTGACTCTGAAAAATTAAAATTATTGTATCCTCAATCAAGTCACGCAGAGTGTATGACCTATCCACCTGCCATGCTGTGTCTGTGTGTGCAAAACGCATCAAAACGTTAATGCCAACCTATATTTAAAAGCTGACACATATCTCCGTATGGCGTATAACATATAACACACATAACAAGAGTGAAATAAAACACAAGAAAAAAAGATACAATATTTAAGTAGATACTTTTATAGCAGTAAAAGATGTGAAAAGTATCTTAAAGTAATATAAAAACGAGAAACGACTTTGAATCACTTTTTATTTTATAGATTTTTCTTTAAATTTTCTTTTAAACAAAAAAAAAATGGAAGAAAAAAACTTGACGAAGAAATGAAATAAGAAAAAAAAAGTAATATTGGGTATCTCCAATTACCGGATTTGAAAATTGCGATAGAAATGCGAATGTAAGAAGTCTGGTGTCTAGAGATCTTGTACATGAGATGGGTAAGAGTATAAAAAAAAAACAAGATCATGATAATGATAGAAATCAGCATCAGGACCATTATAAAGGTCATCATTATGATGATGATGGTGTACAAGAAATTTGATTATGATTTGAATGCCAAGACTCTTTTGTTTAAGATACAAAAAGGCAGTAGATAGATAGGTATATCTTTTTGTTTTGTATTGTTTCAAGAGAGTGCACTAGAAGAAAGACTTCTGTTGTAGATAAACGTAGAAGATTAGGTAAGGTATGTAACGGCAAAAGCTATTCTTTTCACTTTATACTTCCTATAGAGTCCACAGTACGAAAGATAGGAATAACTATTTTTAGTTGATATTATCTACCAGATAGACTTTGAGTTGTAAAAGTATCTACTACGTGTATCTATTACACGAGTTTTCTTTAGATACTCGCATATAATGACCATTAGTTTAAGGTTTCTCTTTGTTAGTCTCCTTCAAATAGAAAAACCAAATGATTTTTGATTAAAAGTTACATCCGCTTTTCGGAAATTCATTAAGTGCGGTCAGACTAATTTTTTTCTTTTAATTAAAAGATGATTGTGAATGAATTCTTGCTGATGGAATAAAAATAAATACAAATTCTCTTTTCTTTCTTGAATGAAATACATATAGGCAAAATAATATAATTGACTGGAAGAATCTTCTTGTTTTAAGCCTCTGATCTTATGGCCATAAGTATTTAACGTCCATATTAAGTATTGGTTTTCTTTTTAAAACTAGTTTTACGCCATTTTTCAGCAATTTGATTTAAAATCTCAATAAAATTATGTATATTTTATCATGCTCCAACTTTGACTCGAAACCCTTTTATGACTATTTCTGTTGTTAAGATTTCATTGAAATAAGAAAAATAACTTAAAAACTGGTGGTTTTCAAATTAAAACACTTTGTTAATAAATGTATCTTTGTTTAAGTTATATAAGAATCTATTACAATTTTGAAAATTTTTAAATTTGTGGAGAGGTGGGGGAAAGCATATTAAAACAATTTCTTTTTCTTGGAAAATCACTTTTCAAATTATATTAATCAGTTAAACAATCGTTGATTCAGGTTTTTTTTTAAGTAACTCGAACAAATATTTGATTTCCTTGATTTACAAAACTCCTCTGATTTTAAAATGGAATCACATTTGTTCAAAAACAACCTTAGGGAGCGTTCAAGTATTACGTAACGCAATTTTTGAAGATTTTTGAACCCCCCTCCTCCTCTTGTAACGCACCGTAACGTTTTTCTGTACTCCCCCTCCCACTCTCTAAACGTTACGTAACACTCAAGTGACCATTTTTACCCTAAATTCGCAAAAAAGTATGTTACAGATTTTATCCTTGGTATAGTTTTAATGTTACAATGTTACGTAACGTGTTGTAAGAAAGACCCCCTCCGCCCCTGTAACGCCCAAATTGCGTTACGTATTACTTGAACGCTCCATTATGGATTCTTCATAAGAAAATGTCTGATAGTTTATTATAAATACAAAATCTTTTAATATTTTGAAATTACTTAGCCTTCATTTTGAAGGCTTTAAAAAATGTTTAGATACTTTTCTGTAAATTCATCATACAAAATACAGTTTTTTTTAAGGGGTTGAGTTTGGTCAAAACTGAATAATTTCTAGTTTTAACATTCTTTTCTCTTTATTGAAAGATGATTTTAAGAAGAGGTAGACATAAAAAGGTGCTTTATTTAATTAACCGTCTTTGGGATTTTATAGATTACGCAGGTTAAAAACTGTAGTATTTCCTTGCTTAGGCTCAAATTATAACTTGTAATTTAAAAATGGGAGTTCTCGAAAAACATTTGTTCAGCTTACCTCTAAGAAAACATGTGTAGATATATTTTAGTATCGCGATAGAGCTTTTAGAGGAGACCAAACACAAGGGCATGTTTTGTCTAGTATTCATTTAATTGTGCTAAAGATAGTTAATTAAAATTTTGTCGGCATATTTTTAAGATTTGAAGCAGTTTAATTAGTTCTTGTCGAATTCTCCACCTACCTGTTATTCTCTTTTAGTTTTATTAGGTCCGTTCGCGTACTTTCTGCACTAAAATTCGTAAAAAGAAAAGTAAAATTCTCTCACCAAAAAAAAAAAACTACAAAAAAGTAAGCGAACGGGGAAACAACAAATTTTTCACACAGTATTACTGTCTTGTTGCTGTTCTTTGAAAATTTGTTTTTAAATTTTATAACTGACATCAAAACCGAGCAATTTATTTAATTTATTTGAATTTCTATCAAATTTGAAATTTTCACAAATCAGCCCAAAGAAATTTCTTGGGCTAAAATTCGTAGGTTGGGGAAATATTTTACTCTCTCAGGAGCGCTCTCTTTTACGAAAAACTACGCAATTTTTAAGTACGCGAACAGGATTTGGTTAAATTTCGTATTTTTTTAGTAAATTTGGACTGTTTTAGGAGGGTACGCGAACGGACCTATTATTATTATCAATTTTTCCAAATTTAATATTTTTTTAGAATTTCTATATGATAACAAAAAAAAAGATTTTACCAAATTTTAAAAATTTCAAAGTTTTATGATTCATTGAATAAACTACGTCAAATATACTTATGTTTAGAAGTGAGTTTTCAAAGGATCAGTATCATCACTAAAACTAGTTAAATATTCCTCTTATAAACATTCTAAGCATTTATCACATTCATATAAACTGTTTATTTCATTAAGGTCCAGACATTTCCAATTTTCATTTTCAACAATCGGAATCTTAGTTTTCTATTCTAATTCAATTCCTTAAAAAATATCAAATGTCTGAAAATAATAGCTAAAATACCTTTTTTGAAATTTAAATGTTGATATTTTTATTAAAAATGGTCCTCAACCTTAGCAAAAATTAAATTGATTAATTTGAATAATTAATTTGCACTAGACCTTTCATTTTTTTTAAACGAGGCTGTGATGCGCCCACACTGATAACTTCCAACTCGTGCCCGTTTGTCGATATTTGTTAATGTTTAAACAAATATTAATAACAACACAAATTTGAAGTCAAAATCTTTCTTTCAGGTTTTCATGTTTTGTAAAAAAACGTTGTAAATTGGATTTTTCTAAAAAAACTAAAAAGTAAAATTTAGCAAAAATATTTTCCAAAAGTTGTATGTCAATATCTGGTTTTGTTTCCGAGATTTTTTGTTAAACCAATATTGTATCAATTTTTGCTACATTTTTATTTTTTATTAATTTTGTGTAGTATTTTTTGTATATTACTATTCAAAAAAAAAACATTTTTCTAAATATTTTACTAAATGTTAAAAAACATTATTTTGTATAAGATAAAATTAGTTTCAAGGTCATATGTATTTCAATTGTTGCCAAGATATTCGAATACAGAATTTGTACCAACTTTAAGTGTTAATTTTGTTAAAGTTATTTTTTTTTAAAAACCTGTCACTTCAATTTTTCTTAAAATTTTTCAAGATGTCAAAATCGTTTGATGCATACAATTTTTTGGATTTAATATCATTTTTTGTGTGCAAAATATTCGAGTTGGCAAATATTTTTCAGATTTTTTGATGTATACAAAAACCGTTAATTTATTCGTTGGATCTAAACCAATTCAGTGTCACGTCACAATGTATAATACAAAATTAAATTAAAGTCGCTGGTGTTATAAGTTTGAGAGATATTTGTGGTCAACCAAATTTGTCATTATCTTTTTAAATCGCTTTAGTAAAAAATCCACCTACTCAATTTTTTTTAAAATCCTTTCTGTATCTTTTTGTTATTTTCTTTAAAACAAAATTAATTTTCAGTCGATATCTCATCCAGTTTTTGAAATATGGATGACGAAAAAAGGTACCTCGAATGTACGGACACACAAAACCATACTTTTATAAATAACCGCCTTTAATTTTTTTTATCCAATCAGGTTTTCAACATATGCCCCTTTATAAATGCTAAAAATAACCAAAAACGCGTTTTTTAAGGATAAGTCAAAACTAAAAATATATTTTTAAAATAAATTGTATGACGATTTTATAAAGGAGACATTTTTATCTTCTAGACATAATTTAATCATCATTCTAGTACCTCACTTAGTTTCTGAAGAATTCTCATTAGTTATGCTTTGTGTCTTTATTTGACTATATGAAGCTTTGACAAAAACTTAAATTTTATACTTTCATAGTTTTGAGCCTTTCGGAGTTACATTTTACTATTTGCTCAGGTTTTAAAAATATCCGTTGTCAACAGTATTTTTATATTTTTTCATGTTTTTCAAAAAACTCGATACATACAAATTGTTTAGACAACAAATTTGCTATAAGAACAAAACTTACTTTCAAACCTATGTATTTACTTTTTTGTTGTTGAAACCAGTTTTATCATTTCTTTCAGCGTTTCTTTCAGATTTTTATAAAACAGGTACAAATGTAACAACTTATGAAGATTTTTCGAATCTGTTATATGAAATAAAATAAATATTTGAACTGAATATTGAAGAAAAGGTTTATAGCTTTGGAAAACCATCACGGAATTTTTTGACAAAAAAGCTACTTCATAAATTTAGATAGCCTCAAAAACGTGTTTTTTCGAATTTCAAAAATAATATTTCAAAAACCACATGTGATACATTAATTTTGAAGTCGGATTTAAAATAATGCCATCAAAACCCATTGGAAAAGTACCATTTTATTCCAGGATTTCTCTAAGATGCCACGATTTATTTATAAATGTGCCTGAAACTTTTATTGTTTTAAAGTCTATGCATTAAATAATTCGACTTTCTAATCAAATATTATTATTGATTGCAAAATGCGTAAGAAATGTGATTGATATACATACGTGTATTAGCTTCATCTTAAGTCTAAGATCATTTCCGTGATGGAACTTCCTTCAAAGTTCACAGAAATAAAAATCATGTTAAATTTTTAAAGACACAAAATGTCTCATTTAAACAAATTTCCACAAATCATCTAATTAACAAGTTTTAACAATAAACAAAAAAAACTAATAAAACTTAAATACCAAAAATATTTTGGCTCATTGTCATTGTTGTCATCATTTTGTGTGTGTGCTTCAAATTATTATTCAAATTCTCTACAAGAACCCGAATTTCCTGCTGATGACACAAGTTTTGCATAAAAATAATATTCCCATAAATTGGGGCTTTTTGCCAAAGGTGAGTATATGTATTTGCTGTGTCTGTCCTAACTGTCTGTCTGTCAGTCTATCTTTCACTAATGCGACACACTATACTCGTACGATAACTTCCGGCCATTAAGATTCGCATACATAATTGTATATCAACAAAAACAAACAACAACAACAATATTCCTTTCTAACAATTATAGATATTATTATTTGTTCCCATCAAACCTTCTTCGTTCATCCGCCCGCCCCATTATCAAAAAAAAAAGAAGAAGAACAAAAATTAAATTTAATAAAATTTTGCATTTGGGGTAAAAAACATTTGCAAACAAATTCGTTTGAAAACAAATATTTGGTCGAAATATGGGTATAGATGTTTTTGGAACATTTTCTGAGGTATTATTAAAACCCCATTCCATTGCCGCACACGTGTTTATCATATTCTAACACTCAAAGTTGAAAAGTAATAAAAATAATAATAATAATAAAAATAAAAATAGACCGAAAACGAAGAATGAAATAAAAAAAGAAAAAACTGAAATACTAAACAGAGACTTTCATTCATAAGACCATCATCTTGAATTCTTTGACTTTATTTTATTCCACCTTGTACACCATTCCCTCCTTCCCTCGGGTTAGGTTTTTCTTATTTTTTTATTTGCATGCAATGATGACAGGCAGGGCTGTTGGTTGACTATAGGCTAGGGTATTTTGCACATGAAAAGAGCTGCCCCCCAAAAAGAGATGTTAAACTTATTTTGTTGTTCCTTTTTCAAATGTCCAAATATCTGAGGTACAATAAAATTCAGACGAATAACGAAAACTGCCAAATTTGCACATCCAACGCACAGTCAAGGCACTGGCACTGGCTCTGGCACAACCCATCGTCTGAACGAGGAGAGAAAAAAAAAAGGTTCACATTCCTAACCACCCTTTGGGGTTTAACTGGAAGGAAGATGGGTTAACAAGGGGAGTAACATGGGGCTTTTCGTGCGGCATTCTTGTTGCAGGAAGACAAAAATTAAATTCTTCTTCCTTTTTGACTCCTCGACGCAACTGATGGACGGACGGCCGTATGAGGACGAGACTGAGATGTTGTTATTTCCTCAGTTATGCAAAAATAAAATACAACGAAAACATTTTTATTTTATTTTTCTGTCGGGGTTTGGAGTAACCATTCTTACATAAGTTAAAACCAAGAAATTGTGTTTTGTGCAAGACCAAAAAGATAACACGAAAAATCCTTGAAGACAGAAAAAAAAATAACCAAAGAACGAACGAAACGAACTTCTGCAGACAAGACAGACATATAGGGAGAAAGATGACTCTGAAGCTATATAGCTGAAAAGCTGAAGAAGACGAAGCGAGTAAGAGGTCTAATGTCTAATCGGTTTCACTTCTTGGCCTCTTATCTTAAGAGCCAAATCGTGTTTGTGGTGATGGCTAAAAACTGGGATGGGATTCTATAGTCCTTATTTTTTTAATTTTTTTTTTGTAGATTCCTCTCAACTTTATGGGCTTGGTCCTGAGCAAAAACCGACAACGACGACCGACCGACTGACGCGACGACGTAGGGTAAACTTTTGAATTGAAATCCTTAGTGGAAAAAAAGGATAGGTGATGGGTAATCAATCATTTTGGTTGTGATTAGAAAATGATGGACACGATGATGTTGATTCAGTTCGGTACTCAGAGGGTGGTGAGGGGTAAGGGGTGGTCTTGGTTTATGTTTTTCAAGTCGTTTTGATTCATAGATATCTACTCAAGTTGTTGTTTTTGATTTTGCTTTGATATATGTATGTACAGCTGAAAAATAAAAACTAAAGAGGGTTGTTACTTTGAGTTACTTTTTTTTTGTTTGCACGAAAGGGTTTTTGACAATAAGATGTGTTTTTTGAAGGGGCGGGATTTCTGAAGTATTTATTTTTCTTTTGATCGAGAGGTTTGTTTTGATTTTCTTTTTTTACTAAATCGAGTTCTTTGAATTCCTGCATCTACCTAAAAGGATTTGATTTAAAAGGGGATTAGGCCGATTGACATTTTTGATCTCTGTTGAAATTTTGTAAAACCAAAAGGGTTTGTATTGGTGTTCTTTTGGTTATAAATGAATTTTGTATATTTGTATGCATAATTAAACGTAGTAAAAAAGTTTTGGAAACATTTCCAAAGAAAAATCGATATAAATATGCGGTGATCATTTCTTTGGGTCAATTTAAGGAAACAGTTCAAGAGTTCAGCATGAGCCAGATATATTTTAACGAGGAAGGTGAGTTGCAAGACTTGGTGTTTTTTGTTCAAAACTCTGTTGTTTGAAGTCAACAAAAAGTTTGTTATATATCTTGCATTTATCTTTAAAAAATTGTTATATTTTGTATGTACAATTATTTACATGCATTGGTATCACAGGGGTTATAGGGACTACACCCACCACGGGGCTAAAAGCAATGCTCCATCTAAAATCTCTGGATCTATTTGTACAAGAATCAGCAAATTTCAATGATGTCAATACCACAAGCTGATATTACCTTCTTCATTGACCAAAATCAAATCGAAGCTTGTGACTTGTTGTCACGAAAAGCTAAGGGTTATTGGCACACAGCACAACTTGAAACCATGTTGGGTTCCTGATGACAATGGTCTTCCATAAAATGAAAAAGCTGATGAACTGGCAAGAAAGGGTTTAAAACTGTGCCTGAATCAGGCAGACTTAACAGGTCAGTTCCCTCCATGTAATCTAAAAGAGGTAATCGACAGTCAAATTCATGACTAGCTAACAAGAGATTGAACTTACTTGATACTTGTACAACAACTAGAACACTATGGCTAAACATAAACAAACAAACAACCGAAAATATCATCCAACTGAGCCCCGTATGTGCCCCGTGGTAACAACTTTTTGGGGTTACAACCATAAGAAAATAAAATTCAGTACGGACAATTTATGCAAAAATTGTGATGATGGGAATGGCCTACTTTGTGGGGGTAAAGTAGTGCGAACATGCCCAAGTAAATGGTGCGGTAAGCTTTCCTCACCCAAGTGAATATACCAACAGACATATCTACAAACAATTTTGGGCTACAGCTCGCAGAAACTACACTACGCTTTTGGCGGGCCCTGTCATAGGGTTTCACAATGGATCTACATTGATCTTAGTGTGACAGTAACACAGCCAACCGTCAGCCCATTAACCTAATCTAACCTATGCTTTAAAGGAAGCGATTTGGAATGTTTGATGGGATGAAAATGCACTTTAGTTTTTAATGAAAACATAACACATTCGTGTAGTGCGGCTAAAGAAATCCCAAATTGTTCTCAAGGGTAAACTGATCAGAATTTTTTATTATTAAAGTCTGGTATCACAACTTTTATTCATTATGGTTGAACTTTTAAACCTAAAGTTAAATATACTCCATTCAAATGTTTAACCAATTATTTCCGAACTGTGAAAGCGCCAATACTCACTTTGACCTGCATGTGTACACAATTCAACTGACCCAGGAGCTAAAGGTAAACACAACCATAGGCAAAGATGTGTGTTCATCCAATGGCTTCTGAAGCAGTTAGAAACTGACATACATTTTCAATTCAGAAAAGTAAACATTGGTTATAATGACATGTGATTTATATTAGATTTTTAATTCACCAATTATCGCGTACAAATTGTTCCAACCCAAGCAAATGACTGCCTCAATTCATTTAAAAACATTTCTCAATCCCCTCACAGAATATCGAAAACTGTGCCAACCAAACGGAAAAGGATGTTGGAATCAAAGTATAAAACATGCTTAAGCGCATATAACATGGTTTTTCTGATAGCCCATATGTTTTGTACCCCCCTCCCCCTTCTTTCATTAGATTGTTTCCCTCTAAAAATGTGATATCTTACGCATAGTATATATAGTGTACATATATACCAGACCATCAGACCACATGATATAGGGGATTACTCATTTTAATCTAGCGCACAATATCGCCACCATAAATGCATATAATATGCAATATTCATTCAAAATATACTCAACACATATTATGCTGCGCTGCGGTTGGTGGCGGCAAGTATTATTTCTCAAACAATGTCCACCGGAAATTGCAATTACTTTGTACAACTATGTACATACATATGTATATGTATGGTGTGTGTTTTTGTTTTATTTCTTCGAATTCCATCATAAATGAAGTAATGAAGTACAAAGACAAGAAAAAAAACCCTCGCTTTAAACTTTATCACACACCATACAAGAGAATTTCCATCTTATATGCATCTCTCGAACTCAAACTTAAAACTAAAGATATGCATGCCGCTGCGCCCGCCGCCGCCGTCCACCGCCCTATACCAAGTTTATAGTTATTTTCTACTATGCGGACGATGGAGACGACGACGTCGCTGAGACGACGCAATTTCGGGACGCATGTTGCACTCTGCATGTAAATATTAAACCTACATACAAAAAAGCGCATGCAAATTTATTTAGCTGCGTTTTTTCAAACATTTCCAACCTCAATTCCAAATAAAATATATGGCACAGCTTTTTTTCACATCTCTCTCTCTCACGCACAAATTGCATAAGTGCTAGCTAAAAAATAAACAAAAATATTCATACATAAAACACACAAACCAAAAAATTGAAGCCGGTCATGAAAAAACAGTGTTGCCAGATGTTGTATTGTTAATTTTAGGAAATAGACTTTTTTAGAAAAATAATATTCACGAAATCGAAAAGTGGTATTTTTAATAGTGTGCCCATAGTTAAATAAATAAGGTGGGGCAACAAGCCGTAGAGAACTATAGGGCCTAGTGACTTGCAACTCTCAAGCATTCCTGTGTGCGAGTAATTTCAGGGATGGATGATACCTACAGTTTCTAAGCCGAGCTCGAACGATTACGTAGGTGGCACAGGCAGGGATTAAACCCAAGACCTCTAGCAAGACAGTCCTACAAACTAACCATTACGCCGCGGGTACTTATTTTAGGCGTTTAATACTCGTAATCGTTATGATAAAGTCATCCTATATTTTTTGTTGCAATTACTGTTTCGCTGACTTAGTATCGACTTAGCAAATCCTACTTAAGGTTGAAGTGGCTGTTAGTGATGGAATAAGACAAAGTTAAGTCAATAGTCAGAGTATTCGGGTAAATCGAATGTTTTTGAGCTAGGACAGGGCGGAATTAGCGAAGGTAAGCAATTGTTTCTTCTTTTTTCCTTCGTATTTTAAAAATACCCCAAGTCACGTGGCGTGCTTTTGTATTAGGAACTTTAGAACATTGATGCAGCTTATAGGAAATCACTACAAATAAACGAGCTAATATACAATATGCTTTAACATATCAAATCAAGCACAAAATCTGCTTCTTTGTTGGCCTGGTGCGCCGTTATGTTATTTCGCTTGATATTGATTCTCTTTATGGCATCTCGAATTCTTGGAATTTGCCTGTGGCCTGTAGCTGCTATACTATCTTCATAAGAGACAACAAAGAACTGTAAGAAAATTTGTGGATACATATTTGAGCATCTCTGACAGTATTCAACGAAGAGCCTTTAAAACAATTGGTGACAATAACATCACTAAATCAATTACGTTGCTCAGACATCGTTGGAATGCTGTTTACCTTTTTTACCACTAGCCAGTTTCATTCCTCATCTTAAACAGTTCAACCGCAATACTCGCACTTCTAGGAATGCCTAAAAATTTTACACTTGACCTATGAAGTACCTACAGAAAATCGTTCTTTAGCTGTATAACGCAAATGTGGAATACCTTACCACATTCTGTGTTTTTCCATCTTGTAAATGTTCTAGAATTCAAAACCAATGTACATCGACAACTCCTTTCTAACCGACAGTCTAGTCTGGGAATGCCCATCAGTTTACCCTTGAGTCTAACTTTGGTCGACCTTTCGACCTTTAAAGTACAGATAATCGTTCTTTAGCCGTACAACACGAATGTAGAATGTCTTAACACATTTTGTCTTTTCCCGTCATTTAAATGTTTAAGAACTTAAAACCTTCTTTTATTTGCCTAATGCTCACACTGTGTCTTTGGCATTCTTTAAAACCTTTCAGTGTATGAAACAAAAACGATTCTTGACTACCTGAGAAGATCCGAATGGCAAATGTTGGTATCACGTTTTATTTTAGCCAGGACATTATTTTTATTTAATCTTTAAAAGTTCTGCCTAGAACACAAGTAAGCTACAATGATTAGTATCGCAAAATAAGAGGTCCAATTGTATATGTATTTATTATGTAAGTTCTACATGGAACCGTTGATTTTTAAGTATTTGCAGTTTATTAGTCATATCATGTGCAATTCCTTCTATCTTTGCATAGTACTTTGCTAAAACCAATGAGGCAACTAATCTGTAATTAATGCCATGTTTTTAAATATTTTTGATAACTTTGTAATTTTGTGCAGCGAAAAATAACGTTTTTTGCATCTGGTAAAATTTTTAGAAAAATCGAATGGACAGTTTTTTTTTATAAAAAATAGAAACCTAAAAAAAAACATTTCTAAAAGTTGGTAAAAATTGATTTTCGACTCAAATATCTTTTCAGAAATTTGAGATTATGGCTTCATACTAATTTTATCTTATAAGAAATATTGTTTTCAACATTCTGTCAAATTTATAGAAAAATCAAATTGACAGTTGTTTTTACAAAAAATGAAAACATAAAAAAAATTACTAAAAGTTCGTAAAAATCTATTTCCGACTGAAATATCTTTTCAAAAATTTGAAATATTGCCTTAAAATTAATTTTATTTTATAAAAAATATTGTTTTCAACATTTGGTAAAACTTCGAGGAAAATCGAATTGACAGTTTTTTTTACAAAAAATAAAAACCTAAAATAAACATTACTAAAAATTTTTAAAAATTGATTTTGGACTCAAACATCTTTTTAAAATATCTCAAATATCTTAAAGAAAAATTACTTTCAATATTCGGTAAAATTTTGAGAAAAATCGAATTAACAAAATCCAACAGTCCGTTTTTCCTAAAATAATAAAATCTACAAAAAATAGTACGCAAATTTTGTAAAAATTGATGTTACGTTCTCGATATCTCGTGAACAATAGAAGATATTTACTTCAAAATAGTTTATTTATCCAATATTTGTTTGTTTATGTAAGAAATAAAAACTTTTAAGAAATGCTACTAAAATTGGTAAAAATTTTTTCGACTAAAAACCTGGTTAACAAAAATAGACTTTGAAATCAAACTATTTCAATATATGCAAAATATTGTTTTTAATTTTTTAAGAATAATTCAACTGATAACTTTTTTAACAAAACACGAAAAACGACGGGATAATTTATCAGTGTGGGTCGCATCCCAGTCTCTTTTTATTTTTGAATCACGAGGGGTATAAATGATTGCCGAAATTAAATCACCAAATCGATTTAACT
This sequence comes from Eupeodes luniger, assembly GCA_951509635.1. Classification (NCBI taxonomy): domain Eukaryota; kingdom Metazoa; phylum Arthropoda; class Insecta; order Diptera; family Syrphidae; genus Eupeodes; species Eupeodes luniger. Next base: position 120,080,551 of record OX608073.1, on the reverse strand, counting down.
AATCAAGTGCTCACTATTTTTGTTCATATAAAATATTTATTGTTTGAAACGCCTCACTCAGAACTTAGAAGTCTTATAGTAAAAATAAAAACAAAAGTTACAAAAAGAAAAGATTAGGATGATTAAATAAACGAACCTGGCAATCCTATATCGTATCTGATAAATCTGATGGTGTTTGGCTTGAAGAAAAATGCGGTACGCAATAAAAACTTCAAAAATTTGTGGTTTTATGTTATAATTTTTGCATGTTAAAGTTTTATTATAATTTCTTTTGTTGTTTTTGTTTTCATGTTGCATGAATATTTAAGTATTTCCACTTTTTCTCTTCTTTGTTTTTGTTTTAATTGGATTGAACTGATTGGAATTGTTTTTATTATGGTAAATTGCTTTTCATATGGATTATAATCGGATTGACTATACGACTGGTTTTAAGCCCCCTTCGTCTATTAGTATTTTTGTTAACGTATCAATTTCGAATTTACATAAATAAAACCCTCAGATTGTCGATACCTAGAGTAAAGTTGTCGTTGATGCACATTTTGTTTTTTAGATTAATGCCACTTGACATTCGATTATGATTATTTTTGTTGGATGTAGTGTTAGATTGCTACCCCTACCAACACCGACCGGACCACCACTTTACACTTGGTTGGTTTCTTTTACATTACATGAATAGCTTAATAGCAATTGACAATTAATAGTGAGGATGAGGAGAGGGAAGATGTAATTTGACAGACTGCATCAGAGCGCTTAACCACCGACCTGCACGTAAATTGTGCGGTTAATTGTATGTACTTTTAAATTGATTGGAGGCAGATAGATAGTTAAAAGAGAGTCATTACTATCATTCCCATAGTATCCCTATATACAGAGTTACAGTACCCTATCTATAGCTCCATAAGCTTGTTACAGCAACAACAACAACAATTCACACCACAGCACACAAGTGTGGAGGATTTAAGTTTGTTTATAATAAAAGGCGTTCGGAACTATACGGGGGTATAAACCAGAGATAGTTTTATACTTTATGAAGATTGATTGATTTAAGTGTTGGAAGGAGGTTTAATTATTTTATATCGTGCTGATTTTTAAAAATATAAAACAAAAACAAAATAGTTGAAAAAATATAAATGAAAACAAAAAAGAAACTGGGTCACGAGAGGAAATTATTATGCAGAAAATCAATCAAGCTCAATTGTTTTTTAGCCAGCGTACATACCATCATAGGGTATTGATGGTTATAGATTTGTATCTATAGATACTCGATATTGAAGAGATTGAGTCTATAGATGGAGAGATTTTATTTTTAGACAATTTCAATAAAAATAAACGGAAGCAATTTAAAAGTTCGTTGAAATCTATGAATTTATTAATAATTCACGCTTTATTTTTTAGTTGTTTTTGTTAAGTTAGGTAACCTTTCTGTAAGTTTTGAACTCAATTTACTTTTGAATATTATTTACATATATATATTTTTGTAAATAACCTTTTCTTATTTTTGAAACATCGATGTTAATTAATAATTAAGTTCTTTTCTTTTGAAATTTTTAACGTACAAATTTGGGGTTTGCCATAATCATTGGGAAAGATTTAATTGATTTTTGCACGATTTCGATTAACTATCGGTAATATGATCCAAAAAAGAAATATTATTTAAAATTAAATGTTTAAACTTAATAAATTTAGGTAGCCCGTATAGCGATTTCAATTGCTTGGTCAAATAACAATGGTAGTATAATATGGTAAAGCGGGGCGTATACGCATTTTCTTATTTAATGAATTTATTTTTAAATGAATTTTATTTAAATGAATTTAATAAATAAGTCAATTTTTTCGACTAAGTTTTGTTTTTTACATAAATGTTTACTCTCGATGTTTGAAGATACGATTAAGTTTTTGAAATTAGACACAAAATTCTAACTTGAGATAAGACTGCAAAAAACGTTTTACCTCAGATGATCTAAATTTTGATAGACCTCGAAGAAAAATTTTATTGACCATTCTAACAACATTTTCGTGAATTAAATCTTATTTTATGGACGTTTTTCTTGAAAACTAAACAATGTATAATTTGTATAAATTAATTTTTTCAATACGAATATTTGTTTAAACAATTATTTTTAATTTGTTTGTATATAATAAGCGCACACTCAAGGGGATATTACTGCCCTTATAATGCAGAGGCACAGTAGTGTGAGCATTAGGAAAGGGAGAGAATGTTTGAAAGGAGATGTCGGTGCACATTGGTTTTGAATTCCTGAATATTGCAATGACTAGGAAAAACAGAGTGTGGTAAGGCATTCCACATTCGCGTAGTACGGCTAAAGAACGAATCTCTGTATTTGACAGTAAGGCCGAAGTTGGACTCGAGGGTATACTGATGAGCATTCCTAGAAGCGCGAGTATAACTGTTCAATTGTTTAAGGGGAGTAATCCAGCTGGCTATTTCAGTAGAGCATAAACTGTTAAAATAACGGTAAAAAAGGGTGAAACCAGAAACCTTACGACGATGTTCAAGCGAAGTAAAGGAACTGACGATGATATTATCACCAATTAATTTAAATGTTCTACGTTGAATACTCTGTAAGAGGCTTAAGTAAGTTACAGGAACACCAGCCCTGAGATGGGAGTTATACTCAAGCTTTGGACGTATATATAAGTCTTGTAAATAACAGCCAGATCAGAAGGGCAGACAAATTTCTTTCATCGACTTATGAAACCCAAACATCATTTCTGGTGACATGGCGTATGTGCTCGTACGAGAATATCGAGATGTTCAGTCTCATTGATGCAAATGCCATCCATGGGTAATGGCAAGGGGGTTTATATCGCTTTTACGATACAAGACAAAATTGGGTTTTCGAAGGATTAAATTCCACGCGGTTTTTATTCCCCATTGTTAATGTTAATGCTGGTTAGGTCAGAATTTAATAGCTTATCATATTTTGTCGTTGCAGTTCCACATCCGAAAAAGCGGGATGTGAGTCTGAAAACGAATATGAAAAGCTAAGACTACTATCGTCAGCAAAACAACTTATTGGATTAGAAGTTGAAGAATGAAGAACTTTTTGTACCCCAAATATTTCACGAACTAATAATGCTTTCGACTTAACCAATGCATATTACATTTAAAAAAAGAGGCTGGGATGCGACCCACACTGATAACTTCCCATCCCTTCTATCGGTTTGTCTTGCTTAAAAGTTTGTTTATATGTATCAATTTTTACCAAATTTGCGTACTATTTCTTGTAGATTTCATTTTTTTATGAAAAAACGGACTTTTGGATTTTTATAAAAAAAAACTACTGAATATCAAAAACAATATTTCCTGTGATATAAAATAAGTTTGAAGCCAATATTTGTAATTTTTGAAAAGCTATTTGAGTCGAAAGTAAATTTTTACCAAGTTTTAGTATTGTTTTTTTTTAGGTTTTTATTTTTTGAAAAAAAGCTGTCGATTCGATTTTTCTCAAAATTTTATTGAATGTTGAAAATAATATTTCTTATAAGTTAAAATTAGTTAGAAGCCATTATCTCAAATTTTTGAAAAGATATTTGAGTCGAAATTCAATTTTTCCCAACTTTGAGTAATGTTTTTTTAGGTTTTTATTTTTTATAAAAAAAATTGTCAATTAGATTTTTCTCAAAATTTTATCAGATGTCAAAAACATTATTCTTCGTTGCACAAAATTGTTTTGGAGATGAAGTCATATTTTGGTCGTAAAATGTTCGAAGTGACAAATTTTTTTTTTAAGTTTTTTTGAATTATAAAAAAATATGTTAATTGGATTTTTTTCCAAAAATATACTTGTTTTGTATTACGTTACAATATATAATATGAAATTTAATTCAAGTCTCTAGCGTTATTGGTTCATGAGATATTAAGGGTTAACCAAAATTTTCACCTATTTTTTAAACTGCAATGGTAAAAAATCCACCCATGCAATTTTCCTGAGAGCCCTTTCTGCATTTTTCAGCCTTATTATCTGTATAACAAAATTTATTTGAAGTCGATATCTTTTCTGGTTCTTGAGCTATGGACGACGAAAAAAATGTCGCGAACGTACGGACGTACGGACGTTCGAACGTACGTACACACGCACACACGCACGCACAGACATCTTTCTAAAAATCTTTTATTTCGACTCTAGGGGCCTTGAAACGTCGAAAAATGTCAAAATTTTCAATTTGACAAATCGGACCTATTACAATAACTTCCTATGGGAAGTTAAAAATTGGTCAAGTCGAATAATTTATAGTGCGTTCAAAATTGCTTTAAACAAACGAACAATTCTTACATGTTCTAAAATTTTTATAAATTCGAAAAAAAAATATAAAAATACTACTTAAAGTTGTTCAAACTATTTTTGTATTTAAAAAAATCGTTTTTAGAATTTATAACGATCATTGGAAAAATCCAATGGTCAGTTTTTTATACAAAATTTAAACAAAAAATACTACACAAAATTTATAAAAACTGATTTTGAATTCAGTATTCTCGAGAATAAATGAAAGCATTAGCTTTAAAATTGTTTGATTCTAAAAAATATCATTAAAAAATCTAATCGGATTTTCTTATAAGAAAAAAAAAAACCTTCCAAAACTCTTCTTACATTTTTTTCGACTAAATTTTTGCCGGAAAAAATATATGTTTGTTGAAATTACACGTACATATTTAATCGTATGCAAGATTGTTGTATAGTTGTCAACTTTAAGTTATTTAAAAAAAAAAAAAAAAATCTTAACAAAACACAAACGAACACCTAAAACAAAAACAAAAACAAAAACAACTAAAAAAAAAAAAGAATTTTTATTGCCATAAATATCTTAAAGCAGAGAAAAATATTGACTTTTAACTTTTTTTGTTTATCATCTATAAAATTCTGTTATTAATATTTCTCAAAACTGTTAAAAATATCGAAAAACGGGCACGAATTGGAAGTTATAAGTTTGAGTCGCATTCCAGTCTCTTTCTATTGTCATTGTTTTAATTATAGCGTTTAAGTTTTGTAATAAAAACAAACTTTTATAACATCGATGGTTGACAAACTTTCATTATTGTTTTCTGATAGTTTTTGATAGCTTTATTTCTTAATTCGTTGTGGTAACAAACCTAACATATCAAGGTTTTTGAGAAAAAATTATTGTTGAGAATTTACCAGATAGTTAAAACCACGAAACGTTAAAAACTAAAGTTTGTCAAAACTTCAATTAATGTCAAATAAAGGCTTATAATTCATCATATAACTAACTGCAGATACATAAATGGTTTAAATGTATTTAAAAGATTAAGATTTGTGATTTGCAAATTCTTCATACAATTGTTTCTTACCAACTATAACTTATCTAACTTTGGCTATAAAAAGATTAATTTTTGTTTTTTTTTTGAACATATGTGTATGTAAGGAATTATATTTTAAAAAGCTGATTTAATTGAATAATTAAAAGTAAATATGTTAATTCAGGACATCTAAATTTTTGAATCCTTGAAAGTTAGTTAAGATTACTACAATCTTATGATATTATCAACTAAATATTTATAAATGTTTGAGTTGCTATTTATAAAGTTTGTACTCGTAAATTCGCTTCTTCACTTATTTCTATACCCTCTTGATGCCTTAGCCCCCATTATTTGAAATTTAACAAACATACCAACCAATGAAAAAAAGATTGTCATTTATTTATTTGCAAACATAGAACATTGTTTCCTTATTTCCTTAGTCAAATACTGTCAAATGTGACCTTCGTTCATGAAATTCAATCTATATATGTATGCATATTTATTGTTTCCTTCTTGTTTTTATTTAAAGATTTAAACAACTTAGTATATTAGCATTCGTTATTTATTTGCCTATAAATGTGCTCTGTTTTCTAATCGTGGAACATGAAGGTGGTTGATGAAATTTATTGCAGTTCTATGTAGATCGACAATGCATATAAATTGAATTTTATTTTTGCTTAGCCATTTTCAATTTTAACTTTATTTTTTTGTATCTAAATTGATTTCTATTTTAAGTAAAAGATACTAATGGGATTTCTTTTAAATTGAAAAAGTTCTTCTTTTTTGTCATTATTTTATGTCATAAATTTCTAGGGTAGATTAAAGCTGTTATATTCACACGATAAAAAGAAAAAGCTAAGTGTCAATTTCTATCCGGTTTGCGAAATTATTTCGCTTTCGTCGTTGTTCTGATGTCTAAAATTTAGCGTATAAAAATAATGATGGTGGTATGTTTTTTTTGTAAAAATTCGCAAAAGATTTTAATCCAAACATTTTCTCAAAATATGAACATTAAAATCAATTTTTGTCATTATATACATATATTTTATCTTATTCTTTTTATTTTTACAAAACATACACTATAAGACTTTAACCAGCAACCAACAGAATTTCTAAGTAATCTGGACTTGCAAAGCTTTCCTATGAACCAGTTTCATAATATTCAAGTTAATATACGTATGCTTTCCATCATTTGGCCAGATAACAAAAAGGCCAAAAACCAGAAGCATATTAACGATAAGATAATGGCTTTCACCGAAACACACGACTACTCATCATTGATTAAAAACATTTATATTTAATTTTATGGTGTCACAATTTGTGAGGAATTAGAATCTATTGACTTGCAACTTTGAACTTGTTTTTCAAAAGTTTTCCGCTTAATATTAATGAAGATGATAAATTTATAGTGTGAATATCATTCTGAATTTCCTTCTAAACATATTCCTACTGGTTCTTAAAAGTCTTTGCTCATACGTTTTCTTTTTTCATAATTCAACTATTGTTACTTCGAATTCGTGTTTGCATTTATTTCAAAAATATTTACTACAGAAGTTATTGTTATATCTAAACTATTAAAAGATATAACATCTTACGGACCAATATTGCTTACACAAATCATGCCAAAAGTTTTTTAAATATTGCTACTGAAAAGGCTCAGCAAAATAATAAAAAAAGAAGACTAACTCCTAACCATCAGTTTGAATTTATAATAAGACGTTCCACGATAAGCCAAGTACATCAAATTGTACGGATGTGTTGGAAAAAGCACTTGAAGAACGTATGCTGGGCTATGTTTTGAGATGTTCAAGATTAAGACAAGGTTTGGCACTTGAGACTTGAGCACAAACTGCATAGATACCTTCCCAGGCAGTACTACGAAATATTGGAATCATATGTTACTCCTTACAGTTGTACAACCAAAATTACTCCGAATAAAAGAAAATAGAAGTCAGTGTACTGCAAAAAAGTGTACTAGGACCAACATTTTATCTTTTATTGCAATATTGGTGGCAGGCAGACACGCTGCAAAGCCTACACAAAAATATGCTTTCGATCTTTATAGTATTTTGTGCAAAAATGGCGTTTCAAAAAAAATCGACGCATTTAAGTCTAACACCAAAAAATATTAATACTGTTAGAATTAAGAAAAACCGTTCAGAAAAGTACCTTAAGTACTCCAATACTGCTAAACACCTTGAAATAACTTTGGATGTAAACTATGGGGCTGAACCTATCAAAGAATTCCAAAGACGGTCTACCTTCAAATTGAAATGGTTATAGGAGTGATTTCAAAACACGCTGTATCACTTAATCAGCGACTTCAACGTCACACAAACTTCGCAATGTAGATTGTCTTTAAATGAACAAGACAATGTTCGGAGATTAAGAAGAACCAGGCCTTATGAGCTGATGGTCTAAAAGCTATGGAAAAGTATAAACTTCCCCTAAAGTTAATGATAAATTAGTAAAGAAAACTCATCTGTCGATCTTTCATAGATGGGTCCTGATTTAGTATCGTAGGAGTCCCACACTACTCGGTTACGATTCTTACCGATTGTCTTTTAAAAATTTCCATCCGATAGAAAGTTCAAAAGTTTACATTTCTTCATAAAACTTAAACTTTTTACTTGGGACTTAAATTTGCATTGTATCCTTTTTTAATTTCAAGATTTAAAATTTGTGTACACCCTCCAACTCGTTTCAAAGACCTTTAACTTTGGAAGGACATAGATTTCTAAAAAAACAAAACCCACTTTTAGAAATCTCTTTCTAAACTCAAAAATGGTATATTTTGTCTCTTTTAATAGCTTTCCATTAAGTTACCTAATCTTTTGTGTGAAATGATTTGTGTTTGTTTCATTTTAAGAAAATAATCCATTTCAATTTATAAATTCTAAAATATTTTCTAACACAAATCCTCTCATTTTGTTTCTTCAACTAGGTACTACAAAAAAGCTTCCCTTTCTTTTATTTTTAACCTTTTAAAAATAAACAAGTATTAATGGAGATAAAGGAAAACCAACCCTTTTCTTATTTGTTCTTTACTTTGTTTTGTTTTTTAATGTGAAACCACACATATAATCAAAACAGAATTAGGTAAATGGAGAAAAATGAAAATTCATTTTATTGTTACTTCGTGTTGCTAATGTTGTGTTGGATGTGAGGGGGTGGGTGTTAGGCGAGCAAGGATCCTTATGGAAGTCATCATCACCATATTTTTACTCTGACAATTCTACATACATAAATAAAGTGTGTATATGTATGTATATATTTAGCCTTCCTCAACGAATTCCAGAACAAAAAAAAACAAGAAATCCTTTTAACGATGTCATTATGTACACAAAGTAGTTATGTGCCATACCACATACATATTTCTATTCTACTCCTCTATACTCAACTTATATCCACGTGGTGCGTAGGTTTTGAAACTCAATGTCCAACATAAATGAGAACACCAACAGCTTCTAGATGTACGTACAACGTACAGTACATAAGATGAAGGTATCCTTTCTATCTACCTTCGTTTTGATTTAAGTCAACACTCAACATGTTGACCTTTTTATAATTTTCATGTCCTTCCTTCCACGCGAAACCAATTTTATGGAAAAAGGAGATGTTTCCATGTCCTTGTATTTTACCTACTTGTATGTATGTTATTTACCTACCTCTCTCTGTAGGTAATGTACCTACTCTTGTGCAACAGAAAATGTAGGTCAAATTAATTAACATACCTTTTACATTTAAAGTGATGGAAACAAAAATGTAGGAAGTTGCACTTTTTAAGTGACATGACTTATGATTTAACAGAGGACTCTTACAAAGTTGTACATAGCTTCATATATAATAACTTCCGAGGACAAAGACTACCACCAAAAAGTTGCAAGTGCATGTGTGTTTCATTGGTAATTTTTAAGTCTTCATACAATTTTGCTTCACAGGAATACATTTTTTAAGCTTAATGACAAAATTGTCTGTATTAATAATGTTCAAATATAAGGGTCCTTAGGCCTGCAAATGTGCAAGAGAACAATTATTTCTAGGCATTGACCAAGTTCTTATATTGAAACCTTATCCTGAAACATATCTTAATATTTCAATTTTCTATATTCGACTGATTTTCCAAAAAAATTTCTAGCCAATTATCTTCTAACGTAACCTAAGTGGGCGTGGCAAAAGCGATGTTTCAATTTTTCGAGAAATTTCAAAACATTTGCAAGCCATTTCTTTAATCGTTTTGTATGTGTTTTGTTAAAAAACTCAGGAAACTATGTATCGTAATTCTGCTAAAACACTGTAATAGTTTTCTTGATCACACTCACACTCACAATTACAATTTTTGTTTCAAATCACTTATTCAAAGTTGGTAAACAAAATTTAGGCCCCTATCCTTATGTCTTATCTTGAAATTAAATGTTTTAAACTTTGCATATGAACTTCTAAGATATATACTGAAATTTTTCTAATAAATCTAGAAATACTTTGGTATTCTTTCATCCTACTTAAGAGTTGAACACACTTTTGCCAATTTCGTTACAAGGCACTTTTCCAGTATAGCCTTTTACTTATTTTTTCTCTTTGGTTTTCATCTCTTCTATAGATTCAAAATTGTGTCAACTTTCTTGATCTTAAGTTGAGTGAATAGCCAAAACATGTTGTTAAGTCTAGCCTGAATAAGGTACTTGCAGAACGATATGAGATCAATTTTTAATGGAATAATCACGAATTTTTCACTTTTCTGAGGCCTAAATGGTCACTTAAAATGACTTTCTTTGAACAATTTATACCACACATAAACTCTTGTTTACTAAAAAGCTTGCTTATCGAAGGCCTTCTTTGTTCAACTTATTGGCAGCAGAAATGCTCCGCCCTGCATTTTTCAAAAGTCAGACAACAAAAGTATTGAATATTTTGGCAAAGTAATTTGGAAGATAGATGAGTTATAATAATACCAACTTTGAACTGCAAATATTTAATTCCATGTGATTCTCAAAAACCTAAAATTCAATTCAGTATTATACAATTCAGAAATATAGTCAAATGGTAACAAAATTATTTCCCTGATTGATTTATTTCTTTTTAAAGTAGGTACATAAACGCTTTTACAGGAAAAATCAGAAAAAAATTCATTAAAATTGATCTTACAAAGTTCTAAATGAAAAGACTAAAATGTGTAGCCTAGGAAATAGGTACTTGTAAGAGTTGATTTTGTCAAATTCCTTGAGCTTATAGAAAAACTAAACGTAGATTAAGAGGTTATAATATTTCAAATTTAAGCCTTAAACTTAGAGCTTATGGATATTGATCAAAGCGAATAAAAATACTCAAACCTTATCTACATCAAAAAATGTTCTAATAGCTTGTTCACTAGCCCGTAACACCATGAACACGTAACTTGTGTTTAAACACAAAAATAACACCTTCTATCTAATTTTAATCCAATCACACCCCCACGATTGATCTTGTTTTTTTTTTCAATTCATTATAAATCATTTCTCAAAACACTTGCTGATTTACTGACGTATGTATACTTGAAATAATATCAACAAACAATACAAATGAATATGAACAACACATTTGTTTCCCTCGAATTTGCAGTAAATATAAATTATTTATCATCACATATTCATCAGAAATTCTTACCTATTCTCATGAAGCGAAAGTAGCTAGATACTTTTCTGATACTTCTTCAAATCTTCGTCATTATTTGATAAGATTAGTCATATATCGCATAACCAATCTGAGAGGAAAAGAGGACTTATTTAAGAAACAATTAATTAAACTCACCTTTGGATCTAAAATGCTTCGCTCTAGACTATCCTCCCGCTTGCTTCCATTGCTTTGATGTTGTTGTTGTTGATTACTTGCCTCCAATCTTAATCGGGCACGTTCAACGCGTGCCAAAGTTGGACTATCAAGTATCGATGGTGTGCGACTTGGTGTCGATGGTTGATGTTGTGGTAGTGGTGGCGGCGTTTGGCCAGTATTGGGTTCTGTAGGAGTAACTAACATTTTGATGCTGCTACTCCTGCTTCTACTGGTGCTACTGGTACGGCTACCACTAGCAAAACTACTACTCGATGTGCTAATAATGATTGTGCTGTTTTATTTCTTTTTCTCAACTTCAAAAAATAAAAAACAAATAAAACGCAAAACTATTTCTCAACTTTGACTTTTTTTTTCTTTTTCTTTAAATCCTTTGATGATGTTTTCGAAAAAGGACTTCTTTCAATTGAATTACTCCGGAAATCACACTTTACACTATTGAACACAACACTGGTAATCCACTAGCACATAAAGGAAATCTATAAATTTGCTTCCTTTAATCCTCTTTATATTTTTTTTTCTTTCTTTTACAAATAAACAGAAAAAGGACTTGATTTCGACGAAAAAGTTTCGATGTAATTTTTGTTTTCGTTTTGTTTTTACCCAAAATTCGATTAGTCTCAGTAGAAGAAGAAGAATGTAGCTAATTTAATATTCAACTGGCGTTTCTTGTTGGTATTTTTGGCGTCTAACATCCTGTTTGATTTTTCTCCCAAAAAAAAACAAAAAACAGAAAAGGATTGAGAGGATAGATTTTGTACACGAAGGGATTCCAAAGAAATTTTGAAAACAATATTTTTATTTTTTTTTGTTTCTTGAAAAACGATTTTTCCTTTAAAATAATTTTTGAAAGTTGATGAATTTTTGAAAACTAAAGGAACAAACGTTGAATTTCATACAAAAGTATCCACACCGTGACCGAACCGTTACCACGTCGAGTTATTTTCGGACTAAAACAATCTCATCAGCTGTGAAAAGTATCTACCATGCATCGTGGTTGCTTTTGGTTGCGCCGATAAAAATGACGTCAGCTTACAACTCATACAAATTCCCCTTTACAGTTATTCATATCAGAAACATGGGATTTCCTGTGGCTGAATAGCTGATAATACAGCTGAATTGATTGAACATCAAACATGTTTGAGATAGAGTATCTTTTGGTTGATATTTTGTTGTGGTTTGATTGTTTTTGTTTGACTGACGAAGAACAAGAAAGAAGTATCTTTTTGTGTTGTTATACGAGTTTCGAATTCGAGTATTCTTGTGTTGTGTGTTAAATGGCTTGCAAGAAGAAGTTAAACTTTTGTTCTTTAAAAACTTGAATTGAATTGAAGTTTCTAGGTGTAGATGTGCATGTGTGTAAAAGAAAAAGCAAATGATGGCTTGGAACTGGAAGATGTACTACCAATCTTTTTGTTTTGTTTCTATTCTTTTACAACTTACTGAATGTCTTCTATTTTCTGTTAGCTGTTGTTCTTAAAATAGGTCAACATTCAACAATTAAATATTATATAAAATAAGACCAACAGAAGAAATAGGGTAACATAAAACTTTTGCATATTTAGGCCTAACATTTTTTGTCATGATGTTGTGTGATAATAAAATAAAAGACAAATTGAGATATGGAAATTAATTGTAAGATGAGGGTCAGTATAAAAGATTTTTTTATCTTTTTGCTGACAGTTATAAGTTATAAGAAGAATTATTTTGGGATACAGCGAACATTTTAAAGATGGATTAAGGTTTTACCGGAAACTGGTTTGGAAGATTGTTAAAAAAGTTGGGAATGGCGATGGCGTTACTATAGGTATATAAAGGTTAAGGAACGAGTGGAATGACATTCTGCTGATGTAACGGTTGAAGGTGTTTTGTTGTTTTTGGTTGGCTTGTTAGCTGTGGTGGTGATAAGTCAAAGAAGGTGATTTACCTCTTTTTCTGTCATTTTCTTTTAATTTTTTGTTCTTTTTCTTTTATTAAATATCTTCTTCTTTTTATTGGAAGGAGTTATAAATAAAGTAACTCTATTTAAATTAATTTTATGGCATGACCAGTTCGATGTTTAGATTTTTAGGCAAATAGGCAGTTGAGACCTATCAAAATAATTTAGTTAAAGAATTTGAAAGAGAATCTCTATTTTCTTTAATAATTTTCAGAAAAAGTGACTTTTGGAAATGATTTGGTTCTTTATAAAATATAATCCGAAAAAGCTTTGAAAAACCAGGAATTGGAGTTTTTAAAAAAACACATTAATAAGGAAAACTTAACAAAAGACCAAACATTTTTCAAAAATGTTTTCCATGAATACCTTTAAATTTCAGATGCTTACCTATTTTTATTTCAATTGTATGAAGTTTTCTTCCAACCTTGGCTCGAGAGGTGGCATATAAAAATGAATTTGTACATAATGTAAGTTGTTGCTTTTTTAAAAACAAATCTTAATGTTTGTACGTGAGCTAAAGTCTTGATTTTGGTATTCATATCATGGTGTATATATTTTCAGAAGGTGGTTTTTATATCCAGACATATGTAGGTACTTACTAGGCTGTTTTTTGAAAAAAAATTGTGAAATTGTATTTCAATTTTTGCTAAAACCTTAACCCCCGTATTTATAAAGAAAATATACATAAAATTAGTTATTTCAGCTCCCGTGATTAGGAAAACTACACCATGGAATAAGAATTTTCCGAACTCACACTAAAGGCAGTTGCCTATACCGTTCCATTTGAGTCCGGAATATTTGTATTCCGTTGTGTAGTTTTCCTAAACACGGGATCTGAAATGATTAATTTTAACTATGTTTTCTTTATAAATACGGGTATAAGAGTTTAATTTATTAGCGACCATATTTTTGAGTTTTTTCAAAACAAGTTTCATGCAAAAACTAGATTTAAAGAAGTGTCGAGGTCCGAGTTTTTCAAAAATTTGTTTTAGATGTCAAACAAACCAAAACACTTAAAACTCGAAACCATAAATTCAACAATATGAACGAAGTACTTAAATGATTACTAAAATTAAATTCATTTTAAAAAAATAAAAAACAAATAAATAAATATTTGTTGAAACTTATCACGATTTTCTTTATTTTCAGAAAAAAATCTATAAAAAGTCTATACAAAATCAAGATACGTGGGTAAGTGTATAAAAATAAATAAATCGTTTAATTATTAAGTTAGTGTTCTTGAGTAAAATTTAACGAAACATTTTTAATTTTAAAAATTAAAAGTCAAATGATTTGTTGTTTAGAAGAAAATACATAATTTAAGTTTTTCGCATACTTAGATGAATTTTGATTTCAAAATTCAGGTATGTACATATATGTATGTCAGGTCTATTTAAATATTTAAATTTCATCAGTAGATTAAAAGGTGTCCCTGAACTGCCTTGCTTGAGTATCGAATAGGAATAAATGTTAGTGTATTTATTTTCTAGAATTCTAATCTTTCATAATTTTCCTTTTGACAATCTGAAAGATTTTGTGAAAAATATTCTATTGTATGCGGATAAGATAATGTTTCAGGCTGGTAGTCCTGCCATGCGCTATAAACTATCATTAATAAAATCAGTATAGCTTTTGTCAAATATGGAACTTAGATGTAAACTTAGACAAGTTTGAAATCGTTATTTTTAAAAATGGTGGCAGAAGTAAACCTGCAGTTAATGGTTCTTTATGATGCAAAAATAAGATGAACAATTCGGGAGCGGGTCGAAATGCTGTATTTTGAAATACAGTATGGTCAAAATTCTGTATGAGACTTAACGATACGATGGTCATAATACTGTATGGTTGATATTCTGTATTTAAAAATACTGTACATTTAAAATACTGTGTCTTAAAACGCTGTATTGTCAAAATACTGTATCTCATAATACTGTATATTAGTAGGTAAGTAAGTAGTAAGTAAGTAAGTATCAATTAGTTTGGTGCAATTGTTTAAGCAATTGTTGATTATGGTAGGAACAAATCATGTACAAATGTGAGCGAGGTACAAATTAAGAAGAAGAAAATGAGAAAGAGAAAATAAGAAGAAGATACCATTTATATTGTTTGTGTTTTTATTATTTCAAAGACTTATGAAATTATCATAGGTACATAATATGATATTGTTCATGGGAAGTAAACTAGAACATTATGTTAATGAAAAATTATTATGATGTTTTCTTAAAAAAAGTATTCTGTTTTCAAAATTATGTATTTTAAAATGCTGTTAATAAGGCTAAACAATAAAAATCGTTTTGATAATGTAAAAAAGTGCTCATTTTTTTACATTGTCAAAACGATTTTTAATTTCAGCCTTATTGACAGCATTTTGAAACACATCATTTTGAGATACAGTATTATGATCCATACAGTATTTCGACCCCAACCCGAACAAATCAGTGCAAGTACTTGTAAATAATGTTTTAATCTGACGAAAAAACAACTTCAAAATCAGCATCCCTTTACCAGGTCTATCTATTGGAAATGCAACCAAATCATATTAAGGATACAAAATTAAGCTTTCAGTTTGTTAACGACAAGACAAATTTGTATCTCATTCAATAACGAAACCTTAAACGATCAAAACACCATTGCAAACTTTTTCGCCACTTTGTTCAAACTATCTTTTGACGATAACTCTTCTGTTTCTAATTCGTTCTTCTTTAGTTATTTACAACAATTTTCTCTTGGCCTGTTTCTCCTTTGTATTGTGGACCCACATCTTGTGCTAATTAAATTAAATCAACTTCATGGCGAATTTAGTCCTGGTCCTGATGGTTTTCCTGCCACTTTTCTAAAAAAAATGTTCTACACCCTTTTTCTTCCTCTCCAAAAATCTTCAGTCTATCAATCAGCTAATGTGAATTTCTTCGGATTTGGAAATCCTTATTTATAATCCCAGTACACAAAAAGGGCTCGAAGGCAGATGTTAACAAATATCGACCCATATATGTATATACCTAAGGTTTTTGAAGGTATTTTATATGAAACTTTCAGCTTCCACTGCAAAGCTCTTTAGTCTCCTAGAAAGCATGGTTTTGTTAAATGCAGGTCTACAACCATTAACCTCGTCGAATTTTTGTCTTTCAACCTCTCTGCCTTAGAAAAAAGTTACGAAGTCGATGTTATTCCAACAGATTTTAATCATTTTACAAAATCTCCCATAGACTTATACTCTTCAAATTGTCCTTTCTTGGCTTTTATAAAACGAATTTCCTCTAACCTTGAAAATCGACATTACAGCGTTTTTTGCAGATCTGTCATACACCTTTGGTGTTCCCCAGGAAAGCAACCTAGCCCTTTTTTTGACCATTCTTACAACCAACGGTCTTGACATCATTCTCAAAAGTTATACGTTGGTCCAAAAAATGTTCTGACCCCTATGTAACACGCGTCGAGAAGCATCCAACGTCATTTCCTTTCGGTTTGCTTTTCATGTTTAACCTTCGTACATTACTTTTATTCTTCCTCCCTAGGTTGATCACCTGAAACTTCTCCACTTGTAACCCGTTGGAAGAACGTAGGAAAATTTCAGGCATTATTCCTATTTATCGACTCCTTTCTGATTCAGTTGGAAAATGGGTTTACTAAAATCATATTCTACTAATTTGTCTTATTAAGTTTTAAGGGGATTGGTTGAAGAAAAACTTTTCCCATCCTGAACTTTAACTAGTTTTAGGATTTAAGAGACAAACTGTTCAAAAACCATCAGTGAAACGGTTCTTCTCGAAGGGTTAGTACGCATACACTAATTCCGGGTCTTGCCCTTAAAACTTATCTTCATAAACATACGACTCCAATTTCCAATAAAATTTCTAAATGTCCGTCTTCCATCAGCTAGGTAATCTAAAACCACCTTGCTTAAGCTTCAAAATGAATTTTCCTTTGTCTAACTGACCGAGTTGAATAGGTTTCTTCTTGCACCTTCACCCACCTTCTCACCTTGTCTTTCCAAAATCCAAAATTATTTGAATTCCTTTTAATACAAACGAATTTCAAATAAATGTTCTTATAGGTATCTAACTCCTACGAGTACCTGTTTGAAGTGTTCCCTGCCCGCCATATATCAGGGCCAGCGGCCAGTACGTAAACGAGAAGTGACGGTGAATGGCGTATAGAAGTGTGTGCTGTGCGCGTGTGCATTGTGCATACGACATAGACGCGTTCAATGCGAACTGTCATTCAATAGCTTACGTTGCACTTGCCTTCCTTATAGTGACACTATAGCTCTCGCTCTCTTTCTTATCTTTCAGTGTCAGGCTTTGTTTAGACTACAAAACGAACCTATGTCAATGCCTCTGGCGACTCCTGTACGAGCATTGCACTTGTACATTGAACCCCGACCGCACCGCCATCCACCGACGACCGACCGACGACGACGCGACGACCAACCAAACCAGTCAAGCCAACACGAAGCATAATCTTCTAGCGACACACTACACTATACACAACATACTCGTAGCAACAGCAACGTAGCGTAGCGTATGCAGATGGGATTGTGCGGGACTGTGGACTGATGGCAAAGCAGAACCTTGAATTTATGCGGTTCCACTACTGAGAGCAGGAAAAATATTTTTATCTTGGTCTTGGCTGCCTGTTGGCTCTTAGTCTTGGCTCTTTCCCCAACTCTGGGATCCAACTAGAACACAAAATAAACAACAACCAGATATCTTAGAGATGCATAAATATAGTGACTTGTGCTATTAAAGTGATAGTGTGTTTACAGTGCTAGAAACTGTATCTAGTTTCTTTTGAATGTTGCACTTGCACGACACATTGGCGCCATTGATTTTCATTTTTTCAAACTCCTTCAAGTGTTTGGTTTGAGTTTCCTCCATACGCCAGCCGCTACGAAGTGAAGCCGGGCAGTGTCAACTGTCAGAGTCGGAGTCATCGTTGCTGTCATTTTCTTGACACTTTGCGCTGGTCGGTCCTAACTTTGGCGCTGCAATCGTTTAAAACAAACAATTTAAATATTGGCACAGAGGCCAGAGAAGTCTGTGTGTAAAATGTAATTTCGCTGTTCGCTGCCCTAAGAGGAGCAAGCAAAGACGAAGGCGGATGCCAGTGGCCGTTCGGGCCGTTTGGGTCGTTGATGTCGCCCCACCATTCTCTACCGCGCCAATTCAATTGAATACATGAAATGGATTGGAGCTTATGTGATTCATGATGAAGTGTGGTTTTTTATTTTGGTATGGCACCACCGACCGCTTCTTCAATGGAGTCACCATCAATGTGTCAATTGACGGTAATGACATTTGTTTTGTTGCTGCTTATTCGAGACTGATGGTGATGTAATGATGTGATGGCGGGTTGATGAAAAGTTTTGCGGTAGGTATATTACCTTAAAGAAACGCCAGAGAAAACTGGGTGATTCAACACCCAACCACCAGCACCACGGGCAGACGTGCTTGCTGCTTGATCTCAAGTGTCAAATACATTTATTTCCCGGTTTTTCTTACTTTTTCGTTGGCAATTGGCCCACTTTTTCTTCTGTTTCTGCTTCTGCTGTGGGGTGGCTGTGTGTCATGTCGAGTCGATTGGTCAGGGATGCTTTTAGCATATGTTTTGAT
Organism: Eupeodes luniger; assembly: GCA_951509635.1. Taxonomy (NCBI): domain Eukaryota; kingdom Metazoa; phylum Arthropoda; class Insecta; order Diptera; family Syrphidae; genus Eupeodes; species Eupeodes luniger. The sequence goes on along the minus strand of OX608073.1, from coordinate 120,061,893 downwards.
ATTCATTAGGTGTCTTTTTTTAAATTTCGGATTTGAATTAAAGATTCAAGAGCAAATTAAACAGCAACAGAAAAATGAGTCATATTATTATTATTGTGAATAATTATAGGAAGTGATGAGAAGAGACGATATTCTTTAGCGATTTTTGATATTTTTACTTTTGCGATGATTCTGCCTGGATGTATTTTTAAATTGTTAATTTATAAATTTTTCTCAAAAAAAAAGTTATTGCGTTGTTTTATATTTTCATTCATAAAATGAATTTTGTTATTCGATGTTAAAGTTTCGTTGATCCCGCATAAAATTTGTTTTTTCTTCTTGAGGATGATGAAAGTCTCGAAAGATTGAAAAAGATCATAAAAGAGATTGTGGTACATAAGAATTCTTTTATTAAGATTTGGAATGACTTTGAATAATTTTGAAGAAAAAGCTAAACTGCAAACTATGTGATACAATTCTATTGCGCGGAAGAATCTTAAGGATGAATGATTGTATAAGAAACAATATAAATCGTGACTTTGGATCTTCGAATCGAAAACTCAATTTGATAATAGAACAAGGGCGGTCCAGACTTTTAATTAGGAGGGGGGAAGGGTGGTTCACGCACTTCACTTAAAAACAAAGGCGCAAAATTTTAGACGATTTAGTACGATGTTAAATCATTTTTAGTATGATACTAGGTTAAAAAAAGGATTTTGATAATTTTAAACGAGTTTAGTATCGTACTATCTTCTTAACATTTTACTAAAGTTAAAATCACCAAATGGCTACTTTATCTTTTTAGTATCGTACTAAATCTGTATGACATATGTCATTTTTCTCAAATGTGACAGTGTTTTAAAATTGATAAATTGTGAAATAAAATTTATTTATAGATATCATAAAAAGTAAATTAATTTAAAATGTTTTCGGAGGAAGAAGATTTTGAAATGTTTGAGGATTCAGTGTTGTGTAGGAAAGTTAAAAGTTTTAAAACTCGAGCAAATCCTCTTGAAGAGCTGGACGATGGTGAATTTTACTCCAGGTATATTTTTGATAAAATAAAAATAAATAAAAAAATAATAAGGTACATATGTTTTTTTTGTACATTACATTACATTTCACACTACTCGGCACATAAATGTACAGAGTAGAGAACACAGCACCTTGAGCGACAAGACTATATAAGTCGATAACAACACAAGACATTAATACAAGACAGAAGGACAGAGGAGAAAGAAGAACGAACAGTTAGAAAGAACACATGACAACAGCACGCGGTAGGTTTCGAGTCGGTCCCCCATCTGACTACTAACTGCGCTCACTGATGCTTGATTTCGGTGATCGATGGGAACCGATATTTGCTCCACAATCTGTCATTATTTAGATGTGTTCATGGTTTTTTTTTTAATAAAATGGGTTTAGCATGATACTAGTTAGCAAAACAATAAAAAGTGTTTAAAATTAGTGAAAAGTTAGTAGATTACTATGTATTTAGTAAATTGTTAACTAGTATCGTGCTAAGGCCTTAATAATAGGTTGTTTAAAATTTTGCGCCAAAATGTTTAGTTCTTGAATGTATGGATTGATTTATGGGTAGATTTAGGTACCGTAACAAATCAAATAAAAAAAGAGGCGACCCACACTGATAACTTCCCATCCCGTCTGTCGATTTGTCTTGCTTAAAAGTTTGTAGGTTTTTGTATTATGTTAAAAAAGTTGCCAGTTGAATTATTCTTACAAATTTTAAAATTACCAACAATATTTTTCATATAATGAAATAGTTTGATTTCAAAATTTAGTTTTGTTAAATAGATTTTTAGACGAAAACATATTTTTACCAATTTTAGCAGCATTTCTTAAAATTTTGTATTTCTTATATGAACAAATACAGATTGGATGAATGAAATTAATTTGAGAGATATCGAGAACCGAACATCAATTTTTACCAAATTTGCGTACTATTATTTATAGATTTTATTTTTTTTATGAAAAAACGGACTGTTGTATTTTTATAAAAAAATTACTGAATATCGAAAACAATGTTTTCTGTGAAATAAAATAAGTTTGAAGCCAATTCTTTTAATTTTTGAAAAGCTATTTGAGTCGAAAGTAAATTTTTACCAAGTTTTAGTATTGTTTTTCTTTAGGTTTTTATTTTTTGTAAAAAAAATGTCAATTCGATTTTTCTCAAAATTTTACGGAATGTTGACAACAATATTTTTTAAAAGATAAAAGTAGTTTAAAGCCGATATCCCAAAGTTTTGAACAGATATTTTGGTCGAAAATCAATTTTTACCAACTTTGAGTAATGTTTTTTTAGGTTTTTATTTTTTATAAGAAAAACTGTCAATTTGATTTTTTTCAAAATTTTACCAGGTGTTGAAAACGTTATTCTTCGTTGCACAAAATTGTTTTGGAGGTAAAATCATTTTTTATTCGTAAAATTTTCGAGGTCACAATATTTTTTTCAGTTTTTTTGATTTATAAAAAAAAACGTTAATTGGATTTTTATCCAAAAATATACTTGTTTGGTATCAGTTTACAATATATAGTATAAAACTTAATTCAAGTCTCTAGCGTTATTGGTTCGTGAGATACTTAGGTTTAACCAAAATGTTCACCTTTTTATTAAACTGCTAACTTCTTGAGAGCCATTTCTGCATCTTTCTGCAATATTATGTGTGGCACTCACAAATTACACGTTACAAAATTGTTTCTCACTTCAGTTTTCGAGAGATTTAATCCTTTCGGGACGGGAGTGGGACATTGACATATAAATATTCTTTGTTCTGTACCACTCTCGTACCGAAAGGGTTAAAGCTTTTATATAAAACTGTCACTTTCGCTGTTTTTGAGACAGTAATTATATTTTTCAAATTCATGTCCAAATCTCAATTTTAGAGCATCCAAGGCAAATTCACCTCAAAAAGCATATTTCTTCAATTTATTAAGATCTTAAAAGTTTTTGTATTTAATAGATAATCAATTTTGAAAGAAATAAACGCTTTAGGGAAGTCTCATACTCTTAATGTGCATTAAATAAAATAAGATGGAATTGAAGACGAGTTTCAGGAATTAAAATATAACTTAATATCAAATTGGCTCTCTTTTATTCAACGTTTTTTCTTAAGAACTTTTTTTGAGAAAATATCTTATACAAATAATTTTAAGCGTTACTAAAGTTTTTTTTTTCAAATTTTAAATTTTGTGAAAACAAAGATTTTGGTTTTCTTTGCAGGACAAACCACTTTTTGTTTTAAATAACTAACAAATCTCTTGATGAAAGCTTTGCTGAAACAACTTAGTTTTATGAGCTGTATGGCATAAATTACCCCCCCCCCCCCTGAATCGTCCATTGGTTAAAAGCTTCATAATGAGGACAAATTTAAAATCTCGCTCAAAGAGTTTAAAGTAGACTAAAACCGTAAACCATTCAGCGGATTTTAAAGTACTAAGAAATCTATAACCTGTAACAAGATCGTTCCATTTTTTTCCAGACGATTCTGAAATGGGCTCATCTTTTACGTTGTCTTTTATTGGACAAGAACCATCTGTAGCTACTCGGGTAGCCTCTTTTTTGGACCGATAGTTCGTTGGAGACCTGGCTGATCTGCATTTCCAAGATGCTTTGAGGCCAAGTCGCTCCGACCAAGGGTTGAAAAACCATCTAGGTATCATTATAGTATCTCCATCAATACCTCAAATCCCGAGGTGTCAAAGTTGACTCATATGTATACAACTAACTATTTACTTTGGAAAATTAATATGGCTACAAAGTTTAACATGTCCACCAAAAACAATTCTTTGGTTCGACATTCATAGTATTTTACGTTTACGTAACATCAGAAGGTACCGAGTGAAGAAATTGATGACTGTATAATTTTCTAAAGCTTTGCCAAAAGGTATCAAGGTAACAGGTCAATAGCACAATTCCATCTAACAAATTTTATGGCAGTTATGTATAGAATAAAGTGGTTTAAGTGTGTAAGCTTCTGTAAAGTTGATTTGAACAAAAACGTTCTAAATTATGTTTTCAATACCTTTTCAAACCTCGTAAACTTCACTTATGGTTAGGGCTTTAGGTGTAGATAGAAATATCGAATTTAACATTTTATTATATTTGGACCTTATGGCAAAATATTAACGAAATTATTAATCATGAAGATTTAAGACGCCCTGTCCAGAAAGTCTTTAAATCCACCCTGACATAACAGAAGAAAGAGGCTGCAGAGACATCTAGCCAGAAGCTAGTTCTCACAAAGCTGTAGCACCATCTCAAGCAACTTTGTAATTTTTGGTTAAGATAAGAGGGTGACTTAATGATGTGTTTATTTTTCCAAGGGAAGCCATCCTTATTTGTCTCCAAACATAACAGTCAGCCCTTTCCTAAGAAAACATTTACTTTTTTGACGATAAATATGGAAGATCGATTAGGATCATTTTCTCAACTAAACTTAAAGCACTTTTCGTGACAAGACATGACAGTCCTAGGGACTAACCATCACGCCACGGCTTGTACTTCTAAGATGTGCATTATGCGATTTTCGTGCCAATTTCCACGGAAATAATTCGACTTCTTTATTAACGAGATTCTGATTTGTTGGACCACTGATAAATGGATCATTGTGTAAGCTTGATGTTATTTTTTTCTTTCTTGTATACAAGTTTCTATAAAATGACATTTCCTTTTGTTACATTTCTGTTAAGCTTCCCATCAATATTACCTAAAAAATATCAAGGTATCGAATAATAAGGTTCTAATACGATCTTTTCGTAGGTAAATATTCCTTACTTGCCAATAGTTGATAAAACAAAAATCAGCAATGAACAGAGTAGTCATCAAAAATTCCCATTGTAGCTTTTTTGAACTCTTAATAATAATTCATTGGTTGCTTAAACCACCCACCACTGTTTAAAAATGAAAAATATGATAAGTCAAAATTGTTCTTTTTATTATCGCTAGAAGTATGCAAATTTAAATTATTCTATCACTGATATGTGACTGCTCGTTAGGAGTTGAGTTAAAGCTTTTATTTAAGAGTAGCATCATTGAAAGTTCAAATTTTTAATTTAAAAATATTTCACATGAATAAATATAAAGCTAATAATCTACTTACTGATATTGAATGAAAATATCTTACGACTTGAAATGTTTCTCTTTTTTGACAGAAGCTTTCTTTCCGTTTTATAATAATTGGATTTTGGTGTTAGAAAACATGAGTTTTATTTCCAGGTATTTTGAAGTTCCCTAGTATTGGAAAAATAAAATAAATATAGTTTTCTTTTTATAATTTTCAACTCGAAGGTAAAATGAAGAATTGTTTGACTCACAAAGCATGTCTTTGAGTTTTTGTTGTCAGGTTTGAGATAATCGCAAAAATAGGTTATTTTAGATATCATGCATAATCTGCAAAAATATTTATTTAAATAAGAAATCAGTGGTCAGAAATCTAAAATCAGTTTGTTACCTTAAACTGTTCTTAAAGATTGACTAATATGGTTACGATTTAATAACCAATCAAATTTCTGAATATTTTTAAGTAATACAGGGTTATCCAGTTTTCGGTTTCAAAAGTAAACATAAATAAAACACGCATACATTATTATTGTTCTAGATATTTCTTTGTATTATAAAGTTTGAACGTTGATTTTATCTGTGAAACACTACATCATTTAAATGACCACCACGCAAATTGTTGCAAGCATTGATTCTATTGAGGAAATTTTCGAGCATTTTTGAAACATATTAGGCGGTATCTCAGTCATAACTTAAAGTAGTCCCACAAAAATCGTGTAAATTGCATGATCTTGGTGGCCAGTTGATATTGCCACGAGGAGAAATTACACGGCCAGAAAATGTATCTTGCAATAACTCCATATTCGCTAGAGTTGTGTGGCATGTATCACCATCTTGTAGAAACCACATATTCTCCAAGTCGTATTCCATAACGCTCAGTCCTTCCATCGTCCTTTTCGAAGAAGTAAGGTCCAATCACACCTTCGTACCACAGAGCGTACCAAATAGTGACTTTTTGTGGATGTAATGGCCTCTCTTCGATTACTTGGAGATTCTCAGAACCCCAAATACGACAATTATGTTTATTGACATACCCACCGAGTGAGAAATGTGCTTCGTCGTTGAAGAAAATTTCGTTCGAAAAATCGACGGATATTACTACCCTTATTATGCAGACACCGTGTGAGCACTAGGAAAATGAGAGAGGGTTTGAAAGGAGATGTCGGTGCACATTGGTTTTGAATATTGCAATGACTAGGAAAAACAGAGTGTGGTAAGGCATTCCACATTCGCATAGTACGGCTAAAGAACGAATCTCTGTATTTGACAGTACAGCCGAAGTTGGACAAGAGGGTATACTGATGAGCATTCCTAGAAGCGCGAGTATTACGGTTGAACTGTTTAAGGGGAGGAATGCAGCTGGCTATTTCCCTAGAGCTTGCGTAGTTGGACGTCGAATTCGAGCTTTACACTTTTGAAACCTCAAAATAGATAACCCGTTGCATCAATAGAAATGGTTTGTGTATTTGAATGAAATAATCGAATGCAAAAACCATTGCTTTCGATAAGTTTGTTTTCCAGTATTATATACTTTTTGGGATGAGCTGTTTTAGGATAAGCTACCATACGGAAAATTTATGTGAGTTGCCCATACCTCAGGGACACCTCACACCCGAACAAAAACTCATCCCAAGTGAAACATTGAATGTGGTATTTAAAGTAAGTTCCACGGTGGAATATATTATTTGTGTAAAACCACTAGATTGGTAACTGTATGGTTTTAATAGCCTGAAAAGTGAAAATGTTAAATGAAGCTAGAGTTTCCATAGAACTAGTTCTGTAACTTTATAAAAGGCTCCAGCTTCAGATATAAAATTAATCGTGAAGTTTTTAACAAAATTGGGTTTACCTAAATTTTCGCAAGGGGACGATAGTAATTTTGGAAATCTATACGAGAACACCCATAACTGATGGATGATCCCCGATGCTATTTGATACTTGTTAAAATTAATTCGCATTTAAGATGACATACTTTTTTGTGAAGATCCCACATGAAGAGTATGATGCTATTTAAGGCATTTAAATAACTTAAAGCTATAGTTATTGCCACATTTAACTGTTAAGTGTCTTTTAGGTCCTTTTGGTCTATCTTGTGGTTCACTTTATATTATTTTCGCACACCTCACTGTAAAAAAGAGGTATCATATTGACATTGCAAACCAAGCTCCTCGAAACCATATGCGTCTATCTCAAATAAAGATTATTTCAGCAGCCATTCCATGACATTCTCAACCTTGTTCAAGGTTAACAAATACTCACACTTTGCCTGATAGCACATTGACAGATATATAAAACAATATATACAAAAATGTGCCTCTAATTTATAAACAAATTTGAGTTAAAAACAATTTTGTATTGTCTCAGGCGCTTGAAATTGTACGACCAAAAATACGAAAAATAATAAAATATTTTATCAGCTAAAACTGATTTTATTGTCAAATATAAACATTTAACATTTATATAGGCTTATATTCACCTGTTTCTATAGGTAATTTACTTCTTTAATAAAGTAAAGAATTGAATCAAAATTTTTGTCTTAAATTTTAATTCAGTTTAAGCTTTGGTAGAGTATAAAAGGATGGAAATAGGGTGTTTTTCGACACAATCAATTTGTTCACAAGAAGAATAAGATGGCAGGAAAACTTAACTTAACGTTGGTATTGTTAGTGCTTATGGCAGTAATTGTTGCTTCCCAAGGTCCACCAAGGATTGCACCTGGGCCACCAGGGGGTCGACCATGGGGTCCACCAGGAGGTCTATGGGGTCCACCAGGGGATCGGCCAGAGGGTCCACAAGGACCACCAAGGGATCCACTGGGACCACCAAGGGGTGCACAAGGGCCACCATGTGGTGCACCAGGGCAAGGTAGAGGACGTGGTCCACCAAATCCAAATCCTCCTGCAGGTCCACGTCCTCTACCTTGCCCTGGTGCACCACATGGTGGCCCTTGTGCACCCCTTGGTGGTCCCAGTGGATCCCTTGGTGGTCCTTGTGGACCCTCTGGCCGATCCCCTGGTGGACCCCATAGACCTCCTGGTGGACCCCATGGTCGACCCCCTGGTGGCCCAGGTGCAATCCTTGGTGGACCTTGGGAAGCAACAATTACTGCCATAAGCACTAACAATACCAACGTTAAGTTAAGTTTTCCTGCCATCTTATTCTTCTTGTGAACAAATTGATTGTGTCGAAAAACACCCTATTTCCATCCTTTTATACTCTACCAAAGCTTAAACTGAATTAAAATTTAAGACAAAAATTTTGATTCAATTCTTTACTTTATTAAAGAAGTAAATTACCTATAGAAACAGGTGAATATAAGCCTATATAAATGTTAAATGTTTATATTTGACAATAAAATCAGTTTTAGCTGATAAAATATTTTATTATTTTTCGTATTTTTGGTCGTACAATTTCAAGCGCCTGAGACAATACAAAATTGTTTTTAACTCAAATTTGTTTATAAATTAGAGGCACATTTTTGTATTTATTGTTTTATATATCTGTCAATGTGCTATCAGGCAAAGTGTGAGTATTTGTTAACCTTGAACAAGGTTGAGAATGTCATGGAATGGCTGCTGAAATAATCTTTATTTGAGATAGACGCATATGGTTTCGAGGAGCTTGGTTTGCAATGTCAATATGATACCTCTTTTTTACAGTGAGGTGTGCGAAAATAATATAAAGTGAACCACAAGATAGACCAAAAGGACCTAAAAGACACTTAACAGTTAAATGTGGCAATAACTATAGCTTTAAGTTATTTAAATGCCTTAAATAGCATCATACTCTTCATGTGGGATCTTCACAAAAAAGTATGTCATCTTAAATGCGAATTAATTTTAACAAGTATCAAATAGCATCGGGGATCATCCATCAGTTATGGGTGTTCTCGTATAGATTTCCAAAATTACTATCGTCCCCTTGCGAAAATTTAGGTAAACCCAATTTTGTTAAAAACTTCACGATTAATTTTATATCTGAAGCTGGAGCCTTTTATAAAGTTACAGAACTAGTTCTATGGAAACTCTAGCTTCATTTAACATTTTCACTTTTCAGGCTATTAAAACCATACAGTTACCAATCTAGTGGTTTTACACAAATAATATATTCCACCGTGGAACTTACTTTAAATACCACATTCAATGTTTCACTTGGGATGAGTTTTTGTTCGGGTGTGAGGTGTCCCTGAGGTATGGGCAACTCACATAAATTTTCCGTATGGTAGCTTATCCTAAAACAGCTCATCCCAAAAAGTATATAATACTGGAAAACAAACTTATCGAAAGCAATGGTTTTTGCATTCGATTATTTCATTCAAATACACAAACCATTTCTATTGATGCAACGGGTTATCTATTTTGAGGTTTCAAAAGTGTAAAGCTCGAATTCGACGTCCAACTACGCAAGCTCTAGGGAAATAGCCAGCTGCATTCCTCCCCTTAAACAGTTCAACCGTAATACTCGCGCTTCTAGGAATGCTCATCAGTATACCCTCTTGTCCAACTTCGGCTGTACTGTCAAATACAGAGATTCGTTCTTTAGCCGTACTATGCGAATGTGGAATGCCTTACCACACTCTGTTTTTCCTAGTCATTGCAATATTCAAAACCAATGTGCACCGACATCTCCTTTCAAACCCTCTCTCATTTTCCTAGTGCTCACACGGTGTCTGCATAATAAGGGTAGTAATATCCGTCGATTTTTCGAACGAAATTTTCTTCAACGACGAAGCACATTTCTCACTCGGTGGGTATGTCAATAAACATAATTGTCGTATTTGGGGTTCTGAGAATCTCCAAGTAATCGAAGAGAGGCCATTACATCCACAAAAAGTCACTATTTGGTACGCTCTGTGGTACGAAGGTGTGATTGGACCTTACTTCTTCGAAAAGGACTATGGAAGGACTGAGCGTTATGGAATACGACTTGGAGAATATGTGGTTTCTACAAGATGGTGATACATGCCACACAACTCTAGCGAATATGGAGTTATTGCAAGATACATTTTCTGGCCGTGTAATTTCTCCTCGTGGCAATATCAACTGGCCACCAAGATCATGCAATTTACACGATTTTTGTGGGACTACTTTAAGTTATGACTGAGATACCGCCTAATATGTTTCAAAAATGCTCGAAAATTTCCTCAATAGAATCAATGCTTGCAACAATTTGCGTGGTGGTCATTTAAATGATGTAGTGTTTCACAGATAAAATCAACGTTCAAACTTTATAATACAAAGAAATATCTAGAACAATAATAATGTATGCGTGTTTTATTTATGTTTACTTTTGAAACCGAAAACTGGATAACCCTGTATTACTTAAAAATATTCAGAAATTTGATTGGTTATTAAATCGTAACCATATTAGTCAATCTTTAAGAACAGTTTAAGGTAACAAACTGATTTTAGATTTCTGACCACTGATTTCTTATTTAAATAAATATTTTTGCAGATTATGCATGATATCTAAAATAACCTATTTTTGCGATTATCTCAAACCTGACAACAAAAACTCAAAGACATGCTTTGTGAGTCAAACAATTCTTCATTTTACCTTCGAGTTGAAAATTATAAAAAGAAAACTATATTTATTTTATTTTTCCAATACTAGGGAACTTCAAAATACCTGGAAATAAAACTCATGTTTTCTAACACCAAAATCCAATTATTATAAAACGGAAAGAAAGCTTCTGTCAAAAAAGAGAAACATTTCAAGTCGTAAGATATTTTCATTCAATATCAGTAAGTAGATTATTAGCTTTATATTTATTCATGTGAAATATTTTTAAATTAAAAATTTGAACTTTCAATGATGCTACTCTTAAATAAAAGCTTTAACTCAACTCCTAACGAGCAGTCACATATCAGTGATAGAATAATTTAAATTTGCATACTTCTAGCGATAATAAAAAGAACAATTTTGACTTATCATATTTTTCATTTTTAAACAGTGGTGGGTGGTTTAAGCAACCAATGAATTATTATTAAGAGTTCAAAAAAGCTACAATGGGAATTTTTGATGACTACTCTGTTCATTGCTGATTTTTGTTTTATCAACTATTGGCAAGTAAGGAATATTTACCTACGAAAAGATCGTATTAGAACCTTATTATTCGATACCTTGATATTTTTTAGGTAATATTGATGGGAAGCTTAACAGAAATGTAACAAAAGGAAATGTCATTTTATAGAAACTTGTATACAAGAAAGAAAAAAATAACATCAAGCTTACACAATGATCCATTTATCAGTGGTCCAACAAATCAGAATCTCGTTAATAAAGAAGTCGAATTATTTCCGTGGAAATTGGCACGAAAATCGCATAATGCACATCTTAGAAGTACAAGCCGTGGCGTGATGGTTAGTCCCTAGGACTGTCATGTCTTGTCACGAAAAGTGCTTTAAGTTTAGTTGAGAAAATGATCCTAATCGATCTTCCATATTTATCGTCAAAAAAGTAAATGTTTTCTTAGGAAAGGGCTGACTGTTATGTTTGGAGACAAATAAGGATGGCTTCCCTTGGAAAAATAAACACATCATTAAGTCACCCTCTTATCTTAACCAAAAATTACAAAGTTGCTTGAGATGGTGCTACAGCTTTGTGAGAACTAGCTTCTGGCTAGATGTCTCTGCAGCCTCTTTCTTCTGTTATGTCAGGGTGGATTTAAAGACTTTCTGGACAGGGCGTCTTAAATCTTCATGATTAATAATTTCGTTAATATTTTGCCATAAGGTCCAAATATAATAAAATGTTAAATTCGATATTTCTATCTACACCTAAAGCCCTAACCATAAGTGAAGTTTACGAGGTTTGAAAAGGTATTGAAAACATAATTTAGAACGTTTTTGTTCAAATCAACTTTACAGAAGCTTACACACTTAAACCACTTTATTCTATACATAACTGCCATAACATTTGTTAGATGGAATTGTGCTATTGACCTGTTACCTTGATACCTTTTGGCAAAGCTTTAGAAAATTATACAGTCATCAATTTCTTCACTCGGTACCTTCTGATGTTACTACGTGTTTCCATTCTTCTAAACGTAAAATACTATGAATGTCGAACCAAAGAATTGTTTTTGGTGGACACCAGGGGATCGTCCAGAGGGTCCACAAGGACCACCAAGGGATCCACTGGGACCACCAAGGGGTGCACAAGGGCCACCATGTGGTGCACCAGGGCAAGGTAGAGGACGTGGACCTGCAGGAGGATTTGGATTTGGTGGACCTGAAGATTGTGGACCACAAGGTGGATCACAACGTGGACCAGCAAGATCAACAACTGAAGCTCCTTCATTATCAACAACAGAAGCTGCAACATCATCAACAACAGAAGCTGCAATTTCATCAACAACCGAATCATCATAGACAGCTTTTGTATCTAAATTGATGACAAGAACTTTTTAAAACTCAGTTAATACCACAGTTAAATGATAATGGTTGCACATTCTAATATCTTATGTATCTAAGCTTTGAGTAAAATTACTTGAAATAAATTATTTTGACTGATTGATTGTGATTTTAAAAAAATAATAGTTTTTTTTTAAACATTTGCCTGGCTGTTGGAAATAAATGTCCTCATATGCATGGGATATTTGAATCATCAAAAGGTGTAGTTCAATAGCTTCAGAAATTGACTAATTCTGAAGGTTTTTTTTAAGGTAATTGAAGTATTTGGAGCTCTATTTGTGGGTTATTCAAAAAAAAATATAAATCTATACGATCTGCCAATAGTTACTTAACGATTTTTCTCAAGACATCTCAGGTGGGATCTTCACAACAAAGTATGTCATCTTCTAGAATGCCTCTGAATCCTTAAAAGATGCCAATCAGCTTCAGTCTTTAGAAATATGTACATGTATCTATCGTAGATTTCCTGTAGAAATTTTAGCGGTGGCGTGACATAAGGGCAAGTGACATAAGACCAAATTTAAGAATTTGGCCTTATGACACTTTTCGAAAGCGTCATAAAGCCAAATTTCAACGTTTGGCTTCATGTCGCTTCAGAAAGTTTCATAAGGCCAAATTTGTTTGCGACTTAAGACAAAATTTGTGTTGATATTTTTTCAATAACTAAAACCGGTCTTTACCGTTAGAATTATGATGAGAGCAACAACAAATGCTAAGTAAATGTAATCAGGAAAGTTTCAAGCTACTCATTTGTGTTCTTCTTGCCTTTTACGAAAAAGTCGTAAAATGGATGCTCGATAAGTAATTTTATCTATAATTATGAGTTTTGTGAAGGCTTAAGAGCCCCCGCAGACTGCAGACTTTTTATCGGCCGATAGTTTGGTCGGCTTCTTAATCAGTATCGAGAGGAATGCATATGCGCACACTACAGCGATTCAGTATCGACCGATAAAAAAGTTTGATGGGCTACCAGATTACATTCAAACTAATCTGTCGGCCAACTTTCGGCCGACTGTTTAATCAGTATTGGCGCATACACGCCTGCGCATACATGACGATTGTTTAGTCGGCCGATAGTTAAGTTCTCTCTGTGATTTGGCGTCGTGTGCGTGTATTTTGAATATGGCGTCGCCCAAATCACAATAGAATAGTCTGCCAACTGTCGGATAGTCTGCGCCCTGTTAACCAACCAAACTGTTTAGTTGGCTCGATGTGCGCACTTTCATTCCAACCCGACCAAACTATCGGCCGATAAAAAGTCTGCAGTCTGCGGGGGCTCTAAGAGTACGCAACCAACTGTTATATATTAAACAAGTATATAAATTTAAAACAAATTGTAAACTATCCAAAAGATAATATGTGTGCTATCTATACCTAATAAAGTAGCGCAAGTGCGGTAATCGAACTACACAATGAAAACTTACTTCGGATCCCGAAATCATGTGCCGCTCATAATCATACAGACAATGAAAGTTTAAAAAATAAAATAAAAACTATTAATGAAATAAAAAAACAATATGGAAATGTTTCAGTAAAAAGAAGCGGTATACGCGAAGTCTTCAATGAAGTATGTTCAAGGGATTGTGGGAGGGTTCCAGGTGAGCTTCTAATTTAGTTCAAGTAGCATAAGAGTTTTTTATTTGTTTGCTAAATTTGTCCAACATATTGCAGCCATTTTTATTATTAGGTTCAATTTGGAGAAGTTAGACGGCAGTTCATGCGAATTCGAAACAAGTCGTCCCCTTAAACTCCTATTACTGCTAAAGATGTTTTGGACTTGTTCAAAACAGAAACCATAATGAACAGTTTCGTCATGTCTCGATAAGCAGATGAACCCTTTAACCGAGCAACAATCTTTGAAGATAACTTTAGTTACTCAATATTTATGTCACCAACAATATCAAATCTAATTCAAAACCTACACAACGATTCCCCAAGACACTATCTTTTGGATGGCACTTTTAGTGTTGTGCCATCATGTGGATTTAAGCAGCTCCTTTTAGTGCATTTCTCTCATGATAACCATGTAAGTTTATGCACCTACTAGATAGGTACTATTTGTGATATTTTTGTTTTCATTTAATCAAATTCTTAAAAATGTTAAGTTAAATGTAATGTTACTATTTTTCCTGAGCCTTGGACTCAAAATCTTTAGCCCATAATTCCCATTATAGGTTTGATATTCCATTTTTAAGAAACAAACTTGTTGCTGTTATTTTCTTTTTTCATTACAAAAATTACAACACAAAATAAAAACATTTAAAGCTATTAGTGTCCTCTTTGAATCTTTAGAATTGGAAATATGTACAAGAATAATGCATGTACCTTAAGGTATATCCAATCATCTCAGGTGATGAAGATAAAGTTTGAAAATGACATAAGACCAAATTGGCCTTAAGTCACTTTGGAAAGCGACAGAAGGCCAACCGTTGAAATTTGGCCTTATGACGCTTTCGAAAAGTGTCATAAGGCCAAATTCTAAAATTCGGTCTTATTTCACTTGCCCTTATGTCACGGCACCGATTTAAGCTGTTGAATATTGGCACAAAAGTTTTCTTTTTGAAAAATCGTTTGATCTTTTTTTGTTTTAAATATCTCAGATTATTTTTAAAGGATTTCATCTGAATTGAAAAAATCAATTGATTGATTTGATTAGAAATCCAATTAATAAGATGCTGAAAGTCAAATGATTTTTTGAAGACTTAAATAGTTAAATCAGAATTATTTTTACAGGGTGCATCAGAGAAATGGAAAATATTTAAAAAAAATTATAGTGACATTTATATTTGAGTAAGAGAAACGAATCTTGCAGTGGCGTTAAAAAGAGCAAAAACGCACATTTTGTTCAATAATATAACGAACCATGTCTAATGATTTTGTTTTATATTAAAATGTTATATTAATTTTATTAAATATGAATAAAATCAATTCTAATCTATAACGAACCAGCATGGATGACTTGTGTGTCAAACAGTTCGCATTGGGATATTTCGCCATATTAAAATCGAGTGAAAAGAAATCCCACTTGAACGTAACGTAAATAAATAAAATCTTCGTTATTTAAGATAAGCTTCTTTATTCGCCGCAGGTTACCGTTTCCATATATGTACATATAAAATTAATATTGAAGTTTTTAACAAAATTGGGTTTACCTAAATTTTCGCAAGGGGACGATAGTAATTTTGGAAATCTATACGAGAACACCCATAACTGATGGATCCCCAATGCTATTTGATACTTTTTAAAATTTATTCGCATTCAAGATGACGTACTTTTTTGTGGAGATCCCACGTGGAGAGTTATTTACAGCATTTAAATAACTTAAAGCTAAAGTTATTCCCATATTCAACTGTTTACTGTCTTTTTGATCCCTTTGGCCCATCTTGTGGTTCACCTTTAAGTTTTTCCATTATTATTGTATATAATATTTTGGTCCACCTCACTGACAATACAGAGATCATATTGACATTGCAAACCAAGCTCCTCGAAACCATATGCGTCTATCTCAAATAAAGATTATTTCAGCAGCCATTCCATGACATTCTCAACCTTGTTCAAGGTTAACAAATACTCACACTTTGCCTGATAGCACATTGACAGATATATAAAACAATAAATACAAAAATGTGCCTCTAATTTATAAACAAA
The DNA here is from genome assembly GCA_951509635.1 of Eupeodes luniger. Classification (NCBI taxonomy): domain Eukaryota; kingdom Metazoa; phylum Arthropoda; class Insecta; order Diptera; family Syrphidae; genus Eupeodes; species Eupeodes luniger. The sequence goes on along the minus strand of OX608073.1, from coordinate 120,045,771 downwards.
TTTGAGTTAAAAATAAAAGTTGTTCAAACAATCTTTTATTGTCTCAGGCGCTTGAAATTGTACGACCAAAAATACCAAAAATAATAAAATATTTCATCAGCTAAAACTGATTTTATTGTCAAATATAAACATTTATATGGGCTTATATTCACCTGTTTCTATAATTTACTACTTAAATAAAGTAAAGAATAGAATCAACATTTGTTCTTAAATTTTAATTCAGTTTAAGCTTTGGTAGAGTATAAAAGGATGGAAATAGGGTGTTTTTCGACACAATCAATTTGTTCACAAGAAGAATAAGATGGCAGGAAAACTTAACTTAACGTTGGTATTGTTAGTGCTTATGGCAGTAATTGTTGCTTCCCAAGGTCCACCAGGGGGTCGACCAGGGGGTCCACCTGGGGGTCGACCAGGGGGTCCACCAGGGGGTCGACCAGGGGGTCCACCAGGGGGTCGACCAGGACAAGGTAGAGGACGTGGACCTCCAGGAGGATTTGGACCTGGAGGGCCTGAAGGAGCTAAAGATTGTGGACCACAAGGTGGATCACAACGTGGACCAGGAAGATCAACAACTGAAGCCCCTTCATCATCAACGACAGAAGCTGCAACATCATCAACAACAGAAGCTGCAACTTCATCAACAACCGAATCATCATAGACAGCTTTGTATCTAAATTGATGACAAGAACTTTTTAAAACTCAGTTAATACCACAGTTAAATGATAATGGTTGCACATTCTAATAACTTATGTATCTAAACTTAAAGTAAAATTAATTAAAATGAAATATTTTGACTGATTGATTGTGATTTTAAAAAAATAATAGTTTTTTTTTAAACATTTGCCTGGCTGTTGGAAAGAAATGTCCTCATGCATTCGACATTTTAATCTTCTAAACAATCAGAATACTTTCAAAAATTGACTAATTCTGAAGTTTTTGCTAAGGTAATTGAAGGTTTTGGAGCTTTATTTGTGGGTTATTCAAAAAAGTATAAATCTATACGATTTGAAAGGTCATTGATGTGACATTAAACGTTGCCAATAGTTACTTAACAATTTTTCTCAAGACATCTCAGGTGGGATCTTCACGACAAAGTATGTCATGTTCTAAAATGCCACTGAATCCTTTAAAGATGACAACCAGCTTCAGCTTTTAGAAATATATGTATCCATCGTAGATTTCCGGTAGAGATTTTAATTGTTGGATATTGGAACAAAAGTGTGCTTTTTGAAAAACCTTTTGATTTTTTTTTTTTTAATATCTCAGAATATTTTTTAATCATTTCTTCTAAATTGAAAAAAAAAAACAAAATTGGTGGTTATATAGACAATCCAATTAATAAGATGCTGAAAGTCAAATGGTTTTTTGAAAACTAGAATAAATCTGAATTATTTTTACAGGGTGCATCAGAGAAATGGAAATTATTTTAAAAAAATCGTAGTGTCATTTATTTTTGAGTAAGGGAAACGAATCTTGCAGTAGCGTTAAAAAGAGCAAAAACGCACATTTTGTTCAATATTATAACGAACCAGCACATGGAAGACTTGTCTGCAAGCAGTTCGCATTTGCTTTTTTCGCCATATTAAAATCGAGTGAAAAGAAATCCCACTTGAATGTAACGTAAAAAAATAAAATCTTCGTTATTTAAGATAAGCTTCTTTATTCGCCGAAGGTTACCGTTTCCATATATTTTTCGACTGTCCGTCATCTATTTTTAAAACGCATAAGTTTTCGGAATAAATATATGTCACAAAAAATTGTTCTTATTTTGTTTTTCTAACGCGCGCTGGAAGAATTGTTCCCTTAACTTAAGTAGAGATGGCGCTATGATTTTTTAAAAATCCTTTAAATTTCTACGGCGACGCACCCTGTGTTATAGAACAAAATGTACTTATCTACACTAATATTATAAAGAGGAAAGATTTGTATTTTTGCATGTAACGAATAAACTCAAAAAGTACTGGACCGATTTTAATAATTCTTTTTTCATTAGAAAGCTACATTATCTGTACCTATTTATGTCTACCCGTGCGAAGCCGGGACGGGCCGCTAGTAGCTTATAAATTCCTACGCATCAGATGCTTAAGGTTTTTAATGCTATTTAACAACATTAGCCCTCAAGTATTTTGTTTTCGTTTTGATTTATTAATATCAAAATCAATTCATCATTTTTGAATCACTTCAGTACTGTATTTTTGACTTTATTGTGAATATCCCACAAAGTTTCTAAGTTTTTCAAAAGGAGATAATGATGTTTTCAAGGTCAATTTTAGGTCATAAATTAACCCACCAAAAGTTATACTTTAACTTAAGAGTTGGAACTTGTGAACTTGGGTTTCCAAATACTTTGGGATTGTGTTTTTAAGTCTCTGAGATGATGTTTTTATTCAAATTTCGGTTTTTGGAACAACACTTAAAAACAGTTTATTCATATAAATTGTAAATTTTCGAAAATATATAAAGCAAAGGCTAGCTAACAAAAATGAAATATTAATCATAGCTTTTTCAAAACTGGGAATACTTCTTTCTAGCCTCAATCTATTTTCCAGCGTAAGCTTTAATTTATGGGCATACAAATGGCTTAAGCTAGAACATTGAAGTAAATACTACAAAACTTTTTGGGTAAATCTTAAGAGCGTTAAGGAGGTGCATTGACGTCTGAGAAGAGGGTAAAGGTATTTTGTTAGACATCTAAGTGAACCTGTGTTGGAGTTCAGTCTTTTAAGAAAAAACTTCAAAATTTATTTTTACATTTTCTTAATCCAAGGAGGTTTTTGGCTTATTGGGATTACTATACCTTAAATTCATTTTCTTCACAGATACTTTGTTTTATTTAAAGTGAATTGTAAGAAGCTCCTAATGAAATACCTTAAGCATTAATATCTTATTTCTTTGGAATGGGTTACATGTATATAAAATGTTATGTATCTAATCATCAAGATTGCCTGGTCAGCTAAATCCATGAATAAGAAACTTAGCTCATTGGTTCTAAAATATACAGTTTTGTTTTCTTATCAAAGTGGCATCACTTCAAAAATTAATCTAAACCTCTTTAATTTGGTTTTAATCCCGGACTATAAACAACTGAAGCTAAAAAGATCAATTATGCCGCATTTAAGAGAATCTTAAGCTTAATTAGTATCTAACTTCTCATTAACTTTATTTCATAACTTAACTTAGATAATTCTATATTTACATTTAAGACATTTGCAGATGTCAATCAAAGAAAAATCTACGGCGTATGCGGTTTTATTTTCATATCTAACATCCCACCATAATTTTTGTTATTTGAACAGTAAATAATCAACTGTTAATATATTTAATTTGACAGAAATAGAATCAATTAAATTCGTGAAATTTCTAGAGTATAAAAAGATTGAAATTTGAGTACTTTTCGGCACAGTCAATCTTCTCACCAAAAGAATAAGATGGCTGCAAAACTTCGATTAAGTTTGGTGCTAGTTGTGCTGATGATGGCAGTACTTGTTCAGTCCCAAAGAGGACCAGGTGGACCTGGTAATCGCAGACCAGGCGGAGGTGGCCCTGGTGGACCAGGAAGAGGTGGTCCTGTGGGACCAAGTAGAGGTGGTCCTGGGGGACCAGGTAGAGGTGGTCCTGGGGGACCAGGTAGAGGTGGTCCTGGGGGACCAGATAGAGGTGGAGGTAGGCCTGGTGGACCAGGTAGAGATGGAGATGGACCTGGTAGACCAGGTGGAGGTGGATCGGGGAGACCAAGTAGACCAGGTATGGGTGGACCAGGAATGGGTGGACCAGGTAAAGGTAGACCAGGTAATGGTGGACCTGGGGGACAACGACCTGGAGGACATGGCGGCGGAAAACCTCCATGTGGAAATGGTCCAAATAGAAGAACTACAACTGTTGCACCAACAACTACAACAATGGCCTCAACCACTGTAGTTCAAACAACACCAACAACATCAACTACAACTTCAACGACACAAGCCCCAACCACAACAACAACTACTACAACATCTACAACAACACAGGCCCCAACCACAACAACAACTACTACAACATCTTCAACAACAACAGAAGCTCCTACAACAACATCGACATCAACATCAACATCAACTACAACTACAACAGAAGCTCCTACAACAACATCAACTTCAACTACAACTACAACTACAACTGAAGCTCCTACAACAACATCAACCACAACAGAAGCTCCTACAACAACATCAACTACAACAACAACAGAAGCTCCTACAACAACATCAACAACAACAGAAGCTAGTACAACAACTTCATCAACATCAACTGAAGCTTCTACTACAACATCAAATCCTCTTATATCAGTGGATATATGATAAACAAGTTAAGCTCATTGGCTTAAATCAATGTATAAAAAATAAATGTTTGCAACGTTAGAGACCAGTCTTTTTCAAGTTCGTTAGAGATATTTACGGAAACAGTTTCTGATATTTATCTAACCCTGTTTTCATGTGTCTCATGATCTGGGAATTTTTACTTCTAATTTTTATTTTTGAAGGCTTTCAACAGAGAGAATTTTGGTTTCGTGATAAACGTGAGGGAAATGAACTACACACAAACTTTCTCTTCAGATATGACGGTCTTTTAAGGAATGGGTAGAAATGAATACTTATGATCTGGCTTAAAGAATACTTAGAAAACCACTTGATTGGTACTCAGAACTGATCTCTCTAAAAAAAACTCCGTGAGAATAGTTCAGAAAGCGATGAAGATGAACCAACAAGAAGAACGACTAAAGTTCCTCGAAAAACAACCAAGAATCCTTCTAAAACATCGAGCACAACACAAATACCAACAACTAAAGCAACTGCAACAACAACAACATCAACGATGACAATAACAAATCCAGCTTCTACAACAACGTCAACAACACCAACGCCAACAACTAAAACAACAACAACAACAACTACAACATCGTCAACTACATCATAATTTAAGTTATAATTTAACTTAAGAGTCGGAACTCGGGTTTCCAAATACTTTAGGATTGAGTTGCAACAACACTTAAAAACAGTTTATTCATATAAATTGTAAATTTTCGAAAATATATATAGCTAAGGCTAGCTAACAAAAATGATTTATTAATCATAGCTTTTTCAAAACTGGGAATACTTCTTTCAAGCCTCAATCTATTTTCCAGCCTAAGCTTTAATTTATGTTCATACAAAATTCTTAAGCTAGAATATTGTAGTAAATACTACCTCTGAGAAGAGGATCGAGGAACTTTGTTAGACATCTAAGTGAACCTGTATTGCAGTTCAGTCTTCAAAAATTATTTTTACATTTTCCTAATGCAAGGAGGTTTTTGGCTTATTGGGATTGCTATACCTTAAGTTCATTTTCTTCACAAATACTTTATTTTATTTAAAGTAAATTGTAAGAAGCTCCTAATGAAAGACCTTGGGCATTAATATCTAATTTCTTTGGAATGGGTTATATATAAAATTGAATGTACCTAATCATCAAGATTGCCTGGTCAGCTAAATCCATGAGAAAGAAACTTAGCTCATTGGTTCTAAAATATACAGTTTTGTTTTCTTATCAAAGTGGCATCACTTCAAAAATTAATCTAAACCTCTTTAATTTGGTTTTAATCCCGGACTATAAACAACTGGAGATAAAAAGATCAGTTATGCAGCATTTAAGAGAATCTTATCTTTATTTCATAACTAAACTTAGATAATTCTATATTTACATTTAAGACATTTGCAGATGCCAATCAAAGAAAAATCTACGGCGAATGCGATTTTTTTCATATCTAACATCTCACCATAATTTTTGATATTTGAACAGTAAATAATGAACTGTTAATGTATTTAATTTAACAAAAATAGAATCAATTAAATTCGAGATATTTCTAGAGTATAAAAAGATTGAAATTTGAGCGCTTTTCGGCACAGTCAATCTTCTCACCAAAAGAATAAGATGGCTGCAAAACTTCGATTAAGTTTGGTGCTAGTTGTGCTGATGATGGCAGTAATTGTTCAGTCCCAAGGAGGACCAGGTGCACCTGATAATCGCAGACCTGGTGGAGGTAGATCTAGGGAACCAGGTAGAGGTAAAGGTAGAGGTAAAGGTCGTGGTGGGTCACTATTTACATCACTTGGACAAGGAGATGGACTTGGTAGACCAGGTAAAGGTGAACCGGGGCTACCAAGTAGACCAGGTATGGGTGGACCAGGTATAGGTGGACCAGGAATCGGTGGACCAGGTATGGGTGGACCAGGAATGGGTGGACCAGGTATGGGTGGACCAGGTATTGGTGGACCATGTATTGGTGGACCAGGTATAGGTGGACCAGGAATCGGTGGACCAGGTATTGATGGACCAGGTATTGGTGGACCAGGTATAGGTGGACCAGGAATCGGTGGACCAGGTATGGGTGGACCAGGAATGGGTGGACCAGGTATGGGTGGACCAGGTATTGGTGGACCATGTATTGGTGGACCAGGTATAGGTGGACCAGGAATCGGTGGACCAGGTATTGATGGACCAGGTATTGGTGGATCAGGTATAGGTGGACCAGGTAATGGCGACGAAAAACCTCCATGTGGAAATGGTCCAAATAGAAGAACAACAACTGTTGCACCAACAACTACAACAATGGCCTCAACCACTGTAGTTCAAACAACACCAACAACATCAACTACGACTACAACAGAAGCTCCTACAACAACATCAACTACAACTACAACAGAAGCTCCTACAACAACATCAACTACAACAACAACAGAGGCTCCTACAACAACATCAACTACAACAACAACAGAAGCTAGTACAACAACTTCATCACCATCAACTGAAGCTTCTACTACAACATTAAATCCTCTTATACCAGTGGATATATGATTAACTCATTAAGCTCATTGGTGAATCAGTTCTTCTTGATACACTAGACTTTAATCAATGTATAAAAAATAAATGTTCGCAACGTTAGAGACCAGGGGTGGAATCGGCTAAGCTGATAATTGACTATCATATTGTTGATAGTCAAATTTGACTATCATTTTCATTCCGTCTGTGTAAAATGATTCAACTCAATTCAATTCGATTTCGGATTATAATTGTCACAATTCATTGTTGCTATGGTGAAATTTTAAAATGATTCCTATAAAATATCTAAATAAAAGTATCAAATTGGCTGTGTTTAAATAACATTTTTATTTCTCTTGTGTTTTTTCGAATTACGTAAGATTTGTCGGACACAAAAATGTGTTTTTGTACCTAAGAAGGGTAACTAAAAAAATTTGTCATTCGTTTTTTGTAAGCGTCTGGTAGCTCTATTCAGAAACGACATATTTGTAGGAAAATGACTATCAAATTTGATTATCACCTTACACAGATCAAATTCGATTATTTTGACTGTCAACAATCAACAATCACCTTAGCCGATTCCACCCCAGTCTTTTTCAAGTTCGTTAGAGATATTTACTATAACAGTTTCTGGTTTTTATCTAACCCATTTTTCATGTGTCTCAAGATCTGGGAATTTAACTTCTAATTTTTAATTTTGAAGGCTTTCAACAGAGAGAATTTTAGTTTCGTGATAAACGTGAGTGAAATAAACTACACACAAACTTTCGCTTCAGATACGATGGTCTTTTAAGGAATGGGTAGAAATGAATACTTATGATCTGGCTTAAAGAATACTTAGAAAACCGCTTGATTGGTACTTAGAACTGATCTCTCTAAAAAAAAAACTCACTAAAACTAAGTCTTAACATTTCAATGTGTTTAAAAGTTAAGATATCGTTATTGATTCCATCTTAACAACTTTTTCGATGTTAAGATTTTGATAATTTTACTGCTTCTGCCATACGAAGTTCAAGGTTAAGACTGCTTAATTTGCTTGAATCAATCTTGCAATATATTTTCTTTCAAATTTTATAAATAAAGTCAAATTAATAAACAACTGACAAAAAAGCCATTCATTGTTTTTGCACAAAAAGCCGTCATTTAAACGGGTTGTTTTTAATATGTTTTGTTCTTTGTTTTTAATGCCAACGAACTTTACCAAAAATGTTCTTTCACAAGAAAGAGAATCCATATTTGTTTTCGAAACATTTCAAATCCCCTGGATCTATATAAACGATGCCTAATACGAAATTTAAAACGTTGCATTCTCGAAGTATATAAAAGATGAATATTTAATCATTTTCGACACACAACCAGTTTCCTCGCAAATAGAGTAAGATATGTCAAGACGCCTTATTTTATCTTTGGGTCTAGTATTGATTTTCACAGTAATTGTTTGCTCTGAATCACAACAATCTAGGAATAAAAGACATTTACGATTTAGAGATCATCGAAAAAATGAACGGCGAGAACAATTAGGACAAAAACAATCAAGAGGAAGAGAAATAGAGCTTTCAGGCCATAAACATTCAAAAAGATTCCAAGGATCACCCAAATTTGAAAGACCAATATGGAAACATAATAATAAGAAACCCCATTGGAAGCTAGAAAAAAGACGCAGACCCCATCATCCATATATCCGTGAGGATAGTTCAGAAAGCGATGAAAATGAACCAACAAGAAGAACGACCAAAGTTCCTCGAAAAACAACCAAGAATCCTTACAAAACATTGAGTACAACACAAATACCAACAACTAAAGCAACTACAACAACAACATCAGCATCAACGACGACAACAACAGCTCCAGCTTCTACAACAACGTCAACAACACCAACGCCAACAACTAAAACAACGCCATCAACAACAACCACAAAAGCTTCTACAACATCATCAACCACACCAAAGCCAACGTCATCAACAACTGTAGAAACTTCTACATCAACATCAACACCAACGCCAATAACAACAACTAGAGCGACAACAACAACAACACCTCAAGCTCCTACAACAACATCAACAACACCAGTAACTGAGTCAATATCAACATCAACCACAACAACAGAAGCTTCTACAACCTCATCAACGGAAGCAACATCAACAACTACAACATCATCAACGATTGTAGCAACTTCAACATCAACACCAACGCCGACAACAGGAGCAACACCCACAACAACACCTAAAGCTCCTACAACAACATCAACAACACCAACACCAGTAACTGAAGCAATATCAACATCAACAACAACAACAACAACAACAACAGAAGCTTCTACAACCTCATCAACGGAAGCAACTTCAACATCAACAACAACAACGACAACAGAAGCTTCTACAACATCATCAACAACACCAACATCAACAACTACAACATCATCAACGACTGTAGCAACTTCAACATCAACATCAACACCAACGCTGACAACAGGAGCAACACCCACAACAACACCTCAAGCTCCTACAACAACAACACCAACACCAGTAACTGAAGCAATATCAACATCAACATCAACATCAACAACGACAACAGAAGCTTCTACAAAATCATCAACAACACCAATGCAAACAACTGAACCAGCTTCGACGTCAACACCAACGCTGACAACTGAAGCAACACCAACAACAACAACGACGACAACAGAAGCTTCTACAACGTCATCAACAATACCAACTACTGAACCAGCACCAACATCAACAACTACAACGACAACAGAAGTTTCTACAACGTCATCAACAGCAGGACCTCCATCAACGTAATCAAGAACAGCACCAACGCCTATTACTGAAGCTTCTGCTACAATAACAACAACTAAATTAAAGCTACAACAACTAAAACTTTAACACATCAACAATTAACTGATGTTGAATCTCTTGAAAACACAAACTTAAAGAGACGCTTACTTAAGTCTCAGAATTTAAATATATGTATATTTACTATTATAAACATTTCATTAAACATTTAACATTTTCTTATTCAACAAAACTATCTAAAGAAATTATTTTTGCTACAATTTCTGAACAAAAGGATTCAAATTTCAGTTGAAGGAATTTTAGAAGAATGTTCATAAAAAAAAGCTATTTCTTAAGAACTATCATGACCTAAGAGTGAATAATTATATCCTGGTCTTCTGCCATTTCAATCTATTTGATTGATCCCTAAAAGCTAAAGCAAAATAATAATTTCTTCCTTGAGAATTCAGACAGATGGGAATAGAAAAATAAATTCAATTCCAATTTTACCCAATCACGCAAAAAGAACAAAAAATATTATATATTTATCTTCCAAAAATGGCTATCCAATCCATCCAACTCCTTTTGTAATTATGTATATTTAAACCTCATTTGAGGTTATTCCTTGTTTGCTGTGTGCTTTAATTTTAGCTTCCCATCAAAGGTCTATTATTCTCATTATAAAATAAATGCCAAACTGATATCAATCTAATTTTCTTTTGATTTTGTCTGTAATAATACTCTTTCTGTTTATCTTATTGGAAATGGATATACTCCCACTTAAATAACCCCATCTCTTTAAAATAATTTGTATCTTCTTCGTGGCATAACTTATTGTATTCATGCAACAACCTTTCATACTTCTTCTTCTAATTCTTCAACAATATTTGTCTTACTGAAGCGAAAGAAGAAGACAGTCTATATCAATATCAGTCATACCTAGTTTAGGTAAGGAGAATTTTTCGCACCACAAACACTTCATTTTAATTACACTACAATAATCGTAAACAACAATCCTAAGAACAATAAGCACTCCTCATTAAAAATCAATAGACAAGCCTTAGGGTGTTTTGGCACGTCATTCTTCTTCCTCTTGTTTTGTTGTTTCATCTTTTTTTCTTACTAATATATTCCTAGAAATCTACCCTTATCAAAATAGAAAGTCAACCAGAGAAATGAGCTTAACATCAAAAGAGTTCGAAAACAACTCAAAACTTGCAATCTGACGCAAGAAAACAAAAACACAATAAACCATCATCATCATCATCAGTGATAGATTTCACCATAAGCAAACTTAAGTTTAGTGTTTTGAACCGCCATTCGGGCGCCAAGTTTTATGACCGTTCTAAAAAATAGAATCTTCTGTTTGCATAGCAAAAAGTATGTCATTATTTATTTTTTTTGAATAACATTGATAGTGATGAAATGTTAAAACTTTTAAGAGTTTAACTTGTCAGAAATCTCACACCAACGTATACGAGCATAAATAAAAAGAAGTGAGAAGAAAAGAGCAAAGTGCAACAGATAAAAAAAGGATAAAGTCTAGAAGTCTCACCAAGATTCAAACCCCATTCTCCAAAAAGTTATAATAAAGGTTGAACTGAAGTTTGTAATGGAATCGTCTAAGTACACTTACGTCCCTTCTTTCTAAAGCCATGGAAACGCTGATTAATTTTAAGCTTGAAAAATATCTTTAAGAACGAAAACTTCTTATTGCGCACAGTATGGCTTTTTTAGCAATAGGTCGACTGGTGATCTCGTCGTTTATCTCACAGAATAGTGGAATCGTTTTGGAGAAAGTTAGATTATTGCACTTGAAATTTCAAAGGCATTTAATACAGTTTGGCTCTCTCAAGGTGATGCTTTGGTATTGATGAATCTCTTCTTTGTTTGGTTATAGATTATATTTTGAACCGTTTAATTCAACTAGTATTTGAGTTCAAATCTGATATCCATAAAATAAACGGTGGTGTGCCCCAGGGCTCCGTTTTGTCTCCCAAACTCTTCCTTATTTTTATAAACGATTTTTTGTCTGAAACTTTTAATTCGCTTAATTGTTTCGCTGATGACAATACCCTTAGCTTTTCATATTCGTTTTTAGATTCTCATCCTTTCCTTCGGATGTGGACTACTATTGGCAGCGTATGATAAGTTCATTAAATTCTGATCTTGACAACATTGTCAAGCATAGGAAATCCTAAGCTGTGTAGAATTAAGTGCTTCGCGAATCCAATGCTGCCTCAAAAGCGTAGCTCTCCCTCAATGCCACTATCCATGGGTGGTACTTGTACTGAGGAGACTAAAAACAGCTTTCAGTTCTAGCTATGCAACAAAAAATTTCTTGTGGAGTGATGCAATATTTGACATCTCCGAAAATGCTGCTTAGTGTTTGAGTATTCTACGAAGATACAAGAAGTGTTGTACCCCTTCTCATCTGACTATAATTTACAAAAGCTTTTATTTGTACAAGACTCCTATAATAATTCTCATACTTGGGCTGGTGACCGAATAACGTACTTGAGTCTTTTAAATAGAATTGAAAAAAAAAAGAATATTGAAGACGATCGTTCTACTACTAAAATATGTACTCATCTTGAACACCACCGCAAGGTCTCATGTCTACAAAAAATAAATAAGGCGGCGCAACAGTCCGTTGAGAGCTAGGGCCTAGTGACTTACAACTCTCAACCATTCCTGTGTGTGGGTACTGTTCTCAGGGATTCAGGGGACCTATAGTTTTAAGCCGAATCCGAACGGCTAATCTTGAGAAAGCACTTTTCATGACAAGAATTACTCTTGGAGGATTTGTCAATTCCTCGCAAGAGGCAGTACCCGTGACAAGAACTTTAAATGGCACAGGCAGGAATTGAACCCAAGACCTCTGGCACGACAGTCCAACGCACTAACTATCATGCCACGGGTACTACAGGTCTCATGTCTATCATAGTTTATTGCTATCTTCATAAACAATGCTCTACTGATATAGCCAGTTGCATTTCTCTCCAAACAATTCAATCGTAATACCCATACTTCTAGGATAGCTCAACAGATTACCCTTGATCCCGATTTTAAACGTATTGCTAAGTACAGGGATTTTGTTTCTAGCCGCACTACACGAATGTGGAATGCTTTATTATTTTCAATATTTCCTGCTAATTACAATGTGCAGAAATCAAATTCTATCTATTGATATATTCATCTTATCTCGGATCGGAGATATTAAGTAGACGAGAAATAGAGATATTAAGGCAAAAGTTCTGTATATGGCTTCAATTTTCAGAAAAGGCAGATTCGTATTTATAGCACGTTATTGTATCTTCGTCAATACAGAAAAGAATCCAACTTGTCTTTTGCACTAATATTTCTGAAGAAAACTGCTTAATTGAAAATTTAGAATGAAACAACAACAACTTGTGTGTGCTACCACCAAGTTTGGCTGGAGTTATAGCTATTTCACGGGGGCCAACCCGATCATCAGACTCCTTTAGTGGTGCTTAATCGCTTTATGTTCAATTTAATTTTTTGAAGAACTTTTGCCCGAGCTGGGCTTGAACAAGCGACCTAGCGTGTGAGGAGCTAGTGCACTACGCACTACGCCACCGCACCCACATGAAAGTTGTAAGCCAATTACAGGTTTTTTCGTTCTATCGAACTAACTGAACGGGGTTGGCCCCCGTGAAATAGCTATAACTCCAGCCAAACTTGGTGGTAGCACACACAAGTTGTTGTTGTTTCATTCTAAATTTTCAATTGTAAATTCGGCAAGCAGCTGCCTTAAACTGCGAGTATAAAAATGTCATACAAAACCCCTTAGAATTGTGAAAACTGCTTAAGTTAAATGGTCGAGAGAAGAACCTATATGAAAATCGCTCTAGTAACAAACTCAAGGAAGCATTCAATTTCCACACCGTAAAGAAACCTTACAAATGAACTGAGCGCTTTCTAAATTAGCTAACAAATCAAGGATGCTTGGCGGGCTGGATTTTCCATTGGCCGAATCAAGCTCTAACTATGACCTTATGATAGCGATGATGTTTACAGTATAATAAATTGATCGCGTACTGAACCAGTGTACTTAAAATTTCCACCATGTATTGAATTGCCCTCTTGTTTAAGTTCTTCTTACTTAAACGAATAATCTTTTTCAGAAGATAGTAAGACCTTCTAAACAAAAGATATTTTTTTTTGTATGAGGCACATTGAAAATAAAGTTATGTGATACAACTCCAAACATAGTAAAACAAAATTGAAATTTGACATTTTTAAGTTTTCAAAAAAGATAGATGTCTACTTTCTCAAAAATTAAGACAAATATTTGTTTAAAAAATTGCTATTTAAAAACACTTATTGAACGCAAATCATTGAAATTTAATCTTATTTTTCTAAGCGTTGCCATAGAATTCCTGTTTGAGTTAAAGGGTGTTTTTAAGGGTATTTAACTTTAAACCAAACAAACAAAGATGTTTTTGTTTTAATTGACATGAAATTTACTTTATTTAAAAGATAATTTTACGGTATTATAATTTAAATATGATTTGTCCATATTACCGCCTAGTAGCTTAATTTGGAGCTAAAGTTTTCAATAACTTTTCACAATATTTGTCGCCGTATATCGATAATAACGCTGTGAATGTTGTTCTCGAGGTGGTCAATCGTTTCAGGTTTTTTTCAGCGTAGACTAGTGACTTCCCATATCTTAATAGAAAATAGTCATGTTTCATTAAATCGCAAGATGTTGGAGGCCAATTCACGGGTCCGTGAAGTGAATCTACACATTTTCATCAATAAATCAATTATGGAACGAACTGTGTAACCAGTTCAACGTCTTGTTAAAGTCACAGCTCCTACACATTATTTTTGTTTAATTGATGAACTAAAGAGTCAGTAATAAAGGCCTTTAAGCGGTAACTAGACTTTAACTATTTGGCCAACGAACGAAAAAAGTCATCATATTGAATATTTTGGTAGTCAAATTGACTATTTAATAGTCAATTTTTAGCGATAGTCAATAGGACAATTTTATGTTGTCAATTTTGGGATCCGAAATTTTCTTACAACTTGGTAATCAATATGACAACTTTGGTTGAAAGAAATTAAAACTGCGATAGTTTATATGACAACGGTAGTCAATATGACAATTTGTTTTGAAAACCGAAATCCAATTAGACTACTGGATAGTCAATATAACAATCCTCGATAATCAATTTTGGTAGTCAATATGGCAACCAAATTGTCATATTGACTACCGAAGTTGTTCTATCTACTACTTCTGTTGTCATGTTGACTACCCAAAATTGACAATAAAAAATTGTTCTATTGACTATTCAGTAGTCAGTTTTTGAAAATTAGGTTGTCATATTGACTATTTGGGTAATCAATCCGACAATTTGGCCAAATTTAAAGATGACTATCGACGATTGTTAATATGGCAACTTTTTTTTTTCTGTGAAGTACGGTCCAATTACTCCAACAATCCATAAAGCACACCAAACAAACCGTTTTTGTTGATGAAAAGGTGTGTCAACATAAACTTGAAGATTATCATCACTTCGAATAGGGCAGTTTAATTTTTTGACGTATCCATTCCACCAAAAGTTTACTTCTAGGCTAAACAAAATTCTTGTTTTTTAAAAAAAATAACCATGACTTTTAAAATAAGGTTTCACTATTTGGAAACGTTGTTCATGTTCAGTCTATTTATGTTAAAATGTCAAACAATCTTAAAACAAATCACTTGACAGCTGACAAAATGACCGCCAGTGAAAAAGTGTTGCCAACTGAAAGTTGTGTAGTACCCGTGGCATGATGGTTAGTGCGTTGGACTATCATGCCAGAGGTCTTGGGTTCAATCCCTGCCTGTGCCATCTAGTTTTTCACGGGTACTGCCTCTTGCGAGGAATTGACAAATTCTCCAAGAATAATTCTTGTCATGAAAAGTGCTTTCTCAAATTAGCCGTTTGGATTCGGCGTAAAACTGTAGGTCCCCTCCATCCCTAAAAACATTACTCGCACACAGGAATGGTTGAGAGTTGTAAGTCACTAGGCCCTAGTTCTCAACGGACTGTTGCGCCACCTAATGTATTTATTTATTAACTAAAAGTTGTACGCCTCTCAAAAAACACCCTTTATAATATTCCTTTTGTTTCTGCCTCTTCTGTGTCTCTCATAAAAGTTTCAAACTTAAAATTGTCTCCACTCATCAATTTTGTAACTTCTATAGATCCAGCCCTGTTTTTACCCGACACCATCAATGAAGGAGGAAACTTTTCGTTTCCGCTTTTTCCATAATTGTCCTTGCAATTATGATTTTCACAATACCAAATCACATTTCTCTATTTCATATTCGTCCTCGTAACTCGTCGTGTCGTATAAAAAAAATAGAACTTCCTTAAAAAAAAGAAACAATAATAATTGCCAACGCGTGAAATTTACGACACAAAGTCTCTCTGTCTGTATCTGCGTGAATCCCTCCTATTCCACATCCTCATCACAAATATAGCTTAGTTATAATATACTTAACAAAAGAGTTGGAGAGGAGGCTAGGTTAGGTTGGTTTGTTGACATGAATAAGGGGGGTTGCGTTTAAGTCAAATACCGATCAAAATGACTTTATTGTTAAGCAGGGTATTTTGTACTTGCTTTTTTTTGAGATGTTGTTTTTTTTCTGTTGTGTCGTTGTGATGGCGCCAGCTAGTCGGCTGCACCCTTGAAGTTTAGTTGTATTTTTTTTGTGGGTTTGTCAAAGCAATTGTCAAAGGGGGTGTTATGATAGCTTATGCTCCTCTCCTTTTTCTGTATGAACCCAATCCCAATGTTTTCATGTTTTTTTGTTGTTGTTGTTGTTGTTGTTGTTATAATGCTTATACTTGTTGTTCCGATATTTTATACACAACAATACTCAAGCATCTCTGTAAACAGGGTGTTTCTTACTTTGATACTTTGATGGGTTATGTATGTAGTGGAATAGTTTGTAGTTTGAAGGATTTTTACTTTAAAGAAAATGCGATGCCAATATAAATCAAGGTAATCAATGAAGAAGGAGAAAGGACCACTTCTGCAGACTGTATAACGGCGATGAAGAACCGAAATCCGTTGCCAGGCAGGATGATCCATTAAACATAGACGACGAAAGTCAACAATCCCGTCTTCCCGACTTAGACGAAGTAAAGATTGTCATATCTAAGCTGAAGTCTAACAAATCCACTGGAGCAGATGGCTTGAATGCCGGGCTCTTTAAGGCAGCTGGAGATAATTTGGTTAGAAGCATGCACCAACTTATCTGTATGCATAGAAGGTGAGTGGAGGAGAAGAAGAAGGGTAAAAGTCACGAAGAGCGTATGGAAACCAATGATCCGGACCGGAAAGTCTTCGAACCCACACCCACAGGAGAGCGCAGTAGAGGAAGACCGTGGATCAGGTGGCGCGCTCAAGTGGAAAGTGACCTCACCCAACTGGAGACATCTAGCTAGGGACCGAGCTAGATAAAGAAGTTTGTTGGGTGAGGCCTTAGTTCACACAGGACTGTAGCGCCACCTTAAGTAAGTCGTAATCAATTAATAAACAACATTACAAAATATGAATAATAGAAATAACATTAGACTTTATTTTGTAAAAAATGTGATTGTTATTAGTTTCTTTTTCGAAAGTGAAACACTAGGTTAGATTTATTTTAAAACCAAACATTTTACTAGAGTTTGTATAAGTTTTCAAAATGTCCCCTTCACATATTTTACATTCAACGTCAAAATGTTCAAAATGCCTATAATACTAATAACGTATCTTTAAATTTAGTTTTAAAGCCCTGAAACACCCTATAACTCATATACAAAGCTATGTACTATATGAGTGTAACGAACGCTTAAAGAACGTGTTTGTCATATTTTCACAACAAAAGGACTAAGGCTATAGTAATTTTGCAAGGGATACACTAAGTTTTGCCCTTTTTTCTGTATATGTACATATTTTACGGAATATATGGTGATTGTTTTGTTTTGTTTTTCACTTAAAGTTTGTTCGTAATAAATTTGAATTTTTATTGACTTCTGATGTTTTTGTTGCACGTTATAAGAGTTTCTTTTTTGTGAGGAAAAAAAAAAAAAAACGGAACTTCTTTGAAAAAGTTTGGAGACTTCTTTTTGTGTTTAGGGTTTTTTAAGAGGAATTTTGAGTGATACGGTTGTGTAACGGTATGTATCGCTTTTTGGAAACATATACCTACCTACATACCCAATACATAATTTCCCTATAGGCAGCTTGCCAACGATGACTTTTGGAAACTCGTAAGTTGAGCAAATTAATTTTGGAACCGCATTTGGTTTCATTAAAATTTCCTTGCAGAAGTTTTGAAAAGGCTTAGCAATTTAAAAAAAGGTTAAAATTTTGGTTAATCCTAATCCCCTCACGAACCAATAACGCTAGAGAATTGAATTAAATTTTATATTATATATTGTAACGTGATACCAAACATTTTGGAAAAAAATCCAATTAACGGTTTTTTTATAAATAAAAAAAAACTGAAAAAAAATATTTGTCACCTCGAAAATTTTACGAACAAAAAATGATTTTATCTCCAAAACAATTTTGTGCAACAAGGAATAACGTTTTTAACATCTGATACAATTTTGAGAAAAATCGAATTGACAGTTTTTATTATAATAATTAAAAAAAATAAATTGATTTTCGACTCAAATATCATTTAAAAAATTTGAGATTTTGGCTTCCAACTAATTTTATCTTATAAGAAATATTGTTTTTAACATTCGGTAAAATTTTGAGAAAAATCGAATCGACAGTTTTTTTTACAAAAAATAAAAACATAAACAAAAAATAATAAATGTTGGTAAAATATGATTTTCGACTCAAATATCTTTTTTCAAAAATTTGAGATATTTACTCCAAATTAATTTTAACTAATAAAAAATATTGTTTTCAACATTCAGTTAGCTTGTGAGAAAAATTAAATTGACAATTTATTTTACAAAAATAAGAACCTAATCAAAACATTGCTAAAAGTTGGTAAAAATTGAGGCTTAAGTAATTTTCGGCTCAAATATCTTTTCAAAAATTTGAGATTATGGCTTCCAACTAATTTTATCTTATAAGAAATATTGTTTTCAACGTTCGGTAAAATTTTGAGAAAAATCGAATTGAGAATTTTCTTCCAAAAAAATAAAAACCTAAAAAAACAATACTAAAACTTGGTAAACATACTTTCGACTCAAATATCTTTTCAAACTAAACTAATTTTATCTCACAGAAAATATTGTTTTTGAAATTCAGTAATTTTTTATAAAAATCTAACAGTCCGTTCTTTCATAAAAATAATAAAATCTACAAAAAATAGTAAAAAAATTTGGTAAAAACTGATGTTCGGTTCTCTATATCTCGTGAACAATAGAAGATATTGACTTCAAGTTAATTTCATTCATCCAATTTTAATTTGTTTATATAGGAAATAAGAACTTTAAAGAAATTCTACTAAAATTGGTAAAAATTGGTTTTCGACTAAGAATCTCGTTAACTAAAATAGATTTTGAAATCAAACTATTTCATTATATGCAAAATATTGTTGGTAATTTAAAAATTTTTAAGAATAATTCAACTGACAACTTTTTTAACAAAACACGAAAACCTACAAACTTTTAAGCAAGACAACCCGACAGACGGGATGGGAAGTTATCAGTGTGGGTCGCATCCCAGCCTCTTTTTTTTTTAATTAATTTTGTATACATAACATATACAGAAAATGTTTAATTTTTAGAAATATTGTTGGTATACAGTTCTTTAGTGCTTTTAAACATACGTTTTACATTTGAAATTCAGTAAAAAATTTTCACCAGGTTTTGAGGCAACGGATTTAGATAAAAATAATTTTAATATTGTTTTAAAATCCAAACAAAAAAATTAGACATTTTTGATCATCAAATATTGTTAAAAAAAAAAAATTAAAAAAAGGAATTAAAATTTCATAAAAATCTATATTGCCGTTTTTGAGAAAATTCGAATTTTTGGTTTTTGAAAAGCGCCTAACGCAAATTTGCTTAAAATCTTAATTTTTGAGTTTGAACTTAAAAGACTGAATGGTTTAGGGTGTAGAGTTCGGGGATAGGTAGACACCCGTATGAAATGGAACTGTCGGACTGTTTCGACCTATCTATCACCGTATTGTAATATTTGATTAAAAATTAGTGTAGGAATTTTACGAATGAACAACAGAAAGAATAATTTTGAGACTTGGTTTAAAGCTGTTATAAAGTTTTCCAATTAATTTCACTTTAAAGAACCTTTCATTAGATAAAACTGTTGATATCTGTAACGATTTTTGTGAGACATTTGTAAATACCCCTGAAATAGTTGATGAGGCATATTTTTCATTATCTTCACTTCTTTTCGCAAACTAGCTGTAGTCACATCCCTGTGCTAAAGAGTACAGTCCTTGGTTTTTTATCCGTGTTGAATGATGACTGCTCAATCGGTCCCGATGGTATTCCCCCGATAGTATTAAAAAAGTGTACTAATGCCTTACGTTCATATTCAAACTTTCTCTAAAAACAGGCAATTTTTTCAGGGTATTGAAGAAGTCATTTCTTACACCAATTTTCAAGAACGGTAACAAGGCGGATATAACAAACTACAGGCCCATTGTAAAGCTCTCTTGCATTCCTAAGTTTTTAAAACAAGTTGTTTGTGAAAGGGTAGCATTTTTTAGTAAGAATCTCATTTACGAACAGAAACATGGTTTTATGAAAAAACCGTCAGCCGTTACAAATCTCCTCACATTCTCAAACATATGTTCAAACACTTTAGAATAAGGTTATGAAGTTGACTGTGTAGACACTGACTTTTCTAAAGCTTTTGACCAACTTAGCCACGGAATTATTTTATTTAAACTTAAAGCTCTTGATTTTCCACCATTTTTCTTAGCTTGGATCAAATCATACCTTGAAAACAGATCCTATGAGGTCAAATTTAGAAATTGTCATTTAGAACCTTTTGTGGCTCAATCTGGTGTTCCCCATCAGGGAAGCCATCTTGCCCCTTTTCTGTTCATCCTGTCTAATAAAAATCATTAACGTTGATATTATTAGCAAAAGACAATCCTCATAAAAACAAATACATCGACAAAGATCAATATTCATTCCAAATCATCAAATAAAAACTCTGAAAAATAAGCCTGAGGCTCAAAAACGAAGGTCAAATTCCATGCTCACTTTTTAGTATTAACTATAATTAGAATAACATTCTACATACATTTAAGGGAGGAACAATCGTCTCCAAATGAGCATAGCACAAAAATTCCTTACAAAATTTGTATTTTTCTTCTTTTTGCTTGAAGATTCGTCTTCTGTACAAAGTCACATATTTATTAATCCCAAAAATCGTTTCCGACATGAACAAAATGAAAAAAAAAAGATTTCCCACGATTCTCAAAGACATTCCTTCCAATTGTCATAATTTTAAAGAGCATCTGTATGATGGGCCACGCCCTCACAAATGTACAAGATACAACAACAACAAAATAAAAGGTTGTTCAGGCAGGTTAAGATTCAGGTTCAGGTACCAATACTCAGGTAGTTACAATGAATCACTTTCCTGGCAATATTCAATGGAATGTGCTGCAACAAATTCATCAACTCAGCAGCAATTTGAGACAACAAAAGAAATGAATCCCCTCGAGATCGAGTCTTGTGATCGTAGATCATCTTTTTTGTATTTTTGTTTTTGTAATTATCATCACCCAACCAACCGACCATCCATTTTAAAGAAGTCTTGTTGAGCCGTCTACCAAAGAAGAGGTGACTCAGAGAGGCTTAATGACTTTGAAGCGATCCCTTGTGGTCAAAGCCGTAGCTTGTTGAAAGAGGGGGTGGGTCAAATTCTAGTTCCATAGAATATTTCGGTCAGTTTGTTAAAAGCCTTATTATTAAAGGAAATTCATCTTCAGACTTGCTATCTCGTGGCGCAGGGTCAAAACTTCACATGTTAAAATCAAATAATAGGTTCTTGCTTTACTTGACTCTGTCATAAATTTGAAAATCAACAGTTAACTCTTCAGCTCTACTTCTATGAGCCTAAAATAAACAATAATATGGGTTGGGTAAAATGACAAAGAAAATGAATGGGTCATAAGTCCACATTTGATAACTACCCATATGAAGTTATTTTGTTTTGTTTTTATATGCAAACAAGGGTAAAAAGAAACAAAGTGAAGTACTGACTCATATTCTGGCCGATTCATTTCATTAGAATAACCTATTTATTAATACTAAACTTGTGGATTTAGGACCCATCAAAGGGGAACATCCAATCACTGTGAAATTTTGTCCCTTTACCTTGTTTTTCCGACTACGGTCGTGGTTTTGGTGTGAATGTTTTATTTGTGTGTTGCCAATGATTCAGTGTCTATGATCACATTACCCCTGTGTTGAAGATTGGAGCTCTGGATGATCTCGATAGCGGGTGCGTCAAGCAAAACACAATAACAAAAACAAAAAACCTTGCAGAAATACTCGTACCATTTGTTTTTCTGTCATATCCATTACTTTTGTGCCCCAACCAGACCCAATGGGCCCAACGCAACGTAGCGCCCAGACCAGACCACTAGAATGTTGTGGTGGTATAGTGTTAAAAAAAAACAATGAAAATAGTGAGAGCTGTATGGTGTGGTCATTGGCATTGACAGTTATAAGATAGACGCCATTATTGTTGTATGACTAATCATTGAAGCGCGAAATTTGAATTTGAATTCATGATTCATACGCGTACGAAGAAACTTTTTTTTAATTAAATATGCAATAAATAGACAGACCAGACAATTTTATGTCTGTGTGTGTGTGTGTGTTATTGTAGATATCATCAGAAACAATTAAAACCGCGTCCTTAGAGGACAAAATTATTAGTTTCACTCTTTTCAATTAAAAACGAAGACAACATTGAAAACAATTAAAGAGCATCAACAAAATCGGTACAAAAAGTACATCACCCATCATCACTGGCTTAGATTTGCGGCAATGTTTTAGTCATTAAAATGATGACAACTATTATACGCCGCAAATAATTTCAGCGAATACGTCTTTAAGGCAATGATTCATTTTGGAGCGAGACCTTACAAAAATTCTTTGATTAAATTTGCATACTTTGAAATTTAATCTTAATAACACCGAAGAATAAAATAATATGAAAACCAACACCAAAAAGATTTAAAAATGATTTAGATGACTTTTATAGATGTCTTAAGGTGAAAATATTGTACGGTATATTAAAGACCAAAGCTTCCGTTGGAAATAAGGTATTTAAAAAAAAAGAAAAGAATAATCTTCAAACGATTGTGAGCTTATTTAAAATAAGTTAAAAACCGAAGGTCATCTTATGTATATGCGAGCAGATTTAATCCTATTTAAAATTCTAACCTTGTTTTCTACAAAAAATATCTAAACGTTTCAAGTAATTCTTCTTATTCTTTGTTCAGCTTATTGGGTTTTTAACTGTATGAGTGGCGTGTAAGGTATACATTAATTGATAATGGTGATAGTAACCTGTTGCTTGTTGCTTCCCTTTGGTCTCTCAAGGAATCTTTAGTGCTAGTTTTGCAATCGGAAAATAAATTGTGTGTACCCATTATAAATAACTATAACTTAGAGAAGAAAATATCATTATTTTTAATAATGATGTTGCTTATCAGTTTTTGCCACAATATGGTCTCTGCACCAAATCTTTTTTCAATTTTAAATCTAAACCATCTGGACAGAGAATTTGATGCTTTGTCTGATTCCATCCAAGAACTTTGTTTCGTCCTATCCTGACCAGAAAACACTCTTGACTTGTTTCTTACCTCTGAACCTGATAAATAAACTATTAGTGTTCTATCTCCTCTAGGCGCATCTTACCATTATGTCATATCAGCAAATTTCTCGTGTCAAACAAAACTCTCCAGTTAAAGCAGGAGCTCCTAAGAGAATTGTTTGCAATACGAAAAAGCCAACCGGGACGGTCTCAATAATTATTTTAGGATCTTTAACTGGTCACTATGCTTCCCCGATAGTCACGTTGACGCCAGCGCTGATATAATCACAAGTTTGATTCTCTTGGGAATGAGAACTTTTATCCCGGATAGGGTTAAAAACATCAGACCTAAGGAAAACGCTTGGTTTGATGCGAGCTGTAAAGAAGTTATTAGAGCCAAAGAAGAAAGTTTCCGTTGCTATAAAGCCAACCGTACTGAGGAAAGCCGGAAAAAGTTCAAACAAGCCAGGAAGGCCTGCAACGCCCAAATTCGACGGACCAAAGTTTTGCATTACCAAGGCAGTACAAATTTTTGGTCATTTGTAAAAAAATATGAGGAATTCTTCCTCTTCCTCGGTTCCTGCGCTCGTTGTCAATAACACTCCATTTGCTAGCTCTTTAGAGAAAACTAATCTCTTAATGCTAGGTAGTTCGCCGCCAATTCAACGCTGCCCGTGAGTGTTATGACTCCGCTTGTCATCGAGCGCGTTAGTGATTTTATAGGTCCAATCTTTTTTCGCACTCCTACTGTGGCGAGAGTCCTAAAAGATCTTAACATACATAAGTCCGCTGGTCCGGATGGTATCCCCGCTATTGTTCTTAAAAGGTGTTCTCCAACGCTGACAAAACCACTGCGTAAGCTTTTTCATCTATCCTACTCCTCAGGTCTCGTTCCGAGTGGATAGAAAACCGCATTTGTCCAGACTATCCCCAAAAAAGGCGAATCTTCCTCACCCTCTAATTACCGACCGATTGCTTTTACATACGTCCCTTCTTTCCAAGGTCATAGAAACGCTGATTAATTATCAGCTCAAGAAATATCTCGAAGATATATTTTTCGCTTCTTAATGACCGCCAATACGGCTTTCGCAGCAATAGGTCCACTGGTGATCTCATGGTGCATCTCACCGAACAGTGGAACAAACCTTTACATCGTTTTGGAGAAAGTAAGATTATTGCACTTGATATTTCAAAAGCATATGATAGGGTTTGGCATCAGGCTCTCTTATCGAAAATGCGTGCTTTTGGTATTGACGAATCTCTTATTCGTTTGATTAGAAATTACCTTTCTAACCATTCAATACAATTTGTATTGGATGGTTTCAAGTCTGAAATTCATAAAATAAATGCTGGTTTTCCCAGGGCTCCGTTTTGTCTCCGACTCTCTTCCTTATATTCATAAATGATCTTTTGTCTGCCACTTCTAATCCATTAAACTGTTTCGCGGATGACAGTATCCTCAGCTTTCAATATTCGTTTTTAGATTCTCATCCTTGTCCTTCGGATGTGGACCTTCAACCTTCAAATTAATGCTTCGAAAACTCAATGCTGTCTCCTGTCGTTAAAGCGTAACACACCCCCAATGCCGCTATCTATGAGTGGCACTTGCATCCAGGAAACTAATCAACTGTCAGTACTCGGTATGTGTACCACAGATCACCTTTTACGGAATGATCACATATTTGACATTGCCAAAAATGCTGCCAGGTGCTTAGGATTTCCCCGACGACGGTGCAAGAAATTGTTGACACCTTTTGATCTGGCTGTAATTTACAAAGCCTTCCCCTCCCGTCTCGGTCTCGTCAAAATCAAAGAATTCAGTTTCGACTCGGTATCGGTCTCGTATAACTGAGTCTCATCTGGGTTTATGTCCTTTATTTTTATGGTCTATTGTTTATCTATTAGCTGTTCTTATAACTCAATTATAGTGATCAGTAAAAGTTAATTTTGAGTCTAGTACAACACCAAGGTCAGAAAAACTGTATTCTTTATTCAAACGCGATGAATTCAACATATGGTGTTGGTAGAATTCATTGTCTTACATTTGTCAATATTTAAAATCGAACTATTTTTATTGTACAATTCTTAAAATTGATTTTGATCTTCTTGCAATCTTTGATGGAGTTAATAATTTGAAACATTTTAACATCATCTGCATAGACTAGCAATTTGGAGTTATTTAAAACAGAAGGCAAATCATTAATAAATAAAATAAACAGCAATGGACCAAGGTGACTCCCTTGAGTTACACCAAAATTGACTTCGAATTGACATCAAAGGTTACTCCTGAACATGACGAAACGGTCATTAAGTCCAATATTACTCAATTTGAGAATGTACATTTCATGACGATATTACTCCTAAAAGATTTTTCAATTTCTCGCAAGAAGCAATACCCGTGGAAAAAACTTAAGGTGTCACAGACTCGGAATGGACCCAATACCTCTGCCATGACAGTCCTGCGCACTAACCATCACGCCAAAGGTCTACGAAGTAAGACTTAATTTTTGTTCTCGCATCGTTCCAAAATTAGTCTACGATATGGTTTTGTACCTATACAAACATACCTGATGAATACTTTATGTATTATTTTACCCGACTGGTAATCTTTCAATCTTTGTGTATGCATTTTATATATGTGACGTTAGCTGGAATCTAATATTTGTGTGTTTCAAATCAACTTCATATTTTTAAAATAGTATAACGTTCTTGTGTGCTTTTTTTTTTTTTTTTTTTTTTTTATATTGTGTGCGCACTCAAGGGGATATGAATACCCTTATAATGATTAAACACAGTGCGAGCAATTAGGAAGGGAGGATAGGATTGGAAAGGAGATACCGATGCACATTGGTTTTGAATGCCTGCACATTGTAATGAGTGGGAAAT
Organism: Eupeodes luniger; assembly: GCA_951509635.1. NCBI lineage: Eukaryota > Metazoa > Arthropoda > Insecta > Diptera > Syrphidae > Eupeodes > Eupeodes luniger. The sequence continues at coordinate 120,019,501 of OX608073.1, read as the reverse complement.
ATTGAGTCTGGTAAAGCATTCCACATTCGTGTAGTGCGACTAAAAAAAGAATCTCTGTACTTTACTGTACGTCCGAAATTGGGCTCAAGGGTAAACTGATGGGCATTCCTAAAAGAGCGGGTATTACGGTTAAATAGTTGGTTGGAATGAAGGATAGCCCTCATTCCTATCGATTGTATGCCAAATCTGAACAGTTTACTCCCGAAGTAATGGCATAATGTCTATTGAAACGTACGTAGAACGGTCTTGATAATGGCTGAAGTGATACACACACATGCGGCACTTACCGCATTATTCAACAGACCAAACATTATACATCAAACTGGTTAGCTCATAAAAAATAAAAACAAAATGTGCTATGTGCAATCATCCTAATGTTAACCTGATAAATTACTAAAACGCAACAAAAATCATAATAGCCATTGGTTAGTTTTTGGAAAGAAAAGCCTGACAAAAAAAATTCAAAGATTCATGAGTTTAGAAAGAAGAAGGAGGAGAAGAAGAAGAAAGAACAAAGAAAAAACTAAACCTCCTCGTATCCATTGAACCATGTTGAACCTGACAAAAGTCATCTAACCTCGGAACAAAACCGCTGCTGATGGAGCTGGATGCTTGTTCATGTTCATCGTTGGCTCGTTGTTCCATGGGTTGGTAAAGCTCATTCAGGGATAATGATTTTATTTGTATTCCCTGTGTGTTGCCAGTTGTTGTAATTTATCTCCTCTTTCTCTGCCACAAGATATAGACATCCACGTCCGTTGGTCATCTAGTGGTCGTTCATCGTCGTCGTAACCGTCACCGTCACCTTCACCGTCGTCGTCTTCCTCTACATCGTCGTCATCTTATTGTGTATAGATGCTGTTTATATCCTTAAGATATTAGATAGATTGGTATACATATTAACCAAAGAGAAGCAAACAGTGAAGTCCAGGTCCCAGTCGACGCTCGTCGCCGTCATCGTCGTCTATTGTGTATATTGGCTATAGGGAACGAACAATTACTGTGATTGGGTCAATTTCTAGAAGATTATAATAACTTTTGTGTATCCATGTTCAGCTTCAACTTCAATTCAAACTCCAACTAAACAACTTCAACTTCCACCCACACACAACAGCAATTAACTAGACCGGCAAACCATAATTTTGATATCTAATTCCCATTATAGAGCACCATCATGCACCAACCAACCTCCCCCGCCCTCACCCTACCACTGCCAATAGACCGACTCCTTTGGATATACACCAGATTGGCTTTGGCTTCGGTATATACCAACTTCCTCTAATGGATGAATGTATATTGGTACTTTACCAGGAAGACAGAAGACAGTCGGACACAACAAAACTTTAGCAATCTTAAACATTCTCACGGAAAAAAGGAGCAGATATAGTCAAGAAGCTATACCTATAATGGTAACAGGCCAACGACAAGAGCGTATCTAGAAAAAGGTATGAAATTATAGGGGATGGTTTCTCTGAACTATATGGCTGAATCTCATAGTTGTTCGATTTTAGATTTTTCAGTTTAGATAGATTTTCTTTATTACAAAATTAATTTTACATATAAAAATATTTGTATTAACATTTAAATAGTTAAAAAACAACTTGCAATAAGCATAAACAATTTTTACAAAATGATTAAAAGTCTTCATTTATTATTTTTTGTCGATACCCGAAATCAGCTTTGCAGTAATAAAATAATTTTGAGACGTCCATCTCATTGAACAGAGCTATAAGCTATTGACACCCAAGTATAATCTTCTCTTTTCGGCTAAGCCGTACAGCGACCTATGAAATTTAATGTATCCTCCCTCTCTTGCATGTTACAAAGGTCACAAGTTACTGGCACATTGTCTCTATGTGGGATATAGTTAAGGCAAAGAAGTTGACCTCTTAATTTCCCCATCATAGAGATTACCTCCACACAGTATTCATAGGAAACTAATTCCACTCATTGAGATTATGATTTAGACGACCGACTGTACAGTGTTCTACTTACCGAACTTGTTGCTTCCATTGAATACTTTCTACACCGACCGGGCGGCGCGCGGCGATCAACGTTTGCAATTAGTTTGAAAAGCTTAGGTTTCCATTCGCTGAAGTCACAGCAGTTGAGATTAAGTTACATTATACACCATTGGCTTAATTCCTCCCTTTCAGTCATCCAGATTTTTCTATTCCTTATTTCTTGCAGTATTACTACATATCTCTGGAAGTCTTTACCACTGAGTCTTTTATACTAAGAGTTTTAAGAATATAGCTTAAGGGTGCAATTAAATGGAGGTGAAAGTCCAGTTTCCAGCATTATCATATAGTTCGGGGCGTTGGATAGGATATGGAAGATTCTTTTGATATAGTATCTCAGCAACTTTTTCAAAGCTTCGTTCTGTTTGTTTAGCCCCGCACTTGCGCCGAATACACCCTGATGGCTTCTGAAACTGCTTCAAAGACACAAAATTGGGAACTTGTCTACTATTTTTGTTCGAAAAACACTTCTTCCAGGAGGCACATATTGCAGTCTCAGCTTTAAGAAGTTAATCTTTCAAGTGATGCCCCATGTTAAGGTTTTTAGTCATGAGTACACTAAATATTTGTATTGGATAACAACTTAGATTGCCTCACCATTGTACCTCAACAACTTTCACAGTTACTGTTTCGCCCTTCTCCATTTCTGAATATATAAAGTTTTCTTTTTTCCATATTCACAGTCAAGTTCCAAAGTTGCAATAGTCACTTAAGCAGTTTATTGTTATAGTTGTAGAGACACTTGACACTCATTAATCAGATTATTGCTTGTGATCCATATATTAAGACGAGCATTGCAATATAGTTGTACAATTCTTATACGAAGAATTGAAGAAATGTATTACCCTATGATTTGCCGGATCTTCTGTACTTCCTTTCTTGTAGGAAATATCAATGATTCTGTAAATTGTTGAGGAATTTATCGATCTCCTCTTACCTTATTGAAGATTGTTAAAAGTAGGTTACATATACATAAGTTTCTGAATTTCATGAAGCTTCATTGATCTCATCATAAGTGAAACTTGAATCAAGGACTAAATTATCTTCAATTCCTGCCCGTTAAGATATTCGCTGATCTGATTGTATCAAGCCCAATTGTCCGCTTTACATATATGCATTTGAGCATTTTAAGCTTTAGCAGCAATGCCAAATTTGTTTGTTAAAACAGGAAAAGTCATTGCTCAATTATAGATTTTCCATTTTTTATAAATTGTTTTATATGAAAAAGTATTTGGGAATAGCTTTTTCAATTGCCGAGGGACCTTTTCGTAAGAAAACATCCAAAATATTGAACATAATTGATAGTTCTTGCTTTCAGTTAAGTTTTGTCTATTTTTCATTTTAAATGAAACTTAAGTAAAACCATTTTTGGTGAAGTATAATAATTTCAAACAGGCTATAATATTTCATTTTACTTGGCTGCGTCAATTTTGACATATTTCCATTTTTTTCTTCAATATTATATATTGTAATACATAAGCATCAACATTTACCTTAGTATTGATGTATAATAATTTTGTAAATCTTTCCCTTGCTAATATTTTCCTGACTACGCATTTGGCCTCCAACATCAAAGAGAATAAAAAAGATAGAGTGATATAAATCGTGACTTATATAATTTCCACCCAAGTTGAAAAACGATAACTACACTTAGAAAACATTAAACCGGGAAAAACATTGAAGTCAGACATGCAAGCAAACATTACCACAAAAATAGAAGAAATGAAAAACAAAACATAAAACTTAAACGTGTCGCAAGAACTTACATATGTATTTTTATTTTTATAATTTAATGTTAAAAGCAGCTTTATGGATCCAAATACTATATTATTTCATCTTAACATTTAATTTAATTACATTAAAGGACGAATTTTTCGATCGCGTGCTAATTATATGGGCAGTTTCCGAATTTTAACAAGTGTTTTTCTTATTTTGCATTAGTTTAAATAACGCTCGAAAGCTCGAAAGTAATCAAGAAATACGTTTCAAATGCACGTTAGTTTTCAGATTTAACTTTCTTGCAGATATAAAATTTGATACCTCTGTTGTCAGGTTGGTCGTGTTCCTAACTTAGCTTCTTACCCGTTCGCTTACTCTACTAAGGTAAGTGTAAAGGATTGTTTAAAATTGCCTTTAATGTCTCACAATTATGTGAAAGTACACACGAAACGTAACTGACTCTCTTTCAAACTTCATTAACCTGTATCTGCCTCTGAACGTCCGTTTTGAATGTCTACACATTGAATTGAGTGAAAATATTGATCCTTGTAAAGCATCCCACATTCGTGTAGTGCGGCTAAGGAAAATATCCCTGCACTTAACTGTACGTTCGAAACTTCGATAAAGGGTAAACTGATAAGCTATCCTAGAAAGAAAGGTATTACAATTAAATTGTTTGAGGGGGGGAATGCAAAAGACTATTCCACTAGAGCATTGGTTAATAAAAGAGATAAAACAATGGTAGGCATGAAACCTTGCGGTGTTCAAGAGAAGATTTCTCTTTTCAATTCTGTTATTGAGGCACATGAGCATTATACTCAAGTTTCGGACAAATAGAAGCTTTATAAATTCATAAATTATAGCCAGAAGGCGTATAAAACTTCTTACATTGTCGGTGAAAACCTATACGCTTAGCAAATTTTGTATAGATGTCAATTATGTTATAACTTCACAAGAAATAGTTTGAGATGCACAAACCTAGAACGGAAAGCTGTTTAGTTTCCTTGATGCAAGTACCACCCATGTATAGTAACATTGGGGGAGGGTTACGCTTTTGCGATTGAAGACAGCATTGATTTTTCGAAGCATTAATGACCAAGATCAGAATTTAATAAGCTTATCATATACTGGATAAATATCAAAAATAAAAAAGCTGAGGGCACTGTCATCAGCAAAACAATTAAAAGATAATTTATACAAATAAAGAAGAGTGTCGGAGACAAAACGGAGCCCTGGGGCACACCAGCGTTTATTTTATGGATATCAGATTTGAGCAGTTTTTCTCTCCACAAAACACATACACTTCAGAAAAATTCATGAAATCTTTATTTGAATCGATAGTACGGTCCATATAATTTAATGTTTGAAGATTATTTCATGCAAATGTTGACCTTGACTGCGCTTCAAATGGTCCATCTGCTTAGTCCAATTTTGGCATACTCTTTTCAAAATTTCGGCCGGTATCTCACAAATAAATGCTTCAATGTTGTCTTCCAATGCGTCAATTGAAGCGGGCTTGTCTGTATAGACATGAGCTTTAACATAGCCCCACAAAAAATAGTCTAAAGGCATTAAATCGCACGATCTAGGTGGCCAATTGACCGGTCCCGAACGTGTAATAAAATGTTCACCGAACTCGCCTCTCAATAAGTCCATTGTTGCGCGTGTTGTGTCGCATGTAAGGCACCGTCTTGTTGAAACCACATGTCATGCAAGTCAAGTTCTTGCATTTTGGGCAAAAAAAAGTTGGATATCATCTCACGGTAGCGCTTACTATTCACAGTTACGTTAGGATTCACATCATCTTTGAAGAAGTATGGTCCAATGACGCCACCAGCCCATAAACCGCACCAAAGTGTGACTTTTTGTGGATGCATTGGTAGCTCTTGCAATGCTTCGGGCTGATATTCACTCCAAAATCGACAATTCTCCTTATTAACGTACCCATTGAGCCAAAAATGAGCTTCCTCACAGAGCACGCATTTTGATAGTAAAATTCAATAATTTGCAAGCATTGTTCGTTCGTAAGACGATTCATGGTTAAATTATAAACCAAACTGAAGATGTTTGACAGTGAAAAAAAACACGAAACGTGCGTCAGCACCAGTGTTGCCAAAAAGATTATAGCGAAAAAATCACCCTTTAGTTACATCTTCGCCCTCATTGCTTTGGCTGCATTGCACTGTTACGTTCAACGATGAAACGTTAAAATTTTATTGTGTATTATTCAACATAGGACGACAATCAGGGAAGGTAAATTCGATAGTATCTTACCAAATCCGATAGAATTAAGTTGTTTCAAGAAATGTGGGTTTTTTTAGACGTGTGTTGAGGAGGAGAAATAAAACGTTTATAATTAAATGTTATTAATATATCAGGGTTTTCAATTATGTTTAAAAACAATTTTGCTCAAGTGGTCGCCGCTGCTGGCTCGAATAAATTCTAGGCGAGATCCCATTTTCGCCTAATATTCGTATCCAAGGCTTCAATCGTCTTCGGTTTATCTGTCTAGACAAGCGATTTCACATAACCAATCAATCAAAATCCTCCAATTCAGACACAAAAAATTAATTAACCTGGAGAGTTGTCCATTAAATGAATGGATGTCCAAGGAATGCATACAAAGTCTTGATGTTCCTTGCAGTTTTTTGTCAACATTGAATCAGGACACAAATAGAGTCCACGTTCACGGCTTCCCGTGTGCAACTCAATAACTATACTATACCTCTCTTCCATGTATGGGAAATCATCACCATTACGATGATATTCGCTGGTTATACGATTCTTATTCCTTCAGTGTTATTTTCCACGTCCTTTATCCATTTTTAAGGATCGTAAGAGAACAAACAAAAACTAGCCGAAAAAAATTCACCTTTTCACATTCGATTTTATTGCAAATGAATAGGACATTATGGTTCTGGCTATATTTGTCGTCATTGTTGTAAGTTTTCGTCATTGTCATCGTCAACGCCAATGTCAACGTAACCATCATCACAGCTGTTATATCCTATTGGCTATGTTGTACAAGAAAAGAGTCTAAGACGATGTTAATGGCTAAATTTGCAATTACCTGTGAATTGGCATACAAATACGAAAAGCAAACTCTCAGAATTGTTATAGCCTAGGTATGGTATAGACGACCGATTTTATAGTCCACACTACGACTACACTGAGTCGTCGACCTCCTCGTCTACCTAATAGACACTATGTTATATGTATACAACATCACCATGAGTCCTAATAAAAGGTAAAGTGTTCTTTTAGGGATTATTTTCCCAGGATATCGATCATTTCAATTTTTATAACCTTCCTATAGGTACGAGTATCCAGTAGAAACATATCAAGACCCATGTGCTATGCAGTGCAGTAGGAAAGGTGGAGGCTTTGAAATAGTTCGCATCTCATATAAGTATCTTGTTTTATTACTAAATGTTGTAGGACCAATTTCATGTGAATGTATGATGTCTATATGTACTCAGAGACTCTGCTATGTAATGAGATGGTAATTGAAGTTGTGTAATTGGATAATAAAAGTTAAATAGGGAATATTATTTCGGATGTTTTTGTTTTTTTGAGGCGGTGCGGCCGGCGCGGCGTACAAAGAAATACTAAAATTCACGAGTATTATTGTAGCCATCATTGTTTATTTGTGGGTGAAATTAACAGCTTGGCAGCATGTGTGTTGTTTTGGTTATTTTATTTTTATTTTTATTCTATTTCTATTTTATATATCCGCGTGTTATGATTAAAATTTCACGGAAATCCTTTTTCCGTTGACACATTTGTATCCATGCGATGATCTAACGCTAAGTACCTAATACTGTATAACAAACCGGATACAATATAAAAAAGTTTATTTTTATTATTTCACCACATTGCAGACAGATTGACACCACTTTTGTGTGTTTGATTTGATACTATGTATATGGATGTGATAAAAGGTTATGCCATGATGGTTTTTTTTTGTGCGAACGGATGGAAACATTGAAATTTGGTTTCAGCCGAAAAATATTGATCATACAAAATTACCATCGCAGTCCTTTGATTTGTAACACATGCAGATTCTGTTGAAGAGACTAGATGGAAAAGAATATCTCAAGAAAAAAATGTGATTCTTTGCTCCAGTCAATGAAGAATGTGTTGGAGCTTCTGGTCAGTATGCACATATATGTATAAATTAAATACATAAAACTAGCTGATCCGATGAACTTCGTATCACCTACATCGTTTTTTACAGCTTTTGATTTGTGATGACTGGGTACACTATGCACAGGGTTATCCATTTTCGGTTTCAAAAGTAAACGTCAATAAAACTCATATATTATATAGTTGTTCATGATATTTCTATGTTATAAAGTTCGAACGATATAAAATTATGTGTAAAACTCTTCATCATTTAAATGATCATCACGCAAATTGTTGCAAGCATCAATTCTTTTGAAGCTAATTTTCGACCAATTTTTTTATTAGGCGGTATCTCAGCCATAACTTGACGAATGTTGGGTTTTAAATGTTCAAGAGTTATAAGCAAACAAGGTCTTTCACGTAGTCCCAAAAAAAAAGTCAAGCGGTGTCGAATCGCATGATTTTGGTGGCCAGTTGATATCGCCACGACGAGAAATTACGTGGCAAGGAAATGTCTCTTGCATAATAAAGCTATATTCGCTTAAGTTGTGTGGCATGTGGTACCATCTTGTTGAAACCACATATTCTCCAAGTCGGATTCTTCAATACCAGGCAAAAATAAGTCGGTTATCAAAGACCATGACGCTCCGAATTGACGTTGACAGTCGGTTACATTATCAGAACACCCTCACATAACTTTGTAATAATATTAAGCACCCTATCATAACAAAGTATCTTTATATAAACAAAATGTAATGCTCACACATTGATTCATAATTTCATCTCATAGCGGATGATGATATCCGATATTATAAATATCATAACAAAGTATCTTTATATAAACAAAATGTAATGCTCACACATTGATTCATAATTTCATCTCATAGCGGATGATGATATCCGATATTATAAATATCATAACAAAGTATCTTTATATAAACAAAATGTAATGCTCACACATTGATTCATAATTTCATCTCATAAGCGGATGATGATATCCGATATTGTAAATACCATATCAGCACTTTTTGCCTTCAGTAACTTGTGTGCCCAAAGCATCTTAAATAATTCTAAAAGAATTCTTGTGTCAGCAATAATAAAAGACAAAGGAAAGCAAACGATCTTCAGCCGAAGATAGATTTGCTTAAGTAAACATTTTACAAGTATAAAAAGGGTTTCATCGATCAATGAGAGTTCAGTTCACAGTTGTCATTCTACGTATAGCCTAAGATTTCCCCCCACCAGTGGTAAGGGATCTGAAGCTTTGATTTAATAAATAATATTAAGTTTAATATACATTGAATGCGTTTTATTTAATTGTTGATTGTGATCTTCTGCGATCACAAAAATATATTTTTTATTGAAATAAAGAATCGGAAACGAAATTGGCGCAGTCGGTAGGATCTCGAAAGATCGAAATATATTGAATCTTACTTTATTAAAAGTTTAATTCGGGATCGTCCTAAAACTAAATAAAATAGTTAGTACCGGTAAAGTAAAATTACTAAATGGTGCTATAGGACAGTGAAAAATAAAAATTTTGTTCAGTGAAAAGCATCGTAAATCAAGATCCGAAAGGACAATTTTACAAAGTCTCATAGAGAGAATGCTTGACTAATAAAACAATTAAAATTAACAAAAAGTGCTACTAAATGCAACCAGAAGGAAATCTTCAAAAGGAAGCATACAGAAAGTGAACTCAGTGTTAAATTAAAATTAACAAAAAGTGCTACTAAATGCAACCAGAAGGAAATCTTCAAAAGGAAGCATACAGAAAGTGAACTCAGTGTTAAATTAAAATTAACAAAAAGTGCTACTAAATGCAACCAGAAGGAAATCTTCAAAAGGAAGCATACAGAAAGTGAACTCAGTGTTAAATTAAAATTAACAAAAAGTGCTACTAAATGCAACCAGAAGGAAATCTTCAAAAGGAAGCATACAGAAAGGGAACTTAGTGTTAAATTAAAATTAACAAAAAGTGCTACTAAATGCAACCAGAAAAAATAAATCTTCAAAAAGGAGCAGAGGCCCCGCAAGTAAAGGAACCACATATAGAAGTAAATTCACAAAGTTGGATAGACGACGAAGCAACAGCTGATTTCCAGGAACATATCAGATCAATTCAGCAAAAGTTGAGAAGAAAACAACTTCAACAAAATAAAATTAAAGACAAATAAAAAGTTAAAAGTGTTACTAAAAAAAAAAAAAAAAAATATATATATGACATTACTTTAAAAAGTGTAATTTAATAAAAAGAAGGAAGAACAACTGTACGTGGCAAAATTATCCAAGTCGAAAGCCCCAACGTGTTCGATAAATGAAGAAATATACACCATACAACAAACCAGCCGCGTTAACGTATAATACCGAGGAAGAAAAAACTTCAAAATCAACAGATCCTGCAGCAATCCAGCAATCAAAAGAAATTGAGCAAGCAGAAGAAAAAATTGAAAATAAGGTAAAAATGGCTACAATAAATATCGACCCCTTAAAATTAGTAAAGAATTTACCAAATTTTAATGGTAAATCATGTAATATTATTATATTTATTAAAAAAGCAGAATTTGTAATAAATTCATGTAGTTTGTATAACGAAGGTTCACAAGAATTTATATTGAGTGAAATAAAATCAAAAATAACAGATTTCGCCCTAGAGGTAGTATTAAGGAGTGGCGACCCTAATAATTGGCAAGATATAAAAAATATTCTAGTAAAGAATTTTGGTGAGAAAGAATCTTTTCTAAAATTAAAAGAACTAGCAGATAAAGTTTATTCAAAAAACATTTCTCAACTATATAATACATTCTCAGAAATCCTCTGTAGACTAAATAATAAATATTATTTATCTGAAAATAAACCGGAAGAATACAATCCTTTCAATAATGAAGCGTCATTATTATCTAAATTTTGTGAAAGAATACCCCCGAACGCAAGTTCAATAATAATCAATCATAACATAACAACCCTTAGTGAAGCTTTTTATAAATTAGAATCTTGTCATTGGACAAAAGAAGAAAATAATTATAATGATAGAAATACTCGAAACTATAGAACTGGAAATAACAATAATAATTTTAACAACAAAAACTATAAAAAATATAATAATTACAATACAAATCAAAGATTTGATAGTAATTACAAAAACGAATCAGGAAATTCAAATAACTATAGGAATTTCAATAATAAAGGTCAAAACTTTTATAGAAACAATAATCAAAACTATAGAAACCAAAATGAACGAAATTATAGGCAACCAAATAGAAGTGGAAATTATTCTAATAATAATCGTAATCCATTTGCTACACAAAATAAAAAGAATGATCTAGAACCAATGGAAATAGATCACCTTATTCAAAATACAGCAAATTTTCAAACACCCGCCTCAACAGACCATTACCCTGCATAGATGTTCATATTCTTAATAAAAAACTTAGATTTTTAGTAGACACAGGAGCAGCTACATCTATTTTAAAAGAAAATATATTTCCAAGACATTATGAAAGTAAATTAGACAAACCAGTTATAATTAAAGCATTATATAATGAAAATCAAATAAATTCAAAAATAATTTTACCATTACCAATCGAATTTAATAAAAAAGAATCAACCATGGAATTTTTAATTACACCAATTACAAACAGTTCGTTTGACGGAATTTTAGGAAATAATGTCCTTATACCATTAGAAGCTGAAATATCATATTATACACATACTTTGAAAATAAAAAATACTATTATCCCATTAATGACAAAACCAAAGGAATACCCTTTAGATAGATACATTCAGGAATTATCAAATACACAAATAGATTTATGTGGTATTGATGTAGTTTTACAAGATTTAACTGATAAACTAACTGAACATTATATGAACAAAGAAGAAAAGAAAGCTCTGAATCAAATATTAAAAAATAATAAACAATTATTCTATAGCGAAGGAGATATCTTAACTAACGTAAAAGAAGTAACACACAACATTGAAACTAAAAGTGATAAACCAATATATTCACGACTATATAGATATCCAGAAGTACATACAAAAGAAGTCGATAAACAAATAATCGAAATGTTAGATCAAGGCATAATAAAAGAAAGCAACAGTCCATATAATGCTCCTATCTGGGTTGTACCCAAAAAGATAGACAATTCAGGACTTAAGAAATGGCGAATTGTTATAGATTATATAAAACTTAACGAAGTAACCGTGGAAGACAAGTTTCCTATTCCAAACATTGAAGACATTTTTAGTAAATTGGGAAGATCCCAATATTTTACCACATTAGATTTAGCGAAAGGTTTCCATCAGATATTGGTGAATCCTAAAGATAGGTATAAAACAGCTTTCTCAACAGCAAACGGTCATTACGAATTTAATCGGATGCCATTTGGATTAAAAAATGCCCCCGCAACTTTTCAACGAATGATTAATCACGTATTAGAAGGACTTGTAGGAAAAATATGTGTGGTCTATTTAGACGACATTCTCATATTTAGTACATCATTAGAGGAACATATTTGCTCAATTAACAAAGTATTTAAAAAACTTAACAATCACAATTTAAAAATACAAATAGATAAATGTAAATTTTTTAGCAAGGAAACCGAATATTTAGGGCACGTTATTACTACAAACGGAATTAAGCCAAATCCAGAAAAAATAAGAACAATTGAAAAAATACCTATTCCTGGTACAACAAAACAAATAAAATCTTTTCTAGGTCTAACAGGTTATTACAGGAAATTTATTAAAGATTATTCAAAGGTAGCAGTACCTATGACCAAATATCTTAAGAAAGGAGCAAAGATAAATATTAAAGACCCAGAATATATAACAGCTTTTGAAGAACTTAAATTGCTCATATCTAATGACCCCGTTTTAAAATATCCTGATTATACAAAGGAATTCGTGTTAACAACTGATGCATCAAATTATGCGATCGGATCAGTCCTTTCACAATCAAATCACCCATTATGCTATGCATCTCGCACCCTCAATGAACATGAACGCAGATATAGCACTATTGAAAAAGAATTATTAAGTATTGTTTGGTCAACAAAATATTTTAGACCATACCTTTACGGTCGCAAATTTAAAATACAAACTGATCATAGACCTTTAATTTGGTTAAGTAACCTTAAAGAACCAAACTCAAAACTCCAAAGATGGAAAATAAGTTTAAATGAATATGATTTTGATATTGAATATTTAAAAGGAAAAGAAAATCGCGTAGCAGATTATCTTAGTAGACTCGAAGTAAACGCAGTCAATAGAAATGAAGATTCAACATTAGCCACAATTCATAGTGGAACAGAGGAAAGAAATGATCACATAGGAATTTCAGAATTACCTACAAATATGTTTAAGCATCAAATAGAAATTATAGAGTCAGACAATGAAGGTAAAGATATAAAATATATATATAAAGGTATAAGAAGACTCACTATTAAATCAAAAGATATAGGTGAATATTTTACTGAAGCATTAAGGGAATTTTTACCTGATCACGGAAATGTGGCAGTATATTGTCCAAGTGATACTTTATTTTGCAAAATTCAGGAAAAATATGTTGAGCTTTACAGCAATCAAAGTAAGCTAAAATTACTGAGATGCATTACTCTTTTAAAAGATTTAAGTAATACAGACGATGCGTTGAATCTCATTCAAAGGATTCATGAACAATTTAATCACAGAGGAATACAAGAAACATATCTTGAAATTAAAAATGAATATTATTTTCCAAAATTAAGAGAAATAATAAGAAGATACATTAACAATTGTACTGTATGTCAAACAGCAAAACATGATAGAAGTCCAAAAAAAATAAAATTTGAAATGAGCAAAACTGCACTTAAGCCAAACGAGCTAATACACATGGACATTTATATTCCAAGTAAAGATATTTACTTTTTAACAATTATAGACAAATTTACTAAGCATTTGACAGCCTTTCCCATAGCTAGTAGAAACACTCATAAAATTATCGAGCAACTTAAACTTAGAAATTCTATATTAGGCAAACCCCAAGAAATAGTTTGCGACAATGAGTTTAATAGCCTAGCATTTAAAGAATATTGCAATGAAGAAGGAATTAAAATAAAACTCATAACCCCAAATCATAAGACAGGAAATTCAGATGTAGAAAGAGTGCATGGTACACTTAATGAACATATAAGAATATATAATGCACAAGAAGAGAAAAAGAACATATTAAACCTAAGAGAAAAAGTAATAAAAGCAGTTAGTATATATAATTGTACAATCCATTCAACAATATTAAGAAAACCTATAGATTTTATTCAAAACAAAATAAAAGTAGAAGATTTAGAAGAGATAGGAAAAAGGATCCAAACAGTTAAAGAAAATAATATTAATAAAAGAAATCAAAATAAAGCAGATTTTATTGAACCAGATTTAAAAAAAGACGTTTACGTAAAAGCTGACGTAGTAAGAACAGCAAAGAAGATAGCTGCAAAATATAAGAAGACCAAGGTAGAAAAAATTGATAATAAATATTATGCAAATAATAAAAAATTACATAAAACCCATTTCAAAAGAAAATATAAATATCAAAGTAGTGATAATAATAATTTAATCTCTTTACAGCCAAAATGAAAACCATAATTATAATTGTATTATTCACTTTTACCATAGTGAAATCAGAATTTTTATTACAAGAAATTCATAATCAAGCAGGATATATAATTATAAAACAAGAACCCATTGAATTAATCGAAAAATATGATAAAATACTCCATATTATTAATTTAGAAACTTACAATGAAATTATTAAACAAATTGAATTTTCTATAGAAACAGGCTATAACAATTTTCAAGACTTAAGATTAAAAAGATTAATGACAGAAGCTTTAGGAGATTCTAAATCCAAATTACACAGCATACTTCCTTATTCAAGACAAAGGAGAGGATTAATAAACATGGGAGGTAACGCACTCCATTTTCTTTTTGGAGTGATGGATAATGATGAAAGATTAGAGATTGAGAATCATTTAAAAATAATTGAAGAAAACAATATGAATGCTATGACAGAATTAAATAAACAAATAGGTATAAATACGCAATTCCAAACAGAATTAGAAACAATGGCAGACCGTATAAACAAACACCAGTATATATTAAGAAACTTTATTAATTCCACAGAAATAAAACAAGAAAATCTAGCTAAAAGCATATTATCATTACAAATAAATACAGATATAATGCTGTTAAACAATGAAATAGAAAAATTACAAGACAATGTAGTCTTTTCAAGATTAGGAATTCTAGGGAGAAATATCCTAACTAAAGAAGAAAATGAACGATTCAATATAACCATTAATAAATTAAAATATATTGAGAGCAGCCTATTAACTAGAAATAACAAATTAGTTTTTGCTTTAAAAATACCAGTATTTACACATAAATGTGAAAACATAATGATTCTACCTATACCAAACGATCAAGGACTTGAAGTCGAAATATCAAAATACAACTATATAATTTGTAACAAAACATTATATGAAAACAAAGAAATTAAATATCTTAAACATTTAAAGAAAAGTCCAATATGTATTCAAAACCTATATAAAACAAAATATGAAAACTGTAAGATAAGATCAAATAAAGATCAAGAATTAATAGAATTAGAAGATGGACTTGTATTAACAAAAAACTTAGTAGAAACAAGTCTAAATGAATATTGTAACAATATTGAATATAAAATTATTAAGAACAACCTTGTACATTTTAAAGATTGTAACATTAAAATAAATGCAACTTTATATATAAATCGAAAAGAAACTTTTAAACAAAATATTATAATTCCACTATATAACACATTAAACATTACAAAAATTAATGTTACATTAGAGGATATACATATAAATCAAATCGAAAATTTGAAAGAATTGCAAGCAATAAGATACCAAAACAATATAAAACATGTTATATCATATACTAGTATAACAATCATAATTATTATAATTGCAATTTTATTATTATATTTTAAACGTCGAGAAACCCATAAATTTAAAATTGAAAATAGAATTATAGATACTCAGGAGAGCATCAAACTTAAGGGGGGAGGGGTTACATTATCAGAACACCCTCACATAACTTTGTAATAATATTAAGCACCCTATCATAACAAAGTATCTTTATATAAACAAAATGTAATGCTCACACATTGATTCATAATTTCATCTCATAGCGGATGATGATATCCGATATTATAAATATCATAACAAAGTATCTTTATATAAACAAAATGTAATGCTCACACATTGATTCATAATTTCATCTCATAGCGGATGATGATATCCGATATTATAAATATCATAACAAAGTATCTTTATATAAACAAAATGTAATGCTCACACATTGATTCATAATTTCATCTCATAAGCGGATGATGATATCCGATATTGTAAATACCATATCAGCACTTTTTGCCTTCAGTAACTTGTGTGCCCAAAGCATCTTAAATAATTCTAAAAGAATTCTTGTGTCAGCAATAATAAAAGACAAAGGAAAGCAAACGATCTTCAGCCGAAGATAGATTTGCTTAAGTAAACATTTTACAAGTATAAAAAGGGTTTCATCGATCAATGAGAGTTCAGTTCACAGTTGTCATTCTACGTATAGCCTAAGATTTCCCCCCACCAGTGGTAAGGGATCTGAAGCTTTGATTTAATAAATAATATTAAGTTTAATATACATTGAATGCGTTTTATTTAATTGTTGATTGTGATCTTCTGCGATCACAAAAATATATTTTTTATTGAAATAAAGAATCGGAAACGAAATTAGTCGTTCCATCATCGTTTTCGAAGAAGTATGGTTCAATCTCACCTCCGGACTAAAGAGCGCACCAAACAGTGACTTTATGTGGATGTATTTTCCTCTATTTAATAACTTGAGCATTCTCAGAACAGAACTGTAATACCCGTGGCATGATGGTTAGTGCGTTGGACTGTCATGACAGAGGTCTTGGGTTCTATTCCTGCCTATGCCATCTAAAGTTTTTTTTCCACGGGTACTGCCTCTTGCGAGGAATTGACAGATTCTCCAAGAGTGATTCTTATCATGCTTTCTCAAATTTGCCGTTCGAATTCGGCTTAAAACTGTAGGTCCCTTCCATCCCTGACAGCAGTACTCGCACACAGGAATGGTTGAGAGTTATAAGTCACTAGGCCTTAGTTCTGAACGGACCGTTGCGCCACCTAATTTATTTTATTTATATTCTCAGAACCCCAAATGCGACAATTTTGTTTATTAACATACCCACCGAGTGAGAAATGTGCTTCATCGCTGAAGAAAATTTTGTTCGAAAATTTGCCGTCCACCGCCTGTTGTTCAAGCACCCATTCGAGATGTTGTGAAAGGTCAGCTGGCTTCAGTTGTTGTGTGAGCAGGACTTTATATGGATGTGTAGATATGGAGGTATAGATTCAAATGAAAAATACGCCAAAATGTGCCGTAAGACAGTCCTAATTCCTGAGAACGACGAGGAATCGACACATTCGGGTCTTCGGCAACACTTTCACTTGCAGCAGCGATATTGTCAGTGGTACGAGCAAAACAATGATGCACAGGCCCTACAATATGAACCAATCCAGTTTCTTCGAATTTCTTCACAATTTTGAAAATTACTTGCGTAGTTGAACAATTATGTAAACCATAACCTCCTCTTAAGGCACGAGTAAGTAAGTAAGTAAGTAAGTAAGTAATTCATTTATTAACAGTTTTTTAAAATAAATACATAAACATTTGTTTTGAATTTTAAAGCTTTGGCTTTGCCGTCAGCTCGACTAGCAACTTAAATTTTTTCTTACATTGGTTTTCTTTCTTTTAAATTTTAGTTTTAATTATATATTGATTTTTACATACATACGTATATACATCTACTAGTTTAATCATATTCACTCATAATCAGTTTTCTAAATCTGCAAATTTCCTTCAGATAGTTGACAAGATTTTTCCAATCTGGTCCATTCAATATTAGGATTGTCTCTTGTAGAGTGAGAGAGAATTTTTTAAAATATGAGAATCTCTTGTATTTGAAAATTGGACATACGCTTATAAAATGGAAGCAGTCTTCTTTGGATTTATTATTGCAGAGCGTACAGAACTGGTTGAAACTCCCATTGTATGGTCTACCGTTGAGACATAAGACTTCGCATCTAGCTTTGAAAATTAAAGAAATATCTTTGTAGCTTAAAGATTCATTGAAGTAGTTATTGTTGCTTAGATTAAATTGTAACTGGCTATATAATATTCGACTTTCTGATTCAATAGCTGTTTTTATAAATTGATTCCGAACCGAGTCTTCATTAAGCTGAATAATTTTATACATTTTTTCCTTAAGATCAAGAATGTTGCTTGTATTAATTTGCATATCTTCACCAAATGAAGTGGCAATTCGTTGCCATTTGTCATACCACCAGTCTTTGTTCCTTATTTCGTAAAGCAGCATCATTTTGCTCAGTCGCTCATCTGGAAAACCTAAGACTTTAATAATATAATCCGCTTGTAGTTTCAAAGTGCTTGTAAATAACTTTGGTAAGCCAGTTTCTAAGTAGATCGCATAGTTCGGGGTGTTGATTGGTAGGTTAAAGATTTTTTTGATGAAACTCCTCTGAAATTTCTCAATTTTCTCGTACTCTTCCATTCCCCAAACTTGAGCTGCATAACATAAAGTGGACTTCACAACTGAATTAAAAATTAGGTATTTGGTAGACAAATATACAAGGTTGTTCGAGAAAATCTTTCTCCATGTTAAGTTTATTAGACTTTGTGATGTTTTGGCTTTAATGTCAAGGTGCTTACTAAAATTCAGTCGTGGGTTGAGGTTCACTCCAAGATATCTATATTCGTTTGTCACTTCCAAACTTCTTCCGTTGTACTTCCAATTACTTCCAGCTTCAGTCCGATTGGATCGCGAAAAGATCATTATTTTTGATTCATCAGTATTGATTTCTAATCCCCATTTATCGCAGTATGCAGACAGTCGGTTTATCATCAATTGAAGATTTTCTTTCGATTCCGATAATATGACCATGTCGTCAGCATAAAGTAAAGCATTTATCCGGATTCCGGCCATTCTAATTCCTCCAGGTAAGTCGTTAACTATGTCATTAATAAATAGTGAAAATAAAAGTGCACTAAGCGGACATCCTTGTTTGACACCAGAATCAGTACTAAACCATTCAGAATAATGCGCTCCATCCCAGACGTTAGCTTCTGTTTTTGTATACATATTCTTGATGACATGTATAAAATGGTTGAAACACCCATCTGCGAAAGTTTGTATATTAAAGCATTGCGATTTACCAAATCAAACGCTGCTTTGAAGTCGACAAACATCGAGTAAACCTTTTTATTTCTTGCCTCAAATGCTTTGACTATCGATGTCAGAGTAAAGATTTGGTCAACAGTGGAATAATTTTTCCTAAATCCAGCCTGGAAGTCTGATAATATCTTTTTCTCTTCTACCCACTTTTCCAGACGGTCAACAAGAACTCCGCAAAATACTTTAGCAATAATATTCATTAAAGATAATCCTCTGTAGTTTGAGACGTCATTTAAGGAACCTTTTTTATATATTGGGAAGATAACCGATTTTTTGTACGAGGAAGGAACTTCCGCTTTCGTAAGAATTTTGTTAAAAAGCACAACAAGTTGCAGCTTAAAACTTTGAGATGAGTTCTTAAAAAATTCGTACGGTACACCATCTTCACCTGGTGCTTTATTTTTTTTAGCCTTTCGTAAAACTGCTTCTATTTAAGGCACGATATGTGGCTCTGGCAGAATCACCATTTTTGTATTAGGTTTTAACAACTTGTATGCGATGTGCGATAGTTAAGCGATCCATTTTCGTAAATATCATTTGTTTAACCCTATACTTTTGAAACCGCAAAATTTATAACCCGTTATGTTAAACATTTTTAATATTTATTAAATATTTCAAATATACATAACTAAATCGTGATAGCAAAAATTCAAAAACTATAGCCGTTTTATAAATAGAAAAAATACAACCTTTTAATTTAAAATTAATATGTTGACTTTACGAAAAACACGGATCAATAAAATCCCACAAACTTCAAACGATTAGCCTTGCCATTTGTTGATGGTCATTGCGAAGGCCAAGCGCACCGGGAACTGCAGTTTTATTGAAATCAAGCGGAAAGTCTGTTGGAATTATAGGGCTACGTGAAAACATCACATTTTGTCTTTGGTACTTCCCTTTGATAAGTTTATCTTGAATGTCATTATTCATAAGCTTCACAGTCGACCTTGTTCCATTGCATAATCGAGGTTGTTTTATGTTAAGCAACATGATGATAACTGAACTAATTTTAAGTCGTAAATTATAAGTTGGTAATCCAAGTTATTCCAGTGAATAGAATAGAATAATTAGCGACGTCCGTCACCTTGATTTATAACAGTTTCGAATTATTTAAAGGAAAACCACCACAAAGCAATAAAATTTAGATTCTGTAAGCTGCCAAGAATCGTTAATGTAAGTCAGGAAGTCTGCTGAAATTTTTCCATCACCAATATTTAACAATTGTTTTAAAAACACACCTTCACTTTGATCTTGTTATAAAAGTACAAGGATATTATCTGTCCATAAAAGTATCTTTATATTTCGTCTTGCAGCTCTAGTGATCTCTTGTGAGCCTACTTGCCTTCGTTTCAAATAATCAGCCTGTACACCTGTAGAATCTTTGCTGCTGCTTGATGTTTCAAGTTCTTTTTCTAGTTCCTCCGGGAGCATCTAAGAAATATAATTCACAATTTCCGTTGCTCACAGCTTCTATCTAAGAGTCATGAAGAATCTTTTGTTGTTCATTCAATTTTGGAACATTAATGAGAACTACTACTCCATCCCTGACAACAATACTCGCACCCAGGAATGGTTGAGAGTTGAAAGTCACTAGGCCCTAGTTCTCAACGGACTGTTGCGCCACCCATTTTTTTTTTAATGAGAACTACTTCATCTAGTGATTTGGTATTATAACAGCGTTTTATTTGCAGCTTGTGATTAAGTGTATCAAGCATAGAACTACTGGGTGATGTCACGCCTAAGCACGATAACACTTTATTTGAGATTATTAGACAAATGTCGACTATCAAAATGAATGCCTCATTGTGAATTTCTTCAGGTATTTCAAGAGTTGTTGAGTTTTCAGACATTTCGTCCTTAAATTTCACCCATAAATCATTTGTGTTTGAGATAGAAAAGCAAACATTGTTCGAATTTGATGCGGCGATGAAGATATGACGGAATCTTTAAGCGTATCATCGCAATGCAAATGGTTCTCAAGCAATCATTAGAGTTGACATGTCTGACGGAAGTTTCACACAAATGTTGTTTAGCGTTTTTTAGTTGTTGGAGTGCAAACAAACTTTTACAAGAACTTCGTATTAAAAGTTATAAATTTAATTAATTGCAATATCTTAAGGCGGTTCACATAATCATAGAATGCAGTCAACTTTTGACTTTTTACGGCTTCAATAGCTTGACTCGAAGTAAAAAGTAGATTTTTCCCAATAAGCATGTCTTAATTCTTTAGAACACAGCAGACGGGTAGAATGTTTTATGCGTTTTCTGGTGATCTAAGCTTGCACAATGAACACTCTCTATTTCTCACTGGGATATACAGTCGGCAATTCAGACAAAGTAGACCCTCTCTGCCTTTAAAGATTGTAGAAATGAAATTGTGTGAATTTGTAATGAATTTGTAATTGATACAATTATTATTGACATCCAGGTAATGGTTTTTCCTTCGTTTCACCATCTTTTTAAACTATTTAAAACATTTTGTCCTCTATCATTGACAACAATATCTCCACTCCTACAACAGTTCGACGCTATACTAAAGTTCTAGCCATGACAATTCCTCAAAAAACTGATAATTTCACTACAGTAGGTTTCTTGTAATTGTGTTTGGTAGTCGATGATTTGGGAGCGCTACGAAGTAGCTAAAATGCATTCTGAGAGAGGAAATATAAAGTGGCGATATTTTCTAGCAATCGGAATATCTTTTTGAAAAGGTATCATAGCAATTTTTCTAG
This sequence comes from Eupeodes luniger, assembly GCA_951509635.1. NCBI lineage: Eukaryota > Metazoa > Arthropoda > Insecta > Diptera > Syrphidae > Eupeodes > Eupeodes luniger. Next base: position 119,997,557 of record OX608073.1, on the reverse strand, counting down.
TTCATCAAATTGTGGCAAACTCAAAACCTAACCAACATAGCAGGTCATGATTGCTTTCTAAAAACCTTCTGTTTCCGTTATAGGGACGTGCGTCGATACTTCAGAAATTTCAAAAATTTTCAAAATTAAAAAACATTCCTTATAATTATTTCGATATGAACAAAAACAGCAAGAAAACATTTTTCATCAAAAACCTTGGATATATAAAACAATATTCCTTATCTAACTAAATGCAACTTTTAGAATTATTCTTTAATTCGCACCGAGAAAAAAAATGTGTAAATAATCTTTCTCTTCATCAACAAAACCTTCGACTGTATTTTTTAATATATTTTTTCTTGATCGTTTAAAGTCTGAAACAAAATCTCTATTGTCTAGCACAACCCAGTCGTTTTTAATCCTGAACTTTAAACTCTAAATGCAGTATAATTTCTCAGATAAAAATGAAATCTCCATCATAGTACCATAAGTTATAATCTTTACTTTTAAATAAAATATGAACTCCCAATCAAATATGAAAGAGCGACAACGAAAAAAACCTCTATGGACTTCCCTTAGTTTTTTGATATCAATCCAATTTTTCATTCACGCAAATGTGCAGTTCATGGGTAAAGATAAAAAACACACATCGCATACTGTAAAAGCGATTATAGAACAAAAAAAAGTCGGATTCTCAAACAAAGTCTGAAAAAAGTAGAAGTATCCATTTTTTATGAGTAGTTAAACATTTTCATTCCATCCAACTGAATATTTCAGTAGTTGAGTTTTGATTCATATCGAAACTATAGCCAGACGGTATGGCATCGACCCCATCTCACAAACGAGAAACTTACATCAAGGTTTGACAGTAACAGATGAATGAATTGGGGCTGTTCAGAAAAAGGTAATGAGTTTTCAGAAACCGTGAAATGTAGTACCTATCAGAATTTTCAAAACCAACATTTTAATATATTATAGGTGCCATCATACTTACCTAAATACATATTTTCTTTCCAAAATCTGAGTAAGTAGTCAACTTGTCAAATTTGTCCTCTATTCATCCCTTTATCTGACGTTTTTGACATTCCACAAAGATTTAACCAATAAAATCATCATCTGCGAATTCTTTAAAAAGTCAACATCATCCGGGTAGCTGTAGATAGATGCACTACACACCCTCATCCAAAGTCGATATAATACATACGGATTTATTTGTTTCCAAACATCACACCATTATATCAGTTTCGCCTTATTGCAACATGCTGTGTCCATAACCAAGAAGACAGAGACAGACCCTTGGATTTTTATGCCACAATGCCAAAAATGTTTGCTAATCGTGCACATGTCACGTTCAGATAAACATTTCCAACAAAAACCCAAAAACAAAAAAAGATTCAGTCCTCAGATTGAATTCCGGACAGTCATCATATGATAAAGTTGGTTGCAACAGAATGATGATGATGATGTCGCCTGATGCCATCCATCGTCCCGTAGCGTTGCATGAGGAATTGGATGTGGAATTGTGTAGTGTATGTTTACTTAAACAAAACTCCAATTGACGACTGATATGACAGACAAAGTGCATAACATCTGGATTTCGACGGCTGGAAGGGATTTTTAAACTTCTTCCTGGTTTTGTTTGTCATTTTTTGTATTTATTTTCTTTTGAATACTTAAAATAAATCCTTTCTCTCCTTTAAATGTATCCTTTTTCATTTCCACGGAGAAACCCTTTAAACACCAGTTTTAGAATCCTTTCCTTTTTCGCACCATCATAGCTTCAACCCCACGGTAGCTCCATCAGTACGCAAAACCTTGAAATCCTTATTACACTCCAGGGGTATTATAGGGTGTCAGATGATGAAGATATAGAATTACACTTACCGCACAAGGTGTGCAATCGTGCACCTGAAGCAGCTTCAGAGATGCCACAACATCAAATTCACAAAAAAAGAGGGTTGATTTTCTTTCCTATGTACAAGTACGAGTAGGTATAGAGCAGAGCCACTTTTGGAACCAGAGAAGAACTGAACGTCTGCATCTTCGTAATATCATAATCATCATCTTTTGCTCCTCTGCTCTGGTATCTGAAACTCTGATGTTCGTGCTGTGTCGATGTTGGTTTCTAGCTATAGAGTGTCTTACGTTGGCTATAATGTAGGTAGTTGTACTGATGCACTATAACTAACTAAACACAAATTGCTTGTTTATCGTTTTTGAGATATTGAGATGCTAGAGCCGGCTTCCTGTGTTGCGTATTACGTTACGTTTCACATTTATGTAGGTCTTATGGAGTATTAGAGAGTGTTGTTCTTTTTGTTTTTACGGTTTCTTTTGTTTTTGTTTTACACCATTTTGAATAAACTTAAGAACTATAATACTTTACTTAAGAAATAGTCTGGCTGATAATTTTACCATTTGGTTTTTGTTTTTATACCAATTAATTTTGGCATTCAAGATGAGTTTTAAAATACCGGAGAAGGAAGACAAAGCTCTTGCACCTAAAAGAGCCCATTTTGACTACTGGTATATAAAATTTAATGCACATTTTAAATAATTTGGATATTTTTGAAGTTTTATACCAATTATTCATTGGACATGATGCAACGTTAAACAATTGGTATAAAATAACAACAATAGCAATGTATTATTCTAGATTTGGTAACATTTATTATTAATAACAAAATGTAATCAATTATTTGGTATTAACTTGAAAGAATTGTGGAAAACAATTGGTATAAAGCAATAGAAAAAAGTTAATTCTGTGCTCTGTCTTAATAAAGTACGAATAAACATATATGTATCGTGTTTTGCAATAGCAAAAAAGATGGAAATATTAATATTTTGTTTCAAATAATTATGTGCGTTATACCAGATTATACCAATTAAGTGCATACGAAAATCTCTACTAGTGGCTCTTTTTCTGCATGGTGTGTATTGTACCAGTTGCATTCCATTAAAATGAACAAAATGATAAATAATGGGTATAAGATTTAAATGTGTTATACCATTCAATATTCCTTAACTATAAAATTTTGTAAAAGGCATTTAAACATTTTTATTAGATTTGTATCTATCAAGATTTTTCTGAAACAATTTATTAATTCTATTTTTAGAAAGAACTTTTTTCTTAAAAATTACAATGAAAGTTATGAACTTCATTTAACCTGTTTATACCATTCAATTGCATAAATTGAATATTCTATACACAACCATCGATCCTGAAAAAAGGAGACCCTTTAAACTGCACCAATTATAGAGGAATCAGTCTACTTAACATCGCCTACAAGATCTTCTCTGCCGTTATATGTGAACGTCTAAAGCCCATCGTCAACAACCTGATAGGTCCTTATCAGTGTGGTTTTAGACCAGGAAAGTCCACAGTCGATCAAATATTCACATTACGGCAGATCCTGGAAAAAACCCAAGAACACCAAATCGACACCCACCATCTTTTCATCGATTTCAAGGCCGCATATGACAGTATCTACAGGGACGAACTGTATAGAGCCATGTCTAGTTTTGGCATCCCTGCCAAACTCGTCCGTTTGTGCAGGATGACCATGGAGAATTCACGCTGCTCCATAAAGGTTGGAAACAACTTAACAGAACCTTTCGATGTCAAAAAAGGTTTTAGACAAGGTGATGCGCTGTCATGTGATTTTTTTAACATCGTACTTGAAAGAATAGTGCAAAGCTCACACGTCAACACTAGAGGCACTATCTTTCAAAAGTCTGTCCAATTACTTGCATATGCTGATGACATTGACATAATCGAAAGAACTCAGCGTGATGTCAATGGGGCTTTTGTGAGTATTGAGGCAGAGGCGGCAAAAATGGGTTTAACGGTTAATGAGGGCAAAACAAAGTACATGCTGTCATCAAGAAAGGACCTACAACACCGACGTCTTGGTCAAAACGTCACCATCGACAGACGTGACTTTGAGGTAGTCAAGGACTTCGTCTACCTAGGCTCCGCTGTAAACGCAGACAACAACACCAGCGCTGCGATCAAACGAAGAATAACTCTTGCTAACCGCTGTTTCTTTGGGTTAAGAAAGCAATTGAGTGGTAAAATCCTCTCTCGAAAGACCAAAGTGTCGCTATATAAGACCCTAATCATCCCCGTCCTGCTATACGGTGCAGAAGCATGGACCATGACAAAAGCGGATGAAAGCACCTTGGGTCGTTTCGAGAGAAAGATTCTTCGGGTGATCTACGGTCCCGTATGCATCGAAGGGGAGTGGAGGAGAAGATGGAACGACGAACTGTACGGGCTGTACAGCGACGTAGACTTAGCCAGAAGGGTAAAAGTCCAACGACTAAGATGGCTGGGTCACGTAGAGCGCATGGAAACCAATGCTCCGGCCCGGAAAGTCTTCGAATCCACACCTACAGGACAGCGCAGTAGAGGAAGACCGCGAATCAGGTGGCGCGCACAAGTGGAAGGTGACCTCACCCAACTCGGAGCGCGAAACTGGAGACATCTAGCTAGGGACCGAGCTAGATGGAGAAGTTTGTTGGGTGAGGCCCTAGTTCACACAGGACTGTAGCGCCACCTTAAGTAAGTATACACAACCATGAAAATTCAACTTTTTATCTCGGATTATTATTAGTTAAGATAAGATGCACCACTGCAAATATCAGAAGCTTCCCTTAAAAGTGTTCAAGAATAATGGAGTGGAGACGAAGAAGGAAAGTTTCATAAGTAATGCAACCGCAGTTTTAAAACCACAAAACACCAAACCATCAGCAGGCAAACAAGCAGCATCGCAGGATAACCAAAAACCACTAAGATATAAAGTGAAGGGGTGGTACTGGTTCGTCTTGATAAGATAAAGGAAATGAAGTGGTTCTAAGAAATGTGTTTAATATTATAAGTTTTTTAAAGGTATATTTTTAAATTTTGAGGCAGGTCTTCCGGTGTAGATGACGACAGTGACGCACGACAACGAATTATGACGGTAATGGTGTTTTCTTACGATTTTCTAAGTTTTTAGTACTTGTATAGTATTTTTGGGTTGTTTTTGTTCAATGTATGCATTGATTAGGAATATGTGTATGAATTTGTGTTTAGTTTTAGGGAAAACAGGATATATTATTTTAGTAAAGTTAATCGCTAATAAAGAGTTTTTCAATTGGCGCGGATAGATTTTGGCTCCCCGTGGCGGCCATTTTGTTTCGGTGAGATCTGTCCAATCTTTTGCTTATTATTCAGTTGTTTATGCCAAATCATCATAGCAAGTTACACCATTGAACAGCACGTTCATATGATGGGCTTGCTCCCATTTTACGGTAGACGTGGTGGCCCTTCACAGTCGACTCTTCAACGTTTTGATGGCCAAATTTGAGACGACCAGTTCAGTAAACAATCAGCCAACACCCTTACGTTCAAGCAAGATCGGCCGAGAACATCGCCGCGGTCCGTGAAAGTGTACAGCTGCACCCGAGGCAGTCTATTCCTCAACGTGTACAAGAACTCGGCCTTTTGCAGACTTCAACTTGGCGAATTTTGCGTCAGGACTTGGGCCTACACCCGTACTAGATCCAACTGAACCATTACCTCAAAGTTCATGACCGTAGGATGGGGCGCTACGTTCCACACAACAAACGACACGATTGACATTGACAACATCTTACCGCCCTTATTGAAATACCCTTTAGAAGCTCTTGGCGACTTATGCTATCATATTTGCCTTTGAAGTCGTTAGAAAAATGTTGGGTTTCGAATTGAAATTCGTTGGTACTTATCAGGATTTGAATTACAGTGAATATTTCGTATATCTTTGATGTGCATGGTATGAAGCCACACTGGTACCTGAGCCCATTATGGTGTTGCAGAAAGACGCTCACATAGTGCGTTTTATATGATCTTATAAAGGCAACATTTAGCAGTGATATGGGCCTCTCTAAATACATAGGATCAGCTTTTTTGTAGATTGGCAATATTAAACTTGGTTTGATGAGCTGGTTTATGCACCAGGACTTCACCTTTATATTTGAAAAGTTCCACATGTAGGCCTTCTCAGCCGGTGGATTTGTTGTTCCTAAGTCTTTGGGTTGCTTTTTTAACCTCTACAATACTGAACGCTGGGTATGGGCCTTCATTTACTGTTCTTATGCTTCTTTGCTCCTCAATTATTTCTTCTACATGATTCCAATCAAGCGGTTTCTGGAAGTGCTGCTTAAACACGTCTACAATTCCCTATGTTTAGTGACAAGGCTTCCTTCACTATTACGAATAGATGGTTCTATAACCAGATGTCATTTACTTGACAGTTCTGTAGAATCGACTTGTGTTGGTAGTGGTGCTGGACTTTTCGAGATACTTAAGAAGATACGGATGTTTAATTCTTTCTACGCAGGGTTTTTTTTTCTGTTCACGGTAGGTACTTCTGTCTTGCTGCTCTTGTTTTCCGTTGCAGCATTTAGGTACATTAGTTAATTTTTCGTTTCCTGCATCAGTACCAAGAACATAAATTTATCACACATTCTATTTTCCTGGTGACTGATATCACTCGCTTACAAAAATTGTTGAAGTTACCAGCTTCTGGTCCTTCACTAATGGATGGTTTTTCAACTGTGATAGTAAGGTATGATGTCAAATGCCAATTTCAAACTGTCATAGCAAAACTTTCACTATTATTTAACTAAGCAATCACTCGGCTTACCCCTTTTCGTAAAGAAGTGGAATATTAATAGTAAATGTACACTACTCGCTTCCCCAAAGGGTTATACTTGTCCTTGATTGTCACATTTTTTGTTAAGGGTTCTCAGGAACTTTTACGGAACAATCTCAAATCTTGCCCTAATTTTTTTAATGAAAACCTTACATTTTACAATGAGTGATCCATAAAAAAGGCGTTTGCTTCCTTTGCTCCAACTACAGAGGTATACTTTTTAAACATTTACTGACGAATTGATTGGCATTTACCATTAGGGCTTAAGGCCTATAAAATCACCATCGACCAAGTTCTGGAGAAGATCCAAAATTTCAACATCGATACATATAACCTCGTCATTGATTTCAAAGCAGCTTATGACAGTGTCAACAGGGACGCATTATATCTACCTTACCTTGCCATGTCGATGTCCTGTCAATCTGATACGCCTTATCGTTGGGAATGCTCGGTGCTCCGGCAAAGAAGAACCAAACACGCAGTTATTGGTGTCTTTTCCAGTATCAAGTCTGAAGCGAACAAAATGAGGCTTGTCAATAATGAGGACAAAACAAAATATATGCTATCGTCATTGGTCAGAACTAGACTATATTGATAGGTTTAACTTCGAGGAGATCAAAGAATTCATCTTCCTGGGCTGTGTTATTAGCTTTACAAATAACATCAGCGCTGAAATCATGCGTAGAGTAACTCTTGCTATTCGCGGTTTCATTGGACTAAGAAGCGAATGAGAAATATGGTCCTATCGTGGAGCACCAAGGAGACGTTTTACAAAACCCTCATCATTTCGGTCTTGCTGTATGGTGCAGAAGCATGAACTCTCTTTCTCTTTTTTTATAGTGGAAGGTTCTACATAGGATCTATGGACCGATTTGTGTCAACTGGCAAAATGACAACTGGAGGAGACTTTACAACCAAGAACGTTAAGAGCTGCGTGTTCAGCGGTTAAGATGGCTATGTTACGGTATGTTGAGCGAAAGAATATCGAAGCTCCAGCTCGTAATGTATAAAACGCCAAACCAGAGGCAACAAGAAGAAAAAGAAGACCTCATCTCCGGTGAAGCGATCAAGTAGACGCCTTGGTATTTTAAACTTTAGACAGCAAGCTAGAGATCGAGTAAGATGGAGTAATCTATTATTTGAGGTCTCAGAAGCACCCCGAGCTATAGCGCCAACTAAAGTTCCATAAAATAAAATGAAATATTTACTATTTTGTAACTTTGGTATTTAAAGTCAAATCAAATTTTACTCTTCTAAAATTGTTCTTAAACATCTCTCTTCTCTTATTAAAATGTCAAAGTTCCATTATAATATTGTATTAGCATAATATTTAAAGAAGCCATTTTGTGGTTTTAAATGTTTATAAACGTGTAAAAAACATATACTTTGATGCTTAATCTATTCAAAATTAACATAATCCTCTTTTAAACCTACATATATCCCAAACCAATTATATAAACAAATTTAATTTTAATCGTATCTATGAAATCGAAGGTAAACATTTTTGCTCTAGTAAATCTTTGGTCTTAATGAATTTTTCACAAATTTCGTTAAGCTCCAATAAAAACCAAAATAAATTGAATTTAAGTTGAAATGTTTGCTAATGCCTATTTATTTGATAGGTATAGCCTTTTGGCTTTATGCCGATATTATTTCTTAAAGTTATTTACAAAACTAAAAAATCCATTATATTGCTAAAAAAATGCATAAGTCATTGATCTTCAATAATTTACTAAAACAAAATGTTTTTAATTATTATAATTTATATTCAAACGGTTAATAAAATCAAGCTCATATATTGATGTTACATCACAATTGAAAACATATTAAAAAATATTCCATTTGAATTTCAAAAAATATATTAAAAATAAAAATACTAAAATACTCACCAACGTGACGATTATAACTTTTTTAATTAACTCAATAAAATCGAAAATTTAAACCTTTCCATTTCACGCGAATCATAAATAAAAATAAAAATACATATAAATAAGTCTTCTTTCTTTAAATCGAGATTGTATGTGAAAAGGTAAATTTTTAATTATTTTGCTTCCTCTTCCGTCACATCTCACATCAGTAAACCGAATTAAGATTCAATTCATACGAGAATCAAACCTCCATCAGAGATCTTATAATTAAAGGTCTATTAAAGATGTGCGAAAAACAAGAAGAAAACAACAAGATACAGATACGCACGGTCAGATTTTAGACATCCAGAAATAAAATTTACAAATTTTACTTTCACTTGAATTTATGGTTTTGATCTTGTTTTTTGTTTTGTGTTGTTTTAATTTGGATTTTAGTGAAGATTGAAGAAAGAAAGTGAGCGTTCGCATCGTCGTCGCAGGTCACTGCCTCCTTCTTCAAATTAATGAGTATTTTTAAAAGTACCAGAATACCTTTACCTTGCGATACCTTTTCAACAAAGATGTTTTATTTTCTCATAAAATTTGCATTGTTTGATATGTTTATAACACCAACGCAAGACGGCCGTTACCAATATACATATGGTATGGTATGGTAATGATTTAATCAATTTTTATAGTTTCGGTTGGAGCTTTTTAAAGGCCTAATAATTATTTTTATGGCTGATTTTTATATCTATCTTAATCAAATTAGATAGTGTGAAGGCATTTATACATTCAAAATAATCTGTGTTTTCGATTTTTTTATTGCATCATCAAATGATTATGAATAAATATGTAGTTTTAAATGAATTATTTTCTCCATCCAATTGTAAACAGTATAGTGCATGAATTATTATAATTATGAGCATTAAGAAATAATTTCGTTAAATAAGGGTTTTACGAAAGTCAAGCAGTACAAAATAATAGTAACGAGGTTAACTTAATTTCGTTTAGTTGTGAATTCACTTAGCGTTTCCGAAAAACTTTTATAACAATGTCGAAAAATACCTGACTTTAAAACAATGCAGTTCTTATTTACTAGTAAAGTTTGTATAGTACAATTTGGAAATGTCAGAAAACCTGACAACGTTTGCTTTCTACTCTAACAATCTCAAAGACTACTACTATACTATAATATATAAATGGAAAACTACGAATAAATACAGGTTTATAGAAATATAAATAACCTACCTCACGATGTACTTGTCCTAGCCAAAACCTGGCTATGTAATTAAATTGCTGATACTGAAATATTTAACACATACTTTCATGAATGAATCAACAAATGTTTCTAGCAGACCCGGTAAATGACCTGGAAACAATAATTAAAAAGAGGCTGGGATGCGACCCACACTGATAACTTCCCATCCCGTCTGTGGATTTGTCTTGCTTAAAAGTTTGTCTATATGTATCAATTTTTACCAAATTTGCGTACTATTTTTTGTAGATTTTATTTTTTTATGAAAAAACGGACTGTTGGATTTTTATAAAAAAATTACTGAATATCGAAAACAATATTTTCTGTGAAATAAAATAAGTTTGAAGCCAATATTTTTAATTTTTGAAAAGCTATTTGAGTCGAAAGTAAATTTTTACCAAGTTTTAGTATTGTTTTTTTTTAGAATTTTATTTTTTGTAAAAAAACTGTCAATTCGATTTTTTTCAAAATTTTATCGAATGTTGAAAACAATATTTCTTATAAGATAAAATTAGTTTGAAGCCAATATTTCAAATTTTTGAAAAGATATTTGAGTCGAAAATCAATTTTTACCAACTTTTATAAATTTTTTTTTTAGGTTTTTATTTTTTGTAAAAAAACTGTCAGTTCGATTTTTCTCAACATTTTTCAGAATGTTGAAAACAATATTTCTTATAAGATAAAATAAGTTTGAAGCCTAAATCTCAAGTTTTTGAAAAGATATTTGAATCGAAATTCAATTTTTACCAACTTTGAGTAATGTTTTTTTTAGATTTTTATTTTTTATAAAAAAATCTGTCAATTCGATTTTTCTCAAAATTTTATCAGATGTCAAAAACATTATTCTTCGTTGCACAAAATTGTTTTGGAGATGAAATCATATTTTAGTCGTAAAATTTTCGAGGTGACAAATTTTTTTTTTCAGTTTTTTTGATTTATAAAAAAAACCGTTAATTGGATTTTTTTTCCAAAAATATAATTGTTTTGTATCACGTTACAATATATAATATAAAATTTAATTCAAGTCTCTAGCGTCATTGGTTCATGAGATATTTAGGTTTAACCAAAATTTTCACCTTTTTTTTAAACTGCTATGGTAAAAAAACCACCCACGCAATTTTCTTGAGAGCCCTTTCTGCGTCTTTCTGCCTTATTATCTGTGTAACAAAATTTATTTGAAGTGGATATCTCTTCTGGTTCTTGAGCTATGGACGACGAAAAAAACGTCGCTAACGTACGGACGTACGGACATACGGACATACGGACGCACGGACGTACGGACGTACGGACGTACGGACGTACGAACGTACGTACACACGCACGCACAGACATCTTTCTAAAAATCTTTTATTTCGACTCTAGGGACCTTGAAACGTGGAGAAATGTCAAAATTTTTAATTTGACAAATCGGACCCATTACAATAACTTCCTATGGGAAGTTAAAAAACATAATCTTCATATAAACTTTATATAATTATATACAAATTCCAAGACAACGAGATAAAAATTGTTCCTGCTATAAGAAATCATGCAAGAGGGAGAGCAAGTGGGGGATGCATATTCGGTGTAAAAAAGGAGTTGAATAGTTGTAGTTACGAGTTTATGGTATTTGATGATTCTATTTGTGTAGATCTAAGATTAGATGGTAAATTATTTCGGATCCTACCCTGCTATGTCAACTGCAACCATTGGGAAACAGACTTCAACAAAATGAAGCAATTTGTTATGTGTGGAGAAATTTCAAATCTGTTGGTGGTGGGTGATCTGAATGCAAGAATAAGTGCAACAGAAGGAGTAGAAAATGAGAGAAGAGGTTTAGCAAGGCAGTCCAAGGATACAGTAAGGAATGGAAAAGGAAACAAAATACTTGAATCCTTAATGGAACCAGTGATGGAGTTAAACTCGGCGAATATACGTTTGTTGGTAAACAGGGAAGTTCTGTCATTGATTATGGACTGGCAGGAGGAAGTTGGAATTCCGTGATCACTGATTTTGAGGTGGAGCAAGTACCGTTTTCAGATCACATGCCAATTGTCATCCATTTTAACACTGGAACATCTGAAAACGAGGAAAGTGTGAACCTACAATTGATGCCCAAACTTCAGTGGAAAGATTCAAAAGCAACTGCCTACAAAAATCAATTGGATATTATGTCTAAGGACGCAAGAATGCAGTGATCTTAAAACCGTCAATGATTGTATAAGGAAAGCGGCTCCGGTACTTAAGAAGCACAGTCGAAGTGGTGAGTTTAAAGAGTACTGGTTTGACTCAGAGTGCATGGTAGCAAGGAAACAATCCTACGCGGCGCTTAAGCGGTACAGGCGAGCCAACGATAAGTTCGAAAAAAGGAATTACCTCCTACTGAACCGGAAATTAAAAACATTGTGTAAGGAGAAAAAATTATCACACTATGAAAAGGAAGCTAAAAGCCTAGTTAGGTGCAAGACCACTAGTTCTGGAAGAAAGCGCAAAAAATAAATGGCAAGGTTTATGTTATCAATAGAAATCTCAATTGTGAGACTCTAAAAATGCATTATTTCGGACTGCTGAATCACTTGTCTACGAGCAGTGATACGATTCAATTTGCACAACCAGCTTTTAACGAGGAACTTTTAGACGGAACAATCCAGAGGGATGAGGTAAATGCTTCCATTAAAGGGCTCAAGGATGGTAAAGCTGCTGGTTCCGATAGAATACCTTCGGAATTCTACAAGTATGAGTCGGACGAGCTGATCAACAAGATAACGGACATATTTAACAACATCATGGATCACGGAATGATACCACAGGAATTTAAGGAAGCTCTAATTTTTCCCATTCACAAAAAAGGTAGTACAATAGACCCTGCAAACTATAGAGGAATTTCTTTCTTGAATGCATCATATAAAATATTTACTGCGGTTTTGCACAGTCGACTTAGAACGTGGATTGACTCATACAAGCTATTGAAGGAATTTCAAGCTGGATTTAAACAAGGATATTCCACCGTAGACAACATTTTTGTTCTACGTAGTATCGCTGATTTCTTTTTGGACCGAAACAAGAAACTATATGTTTTTTTCGTTGATTTTAAGGCAGCTTTCGACACAATAGACCGAAATGCTTTGATGTATAAGTTGTATAGAATGGGAATGTGATATAAGTTTGGACGCGTACTGCAAAACATCTATATGGATACCAAAGCAGCTGTATGGGATGAAGAAAACGTTTCCGATTGGTTTGAAACGATGACAGGTGTGAGGCAAGGTTGTATGTTAAGCCCAAGCTTATTTGCACTTTTTATTGACGATATCACCGATTGTTAGCCGGGAGGAGTGGAATATGCTGGAACTATCATCAAGGCCCTACTTTTTGCGGATGACATAGTGTTGTTTGCGTACTCACCACAATCGCTGCAACTAATGATTAACAAACTTAGTGAGTATTGCAGAACGTGGAAACTAGTTGTCAGTCTAGAGAAGTCGAAGATTATGGTTTTTCGGAAAAGTGGAGGGAGAGTAGGTGGGCAGAAGCGATGGACATTTAACAATGAGAAAATCGAAGTCGTTAACGAATACAAATGTTTAGGGATCATTATCACAAAAAATAACAATATGGAAAGACATCTCACCGAAAAACTGCAAAAAGCCAAAAATATAATTAATATTGCTTGGAGAAACATCTTTAACAATAAACACATAGCTCACAGTAGCAAATACAAAGTATTATTTGAATCGGTTGCTGAGTCAACATTGATGTATGCAGCCCAAGTGTGGGGTAGCAAAAAATATGATACCGCAGAAAAACTTCTCCGATTTTATATCAAAAGAATATTTCGACTACCACCTAATGCCACCTATGCTGGAAACCGGTATATCGCCACTATTTATTAAAACCCTTAAATTTCAAGTTGACTACATATGTAATGTCCTTAAAATGTCTGATGAGCGTCTCCCTAAAAAAGCAGCACTTCAGGCGATTAATAGCAAATCAAGTTGGTTTAGAGATTGGATAGAGTTAGCGGAAGAAGCTATTATAGATCTTGCACCTGAGGATTGCTTAATGTGGAAACCCTCTCTGTATCAGCTAATTTCTATTATAGATGATAGATTAAGATGTGAGTTCGCAGCTGAAGCAGAAGAATCCATCTACAGAAACACATATAGCAAGCTAAATTACAATCTAAACCACAAAAACTACTTCCGTGATAACTACACGATAGATCAAATATCAATGAAATTTAGATTAAGAGGTGAACTCCTTAATCTTAACTTCATTCCGCATCGGGAAGAGTTGCCTTTGCTGTGCGAATTGTGTAATATGGGCGAAAGAGAGAACATTTTTCATTTTATGGGTAGATGTCCTGTTCTTCGAGAAACAAGAAGAAATATCTTTGGGTGTGATTATCTATCAGAAGAGGTTATGATTCAACATCTTAATGCAATTGATGTTCCTATACTTTACAAATATTGTAAAATAGCATTAGCTTATAGAAACAGAATTATAAAAGAAAGTTTTTAAAATTAAAGAATAATATAATTATATAAATTAAAAGAAAGTTGTCAATCAGGCAGACGGCAAATAGCCATGCTTTATTATTGTAAAATATGTACATACTTATGTTATATTATAATGTAAAGAAATAAAATCTAATCTAATCTATAAACTTTTTTTGGAAATATTAATTGTTTACAAAAAATTCATCAACTGAATGTGTGAACAAATCAACGACAAACGTCTGGCGAAGTTGGCTGTGGTTCGTCAACATCAAAGGCGGCTACGACTGGCATTACATCTGTGAGTTAAATACCCAAGCACATTTCAATGTTAACAATTGTAATTAGAATAAAGCCTTCTGTCAGAATTATGAATTAGTAAAACAAAATATTTTAAGTTATAATGTTGTTAAAAATTACCCCTGGCATGATGGTTAGTACGTTAGACTGCCGTTTGGATTTGGCTTAAAACTTCAGGTTCCCTCCATCAGCACTTGCACACAGGAATGGTTGAGAGTTGTAAATCACTAGACTCTAGTTCTCAAAGGACTGTAGCGCCACCTTATTTATTTATTTAATGTTGTTAACTAATAGGATAGACATTTAAGATTTTTCAAACTTTATAAATCAATATGAAATATTTGTATTAATAAAAACACATGTAAATGATCAACATTTTAACAAATTCGAATCAAGTCTTAGTGACTATAAATTATTGTGGTTAAAAGCAATTTAAGTTTAAACAAAACGTCGAGAAAGTAGAAGAATATTCGTGGGCTTCAAAAATAAGCATAAAAACATCACTGACAGTACAAGCTTGTAGAAGACGTCTGTTTTACATAAAGTGGATTATAAGAGACTAAACCTAATTCCTGTGTATTTAAATTGTAATAACAGGGACAGTTATTTTATGATGCTCGAATATAGCCTGTTTATCTCATTGGTGACTTAAATACCCGAACAAGAATAATTTAATAGATGAATTCGAAGTTATAACTGCAATAAATTCCGATCGTTTACGTTTACCGATAAAAGTGACAGTTAACCTTACCTTACTCTACCTGACACCTCTTGACATTTTTAGCAAACAAATAGCTGCAAGCTCTGCTATTCGCCTCAAAGCTTCGTCGCAGTGGACTAACAACAACATTAGCCACTCCGTAATTCTTAAGTACTTAGAATCAATTCCAAAGCACACAGACTACACCATCCCCCAACTGCAATTCAACAGAAACTTCCAGATTTCTATACCTTCAAGATCTTTCTGGAGAATAGGGCATTCCTGGAAGACGAGTCCATCCATTTTTATACAGATGGATCAAAAACAAAAGAAGGGGTTGGTGGAGGTGTGTACTCTGAACGACTGAAATTAAGTCTCTCATTCCGCCTTCCCAATTATTGTTGCTTGTTCCAGACGGAACTTTTGGCGATAAAAGAAGTCTTGTCCTGGCTTTAAAAAAACGTGATATCAACATCTGATATCCGTATTTTCTCGGATAGTCAGGCTGCTATCAAATCTCTGGACTCTGTCTGAATTACCTAGGAGAATTCTTCTTTAACGATCTAAGCGATCTAAATCATATCAGCATAATCAGCCTCTCACGTTTCGTAAGGGACTCAAATTGGTTCCATTGAGCTTAGAAGGAAGCCTCAAGATTCATGTGGTATCACAATGGGCCATTAAACTGGCCTAAGTGTGTCCGTTTCCATCTTGGACAGCCACTATAACCTAACCTAACCTAACAGTTAACCTTAATCAGAGTCAGTCCGAAGTGTCAGATACATAATAAAAATATAAGTGTAAAAATTTAGTTTGTATACAGATGCTTTAAATAGCGCTCTCCTTCTGCGAGAAAGAAATTCTACACTCCATGTTCCCAACTTCTCTAATCTTGAAAAACTTTACGCTTGTTTTATTGGCTTCAAGGTGGTTTTCAAAACTATAGACAGAAGAGCACTCATGTTGAAGCCCTATAATAAAAGAATATCGACAAAGTTTGGAAATATTTCGGAACCGTTAAACGACTCAATCCGTGTACCGTGTATTGATGATTAGTGCTTAGTGCTGTCATGCCAGAAGTCTTGGATTCAATCCCTACCCGTGCCATCTAAAGTTTTTTTTTCACGCGTACTGCCTCTTTTGAGGAATTGACAAATTTTCCAAGAGTACCTAATTGCTGATATGAAAAGTGCCTTTTCAAATAAGCCTTTCTAAATCGGTTTAAAACTGTAGGTCCCCTCCATTTTTGGCAAAATTACACGCAAACAGGAATGGTTAAGAGTTGAAAGTCATTAGGCCTTAGTTCTCAACTGACTGTTGCGCCACCTAATTTGTTTATTTATTTATCCGACTCAACAACTTTTACAGTGAACCTTCGAAGCAAAGCAAAGTATCTGAACAGTTTCTAGTAGAGATGGGGCTGAGCCAAGGCCGCTATCTAAGTCCCCTACATTTTGCCTTGTTTATCGACGAAGCTAGAGAAATTTTACAGGAGGTACTCGAGTTTCACCAGACCTTATTATAAAAGTCTTAAAGTTCGCAGATGATATCGTTATGCTTGCCGAATCAACTAAAAGTCTCTAATTAATGATATATCGATTGTTCGAGTACTGAATTTAATGGAAACTCCAGGTGAACTTAGACAAGTCGAAAGTTATGGTTTTTCGTAAAGGAGGAAAAATGGAGAGCAAATCATTAAAATAGTGAGTAAATATAACTATGCGGATTTCTAGGTATCTTAGCTTGAAGACCCATATGACAGATAAACTATCTTTAAGGCGAAAAATGCATTAAGGGGGTCGTCTACCCTCGCGCTCAAATTTCTGGTATATTGTTCAAGGATCGATTGCAAAAAAACTACATATGATATTTGAACAACTTTTTTTTTATTTGATTAGTCGATTCTTGAACTTTAATGAAAAACAAAAAAGGATGATTAAAAAAAATAAATTGCCCTTGACGCGTTCGTTAGTCCGACGGGGTAGAACGGCTGGCACGATATCTCAGCTTCAGAACCTTGAAACAAAAAAAAAATGTTTTAACTTAATTTTTAGAACGTTGATAAGGTCAAGACACAAGCTTTTTTGAATATTTGAAAATTTCACAAAATGACAGCGATTTCAAGCATTTTTTGACCATGTTTTTAAATCTAAAAAAGACTGTAAAATTGGACTGTAGTCCAATTTTTGCATACTCTTTCCAACATTTCGGCCGGTATCTCACGAATAAATGCTTCAACGTTGTCTTCCAATGTGTCCAATTGAAGCGGGCTTGTCTGTATAGACATGAGCTTTAACATAGCCCTACAAAAAATAGTCTAAAGGCGTTAAATCTCACGATCTAGGTGGCCAATTGACCGTTCCCGAACGTGAAACAAAATGTTCACCAAACTCGCCTCTCAATAAGTCCATTGTTGCGCGTGCTGTGTGGCATGTGGCATAGTCTTGTTGAAACCACATGTCATGCAAGTTTTTACATTTTGGGCAAAAAAAAGTTGGATACCATCTCACGGTAGCGCTCAACATTCACAGTTACGTTACTATTCGCATCATCTTTGAAGAAGTACGGTAGAATGAACCGCCCATAAACCGCACCAAACTGTGACTTTTTTTGCATTGATGAATTGGTAGCTCTTGCAATGCTCCTGGCTGATATTCACTCCAAAATCGACAATTCTGCTTATTTACTTACCCATTGAGCCAAAAATGAGCTTCGTCGCTGAACACAATTTTTCGCGCGATGAACTTTCTTAGCAGAGCACGCATTTTGATAATAAAATTCAATAATTTGGAAGCGTTGTTCGTTTGTAAGACGATTCATGGTTAAACTATAGACCATCCTAAAGATGTTTGACAGTGAAACAAAACACGAAACGTGCGTCAGCTGTTTAAACCAGTGTTTGCCAAATAGCTAAAATAATAGCTAAAAAATCACCCTTTAGAATTAATTACCTTTCGTTTGATATCAAAATCAATTAAATAACAGATGAGGGAATATTTATCCCACAGGCCCACCTCTTTAAGCCAGGCAACCTTCCAATAGGGCCAGGATATAAGTAGGCAATAGTTTTTTTTTTTTCATCCTTATGTCATGGTCTTTTTTATATATACGTACACGATTTTTTAAATAACAAATAAGTGTATTTGAACTGAAAAATGCAATCGTGTTTTGAAATATTTAGCTTTTTACGGCCAAATAATAGCTAAGGCATTAGGCAATCCAAGCTCAAAATATTATTGCAATCAATTAAATAAATTAAATAAAACATTGGTCACTAACAAATAACAGATGAGGTTAAATATTCCTTTTAGGCATCTCGGCCTAAAAGTGTTTAATACAATAGTGTAATTTTGTCCATGTTCCTGTTTTTCCTATTTTATTCAAGTGTCCTTTGCAGAATAGGTACTTAAGACTCTTTTGCTTTTTACAAAATTTATACATGGGAAAATCGAATAACTTTTGAACTTCAAATATATAGTGTTTATAAATCGAGGAGACAATATTTTATTCAAGTGTATCAAGTCTCAAGTGAAATTTGATGCTGCTCTCAATTGAAAACATAAATAAATAGCTTTATCTGGTTTTATCCTTTTCGATAACAAACCAAAAAAAAAAATTCCACCATATCAAGCGGACTTTACACGGTCCATATTTAATGAGATGCGTTATTATAACAAGATGGTGTTTTTTTACGTTTTTTAATTTAAAAAATAAAGTCATATTTATGCAAATAGTACTCCACTGATTACCGAAATTAAAACGAAAGCACGTTCCAGCAGCCCATCGAGTTCTTGAATGTGGTTTTGTCTGCCATCGTATCTTGTCAAGTGGTTGTGCTCTCTGAAGAGACCCAAAACGGACCCCGAAAAGGTACCTACATATAAACTATAGCCTAGACTTAATATATCTATGTGTAAGAGAAGAGTATAGTGTGCCTATTTCATTAGTTTACCCAACGGAGGAGAAGCTCTTAAGTGCATGTGCACTGTGCCAGCACGTAAAAGTACTTTAAAGTACCAACCCACCTTTTTGATAAAACGTGGTCGAGAATTTCAACAGAAAATAAAATCATTTATAAAACTGAATGAA
Source organism: Eupeodes luniger (assembly GCA_951509635.1). Classification (NCBI taxonomy): domain Eukaryota; kingdom Metazoa; phylum Arthropoda; class Insecta; order Diptera; family Syrphidae; genus Eupeodes; species Eupeodes luniger. The sequence continues at coordinate 119,978,229 of OX608073.1, read as the reverse complement.
TCCACTATCCTTCCGTTCATCGTCGTCGTTGTCGTCGTGTCCTGAAGTGATGATGAGATGAGATGCACTAGCTTCCAGCTAGCAGTAGAAGCAGCAGCAGCAGCTTCAACCAGAAACGGACAGAACTTTTGTTGAAGTGGTCCTTGCCAAGCGACGATGGTAGGTATAAAGCACAAAAGTTTGCATATTTGAAAAGTTCCTTTTTTTTGGTGATGTGTTGTGTGGGAGTGGATGACGGTATGCCTTTCGTGCGGGGATCGTTTAAAACTGTAATTTGGACGGAACCTCAGGTGTCAGAGTCGAAACTCAGACGAAAACGAGATTCCCGTCTCGTAAAGTGATTTTTTATATAAGTTAAAAAGGTCAAAAGTACGTCGCGTCGCCGGTATTCGTAGTCGACGTTGTCGTAGTAGTTCAAATGGCGCCAACCGCAGCAACCGTCAGTCAATTCTGAAACCGTTGGCAGAGCACGTATTTCACCTGTTCGAGTTGCATTGATTAATTTTGTTCTTTCTCATATATTTTAGCTTTTATGTATGTTTGGAGTTGGTAACAATTGATGGGAGTTGAGGTTTATACGAGAATATTTTGGTTTCAAAGTTTTGGCATCGAGATAGTTTTTGAGTTGGCAATTTATAAAAATACAATACAAAATAAAGATGAAAGAAACGTCACCTGAACGAGTCAATAAGTCTAGACTTGAAGTTCAAGACCAGAATTTCTTCGCAGACTTTTAATCGCAATATGCCAAAGAATGGTAAACTATTGACAAAAATGTGATGCCGAGTTTCAGATCCCGAACTGATCCTAAAAAAGAGCTAATATATGGTTATGTTATTTTAGTGTCATTTTAACTTAAACCTATGTTAAGAATCGTTACCATATAGTGTGGGAATCTTACCGAACTAAAACCCCCGGTTAATAAGGACCAATTTATACAAAATCAACGAATGATTTCACTTTCTTAATTAAATAATATATAATTCACTTAAGGGAAACCTTATAGCTACAATATTTTCACATATGTAGTTTTTAGATACTCAGATTATGAGGTTCTTCTAAGTCTCCGAACATTGTCTAATGCATTTAAGATGGTCTTCATTTCGGAGTTGGTATGACTTTGAATTCTATGATTATGTAATATAGCGTTTTTTTAACCACTTCCGTAACCATTTCAAAACTACTTCGTGAACTTCAAGATGTAGATCGCTGTTTTCTGGCACCAATGTTGCAGTATCATCAGCAAAGGTGGCCATGTTAGCGTTGATATCCACCGGAATATCCCTTGTGTTTAATATTATACAAGGTTGGTCTTAGGACACTCTCTTGCGTTACACCGGCTTCTTTTTTCTTTAGTTCCGAGTGATTTTAGTAGTTCCAAGTGCTAAACCTTGTGAAAGTGATAAAATAGTATAACTTTCTGATTTTGTATTCAATAACTTATGTTGACTTGAAACTTAAACCTTTTTATTTGGAGGTTATATATACTTTTACTTCCTTGTATTGTATGTGTTAACTTAGCGCCTAAATCAAAAAAGAGTCAACCTTCTTGTAATTAAATTGAACAAACTTAAAGATCGGAAAGCACCCGTTTCTCATAGAATCACGATAAAGTTCCTGAAATATGGAACGATATAATTTCACAAAGTTCTTCAATGATATTTTAGAAACGTTAAACATTACGCAGCAGTTTAGGGAGTCAATTATTTTCCTTATTCATAAAAAGGGGACATGTCAGGATGAATCGTAACTCGAAGCTTTAAGAGTTTCAGTCTCGTTTTTGGAAGCGGCTATTCCACTAGCGATAACATCTTTATCTTAACAATCATTGCGGAAACTTTTCCAGAATAAAAAAAGAAGTTATGATTTCTAAGCAGCCTTTGACGCGTTGTTTAGTAAAATTTAAAACGCCAACGCCGGAATGACATCTAAGTTAATGGAAGTCATGCTACAGTATGGATCGGTGAATAAACCCCGGAATGGTTCCAAACGTCAACTTATTTGCTCTATATATCGACAGTTTTATTGAAATTTTACCAGGAGGGATAGAGATTGGTGGAATGGTGATCAAAGCTATATTATTTGCTAATGATGTTGTGCTTTTTGGATATTCACCTGTATTATTACAATTATTGATAAAAAGGCTTGGTGTGTACTGAAAGTTTTATAATTTGGTGGAGAAATATAAATAAATCAAAAATTGTGGTATTTAAGAAGGGGTCTTTCACAATGGCTCGTTGTCAATGACACTCCATTTGTTAGCTCTTTGGAGAAAGCTTATCTCTTTGCTAGGCAGTTTGCCCCCAATTCCAGTGCCAGTGAGTGTTATGAGTCCGCCTGTCATCGAACTCGTTAGTGATTCTATGGGGCCAATCTTTTTTCGCACTCGTACTGTGGCGAGAGTACTAAAAGTACTTAACATACATAAATCCGCTGGTCCGGATGGTATCCCCGCTATTGTTCAGAAGAGGTGTTCTTCAATGCTGGCAAAACCACTAAGTAAGCTTTTTCATTTGTACTACTCCTCAGGTCTTGTTTCTAGCGGATGGAAAACCGCATCTGTCCAACCTATCCCAAAAAAAGGCGAATCTTCCTTACCGTCTAATTACCGACCGATTGCACTTACATCCCTTCTTTCCAAGGTCATGGAAAAGCTGATTAATTATCAGCTCAAGAAATGTCTCGAAGATCGAAGACTTCTTAATGATAGACAGTACGGCTTTCGTAGCAATAGGTCCACTGGTGATCTCATGGTTCATCTCACCGAACAGTGGAGCAAATCTTTACATCGATTTGGAGAAAGTAAAATTATTGCACTTGATATTTCAAAAGCATCTGATAGGGTTTTGCATCGGGCTCTCTTATCGAAAATGCGTGCTTTCGGTTTTCATGAATCCCTACTTCATTGGATTAGTAATTACCTTTCGGATCGTTCAATACAAGTCGTATTGGATGGGTTCAAGTCTGAAAACCACAAAATAAATGCTGGTGTGCCCCAGGGCTCTGTTCTATCTCCAACACTCTTTATCATTTTTATTAATGTCTGCAACTTCTAATCCAATACATTGTTTCGCTGACGATCGTACTTTTAGTAGCTTTTCATATTCGTTTTCAGAATCATATCCCTCTTCTTCGGATGTGAATCTGTAACCAAAAAATATGATAAGGGCATTAAATTCCGACCTAAGAAGCATTTTACAATGGGGAATAAAAAACAGCGTGGAATTTAATGCTTCGAAAACCCAATGCTGTTTTGTATCGTTAAAGCGAGATATACCCTCTTGCCATTATCCATGGATGGCACTTGCATTAATGAGACTGAACAGCTCAATATTCTCGGTATGTGTACCACCGACCACCTCTTGTGGAACGATCACATACGCGATGTTGCCAAAAATGCCGCAAAATGTTTGGGTTTTCCAAGGCGATGCAAGAAGTTTTTCTCTATACGTAGAGTACAACTTGAGCCGAAGCTTGAGTATAACTCCCATATGTGGGCTGGTGCTCCTGCAACTTACTTAAGCCTCTTTGACAGTATTGAACGTAGAGCATTTAGATTGATTGGTGATAATACCATCATAGGATCATTTACGTCGCTCGAACATCTTCGTAAAGCTTCTTGTCTCACCCTCTTTTACCGTTATTTTAAAGGTTTATGATCTAGTGAAATAGCCAGCTGCATTCCTCCCCTTAAACAGTTCAACCGTAATACTCGCGCTTCTAGGAATACTCATCAGTATACCCTCGAGCCCAACTTCGGTCGTACTGTTAAGTACAGAGATTCGTTCTTTAGCAGTACTACGCGATTGTGGAATTCCTTACCACAATCTGTCTTTCCCAGCCATTTCAATATTCAGGAATGTGCACTGACTCCTCCTTTAGACTATTTATTCGAAGTGCTTAATATTTCAAACAGAAGACTGCCAAAAATAATAGCCTTGAATATGTATCTATAATTAAGAAGAATGTAATTTGTAATGAGAAATTTAAGGATTTTGCAGACTATAGTATCGTTAAATTGAATCTAAGCCATCATATTGTAGAAGATTCCCTTTTTGACTTAGTTTCTAAAGTTAACTGTATCGACAAGGCATCTGATTCTGTTTATAGAGCAACTAACAGCATACTTAACCATAGTCTGTGTGAAAGAAAAAAAATATTCGGACTGAAAACAGTTCAAAAACTAATATCAGCAATGTTTAAGATGATAGGAGAGTTAAAAACGCTGAACTTTATACCACATCGCGAAGACTTGTGTGTTACCTAGCGGTTAGAGAAGATATCATTAATTTTATCGGGATATGTTTCTTATTTTGAAGGAAGTTCGATGAAATTTTCTTGGCATTGACATATTTTTCTTCAAGTTCTTCTCAATCTCCAGACTCTTCTTCTATTTTGAGTGCATTTAATATGTATATACTTCTTTTCAAAGTGTTTGTCCCATCATTTCAGACACTTGCACTATCGTAAAATAGTGTCATTTTCTTATACAGTTCTTCGTTAGAAATACGATTCAGCGAGTGGGATTGGAAAAACCCATACAATATTTCGTAGACACATTATATTATTGAAGGATTATAGATGCTGTTATTTTATCGGTGTTTTATCCGTATAATTTACTGAATCTTGGTTACTTGGTTTTCACTTCTTCCCATACGCTGCGACTTCGGTAGAGACCATACTTTCAAGATTTTGGAACGTCTCTACATTCTCTACTGATTGCTATGAATTGTTTATCTTCTATTTGTTCCCACAGCTGAACATCTTCGTTTTTCCCATATAAGTTCTTAGCCCCATGATTTCTATGTATTTCTCTCTACAGTCTCCACTTTTTCATCATTTACAAAAATCTATGTTCCTATAACAGAGTCTGCGTCAGCGTAGTTTAAGTGTTTATGGAAACTTGTCGTACTTTCGTTTCCTATCAAGTCTGCCTTCAGCACTTCACTGATCACCATTAAAAGCAGAACTGTATTTTCTTAGAATTCTGTATGATACTGTAACTCATAATTCTGTATGTCTTAACACCTGTATTTCAAAGCACATGCAAATACAGAATTTTGACCAACCAGAATTCTGAAATACAGAATTTTGTCCTGAAAAATGTTGTACATACAGAATTTTGCCTTCAGTATTTTAAATACAGTATTATAGACTCTACATTCAGAAGGATCCAATATTGAATCCGGCTTTTTGAGCCTCAAGTGTTCCTTCCAAATGTTCTTCTATTCGTTCTTAAACAATCTTCGTTCATATTTTTGCGAATTCCGAAAAAAATTAAGTGAAGAAAAACGCATACAATGGCAAAACTACTCAACTATCAAATAAAGACGTTTAATCCGTGTTTTTCTAATCAATAAAAAGAACTTAGAAATTATTGACCTTAGAAATTCAATGGGTGGAACATTCTAACAAAGAATCAAAATTCATGTTTTTTTTTCAAACCAAAGTAAATGTTCTCAAATCAAAAATAAGTATTTAAGTCCTAGCTTTGTACTTAAAAACATGACCAGAAAAACAAATCACCTTAAATTCAAGAAATTAAGAGCACAATATTTCTTAGAATACTCTCTAGAAATGGTGAACTTAAATCCTTCCAACTCTGTGTTTTCACATTAAACGTGACAAACTTAAAACACCACACATAGGTACTCCCAAAACTTTCAACCAAGAGGTACAAATAATACAAAATTCCTACCTTCATTCTTCCTCAAAAACTTGAAACTAACTAAACGTTGTTGTAAGTATGGAATTACATTAAAAACTCTTCTGTTACTTCAAGTCTTGTTATCTTGTCAACCTCTCTGTGGATGGGTGCATCCTGCCTGATGCCTTATCCTCGTTGCATCATTTCAAGTGTTCGTGTTTAACAAAACATCGAAAGGAGAATATAGTAAAGGATATGAAGAACAAGGAAGGTATGTGTGTGAACAGAAGATGTGTTGTAAGTGAATGCCAAAAATTGTCTCCTCTTAAGATCCTTGAGTTTTGTTGTATAAGTTTGTTGCTTTTTAACAAAAAAAAAAAAAAAAAAAAGAGACACGAAGAACCATGTCTGTAAACAGCTTAAGGACACACAATTGGCTATGGAAGATGCGAAAGGTGCGATATACAATGTATGTAGGTGAAGCAGACGAAAATTCATAGTGCCAAAAAGGGCAAAGGATATAACTTTTCTAGCACGTTTTTGTCGTTGATTTACAACAATTCTCATTTATAATCTCAACTAAACTCACATACGCATGCATCTCTCTCGAAGTCAGAGATATCAAAATGAAGTCTCGCCAAAAATATCCTTGATGCAGAGGAAGGATGTGTGTGCACTATATTTTGGTGGCAAAATCATCTTCATCACCATCATACGAAAATGCGGAAGGATTGTCGCTTTTGCTTGCTTGATTGGATGGCAAATTATGGAAAATTGGATGCTACTGCTTCCCGGAAGTTTTCTCATTAAAATGAAAACAAAAAAGAACAAGGACATTTATGTATCCTTTTTCAATCATTTGTCAAAGAATTCATGACATTTTACACAAATCATATAATGGAATGGAATGGTAGTGTTAGCGGTAGTGGTAAGTGACAAATGATTTTACTTGATGACATTCTCATTAGGATAATGAAAGTTTGCTCCTTTCGAAAAGGAAGGATGGAAGGAATTTCATCACATTGTCTGATGAAGCTCTGTAAAGTAAAATATAGGAAGGATATTTGCATGTTAATCGTTTATTTTTCTATGTTTTATATTTTGTGTGAACACAAGCGACCTTTAGGAAAAGGACTAAATTTAAACTATGTTTCTTGCTGCATCTGCGAATTCAGTCCATAGTTTAAAGAAGAGTAACGAAGAAAAGAAGATTAACGCAGTTCGCAAGGAAACCAAGCAAAATGAAAGTGTAAATCAGACGCAACTACCAAACACAAGCCTTGTGGCTTTTTTCCAAGCCATTCGAGGTCGTCGTCGGTATACTCAGTATAGAGGATAATTTGATTGACGAACCGAGTCCGCATGGTAGAAGAGGTTTTCTAGGGTATTCCTTTTTTCTATGTTCTTGGGATGGGTTAAGCTGAGCTGAGCTGAGCTGATTTGTGCTCATAGTCTGTGTGGGTGCAATTCTCGCCTCTGGAAAAGATTTAATTTGAATTTTTATCAAAAGGATTTTATGTAGGTGGGTATTTTTGTCTCTGTCTCTCTGTCTCTCTTTTTCTCAGTCTCTGTATAATGCGGGTTGTTGTTTGTTGCCCAGCTAAGCGGAAATATTCTGCGAAGAAGAAATTTATGGTAATGTACGAGAAGACTTTGATTGTACACTCGTAGTTTAGTACATACCTACCCATGTTGGTTGTGTTGTACAAACGGGTATATTTTTATGAAAGGATTTAGATGACAAAGAGATCTCTGGGATTGAGTTAGACGAAATGAGTAGATATACATATATAGGAATTTTCTTCTTGTTCACTACAAATCACAAAAATATTAGCATGGAAATGGAAAATTTTGTAAAAAAAAAGGAAGCTATAAAGAGGTTTATTCGAGAGTTGTTGGTTGTCTGGTTGCGGACTAATTTGGGAAACACATAGAAATGCTGAGAAGTACCAATGTGTAGAGGTATGCGCATACATGAAGAAGCCTTTCCCCAATTGTTTCGCTTGAGAACGTCGTCGCCGCCACCGCCGCCGCCTGACAATAGATGTGGGAACAATTAACGGAGTTTTTCAAGAGCTTTAGTTTTTTTTAAATTCATTTGTGCAGTGTTCTGAAAATAATTTCAGTGACGTAAGAAAATTTTGGATTTTTATGTTATCTTTGTGTGTTAGCTGCTTTGAAACACTTCTAATTTTTGGCAATAAGACTTCTAAAATTCTCATAGGAAGTAATTGTAATGGGTCTTATTTGTCGAATTGGAAATTTTGACATTTCAAGGTCCGTAGAATCTTAAACAAAGGAGGTTTTTTGTATACATTCGGGTACTTTTTTTCGTCTACTATATCTCAGGAACTAGCAGTGATAACGACTTCAAATACATTTTGTTTTACAGACTTCAGAAAATGTGTGGGTGTTTTTTTTACTTTAGCATTTTAAAAACAAAGTTAAGTTTTAGTCTCTATATAATGTGACGTGATGTCAAATTAGTACAATTTTGAAAACAGAGAAAGTTTGCCACCTTGTGCAAAGTGACAGGAGAGCTTTTAGGAGAGCTACTCACGAGCTCTATGAGCAGAAGAGAAGAGAGCACAACAAGCGTGCGGTCGAAGATATTTAGAGGAACAAAAGCAGAAATGAAGTTCTGAAGTTTTATGAGCATAAACCTCGAACCGAAGGCTGCAAAGACGAAAGTGGAAACATTATAGTGGAACTGCAGTCAATGCTGAGGATATAGAAGGACCACTTCAGCAACGAGAAACCGAATTCCGTTGTCAGGCATGATGAATTGATGATCCTTTCCATATAGACTACGAAAGCCAACTTCCCGACTTTCCGACTTAGTTGAATTAAAGATTACCGTATTTAAGCTAAAATCTAACAAAGCCGCTAGAGCAGATGAATTGAATGCCGAACTTTTCAAAGCAGCTAGAGATAATTTGGTTAGGAGCATGCAACAACTTATCTGTAAAGTGTGGTCGGACGAAAACCGATTAATGTAACCTCAGTTTAGTTTTACCAATACTGATAAAAGGAGACCATCAGTCTCCTTAACATCGCTTCTGCCGTAAAATGTAAACAGCTTAAGGTCTAGGAGTCATAGTCAACAACCTAAAAGGTCCTTTTCGGTATTGTTTTAGACCAGGAAAGTCCACAGTCGTTCTATTATTTACATTATGACAGTTCCTGGAAAAAAACCCAAAAACATCAAATCAACACCCACCATCTTTCCATCGATTTCAAGACCGCATATGACAGCATCTACAGGGACGAGCTGTATAGAGCCATGTCTAGTTTTGGCATCCCTGTCAAACTCGTCCGTTTGTGCAGGATGACCATGGAGAATTCACTCTGCTCCATAAAGGTTGGAAACAAATTAACAGAACCTTTCGGTGTCAAAAAAGGTTTTAGAAATGAGGCTGGGATGGGACCCACACTGATAACTTACAATCCCGTGTGTTGATTTGTCTTACTTAAAAGATTTGTAGGTTTTCGTGTTTTGTTAAAAAAGTTGTCAGTTGAATTATTCTAAAATATTAAAAAATTACCAACAATATTTTGCATTTGATGAAATAGGTTGATTTCAAAATCTGTTTTTGTAAACGAGATTTTTAGTGGAAAACAAATCTTTACCAAATTTTAATAGCATTTCTAATTTTTCACGTTGTTATATGTACTCACCGAGTACATATAACAACGTGAATGGTAGAAGCGTGAACTACCGCATGCTCATATCCTAATTTGGTTGCTGAACAAATTACATTCAAATGAAGTGGATGAGATCATATCAACTGAAATTCCTGATCCAGTCACTGATCCCCATCTACACGACATTGTGACGACACAGATGGTGCATGGACCCTGGCGGTGCATTAAATCCATTATCACCTTCCATGGCTGATGGAAAGTGCACAAAACGATATCCGCGACCGTTAGTTGCTGAAACAGTCACAGGGAACGATGGATATCCAGTTTATCGTCGGAGTTCAAAAGAAGATAATGGTCGAACTATCAAAATTTAAGTTCAAACTCAAGAGATTGAGATCGGAAATGAACACATTGTACCATATTGCCCGCTGCTATATTTCAAAACACATGCGAACGTTGAGAGTTGTCATTTGGCAAAATCAGTCAAATATTTGTGCAAGTACGTCACAAAAGGCAGCGACATGGCTGTGTTTGGTATTGCGTCGGAAAATGCGAATGACGAATTCAGCAACTTCCAAATGGGCAGATACGTCAGTACTAATGAAGCACTGTTGCGATTATTTTCATTTCACATTTATGAAAGATATCCCACAGTTGTACATTTAGCAGTGCATTTGGAAAATGGACAAAGAGTTTACTTCATTGAGGCTAATGCTGCACATATATAAAAATATATGTACGATTACCAAAATCATTTGCGCATTTGAAAAGTGTGAATGGCCCACCAATGCCAAACATATCGAGAAACATGTCAAATATTGGGTTTGCTGTAGAACGATCCTCATTGGGATTTAACACTTGCAGATTCAGTTGTTTTATCAAATGCGTACCAAATACAAACGCTGTTCGCAATTATCATCACCACATGTTTCCCTTCACAACCAATTCAGTTATGGAACAAATACAAAGGCGACATATGTGAAGATATCTTACATCAATTGAGCATTCGAACGAATAATCCCGACATGCAAATAACCGATGACATCTTCAATAAAGGAATGATTGTGATTGAGGATCAATGCTTGATTATTGCAAACAAGCTACTGATTGAAGTAGGAATGATTGCGCCAAATCGATCGATGCACGATGCATTGAACCAAGAATTAAATTCAGAGCTGCAATACAATGTTGATTCATTTCAGGAATCCGTTCGAAATAATGTGCCGATGCTGAATGAACAGCAAAAACAAGTATACGAAACATTAATGCAAGCGGTGGACAATAATACTGGTGGTCTATTCTTCCTGGACGCACCTTGAGGAACAGGAAAAACATTTGTCATTTCATTGATTTTGGCCACTATTCGATCAAGATGTGACATAGCTTTGGCGTTAGCATCATCTGGAATTGCGGCAACTCTTCTAGATGGCGGTCGTACTGCACATTCTGCGCTTAAGTTGAAAATTGTTGACGCAATGCAAGCTCATTGTCCAACGGAGTTTTTGAACTCTCTGGAGTTACCAGGATTTCCACCACATAACTTGCAACAAAAAGTTGGTTCTGTTATTATGATATTGCGTATTTTGAATCCACCGCGACCTTGCAACGATACTCGACTTGCCGTGAAAAGACTTATGCCGAATTTGATTGACGCAACCATTATTAACGGAAAGTACACAGGTAAAAATGTATGTATTCTTCGAATACATATTCTTCCCCTTCGGGTAGGGGTTAAGAATTTACCCGAAGTAAGGTATGCTTGTCGTAAAAGGCGACTAAAATCCAATCTCCGTATACTGAGAACTACATAAGTATACAAAATATGCAATGGAAAAAACAAATAGATTAATTACCCCAGGTGGAAAGCCAGTTTCTCTGGCAAATCCATCCTCTTCGGAGGCAGGCTCTACGGATTCTGGGGAGAGCCATTTATTGCATTTGATAAATCCTTTCGCGAAAGCGCATAAGGTCCCTTGATCACCTCCATCTGTACCGAGAGTTACCGGCAGAAAGAGTCCACCGGTTGTGCCAAAAGGCACTAAAAGCGACTCACCGAAAACAAACAGTTTTGAGCAGGACAATTGTGAACTGCAAAAGAAGCTGAACGAAATGATAAGACTCTACGAAGAGCTTAAAAAAGAAGTCGAAAGTCTTCGTGAAGAGAACAAGATGTTAAAAACTTCTGAAAACATGAAAGTAAATACTCTAAGTCCACAACATCGAGATCGGCACGAATATGAAACTGATGAAGATGAACTTGCTCGGGAAACTGAAAAAAGTAGACCTTGTAAAAAACGGAAGGCTGAACTTTCGCCTAAGTTTCAAAATCAGCTAAAACCAAATAAAATTACACGGAAAGATCAGCGAATAAGAAACTTCCTCCACCGATAAACATCGTTGGTCAAGCGGATTATAACAAAATTCTTCCTATTCTGAAAGAAACGGCGCAAAAGAATTTCAAAGCTACATCCACTCACAATAATACGTGGAAAATTAACGTAAATGATTCAGATTCTTATAGAAAACTGTCGAAAAAACTCAGCGATGAAAAAATTGAATGGTATAGTTATTCAATTAAAGAAGAAAGACCTCTACGTGTAGTTGCTAGAGGACTTCATCCCTCTTGTTCAAAATAAGACATCCTTTCGGACTTAAAAACCAAAGGATTTAAGATTCTTGACGCAACAAATCTTTTGAAGCGAGAAAAAGGAATCGAAACCGCTTATATAAAACGCGCTCTTCCGCTTTTTATTCTAAGTTTCGATAAAAATGAAAATGTAGACAATGTTTATAATATTAAAACTATAATGAATATTGTTGTAAAAATCGAACCACTAAGAAAGAACAAACGCCTTATTTTAACCATACAGCAGCTTATTGTCAGAAGGACCCCGTTTGCGTTAAATGCGCGGGAAAGCACATGACTGATGTATGCCGTCTTAAAAAAGAAACTCCGGCTACATGCGCGAATTGCAAAGGTAATCATCCAGCAAATTACCGTGGCTGTGAGGTCGCAAAGGAAATGTTAAAGAGGCGCGAAGAATTTAGTAAGAAAACTAAAAAAATACCTCAAAGCAAAACAAAGAATTAAAATTAAAAACCAAGACTAATACTCAAGCGTCGAGTAAAACGGACGGGAAAAATAATGAAAGCGTTTTACCCTCAGAAAACATAAAAACAAAAAAGACGAACACGTAAGCTCAAGTCACGGCGCCCGAAAAACCTAAAACTATTAAACCTGACTCCGTTCAAAATGTATTTTCCCTTATACTTGAACGACTAGAAGAACAAGGGAGAATTAACACAATTATTCTTGAGAAATTGGACAAATTTGAGTCGGCGGCTCTTAAAACACCAAATTTACCGTAAACATGGATCAGTTGTCCCAACAACTCAAAATAATAACATGGAACGCGAACGGACTTACAGCAAAAATCGAAGAACTAGAAACGGTTCTACTTAACGAAAAAATAGATATTTGTTTGATCTCTGAAACTCATTTGAAAAAAGACTCAAATTTAAGTATTAAAGGTTATTCGGCTTACCCCGCATGCCATTCATCCGAAAGAGCAAGGGGTGGTTCTTCTGTATTTATCAGAGAAAATATCAATCATTCGTTTGAGATAAATATCGAGCTCGATACAATGCATGTTACTTCCGTTAGCATAAAAGTTAGACACGTATTTTTTAATATTGCGTCTATTTACTGTCCTCCTCGGTCCAAGATAGACAAAAACGATTTTAAAGATCTTTTCAACGCTTTAGGTCCAAAATTTATTATTGGCGGCGACTTCAATTCGAAACATTCATTTTGGAGATCACGTTGCATTTCGACGAAGGGTAGACAACTCTACGAAGCGGGTATTGAATGTAACGTTGAATTTTTCTCATCAGGAAAACCAACGTGTTGGCCAACCGATACAGCGAAAACACCCGATCTTGTTGACTTTTTCATCGCAAGAGGAATGAACAGAAAATATATGACAGTAGATGATAACTTCGATTTTTCTACGGATCACTCGGCCGTTATCTTAACAATAAACAGTAACGTAATCGAAAAAGAAAAGCCCCTAATTTTAACAAATAATAACACAAATTGGGATAAATTCAAAGAAGATTGCGAAAATAGAATTATACTGAACGTCTCTTTGCAAACTCCGTTTGAGTTAGAAGATGAAACAGAAAAATTTATAAATATTGTTCAAGAAGCAGCTTGGAATAATACTCCGATCTGTAGTAAAAAGTCAAGGCAATACGAAGAAAAAATTCCAGAAGATATAAAAGAATTGATACGCGAAAAACGAAAAGCTCGAAAAGTATAAGGAAAAGGCGGATTTATTTGCTAAGCACCTTGAGGAAACGTTCAAACCTTTCGATGGTCAAGAGTTTCTGACTAATGACGGAGAGCTCCAACCAGTGCCGGACAATTTTTCTATCAGGAATATTACTTTGACTGAACTTGTCCAGGAAATAAAACGGCAGAAAAATAATAAAGCTCCTGGCTACGACCTGATTAACGGTCGTGTCCTCAAAGAGTTGCCTTAAAAAGCAATGGTTAAGCTCTTACAGCTCACTAACGCTGCTTTAAGACTTGCTTACGTACCCACGCAATGGAAAGTCGCCGAAGTAATAATGATCCCCAAACCGGGTAAGCCACCGAATGAGAAAAAATCGTATAGACCAATTTCTCTCTTACCAATTATATCTAAAATATTTGAAAAATTGCTTCTTAAACGAATGCTACCAATTATTGAAGAAAAACGTTTAATTCCCGACCACCAATTCGGTTTCCGGAATAATCACTCGACAATTGATCAGGTTTACCGAATAACTGACGAAATTGAAAAAGCATTTGAAGAAAAAAAGATTTGCTCAACTGCATTTCTTGACGTTTCTCAAGCTTTTGACAAAGTTTGGCATGACAGGCTAAAATATAAATTAAAAGTCTTTCCAGAGCAAATATATAACATTCTTGAATCGTACCTAGAAAATAGATTCTTTCGAGTTAAGCAAGGAACGGAGTATTCGGAGTTTAAAGAAATAAACGCTGGGGTTCCCCAGGGTAGCGTCCTTGGACCGATTTTGTTTGTTCTTTATACCCGAGATATACCCCAAACAGAAGGCACAACTTTAGGCACTTTTGCCGATGATACAGCTGTACTCGCAATATCGGATTCAATAGAAACGGCAACCTCTAAGCTTCAAAAGGCATTAAATAGCATTTCAGATTGGACAAAGAAATGGCGAATTGCTCTTAATGAAACGAAATCGACGCACACAAATTTTACGTATAAAAAAGTATATAACTTACCTATTTATATAAATTCTGTGCAAATTCCATACGCTAATGAAGCGAAGTATCTAGGCATGACTCTAGACGCGAAACTTAAATGGAAAGTTCATGTAAAAAAGAAACGCGATGAACTCGAAAATAAACTCCGCGAATTGACATGGCTTATTGGAAGATATTCCAATCTAAGCGTTTATAACAAGCTTCTTATTTATAAGCAAGTACTGAAACCAGTTTGGACGTATGGTATACAACTTTGGGGTTGTACCAACGAAAGAAATATACAAATTTTGCAAACATACCAAAACAAAGTACTTAAAATAATAGTAAATGATCCATGGTATGTAAGAAATAGCGACTTACATAGAGATTAAAATATAAAATATGTAGAAAACGAAATTAAAAAATTTGCTACAGAGCTAAGATCACGACTTAGAAATCATAGTAATAACTTAATCCAACAATCTGTTAGCGAGGCGTTCGTTTTTCGGCGTCTGCACCGAACAAGACCTTCTGATCTAGCGCAAACAAATTAATCTCTCCACTCGAATTTTGTGGAATCTTCAGGTCCTCTCGTTGGGGAGCTTCCTGACAAAACGCGAACAAAATGACGCTAAAACTACTTGTTAAGCTGGACTTAGTTGTAGTAATAATATAGAAGATAAGGGAGGTGAGTTTTAGTCAGTAAAAATCTGACACTACTATAAGCATCGGGCTTATAGTGTCTCTGAAGATTTCTCACCTTCCTGCGAAAAAAAAAAAATTCTTCGAATACCAATGATTCTGCCTGATCTTTCGTTTGACTTCAAACGATTGCAATTTCCGGTTCGCCTTGCGTTCGCAATGGCAATTAACAAGTCGCAAGGCCAATCGCTTAGTACTTGCGAAATAAATCTAGAAAATCATTGTTTTTCACATGGGCAGCTATACGTTACGTGTTCACGAGTTGGGAAACCATCCGCTTTGTTTGTGTTAACGTCAGACCAAAAAACAAAAAATGTGCTTTACCAAAGAGCACTTCAATGAAACGTAAATTTGCGGACAAGTATATCGCTTCGATTCAGTATTTACTTTGGATTTACTTTCATTTTTTACTTAGAGAAGTTCAACTAAATTACACTTCATTTTTGTAATCGAAATGAATTCATTACTGTTGCGAAATAAAATAAAATGTTTCCTTTTTAAATATAAAACAAAAAAAAATAATTTATCTTCATCTTTTAATCCCCAAACGAAATGTTACAAAAAACGAAGCCATCTGGTGGCGAAACGGAGTTGGCCGGGTTTGCTAATTTTTTATGAAAAAAAAATGACCGTTGGATTTTTATACAAAAATTACAGAATGTCGAAAACAATATTTTCTGAGATAAAAGTAAATTGAAGCCACTATTTTTAATTTTTGAAAAGATATTTGAGTCGAAAGTAAATTTGTACTACTAAGTTTTAGTATTGTTTTTCGTATGTTTTTTTTTTTGTAAGAAAAGTGTCATTCAGATAATTTTCAAAATTTTATCGAATGTTAAAAACAAAATTTCTTATAAAACAAAATTAGTTTCTATCTTGAAACTCAAATTTTTAAAAAGAATTTTCAGTCGAAAATCAATTTTTACCAACTTTTATTTATTTCTTTTTAAGTTTTTATTTTTGTAAAAATCTGTCAATTTAATTTTTGTCAAAATTTTACCCAATGTTAAAAACGATATTTTTTATAAGAAAAAATTAGTTTGAAAACAAAATATTCAATTTTTGAAAGATATTTGAGTCGAAAATGAATTTTTACCAACTTTTTTCATTTTTTTAAGCTTTTTTTATTTTATGTAAAAAAACTGTCAATTCGATTTTTCTTAAAATTTTATGGAATGTTGAAAACAATATTTCTTAGAAGACAAAATTAGTTTGAAGCCATAATATCAATTTTTTGAAAAGATGTTTGGGTAAAAAATAATTTTTTACGAACTTTTGGTAATGTTTTTTAAAGTTTTTATTTTTTGTAAAAAAAACTGTCAATTCGATTTTTCTCAGAATGTTAATGAATGTTGAAAACAATATTTTTTCAATATAAAAATTGTTTCAAGCCATAATCTGAACGTTTTGAAAAGGTATTTGAGTCGAAAATCAATTTTTACCAACTTTTAGTAAAATATAATTTTACCACATGTTAAAAACGTTATTCTTTATTGCACAAAATTATTTTCGAGATATTTTCTGCATTATTATCTGTATAACAAAATTTATTTGAAGCTATGGACGACGAAAAAAACGTCGGAACGTACGGAAGTACGAACGTACGTGCACACGCACTCACGCTCACAGACATTATTCTCTCTAAAAATCTTTTATTTCGGATCTAGGGGCCTTGAAACGTCGAGAAATGTCCAAATTTTCAATTCGACAAATCGGACCGATTACAATAACTTCCAATGGGAAGTTAACAAGGTGATGCGCTGTCATTTGATTTTTTAACATCGTACTTGAAAGAAAAGTGCAGAGCTTCTACGTAAACACTAGAGGTACTATCTTTTAAAAGTCTATCTAATTACTAACATATGATGATGACATTGACATAGTCGGAAGAACTCAGCGTGATGTCAATTAGGCTCTTGTGAGTATTGAGGCAGAGGCGGAAAAAAATGGGTTTAACGGTTAATGATGGTAAAACAAAACAGATGCTGTCATCAAGAAAGGATCTACAACACCGACGACGTCTTGGTCAAAACGTCAGAATCGGCAGACGTAACTTTGAGGTAGTAATTAGACCAGCGCTGAGGTCAAACGAAGAATTACCGCTTTTTTTCTAGCTAAGAAAGCAATTGAGTCATAAAGCCCTTGCTTGAGAATCCAAAGTGTCGCTATATAAAACCCTTATCATCCCCGTCCTGTTATACGGTGCTGACGCATGGACTATGACAAAAGTGGATGAAAACACTTTGGATCGTTTCGAGAAAAAAGTTTTCGCGTGATATACAGCTCGTATGCATAGAAGGTGATTGGAGGAGAAGATGGAACGACTAGTTGTACGGGCTGTAAGGCGACTTAGAATTATCCAGAAGGATATATGTATATACAACGACTGAGATGGCTGGGTTACTTATAGCGCTTGAAAACCAACGCTCTGGCTCGGTTCTTCGAATCCATGCTCACAGTGCAGTAGAGGAAGACCGAGGATCAGGAAAGTTGAACGTGACCTCATCAAACTTTTTTGATGCACCATATATCAATCACCCTGTGTACCTATAGTGGTTTATGATTTAACAAGTTAATCCTCAAATGAATTACTACAAATTCAAAAATGTCCGTATTTAACATTTTTGACTAAGGTTTACTTTTAAGATGCCATATAAAATGTCAAATATGAATTTGTCAAATTTAATTTAATCAATCGCTTTTTAATAATCGTAACACATTTTGATTGACAAATAATTTTCTGAATACTTGCCAGCTTTTTAGCTATTTAAACCCACGAAGCTCACGTTGTTTACATTCTCCTATAAGATAATAATAGAAAGCAAATTTACCAATGTAGATTCAAGTTTATTTACCACATGGCGGGAGGCGCACGTTTATAAAATGCGCGCGGTAGATCTTTGTTTTTGACAAATATTTCATCATTATCTACATACGTATGAAATAAGAATAACAATAACAAGCTAAAAATACTCTTATTCAAAACAATATTTTTATTTGTACAACTTTCATATTTAGTCTATACTTAAGTTTACCGTGTGAGGCGCATGTTTGATTGTCAACTCTTCTTATTTGAACAAGAACATTTTTATGAACAGATGTAAAAATAGAAATTTAAACAATATAAGGTATCAAAGATTCATTCAGAGAAGTAATTCAAAATTTTAGTATAACCTTGATTAAGGTTAAGGTTAAAATTATTTGTTTATTCAGTTTGCTGTGAGAAAAAAACTAGGTAACGATAGATCATAATCTATACAAATATTATGAAAAGATTTTACTAGTTTGTTTTAAAGAAAACAAAATCAAAATTTTTAAAAAGTAAAACAATCTAAAAAAAATTGTTTTGGATAATTTTAATTTTGTCCTCGCTTTCATAAAATCAATTATGGGGTTCCTCAGGAGTTCGTTTTATTCAACATACACTCTACGAAATAATGATAAGGACAAACACAAAATAAGTTTTTTTTTTCATTTATTATTGGATTTTAAAAAAACTAATTGAACTTTTATCATCTTAACAACTAAACTTATAAGAAAAAAAAATTATAAAGATTAGACTTTACTTTATAATTTTATATGGGTTAATTTTCTTTTCAGAACGAAATAATGTTAAGGCTTATTTTTAAAAGTAATTCTAAGTAAAACTTAAAGTTTTTAAAAAGGCGTTCAAAATTTGGTGCTTGATCCTTATTGAAATTATTATTGATTTTATTTGACACATATTAATTTAGACTCACTCTTCTTTAGAAACTCTTGTCAAATACTTTATAGTGTAAAATAAACGTCTATTTTTAAGAAAGTTTTATATTAAAATTGCCCAAACGATTTCAATCGGGTTTGGGTTTTGAAACATAAATAGCAGCGTTATCCTTGTAAAAGATACATTCGGCAGCAAATATTTCATCCGTATATTTTTGGGAAATTATTTTGGTAGAAACAGCAGCTTATGGCACCCAAACCATTAACCCATTTGGACCCAAATACAAAGAAACATTAATTTTTTGAATTTTGTTTTATTAATGTGCCTATTGGAGGCTAATAAATATTTCATGAAACAAGAAAGGGGGTTTTGTATTTATATATGTAAAAAAAACTCCGTCCTCAAATGGATCCTCAATGGGGCACCACTGAAGAAGGCTTACGGCCGGCGTCTTCCATCGATTTCGGAGGATAGTTTCCTCAAATATAAAAGGGTAATACTCACGGTTGCCAGTTTGTCTTTTACGACCAAATTTGGTCATTATTTTCTCACTTGGTCGCATGGTCATTTTTTATTCCATTTGGTCCCTTTTTTAAGAAATTGAAAAAAAATAACTCGACTCTATTCCTTTTATAATCTCAAAAATAAAATACATACCTAAAGAATTTTGGGAAAAAGTCAATTATCATAAAAACGCTTAAAATGAATATTGTTTTCAAAATTTCAGTTAGTTCGTTTATAACTTGATGTTACTTCCTCACAGCTCAGCTGCTGCTCAGAGGAATTTTTTTGAATTAACTTTGATAAAAACTAAAGGCAGACTTAATTTGGGTACCATTAATAATGTAATGCTGGCCAAAGAGTTTCAAGATGACAATTATAACCATAGCGTTTGGCCTGCAAAAACATTTTTTTGAATTAATTTTATATGAATTTTATTTAGCGATAGTATTCGATCTCCTGACTTTTTCGATCTCCTGACATAATGTTAACATATTGTGATCTTAAAAAAATTAGGCTGGGGTGCGTCCCACACTGATAACTTCACATCCCGTCTGCCGATTTGTCTTGCTTAAAAGGTTTGTAGGCTTTCGTGATTTGCTAGTTATTAGTTGAATTATTCGTAAAAAAAAAATTACCAACAATATTTTGAGTATGATGAAATAGTTTGATTTCAATATCTGTTCTTGTTAACGAGATGTTTAGTCGAAAACCAATTTTTACCAAATTTTCGTAGCATTTGCGTACTATTTTTTGCAGGTTTTAATTTTGTATGAAAAAAACTGACTGTTGGATTTTTATGCACAATTTACAGAATGTCGGAAACAGTATTTTCTGTGAGATAAAACTAGCTTAAAGCCATTGTTTTTTTAATTTTTGAAGAGATACTTGAGTCGAAAATAAATGTTTACCAAGTTTGAATATTGTTTTTTTAAGGTTTTTATTTTTTGTAAAAAAATGGCAATTCGATTTTCTCAAAATTTTACCAGATGTCAAAAACGTTATTCTTCCCGAACGTATGTGCGTACACACGCACGCACAGACATCTCTCTAAAAATCTTTTATTTACAGCCTTATTATGGCTATCAACTATCAATTATTTGATAACTGATAACTTCTATCAATTTATTGATAATTTGGTTTTATGAGTATCAAATGATAATTTTTCACCCATTGTGAATACTAATCAATATACGATTGTGAATAGGTTTTGTTTGGTGTTTGACGTTTGTCATTTGTGTTGAGTTCTTGTGTTTTGGTCTATTATAATTTTAATAAGTTTAATTTGCTTATTTTAATTCATGAATTTATAATTTGTCCAGTGGGTTTGAAGCATCTCGTAATACTGTTTATTTTAGCTTACACGATAAACCTTCGTTCCTCAGTACAATTGCCTTCAAACAACAATTCTAGTTAAGGCATTTCGTTCTTCAATAAAAAAAACTACAAAACAAATTTTATAAATCGTATTTAAATTACAATTCTTTACCATTTACGAATATTTGATACATTTGTCAACGAAGATTTTGTAGCTGATAGAATATTTGATGGGTATCAATATGTTTGATAGCCGTAATACCGAGTTTATCAATAAAGCTATTCACAATAGATTTTTTAATTCACTATTTATCAAAAATATTGATAATTGATCACCATAATACCGATTCATTAATTTTGTTGATAATTATCAACTATTATCAAATATCGTGTTGATATTTGATAACCATAATAGGGCTGTTAGACTCTAGGAACCTTGAAACGTCGAGAAATGTCAAAATTTTCAATTCTAGAAATCGGACCGATTACAATAACTTTCTATGGGAAGTTAAAAGCCATTGCGGACACAAATTATTTTGTTCCTTTTTGGTACGATTGGTCATTTTTATTTTCAGCTTTGGTCATGCAATTTTTTGCAAGTGGCAACCGTGGTAATACTGCGACGAAATTGGAGTTGATCTATTTTCTCATCAGCGGTCAGTAAAAAATGTAAACGCCAAGCATTAGCTACTGCCAAATCGAGCATATACATGAATAACCACCACCACTTTTTACCATGTAAAGCTGTTCTATATACTGCAACTAACAGATCAGCTTGATCGATGACGCCGCCCATTCCTTTATTGTAGTTTTGAAAGACAAAAGGGATATCAAGTTCTGTCTTCCTTCCTTCTGTAGTTCTCCATCTTTTTCCATCTTGCCAAGTAGATGATCAAAGTCGTAGTTTGTTCCCATGGTACAAACACTGTTATCGAGCCATCGTACGAACAATATTTTATTTGCTGTATCAAACCGATAGTCAAATTCTGCTCGTTTTTTTTCTTCATGTCCTTAATGAAAAGCAGTGATCATCTTTTCGTTCTGTTTTCCCACACAGTGCCTGTAGCACGATAGCCAGCATCGCATCACGCAGATCTCGCAGCAAGGCGTGGCTGGTGAAGAAATTATCAAAGTAAACAATATGCTGTTGCGGAATAGCATTCACTTTGTTCAAGAGGCCTTACAACACGTGTTTCCAATGGCTCATTACTGTTCTGTACCGATTTTCCACAGTATATATCGAAAGCGAAACAATAACCGTCAGAACTTGCAATCATCCAGTTTTTGTAAGCGAATCGCACTGGCTTGCCTCTTATGAACGATGGGTGTCGTCCAAAATAATTTATCATAGATTCATCTTTAGATACATTTTCATGAAAAACACCCCACTGGTGAAATTTCTTGATAAGCAAATCAGCAAGTAGTCGTACTTTGAACAGCTTATCGGTGGACCGAGAAGCAGCATCATTGTCGCAAAAATGCAAGTATTTCTTTATATCCATAAATCCGTTCTTTGACATAACTTTAGACACACTGGGAACATGTAAGACTTCATCCAAGGACCAGTATAACCTTTCTCGCGGAAGTGAGTGATAACCCGTCAATAGTAGAATGCCAAAAAACAATTTGAGGTCATCCACAGTTATTTGAAATTCGTGATTATTTTTCTCTGCAGCATATAACTTCGTGTTCAAAACGATCATGTCAAAGACTTCCGTATCAAATATTTTTTCAAATATACTGGCTAGTGTTTGATCCTTCAGCTCATTTTTAAAAGATCTGTTCGGGTCTGTACATTATTAGTTGTTGAGGTAGAAGGCATAGAATCGTACGAACCATCGCACCGCGCGCGGTTCCAAGGCCTTGACCCTTCTATACCTCGCGTAAGGTTCGTCATCACTGCTATCCCATTCTTCATCTAATACATCATTATTATTTCGGGACTCGAATACCTCCACATTTCCAGGGATATCGGATGGAGGAATATTTTCCAAAACATTGTCTTCGTCGCCCTCCTCATTGTCCGTCAGAACTCTTGGTTCTGGGGGGATGGCTATTACTTCGTAGGTTACTTTCTGGTTATCTTCTTCATTGAAAATATTTTCAATTGCTTCTTCCAGTCGCCGATTCTCACTTACAACTTGGAATGGCCGCTTAGCCATTGTACTTACCTCAAAAAAATCTGCAAATATTTTGCGTGTTGTATTACTAATTAGCCCATTCATTGGACCCATTTGAGGACACCACAACAAAATACCTAATATTGTGGTCAATTACTGCAATAGAACTACGAAAACGAAAACATCTACCATTTAACATATTGTCCGAATAAAAATACACGAATCAGGAACAATCTAACAAAATAAATATACAAAAATGTTATTCACCTTTTGGTCAATAATCGGATTATTCCACGAAATAAATAAAATATTTTGTTTGCAAAATAAATTATAAATGACGAAAAAGTACATCTTTTCACTAAAACACACTCCTTGGCAATGCAAAACCACGTTTGAACAGAGGAAAACAAAACTGTAAAAAAATAACGGCATTTTAAAACCTGTCCCAAACGAGAACAGCGGGCGTAAATGGGCTAACATACCACCTTCAAAATTTCGAGCATGTTGTTTTTCGGTTCAAAATTGTTGGCAACCGTCTGGGCACCCTTAACTTTGTCTCATTCGAAAAATTTTCAGCTAAAGTCAATCTGTTCGCTTTTTGACGAGATTTGAGCTTTGGCTTTGGGACGCGTTTCACATATTCAATATTTTTACCCCTTATTGATTCATTAATGGTTAGGCGTTTGATTTCTCCCTAGGTTAATTTAGGTTTTTACCTGAAGTTCGCCTAACTCCATAATTTTAACGCAGCTTTAAGAAAATGTCTATTACAGATTTACTTCTTGAAAGTATGCCACCGATGTGGCTAGGTGTCTTCCTCTATTCTCGGTAATCAGCAACAAGACCCCGGTCTTCTTCGGATAATGGCTTCAGGAGGCATTATAATTATAAAATCATAACGACGTGTTTTATTCTAATAAATTCAATCTATTTACGTGATTTACAAAGTATTTATAACTAAGAAACCTTTATTATCTGAAGATTTTTTTATTGATGGTCCTTTTTAATAACGATTCTTAAATACAATCACTTGGCCTAATACATTTTTCGAATCGCAATAAAGATCAACAAATTATTGTTAGACTAACGGTACAAGAGAAAGAAATTCAGTTGAACCGTTTTAAAAATATAAAATAAAACAAATGGGTTGCCATTCCTTGATAGTAATTTTTCATAAAAACAGACGGAACAGCAGTGCCTTTTTGTTTGTCCTTATCAAATTTTCGAAGAGTGTAATTTGTTTCTGATGGAAATGCTCCAACCAAAATTGTTTATTTGGAACGATACCCTTGTTGAACCAATATTTGTTTCTGTCCGGTGGAAATCTTCAAAAGACATTTGATAATAATTATCGGCACCGGGTATAGTGTGGGAATCTTAACGTACGAAAACCACCGATTATTCAGGACCAATGTATGGAATATTGATAAATGATTTTTTTTCTCAATTTAGAACTAAATTTAGGGGAAGACTTGGAGGTTAGGACACTGAAGTCGTCAATAAAAAATGTCAATCTGTTGATTAAGGAGAACTACAGGTTATCAATTAACAAGTTAATAATAATAATTAATAAAAACCGCAAGATCCGGTCAGTTAATTCCAGTGACCCTAGTATGTTCCCTAAAATCAACAAGATATTTAGGAAAAAGAACGATAATAACCTTCCGTGTCTGAAACTCCAAAGAACTGAAGAGAACACAAACGTACTCAGGACAGCGCAAATAGATCCAGAAGAAGCCATCTTTGACCATGACTTTTACATAATTGAAGATCCGAAGGAAAAGGTGGAGGCGGTGGGAGCTGCTTTCCAGCAAGTGTACAAGGTGAATGTTAGCATTCGCCCCAATCACGACCTGGAAAACAGAGCCCTACTTAATCACTTTTACCTTCGAAATGATATAACACAATGGCGATCTGAGAACCGCGGTTTCGTGCGGTTCAATGACGATTCCTTGGCAAATGCCATAATCGCCGAGCAAACGGGACCAAGTCCCTTGTTAGTGACGAAAGTTGAGCTTCAGCTCATCTTCAATTCAATACAAAATAAAAAGTCAGCAGGTGTCGATGGTATATCCAACGTTGTACTAAGACATTTACCGATGGAGGCAATTGACATTTACACCACACTCTTCAATAATGCACTGAATAATGCATATTGTCCAGTGCATTGTAAGACCACTGTGGTTCATCCTCTCCCGAAAAAGGGAAAGGACAACTCCAACCCGTCAAATCTTCGGTCGATAAGTCTTCTTCCGAGCATCAGCAAAGTTTTCGAAAAAATAATCAATAGGGCTCTGACTAAGTGGGCTGCGGACAACAAAATAATTCCGGATAAACAGTTCGGGTTCAAGGCGGGTCATGACACAATTCATGCTGCGTCTAAACTCGTTTCTGATATTCAATGGAATAAAACAAAACAACAATGCACAGGTGCTGTTCTGGTTGATTTGGAAAAGGCCTTTGACACCGTATGGTTAGAGGGTCTTTACTTAAAACTGAGCAGGCTTGGCATAAGCAAGCCATTGTTGTATATACTTTATGATATGCTTAACGGTAGAAGGTTTGTTGTCAAAAGTGGCAATGTAACCTCTACCATAACATTCTTAATTAAAAATGGTCTTCATTCTGTTCAGCATTTACACCAGCGATCTGATAGCTTGTCTTACAAAGGCAATTGCCAGAAGTCGGAGACAATTCTGTTCCGGACTCCGTTGGCTAGGGCCACGAGGGATACATGCAAGAATTGGCGCAAGATGGTTATCGTTGATCTTCACGGGCAGCCATTAGCGAGCAAAAGTGTAGTGAAGTACCTCGGTATCTGGTTAGATCAGTATTTATATTTCGACAGACATATAAATGCTGCTCTGACCAGGGCCAGAGGAGCCTTCGCTCTGACGAAATGGCTGTTTTTTAGCAGTCGGCTTGACCCCAGAGTGAAGGTAATTTGCTACATGGCCCTCATACGGGCGATGATCGTTTATGGTTGTCCTGTGTGGTTCAACGTTGCCCCTTCCCAGATGGAGAAGTTTCGGGTGTTCGAGCGGCAGTGTTTACGACGCTGTACTGGCTTATACAGAACAGCCGAATCTTCTTATGTGCATTACTATTCTAACGAGGTCCTATACAATGGGGCTCGAATCAACAGAATTGAAAATTTCGTGATAAAACTCGTCCGAGGTCACATTGGAAGAGCTATGTCTTCGCCCAACAATTTAATTTTCGGGGCGTTCTATCCAAACGACGAGTATTTTGAAAGTGCACGCTTGAGCGGTTTCATTCCACCAGAGGCATTCCTCTTTTTAGATAGATGTGGTCTGATACAGGATAGATTGGCAGTTCCGTTAATCTACCACGTCAGACGACGAACCGTGGATAGGCGACTCCTGTACAATCGGGACGTCATGGCACAAGACGGAGCAGAGCTCCTTCGGTTCAGTAGGGCTGTGTCCGAACGGGACCGAACTGATAGGGTGAAGCAGGAGAACCAGTTTTGGTGGCTTCAATCGGCACTTGATAGTGGGTAGTCGGGATGGGGTTTTAAGCCTTGGTCGGCTTACATACTTGTTTTATAGTTTTAGGGTTTAGTTTTAAGTAGAATAGGCATGGTGGCACAAAAGCAAAATAAAAATACAAAAATACAAAAAAAAAAAAAAAATATTCACAAAAAATTAAAAAAAAAAAAAAAAAAACAAAACAAAACAAAACAAAAACAAAAAAAAATACAAAAAAAATAAATAAAAAAATAAAAAAAGGCAACAAAATATGAAAAACAAAAAACGTTAGATAGTTAGATTTGCTGCTGTGGTTGTTCTAGTTTTAAGTGGTTTATAGGTAGAATAGGTAGTTTTAGTTAGCTTTAAGTTTTATATTAAGGACCTTATTTTAAGTAGTCTTTAAGTAAAAATAAAAAAGGAGATTGACATTAGTTTTTTCTAAATTTTCTAATGAATACAAAAATAAACAAAATGAATTGAAGTTAAATAGATCTTAGGGCCGAAAGGCATTAGCATTAAGTTATATTGTTTAACTTAGAGTGTCCGTATGGGACCAGTAAGTTAGTTGTAAGTTATGGTTAATAAGGCTAGTTTTATGAATTTTTGTCTAGCTTTAAGATAGATCTAAGAGTGAATTAATAAAAATGAATTTAAAAAAAAAAAAAAAAGTGCGTTGGACTATCATGCCAGAGGTCTTGGGTTCGATCCCTGCCTATGCCTATGCCATCTAAAGTTTTTTTCACGGGTACTGCCTCTTGCGAGGAATTGACAAATTCTCCAAGAGTAATTCTTGTCATGAAAAGTGCTTTCTCAAATTAGCCGTTCGGATTCGGCATAAAACTGTAGATCCCCTCCATCTCTGACAACAGTACTAGCACACAGGAATGGTTGAGAGTTGTAAGTCACTAGGCCCTAGTTCTCAACGGACTATTGCGCCACCCAATTTTTTTTATTATTTAATTCCTAATTGATAGATTCTTAAATCATCTAGAATTACAAGATTTTATATTATAAATTATCAGAATTCTAAATAAGAAAATAATTTAGTTAATTCTACTTTTCATTTCTTATAAATTTTCTTTTGATGAAATGTCATATACGGCAGACATCAAATTATGTTATGTTTGTGTTCCTAACTACAATATTGATGTACTTTGTTTGTTAAATTAAGACAAATCTATCTATTCATCTATCTATCTAGTTCTCAAGCCTGTTCCATGTGAGATCTAAGGTTTATAAAACTTTGAAGTTTATTTTTGAATTCGTTTTCTTTAATATCCGTTTCACTCAGTGATAAAATTACTTTAGTATGATCTGAGGATAAATCGTAATTACCATTGACACTTTTATGATTTCTTTTAATACCTATAACTTTAAAAGCCTATAAGATGTAGTATTTTGTTAGAATCAGATGATCAATATGTTGGTGAAGCAAAAGAATTTAATTCGCAATTGTAAAACCGTTTACCCTTAGTCGTTATAAGCTTAGATCCCCATTTGGTGTGTTTAGCATTAAAGTCGCCACCAATAAGGAAGTTTTGTCCTAGCCAATTTAAGAGTTTTACGTAGTCTTCTTGCTCGTCTTAAATATTTTACATTTTTTACCAAAATCAAAAAAATATCCAATATAAGAATTGGACATTAACCCAAGAAGTGAAATACATCTTCTCTCACTTGTAGATTACATAAGGTGCATAATATTGGTAAATCGTCTCTTTGTGGAATGAAGTTATGAGGTACGAGTTCACCATGCAGCTTTACCATCTTACTATACATTTACGCTGTATTCATCCCGAAAATAGTTCTACGCCTCCAAATTGGTCTGTATGCACAGAACCAGTTGCTTCGTTAAGGCATTTTCCCCAAAAACATGTCATCCACTTTTGCAATGCAGTGACTCTTTCCAGTGATTGAAATCAAAGTTACCTATGTTAAAGTCCATCTCACACTCCCTAGCCATCCGTTTCATCCATTCTGCATACCATCCTGACCTCTCTTGAATAGTTTGAAGTGCCACTTTCTTCGGTAACCGGTAATTATCCATATTCATGATTTTGAGCACATAGTCAATCTGCATTCGAAGTGTTCGTACAAAGAGTGGCTGCAGCCCCGTTTTCAACATAACTATACAGTTCGGCGTATTTGGTGGCAGTCGGAAGACTCTTAACATAGAAGCGTAACAATTTTTCCACATCTTCATATTGCTTCGCTTCCCCATACTTGAACTGCATAGAACAACATTGATTCTGCTACTGTCTTAAAAACAGTGTACTTACTGCTGTATGCTATACTTTTGTTTAAGAAAAGCTTCCTCGAAGATGCGCTGATATCGGCTTTTGCACTTGTAAACTTTTCTCTCAGATGCGTTTCCATATTATTGAATTTTTTGTCAAGTCCACAAGGTATTTGAAATCTTTGACTATTTCTTTTTTCTCACCATTGTAGTTCCATTTTTCGTTATGGCAGTTTCTACCTCCTCCATTATTAAAAATCATGATTTTGGACTTTTCCATGTTTACTATTAGGTTCCACATATTACAGGTCTTAAAAATCCGGTTAATCAAAAGATGTAGGAATTCAGAGAGATGACGCGAGAACCACAATATCATTAGCGAACAACAGTGCTTTAATTAATTCTCCAACGTGTTCGTTACCATCTGGTAAGAAATCAACTAAGTCTTCGATAAAGAGAGCGAATAGTCTTGGGCTCATCGTACAACCTTGTCTAACGCCTATATCCGTTCTGAGCCAATCCGACCTTTCTGTGCATTCCAAACTGCTGCATTAGTATTCTTATACATGGTTTGCAAGACTCTTCCAAACTTTAACGACATTCCCATACCAAAGAGGCTATAGAAAAGAGCTGCCTATTCACCGTGTCAAATGCAGACTTAAATTCTACGAAAAACGCGTATAACTTCTTCCTTCTTCTTATAAATGACTCCGAAATGCTTTTCAGAACAAAGATATGATCGATCGTTGAGTAACCGGATCTAAAGCCTGCCTGAAATTCTTTCAACAGCTTATTTTCATCGATCTATTCATTAAGCCGTGTTTGCAGAATAGTTGTTAATATTTTCTAACACGAATTTAAAAACGATATTCCTCGATAGTTCGACATCACAGACCAGCTTCCTTTTTGGTGGATCGGAAAAATGATGGATTCACAAAATTCTTGAGTAATTCATACCTGTTTCCAACACCTCGTTGTAAACTGCAGTAAGCTTGCTTAATTACTTAACTGTTCCATACTTAAAAACTTCCGCTGGTATCCCATTGGAGCCTGCCGCTTTTCCATCCTTCATTTTGTTTATTGCTGCATTTACTTCTTCGTTGGTTATATCAAGATGAAATAAGTCTTAAGTCAATACCTTTCTTTGTTTTCAACATTTTTATTTTTAACAACTTCAGTAGTAATTTTTCAAGCACTGTCAATTATTTTTTTCGAAAACCTATACCACACATAACAAAAAATGATATCTTCACTGTTTCATTAGATAAGGTCCACGAAAAATTGTATCCCGAAAGTATTGTATTTAACAATTTTTATACAGAAATTATAAATAGGTAACTTTGCAAAATCTATCAAACCCCTAGGCACTCCTGAATTTTTAAAAATGAGCACACATTCTTACTGCTCAGTCAATTTCTTAAAATAGATATGTCCTTAGCAATAAGGACACACTCTGCAAATAATAATTTATCAGATTTCCTGATTATTGTCAAGTAGGTAATATTTCTAGGACAAACATTGACTCTAATCACTTCTGACGACTCAACAAAAAAATACGAGGAAAAATCTCATTGCTTTAAAAAAGGCGACTCAATGTCTTCCTCCCAAATGTCTATACCCACGACGAAGTTGTATCATTTTCCGAATCATAATTTCCCATACACACATACCTACTCCTTCTATACTAAATGTCCTTTAATTTCTCAAGGATTTAATAAAACGAAATCTATCCCTTGAGTCAGATTCAGGGGCAGAGGAGAACCCCACAAAAAAAGCCATTTCTATATCGATTCTCTCAATCTCGCTCCTTATTGTATATCGAACACACATCACACTTTTGGTGCAAGCAATTTTCTTGACCGCTACAAAAATATCTTTTTATTATGTTGTTCACAATACTTAAAACGACAACAAGAGAACAAAAATAAAAACAAAACATAAAACAATCCATTAAAAAGGATATTTTCCAAAGAGGCCATGTTGGCGACATTTTATATTGACTCAATATATTTTCTAGAGATTACACAACTACATCACATACCATAAGAGTACCGATTCTATGATACACCACCGCTACACCACCTACACTCTATATACACGAATCATCAGGCGATGGTGCTTTTTCGTCCTGATTTTTATTTTTCTCTTATAGTCCTTCAATTCCCCAAAGGACGATGTTATCCCAGCAGTTCAAACATTATTTTATGATGTCATTAGAAAAAGAAAAGGTACCTACGTATGTATTTCGAGACATGCCTACCTATAGAGAAAACGTAAAAAAAGGACGAAAATCAAATCACACACCTTTCATGCTGGGAATTTAAATTTATATCAATTTCTCCAAGGATAACACACAGAGACCGACCTACCTACTTCGTATATAAATCCTTATACTGATGATGCTTATAGGTAAGGTACCTTACCTATGTACATATAGTATATATACATAAGAGTATATGGCGTGTTAAACATACATGAGCTGGAAAAACTGTCACTTTTACCGCTAAAGGCATCACAGAGGCAACACAAAAACTAGGCCAATACGAATTTATTAAATCACCCAAAAATTGTCTCAATTTCGCCAGGAGCAATGCCTCTTTATGCCATAGTTCCGGCTTAATAGGGATGCATACAGAGAGGCAGGATATGTATGGGATGAACCTTATAAATTCTACCATTTTGTCGTTTTTAACTGAATAAGGATGTGCGGGTGGTAAAAAGTGCTCTGGTGATAGGGTGTGAAAAAGGATCCTCTCTCACATCCTAAAATTATTTTTCAGGGCAGCCGTGTTAAGAATTTTTTATTTTTTCGTTCGGAGGTTTTTTTTGTTGTCTTTTTGTATCCTTGTGAGTTTTTTATAGTCCTTGTTGACGAAACCAATAAACAAGAATGAAAGAAATGGAGGTAGCTATAGGATGTGTAGGAAAAGCGGTTATAGTTGGTTGTGCATAGACTCGCTGTGTGATTGAAGGAAAAAGCATTTATGATAAGTATGTGACAGGAATACCTTCAAGGATCTGGATCATTCATTCATACACACATCATTTTGCTGAGAGAATTAAATGACTCACATTATTTTAGCAGATTCTCTTCCTATAAACATACAAACACCACCCATACCCACACCCCCACCCCCACCCTTCCTCGCATCATAGATGAAATAAAGAATAGAAAACAAAATCATACAGGACCTCTCTCTCAGTTATCCTTTTAATGAAAGTGTCAATGAGGTTACTCTCTGTCTATATGTGGATGGTTATCCTATTGCCAATATAAGAATGCATCAACATGAAATTGGGTTAAATGGTATTGGAGTGTGAGAAGGCTCAAGCTGGTTGCGGGATGCTGGACGGACGACTGACGATTCTTATCTTATGAGTTTTTCGGCTTTTATCCTTTTCATTTTTTTT
Organism: Eupeodes luniger; assembly: GCA_951509635.1. NCBI lineage: Eukaryota > Metazoa > Arthropoda > Insecta > Diptera > Syrphidae > Eupeodes > Eupeodes luniger. The sequence continues at coordinate 119,946,184 of OX608073.1, read as the reverse complement.
CTTTTGGTGGTGTGTCCTGTCGACTGTCCAGTTCAGAAAAAGCAATAAACATTCAGGCGGAAAAAAGGATCAGCATGAATGAAATATTCAACTTGAATTTGGTCATTGGTTCCGATTTTATTTGATATAGAGGGGAGTTGAAAGAAGGAGGAGGGAGTTTTGAAAATTGGGTTGAACGACATATCATCTTGTATATGGTCACACAGAGACAAAGTTTTATGTTGACAGAGAGAATAAGAGACGAGAGAAAGAGAGCAATAGATAAAAGGATATAATATAATTTTGGATCCTTATGGGAATGAAAAGTAATAACACGAATGTTATGAGTAGTATATAGTATGATGAGGATTTTCAAAAATATTTTCATCTATTTAAGGAATGTCCTTAGGAATTTCTATATAAACATGCATATATGTTTATATTCAGGACCCATTAAGATGATTTCCTTTTTTGGTCCTGGGAAAATTCCCAAGTTTATACCACCACCATACACCCATAGCTATATCCTTGAGGAAAAAAACCTCCTCTATAACAAATGTTTCCTTTCAAATTCTTTGATGTGTATCATCAAAAATCCTTTGAAAATCTAATTAAGTTTTAGAAAAGGATATCCCACATCTCTAATGCGCCAAGGACACATAGAGTAAGACAGAGAGCTAGAATAAGACATTTATAAGATGAAAAATGAGGATATTTTGTTAAGACAATATCCATGTCCTCTACGACTAACCAAATAAACAAAAGACTACCACAACGACACCTAACGTTGAAACAAAAACATGAGAATAAGAAGCCAATTTATGCTAAATGAACCACATTTCTTACATCCTTCCTCTCGGTGTTGACTTACAACAAAAAAGAAAATCCTTAGCAAAAATCTTAGGTGTTGAAGTTGACTATGGCTTATCTTTCTAGGTAATTATCCTTCACGTTAATGTGGAAAGCTAGAAAATGTAAACATCTATACCAAAGGCAGCGGCGACAGTCTTCGGCGGCGGCGCTTCTGCCACCATTATAAAGGTGCACGAACAAGCATTCAGAAAGGAAGACATCCAAGTGCTAGAAAACAGTCTCCTTCCGGTTGAGTGTGGCTGTGGCATACCTTCTCATGATTAATGCGCTAGAATCTTCTTCTCGTTTTACAAGAGTAGAGAAGAAAATTTGATGTTATTAACAATTTAGATTAGATTTTAGTGAGCATACTTTTAGGTGCATGCATTGCATAGTTATGGGGAGTAAATTTCATCTATCTAAGCCACTATTAAATTGCATACTTTAATGGCGGTGAAGACATCTAAAGTCTAGTTTCTGGTTCTAATTATGTCGAGATAAAAATAATGGTTTCCATTGGCTCCTCTCCATTGTGTTTTATCTCTTTTCTTACTGAACGGTGGAGTCTCTGTGTTTTTTGACACAAAAATAATGATTCAGTGCCATCATCGTCATCCTGAAGGATGACAATAGTTTTCTTCTTCTTCTGTCCCTGAATGTGGCTTGGCTATACCGATTCGCGTACATTTATACTTAAAGGTACTCTTAACATTCTACTCTAACGTCTACAATAAGAAGAAAACTTTTCAATTGTATTTTCTATACTGTTTTGGACATAACAATAGGAACAACTCTCTTCTTCTTCTTTTCTATTTATACGAAGAAGTGTAAATGGAGGCAGCATAAACTGACAGCTCAGCAGGAAAATCAGAAAAGTTAGTGTGTTGGTTGTGGCTATGATGGGTATTGGGGCAGTTGGGTGGGTGTGGGAAAATGGGAATAGAACACACAAAATGAAGTCAAATGAAGCAGAAGACAAGCGACAGATGGTGGAATAGATGAATTAGTTAGTAATGGTTTCGTTGTTCTTGAGATTTTGTTTTTTTTATTCTTATTCTGACTGAACAACTGAATGACATGAATTCAAGAAACGGTAAAGGGGACAGGATATACAAAAGGAACAAAGTTTCAGGGTCTTGATTGGGAAGTTTTCGTTTTCGTTTTCTTTTCGTTGTTTGTTTGAAGTATTGGTGTTTTATTTTTGGAGTATATTTGTCAGCCAAGGAGAGATGAGCTAATTTGGTGTGAAGTTTCGTTATTTAATTTTTTGAATATAAAAGAAATAGCTACATACCTTATTGAAGTAATTTTTAAAGAATTTTTAATGAGTCAAGTTATTGTGCTTTTTATACCAGTTTTTGATGGTTAATAGGATAAGTGCTTGTGAAGCTATTTTGAAACTTCTTTTTTATTCAAAATTGATAAAATTAGGTTGTAATAATGCAAACAAACTCCACTTCTAATTCTGTTGACCGCATTATTTCAAAATTTAAAACAATCAAAAACAGTTATGTATTTAACAAAAGTAACAATTGTGATTCTGCTCTGTTACAACAATTTTTTTTTATAAACAGTGTACCTATCAACGTACCTAATTGATGAAAACATTGGTTTTTGTAAGTTATTTTATTTTTAATTTCGAAAAATACGCATACGCCTAAGTGTACTGTTGTAGGAAAATAGATTATTAATAAAGGTTCTTCCGATTAAGACTTTTAAACTTAATAGGGCCCATACACTACGCAAACACGTTTGTTCAAACGTGTGTTTGAGCAAACATTGTTTCGCCACACACTACACAAACGTGTTTGAGAGATATTAGTTGCGTGACGTTTTTCATCTTAATCAGACCTACCTACGGACACGAAGCAATGAGTGATTGCAATATTCGTTACTTTTTACACACCACAACACCCAACAAATTTTTTCCTCTTGTGTAGTGTATGGTTCCTATAATTAAACTTCTATTTCGGCTGACATGACAGCTATTTCAATTTCATTGTTATTAGCTAATCGACTGGCCCATTCTCGAGATACGACGCTCATCCACCTAACTTCATTAATAAAACGATTATAAGGTTTGCTGTGTGGCTTCTGGCGATTCCAATTCAATTATAAAAAAGAGGACGGGATGCGACCCGCACTGATAAAACTTCCCATCCCATCTGTCAATTTGTCCTGCCTAAAAGGTTTTTAGGTTTACGTGTTTTGTTAAAAAAGTTGTCAGTTGAATTATTCTAAAAAGTTTAAAAACTACCAACAATATTTTGCACATGATGAAACATGAAATAGTTTTATTTCAAAATCTATTTTTGTAAACGAGATTTTTAGTCGAAAACCAATTTTTACCAATTTAAGTAACATTTCTTAAAAGTTTTTATTTCTTATATCAACAAATACAAATTTAATAAATGCAGCTAATTTGTCAATATCTTCTATTGTTCACGAGATATCGAGAACAGAACATCAATTTTTAACAATTTTGCGAACTGTTTTTTTGTAGATTTTAATTTTCTATGAATAAAACGGACTGTTGGATTTTTATAAAAAAAAATTACTGAATGTCGAAAACAATATTTTCTGTGAGATAAAATTAGTTTGAAGACAATATTTTTAATTTTTGAAAAGATATTTGAGTCGAAAGTAAATTTTTACTAAGTTTGTATTGTTATTTTTTTGTAAAAAAGCTGTTATTTCGATTTTACTCAAAATTTTAACGAATGTTGAAAACAATGTTTGCTATAAGACAAAATTAGTTTGAAGCCATAATCTTGAAGTTTTGAAAAGATATTTGAATCGAAAATAAATTTGTACCAACTTTTGTAAATTTTGTTTTAGGTTTTTCATTTTTTGTAAAAAAAAACTGTCAATTTGATTTTTCTCAAATTTTTATCAGATGTTAAAAACGTAATTTTTCGTTCCACAAAATTGTTTTGGAGTTAAAACCATTTTTTGTTCGTAAAATTTTCAAAGTGACAAAGTATTTTTTTTAGTATTTTGATTTATAAAAATAAACCTTTAATCGGATTTTTTTCCAAAAAAACATTTTATTGGTATCGCTTTACAATATATAATATTAAATTTAATTCAACTCTCTAGTGTTATTGGTTCGTGTGATATTTGGGGTTAACCAAAATGTTCACCTTCTTTTAAATTGCTATCGTAAAAAAACCTCCCTTCAATTTTTTTGAGAGTCCTTTCTGCATGTTTCTGCATTATTATCTATTTTAAAAAATGTGTTTGAAGTCAATATCTCTACCAGTTCTTGAGCTATGGACAACGAAAAAAACTTCGCTAACGTACATCTCTTTAAAAATCTTTGTTTTCGTTTCTAGGGGCCTTTAAACGTCGAGAAATGTCAAAATTTTCAATTCGACAAATCGGACCGATTACAATAACTTCCTATGTTAAGTTAATAATCGGCAATCATAGTGTGATAACGCTGGCTATTCACAGTAACGTGACAGTCATTATTTTCGACAAAAAAATATGGCCCAATAACTCTGGTGACATGCAAACAGCATCAAACAGTTACTTTTTGTATGGAATTCATCATATTATAGATCTTCTCCAGAATTTTATCGGAGAACGTACGTGTCGCTTCAAATGGTTCATCGGCTTCAATTTTTGAGGCAATTTGGTCTTGTATGGGTGTAAATCTAAGTCCTTACGAAAAATACACCACCATAATGTGGTCTTAACATGTTCCTTTCCTGAGAACTCAAATTTGACTTAATTTTATAATAAAACAAAGCTGAATATACTCTCTATGTTTAAAAAGGAATAGAAGATTAACAAGCTTCAGCCTCTGATTGCACTGAGGAAGTATGAACTAATTAATAGGGGGCTAATACGTAACCATATTCTAGTATTGGTCTTACAAATGATACATAAAGAAGTTTAAAGGTCGCGGAAGTCAAGTGAAAAACGTTTTATAAATCTAATTGTCTTATTGGCTTTTTAAAATTATACAGTAAAACTCATTTACTATGTTACATAAGTTAAAGCTTATTTATATAGCACCGTTTCCAAAAAGTGTTAAAAACATCCTGTAGTCACGTAGCAGTCGTCCATATCCATTGAAAATTGGTATGTCATCAGCGTAAATTAAAACGAACTAGTGTTTAATTATCGAAGATAAATCGTTAAAATTTAAAATAAATAGTAAAGGTCCTACTTGGCTTCCTTGTGGTACTCCAGATTTTGTGTAAGATTTTAATGGGCACACTTTCCTAAATATGACGCTAAAAGATCTGTTATATTAGTAAAAAGAAACCCATATAATGGGTGACGTATCTCGCTTACTTACCAAAGGTGGCGCTACAGTCCTGTGGGAACTAGAGCCTATAGCCCAACAGTATTCTCCATCAAAGTTGGATGAGCTCTATTTTCTGTCCTGTGGCCGTTAATTTGAGACTTTCCGGGCAGAAGCATTGGATTCTATAAGCTCTACGTGACTCAGCCATCTCAGTCGTTGGACTTTTATCCATCTGATTAACGTCGCTGTACAGCATGTACGGCTCGTCGTTCCATCTTCTCCGCCACTCATCTTCTTTTGCTTTTGCCAAAGTCCATGCTACTGTACCGTATATCAGGACAGGATGAAGAGGGTCTTATATAGCGACAATTTGGTTCCTCGAAAAAGTGTTGTGGTACTTAATTGCTTTCTAAGCCCTACAAAACATCAGTTAGCAAAAGTAATTCTTTGTTTGATCTCAGCGCTTGTGTTGTTTTTGTTTTCATGTTGTCTCTTAAGGCTTACATTTTGCATCATACTTAGTAAATATGAAGTTTCTGGCTTAAGTTAAGTTTACAATGCTTAAGATTAAGGTGTTAAAGTGAGTAATGCAGGAACGTTTATACGATTTCTTTAGTGGCTTTGGCTCGAATTTTAAGTATTTTTGAATGAATATTTAAAAATTCTTAAAGTAAATGCATATTTTGTAAGTATTTATTCTTAATAAGTATTTTAAAATTATGTAGCTTAAATACAAACTAAATCATTCTGTAACCTACATATGTGTAGGTTAAAAAAAACTCAAGATCTGGCAAAAATATCGCAGCTGTCCGTGAACCATGGAAATATACAGCCCAATAAATGCATGCGATTTTGCGTCTTTCACAAAAACCCAGCGTATTGAATATCACAATTGTTGGACCGGTTTATAACTTGGGCTTGGACCAGAACAAAATTTAACCAGCCCAATGAGATCCTACAGTTTTAAGCCGAATCCGAACGGCAAATTTAAAAAATCACTTTTCATGACAAGAATTACTCTTGGAGGATTTGTCAATTTCTTGTAAGAGGTAGTACCCGCTAAAAAAAAAACTTTGAATGGCACAAGCAGGGATCGAAACCAAGACTTCTGGCTTGACAGTCCAACGCACTAACCATCATGCCACGACTACTACACCATCTTCAGTTATAAAGCCTATTTCATCCCAGAAAAGTGGCTTATTGGTAGTCGATAGATGCGTACTTATTCTAAATTTCATTAAAATAGAAGTTGGCAAAGCCATCATTCTCAAAAATGAGCTTCTTGTTCTCTTATTCACAAATCCTTCGTTGCAAAACTCTCTTACTTAAGAAACATTATGTAACATCCTATATCTGATTTCAAAGTTTATCATGAAACGTATCATCTATAATATCACGATATACCTTATTTCGCGGTCTTGTTACTCTTGTGATTATAGAAGATAATCGGCTTAAAATAATTAAGTTGCATACGCTTATAGACTCAGAGCATAAATTATTATTTTAGATACACAAATAAATTACTTTCCTTTCCTTTATAATTTGATTAATTTTGTTATGAACCAGTTTATGTAAGTAAGCTTCAATGTCAATCCAAATAATTAATTGCAATACCAGAATATTAACTGAAAAAGCTGTTAAAGGTTTTAATGCTGAAACATTCTTTTGTCTTTTTTAAAATGGCAAGCAAGATGTGCCATATGTGTTATAATTTGAGAAGAAGCTTTAATCTGATGCAAAGTCATCATAACCATAAGTAACTTCGTGATAATTTAATACTTTACACTTTGATGCAAAACCCAGTCATTCAGTTAGAAAGTGCATAAAATATAGCCAACAACCCTCAAAACTTACAAATTATTCGTATTAAATTATTCCTGAACAACATGTGTGGGACAAACAATACTCTCAATCTCAAATCTCAAAACCGGAGTTGTAACACTTGTGTGCAATATGCATTTGAACGTCATTGAATATTTTGAATTTTAGAATTTCTCCAAAATATAAAAATTTGATTTGCCAATATGCATCCTTCTCCAAATACTTGTGAAATAAATAATTCACTTTGTAATATTCAGCGAGAAGTTCTGAATTGGAAATTCCTTCCATTCGAATTGATATTATTCGTCTATCGTCTTTCGCATTTCCAACGAAATTTGTCTGAAGCAATCGTGTCGTGTTTCGGTCTGAGTCTGAGTTTTCCACATTTCCTACTTACAAAATACCAACCAAGGTACATACATATGTATATGCGAGGTAGTAAACAAAATGTGTGTTCCTTCCTTCGAATATTTTATTCCTTGGTGAGACTGACGAATGTCCTGATTTGAATACCAAACACATAGTCAACCAGTAGCAGTAAATATACACAATACCCATAGATAGTTGAAAATTTACACAACAAGGTCTGACGTAGATACCATTTTCACCAGTCCACTTTTAAGCCCTCTCAAATACACACTTTCTTACCATGAAGTGACAATAATGCTAGCGGAATTCTATATATCCTTGCAATCGAGAAGAGAGGGAAATATTTTGCAAGTGGCAGGATAATTTTCAGAAAATGTCCTTTTTCGCCAAAAACCGAGGTGGGAAATAAACACTAAATAGAATGAATACCCTGATACTGATTTTGAGACAGTGCAGTGTATCGAATTAAAATTTATCGAAATTGGGGTCGAGGTAAAGTGAGGGGGAATAGAAAGAGATATTTGTATCCTCATCGTCACAGTTGGAAGTGTGAAAGGTAAATACTATTGAACAGCAATTTGTGTTTCCTGGCAAAACAAAATGAGTGGCAGACAGGACGCCAAGATAGGATAGGACATAGTATCTCTATACAGAGCAGAGAACAGGAAGAAAAGGATAACAAAAGTTTTTGAAAATAGCAATAAATTTTAATTTGCTGAAAGCTTTTTTGTACAATGGAGAAGAAGTTTTATTCTTTTTATTTCCTTTATTTTCGAACTTTTTTCTATTTGGTTGTGATATTGTTAAAACAATATTGTGGGGAGAATTTTGTTGTTGTTGTTGTTAGAATTCGGATTCGCTTTGTTTGTTTTTGGAAGGAGATTTAAAATTTGTTCTGCATATCAACTATACTGTCAGGATGGTGTTAGAAAAAGGATCAACAAGTTATTTTGCTTAACAAAATTTATTTACTCCTTATTTTGTTTAAATTTTTGGAAAGGAGTTTATACAATATAAAATTTTTCAAAAAAAAAGTCTGGGAAACTAGGTGCACATTTAAATTTGATTAAAATGGCTTTTTTTAACAGTCAATAAAAAAAAACATCTTTGCCCTAGAACAAAGATCAAAGTAGATCAGACGTCAATATTCTAAATCGTTTTGGTTTAATGGTATTATTATGCATACATTTGAAAATAGTCTCATCGCATACATTTTCCACAACTACTGACAATGGAAAATCCTCGTCGAAGCAGAAATGATGAAATGATTTTATGGTTTCATTAAATCTTATTTGATTGTTTTTATAGATACAGTAGCTCGTCATGGTTTGATTCGCATAAACAAACTATAAAAAATAAAAGACATAAGGCCTGGTTGAAGTTCATTGTATAGAGGAGTGATGACGATGAAACGCTTAATTTTACCAAGAACTGCAATACGACGTTGTTACTTATTCAAACTTTTTGTACTCTCAATTCTTTTCTTATATTGAGTGGCTTCTTAATACGAGCCTTTATATGTTTTGGAGATACGGTAATAGTAAACGTAAATTTGACCGATATTCAGCCAGTATGACCTTTCAAAATTCTTCAACCGATCTTTCAGAGTCAGTTTCGAACATTTTAACAGATTATTTTTCTTCTGCAAGCACCTCCTCTCTTAATTTTTTTAACACACAATAATGAAGTCATCTTATATCAATGCATTTTTCGATTTCTGAGCCTCTATACGTAACAAAATTTTAAAGCTTAATAAATGTTTCAGTCCTGGTCTTGATGAAATACCATCGTTTATGTTGAAAAAATGTGTATTTTATATATCCGATCCATTGTTTCTTTTTTTCAAATAGCCTGTGAAATGTTCTAAGTTCCAAGATCTTTGGAAATATTCATAGATACCTAGTGCCAGTGCGTAAAATACGTTCTAGAAATTTAGTTACGAATTATCGTTCTATAGCGAAATTGTCTTCTATTCCTAAATTATTTGATGTATTTGACTGTGACATGATTTCTTTTAATTGTTTTTCTGTTATATGTGAAAATGGGTTTGTGAAAAAAATCTACAATTGATAATTATAACAATTCTCTACTTCTTTAAGATGCATTGAAAAACACCCTCAAGTCGATTGCATTTTGATAGACTTTAGCAAGGCACTTGGCAAATTAAGTCATGAAATTGTTCTTAATAAATTAAAATTGGACTAAAGGACCGTTTCGTTATGTGGGTTTCATCATATCTAAAAGATATATATTATAGTGCCATGTTCAGGAGTAATTCTTCATGTCAATTCTGATGTACCCCAAGGGAGTCACCTTGGTCCATTTGTGTTTATTTTATTTATTAATGATTTGCTTTTTGTTTACAAAAATTCTTTAACTTTATAAATGATTGTAAACATTTAATTCAATTTTGGGAATAGTGCATTCAAAATTGTTTGATTTGAAGGCAATGTTTTTTCCGAGAGCTCCGTGTTAAATATTTTATTAAAATTTTGTTTTTTTGTTTTGTATGGGCGCCATACTATTCCGTTCATATTGATAGAACTCAACGAAATTATTCAACGTAGTTTTTTCTTGTGGCCTGATAGACTTTTACTTAATCTATACACTCAAAGGCTTCGCTTGATAAATATCCCATCTTCTTCTGGTATTTGCATTTCTGCTTTAAATTTGGTGTATTGAATGGAACGATTTTATGACCATCTGTTCTCTGTCGATCGTATTTTAATCTGAGCTAGCTTAAGAAGGAATTTACCCCTTAGAACTATTTCAAGCAAATAGAACTTTGGCGATATTAGTCCTCTTAATTAATCAATCAGTAAATTTAAGAAATTCTCAATACTCGTTAACTCTACAAATTGTAATCTCATATCTGCAAGCTGTAAATAAATCTTTAGTTTAAAAAAATAATAATATCATTTTATGTAATCTAAAAAAAGTTTGATTTCAAAATATGTTCTTAGTTCCCGAGATATTTCAGTCGAAAACCTTTGTTACTAGTTCTAAGTTGTTTTTGTAGATTTTGGTTTTTTGCAACAAAAAGTTGGCAGTTAGTGAAAAATAACAAGAAATTAACTACAATACGAGTGTTTTGCAGATGATAAAATAAGTTTGATTTCAATATCTGTTTTTGTTCCAAAGATAATAAGTCGAAATCTAGTTTTTACCAGTTTTAGTATCATTTTGAAAAATTTGTATTTGTCATACAAAATTATCAATTGAATTTTTCTAAAGAATTTATTTTAAGGTCACAACGAAATTTTGCATAGCGTGAAATAATTTTATAGTCTTCAGCGGACAGTTGGATTTTTCAAAAAAAAATTTAACAGATGTTAAAAAAACAATATTTTGTATAAGATAAAATTAGTTTGAAGTCAAGATATTGAATTGTTGCCAAGATATTCGAGCCAAAAACAAAATTTTACCAACTTTTATTAGTAATTTGTTTACTGTCACTTCGATCATTTGTAAAATTCTTACTAGATGTCAAAAACGTTATTCTTTGATTCATACAATTTATTTGTATGCATGTCATTTTTCTTCTCAAAACATTCAAGTCAAAAAATTGTTTTTTTTTTCTTGAATTTCTTGGTCTATAAAAAAATACTGTTATAATTTAATTTTTGGTTTATAGAGTTTATACCAGTTTAGTATCATGTTACAGTGTATAATATAAAACTTAGTTGAAGTCGCTAGAGTTATTAGTTCGAGAGATATTTGGGGTCAACTAAATTTTTCACATTTTTAACTTCCCATAGGAAGTTTTTGTAATCGGTCCGATTTGTCGAATGGATAATGTTGACATTTCGCGACGTTTCAAGGTCCCTAGAGTAGAAATAAAAGATTTTTAGAGAGATGTCTGTGCGTGCGTGTGTACGTACTCCATACATCCGTACGTTAGCGAAGTTTTTTCGTCGTTCATAGCTCAAAAATCAGTTGATATATCGACTTAAAATAAATGTTATTATACAGATAAAAATGCAAAAAGATGCAGAAAGGACTCTCAAAAAAATTGCGTGGGTGGTTTTTTCTCCATAGCAATTTAAAAAATAGGTGAACATTTTGTTTAACCCTAAATATCTCACGAACCAATAACGCTAGAGACTTGAATTAAATTTTATATTATATATTGTAATACGATACCAAACAAATACATTTTTGGAAAAAATTCCAACTAACAGTTATTTTTATAAATTGAAAAAACTGAACAAAAAATGGTTTTATCTCCAAAAAAATTTTCAACGAAGAATAACGTTTTTAACCTCTGATAAAATTTTGAGAAAAATCGAATTAGCAGTTTTCTTTATAAAAATTAAGAACCTAAAAAAACCATAACTGAAAGTTGGTAAAAATTGATTTTCGACTTAAAAATCTTTTCAAAAATTTGAGATAATGGCTTCCAATTCATTTTATCTTATAAAAAATATTGTTTTCAACGTTCGGAAAATTTTTGAGAAAAATCGAATTGACAGTTATTTTTACAAAAAATGATAAGCTAAAAAAAATTGATAAAAGTTGGTAAAAATTGATATGCGACTTTGAGATATTGGCTTAGAACTAATTTTATCTTTTATAAAATATTGTTGTCAGCATTCAGTAAAATTTTGAGAAATTGAGAATCGAGTTGACAGTTTTCTTACAAAAAATAAAAACTTAAAAAAAAGCAATACTAAAACTTGGTAAAAATTTAATTTCGACTAAAATATCATTTCAAAAATTAAAAATATTGGCTTCAAACTAATATTTTCTCACAGAAAATATTGTTTTTGAAGTTCAGTAACATTTTTATAAGAATCCAATAGTTCGTTTTTTCATTAAAAAATAAAATATTCAAACAATTTTTAAAAATTGATGTTCGATTTTCGATATCTCGTGAACAATGGAAGATATTGACTTCAAATTAATTTCATTTGTCCATTTTGTATTTGTTTATAAAAAGGACAAATTTTTAAGAAATGCTACTAAAATTGGTAAAAATTGGGTTTCGACTAAAAATCTCTTTAACAAAAATAGATTTTGAAATCAAACTATTTCATCATATGAAAAATATTGTTGGTAATTTAAAAATTTTTAAGAATAATTCAACTGACAACTTTTTTAGCGAAAACCTAAAAATCTTTTGAGCAAGACAAATTGACAGACGGAATGGGAAGTTATCAGTGTGAGCCGCATCCCAGCCTCTTTTTTTCAAAATAAGATTTGATCCAAGCTAAAAAGTGAAGTTAACTTAAAAGCCATCTAATCATTTCTTTGAGTTGTTAAGTTTAAGTATGTGAGAAAGTGGTGCCTATATCATTAAAATAACTGGAATATAAAGAATAAGATTTAGAATAAGAATAGTTTCCTATAAAAAGAGAAAATAGTTATAGATAGAGTTTTGAACAAGCTTTCCATGGCTTTTTTCTTCTGTTGCAGTTCTTTCGTGTGACAAAGTTGGCTATAGTTCTAAATTATTTTGCAGTACGCTTGTCAAGCGCTTGTTTTTAAATTCGAACTGGGGTTCACTCTTCAGGTATCTACTAGACCTTTTTCTTCTTTTGTAGTCTAAGGATACTGAAGAAATATTCTTTCGATATCACAGGAAGTTAAAAGATTTGCGATTTTTCATTCATTGAGAATGTACTCTAACCTCAGAATATAGCATTCTTTGTGTTAAGGATTTTAATTAATCTCTAATTAAGACTAAAATTCTTCCAGTAAGAAGAAATTCGTCTTTTCTGTTTTTTTTTTTAATCTAGTGATTAAGATTGTTGCTATATGTAGGCGATCTTTTAGAGCTGTGGGAGTCTATCTAGCTAAGGCCCGTTATTTCAAATATTTAAATTTTAAAGTCAAATAAATAATAGCGAGCATCTCAGATCGGCCGCAAGAGTGCGTTACAAATTCATCTGCCCATTTTAACTTTTTGCTCTTTAATTCATCATTCGTCGATTTGCCTTCAGCCAGTTAACATAGTTCTTCAAATAATCAAAAAAATTTATTATTTTATAAATAAAACTTAAATATATTTGTTAATAAACAGATTCGCGTTTTTATTTCAGTTTAGTCGCCACGCTCCTAAGGAGCAATTGGACATTTATGTTTCCATAATGTAACCAGATAAGTAATTATAAAGGTTGAAAAGAAATTGAACTAAAGGTTTGATTTAAAATATTAATATGGGCAGATCCTTAAAATTAAAACAAATGTACAAAGGCATTACTTTTTTAAGAGATTTAATTTATCGTTTTTTTTAAAGCTAACAATTTTTTTTTTTTGTGTTGATTACAACCCCTAAAAACGGGTTCAATAATAGTTTTTAATTTATTTAGTTGTGTGGTAAAAATTTTATGAAGTCCTAAATTTTGAATCCACTAGAACACCACCTTAAGATAATTTTTTTAGTTATTTTTTCAAACTTTTTAAACTTTTAATTGATTTTACAGAAAAAAAATTATGAACTCAATTTAAAACCGCTTATAGCATCTCTCCATAAAGAGAATATCCTTACAGCAACATACAATTTAATTTAACTATGTAGAAGGACTTTGCTAACAACCCCTATTCGAGCTTCAAAGTATGTGTATGTGTGTCTTTTCAAAAACCACAAAAACCACTTTGCGTGACCATCCGTCATTTAGATAATATTCACCTCATAAAAGCTATTACTTATATAACATGCTCCAGTGGAACTTTGTCGGTCGACGGTCGGTTGGCGTCGTAGTTGTAGTCGTTGTCGTTGCCGTCGTCGTTTATCTGCACGCACCATCTATGATAGAAGTATGTATGTATGTGGGGGTGTGCTGTGTACTCTCAGCTAGACCAGACTCTCGTCCTCCTTCCCTGGAGTGCCCTGTCAAATGGCTAGAAAATTGCCACTTGTCATACAATAATGTAAGCCAAGGTATATCTACACTTTGTTTGGCTTAAAACGCGCGATTACATATTGCACAATTTTTTCTTCCATATAAACACGTTATATCTATCCACTTGCATCCTACCAATAAACATACAGATGGTGGTGGCGTTATAGCAAGGATGAAGTCTCGATTTGCTGTTTCACAATATGCATACTTAGTGCTATAGGTATAGGTACTGAAGAGTGGTATACCAGAAGTGACGTTCTTGTTGTTGGTGTATTTATCGTATATTGCCACTCCACCCTTGTTGCATATCTCATTATTATCATCGTGTGCCATCAGGACAACAAAATCCCATTTTCCTATTAAGCCATGACAGGAGCCAGGACGCCATCCAACCATCAGCCACACACACATTTGCAAAATATCGTTTGGGTTTTGTTTGAAAGGGAAGTAGAAGGGTTAGAAGAGCTTTTTGAAGGTAGCCCTGTAAGGTATGTTTATGAAATAGGTAAATAGGAAAGGTCTAATATTATCTGCCCTCCAACTTGCACAGATGTATAAAGTGAGTGTTCTCATGCGTGACCATAAATTTTGTGCAATTATTTTGATTTGATATGAACGAAAAAGGATTTCGTTAAATGGAGAGCTCTATAGATGGGGGGAGGGGGTTGGTAGTTGATTTGAATGGTTTGAGTGCCAAATAAAGACATATACCTAGGGTTAAAAAGATAACTAGCTGAGATAAATGAGTATTTAATGAAGAAATGCGATTAACAGTAAATATTCAAATCTAAATAAAGATTAATAGTTATTCATACAACACTATAAGAAATTGAAGAAGGTGGAATGTTTTAATGTCTTATAAAGTTAAAACACAATAAATACATATTTGAAGTAAATACAGTTGAAACAAACATTTTTAACTTTGGACCGAAAGTGTGTTATACTCTGTTAAAGTAACTCATCTGTAAACTTTATCAGCAAATATTGTACGAGAGGCAGGGAGACTTGCTGAAGATTTAAAATTATTTGTAATTTTTTAAGGATCTTCAGTGAAAGAATTGCATTTTAATAAAAAGCATAAATACCAATTTTGCTTTTTTAGACCCAAATATGCGAGATATAAATACTTCAATTTTTTTGTTGGTAATGTTGGAACAAAATTCCCAAATTTTATAAGAGATAATATTTGACAAAAAGTCATTCGCGAGCAGCAACAAATTTTCTCAAGAGTCGGATATATGAGGGGCATACTGCCCCTTTGAAACATCTTGCTTGGCATAGTAAATGGTTTCGGTGAGTTACGAGGTTGTTCTCGCACTTATGTGGGGCATAAGTCTCTACAGATTAAACTGGGATTATTTTCCCTGCGATAGGCCTTGAATTTTTGATGGGTCAAAAAGTTCTAAACAAAAAATAATTAGCCTTAAAAATCTATGAATCCAATAAAAGAAATTGGTTTGCAGTAGAACTGACTTCTTGTATTAGGATTTGAATGAAATTGTTTGAATCGTTTAAACTTAAATCAAATAAGATACACATTAGGCACTTATACTTATTTTATTGAATTTATACAAAAATTGTCTCTACTTTTGTTTTTGCTTTTCTTGTTTAAATAAAACAAAACTAATAACAAATAAATCAAAGAGTGTCTTATAAAACAAAATAGAAATCACTGTCTCAAGTTTAAGTGGTCTCAAAACGATGAAATAGATAGATTATAGTTTGACTGATTTGAAGAGGAGAAAAACTATCGATTAATATCAATGAGCACATTCATCTTACAATTTTGTACATCAAACTGGGAGGAAGAATTGGGTTCTTAACAAAACAAAATAAAAGTTCGTTTATTTTATATTTGTGTGATCCATCTTGCAGTTACTGCCCTTATAGCAGCTCTTGAGGGTTGCCGCACGACTGGAGTATCCTCATTCTCTACCAGATTCATATACAGAATCAAGTCATTCTTCCTGACGAGTTTGAACCCGACCTTGGTGCATTTATACTTGAGGAGTGCCCTTCGTAGGTCATAGTTGCACCGACACCAGTTCGTATTGAACCGCTTGCGCCGGAATATCTCGTTACTTCTTCGCGCTCAGACTATTGATCTCAGTTACTTTCCCGAATTCGACCAAATGCGCAAGTAATTTCTCTCGAATCTCGCGTGTGTTCTCCCGCACTAACCTAAACAGTTTCTATCACTAGCCTTAACAACTCATTTATGTCGGGAGTCATATTGAACCTTTTGTAATTTTCATTTGGGGTCACTTGCAGATGCAACAAAGCCGTAATTAGGGGAAAATGGAAAATTGAAAAATCAAACGATAACGATTGACGTTCAACATCACAACACACATATCAATTACGGTATGAACTTCAAAATGGTCAATACTTCACTTCTCATAAAGAAACAATGCTTCTGGCTCTGGTCAGGCATTGGTTAGTGGTCGTGCTCGTAAGCGAGAGCCAATTGGGGCACTGGCGATGGTGATTCTTCTTCGTCGCCGTACCTAAAGTTGAGGGTGTTAACTTGACTGCAAACGTTTTTTGTATTGTTTTTTGTTGTTTTTCTTGGAAGTACAAATGTGAATTAAATTTCCGAGTCATTTCGGTTGTTTTTTTGTAGGTACTGTTAAACAGGAAGGGGTGAGTCTTAAACAAAGTCGATTTTCTGATAATTTCACACTAAATACTTCCTTTTTCAACCAATTTTTTGTCCAATCAGAACACTGGTTTCGAAAAGGGCTCTTGCCCTCGTTTGTACTGCTTTCCATTAGGTATGCAGCTAAAATAGGCATCCCTAATATTATTTTATCCATTTGATTGTTACTTTTAAATTAATAACTGATAAATGAGTTTCATATGTCACGTTGACTCACATACACATTAATTTTTAAAATCGTGTGATCGTCAAAGTTTTGATAGTCAAATCATTTACAGTGATAATGAATCATGTTGACTCACATACGCATTTTGGGACAGCATTGTGCCCTTTGTAGTAGTACGCGTGGCATGATGGTTAGTGCGTTGGACTGTCATGCCAGAGGTCTTGGGTTCGATCCCTGCCTATGCCATCTAAAAGTTTTTTCACGGGTACTGCCTCTTGCGAGGAATTGACAAATTCTCCAAGAGTAATTCTTGTCATGAAAAGTGCTTTCTCACATTGGCCGTTCGGATTCGGCTTGACAACAGTACTCGCACACAGGAATGGTTTAGAGTTGTTAGTCACTAGGCCCTAGTTCTCAACGGACTGTTGCGCCACCCAATTTATTTTTTTTTTTATTGTGCCCTTTGTGGAATAGTCAACGTTTTAATTTTAAGCAATTACGCTGTCAACGTTGACTCAGAAAATGTTTTTTTCTTTTTTTGTGACTGTAGAGAGTCAACGCGTTGACCTTTAACGATGACCGTGAAGTTCTAGCTTTAGACTTAAAACTTAAAGCACGGCTTTTATTGCATTGTTAATCCAACCAAAAGTCCGATGCCAAAATCTATCAACAGTATTTTTAAATAGGCGTGTCAAGAATAAAGCGTTTTCAATGGACACTGTGGATTTCCATTAAGCTTTACTTAAATTCGTGTTCAAATTGGTATTTTGGTTATTTTTCAAAATACCTACAATTTGTGTTTCCAAATACACAGTTCACAGTTCTCATATAAAATATGTACGTGCTCATTTAACGGTTGATTCAATGCCATATGATGTCAGTTTCTCATCAAATGAAACGAAATTTCCAAAAATGTATTTATGTAGATATTTCCCAACTTTTGGTGTTTTCACACAAAGTGATAAATCGAATCAACTTAAATATCAATTCAATGGCCAATAAAGTGTGGAAAAAACCATCAAACTTCTCTTCTCTTTTTGTTTCTTCTCTCGCAGGACTTAAACATAATTCGTTCAGGACTCAGCCATGTAAATAGTATAAAGGAAAATAAGGATAAAAAAGAAAGAAATCCAATCAACAACACATTCAATGAAAAGTGGTCACAACCATCACAAAGTCGTGCATCCATCTAGTATCTATATACACCATCTCCATATCCGCATGAATTTTCGTCTTCTTTTTTATTTTGATTCAATATTCCATCTCCATTCATCTTTTCATCGATAAGAGGAGAGATCCTTCCCATCTTCACTTCACTTCACTTTACTTCGATTCGGTTGAATTCCAATACCGACCGACAACCGACATCAAAAAACTCAAATAAGCTTCCATGAAGTTTTGGCTTCATTTTCTTTTCTTGTTGTGTGTGTGTGTATTGAGTCTATGTGGAAAAATGTAGGTAGGTACATTTTGTGCTATCACTCACTTCCTTTATCCTTGATAACCACTCACTGACACGTAACACATTTGAGTGGCTGAACGTGATCCGAATCCTTTTTCTGTTTTCAGGCATCATTGATGGTGATGATGGTGAATAAATAAGATAGAAACAAAAAACAAAAAGAAAATAGGAAAAAATAAGGAAAAACCATTTTTGAAAACAATTTTTCCACCAAGAACCAAACCCAATGCAAAAATATTTTCTCATGTTGTCATAATTTTCTTTTTCTTTATTTTTGTTGGAATTCTTTTCGTGTCTGTTTGTAGAGAGAAAATGGTAAGGTATGATATTTTTCATTGCTTTTATTTTCTTTTCTTTGAAACAATACTGCACTGCAATACTGCAGATGAAATAAGGAAAATAAATTGCATTTTATTTGAAATTTGATGCAAGATGGAGGGAAATTTTTCTTTAGGAAAACAACTTTGTAGATGATTGAATTTAGTTTTCTTGATGTTATGTGATGTGGTGTTCACATTTGTAGAAGTTATGTTAGAGCTTATAAAGTTTATTAAGATGGGTGATGGCTTTCTGTCACTTATATTTCTGACACAAATAAAGTTTTAAGAAAAATATGCATTTTGCAGTTTATGTACATGGACCAGAAGTATTAGGATAACGAATAAGAGGAATAGCATGTAGCATATAAAAATGCACACTCGTGTGTCGTGTAGTAAATAACTATTATAACATTATTTAGATGAAATGGACATCAAGGAATGGTGACCATTTATTACATTTAAATATAGGTACCATATGCCTTAATATATCTGTCCAAAATATTTTGCTTTAGTATGTGTATCGAACGCGCTAAACACATTCAAGTCAATTGTCTTATTCCTTTGTATTAGTAAAGTTATATATTTATTCTTGTCTTAATGTCATTGTATGCGAGTGCAACTTGGAGAAATAAGTTCACTCATTTTTACTTTGTTGAGTTAGTTGCCTCTTAACTCTCGTACCGTACAGGCCGGCCTCGGATAAAATATAAATATATATAATATAATAAATAATTGTTGTAAAGAAATTAATATTGTATAGTGAAACTGACAGTACAAAGAAACCATTATTAATAAAGATAATCAATAGTCGGGTTTTTTTTAACCACTTTTCCCGACTCTAAATTGCCGTGTTTTATTTTTTCCTATAATTTTACAGTCCGCTTTATACATTTTGGTCCACGTCGAGACCGGATAGCGCCAGTAGAGTAGAAATATACCGGTAAAAGTGCTCCCTATTGTCAGTCACAATACGCCTTATAATAATGTGTTGTGTCCGTAAACCCTTTTTTGGTGCGGTGCCGTGTAGTGCTGTACAGAAAAAGTACAGAAAACAAAAAAAAGAAAAGGAACATACTCAAACAAACTTGTCGCCTCGCCAAGCGCGCCGCCGCCGCCGTCGTGACGGGGTCTTATACATACCCATGCTAAAATAAGAGCAAAATAAAAAACACACAGCAACACGGCATATACTAAATCAGCAGCAAGCCAGTGAAACAGTTACGCAGCTGCGATGTGCCTATGTACACGTAAATACATAACAGCAACAAACTCAAATGAAAAGGAGAGAGAATTCTCCGCGCAATGCGATAGCGTCACCTTTAGTTTCAACCACCAAATAGTTGTTGTTGTATAGAAGTGAGTAAAAAAAATTTAAGCGAAATCGCAAAGAAGAATCATAATATTTAGAAGAAAGATAAGTAAAGAAATAATAATAATAAGTTTTAAAGAATAAAATAGAAAAAAATATAGAAAAGTACAGAGATTTAAAAGTGCAAAGTAAATAAAAGAAGATACAGAATAAAAACGAAAAGAAGAATTGGTACAGGTGAGTCGCTAAAATATAAAATAACCAAAATTTAAAAGTGCTCAGGGTAGTGATAGCTATGTGCAGTGCCGGGTGGTAAGACGTGCTGTTGTTCCTTTGCTACGGTTCTTTTTGTGTGGATGTTCTGTTGGCAGAAACAAGCCAAAACACAAATAAGACGAGCAAATACAAAGCCCGCGTCGCGTGCCATCGCATGTGTTGCAACGTTTTATTATTATTTATTTATTCGTCTCAACGACGACGCGCGCCGCTGAGACGGCAGCAGAAGATATAATTCTGGAAGTTTCCATGTGCATACGCGCAGAAAAATATAAATATAAATATACATAAGTAAATTCCCTTCTCTAGTATAGGTTTCGTTGGCGTATATTTTATATACCTCAACTTGAACAAACCGTCTCAGGCTTTGTATGCATACATGCATACGCAGACGGCAGCAAAAGATATAGTTCTGGAAGTTTCCATGTGCATACGCGCAGAAAAATATAAATATAAATATACATACACAAATAAATTCCCTTCTCTAGATTAGGTTTCGTTGGCGTATATCATATACCTCAACTTGAGCAAACCGTCTCAGGCTTTGTATGCATACATGCATACTCACTCGGCAGCAAATTTATTCGTAGCCAGACGACCAGCTGCAAAGAAATTGTTGGCAGGATAAAAAAGAAGGGGAGGAGAATGCTATTCCTCGATGCCGATGAGGGCATACAACCAGCGTCGGCATTGAGATGGGTATACTCTTTCTCATGTGTCCATGTGTGTGACTTACAACCACCGCTGGCACATGCACGCATGCGAAGACAAATGGCAAGTAGATAACTCCGCCCATGATGCGCAGTATAGTTATATAAAGTAGGGGATGTATTAAATGATTCTCTTATGTATGAAAAGAATATAGACAGCGCATCTGGGTGAGCGACGCGAGGCATTTAAACGAGAGCCCTGTTAAATAGGAGAAGAATCCTTATTGTACTGTGCCGTCAATTTAGTAGTATAAATAGAATTTGGTAGGACAGAGTTTTAGATACAAAGTACAGATAGGTTATTGCCAAACTTTAAAGCATCTGTTATTAATGCGTATATAAAGGGTAGTGCAGCTTAGAACATTTTTTACAATGCGATTGGCTATGGGCAGTGTTTAGTTTGAGCGCATTGAGTTACTCATGTGAACGCAAACACTTGCTTAAACCACTTGCAGATTAAGCTATCATATTCTCTTGGGTTCGTACTGGTCTTTGAACATTAGTTGCAAGTTACATGGCACCAGTTCTAAATTCAAGTGTGCGTTCGCAACGAGGATATGAAGCGATACAGTTAGCACGATATAGAGTAGCATAGCTTAGAGAAAGTTGTGATTGACAGGGTATAGATTAGAGTATGGATGAGTAAATTAATAAAAAATATATAAGTGCAGAATGTTAACATGTTTTGAAGTACAGAGGTAACATAATAGGTACAGGAATTTAACAGGGGCTCTAGTATATAATACAAAATAAAATGAAAATGTAAAGAGTAGAGCATAAAGTATACAGTAAAGACAAAAGAAATGAAAAGATTACAGAGGATAGAACATACAGTAAAGACAAATAGAATATAGAGTAAAGACAAATAGAGGTACAGGCTGGATCCAGATACAGATATAGATATGCAAAACAAAATTTAAAAAAAAAAAAAAATGTTAAGGCGCCACTTCGACGGGAGTAGGTAGCTAACGCCTATATGCTGGAACAGCAATAGGAGCTGTAAGTCGTATTGGAATATTAAGCGCTTTATAAGTTCTTTTTTGGCGATCAAGCAAAAAAAAAAAACAAATAATAGATATTCATACGCAAGCAAGTGAACAACCAGGTCTAAGTTCCCGTTGGTGTCTTATTTCTATCTCTTATTTCCTATCTTATATTGAAGTAGAAGAACGTCCGTTCGGGGATAGAGCGGATCAGAATGTAGGCCCTCGGTCCCTGTCGTCCGCAGCTGCAGATGCGTATTGGAGCTGTTTGGTTACACGTTAAGTGCGTACAGCGAATACAATACAGAGGCGAGCAAACCGGGAGAGCCTCTTCGTGTTTTGTTCTCCTTAGGATGGGCAGTTCACTACGATACTTTTATTTTTTATTTTTTTCAGGTTTCTGACACTAGCGGGGGAGTTGACCTGAAAAATAGCACGCACACTGGATAAAATAGGCACTGAAAAAGCACATATAGGCAGGCCCAAGATTCGAATAAAATACAAAGCCACTACTTATAACCCGAGCACTTACTGATATATATATGAATTGTGATATTTTTGTACAGATGCCTAGGATAAATACCTACAGGCTAAGATATAAATTTTGATATTTCTGGTAAAGATGCCTAGGATAAATACCTACAGGCTAAGATATAAATTTTGATATTTCTGGTACAGATGCCTAGGATAAATACCTACAGGCTAAGATATAAATTTTGATATTTTTGGTACAGATGCCTAGGATAAATACGTACAGGCTAAGATATAAATTTTGATATTTCTGGTAAAGACGCCTAGGACAGATTCCTACGGGCTTAGATATAAATTTTGATATTTCTGTACAGATGATAGAGTGCATAGATTAAAATAAATTCGTACAGACGCCTAAGTATGTATGCTTACAGGCTAGTTAAGAAATAAATAGACTAATACAAGCAAAAAGGTAGACATGCCTCCGCCAAAGGTTTGTTCTATTAAATGAACACAAATGAAATTATTTTGCTTATCTCGAGGGTTTCATGCGCAGACATGATGCGAAATCGTCTCTATGACGACGGGATGTGCCGTTATTTGCCGTCTGGCTTATTTCCATGCTTTCGGGCAAATTAAATAAGTATAATAAGTATGCGCACATATACGCGCAAATGCAAAACGAGAGAAGAATGCTATTCCTTTATACTGATGGGGGCATACAACCAACATCGGTATATACTCAGTGACCTGTGTGTGACTTACAAGTTACAACCACCGCTGGCACATGCATGCGAATACAAACAAAGTATAGAGTGCCACCCATAGCGCGCAATATAGAATACACATGAAAGATAAAATTTCAAATTAAAGCCTCAATGAGAAACAATATTTCCCCTCACACATAGTGGTAGTATAGGTAGCACAGCTGCACAGCAAGCAAGCTGAGCGAGAAGACGTATAAAAGGAATTTGAAAAAGGAGGAAATATTCTCACTGTACAGAGCCGTCAAGCAAGTATCGAAAGTACGAAAGTAATACAGAAATTTAACAGATGCTTAACAGAATTTAAAGAACAGAAATTTAACAGATGCTTAACAGAATTTAAAGAACAAATATTTAACAGATGTTTAACAGAATTTAAACTACAGAAATTTAGCAGAAGAGATTACGTTGAAAGGCGCGCAATCTGTGCAAACTGCCTAAAGCACGGGCGCAAAGAGAACAACTGCCTTGTTTGCCGCTGCGTCAGATGTGTCCAAGACGAGAAGTCAACAAGCCGGCGCTCACGGTGGTGGCAGATTACGTTGCCTCCGGATCGGTAGCCAGGCGACGCACCAAGAACAATACCGATTAACTAGCAACTAGAGGCAAACGTCTCAAACCCTCACGTACATGTCGTACAGCGTACAGGCGTAAAGTAACAAATAGAAATCGAAACCATAGTACAAAAATCCATTCAAAAACGCAGTCAAAATTCAACGTACAGATCATTCAAACCATGAAGTCCAGTAGAAAGACAACAACACAACCAGTAAAGAACTAGCTCCCGCAAGGGTAAGAAAATCATCAGGTAACACCTCATTTTCCAACAAATTGGATCTTATTAGCAGCAAAATAGATCTGCTATCAAAGAGGGAAGAGAGTCTAGAGCCACAGTTTTCGCCGTACAATAAGAGGAAATGGTCTATGGCAAAAGATGTATTTCCGAACAAAATTTCGAAAATAAATCATGAAAAATATGTACAGACTATTAATTATGTAGAGTATTATAGATTTAATACCGATTGCTATGATTAAGATATCGAGCAATGCTTGACACAGGCTCCCATCTTAATTTAATGATGGACAAACTGAGAAAGAAACTCAGAATTCAAACCAGGCAAGTATCAGATAGTCTGGTTGGTATTGATGGAGTACCATTACTAGTCAAAAGGCTAGTCATTACTAGTCAAAAGATTTTGCCATGGTCTGCTACCGAGGCAAGTAAGCATAATGTAGCAGAATCATTCTGGTCTTTACCAGAGAATTGCCAGTGGCAGCCGAGGTTGCCACTCAGGCTTGTCAATACCCAAGGGTATTCAGACTCATACAGGTAAGCCGATCCTGAGTCTTACAAACCGGGGGAGGTGGAAATACTACTAGGCATAAGCCTCTTTGCAAAATCAATCAAATCAGTGATTGGCAAAACACTGTCTGGCACGACACTACTTGAATCCTCGTTGGGTGTATTAGTAATGGGATCGAATCGTACGATTGACCCAGAGACAAGCAATGATCGACCAGCGATAATCTATACTGCTGGAGAGCAATTAGACAAGCTTCTTAGTAGGCTTTGGCAAATGGACCAGATCGGTTCGTGCTCAAAGAGGTCAGAAGAAGAAGAACTTGTGGAGCAGCATTTTGTGTCCTCCCACTATCGTGACAATGACGTCTTTTTGTTGTCAAAATGGCGCTAAAGCCAAATTATACAAATATAGGTAGCTCGCGTGAAACGGCGTTGCGACGCTTTTTGTGCCTAGAGAAGAAGCTAGAAAAGAACGAACAGATGAGAATGGCCTATGTAGAAAAGATGCGTGAGAGCATTGAACTAGGGCATATACAGATAGTAAAGAGAAATCCTAGTACAGATAAGCTAGTATATTACATACCTCATCATTGTATAGAAAAGAAATTTCGCATCGTATACGATGCAAGCTGTTGTACAGACATGGGTATTTCGTTGAACGACATCCAAATGCTAGGCGAAAAGCTCCAGAGAGACCTACATGAGACGGTAATGCGATTTAAAAGACATCGCATAGCGATATGCGCCGATATTAAGAAAATGTTTAATCAGGTCCGTCTAAATGAAGAGCAATGGGACCTTCAGCGCATACTCTGGAGAGAGAACAGAAGCGATCCGCTTTGCGAGTATTGGCTCACAGTCGTCACCTTTGGGCTAACGTCATCAGCTCATTTAGAGGTGAGGTCAGTAGTGCAAGCCGCAATAGAAGCACAAGATAGTCTGCCAAGAGCAGCAACGGCAATCAGAAATGACTTCTATATGGACGACTGAGTAACAGGCGAAAACAATGAAACGAAAGCCATCGAATTAGCCAAAGACATGTACAGAATATTAAAAGGCGCCGGTTTTGAATTATGCCAATGGAAATCAAACTCCAACAAGTTCATGAAAGCAATGAATCCTAGTTCAGTGGATGCCTCCTTGGTGTTTTCGGGGGAGGAGAAATCATCCATTCTAGGTCTGAAATGGCTGATAGCGACAGATCAGTTTACATACGAAGTAAAAACACCAAAGTTAGCTGGCACACTCTAAGAGGAAAGTAGTAAGCTGTATAGCACAGCTATATGACCCAAATGGTTACATATCTCCAGTCACGGTCATAGGCAAAATAATGATCCAAGACATTTGGAGGCTAAGTACAGATTGGGATGAGAAAATTAATGCAAAAGTAGAAGAAAGATGGCGAGTTTATTGGGACGATATTACGTCTCTTGAAAAATTCCGTATAGACAGATGGCTAGTCACCATCAGTTCAGCAAATGTTCAGATCCATGGGTTGTCAGATGCATCCAGCGCAGCATATGGTGCAGTAATATATGTTCGTATAGAAAACTCAGATGGTACAGACACATGCAAGTTATTGATGTCAAAGTCAAGGGTGGCTCCGTTGAAGACAATAACGATTGCGAGGCTAGAGCTAGCTGCAGCCGAATAACTGGCGAGGCTGCTCGTAGAAGCAAAGAACTCCATGGAATATCTCGACACGCCCTACTTCTTGTGGTCAGACTCCACAGTAGTACGTCACTGGCTAAATAAGCTGCCATACAACCTAAAAACATATGTGGCGAATCGTGTTTCATCCATCCAGACGAACACAGAGATAAAATGCTGGCACTACGTCAACACTAAAGACAACCATGCTGACTTATTGAGCAGGGGCGTGCAGGCGTCCGCATTAGTAGACAACAGGATATGGTTAGAAGGCCCAGCAGGGTTGCAACGACCACGTACATGTTGGCCGGAATCCGGTCTTGGTACAGACGATTTGGTACAGGTACAAGATGAACTAAAAATAGTTGCGCTTACACAAGTAAAGCCAGCGTTATGTATAGGTTTAAAGAGAAAAGGGGATAATGTTCTTCTATTAGAGTATTCTAATAAAATTGAAAGATTAATTAATATTTTAAGCCATACAATGCGTTTCATAGAAAGATGGTCAGCCAATCCGACTTTCAAAATAAGAGCCAAAAGGCGTAAGCCTGAAATTCAGCAGCCAACTATAGAAGAGAGAGCCAGAGCAATGGCCTACCTCTTACGAGATTCGCAAAGACATTACTATGGTACAGAATTGAAAGCAATAAAAAAGCACAATAACCTTCCCGATAAAAGCAAATTAGAGCCGCTCAAGCCAATCCTAGATGCCAAGGGACTTCTGAGAGTAGGAGGCAGACTGGACAGAAGCAGTAATTCGTATGAGATGAATCATCCCGTGATAATACCGAATGGTTCTAGATTGGCGTGGCTAGTGATAGATCATGCACATCGTAGCACCAAACATGGTGCCGTGCAGATTATTATGCAGTTCATCAGGCAAAAATATTGGATCCCGAAGCTGCGTAGTGAGCTTAGAGGCTACCTGCACAAATGTGTAATATGTGCCAGATACAGCGCAAAGTTGGAACACCAACTAATGTCAGAGTTACCAGCAGATAGAGTACAGATCGGGAAACCGTTCCTGCATTGCGGAGTAGATTATGCGGGTCCATTACAAGTAAAGATGATAGACAAGCAAGGCGATCAAATAACCAGAAGCAAATGTTGGGTGGCAATATTTGTATGCCTGAAGACACGAGCCGTACACATTGACTTGGTCACAGATTTGACCTCCGTGGCGTTCATCGCATGTTATGAGCGTTTTATAGCCCGAAGAGGGCGATGCGAGCGAATGTACAGTGACAACAGCACGACTTTCGTCGGCACAGATAAAGAGTTAAAGAAAGCCATACAAAAATGGTCAGAAGAGCAGACTATTATCTCAACAACATCTCAACAACAAGAGTACAGAATGGCGGTTCATGATACCGGCCGCACCACATCAGGGTGGCATTTACGAAGCAGCCGTGAAATCGATGAAGTATCATCTAAAGAGGATAGTTGGTATGAGAGTGCTACCATATGAACAACTCCTGACGCTTCTAGCACAAACAGAAGCCATCCTCAATTCAAGGCCAATCCATCCGCTAAGTGACGATCCGTCCGATGTACAGGTATTGACTCCAGCACATTTCCTAGTGGGCGAGCCAGCCATACTTCCAGTCCCATTTGATATCAGCAGCCAACCGAGCACAGTGGGGGTTAAACTTTGGAAAGAGAGACAGCAGATGCTGACACATTTCTGGAACAGATGAAGTACTGAATACCTGTCCACTTTGCAACAACTTAAGAAGTGTCGTAGAAAGAAAGAGAAGCTCCGAATAGGACAGCTAGTTACGATTGCGAGCGAAAACTTCCCTCCAGCATCCTGGGCGTTGGGCAGAATGTGCGAACTCATCACCAGCAAAGATGGCATCGTCAGATCCGTAATTGTGCAGACAGAGACAGGAAGATTGAAGCGACCAGTGCAGAAGATTTGTATTATACCCGTAGAGATCGAAAAATTGCATGAATAGATTCAAGTGAATAAGATACGGCTATGTTGAGCCCAATTGAATATATATATTAAAAAATTGTTAATTTTTGCTGGCACTGTATCGAACGCGCTAAACACATTCAAGTCAATTGTCTTATTCCTTTGTATTAGTAAAGTTATATATTTATTCTTGTCTTAATGTCATTGTATGCGAGTGCAACTTGGAGAAATAAGTTCACTCATTTTTACTTTGTTGAGTTAGTTGCCTCTTAACTCTCGTACCGTACAGGCCGGCCTCGGATAAAATATAAATATATATAATATAATAAATAATTGTTGTAAAGAAATTAATATTGTATAGTGAAACTGACAGTACAAAGAAACCATTATTAATAAAGATAATCAATAGTCGGGTTTTTTTTAACCACTTTTCCCGACTCTAAATTGCCGTGTTTTATTTTTTCCTATAATTTTACAGTCCGCTTTATACAGTATGAGCAGATTTTAGATTAGATTAGATTTTATTAATTAATTTCGTTAAAGATTGGTTACAATTTATAATAACGGGTTATCCAATTTGGGGTCTCAAAAGTATAATGCTGGAATTCGACATCTGTCAAACTAAGTTGTTAAACCAATTTTTTTTGTTCAGTTGAAAGCCTAACATTTGTGATAATTGATCGCTTAACTATCGGACAATGCATACAAATTGTTAACACCAACTACAAAAATGGTGATTCTGCCAAAGCCACATATCGTGCTTTAAGAGAAGATTATGGTTTACAAGACTAGATAGGCTAAAGATATTGTTAGAACTGTGCATCATCGTTTCGCTCTTACCACTGAAAATATGGCAGCTGTAAGTGAAAGTGTTGCCGAAGACCCGAATATGTTTGGATTCCTCGTCGTTCTCAGGAATTAGGACTGTCTAACGGCACATTATGGCGTATTTTTCATTTGGATCTACAAATCCACATAAAGCCAAGCTGACAATGTTCACAATGTTGTAGACACGTCGAATGGGTGCTTGAACAACAGGTGGTGGAAGGCGATTTTTCGAACAAACTTTTCTTGAGCGACGAAGTACGTTCCTCACTCGGTGGGTATGTTAATAAACAAAGTTGTCGTATTTGGGGTTCTGAGAATCCTCAAGTAATTGAAGAGAGGCCATTATATCTACAAAAAGTCACTGTTTGGTACTCTCTTTGGTCCGGTGGTGTGATTGGACCTTACTTCTTCGATAACAACGATAGAAGGACTGTCACCGTCAATTCGGAGCGTTATGGTCATATGATAACCGACTTTGTTTTGCCTGCTATTGAATAATACGACTTGGAAAATATGTAGTTTCAACAAGATGGTGTCACATGCTACACAACTCGATCGAATATGGCTTTATTGCAAGAGACATTTCCTGGTCGCGTAATTTCTCATCGTGGCGATATCAACTGCAACCAAGATCGTGCGATTTGACACCGTTGGACTTTTTTTTGGGGGGCTCCGCAAAAGACCGTGTTTATGCAGAAAAACCTTTAACTTTTGAGGACTTAAAAATCAAAATTCGTCAAGTTATGGCTGAGATACCGCCCAATATGTTTCAAAAAGTGTCCGAAAATTACCTCAAAAGAATCGATGCTTGCAACAAGACTGGTAGATCGCTTCTATGTGGTAGTCGGAACATTAGTTAGATTTTGGCTCAGTCGTTCTTATCTCGAAAATATTTATTTTCCACATCCCATAGGAAGTTATTGTAATAATCGGTCCGATTTGTCGAATTGAAAATTTTGACATTTCTCGAAGTTTCAAGGTCCCTAGAGTCGAAACAAAAGATTTTTATTGAGATGTCTGTGCGTGCATGTGTACGTACGTCCGTACGTCTGTACCTCCGTACGTTCGCCACGTTAATTTCGTCGTCCATAGCTCAGGGACCAGTAAAGATATCGCCTTCATATAAATTTGGTTATACAGATAATAATGCAGAAATATGCAGGAAGGTCTCTCAAGAAAATTGCGTTGGTGATTTTTTACCATAGCAGTTTAAAAAAAAGTGAACATTTTGGTTAACCCTAAATAACCAATAACGCTAGAGACTTGAATTAAATTTTAAATTATGTATTGTAACGTAATACCAAACAAATATATTTTTGAAAAAAAAATCAAATTAACGATTTTTTTTTAAATAAAAAAAAACTGAAACAAAATATTCGTCACCTCAAATATTTTACAAACAAAAAATGATTTTATCTCCAAAATAATTTTGTGCACCGAAGAATAACGTTTTTAACATCGGATAAAATATTGAGAAAAATCCAATTGACCATTTTTTTTATAAAAAATAAAAACCTAGAAAAAACATTCCTGAAAGTTGGATAAAAATGAACTCGACATAAATATCTTTTCAAAAATTTGAGATTTTGGTTTTAAATAGTGTTTTCGAAAAAATTAATTGACAGTTTTTTTTCAAAAAATAAAAACATTACATAAAGTTCGTAAAAAACGATTTTTTACCCAAATTTCTTTTCAAAAATTTGAGATTATGGCTTTAAACTAAATTTGTCTTTAAAGAAATATTGTTTTCAACATTCGGACAAATTTTGAGCAAAAACTTTTTTTACAAAAAGTAAAAAAGCTAAAAAAATATGAAAAAAAGTTGGTGAACATTGATTGTCGGCTTAAATATCTTTTCAAAAATTTGAGATATTGGCTTCAAATTAATTTGGTTTTATAAAAAATATACTTTTTAGCATTCAGTTTAATTTTGAGAAAAATTGATTTGATAGTTTTTTTTTACAAAAAATAAGAACTTAAACAAATCAAAACTTAAAGTTGGTAAAAATTGAGGCTTAAGTAATTTTCGACTCAAATATCCTTTTAAAAATTTAAAATTATGGCTTCAAACTAATATTTTTTTATAAGAAATATTGTTTTCAATATTTGGTACAATTTTGAGAAAAAATTGACGCTGTTTTTACAAAAAATAAAAACCTGAAAAAAAAAAATACTAAAACTTGGTAAAAATGTACTTTCGACTCAAATATCTTCTCAAAATTTAAATCATTTTTATCTCACAGAAACTATTGTTTTCGACATTCGGTCAACTGTTTATAAAAATCCAACAGTCAGTTTTTTCATAAAAAATTACAATCTACAAAAAATAGTACGCCAAAATATTAAATATATTGATGTTCGGTTTTCTTTATCTCGTGAATAGTAGAAGATATTGACTTCAAAGTAATTTCATTCATCCAATTTGTATTTGTTTATATATGAAAACTTTTAAGAAATGGTACTTAAACTGATAAAAAATGGTTTTCGACTAAAAATCTCGTTTACTAAAATAGTGGTGACATCCCAGTTTCCAACATTATCATATAGTTTGGCTGAAGATGAAAAATGCTTTTGATTTTACTTTCCTCTCCATGTCTGTGTAGCATAGCAAGAGAAAGATTAGACTCCAAAATGGCTTCAAAAATGCGATACTTGCAGCTGTGGCTTATTGGGCTTTTTTAAGTTTTTCACTCAAATCCCTATCCATTTTCAAATTTCGTGTGGTCGGCAGTCCAAAATGTTTGTACTCCCTTACAACTTGAACAGGATTTCCATCATAAAACCATTTCTCGTTAGTGAGTTCGGTGAACATTTTATTTCACGTTCGGGACCGGTCAATTGGCCGCCTAGATCGTGCGATTTAACGCCCTTAGACAATTTTTTGTGGATCTTTGTTAAAGTCATGTCTATACAGACAAGCCCGCTTCAATTGACGCATTGGAAGACAACATTGAAGCATTTATTATTGAGATACCGGCCGAAACGTTGGAAAGAGTATGTCAAAATTGGACTAAGCGGATGGACCATTTGAGGCGCAGTCAAGGTCAACATTCGCATGAAATAATCTACAAACATTAAATTATATGGACCGTACTATCGATTCAAATAAAGACTCCATGCATTTTTCTGAATTGTATGAGTTTTTTTTGAAAAACTTTCCTATAGCTTTTAAAAATTCACCCTTTACAAAAAAAGGCTGTGTAAGTTATTTGTCTAACTTACTCTATTTTCTTTTCAATTTTAATGAAAATTTTCAATTTTTAGCCAAAACCTTGACCAAAGGTTAGTATTATATATCTTTTTAAATAAATAAGTCGCCTAATGCTTGTAGGTTAGGAAATATTGACATTGAAAATGAGAACCGTGCAGTCCAAACAGTGGATTTTTAAAAATGAAGTTTTGGCTGGAATGAAATATTCACCAGCTCTACGTACATTTATGCATAAAGTTCATGATATTGGAGACTCATCGTTGTTTTGGGTGTTGTTGATTTCAAAAGCTAAACGTTTAACGCACTCGGATTATTTGCTAACAAGGTACTATTGATTATTCGATTCGATATCAGTGTCAGTTACAGAACAATTTTGACAGACTTTTTTCTTAAAGAAATTGATTATTTAGATGACGTCTGCTTCAAGTAAAATGACACATTAAGCCACGTAGCCCGTAACCAATCGACTTTTCGCTCACTCAATCGGCAAAAGGTACTTTTATGTCAATTAGAGCCAGAAGTTGGACGCTTCGGAACTGAAATTTCTTTTTTTTAAGTTGGACAGCAATCCATGAACTACAGCCCGTAAATATCAATAAGCAGCCGGTTGAACGATTGCATTCGCAGAAGATTACATTTTTGGAGATTTCAATCCAATAAAATTGCATTGTTTAACAATAATTCTACTTATTAAATGCAATTACCTTTCCTTTCTTTCTTGGCTGTGATCAACTTGTCATAAAAGAAAGCTGATGCGTTCTTTCTTTTTTAATCAGTAAGGCCAATCACACCAACAATCAAGTCGTTCGGATTCGGCGTAAGAGCAGTAATGACTAAAAAATATTTTTAAAAAATTCCAAACCAAAATGTCTTATTTCCTTTTGTATTTTTAAAACCTTATCATGATACAAATTTTAATCAGTTTTGGCTTTTTAGATCTTCTTATACCCTAAGAAGAAACAGCTAAAACGAAAAAAAACACTTTTCATTGTTCTAAAGTTCCAAACTGAAGTCTTTGGGGAAAATTGTCTTCTAAAATTGAATTTAATTCTTAAAATGAACCAACAAGCCATTTGCACTATGATCCTTTATATATATTTGAAAATACATAATCCCTTGCTCCAATATAGGGAGAACTTTAAAGGACTGCATTTTGTTACATGTTGTTCAATGGATGTCTACATAAGATGTCTTAGGTTCTAGAGAAAAACAAAGAATAAAAAAAAAAACAATAATTTCAATTTAATCCAACTGACGAAACAGAGTCAGAGTAGTCGACTATATCCTTCTATACTTCTTCTTCATCTCCTTTTCAACTTCATGCAAAATAGATGAATCCTTCTATACCCGTAGTTAAGTTGGGTTCTTTTCCTTGGGGCTAGACATCGGACAGAATATGTATATTTTTGTGAAGTGTTGATGGTGGTAAACACCTCGTTTGGACGATACATACATAAAATCAAGCTATGTCTGGAATTGGGAATAATAAAATCCCTATTCTCTACGTGTTGGTGATTTGAAATGAGAATGAAAAATAATTTAACAGTGTAGACTTGCAAATGTATTGTAAATGTACACTTTACAGTACATATGTAAAATATGAAAAAAGGTATAACTATTGTATTGTATTGTATTGTATTGTATTTTTATTCATTCATTTAAACTTAAAACTATATAACAATTAATTAATAAGATAGGTGAATAATAGTGTTCATTCTTTAACTATAGAAGTTAGTGGTGAATGACACATCCATTGAAAATTCATTGGTAACTGATGTGGGGTGACAATCAGTGTAAGTTAAAATACAAGAAAAAACGAAAAAATGAAATATAAGAAAATGAAAAAGCTTGCTAGCAACTGTATGAAAAAAAATCTTAGAAGATACTTAACAATTCATTAATAATATACATCTTATAGATATTTTATTTTATTTTACATTCATTTTATTGTAGCTTATAAAAAAATACTAAATTAGTGATTCAATACAATTAAAATTTAAAGTGAATAACCAGTCTTTAACCTTTTTAATAAAACATGAAAAACGAAATGTTTCTCTTATGGATAGGGGCAATTTATTGAAAATATTTGGAGCTGTATGTGTATAAAAACGAGAAAAATGTGTTCTATAAGCAAAAGGTACATTAACTAAGCTCATATTGTTCACACGAAGGTTGTACATTTGATAATTCCTACTAGGAATATTTCCGCTTTGTTTGAAAAACTATCTCAAAACTTTAAAAACATATAAATGCCTCATTGGTAGAATTAGCAGCTCCTTAAATAAAGGCCAACTTTCAGCCAACCGATTTTTATTTAAAATAATTCGTATTAAATGCTTCTGTGCAATCAAAAGAGGTCGAAAAGAGTTAACATAGGAACCACCCCAACTTGTTATGCCGTATTGCAGCTTTGAGTTTGCAAGCCCATAATATATAATTTTTAAAACTTTTTGGGAGCAAAAAGGCTTAATTAAATACATTTTTCGTGTGACCAATAACATGTATGTTTTGATCATATGAATATGATTCTTCCAATTTAGATTGTTATCAATTACTACTCCTAGGTACTTAAAATGTTGAACTGTTTCAATTTTAAAGCAATTAGCTGTGCAATGTAAATTGGTTATAAAATTACTTTTACCACACTTATGAAGAGGTAAAGGAAATTGTTTACAATCGTGAGCGTGAAACCGTAAATTAAAATCAGTGAGACTATTTCCAGTTACATTAAAATACATCAATTTAGTTTTTTCGCTGATAATCAATTTATGATAAGTAAACCACAACCTTAATACTTCCAGATCTTCTTCAATGTTCACAATACTTTCAAAGCTAGTCCTAGATGAATATGTAAAAACAATGTCGTCAGCGAAAGCAGTTGAAGTACCATTTAATTTCAATTTGAAAATGGAATTAATATAAATCAAGAAAAACAAGGGGCCAAGAACAGATCCTTGTGGAACACCGTTCTTTAACAGCCTTGATTCACTTAAGATTCCGTTATTATTAACTTTTTGTTTTCTATTTTTTAAATAAGAATTTAGCAGATTGAAAAAACTACCGCGAAAGCCTGCATTATAAAGTTTAGTTAGCAAAAGATCGTGGTTCACCAGATCGAAAGCTTTAGTCATATCAATAAACAGACCCATTGTTGATTTATTGCTATTTAAACTTCCATAAAGCTGACTACAAACCCTTAAGATAGCATCTTCTGTTGACAAACCTGCTCTAAAACCAAACTGATTATTACAAAAGAAATTAAACTTTTCCAAGAAGGAAACAATTCGAACCTTAAGTAACTTCTCAAAAATTTTTGAAAAGGTTGAAAGGAGCGAAATAGGCCTATAATTCGAAATAATTTTCCTATTTCCTTTTTTGAAAAGTGGTATGACTTCTGCACATTTAAGATGGTCAGGGAAACAACCAATTTCAACACTTTTGTTAAAAACGAAGGTTAGAATGTCAACAACATACCAAGCAACATTTTTCAACAAAATACTTGATACACCATCACTAGTGCACGAATTTTTATTTTTTAGAGACATAATAACTTTGAAAACTTCTCTTGATGTTATTCTATCAAAAACAAAACTATTTGGTTGTGTATTATCCGAAAACAAATTTGAAGAAATGGAACAATCGCAATTTAAACAAGGATCAATAGCAGGTTTTAATCTTTCTGAAATTTCAGTAAAATACTCATTAAATTTATTAGAAATGATCAACGCATCGGACTCTGTAGCTCCCTCAATTTCAATAGAGTCAACTTTAACCGAATTTCTATTTTTACCTAGAATACTATCAACTACTCTCCACTCTTCACGAATATTACCTTCAGCTCTAGAAAACCTCTCACAATAGTAGTTATTACGAGTATCATCAATTTCTTTATTTACCGTTTTGCACAAAGTTTCATAGTATTTTTTAAGTTTGCTATTGTTTGGGTGTTTTTTACATTTTAAACTCAATTTTTTCTTTTTTCTGATCTTATTCAGAAGATATTTATTCATCCAACTTTTAAGGTGTTTCTTTTTACCCGAAAGCTTTTTTTGGAAAGTACTTGAGTCAATATGTTTTTTTAAAGTTTCCACAAATAGATCAAATGCAACAGAGGGATTATTTTCGGCATAAACTTGGTCCCAACATTCAAATGTTAATAATTCTTTTAATACCGTAAAGTTTACACAATATTTAACTGGATCTGAAGCGGCTTTAATGTTTTGAGAATGGTTGACAGATAAGTAATTTAATGCAATCATGCTATGATCGGAAAGTTTTAAATCATACACTTTACCAATGAAATTATTTGTATTGTTTTTATGACATCTTACAAAAATATGGTCAATACAGCTCTTAGAAGAATCTGTCAAGCGGGTAGGTTCATTAATTAAACTCTTAAGACCATTTGAAGCCATAGTAAACAAGTAACTTTCAGAATCTATATCAATTTCATTTAGAATATCAATATTGATATCTCCCAAGACAATTAAGTTTTTGGCTGAAGTTATACTAAGAATGTTGCTTAATTCATCAATGAAAACACTTTTAGCAAAACCATGAAGTCGATAAATGCACAACAAAGTATAATCAATATTCTCAAAGACGAATGATAATTTTAATACATCAGCGCTAGATAAATTAAGGCAAGAGCAATTACACACATATCCATTTTTCACATATACAGCTACCCCTCCAGCAGAATAAGAGTCGTTACAATTTCCAAAAAGAGTATAGCCCTGGATATTATACAAATTTAATTCATTACTATAGATCCAAATTTCACTTAAAACTATTACAACAGGTAGGTTCATTAACGAATCAAGATGAGCTAAGAAAATCGAAAAATTTTTTCTCAAGCTACGTATATTTTGATGTAAACAAAAACAATAATCTACAGAGTTAACGAGATCGACTGGGTTATCACATACAGAAAAATTAGAAGGTGAATCAGATCTAACTACATTCATAGCTTAAGAAAATCAGCAGTACAATTAATTCTTACACAGTTGTCACCCTCTTCTTTCCGCATGTAAACAGTCCCATTTCTCGTCCATACATATTTATATTTCTTCGTTGTCTTCATTGTTGTTGCAGTTTTAAATAAACGTCTGGTTTCATATGTTAAGCACTCGTTGACATACATCTTCTCCACAGTTGCATCGGCATTGAGTAGGTTCGTGGTTAACGATTCTTTTTTTTCTCTCTTTGCTTTTAGTATTTTCTCCTTACATATACTCGATACCAGTCTTACGTGAAGAATATTTTTGGTGGTTGTGTTACCATTTGTTGTTGGTTTGGCTAACTTTACTTTCTTCATGTAACACTGATCTATGTCTCCCTCTTGCACGTTCAAGCTCAAACCTTCACGAAACACTTTAAGCGCTACATCAGTATATGGCATTTCGGAATTGATAGAAGGAACGTTAAATATTTCAATACTATTTGAAAGCAGTTGTTGTTCGAGGTTATTGACCTTAGCTTCAAGAAAATTTATTCTTTTTTCGCACTCATCATTTTTGGCAAGAAGTGCATTGATGTGTTTTTTTTGATTTTCTTCAATTGAGAGAATTTTTGCATATATCATACTGTGTTTTTGATGCACAAGTGTGAATTATAATATTAGAAATGGATTTAAGGTATATGTTCACTTGTACTTTCAAGTAATGTATTTAAATTGAATTGCAGCGAGTAAATTATAAAATCCTCAGGGAAATATTTGAAAGTGGTGTCAACATTTTTGGGATAAGGTAATTGGAAAAGCTACTTCAAGTAAGGTGTTCACCGACTAACTTAAATTTCCAGAATTTAAACTATTTTGTGGATCATTTCATTTGATTTTAATGAAAGGGTTTTCTAATAAGGACTTGCCCAATTAGAGAACTTTCGTCTCTTCAAGTGGTCTATCGGCTTCAATTTTAAGTCAATAAGCCATTCTTGAGCCATAATGTGGTCTAAGCAATTCACAATTTTTGAAAACACCGTGGTACTGATTTGGGTCGTTTGCTACGGCCGGCGGCGGCCGCCTGAACGATATTTTCGACAATTCGACCAACCCATTGTCTTACTTAAACAGCAAAATTACACAACAAATTATAAAGACTTAAATTTTTCCACTAAACTTTGTTTTGCCTGTCAACTTGGATTAGGAGTTTACGCTCTCAAAGTTGTTGTTACCGACTTCGAATTTCGAAGAAAATTTTCATAATGTGCAGACGATGCTCATCCGCATCCTTTGTCATTAAAAAAATGCTGAGTTTATTGAATAAATTGACAATGACAGTGCGATGATTAGCGAAAGGGTGCGTTCACAAATCAAATTCAAAGTTGTAAAGTCCCGATTAGACGAACCGATTCATAAAGTTAAATTCGTTGTCTATGGCGTATACATAACATTTCGATATTACTTTATTCGTAATACGATTTTGAATCGTATTAATGGCAATCTTAAGAATTCATGCAATCAATTTGCTTACATCTTTTCAAGACCTCACCTTTACGTTACGAACTGGTTTTTGTGACAAACGCGAGCTCGATTTCCAGCAGTTGAGTACTTCGTTTTTTTTAAATATGAAGAAGGCTTATTGCAGTACATTAGTGCCAACTATCTTCAAAAATATATATCGTTTCCAGCAAATACGGCCACAGACCTCTTACAGTTTTTTGAGAGGAACGACGTATGTAAAATTTCTTATGTCACGCTCAAAGAAGTAAGAAATATGAACCAACATAAGTTTTCCAAAAAAAAAATGCCCTCAATAGCCTGAAAACCCATGAACACATAATTAAAACTATTATATGTACCACATCATTGGAAAATTGAAGATGTCGTTGCTGTACCTAAACAATGTAAGCTACCAACAGAAGTAACATCGTACAGCGATACTTGCTTATACCAGTCATGGCAAAAGTTTTCGAAAAACTGCTTCTGAAAAGGCTCAGCAAAATAATAAAAGAAAGAAAACTAATTCCGAGCCATTAGATTGGATTATTAAATACAAATTTCACAATACACCAAGTATAACGAATTACGGATTTGGTGTATTAGGCACTTGAAAATGGTGATCTTAGATATTGACCAAGCCTTTGACAAGGTTTTGCACTTGGGACTTCTTGACTGCAAAATTACCTTCCCAGGCTGTATTATGAAATACTGAAATCATATGTTGCGAACCGACTCTTTAGAATACGATACGACCGATACTTGAAACAAAAGAAAATTGAAGCCAGAGTACCACAAGGAAGTGTCCGCGGACCAACCTTTTATCTTTAATATACAAGGGATATTCAAATGAATACTAATGATATCATGGCTACCTTTGCTAATAATACTTCAATATTGGTACCAGATCAAAAAGTGTCAAAGGCTCCAACAAACAAGAGTGTTTGGAGGCAAAAATGGCATACTGAACTAAATGAATCAAAATTGAAGCATATAAATTTAACAAACAAAAACATTACTAATGTTCCAATTTCTATAAATAGTACTTTACTCCAACACTGTGAAATACATCGGAATACCTTTTGATGCAAAGCTTAAGTAACAAGAGCAAATTAAGAAGAAAACTGAAGAGTCTTACTTGGAGTACAGAAGAATGTTTCCTGGATGCAACTTCCACTCATGGATAATAGCATCGGGGGTATGTTATACTTTAACAGGAAACAGCATTGAGTTTTTGAAGCATGAAATTTTACACGGCTAGTAATTCTCCATTAGACAATGCTTTCGAGATCGGATTTAATAAGCTTAACTTACGCTGGCGTTGAAGTTCTACATCCGAAGGACAATTATGAGCATCTAGAAACGAATATAAAAATCTGAGTCGTCAACAAAACAGTTTTATGAAGTAGAAGTGACAGACAAAAGACAGCTTTTGAATATAAGGAAGAGAGTGGGAGACAAAACGGAACCCTGGGGAACACTAGCATTTATTTTATGAATTTCGTTCTTGAAGATGTTTCTTCTTTCTTGTACTGAAAATTGATCAGCATTTCTATGTCTTTGGAAAGAATGGATGTAAATGCAATTGGCTATAATAAGAGGCTGATAGTTTAGGGACATGCTGGAGAAATGCTGTTTTCCATGCGCTTTGAAAGAGACCTGTAGAATAAGAAAGATGGAAAGGTTTGCCAGCGTTGAAGAACACCTCTTCAGAACAATAGGGGATACTATCCGAGCCAGTGGATTTGGGTATGTCAAGATCTTTTAAAACTCTTGCATTTGCACGAATGCAAAAGAAGATTCGTCCCATAAAATCATTGACGCTTCCAAGTACAAGAGAACTTACAAAAGGATTGTCATTGTGAACGAGCGTTGGAATCGAATATTCAAGAAACAGCTATATCTACGTCGTCGTCGTGACGTTCAAATTGAAATGTTTACACGTTTACAGAAATAGTTAAAAAAACACGGTATATCACACAATCAGCGACTTCAAGTTCATACCAACTCCGATATGGCGACTGTCTTCAATGGACAGGACCATGTTTAAAGATTTAATAATAATCAAGCCTCTTGAGCTAATGGTCTAAAAGCTATGTGAAGGTATTATAACTTAGCTTAAAGTGAATTTTAAATCAAGAAAGAAAAATAATTTCTAGATTGGTCCTGATTAACCGTTGGTGGTTTAAGTGCGGTAAGAGTCACTAACCACTCCATATAGTTTCTTATCTAGTATCTTTCGAATAATATCTTCCATCAGATATAAAAATAAACGAATATCAAGCATCAATTGAAAATCTTTTTCTAATATTCTTGAAACAGAGTTTTATTAATTCAACTTATGCTTTTGAACAACCTAAAGTTGTCAGTTCCAGTGAAATGACCTGTAAGGGCATTGACCAAACATTTTGATTAAAAAAAATTATGAAAACAAAACACACTGTCGAGACATATTTCCACAGATAACCCCCCAAAAACATACTTTTGCTGACCTTGAACTCTATAGGACATTCATTGGGTTCATACTTAGGACCATCGAGATACCTAATACATATTGATATTGAACCTTTATAAAGTTCAGCAATCAGACTTGTTCATTTTGTTTCTATCTTTTCCACGAATCTTATCCTTAAATTTTTAAGCTCAAAATGGTAACCAAACTACAAAACTCCATCCTTACCGGCCATAACACCTATATACCTACGGAAATTCTCACTTAAGACGACAAAGTTTTATCAACTCGATTTAAATCCTTATACCTACACCTTCATCCAACCCAAAAACACAAATTATCAAATTGGTATATGTCTCGTTTGATTATCCTTTCAATGAGCTTGTCAATTGGTCTGAAATTGAAAAGTCACCCCTCTGAAACCGAACAAAATAAGAGACCAAGAAATCTTCGATGTATACGAAGGTAAGGTGGCTGGCTGGCTGGCAGGGTATTCGAGGAGATGCCCACACCCGCTTATTATACCTTACAACAATTTGTTCCGTAAATTGCCAAGCAAAATATAGTGAACCGAAATTTGATCCTTTTGTCTAGAAATTGCGGGGTCTCTCGTTTTGTTTTTTCTTTTCGTTTTATTTTCTTTTGTCATTTCGACAAAGAGCAGAGGGCGACACAGTCAGCCAGCCAGCCAGCCAGCAAACCAGCCAGCGTTGTCTGCTCGATATAAAACGGGTCCTGCTGGATCCTTTACCCATTACCCATTTTTATTTCGTTTCTTTTTCTTCTCTATTTGCTGCCGAAAGACATACTTTCGATTCAATCTCAGACGCTGATGCTGTAGTCATTGTCGACACGAAAGGATGTTGGTTATTGGACAGGCAGTCAAGTCAAGTCAACCCCTCCGGCTCCGGATAGAGACAGTCAATTGACATTCTCAGAGTGCACACGAATAAAAACCAAGCTAGAGGAATATCTTTGCTTTACATTGTGTAGGCTGACGTTGCAGAAATTTCCAAAAAGAAAACAAAAATAAGAAAACGTTCAATAAAGAAGATGTCCTGAGACATTCACTTTCACATTTACTCGTAGTACAAAAGCAAAGGAGAAGGTACCTACGGATGGGAGAGCTGTGTTCTGGATCATCCGTGAGATGCAAGGTGTGTCAAAATCCCATTCATGGTGTCGATATCAAAAAATTGAATCATCATCGAGGCTATATCAACTTATAAAGGAGGGTATATCTGTACACCGACCGGAAGGATGATCCAGAA
The DNA here is from genome assembly GCA_951509635.1 of Eupeodes luniger. Lineage (NCBI taxonomy): Eukaryota > Metazoa > Arthropoda > Insecta > Diptera > Syrphidae > Eupeodes > Eupeodes luniger. Next base: position 119,903,868 of record OX608073.1, on the reverse strand, counting down.
GAGAATGTGTGTGGTGTGTGCTTGGTTAATAGGATTTCTTCTTTCTTCCTTTAAATCCTTTTTGTCTTTTTCAAAGAGTCATTGATGCTATGACGAAATAATGAATTTGCATATTGGATTCTACACATCGACATTCGACAGCAGTGTGAAAAGTCAATAGGATAGGAATCCGACTATTAGAATCGTTTTGCATATAGTGGATTCGAGTTCGAAATTCTATAACCAAAGCAAACTCGAATGACAGTTTTGTTTAAACAAGTAAATACAGACAACACACAAACACACACATTCTCACAGGCACAGACACATAGACCATCCACTTGAGAAACTCTGAAGAGTCTGATGTGTTTGGGTAATTGAGTGTCAATATTTGATTGACCACTGCTATTTGATTTCGATTGATGTTTTATGCTTATATTTTTGAAGTATGGAAATTGGACAGGACATTTGCGTTTTGAAAATCTTATTAATTTTTTTGGGAGACAATTTTTCAAGCTATGGACACATTATTTTAAGAGCCATTAACGGGAATAGGGGATTTTTGAATAAACTAAGTTTTAGTTTTAGAAATTTTATTTGGGCTTTAGTTTATATTGTGATTTAGAAGATGTCAAAAATGCTCTCATTGAACTAGAATCTTCAGTCCACTCCAACTTTCATGGAATTTACCCAAAAGATTTGTGATCAGTCTTTTTCTAGTAATCATTTCTTTAATGAATGGAAAATTTCTTATATTTATCCAATTTTTAAATCAGGAGACAAAGACCAGATTTCCAACTACCATCCAATTAGTAAATGTTGGAAAACTTGTTAAGTTTATACTTGCGATCAAAATCTCTAAGTAATCAAGTTTTGACTATTATGTATAAAGAAAATATTTTTCAATAAATATTTATTCTGTCTTTTACTATCGTTATAATCAAGTCGTTTTAATATAACTCTGTTAAAAGGTTATGGGCCCAGGACAATAGCAAGATTCAAGGAATATATACATACATATACTGGAGAAAAATGTCTGTACAACAGAATTTGGGAATCCATCAAATGGAGAAGCTAACTGGTTCTGAAAATTGGTCAACATGGAGTTTTGCCATGAAAACCCAACTAGAACTTGAAGATTCATGGAAATGTATCGAGAATGTTCCTAGCGTTGAGTTGGATCTTTCTAAGGACAAGATTGCTCGTTGTAAGATGATTCTGGCTATCGACAAGAGTCTTTATGTCCATGTTAAGAATGCAACAACTTCCAAAGAAGTTTGGACAGCTTTGCAAAATCCTTTTCAAGACTCTGGTCTGGACAGGCGCATAGGTTTACTTCAAAAACTATGCTCAGTGGTCCTGGTAGAATGTTCCTCTATAGAAGATTACGTAAGCCAAATCGTTTCGACCGCACAGAAGTTGAATGAAATAGGATTTGCAGTAAATGATGAATGGGTTGGTAGCCTATTATTGAAAGGTCTTCCTGATGAATATAGGCCGATGATCATGAGCATTGGTTGCAGTGGAAAAGTAATTTCAGCAGATTCCATCAAAATTAAATTGCTGCAAGACGTTAAAATGATTCCAAATCATCCAATAGTGCTCTTTTGTCAAAAAGAGGAAGTTTTCCCAATTCACACAAGAAATGGAAGCCTAACTATTACAAGAAAGGGAAATATCGTTGCTTTAACTGTGGTGGGGTCGGACACTACGCTTCAGATTGTCTATCGAAGTTTAAAGGACAAGATTTGAAGTCAGAAAAAGGTGGCTCAATGTTTGCAGCGTTTCATGCAGAGTCCAAACAGCATGAATGGTGTTTTGATAGTGGTGCCACCGATCACATGACATCTGATCCTGATTTTTTCAAGCAACTCAAGCAATTTCAAGGTCAAATTAAGACAGCAAATAACATGTTAATGAATGCTGTTAGTAAGGGCGACATTTCGTTGACTGTTTTAACTCCTAAAGGAAGACGTGATGTTGTTGTTCATGATGCTCTTTATGTCCCGGAATTAAAAGTCAACTTACTATCCATAAAGAAGATTGTGGATCATGACAATGCTGTCATCTTCGACAATGATGGATGTCGTGTCATGAATTCTTCAAATGAAGTCATTGCAAATGGTAAACCTGAAAACGGTCTTTACAAGTTGGATACTGCTCCATATAAGAATGCTAATTTTGCAAGAAGTAACCTGGACAATGTTTGGCATCGAAGGTTTGGTCACTTGGGACAAGAAAATTTGAAATTACTTGCTCGAGGCTTAGTTAAGGGTATTGCTTTGAATCAAGATTCTCAGTCGACATGTTTGTCATGTGCAGAAGGCAAGCAGCATCGGACAAGTTTTCCATCAGAAGGGTCAAGGTCATCAAAAGTACTTCAGATAATCCATTCAGACGTGTGTGGTCCAATGGAGGCGAAATCTATAAAGGGAAGTATATATTTTGTTACTTTCATAGATGATTTCACTCGGAAGGTATTTGTTTACTTTATGAAGACGAAAGATGCTGTGTTGAACTGTTTTCGTGAATTCAAAGCCGAAGTCGAAAACCAACAAGAATCCAGAATTAAAATTTTACGAACGGACAATGGTACAGAATTCATAAACAAAGCTATGCAACTAGAGTTGAAGAAGTCTGGGATTGTTCATCAAACAACCGTTCCCTATGCTCCAGAACAGAACGGTTTGGCAGAAAGGATGAACAGAACTCTTATAGAGAAGGCTCGAGCTATGTTGTGTGATGCTAAAATGCCTAAATTTTTTTGGGCTGAAGCAGTTAACTGTGCAAGTTATATTGTCAACCGTTCACCGCATAAAAAGCTTAAAAAAACTCCAGAAGAGTTATGGAGCAATCGCAAACCGGATGTTAGTTCTTTTCGAATTTTTGGTTGCACAGCGATGTCTCACATTCCCAAACAAAAACGACGAAAGCTGGATTCAAAATCCGAAAAATGCATTTTTGTAGGATATTCGAATACTTCCAAAGGTTTCCGTCTGTACAGCCTACAAAAGAAAGATGTTTTCATCAGCCGTGATGTTGTATTTCACGAGGATAACTTTCACTACAAAATTCAAAATGAAAACACCAATGAAGTTCCAAAGTATACAGCTGTAGTGGGGGTACATCCAATAGAGAAACAAGAAAATCTTGTCATAGAAAACGACTACGAGTCATGTTCATCGAATCCAGAATTTGAAGAGGGGGATAACGAAGAAGATCCATCAGTGGCAACGTCGTCATCAGAAACTCACGATCTTGTTTCAACGTTGAGCGTGCAATTTGATGTTGGTAGTCAGCAGATAGATGAAGATAATCCAAACCTACCAGAAGCTGGAGAATCTGCTCTCTCACGCCGAAGCGAAAGAATCTTAAAATTACCAAGAGTAGTTTACAATGCTGAGAGTGTCAACATCTTGGAAGAACCCGAAGACATGGAAGATATGTTATCCAGAGATGACAAAGAAAAATGGATAGAAGCGATGCAGAGTGAGATGAAATCATTTGAGGAAAATGATACCTGGAAATGTGTCGACAAGCCTGCTGGAGCCAACATTATCAAGACGAAATGGGTATTCAAGAAGAAGCTAGATGAGATGGATAATGTACGATACAAGGCTCGATTGGTGGTAAAAGGTTTTACACAGAAGAAAGGTATTGACTTTGAAGAAACCTATTCACCTGTTGTGAGATACTCTTCTATCCGGTATTTAATAGCATTGTCAGTAAAGTATGATTTGCGAATTGAACAGATGGATGCTATTACTGCTTTTCTCCAAGGTGAGTTAACTGAAGATATCTATGTTGAGAAACCGAAGGGGTTTTTGATGGGAAGAGAAGGTCAAGTGATGAAACTGAACAAAGCTGTTTATGGACTTAAGCAATCAAGTTTAGTTTGGAACACCAAATTGGATCGAGTCCTACAAAAACTTGAATTGAAGCGTTCGCAAGTTGATCCTTGCATATACTTCCATAGAAAGGATAAGGCCATGACGTTTCTAGCAATCTATGTTGATGATATCCTAATCTTCACTAACGAAACAGTATTTTATGAAAATCTGAAACTAAATTTGATAAAAGAGTTCAAAATGAAGTTTTTGGGAACCGCGAAGAATTGTTTAGGAATTCAGATTTCACGTGACAAAGATGGAATTTATCTAGATCAAGAAAAATATATATCTGAGATGCTGATGAAATTTAACATGGATGAGTCAAATCCTGTAGCAACTCCTATGGATATCAACATAAAACTGTCAAAAGAGATGTCATCTAAATCTTCAGAAGAAGAAAAAGAAATGGCTAAGATTCCTTATCAGCAAGCAATTGGAAGCTTATTATTCGCAGCACAGTGCACTCGACCGGATATTTGCTTTACAGTCAACAAATTAAGCAAATTCAACAACTGTCCTGGCAAAGACCATTGGACTCTTTAGATATCTGAAAGGAACAAAATCGGCCAAACTGAAATTTTGAAGAAATGGAAATCCTGAATTTCAAATATATTCTGATTCAGATTGGGCAAGCGATTGTGACGAAAGAAGATCTGTCACAGGATACGTATGTATCTTACAGGGAGGTGCCGTGTCTTGGGCGACAAAACATCAACCAACTGTTGCATTATCTACAACAGAAGCCGAATATATAGCACTTTCGGCCTCAACTCAAGAAGCAATGTGGATTCGTGGCCTCGAGTCTGAACTGAACCATAATTTTAACAACTCGGTCATGAATATATATTGCGACAACAAAAGTGCAGTTCATCTGGCGTCGACAAGCAAGTACTTATCAAGATCCAAACACATTGATGTTAGACATCACTTTATTCGTGAGAAGAAGAACATGAACATTATCTCTTTCATTGGAATTGGAACTGAATCAATGGTTGCAGATTATTTTACTAAGCCAGTTTCTACCGAAAAACATAATTTCTGTTCTAATAACGTGGGTTTACGTTTGAGGTAAATTTTGTTCGAGTGGAGGTGTTGGAAAACTTGTTAAGTTTATACTTGCGATCAAAATCTCTAAGTAGTCAAGTTTTGACTATTATGTATAAAGAAAATATTTTTCAATAAAATATTTATTCTGTCTTTTACTATCGTTATAATCAAGTCGTTTTAATATAACTCTGTTAAAAGTAAACTACCAACGATTCCAAAGCTTCTTCAAATCTGTCTTAATTTAATTTTAATTTTAGCGGGGGCTTAACACCCATATATTTCGCTTAATTCAAGCAACAAGTATAACTTAAAAACTATCTTAAATGTAAACTTATAACTATGAGTGGAGGTGGGTCAAAAGAAGTTTGAGGTTGTAGGTGCTGATGTTGAAATCAAATGAATTTGGGTTTGAGTTGACCAACCGAAGCATACGGGTCAGAGGTTCGTTAAGACCATAGGAGGTGTAATAAATAGAATGGGCGAGGGTTTCTCAGGTTGAGGATATTAGTGTTAAAAGAAATGGAATTATAGAAAGAAATACACGTATAGAGCAGTCTACTGAGCCAGAGAGAAGCCGATGTATGAAAAGTATATCAGCAACTTCTCTTCGTTCCTGTAATGAGTTGAGGTTTAATAGACGAAGGCGATCACGATAAGATCAAAGGATTTTCCCAAGGAAGGTATTGAAGTGCAAAACGAAAAATCTTCATTGGAAACTTTGATTAGATTAGAATAAGATTTTATTAGATACAATCTACTATATAAAAATAAGTCGGGTTTTCCTTCCTGACGCTATAACTCCAGAACGCACGAACCGATTTCCATGGTTTTGCATTCGTTGGAAAGGTCTCGGGCTCCGTGAAGTTTATAGCAGACAAAATTCAGGAAAAATTTCAACAGAAAAGCGGTGAACTCCGTTTAGCTTAGCTTTTTTGACGTTTCAAGTTCCCTATATTCTAAACCAAGCTTACTTTTGGAAACCGTTTTTAGTCAACCATATCTCTAGAAACGTCAGAGATATCGACTTCAAATAACTTATGAAATCTATTAATGCAAGCGGTGGACAATAATACTGGTAGTCTATTCTTCCTGGACGCACATGGAGGAACAGGGAAAACATTTGTCAGTTCATTGATTTTGACCACTATTCGATCAAGATGTGACATAGCTTTGGCGTTAGCATCATCTGAAATTGCGCCAACTCTTCTAGATGGCGGTCGTACTGCAGATTCTGCGCTTAAGTTGCCACTCAATTTAAACACAATTGATTCTCCAACATGCAATATTTCCCGATCCAGTGCAATGGGAAAATTGTTGATGCAATGCAAGCTCATTGTTTGGGATGAGTGCACATGCACAATGGCACATAAGCAATCACTTGAAGCACTTAACTTCACACTGAAGGATCTTCGACGAAGTAACAACATCTTTGACGGCTTGATAATATTGTTGGCAGGCGATTTCAGGCAGACGTTGCCAGTAATTCCCTGTGGAACGCCTGCAGATGAATTGAATGCTTGCCTGAAGGCATCACTTTTGTATAATAACGTAAAAACATTACCGCTAACCAGTAATATGAGAGTTCAACTTCAAAATGATCAAAGTGCTGCACAATTTTTCAAACAATTGTTAGCTGTTGGAAATAGAAAAGTGGCAGTTGATGCGATAACTGGATTAATTACTCTTACCAACGACTTTTGCCGATTTGTAGACTCTCAATTAGCTATTATTGATAATGTTTTCCCAAACATTAGTGAGAATTATCAAAATTATGCTTGGTTAATTCAACGAGCAATTCTCGCCGCAAAGAATAATGATGTACAGGTACACGCACTGAATTTCACCAATCAATCAAAAATCGCTGGCGATTTGGTGACATACAAATCCGTTGATTCCATAACAAATCCCGATGATGTAGTAAATTATCCAACGGAGTTTCTAAACTCTCTGGAGTTACCAGGATTTTCACCACATAACTTGCAACTCAAAGTTCTTTCAGGTATTATTCAGGTAATTTGAATCCACCGTGACTTTGCAACGGTACTCGACTTGCCGTGAAAAGACTTGTGATGAATTTGATTGCGGCAACCATTAGATATTAACGGAAAGTACGCAGGTGAAAATGTATGTATTCCTCGAATACCAATGATTCCGACTCATCTTCCGTTTGACTTCAAACGATTGCAATTTCCGGTTCGCTTTGCGTTCGCAATGACAATTAACAAGTCGCAAGGCCAATCGCTTAGTGTTTGCGGGATAAATTTAGAAAATCATTGTTTTTCACATGGGCAGCTACACGTTGCGTGTTCACTAGTTGGGAAACCACCCACTTTGTTTGTGTTAACGTCAGAAAATGTGGTTTACCAAAGAGCACTTCAATGAAACGTAAATTTGCAAACAAGTATAACACTTCGATTTAGTATTCACTTAAGATTCTTTTTCATTTTTTACTTAGAGAATTTCAACTAAATTACACTTCATTTTTGTAATCGAATTGAATTCATTACTGTTGTGAAATGAAATAAAATTTTTCGTTTTCAAATATAAAACAAAAAAAATAATTTTTCTTCATCTTTTAATCCCAAAACAAAATGTTACAAAAAAGAAGCCATCTGGTGGCGAAACGTAGTTCGCCGGGTTTGCTAGTAATTTATAAGAATTTGCATAAGGTTTACAAATCTTTTATGACATGGCAAAAGTCGTCTGTCAGATTGACAATATAAATGTAATTTAACAAAATAGTTACTCAAGTTACCTATAATTATTATAATTAAAATGCTTCTCTTAAAATTTGGTTTCGATATCGTAATGCGGATTTTACAAATTTGAAAAGAGCCGACCAATCATTTCCATTCAAAAAATAAATAACTTCTTCCGTTGTGAATATAGCTTTTCCTAGGTATAGTTTTAGTATTTCTTTAAGTAATGGACATATTCCCACAAAATGCATTATATCTTCACGAGTATTCAGATTACACATACTAAATTGGATTGGGAGATCTGGGCGGTGGGGTATAAAATTTAACGGCAGTAATTCTCCTCGTGTTTTAAAAATGGTAGATATTTTATTAACACTCTCATTATTTCCGAAATAATTTATCTTGTTGAGATCGTGCTCGAGCTTGTGATAATATACTCTGTATATTGAAGATTGTGCTTCTTCGATAAATTATTTGTGCATACTTTCATCCAGAACCCGAAGAATATTGTATAACTCTGATTTCATTTGACGAAAGTTAAACGCTTCTAGATTGAGCAGACATCCGGTCTTCTTCTTTTTTACCAAGGCATAGGTTGCTACTATTTTAGGAAGACGAGATACATTCATGTTAAGCACTTCAAGGATGTAGTCGAAATGTAGTTTCAGTGTTGTGATGTATATTGGTGGAAGTCCAGTTTCAATATGTAACAAATAAGTGGGCGTTGACATGGGCAGGTGTAGTACTCGTTTGAGAAAAAATCTAAGCAGTTGTTCGACAGTCTCATATTGAAGGTATCCCCAAACCTGGGCTGCATACAACATAATTGATCGAGCAGTAGCCTCAAATATCTGGTATTTTGCACGTAGACCAATATTTTTATTTTTCATGCAGCTGAACCAAGTAGAGTTGATGTCATTTTTTGAACTTTTTAGTTTTTCTCCTAAATGAAACTTCATACTATTTTGTGGCGTCATTATCAAGCCAAGGTATTTTTAGTTGTCTACTATTTCTACAGGAACCCCATCAAGTTTCCAATTAAAATTAACACTCCGAAGTCCCTTACCTCTACCAAACACCATTATCTGAGATTTTGCACGATTTACGGTTAGGTTCCATCTTTTGCAGTACTCTTCCAATTTGATAATCATCATCTAAAGTTTTATGGGAGTGTCGGCTAACATCACAATGCCATCAGCATACATCAAGACTTTTATAAGAATGCCTCGTATATCAATTCCACCATTTAAATAACAAACAATATCATCAAGGAAGAGGGAGAACAGTAGTGTGCTCACGAAACATCCTTGTCTCAATCCCATAGGAGTCAAAAAACTTTCCGACATCCCGTCCCGTCCCGTCCCGTCCCAAACTTTTGCTGAGAAATTTGTATACATTTTTTTTTACTGTTTTCCACATTTTAAATGGTAGACCTAATGGTAGACCTAATACCGATAGTTTATAAAACATTAAATCTCTATCAACACTGTCAAATGCGGATTTAAAGTCTATAAAATAAGCATAAACTTTTTTAATCTGATTGCGTTTGATATCGACAATAGTACTAAGTGTAGAAATTTGATCCACAGTGGAATATCCTTGACGAAAGCCAGCTTGAAATTCAAGTATCTAATGGTCCTCAACCCAGTTGGTTAAGCGCTTATACAAAATACTTTCAAATATCTTGCGGATTGTATTAAGTAGTGAAATCCCTCTATAGTTTTCAACCACATTTTGGTTTTTGAAAACTGGAAGAATAACAGATGATTCAAAGCATGGACGGATATAATCATTTTCATACAATTCATTGAGCTGATGTAAAAGACAGTTGGCAAAATCGTCAGAACAATACTTCTCCAGAAACTTTGATATCTAAACCAAACCTGCAACGCATTTTCAAGTAAAGGTTGGACAAATGTCATGTAAAGCAATCGAGTCGCCTAAGGGTTAGAAAATTCTTAAGACCATCTTTTAACAAAATTTAATGCAGAGTTGCCCTTGTGAATTATTTCGTCAATGTCAAGTAGAAATTTAAGTTAGCGGGCACATAAAAGGCCGAGATCCCTTATGTTTTTTTTACTATATGTATGGGATGATTATGAAGATAGTAATGACAGGGAGCGCCGTTTTGAGGCGTTTACGCGAAAAGGTCATTATCTGTCATTTGCTAATGTTGAACTCTAATCATTTTTTGGTACAACAAGTTGAGAAATTGTCGAGATCTGTTTGGAGGAGAGATACGTCTTTATGAGTTGCAATGATTTTGAAATATTTCGTATCATCGGATTTTTGACAATGATTAATGAACATTTCAATGTCATTAATAGTTAGGATAAAGAGGAGACTGCCTAAATTACTACCTTGGGGAACACCTGAAGTGGATAGAATAGGATTGGAACGAACGGATATAAATCGGACATAATTTTCACGATTTTAAAGGTAAGAAGTAATCCATTTCAGTAAAATATATTTAGAACCTAAAGAGAAGAGTTTGAAGACTAAAAGATTATAAGAAATTTTGTCACATGCTTTGCTGAAATCAGTGGAGACTATATCAACTTCATTACCGTTTTCTAAGACTCTTAGAGTGAATGAAACGAACTCTACAAGGTTTTTGGTGATAGATACATTTTTTATGAAGCCGTGCTGTGCTGGAGTGATTAGAGATCAGCAACGGAAACTGTGGAGTTCATATAAAATGCTTGGATGTCGGTTTTCGGTCCCTTCTTATGAATTGGAGTTAAATTTTTTTTAGGAAATCTTCCTTGAGATAAGAATAAATGAAACATTTTAGATAGAGGAGTTGAAAGAGAAGAGGAACATTTTTTTTTAGGAAAATGAAAGGAAGACCACCAGGGTCCGGAGTGAACTCATCAATAAGTTGAGAAAATTTGTTTTCAATGGCTGATCGGGTTAAGAAAGGACCCAACGAAAAATTCGGTAAATACTTAAAATAGGTCCAATTTGGAGTAAAAGAATCTTGTGAGAATGAATTTTTCAAAAATAGTGCAAAGTATTTAGTTATTGTTCCTTTGGTTACGAAGTGATCGAAGTCTACGATTATACTAAGGTGGGGCTGGTGGAGCAACTCTACGTGCGTATAGTGTAGTTCATTGTAAATAAGGTTAGTGACTTCTTCAATAGACATATTTTCAAAATCAATTGGAACTCTTTTAATATAATAATTAATTTGGGAAAACTGGGCTTAATAAAAACCATACAAAACTTATGATAACCCGAGTCGAAATGTTGACCCTATTTTCGTCCGCAACATTCAGGTTCTATGAGGTTCAAGAAGATTGAAAAGAGGATCACTTTCTGTTAAAATATTGCTCCTCATTTGAACCTAAAAGTTGCAGTTATGGGACAAAATACGATGTTTAGGATAAAATGAGGGTAACAACAAAAAACCTCAAATGAACCTTTTTCTTCTTGACCATAGCTTTTGTCTTTGTTCATTTACTCTATCTTTCTTTCTCTTTGTCTTACACTAGTTTATTAGATTCTCTTTCTTATTTTCTTTTCTCTCTCTTTCTTTCTCTTTTTCCTACTTGCTTTTGTTCTTTCTCTCTCACTCTCTTTAATTTTTTTCGATTAGGAAGCTTTTTTAAAAAAAATAATATAATTTATGTTTCAATTGTATTCTTTTTTTATCCATTAAATAAAGAAGTTTTTATTAACATTAGTGATTAATTTAAAAGTACTACAAACAGTACAAATATTGGTTCTTAATTTTAATTTCCTAGTCATCGTCGTTGTCGTCGTCTTCGTCGGCGTCGTCGTCGTCATTGTCATCATCTTCGTTATTGTCAGTGGCGTTAGTGCCATTGCCATCTTCTTTTTTTGCCAGCAGGTATACAACCAGGTAGGCTTATTAAGTATGAAAAAAGGACGATAACTATTTTCTATGTTGATAAACCTTCATTTAGGACGATATGAGGTTCACAAAATATGCGTAAGAAAACGGAAAGAATCCTAAAGATTCATGTAGCATGAAATGGGGACGATGAAAAATCTTCAAGGATAATATGAGAATCATTTTTCTGTATGTAGGAGCAAATGAGGAGAAAAGATCCTTTTAATAAGAATCAGAACAGGGCCAAAATTTCGACTCGGGGGTGCCGCCCAAATCACGACCAAAAACTCGAAACTTTGTGATAGACAAGACAAGTTCTTGTGAAGGATGCTTAATTGACTGTCGCTTCTGCTGCACACTTTCACGAGCAGCGGCTATATTTTTTGGCAGATCTTGCCCATAAAAAGGGTGTAACATGCGATTCGTTGTAACAAGAGAACTCATCTTCAGTTACTTATTAAAATAGGATATTTTGATAAAAAGCAAAAGAAACAATATGGCCACCGCGAGCTTTATCCAACCTCAATTCACCTCTTGAGAATGTATGTTGGAAAATATCTGGTATGAATAATAAAAACAAAAAATTACTTTCAAATATTACTTCAGAATTGTACTGTGACCAACATCAAAGCTTGGAAAAATAATTCTGTCACGAAAAACTATGACCTCAATTCTCAATTTATTCTTTTATTTTTTTAAATGATAATTATAGAGATGAAAAAACTACACAAACTACACTACACCCACATTTTCATTTAATTTAATTATTCATTCCTTAATCTATAATAATAAAATATCAGCAATCCAAATATAATAATTATTATAAGTAAATTACGACTGTTTTACTATAATTGTTATCGACAAACTATTGCTAAAAGAAAAACAAATAATTCACTGTTCAACCACAAATTCGCTTACCCAAAGCATCATTATAAGTTATAAGTATAACCAAACTAAAAATCCATACATATTTAATTTAACACTATATTGTTAAAACGAGTATAAGTAAGTCAATTTTGTTCAATCATTAAATATATAAAAATAAAAAATTGCCAAAAACATTAAATTGACTTCATTTGGAGGGAAAGACAGAGATAAAAAAAAATCCTTGTGAATAATTTTCACATTTTCTGACTGAAAATTATTAAAATTACATTTCCATGTCCATAATGACCCTGGCCTACACCAACACACCCTATGCCACTTGATTAATTGAGTATGTCAAAAGTCAAATGTTTTATTTTTATTCCATGAGAGAGGAAGCACCCTTTAACTTTGATAGACATAAGTTCTGCCACCTCAGTTTCATTGAAAAGATTTTTCTTATTGGTGTTCTCAAAGTTTCAATTGGCAATTCCTGGTTTATGAGGTTGAATATTAAAGTATTGTTTTATTTGTAACTAGCGACCCGCCCCGGCTTCGCACGGGTGCAATGCTGATATACTAAATACGCTACAGAAAAACTGTGAACGTTGTATATAAAGATATTCTGTAATATATTAATTATTGTTGTAAAATAAATAGGTACAAATGTAAAAAAAAGTAAAAATGTAAAAAAAAGTAAAAATGTTAAAAAATTGTAAAAATGTAAAAAAAAAGTAAAAATGTAAAAAAAAGTGAAAATATTGTGTATAAAAGTTATTCCAAAGATAAGGAAAGGGGAATTGTTTTAAGTACTCCAAAAACGCGTGCGGGCTACGGCCAGTAAATGAATAAATCAAATCTACTGGATTGATTTTATCATTTTTTCAGTGAGTTACATATTTTAAACCCGTGCAAAGCCGGAGCGGGCCGCTATGTTTTTTTATAAACAACGTTCACAGTTTTTCTGTAGCGTATTTAGTATATCAGCATTGCACCCGTGCGAAGCCGGGGCGGGTCGCGAGTTATTTTGATAAATCTCGTAGGATTCAGCCTGCGTTTGCAATGTAAGCGGAAAAAATGTAATTATTTGCGACATCACATTAGAAACCTCAAAAATAACAGTATTTGTCCACTATTTAATGGATGATATTATACATAAAAACCTTCCTCATGAGTTACTCTATATATTAAAAAAAACCGCATCAAAATCCGTTGCGTAGTTTTAAAGATTTAAGCGTTCATAGGGACATACAACATGACACATGACAGAAAAAGCGACTTTGTTTTATACTATGTAGTGATTTAACACTGAAATCCAGAAATAGTTTGGTAGCCTAACTCAATTCAGTATTACAAGCACACTTTGTTCATTTTTGTCAAATTAATATTATAAATTCTGAGTTAGACTCTAAGCAAGTGACTTAGAGTGTAATTATATAACATTTCCATCATAAAGTTTTATAACAAAAAAAGGACACGTAACGTGAATCGCTTACCACCTCCATGGCTCCGGTTGGGGATAAATTAGTGGTTGATTGCAAACAGTGCTGCTCTGTAATGACTTCGAATGTTGCATCCAGTTACATAGCTAGGGTATAGCTATAGGTACACCCGTGAAAAGGTTTAAAATAGAACAAAAAAGCTGAATCCCACCAGAGTCCTTGCTATCATCGCATCGCTTCGTTGCGTTAGCTCAGACCGCTCGGTCGGTCGAAGTTGTAGTAGTTTCATTGCGGTGCTAATTGCCGGCGCATTTGTGCTTTAAATGACGGCAGTTAGGTTGGAAGAATTTGAGACAAGGTTGGAATGTGCTCTAGTTCTTCTTCTTTTTGTGTGTTCGTTAAAGAGGTAGGAAAATGTAAAGAGAACATTTTTCTAATTAAGAAGAGCGTTTTTGTCCTTTTTTTGTGCATAGAATATTTTCAAATATTTTCTTCCTTTTTTTTTATGAAAACTTGTCTATTATAATCAAAACAAGAGAGAATACGAAACCTGTGTTCATAGTGGTTTCCAGAAAACATAAATACAAACATTTGAAGAAGAAACATCATTTTGTGAATGAAATAAAGCAATGTCCTAGTTTTTTTAACCAGCATTACGACCATGAGGAAAAATATTGTAACTCTAAACATTTCTTGTATATTATTTTGCTTACAAAATAATTCTTTGTTTGATGATGTCCTTCCAAATTTTAAAAGAAGTTTATTCTTTATCCTAAATTTCTATAGACAGCAATATTTTATAAATCGCTTTGTCAAATTATTTATGGAATGTTGAAAGAAACCTAGAAAATATAAATTTCCAAATCTTACTTGGAAAGAAAAATCTCAAGGCTGTTATATTTTTGTAACGAATTAAAAAAAAAAACAGAGGCGGATTTGAAACAAATTAGGGACCTACAAAAATATTAAATTCAATTATTTAAGCCATCAAAGGGCACCTTGAATTCTTCTATGCACAAGACCTTTTGTGATATCGTAGGTACGTTTCTAAATGGCTTTTTCGACGTTAGTCCGTTTTAGATTTTTTTCACAAATTTCGTCGTGAGGGTTTGATATATTTTGAAGTGAACGGGCTGGCCCACTAGCCTTTCGAACAATATTCCTTACAGAAGATGAAGAAGAATATTCTTCTTTACGTATAGCCCAAGCGTGGCGATTTTTACCTCGATAGTCGCCTGAGATAAATTCACCATGTAATTGAACACTGACGAATGAGTATTCTCTTGCGCATCTTTATCGGAGTTGCAAGCTTCGTCTTGAACATCACATTGAAGTTTTCAGCCAACAAACCTTCTTCACTTTCACTATCAGAAAAATCATCATTTGGGAAGTTCTCATCATGTTCCATAAGAAAATAAGGTGTACATGACTGTTTCATAAGTTCTTGAGTTAACTTTAAAAAATAACTTTTCTATTTGTGGTGCACTTTTGGAGCAATACCAAAATAACGTTTTAACCATTTTGCGGTTTCAAAAGTATAGGGCTGGAATTCGACATCTGTCAAACTGTTGTTGTTAAATTAATTTTTTTTGTCAGTTGAAAGTCTGACATTTACGAAAATGGATCGCTTAAGTATCGCACAACGCATAAAAATAGTTAAAACCTACATATCGTGCTTTAAGAGCAGATTGTGGTTTACATAATCGTCCAACTACGCAAACAATTGGCAAAATTGTGAAGAAAATTGAAGAGACTCGATTGGTTACAGATATTGTAAGGCATGTGCATCATCGATTCGCTCGTATCACTGAAAATATTGCTGATGTAAGTGCAAGTGTTGCCGAAGACCCGAATATGTTTGGATTCCTTGTCGTTCTCAGGAATTAGGACTGTCTAACGGCACATTATGGCGTATTTTGCATTTGGATATACACCTAAATCGACATAATGCCAAGCTGACACAACAACAGAAGCCAGCTGACCATTCACAATGTTGTAGACACGTCGAATGGGTGCTTGAAGAACAGGTGGTGGAAGGCGATTTTTCGAACAAATTTTTCTTCAGTGACGAAGCACATTTCTCACTCGGTGGGTATGTTAATAAACAAAATTGTCATATTTGGGGTTCATGTGAGAGGTCTTGGGTTCCATCCCTGCCTGTACCACCTAAAGTTTTTTTCACGGGTACTGCTTCTTGCGAGGAATTGTCAAATTCTCCAAGAGTAATTCTTGTCATGAAAAAGTACTTTCTCAAATTAGCCGTTCGGATTCGGCATATAAACTGTAGGTCCCCTCCATCCCTGCAATTACTCGCACACAGGAATGGTTGAGAGTTGTTAGTCAATAGGCCCTGGTTTTCTACGGGCTGTTGCGCCACCTAATTTATTTTTTATTTTTAAAAAGACTTTTTACTTTAAATTTTGTCAGACTTTATTGAAAATTGAAAACTAAAATTTGTTCCCAATTTAAAAACAACTTTGCAATTAAATCGTATTTTGAAAAGTTGCAAAATAAATCTTAGATTGTCTTTATTAAGATCAAGCATTAAAAAGAAAATATTGACAGACAAAATTTGAGAGGCTATTTTTGAACAATTTTGTGCCTAGCAAATGGTGTTACAGAGAAATTCATCAATGAATTCCACACACGATGAACTAATCTGAAGATGGTAGCTTTACTTATTCCGTGCATAGATGCAACACCGTGATATTGTGTTCAATTTCCAGCCCAATGCAGTGTATACAAAAATTATTGCAAGGGATTTAAACACATATCCCTATGGCTTTTTAATTAAAGTTTATTTCCAATTTTAGACAACGAAATTCAATAGTGCTTTTTGTAATTCGTAGTTTTACTGCTCTTTTGTCACTATTATTAAGTTCTGCGTTTTCAAAATATTCTTCAAAATGTTTCAATTTTTATAAATGTATAACAGTTCTTCAAAAGAAACGTCTTTTTTTAAAATGAATCTACGCGTTAACCCTAAAATTCTTTTACAAATTCGTCAAAATTAACAAAATAACCTATACCCATTGTCTTGTTTTTTTTTTTTTTTTTTTTTTATAATTAACAGGCACTCAAGGGCTTATTAACCCTTAACATGTTTAAAGTTTAAACACCGTGCGAGCTTTCGGAAAATATGGAAGGATTAAAGAGGAGATACAGATGCACATTGGTCTTAAAGTTTTGAATATCAAAATGATAGGGAAAAACAGAGTTGGGTAAAGTATTCCACATTCTCGATGTGCGGTTAAAAAAAGAATTCCTATACTATACGTCCGAAATTGAGCTCAAAAAAAAGAGGCTGGGATGCGACCCACACTGATAACTTCCCATCCCATCTGTAGATTTGCCTTGCTTAAAAGTTTGTCTATATGTATCAATTTTTACCAAATTTGCGTACTATTTTTTGTAGATTTTATTTTTTTATGAAAAAATGAACTGTTGGATTTTTATAAAAAAATTACTGAATATTAAAAACAATATTTTCTGTGAAATAAGATAAGTTTGAAAGGAATATTTGTAATTTTTGAAAAACTATTTGAGTCGAAAGTAAATTTTTACCAAGATTTAGTATTGTTTTTTTTTAGGTTTTTATTTTTTGTACAAAAACTATCAATTCGATTTTTTTCAAAGTTTTTCCTAATGTTGAAAACAATATTTCTTATAAGTTAAATGAGTTAAAAGCCATTATCTCAAATTTTTGAAAAGATATTTGAGTCGAAAATCAATTTTTACCACCTTTTATACATTTGTTTTTTAGGTTTTTATTTTTTGAAAAAAAAAAACTGTCAATAAGATTTTTTTTCAAAATTTTACTAAATGTTGAAAGCAATATTTCTTATAAGATAAAATAAGTTTGAAGCCTTAGTCTCAAGTTTTTGAAAAGATATTTGAGTCGAAATTCAATTTTTCCCAACTTTGAGTAATGTTTTTTTTTAGGTTTTTATTTTTTATAAAAAAACTGTCAATTCGATTTTTCTCAAAATTTTATCAGATGTCAAAAACATTATTCTTCGTTGCACAAAATTATTTTAGAGATGAAATCATATTTTGGTCGTAAAATTTTTGAGGTGACAAATTTTTTTTTCAGTTTTTTGATTTATAAAAAAAACCGTTAATTGGATTTTTTCCAAAAATAAACTTGTTTTGTATTGCGTTACAATATATAATATAAAATTTAATTCAAGTTAATTTAGTTCAAATACTTTGCTAAAAGAAAAAACTTTCCAGATTTTAGAAAAGACTTTGCACTTTGCAAATTTGAGCTTGGTGAAACGTTTCAACCATTTTCTCTTTGGAAATTTGCAAAGCGAAAAGTGTTTGGTGAAACGTCAAAAACTTAATTTTGTGAGCCGCAAAATTTAATTGAAGTCGCTAGCAATATTGGTTTAAAATATATTTTGGGGTCAACAAAATTTTTCTATTTTTAAATTAATTTAGTAAAAAAAAAAATACACCCACTCAATTCCTTTCTCCATCGTTTGATGTTATTATCTGTAAAACAGAATTTCTTTGAAGTTGCTATGTATCTCTGCTGATTTTTGAGATATGGCCGATGAAAAAAGGTATTCCAAGCGGACATATGAAATCCAAACGAACGTACACGCACATTCAAAAAAATCTATCTTAAACAGTCGAGAAATGTCAACATTTTCAATTTGACTTCCTTCGGGAATTTAAAAATTCACATACGCCACAGTGAACCCCTGTGAATTGTCAGTTTTCTTTGTTTGAGAAAAATAAAAATAATCCGTTAAAGCTTAAAGCACCTTTCTACACAAATAAAGAAATTAATTTTCAAAATCTATTCATATTCCCTTTTTTCTTTAAATTGCATCCATTTACCATTCTTTAGTTTGAGTTAAAGGCCTACGACATTTTGATTCAACCTCTTCCTTCTCCATGTCTCTATGTCTGGCATCAGATCTATTTCTGTTTTGTTTCCTATGCCAATAATGATTTTCCGATTATGTTTTCCTGGCAATTTGCATCCACTTTGAATTTATTTTCGCAGGAATATTTCATTTCATTTTGTTCTTTTCACAAAAACCAAGAAAAGAAAAATTCGTCTTCTTCAAAGAATTCTAAAAGAATGAAGTTCTCCTCAATAATAATAATAATATCCTTGCAGAAAATTTAAAAACCGTTTTTCTTTTAAATGTGTATGTTCTGTATGTGTATGGATGTGTGTAAGGTGTATTGCTGGCATTGGCATCAGAAAATAAAAAGAAATATAATCCTATGTTGATTTGGAAAATAATTTTCCGCATAATGTGACGGCATTTTTCATATCCTTAAAGTGAATGTATACGAGTAGACGTAAATTTTAAGGGTTTTATGCTGTGTGCTGCATAATGGAGGCAACATAAAGTTGATGTGAGGGTGATGTGAATGATGACTATTTTTTGTTTAAAGTGCTATCAAGAACTTCTTTTGATTTTTTATCCTTAGGCATTTTTTAATCGTAGGCTCAGGCATATTGCAGTTGTTGTTTTTTTTTCAATTTTTTGTATGCATGAATTGTGGGTTCAAAAGGACACGACTTTAAATAATAATTAAATTGTTTGAGGTTAGGGTTGGCATAAATAATTGAGGTTTAAGTGAGGTGAATTAATTGTATTTTGATGCCACCTCTCAGTTGATGATGATGATGGTGATTATAATTTATGGTTGAAATATTTTACGTTTATTTAATTAAAAATGTCTGTCAATTTCAATTGATTTATAAGTAGGTTTATGGAAAAAAATTCAATATCAAGCTTTAAAAAACGTACCTGAAAAATTAAAGAACTAAATTTTTAAGAAAAGGACAAAAACTTTTATTAACAATCAATTACTTTCTGTTTATCGCAACATCAACACCATTTTAGAGAAAGGAGAATGAGCATTTAACGCATTCTACAATTGTGTATAGTGTGGCTAAAGAAATTAAGGACTAAGGGTAACTGCTGATCATTGCTATAAGTACGGGTATTACGGTTGCATTGTTTGGAGGGTGGAATGCAACTGAATATTTCACTAAAACAATCCGTCAATGCTATTCCACACTAGACAATATCTTCATCCTGACAAGTACTGCCCGATCACATCGAGAAAACGGGAAAAAATTACATGCCTTCTTTGAAGACTTCAAAGTAGCTTTCGACACCATCGATAGAAAAGCCTCATGAAACAGGGGTAAAACAAGGCTGCCTCCTCAGTCCACTCCTTTTTTTCCTCTCCTTGGAGGAGCTAAGCGGAAACTAAAATCAAAGTTCTGATGTACTCGGACCTAGTTATGTTGGCTCACGATACGAATATGATGCAACTGATGACCAACAAACTCCAAACATATTATGACTATCATTATTATGAACTTAAAGATAAACACCAGTAAATCAAAAATCTTGATTTTCCGAAACGGAATTGGACGGCTTGCAAGAAATGATAAATGGCACTGGAGAAGAATTGGAAAAGATTAAACGATATAAGTATTTGGGCGTCCCGTTAACCTCCCAAATTTCCTTTTAGTCTCACTTGGAAGAAAAGCTGAAAGAGGCAAAAAAAAGCAATTAACAGCACCTGTAGTTAAATTTTCAAAAAAGAACATATTGTGCCAAGTGCTAAATAAAGAACATTTGAAGCAGTGGTTCGTGAAATTTTGTGCTATGTGGCACAAGTGTCGGGAATCTGGTAATTCTTAAATGTTTGAAAATCCCAAATATAAAACGCTAAACTATGTGCTATACCACACGGAGTCCAGATTACAAACATCTTGACTATATAAAGAAGGTGATGAACCAACCAGAAGATGGGCTTGCATTTAAAATTGCTTCGCATCTAAAAAACTGCAACAAACAATACTTACTTACTTACTTAAGGTGGCGCTACAGTCCTGTGTGAACTAGGGCCTCACCCAACAAACTTCTCCATCTAGCTCGGTCCCTAGCTAGATGTCTCCAGTTTCGCGCTCCGAGTTGGGTGAGGTCACCTTCCACTTGTGCGCGCCACCTGATTCGCGGTCTTCCTCTACTGCGCTGTCCTGTAGGTGTGGATTCGAAGACTTTCCGGGCCGGAGCAGTGGTTTCCATGCGCTCTACGTGACCCAGCCATCTTAGTCGTTGGACTTTTACCCTTCTGGCTAAGTCTACGTCGCTGTACAGCCCGTACAGTTCGTCGTTCCATCTTCTCCTCCACTCCCCTTCGATGCATACGGGACCATAGATCACACGAATAATCTTTCTCTCGAAACGACCCAAGGTGCTTTCATCCGCTTTTGTCATAGTCCATGCTTCTGCACCGTATAGCAGGACGGGGATGATAAGGGTCTTATATAGCGACATTTTGGTCCTTCGAGAGAGTATTTTTCCACTCAATTGCTTTCTTAACCCAAAGAAACAGCGGTAAGCAAGAGTTATTCTTCGTTTGATCTCAGCGCTGGTGTTGTTTTCTGCGTTTATCGCGGAGCCTAGGTAGACGAAGTCCTTGACTACCTCAAAGTTACGTCTGTCGATGGTGACGTTTTGACCAAGACGTCGGTGTTGTAGGTCCTTTCTTGATGACAGCATGTACTTTGTTTTGCCCTCATTAACCGTTAAACCCATTTTTGCCGCCTCTGCCTCAATACTCACAAAAGCCCCATTGACATCACGCTGAGTTCTTCCGATTATGTCAATGTCATCAGCATATGCAAGTAATTGGACAGACTTTTGAAAGATAGTGCCTCTAGTGTTGACGTGTGAGCTTTGCACTATTCTTTCAAGTACGATGTTAAAAAAATCACATGACAGCGCATCACCTTGTCTAAAACCTTTTTTGACATCGAAAGGTTCTGTTAAGTTGTTTCCAACCTTTATGAAGCAGCGTGAATTATCCATGGTCATCCTGCACAAACGGACGAGTTTGGCAGAGATGCCAAAACTAGACATGGCTCTATACAGTTCGTCCCTGTAGATACTGTCATATGCGGCCTTGAAATCGATGAAAAGATGGTGGGTGTCGATTTGGTGTTCTTGCGGGTTTTTTCCAGGATCTGCCGTAATGTGAATATTTGATCGACTGTGGACTTTCCTGGTCAAATCGGGCAAACAATACTGAGGTTCCATTCATCGGGCATGCTTTCTTCCGACCAAATCTTACAGATAAGTTGGTGCATGCTCCTAACCAACTCATCTCCAGCTGCTTTAAAGAGCTCGGCATTCAGGCCATCCGCTCCAGCGGCTTTGTTAGACTTCAGCTTAGATATAGCAATCTTTA
Organism: Eupeodes luniger; assembly: GCA_951509635.1. Lineage (NCBI taxonomy): Eukaryota > Metazoa > Arthropoda > Insecta > Diptera > Syrphidae > Eupeodes > Eupeodes luniger. Next base: position 119,881,853 of record OX608073.1, on the reverse strand, counting down.
CTTCGTCTAAGTCGGGAGGACGGGATTGTTGGCTTTCGTCGTCTATATTGAATGGATCAAACAATACTTCCATGAATAGTCTAGTCTCTGCAGAGAGTACAATGTTAGTCAATTAGCTAATAGACAGTGGCCAATACATGAACTTTTTGAAAAAGTCGAGTCCGCCCAATTTAGAAGCTTCCACGACCAAATCCAAGATAGCCAAAGGAAATTGACGTACAAGCATCTACAACATGACCTGAGAACTAAGAATTACTTCCATGATGATCTGAGTGTAGATATGATATCAACAATTTGTAAGACCAGAGGTAAATTCTTGCCTTTAAGCTACAAACCATACGAAACACAAATGAAAACTCTCTTTTTCGGATGACGGCATAAGGCCACTACTATACATTAAATTTTTTGATACAAAATATTGCTTGAACATTGCTAAACTCCATACAACCGAATCATTTTAATGAGTCTGGATTTTGGGTACTAGAATTTTGAAATGGAATAAAATAAAGATAATGTTTTTAAATTGTCAATTGTTGTGTATGGCCAATTTTCAATGACCTTTTCCAATGTTTGTGAATCTATGAGCTGCGAGTGTTTTCCTCAAACTTAAATGCCAACCGATTGGGTTTATCGGAATAAATTAGCGACTTCAAATTTTCCCACATAAAATAGTCAAGTGGCGTTAAATGGCTTGATCTTGGAGGCCATTTCAAAAGTCCTTAACGTGAAACAATACTATGGATTGTTCAAACGTCAGTCTATTTATGTTGAAATGTCAAACCAAACTAAAAATAAATCATTGGACATCTGATATAGCTGACTTTTTGGGGTATGATTTGAGTGTTTTGAAGAACCGTTTTGAAAAATTCCCTGTTTACAAATGCAGCCCCTGAAATTCGAAAAATTTTAATACCATCTGCATTGGTTAGTGATTCAGAATTATTTAAAACAGAAGGCAAATCAATAAAAGACAAAAGAAATAGCACTGGTCCAAGGCGACTCCCTTGAGGCACACCCGAATTGATTTTAATATCTCTAATATCTATCTTTAAGATATGATGAAATTCACATAACGAAACGGTGATTAAGTCCAATATTACTTAATTTAATTTAATTTTTTATATAAAATAATTTCATAACTTAGTTTGTCAAATGCCTTGCTGGTTTTCTGTAAATATGCAATCATTTTGAGGGTGTTTTTCGAATACCCCCAAGCAAAAAAGTAGAGATTTGTAATAAATAAGTAACTGTAGATTTTCACATATAAAATAAGAAATTATATCACATACAAGGGATTTAAACAATTTGGGAATAGCAGACAATTTCGCTATTGGGCGATCTAAACAGTCCTTCAGATGCGTCTTACAAAGTGGATTATTTCAAATAGCTCAATTAACTAAGTTTCAAACAGGCTTTTAGATGTCGCTATTCAACTACAAGCAAAATTTTTAAAGTGCAGCAGAAAGCTTGATTTTCCTTCAATTCCATTTTCTTTAGAATGTCACTGAAATTTGGAAGTGCACTGGAAATCGTTAACAGAAGTACGCTGGCTGCAGTGTGAAATGGAATTGATCTTTTAGATTAGTTTGCAACGACTTCAGGAGTAAGACAGGGGTTTACTCTGAGTCCTAGTTTCTTTGAAATCTTTTTAGATGACCTGATAGATTACCTTCCTGGTGGAGTTTTTTTGCGGGTATTCAAATTAAAACACTACTCCTTGCTGATGATGTTGTTATGTTCGCTTTCTCGCTAGAAACACTTTAACGTATGATAAATGATATGTATGAATACTGTTAGATAATTAGTCATTATTTAGGACAATTTATATCTGAATTTCTCATAGACTTCCAGAAAATATCTACTCTAGCGGTTTAAATAGTTTTCAACTAATTTCTATGATTGCCAAGCTTGAAAGTGAAAAGCTGAATTTAAATTGTATTTCGCAAGGACCGGATCTACTGTTAGAATGTAGTCTACACAACTTTAGAGAACGGGAAGGTGTAATTCACTTTGTCGCAAAGTACCCAGTATTAAGAGAAGAAGATATTAGATGAGTAAATCCTTGTCTTAGTATTATTTTTCAGTTGGCGTTTATATTAAAATTTTCAAATGTCTTTTAAAAAAAAACTAAATATAGTATCCGCTTAATTTTGTTCAACGGCTTTTGAAGTCATTTATTTCCTTTTGCGATAAGCCATTTTTGAAATATTTTAGCCTTACAGCAATGCCCATATTTTTGTTTGAATAATCTTTGTTGTAATATTTTATATACTCGTATGAATGTAAATCCTCCTGATAAGCAGAATATTAAAGGCAATTCACGTTACGCAAGCATATGACAAACCGATTGAAAAAGAAAACATTTTTCTTATCAAGGTTCATACCTACCTGTGTAGTTTTTCCCAAAAACATCAATATTTATATTGAATATCGTCCAAAAGTCATTCTTGCACGTTTTCCTTTACTTATGTCTTTCCTACACAATTTTTTGGCCGTTTATTAAAGAAAAAAGAAGACTTTGAACACAATGTCGAACAACAACAAAACAACAAGAGCCTTGCTTTCTAACCTATATCATCTGTATAACCTTTTCGACAGCCTTACACGTAAAATCTTTTAATTCCAACAACATAACGAACAAGATAAAAAAAAACGCCTAAGCCCAACAAGTTCCTTTCTTCGAACACACACAACATATTCAAAATTTTGACACACATTTATTCTCCATTTTTATTGTCACTCTCAGCATATATTTTCAACACTGACATTTACTGTTGCGTTTTTCCTGTTTCCTGCTAATATGCTAATATCCTTTTTTGGTCCCTTTTTCTTGGTCCTTTTTTTTCTTTCTTAACACCACCGCCCACCCTCCATCGATGTCTACCTAACCTACAGATCGACCTCCTTTTTTTCACATGTTGCCTCTCTTTTTTGTCGAATGAAATTCATGAAGTTATAATTTGAACAAAATTATTGGCTTCAGCTGCCTAACGGTAAAAATAAGACAACACCAAAAGAAACCGTTATAACCCCTAAGGCAATAAAGTCACTCGTACGTAAACGTAAGCGCCGCCACCGTGCGTCGAAGACTGCAAAAAAAAAATAAGGATATCGAAATAACATTTTGGGTCCCGTCCCGCCACAAATTCAGACTCGGTTCGGGTTCGAGAAAATATTCTTTAAAGCTTAAATGACCCTTTTTGAGCGAGATATTATTATATGTGTATAACGGTACTTTTTTGTATATTGTATGATAAAAAGAAACGAAATTTAAATATAATGACTACGAAGGTTAGGCGGCAATTTTTTACGCCTTTTGAATGAAAAGGTAAGCATTTTAGGTTATGACACCCTAAGGCGCGTCGTCGTTCGTCGCTCGCCGTCTTGGAGAGGAGTGCTGTGTGTTGGAAAGTCCTTGACTCAGTGTGTTTATTGATTTTCTTTTTCCCTTTATATTCCTGCCATACTTCCGCTATGCATAGAGGTCTTGCAGAATATCAGAAAGATAAAGGAAAAAAATCCGTTGAAGAGATTAAACCTCAGGGACTTGAAAGCTAATATTAATAAGAGGGTTAACAATATTTTAGCACTGGATAGATGAGAGAAGGGGGTGATGGGTGAATATGAAAAGGGAGAGGATTTTGTATAAATCTCTGATGAGAATTATTTGTGCTAATTTGAATTGCTCCTGTGGGAAGATATAATGCTAAAACAGGGGAGAATTTCCAAAATATGGAAGCATAAAAAAGGTGGAATGTGCCTTATTGAAAATTATTGGGTGTACCTTGAACAGGGGGTAACCTACAAATATAACGCATCAACTATCGTGTCAAGTTATTTTACCAAAATTTATTGACATTAGAGTTAAAAGGAGAATTATATGCAGTTAATTCACCGCATCTGTTAGTTTAGGTTAGGTTAAAGTGGCTGCGGATTCAGAATCCACACACTTAGGCCAAAAGAAAATTCCCATTGTGATACCACATGAATCTAGAGAATTACTTCTTACTATTCGAACCATTTTGAGCTTTTTATAAAGCGAAGAAGATGTTTGATATCCTCCCTAGCCAGTTCACTGGGATTATCAAAAGAGTAGTCTCCCAGATGAAGTTTGCGTCTTAGTGAAAGAGCAGGGCAAGCGCAGAGAAGGTGAGAGATTGTTTCCTCTTATCCTCGTCCATACAGCTCATGCAGAAGTCATTTGAGGCTACACCAAGTCGTATTGCGTGTCTGCCTATAAGGCAGTGCCCCGTAAGGACACCTATTAGGGAGCTAATATGAAGTCTGCTTTAAGATAACAATAGTCTTTAGAGTGCTTTAGGTCCAGTGAAGGCCATACGACTTTTTTGGCTGCGCATGTGCCACCAAATTGTGCCACCTAGAGTTTGTTATCGCAAAAGCTGTTTCTTTTAGCATAAGTTTACATATAGCTATCGGTAAACCTATCTTCTCCCTGTCAGCCTTTCAGGTGAAATAGGTATGACGGTTCCATTTTTAGCGAATTCATTGGCTCTACAATTTCCTGTGATGTATCTGTGGCCCGGCACCCAACAAAGGTGAATGTTAAATTGCTGCGCCATCTCCATAAAAGACGATCGACAATCGAGGGCCGTTTGAGATTTGGTTGAGACACCGTCAAGAGATTTGATAGCAGCCTGACTGTCGGAGAAGATGCGGATATCAGAAGTTGATATCACGTTTTCTCTTAGCCAGGAGAGAACCTCTTTGATCGCTAAAATTTCCGCTTGGAAGACGCTACAATGATTAGGGAGGCGGAATGAGATGCTTAGATTAAGCTTTTCTGAGTACACACCACTACCAACTCCCTCATTTGTCTTTGATCCATCTGTAGTCTTCTTTGTTTTTGGTTACTTGAACTTAAGTTAAAAGTCGTTTTTAAAAAAAAGACTGTTTTTACTGTTAAATATATTATTTTATTACCAAGAATTTTTTAATGAATTAGTTTGGAAATTTGAATGTTGCTACGCACTTTTGCGCGTTCTAAAACGCTCTATATGTACCCACAACAAGATATATCGGACTTGACAACTTCGTATTGAATTTGTGAACGCACCCGTTCACTAATCATCTAACAGTCATTGTCAGTTTATTTTATAAACTATTACATTTTCTACCGAAATGTCTTCATTTTCAGTGACGAAACTCATTTTTGGCTCAAAGAGTCCGCCAATAATCAAACAACGTTTTCTTCACGAATTGATGAAGCATATTGGTGGAGTTATTGGACCATATTTTTTCGTCGAAAATAACTATTGTCACGTTCCTGTGAAAAGTAAGTGTTATAGTCCTTATTTTTCAGTCGAAATATGCTGTCTTGAACGACATTTGGTTTCAACAGAATTATGCAACAAGCCACACAGCACACCTTACAAGCGTTTTATTAAAGAGTAAGTTTGAAGAGTGTGATCTCAAGGAATTGGGCCAGGCGATTGGCCGCCTCGTTGTTGGTGCGATTTAACGCATCTGCTCTATTTTCTTTGGGGCTACTGCAAACGCTGAAAACGTGCTCGCAGTGGCCATATTAAGTCATTTTCCATAACTTCACGGATTCTATCTTTAGGGCCTTGATTCAATTATGAATCATTTTCATAAACATTATTTTTAAGTGGTTTTAAACCACAAAATATCGGCAGCCAATATTTAATCAAACTTTTGTTACAAATTAGAGATTGTTTGTTTGGCACGTAACGCCATCTTGTATTGAACACATAGTTATTACAATTTCGCTCAGTATAGTAATCCATATATAAGGTCGAAATGCACAAAACGTTGTGGATAGGGAATCGAGAGCGGGTCGCAATGCTGTATTTTAAAATACTGTATGGTCAAAATTCTGTATTATACTGGAAGTTTTGGCAGATCAATTAGTTTTGTACAATTGTTGATTATGATAGGAACAATTATGTAAAAATATTGGAGAGATATAAAACAATTAAGAAGAAGCTGTCATTTATCTTGTTTCAGTTTTTATTAAATCAAAGACTTATGAATTATCATAGGAACATACCTACATATGTTATTGTTCAAGAGAAGTATATTAGAACATCATGCTAATAAATAATTATTTTGGTTTTTTTTTAAAAGAAGTATTCTCTTGTCAAAATTCTGTATTCTGTATTTCAAAATGCAGTTAATAGGCTAAAAATAAAATTCGTTTTGATAATGCAAAAAAGTGCGCACTTTTTTAACATTATGAAGACGATTTTTATTTTTCAGCCTTATTCACAGTACTTTGAAATACAGAATTTTGTATTACAGAATTTCAAGATACAGTATTTTGATCATACAGTATTTTGTACATACCGTATTTAGAAATACAGTACTTTGACCCTAACCCTAGGGAATCTATTCATATTATGTGGTGCTACAGTCCGGGTGGACCTGGACCTCAACCAACATGCGTATCCAGCCAGCTCGGTCCCTAGCTTGCTGTCTCCAGTTTCGCACGCCAAGTTGGTTGAGGTCTTCACCCACCTGCGTGCACCACCTAAGTGGTCCCTCCCTCCCTCGGGATTAGATTCGAAGACCTTCCGAGCTGGATCGTTGATGTCCATTCGCTCTGCGTGACCCAGCCATTTAAGTTGTTGGACTTTAATTCTGTTAACTAGGTCAGTGCCGCTGTATAATCCGTACAGTTCATCGTTGTTAATTGTCTTCTACTCTCCATCTATACAGGTGGGACCAAAAATCACCCGAACAATTTTTCTTTCGAAACATCTTAAGATGCTCTTATATTTCTTTGACTGGATCCAGGCCTCAGCGCCATAAAAGATAAGAGTGTCTTTTAGATGATGATTTTAGATGCTCGAGAGAGGACTTTATTACTCAATTGCCTTCTAAGTCCAAAGAAGCAGCGATTTGCAAGAGTTATTCTTTGTTTGATTTCAGCGCTGGTGTCGTTGTCTGTGTTAATAGCGGTGTCTAGGTAGACAAAGTCCTTAACTACCTCAAAGTTTTGTCCAAGACGTCGTTGTTCAATCTCCTTTTTCGCAATGCTCAAAAACGCTCCACTGACATCACGCTTTGATCTTCCAATTATGTCAATATCATCTGCGTATCCGAGTAGTTGGATGGACCTTTGGAAGATTGTGCCTCTAGTGTTGACGGTTGAGTTTTGCACAATTCTTTCCAGAACGTTGTTGAAGAAGTCGCATGACAGTACATGACCTTGTCTAAAACATTTTTTGACATCGAAAGGTTCTTCTAAGTTGTTTCCAACCTTTATGGAGCAGCGTGAATTCTCCATGGTCATCCTGCACAAACGTACGAGTTTGGCAGGGATGCCAAAACTAGACATGGCTCTATACAGCTCGCCCTGTAGATGCTGTCATACGCGGCTTTTAAATCGATAAAAAGATGGTGGTTATCGATTTGAAGCTCCTGGGTATTTTTTCCAAGATCTTCCATGATGTGAATATTTGGTCAATGGTGGACTTTCCTGATCTGAGGCCACACTGATAAGAACCTATCAGATTGTTGACGAACGGCTTCAGACGTTCACATAATACGGCAGACTGATGCCTCTGCAGTTGGAGCAATTTAGAGGGTCTCCTTTCATATGTATTGGGCACACTATGCTGAGATTCCACTCATCGGCCATGCCTTCTTCCTACCATAATTTTCAGATGAGTTGGTGCATGCTCCCTACCAAGTCATCGCCTGCTGCTTTGAATAGTTTGGCAGCGATGCCGTCAGCTCCAGCAGCTTTGTTTGACTTCAGTTTAAATATAGCTATCTTCACTGCGTCGAGGTCGGGTAGGCGGAACTGTTGATGTGCGTCGCCGAGGTTGAGTGGTCCTTTCTCCCTTACAGTGGGATTCGGTTCGTTATCGCCGTTATAAATTTGGAGAAGTGGTCTTTCCATATTCTCAACATAGACTGCGGTTCTACTACGATGTTCCCCTGATCATCCTTACAGGCTTCGGTTCGTGGCTGGTACCCTTGGGAGGTTTTTTTTTTTAATTTTGGTAAAATTTACGAACCTCATTCCTGTTGTGACATCACTCTTTGTCCTCGATAGCGCGCTTCTCATGCTCCCTATTTTCCATCTAAGAAGCTAGTGTTCCGCTCTCCTCTTTTGCTCGTAGAGCTAGCGAGCAGCTCTGGTTCTTCCGGAGCAGCGCCGTTTTGTATGCCTGTTGCTTAGCTGCGTGCGCTTGCCGACATTCGTCGTCAAACCAGGGGTTTTGCTGTGGTGGCCGTGTAAAAACTAGCACTTCAGAGGCGGCATCTCTGATAACTGCAAGACAATGTTGCTACTGGTTTTCAATGCTTAATGCCTACATAGGACTTCTTAAGAGGTTACTAGAGACTCGATCGGAAAAGGACATGGCAGTCTCTTGCGATTGTAGCCGTCTAAAGTTGAAACTTCTCACAATACTTCCTTTTTTTGGGCTTGGATCGGGATATCCGTAGCCGTACCTTGGCTACAACGAGGTTGTGGTCCGAGTCAATGTTGGCCCCTCGAAATATTCGGACATCCTGTATAATGGAGAAGTGTCGTGCGTCGATCGCAATGTGGTCAATCTGGTTGACAGTTGATTGATCAGGAGATTTCCATGTCCCCTTGTGGATATTAAGATGTGTGAACTGCGTACTAGCTACCAGAACGTCTCGCCCCGCAGCGAAATTGATCAGCCTGAATCCGTTGCCGGAGGTAGTGTCATGCAGACTGTATCTCCCGATTGTGCCACCAAAGATGTCTTCTCTTCCTAGCTTGGCGTTAAAATCTTTTAAGACAATTTTAATGTAATAGCCAGTCTTCATCTTTTTCCTCTGTTGGGGTATGCGCGCATATTAGGCTTATGTTGGCGAAATTAGCCTTGATGCGAATGTCGTGATGCGCTCGCTCACACTGTTGAAACTCAATACTTTTTGCCTGAGTCTAGTTCCAATAACAAATCCACACCCAAATAGACGTTGTCTTTGTTCTCGGTAGCAGTCGCCGTAGTATATATCGCAGTCTTTTAGTTTGCATTTGCCCGGTCCATCCCATCGCTGTTCTTCGATGGCGGTAATATCTGCCTTGCAGCAGTTTAGGCCTTCCGTTAATTATTCGGCTGCACGTGGTCTGTTAAGGGACCTAACATTCCACGTACAGATCCGGAGTTCTTTCTCCTTATTTCGTTTGCATGGGTTGTCAACAGTAAATCCGTCCGTATCCGAGGCTGGTTGGTGCTTCGCAACTAAGGTATTTTTACATGGTCAGGAAGTCACCCCAACGCACGGCACAACCTGGAGGGCCAGATCCTTAGTGTAATTCCAAGGACGGGAAGCCAGATAAACCGCTCCTTATAATACGCCTGGGCTTCGAATATGTCGTAGAAGCCTTATAAGGTGTTCGCTAAGTTGTTCAACCTTACTGGAACTGTAGACGCCACCGTTGATTCCATCTCGAGAATTCGTCCGCTGCCGTCTGGATAAGGGTAGGTGCCTTAGTGGAAACACATCTCCCCCCCCTCTCTCGTTTGCTACCCCCAACAACTTTCCACTGGGGTTAGAACCCAATTTCCAGTTGAGGTACTAGGCACCCGATAGACAGAGGTGGGTTTTGAGAAAAACCTGTGGACGCTTGTGTCCTCTTGAATGCACATTGCACATGTCTACCATTTGCATATCTTTTTTCTTATTACGTCAATGATAAAATTCATGTAGTTTAAATATTTGAAAGTATCCTTCTTTATTCTTCACACATTTAATGAATATCCAACTTTTGAAATGATGGAAAGATTGATCTGTTCAAATGTCGATGCTAGTGGGAAAATGAAACATTTGTTCTGATAAGTATCTTAGTTAACTGAAATTAATGTTCGATCTTAAATACTCTTTTCTTGGTCCAAAAATTAATAAACAATTAAGAGTTGAACATAATCTGCTATATCATTCAAGTTTCACTTTCAAAAAAGATACATTTTTTACAACCAACATTATCTGCCTTGTTTTGATATACAAACAGAAGGATACCTTGTTAACAAGACGTATGTAGTTAATGAGTGTTACTTATCCCTATTTCTTATACAGTTTACTGATGTAGTGAACAACATTATTTTCTCTGTAAAATAGTACTCCGTTCCAAAACGCCTAACAAATGTATAGAATTCTATTACAGAATTGCTATATAATAATAAACGTTAACATTGCTTTTTTAATGTTCCAATCTTTCATTATGAGCAAAAATGTAAGATGATTTCAAGGTTTTGAGCTTAAACAAAACAACCCCAAAGAAATCCCACGCACATATTATTTTTTGAGAATAACACGATAAATTGTTGAAATGTTTTAAAAACATACATAATTTATTTTCTAAATAAAGATTAGAAAACTTTACGACAAAAAAAGCTTTCTCCATTCAAAAATATTCCATTAAAGAATAAGAATCGCAAATCCCTAAAAACTGTGACTAAGATAAAATTTCACATTTAAATATGAACATAAATAATTTTTTTTTAAAAAAGGTTTTCCACCTGCATTCAAAATCACTATGTGTGCATTTATTTCCAATTCAAAAAGCATCTTTTAGTTCTTCCTCGACACATAATAATTCAAATATTAAAACCTCAAAATGGCCCAAAGTTAAAGCCACATCTTCGTATTCATTTTAAATGGCTTTATACTTTTTTGTCGAAGTGGTGATGGGGGGTGGGTGGCAAGAGAAAGAAATCCATTCAGTTTATATAAAATGCATTCGAGGTCACCCAACCTTCGACGAAGCCGTTTTTCTTTTATATAAATCCTTTAAGGATATGATATACTTTTACTTGATTCAAAAATAGTTAAAAGAGCCATTGAAAATGATTTACACGATTTTTTTATGCTTTTCATTAAGATCTTTCAACCTGAAGGAATACAGTTTTTAAGGATACTAAAAAGTTTGAAGGGAAAACTTATTTTGATTTTCTACCTTTTTTTTTTTGTTACTTCAAGGACTTTACCTGAGAAACTTTCTCTAATTTAAAAATGAAGGCAAAAGAAGAGAATATTCTATACGATTTGATAATCTCGTCCTTGTTGAGACTATCAAGTCCTTCAGGCATTTTTTTTGTATACAAATTTTCTTTCTAGAAAACTACCTAACTACCTACGCTTACATCCTTTCACCTTAAAGAGGAAAAATGTTTGGTAATTATGTATTTCCTTGCGTGACTGTTGAAAATTTCCTAAGTTTAAGGCTCTAACAATTCGTTGATAAGTCCGATGATGGCGTGCAAAAGTCAAAGAAATAAGGACCTAACTATTCACTATACTGGACAAAAATATAGTAGAGTGGTGGTGTTTTTGTGTATGTCCTTTTTAAGAACAATAATAAAAGGATATTGCTGGATTGCATGTGGGCGGAAGTGATATTGATTTTCTTGGCGCCTTGTTTATAGAGTTATTTTTGGCTCCTGCTATATTCCGGGCTAGACGACTGAGGTCGTAAATTTTTAACAACCCAATTCCAACATACTTGGGCGAGATGTTTGCTAGAGATGCACAAACAAGACGGGTGGTTGGAAAATTGCTTTTTCTTATATAGGTACGCTACACATTTAGATATTTTTGGTCCGTATCTTTTGTTTTATCTGATGTGATTGTGTGGTTCATTTTTAAAATTAAATTTATAGAAATGAACAATGCTAGTTAAAGGATTTGACTTTAAATAACAGTTTGAGTCGAAGAAGATTAAAATTAAGGAAGAAAATGTTTTGGTTAAGAGCGACAAAATTGTTTGATTACTCTGAGTTTAAAGATGTTTTCTAAACTTACAGTTTTGTTTTGACATAATTGATTTCTTATTTTTTATAAAATACTAGCTGACCCAACACACGTTGTTTTGTCATATAAATAATTTCTAGAGAATATTTTGCTAGAAATAAATAACTTATTGTAAGTGTGTATGGATGTGGTATATAAGTGGGAGAGATATAGAGCACTGTAAACGGTGACAAAATATTGAACATCGTCGAATTCAAAACCAATGTGCACCGATACCTCCTTTCAGCCCCTCTCTCCTTTTCCTAGTGCTCACACTGTGTCTACATAATAAGGGTAGTATTATTTCCTTGAGTGTGCGCTTATTATAAAATAGAGCGCTCGATGAAGCTTGGTACATGACAAAAGAAAAGAAAAGCTCCTTGGGTTCTTCTAAAGCTCTTCGGAACGACGAATGGAAACCAACGCTACGGCCCAAAAAGTCTTCGGATCCACCATCACAGAAAGTAAACTGTGAGTGACAAAAAGCATAACCATGTTATGAAGAAATATATTCATATAATTTTCAAAGTTGTTAATCCTTCAAGAAACCACAGCACGATGCTGTGTCGATCACGATTTCAAAATGGTCCTACTCTTTTACATAGGACATCAAATTATGTAACGTGATCTCCAATGCAGATCTCTTTGGTTTGAGAAATAAATTGTGTTTTTGGATCATTCCAATTAAAACAAGAAATAATGAAAATGTTTTGAGGAACAAAACATCATTTCCTTAAGATGGAAAAATAAAATAAACAAAATTCATTCAGTCCCTTTTCTAAAAATTAGTTTTCTCAAAAATTGCACGCCTGATTTTCGAGGTGTTGACCCCATAATCCAGTCAACCGAGTTATAGAGTTTCTATCTTTTTATCGTGTCTATCTAATCTAAGGAGGTCTAAATGGTAGCTTAACTCAAAACATTGACAAATTACCTTCAAAATGTCAACGTCATTCCTGTCCTACAAACACATAAACCTAACTTACCCTCTATAGTTCTGATAGTCCTTTGTGAATTATTTGGTGATGCAAGGCCTTTACAGAACAGAAAAATCCTTACCTAAGACTTTTATTGTTTTTAATTTACCTTAATAAGCTTAAACAAAGAAAGAAGACAAAAAAGTCCCAACTTCTCATTACTCCTAACGCACGAAGGCTATTTCTATTTAACCATCATCAACCAAAGTCCTTCTCACTATAGCCAATAGAAAGAAAGAAAAGGACGTCTTTTTCTTTTAAATTGACACCATTTTTATTTTCTAATTTACACTTCTGTATGCAATAAAATTTCAAAAAGTAACAAAAGCTTTCTTACCATTTATCTTTTTAAATATATCAAAACAAAAAAAAACTGTTATAACCCCCATTTTTCGTTCCATCCCAATTTTGATACCAAAAGCCTTTTACAAAAATTAAACCACACCAACACCAAAAAACAGAAACCTCAAAAAATACAAAAAGAGTTCCGCGTTAAGCTATTTGCATTTAGATGAACATCCCAACTTATTCCTTTTCTCTCTTACTCTTCATGTTCATAAACCAAAACTCATCTCCATACTTCAAGATATTTTGGTCCTTTTTGGGGCGCGAAATGTCATCCTTTTTTGCATAAATTATTATCTCAATTCGGCGGCAACCATCGCCAACAACCAACGTAAAGCTTTTCTGATGGTTGATGATGACGACGACGACGAAGACGACGATGGCGATGGCGATGCTGATGGTTGGTGGTTTGAGGATTCCAATTTTGACATTTTGTCGCACAAATTGCAAATTTAGGTAGCAGTAGGTTGGAGCGCGATGGGGGGGGGGTATGTTTTGGTGAAGTGCGATGTGGTTTAGTTATCCCTCGCGGGTTGTAGCTCATTAAGAAGCTTCGATTTATTTTGAGTCTTTTTTTGTTGTGTTGTCTTTCATTCTGATTTTTTGACTTTTCCGCCGCGCTGCCTAATATTCATTATAATACTCTTCAGCTCACATTAATCCTTTTGATCCTTGCTGATGTCGGTTGTGTGGTTTTTGATTTGGCAGTGTAATTTGAATTTAAATCAGAAACAAGGATATACATTATATGTGTGTAAGTAAGGTAGGCCGGTTTAAGCCTTATTATAGCCACGACCAACAACGACACTAACAGGATATAACGATAATCATTTTTCGTCCTGATAAACTAATAAATTTAATCCCCCTTCCTTGTGGTGGAGTGTTTTGTGTAACGTGACGCGGTGCGGTGCGGTACGGATTCCCTTGAAATCAATTATGAACTACCTGTAATTATTATATAGACGACTACTTGGTCCTTTTTGTCGTCCTTCTTTCTTCTCACCATAATGTCATCTTCTTCACGATCTTAATTATTTGCCTTGGCCTTTGTGTTAAATAAATCCTTGGCTTTTGACATGGATACGAGATTCCATTTGCGCGTGTTATTTGTTTGGTCCTTCTTATGGGATTTTGTAATGTGTGAGCGACAGCGAGTGTATAAGTGCAAATGGAAGTCAACAATACAAATAAATATGTACATGTGTATACACAATGAATGGCTTACTTCCTTGAAAAGAAAGAGAGAAGGAGAGAATGTTTATCCTTAAACGAAGAACGAAGAAGAATAAAATTATTCTCGATAAGGATAAGGATGAGATGGTGTAATGGAATGTTTTTGTCATCCATACATCCGGATGGATGAGAGTGTCCTTTTTTCAACCCCTCTCCTTCCATTACATCGCAGCTTTTCGTCTTCATCTTGTTTTTGTGCGATGAATGAACAAAAGGACTCAATTTATACGAATTAAATCGAATATGTAATAAGGAGGGTTAAATATGTATTTTTTGTTCTGTTGGTCCTGTTTTTTTTTCGTCCCTTTTATTTTTTTCCTCTCCATCACTCCCTCTCTCTCTTACTCTATTTATTTGGATATCTTTGTACACATTATTGTACCGAATGTCCTTTCGGAAATTTATTCACTATTATTGGACTCTGAAGGTTAGGCAGAGTTAAATTTATGCGACAAACTTGGCCTGGCCCTGGACCTGGACCATGGACGAGGACCAAATAGGATGACTACATGGACTCTCTGTGGCTATGAAGATAGGTAGGTAGGTACACCTAGAGTGTTATTTAAGTTAAGAGGACCTTTTTTTGAAAGGCAGTGTGGGAGTAGGTATGAGGATCCTATTTATGATAGTTTTACTGCTTTTGATGCAAACTATTATTTAGACCAGGGAGTAACTTTTATTGTACACATTTTGATGAATGACTCCCTCGTTTGGCGACGTAGATTCCTTGGCAAGCTTAAAATAGCAAAAGAATTTACTTTTTTCAATTTATGTTTTGCCTCAAGGATGTTCTTGCTGTATCCACATCTGATATACATACATATGTTTTTGTTCGTTTTTTGTTTTTTAAGTTTTCATTTCAAGGATCTATTTAAATTTTGCTATTTTCTTATTCGTTGATTTTTGAGCTTTTTGTTTTAGTTTAATACAACTAATTCCATTTTGAGCTATGATTGTAGTCGACTCATTCGATAGCAAACATTTTCACTAAGCTCTTGGCTGTCGTCGTCTTCTTTGTCGGTTGTTGAATCGTAATTTCGATACATTTTGTCGTAATTTCGTAATTTCGAACGGAGACTTCCTCCGGGCTTTCGTAAGGCAAAGCCATTTATTGTTAGAGAATCAATATCGGTTAGTGGACTGCTGTAAGGACAAGCTGAATTGCTGCGAGGGCGTTTTTGTAGAGATGATGTACTTGATCTTCGGAAGGAGAAACGTGGCAGGTGGTCGGATAAGTTTATGAATTCTGTAAGAAAATAAGATTTATTAAAGAATTTATTAAGAAAAAAGTTTTTTTTTATATTTTTTGTTAAGATGTAATCGATTTTTTTTAAGAATCAATTTTTAGTTAATTAAATTGTCCACGCAATATTTAAAAAGACTGGGTGAGGCCTATTTTATTTTTTTCTCAAGTTATTTAAGACGGAATACTTTTTTGTGTTCTGTATATATAGGGTTTTTTAACAGGGACGCTACAAAAGTAGAGCGACAGGGACAGCAAACGACACCATATTTTTTGCCGCTTTTTTTGACATTTCTCTTTAACAACAGTTGAAACCATTCAAATTAACTGCCAAAAGTCGGAGTCAGTGGCTCCAACTTTAAGAGCGCTACGTCCAATTTATGGTCGTCATAATCGTCCTAACAGATCAACAATTGAGCGTCTAGTACAAAAATTTGAATCCACAGGCACAGTACAAAATGTTCCCATCCCAGTGAGACAAAAAAGTGCCCGTAGTGTCGAGAATATTGCTGCCACTGAGGCTTCAGTTGCAGAAAGCCCAAATGTGTCTATCACACGTCCTTCTCAAGCGTTGGGCATCTCTGTGACGTCGTTGTGGCGAATTTTGCGAAAAGATCTTGGCCTACATCATACTACATGATTCAGCATTGCATCCCGAAAAAGTTACGGTTTCGGTGCTTCTTACGTGATGATCAAGACCGGCACGTTATCACTACAGTTCAATGATAACCGAACATTTTTGGCCCCAATCGGATGATATGGATTTGGAGGACATGTGGTTCCTACAGGACGTCTCGCGGCGCCACAAGCCACACAGCGAATGTCACAATCAATTTATTGAAAACCAAGTTTGGAGAACGTGTTATCTCCCGAAATGGCCCAGTCGCTTGGCCGCCTCGGTCATCCGATTTGACACCGTTAGACTATTTCCTGTGGGCTATGCCAACAAGCCAGCGACGATTGATGAACTTCGTACTTGTATAGAACGTGTAATTGCAGCAGTATTGGCCGATTTAAAAACCGTCGAAAATTGGGTTCAACGTCTAGACTTCTGCAAGTGTGCCCGTGGTGGCTATGCAAAAAAAAATCGAATTCCATATATAATGGCATCAAACGTACTGTCACGGGAATAAAGAATTTCATTGATATCCAAAACCATTTTTATTTTATTTAAAAAAAAACTTTTGTAGCGCTCTTATTGAAAAACCCGATATTTTTATATTTCTTGTAAGAAAACTGTGCATTTAATTTAGGTAAGAATTTTATCAGACGCCAAAAACGTAATTTTTTGTAAAATAAAATTATAAGAATTTATGTATTTTTTCTCTCAAGAGGCGAAGATGCGACCCACACTGATAACTTCCAATAGGGTAGCCCAGACGGAATGTTTCTAAGACTTCAACAGAATATTGGCCTGATTATTGCAGTGTACATCCATAATAATGATCTTAGGATTTGGTGCCCAGTTTCTGGCGCAGATTCTGTTACATGAATAATATGCAATCTGAGCTTTTTTAGATCTCTCTAGGATATTTGGTTCCCAGCTCAGCTTTTATACAAGATCACTCCTAGATATTTTGAGTGGGGAAGGAGTAGGAATTTCATAGTATGGGATTTTCGTCCTATTTGTAGAAAGTACTAAGTCTGTTTTAAGGGGTTTAAACGACAAGCCGGAGCTTTTTGTGCAAGGGCAGATCCTAGTTAGGAACTTCCCTGTTGCCAGTAAAGCTACGTCATTGGCAACTACTTTCACCCCACTAAAAACAAGAATTGTTAGGACGAGAATCCAGAGAAGTGGTGAGAATACCCCTCCTTGAGGTGTTCCACCGGATGATGTTGGTCGAAGTTGATCTGCTACCGATAAATCAAGTTGTAAATAGGAAATTATTTTTTTCATCGAGAATACAAGATAACAATATTCAATAGTCTAGGAGTTTTTGTTATTCTACAAATAAGGGCGATAGCTTTTAGGTTTCAATACAGATCGAAAAAAGTTAGCAAAAAAATGACAGATAATTACGGCTCACTAGAAGATTGCCCATATATCGGAGTGACTAAATAATTCCATTAGAACAATTCTTGTTGTTAATAAACTTCCAAAAATATTTATTATTTCTTTCCAGTTAAGATTGAATACTTGATAGGAGTTAATCATTAAGAAATTTGTTGAGAAAATCATCCCTAAAATCGTGATAAAGTTCAAAAGCTTTGTTTTTTCAGTTATTCAAATATTGTTATTAGCTTTTTACTGATCCATTTTAATTTTTATTTTTAAAATGGAGTATGGAAGTTCGTGGTCATATTTTATAGACCACTACACATTTATTTTTTTCTTATTTAGTCTTAAAATTGAAAATTATTTTATTCGTGGTTGCTAAAATAATTTTGATCATCAAAATTGTGACTCTTTGCCATGAAAGAAATAACTGAAAGTTGACAGCAATATTTTGCTTATGATAAAATATGTTTGATTTCAATGTCTGCTTTTATTCCCGAGATTCGTTATTCGTTTTATTCGTTACACAAAAATTGCTAATTGGATTTTTTGTGGAAATTGTATTTATGTAAACAACAATATTATGTACAAAATAAGAATACGAGTACGTTTAAGTAAATACCTTCATGTATTCTCCAGATATTCAAGTCGACAATCAGATCTTACCAATTTTGTGTAGTAGGTTTCTTAGCTTTTTTTTAGTAGGGAAATTCATAAAAACGATCGTTTTTTAACAAAAAACAAATTATTTTAACGGACACTGTGGCGTATTTGGAACATTTTAGGAAGAACAAATTTGAAAATAACATACAAAAAAAAAAACTTAAGACATACTTTTAAAAGATAACTACGTGTGTACATGCACATGTGTACGTACGTCCGTATGCCCTTACGCCCGATATACCTTTTTTCGTCGGCCATATCCTTAGAAACGACAAAGATTTCGAATTCAGATATTCACTTCAAAAGATGCAGTTAGGCCATTCAAAAACAGACAACAAATTTGTCACCTCGAACATTTTAAGAACAAAAATATTTGAATGCATCCAACAATAATGTTTTTGACATTGTTGAAATGTTTCAAAAAAATTGAAGCAATAATAAGTACAAAAAGCAAAGCAACTAAGATTCAGGAGGCCTCATTAATATGTAAAAACTGTAAAAACTTCCGTAGAGGATTTTTAACTTCCCATAGGAATTTATTGTAATGGGTTTGATTTTTCGAATTGAAAATGTTGACATTTCTCGAAGTTTCAAGGTCCCTAGACCTTGATGGTTAGTGCGTAGGACTGTACGCATCGTTGACGATGACTTTTTTATAATTGAAGATCCGAAGGAAAAAGTGGAGGCGGTGGGAGCTGCTTTCCAGCAAGTGTACAAGGTGAATGTTAGCATTCGCCCCAACCACGACCTAGAAAACATAGCCTTACTTAATCACTTTTACCTTCGAAATGATATAACACAATGGCGATCTGAGAACCGTGGTTTCATGCGGGCCACTGACTATAAGTGGGCTGCGGACAACAAAATAATTCCGGATAAACAGTTCGGGTTCAAGGCGGGTCATGACACAATTCATGCTGCGTCTAAACTCGTTTCTGATATCCAATGGAATAAATCAAAACGACAATGCACAGGTGCTGTTCTGGTTGATTTGGAAAAGGCCTTTGACACCGTATGGTTAGAGGGTCTTTACCTAAAACTGAATAGGCTTGGCATAAGCAAGCCATTGTTGTATATACTGTATGATATGCTTAACGGTAGAAAGTTTGTTGTCAAAAGTGGCAATGTAACTTCTACCACAACATTCTTAATTAAAAATGGTCTTCAACAGGGAGCGGTGAATTCGCCGATTATCTTCAGCATTTACACTAGCGATCTGATAGGTAGTCTTACAAAGGCAATTGCGTACGCCGACGATCTTATTGCGTACATAACGGCCCGAAAGGTTGAGGTTATTAGAATTCTCTTGCAGCGTTATTTCGACAAGATTCAGCGATATTGCGACGACTGGAAACTGAAAATAAATGTCCAGAAGTCGGAGACAATTCTGTTCCGGACGCCGTTGGCTAGGGCCACGAGGGATGCGTGCAAGAATTGGCGCAAGATGGTTATCGTTGATCTTCACGGGCAGCGATTAGCGAGCAAAAGTGTAGTGAAGTACCTCGGTATCTGGTAAGATCAGTATTTATATTTCGACAGACATATAAATGCTGCTCTGACCAGGGCCAGAGGAGCCTTCGCTCTGACGAAACGTTGTTTTTTAGCAGTCGGCTTGACCCCAGAGTGAAGGTAATTTGCTACATGGCCCTCATACGGCCGATGATCGTTTATGGTTGTCCTGTGTGGTTCAACGTTGCCCCTTCCCAGATGGAGAAGTTTCGGGTGTTCGAGCGGCAGTGTTTACGACGCTGTACCGGGTTATACAGAACAGCCGAATCTTCTTATGTGCATTACTATTCCAACGAGGTCCTATACAATGGGGCTCGAATCAACAGAATTGACAATTTCGTGATAAAACTCGTCCGAGGTCACATTGCAAGAGCTATGTCTTCGACCAACAATTTAATTTTCGGGGCGTTCTATCCGAACGACGAGTATTTTGAGAGTGCACGCTTGGGCGGCTTCATTCCACCAGAGGCATTCCTCTTTTTAGACAGATGCGGTCTGATACAGGATAGATTGGCAGTTCCGCTAATCTACCACGTCAGATGACGAACCGTGGATAGGCGACTCCTGTACAATCGGGACGTTATGGCACAAGACGGAGCAGAGCTCCTTCGGTTCAGTAGGGCTGTGTCCAAACGGGACCAAACTGATAGGGTGAAGCAGGAGAACCAGTTTTGGTGGCTTCAATCGGCACTATATAGTGGGTAGTCGGGATGGGGTTTTAAGCCTTGGCCGGCTTACATACTTGTTTTATAGTTTTAGGGTTTAGTTTTAAGTAGAATAGTAGAATAGGCATGGTGGCACAAAAAATAAAAAAAAAATCCAAATAAAAGTTAAAAAAAAAAAATTAAAAAAAAAGACAACAAAATATGAAAAACAAAAAATGTTAGATAGTTAGATTTGCTGCTGTGGTTGTTCTAGTTTTAAGTAGTTTATAGGTAGAATAGGTAGGTTAAGTTAGCTTTAAGTTTTGTATTAAGGACCTTATCTCAAGTAGTTTTAAGTAAAAATATAAAATGATATTGATATTAGTTTTTTTTTTCAAATTTTCTAATAAAAACAAAAATAAATAAAATTTAATTGAAGTAAAATAGATCTTAGGGCCGAAAGGCATTAGTATTAAGTGTTATAGTTTAACTTAGAGTGTCCGTATGGGACCAGTAAGTTAGTTGTAAGTTATGGGTTAATTAGGCTTGTTTTATGAATTTGTATCTAGCTTTAAGATAGTTTTAAGAATGAATCAATAAAAATGAATTTAAAAAAAAAAAAGTGCGTAGGACTGTCATGCCATAGGTCTTGGGTTCAATCCCTGCCTGTGTCTAAGAAGTTTTTTCACTAGTACTGCCTCTTGCGACGAATTGACAAATCCTCCAAGAGTAATTCTTTTCATGAAAAGTGCTTCCTGAAAGTACCCGTTCGGATTCGGCTGAAAACTGTAGGTCCCCTCCATCCCTGGTAACATTACTCGGACACATTAATGGTTGAGAATTGTAAGTCACTAGGCTCTAGTTCCAAATGGACTGTTGCGCCACCTAATTTATTTATTTATCTAGAAAGTTGTCTGTGCCTGCGTGTGTACGTACGTTCGTGTGTCCGTATATTCGGGAAGCTTTTTTCGTAGTCCATATTTCAAGAACCAGTAGAAATATCGACTTCAAATAAATGTTTGTTATACAAAATTGGTAAAAATTGATATTCGATTTATGATATTTCGTGAACAAATGAAGGTATTGACTTCAAAATCATTTCATTCTGTGCTAAATGTTGTTGTAAACGTAAGATATTGTTCTTAGAAAAATCCAATCTGTATTTGCTTATATAAGAAATACAAATTTTCAAGAAACGCTACTAAATTGGTAAAAATTGAAAAAAAATAGATTTTGATATCAAAACTATTTCATCATATGGAAAATATTTTTGGTAATTATTAGTTAAACTTTAAGAAAAATTCAACTGAATTAAATTAAAACGTTAACTATAAACTATAGACATTTTGCATTTTGAATTTGATTCTTAAGGAATCACAATATTCATAAAAAAATATGCCATAACAATGCCCGATAGTTAACTAGATGTTTAAAAAAAGCCTAAGATGTTATTAAAGTGTAAACTCAAATGGCAGACTATGTGAAACATTTTTACTTTTCATAGTAAGTGGAGGCATTTTTAAATTTTGGTGCATCATTTTACAGAAATAACTTTTAATCATCAAATTTTGACATTGCATTTAAAATTCCATATAGTGTGCGGATTTAAAAAATCACGATTTCCATTCCCATATAGCAATTCGAATTTTTAGCTCTTTCCATTCAAAAATGTAATTTTAATATTTATGGAGCTTTGATAGTACAAACAGTACCTAAATTAATTATTGTTCCTAAAATTAAAGACTATAATCATATTCGTAGCCGCGAAATGAGTCTTTTATAATTAAATTGAGCTCTGAAATAAACGTGCTGCTCTTAAAAAATTTCGAAGATCAAATTTCGGATAAATACTTCCAAAATATATCTACATATTTAAATTTTTAATATTAACCGTACAAATAGAAAAAATTGTTACTTTGTTCATTAAAAATATGTCATGTTATAGACAGTGAGAATATTGAAATTAATGCAAAAATATTTTATGATGCGCTATCTAGAAAACTCTACCAGATTAAACTCCTAGCATTACTAGTTTAATTAAAAACTAAACATGACTCAATCTAGTGTAATGATCAAATTTAGCAATAAAATATCTGACACATCATAAATAAACTTTCCCAACTATAATCAATCACTATTTTTACACAATGCACCTCTCTTTTGAACAGAATAAAAAAATATAAGAAAATAAATTACAATTTCGCACCTATGATGATAATTTATTCAATTTAAGTATTGTACCTATGTTTATAGTTGTCAACCAAGTAAATAATTACCACATGTCTTACATATATTTTTATACCAAAATAAATTAAAATAAAATCTAAATTCAATAAATAACACAAAATGAAGGAAGAAACAAAAGAATTTAAAACACACACACAAATAAAAAAAACTCACTTAATCCATCACTATGACAAGAACTTTGTCTTATTTCAGTCTTTTCCCTTCGAAAATTTCTTCCTCTAGCCTTTATAGCTTCAATATAATTGCTTTGTGGATTTCTTCGCTGTTTGGCGATATTGCAACATGCCTAAAATGGGAATTTAAAAAGTCAAAAACATACATATAAAAATCACTTAATATTTCACAGGTGTACGACAGCTACGACGGCGACGTACCGCGCCCCCATCACTATGATGGTAATAAAATGAAAAATAAAAATTAAATAAAACCCAACTCACGTTCAATGTATCAAACCATTCTCTTAGATCTCCATTTGTCTTCAATAAAATACGAGTACGATGGTTTTCACCATTTCCATTTTTATATCCACCACCACCGCCGGTACCGCCAGCGCCCCCCAGTGTCAATTCAATCGTTTGTTGTGTTATTTTTGTTATAAATTCTAATGATTTAATATCTTCTAATTTAATCTATGTATGAATAAAAACAAAAATTCACAAAAAATGAATCAAACTGTAAGACATTTCCATAAATGTGATCCCACTTCTGATCTGACTCACCTTAGAAAGTGTTTCACCACAAAGGAAACCACCTTCACCTTTCTTTAGACAGCACAAATGATCACGAGTAAGAATAAAATATCTTCAAAAAGAAAACAATTTGAGCACTTCCGGTGTTGCAGCAGGAAATAAAATCCATATACAAACCTCTCCTTCCATTTTGAAAAAAGCTTATCACTTTGTTGCCAGAGAACACCTTGTTTGACGACACCATGTCTGGTTGAGATGTGACCTTTTGTTCTGTCCATATTTTTTCTTCTTATTCTTGCTCTGCTTCTATAAGGTGGGACACCTGAGTCTTCTCTCAGAATAACTATTACAGAGGTAGGTTAACTCTGGTCTTCCCTTCCCTTACAATACAATAGCAATAATAAATTTAATGAATGGCTTTGGCTTTGGCTTTGGCTTTGTGTAGCTACTGAAAAGCGCCGTTTATCGCACGCGTTCACACTCTAACGTTAGCCACTGTCAACTGATGTTGAGCCAAACAGTCACAGTTAAATCGAACAAGTGGAAATAAAGATATTAAAGAAAAAACAACATTTTTCATTTTGTTTTAATTTAAAATCTCATTTGAATAAAAACGTGCGAAATGGTATTTGCAAAACCGGTCGATGGGGCACGACGCGACGCGAAGCACGACGGACGTATTCCAGTGTTGCGTTTTTGTTTTACCTTATTTTTTTGTTCTTCTTTTTGTTCTTAATTTTATTTATAAACATTTAAGAATTTCAAACTAGAATAGATAGTGATTCGTATTATGTTGAGGTTGAGGGTGAATTATTGTGTAGAACAGCAGAACAAAAAGATACAAAAAGACACTCAACTCGCATTAAAAAAGATAGAGATACATTTTTTAATCGTGAATATTTTAATAATTCACAATGAAAAACCGTGATCGCTGTGTTAATGAGTTTAATGCTTTTTATGCACACTGTTTGGACTTTGGAGACAATTATTCTATTCTGAAGAGAACAAATGGTCAGACTGACTGATGGACAGACGAATGGACGGATGGACGACTGTGAACAGTGAAATGAAGTGACGATGACAACCCGAACCCGTCAGTATATCACCGCAACACGATGACACTATTACCATTCGAGCTTCTTACTACCTATGTAGCCTATGTCTAACTAGTGTGAGTTACTAGAACTCTCATCATCATCATAGTTACTAACAGCAAAACGAGAGTCGACAACAATGACGGATGATGAGCGACCGACCGACGACGACCGACGATTATCGGTATAATGGATTTTGTCAATGGGAAATTAATTCAGGTGTGAATAGCCATGGATAATAATAATAAATGATCTTACCAACTAACAGCAACAGCTTGATATTGTTGGTATATTATACAATTTTAAACTCAAATACTGTGTGACTCAGTCATCAGTCAATGTTAATGAGAGCTTAACCCTTTTAACATGATGTTGTTAGAACAAAGTTTATTAACAATCAAAAATGTCATTTATAAAAAAAAATATTAATCTGTTTGTATTTGTATTTAGAAGTTTGCTGAATATGATTGAATTAAAAATTAAAACTTTAACAAAATATTAATAACAATTAATATTTTAAGTTTTGTTAAAAAAGTTGTCACTTGAATTTTTCTAAAAAATGAACAAAATATTAACAAATTAACAATATTTTTCATATGCTGAAATAGTCTGATTTCAAAATCAATTATTGTTAAAGAAATCTTTAGTCGAAAACCAATTTTTACCAATTTCAGTAGCACTTCTTTAGATTAAATTTTTCTAAGAACAATACCTTACGTTAACAACAAAATTTAGCAAAGAATGAAATCATTTTGAATTTTAATTTATACTAATTTTTAGTAATATTTTTTGTAGATTTGAAATTTTATGAAAGAACTGAATGTTGGATTTTAAATTTAAATTTTATTGAATGTCAAAAACAATATTTTCTTTTAGATGAAATTAGTTTGAAGTAATTTTTTAAACACCAACTTTTAAATAAAATAAATAAATTAGGTGGCGCAACAGTCCTTTGAGAACCAGGGCCAAGTGAATTACAACTCTCAACCATTCCTGTGTGCGAGTACCTAATGCTGTCAGGGATGGAGGGGACCTACAGTTTTAAGCCGAATCCGAACGGCTAAATTGAGAAAGCAATTTTCATTACAAGAATTACTCTTTGAGGATTTGTCAATTCCTCGCAAGAGTCAGTACCCGTGAAAGAAACTTTAGATGGTACAGGCAAGGATCGAACCCAAGACCTCTGGCATGACAGTCCACAACGCACTAACCATCATGCCACGGGTACTACCAACTTTTAGTAATGTTTGTTTAGCTTTTTATTTTTTGTAAAAATACTGTCAATTCGATTTTTCTCCAAATTTGATGCTAAAAACGTTATTCTTCGTTGCATACAATTATTTAAAACATAAAATCTATTTTTGTTCGTAAAATATTCGAGGTGACAATTATTTCCTGTCAGTTTTTTTTATTTATAAAAATAACCATCAATTATTTTTTTTTTTTAATTATATTGATTTTGGTATCACGTTACAATTTATTATTTTAACTTAAATTGAAGTCGCTAGCGTTATTGGTTCGTTAGGTACTTTTTTGAGAGTTCTTTTTCCATCGTTCTCCGTTATTATCTGTATAACAAAATTTATTTGGAGTCAATACCTCGATACTGGTTCTTGAGAGAGATAGACAGCGAAAAAAGCTTCCCGGACGTACGGAAGTGCAAACGCACGTACACACGCATGCACAGACATCTCTCTAAAAGTCTTTTATTTAGATTCTATTGACCTTGAAACGTCGATAAATATCAAAATTTTCAATTCGACAAATCGGATATATTTCACGGACCAGTAGAGATATCAACTTCAAATAAATTTTGTTGTACAGATTATAATGCAGAAAAGTGTAGAAAGGGCTCTCAAGAAAATTGAGTTGGTGGTTTTTTTTACCATATCAATTTTAAAATTAGGTGAACATTTTGGTTAACCCAAAATATCTCAAGAACCAATAAACCTAGAGACTAGAATTAAATTTTATATTACATATTGTAGCGTGATACCAAACAAGAATATTTTTGGAAACAATTCCAATTAACGTTTTTTTTTATAAATAAAAAAAAACTGAAAAAAAAATATTTGTCACCTCGAAAATATAAAATTTTGAGAAAAATCGAATTGACAGTTTTTATAAAAAATAAAAACCTTAAAAAACATTACCCAAAGTTGGTAAAAATTGAATTTCGACTTAAATATCTTTTCAAAAATTTGAGATTATGGCTTTCAAATAAATTTATTGTATTGTTTTGAACATTCACATTATAAATAAAAAAAAACTGAAAAAAAAATATTTGTCACCTCGAAAATATAAAATTTTGAGAAAAATCGAATTGACAGTTTTTATAAAAAATAAAAACCTTAAAAAACATTACCCAAAGTTGGTAAAAATTGAATTTCGACTTAAATATCTTTTCAAAAATTTGAGATTATGGCTTTCAAATAAATTTATTGTATTGTTTTGAACATTCGATAAAATTTTGAGAAAAATCAAACTGACAGTTTTTTAACAAAAAATAAATACCTTAAAAAAGCATTACTAAAAGTTCGTAAAAATTGATTTTCGACTCAAATATCTTTTTTTAAATTAAAAATATTGGCTCAAACTACTCACAGAAAATATAATTTTCAAGATTCAGTACATTTTTATTAAAATCCAACTGTCAGTTTTTTCATACAAAATTTAAATCTACGCAAATTTGGTAAAAATTGATGTTCGGTTCTCGATATCTCGTGAACAGTAGGAGATATTGACATCAAATTAATTTCAATCATCCAATTTGTATTATAAAAACTTTTAAGAAATGCTACCAAAATTGGTAAAAATTGTTTTTCTACTAAGAATCTCGTTTACAAAAATTGATTTTGAAATCAAACTAATTCATCAAATGCAAAATATTGTTGGTAATTTTTAAATCTTTTAGAATAATTCAACTGACATCTTTTTTAACATAACACAAAAACCTACAAACCTTTTAAGCAAGACAAATCAACAGGCGGGATGGGAAGTTATCAGTGTGGGTCGCATCCCAGCCTCTTTTTTAGTTCGTAATACGGTTTTAATTTGTTCAAAAGTTAACTGCAGCAAAAATACCAAAATATTGTACCTATATAGCATTGTTTTTAATAAAATAGAATATGTAATTTGGTATGTTTGCAAAATAGAGAAATACAATATTCCGCAAAAATAGAGGTTCTTAGAAATTACCAAAAATCTATCAATTTTGAATTAAAAAAAAAAATGATAAAATATGTTTGTTACATATATGTAGTTACATAAAGCCTTATTGTTGAATGAATATATGTATATTTAAGTTCCAAACTTATAATATGTATACACAAAAATCGTTAAAACATGAATGCTTAAATTCACATATCGATGCAAAAATTACTATTTCTAAATATTCCATCGTCAAAGTGTTCCTTTAGATGAAAACCTCTGACACTACTGGGCTAGACAAAGGTGGTAGACCTGTGCAGTGCAGTGCGCGTACACGCAGTACTTTCTTAACTTAGAGGAAGAGAATGATTAAAGAATGTACATACAATACTTTTTCTTGCAAATTTAAAGTTATGTACATGAAATCAGGTATAAAAAAGCTTTCAAAAAACCACAAAACAATCCATGGATAAGACCAGATCTCATTGCAGGTTGTAAGAAAAAAACGAATTATATAGAAAATGGAAAAACAACATAAGAAAAAAAATGTATGAATACGAATACAAAATCATACGAAACAAAATCAATAAAGAAATATTAATTCAAAAATCTAATATTTGAAAAACCAGTTCATTGAATTCAAAACAAATCCACCAAAAAGCTGGGGATTAATAAATTAAATTGTAGGCAGAAACAAATCTAACATTGATAAAACAATTAAAAAACAGCTTCAAAACATGATTTAATGCACTTTCGAACAATTTTGCTGAATTTTTCGTTTCAAAACCAGCGGTGGATAAAAAGAAGAATGCAGATGTGTTTTGTTTGCTCTTATATTGTGCAAAAGAATTAATATAACCCTAACTGAAGCAACAATACCAAAACAACTTAAAATTGCTATTGTAAGAGCGCCTTTTACAGAACTTGAGTTAACAATAAATTGTCCAACTATATAGACCTGATTTGAATACTTCCAGTCTTTGGAAAGTGTCTAGGAGAAAATATTGTCAATAGATTAAAAAGTTTCATTAAAAAATACAAACTTAGTAACGAAAGTCAGTACGGGTTTTAAAAGAACAAAAACACAGGACAGCTACTTAGCTAACTGTGTGAATTAGGGATTTCAGCAAGGCTTTTGATAGACTCAACCATTCAAAACTTTTGGAAACGTCAGAAAGAATAGGGATTTGAGGTATGATGGCTTATTGGATGGCAGACTATCTTCACAACCGAAAGTTTTGCGTCAAGATAAATCATGTTAACAGTGAAGCAAAGAATGTTCTGTATTGAGTTTCACAAGGATCTAATTTGGGGCCACTGATGTTCATCCTTTATACCAACGAACATTTCAAATTTTTAAGCAAAGTACTCCATATCCGCTTTTGCTGATGGCACTGCTATTGTTATTCGCAATAGGTCTATAGAATCGGCGACACTGATAATGCAAAAGGCATTCAATGCTGAGGTCCGATGGTGTCACGACAACGTATTGGTAATAAACGCTTCTAAGACTAAACTTATGCTTAACCGAAGTCCGTGGACGACAAACAAATATTCGGGAATGATTTTTGTCCAATTAAGCCAGACATACCAGACAAACAGGGTGTTCTTCAAATCAAACGACAATACAACACGTATTAATTCAAATAATAAAATTGCTCAATCTTCTGTCGAAAAGTCTAGACTTCACAGGAACATATTAAATTGTTAAATATTATTTAGTAATAAAGGTTAAAAAAAAAACTAATATTAATCCAATTTATCTTTCAATACCGACTTAAAACCTTTGTCAGCTACTCCATAGGTAACCCTCATTAAAAAGATGTTTTTACAAAACGAAGAAAAAGGTTAATTCTTTCCAATTAGCGAATATTTTCTACCAGAGGAAAAAATACAACAAAACTTTTTTAGTAAGAATATTTCCCCCTTCAATTCACATACCCAAGAAGAAATTATTTACGGCATTTAAAATACTTAAGGACTTTCAAAGTAATCTGCTGTCCGTTAAGTTAAGCACTCATAACAGACTCTACACTTAATCCATTCCATCCGTAGAAAATATTAACAAAAACAAAATTCTACATAATCCAAATATAACAAAAACAAATGTTTTATATCCCTGAAACCTAAAACATTCAGCTAACCAACCGACACTGATATCCTGCGGGCATAAAAAATGTGAACACAATACACACATACCCAAGGACCCTCGGATAGAGGAGTAAGAAAAAAACTGTCATGCAACAACAGACGACAAGGACGACAAGGACGACGAGGACGAAGATGTTGACGATGATGACGACAGAAAAACATAAACACAACGACAACGAAGACGAAGACGATAGACAGTTTTTTATATAAAATAGAGGAAAAAGGACATTTTGGTCCTGGGCTCCGCTCATCTCTTAGAAAGCACAGCTAGAGATAGAGAATGGAAACACTCCACTCTAGAACTCAGAAGCTCGCTGGAAAGAAAGTACATTAAGTGTGTCTCCAAGGAATAATTGCATTTGGATGTAATGAAAATTGTTTGAGAAAAGTTCTTTTACTTTTTTCTTTTATTTTCTGTTTTGCTGTTGTGTGTTGTGTCCTTTTTTTCTCATCTCAATTGTCCTTTTTAACTTTATTTTCCTGTGTTGCGAAGGATGCGAAAAGGGTCTATTTTGATGTTGATGTGAAATTTCTCCTTTGTCAGGGAAATTCCTTAAGAACTTGAGAAAGAACTACGATTAAGGAACTCCAAGAAGGAATTCTTATCTTTCAACAATCTCTGACAAGAAAAGAAAAAAAAAGAATAAACAAGGACGAAAAGTTATCTACTCTACTCTCACTTTACTCCTTGATGGTCTTCAACTTGGTCTATTTCATTTTGCGGAGGAGCAATGAAATGTTGAATTAATGCTAAGATTGACTTAAAGTGGCACATAGCAAATAGGAAGCTAAACTTTTTCATTGTTTTTTTTTTTGTTATTGTTGTTCGCATACATACAGATTAAACGCCTATATTATTTTCTTCTTGCACTTTAATCCTTTGTCTAGACTTGACCCACACAAATGCATCAAAACATTGATCGCTCTTCCTGTTTTATGTATATTTTTATACCATCGGATGACGTGCAATAACTTTTTGGTTCACGAATTGTTGGCTCATTAGACGAATTCATTTTTGGCAAAGTTCATTCCAGATCCTTTGCCATACATAATAGAGAGTCGCCTGGCGTCATACACTCACATGTGTGGTGGTCCTATGGTTAGGTTATAGGACGATGCACAAGGATTATCCATTCAAAACTACTTTGGCAAAAGTTATAATTGGCATAAGGCACAAAGCACGAGTTGAGTTGAGTTTACCCAAATACTTTGAAAGCTTTCGACTAAACTTCCTTCAAATAGAAATGCATATGGCATAGTACCATAGCAACTATATACTGGCAGAAAGGATATGTTATCATCGCAGTCAGAAAAAAAGAAATACTTTACTTCAAGAGGATAGACTAATAGTCTGGGAGCAATTTTGTGGACAGAAAATCGAAATTAAAATTTCTCGCCTGAGGGAACAGCCAGACATGAGTGTGATGAGTTTGGTGTAGAGATGTACGTCATTGTGCCTAAAAATATGTGATGAAAAAAATCAATATTTTTTGTTTTCTATTCTAACGAATAAATTTTATAGGGTATGTTAGTCGTTTGCAAACAGGTTAAACCATAACAAATTTAACATATTACGCGAAGAAATTTCGGAAGGTAAACAATAAATACAATTTTCGGAAGTAAAATTTTCCAAATTTGGCCATTATATAGTTGGATATGAATGTATGAGGTTACAACACATTTTTATCAGCAATATGATTCAAGGGTTCAATAAGAAATTTAATAAAACTAGTTAAATATTTGGTATAATTTTTAGAAATATTTTTTTGAAAAAAATTATAATTAGAATTTTTGAGGAGTTCTAAACCGAATGTCAAAATCTTCATTTTTCGCAGTATACAATTAAATAATTGTAATATCATTCTAAAATGATTAAATGAATGAATTAAGACGTTCATCCAAAAGAGAAGGTACCATAAAATGATCTGATTGCAACCTTTTTCTAGGTCACTTTAAAAGTAATTACAATGTTAAACTTCCCATAGGAAAATATTGCAATCGGTCCAATTTTAAAAATTAAAAATGTTGACATTTCTCGACATTTCAAGGTCACTGGAATCTAAATAAAAGGTTGTCAGCGAGTTCGGAAGATTTTTTCCTCGGCCATATCTCAAGAACTACTAGAGATATCGATTTTAAACAGATAATAACATTGAAAGATGCAAAAAGGTCTTCCAAACAAGTTGAGTCTGTGGTTTTATTTACTATAACAAGTTTAAAAAAAGGGAACAATTTGGTTCAACCTAAATATCTCTCAAATTAATAACTCCATCGACTTCAATTTAATTTTATAATATACATTGTGACTTAATGAAATTGGTACAGACTTATATCCGATTCAAATATCTCGAGAATAAACTCAACCATGGACTTCAAAATTAATTCATTCTTAACATAAGATTATTTTCTTAGAAAAATCCAATCGGTATTTTTTTTAGAAATAAACAAATTTGAAAGATCGTTGTGACAAGCTACGCTCTTAATGCCCAACCGACTACTCAAAGTATCTCAGTGCTTATCTTTCCTCTTCTCTTTCAACTCCTCTATCTAACATTTTTCATTCATCCTTATCTCAAGGAATATTTCCTAAAATATGGAAAACAGCTTTTTTAACTCCAATTCATAAAAAGGGACCGAAAGGGGAGGTGCCTAATAGCTTGATAAAGTTTCTAATATGCCTATAATTCTTGTAAACATTCTATACAAATTTATCAGCTTCCGTTGCATATCTCTAACTTCCCCAACTTTTCTAAAAAATAGATCTACCACCATAAACCTTTTAACGTTCGTTTCATTCAATCTAAGAGCCTTAGAAAACGGGAATGAAGTTGATATGGTCTCCACTGATTTCAGCAAAGCGTTTGACAAAATTTCTCATAATCTTATAGTCTTCAAACTCTCCTCATTAGTTTTGAGCTCCTTCTTACCTTTAGAATCGTGACTCACGTTCCAATCCTATTCTTGCCACTTCTGGAGTCCCTCAAGGTAGGACACTCTTCTTATTCCTACAAATAACGAAATTGACATGCTCAATAAACATTGTTAAATATCCCTTTACGCTGCTCATACGAAATTCTTCAAAATCATGAAGACATACATATCTCGCAACCTGGTGTATTATTAAAACAAATCCCCGTCATTAATATCCTCATAATTATCAATCTCAACCTCAACTCATTACAGGAACTGCTGCCACACTTTTCATGCATCGGCTTTTCTCTGATTAAGTTGACTGCTCCTCTCTCTTTATAACGGTCTAAGAAGGAATATATGCACTTGACATCAGTACGACCGAATTTGGTTTCGAGGGTTTAATGATGAGCATTGCTGAAGCCACTAATATTGCGGTTCAATTGCTTAAGGTGAAGAACGTAATTGGCTATTTCACTAGAGTGCAAAACCTATTAAAATAACGGTAGAAAATGGTATGAAAAGATATATTATGATGTTGGCCAAGTTGTCATACATAAACGCTCTTTCTTCAAAACTATCAAAACTATCCATGAGACTTAAGTAAGTTACTGCAGAACTAGCTCAAAGATTGGAGTTATATTAAAGCTTTGGACGTATATAAGCTATGCATATATAGATCGATAAAAGCAGGTTTAGAAATCGAAACATCTTACTGTTTTTTGGGAAAATCGCAACTATATTGCCTTGTTGACCAGTGTACAAAACAGCACACTGAACGAGATTGCCAAAACTCCAATAGGCACTTACAAAAAAAGGAGACAAAGTCCTTGTTAATTTTCAATTTAACAACACATTTTCAAGTACTTGAGTGCTTTCGGACTCTATTGGACAAAATTATTACAAAACAATTTAATTACAATTAATTCTAATAAAAATCTCCATACACTTTTTCAATTACTTTAAAATTAAATTGAAGAATTTAAACTATTAATTACATGTTTTTAAAAAGCGTGAATTACTTGCAATTTAATTACATAAATGTAATTGAAAATAAAGGTGTTGATCAAAAAAGAAGTAATTATAACATTTGCCAGTAATCATTACACAAAAATCTAATTAAATATTAATAAAATATTGAAGTAAGGGATTGTAGATTTCGAAAATCATCACGAATTTTATTAAACAGAAAATTACTCCATGAATTAGAAACAGCCTAAAAAAGCATAATATAAGTATCGAGTTTTCCAATAAGAGCGCTACAAAAGTTATTTAAATAAAACAAAAACTGTTTATCAACGGAATATCAATAAAATTCTTTATTCCTGTGAAAGTACGTTCGATTCCATTATGTATGGAACTCGATTTCTTTTGCTTGACCACTACACGGACTCGCTTGCAGAAGTCCAGACTATGAACCTAATTTTCGACGGTTTTCAAGCATAAATATATTCGTACGAAGTTGATCAATCGTCGCTGGCTCGTTGGCATAGACCATAGACTTGACGTAGCCCCACAGGAAATAGTCTAACGACGCGGCGTCAAATCGCACGACCGAGGTGGCCAAGCGACTGCACCATTTCGTTTTCCAAACTTGGTTTCCAATTAATTGATTGTGACATTCTCTGTGTGGCTTGTGGCGCCGTTTTGTTGGAACCACATGTCCTCCAAGTCCATATCATCCAATTAGGGCTAAAAATATTCGGTTATCATCAAACGGTAGCGATCCCCATTCCCAGTAACGTGCCGGTCTTGATCATCACGGAAAAAGTACGGCGCAATGACACCGACGGCCCATAAACCAAACCGTAATTTTTTCGGGATGCAATGATGACTCATAAAGTACGTGTAGATTTCTGCCTGACCAATACCCCATATTTTGTTTATTGACGAAGCCATTCAGCCAGAAATGAGCCTCATCGCTGAAAATGATTTTTCGATGAAAATCCGAATCATTTTCAAGTTGTTGCTCAGCCTTATTCACGAAAATACGACGTTTCTGATGGTCAAGCGGCTTCAATTCTTGCGTCAATTTAATCTTGTAACATTTTGTACTGTACCTGCGGATTAAAATTTGTCCACTAGACGCTCAATTGTTGATCTGCCAGGACGATTATGACTACCAGAAATTGGACGTAGCGCTCTCTTAACGTTGAGGACACTGACTCCGAATTTCGGTAGTAAATTTTAATAATTTCAACTCGTTATTGGCTCGTATATCATCCCATCATGAAATGGAAAACCTTACTGAAGAGAAATGTTAAAAGAGCGGCAAGAAATATTGCGTCAATTGCTGTCCCTGTCGCTCTACCATTGTAGCGTCCCTGTTGCAAAACTCTGTATTTGTTTTCAAATCGAAAAACCTGTCTTGAAAATTTGATTTTGAAATCGGATCCCAATTAAATCCATCAAAAAGTATAATTTGATTGTCAGCTACATTACCATATTGGTCAGAGTAATTCAATTTAGAGACAAATTAACATTTACCTTAAGTATTCGGAAAAGTACACTGTGGCGTATACTTAACATTATTTCTTATTATTTCGCAAACAAACTTCTTGGGCTACGCCATCATTAGGATAGTGGTCAAATTTATTATAGCCTTTAAAAAGCAAATTAGAATTGTGATTTTTTTTTTCAAAATTTTCTGAATTAAAATATCTCAAAATAAGGTACGTTTTAAAATTTTATATTTTGAATCTTTACTCAAATTAGAATTATTCGTTTTTTTACTTACAAAGCTCTAAAGTCTTACCGTTTGTGTTTTCTTATTATTTTTGGCTCAAAGCCTTTGTCCTCTCAAGTGTAAAACCACATTCTCTGTGATTTTTTTTTCCAACATACAATCTTTTTCATCTTTTGCTATTTCCTTCCTCTTTTCCTCAAAGAACAAAAACAGAAAGGAAAATGATAATAAATTCTTTGAAGTGGAACAAAGATTATTGTTTTTTTTTTTTTTGTTGTATTATTGAATTTCATCTTTTTCTTATTATTTTTGTGACAACCCACATTTCATTAAACATCATTACTATGATGATGATGCTTTGGGAGGCTCTAGGAAAGTTGAAAACAATAATTGCACAAATCCTTTAACCCACACGATCGAACTCATTTCAATTATTTTAGCCTGCAATTACTCAATGTTCTTTGTGGATAAAAAGTTAAACGAAGTGTGGGACGCCACCACGGCGCGGCGCGGCGCCATTGAGGTAGTTCGGGTTGATTGAAATGAATATAAATGTTTGAGATTGAAAGTCCTTTTATAGCGGGTCCTGATGATGGTGATGGTGATGACGATGGTAGAGGGACAACGAGCGTGTATTATAAAAGCTTTAATGTCATACCACATGCGGTTTTTTCTCGCGTATCGTCGCCACCGTGCGTCACGTCGTTGTCCTTTTAATCAGAGCTTACCTACTCTTAACATAACACAGCCGCACAGAGGATTTTCGGGTTTAATGTTCAGCCAGTGTGATGTTGATGTGACAAAGTGGCACAGTAATTTCTGATTAAATTTTACTCATGGGATAAAGTGTTCTAGTTCGCCTCCACCGGTCGCACTTTTGTTCTCGCTCGAACTCGATTGGATTGTTGTTTGACTTTGAATCCTGTTTTTGATGATTTCCCTTTGAAATTTGAGTAAGCTTTTGATGCGTATCATGGTTTAGGTATAGTGGTTTTATGAGAGGCTTTTGTTTGGATTTGACCTCTTTTTAGGTGCTTTACCTTTTTGAGGAGATGTTGTGTATAGCCTAATTAGACCATATTTCATCTATACAATAGCCCCCTAAAACCTGCCTTATATACGACACGAGTTAGTTTTACCCTCAAGGCTGTCACAGCATCAAATTAGCACACTTCCCACATTCTTGATGCTCAAGGACTCGAATCGGATTTCTATTTATTTTTCATTTATCGCATTTAAATTTTGTGTGAGCTCGAAGCTGTGAACTGTCACTTGTATTTCGATTGGATTCGAAAATGTCGTTGGAATCAGCCCTCGTGTGAACATGCAAAGCTGTCAGTTCTAAATCTTCTCTTTTCTTTTCTTGGCCCAAAAACTTCTCCCATCTCGCTCCTCTTTCTCTGTGATGTTGTCTTGCGAAGTTTTTGAAAATGCATACCATCAGAAATCCCTTCAAGGAGATTGAATGAAGCACGAGAATTCCTTTCACAAACATTGAAATTCAGAGTGAGGCGCATTCACACGTCACACCGTAAGTCTTTGTCATTTTATCGTTTTATCGAAAGATTGAGTGATTTTTCTTTTTGCAGTGATTCTCCTTTTTCCTTTTATTTAAAAATCTAATTTGAATATACAAAGAGACAGGGGTGTGGGTGAGGGCTTCACATATTCTCCATGTCCTTATGCAGTGCACAGCAACACACCTGAATTTGAGTATCAAGCCAAACCAAAGCAACCTAGATGTTGCGTTCAGTTCAGGCGTTGATGATGATGTTGATGTTGCTTGATGTGATATGTGATTTCGAAAGCACGTAAAATATTTGAGTGGATAAACGTGTTGGGAATTTAATTTTTTAGTTAGATTTTGAAGAAGGTATATTATAATCTTCTTCTGTTTTTCCCTTACATACCAATGTACAAATATAAATGTGGTAGATGGTAAAGGTATGGTCTTATGCTTTCATGCTACAAAGAGGTAAAGTTAAATTTTTATGTTGGTTTGATGTGTGATGTTGGATTTTTCGTTGTGCCATTTTCGTGTTATTTAGTTACTTAGGTTCACATTTTGATTTTGAGATGTGCAAGTAAATAAATTATTTATAGTAAAATGATTAAGGAATTTATTCTGTTGAAGGATGGGAGTAAGGATATTGAATTTTAGTTTATGAGTTATAAAATTTGACGACGCATTTTAATGTACTCACATTTCTATTTAACATTCTTTCTTATAGAATCTTCAATGACTCAGTTTTTTTTTAAGAAATGTGTGTTTTGTTAACCGTTGGTTTGCTGAAAAGAAATCTGAAATTAATCACATATTTATTTATTTATTTATTGATTTATATTATGTTAAGGTTCACACATTAGCAATGTACAAACAATTTTTTTAAAAAGAGATTGTATTGTTTCTCAGAGAGGAAGGGCTGATATGTAGGTCAAATGTTGTATGAACGTTGTAAGCTAGGCGCAGCATTCTTGTAATAGGTTCAAAAAGACCATAATTTGAATGATGATAAAGAAGGCAAAAGAAAGGGGCCCGTCTGACGTTCCTTGGATTAGTATAAATATCAATCTTTTCTAGAAGAAATGGTGAGTCTATGGTCCCTGCTAAAAGAGAATATCAATAGACTTCGCGGCGTTTTTTTTAATTTATTTATTTTTTTTTTTTCGTCTTTCAAGTAACATGACTTTATGGAGACTACATTTAAATCAAATAATAGTAAGATTTATAATTCTGAGTTTCTAAAAACCTTACGTAAAGCAAATTTGGTAAATCTTTTCTGAACTTTTTCAATCCTAAAGATACTTGATTGAGTAAAGGGATTCCATATAATGCAACAATACTCCAGCAAAGGTCTGACAAGGGTTAAATAAACGGTTTAGAGTATATGGATCTTCAAAAGACTTAGAATCTTATACAGCTAAAAATCTTGAGATCATCGGCATATAAGAGACACTTTGCATAAGAAATATAATTTAGCAAATCATTAATAAAAAAAAATAAAAAGGAGTGGCCCTATGTTGCTGCCTTGTGGTACACCTGAAAAGTTTATTATTTAATTTGATAAAACATCACCAATTTTAACATATTGACTACGTCCAACTAAATAACTTTTAATTCAATCAAGGAGAGCCGAGTGAAACTCTAGCAGCTCAAGTTTTTTTAAAAGAATATTATGTTGCACACGATCAAATGCATTTGATAAATCGGTACAAATAACGTCGACTTGCAAGCGATTTTCTAAACAACCAAGACAATAATTCGTAAATATTGATAAATTGGTTGCCGTCGATCTACCACTCATAAAGTTATGCTGATGGTGAGAAATATGATTTCGAACCAAACTGTACAGTTTATTTTTAACAATTGCTTCAAATACTTTTGGAATTAACTGAAGTTTAGCAATAGGTCTTTAATTTTCCAGATCTCTTAAATCCAGATTTATGCAGAGGAGTAATCAGAGAATGTTTCCAAGTATCTAAAAATATACCTTGTTGCAAAGGCATCTTGAAAATATAACACAGCAGGGCTACTAAATTGTATTTACAAAATTTTAAAAGAAGTGGAGGAATATTATCTGGTGCAGCGGAGAAACTGTGGTCCAGAGATGGTAAAGCTGACTACACATCATCTATAGATAAACAAAGGTTACCAGCATTTACATATGTATATTAGAATTGAAATTATTTAAGTCTTGATCACAATTTATTCTCAAGTCAGCAAAATTTTATTGGAAAAATAAAGCAAAATTATTACAAATACCACATAAGTTCTCTGAAAAGGCCCCTTTTTATGAAACACTAGATGAAATCCCAATCGATTTTTTTTAGTATTCAAAAATGACAAGAAAACTTTAGAATTCTTCTTTATAACGATGATAGTAAAGACAAATAACAAAGGACCAATGTGGAACCTTTGAGGGACTCCTGAGTTTTCATAAATGGGATCGGAGATTGAGAACCTGAAAAGAACTTTGTATCGACTGGGAGCGGTATCGATATCAAGGGCTTTAAGTTTAAGATAAATTATTTGTTGACTGATTTTTTCAAAGGCTTTACAAGTGTACTTTACATCTGTAGTGATACCGTCCACTTCATTCCCTTTTTCTAATTAGTTTATAGTTTTTGGCACAAATTCAGTAAGATTGGTTATAGTGGATCTGCGTTTTAAAGAGCCATGTTGTCCAAAAAATAGGTCTACAATGAAAATAGAGAGAGTCGTAGACAATGCTTTAGAAAAGCTTGGATATGGCCCTGTAAATATAATATAATTTTTGGATCCGTTTTGAATAACATAAAAACTTTGGAATCCTTCTTCTGAGCTCAATGAAACCAATTGGAGTTACTTATATGAAACGTGAAAGACAAATTTATCTTAGTATATCATTATTATTATTCTCTTAGGTAGGTCTTACGTTTTTGAGCTAGGAGCAGGGCGTGTACAGATTGGATGAAGAGCTATTTCTTCCTCTTCCTCGTCCATATAGCTTCTGCAAAAGTCATTTGAGAATAAGCCTAGCCGCTTGGCGTGCTTTCCTATTAAGCAATGTCGAGATTATATGCAATCTGCTTAAAAATATCAAGCAACTGGAAGGCTTTAAATCTAGTAGATTCGATGTTTTTCGTGGCTTAACAGATGGTGATGGTATTCCACCCGCTGTTGGTTTAAATTATAGCGTCATGTTTTAGTAAAAGCTTACACTTAGCAATTGATATGCCAGCATTAGCCATAAGCATGGTAAAATGGATAGTACTGTACCATTTTTGCTGAGTTCCCATTCTACTGTAAGATATGCCAGTATGGTGGACAGCATTATACAAAAGTGGAAAACGCGATTAACTAAGCCAAGTCAAACGTTCAGCTTGCCCATCTGCTGCACTGGACACCCTACTCCATCTGACACCTTAAGGCATACTCAGAAAACAAACAGCTGCAAGCTTTGCTATTCGCCATAGAGCTTCATCACAGTAGACTTATAACAGAATCGGCCACTCAATGATTCTTAATTATTTAGCTTCAACTTCAAAGTACAAAGACTACACCATTCCCCAACAATAGTTCAACAGAAACTTTCAGATTTCTGTACTTTCCAGATCTCTCTGTTAGGATAGGGCATTCCTGGAAGACGAGTCAATCCACTTCTATACATATAGATGAAAAATGAGAAGGATGGTGGCGGCGTGAACTCTGACAGACTAAAATTAAATTTCTCATTGCGCCTTGCCAATCACTGTATAGCATGTTACAGGCACAGGCAGAACTTTTGGCGATTAAAGAACTCTTATACTGACGTAAAGAAAACGTGATATCAACATCAGATATCCAGATTTTCTCGGATAGTCAGGCTGCTAAGACATTTTTCAACTCTGTCTCTAAGAACTCAACAGTCCATAATTGTCGATTATCTCTAATGGAGACGGCACAGCAGTTAAGCATTCACCTTTGATGGGTGGAGACATTCCAGGAAATTGTAAAACAGACGAACTCCACAAAATCAAATCCGTAGTTGGAGAAAAACTGCTTGCTAAATAAACTGGAGAAAGACATTTTGATTTATCACTTATTTCTTGTCTTTTTAATTAATTAACGCCAAAGTCAACACACATCACTTTTTCACCGGTGGAAAACTACTTCAGCACCAAAGAAAAAGCCATTTTCTTCAATCATACAAATTTGACGTTTTTATCAGATCTTGGGCCTTAAGATTATAGTAGTAATTTTCATCAATGATCTACTCATATGAGCGAACAACAAATTGTCCCTTTATATTCGAGCTCTTCCAGAACAACTGCAAAAATTTGTAGCTAACGATAGAAGGAAAATATACGTTGAATGATTTAATAGTTACATGTAAACAATAAATTTCATCTAATTTAAAAAATCTTTTAACTTATTGACATTTAAAAGACTATAAAAAGATCTAAAAGGAAGTATTCGAATTCACCGAAAAACGTAGATTTCTTAAACTTCTTTCCCTCTTCAGAAGACGTTAGGAAGCAAGGTTTAAACCTTTGACCACAAAACTTACTTTTCCGTTTTTTGTGATTTTTTGTATTGTTTGCAGCACATCATCTGAATTCCTCAAAGGCAATAAAATACCCATTGATTTTTAAAACCATACACAGAGAACTTTCTTGTCAAACATTCCCTTTGTATTCCCTTTTCTTTCTTTACCATCAAACTCCTCTATAAACCAATAGTCCTTTGTACTCGCAATTTTGTCGTCTTATTTCCTTTTGCATATAACTCAAACATTTTTATATTTAAACACGCTTATTTGCAAAAAAGACCATAAAACTTCTAATAAATGTGGCGCCACTTAACTGCTCTGTTGGTTCAATGAAATGTTCTTGAGGGTTAAACAGTTTATGTATATGGATACCACCCTCCACTAAGCTTTTGCCTTCATTCCTCCTTCCCCATTCAACAAAATAGTGAAGAAAAAAAATATTCCCTTCATTTTTAAATTGATTTCCGTCCATATAGTCAGAGCAGAAGTAGCTGAAGGCTGAAGAACTGAACTAAACGTAAACATATTTCTTTAAAGCTTTCCAAGCAACCCGTGTCCTGTGTTCGGTTCGGTTCAATTTAATTTTAAATAAAATAAAAATTGAAAGAGAAGATGGAAAATGAGGAGGAAAAACTCCATCACGATACTTTGGAGAATTCCATTGGGAATCAACAATAAGTACCAAAGAGGAATTCCTCCATGCGGTACCTACCATCGAGCTATTTGCCACTTTGGAAAATATGACTTTCACTCAAAATGCGATTACGCAAATGACATCGACGCGACAGACGACGCACGGCGACACACGTTCGAAATATAACGTTAGCGGTAGTGGTATTGG
This sequence comes from Eupeodes luniger, assembly GCA_951509635.1. Lineage (NCBI taxonomy): Eukaryota > Metazoa > Arthropoda > Insecta > Diptera > Syrphidae > Eupeodes > Eupeodes luniger. The sequence continues at coordinate 119,839,710 of OX608073.1, read as the reverse complement.
TGGCGGGCGGCACTATAAAGGAAGTTTTAATCAAAAGCAGAAATAAAATACATACACCTTTGTCCCGTTTAAGTTTAACCTTGTTTAAAGAAAGTTCCCTAAATGATGCGTGCTTCTCGACAACCAAGCAGCGTTTTCGCAAATTTTGGTACGTACGTCGGCGGCGGTGGCGGCGGCGGAGTCGTCGTATACGTCACATAACAAGGATAGTCTATCGATACTTTGTATTCATGTGCGAAATTTCTTTTATTCCTGCGATCGGCAGAAATTTGCAATTCAACGCACGAACGAATTGCTTGCAGAGAGCAGCAGTCGCAGACCAGACGCCGCCGCCGCGCCATTGCCATGTCATTTCTTCACCCGCCAACCAGAGTTAGAGGTCTTGAATCCATCCATGGAGCAACATCATATAGCAGTCCTTGGATTCTCATCTCATCATCATCAAATCTCAAATTTGGAAGTGTGGAGTTTGAGACTGGGGAAGTCGCATCGTACAGCTCCCGTTCATAGAGCATCCTCGCTTGAACGACGACGACGAAAGGAAACAACAATTGAAAAGGAATTGAAATCCCTTCATGGTCATGCGGATGGGGTTGAGCTTGGAGATAGACAACAGAGAAGTGGACTTTGTGGAAGGATGCATATATGATAAAGGCTACGATGCGATGCGATACGATGACGATGACGATGACGACAAACGGAAGAAAGGAAGCTCATTTGATGGGAAATAACTAGCAGTTTTCATGTTAGCTCTTTGTACCTAGACGAGGAGGGTTTTTATTTTGTTCTTTTTGTTTGGCCAGCTCCGAGAGGACTTTCTATTCAGAGTCATATTAAATTGTCTAAGCACTCTATAAGTGAAACGACTATCCTGTGCTGGACATTACGAGTGTACGTGTACATGAGGCTAATTTTGACAGTGAGTGTATGTGTGGACGCTACTTCTTATACGTACAGTCCACATCACTTGATTAAAGCGGTCTTATTTTGGATTTTTGGTGGCGATGATAAAAAGTTTTTAACAATGACTCACGTTCATAGAATAAATTAAGTTTTAAGCCTCAAAAAAGGTTAATATGGATTCAGCTATTTTAATAACGATTGTATTGAAAAGTTGTTTATTTATAAAGGGTGATTTTTTAGCTATTATCTTTTTGGCAACACTGGTTTAAACAGCTGACGCACGTTTCGTGTTTTGTTTCACTATCAAACATCTTCAGTTTGGTCTATAATTTAACCATGAGTCGTCTTACAAACGAGCAACGCTTGCAAATTATTAAATTTTGCTATCAAAATGAGTGCTCTGTTAGGAAAGTTTATCGCGCTCTTCTTTCATTTTATGGTCAGTCCACTTTTTTACCGAAAAATTTTGTTCAGCGATGAAGCTCATTTGTGTCTCAATGGTAAGCTGTTATTTTGTCGAAATCCAGACTGTTTAATTTATATACACGTACAATTTTTTTCCGGGGATAGAATTTAACCCAGGGTGCTGTATCACCCTGTGCCTTATTTGATTGATAATATTTGTTTAGACCATCAAATTAAAACGTTTGCCAATTCCGTTAAATAGACGTTTTAATAAAATGTTTTTAATAATATTAGTGTAGCCTTGTATTAACCTAACTGTTGCAAGACCTAATGGGACAGCCAAAAGACTACAAAAGTTTTGGTATCGCGTATAAAATGGTGACGAAATGACAATGCAAAGTAAACTTTTACAAGGGAAACACTACACCGAGTGTTACGAGGCCGATATGAAGGGAGATAGACGTTTTTCGTTGAGGAAAAATTAGGCAAATCTCGTGAAACCAACGCAAGAAACTGTTTTTTTATAATTAATAGTAAATTAAAAAATATTTTAAACAATTTTGGTCGTCATTCAAAAGACTAAGAGTGTATATTTTTTAAATGATCTGATGATGATGACGAGAGAGACGATATATGCCCCCATCTATTGCCATTGATGTGTTTGTGAATGTCTAGTCTAGGATGAGTGGTTTTTCAACCAAAAGATATTCTATCTATTTTGGACATTATTGCAGTTTTTTTTGAGTATGTCTAATGCGGCGGTCAGTAGCGGCATTGGATGGTGGTGCATAGTTTTTGGTTGTCTTGTGATGGTCGAGACTTATAGTGTTATTATTGCCGTGTTTGCCGGACGAGATAGATATTTATGTATGTTATCTTTTGAATGAAAAGATTCTAAATTGACGTATTCATGGAGAAGAATTAACATCATTTTCTTTTAAAATTAAACTTCTTTTTTGTATTTTTTGAAAAAGTCAGAGGTAGTACCAGACTGAAGCTATTATAAAAATAATAGCTTCTTAATTTTAAAGTGAAATAATAATATTAAAAGCCTTACAGTTCAAAAGAAGGATTATATACTTAAAGGTTAAGTTGAATGTGAACTTTATTATACTCTTAGAAATTCGTTTCGGAAACTTAACTTTTGAATTAAAGTCTTTTTTCAGTCGTAAAAATAATCACTCGAATGTAAAAAGATCTTTCATTAATCGCATTCTATTTCGGAATGCATATAGGACGTTCCCATGTGGATTCGCAAGGAGAGTGACTATGTTTCCTTGCTATAATCATCAACTTAGGTCTCGATGCTCTGCTGATTATTCAAAGTACCTTGAAAATTATCTACACTTTACAGAGCTATAAAATTCCCTTCACTATCCATTGGAAATGCAAGCAAACCTTATTAAGGATTCTAAATCGTTCTTTTAGTTTTTTGACTAAAAAAAAAAATCTTCAAGCTTCCCAAGGACTATCTCATTTAATAACGAAACTTCAAACAATTCCAACATCATTGTAAACTTTTCCACAAATTTTGTCAACTAATCTTTAGCTGATGATTCTTTTGTTTCTGATTCGTCTTTCATAAGTTATTTACAACAATTTTTTTCGGACCCTTCCTCTCTCAAAAATCTTTAGTCTATCGCTTGGCTAAGGTTAATTTCTTCAGATTTGGAAATGATCATTTATAATCCCAAAATACACCAAAAGGACTCCAAGGAAGATGTTAACAACTATGGACCCATTGCCAAGCTTTCTCATATAACTAAGCATTTTGAAAGTATTTTGTATGAAATGTTGAGCTTCCACTGTAAAGGACTTAAGTCCCCAAGGCAGCATGGTTTTATTAAATGTAGGTCTACAACCACTCACCTTGTATCTTCCACCCTCTCTGCCTTAGAAAATAGTTACGAAGTCGATGTTATTCCAACCGAAAACAAGTTTGAATCCTCTTTTATGAAACGGATTTGCTTTTACCTTGAAAACCGATATTACAGCGTTCGTTTCAGATTTGTCAATTCATACCTTTTTTTAGCTTTCACTGTTTTTCCCCAAGGCAACTACCTAGGCCCTCTTTTGTTCATTGTAAAAAATGAGCGTAACACTACGTCTTCATCGGTTCCGACGCTCGTTTCTAATGACACTCCCTATGTAAGCTCGATTGATAAAGCCAATTTACTTGCAACACAGTTTGCTGTTAATTCGGTGCTGCCAATGAGTTACATGACTCTGCCTGTACTTGAAAGCGTAAACGATTCTATCGCACTCGCTGGTGTGCCCCAGGGTTCCGTTTTGTCTCCACGCTCTTCCTTATTGTTATAAAGGATCTTTAACTTCTAACCCTTTTAACTTCTAACCCACTAAATTGTTTCGCTGATGACAGTACCCTCAGCTTTTCATATTCGTTTTTAGAATCAAAAACCGTGTAGAATTTAATGCTTCGAAAACTCAATGCTGTCTACTGTCCCAAAAACGTAACCCTCCTCCAATGCCACTATCCATGAGTGGTACTTGCATCGAGGAGACTGAACAGCTATCAGTCCTAGGTATGTGAATTACAAACCACTTGTTGTGGAGTGATCACATATTTCACCTCGCCAAAAATGCTGCTAAGTGTTTAGGTTTTCTCCGACGATGCAAGAATTTTGTTACCCTTTCTGGTCTGGCTATAATTTATAAAGCCTATATTCGTCCAAACCTTGAGTACAATTCCCAAATTTTGGGAAGGTGCTCCTATAACCCACTTGAGTCTCTTGGACAGAATTTTAAAGAGAGCTCTAAAAATTATAGGTGACCGTTGTCTAACTGAAACTTTTGCATCTCTCGAAAACCGTCGTAGGGTTTCATGTCTCTCATTATATTATCTCTACTTCCATAAGCAATGCTCTAATGAAATAGCCAGTTTCATTCGTCCCTTCAAACAATTCAACCTTAATACTCGTTCTTTTAGGAATGCCCATCAGTTTAACCTTGAGTCCAATTTCGGTCGTACTGTAAAGTACAGAGATTCTTTTTTTAGTCGAACTACACGAATGTGGAATGATTTACCAGACTCAATATTTCCTACTCATTACAATGTGCATCGGTTTCTCCTTTGAAATTCTATCGTCGCTTCCTAATTACTCGCACTGTGTATAATCATTATAATACAATATAAAAAAATTAAAAAATTAACGATCTTGAAAGGGTCATAAATCATTCTTTTTTCTCGCTATATGCTGCGAATACAACATTGATCTTGATTATTTTCAGATTGGTGTCTTAAAAATTGCTTCGAACTTAATATTGCTAAGTGCCAATCAATCACTTTTTCGCATAAACGGTTAAAAAGATTCCTCATTCGCTTTGCTCTTCTCGGTTTACCTTGGAACAATCGCCTTATTCTTCCTTCGAACTCTATATCAATTCATGTTGTAGGTCCCTGTTGGAAGACCTTTAGACGATGTTTTTCTTCTTTTAAATTCAAATAGGCAAGTTCTACCATCCCCTTAACAATCCATTTCAGAGTACAAAGTGAAATTATACCTATATCTACTTACAACCAATAGAACCCCAGGTAAATATTTACTTCGAAAACTTTCGAATTCGTATCTTTTCAATTTGGTACAACAAAAAAAAAGTCAACACATATCATGGATATCCTTAACACACGAACCCATATCTTTCCAAAGATCCTGAAAGTTTGTAGCCTCAAACTCAATTGTCTACCCGAGCGTACATATGTATACATGTCTGTGTATATCAACAAGGACAACAACTAGGAAAAAATACTAATGAGACAAACACCTAATTAGATTATTTCACGCGCCGTGCCGTATATATGTAGCTTTTGTTATGTACCTACCCAAACTCATATACCGTAAGACTTAACTACGAGTATATATATGTATGTACGAAGTCATCCCCAAGGTTATAATTACAGACATTAAGAATTCCAAACGATGATTCGGTGGAGGCTTACACATTGAATAGAGAGTCAAAGTGTTTTCGAAAACACATGTTTCTATATACAATCTTAAATAGAATATTCATTTTTGTTTTCAGTGCCAAAAACAAACTTTGCCTTGGAAACATTTAGTATTAACCAAAATAATAGCTATATACACAGTTACACATGTCCTGTCCATAGAAAGGACTCTGATCTCATAAAATTGTCTTTTTATCCATTTTATTACCCAAGCGTGATGACGATGAGTGTCGAGAACAAAAATTAAGGACATAGCTTCAAGTGGTTAACTTTGTGTCAAATTATCCAATCCAATTTATAACGTTTTCAAGAAAAAACATTCTCCAAAGTTCTTATCGAAAATATGAATCATAGTATATCCCACTTCTGACTTTTGTAGTATTCGAAATTCTAAATTTTTATCTTTGACGATGAATGTTAATAAAAATGCAAATCTTCCATACAAGGAAGTTGGAAAACTACACAAAACCTTTTTCGATAGTAAATAAGACAGGATATTTAATTCTCAAGACAAATCCCAAGGCTACCTGCAGGACTAAAAAAAAAAAAAGAATTTGTTTTTGTGTTGGAAGTTTGGATTTTCAAGGGTGGTATTTATGAAATGTAACATAATTCTCCATCAGCCTTTGAAGAAGGAAAGAATAAAATATCCTGGATTTTGCTACGGTACTGCACCTTGTGTAAATTGCATACAGATGCTATCTGGAAGAACGGGGTTTCCATGAAGAGGGAGAGAAAAAAACTTCATAGTTTCAAAGTGAAAAGAAGAAAAATACGCTGAAGACGATAGCCCGCCGCATGCAATAAGACGCATAAGGGTGCACAGGAATAAAAAATAACTCAGTAATGGGAAAGAAAATGGAATTTCATTTACCACTTCATAGAGGGCAAAAGAGTTTTCACTTCAACAGGAGCTTGAGTTGGAGTCGGAGCAGCAGCTGCTTCTAGCTGATGGGTCATGGATTCATCCTGGCTTCTTATAGCTTTAGGTGCGGACTAACACATTATGCTGTTGGCTGGCCATCGAGACAAGGCCAAAAGCTTGGTCGTATATAATACATATGTTGGACACACAAGTGATGGAGGACCTTGTGTATACAGTCTTGTACCTTTTCTCTTTGTACATTTGGTGCTGTATTGAGATTATAGTTTATGGCTTGAGAACATGCCCAGACGCATGGCGTATTTTTATTCTGCTGGCTGTGGCTGTGGCTATGGCTGGTGATGGACGAACAAAAATAAAAACGTTCAAAAGGTGGAAGTCATTAAAGTTCACTGCAAAGGATTTTTTTGTTCGCTTCTTTATGGATTCCTTGAGTCGTCAAAAAGTTTTTAGGGGTTAAAAATGTTAAAGTGCAAGGATACTAAGCGACGCGATGCTACAAGAGCACGGTACCGAGTGTTTCCTGAACTAACGCCAAATGACCCATTAAAATGATTGATTACGATTATAGTACAGCTCAGCAACGGTAGTAGAAATAGCAAGAGCAACGTTGATGATATGGGGTGAGAATTTTTTAAATTCTTAATATTTTGATTGAAGACTCTTCCATTCCAAGTTAATTCTCGTTCTCGTACGCGTTCAGGAAAGGAAAGAGTATATTCTTTAATTATGCAATTGCTTTGGTTGGTAGAGAATGTTAGAATGAGATTAAGGGAAATAAGGCAGCTGGATGATGTGAGTCTTTGGTAGTTATAAACTTTTTTAACTATAAATGACAATTGAAATGGAATAACTTTTTAGACGCTACAACTTTTGATCGAAAAGGGGGTTTGGCAGAATTTTTAGTTCTTATGATATTAAATGTGTCTTAAAGGTTTATGATCTAATCAAGCTTCAAACGGAATAACATTTTTAGTCTACTCTTAGCATTCCTGCAAGTATCGGAGAATAGAGCTGGTTATTTCTATAGAATATTGTTTATAGAATTATTTGTAAAACAACGAAAGACATATGTGTTAGAGAATACAAATACTGAGTATTTATAAACTGTCGATGATGTCTTAGAAGTGATCGATAAATTAATAAAGATTATCTTGTATGATGTCAAATAAAATTTTATAAAAAGGAGAATATGTGTTTCTGGAGTTCGCTAATGATTGAACAGTGAAGGAAGTTAGCCAAATTACGTTGGCACAGAATCATCAATCTATCATTATGTATTAAATTCCGGCAGTGTTCAAGCTAAAGTCTTAGTTTAGACCTGTCACCCATCATTTCGTCATTGTTCTAAGTCCATATTAAACAAAAAATAAGTAAATTCGTCAAGTTTATGCAAATGACGCATTCTGTCAAACTTCCTAAGGTGTTTGTTATTGATTTCAAACTTTAAATTCAACTATCGCAAAACTCAAAAAATAGACTTAGTCAGTTTTAATAAAACGGTGACGATTCACAAAGATCTGTTTTGGGCTTCTGTACTAAACTGAATCTTGTGTGACTTGTACTAAAGTTTGGGATGAATGAACCTCTATACATAACAACTATGTAGATCACAAGGGGTACAAAGTAACACTTAGCAGCATTTCAAGAAATGTCAATATGTAACAATTCCATAATAAGTGATTTGATATGATAAACGTACCGTATATTGAAAGTTGATTATTTGTTTTCGTGCAAGTGCAGCTCATTGATAGCTATATTTGGCTTTGCCGTTTCAAAGACAGGAAATAGCATTGAGTTTTTGAAGTGTTGAACTCTATACAATTATTAATCACAAACATTTAACTATGTCAATGGCGAATCTTCCCTGGAAGATTTTTGTTTTAATTTTCGTAGAAATTCCATTGGATTCAAAACGTATATTATGCCTCAATGGATATGACCCTCTTATATTTTTAATTAATTTTTATATATTTTTTTTTTTTTTTTTTTATCCGATGGAAATCTTCAAAAGACACTCGGTAAGAATCGGTACCGAGTAGTGTGGGACTCTTACCGCACTAAAACCACCGGTGAATCAGGACCAATCTATGAAAGATCGACAAATGATTTTTATTTCTTAATTTTTAAATCGCATTGGGGGAAGTTTAAGGTTATAACACTTTCCCGTAGCTTTTAGACCATCAGCTCATGAGGCTTGACTTCTTAATCTCCGAACATTGTCTCGTACATTTAATACGGTCTCCATTTCGGAGTTAGTATGACTTTGCAGTCGCTGATTGTGTGATACAGCGTGTTTCTTAACCACTTCTGTAACCATTTCAATTTGAAGGTCACGATGTAGATCGCTATTTCTTATATACCAAGGGGCATTTATTATTCCACGAAGGACCTTGCTTTGGAATTTTTGGATGGGTTCAGCATTTGTTTTCTTTGTACAGCCCCATAGTTGGATGCCATATGTCCAAACGGGTTTCAATACTTGCTTATATAACATTAGTTTGTTCTGGATAGATAGGTCAGAGTTCTTTCCTATTAACCAGTACATTTTTCTGTACTTCAAGTTTAGTTCATCTCTTTTCTTTTTGATGTGTTCTTTCCATTTAAGCTTTGCATCCAAATTCATTCCAAGGTATTTGGCGGTATTGGAGTAAGGTACTTCTGTACTGTTTATAAATATTGGAACATTGTTTATGTTTTTGTTTGTAAAGTTTATATGCGTCGATTTTGTTTCGTTTAATTTGATACGCCATTTGTGCGTCCAATCACTAACTTTATCGACTGCATTTTGCAATTTTTGTGTAGCCTTCGTAACGGATTTATCTGGCACCAATATTGCAGTATCATCAGCAAAGGTGGTCATGATAGCGTTGATGTCCACAGGAATATCCCTTGTATATAACAGATACAGGGTTGGTCCTAGGACACTTCCTTGTGGTACACCGGCTTCAATTTTCTTAAGTTCCGAGTATTTTTGGTCGTACCGTACTCTAAAGAGTCGGTTCGTAACGTAGGATTTCAGTATTTCGTAGTACTGCCTGGGGAGGTCCCTTTGCAGTTTGTACTCAAGTCCCAAGTGCCAAACCTTGTCAAAAGCTTGAGCAACATCTAAGAATACAGACGAGCATACTTGTTTTTCTTCAAGTGCCTTTTCCACAACATCCGTAATTCGATGCACTTGGTCTATCGTGGAATGTTTATTTCTAAATCCAAACTGATGGCTCGGAATTAGTCTTCTTTCATCAATTATTTTGCTAAGCCTTTTCAGTAGCAGTTTTTCAAAAACTTTTGCCATGATTGGTATAAGCGATATTGGTCTGTAAGATGTAACTTCTGTTGGTGGCTTACCTTGTTTAGGTATAACAATGACTTCTGCAATTTTCCAATGATGTGGCACATATCTTAGTTTGAGGCATGCGTTTATTATAAATTGGAGTTTCTTGAAGGCTATAAGAGGCATTTCTTTCAGAACCTGAGCAGTTATAAGATCGTACCCTGGTGATTTTTTGTTTGACAACTTATGTTGACACATGCTTCTTACTTCTTTGAGCGTGACAAAAGGTATTTCACATTCGTCATTTCTGTCAACAAACTGTAAGGGATCTGTAGCTGTGCTTGCTGGGAATGGCTTGAAAACATTCGCGAGATGTTCAGCGAAGAGATCAGCCTTTTGTTTCGGGTTTCCGATCTATTTACCATCTTGAGATTTTATCGGCGGGTTTTGTGTCTGAGGTCTTTTTAGGCGCTTAGCTGCTTTCCATAAGGAGTATTCTGTAGAAGCATCCGTCGTCAGACTTTTCAGGAATCTACTTAGTGAATCATTTTTAAACTCACAGATTCTTTTTTTTAATTCGTTGTTAAGACGGTTAAAAACTACCTTATCATCTGGGAATCTCGTGGATTGCCATTTTCTTCTAGCTCTTCTTTTTTCCAATATCAACTCCTTTATTTCGATAGGATATTTTATTTCTTTTTCTCTCGCATTCGAAATAGTTGGAGTACTTTCTTCTGCAGCCTGCTGCACATCAGCAATAAATTGTTCTACTTCATGATCAATTTGTTCAATTGTTTGCATAGGGGATCTTAGGTTTATAAAATTTTCAAGTTTGTCTCTGAATTCGTTCCAGTTTGTTCTGTTATTCACGAGCTTGGGATTACTTTTTTCTATTATTTCTGTTTCGCTCAGTGATAAAATTACTGGAGTATGATCTGATGATAAATCGTAATTACCTTCGATTTTTTATATATGAAAATAAAATTTGTATTTTAATGCTTTGAACTTTGTTGCTGAAAGCACTACTTTTAACTAAAGACTGAACCGAGAACATAATATGCATCAGAAATACAGCCCTTTTCCAATCTCGCAGCACAAATATATCAACTTTTGACCAATAATGGACGATCCAGGTTGGGTCATATGCAGCCCCGTCGAGAGGGGGAAAGGGGGGAAACCCCCCGGGCCCGGGATTTTCTAGGGGCCCGTAAAATTTAAAGCAATGAGGAGTGTTTTTTTTTCAATATAGGTACTCTAAATTCATCATCAACATACCTATTCCCACTTATTTTTAGGGACCCGAAAATTTAAAATCATTCATGCTTTCACAATCGGGCCCCTGTTTGCATGTTATCTATTAATCTTTCAGTCACAAGCTTGCCGATCTGGGCCCCTGATTATTATTGGCGTACATTTTTGTTTATATTTAATGAAAAATTGGGCAACTCTGAACTATTGAAAGAGAGTTATAATAAATTGTTTCGCTTTTCTTACTTAATTTAACGTAAATTTCAAATTTATTTTATTTTGAAAATTTTTAAAATCAAAATAAGGGGCCCGGCAATTTAAAACAAAACACAAATATTTATTTCGGTTTCTGTTTTTAAAAAGTTTCTTTTCTTTTATTTTTTTTCTGCTGGGAACGAAATTTTTGATTCGGTTTCGGGAGACCGGAAAATCCCACGCAAACGTTTTTCAATTGTGGTTTTCGTAATATTAATTAATTAATATTTTGAATAAATTGTTTACTGAAGATTTGAAGGATATCAAGTCACTTAAAAGTGTGTATATTACACCAGCCATACAAAAATAGCAAGGAATTCTATATAAAATATTGGACACCATTTTCTTCCTTGGCGAAAGGGGACTATAGGACTACGAGGCAATAGCAATCTTATTGGAGAGCCAAATAATGGACATTTTTTGGGCATTTTGGAATTAATTAGTCATTATGACCCCTTACGTCAGGAGCACTTGGAAAAAGTACAAGAGCACAAACGTTTCCAAGTTCACTACCTTTCCGTTGAGATTCAAAATGAGTTCATTAAAATTTGTGCCCAACATGTGAATTCAGCTATTTTGAAGGAGAGAGAAAACGCCACATCACCCGATTCAAGTGATGTGGAACAAAACATTTATTTTGCGATATCTGCGCTTTGAAGAAAATGTGTTCACCATCCAAGGTTTTTGGAATTTGTCGATTGCATCAAAAAAAAACTGGCACCGCAATAGCTGATTTGAACTGCAAAACATTGGTAGAAGACTGTTGTGCACAACAAGGCTATGACAATGGAAGCAATATGAAAGGTGCACAAAGTCATATTTTAAACAAAACTCCAATTGCCGTGTATTCACCATGTGCAGCTCACAGCCTTAACTTATGTGGAGTTGATTCAGCGGAATGTTGTACTGCGGCAATCACATTTTTGGTGTTGTTCAACGCTGGGAAATTCTTAAGAAAAATGTCCGGATCCCTTCAAAACTTTCCGATACAAGATGGTCAAATTTGAATGCGTCCTGATGTCTTCGATTTGGTGCAAGGTTCTTAGCGCTATAAATGAAAGAAGTTTCCTTCTTCGAGCCAGAAACAGTACTTTTGACGTTGAAATTCAAGATCTCGACAACTTGATCTTCGATTTGAACATTATTGAAAACGGATGAGATCAATTTTTATCTGAATGCAAAGCAGTTGCTCTTCTACCTGAGCGTCGAACTTGTCGAGTTGTAGAAGCTGAGTAAGGTCAATGATTCTCGGGAATTATTTCTCCAGAAGAGTCCTGAAACCAAAGGTCGCTCGCCCCTCCCCTTCCCAATCCTTTACCCCCTCCTTCGTCAGCTCTGTGCTATTATGCTGGCTGATGTCTCCTTATCCCCTGACTGTATGGTGTATAACTGTCTGTCATGCCTAGTTTCCTTCCTGGGACGCTTATGGCTTAATTGCTGTTCGTCTCTCCTTTTCCAAAACATATCCTTCCCTTAAACTTCCCAATTGGGCTGGATCTAAGGTGTTATACGACCCGTGCCGATGATCAGCCAGGCTGAGGGCCCAATTAAAAAACTAGCTCAGTCGCGAACGGAGTATCCGGATACCTGGCGACCTCCGGATTAACCAGCCTTATCTGTATACACGGATCTCTGTACAGATGGACCACCCCTTATCCGCTACTCGTGGGATTATAAATGAACAAAAATAAAACAAAACAAACAAAACAAAAACAAAATCAAAAGACCGAATCGGCCAGCAGTACGACGGCAAAGTTGTCTGCTGTTCATCCCTCTTCCACTGGTGCCGACAAGGCTGTGGACACTCACAGCCCTGTTGTCGCCAGTGGAATATCGGATAAACAGGTAACATCACCTTCTTCCTGTAGTGAGGCAGTTGTGAAGAACGGCTCCTCTACTACCACAGAGAGTAAACCTCTCGTCTCTTCTACACCGCGTGTCGGAGGTAGTAGGGCTGTGGTGCCAGGTCCTTCTACCTCCAAAGCAAATAATCCTAAAGAAGGTCCTGGGGGAGATGGGCGTAAGCTCAGACCCTCCAAGGCTTACTACAGGGACATGCGTAATGCTAAGAAGATTCTCCAGACGTTTGGTGAAAAACTAGGCGCTGGAGGAAACTCTCAGCATGACGCTAAGATAAAATGGGCCAAAAATTTCCTGGCCAAAAATAATTTGAAGACCAGCCAAGACTCAACGTCGAAGCGACAAAGGTCTATGGAAGGTAGTGTTCCACTACCTAAACGCCCCAAAGTGCTAAACACCAGCACTTCAATTGACCCTCGCAAGGCAAAAATGTCCTTCAGTGACGTTCTGAAGGATAAAATGGTAGTCGCGATCATCGACAGAAATGATGTAGATGGCACGATCTCTGCCGAAAACTGGACATTGGCCAAAGGACAGCTGGCCTTCAGTTTTGTCGAGATTATGTCTGACAATCCGGGACCACCGCCCATCACAAAAGATGGCGGTTGGCATCAGGGACACATCAAGTTGATGGTCTGTGATGATCAGAGGTCGTGCGATCTACTCACGCTGGCGGTCGGCCGACTTGGAGAGGTCTGGCCTGGTGCTAAGCTCGAGGTTGTAGCAAAGGAGGACATTCCTTGCAGACCAAGAGCTCGCATCACGGTTCCGGCCATATTCAAGGAAGCTGACCACGTACTGAAGGTAATCCGGCTCTCCAATCCAACCCTTCCTACTCACAACTGGAAGGTTGCGAAATTGGAGGATCCTAAGGGACCCTACAAGGGTGCTATTGTAATCATCAATGCAGAGTCCCTTTCTCCTCTGGCGCAATCGAAAGGTGTGATTAGGTTTGGGTTCGATGAAATTACGCTGAGGGTCTATAAAAAAGATGGGGTCGAGGCACAAACCCTTCCCCCTCCCCCACCTACACAAGCGGAAACTGCTGCTGAGGAACCTGGTGCATCGGTCACACTTCCTTCATTGGAGGACGATGCATCTCAGGTATCCCCAGTAACAGAGGAAGCTCCTAACACCGACCAAGGTTCTTCCGCAATGGAGGCCGAGGTCTACGACAGCGGAGATGAGGACATTCTTTTAGAATCGTCCTCTGATATGGATGACTCCGACATTACTGTGTTGGAGGCTGATCGGGAGTGCAGTAGCAAAAATGCTGCGGTTACTCCAGATTAACCTCCAACACTCCATAAAGGCTTCGGCCTCCCTTCTTCTTCGCCTATCCAGCAGCGATGAAGATATTGTCCTGATTCAAGAACCCTGGATTGTTAAATCCATTGTTCGAGGAATCAGGACTCCCAGATACTGCGTGCTGTATGCATCAGGTGAGGATGAACCCAGATCTTGCATATTAGTAAAACGCAGCCTAAATGTATATTTACTCCCTAATTTCAGCGATCGAGATATCACCGCCGCAAGTCTGGAAACAGCCAGAGGAACATTCTGGCTGGCGTCGGCGTATCTTGGCCACGACCATCTTGGCCCTCTCCCGGGTGACACTCTGGAGAGATTGATAACTGAAGCACAAAGGCTCAACATCGGCCTCATCATCGGTAGTGACGCTAACGCCCACCATACAGTATGGGGTAGCACGGATATAAACGACAGAGGTGAGTCTCTTTTCGACTATATTCTTAACACTAACCTACTCGTAAGTAACGTTGGTAATGAGCCAACCTTTATTACTAAAAATCGACAAGAAGTTTTAGATATAACTCTTGTCTCCGAATTCATTAATAATAATATTTTGAACTGGAAGGTATCTAAAGATCACTCCTTTTCTGATCATAGATACATCCAGTTTGACTTTATAAATGAACCACCTTGCCAACCGATCTTTCGAAATCTGAAAAGAACAAATTGGCCTAAATATAAGAGAACGTTAAATAGTTTAGTAAAACCTGAACTTTTTAATACTCCCTCCAACATTGAAGATCTTGACGACAAAGTCAATAATCTAACATTAGCCCTAAACAAAGCTCTAGATACTGCATGCCCTCTTATACAAGTAAGAGGTAAAAAGAAGCCACACTGGTGGAACTCAGGGCTGGATCCACTTCGAAAAGAATGCAGAAAACTCTTTAACAGAGCCAAAGCTTCTAGAGACATGTCTGACTGGGATTCATATAAAGAATCACTGAAGATTTATAAAAAAGAACTGAGGAAAACCAAACGATCGTCTTGGAGAAACTTCTGTAGTAACGTGGAAGATTGCTCCGAAGCATCCAGGCTGCGCAAAATCCTCTCCAAAAATCCAATCATGCCAAGTTGCTTGAAAAACGCCTCTGGCCTCTGGACCAATTCAAGCGAAGAATCGCTCAACTTGCTACTAGACGTCCACTTTCCTGGTAACTCTAATATTATTAATAACAATGCACTTAATAATGGTGACAATACTTTATAACCTTCACAAGGTCTAGTCACTAGGGAAAAACTCAATTGGGCTATTAACAGCTTTAAACCATACAAATCTGCTGGTCCGGATGGTGTAATTCCAGCCGAACTGCAAGAAAATGCAAGTTTTCTAATACCCATCCTAGAAAACATCTTCAAAGGTTGCCTGAATTTGGCATACATCCCGATGTCTTGGAGACAAGTTAAAGTTGTCTTTATTCCAAAAGCTGGAAAATCCAGTCACGTAAACCCTAAAGACTTAAGACCTATCAGCTTATCATCATTCCTTCTCAAAACTTTTGAGCGTTTGATCGATATTCACTTAAGGGCAAGTATTGATAAGTCCCTCCTTTCAAAGGCTCAACATGCCTACAACAAAGGGAAATCAGTTGAAACGGCTCTACACAGTATAGTACGTACAATCGAATATTCCCTCCATCATAAAGAGTACACCTTAGTTGCCTTCTTAGACATAGAAGGAGCATTTAACAATGTCGACACATCTGCAATTGCACGTGTATTGACATCTCTGAAGGTAGATAAGTCGATCAGCGAATTGATTAATCAGATGCTGATAAGCAGGATTATCAATTCAAAACTGGGCGATTTTACTACACAAAGGGGTGTCAGCAGAGGTACGCCACAAGGTGGTGTCCTATCCCCTCTCCTCTGGAATTTAGTAATAAATGAATTACTAACTACTCTAGAAAGAGAGGGATACAGAGTGTTTGCCTATGCGGACGATGTTGCTATTGCAGTAACGGGTAAACATCCCAATATACTAAAAGAACTCTTACAAAAAGCTTTAAATAAGCTCACCAGATGGGCTAATCGGTGTGGACTAGGCGTTAACCCACAAAAAACCGACCTTGTCCTCTTCACAAGGAAATACAAAGTCCCACACATTGACCCTCCCCTCATAAACGGTGTACCACTTAAATTCTCTGATCAAGCAAAATACTTGGGTCTCATCTTAGATAAGAAATTAAGTTGGAAACCTAATATTCAAGAGAGAATAAACAAGGCCACAGTAGCCCTGTTCTCCTGTAAAAAGGCCATTGGTAATAAATGGGGCCTACAGCCCCGCATTACACACTGGCTATACATCTCGGTCATAAGACCGATCCTTACTTATGGAGTAGTGGTATGGTGGACGGCGCTAGATACAGCGACAAATCGCGATAAACTCAGCAAAGTCCAACGAACAGCCTGCCTGTGTATGGGAGGAGTGCTTCGCTCCACCCCCTCCGCTTCACTAGATGTTCTGTTCCATCTAATACCGCTGGACTTTTTCAGCAAGCAAACGGCCGCTAATACTGCCATACGGCTTCAGGCCTCCTCTCTGTGGATCAATAATGGAATTGGCCACACCACTATTTTGAACTCGTTCAGAACTATAAATAGTAATATTGACTACACCATACCCCATCCTCAGTTTAACAACTATAGCTTCAAAGTGACTATACCTCCCAGGTCCTCTTGGGAGAATACATCATTTTTGAACGATGGTCCTATAAACTTTTATACAGACGGATCAAAAACGGAGGATGGGGTTGGTGGTGGCGTATACTCAGATAGACTTAACTTAAGTCTCTCCTTTCGTCTACCCGATCATTGTAGCGTGTTCCAGGCTGAAATCCTGGCTATAAAAGAAGTCCTATCCTGGCTTAGAGAAAACTTTATATCAACAAATGATATACGCATCTTCTCGGATAGCCAAGCTGCGTTAAAATCCTTAGACTCTGTCTCTACAAATTCACTAACAGCCCTAAATTGTCGATCATCTCTTACGGAGATGGCTACACAGTTCAACATTCACCTTTTCTGGGTGCCGGGCCATAGAGACATTCCAGGAAATTGCAAAGCTGACGAACTTGCAAAAAGCGGAACAACTTTACCTCTGCTGGCTCACAATGCTAGCATAGGTATCCCCTTAGCTACATGTAAACTCATGCTAAAGCAAGATACCATAGAGAAAACAAACTTCAGGTGGAATAACACCACCACCTGTGTAGCGACTAAACGAATTTGGCCTAATCTTAGCGCCAAGCGCTCAAAACAATTAATCTCTCTGAGTAGATTGCACATTAGCTACGTTATAGGTGTCCTGACTGGGCACTGCTTAATAGGAAGGCATGCTATTCGACTTGGAGCCCCTGCAAATGATTTTTGCAGGAGTTGCATGGACGAAGAAGAAGAGGAGACAATCTCTCATCTTCTGTGCACATGCCCTGCCTTATCACAAAGACGTAGAATCCACCTTGGAGACTACTACTTTAACGATACCAGTGATCTAAAAAATTCAGACATTACTTGTCTCCTACGCTTCATTCGAAGCTCCAATTGGTTCAACGAGTTAAGCTGATTAACTGATCCATGTGGTATCACAACGGACCATACTTTGGTCTAAGTGTGTTGGACGTCCCAAACCAACAGCCACTTTAACCTAACCTAACCTAAAGCAGTTGCTACTGGACAGAGACATTTTGAAGAAAACCGAGGAGCTGGAAAGCAAATTGAAACAGACGAAGAAATAAATTTCAAGAGAAACACCTTTTACGTCATAGTTGATTCAAATATATGTGGAATTTCTAGTCGGTTCGATACGATGAAAAATTCGAATGCTACGTTTTCATTTTTATGACAGTTTTCAACAATGGACGAAATTGATATTAAAAACTCCACTACAAGGTTCATCCAAAAGTATAACTCGCATGTGTCACAAGAGTTGAAAGAAGAAATAATTCATCTGAAACACATTTATGAAGCCAATTTCAAAGCAGAACTTCCGCCATTGAGTTTGCTCAATGCTATTTATTCCCAGAACTTAGAGACGATTTTCCCTTAACATTTGTGTTGCTCTCCGTGTGTGTTCCACCATACCTGTAACCGTAGCTAGTACCGAACGTTCATTTAGCGTCCTTGCCAGAACAAAGAAGTTTCATCGTTCGTGCTCATCACAAGATCGTGTTTCCAGACTTGCTACACTATGCATCGAAGCACCTTTGGCAAAGAAATTGAATTTCGATGCAATTATAAGTTGTTTTGCTGCTCAGAAAGCTAGAAAAGCTCGTTTGCCTAAAGAAAATATTTCATTGAATGCAAACTAACTCTAATAAAACATTGTAATAATATTTTAATATTAAGAAAAACAATAAAGTGTATTTAATGTAAAACTTTTAAAATACCTAGTTTTTTTTTTAAAGCCAAATTTCAAATACTTTTACTTCGCTCTATATTTTATTTTTATAGTAGGTAATAGATCTTCATGCTATTTTTTTTAATAGTTAATTATTGTTCGTATTATCAGTTACTAACATATCGTTGGCAATATCGAATTGAATGTATGATTCTGTTCGGATTCTGATCTAATCGCATGTAGAATTATTTTCTATCCATCCTCCATTTCAACTAAACTGGACGATACCCGTAAGATTGATTTGAATGTTTATCAAACACTCTTTTCGGTTCACTTTGCAAAAAAAAATGATTATTTCCGTTAATTCCAACCAATTTCGCTACTCGTAATTGAAATTAGAACGAACCATATCAGTAGGCATGAAATTTAAAAAAAATGGTAAATATGGGGGGGCCCGAGATTTTTCCGTCCCGGGCCCGGAATTCTTCTCGACGGCCCTGGTCATATGAGCTATAAAGCTTATACAGTTGAGTTGTATAAGTAAAGATTTGATCTAAAATATTTGTTAGTAGTTAAACTCGTCTTCAATTCCATCTAATTACTTGCGACCTACAGGAACTATATGGCAAGTTTTGTATTCCTGACAAATTAAGAACTCGAAATTTTAACCAAACATGACATTACGATGGTATAGAAGTCGATAAAAGTGGATCGATTGCTTCGATTGACTTTAAATTTGGAAATTAACGTTTTGTGCCGATTGGCGTTAGGTATTTTTTTTCAAGACAGCAGTCCCCATACAAATATTTTGGTCAAAAGACGAAAATTCGAATTTTCTCATCTCAAAAACAAAATATAACCGATAGATTTTGTTTAAATTGTCGCTAAAATTTGTTTTCCTAATTTGGCTTCTCTAAATATAAAAACATATACTCCAGAGAGGTCCTTATAGAACCGTCATCTTGTTTTTAAGTTTTCTCAAGAACTAATGAACCGATTTCAATAATATTCAACATCTTAACATCATCTAGACAGACTTACGCTATGCGTTCAAGATAAAAATCTGCTAAGCGAATATCAGACTGATTTCAGAAAAGAATACTCAACAGTGGACAATATATTTTCTTTGACGTGTATCGCCAGATCATTCCTACCGAAAGGAAAGAAGTTATACACTTCCTTCATTGACTTCAAGTCAGCTTTCGATTCAATTGATCGGAATGCTGTCTTCTGAGCCCAGTTCTGTTTTCTCTTTTCCTAGATGATCTCACTACATTTTTACCTGGTGGAATTAGTTTATCCGGCTCCACAATTAAAGCATTGTTATATGCAGATGTTGTCATATTTGCAGAGACTCCAAATATGGTGCAAATAATGATAAACAAACTCCAATCATATTTTAACCTATGGAATCTGACTGTTAATACCAATAAATCGAAGGTGATGATTTTTCCCAACGGAACAGGACGATATGCAAGAGAAGAAAAATGGAAATGGGAAAATGTAGATCTTGAGGTGGTGAGGGAGTAAACATATTTGGGGGTAATCATAACGCCATCACTATCTATACAAAAACATTTGCAGGCAATTCTAATCGAAGCAAAAATAGCTATCAACTGCAACTGGAAAGGAGTCTCAACCAAGAAGCATATTGCCCCAAGAACAAAGTTTAAACTATTTGAGGCCGTAATGCGATCGATATTATGCTATGCTGGCCAGGTATGGGGATTTCAGCAGTATGAGGAGGTAGAAAAACTTTTAAGATACTTTATTAAAAAAATGTTCTGGCTCCAAGAAAATACACCTACCTATATGTTGCATCTAGAGACAGGAGTGGCACAACTCTATATCTTCACATTAAAGATGCATCTGCAATATTAAAAGTTACAGAGCTACTAAACCATCGGCTACCTAACACAATCGTTAGACATCTGCTTTCTAGGAATTCCCAATTCTTTGAAGAGTGAACTCAACTTGGTCTTGAACATGACATCCAGTTGCTAGAATCAGGTATAGAGGATTGGAAAACTTTATGCCCACTACTGCTTGGAAAAATTGAAGCATCCTTTTTTTCAAAATTTGGAGAGTCGGTTCAACAAAGTGAGTCCCGAATCCAATATGGACAATTAAATTACGACATGGGTGTGAACAATTGTTTCGACGATCAATATTCTATCAGTACAATAGCCTTAATTTTCTAAACCAAAGTGGAATATTGTTGTGTTTAAATTACCAACACTCGGTGCACATTATGTAATCTCCAAGAAACCGAAAATGTAACGCATTTCCTAGGAAGATGCCGTATCCTTCAGACAATCCGACGCGCTTTCTGGGGAAAAAACGTCCTCAACAATGATGATATCATTTTAATTCTCAATGGTGAAAACTGGACAGCATTGTCCAATTTCGTCCGCAAAGCGCTGAACTAAAGAAAACAAATTATCAACCAAGCTTTTTAATTAAAAAAAAAAATGATTGAATACCTCATTCAATTTTCTTTTTGACTTTAAAACTATAATTAGAATACATTTATGTCTTTCTATATAAATTTAAACCCTTTTTTCTGGCTGACGGCAAAAGCCAATGCTATACTTTGTGAATTTTTAAAACAAATATGTAAATTAATTTTCTGCTTAATAAAATCACACATTTTACTACTAAACTCTTTTTTCTCGATAAATTAAGATTTTTGTAGAAACAAACTAATCACCAATGAGACTAAACGAAATTTTAAAGACATTTTAACGGCAACCACAGGCAAACGCACATCTTTTTATTCATTCTACCGAACTTCGTTTGAATCCGCTAAAAGTTTTTTTCTATTTAAAAAAAGTTTGAATTATCAAAAACCCATGCTATCGTCACAATCAGTTCAATAAAGTCAATTTATTTGTTCAAAGTATTTTCCAAACCAAAATATAAATGAAATATTATAATGTACACCTATTAAATATCAGTTATGGATTTTATAAATAATAAACAACAAATTTTAACCACTAAATTTCTATACCTTCTCCATCAGTCTATCAATCTCCCAGCATGATGATAAATTCCATTAAAATGTGCTACTTTCTATATATAAAATATTTATTCTGTGTTTATGCTGTGCTCCATCATTAGGCCTCCCTGATATATTAAAAACGATACCACCATTAAAAATATTTTCCATAATAAATTATTATGGGCAAAGTATAATATAATTTATTTATCAAAAATTCCCACAACATATAGATTGATGTTATAATGTCAATAGCACATAGACCATTGACCAAGGTTTGAAGGACCTTTGGTTGTCATTATATAGCAATTAATTTCATCATTGTTTGTTGTTGCTTTATACAGCAGGACTGATCAGCATGTAATATTTCAATTATTATTTTCTGAGATTCTTTTTTGAATAACTTTTTTGATTTAATTTATTCCAGTTGTTGTTTGAATTTGAATATTTCAACACAAAAAAAAGTCCTTAATTTTTGTACAAGGACAATGAATCAATTCCTTTTCTATCCATAAAGTCAATGTCATGATTCTTATTTTTCTTCTTTTTATCTGCTTGTGGGTATTTTTCAAGTACCATCGAACTGCACGCAGAATTGAAAGGATTCGTTTACTAGAAATGTCATAAAATAAAATAAAATACAATATTTCCTCCCTCCCTGGTCCACCGCTTTCAACCAAACATCTTTTATTTAGTTCAGCGCAGATAATATAGAAAAACGAATAAACTTATCGTCGAGCACTAAAATAAAATAGAAAACAAAAATTCTTAAAGTTGAAAAATATAAGGAACAGAACCACGTTGAATGAATTGGCTCTTCTATCTCAGAATTTCCTTAAAACAAATTTAAAAATATTACAATTTATTCCTCATTGCAAAATAAAGCTATCTAGACTTTTTATAATTATTATTCAGAGTTCAGAACTTTATTCGTCTCAATTTCAATAGTTGTTACTTATAATTCAATAGATTTCTCCTGTTTTTCGAGTATAAAACACCTGTAAAAGAAGTCCTTCAAACTTTCTATTTTTAAGTACTTCCCAACCCATTGAGAATTTTTGTTCTAATTCAACGTCAAATGATTGTTACTTGCGATGAAATCCAAATCACCAACAAAATTCTATCAAATCTTAAAAATGAGAAAAGTAAGGCTTTATGATTTGTAAAAAGGATAGAACAATTTTGGTTAACTATTACAGAAAGAGTGAGATGCACTTAAAAAGCCTTAAATAGTTAAAAATCAAGGCTGACAGTAAACATTTTTGAAAATTTGTTAACACAACGAAAAAATCAACTAGATTACCAAATTCCACTGAGTTCTGTGACAGACTTCTCAGAAGGAATAAGAGAGAGAGCATTAGAAGCGTGCGGTTGAAGATGTTCAGAGGTTTAGAAGCAGAAATGAAGTTTGAAAAATGTATGAGCAGGTGAAATGAAATTCACAAGTCCATAAACCTCGAACCGAAGAAGGCTGCAAACACAAAAGTGGAAATATTCTACTAGAATCACAGTCAATTCTGAGGCTAAGGAAAGGATCAATTCTACAGACTGTATAACGGTGACGACAAAAGCCAATACCGTTTTCCCGACTTAGATGAAGTAAAGATTGCAGGTGGAGCATATGGCTTAAATGCCGAGCTTTTTCAAACAGCTGGAGATAATTTGGTTAGAAGCGTGCACCAACTTATCTGTAAGATATAGTTGGAAGAAAGCATGCCTTATGAATGGAACCTTAGTATTGTTTGTCCGATAATGAAAAAAGCGTTCCTCTAAACTTCACGAACTATAGAAGAATCAGTCTCCTAAACATCGCATACAAAATCTTCTGTGCCGTAATATGAGAACGTCTAAGCTCGTCGTCAACCTAATGGATCCTTATCAGTGTGTTTTTAGAACACGAAAGTCCACCGTTCGATCAAATATTCACATACGGCTGATCCTGGAAAAAACTCAAGAACACCATCTTTTCATCAATTTCAAAGCCGCATATGACAGCATCTTCAGGTACGAGCAGTATAGAGCCATGTTTCTTTTTGGTTCTTGCCAAACTCGTCCATTTGTGCCGAATGTACAAGGAAAATTTGCCCTACTGCATAAAGGTTGGAAAAAACTTAACTGAACTTTTAGAAAAGGCTTAATAATAAATAAATAAAATCGTCCTTGATTCGTGACGCAAATGGGGACTTTGCGAGTATTAAGGAGGAGGTGTTTACCGTTTAATGAAGGCAAAACAAGGTACATACTGGCATCAAAATATGAACTACAACACCGACTTCTCGGTCAATCTCTCGTCACCATCTACGACGTTACTTTGAGGTACTTAAGGATTGTGTCTACCTGGGGCAGCAAGTCTTCCATTCATACCTCACTGTCTTACTCACTATAATGCTGGGTGGGTGCTGTAATATAAGGTCAAGTGAAATAAGGCCAAATTTCAAATATTGGACTTATTGCACTTTACAAAAGTGAAATAAAGCCAATTTTTAGCAGAAATTGGCCATATTGCACTTTGACGATGTGAAATAAAGCCAAATTATTTTGAAATAAGGCCAACTTATTTGTACGGCAACCCTCTGCTTGGGCACACTATAGGATTTGGGGTGGTGCGAAGTTGAGTGCATCCAAAGTTTGTTTGTATTTATGGTGAACCACATGTTTAAACTGCAATTAAACCAATTTGACTTTATTTCACTTTTTTTAAGTGTTTTATTACACCAACTTTTGTAAATTGGTTTTATTACACTTTATAAAAGTCAAATAAGGCTAATTCTTCAAATTTGGCTTTATTGCACTTGGCTTAATTTCACCGTGCCTGTTGGGTGCTTTCCCTTTGGTATAATAAGTTGGTCTTATATTTTTAAATATGGTGGCCTTACTTTCTCTTAGTCAAAGTGCAATATGACCAACTTTTTAAAATTGACGTTATTTCACTTTTGTAAAGAAACAAAATGATTGGTTAAAGTTGAGGACTTATTTCAATTTTATTTAATGCCTTGTTGGTAATTTATTTCATTTTCGAGTTCGGTGATTAATTTCAACAATAATAATAATGTAATGAAGCCCCAATTCGGGCAGCTGAATGAAAAGAAAAATTTAAAAAACCAAGAGAACTAAATTGGTCCGAATCTGAAAAATAAATGCGACTTGAGTTGGTGCGGAGATATTTAATAGTTGTCGAAGTTAAAGAAATGATGTTCGCATGATTCCACCTTAAGAAATGGAAACAGCTGGATACAACAGTGGAATCCTGAAACAAAAATATCAGTGGCATTGCATGAAAGCCGCTGTTCGTAAAAAAATAGTGGCAAGTCTCTTTTTGATGGTTGATCTTCAATATTTATCAAATCAATACAAAAGTTTGTTGTTTCTTTATTGAAACGATACCTCGCATAAAAGTCAATGTCAATCATACCAAAGAAATCGATGCGGTTGGGATAAAGCTTTCGTTTTCATTTGGACGGAATCATATATGTATGTACATAAATATGCAGCAGAATATCAAAATGTTCATCAATTTTTTAATCATTGATATTAAAATGATGAAATTTGTGTTTTATTTGTTTTTTAATTCAAAATACTTGAAATTAAATCACTTTTGTGTCGACTTTTCGACTTTTGTGTCTGTTTATTTTATATTTGACGTTTTATAGAGTTAAAAATAGCTTAAAAAAAGAGATATCCATTTTGTGATTTCAAAAGTAAAAGTCAATAAAACACATAAGAAATATTATAAACTTTGAACGTTGACATTATGTGTGCAACACTACATCATTTAAATGGCCACCACGCGAATCGATTCTTTTGAGGTAATTTTCGACAACTTTTTGGTACCTATCTCAGCCATAACTTGACGAATGTCAAATCGCATGATCTTGGTGGCCAGTTGATTTCGGAACGACGAGAAATTAAGTCTTGTTGAAACCACATATTTTCCAAGTCGTATTCTTCAAAAAAAGTCGGTTATCATGTGACCATAACACTCCGAATTGACAGTTACAGTCGTTCCATCGTCGTTTTTGAAGAAGTAAGGTCCAATCACACCTTCGGACCAAAGAGTGCATCAAACAGTGACTTTTTGTGGATATAATGGCCTTTCTTCAATGACTTGAGGATTCTCAGAACCCCAAATACGACAATTTTATTTGTTATTGTTTATTGAGAAATGTGATTCGTCGGTGAAGACAATTTTGTTCGAAAAGTCGCCGTCCACCGCCTGTGTTTCAAGCACCCATTCGAAGTATCTACAACGTTGGGAATGGTCAGCTGACTTCAGTTGCTGTGTGAGCTGGACTTTATATAGATGTACTTGTACATTGGTGTAGATCCAAATGCAAAATATGCCATATTCCTGATTCCTGAGAAGACAAGGAATCGACACATTCGGGTCTTCGGCAACACTTTCACTTACAGCACCGATATTTTCAGTAGTACGAGCGCAACGATGATGCACAGGCCCTACAATATCTGTAACCAATCCAGTCTCTTCAAATTTCTTCACAATTTTGCCAATTGCTTGTGTAGTTGAACGATTATGTAACCCCATAATCTTCTCTTAAAGCACGATATGTGGCTGTGGCAGAATCACCATTTTTGTAGTAGGTTTTGAAAATTTGTATGCGTTGTGCGATAGTTAAGCGATCCATTTTCGTAAATGTCAGATGCCGAATTCCAGTCCCATCCTTTGAAACCGCATAATGGATAACCCTTTACCCGACTCCATTTAAACGTTTAGAAATGGTTTGAATTTTCAATGAATAACATAAGCTGGAGTTTAATTAAGCAAAGACAAAATCTGAACTTAACAAAGAACTATGAATATGTCCCATTGTTTTTAACATTTGGTAATATTTTTAGAAAAATCCAATTGTCAATTTTTGTACAGACAAATATTTTTTGACTCGAATATCTAGAGAATAAATGAAGGTATAGTTTTCATAATTATTGTTAATGTTTTAGTAAAATCGAAATACTTCGATTGAAGTATATTGAGAAGAAATAATGAAAATGACTTCAAACTTTTATTATCTTACACAAAATGTTGTTTCAAATATTTTGCTAAACTTTTAGAAACATTTTCGTATATATTTAATTTTTATATATTTACTAACTCCGATGTAACATATTTATAAACATTTCATATTTTAATTCATGTAAGCCGGATTCCAGAAAAATTTTTAAAACTCCGTTAGAAGTAATAAACTCAATAATAAATGCTTGAGAAATACCAATACTTTGGTATTTTCAAGTACCAATATAAGATTATTGAAGTACAAGTGCCTTGGAACTTC
Source organism: Eupeodes luniger (assembly GCA_951509635.1). Taxonomy (NCBI): domain Eukaryota; kingdom Metazoa; phylum Arthropoda; class Insecta; order Diptera; family Syrphidae; genus Eupeodes; species Eupeodes luniger. Next base: position 119,812,982 of record OX608073.1, on the reverse strand, counting down.
TAAAAATCACTTTTCCTTATTTTGAACTAAGATTAATTTCTATGGATGCATTACTTAGCCCTTAAGTACTTACGTGTATTTTATAACCTCCATATATAGTGCATGGTTAAAAATGATAGTCTTCATAAAAGGATGAAGCAGAATGAATATATATTCAATAAAACGCAACGCATCGCTGGATGCTGCCTCCATATACGAGTAGGTTGTCTATTCATACAAAACCGCACATCATGGGCCACCCTTTATTCACTAGACATATACAGTACACCTTCCTCAAAACCCTTTCCCCTAAACAATCCCCAATCGACCGACCCACTGTACACATATGAGTGCAATAAAATTATATTGAGCACAACCAGCAGAGCAGCACCCAAGAGTGCCACAAAGATGTGGAATTCTTTCAATTGCTTTGCGTAAAAATGGGTTGCAAACACACAGAAAACCCAACGAAAAAGGAGTAGGGAATAAAATAAAATAAAACAAAATAAAAAAAGGAATCCTATATTCGATGGAAAAGAATCCTTGAAATTGCTTTTATGTCCACTAATGCGCCTATATACGCAACCTCAAATAAACCCCAGGTGATGGGGTGAGTGAGCTGCGCTATGCCACCGCCAACGCCACCCCATCTGTGCGTTGTTGTCGTCACAGAGAAAAGGGTTGGTTCTTACTACACACTCACCATCTCACTGCCAGTTGCGGTTTTTATGATAAACATTTCTATGTGCAGGGGGGTTCTTTAACCTTAGACACATAAAAAAGGCCCCTTTTTGAGTTCATCAGACTGGTCTGCCTCTGCAGTAGGAAAATAAAAACTTAATGTAACGGCAATATGTCGATGGATATTTTATTTTTGAAATTATTGGCTACTGGGTCGAATTTGGAGCATTACAAATCAAAATGGCGTAGTTGTAAATATTTTGCTTTAGCATTCATTTATTGATAGAACGAATGCGAGTCCTTTCCGTCAAATTATTGTAAGCGCCAAAAAAACTTTTATCGTAAATGACAAATCAGGAGTCCATGAAAAAATTTTTATAGAAAATCATTATTGGAAATTCTTAATTGCACTTAACGGAAAACTTGACAATGGGCTTTATGTTTTAAAACTAGTTTTCTTTTTGTGTTGACTAATGTTGCTAACGATAAAATTGCAGGAAGGAGTCCATATGTCATTGAGGAGTGTAAACACCAAAGAAACATTTCAGGAAGCATTGTTTAAAAAAAGTTTCTGAAATGTTTTCAAAACAAATGGAAAAAACATTCCTGAAACGTATCTTTGTTTCCTATTTTTGTATGTATCTGTTTTTTTTTTTACTATTTGTTTTATTTCATAAATTTTTATCAATTGGATAAAATTATCTTTGGTCCGCATTTTTCGTACATTTTATGTTTTTATTTAAACCACTAACGCGCTTTTTCCAATAAAAACAAATAAAGTTTCCCATTGGGAATGTCCAGACTTTTTGTTTTAAATATATTTTTTCTTAAACTTGATATAATTTATGTAAGACAGGTGAAATCTAACAGATTGCAAATATATTTCGAAAATTTTATGAAATACCACAAGTATTTCAACTGAATATTGAACAAAGATATTATAGATTTAGAAAGTGACATCCATAAAACTTTACTTGTAAAATAAAAAAGGCTGGAATGCCACCCACCCTGATAACCTCCATTGGTAGCCTTTAAAATATTTTTTTTTGTTTTCAATAAGCCAAATTGTCATTTAATGAATTTTTTAAAAAGTATGCAATCAACATTTGAAGTTAAAGTCACTGAATTTTTGTTTTAAATTTAAAAAAAAAGACAATTCGTTTTTTTTTAAATTACACCACATGTTGAAAACGTTATTCTTAGTTAGGTACAAAAAATTATTCTAGAGGTATTTCCGAAATGTTTGAGGTGACAAATATTTGCTTTCAGTCCTTTGATTTGGATTTTAGGAACCTTAAAACTTTGAGAAATGTAAACTTTTTCAAATCGAACCGATTGCAATAGCCGTGTTTTCTTAGCATTCCAAGTATAGTACAGTAAAAAATTCCCAAAAAAATAATCCCCACTGGTTCAGTTTTTATATTTGAAAGTTGATAAAATTGAACATTTGTAAGAATAATTTAAGACAAAATGGTAAAAAATAGGGACCTTCAGACAAAAACTAATTTGAACTCAATAAAATGAACAAAACTAAAAATGATTTGTTAAGAAAATATCAAAAATTAAGTAAGCTAAATGAATGCATTAAAGGGGTACGTTTGTTGATTATAGTCTAATTGCGTTTAGATCTTCTCATGCAACAAATAATGCTATATTGTTGTGACTCTAACTTTACATTATTAAAAGTAGTTTAATCAAGGAACTAAGTCTATATTTGTATTTAGTTTTACAATTTAATTATGAAAGAGATTACAACGACGCGCAGAAAACTCAAAGATGGATTTTATACCAAGCAGAGTTGAAAACCAGAATGAAAAGAAAGATTTTAATTTTCTTTTTTTTGAAGACTTACCGAGATACTTTTCTCGGAAATCATTGTTTAACAGAATTAGACAACTTAGAGGCCTTATGTTGGTGCAGCGTTTTTCTTATAAAAATTCTATCAACAGCGTAAAACATTAAATCTCAAAAAGTGCAGCAATTACTTATCAAACTCTACGAACATGTCAAAATTCAGAAAATCAAATTCTGAAATTGACAGAAAGCTTTTCTGCCAATTGCGAAAGGAATATGATTTTCTGAATAAATACTTGCACCAACAATGATCCAAAAGCTTTTTGGACTTTTTTAAATAGTAAAAAACGATCTGTTGCTCTCCAGGAAAATATGGAGTTTAATGGTCAAACATCAAACGATTTACAAAGTTCCTGTGAACTTTTTTCTCAATTTTTTAAGTCGGTTTATGTTGATCATTCTTCATTTAATATTTATCAAACGGTAAGCTATTCTAGTAATAATGCTAATATTTCAAGACTTAATCTTTTTGAATCCGATATCCTAAATGGTATCTCAAAATTAAAACCCAGTTTGAATCCTGGTCCTGATGGAATTCCATCTTTTGTTTTAAAGCAATGTCAATTTTCGTTAGCTTTACCGCTTCTGATAATTTTCAATAAATCCCTTTCTACTGGACTATTTCTGAATCAATGGAAATTTTCATATGTAAGTCCTATTTACAAATCAGGCGCAAACAATTTAGTAGTAAATTATCGTGCAATTTCTAAAATCTCTGCAATCCCTAAATTATTTGAGCTCATAGTAAAGGATCATTTGTTTTTTAATATAAAAGAACATATTTGTAATGAGCAGCATGGATTTATGCCAGGTAAATCAACTTCAACAAATCTCATGCTTTATTGTAGATATGTCACCGATTCTTTTGAATCTGGCTATCAGGTTGACACTATCTATACTGATTTTGTCAAAGCTTTTGACTCAATTTGTCATAAAATTCTTATAGCTAAACTAAAAGTTTTCGGTATTCATGGGTTGCTTTTGAAATGGATATCTAGCTACCTTAATGAAAGAACACAATGTGTGAAATTGGGAACTTTTGTTTCAAGTGTTATTAAAGTTTCATCTGGAGTTCCTTAAGGAAGTCACCTTGGACCACTCCTTTTTAATATTTTCGTCAATGAAATCCCATTTCTTTTGAAAAATGCTTTATGTTTAATGTATGCTGATGACCTTAAAATATATCTTTGCATAAAAAATAGAATTGATCATCAAAATCTTCAAAATGATTTAAATATTTTATCCGTTTGGTGTTAAAGAAATGTTCTTCCTTTGAATATACAAAAATGTAATGTTTTTACTGCACATCGAACTTTGGTTCCATTGATAAACAACTACCAAATTTTCAATCAGATTCTTGATCGCAAATCTGAGATTCGTGATCTTGGAGTCATTTTCGATTCAAAGTTGTTGTTTTCGTTACATGTGGACTATATTATAGCCAGGGCTAATTCAATGCTTGGTTTCGTTAAGCGAAACTGCAATGAGTTCTCTAACCCTTATGCTTTAAAATCAGTTTACATGTCTTTAGTTCGTCCAATTCTTGAGTATTGTTCAATTTTATGGTCTCCTTCTACTTCTATTAGGATAACACGTATTGAAAGAGTGCAAAAGGCTTTTACAAGATTTGTAGTTAGGCAGTTAAATTGGAGAATTGACACTCCATCATATGTATCTAGGTGTGCCTTAATTGGACTTGATTCATTAGAAAAAAGACGGTCTATTCAGTGTTTGTTGTTTGTGCATGATGTATTTTCTTATCGTATTAAGTGTCCACCGATTCTTACTTACTTTGAGATCTATATTCCGGAGAGAGAATTGCGGTTACGTCATTTTCTTAATAATCCAAAACATAGATACAATTATGGTTGCAATGAATCCTTTTGTAGATGTATTAAACTTTTCAATTCTTTATGTAATGAACTTGATCTCTCAAAAACAGATTTGAATTTAAAATTAACTTACAAAATATTGTACATTAGCTTTAAGATAGGTATTTATTTAAATATACTTATTTATATATATATATATGTATATTGTATATATATTTAGTTATATTACTCATTTGAATTGTTAATAATCTGTAAGATATAACATCCGTAGATGAATAAATAAATAAATAAATAAACGTGTCTTCGAGATAAACGAGAGTTATCAATTTTATCAACATTTATATTCGAGACTCGAGCAAACGTCAAAATTTTATCCTACTACTTTTATTTGCAGTGGTTGTATTTCTAATACTTGTAATATCATACTTCACTAAGGATATTTTTTCTAAAAAAACACCTACTAAATTAAAATGTAATGTTAAAAATATATCGATGGAAATGTGTACACTTTCATATATCAGGCCTTAGTCCCCTTCAATCCGTCACTGTCGAAAATTTCTCACTAGACTACATACACTATACATATATGTACATACACATAAAGAACCAGAAGAAAAGTAAAACAATTTACATAAGAATCGAATGTATTGTGATAATGGGGACTCAGTGAAGCATCCATTTAACATTAGTTGCGAGACATGTTTTTTTACTATGAAAGATCTTCATTGTAGGTACCTATACCATCTTATCCTTACATTATTTTAAAAAGTAAGTTCAATTGAAATGTCTGCTAATGCTAAGGTTTGATGAAGAGGGTGTCTTTAAATGTATTTGTAAGAAAAGCGAAGTAATTTTAAAGAAAAAGCTATTATCAACTTCCCTTAAGAACTTATTGTTTTTGGTGCGATTTGTCGCATTGAACATTTTGACATTTCTCGACGCTTCAAAGTCCCTAGAATCTTAATCAAAGATTTTTTAAAGAGATGCATATTTGTGCGTGCATCCTTATGTTCTTATGTTCGGGATACTATTTTTCGACGTCCATGTGTCGAGAACGTGATAATATCGACTTCATATAAAATGTTGTTTTAGATAATAATACAAAACGATGCATAAAGGACTTTAGAAAAAAAATAAGATTGGTGTTATTTCAATAGTCATCTAAATTTTGGTTAATATCTAATAAAAAAATTGATTTAAATAAAATTAAATTATATGCTATTTAATGTGACGTAAAACAAAATAACCAAATAAAATTTAAATTTGGAAACAAATCAAATTTAAGTTTTTTTTTATAAATCAAAAAATATTGAAAAAAATGTGTCAACTCGAATATTTTACGAACAAAAGATATAACCTCCAGAATGATTTTAAGCAATGAAGAATAACGTTTTTGAAATCTGGTAAAATTTTTGCGAAAAATCGAAGTAACGTGTTTTTTTACAAAAAATAAAAAACTAAACAAAAGAAACCACCACCAAAAGTTGATGAAAATTGATTTTCAACTCAAATACCTTGGACAAAATTCATTTTTTTTTATTAAAAAATAATAACGTTCAAGAATTCTTCGATAATACATAAAGGTATAACTTCACAATTATTTCATTATATTCAAAATTGTGCTATTAACATAACATAATGTTTTTGGAAATCCAATCCGTATTTTTTTTAGAAGAATTAAAAACTTTCAAAATATGCTTCTTAAAATGACAAAAATTGTTTTTTTTTTACTAAAAATGTCGGGAACAAAAACATAAATTGAAATAAAACTTATTTTAGTTAATTTTATAGAAATATTCAATTGGCAACTTTCTTTTACTAAGCACGAAAACCTACAAACCCAACAAAAACTGATAAAAATTGTTTTCGACTCAAGTTCTATGAAAACAAGGAAAGGTATAGACTTCAAATTTTGTTATCTCACACAAAATATTGTTAATTAATATTTTGTTAAGGTTATAGAAAAATCGACAGAAGGGCACGGATTTGAAGTAAGAGTCGCATCCCAGCCTCTATTTCTATTATATTTATACGCATTAAAGATTAATCTTTTGTTTTTGATAATGATTTCGAGTTTTTCAATTATGTTCAATACTAATGTCAATTTCTAGATGTGAATGCTCTTTTGTATAAAAGTGAAACTGTCTCTAAAACATCCCTTGAGCCGTATATTAAAAGCGTATCAAATATTCTAACCGGAGCAAAAATAAATTTGAGAAACACTAAGAAAATATAAATATTTTGGAATGAAAAATCAAAATCAAAAAATGGAAAGATCGATTCTAACGGTAAAGATGTTCTTTACAAAAACCTGAAAACTTAAATACTAGATAAGAAAAGAAGTGCAGAAAGGCAATTCAAGAGGTGGAGAGACGAAATACAATTTTTGCTGTCCAAATCATCACTTTAGAAAAGCTTTTGACCGATGAAGGTGGAAGATGAAGTGGAAAGCTTACACCCATCAAACGGGTTAAGTAAGTATGTGTAATAACACTTTGCTAACTTTTAAAAGTGAATAAAGTCTGAATAATAATAACTAATACCATTTTATTTGTATTTAACTGACATACCAGGGACACAATTTGTGCCCCATTTGTTGGTGTACTGTATGCACCATGTAAGCCACTTTTCGTATGTTATAAAAAGAAGAAAATTCATTTTTTCTTCAAAAGTAAATTTCATTTAAAAAAGGATTAAATATTTTCAACAGGATAATTTCTTGTAGCTACCTTGTACCTTGCATAATATTGTTTACATTTTGCTTATATTTTTTTTTCTGCTGCCAATTATCGCCTGTACGAAAATATCTTAAATTATTTTATCCTTTTGTTCTTGACATCCTCCCTCATTTAAGGAAAATTAACTCGTCCCACAAACACCTGAGAGTGCCTGTCTATACATTTACCAACACTCCTTTTCGTCCGAAAGCTTTTGCAACCTTTATAGCTACCAACTAAATCTGTCAAAATTTAAGATCCAAACAACAGACACACCCACAAAAAATAACGCTCTTCCTATTTAAAACAACCCCTTTCAAACTATAAATAACATTTTCCAGTCTTTATATACTCGAGAAAAAAAAAAGGTTCAAAACCCCTTCCCAAACTGAGCAATTAGAAAACGTTTTTTTTCTTACACCTATTTTTTGTGTTTTTTGTCCGTCATAAAACAGAGAACAAAGCCCAAAATCCCATACCCTCACCTGCAACCAAGACCAACCAAACACCTTTTGGGGAATACAACATAACTCAAGTATTTAAAATTTACTATACAGATTTCCGGAAGAGCGCAGCGCAGACATCTTTTATTTTATTTTTGTTCCATTCGTTTTGTATCGTCATCGTCAGTTGTATAGTCTCCCTTACCGTTATTCTCAGCTATTCTAATGGCTTTTGCTTAATTAAGTGAGCAATTACCCCAAAAGTGGCAGGCAGACCAAGAACGTATTATTCGACATCGACAGACACAGAGATCGACACCAAAGTTTTGTTGAGTTTCCTGTTTTCGGTTGGTTATTTTATTCTTCTATTTTTCTTTAGCTACAAGGTTAACAAATTCCTCTTCTTCTTCATCATCATTATCTCTTTGTGAAGATTTTTAAATTTAATTGATGAACTTTTTCGGGATGGATGATGCGACGACGAGGTGGCAGGAGCGTTAGTAAAACCAAATTAAAGGAAAGTTTTTTGGACTTCATTCAATTAGTTATCAAAACATTGATTGATTAGGTGTACAATCTACATTGTACAGTAAATAAATAAATTAATTAATTGATTTAAAACTTTAACAATTTAAATAAAAGGGAAATTGTTTAAATACAAAGCAGTTTGGGAAAGCAGATAAGGGAATACACATAAAACAGGATACAAAAAAATTATTTCAAAAAAAACTTTTAGTTGCGGAATTCAAGAAAATATAGTTAAAATGTCGAATTGTCAAATTATTTTGAAATTAACATAAGCTGTCTATAGGTAGGGCATTTATACCCACAGAAATTTGAACTGCACTTCATTCAAAGCCAAAAGTGGAAAACCTTAGAATCAAAAAGAAAAACAAAACAAGACAAGCAAACAATCAGATATGTCAAAATCATATTCCAAATTCAAAAAACAGAAAATTAAAAAATTAAAGTTAACAACTCAAGTCCTCATTGAACACAATTACCTTTACAAAAAATACCTTTAGTCCAGTCAAAATAGATACATAAAGTTCATCAAAAGTTTTTAACTAGACCTTTAATTAAGGTCCTAAGATGTTCTGCAAAATATTTCATGTAACTTTTTTTTCTACGAACAAGCTTTAAAAAGTTATAGCGGTTTTAAAAAAAATTAAAATGTTGAAAATCCGATTTCCGCATATTGCACAAGAACGGTAAACGGAACTTTGTATCTAAAAGCTTTTCAGGTAATAACTCTAGTTTTATTCTTTTTCTATCAGAAAAAATAAATTATTTATCTAAGACTGGTTTTCTGTAAGTAATATTATATTTTTTTTATAAATTCTTTTAGTCAAAAACTTATAACGGGTTATCCATTTTGCAGTTTCAAAAGTATCGGGCTGGAATTCGACATCTGTTAAACAAAGTTCTTAAACCAATTTTTTTGGTCAGTTGAAAGTCAGACATTTCCGAAAATGGATCGCTTGAATATCGCGATAAGGCATACAAATTATTAAAATCTACTAGAAAAATGGTGATTCTGCCACAGCCACATATCGTGCTGTAGGAGGAGGCTATGGTTTACATAATTGTGCACGTGGTGCCGGCCCCGTCCTGCTGGAACCACATGTAGTCTAAGTCCATGTGGTTCAATTTGGGCCATACAAAATTAGTTATCATCATTATGTAGCGCTCGCTGTTGACGGTGACCGCCTCGTCGTTTTCAAAAAAGTACGGACCAATTACGACGCCGGCCAAAAATCCACACCAAACGGTAACAAAAGGTAAAATTGCGCCTCATCACTAAAGATGATCTTCGGCCAAAATTGGGGTCGTCTTCCAAACTATTCGAAGCCCAGTCAACGAACAAACGGCGTTGTCTATGGTCATGAACTTTGACCTCATGAGTCAGTTGGATCTTGTAAGGGTGTAGGCCCAAGTCCCGACACAAAATTCGCCAAGTTGAAGTCTGGGATTGTTTACTGAAAATGGGCGCAATGCGCGCAACGTTTACATTAACGAACACTCATTTTGATAATAAAGTTTTATCATTTGAACGTGCTGTTCCATCGTGTAATTTGCCATGATGATTTGGCATAAACAACTGAATAATAAACAAAAGATTTGACAGATGTCACCAAAACAAAATGGCCGCCACGGGGCTCCAAAATCTACCCGCGACAAAAAAACCCCTATAGTTGTATGCCCAATTTTGCAGGATCTTAAACGACTTTACTTCCTCTCTAGAATAGAGTTAAACGAAATTTTGAAGGGTTCGGCGGGGTAGACAAATCTGTACGGTTTTAGTGAAAAAGGTCTAAGTTATCGGAATTGTTTTTTGGAAATCATGAGTATAGACTTATTCAACCTTTTAACTATTTATCTACCTAAATATTATTTTATTTTGTGTTTCGAAACACTCTAAAATGGATCTTCTCTTTTTGTGTAAAAATCACGCTGAAATTGTTTCAAAAGCTTTAGGATTTTTAAACTTGTTTATATTTTAATGCTTCGTTAATTTGTATTTTCTTATAGTTTTATATTTGTTCTATTTTCCTATATTCATATATTTACTTATTTATATATGTACATATATTCTCCATCTAGCTCGGTCCCTGGTTAGATGTCTCCAGTTGCGCACTCCAAATTGGATGGTAATTGGTAACTTTCCACTTGTGCGCGCCACCTGATCCGCGGCCTTCGTCTACTGCGCTGTCTTCTGGGTGTGGATTCAAAAACTTTCCGGGTCGGAGCACTGGTTTCATGCTCTCTACGTGACCCAGCCATCTAAGACGTTATACTTTTATCCTTCTGGCTAAGTCTACGTCGCTGTACAGCTCGTCGCTCCATCTTCTCCTTTACTCACCTTCTATGCATACGTAACCAACCGTAAATCACACGAAGAACTTTTCTCTCGAAACGAACCAAGGTGCTTTCATATGATAGTCCATGCTTCTGCACCGTGTAGAAGAAAGGAGATAATGAGGGTCTTATATAGCGACACTTTGGTCGTTCAAGAGAGTGCTTTGCTACTCAAATGCTTTCTTAGCCCAAAGAAACAGCGGTTAGCAAGAGTAATTCTTTGTTTGATCTGAGCGCTGGTATTGTTATTAGTAGACAAAGTCCTGAACTACCTCAATGTTACGTCCATCGATAATGACGTTTTGACTAAGACGTCGTCGCGTCGGTGTTGTCCTTTCTTGATGGCAGCATGTACTTTGTTTTGCCTTCATTAACCGCCAAGCCCATTTTTCAGTCTCTGTCTCAATACGCACAAAAGCTTCATTGACATCACGCTGAGTTCTTCCTATTATGTCAACGTCATCATACATTGGACAAACTTTAGAAAGATAGTGTTGGCGTGGGAGCTCTGCAATATGCTTTCAAGGTCGATGTTAAAGAAATCGCATGACATCGCATCGGCTTGTCAAAAGCTTTCTTTGACATTGAAGGGTTCAGTTAGGTTGTTTCCAACTTTTATGGAGAAGAGCGAATACTCCGTGGTCATCCTGCACAAATGAACGAGTTTGGCAGGGATGTCAAAACTAGACATTGGTTTATACAGCTCTTCCCTGTAGATGCTGGTATATGCGGCCTTAAAATCGATGAAGAGATGGTGGGTGTCAATTTGATGTTCTTGGGTTTTTTCCAGGATCTGCCGTAATGTGAATATTTAATCGATCGTGAACTTTATTGGTTCAAACCACACACAGAAGATTTTGTAAGCGATGTTAAGTAAACGGACTCTATAGTTGGTGGAGTTTAGATGGTCTCCTTTTTTTGGTATCGGCCACACAATACTGCAGTTCCATTCGTCGAGCATCCTTTCATTCTAAAAATAGATGTTATACTTGTTAATTTGTTCATTGTTGCCGTGATATCGAGTCCTGACATTTTTACTCTATGTATTTCAATTTTGAAGTCTTTCATTAAATTATATTCAATAAAACTTAATTTTCCATTCATCCCATGGATTCAACAAACAAATTCAAAAAATATAAAATTGCACATACATTTACATTTTATTCATATAACTCGAGCCATGAAATTATTAAAAATAATAAAATAAAATCCTCTATCCCATGGATATTATATTTTTTTTCATATATCGATAATAATTATGATGAAAAAAAGATTTAAACAAATAAACAGACGCCTATCTTTTATATCGAATGCATTCAATAATCCAGAATTGATCCATTTAATTTTCATGTTTGCCAAATGCATCATGCATGACCTATCTTCAAAAATGAATAGACTATAGATGGACGTATGTTTCAATACCTAACGCCACAAAACACACGTATTCAAAAATATAGCATTTCTCTCTTTTGTCGATTTATTTATATTCAAAATGCGCATATTAATGTAGATGAGAGGTCATAAAAACCAGCTTTCCAATTATTTGCAATTAGTTCTATTATAGCTATTTTTAACCTCTTCTTTCCTAACAACACCCTACCCCTTCCCTAATGTTTGGAAAAATTTACTATTCACATGAAGAGCAAAATGTGAAAACACGATTTGGATCTCGATATGTGAGTTGTGGGTCTATACAATTTGGAGCCTATTCAAATTCAACTCTTTTTTTTTTATTTTATTTGAGGTGAAAACATGCCAAATGGCATTGACATCCGTTGGTGGTTTAACTGCCTCCTCACACATCCTTTTTAACCTACCCTTCTACTTCGTCATAGTATAAATGCAAAAATTCTATTTTGAAATCGTTTTTCCAGTCAATGCTCAGTCTCTCGAGTTGTCGATGATGATGAAGGTATTATTACGAGTATTTGGCTTTTTTTGTATTTTTGAAAATTACCCTCAAAATCGTTGACAATTTCCATTCAACGAATGTCTACATAAAAAAAAAGACACGCGTGTCCTTGGTTTTGAAACAATTTAAATAATAGTTAAAGGCTCAGGTGCGCATCTAGAATTCGTTTTGAAGGGGATTTTTTTAAAGAGATACCGATGAACATTGGTTTTGAATTTCTTCACAATGCAATGAGTATTGAGTGGAGTAAGCCATTTGATATTCGTAAAGTGCGGCTAAAAAAATCTCTACACTTGACAATACGTCCGAAATTGAGCTCATGACAAACTCAACTTGAATTGTTTAACAAGACGAATACAACAGACTATTTCATTCGAACATTTATTTATGAAAATAGTGGTCAAATAATGATATAAAATATTGCGGCGGTGTTCGAGAGTTACAAACGTTTAAGTAAAACAATGGTCACTTATCATTTTCAGGGCTTTCTTTTGAATTCTGTTCAAAAGCTGCATGTCAGTTATTGAGGCTTCTGTCTAAATATGTCAGTTGTGCTGGAGTATCGGACAAATAAAAGCTTATTGGATTATTTTGGATAAGATACAATTCTTTATTTATTCTTTGGCTTATTTATAACGGATATTTTATAGAGATATATAACCTTAGTTAGTAGCCGTGGCATGGTGGTTAGTGCGTTGAATTTTTATACCAGAGGTCTTGGGTCCAATCCCTGCCTATGGCTAAAGTTTTTTTTTCAATGGTACTGCCTCTTGCGAGGAATAGACATATCCTTCAAGAGTAGTTCTTGTCATGAAAAGTGCTTCCTCAAATTAGCCGTTTGGATTCGGCTTAAGACTATAGGTCCCCTCCATTAATGACAACAGTACTTGCACACAGGAATGGTTGAGAGTTGTAAGGCACTAGGCCCTAGTTCTCATAAGACTGTTGAGCCACCTAATTTATTTTATTATTTCTATAACCTTAAGTTGGCAACACTATTGGAAGTTGCCGCTTTTTGTCCGCATATTTTATGGATATGAGAATTGAAGCCGACCAATATGTAACTTCTTGTAGTATCTTCTCATATAATCCTCCCTTAGGAATGATAGTAAATCTATCAGACTACTGCAGTTTCTTTCAAGCAGAAATACTTGCGGTTTCTGAAACAGTTGAACATTTGTCCTCTCACAATTTTGTAAACAATCAATTTGCAGCAATCAAGACCATATTTTCCACTGTCACAAACTCAAAACTAGTAAATCAATGCAGTAAGAAGCTTCGTTTACTTAGCGAGTTCAACACGATTAATTTTCGTCAAATAGAAAAGCTGACAAATTGGCCAAAAACGGTTCAATGCTTCATTTGATTCATATCGTATCAATGATTTAGAAGCCACTAAAGCAAGTAAATGGTCTAATCCACCAAAGTTTCATTGAAATTGAAAACAATAGTGATTGGATCTTGAAACTAGCAGGCTTTCGAGGAGTCTATGACCGAATATTTCTAAAGGAAAAAAAAATACCGTTGGTCGTTATTGACAGGTATCCTAACGAGTTACATTTCATTTGTTACCAACATGAATAGAATGGGTATCAACTCATCTGATCTATGTAGAGGATGTGATGAAGAGGTAGAAGATGATACCTTCCACTTTCTCTGTGAATGCCCAAGTTTAGCTATAAGAAGAATGACAATATTAGAAAAATACTTTTTTTACTACCTATGCGACGACGCATGTCTGGTGTTTGCTATCTAAGGACATTCTGAAATTTTCCCAAAAACCTGGATGGTTCAGGAAGACACCCACAACCTAAATTCTTAACAACCTTCCTACACCTTATCCAATCCTTATTATTTCCTTGGAAGCACAAAGGATCCACAGAGATCCGAGTGTGGTGTTTTTCGGAATTGTATTGAATATTCTGAAAGGAGATTCATTAGACCCAGATGCATGCATTTTCGATACTTGGCTTAAGTCAAACTCTACAACTCTTAAATGCCTCAATGTATTAATCTCACTTTCTCCAAAACATAGACAAGAGTATTAAAGGGTTAAGAAGATATATCTTAACTGAAAATTGATCATGCGTTTCAATCGTGAAATTGAATAAAAAGGGACGTCAGTACAATTGAAAGATAGCTAAAGGGGGAAAATTTCTTAGGAACAGCCTTAAAATAAAGTGGAGGGACATTAACACTAACTCGTCAGCAGGATTATCTCTAAAAATACGGAAACTTACTTTTCCCTAACAAGAGAGACTATGATTATAACTCAAATCAAACCAAGAGCGTTCAAATTTATTTGTTTTCTCAAACCGGAATAATATTTGCGACCATATTTGCAATTGAGTGTAAGCCACTATCGAGGAGTAACCAAAGTGATCAGTTAAATTTCCTGCAAAAGTTATTCAAACCCACCCCCAGTTTACTTTCTCATATTGCCAATTATTTCTCGTAGTTATTTTTTCTTTGCCTGGATTTATTGAAAAATGTTCAGATCATGATCTGATGTGTCTAAAGGCCAGTAAAAAAAGGCAGTGTTGGTGGACTGATCTTCAACGTCAGGAATAAAAATTGGCTTTTCGAAAAGAAAACTTTAGCTCACACCTCGGCATACAGACTACACCATCCCAAATTGCAATTCGACAAAAACTTCCAGATGTCTATACCTTCCAGACCTTTCTGGTAGCATAAGGCATTCCTGAAAGACGAGTCAATCCACTTTCATATAGATGGATCAAAAACAAAAGAAGTTGGTGGAGGTGTGTACTCTGAACGACTGAAATTAAGTCTCTCATTCCGACTTCCCAATCATTGTATCGTGTTTCAGGCGGAAGTTGTTTTGGCGATAAAAGAAGTCTAGTCCTGTCTTAAAGAAAACGTGATATCAACATCTGATATCCGTATTTTCTCAGATAGTCAGGCAGCTATCAAATCTCTATACTCTGTCTCTACAAACTCTTTAACAGTCCATAACTGTCGATCATCTGTAATGGAGATGGCACAACAGTTAAATATTCACCCTTTGCTGGGTGCCGGGCCATAGAGACATTTCAGGAAATTGTAAAGCAGATGAACTCGCCAGAAATGGTACAATACCATTCTACCACGTTTTGAAAATGCTGGCATACCAATCGCTACATGAATTACCTTTGAGAATTCTTCTATAACGAACTAAACGATATAAATCATATTAGCATAATCAGCCTCTCACGTTTCGTAAGGGACTCAAACTGGTTTCATTTAGCTTCGGAGAAAGGCTCAAGATTCATGTGGTATCACAATGGGCCATTAAACTGGCCTGAATATGTACTTTTTCATCAAGGACAGCCACTTTAACCTAACCTAACCTCGGCATACCCTCTTTAGAGTGATGTCCTAAAGGGTGATTTTTTAGCTATTATCTTTTTGGCAACACTGGTTTAAACAGCTGACGCACGTTTCGTGTTTTGTTTCACTGTCAAACATCATCAGTTTGGTCTATGATTTACCCATGAAACGCCTTACAAACAAAAAATGCTATCAAATTATTGAATTTTATTTTCAAAATGCGTGCTCTGTTCAGAAAGTTCATCGCGCGCTTCTTCCGAAAAATTGTGTTCAGCGACGAAGCTCATTTTTGGCTCAATGGGTACGTAAATAAGCAGAATTATCGATTTTGGAGTGAATATCAGCCAGAAGCATTGCAACAGCTACCAATGCATCCAGAAAAAGTCACAGTTTGGTGCGGTTTATGGGCTGGTGGCATCATTGGACCGTACTTTTCTTCAAAGATGATGCGAATCGTAACGTAACTGTGAATGGTGAGCGCTACCGTGAGATGATATCCAACTTTTTTTTGCCCAAAATGCAAGAGCTTGATTTGCATGACATGTGGTTTCAACAAGACGGTGCCACAAGCCTCACAGCACGCGCAACAATGGACTTATTGAGAGGCGAGTTCGGTGAACATTTTATTTCACGTTCGGGACCGATCAATTGGCCTCCTAGATCGTGCGATTTAACGCCTTTAGACTATTTTTTGTGGGGCTATGTTAAAGATCATGTCTATACAGACAAGCCCGCTTCAATTGACGCATTGGAAGACAACATTGAAGCATTTATTCGTGAGATACCGGCCGTTGTTGGAAAGAGTATGCCAAAATTGGACTAAGCGGATGGACCATTTGAGGCGCAGTCAAGGTCAACATTTGCATAAAATAATCTTCAAACATTAAATTATATGGACTTTACTATCGATTCAAATAAAAATTTCATGCATTTTTCTGAATGTTGAGGGGGAAAACACAGTTGGGTGAAGCATTACACATTCTCAATGTGCGTTTAAAAAAAGAATGTCTATACTTGAAAGTACATCAGTAATTGAGCTTAAGGGCAAACTGATGAGCATTCTGGCAGTGAGAGTATTACGGCTTAATTGTTTGATGGGGTAAATGCAACTGGCTAATTCGACAGAACATTTTGCTAGTCTAAAGAAAAAAATGAAAAGAAAAACCCAATTTTCCCGTTTAGCTAAATGAAAATTCTTCAAAAATATGATTTAAAGTTTCACTATCAATAGGAAAATATGTTTATTTATTCATGTGAATAGAATCTTGTAAAAATGCATTCAATCAATTGATTAATGCATTCAGTTCAAATATTTATTCGGGGATCCCTATGGCGTATGTGGAACTTTGTTCAAAATCCCTTTTTCTTTTCTTCATAAATATTCTCTATTGTTTTTATCTTTCAAATACATAATCCTTTTCGCATATTCGATTAGAAGTGCCCCTTTAATATGTGGCTTTTGGCCACTTTTCCCTCATTCTCTCAATTAAATTGAAAAGGATTCTCCTCAATCAGAGCATAATATCGATTATCCTCAAGTTCAATTTGTCCACTTTTGCCCTTTTTTATCCTTTTATTCCGTATAACTGACATAACAAAAATAAACACCGTATAAAAGGAAGCACTTAAGCAGGATCAAAAAGGACCAACAACAAAAAACAAAATAAAATCCTCTTAACATTTTATATTAAAACTAAAATAAATACGAAAAGTACAAAACGCATCAAGGCACAAGGAATATGTATGTATATATGTGTGTATGTGTATAGGAGTGTACGAATATAGAAGTTAAAGAAAGAAGTTTTGCCAATTGAGTGCGAGAAAATCCTTAACTAAATCGATTGTGTTCTTCTTTTTCTCATTTTGTGATTCTATTTCTATATTCGTTATGTTTTGTGTGTCCTTTTTGTCTGTTTTTCTCTAAGATTGTTATTTACAGTTGTTGATGGGGTTGCTGGGGTAGAATATAGTCAATATGGGTGGCAATAAGCTATTTTAAGATTTCTATACAAGAAAAAAGAAAAGAAAATTTCATCATTTTGTAGACTTTTCACAAAGGAATAAGGAACGAAATGTGTGTACAACTTTCTACCAGTGCTGGTATCAGAATCCGATAAAAAAGGAAGGACATTCATTTATTCCAATACTCAGACAGAAAATCTATATAGGTATACACTATAGACCAAACTAGCTGCGTGTATAGGTGTTAAGTTAAGGAAAGTTAAAAGCGATTGCCATCTAACCATCCTTAAGTTTATGTGGAAGAAAGGAAGTTACCTTGTGTAATATTCTTTTGAGAACATATTGGTTAGCAAATTGTTTGTAAGGATTCTTTTGTTTGTCCTGTTTTCGTAAATTGTTCACTTAAATCAGTTATACGATACCTCACATCCAAAATAATGATTAGTTTAAGGAGGGAATTTAATTTTTGATTAAAATCTTTTCTTTTGATTTGTTATTCTTTTTCAAACACATAATTTGGCCCCTCTCATATATTGGAAAGTTTAAGAGTGAAATAACTTTTGTACGTGGTGTGAATAAGAGTATAGGTAAGGTACATCTATACCACCAACATAAATAAGGGATAAAACACCATACAATGCAACTAAGGAAAACGATAGAAGAATATCAAGGACTCTCATAGATGTTTATTATATATTTCACATTTTTATATGAGAAATTGTGGAATTTCTGCTCCTCATGGCCATTGGTCTTTTCTTAGAGAAGGGAACTTGTTTTGTGGGTTAGGTAAGGGCCTGAGTATATTTTGGGAGAAGGAGTAAATTGGAAAATCTAAAATCTTCCTTTTTATTATAAGTACATCTATAAATATGTCTCTAAACCACAGATAATTTTTGGTTTTGGAAAATCCTTGAATCAGATAATAATGGGAAGGAATGAAAATTGTGTTCAATTTAAAATCTCAAATACAAAAATTGCATCCTTTTGGATTGAAAAATTATTTCAAAGTATCACGTTTTGAACACGGTACTTTCATGTATCTATGATTTATTGAATCAGAGTGCATAGTGTTAAATGGCAGTTTGTGGAAAGATACAAAAATCATAATATATTTATGTCTATTTATTTGAAATTTTGAGCTAAACAATTTTCGCCCCTATTGAATCTGTTTAAAAATCTCAAACAATACCTTGTAACGTACATTGGAGAAATATTGAAAGTAACCATATAAATACAAAGTTGATGTTGATTGATTTTGCAGTAACAAGTTTAATTTAATAAACCATCTATGGTGACCACTTAACGAGTTACATGAATGATGAGGGCCTTATGCAGTAACACTGGTTGCTCGAGAGAAGGCTTTACTTCGTTGCCTAATATCAAGTAGTACCCGCCGTGGCGTGATGGTTAGTGCGTTGGACTGTCATGCCAGAGGTCTTGGGTTCAAAGCATGCATGTGCCATCTAAAGTTTTTTCACGTGTACTGCCTCTTGCGAGGAATTGACAAATTCTCCAATAGTAATTCTTGTCATGAAAAGTGCTTTCTTAAATTAGCCGTCCGGATTCGGCTTAAAGTATTCTATTCCTGGCAAAATTACTCGCACACGGGAATGGTTGAGAGTTGTAAGTCACTAGGCCGTAGTTTTCAACGGGCTGTTGCGCCACCTAATTTATTTTTTTTATTTTATAACATCAAGATTCAATCTTCTCGAACGAGCCATATCACACAGCTTATCAAATCAGAAATTTGATATAAGCCACAGCGATTGATATAAGCCTGATGTTATCTGCTTCAAGATGTCAGCGGTGCATTTCCTGGTTTCAGAGGCATAGAGAAGGACTCGAAGATTTTCAGCTCGTCTGTCTTGACTATCTCCTCATGGTATTTTTTTTTTATTTTATCAAAATCTTAAAACTATCTTAAAGCTAGACAAAAATTCTTAAAAAACTAGCGTAAATTTCAAAAAGTACTAAATAACAATAACTTAATCTAAAACCAAGAAAATTAAAAAACAAAACTTGGTATCTTTATCAATATTTTTTATTTTATATAAAACTTAAAACTAAATTTAAAAAAAAAACCGAAACCCATTGTAATACTTAAGCTACTTAAAACTAACCAAAACCAATAATACTACTTTAAATTACTTAAAACTACTTAAAAACTAGAACAGCCACATTAAGCTTTTTAGGTTTTTTTTTTTTTTGTGCCATCCTGACTGTCCCTAACCTAATCCTTAAACCTATGTAAGCCGGCCAAGACCAAACGCCCTAGACAACTTTAAATGACATTCTCAATTTGAAGCCACCAAAACTGGTTCTCCTGCCTTACCTTATCTCTTCGGTCCCTATCGGAAACAGACCTACTGAACCGAAGGCGCTCAGCTCCGTCCAGTGCGAGGACGTCTCGACTGTAAAGTCTTTTCAAGTTTTCCGGCTGACGTGGTAGATTAGTGGAACTGCCTCCCTATCCTGTATCAGCCCTCGATTGTCTTAATAGAGGAAAGCTTCGGGCGGAATGTTGTCGGGGTAGTAAGCCCCAAAAATTAAGCTGTTAGTCGACGACATCGCTCTCGCAATGTGACCCCTATCAAGCTTCAGCAAGAAATTATCAATTCTGTTTATGTTGGCTCTGTTGTATAGAACCTGGTTCGAATAGTAATGTTTGTACTCCGAGTCTGGTGTTCTGTGTAGTCCAAGGCAACATTGCAGACATTGTCTCTCAAACACCCGAATCTTTTCCATTTGAAATAGGGCAACGTTGAACCATACCGGGCACTCATAGGCAATCATCGGCCGGATAAGGGCCATGTAGCAAATCACCTTCACCCTGTTGTCAAGACGGCTGCTAAAAAACAACCGTTTTGTCAGGGCAAAGGCTCCCCTAGCAGCACTCATATGTCTGTCGAAATGCAAGTACTGATCCAACCAAATGCCAAGGTACTTTACTACACTTTTATTCGCCAGTGGCTGTCGATTTGGTCCAACGATCACTAGATTTTTCCAGTTCTTTCCCGTATCCCTTGAGGCTCCATACAGCGGAGTCCTGAACAGAATAGTTTCGCATTTCTGAAAGTTAATTTTCAACTTCCAGTCATCGCAATATTGCTAAATCTTGTCGAAGTCACCCTGCAAAAGTGTCTTGATAACCTCAATTTTTGGGGCCGTTCTGTACGCAATTAGGTTATCGATGTACGCTATTGCCTGAGTCAGACTTGCTATCAGATCACTGGTGTAAATGCTGAACAAGATCGGCGAGTTAACCGCTCTCTGTTGAAGACCATTTTTAATATCAAAGATCTTGGTAGATGTTACATTGTCAATTTTGACAATAAACCGTTTACCATTAAGCATGTCATAAAGCAGTGGTTTACTTATGCCAAGTCTGGTTAACTTTAGATACATACCCTTTAACCATACGGTGTCGAAGGCCTTCTCCAAGCCAACCAGACAAGCACCCGTACATTGCCTTTTAGATTTGTTTCACTGGATATCAGAAATAAGCTTAGACGCATCATGAATAGTGTCATGTCTCGCACTAAAGCCGAACTGATTAACCGGAATTATTTTGTTCTTCTCAGCCCATTTGGACAGAGCTCTATTTATAACCTTCTCGAATACCTTATTGATACCTGGCAGAAGACTTATCGACCGGAGATTCGCCGGATTAGAGTTGTCCTTTCCCTTTTTCGGGAGAGGATGTACCACAGCTGTCTTCCAACGGACCGGATAATATGCATTATTCACTCCTTATGGTATACCTTCAATGATATGTTAGATTAAGTGATACGCTGAAATATTGACCTTCACTAAAAGTGAATGATAAAACCAGTCATATAGAGGCTTTGAAAAAAACTGGAATTTCTTCGAGTTCTTTAAAATTTTTGAAGAAGAGCCTGCTTAAGAATTTGTTTCTAGCACCTTTTCCACATGAGATCGGTGGTAAGCCGGATTTCCTATTTATAAAACAACAGATTTTGACATGTTATTATGCTTACAAGCAGACATTCATGTGTGTAACATTGTCAAACCATTCGTTTCTATCAGTAAAGATAGTGTTAAAAGGTTTATTAAAGTACAGACAGGGCTATGTCGTCATGAAGTCTGTGCTCACATTGTTCCAATAAACTTCGATAAATTCTGCGCGTATTCGATGTGGCTGGTCTTACAGCAATCGATCTGGCTCAGATGTTGCTACAGTTTCCTATACATATAGGTCCAGAGGTTAAAAATTGAGTATTGCTTCTATTCCTGCAGTAAGAGTGATTGTTCACATTGCTCTTGTAATACCTAAACATGCCATTTTCTGTACCATTTTCTTGTGAGAGTTTTTAGATTGTAAGCTTTCACAAACGCATTCCACCATACCTACCATGTTACCATAAGTGAGCACTGGTCTAACGATAGCAGTGTACATCCACATTCAGTCAACAGTTTCTGCTGAAGATCTCGTAAATTGCATGACTATAATGCTATCTGAGCTTTTTTTAGATCTTTCTATAGTGTTTTTGGACCCAAGTTCAGCTTGTTATCATGGATTACTTCTAGGTATTTAGCTTGATACTTCCCATGATAAATGATTGCCTAACTAATGTCTTTTCAAAATCAACTAGAATGAGGTTTAAAAACGGATGGTACTCGGAGTTACGATTTAGAAAATGACTAAGCACTTATGGTTACTATCATCCAAGCAGTCCTTGAGCTGCAGCCCCAAACTATCAACAAGGTCTTAGAAATATCCAACTTCGAAGCCAGCTCAGATAGCAACTTGCTTGTACTAATAAAGTTTTTTTTAATTTTATTGCACTTTTATTTGGCTCACCCTTTATTAACTTCCCATAGGAAGTTATTGTAATCGGTCCGATTTGGCAAATTGAAAATTTTGACATTTCTCGACGTTTCAAGGCCCCTAGAGTCTAAATAAAAGATTTTTAGAGAGATGTCTGTGCGTGCGTGTGTAAGTTTGTACGTCCGTACGTTCGCGACGTTTTTTTCGTCATCCATAGCTCAAGAACCAGTAGAGGTATCGACTCCAAATAAATTTTGTTATACAGATAATAATGGAGAAAGATGCAGAAAGGACTCTCAGCAAAGTTGCGTTGGTGGTTTTTTTACCAAAGCAATTTAAAAAAAGGTGAACATTTTGGTTAACCCAAAATATCTCACAAACCAATAACGCTAGAAACTTGAATTAAGCTTTAAATTATGTATTGTAACGCGATACCAAGCAAACATATTTTTGGAAAAAAATCAAATTAACGGTTTTTTTTATAGATCAGAAAAACTAAAAAAAAATATTTGTCACATCGAAAATTTTACGAACAAAAAATAATTTTATCTCCAAAATAATTTTGTGCAACGAAGAATAACATTTTTTACATTTTGAGAAACATCGAATTGACAGGTTTTTTTATAAAAAAAAACCGAAAAAAATATTACTCAAAGTTAAGGTTCAACAATCTGAGATTATGGCTTCCAACTAATTTTTAAAAACAAAACAAACAAATAAAAAACTTTAAAAAAAAATTAAAGAAGTTGGTAAAAATTGATTTTCGACTCAAATATATTTTCAAAACTTTAAGATATGGACTTTGAACTAATTTAATCTTTAAAAAAATTTTGTCAACATTCAGTAAAATTCTGAGAAAAATCGAATTGACAGCTTTTTTACAAAAAATAAAAACCTAAGGAAAAATTAATAAAAGTTGGTGAAAATTGATTTTCGACTCAAATATGTTTTCAAAAATTTGAGATGTTGGCTTTAAATTAATTTTATCTTATACAAAATATTATTTTCAACATTCAGTTAAATTTTGAGAAAAATTAAATTAATAGTTTTTTTTTACACAAAATAAAAACCTAAACAAAATATTACTTAAAGTTATTAAAAACTGAGGCTTAAGTTATTTTCGACTCAAATATCTTTTCAAAAATTTGAGATTAATGCTTCAAGCTAATTTTATTTTATAAAAAATATTGTTTTCAACATACGGTAAAATTTTGAGAAAAATTGAATTCACAACTTTTTTACAAATAATAAAAACCTAAACAAAATTAATAAAAGTTGGTAAAAATTGGTTTTTGACTCAAATATCTTTTCAAAACATTGAGATATTGGCTTTAAACTAATTTTGTCTTATAAAACATACTGTTTTCAACATTAAGTAAAATTTTGAGAAAAATCGAATTGACAGTTTTCTTACAAAAAATAAAAACCTAAACAAAAAATTAATAAAAATTGGTAAAAATTGATTTTTGACTCAAATATCTTTTCAAAACGTTGAGATATTGGCTTTAAACTAGTTTTGTCTTATAAAAAATACTGTTTTCAACATTCAATAAAATTTTGAGAAAAATCGAATTGACAGTTTTTTTTACAAAAAATTAAAAAGCTAAACAAAAAAGAAAAAAAATTATAAAAATTGATTTTCGGCTCAAATATCTTTTCAAAAATTTGAGTTTATGGCTTTAAACTAATTTTGTCTTATAAAAAATACTGTTTTCAACATTCAGTAAAATTTTAAGAAAAATCGAATTGACAGTTTTCTTACAAAAAATAAAAACCTAAACAAAAAATTAATAAAAATTGGTAAAAATTGATTTTCGACTCAAATATCTTTTCAAGACTTTAAGATATTGGCTTTAAACTAATTTTATCTTTTAAAAATATTGTTGACAATATTCAGTAAAATTTTGAAAAAAAAAAACTAAAAAAAAACAATGCTAAAACTTGGTAAAAATTTACTTTCGACTCAAATATCTTTTTAGAATTTAAAAATATTGGCTTCAAACTATTTTTATCTCACACAAAATATTGTTTTCGACATTCAATAAATGTTTTATAAAAATCTAACAGTCAGTTTTTTCATAAAAAAATAAAATCTACAACAAATAGTACGCAAAATTGGTAAAAATTGATGTTCGGCTTTCGATATCTTGTGAATAATATCGAAAAAAAAACAAATTAATTTTATTCATCCAATTTGTATTTGTTTATATAAAAAGTAAAAACTTTTAAGAAATGTTACTAAATTTGGTAAACATTGGGTTTCGACTAAAAATCACGTTAGCTAAAATAGATTTTGAAATCAAACTATATCATATGCAAAATATTATTGTTAATTTAAACATTTTTTTTAACTAATTTAACTGACTCCTTTTTTAACAAAACATGAAAACCTACAAACTTTTTAAGCAAGACAAATCGACAGACGGGATGGGAAGTTATCAGTGTGGGGCGCATCCCAGCCTCTTTTTTTATTTTCTGTATATTGTTCGATTTATCATTTTTTCCAAAAAAAAAAATGAGCTTGGGCAGCTTTAGCATAACAGCTCTATACGTATACTTAGCTGTTATTCATTAAAAACCACTATCGTCTTGAATCATTCATTAATTTAACACCTTAGTCCCCTTCCCTCTAAATGCTTTTAGATTCTTATCTTGTTTAGTATTTTTCATTGAAAACCTCTGTTAAATTGGTTAACACAGACACATCGAAATAAACATTAAATTTGGTCAATTTAAATGTACAAAAAGTCTCATCTCCAATTTCCATTATTCAAATATCCTTTTTCCTCTGTCGTGCCTCTTCATCATCAGTTACCACTTAATAAAAACCATTAACCTACATATAACTGTGCTGTGCATGTGATGGCACAAAAAGGACTATAACTTAGAATAACAGTTATACATATATACAACAACAAGACCATCACTATAAATTTACCACCTAAATTCACCTCCAATACAACTTCATTAAATTAAATTTATTGAAAAATTATCCCTTCTCCCTTAAGGCTCGCTGGCTCTGAAGCTGGGGCTGAGGCTGGCTCACTTCCTCCAGAAAACACTCTTCATGATATCAAATCGATTTTAAGCAATATACAATATCCAAGCGGGAAAATTCCCAAAATGCCCATAAAATTCAATTCACATTTAATAGCATAACATTTCGTTCATTCGTTCTTTCGTGTTTCTTATCCTCGAAAATTATTGTATACAACGAATTCATTCAGACCAAACACTCTTCTTTAGAGGGGGTGGGGGCGCAGTGGGTACATACATAGGTCTGACTTCAATATGAAAGCTTATACTTAGGGCCAACGACGTTAAAGACGACAACGAACGCTACGCAGGAATCTAATACTCGGCACTCTCGGAAAGCCATAACTCATTAGAAAAGTAATAGCAAAGCTGTTAGTTCCATCGTTTTGTAGAGAAAGATGAATTATTACGCCCAATGGAACCAATAAACTCGCTTCCAAAATGGAATGGAACAATTTTTTTTCCGTTGGATTTTTATTACTTAAAATCCAAAGCTAAACGATGAGGATAAGGATGAGGATGATGAAGACGATGACGATGACGCCACAAAACGAACCAAGCCATATCGAGAAAGGACTGACTTCTTTCAGACTTAACTTTATGCTACGAGTATATACGCGAGACTAGGTCTAGGCCATGACCTCATGTTCTAGATTCGTGCCGGTGTATCGTTTGGGGGGCTATTAAAGGTGCTTTAATCGTATAAATCACTCATTAGCTCCCCATCTTTGTGGTGCTTGATGCTAAATCCACGCCGGCCGCCCGACGAACGCCCACCGCCACACGACCAAGCTGACGTGACGCGAGGGTTGAATGTGAAGAATTTTGTGAGGGATAAAGGGAAAGAGGGTAGACTTTAATGTAATGGCTATTCAAATAGATGATGACGAAATGTACAGAGGAACACAGGTTATCCGTACAACAGGTAAAAGGTGTTATTAATGAGGGTTTATGGTAAAGCCTCATTCAGGAAGGACTCTTATATGAATTTGGAATTTAATTTCAATTCTGCGGGCCATAAGAGTGTGCTCATTAAAATTCTTTATACATCAACTCAGTGTCAGTCATTGTTTTAAAAGTCTTCACAGCATCATCGTGAGCTTAGGCCTTATGTTTGTTTTGGTTTATTTATTCAAAGGGTTAATTCAGCTTACGTAATTAGAGTCCCAAACCTTTAGATTAGGAAAAAGGGAAGGAACAATTCATAAAATAGGAAATTAGTTCAAATTCGTTTGTTTCCGGTTCTTCGTATACCCTTCGAAATAAGACGTAAGAATTTAATTTTGATAGTTCTATATGATAGGTTTGTATTCAGAACTATCAGAAATTTTACAATCCTGTTTCAAAGAAAATTAAATAAAGAAGACAAAATCTATCAGGAAATTATAAGTACATTATATGTGAAAATGGATTAACCTAGAGTCCTAGATTTATATGTGTAACTGCATAAAATCAAGAGACCTACAATTTAGTCCTAGAATATGCTTGTGATGTAACTTTGGTATTATATTTAGTGAAAGGACATTTCTTATTACTTTTAACTTAAAGTAATATTTAAAACTGAAGACATCAAAAAATACCATCGACTTAAGACACAATTTTTCAAAAATGTTCAAAAACTTGAGAAATGACAAATCGTCTTATAAATTAATTTTTATCCCTGATGCAACGAGAACGGTTGAACATTATAAACATTATACATTAAAAACCGTTCACGTGTTAACCTTAGAAACGCATTACCCTCATTGTATAGAGGTGCTACAAGTGGACAATTCACATGATGTATAACGAAATTCTTAACAAAAATAATTAGCAAGTAATTAAGGGCGAGCTTATAGCGTTTTTATTTCAAACAAATGGCATCTGGTTTCAAAGGGAGGTGTTACTTTTTTTCAATTTAACTTAAAAAACATTTGAGGAAGCTTTAATAATAAGAAGAAAGGTTGTAAGACCATGGTAGCGCTCTCAAAACGTGCATGCGTTGAACAGATTCTATCCTTTTTAAGGGGATCTCGCAGAATGAAATTCATACCTGGAATGCGTATACCCAAGATGGGGGCTGACCAAAGTCTTGTATAGAACGGGAGTAACATAAGGATCCTGAAATTCTTTAGACTAACGTTGAACAAATCCTAACACACATTTGGCTTTACTAACGATCTAACCAATATGCTTCGTGAAATCGAAATTAAATTAAGAAGAACTCCAATGTCTTTAAAACTATCAACGCGATGTATAGAGTGCTGATATATTTTGTAATCAATGGAATTAGGAGTACCCTTTTAGAAAAAAGTCATGGTCTGACATTTAATCAGGTAAAGATTCAGCACAATCTTTTTGCACCAAAACTGTTCCTATCCTCTTGGAGTTGTAATCCATTGTTTATAGATTTCATGCTTTTGAAGGTTTTCATTTCAGCCGCATAGATTAAGATGTTATTGTATCGCACTTAAAAAGGTACATCATTAATAATGAAGATAAAGAGTAAAGGTCCTAAATAACTACCCCGGGGAACTTCTAATTTAGCTTGTAGAAAGAACTTCTAAATTTAACTCAATAAGAACTATTTTGAAGATAAGAAGAAATATATGTGATAAGTTGAGGAGAAAACGCAATAGGCTTCACTGTTTACTTTGTCTGTGGTAGTTGCTAAGATTCGACGTGTTTTTATGAGCTCGGCGGTTTTTGCTGAAACTGCTGAATTTTGACCAAAAAAACAATCGCATGAACATCGCTCAAGAGCTGTTAAATGACGTCAACGACGATCCAAGTTTGCTTGAAAGGGTCATAACTGGTTATGGAACATAGGTGTACGGTTATGATGTCGAAACCAAAGCACAATCGTCCACCTGGAAGCATCCAACGTCAAGAGCGAAAAAAGCACGTCAAGTTCGATCAAAAGTGAAAGTTTTGCTTACTGTTTTCTTCGATTATAATGGCATAGTGCGTCAAGAGTTCTTACCACAAGGTCGTACGGTTAATAAGGAGTATTACCTTGAAATTATGTGACGTTTGCGTGAAACAATCCGAAAAAACCGCTCAGATTTATGGAAAAACAATTCATGGCTTTTGCACCACGATAACGCACCTGCTCACTTGTCGTTGCTTGTTCGTAATTTGTTGGCCAAAAACAATACCGTAGTCATGCGCCAACCTCCATATTCACCAGATATGACTTTTTCCTGTTTCCAAAGTTGAAGAGACCCATGAAAGGACTGCGTTTTTCCTCGATTGAAGAAATAAAGGCCGAATCGCTGAGAATGCTCAAGCACATCAAAAAGTGAATATGAAGAGTCCTTCCCAGATTGGGAAAAACGCTGCCATAAGTTTATTATATCTGGGGGGGACTACTTTGAAGGGGACCACATTGATGTAAACGAATAAATAAATATTTTTTTTAAAAAAACGAAAATTCCGGGTACTTTTTGAACACACCTCGTAAATACCTTCTTACCTGTGGTTGGAAAGTATGCTGAGCTTAGAAATAGTGCAAATATGCAAAGAAGGAAAGATGCTATTATTTTTTACACAGGAATAATAAATAATATAAGATTTTGTCTAACATCATTTAAACATTAGGTTCTCTGGGAAGAGTCTCGAAAGTATAGAAAGAAATTCGCATCTATTTTTAAAGGACTGTCGAGGAGATATTGCTGAAAGTTGTAAGCATTCCAAATTTCTGGAGTACTAAGTTATCTTTATTGTAAGTAAAAATTTACTGGAAAGCCATTAGTTTTAATTTCTGTATTAACAAATTTGTAAAAGGTTTTAGATTAATCTTAAAAGAGAATGAGAAAGAGATTTAAAGAATTTTTAATACAGCTTACTTGCTGTAAGTCCGTCAAGATAATATATAGTCTATTAAAAAAGAAGCTTATGTTGAGACCGTCAAGATAATATATAGTCTATTAAAAAAGAAGCTTATGTTGAGACGAACTCAATGACGCTTCTAAGTAAGGCTGGTTTTTTGATGTTAAAGTAACATAAATGGAAGAATATTGCTATCCAAACCAGTGATGTCTATGGTATGATCAAGAGCAAGAGAGAGTTCAACAAATCTGCAACCAGATTTTTTAGAGGGATTTTTTTTTTTTTTTTTAATTTCTTTATTATATGCTTTAATGTTGAGATTACAAAATTTTGCTGCGAAACCTTGGCTTTTTTGCAGAAGATTATTTTTCTTTTTAATTTATAATAACAAAGTGTTGTGAGCATAAGTTATGAAAAAGAAGCTATACAATTCTAAAAGTTGTTTAAAATTAAGCTGTAAAAAACACATTCAAAATTTTATTTTTTTTTTAAAGGTTCATAATGCATTTTGAGTTTTAAAAATGTGAATTTAAATAAAAGTTTTTTAAAAGTTTTTTTCTTGTTTTAAAATTTTGAATAAATTTTAGTTCTTGAGGTAACGAATTAACTGTTGCTGGTACAATATGTGCTAGTTGTCTTCTTCCGTATTTGTTGTAGTGTCTTGGAATTTGGAGATTATTTTGAGCACGTTGTCTGGTGTTGACTTGATGGTCTATTGGTCTGATGAATTGATTGTCGTTCTGGTATTCCAAAAGTAGTGCCATCTTATAGATTTGCTCGACTTTTAGAACTTGAAATCTGCTGTCATCAATGCGCCTGTTGTTTACTTGGATATGTTTGAGTGCTGAGTTTTGCAGTCTTTGGAGTTTTGCTATGTGAGTTGCTGATGTATTGCCCCAAGCAAGTATTCCATACCGGAGTCTTGACTCAATTAACGAATAATAGACCTGTCGTAATACAGGTTCATTGGTGTGATATTGCAGGTGAGAAAGCGCAAATAGACCCCTCTTCAGCTCCATACGCAGCTTGTCTACGTGTTTATCCCACAAGAAGTGAGAGTCAATGATGACTCCGAGATATTTATAGCTCTCAACTAATTCAATGCATTCGGTGGACGTGTTTGGACAATTTTCATTTCTGAAGTAGATTTGTTGGTCGTTTTTTTTTATTTGTGGGCTTCGGATATGCATTAATTTAGTTTTAGTAGCGTTTATAACTAACCCGTTATCATGACACCATCGTACAGCTGCATTGAATTCTTCCTGCATGAGCACTTTCACGGTTTCCAAAGACCTCTGGCGCTCAACAATTGCAGTATCGTCAGCAAAAGCAAATGGTGTACTATTTTTGAATATTCAAAGAAGTTCGTTCGTATACAGGATGAATAACAATGGACCCAAATTTGAGCCCTGTGGGACTCCGCATATTCAACGTTAGTCTCCGCGCTATACACATCATTGATCTTGACGCAGAACCTTCTATTTTGAAGATAATCTGTCATCCAGTCAGCCATCATTTCTCGGATTCCAATTCTTCGAAGGGCTTTTAGTAACGGCTGGTGGTTTAGGGTATCAAAGGCTTTGCTGAAGTCCATGAACAGCACAAGTACATGATGGCCTCTATTTAGACTCTCATTTACGCAATTCGCAAATTCTCCAAGCAATTGTCCTGTGTTCCTGTTTTTTTGGAACCCATATTGGCTTTTGCTAATAAGTGAATGTTTTTCAATGAAGCTCTGAAGTCTTTTTACAACGACACATTCCAAGCATTTTTCAACAACCGGTAATATGGAAATCGGTCTGTAGTTGATAAATTCATTTTTTCTACCTTTTTTATAAATTGGCCTTACTACAGCAGTCTTTAAGGTTTTAGGTACACTACTTTGCATAAGACTGAGATTAATGATTTTGCACAAAATTGGAGCAAATAATTCAGCATGCTTTTTTATGTCTGTAGCTCTGATGCTATCGATTCCAGGAGATTTATTCTCCCCAAGTGATTTAATGATCATTAATACTTCATTCAAAATTCGTGTTTTCCATAAAAAATGAGTTTTCTACAGTCCGATTTGTGTTACTTGAAGTTACGGTGTTGCATTGGTGTACAATACTTGCAGTTTGGGATGAGAATTAGCGAATTCATTTGTAAGTAATTTGGTTTCTTTTTTGAAATTATTATTCATTACTTCGTCGATGTTAGATTTTTTCCTTCCCAGAATCTCATTTATAAGACCCCAAGTTTTACGCGGATCAGTCTTAAATTCAATAAATTGGGTTTTATAAAAGTTAGTCTTTTGAATTGTAATGTTTTTATTTAATTTGATTCGCATTATTTTGTATTCCAGTTCATAGCTGATATTTTGTCTATTATTTTTCCATTTCCTATATAGTATATCTCTTTCCTTACTGTAGATCTGTAGATATCTAAACCAGATAAATCTTTTGACTATGATTCAGCGATGTTTCAACGAAAATAATCTCAATTGTCAGGTTACAACTTTCTCTTATTCGGCATTGTCTTTATTGAAAGCAAACATTTTCAAGCTATATATAGATACTTTTTTATTTTAGAAGTCCCAAAGCTCCGTTTAGTCGAGATTATTGAAAAAGGTTTTTAAGGCGTTCAGCCTTATATAAATTCCCACTATATGGGATTACAACTCCTATGATAGCCTTTCAAATCTCTTTAAGATATCAAAACATCCTATGTTAGTTTTTGTCCCGAATTATTATTCTTCTGTTCATTTAAAAAAAATGTTATCAAACAACAACATGGGGCCTCCTTCTTTCCCTCCCACACCCTTCAAAAAAAAGAAAAATCACAAAAAAATAACAAAATAACATAATGACTTCTCATTAAGTCTTAAGCGTTATAAAGGCGAAAATTCTGTTAGTTATTATTTACACCAACTCACTCACAGTATGTAAAACAGGGTTAGGCTATTTAACAAGAAAAGTTTTTCGTTCTTGTGTTAGAATAAAAAAACATATTTTTTAGGGATGTATTTTTTGGTTTAGTCTGTCTCATTGCTTTTTTTATCTCTACAAAAAGTCAAAGGTCTGGTTTCTAAAACTCCCTTCCAACCATTCTCTCTTTCTCTCTAGTCAACCCTTAAACAAAAACAAAACTTTTTTTTTCTTAAACATTTTATGGATTTTGACACAAATTGTAAACTTTAAGTCTTTAGCCTGAAAAGTTTTCTCCACAAAAATTCAACACCCATAAGAAGAAAAAATTAGAAGAAGCTCGATATTTGCAGGGTATCTACTATAGAAGTCGAGTGTATGAAATGGACATTTTTCTTTAGTTTTTCAACAAAATTTCCAGAGAAAATAAAAAATGAAACACAAATTTAAATACAAAACAGCTCAAAAGTGTTTAATCATTTTGGTCGTGGTTTTGACTATTCTGTTTTAGTCGTTTTTGGAATATATAGCTAGTGTGACTTACAGACTTTAAAGGTAAATTAATGGTTTTATAAAAAATATAACGCAAAAAAAAACAAACATAAGTGACATATTTTGCCTGAGACTGTTATTATTTGCCTTTATTATATCGGGTGTTTTTTTAAGAGCTTAAGAACTTAAATAATCAAACATAAACAAATATTTTTGAAATTAATTTTTTATCATTATAATTTGGTAGATAATTTCATGCCATTTACTTTTGTAATGTGACTTTATATGTTTCAGACTGTCAACCACTAGGATGAGGCCATACATTTTAGAATCGATTTAAACTTTTTATACTTCGTGAAAGTTTTATGCCAGTTAAAGTTAACTACCGAAGAATATCCAAGAGAGTTTTGAAAAAAACTGTTTTGATTTAATTTTAAACCTTCATGGGTTACGGAAAGACTTTAACGGCTACAGAAAGAGCAACAATAGCAAGGAGACTTAAAAGAAACAAAAAAATGTGAGCAATCATCTTACTGATTCACAAAAATATAGGCAGAAACAACATACGGCTTGGTTCAAAATTCCACTCAACCAGGGCCAAAAGCTGAGTATCAGCCAGCGTAACACCGGTTCGAAGTATAATACAAAAAAGTGATATTATCAGAGAAGAAAACTAAATAATAAAACTGGGCCCTATTTCATTAAAATTGACATTTGACAATTCTACAAATTTGTCACACTTATCTGACAAATCTCTATTTTATAAAATATTGACAGGGTACAAATTTGTCAGGAAAATACAATGACAAATTTAGCTTGTAAATTTCACTGTGTATAATCTTGAAATATATTATGATCGAAAAACATTGAAATATGAACAAAACCTTTGCATTTTGTTTCAATTTTCAGCGTTTTTCGAACAATTTTTATGATTTTTGAATTAACAGAACGCTGGCATTTATTCAAATTTAAAATGCCACAGTTTGCAAAATCATGATTTATTATTAAAAAGTGAAATGCATAAAACATAATAAAAATCGAGAGTAATGAAAAACTTTCTCAAAATAAACCTTAAGCTATGATATGAATTCTAATAAATGGAAGGATATCAAGGTCCAGGCAAAAGATCTCAACGCAATGGATTCAAGCAGCGATTGGAAGCACCTTTGAGATACCATTGAACGATTCGAAATCATTCTTTATTCTTTGTTTAAAATTCCGAGGGTGCCGCTCTTTCTTTAACTTGAAAATATAATATATAACTTGAAAATATATCGTTTATAATTTTAGGTCTTTTCACCATCAAGACTTGACCGTAACTGAGTTTCCTGTCGCAATTGCCAATTAAATACTAACAAATATGTAAATTATAATTTTTTATAACTTTTATCACTTTATAAAAGAGATGTCAACTAAAATAAGTCGGAAAATTCCTGACAATTATGGAGACATATTTGACAATTCATGGTCATGACAAATTCTTTATAAAACGAAAAGATGATAATTGTTAGGTATTTTCCTACAATCCTACAAAATGTTCATGTTGTTAATGAAACGGATTTTGACAATTATCAAGTTGCAAATTAACAATTTGGCACCTGTAGCAATTACAAATGGTTATGAGGTAGGCCCCTGTTTTGAAGCAAGTACACAAGGATCATCAGATGCAAGAGAGTATGTTGCTTGGAGCGGTGAATGTAACCTGTTGTCTACTCGGTCGAAAAAAAAATGTACCCTGCCGGGCCCAAAGGTTACAACTTTCTTTTTTTTTTCCTTGATCTGAAGATGTGTTTATTTTGCAAGGCGTCATCAGGTGTAATGGAACTATAACCTATTATGGCACTTCGAGCTTTTGTCCGCAACAATAAACGGGAGCTTCTTTAAATGTTTGCTTTAACGAGCATTTCCAAAAATTAAAACAAATATTCACCAAAGTTAAATAAAATTTAAAACGTTCGATTTGTCTATCTCGTAAATTTTATGAAGGTATCAGACAATTTTTAGTCAATAACACCTTAATCGAAGCTATTCGTAATGCTTGGGACCCATTTTCCTATTATTCTACTCCAAACCGTATTATAGAGGTTAAATCCAAAAATGGCGGATATACTCATTAATAATGTAAAAAAAACGTTATAAATAAATGTTCCAAACCATAAAATGTGAGCATTTCATTAACTTTGTTCGGTTTTTCTAAAATTTTGCATCTTTTTTAAACACTTTTTAAGTAGTTAATTTTTGTTGATCTTGGGAAATTCTAACTCTCGTTTTCAATTAATCCTCTAAATTAAAAATTTGAAATGGGGATATACGACACGTACCTATTCACAGGTAGTAAATGTTCCCAGGTAAAAAACATATTCTAAATATAAAGAGCGAAAATCTATTGCAAAATGTATGGCCTCATCCTAGTGCCTCGCAGCAGTTTATGTCCACCGCGACTACGAGTTACCTATATTCAATCAGGTCATATAGCGTCAGTGGGGGCTTGAATATTGGCTTTTTTCCGCCTAAAGTAATGAGTTAACATAGCCTTAGAAAAATTAATCGATAGACATTAAGCACATGAACGCGCTGGAAGTAAAGTTGTCTCCAAGTTGATTTTGCAATAAAATGATGAGTTGCGACTCCCGTATTTATTTTTGGATGCAAAAATGTAGTCAATATGTCTCGATAGCGCTCAAAGTTAACCGTAGTGGCAGCTCCATCATTTAAAAAGAAAAAAGAGGCCGGGATGCGGCCCGTTTCCGTCTGTCGGTATCTTAAAGTCTTACCAAATTATTCTTGTTTTTTGTAGTACGAGTAGTATCCGCAACATGGTAAGTTTGTAGGAATGTCAAACTAGAGATGTTGTGTTCAATTCCTGCCTGTGCCCCCTAACGGGTTCTGCCTCTTGCGAGGAATTGACAAATCCTCCAAGAGCCGTTCGGATTCGGCATATAAACTTTTCACTTTCCATCCTTAACATTACTCGCACCCTGGAATGGTTGAGAGTTAAAAGTCAATAGGCACTAGATCTTTGAGGACAGTTGCGCTAACTAAATTATGTATTTTAAGTTGTTTTCGTATGTTTCAATTTTTTTTTGTAAAATGATAATGTTTTTTTGAAATTTTCTAAAAAATTACATAAACGTCAGAAACAATATTTGTCAGATGATAAAATAAGTTCGATTTTGTTTCCAAGATATTTTAGTTGAAAGTTTGTATTCCTTATAAAAAAAAGTTGATTTAATTTTTCTAAGAACTTTATATTACGTTAACAACACAAATTTTTAATAGAATGAAATAATTTTGAATTCAATACTTTAATTTACTCTCAACATATTCAAATCAAACATCAGTTCTTACCAATGTTGTTAGTATTTTTTGTAGATAATTGTTTTTTTTTTTTAATTTAAAAAAAACTGACACTTAAATTTTTTCTTAAATTTACTAAATATTAAAAACAATGTTTTTTAAAAGAAAGAAATAAGTTTGCGACAATATCTTTTATTGTTACAAAGATATTAGAGTCGAAAATTAATTTTTAAAAACTTTTAGTAGTGTTAATTTTAGATTTTCATTTTTTGTACGAAAGCTGTCACTTCGATTCTTCTAAGAAAAATTTACAAGATGTCAAAAACCGTATTCTCGGATTCATAGTTTCATTTTTAGGTATTATTTTTCTTTTCAAATCTTTTGAATTATAAAAAAAGATGGTTGATTTTTTTTCAAATTGATGATTCTGAACTATCAAACCATATATAACTTCACGTGCAGCTAAAAAAACACCCTTTGTCTGTGATATCTTCTATCTGAGACTGCTGTTAAGTTGTTTTTTCATCTGAGATAGGGATTCAGAAATTTAATGTTCTTCGATCTGAGTTTGGGATTTAGCAATATTTTTTATCTGAAATAGAATTCAGTGAGACTTCTCTTCTCGAAAAGAATTAAATAAAGTGAGATAATTTAGCTGACATTAAGTGCGTTTTGTTCGCATTCCATATACAATAAAGTGAGAAATTGCCAACAAAACGATCCGCAGTAGTCCGGTTTTTATATTTGAAAGTTGATACAACTGAATATTTGCCAGAATAATTTATCAAAAAATTCCAAAAAAATAGCGAAATTCAGACCAGGGGTGAAATCGTGTAAGCTGATTTTTGATAGTTGACTATCAAAATTAAGAAAATACGTCTGTGTAATTTGATATTCGATTTCAAAGTTTTAACCAAACAATTTGACATAAAATAAAAACTTCAAGAAGGGGGTTTGTTCGTACACTACTACATTAACATGTGGTGTTGAAGCGAGCTTGAAGCTCGCCTAAATTCTTTATATACCTGAATCTAGTTGAAATGAGCTTGATTCGCGTCGATTCCGGTCGGCGATCGGTGTCGAGTCAAAATTTGTGAAGAAAAACCTGTGTAGGGAGGTGGTTTTACAGATAATGCGTTATGGTCTGTTTATTTGCATGTTTGTGTACAAAAAAAAAAGTTTTGTTTTAATCAAATTAACAAAAAAAAAAATGCACATGGAGTAGGTAGCATATTCTTATATGGTGCAGAACTATTCAGTTTTTCATTGTTTAGCACGAATCAAACTATCTCACTTGCACTTCATAAGAAACATCGAAACACCATTTGCATTTTAGAAAGTGCTGTCAAACTTAATAATTTTTAAATCTTCTTGTGCGGTGGAAACACCAAAAGGATTTATCTAGTCTAAACTGAGATAAACCTTTGGTGGAAACATAGCAAAACTTAATTATTTTTTCCATTGTTTTCTCTTGCAAAATAAGCCCAGTTAGTTCATTTTCACTAACAAAACTAAATAATATCAACAGTAATAGATTGGTTTTTTCCCCAATGGAAAACACACATGATTCCGAATGCACAACTACTCAACGAACACAGCCATCGAGATACAAATGCAATATCAATCGTACCAACATTTGAGAACGAAATCACATAAGATCCATTCGAGGCTCGTATAAATGTCAAAAACCTATCCATAGTGAGATTCTACTCTAACTTTTATCGGTGTTATTCATACTATGGATATTGTTTTTGTTATTCGTGTAAAATCCTACTAAACTATGGATAGATTTGCCAACAAAACACGGGTATTGCGTTTAAGAGGCTCTGAGTATCTATCATGGATATATAAATGTGTTTCTAAACTAAAACAAAGCTTTTAAAACACCCGCAAAAAAGCAAATGTATACGACCAACTTGGTGCACTTAATTTCGTAGTTTTTCCTTTCTTTAGCTTAATTTGGGGATGAAATTTGTTGATTTATTTAAATTTTTCCTTGCGAAAAATCGTGTCGATTGATGTTTTCTTTTTTCTTATTTTAAATTTTAAGACAGAATTGTTTAATTATAAATTACTTTGGGGTAAAATTAATGATAACGATTTTCAATCGCAATTAGCTTTGGGTTTAATTTTGTTTTGTTTTGTTCTATTTTTTTCTTTTTTCATTTTCTTCATTTAGTTGATCCCGTCCTTATTTAATGGGCCAATAAATGTTTTTGGTAGTATAAGAAAAAGAAATTTAACTTGAAAAAGATTAACTTAATAAAAAACAACAACAACAACACAGAGAAAAGGGAAAGGAAAAAGAAAAAAAGGATATTAAGTGATTTGACTTAATTATTTAAAGATTTAAGGCGTTTATTAAGGCGAATGTGCGTATACCAGAAGGAGATCAAATTGTCTGTTGCTTGGATTAAGTTATTTTCTTACATTTAAATGAAAATTATAAACTTTTTTTGTGTAGGTTGAAACCTTATTCGCGAGAAATTTTCCGGAATGGAATAAAATCACCTACTGTCTCAAGAACTAAGCGTCTAATTTGCACGTTTTGTGAACTTTTATACTTCTGGAAAGAATAGACTATAAGTTTTCAAATTTCAGTATTGTGATTTTAAGAAGCTAACTCATGTAAAGCGTATTCATAAAGGGTCTTCCAATATCGACTTTCGAACGTTGACAGAGACAGTTGAAAGCGGCTATATTTTTGAAGCTTGAAGCTGTTGAATTGGCTATCATTTACTCAGTCAATTTTGCGAAATGATAAAGCGTTTAACCAAAGGTAAAAATAATGATTTTAACGGTCCATAACTAAAAATCAGAGGCAGTTAATATCATGCCACATCTCTTACAACAACTTTTGAATTTTACATCGTGACTTAACCCTTCACCCCTTCTGGGTGAACCACACAAGACAGCCACAGACGATCATTAGCTTTATGAGAGCCATGTAGCAAATTACCTTCTATCTGGGGTCAAGCAGATTGCTGTAAAATAGTGGTTTCGGCAGAGTTAATACCGAACCAGATGTCTCTCGAAATATACATACTGATCTAACCAGATACCAAGGTATTTCACTACACTTTGATACGTTAATCGCTGCCCGTGAAGATCAATGATGACCATCTTCCGCCAATTCTTACACATATACCTCGTGGCCCTAGCCAACGGAGTCCACAACAGAATTGTCTCCGAATTTTCGACATTGATTTTCAGTTTCCAGCCGTCTCGTCGCAATATCGCTGAATCTTGTCGAAATCACACTGCAAGAGAAATCTAATAACCTCAACCTTTCGGGCCATTCTGTACGCAATAAGATCGGCGGCCGGCGTACGCAATCTCAATGTGGTATAATTGCCTCCATCGATAAATGCCTTAGTACAACGTTGGATATACCATAGATTACTGCTGTCTTGTCGTTTTCTATTGAGTTGAAGATGTGCTGGATCTCAATCTTGGTTATTACCAAAGGACTTGGTTCCGTCTGTTCTGCGATTATGGTATTTGCTAAGAAATCTGCATTGAACTGCATGCAACCGTGGTCCTTAGAACGCCATTGTGTCATTTCATTTCGAAGATAAGTTATGAAGTAATGCTCTGTTTCCCAGGCCGTGCTTGGGGCGAATGCCAACATTCACCTTGTACATTTGCTGGAAAGCAGCTCTCACTGCCTCCACCTTTTACCTCGGAACTTCAATTATGTAAAAGTCAATTTCAAAGATTGCTTCTTCTGGTACGTCTCTGTTCTCTTCAGTTTTTTAGAGTTTCAGACAAGGAAGGTCCTTATCACTCCTTTTTCTGAATACCTTGTTGATTTTACTAAACATACTGGTCACTGAAATTTACAGACCGAATCTTGTAGTCCCAGCACTTGTTAGTTGATAACCTGTAGTATATAATCCTTAATCAACTGATTGATATTTTTATTGGCGACTTCAGTGTCCTAATCGCAAGTTCGTGCGTCACTGTAAATCGTCAATTAAAGTTCTTGAGTTATGTATGTCTGTGTAGTGCTTCTATAGTAGACGTCCCTTTGGTCACATTATTTGAAATAAGGCATTGTCCGTTTTATTGTTTCGTTCATCTTTTGTCAGTGTTGGTCAGGTTTATGTTGTTTGGTGTTACTTTGGAGTTGGTGAAACGAGAACAGCGCATCTTACTGTAGTTTTAAGAAAACGCACTTAACATCAGACCATGGGTACTAGTAACGGATCGATAGGTCGATAGGTTCGATAAAAGAATAAATCATTTCTAAAATATCTCATACTCATTTTGTTTTCTATCAATTTCAAGATAGTAGGCCCTTAATGAAAGACCCTATACAAACAAATGAAAATAAACAAAATCACTCGAAATTTAATTTCATTCCTTGAGTGATAATTAATTAACACTTCAGATGTAATGTTCCACCACCATCACCGCCATCATCATCATCACCATCTCTGTTTGCTTACAAAACAGAAATTATATAGGTTACCTACTCTCTATACCGCTAAGGCAACAAATCACAATTTAAAATTTATTAAAAGACTTGCAAGGTGTGCATTATTCAGTTTAAGGAATAGGTAAGGTAGGTCTGGGGGTGTAG
The DNA here is from genome assembly GCA_951509635.1 of Eupeodes luniger. NCBI lineage: Eukaryota > Metazoa > Arthropoda > Insecta > Diptera > Syrphidae > Eupeodes > Eupeodes luniger. Next base: position 119,772,498 of record OX608073.1, on the reverse strand, counting down.
GGTAGGTACATTTGTATGCCTATTTTTTTTTGTATTCAATTCCATCCATATTGCCTTTGCCGCAACTCCCTAGGTCCTGGCTACCTACAAGCTGCAACCCTCCTACTATATTACTCCCTATAGCCAACTATATTTTCTCTTATCCCATATTAAACACATTAAATCCATTGTAATCCTACTCCAGGTAAATGTTAATGAAGTCCTGTCGTCCTCTCAATGTTATAAGCCACAAAGATCCTGTCATACAAATACATATATACATAGGTATAAAGTATAAGGCTTCACGCACAAGCTACCTACTTCTAGGAAGATAGATCCTGGAGGAGCTTACATGTTATTCTATTCACAACAGAAGGTGCTTTTTGTGTCTTCTCCTTCCACTTCCACTGCTTTTGTTGATTCCATAATTAAAACAAACAGAAAATCACACTCCAGTACCAGTCCTATATATTTTAAGCGTAAGGCGATGGAAGATGGGAGAACAAGAGAAGACCGAAACAAACACAAACACAAAAAAAAAACAAAAATCCTTCCCAAGAAGAGAATGTGGCAGATAACACTTGATAAGAAGTTATGTTCCTTGGTCTTGAGAAAAGACGCAGGACAATACAAAATGAAATCGGATGAAGAGTGTTCCTTAGGTTCCTTCTAGGCGGGCGGTCTTCTTGTTTACCTTTTTTTGTTCCTAGCTCTGATAAGAGTTAATTATTCTGCCACCAGATTACTGAAAGATATGCGGGTGATAGAGAGCGAGTGAAATAATTAAAGGATGTGCGGTATTGTTAGAGTGGTTTCTTGATGAAGGCAACTATGTACTGTTCCTATAGTAGACTGGCACTGGGGCTGGGGGCGTCGAAGCGAAGTGGCTCTATAAATGAATATCTTCTAAGCCACCTACTGCTTCGATTTAATCTTCTCAAGGGATTTTTTTTTTTTTGTTTTTTTTTTCGAGACTCTAGAAGAAGATATAGAGAAGTCGTTAATCCTGATACTTTATTCATACGTTGGGTGGTTATATTTTTATTTTCCAGAGTAAAATTAAGTTCGAAGAAGAAAAATATACAAATTTTAATTTTTATTATGAAGAAAATTTCTTTTTTCCTTAAATTAAACTTTTGGCAGTCTATTGTTAGGGTTCGAGATATATAGAAAGTAAGTACTGGAAATGGTGGTTGGTGTTGTAGGATCTGGGGGCTTATGCTGTAACTTTTCCTACACACCAAGTGCTTACTTTACCTCCTCGTGGTAACCACCGGATACTGGTTATATCTTTAGATATAACTTGCGAAACTTGTAAGCGCGGGTGCAAATCGGGAAAAGCACCTTATCAACGGCCCAACAAATTTGGAGGTTAGTGCGAGGGGCTAACAACCCCTCCACAGTAAAAATTTTAAAGTTATGAGAGAGATACCAGCCTCGGATAATGAACCCCCTCTTATGGTAACCAGACCCGGAACGACAACGGACTACGCATTGAGAGTTTGTACCTGGAATGTAAGAACCCTCTACACTCCAGGTGCAACTCAGAAACTTGAATCTGTCCTCTCGCAGTATAAGGCAGATATTACTGCGATCCAGGAAATACGATGGATAGGATCAGGGACAATGAAGAGAAAAAATTGCGACATTTATTATAGCTGTCATCAAAGATTGCATATATTTGGATGCGGATTCGTCGTGGGAAATCGGCTTAAATCGAAAGTCATGGATTTCAAGCCAATAAGTGATCGCCTGGCTGTGATCCGCATCAAGGCCACATTACAGAACATCAGTATAATATGTGCACACGCCCCTACCGATGATGCTGAGGAGTCTAGCAAGGAGGATTTCTACGACCTCCTGGATAGAGCCTACGGAGCCTGTCCAGAGTACGACGTCAAAATCGTACTCGGAGACTTCAATGCAAAAATCGGGAAGGAAGACATCTTTGGCGGATTAGTTGGAAAGCACAGCCTTCACGAAGAAACAACAGATAACGGCTTCCGACTAATCGACTTTGCTGCAGCTCGTAATACGGTGATAAGTAGCACTAGGTTTCCAAGACGGAAGATCTACACAGCAACCTGGCGATCTCCGGATGGTCGAACCACCAACCAAATCGACCATGTGCTAATCGGCGCAAGGCACGCATCCAACATCCTGAACGTGCGCACTTTCCGAGGAGCAAATGTCGACTCTGACCACTTTCTGGTAGTGGCTAAGTTTAGAGCTCGAATATCAAACGACAAGAAAACACGTGCGGCCCAAAGAAAGAAGTTCAACATCGGTTGCCTTAGCACATTGGAGAATGCCAGAGACTACAGTGAGCGCCTGAACGAGCGACTCTCCGCCGCCGTCCTCCCAAATACTACAGACGTCAACACATTGTGGAACCAATATCGCGAAATAATAAAAAATGTAGCCGAGACCACCATAGGTTACCAGCCACCCCCGAAAAAGAACCCGTGGTATGATGATGAATGCGTGATATTGAAAAGAGAGACGGAAAATGCACGTTTGCAGATGCTGCAACGGAAAACAAGAGCAGCAAGGGAAGAGTACCGCACGAAAAGGAGAAATGAGAAAAAGACCCTGCGAAGGAAGAAAAGAGCATCCGCAATTTCTCAGCTCAAAGATCTAGAGGAGTCTCGGGCCAAGAACAACACCCGACGTTTCTTTAAAAGGTCGAAGCAATTAGCTTCTGGTTTCAGAACCGGGACACAAGCTCTTCGAAACAGTGAAGGAAACCTTGTCACCGAAGCACAGGGAATTGTAGATGTTTTCAAGCAGCACTTCCAACAGCTGCTGAATGCGCAAAATGTCGAGCAAGATAATGACGAAAGAGAAGCAAGACCAGTCAATGAAATCCCAGTCCCACCCCCCAGCAGAGAAGAGGTAGAAAGAGCCATCCAAAAGCTAAAAAATAACAAGTCCGCCGGGTCGGATGGCATACCCGCGGAACTCTTTAAACATGGAGGAGGTGTTTTGATGAACCGCATGCACCAGGTCATCACCAAAGTGTGGGAAGAAGAATGCATGCCGACTGACTGGTCGATAAGCTCCATATGCCCCATCTACAAAAAAGGCGATCCGATGTTATGCAAAAACTACCGTGGCATATCCCTGCTTAATGTTGCATACAAAATCCTATCCAACGTACTGTGTGAGCGTCTTAAACCCTTCTGCAACACAATAATCGGCACGTACTAGTGTGGCTTTAGGCCAGGCAGAACAACGACAGACCAAATATTCACACTGAGGCAGATCCTGGAAAAGACCAACGAATTTCAAGTCGAAACCCACCATCTTTTCATCGACTTTAAAGCTGCTTATGATAGCATCCACCGCCAAGAGCTTATGATGGCGATGTCCGAATTCGGGATCCCGAACAAACTGATCCAGCTGTGCCGCATGACGCTAAACAATACGCAGTGCAGTGTGCAAATGGGTAACAGCTCATCCGAATTATTCCAAACTTGCGAAGGGTTTAGACAAGGAGATGCGTTGTCATGTGACTTCTTCAACATAGTCCTGGAGCAGATAGTGCGTAAGGCAGGTGTGAGCACGGAGGGCACTATCTTCAACAAATCCACCCAGCTCCTAGGCTATGCGGACGACATAGACATAATCGGTCGATCCAAGAGAGCTGTGCTTGAGGCCTTCACAGCGATTGAAGAACAGGCGAAACTAGTGGTGCCGTGCAATAACGCCGAGCGAAATAACGCCGAATTCTGAAACTAAAGTGAAATAACGCCGAATTTAAGCATTCGGCCTTATTTCACTTTGGATAAGTGAAATAACGCCGAATGCCAATTGGGAAATAAAGCCGAAAGAGAGAAAACAGAGAATTCGGTTTAATTAAACTTTTGCAAGGAGAAACTAAGGTGTCGTGACATAAGGGCAAGTGACATAAGACCAAATTTTAGAATTTGGCCTTATGTCACTTTTCGAAAGCGTCATAAGGCCAAATTTCAACGGTTGGCCTTATGTCGCTTTCCAAAGTGACGTAAGGCCAATCTCCATCACCTGAGATGATGCTTTTATTCAAAAAAGCTGTTGATATTGGCGCCTGCCTGACGACTTTACATACCCTAAGCGGAGCAACGGAGTTGCGTGAGCGGGTGTGAACCCCGAAAAGTGGAGTTTAAATCCTGAGATCCCGCGAAGCGGGCCACCCACAGGTGCTTATATTCAAAAAAGCTGTTGATATTGGCGCCTGCCTGGCGACTTTACATACCCTAAGCGGAGCAACGGAGTTGCGTGAGCGGGTGTGACCCCGAAAAAGGGAGTTAAAATCCTGAGAACCCGCGAAGCGGGCCACCCACAGGTGCTTTTATTGAAAGAAGTTGTATGTAAAGTCGTCAGGCAGGCGCCTATATCAACAACTTCTTTCAATAAAAGCACCTTTGGGTGGCCCGCTTCGCGGGTTCTCAGGATTTTAACTCCCTTTTTCGGGGTCACACCCGCTCACGCAACTCCGTTGCTCCGCTTAGGGTATGAAAAGTCGCCAGGCAGGCGCCTATATTAACAACTTCTTTCATAATTCTAACAGTAAAGAACGGTTTTTGTTATTGAAGAAAACATCAAAACAAATTTGGTCTTAAGTCGCAAAAAAATTTGGCCTTATGACACTGTCTGAAAGCGACATAAGGCCAAACGTTGGAATTTGGTCTTATGACGCTTTCGAAAAGTGTCATAAGGCCAAATTTCAAAATTTGGTCTTATGACACTTGGCCTTATGTCACGGCACCAGAAACTAAGCGGGGCTTAACTCAAAATCAACTGTAAAACAAAGTTTACCGTATACCGTAGAATAAACAGTCGCGTCGCGGTTGGTTGTTGATGAAAAAACAATCACTTTAGTAGCTTCAGTGAATTGAGTGCAGTGTAGTGTCGGAGTAATATTTGAACAATTTGTATTTATTAAAAAAATTAATAGATGAATAATAATCATTTACATTTCAGCTAAGATTGCATTTTTTGAGAATTTGATCGAATAAAAATTTAAAAAAATATTCTATAGGCACAAATAACAGCCAGCGGAAAAAATTTAGCCCAAAAGAGAATCAATTTGGGGTGTGAAAATAAAAAAATTCGCGCGAATTTTGTTATTTTCACAACCTAAATTGATTCTCTTTTGGGCTAAATTTTTTCCGCTCGCTCCGCTCGCTGCCATTTCTGCCTATAGTATATTTTTTTAAATTTGTATTCGATCAAATTCTCAAAAAATGCAATCTTAGCTGAAATGTAAATTCTAATCTTAAATTTGTTTCTGGTCCATGCCGCTAAATTTTTCTTACCTGAAATATTTAATTATTAGCCTTGATGTTGTAGATGTACATAATTAGGTATTAGTTCTATACTTTTCAATTTCAATCAATACTGAAACTTTCACTTCACGTTACTTCTCTTAAATGATCTTGGTCTTACCAGAATCAAAAAATGTAAAAAAATTTGAAACAGAAATAGTAATGTTAACATATTAATAAAATAACAAATTTATTTTAAATGTGAGGAGAAAATGTTTTGTTAGTTCAATTTTATTTTGCAAGAAAAATTAATTATGTACTATTTATTTTGGATAAAATAAAGTTTTTGAAAACCAAAGTTTTGTTAAAGGCCAAGGCTTCCTCAAACACTGTTTTTTTTTTTTGTATTTCAAAGTATAGAAAGTGTCATTGACACCTGGAGAAATCTAGATCTCAATATTTTTGGATTTTTCTAGTAAAAATGCTAGCAAAATCTCAAAATACTTAGATTTGAGACTGAGATGTAATAAGCATTTTGCATAGGACCAAAAGTGAAATAACGCCGAATCGGCATTATTTCACTTTCCAATAGTGAAATAAGGCCGAATGCTAAAATTCGGCGTTATTTCACTTTATTAAAGTGAAATAAGGCCGAATTTCAGAATTCGGCGTTATTTCGCTCGGCGTTATTGCACGGCACCGAAACTAGTTGGTCTTGAAGTGAATGAGGACAAAACAAAGTACATGTTATCAACAAACAAAGCAACATCTGTCCACCGCCTAGGACAAAACGTCACTGTTGGTAGCAACAATTTCGAGGTAGTTAAGGAGTTCACCTACCTTGGAACAAACATCAATCCCACGAACGACACCTTAGTGGAGATCCGAAGAAGAATTACCCTAGCGAACCGCTGCTGCTTCGGTTTGGCCAAACAACTGGGTTCAAAACTCCTCACTCGAAAGACAAAGTGTCTGTTATACAAAACTTTGATTTTACCAGTCCTACTCTACGGCGCCGAGTGCTGGACGATAAGTAAAAAAGGGGAATTGATACTGGGCACTTTCGAAAGAAAAATTCTTCGACGGATTTTTGGTCCCGTATGCGACGATGGCGAATGGAGAAGAAGGCACAACCGAGAACTGTATGAGCTGTACCAAGATGTGGATGTAGTCCAGAAGGCCAAGAAAAGACGACTACATTGGCTCGGCCACATCGAGCGAATGGACGACAACGCTCCAGCCAAGAAAGTCTTCTCATCCCAGCCTCCAGGTTCAAGATGACAAGGAAGACCGAACCTACAATACAAGGACCAAGTGACTGCGGATGCCAGAGCGCTTGGTCTCGGTGACTGGAGAGTGCATGCGAGGAATCGTTCACGATGGAAGACTGCAGTATCTCAGGCTGAGACCCTTCATGGATTGTGAGCCGGATAAGTAAGTAGTAAGGTACTGGAAATGTTGCTTTAAATAAGGAGTTACTGTTTCCTTCTTTTTTTAAATTAAATTGTTATTGAACATTTTTCAGGCACGTTTTCAGTTCATCCCACTAAAATACATTATGACCAAAGCCTTAAAATGAACTACATGTGGAGTTTGAAATGTAAAGTAGTATTTTTTGTTTACAGGATCTTTCATTTAGCGCTTCCTATCTTTGAATTACTTTCTTACTTAAGGTAGCGCTACAGTCCTGTGTGAACTAGGGCTTCATCCAACAAACTTCTCCATCTAGCTCGATCCCTAGATACATGTGTCTAGTTCCGTACTCCAAATTGGATGTTGTCACTTTCCACTTGTGCGCGGCACCTAATCCGTGGCCTTTCTCGTACTGCGTTATCCTGTGGGCGTAACTTCGAATACTTTCCAGCTCTCTCAGCCGTTTGACTTTTATCCTTTTAGCTAAGTCTACGTCGCTGTACAGTACAGCTCATATTTCCATCTTCTCCTCAATACACCTTTTATGCATATACGGGATCTTAGATCACTCGAAAATCTTTTCTTTCGAAACGACCCAAGGTGCTTTCATCCGCTTTTCCATTCTTCTTCACCGTATAGCAGAATGGGGATGATGAGGGTCTTATATAGCGACACTTTGGTCAATCGAGAGAGGGCTTTGCTACTCAATTGATTTCTTAGCCCAAAGAAACAGAGGAAAGCAAAATAAATTCTTCGTTTGATCTCAGTCTAGGAAGACAAAGTCCTTAACTACCTCAGAGTTACGTATGTCGATGGAGACGTTTTGACCGAGACGTTCGGTGTTGTAGCTAATTTTTTGGTCATCGTATGCATGCACTTTGTTTTGCCCTCATTTACCGCTAAACCCTTTTTTGCCGCCTCTGCCTCAATAGTCACAAAAACCCCATTGGCATTACGCTGAGTTCACCCGATTATTCAATCGTATTTATGCAATCGCATTCCTTTAGATTCACATTTCCTCATGTGTTCCGCAAGGAAACCACCTGGGACCGCTTATATTTATAATTTTTCTCATAGATCAATGTTTGCCGATGACTAAAAATATTCTGGGGTGGAATCGGCTAAGGTGATTGTTGATGTATGACAGTCAAAATAATCGAATTTGATCTATGTAAGGTGATAGTCAAATTGATACCTAAAAAGCTGTCACTAAAAAAAATTTAAAAGTCATTTTCCTACACATATGTCGTTTCTGAATAGAGCTACCAGACGCTTACAAAAAACGAATGGAAAATTTTTTCAGTTACCTTTTTTTAGGTACAAAAACACATTCTTGTGACCGACAAAGCTAACGAAATTCGAAAAAACACAAGAAAAGTGAGAATGTTATTAAAACACAGCCAATTTAATACTTTTATTTAGATAATTATATATAAAATTTCACCATAGCAACAATGAATTGTGACAATTATAATCTGAAATTGTTCAATCGAATTGAATTGAATTGAATCATCTTACACAGACGGAATGAATGTGATAGTCAAATTTGATTATCAAAATTATGATAGTCAATTATCACCTTAGCCGATTTCACCCCTGTTTTATTTAATCAAAATAAAACATTAGTTTAATCTACACATTGACTTGATATTAGCTAAGGCTCATTTTATGCTAGGATATATTTCTAGGCACTCTAAGGAGTTTTCTAACCCTTGCACTCTTAATTGTCTCACTCTTAAATTCTTTTGTACGATTTTTCAATGATTCCATATCGATGCTTTGAATAACAATTTTACCGTTACCTCCAAGTGAATAGGCAAAAATAGCCGATCGCTCGAAAAAAAAACAATCAATGCAAAAATTATTGCATATGTTTTGTCAGCCCGATTCTAGCGTTGTGGGTAAGCGTTTCATTATTTAATTGTTGTTCTTTATTTCTTCGTGATTAAACGTGATTACAATGCCCGGTCTTAGACGCCCGCCATTTGGATACTGAAAACGCAATTGGAGCAGTAAATATGCTGAAGCAAGGAGTGTCTCAAAGGGCTGCTGCAAATCGAATCGGGGTGTGTCGCGGTGAGCTATCCGAAACGTGTGGGAATGCGTCCAGGAAACCGCGAGTGTAGCAAAGATACCAGTATCAGGAAGAATTCGGGCCACAACTAAGCAAGAAGACCAGTACATTCGAATAACTGCCGGTCGGAAGCGTTCCCTAACCGCCTATGCTTTACAAACTCAACTGCGGCAGTCAACTGGCACTCAAGTCAGTGATCAAACCATTCCCAATCGACTCCACTAAGATATTCAAAGTTCCAGAGCGTGTGCTATTCAGCCCAAACTTACACTGGCCCATCGGGCAGCGCGATTAAGGTACGCCCGTGAGAAATTAAATTGAACCTTGGACAACTGGACAACTGGAGGTCTGTACTCTTTACAGACGAATGCAAAATCAAATTTTTGAGTAATGATAAGCGCGTACGAGTGTGGAGAAGGGCAGGTGAACGTGTTAGCGACCCGTGCATTCACGGAAGTGACCGATTTGGAGGCCCCAGTATTATCGTATGGGCTGGAATAAGTTTGCTAAGCAGAACAGAGCTGATTATCCAGGATGAAGGCACCGTTTCCACCGCCAGTTACATTGAAATGGTAATATGACCTGTTGTGATCCCATTCTCACAAAAAGTTGACGATGGGTTTGTTATTATTCAAGACAAGGCTCGCCCACATATGACCCGTAACACGCAAGCAGCTCTTTCTGACGCCATCCAATACTACACTTTTGACATGGCCAACAAAGAGCCCAGAACTCAATCCGATCGAGCATTGATGTGACCAGTTAAAAAGAAGCATCAAAGAAAGCCACAGCAGATTCACTGCACAGGAGCTCATAAACGAGTTAAAAAGCCTGTTGGGAGCGTATACCTGATTGAAAGCGTACAAGATAGGCTTATACAGTGCATACAGAGTAAAGGAGGTCCTACTTGCTACTAAGTAAAAGAAATAAACCAGAAATCATAACAAAAAATAGTGATATGTAAAGTTTATTTTTTTTTATTTTTTGTAAATATTCCTATAAAAATGTTTTTTTTTCAGTGTAACTTGAATAAAGAATTTTTGTCCGTGTTAAAAGTGTGTACACTATTATTAAATACTTAACCGAAACATAATAACCAAAAACAAAAATTTAAACATTAATTTTTTATCAGACTAAACCCAAAAAACTTTGTGGGTCCTATTTTGTCTTGAGTAGTTTATATTGAAAAATATTTTAAAATCGACACTGATATTTCCTAGGCCTTTGATCGCTTTCAGCATAATGTACTGATAAATAAACTTGAAATTTTTGGTTTTCATTCTGTGCTGCTTAGTTGAATTAAAAGTTATTTAGAGGACGGAAAACAATATGTCAAAATTGGTGAGAAATTATCTGTTCATTCTTTATATTAATGACAAAGTCTCCTCTCTTTTCCAAGATTACTTTTGTATGCTGGAGATCTTAAGGTTTTTTAGCTTCATAAAATCGTTAGCACATGCGAATAATGTCCAAGTCGATCTAAATAAAATTCTTCAATGGTGTGAGTTGAATGATCTCTTTTTTTTATAATAACAAATGTAGTGTTAAAACTTATTCTAAAGTACGAAATCCTTTGTGTTTGAAACACAGGCTTTATAGCCACCAGAAAGATCTCGGAGTGATTTACGACCCAATAGAAATTTTTAATTTCAAGGGTAGTCTTCCTAAAGTCTTGTTACTTGAAAGACGGTAAAAAATAAATAAATTGATCAAAAGTCTCTTGGATTTTCGCCTCAAGACGTCACGACTGACAAATGAAAACTTCTTTGAGAATAAACCATCCGTTAGCAACTATAGACAACCTCACAGCAGGTGATATACGAGTACTTGCATTGTTGCATGTTGTTCTTATATCTTATTCGTATTAAATAGTTTATTTTTATTTACGTCCCTCATCATTCTTGGTTTGTAACATTAAAATTTAAAATTGACAAGTCAGTGGGAAAGTAAGTTACCTTCGTTTTTGTTTTCTTCCTGAAGTATCCAGGAAGAATTTCATGGTTTTGTTGAGTTAAAAGAAGAAGGGGTTAACATAGAAAAATAAAAAATCCATCACGTTCGACCTCAATAAATTTTCTATTTTCAAATGGAAAAATTTATTTCGTCCTGTTATCAATTTTCATGCTGAATCTGTACAGTTCACTGTGTGTGGTGCTATTGCACCAGGACACAAGGTTTTACCTAACTCAAGCTCTAATATCTATATATCAAAGGAAAATAAGCTTAGAGAAGGATACCTACTCGTATAGCTTCTAGGTATCCTTATGACGTGTAAGGATTCTCTGCACGCTAAACTTGCAGCAGATATGAAGGCGGGTTGGGTACTCTAGTTACACAATTGCCCAAGTTGTCTTTCTTCTTATGGATAGAGAAAGTAAAATGAAAAAGCTATGTTATTGCAATAAATTTCAAACATGTCATTCTTTATAGTGTTTTCTTTTTTTAGTTTTTGCAGGAAAATCGAATGCTTAAGGAGCATTTGAAGACACTTTTTTGTTCTTTAAGTAGACTGCAAGTAAAACTGATAGCACGAATGGAAGAATGTGATATGGATATTGTATTGGTTCAATGCTTCCTTTTTTAGAGATTTACGATCAATTTCTGAACTATGTAGGTCACAATCAGTGGTGGATTTGGAGTCTAGTGGAGCGGGGTTTTCTGAAGGGGACTGTTCCTTAAACTAGCCATTAATCATTTCGGTATGGAAAGATTAAGGTACACATAACTTTTACTATAGAATCATGAAGTTTTCTCACTGGTCGAAAGTAAGCTAAACCATGAACAATTTTGAAAATGGCCTTTTTCAGAAAAAAAAAATCGGATATTTAGAAGTTCGTTTAACAATGGGAATTAAGGATTAATATCGGATAATTTATAGATGGGATTTTGTATTTTATTTTTAATTATTAACTTTTTTCAACATATCTGTTCTTCTTCATACCCAAATGATTTTCTACTCATATAGGGTGGGCCATGATCAGCACGTAAGATTGCAGCCAGATTTCAATTCTTCGTCACACAGATAAACACCATCAATATCGAAGCTCTCTCCATCTTTAAGTTCAAACAAGCTAGAAAGACCTGTAACGTTCATATTCCATAAACCAAATGTTTGCATGGCCAGAAACTACTACAATGTCTCAAAGGTAGTACAAATTTCTGGTCATTTGTAAAAAACGTATGAAACACCACTTCATCCTCGGTTCCAACGCTCGTCCACAATGACAATTCCTATGTAAACTCGATTTATAAAGCCAATTTGCTTGCTGCACAGTTTGCTGTTAATTCGACACTACCACAGAGAGTGTCATGAGTCCTCCCGTTAATGCGATCGTAAACGATTTTATGGGACGAATATTCTTTCGTACTCGTGCAGTTGGAAGAGTACTGAAAGACCCTGACATCCGCCGGCCCGGATAGTATCCCCGTATTCTTCAACGCTGGCAAAACCACTGCGTAAGCTTTTCCATCTTTCCTACTCTACAGGTCTTTTTCCGAGCGGATGGAAAACCGCATTTGTCCAGCCTGTCCCTAAAAAAGGCGACTCCTCCTCTCCCTCCAACTATCGTCCAATAGCACTCACGTTCCTTCATTTCAATGTCATGGAAACGCTGATTAATTATCAGCTTAAGAAATACTCGAAGAACGAAAGCTTCTTAATGACCAGCAGTAATGCTTTCATACAGCAATAAGTCCACTGGTGAACTCATGGTTTATCTCACCGAACAGTGGAAGAAATATTAATTTGATAGAGTTTGGCATCACAGTCTCTTATCGGAATTGCTTGCTTTTGGCATTGTTAAATCTCTTCTTCGTTGGATAAAAAAGTACCTTTCTAACTGTTAAATACAAGTTGTATTGGATGGTTTTAAGTCTGAAATTCTTAAAATAAATGCTGGTGTTCCACAGGGCTCCGTTTTATATCTGACTCTTTTCCTTTTAACGTCTGTCATTTCTTAACTGTTCCGCTGACGACAGTACTCTCAGCTTTTCATTTTCGTTTCTAGAACGGCAGCTTATTTTAAGCTCTATAAATTCCGATCTCGACAGCATTGTCCATTATTAACTAATCAACTTTCAGTACTCGGTATGTGTATCAGAGATCACCTCTTATGGAGTGCAAGAAATTTGTCACCCCTTCTGATCTGGCTGTAATTTAGAAAGTCTTCATTCATACAAAACTTGACTATAACTCTCATATTTGCGCAGGTGTCCCTAAAACAAGTTTAAGTCTTTTGGACAGGATCCAAAAAAGAGCTTTGAAAATGATAGACGATAGAACTATAACCGAAACAATGACGTCACTCGAACACCTCCGCAATGTCTCATGCCTTTCGTTGTTCTACCGTTATTTTTACAAACAATGTTCTGTTGAACTAGCCAATTGTATTACCCTCTCAAACAATTCAATTCAAGTCGTAATACTCGTTACGTTGAGCTCAATTTCGGACACGTACTGTCAAGTATAGAGATTCCTTTTTTAACCACACAACGAGAATTTGGAATGCTTTACCCAACTCTGTTTTTCCCTATCATATTGATATTCAAAACTTTAAAACCAATGTGCACCGGTATCTCCTCTTTAATCCTTCCCTATTTTTTTAAAACTCGCTCTGTTTTAAACTTAAAACGTGTTAAGGGTATTAAAAACCCCTTGAGTGCCCGTTAAGTATTAAAAAAAAAAATATTAAGTGCAAATCCTTGCAGCTCTTCATTCTTACAGATTTCGTTAAAAATTTTAGAGCATGAATATAATTATAGAAAATTCAAGATATTATTGTGCGTTTGTACCTAGTTGTTAAAATCTTTATTCAAAAGTTCATTTTGAACTTAGTGTTCGAAATTAAGATATTTACTTTGAATTAGGATGAAAATCATGTGGTATGTATATCTCTACCTCAGATCCTAAATCTTTTTCTTCATTCAGTATTTGGGAAAAGTTTTTATCTTGTCTATGCAGTGTTAGGAAACCTTTAGTCCTAAATGTTGGATCTTACATCATTCAACTTTAGGGTGTTTTCTTGTTGGGGGTATAGAATATTGAAATGGAATAAAATAAAGAAGACTTTTTTAAATTGACATCAAATTTCCTTTATTCGAAATATAATCTTCTGGCATTATAATTTAAATATAATTTCTGGCTTATAACCCGCACAGCTGCCTCGGACATAGTCTAATCTGGAGGTCTAATTATCAATGAGTTTTTCCAAAATTTGTGGATGTCTATCGGCAACAAAACTGCGATCTTTGTCCTCCAAGTAGTACATCTTTTTGGGCTTCTCAGCGTAGACTAGTGACATCAAATATCCCCACAGAAAATGGTCAATCGGCCGGCGTTAAATCGCCCGATCTTGGAGGACAATTCAACGGTCCGTGATATGTGAAACCATGCGATTACGAAACGTTTTCTTCAATAAATCAATTATTGCGCGAGCTATGTGATATGTTACGTCTTGTTGAAACCAAAGCTCCTGCAAGTCATGGTTGTTCAATTAGTGAACGAAAAATTCAGTAATCATTGTTCTATAATACTAGTAGTCAACATTTACTGCAACGCTTTGGCAAGCATCGATCGTTTAAAAAAAAAGTATACGTACCAATTATTTCAGCAGACATTTAAAACCCACAAAACATTCAGCTTTTGTGGATGTAGTGGTGTCTCAATATACACTTGAGGATTATTATGACTCCAAATACGGCAGTTTTGTTTATTGACGTATCAATTTATAAACAAAATTCGCTTATGTTGAACTATGATTTAAAAAAAAAAAACAATCTAAATATTCATGTCGAAATGCCAAACCAGACTTAAAATTAATCACTTGATAGTTGACATAATTGACAGGTTCAGACAACATTAGGGACTTCAATTGCAGTCAACTGCATTATTTGAACTTAAATTTTGACCAAGGCATCTATAGTTAGATTTTCAAGTGTCATACATTTCAAACTCAGAACCGAACTTCACTAACCTCTACCTTGGGTTTATCGTAGAAAAATTACTAAAAACATTATTGTCTACAAAACATCCTTCAGGCAAGCTACAAATCCATCACGATTTGCATTTTGTATTGTATAGAAATATTACTTATTTTTTTAAAATTTTGCAAGAAACCCTTTTTCACAAAACATTTAATGGAATAGAGTAATAAAGTTCGGCTTTCATTTGAATAAAAAAACATAATCAATTGTCATTTTGACATGAGTAGACTTGACTTGATAAATAGGGAGAACTTTCCAGTCAACTTTCCAACAGTTTCCTTAATTCGAAGGCACTAGAAGCTTGCCTTACTTTCAAGTCCCTTATGTTGTCTGAACCTGCCCAATGGTACCGCCATGTCAGTTAAAATAGTGTTTCCAACATTAAAGATCTTTGGGTCTAAGAACATTCGTTATACTGACAGAAATCGGCATGGATCCATTGAAGTGTGTTTGTATAAATTTAAAAACACACATACATTTCAACTCTCTAATTTATAGAAATTCCTTTTAAATCCAAAAAGGCTCTTAAATGTTTAATTTTGATTTTGCTTTTTTTTCCTCACAGGTTTGCCCAATACAAGAATTGAAATCACAGTTCTAATAATTATGGTAAGTACCTTATTTATTTTAAATTTATTAAACTTCACTACCAGTTTAGACTTTAGACTGTATATGATTTTGTTTGCTTGCCTTATGGTCCTAGGTTTTTTTCTAGAACTTTCCATTTGAAAACGCGTTGTATTTCTTTTTTCTTTTAATTCCCACTCACTTAAGGGGAATTATTAAGCTTAAAATATTTAAGCAAAAGTGCGATCGTAAGGAAAATAGAGAATTACTTAGGAGCAGATGCCGGTTAGTCTTAAAGTTTTGAATATCAAAATGGGAGAGAAAAACCGATTCGCTGAAAAAATAATATTTATTGGCTATTTGATAGAAATTTGGAGGAGAGTGCGATAACTCAGGCGACAAAGTTCAATGACGGATTTATATAGAACAGTTAAAAACAAGCATTTTTTCCTATGTGAGGGGGGGGTATCTTTGTCTGCCTCCTTTTAGGTGGTAGGCGCAATTTAAAAAATATGTACGTTAAATGGAAACAAATAATTTAAAAATATTGGTAATACTTACATCTAAGTTTTATACATTTTTTGAAAAAATTTTGTATTAAATTACTTTTTCTTTGCTTGAGTATTTATGTACGTAGTCTTATTTTGATAGTAATAATCGAATATGGATTTTCTTAAATCCGGCTTATTTAAATGCAAAAGAAACTTTGCATGCACCCCATCTTGCACCCACCGCACCTTGCACCCTCCCAACCTTGCACCCATTCCATCTTGCACCCACCCCACATCTTATAGTGTTCCCAAACAGGGGGGTTGCATACACATCCCACTGTTGCATACACCCAAACTCGCACCTACCATTATTACTACCAAAATAAGACCACTCAAGCATAAAAAATAATTAAATTAAAATAGTAGTTGTGGTTATTTTCAATTTTCTCAAAAACTAATATACATATACATAAAATCATCTAGTTTTGAGTTTTTGATCAAAAACAAATAAGAGCAATAAATTATAAAAAAAAATAAAAACAATAGTAGGTAGTAATCTTGAAGTATTGAAAAATTACACTTTAAACCTTTTTTTAACTTTTTTTTTACTCAAATTTTGAGTTTAAAATTAAATTTTTCAAAAACTACGCATAGTTTTGAATTGATTTAAAAACTGTCTAATAGAACAGAATGTTGGTTTTTAAAAAAATGTATAATACTTAATTGTAAGTATTACCGTTATTTTTTAACTATTTTTTTTTTCATTTTAAATAATAATTTTGTTAAATTGCCCCTTCCGCCTAAACGCGGGGAGATAGACCCCCCTCCCCTCCCATAGTAAAAAATGCTTGTTTTTAACTGTTCTTAAAAAATCCGTTATAATATCTTGTCGCCTGAGTTATCGTACTCTTGCCGAAAATTGGTTCCAAAACTATCGATAAAACAATGAGACGTGCAAAATTTGAGCTTGTTCAAGCGATGTTAAACATACGGTTATAGTTCTACATTCTATCATTTGCAGTCGTTTTTTTTTTTATTCTCGCCTAGGTTCTAAAGCTTGTTATAGGTACACCTGCCCAAATATGAGAGTCGTTCTCATGAAGGCTTCGTAAATTACAGCCGGATTATAAAAGGAGAAAAAATTCTTAAATTGACGGAGAAAACATAAGCACATAGCAGCATTCTTGGCCACATCAATAGTTGATCTGTGATGACAAATAAAGAGTACTGAAAGCTGATTGGTTTTCTCGATACAAGTTACAAGCGGCTTTGAAAGTGGGGTACGCTTTGACAAAAAGAAGAAACAACACTGAGTTTTGAATTATTAATAAATTGTACCCAGTTACAAGATCCGAATTTTATGAGTTTATCATACTTTGCCATTCATGTTCCACATCCGAAAGACAAGGGTGTGATTCTTAGAAACGAATACGAAGTTCAATGGATTAGACATTGCAGACAAGAGATTGTTTTTGAATATTGAAGAGATTCGGAGACAAAATAGAGCCCTATGGAACACCAGCATTTATTTTGTGGATTTGAGACAAATATTCAAAAATATCAAAAGCACACGATATTAAGAAGATTACTTGGCACCAATCTCTATAGAATGCTTTTGACATATCAAGCGCAGTAATCTTACTTTCAAAAAAAAAACCTGTTAAGATTTGTTCCACTGTTCGGTTTGATTAACTACCAAATCAGTGAGCTTTTTGTTAATTACTTTTCAGTTTATTGTAATAAAATAACTACCTAATGCACACATGTCATCTGAAATAATATGGTTATTTTAAATAGCTCTACGCGACACACATCCGAAACTGATAATTTAATACCAAACTGGCTCAAAATCGAATTATGGTTTTTTTATGGTTCAGTTAATTTTTTTAAATAAGAAGGGCTGCGTTCAACAAGCCATTGTACGGCACTCCTCAAACTGGACTTCTCGAGGAAAAACCATACTAAGAACGGCCTAGCTCTACATTAAACAGCAGGATGGGATAAAAGCAAATGAAACAGGTGAAAAAACAGCACCGGAAATACATAAGTGCCTAAATAAATACAACACGGGACAAGCCGCTGTTCGTGATAATGCTCAAGCTAAAAGATACTAGACTATTGGGACGAGTTGCAGTTCGAAAACCAATTCTTCGATTCCAAAAAAGGTGAAACAGTTAGAGTGTGCCAAAAAGCATAGAGACTAAATGGAAGAAGATTTTGCAGAGGCCGCCGCAGTCACCGGATATTAACCCTATAGAGTTATTGTGAGTTACATAGAACTATCCGCGATAAATGGCCTTCTTTAAAATCTGCATTTTGGAATACATCACAGGATTGCTGGAATAATGTACTACATGCAACAATTAAACAACTTACATATATCTAGAATGTCCAAAAATGGAAAAAAAGTAATCCTCGTAAAATTATGTAGTTTGAGACAATTTTTTCTTTTTTTTAAATAAATTCCTATATGTGACCAACAAAATTACAAATATTTGGCTATTATTTTGCCTTTATTATGTTCCTCTTAAATTCTACATTCTTATTTTTCACATATCACTTAAATGTTTTCTTCGACGCAAGGATTTGGATTTCCTTCTTAAAATGAGAGTGGAGTGTACTGCAAATAAAGCTAGTTTATTCACAATGGTTTAAGTTTTTGACAAAATTTGTATGGTTCTGGTTTAATGGCTAATCAATAAAAATCATCTGACTCCCAAACTAACGATTTGTGTGTACAATTTTTTAAGCACATTTCAGGAAATATGGTTAGGATTAGTTATGAGATAAAGATGACCCACAGGAAAAAAAAATAAGCTTTTACATAAAATGATATTAATTTTTATACTGAAACTCTTTAAAATATAAATTTTGAACTTACTAGTAAAAGTAACGAAGAATTTTTCAATTTTGTTCATCGTTCTAGCATATTCGATATAATATTAAAATTTATGTTCACAAGATCAGTGAGATATATAAAATAAATTCGTTTTTTAAACAGGAATGTTTTTATTTTACCGGTTGTAAAACTGGTAGAATTTCATTCAACATTCTAAAGGCTACGAAACTCTTAATTCTTAGTTAAGTAATCAATTTTGTTGAATTGACTACGGATTGAAAATTTTGGCACATTCAAAGTTTTTTCCTCAATGATAGTTAAATCTTTTTACATAAGAACACAATACTGATATTCTTCTTATATTTACTTCTGGTTTAATTGAAGACTGTATAAGTTAGTCTAATAAAATAAGAAAAGTGAATTTTCTTGCTTAAAAACAAATATTCTTATTTACTTTGTTAAGGATTCTGGTATTAAATCCTACTTCAGCCCAACATTATTTTTGAATTATAAAACTGGCATATTATACAATTTTCAAAGTATCTATTAAAATTGTAAAACAAAATGTTAAACCCTTTAAGATAAACGAATGTTAGTCTTATACAGTTTTCATTGTCAACAAATATATACAAACGTGAGTAGTATGGGTTTATCAGGAATAATCAAAAATCGCAATGGAAAAAAAAGTTAAAAGCTTAAATATTAATTACAAACAACGATAATAGTTCAATACAATGGCCAAAAATGTAATGTACATATGTATGTAAGTGGCAGTCAAGTTATACTTTTTCTAAGGTTATTTATCGGCAACAAAACTGCGATCTTTGTCCTCCAAGTAGTACATCTTTTTGGGCTTCTCAGCGTAGACTAGTGACATCAAATATCCCCACAGAAAATGGTCAATCGGCCGGCGTTAAATCGCCCGATCTTGGAGGACAATTCAACGGTCCGTGATATGTGAAACCATGCGGTTACGAAACGTTTTCTTCAATAAATCAATTATTGTGCGAGCTATGTGATATGTTACGTCTTGTTGAAACCAAAGCTCCTGCAAGTCATGGTTGTTCAATTAGTGAACGAAAAATTCAGTAATCATTGTTCTATAATACTAGTAGTCAACATTTACTGCAACGCTTTGGCAAGCATCGATCGTTTAAAAAAAAAGTATACGTACCAATTATTTCAGCAGACATTTAAAACCCACAAAACATTCAGCTTTTGTGGATGTAGTGGTGTCTCAATATACACTTGAGGATTATTATGACTCCAAATACGGCAGTTTTGTTTATTGACGTATCAATTTATAAACAAAATTCGCTTATGTTGAACTATGATTTAAAAAAAAAACAATCTAAATATTCATGTCGAAATGCCAAACCAGACTTAAAATTAATCACTTGATAGTTGACATAATTGACAGGTTCAGACAACATTAGGGACTTCAATTGCAGTCAACTGCATTATTTGAACTTAAATTTTGACCAAGGCATCTATAGTTAGATTTTCAAGTGTCATACATTTCAAACTCAGAACCGAACTTCACTAACCTCTACCTTGGGTTTATCGTAGAAAAATTACTAAAAACATTATTGTCTACAAAACATCCTTCAGGCAAGCTACAAATCCATCACGATTTGCATTTTGTATTGTATAGAAATATTACTTATTTTTTTAAAATTTTGCAAGAAACCCTTTTTCACAAAACATTTAATGGAATAGAGTAATAAAGTTCGGCTTTCATTTGAATAAAAAAACATAATCAATTGTCATTTTGACATGAGTAGACTTGACTTGATAAATAGGGAGAACTTTCCAGTCAACTTTCCAACAGTTTCCTTAATTCGAAGGCACTAGAAGCTTGCCTTACTTTCAAGTCCCTTATGTTGTCTGAACCTGCCCAATGGTACCGCCATGTCAGTTAAAATAGTGTTTCCAACATTAAAGATCTTTGGGTCTAAGAACATTCGTTATACTGACAGAAATCGGCATGGATCCATTGAAGTGTGTTTGTATAAATTTAAAAACACACATACATTTCAACTCTCTAATTTATAGAAATTCCTTTTAAATCCAAAAAGGCTCTTAAATGTTTAATTTTGATTTTGCTTTTTTTTCCTCACAGGTTTGCCCAATACAAGAATTGAAATCACAGTTCTAATAATTATGGTAAGTACCTTATTTATTTTAAATTTATTAAACTTCACTACCAGTTTAGACTTTAGACTGTATATGATTTTGTTTGCTTGCCTTATGGTCCTAGGTTTTTTTCTAGAACTTTCCATTTGAAAACGCGTTGTATTTCTTTTTTCTTTTAATTCCCACTCACTTAAGGGGAATTATTAAGCTTAAAATATTTAAGCAAAAGTGCGATCGTAAGGAAAATAGAGAATTACTTAGGAGCAGATGCCGGTTAGTCTTAAAGTTTTGAATATCAAAATGGGAGAGAAAAACCGATTCGCTGAAAAAATAATATTTATTGGCTATTTGATAGAAATTTGGAGGAGAGTGCGATAACTCAGGCGACAAAGTTCAATGACGGATTTATATAGAACAGTTAAAAACAAGCATTTTTTCCTATGTGAGGGGGGGGTATCTTTGTCTGCCTCCTTTTAGGTGGTAGGCGCAATTTAAAAAATATGTACGTTAAATGGAAACAAATAATTTAAAAATATTGGTAATACTTACATCTAAGTTTTATACATTTTTTGAAAAAATTTTGTATTAAATTACTTTTTCTTTGCTTGAGTATTTATGTACGTAGTCTTATTTTGATAGTAATAATCGAATATGGATTTTCTTAAATCCGGCTTATTTAAATGCAAAAGAAACTTTGCATGCACCCCATCTTGCACCCACCGCACCTTGCACCCTCCCAACCTTGCACCCATTCCATCTTGCACCCACCCCACATCTTATAGTGTTCCCAAACAGGGGGGTTGCATACACATCCCACTGTTGCATACACCCAAACTCGCACCTACCATTATTACTACCAAAATAAGACCACTCAAGCATAAAAAATAATTAAATTAAAATAGTAGTTGTGGTTATTTTCAATTTTCTCAAAAACTAATATACATATACATAAAATCATCTAGTTTTGAGTTTTTGATCAAAAACAAATAAGAGCAATAAATTATAAAAAAAAATAAAAACAATAGTAGGTAGTAATCTTGAAGTATTGAAAAATTACACTTTAAACCTTTTTTTAACTTTTTTTTTACTCAAATTTTGAGTTTAAAATTAAATTTTTCAAAAACTACGCATAGT
Organism: Eupeodes luniger; assembly: GCA_951509635.1. NCBI lineage: Eukaryota > Metazoa > Arthropoda > Insecta > Diptera > Syrphidae > Eupeodes > Eupeodes luniger. Next base: position 119,750,634 of record OX608073.1, on the reverse strand, counting down.
TTTGAATTGATTTAAAAACTGTCTAATAGAACAGAATGTTGGTTTTTAAAAAAATGTATAATACTTAATTGTAAGTATTACCGTTATTTTTTAACTATTTTTTTTTTCATTTTAAATAATAATTTTGTTAAATTGCCCCTTCCGCCTAAACGCGGGGAGATAGACCCCCCTCCCCTCCCATAGTAAAAAATGCTTGTTTTTAACTGTTCTTAAAAAATCCGTTATAATATCTTGTCGCCTGAGTTATCGTACTCTTGCCGAAAATTGGTTCCAAAACTATCGATAAAACAATGAGACGTGCAAAATTTGAGCTTGTTCAAGCGATGTTAAACATACGGTTATAGTTCTACATTCTATCATTTGCAGTCGTTTTTTTTTTTATTCTCGCCTAGGTTCTAAAGCTTGTTATAGGTACACCTGCCCAAATATGAGAGTCGTTCTCATGAAGGCTTCGTAAATTACAGCCGGATTATAAAAGGAGAAAAAATTCTTAAATTGACGGAGAAAACATAAGCACATAGCAGCATTCTTGGCCACATCAATAGTTGATCTGTGATGACAAATAAAGAGTACTGAAAGCTGATTGGTTTTCTCGATACAAGTTACAAGCGGCTTTGAAAGTGGGGTACGCTTTGACAAAAAGAAGAAACAACACTGAGTTTTGAATTATTAATAAATTGTACCCAGTTACAAGATCCGAATTTTATGAGTTTATCATACTTTGCCATTCATGTTCCACATCCGAAAGACAAGGGTGTGATTCTTAGAAACGAATACGAAGTTCAATGGATTAGACATTGCAGACAAGAGATTGTTTTTGAATATTGAAGAGATTCGGAGACAAAATAGAGCCCTATGGAACACCAGCATTTATTTTGTGGATTTGAGACAAATATTCAAAAATATCAAAAGCACACGATATTAAGAAGATTACTTGGCACCAATCTCTATAGAATGCTTTTGACATATCAAGCGCAGTAATCTTACTTTCAAAAAAAAAACCTGTTAAGATTTGTTCCACTGTTCGGTTTGATTAACTACCAAATCAGTGAGCTTTTTGTTAATTACTTTTCAGTTTATTGTAATAAAATAACTACCTAATGCACACATGTCATCTGAAATAATATGGTTATTTTAAATAGCTCTACGCGACACACATCCGAAACTGATAATTTAATACCAAACTGGCTCAAAATCGAATTATGGTTTTTTTATGGTTCAGTTAATTTTTTTAAATAAGAAGGGCTGCGTTCAACAAGCCATTGTACGGCACTCCTCAAACTGGACTTCTCGAGGAAAAACCATACTAAGAACGGCCTAGCTCTACATTAAACAGCAGGATGGGATAAAAGCAAATGAAACAGGTGAAAAAACAGCACCGGAAATACATAAGTGCCTAAATAAATACAACACGGGACAAGCCGCTGTTCGTGATAATGCTCAAGCTAAAAGATACTAGACTATTGGGACGAGTTGCAGTTCGAAAACCAATTCTTCGATTCCAAAAAAGGTGAAACAGTTAGAGTGTGCCAAAAAGCATAGAGACTAAATGGAAGAAGATTTTGCAGAGGCCGCCGCAGTCACCGGATATTAACCCTATAGAGTTATTGTGAGTTACATAGAACTATCCGCGATAAATGGCCTTCTTTAAAATCTGCATTTTGGAATACATCACAGGATTGCTGGAATAATGTACTACATGCAACAATTAAACAACTTACATATATCTAGAATGTCCAAAAATGGAAAAAAAGTAATCCTCGTAAAATTATGTAGTTTGAGACAATTTTTTCTTTTTTTTAAATAAATTCCTATATGTGACCAACAAAATTACAAATATTTGGCTATTATTTTGCCTTTATTATGTTCCTCTTAAATTCTACATTCTTATTTTTCACATATCACTTAAATGTTTTCTTCGACGCAAGGATTTGGATTTCCTTCTTAAAATGAGAGTGGAGTGTACTGCAAATAAAGCTAGTTTATTCACAATGGTTTAAGTTTTTGACAAAATTTGTATGGTTCTGGTTTAATGGCTAATCAATAAAAATCATCTGACTCCCAAACTAACGATTTGTGTGTACAATTTTTTAAGCACATTTCAGGAAATATGGTTAGGATTAGTTATGAGATAAAGATGACCCACAGGAAAAAAAAATAAGCTTTTACATAAAATGATATTAATTTTTATACTGAAACTCTTTAAAATATAAATTTTGAACTTACTAGTAAAAGTAACGAAGAATTTTTCAATTTTGTTCATCGTTCTAGCATATTCGATATAATATTAAAATTTATGTTCACAAGATCAGTGAGATATATAAAATAAATTCGTTTTTTAAACAGGAATGTTTTTATTTTACCGGTTGTAAAACTGGTAGAATTTCATTCAACATTCTAAAGGCTACGAAACTCTTAATTCTTAGTTAAGTAATCAATTTTGTTGAATTGACTACGGATTGAAAATTTTGGCACATTCAAAGTTTTTTCCTCAATGATAGTTAAATCTTTTTACATAAGAACACAATACTGATATTCTTCTTATATTTACTTCTGGTTTAATTGAAGACTGTATAAGTTAGTCTAATAAAATAAGAAAAGTGAATTTTCTTGCTTAAAAACAAATATTCTTATTTACTTTGTTAAGGATTCTGGTATTAAATCCTACTTCAGCCCAACATTATTTTTGAATTATAAAACTGGCATATTATACAATTTTCAAAGTATCTATTAAAATTGTAAAACAAAATGTTAAACCCTTTAAGATAAACGAATGTTAGTCTTATACAGTTTTCATTGTCAACAAAAATATACAAACGTGAGTAGTATGGGTTTATCAGGAATAATCAAAAATCGCAATGGAAAAAAAAGTTAAAAGCTTAAATATTAATTACAAACAACGATAATAGTTCAATACAATGGCCAAAAATGTAATGTACATATGTATGTAAGTGGCAGTCAAGTTATACTTTTTCTAAGGTTTTTTATGGCTTTAACTTGAATCCGACACGTCAAAATCAATCTATCATTTCAAGTGTTTGAGATGCAACCTTTTGTAATTTGAAAGAAAAAATATATATATTTTAAGCTTTTTGAGGCTGTTTCAATAAATCTACAATCCCTTACTTTAATATTCAGTTTAAAAAATGTCAGTTTCTTACTTATTTAAAAAAAAATCCTCCTTAGTTGAAAGTCTTCACCTGCCATACATTAACCTTAATAGAAATGTGAATTATTTATGGTAAAACGGTTCGTAACACAAACCAAAGCGGGTATAAAAGCAACTTTTGGTCTTATTACAACATTAAGCTTTTGGAATATATTGAAAAAAATATAAAAATAATGTTGAAAAAGGGTATTTCTGAGTTTGAGCACGTATAGCTAAAATAAATAGAATTATTCAAAAACATAAAGGACATAATATTTGATGTTTTTCAAAAATTCAGACGGAGTCAAATAAAGCCTATACGTCATCTCATAACTGATGGGAAATAACGAAAACTACGTGAGATAATAAATTAATTTAAAATATATCTAGAAGATATACGGCTAAGTTCTACATTTCACTTTCACTCGAAATGGAGTTCTGAAATTCACTTTTATCGATTTTAATTTAATTTTTTTTTTCGAACTTAAAACAAAGTGAATTTCCGTGTTCTACATTTCGATTGTTCCGTTTTTCAAGTGATTTGAATTAGAATATAATTAAGTTGACTTAACTTTTATTTTTATTTATTTATTTTTTAACTTTATGTATGTATGAACTTTATTCTTGAGAGGTTGCGGCTTCACTTTTGCATTTGAGGAAAAGGACAAAGCAAACATTTCGAGTGAAACAATGTCCTCTCAAAAACTTTCAAAACACGTTCAACCAGTCTTTCCCAAAAGATATTAATTTATAAACCGGCAGTTACGATAGCTGCCATGTGCATCAACTTAATGCAAATAAAGAATCACTAATATTTAATATACATATGTATATTCCATTGAAAAGCACAAACATAATTAATTATCCGTCAAGCGGTCGCGCGTAGTCGAATCGACCGCGCTTAGTACATTTTCGTTCATATTATTATTTTTACCCATCATTGTAATTCTCATTTCTAGTAGCCTTTTTCATAATTTTAAGTACTTTTTTGACAAATTAGACTCTAAAGACAATGATAATGTATCTGAGTACAAATAAATAAATATTTATGGAATAATTAGTACTTTATTTCTCTTATTCATCCGATAGGTCTTTTCGGTTACGCGCGCCCGTTACAAATGACCGCGCGACCGCTTGAGGGTTATACAAATTATGACAATCAACAGAATTATTTATTGACTGATGTAATATATGTCAGATACTTTAATTTTACTTGAAGTGATTTCGAAAAGTATTCGAAGTTTTGAAATCGATCGAATGATAGAACCCTAAAAATAATTTCACTCGATTTTCAACTTAGATTTTGATTTCATTTTACCCGATCTTGGGAACCTAGCTGATAGATTTGTACTTGGCAAAATCTTCATACAATTTATTGTTAAGGGATGTTTTGTTTTAACTAAATTCGGTTTTGATTATCTTTAACATTTTTAAAGTAACATTAACAGAACCTAATGATTTAAAGGCAAGATTAGAATTCAGACCATCTTAATCCCTTAAAAAAATATTCTTTTGTTTGTGGAACAAAAAAAAACATGTTTTTGACCAGCGCTATCGTTTTGTTGTGAATAAGTTTAAAAAATTGTTTTAAACGCTATTTGTTTATAATCGTATTTTCCCCTTGAAATACCCGTTGGGAAGTCCTTTTTTATTACAATTGTTTTCGATCCTTAAGACAGATACCATTGAAGCCTTAGCTTCTCATTACGAAAATTGAATCGAATCGAAATTTCGACTTAAGGCAAATATTTGAGAAATTTAATATGTTGTGAAATTAATTTGGGTGAGCTTCTACGTTCAAATACATCTGATTTTTCAAAAAACGTGGCATTGAAATGAAATTCCATTTTAAAAATGACATACATAATTTTATCAAGGTTAGGTATAATTTTCGTTTTCAATCGTTTCACAACTTATCTGTGGTCTAACAGATATAATACGGAACGAAAAATCTTTTTCGGTTAAAAATCAAGTTTTGTTTTCATTACGATAAACAACACTTTCTAGGCTACTATTTTTTTAAATTCTTGCCTCTTTCCCAGTTTAAAAGACAGAGGTTTGTATTTTCCCTAGTTGTCTACTTTTGTGATGCATCGAAAACGGATTAAATAAATTTCATAATTATTTTCTATTACAGGTTTAATTGTATGGAATATTTTCTTTTCTCCCGATTTTCACCATATACATACAGCTGTGTTCAAAATAATAGGAGTGCTTTTACAAAATTTGCTCAAGTGTTTTTTTTACCATGTGTATACTGGTAATCAGCCCATTTCTCTACCGGAAAGTATAACGGGACATTAAAGATGATAAAACAATGAACTGGTTTGCAGTTAATAACCGTTTACATTTGTAACCAGAGATCAAATGATCTTCACTCTCAATCAGGCTATTCAAAATAATAGGAGTGTGAGTTATATTGTACGTAAAAAAAAAAATAAATAATCAAAAACTTAAAAAAAATAAACAGTAAGTATCTAAATTAAATTAGGAATATAAAATAGTTAGAATATCGAATATCTAAACAAGTTTGGTTATTTAGTGGGCCGAGGAAAGCACTGCACCGACGAAAAACGTGAAATCATAAAAAAAAATTGCGAAATGAAGGAAAAACGTATAAGGATATAAAGTTGATGTTGGGGTGCTCTGACCAAATGATCGCCAATGCTGTAAGATATAAAAAAAAAGTCGAAACCCGGGGACGGAAACGAGAAACGAGTGAAAATGACGATCGTCGTATTGTTCGCTACAGCCGAAAGGATCCTTTTGCGTCCTCTAAGATGATCCAGGAAGATCTAGGACTGGCAGTAAGTAGCGTAACAATAAGAAGGCGATTGTTGGAACACAATCTTTCCGCTCGCAGTCCACGAAAAGTGCCGATGCTTACAAAAAAACATGTAACCGCTCGTTTGAAATTTGCAAGAAGCCATGTTAACTGGCCTGCAGAGAAATGGCGAAACATTTTGTGGACTGACGAGACCAAAATTGTTTTATTCGGTGGAACTGGCTCTAGGCAATACGTCCGACGTCCAGAAAATTCCGAGTTTAAGCCTCGGTACACTATTAAGACGGTAAAGCATGGAGGTGCTAAAGTGATGGCATGGGGCAGTTTCTCATATGCTGGTGTTGGCCCCATACATCAAATCATTGGCACGATGGACCAGCGCGTTTATGTGGATATAATGTCCAGTGTGATGCTGCCTTATGCGAGTTGGAATATGCCGGTTAAATGGGTATTTCAACAAGACAACGACCCGAAACACACCAGTAAGTCTGCCAAGGAATGGTTTCGGGTCAATGGGGTTGAGGTCATGGACTGGCCAGCTCAGTCGCCTGACCTCAATCCCATAGAAAATGTATGGGCAGATGTGAAAAAGGGTGTTTCTCGACGAAGACCCTTAAATTCGAGGCAGTTGTGGGACGCAGTCGAGGAAACATGGAACCAGATTCCAGTTGAGCGTTGTCAGGCCCTTGTGAACTCTATGTCACGCAAATGTGCAGCAATTATAAAAAACAAAGGGTTTTCCACAAAATACTGAGAAAAAATGTTTATATTGAATATTTTCTTTAGTTTTTTATACTTTATTTTGTGTACTCCTATTATTTTGAACAATTCGTTTTTGATTTATTTTGATAGAAGTCATGTTTTTACTACCTTATTTGTTTTAAACAAAGTAGTCTTTAAGCATAATTAATAAAAGACTGGATTTCCTATTTTGTACAAAAGAAAAAATAAATTAAAAAAAATTAACTTTTGAGTCATGATTTAATCTTAAAAGAACAGGCACTCCTATTTTTTTGAACACAACTGTACTTTAGTTAATTTATATTTTTAATGATTCTTGCATTTGATTCTTCCTTGCAATCAGTTAAATAAAAAACAATTCAATTTCTTACTTTAATTATAATTTATTATTGAAAAAAAGAAACAAAAAAAAAATATGAATAATTATTGAAACAAAAAAATACATGTAATCCAATGATCGTTTTATCGTCTATCGTTTTAATATTTTAATAGAATCAATCACTTGTATTTTTGTTTTTAGCTGAAAAACAAAATCATTTATTGATACAATTTTTTATTTTACTTGCACAATTCAGCTTGGTCCTAAATGACAATTGTTTTTCAAGCATTTTTCTTTCTTTCTTTTTATTTTTTTTAATACACATACAAAAAATATTTCTAAGATCCTAACTATGCCAATTTTTCGTATAATAAGTTCATAACATTCAGTGTTTTCGAAAACACTAATTTTTCTAAGTCTTATAAAAAATGTTTTTAAAGTGAAAATTTGATAATAGAAAAAGAAAAAATTGTCAGCTAATTTAAAAAATAGTTAAAAGTTGAAATATTTGAATTGAAAAATAGAACAAACAAACTATTTTTGATTGTTCAGTTATTATAATAAAAAAAAATCCAAAACAAATACGTAGCCTATTTACACATCTTTTTGTTTTTTCTTTTTGTCTCGTTTTAATTTGTTTTGTTTTTTAAATACGTTTCTTGTTTTTATCTTTAGTCTCTTTTTTTTCTTCTAATTGAATATGATCGGAATTTTTGTAAATTTTTGATTACTCTCCACTCACTCTCCCCCTCTCTTACTTTCTTTCTCGTCCTTTCTTACTTTTGTCTATCTATTTCCTAAAAACTCATATAACCACGAGCAGTGGAACGACGACGAGCGCACAAGTATGAGACCAAAACGATCAAGATAAGAGCAACTAATGCAATGCCCACAGCAATGGGAACGATGTCTGGGGTTTCTGAACTATCACAGTCACGAGCTGTTGAGAATGAAGTGGTATTCTCTTTACGGAAGGCTTCCATTTGGACATCAGAAAGTCGGATGGTACCGATGACAGCGTTTTCATTGATAGCCTCTGTCAAATTGAAGTATTGTGGCCGAGTGCAATGGTAGGACATTTGGGAAGGTGCTTCAAAGATGTCTCCACGATAGATCAATTGGACAGATTGATTTGCTAGATAAGAAGACAATAGATTGATTAATTTCTCTTTTATTTAAAGCACACTTATTGTACTCACCCTTGGGGTTAACGAATTCCTCAGAATCGATTGGCAGACTGACCATGATTGTGTGGACATTGACATTGGAACTGTTGCGTTCGAAGTAGATGGCCATCGAGTGAATAGCCTTCTCGGGTCCCCAGTTAAGGACGATTTCCTGAGTGTTATTTGATTCACAGTTGACATCATGAAGAGTGGCTGTTGCTGGAATATTGTAAATAGCTCTCGCGGTTTTGTTATCTGAAAGGAAAAATGGAACATAATCAATTTTTTCGACAAATTTGCTCGAGATAAGAATTTACCTGCTGTTTCGTAGGTGAAGTTCAATTGGGTAGCCATTTGAATTAAAATGCATGTTGAATTCCACCTGCCCATTGGTGGTTCTGGAATTGGAACTGGATTTGGTGCTGGAGTTGTTACTGGTCCAACTGTTGTTGTCTCTGGTTTAGGTGTTGTTGTGGTTGATGTTGTTGTTGTTGTGGTGGTTGATGTAGTAGGAGCTGGAGTAGTATTCGCTGGGGTTACTGTTGTTGTAGGAGGAGCAGTTATATTTTCAACAGCGGCTACTTTTTTAGCAAGGGCAGGGATCGAATTGATGCCATCTTGTGGTATCATGGGTTGCGGTTGACCTTAAGTTAGAAAAAAAAAACAATTAATATTTGTAAAAATAAATAGTCATTTGAGATAGGGTTTAAATATACGAGAACTGTCGAACCACGACGAGGTTAAAGTTGAGATACTAGAATCGGTCTTTCAAAAGGTTTTGCAATTAGATAACCTCATAACCTTGATTCACAATGTGAAAGAAGGAAGAAAGGGAAATTAAGTCTGATTATCATTTTATTAAATTTGATAAGATCTTCAAGGAATGCCTTTCCAAATTATGACATTCTCATTCCAAACAAAGCAGAAGAAATGCTGACCTCTGCTGCATAATGGACATTAATAGAATTATTATTTTCTTAGCTAAAATACAGTCGGTTAAACAGATCCAGCTGTAGTTTGAGTTAAATTCTCTCCTCACATACATACGTAAGCGATCTATTAAGAGCCGATCCTTACGGGCTTACTCAACAGATGAGAAAAAACCTGAGGCTCACAAGCCTTCACAAATCTGTCGAATCAGATTAAGGAATGATGTAGCCTAGTTAATAGCTTTAAGTCTCTTGAGTGTCTGTATGAATAAACGTATTTCGTTTTTTGATTTAAGTCAATTTGAGTATTTTGCATTTCTTCCTCTTAATGGCACATGAAACATGCTAACGCTAACTATGAACTTTCTTTAGTTTGTCGATATTGCATTGATGGTTATGCTCACACAGTAGAGGAAAGCTACCGCCAGTGTACATCCATAAGATCATTTTCGATTCACACTTCCTATTAAATATTTTTCGTCAGGCGTAGAACGCAATGCGAGGCTTTCTTAAGCGTGATTTAAGCTTATTTTTCAATATTAGCACACAAAATTATTTTCCTGTCGAATAGAAAACCACGAAATTCTTGGTATAAGTTCATAAAAAGACAAAGCAGCAGATATTCAAATTAGAAAAAAAAAACAAGTTCTTATCTCGTTTTATTGTCACATTGTTAAATAGACAATAGACAGGTTAGATGCAAGTGAATTCTGGCTACTTAGACCAGTTGTTGATCTGTTGTTTTGATCTAAGGATCTTCCCTACTTAATAAACCGTTTATAGCTTATTATGAAACCTAACCTAACCTAAGTCTCCAATTGGAACCTTCTTCTTCGTGATAGGACAGGAAATCTTACGAAAGTTTAGATAAAGGGTTTTCCAATAGGGACTGTCAAGTCTTTTAATTTAATTTGTGAACACACTGCTTCATTAATCATTCCAATTGTCATTGGCAATTTATTCAGTAAACTCAACATTTTCATCATGGTAAAGTACACAAACTAGCTGCGTCTGAAAATTATAAAAATTAAGAGCGTTAATTCCAATTTTCTAGTAGACAGGCAATAAAAGTTAAGTGCACATTTCGGCGGCGTTTTCAAGAATTAGGCATCGATCAACCACATTATGGCGTATTTTGCGTAAGGATCCTGGTTTGCACCTATATAAGATCAAGCTGACTCACGAATTGAAGCCGATGGCACATTCGAAGCGACTCTGCAGAAGATGCGCCAAGATGATGAATTTCATTGCAAAATCATATCTTCAGCGATATTTTCGCTCAATGCGTTCATTAATAAGCAAGATATCCGTTATCCAATCCGAAAATCCACACTTGCTTTATGAATTATCACTTCATTTACAAAAAATAACAGTGCGGTTTGCATTCCGGCGGCATATTTTGTCGGCGACGATAACCATTGTCACGTTACTGTGAATGGCCAGCGTTATTGCGTCATGATTACTAATTTTGCACCAATTAAAAGATATGGACCCGAACGACATGTGGTTTGAGGAGTATGTTTTGATGAGCATGTTATCTGTAGAAATGGGCCAGTCGATTGGCCGCTTCATTCGTGCGAGTTAACGTCTCTAGATTATTTATTAAGTAATTTGTTTATTCCAACAAAGCCGATTCACTATGCGCCCAACGACCTTCGCCAAATCAAATGAAATTTGAGCCGATTCACTATGCGCCCAACGACCTTCGCCAAATCAAATGAAATTTGGAGCATTCTATTTTGATTATTTGTGATTTTTCTAATAGTGCAGCTTGTAGAAGATTAAAAAAGCACAACTATTCTAATCCTCCGTTTGTAACATCAATTAAAAATAAATAAATTGGGTGGCGCAACAGTCCGTTTGAGAACTAGGGCCTAGTGACTGACAACTCTCAACCATTCCTGTGTGCGAGCACTGTTGTCAGGGATGGAAGGGACCTACAGTTTTAAGCCGAATCCGAACGGCAATTTTGAGAAATCACTTTTCATGACAAGAATTACTCTTGGAGAATTTGTCAATTCCTCGCAAGAGGCAGTAACCGTGAAAAAAACTTTAGGTGGCATGACAGTCCAACGCACTAACCATCATGCCACGGGTGCTACTGTAACATCAATTAAGCTTTATTAAACAATTCTTTCATTTTGTCTGTTCTAGTTTTTCCTAGACTCGAACCAGGTATGAAAACCATTTATGTTCGTAGCTGATCGTGAGCATTTTCTTATTTGTTTTGCGCTTCCTGAGGAGCTTCTGAAAGCTGACCAATTGTAAAAATCACGAAGTGTTCTATGATTTTTCCGCTATGAATCAATATTTTGCAGACGGAAGATGGCATGTGATACCAATTATACGTGCTTATTAATTGAGTTGTTTCAAGAGTATGCCCTGAAGACATTATTTAAGTTTAGATTAATAAATTTGTTAACATTATACAGTAGTGGTCCAGTATAACGAACGATATAATGTCCAGAGTCAATTCGTTATATCGAAAATTCGTTATATCGAAACATTTTTTTCATACAAATCTTTAGGTAAATAGAAAGTACATTTGTATTTTTAATTAATTTATTTCAAACTTCATAAAAAAAATAATAACATACTTCACTTAATAGAATAAAAAAAACATATATAACTTCATTTACATTGTATTAGTTTTGTTCAAATTATGTTCATAAATAGTACATACAAATATTTGTACTCATATTTAAGAAAAAAAAAATCGATAATATGCATTTGTTTTTTTGGGCGGTGAATGTTCTTATTAAATGCCTCTGCCCGTAAACTTCTTAGAACTAAGACTTAAGAGTTTTCAATTCCACTTTGTTCTGCCCATTGGATGCAATTGTCAAAATTTCGGACAGCTTCGTGATGACTCATTCTTTGAACTTCAGTTTCTGAGCTAGCATTTTCATTACTATTATAATCCACAATTTCGATTTCTTCAACATTGTTGCTATCAATAATTTCGGGTTCAAGGATTGCTCCATCTGCATCATTCCAGGACTCCAAATCATGTGTAGTAAATTCAGTCTGAAAAAATTATGTAAGACTTCATAGCTTACATACATGTTAGTAGATATTAAAACATTTACAGTCACGTTTGTTTTCTATCTGAAATTCGTTATTTTGTTCGTTATATAGAATACCTAATGGACTTGAAAAAAGTGTTCGTAATATCGATCATTCGTTATATCGGCATTCGTTATACTGGACCACCACTGTAGTATGATTAAAGTTAAAGGTTTCAAAAAAATTGTTTACAATGTTTTCTTTATAAAACAAATAATGATGTGCTAGACAGCTAGAGCAAAGCTTTCCAGCTTCAAACATATAACTCAATAATTGTGGGCTATAGATAGACCAAAATGTTCATCCTATTTTGGTTTGTTCTCAGGCAGCTGGTGTTGTTAATTCATCAGTGGTTTTCTCTTTTTATGCTGTCATGCTTTATGCTTAAACATAGGTTAGGTTAAGTTAAGGGGGCTGTTGACAGGAAAACCAACACACTTAAACCAATAGTTGGTCCCTTGTGATACCACATGGATCTTAAGATCTAACTTACTCGTTGAACTAGTTAGAGCTAGCTTTGTAGCGTTTGAGACAATATATGTATATATGTCGGAATTTCTTAAATCACTAGGATCATTGTAGTAAAAGTCTCCAAGGTTGATAGGGCAGGACATGAACATAGAAGGTCAGACACTGTTTAATTTTGTCTTCGTCCAGCACGTCATGCAGCTTCTTTGCAGGAGCTTTAAGTGGAAAAACATGCCTACCCATTAGACAGTGACTTGTAAGGACGGATGTTGGATTTGTTGTCCATCAAAGGTAAAGTTGTTTCATGCTTTGCAAGTTCATAAGCTTTGCAATTTCATGGAATGTCTCTTTTACCCGGCACCCAAATAAGGTGAATTTTGAACTGCTCCGCAATCTCCACAAGAAATATTGGGCAGTTTCTGGCTATTAGTGAGTTTATTAAGACAGAGTCCAATGATTTAATGGCAGCTTGACTATCTAAAAAGATGAGTATATCGGTTGTCGATATTACGTTTTATCTGAACCCACAGAGGGCTTCTTTGATGGCCAGAAGTTCTGCCTGAAACATGCTACAGTGATTGGGAAGACAAATGAGAGACAGATTTAGTCCGTCAGAGTACACGCCTCCACCAACCCCGTCATCGGTTTTTGATCTATCTCTATAAAAGCTAATTGTTTCATTTGCCAAAAATGACTTTTTCTCCCCATTTGAACTTTTTTGTCAAATTGTGGATGAGGGGTTATGTAGTCGACGTAAATAGGTAAAGATCTACATGAGTTGAGAATAATGAAGTGGCCAATATTAGTGTTGATCTACTGTGAGAAGGCTTTAAGGGGGGTATTCTAGTGTAGAGACATGAATTTCGGCCGGTTTTTGAAGCGTTGTATAAAGGAAACAACAAATATTTTTAGTATACATTTTTTTTATCATTTGTTTATTGATTTGTTGTTCATACATAAACAAATAAATAAAAAAAAAAATTAAAATTAACAAAGTTACAAGCAGTCAAAGTGGGGGGTCTAAATAAAAGAGGGTGTCTTGGCGTGCATCCTACCAACCCGCCTGGTGATCTGAAAAACAAAAACCGGACGGATTCTTAATTATTATAGATGTCGCTATCGTTTGACCCTTGGATAAGTCAAAAAAAAACTTTTTAACAAAATGGCAGCAGTTTGAAAAAAAAAGTTCTTGTTGCATATTTTTCAACAATTCCGAATTTTTTACAAATACTAAATGAGAAGTTATATTTTTGGGCAAGGACCACACGATAAAGAGATGTATAAAGAACATCCTCTCCAAATTTGAAATAAAAAGGTCTATTAGAACTCGATATATCCTTACCGCCAGCTCGCAAAAAAGTAGTTTCGAGAAAAACGCGTCCAGAGTTTTGAGACAAGTTTTCGTCAATTTTACTTATAGAATGATACAGAATACGTACATATTTTTAATCCATATAAAAATCCTTCCTCTACTTCAAAATACTGATTCGATGTTCTCTGATGAAGACGAGCAGTTCTACCCTCCTTTGACGCCTCTGAAGTCCGGAATTCCGAACGCTCGACCTTCCGAGTTTCTATGACCTTCAAAACCAGTTTCTATGACCTTCAATTAACTTGTGAAATAATAGGAATATTAAAAAATCCTTTTAAACGCATATTCTTGAATGTCTAAACTTTGGAAATATGAAAAAAAAAATTTTGATTTTTTCAAAATTCTACACTAGAATACCCCCTTAAGTCGAATGGATCTGCTTAAACATAACTTAACATATAAATAGATGAAAGTAAGGTATACCGATGTTAGATTTATCTGCCAACAAGGGTAAAGTAGTTACAAACACAAATAATTCCGAAAAGTTGTCGAATGATGGGGAAGCTCTTTAGTTGCTCACTCTATGTTGCCGGCAACATCAAGCAACTTAACTTTATGTCGCCGGCAACTTATTTGATTGGGGCGCGGGCGCCTGGCTCACAGTTTAAGCTATTGGCCCCAATTGTTTATTTTTAAGCTGTCTTTAAAATAAATTCATATAAAATATGTATTTAGAACGTAAAGTGATTAGAATGCAAAACATGCAATTTTTAAATGAATACTGTGAATTGAAAATTGCTAAAAGCGGCCTTCTGTGCAAACGTTTAAAGGTATGAACTTTTATGTGTATCGAAATAAGCTATTAAGTTGATTTTTCCTTTAAACTAATATTCACTATAACTGACAATGTTTATGTTTCTGTTTTTTGCTGGAAGTATTATTCGAAACCCATACTCAAGTCGTGTTATCGTTAATTGTCCCTCAGAACACGATAAAAGATAACAGTTTTATTTTTGTTTGTATAAAACAAAGACTGAGTATTATTATACATACATAATGTACATATGTTTATATGAATGTCAGAATAATAAATTAATATATTTTAGCCAACAATAAATAAAAGATATCGTTCATTTAAACAACAACAAAAAGAACGAACGAAAAAAACAAAAACTTAAATCATTGTTTGCATAATAAAACGTTAACAAAGTCAAATTTTATATAAATGTACATAAATATAGTATAGCTACAGATAAAATGTATAAAACAATAAAAGTAAAGAAAACAAAAATTAAATTAAGACAAAACAAGTTATTTCAATTTTTAATTTCTAAAACCACAATATTCTTGTTGAAATGTTGTTAAAATACACCTGAGGGTCTTGCCAGTTCGTCACGTTCTTCATTTATTTATTTTTTGTTTGTTTTTGTTTCCTTTTACTTCATGTATTTAAATATTTTAAATTTCAATGAGCAGATTCTAGACGGACATTCAACTTGATTCAATTTTTATTTTGTTGTATTTTGTATTTCCTTCTAAGAGAGTTCATACCTGATCATTCAATTCACGTGTTTGATTCAATCAAGCTGATTAAGTTTGCTATCTATGGAATTTTTCAGGAATCAAGATTTATAAGAATATCAAAGAAGTCTAAATAAAGCTGTATCGTGCTTTATATTGAGAATTTTATAAAAATAGTTTTCTTTGGTTGGGTTGAAACAAATTGTCCTCTGATTCTCTGATCGCTTGTGCCGTTTTAAAAGCACACATTAACCATTCCTCAGTATACCAAGCTTAAATAAGCATCACGATGTCAGTCAATCATGTATGAATGCTTACAATCAAGTTCACAATTACAAAGATGATTCATTGCATCCCATGACAATGAAAACAAAACTCAAAAATTCATGCAACACTTGCAACAGCCGACAACTTCCGCTTAGTAAGGAGTTTATCAATTTGAATAAATTAATCTTATTACCGAATTCATGTTTTGTTGTTATCTTTTCTTTCTTTTTTAAAGAATGACCGACTCAACGGCGGCAAAAAATTCTCTGACTCGTGAATCTCAGTGTTATCTTTTTGAAACTGCTTCCCAAATACGTGCCATAGGTCGGGAATGGATGGTTCTTTTTTTCTTTCTTTTAAATTACATATCACTTATAATTCCAGAAATTCATCATCATCATTTTTCGAAGATAGGAAATATATATTATGAAGTGGAATTCTTGGAGAGAGGCGTATATTTTGTTATCGTCTTTTTCTTCTTCAACTTTGTATAGATTTCAAATGGACTTCTAGAATCACAATTTGTAAATAATGAGAAGTCAATGATATTTTCAAACAAAATATTATTAATAAATATAAACTTTTCCAGTATGACATTCTATCGTTCTGAGATAGAGATAGAGAAGTTGTGGTGGCATTATTATTTGCTTTTGTTTATTTTAGCACACACTTGCAGTTTAAATTTCAAAATCAGCGATAAGAGAAACGAGTACGTAACATAAAAACAAAATATAAAAGGGTGAATTTCACCAGCTACGGCGGCACCGCACCGCGCCGTCCGTAGCGCTGCTGATCGTGTCTTAAATTTATTGAATCTGACTCATCATCATTTTTGTTTTGTTTTTGTTGTTTTTCAATTAAAAAAATCAGAATTAATTTCAGTGCCCTAGCACTGTATGGCACACAAAAACTTTATTCATTTTTGTTTGTTTTCTTTGTACAGATGTGGTGTGGATAAATGTATATATTTTGATATTAAATAAAGCTGGGCGTATTATCGTTGGCTTATCTCTTATAGTTTAGTTAATACGTAAACAGAGCGGAGCTAAGCTTTATAAATTCATTTTATTTTTATAATTTCAATGGATTGCAAAAATTCAAAAAACAGAGGAATTTCTTTTCAATAAAATGATGTCAATGCAACGTAAGCTGTTAAAATATAAAAAATATTATTTTGTTTTTTGAAATTATGACAAATATTCCAAATAGAATGAACAATGTTTAATATTTGTTCATATGAACTCAACTATGCAGTCAGACATACAGGCATTAAGAATTTTCTTTTTAATATTCAATAAAATAGAAAATAAATTTCAAAAGGTTTGTTCATTGAACCCTTAAGCAGCCCTTGGCATTATTTTAAAATACAAAATAAGTCGCGCCTTGGCTTTTTGGCATCAACAAATTAATAAACGTAGGCCCAAAGAATAACATCACCTCGTGTAAGGTCATACAAAAATCTGGCCTACACTAGATTTAAAGCGCCCAAGGTGCTTGCTATCTCTAAGCAGATCGCATATAAGCTCGATAATCAGTGTCATAATATGATTGAGATCGTTTAGATCAATATAAAAGAATTCTCCTAGGTAATTGTTGCGTTGTTGAGCTAGAGCAGGACATTTACAGAGGAGGTGAAGAACTGTTTCCTCCTCTTACTCATCCATACATCTTCTGCAAAAGTCATTTGAGAATACGCCTAGCCGGGTGGCGTGCTTTCCTATTAGACAGTGCTCGTTAATATGATTGAGATCGTGAGCACTGTCTAATAGGAAAGCACGCCACCCGGCTAAGCATATTCTCAAATGACTTTTGCAGAAGATGTATGGATGAGTAAGAGGAGGAAACAGTTCTTCACCTACTCTGTAAATGTCCTGCTCTAGCTCAACATTTACCTAAGAGAATTCTTTTATAACGGTCTAAACGATATGTCAATCATATTAACATAATCAGTCTCTCACATTTCACAAGGGACTCGAACTGGTTTCATTGAGTTTAGAAGAAAGGCTCAAGACTCATGTGGTATCACAATGGGCCATTAAACTGGCCTAAGTGTGTCCTACTTCATCACGGACAGCCGCTTTAATCTAACCTAACCAGCTCCAAAGGAAATAAGGAAAAAAAAGGAGGCGGCCATTTCTTCAAATAACACGCTCATCAAATATCTTCCTCAACAAATCACCACACTGGTGTGCAGTAGGACCATCCTGTTGAAACCACAGTCCATATCTTCTAATTAGGGCCAATAATAATTAGTTATCATGGCGCAATAACGCTGTCCATTCACAGTAACATGACAATAGTTATCTTTAATGAAGCAATATGGCCCAATGATGCCGGCGGCGGCATGCAAACAGATATTTTTTATGGATGAAGTGGTTATTCTTGAAGTAAACGTGGATTTTCAACCGACCTATTACCCATATTTTTCTTATTGACGAACTCGTTGAGTCAAAAATGAGCTTCGTCATTGAAGATGATTTTGCGATTAAATTTATCATCATGGCGCATCTTCTCCTAATTCCAATCGGAGAACGAACGTTCGCTACAAATGGTCCATCGGCTTCAATTCTTAAGCCAACTTGATCTTATTAGGGTGTAAACCAAGATCCTTGTGCAAAATATGTATATGATAATGTGGCTGGGCGATGCCCAATTCTTGAAAACGCCATGGAATTGACTGATTTGGATGGTTTGCTAAGGACACTTGAACGACACTTCGACCAATCCGTTGTCTCGTTGTCAAAGTTGTTAAGTCTCTATTGGAAAACCCGATATTATAGGGTTCATCATGCTGCAACACAATAAAGTTTACGATTAAGACCACTGACAGGTAAATTTTGAAAAGGTGATGCATTAGCAATTGCCGACGGTACATCTCAATAGGACTTCTATGGGACTTCTATGGATACATTGTGCTACACAGAATTTTTGCTAGGATTTATATTTAGGTGCAAATTTATACTGAGAATGTTTTCTTGAATTATTCTGAGATCTTGGGAGAATCTCAACATGTTTTAGAGTGGCAAGTATAGTTACCGTGGAGCAATGGTTAGTGCCACCTAAAGTTTTTTTGTACACACATACTGCTTATTTGCGAGGAATTGAAACAACAGAGTAAGAGTGCTTTCTCAAATAAGCCGTTCGGACTCGGCTTAAAAAGTATGGGCCCCCTACATCCCTGACATTAATCGCACATAAGAATGGCTGAGAATTGTTGGTCACTAGGCCCTGGTTCTCTACGAGCTGTTGGGCCACATAACTTTTTTAAGTGGCAAAAATCATCTAGGGTTTAATGTTCTGTTCCTAGCAAAGCTGAGACAATATTCCTTCTTCATCCTATTTATCTTCACATCGCATCTACAGAAGTCGGCTGATCCATTTTATTCATGTGAATTCTTATTGGGCTGTGAAACACACTTTAATGCCAACCAACGAGGACACTTAAGGACTGCTTTGCTATATTAGGAATCCTATTTTTGTCTTCGTAGAAACATCTCAAAATCGAAAATGTGTCAAGAGCTAACCTGACTTTGTCGTCAGATAATTTCTCCAATGAATTTATGAACATCAGTTTCCTTCCTCCAGAAGCTAAAGTACATTAATTATATTAACTTCTTATGACATCAATTGCTGGTCTTAATCAATATGCTATTTTAAAAAAAGCCTAAAATTTAGCTATATCTTTACCCATATAATATTCTAGTAAAGTTAATTTCTTATCAAAGGCGGGAAGATTTTTTTAATCTTAAACAAATTAATTAAATAATGATTACATTTATTTTGATAACACAGAGTACAAGGCCTATTGGTTTTTTTAAACATTTTACCGAAAAATTCCAGTAATAATCGTGGGGCACGGCAAAACATGCATTTCCCTTTACTCTTTTTTCAAGTGCAAGGGCAAATATTATGTTGAATTTAGTGTATTCGAACAATTGACGCAATCTTTCGCAAATGCCAAAAGCTGTTCCTATCGTACTTATAACTTAGTTTACTTCGTTTAATTTTTTAAACAGAACAAAATAATAAACAAAATTATTAATAATATAAATTATTGCCCGGAACTAATTGCTAAAAATGTATGAAGTTTTAGTCAAAAAGAAGAACAAAACACACACACGCATAAAGAAGAATATTATTTTTAGATGAAAACTTTATTATCTAAGATAGCATTTAACCTCACCCCAATGGTTGTCATGTCATCAGACAGTTGTTGCTTATCATAATCATTGTTTAGAATGCAATACTCTATGGGTTTGGGTAGGGCTAGGATAGACTTAATGATGATAGATAATGTCTATAAGTGTTTTAATTTATTATTTTACCATAAATTTTCAAACTACGTAATAATACATAGCTATCTGATAAAATATTGATAGTTGATTGAAGTTCACACATGAAATAGCAAAAGCGAATGACGATACAAAATTTGATATATAAAAATGTTAATTATTATCTAGTCTATTTTTGCTTCAAACAAGCTGGAGATAATTTTGAATAGGGGCATGTACCAACTTACATATGTGTAAAATATGGTCGGAAGAAAGCACTCTCCATACATGGAACCTTAGTATTGATAGCCTGATAATGAGCACAGGAGACTATACAAAAACTGCACCAACTATAGAAGAATGTACACATTTATGTGAACGTTTGAAGCCCACGAGAGTGGTTTTAGACCAGGAAAGTCCACAGTCGATCAAATATTTACATAACGACATAACCTGGAAAAAGCCTCAAAAACATCAAGTTGACACCCATCATCTTTTCATCGATTTCAAGTCCACATATGACAGCGTCTATAGGGCCGAACTATAAGGCCATGTCTAGTTTAAGCATCCCTGCCAAACTCGTTCGTTTGTGCAGAATGACCATGGCGAGTTCGGGTTGCTCCACAAAGGTTGGAAACAACTTAACTAAACCTTTTGATATCAATCAAGGATTTAGACAAGAAGTTCGTCAAGAGCAATGTCCAATTGAAATACTGCAACACAAACCTCTTTACTACAGCAGTCCCAGGCAATAACTATAATGCTATGAAAATCAGCAGCATCTTTGGAGAAGCATCGCAAAAGTTACACTCTATTGAATATTGGTAGATTTTAACACACAAAGTTTGACATTTTATAACGTAAGCCACTGACGAAAGTCACATCCTTTGAATGTAACAATTTGAGAATTTTTTATCTAGTTTGTGTAAAAATTATCATTTCGCAAAATAGTTTCCGCTTTAAAGAAAGTGTTATTGACCAAGAATATTTATGCCGCCGTATATTGTTCCTGTTTTGTTATCGCTTCGCTTTATTATATCGCCGCCGCCGGCCGTGCCTCCTCCGGTCGCAGAGCCCTTTATTTAATGCAATATAAAAATGACAGTGGCATTCATTTCTTGTTTGTAAACTTTGCTCTTGGACGTAAGGTTTCTCTCTTGAAATAAGTTCGATAAGAACAAGAAAAAATAAATAACATCATATTGATATTGATGGTTTTTCCGATGACGAATATGAAAGTTAAAAAGAAGAAGAAAAAGAAAAAATCACACTTGGTGATGTGAACTTTGAAGAAATGTACAATGTACAAGTGCAAAGACCATTTGTCTACCGCAACCACATAGGAAAAAGAGATTATAAAGTACATAAATAGTTAACAATTAACCAATAGTTTTTTATATATGCAAAGGGTTTTTTTCGTTAACAAAGATTAAGACTCGTGATGCTCAATGTTTTTTTCAGAGATATGCAAAAGTCTTATGATCATGCAGAGACCTATAATTTTATCTTAGATGCTCTGAAAGAGTTTATTGATTATTTTACTTTAGATGCTTTAAGCTGCATTCTTTGTTTTGCAGTTTTGTGAACTGATGTGAACCCGAAGTGTGTTTTGAGTAATGCGACAAATTCTTGTATCTTTTATAAATTTCTCTATTTTGCCAAACGGTCCTTATTTCTTTTGATTTTCGTGGTTTTCAAATCCTTTCAAATTCCTGTAAATTTGTGTTGCCGTTTCCTGCTCAAAAACATCCCTTCAATTAAAAATTGGATGATGTTGTTCCAATTAGTGGACAATGGTCCAATTATTTGAAAATACAAACAATTGGGTGTTTCGCGAGCCCAAACTATTGCAAGAAATCAATTTGATAGAAAATTTTCTGATGACTGACTGACAATTTTGTTTCTATCATTTTTGATAGAGAAAATTGGGTTTATATGGTTGATAGAAAATTTTGGTAAAATGTTTAGCGAAAAATCTGCCAATATTGGAAGATCTTCCAATCGTGTATACTTAGCTTAATGAGAATTTAATGAGACCAAAATCAGCACGATCCCACCTTCGAATACAATTTTGTAGCCCTTTCAAAGCAATATTTACTAAAGATTTATTCAACGGTATTGTTGCATCAAAAATATGTACAAAATGATGTGTTTTTTGCATTGTGCATTTTTCAAATTATTGTAGTGCTCTTTTGTATACAATATTTTTTGTTTTTCTATATTTTGCAATTAAATTCAAATCTGATGCTTTTTCCACCCTGTGAACAGCCAACATATAGTTTTTCATACCACATATGTACATATGTACGTTATTGCGAATGCAAGGCAAATTGGAAACTGAAGACGTTTCAGATCAAATGGTAGATCTGGCGGAATCATTGGGATTCTAGAGAACATCTCCGCCTTTGAATTTACGACACAAAAAAGTAGCTTTAGCAAACAGCGAAAATCTATCACTCAGCCAATCACAATTTTTATAATTTTCCTTTATATGTATTTGCAAATGCACTTAAAATCAATTAGTTCCTCAAATTAACATCACAATAAAATAAATTGGAAGTGTAGTTCGACTTTCAACATCAAGTGGCATTATTCCATTATGCCAACAACGATTTCCAACAACTATTTTGAAAATTCTGCAGCAGATACATCGTTTTGTATTTTCACTCGAACATTTGTGATCAATCAAAGTTTTCTTACATATCCCCATCATTCCTCCATCAGCATTCAAGCTGTGATCCAAAGCTTCAAATCAACTTTCTGTGGGACATTCACTCTCATCCCACACAATAATCTGACATTTTCGTTTAAAAATTGAAAACACAATCCAAATCAAAATAAAATAATTGTCGCAAAATTTTAAAGGACCTTTTGTTAAGGGCTTAACATTTTACTAAGTAGCAATTTTCTAAATATCTATCAGTTTACTAAGCGACTCTAAAATATTAAAACTTTCTTTCCATTTTGCTAACTAGTAAGTTGGTTTTTGGTAATTTACTTTTATTAAAAAACTGGCATCCTAACATATCTTAATAGCAAACAAGCTTAAACGGACCTATGAATTGAAGTTCCTAACTGTAGGAAGGACCATTCCATCCACTGCTCTTATAAGAATAATTTTACAGATGTCATATGAAATTAGCAAATTGCTAAAAGTTAAAACAGCCGTTCCTTGATTTTAACTCTAGCAAATTGTTATGAGAAAGTAAGAAGATGAAATCGTTTAAAATTACGTAAATCATCTTTTAAGCTTAGTAAATTACTAAAAACGACTTTGACATTTTACTAGATCGTTTAAAATTTTGCGCAATTGAAGTTGTTTTTGAATTAAGGTTTAAGGCTTAATTAATGATAATGGGATGGAACAGTCGAATTCGAAAAATACTTGCACATTTTCAACAAATGAGCAGTTTTGCAAAAGTACAGATTAAGTATCAAGATCAAGTGGAAACAATGCCAAAAACGGTTAAAATAAGATATTCATGTTGCAAACCTGTGTTTTTATAAATCGATTTAAATTGTTGTTTTTTAAAATGAATGTTTTATTCAAATAGAATTTGTTTGTATATAGAAACCATCTACAAACAATTCTCTACAAAATGCAAATGTAAAACACATTGAATTCGGCACATAAATACAAGAGTTAGACGGCCAAAAAACAATAACAATTTGTATTTACTAAGAAACTTGAGCCATCTAAATTTCATGAACAGCGTTTCTTAACAAACGACGAAACCACATCTCCTCATCTAAGATCTTACTTTCCTAAGACTGACTATTAATTTGAATAATTTGTTTTTTTCCATTTATTAGGATGACACCTTTTGATGTACGAGTGTTACACTTATTCATTGATAGCATTCTCAATTTCAACATTAAATCACCTTCGCTTTCTTTCGAAACAGTCGCCTCTTAATCAAAGCTCATCACCATAATCGTTTTCAATCATTGCTCTTTGTTTTTTGCCTTCTATTCTATACATAACACAAACACTATGATTGTGGCAGAAAAATATGATTTTATTCATTATTATATGCATAAGATGTAAGATGAGGTATTTTTGTTTTTAAATTGAAACTTGTACGTTGAATGAACATGAATTGGTTCTAGAAAATAAGATATCACATTTGTTATTTGTTGTTCTAACATTAAATGTTTCAACAAAAATGGGTCGTTTACTTCGAGTATACAAGAACAAAATATTATACAGTAGGGGATCTATCTGTTAGAGCAGAAACAACTTTTTGAGGGCTCCATGACATAATGACTAATGCAAAGGGCTTAGATTTGAAACTCATCATATGCTTTTTTAAGTTGATGGTTGATGGTCCGAGGGCCAAATAGACATAGAAACAATAAAAATTGTGATCAAGTTATTGAAAATATATTCAGAATGATTAATGCTGGGTTTTTGTTGTTTTATCATTTGTAGTCCTTATCAATCCTTCCAAACGCTAACATTAATTATATTTAATGAAATTTTATATACATAGTTTGATTTGCTTGCCAGTAAAGTGTTGTGAGTGAATGCTTTCAAATAAATAGACGAGGGGAATAAATATGATCGATAAGAAGCAAACAGCATAGGAATTCAGTTCAATGTGATCAAAAACAAAAGTTTGAATTAAACAAGATACTCCCTATTTTTCATTGTATCGGCATTAATTTACATATAAGCTGAATGTGTCAAGTTAATTGTTAAAATTACAGAAGTCATGATATTGACACATGAAGCTGTGAGTGCAAAAGTAGTGTAACCCACTTTTTTTTGGCGTGATTAATAGTTTTGTATTCTCTTTTTACATAATGAATTAATATCTATAGATGACATCATTCTTGACTCTTTAATTCCTAGGGTCTCCTAAATTCCTAAATAAATAGAATTTAAGATTGATTGAATTGCAATATTATTTTTCGATATTCCTTTAGAGGCTTTCAAATTCTTATTAAACTGCTTTACCAAGATTAATAAATATTTGAATTAAAATTGGCATTTTACCGAATGAACAGGCAGTTTTACAGTCGAAAGAAAAAAGTAACCTCCATACGAATAGAAAAAAACTAGAAGAGAAATGTATTACACTTTATATTTCTCAAAGGCCAAATATAGCTGTAGTTTTAGTTTCCGTCATATTTTCGGTAGTTTTTGAAATTGCAATTGCTCTTGAATCCATTTTTGCTTCACGAAAAAATTATTAAGGTATCCACAACTCATATTTTGTAATAAAAAGGTGTTTCTGTGAAGTAATGCTGTTTTAATTCCCCTCCGGCCTCCAGGGCTTACAAAGTGAATTCTTCATATTCATAGCGTAACAAAATGATCGGAATTTTGCTACGAAGGACTCTGTATTACATATTTGTGAAATTTAACTGTTGCAAATCAATTTAAATCTTATTTTCGCTCAGAACAATTTTAGGAGTCAAAAGGTGAACCTTATGGCCGAGCTCACCTTTTCTAGATATCTCTAGAAAAGGTGAGTGGTTTTAATTTTAAGTCACCAAGAAAAAGGGAGAAAATGAAAATAATAAATCTTTCTAACATTTTAATTTTTGTTTGTACGTATTTTTGATATTTTCAAGCCTTTGTAGTTTTCCTAGTTTATCAAAGCAAAATTAACTTCGTTAACAAAAATAATAATTCAACTATTCTTATATGTATGTGAATTTAAATATATATGTTTGAATACATGTCAGGTGGGGGATTTTTGTTTAGTATACAGAAGATATTATCATCATTAAGCCATTTGCAATTAAAATATACAAATTATAAAGAAATAATTAGTTTTGTGGCTTATTAGCGGTGTGTGAGGGAAAGTATTTCGTAGAGCGTTAATCCATAACCTTGTGAATATAAAAATAAATTAAGTGGCACAACAGTCTGTTAAGACAAGGGCCTAGTGACTTACAACTCTCAAATATTTCTGTGTGCGAGTCATTTCAAGGATGGAGGGGACCTAAAGTTTTATTGTCGAACCCCAACGGGAAATATGAGAAAGCACTTTTCATGACCAGAATTACTCTTGGAGGATTTGACAATTCTTTTCAAGAGGCAGTACCTACCAGTGAAAAAAAAAAAACTTTAGGTGGCCAAAGCATGACAGCCCTGCTAGCTTACCATCAAGCCAAGGGTACTTCAACCATGTGAATATGATTTTCTAAAATGATGGAAATTTATGCTAGCACAATCAACTTGTTATAGTATTCAAAACCTATAAAAGTTTTTATTTTAAAAAAGTTCTGAATTGCCTTTTTGTCTTTTGACATCTGACTCCTTTTCTTTTAGTAAAAAGGGGGTTTTCCTATTGGGTTTCGCTTTAATTTAGTCTTCTTACTCATTTCAATTGTTTCTAATCGTTCTAAGATGCTTAAAATAGAACATCCTTAAGAATTTGAAAAATTATTTATCCACCTATAATCAGTTAGGCAGTTTTCAGTTTTTCTTACGTCCAAAGTTCAGCCACAAATCAATTCCAATCTTTCGAAATTCTTTCAAGTCTACAGCGCCAAACGTTTTGATTAGGCAATTTTTCATTTAAATCTTGACATTTTTTTTTTTATTTTTTATTGTTGAAAATAATTTTTCAGATTCACTTACAAATTGTCAATCAGCTTGAGGTCGGAGGACTGAGATAGCCAGGGTACCAAAAAAGAGATTAGCGAAGCGAAGCACTCGCCAATTTTGAAGAGGGCTTGCGACCGTTATCTTACTAAAAATGTCATCTAAGTGGTATTGTCCTAGGCATACGGAAGTGTTACCTCATTCAAAATATCACGATATGTTTCCTTGTTCATGATTAATATGAATTGGAAAGATCGGACCAACACTAAACCAAGAAAAACAACCCCACACCATGATGCTTCTTGCTTCGTGTTTCAGTTTTTTTTGCATAGCGAAAGTGCAGAACTGCTTTCCATGAGGAAGCAGCAGAAGGCAGTCAGGCCCAAAAAGATTTTTTTTTGTTTCGTCATCCGAAAACAAAAATCCTTTGCCTTACCATTGCATTACAGGGAATGGCCAAATGGCAAAATCAATGTTCCAGTTTTCGTGTTTTACCATGAAAAACTAAATTGTATCTCAAAGGAACTATGTACAGCTATGGCCAAAATAATAAGAACAGTTACAACGTTTGAATAAAACAACAAAAAGTAACGCTTTCATGTTAGAGAAGTAAACAACAATTGTTGTAAAATAACTGTTATTTTTATTCTCTTTAGTTACATATATTTTTTATTAATTAAAACAAAGAACAATGCGTTCAGTTGCAATTCATTTGTTCACGGTGCTATATCTGTCTGGCCAAAAAAATAAGAACAATCAAGAAAAAAATTTAAAAGTTTTGCAATTAAGACTTCACAGGAAAAAAAATAGGTAAATAATAAAGTTCTATTATTTAATTACTTATAACTAAAATAATTTTATTTTATTGAAGAACGTTATGGGAAAAAATAAGCATTGCTCGGAATCTCAGCGTCAAGCTATTTTGGTGTTGCGTGAGCAGGGTGAGTCAATTCGGAGTATTGCCAGAATACTCAAATGCTCCTCTACAATGGTTTTTCAAGCGTTACAACCAAGAAAAACTATTGAAACTAGAGGTCGCCCATCAAAATTGTCAGAAAAAGACAAAAGGGCCTTAGTAAGAAAAGCTAAGGAAAATCCTTTTATGTCGTCACGTGACCTAACTCATGAGACTGCTGTGGCAATAAGTTCCAGGACAATCCGGAGAGTTTTGCTTGAGGCAAAGTTACCAGCTCGATCACCAAGAAAGGTTCCCTTATTGAAACCAGTTCATATAAAGAAGCGGCTGGCTTTTGCCAAAATGTTTCACATGCCCTATGATCCATTGAAAGAGGTACAACAGTGGCGAAATGTGTTGTGGAGTGACGAGACAAAAATCAACCTCTTTGGAATGGATGGCAAACATTTTGTTCGTCGCCCAAAAGGTGAAGCGTACAATCCACGATACACCAAGCCGACTGTGAAACATGGAGGTGGAAGTCTGATGATATGGGGTTGTTTTTCTTGGTGGGGAGTAGGTCCAGTGTTTCTCATTGATGGAACAATGACCAAGGAAACTTATGTCGGAATTTTGAGAGACACAATGCTACCATGGGCAGAAGAAAATATGCCTTTAAAGTGGCGATTCCAACAGGATAACGACCCCAAGCACTCAGCAAAACTAACAAAAAGATGGCTTGAAGAAAATGGAATTGATGTTTTGCCCTGGCCTTCGCAGTCTCCGGATTTGAATCCCATTGAAAACTTGTGGAACTACCTCAAAATTGAAGTAAGCAAGCGACATCCATCAAACAAATCAGATTTGTGGAAGTTTGTTCAGGAAGTTTGGTATTCAATCCCACCTGAAATATACCAAGGATTGGTAGGCTCTATGAGTCGTCGAACAAACTCTGTCATTTTAAATAAAGGATTTAAAACTAAGTATTAAGCAATTAAATAAAAAAAAAAATAAAAAAAAAAAATTTAAAAATATTAAAACGGTGTTTATTTACTATTTTCTCAAAGTGTTCTTATTTTTATGGCCAGGTTTTTTATATTAAATTAATAATGTTCGGTTTAAAATAATAAATAATTTGATAATTCCCTGTAATAACTGTTGGAATTTAAAGTTAACATAATAAACTATCCTCTCAAAATATAATATATTTATTCAACACAAAACAAACGTAACATCAAATAAAAGTAGCCAATCGTGTTGAGTGTTCTTATTATTTTGGCCATAGCTGTATGTATGTATATAAATTTGTTCCATTTTCGGATTTTCCACATGCTTTGTATTGGAGTTTCCTCGAAATTCACGAGTTCAATCATAATAAAATAAATACTTTTTCTAAGATCACTACAACTTACGACTAATTGACATATCCTCTGATAGGGTAACTCTTCTCAAGAAAAAGTACACAAGGTCGGATTGCTTTAAATGGGAAAAGGCGAATGCTAATGAATTTGTAGTATTTAGTCGTCTGGTCTTAATGTACGCACTTTATAGGGGCATTTTGATTTCAATATAGATACACAATGATAGTATAATTACGTTGAATGTACCATTAGTATAATTTGGAATAATTATTCACATTCCCAGTTAGTTCATTTACCGCTGGCTAACTACTACACACCAACTCTATCATCGAACTCTTTTATTTTGTAGGTAGGTATTGTTTGTTGACTAAGTAAAAATTTTCTACTCTCACGGAGATTTTAACCATGACTAATCTTGCTTAATAAGCCTTGTTTACTTATTTTTTTGATCTGAATTTTCAAGTACAAACTCTTTCCCAATATATATAATTGCACTCATTGTTGCAAAATGCATTTTCAAAATCTGCTCTAACGTCACAAAAGAAGAAGATTGTTTTTTTTCCACACCACTAAACTATTCCTGTGAAAATATCAAGCCTAACTAATCAAATAGACTGTTGTTTGTATATAATAGGACCTATAATAAATAATGTCAACCCCTATAATTGATAAGACCTTATAAATAATATACAAAAAATTTGTTTCTTATCATAATGAATGTATGTAATTTAATAGAATGACTTTTATTCCTACCGTTGACTTTGCTGCAATAATAAATAATAAAATAAAGAAACTAGGTACGTAGGCATAATTCGGAGAAAAATGCAATCATCACAATAATAATAATTGTGCTATGTTCAAATTCTTCAAACAAACAATATGCCAGCAGAAAATAGGAGTCAAGTCAAATGCACTCTTTTGATCTCCGTTGTTATTAGAAAACCTTTTTGTATATTATTTTTTTCAGTCTTTCCATGAGTCATTTATTTACAGCACAGCACTGGCTGAAGATCGAGACAAAGACTTGTTTGGAGAAACTCGAAACTCTCGGCACTCACACCTCACACGACTCACTGTCACTAGTCAAGTCAGCACTCACTCACTCACTCCACTCCAGCCAGCCCCAACTATAGACGAAGTAGAAGAGAAGTAGTAGGTATATAAAAAAAATTACTACGACGACGACTTATGCTTATCTCTACTTAATTCTTTTAAGCTTTGGAGACGGAATAATACAATAAATTTCTATTTGCTATTTTGCACTTTGTGTTGTTTTTGTAAATTTGTGGAATTGTGATTCGCAATGGAATCAATGATTTTGTGCGCTGCCGAGAATGTTCAACTCTTTCTTTGTTTTGAAAATCCATATTTCGTTCAACTGTTTAGCTATTTTTAGATATCTTGTCTGCTGTTTATCTATCAAACTTTTAAATACAAAATGCGTTGTATGTAAACATCACAGAATAAAATAATAATAGAAATTAAAATCGAAAAAGAAATGGGAAGAAATAAATTGACATTGACAATGGAAAAAATAGTGTGTGGCTTTTGTGGTTTTCCTTTTTGTTTGTCCATTTTGTCTAACTACTTCGATTTTCTTCCCCCTCAGCTCGCCAACTGACAGAGAAGCGACATATATACAGGTGTAAATGGAGTATAAAAGAAAATACATATCTAAATTAAATTAAAAACCACAAAAAGGTTACAATTATGGTTCAATAGTTCGTTGTGGTTCTTCGTTCTTTAGTTGGCTTTAAGTTGATTAGGCATATTATTGTTTTATTTATTATTTTACTTACCATTTATTAATGAAGCGCCCCCAGCAACAAGCAGACAGCAAATTACAATCAATTTATTACGAAACATTTTAGCAAACTCAATACGGTTTCTTTTCTTTTATTTATTTTATTTTATTCTTCACGAATAGAAGAGTTGAAAAATTCTGTAATAAAATACAACAAAAACAACTTTTTATTATAAATATTTAAATTTCAAACAACAAAATAATAGAAAAATAGAAAAACTTTTAAAAATTTTATCACCTTTGGCTTGTTGTGGTGGAATTTTGATGACAATTTACTCCTTTAGACGGTTTTGTGTTTCTTTTTCTTGATATTTATTTATTTTTCAACTGCGAAATGTTTCTGCGCACAAACAGAATAATTAGAAAATTTATTTTGTAGAGAGGGAATAAAAACTGACGATTGACGAACGCTTCGGTAATTAAAATGAGAATGACGATGATGTATGAAATCGAAATGCAACTTTTGTTGGCAAAATATTCGAATGAAATAAAATGCGAAAGAATTTTTCAAGGAAAATGAAACAGCTATCACGTAAATAGGGCTTGTCTCTTTTTGACTAGCAGTGGTGATTGGTGTGTACTCTTTCTATGTGACGCCATCGTGGATCATATGACTTACTTTTGAAGTTAGATGTCAAAAAATAATATTGTACAGCTGTTGTTTGAGTTGTGTGGAGGTTGTGAAATATAGATGGCGGTGTAATTTGTTCAAGAACAGTTGTGCCAAATTGATTCGATTTAGAACATTTTAAGTTATTTAGTACAGATGCGATTAATTTTAATTCTTTATATTTGTTGCTACAAATTCGGTGGCAACCAAAGACTCTTTTGGCAACGAGCACGAATCAAACAAATTGGTTCAATTATGCTGGTTTCAAAACCTTTATTAAATAAATTCAAGTTAGTTAAATAAATTATTGTACATTTCTAAACTTACTTAGTCTTTTTTATATATGTATATATGATATGCAATTAGGTTAAATTATGTAGATAACTTAGGGTTAAATACTTTCACCTCGTGGCGAGTAGAGTTAACGTTAAAGGCAAAACAAAAAAAAGGAAAAGGAAATTCTATGATGGTAGTTCTGACGTTTATGTTGGTCTGGCACGTAGCTCCTCTCAACAGTCAATTTGCGAAACTACGTTTGGGTTGCGTTAGCATTAACACTCCCCCTTGGTAGTTCCGCTTGTGGACTGGTGTCTTCTGGAGCTATGACATCAAGGACCGCCAGTTTGACTGCGGGTCGTTCGTAGACCCCGCTCTGTGTTTGTATTATGGCACTTCTTACTTGTTCATCCTTTGATAATTTTACTTTGACTATTCGCCCTTTAGGCCAACTGTTCCGGGGACTAAGTGGATCAACGACCAATACTATGTCGCCAACCTCTAAGGGTTTCGTGGGTGTGAACCATTTAGTGCGTCGGGTAAGCGTAGGCAAGTATTCTGCTACCCAGCGCTTCCAGAAGCGGTCCGCAAACTGCTGTGAGATAAGCCAATTTTTTCGATGTAATATGACGTCATCTTTGAAATCAACTAATGGTTTTGAGCCACAAGCCGATCCCAGTAAAAAATGATTAGGCGTGAGAGCTTCCGGATTCTCGAGGTTTATTGGAATATATGTTAAAGGCCGTGAGTTGAGAATGTTTTCTGCTTCTATGAGCATACTTCGCAGCAGTTCATCATTTGGATTTCGTGTTGGCAGATTAGCGTAAAGAACGTTTTTAATTGAGCGTACTAAACGTTCCCAGCTACCTCCCATGTGTGGAGAAGCCGGTGGTGTGAATTTCCATTCCGTGTTTGTTGTAGTGAAAGTCTCAACTAATCTGTCGTTCTGGATAGAAGCAGCCGCTTCTCGTAGCTCCCGCTCCGCGCCATGGAAATTGGTCCCATTGTCACTATGAAACTCAATGGGAGTGCCTCTTCTGGCTATGAAGTTTCGAAGACAGAGAATGCATGAGTCGGTCGTCAGAGTATGAGCAACCTCAATATGGACGGCTCTTATGGTAAGGCAGGTTAGGAGGACTCCCCAACGCTTCTCGATTCTTCGACCTACACTGACTGTTATTGGGCCAAAGTAGTCAACCCCGACGTACGAAAATGGTCGACAGAATGAGGCAAGTCGTGCAGGAGGTAGAGGTGCCATTATAGGTGGACGTGGACGGGCTTTATTGTTTTTACATTCTTGACACAATTTTTTTCTGGCTTTAAGGGCAGATCTCATATGAGAGATGTAAAACCTTTGACGTAGTACGTTGACAACGGTTTCATCATTTTGGTGTTTATAGCGGCAGTGGACGTCATCAATAATAAGTGATGTAATTCTGTTCCATCTTGGAAGAATAATTGGTTGCCTTACATCTTCGGCGGTTCCTTCCGCCAAACGGATTCTTCCATTAGCTCGAACTATACCATTTTCGTCTAGGAATGGGTTCAAGTTAAGGATGGGACTGCTTTTCTGGATACCACGGTTCATTTTTAGGTCAGCTATCTCTTCCCCATAAGCGCTGTTTTGTGACTCTCTCAGCAAGTTTTTTTCTGCAGTCTGTAATTCCTCGCGCGAGAAAGGCCCATTCACCTTTGGTAGTTTGATCCTCTTTGTGCTCGTATTATGAATAAATCGATGGACGTATGCTGTACTCCTAAGAAGCTTTTTCCATGTGGATGATTCTTCGGACCGGTATATGCTTTCTTGACCGGAAGTATGAATACCTAGGAAATTCGTTTTTAACTCTTCAATTGTTGAACCCGTGACTTTTTCTTTAGGCCATTTATCTGGGGAGTGCTTCAGAAACTTTGGGCCATTAAACCACCTGCTTGTGGGTTTGAGGTCTGGAGGTTTCTGCCATTTAGTCGCTTCGTCGGCTACATTCATATTAGTAGGGGTCCAATTCCATTCGTCGATTTCGCTGAGGTCCAAAATTTCGCTGACGCGGAATGCTACAAATTGACGATACCTCCGATGGTCAGATCGAAGCCAACACAGCACAGTTTTGGAGTCCGACCAGAAAAAGCGCCGGGTGAAGCATATCTCATGTGATTCGGCGATAAATTTCGCATATCGCGCACCAAGAAGGGCTGCCTGTAATTCGAGGCGTGGAATTGATAGCGACTTAAGAGGTGCTACTCGCGTTTTTGCACCTATAAGGCTAGTCTCTATTTGTTCGTTGTTGTAGTTTCGGATGTAAGCAACAGCAGCATACCCATTTTCGCTGGTATCAACAAAAATATGTAGCTGGGTTTCGGAGCCCCAGGACAACGCAACATAACATCTTGGAATTTGAACAGACTCCACTTCATGTAGGTGCTTAGTCCACTTAATCCATTTTGTGTATTCTTCATCCTTGATTTTATCATCCCATTCAATTTTCGAGCGCCAAACATCTTGAAGCAAGATTTTAATAAACATTAAGAAACAAGCTATGAGTCCCAACGGGTCAAAAATTGTCATCATTACTCTGAGGACTTCGCGTTTAGTAGGACGTCGTGACTTGAAGAGAACTTCCCTTTGATTTGGGTTAGAAGTAAGCTTGAAAGTAAGACAGTCTAGAGATGTGCACCACCACATACCAAGCACCTTTTCTGTCCCGAGTTCAGGGTTGACATTCATGTCGACCTGCTCTGTTGGTTCAGACTCCAGCACTTTCAGAACCTTAGACGAATTGGAAACCCAATTTCGGATGTAAAACCCACCGTGCTTATGAATATGTCGTATCTCTTGAGCTAATTTGACTGCCTCCTCCTCGGTCGCTATGCTGTCCATCAAGTCGTCTACATAGTGGTTCTCCTTGATGGCCTGTACAGCTCTTGGATATTCGGCTGCAAACTGTTCCGCGTTAGTGTTTTTGATGTAATGCGCTGTACACGGAGAACAGGTCGCCCCAAAGGTCATCACCGTCATAACATAGGTATCGGGTCTTCCATTTTCGTTGCAGCCCCACAAGAATCTCTGATAATGTTGGTCCTCTTCTCGGATTTTGACTTGATGGAACATTTCCTTGATGTCCCCGCAAATAGCGATCTTGTGCTGTCTGAACTTAAAGATAACTGAAGTTAAAGGCGTAAGTTGGTCGGGCCCTTTAAGAAGTACTGAATTAAGTGAAGTTCCGCGAACCTTGGCTGCGGCATCCCAAACCATTCTAATCTTTCCGGGTTTATTGGGATTTTCTACGGGAAAAATAGGTAAGTACCAGGACCGACTTTGGTTTTCTAAAATCTCTTGAGCTGTTAACCTTCGAGCATATCCCTTTAAAACATATTCTTTAACTTTGCTATCTTACAATTTGGCTAGATCTGGGCTACGCTGCATACGTTTTTGAAGGCACTCCAGTCGTCGCCTGGCCATAGGGTAACTATCTGGTAGCTGCACGTCATCAAATCTCCAGAGGAGTGTCGTTTCGTACCTTCCATCTTTGCGGACCGTATGGGTATTTAGTTGCTCTAAGGCTCGAGCATCATCTTGTGACATCATGGTGTTGTGTGACTCTGAGGTTCCAAGGTTATCATCACAGATAAACTCATTTACTAGTCGATGGAGATCTATGTCGTTACAGTCACAAATATGAAAGCTGTGAGCTTTACTGTGACTTTCAACTTCATCAACGCAACTTCCGTGAACCACCCAACCAAGGCGAGTTTTGGTCGCGAGGGGCTCATTCCAAGCTCCTTCTTTCGACTTAAGTGGATGTCCAAGTTGAGCATTGTTAACGCCAATTAGTAGTCGAGGAATTGCTTTATTATAGGACTCAAAGGAAAGACCTTTTAAGTGTTCAAACTTCATTTGGAGTTCGTCTTGATTGATGGTTTGAGCTGGTAACGCGAGCTTCTGCACAGTGTGAACATTAGAGAGCTGGAATTTTTCTGCATTCTCTTTTGTGCTAGATATATGCAAATTAATCAGTTCGGACCGACTTTCCAAACGCGAGGTGTTTCCCGTCCACTTCAAACATAACGGTCTTTTCTCTCCCCGTACGTTGAGCTGTTTCAAAACTTCTTCATCTAACAGGGTTACGGACGACCCATCATCCAGAAAGGCATACACTTTTATTTTAACTCCTTTGCCATAAAGGAAAACTGGTATGACTCGAAAAAGGATGGAGTCTGTTTTGTAGCCCGGGGAATCGGAACGGTGTTTAGAGTGAACTCCTACTGTGCCAGCATGAGGGGTTTCAGTGTGTGTTTGATCGTTATGGAGAAGCTGATGGTGTTTTAGGGCACAGTTATTTTTTCCACAAATAGCATCTGACCTACATCTATAGTTCAAATGTCTTTTTAGACATTTGCTGCATAATTGATGCTTCCTCACTTCTGCCCATCGGGCTGTGCGATTGAGCTGTAGGAACTGCTTACAGACTGCTACCGAATCACAGTTGTCACTACAAATACAGCACTTGTTTTCTGACTTAGCAAGTTGTTGTTCACTGTGTTTATAATGAGCGTTTACGATACCCTTATTTTTCCAAGCTTTGTTTCGTAATTTCTTTTCCTCAGAAGATGAAGAAGGAGCTGAAACAAGAACTCCATTGGCAGCTTCAGCCATAGTGTACATCCACATACTGAAATCGGCGAGTGTACATGTTGGTAACGATTGCTTGTGGATTGCCCAGTTGAGACGCAAAGTTGGAGGAAGCTTACCGACTAGTTCTTGGAGCAGCATAGGGTAGTTGAGATTATTGAAGATACCGGAAACCTCAAATGTAGCACACAAGTTCTGCACTGCTATGGCAAAGGTAACGATAGTCTCAAGTTTGTCTGCTTTTGAAGAGGGCGTAGCACTTATGGTTCTAATCAGCGTGTTGATAATGAGCTCCGGTCTCCCATACAACATTCTTAAAGTTTCAATTACCCGCCCCACACAGTTTGGTTGTATTATCAGGCTTTTCACTGCTTCTAATGCATCACCTTTTAGAGCTCTATGCAAGCGTAAAAGGTTCTCTTCATTACTGAAACCACCTAGTTCTGTGCTCCGAGTGAAACTTGCTATGAAGAGTGGCCATTCCGAGGGATTTCCATCGAAAACTGGCAAGTCTCGTATTAAATGGCGCGCTGCTAAATGATTTTTTGTTAAAAAAATATTTGAGGGCGTTTGTGGTTGGACATTGTGAAATGATGGCAGATGTTGAGAAGAATATGCATTTGGCTGTTGTTGGTCTTCATTTAATTGTGGCGGCATCAAGAAATTTACTGTTGTTGGATTCTCGTTAGATGGTGGCACGAACGGGGACTGTTTCGTTAGATTTGGTTTCGCAGCATCACTCTGTGAGTTAGCAAATACATTGACATTTGGTAGCCCCGTTGAATAAATTGGTTCTCCAGCACCCATACACCACGTTGTATTAATGCGTGAAGAACAGGTGGTGGGCATCAAACCAGGGGTATGAGTTTCAACATTGGTCGTGGAGTGCGAGTAATTCTTTTTAGGTCCGAGTATGTCCGCAACCCATTTATCTGTGTGTTCCCTGGCAGCCTTTATATTTTGTAACGTGTGGGCAGCATCCTCATCTTCCTCTGAGGAATAAGCAGCCTGACTCATGATGCTATATTTTTTCTTTAGGTAGTCGGCTTCCCTTTCTTTTCTCATTCTGAGCTCCTCGTTATCAAGATCTTCCCTCAGTTGCCTTTCTTCCTCTATTTTCTGCAGTTCTATTTGAAGCTTATTCGAAGCGAACTTGGATGACCTTGAACTGGTTGAACTTTTGGATCTTGGAATGGTGGAAAGCAAAATGTTTTCGTTTCTATGTAGAGGTGTATGAGTTGTGTTAGGTTTAGAATGTAGAGCTGAAAATTGAAGTGGGTTATCTTTAAAATTTAGTGGATTGGACATAAGCATCGTGGAATGTTGTGAATGATTTGGCAAACCGAAAAAACTTTGATTTGCTGTGGTGGCAAGGGGATATTACTGAGTGGAGTTCGCAATTGGAACTATGGGAACAAGATGTCTACACATAGCGGCAGCTTCGGCCGCATTGTGCGCAGAATCTGTCATGGCATGTTGAGTATGGACTGTTGAGTATGCCGCAGGAACTACTGTCGAACTTTGAACAATCGCAGCAATTGTTGATGCTACGGGTGATTGCGAGTACAGCGGGTTAAATTCTGTGCTAAAGTTCCCACACTTAGCGGCAACCTCGGCCGCACTTGGCGCGGAAACTCTCGCGGAACTTTGGACGTGTCCAGCGGCTGTTGGTGCTGCTGATATTGGGAGATTCAGCGGATTATATATAGGAGCAGGGTTTCCACACTTAGCGGCAACTTCGGCCGCACTCGGTGCAGAAAACTGATGGACACTTTGTTGAAATGTAGCAGTATTCGTTGCTAGTTGTGTTTGCGCTGATTGGCTTTGCTCGTTGGCTTCTGAATGGACCAACCCCACAGCAGATGCAGAATCCGCTCCTGAAAAGCTAGATAGATGCCTACTCTTACCTGTGCAATCTTGGCATAAATAAGATTTTTCCTGGATACTTTTGTTAACTCCGGCACATCCGAAGTGGTTCCAGGTTTTACATTGGTCGCATTGGACCATATCATCGGCGGCATCAGGTTTTTCACAGCTATGGCAATTGTAGTCCTCTTTATGGCTCAGGTTCTTAGCATTTGTTTTTGATGGATTTTTAGGTGGCATCTTTGTATCGCAGCAGCAAGCAACGCTTCACATCAGAATGTCACTTAAGTTTTGAAAAATGTTGCTACAAATTCGGTGGCAACCAAAGACTCTTTTGGCAACGAGCACGAATCAAACAAATTGGTTCAATTATGCTGGTTTCAAAACCTTTATTAAATAAATTCAAGTTAGTTAAATAAATTATTGTACATTTCTAAACTTACTTAGTCTTTTTTATATATGTATATATGATATGCAATTAGGTTAAATTATGTAGATAACTTAGGGTTAAATACTTTCACCTCGTGGCGAGTAGAGTTAACGTTAAAGGCAAAACAAAAAAAAGGAAAAGGAAATTCTATGATGGTAGTTCTGACGTTTATGTTGGTCTGGCACGTAGCTCCTCTCAACAGTCAATTTGCGAAACTACGTTTGGGTTGCGTTAGCATTAACAATATTCATACCCCAATTAAATTATTAGATACAATTCAACGTTTTTTGTTTATTAACTCAATGATAAGCAAATGACAGTCAATCAACTCCAGCTGCTGGAACTAACATTTTTGTAACAAAACTATTCACATGGTGGCTAAAATTTAAATTTAATTTAAATGATATTAAAAATACACTTCGTGTATTCGTAACCAAAAAAAAAATACTGTCAACGTGTTAACGGGAACATTGACGCTCATTTTGACACACATTTATATTGGCTGAGTTAAATCTGAGACAGATAGGTTATGCGAATACCTTTTTTTTTAGTGTTTTACGTGTAAAAGAACAGCTGATCCAAACCTGCTGG
The DNA here is from genome assembly GCA_951509635.1 of Eupeodes luniger. Classification (NCBI taxonomy): domain Eukaryota; kingdom Metazoa; phylum Arthropoda; class Insecta; order Diptera; family Syrphidae; genus Eupeodes; species Eupeodes luniger. The sequence continues at coordinate 119,711,622 of OX608073.1, read as the reverse complement.
GATGCCAAAAAAGGGTATCCAAAGGTATCTAAAAATGTCTGGTATATGACAGAACAACTTAGTCAACATAATATGTAGCTAAATTTAAAGGAGGAAAATTGATTTCAAATTTGTATGTTTTTTGGTAAATATGAAGTGAATTATTATGACAATTGTTCATTGAAAACTTTATTTTACAATTATTTTGGACTTTTAAATCTTAATATGTGTCTTCTTTTTATTTTGTACCAGCTATCTCAATTAAGGTATCTAACTCGTTCAATAAGGTATCTTAAAATTCACCTATTCCGCATAGCCTATCCAACACAAGATTGAACGCAGCCATTGTTTATACATAAAGTAAGTTCTATTGGCTCACGATGACTCGTTTTTGGGACTGACGGTCATCGCAATGACCAGAATAAAATATCGAGAGAACGCATATTTCAATCCGTGAGTGCAATAGTGACCTAAGGCGCCAGTTATAGCTATCATTAGTTTTCATCATTGAAAACAAACATTGGTATTTTTTTGTCAGGTCGTTTATGGCTGAATCACAAACACGTTACTGGCTGAACAGAATGGTGTAGCTGTAGCTGTTGCCTGTAGCACTGTCAAAGTTAAAAGATACGAAAATATTATACATCGACACAATGAGAAGCTGAAGCTGTAGCTGTAGCTGTAGCTGCAGCGCAAGTTGACTCAACTTTAACTTTTGGCGGCGCTACAAGCTACATTTGAGATGACAGATAGGGGAAACCCATTTCATTCTTTGACTTTTCACTTTTTTTTTGGGAACGTTCAATGCATTTGAGAATTTTTTCTGGTTTTGTAACTTTTGTATAGTAGGCTATCATACAAATTCAGTTCAAATATAAATTTCATATGCGTTGAACATGCCCGATGCGCTGCACCATTGTGGGCGACCTTTGCTACATAGTGAGCGATTTTAGTGACAGCTTGTGCTACAGCGATTTTTTTAGCTACAGCTGCATCTCATTCTGTTCAAGGGGTTACGGTAGGCCTGCTTCGAGGTTGCTTTGAATGACATTTCTATTATTTCATCCCTCCAAAGAGCAAATATTTTGTTCGTTGACATTTTTTTACAGCTGTTGAGCTGTCAGACAAAGCAAATGTTCAGATAATTGAAGTAGAGCTTCCATTTGAAGTCACATTACGTTACATTACGTTCTTTTCCTTACGATTGTCAAACGAAAAGCTCCATTGTGATAGCATGCATTGAATTCCTATGGCTGAACTCGTAAACGTCAGGCGAAGCCGAAGCTGAAGCGTGTTTGTGATTCAGCTATAATGGCGATCATTTGAAAATTTCTGTTATTGAAAAAAATTCCTGATTTAAATCCACCGACAAATTTTTTACTGACAGAAATCTGTCAGTAGAACGATTCGTTTCACTTTTGAACATAAAAGTATCAACTGTTCAGTAAAACGAATTCACGTCTAGAAAATAGAAAAATACATTTTTAGAGAAAAGTAAATGCTCAATTACACTTCTTTTTCTCAAAAAAATTCTTTGTGTGATTTCCGATCAATTAGTATATAATTTTCATTTCTAATCAAAGGGAAACACAGTCAAATATCGATTCAAACGTTGTTCCGGATCGATTTCAAAAATAGCTATAACTGGCCCTTACCTGCAATTTTATCGAAATTGGATTTATAACGTAAATTAAATCTTTATCTATTGACCAACATTTCCACATCAAAATTTAAAAAAATTTAAACCTCATGCCGTAGTTACTGGAAAGAAATTAAAAACATGAATTCAATAGTGGCCTATTTACCAAAAAGGCCACTTTTGCCCTAGAATAGATATACATATGTATGTATTTATTTCATTGTTTTAAACTCTAAGTTATGACAATTGGTAAACTAGCTATTTGCTTACATCTGACATCAATGAAATGAATAAAACATGGATTGTAACATTTTTGAAAGTGTATACAAAGGTAAAATTTGTACTTCATTTACAAACAACATATGTAATTAACAAATAAAATCAATAATTATAAGCAAAAACTTGTGTAGAATCTTGAAGAAAAATGTGGGTTTCTGAGCTTATGTTAAATTGAAAATTTAAATATTCCTATTTTGCTTTCCTTTACTTATAACTGTTTTATATTTTTTGGTATTCTTTCTTTAAATGACTCTAACTTTTCAAATTTTTTATTTTCTGCCCTTCTGGTTTTATTAAAACAAGAAGGGGTAATTATAACTGTCACTTCAACTATTTCTTTGCTAAAACGTCTAAATAATTTCATAAGTCGAAATATTGTTTTTTTATATGATACAATTTCTGTAATACTGTTTGATGCTGTAAACTTTCTTATTTTGAATATTTCTTTCGATTTTCATAGTTTCCAAATTCTTCAAAATCCTGTAAGCTTTTGTTGTTGTTTCCTGCTTTCTGCCAATTCAAAATTGTATGATGTTGTTTTGAAAGAACATATGTATCCAATTAGTCGACAATCCTCCAATGTTTTGAAAATACAAAATCTGATGTTCAGACGAGTACAAACGATTGCAAGAAGTTGGTCAAGTTTTTGATAGAAAATCTGCCGACGATTACTTGACAATTTTTATTTGTCACTTTTGACAGATAAAATTGGGTGTTTACGTGGTTGATAGAAAATCTGTTAAAATGCTTTGTGAAAAATCTGCCAATATTGGAAGATCTTCCAACGGTGCCAACTTAGTTATAGAACTCTGTATACCAAAACAATGTCTGAACAAATCACAGTATTCCATAGGTCTGTTTTTTTAACTATCTATAGATAAAAACCAGCACTTAAAGTAATGTATAGTTTTTGTTTGAAAACCAGAACAAATGTTGTATCAGAGTTCATACTAACATCAATATTCACGTTTATAAAAATACATTTTATTGTCTTAAAATGTTTTGCTAAGTAGCGTAAGTGATTTTATGATACCTTATTCTTTAAGATACCTTATTCTTTAAGAGTAGAAGAAATAGTGGCCACGAGCAGTCTAGCTCGGTGACACAATTAGCGCTGAGTTGCGCCGTTTTGATATACCATAAAATACTCGCTTGACCTATAAAGATAAAAGAGGGATTATAAAGAAAAAATACGCCTCAAATCCACTTTGTTGCGTTTAGAAAAGGAGATCAAATCTTTGATCTCCAGTTCTGAGAGGTCGTTGAAGGAGGACTTTCCCAATGTTTTGGCTCTCGTTTTGGCTAAGGCAGGACACTTGCATAAGAAGTGAAGAACAGTTTCTTTTTCTCGCTGGTCCTCACAACTACGACAGAAAGTATTGTGGGGAACGCCCAGCTTAGATGCGTGTTCTCCAACGGGCCAGTGTCCGGTGCATGTAACAACGACCCTGGCAATGTCTTGCCTGGGTCTGCAAATAAGATTATTAGTACGGGATTTGTTGTAGGTGGGCCATATCCTTCTAGATATGATACAGTTGGTTAGGCTGTTCCACTTGTGGTTTGATTCAGCGAGGAAATTGAGAAGATCTTGCCCTTCATAGCACCAAGAGGAATGTTGACTCTTTCCGCGAGTGAGCTATGAAGGGCTGATCCTTGCCTAGCCAGCTCGTCAGCTCGCTCATTGCCCTCAAAGCCTCTATGACCCGGAATCCAGATGAGAGTAACCCTGAGTCCAATGTTCATGCCCGCTAACTCACTTAGGCATTGTTGAACCAGTTTGGAGGATGAAGTGGACGAGCCAATCGCTTGAATAGCCGCCTGACTGTCCGAAAAAATAGCTGTATTGCGGTTTTGATTTGGATCTAGTTTTAGTAACTTGCATGCTTTCTTGATCGCGAGTAGTTCAGCTTGAAAAACACTAGCAAAGTCAGGAAGTCGCAAAGACCTGGAGACATTTAAAGACTCGGAGAAAATTATTGCACCGACCCCACACTCCATCTTCGAGCCGTCAGTGAAAATAGTTGTGTCGAAGCCTCTCGTCACTAAGTCATCATCCCATTCATTTGGAGATGGGATGATAACTTTAAAATCTGCACTGAGGTCCACAGTAGGGATGCAGTAGTCGGTTTCTGTCGAAAAGATGTCCGCTGGGATGAGATTAGTAATATTACTATGACCATAGGGCCTAGAATACCAACTATTCGATTCCCTAAGTCTCAACGCGCTGCAAGATAATAAGTATTTGATATGCAGGTCTATTGGTAAGAGGTAGAGAAAAACGTTTAGGGCATCCGATGGACATGAGCGCAAAGCTCCCGTGGAGCCAACACTAGCTGTTCTCTGAACCTTTTTTAGTTTAGTTATATTGTAGGTTTTGCTAAGCGCGGGCCACCAAACAATCGAACCATAGGACAAGATTCGACGGACCACGGCTGTATACGTCCACAAGGTCATCTTCGATTGCAAACCCCACTTTTTGCCAAAGGTTTTACTGCAGGCATAGAAAGCTATGCTGGCTTTCTTGACCCTTTCTTCGATATTAAGTTTCCAGTTTAACTTTGGGTCAAGTATTACTCCTAAATATCTAGCGCTGGAAGACAAGGAAAGAGTTTCACCGTTGAGGCGGGGGAGGGTGAAGGGTGGTACTTTTGTTTTCGTAGTAAAGAGCATCAGTTCAGTTTTGCTTTTATTGACACCCAGGCCACAGCTTGTAGCCCAGTTGCTTACTTTTAGCAATGCCATCTCCGTAATCTCACTAATCACGGAAGTGAACTTTCCTGATACCAGTATCACCAAATCATCTGCGTAAGCAACGGCCTTCACACCACAACTTTCCAGTTTAATAAGAATTTTGTTCATGACCAGAAGCCAAAGAAGGGGGGACAGAATACCCCCCTGAGGTGTTCCCCTGTTTACGCACCTGGTCAAGTAAGTGTTACCTAAGGTAGCCTGAATTCTTCTATCACTGAGCATGGATACAATCCAATTTCTGATGTAGTCCTCTACACCCTGATCAACTAGTGATTCTTGAATAGATTCTGTTAAGACGTTTTTAAAAGCTCCTTCTATGTCTAAGAAGGTAGCGAGAGTAAATTCTTTGTAAAATATGGTTTTTTCAACTGTACGCACTACCTCATGTAGGGCTGTCTCCGTGGACTTGCCCTTAAGATAAGCGTGTTGAGAACTCTCAAGAGGACATACATCTAAAATGCCTCTGATATGGTAATCTTTATTCTTTAAAATAATTTTGTTTTAAAAATTCAGTACTTCAAATTGCTGTTGATGGGCTAAAAAGAAAAATTGTTTGATAACCAAAACTATTTTTGTTTTCAGACTATTTAAAGCATTTTGGAAAACAGACATTTGTGCTACAGAATTTTGACCATACATAATTTTCTTCATGTAGAATTTAGTTATACAGAATTTTGACGTACAGTATTTTAAATACAGTATTATGACCCATACTGTATTTCGACCCCCCCAACCCTTCAAGTGGGATTCATTGTCTTGTTTTGTGGTTGTGACTGATGGAGTATCCTGTATTTGTACAAATGTTTGTCCTATCTTAACAAACTTTGATTTTTTGTCTATACACTTCGTGTCACATGAATAGGGACAATCTTTTTTCGTTTTTTTATTTTGCCGATATTTCTTAAACCCATACTTTTTTTTGGAAAAAAAAACCCAAATGTGGAATGAATGAGATATATGTATATTAAGTTTATATTACAAGCAAAAATGTTTGGATTAAATTGATAAATACAAGTTTTATGGCGGTTTTTTCGAACAAGGTCATAAAAAGTACCTGTTTTTTGTGAATAGGGACAAGATCTAAATTTACCTATTAGAGTGTTTTAAATCAGATAAAAGGATTCTCTGATTGTTTATAAATCTGACAAATTAGATATTATGTCGAAACCGACAGTTTGTATTTTTTGAGGGATACATAGGTATAAAGTCTTTCTCAACCTTTATCTGATCATGTTATGTTCATGGAAATATTAAACATTTCAGATTGGATGTTATTTCTCGACATAATATCCATGTTCCTTATAACATACCATAACATTTTACATTTTTTATTATTCAATTTTAGAGTGCCAAGCGCACACCATCCAACCGAATTGACAAATAGAGTTCGAACGTCTATGAACTTTATGAAAAATGAACAAGAATTCATTTGAGTTCTAATTTTTCGAAAAACCGAGTTTTAGAGATACAAAATTTGTGAGCGAAAAACCGAGTTCTAGAGATTAGAACTTTGTGAGGAAATTGGCCGTAATATTTTAAATTTAAATAGGTGTCTGTGTTTTTTTTAATGATTTTTATGTTCGACAGCAATGCTGTCGAACGTACTGCAAAAGCAATATTTGTATTGCTTTAGCTTGGTACGTACTTCCGTACTGCACACTTTTCTTTTGTACTGCATTTTCATTTTTGTATTGCCTTTTCAAATTCGTTGTTCATAAAACTAAATATGAAAAAAAAGTTTAGAGATGGCATCATTTTAAATATTTTCCATGAAAGTGCACTTCCAAGTTCCACTATTTTGTCGAACTTTGTTAAAAACGAATTAATCGATGACGCCTCTCTGAACTCAATAGAGTTTTGCAATAAATATTGCTTTTAAGACTCAAAAGAAATCTACCTTGGGGCACAAGCTAACATTTTATTATTTTACATTAAAGTTTTAGAAGCCGTGCAAACAATTGATCCAAAAAAATAAATCCCCAAGCCTTACCCCGCTTATATAAATTGTTTCCAAATTTAATTCAAGAAGAACTTGTCAATGACCTTGATGATGAACGGAGGGCTCTTTTACATCAAAGTATGATAAGTGTAGATTTGAAATTCGAAGACTATTAGAGCGCTATCTTCAATTTAAAAAACGCATTAAATGCTTCAATGTTTCCCCTTCAAAAACATTTGTAGGGTCCATTTTATGCTTTCCGCATAGCAGTGCAAGTGGAGAGCGCATATTTATGCAATTAGCTTTAATAAAAGATAAAAAAAACCCAACTGACATCCAAAGTCAATTCAATTTTAATGGCAAAGGAATTAATAAGGCATAGCTGCGCTATGTAAAATTCAATAAACATTGTTTGCCTTCCAAATTATTTCTAGTTACCTGAATTTAAAATATAATTTTGTGTTTAGTCTTTATAACAAAATATTCTCGTGCTAAAATTACATATTAAATGTGTTTAAAAATTCACAAATATGAATTGAAATTAACTGCGATATTTTTATTTTATTTGTATTCATTTATTTTTGTATAACATTTATGTATATAGCTATAATATATATTTATTTTTATTATAAAAAGTTCCTATTTTATTAAAAGTGAAATTCATAAAAATATTAATGTTAAAATAAGACAAATTAAACTAAAAGGCTTATAGATATATAAAGTAGATATGTATCTAAGTTTATTTTTTGTTATAAAGAAAAATAAATATGAATTAAAAAAAAAACATAAAAAAAAAAAACATATATGCAGTCTCCGACTAGCTTTCAAGCAGCAAACATCTCGTTTATTGGCTTGTTTTCTCTTGTGTTCCCTTGCGTACTCCTACGCTCTCTTTTTTCTATTTATTTCCCATACCTTTTCTCCTCTGTGCTTTTTTCTCCTACTCCCGTTGCGCGTGTGTTACACCTCGCGAGTGTAGTGAAACCTAACCTCTAAAAGCATGGCCCCAGGGCCAAAATTAAGGCCCGGGAACATGTTTGACGGCCTAATCGTCGATCCCCCTCCCGAACCTCTATCTAAAAAATCTAAAACTGGACATTCCTCTTTCGTTGACTTTCCTGCTATTAAAAAAATCACCATACCTAAAAATAACCCCCGATTTATCCTCATAGCCCCCCAGAACCCAGATAAACCTTTGTCCTCAGTGAGTGTATTCTTGCTAAGTAAAGCTATAGATGCAATCAGCACAAAATACGAAAGTATATCCCAATAACGGGATGGTAGGCTCCTCATTTTAACAAAAGATCAAACAGTTGCGGACAGATTCTTAGCTGTTACCAACCTCTCCAACCTCTGCCCTGTCACTGTATCCCTCCACGAGTGACTTAATTCCTCCAAGGGAATAGTCTACGCTCCATGGTTAATTAATGTCGAAGAAACTGAAATTGTGTCGGAGATGAAAACACAAGGAGTTACCGAAATATATAAATTTACAAAATTACAAGAAGGTAAACAAAAGCCGACAGGATTAATGTTATTTACATTTGACCGTTTCCAACCACCTGAAACCGTTTTAATTGGCTGGTACAATGCCGAGGTTAGTGAGTATATCCCTAATCCCATGAGGTGCAGAAACTGCCAACTTTTGGGACACACAACTAAAAAATGTTCCGCTAACCCAACTTGTGAAACGTGTAGCCTACCTCCTCACGTCCCTGAACCTTGTAACCGCACCATGTGTGCAAACTGCAGTGAACCACATCGCTCCTCCGATAAAACATGCCCCAAATACGTAGATACAAATGAAAGAAATATTAACTATTCAAACTAGAAATAAATGTACAATTTCAGAAGCAAAACGCTTACATAGGGAGAGCAATCCTATACAACCCAAAATATCAACCGGTTCATTCGCTGACGTCACTAAACAAACGGTAAATCCAAATTCCTTAACAGCAAACACACTAAACCCATCCAAACAAAATTATAACATAGATAACAAGTCTACCCTCCTAACGGAAAATAACATTAGCTCAGAAAAAAATAATTACCAACAAAAAACTAATAATATCGAAAAGAAAAACAAAAAAAATAATCAAATTACAAACGAAAATCACAAACCCCAACCTCAATCCATCCCCTCCTCCCTACTACCACCCATTCCTTCACGCCAAACAATTCTATCAAACGCAAATAATCCAACTGTTCAATGTATTCCCCCTTCAAACCCCCCTTTACAAGCTAATATTAACGAAATTAACATAAATAATCCAAACTCTTCAATCACAATTTCCCAACAACTAAACAACATTTCTTCTGAAATTATCTCTCAACAACAAAACAACTCTTCTTCTCAAATTATCTCTCAACAACAAATCAACACATCTCAAATGTTCTCTGAACAACAAAGCTTCTCTTTTCCCGATATGAATGTAGATGACGATACGTAAGTAAACTTGCCTTTGTCGGCCCAACGCCTCCATCGGTGGTGAGAATTTCACTCTGCTGTCCTATTATGTTTCATAACAGATTCGGGGCCTGAGGGATGAGTGGAGCTATCATTATTTGATTGCACCAATTGTCTCTCATGCTACTTTCGATCTTGTGTTGGAGTTTTGGACAGTAAAGGGTGTTGTTTTCGTCCACCAATGGAGGCCGACGCTGACAAATGATTTTTCTGCAGTTCAAATCTTATCCCAATATTTAATTATATTGTTTTTTATGATTTTTCGTATGACAGTTATGCTCAAGGTTTTGCAATGGAACCTAAACGGTTATTTTAATAACTTTCACGAACTGCAGTTATTAATAAATGATCTCAAACCTTCAATCATCTCTTTACAAGAAACTCATTTACATAACAATTCTAACTCACACCCACCAAAACATTATTCTTCATTTTTCCACAATTTCCCAATAAATTCATCAGCCAAGCAAGGCACTGGGCTTTTAGTCCATAATTCCATTCCTCACAAATATATCCAAATTAATTCACCAATTTCTACTATTGCAGTTGAAATTGAACTAACAAGTAAAATTACCATTCTATCTTTATATATTCCTCCAGACCAAAGTTTTTCCGCAAATGATATAGAAGCTATTACCAATAGCATTCAGACTCCTGTGCTGTTAACAGGCGACTTTAATTCTTGGAGTCCCATATGGGGATCTCCAATAACCAATTCAAGAGGAAAAATCGTTGAAAATTTTCTGTCCACCTCAAACCTTGCCATATTAAATGATGGCTCCCCCACCCACTTTTCCACTCACGGCTCGTTTACACATGTCGACCTCTCTCTTGTGTCCCCCCAGCTTTATCCCCCCTCCACTTGGCAAGTACTTCCTGATTTACATGGCAGTGACCATTATCCGATTTTTACCACTATTAATCTTGGATCTAGAAACAATATACAAAAAAGCATGCCAAAGTATCAGACTGACAGAGCTGACTGGCCTATCTTTCAAACTAAAATTAATGATCGTTTAATATCTACCTCACCATCTTTAAATATCAATCAGGAAGCAGCAATTATCACTAAATGTATCAGAAGTGCTGCTAATGCAGCTATCCCTCAATCTCATCCCTGCCCAAAAAGGAATTTACCTTGGTTCAATGAAGAAATAAAAAATCTCCGACAGATCAAACAAAAAGCCTGGCAAAACTTCAAAAAATCTCCAAGCCAAGGTAATCTTATAGCTTATCGTAAATCTAACGCAGCATTTCGCAAGGCAGCCAAAATATCTAAAAAACAATCTTATGAAAAATTTACATCCAACATCAACCCTCAAACTCCAACAAAACAACTTTGGTTAGGCATAAGATCTCTCACTGGCAACTTCACTACCCATTCTTTAATTTCTATGAATACTGAAACTACAACCCTTACTTCACCTCTCGATATAGCTAACTACTTTGCAAATACATGGGCTTCTTATTCCGAAGACTCAAATTTCCCAATTGAATTCATTAATGCCAAATATGCTTCTGTTAGTAACTCTCTCCCAACCTACAGATTATCGTCCTCTGCTCGATCTATAGAACTTCCAATAAATATTCTTGAGCTCGAAAGTGTTCTTGCCTCAGCAAAAGGTAAAACACCTGGTTTCGATAGAATATCATACCCTATGCTAAAAAACTCACCTCATTTACTTAAATTGCGTTTAATTTCACTTTTCAACCAAGTTTTTGACAAAGGAGTTATTCCACAAACATGGAAGACCGCGAGCATTGTTCCCATCCAAAAACCTGGTAAACCAATAAATGAAATAAACAGTTTCCGCCCGATATCTTTATTACCTTGCGTTGGTAAGGTACTAGAAAAAATTGTCTCAAAACGACTTCTATGGTATCTAGAAAAGAAAAATCTTACAGATATTAACCAAGTTGCATTTAAGCACGGTCGATCAACAACAGACGCTTTGTTGCACGTCGACGATTTCATAACCTCCGCTCTCTCTACTAAAAATCATATTTCAATACTATCAATTGACTTTGAGAAGGCTTTTGATAGGATTGGAATACATATTATTATAAAAAAACTTATAGATTGGCAAATCGGTCCAAAAATGTTAAAGTACATAACTGCTTTCCTAACAAATAGAAAATTTCGCATTAAAGTAAACAATGTTTATTCATCTATAAAAGGCACAGAGAATGGTATCCCACAAGGATCTCCACTCTCTGTCACTATATTCATAATAGGTTTTAACGAACTAAGTGAAATTCTAACAAGGTTTAGCAGCTTTCGTCATTCCCTGTACGCCGATGACTTGATTATTATGTCAAAATCAAAAGAAATTTCACATGTAAATAACACGTTTTCAAATGTTCTTTCAGAGATTAACGAATGGTCTAAGTTTTCTGGATCTTCCATTTCATTTGATAAAACCAAAATTCTACACATTTGTAAAAAAACAAATTGTCCTAAAACAATACCACTTTCTTTCAATAACACAATTATAAATAATGTTGACTTTCTTAAAATTTTAGGTATAATATTTGATAATAAATTTAGTTTTAAGAATCACTGTTTAATGCTTAAAAAAAGCCTAGTTACCAGATTAAATATAGTAAAATATTTATCTTCAAACAAAAGTTTTTCACATATGAATGCAGTTATCAGAGTCATCAAATCTATTATCTTATCCAAAATCGACTACGGCCTTGTCATCTACGGAAAATGCGCAAACAATACACTCCAATTAATAAAACCCCAGTATCACTCAGCTATTCGATGTTGCCTAAAAGCATTTAGGACTACCCCAATTAAGAACATGTTAGCAGAAGCTGGCCTCCCTTCAATCGAGGAAAGATTTGATTATTTAACCTCTCTTCTAATCCCGAAGCTGATATTCTCACCTAAATCGCCTGTTTCTATCGATGCCAAACGAACTCTATCTCGGAAAAGGATACCAAAAATTAAATCTACAATATATAATGCAATAAGCATTGCTCGATCTTGGGATATCTCACTTGATATTCGAACCCATAAAGCTACAACTTATCCACCTTGGTTAATTTCAGATTCAACATTTAACACGGAACTGAACAAGATGCCTAAAAACTCCACAAATAACCAAACATACCAAGCATTGTACAAGGATATAGTAAACAAATATAAAAACGAAAATTGGAACCTTGTATTCACCGATGGCTCAAAAACCGATGATTTTACTACATTCGCTATAGTAGACGAAAATAAAAATCTCCTCAGCAAAGGATTGTTGCCACAATTTTGTTCGGTGTTTTCGGCTGAAGCTCTAGCTGTATTCCAAGCTACAAAAATTAATCTTTTTAAAAAAACGATAATCTGCACTGACAGTTTATCTACAATTTACGCAACAAAGATTTAAAAGCTTTAATTCATAAAAACTGGCACAAAAAAAAAATTGACGTCTGGAAGGATTACGTTCAGCACTACTCCAGAATAAACCCACTTTCTAAACAGACGCTCTATCCGCCAAACTGCCCTAAAGTTATGATGAGATCATTTCTCCGTCTCCGCATGGGTCATACAAATCTCACGCACAGTCATCTTTTCACTAGATCTTCACCGCCAGCTTGCCATCTCTGTGATACACATTCCATCCTTACATTCGATCATCTATTGTTATGCCAGAAGTTAAACCAGACATCAAATACTCTTAAAAACTGTTCATTTGTCGATTTACTAAAAAATCCAACCGAAATAAATATAAAAACTGTCTTTAAAATACTAAAATTATTAAAAATAGAACATCTAATTTAAGTTTATCTATTTATTATCGAAACTATTATGATTAATTATTTAAATAATGTTATCATTAGTTTATTATTATTTGCAAATTTATAACACCCTTTACCTATGTATTTGTATATATTATATTTTTTGTACTCTTAAGATTTTTTATGTATCTAGCTGATAGTCCCTGGTAGCTAGGCTTTATACAAAAATTATTGTCATTTGTAATTTATTTACTTGATAATAAAGAAATAAATAAATAAATAAATAAAAACATATATGCGTATACTGCTTTTGTGCAAAAATTATGCAAAATTTTTTGGAATGTACTGCTTTGGACTTTTCCAAAACGACAGCACTGTTCGACAGTGCAGAGAAACTAATCTAGCAAAAATAATACAAGTTCAACGACTTAGGTTAGGTTAGGTTGAGGGACTGACAGTTGATGTCTTTACCGTCACACTTAGATCAATACAGATCCATTGTGATACCCATGAATATTGCTACTCAAGCTAATAAGAAAAACCTATGTGTTCAGTGAGTCAAGCCATTTAGAGGCTTTGACGAAGTTCAGAATGTTAGTACATACCTGGCGTACTAGAGAGTTCTTTTAAATCCTCGAAGAAATAGTTGCCAAGCAGTTTCTTCCTTTGATGGGAGAGTGCGGGACAGTGACACAGAAAGTGCGAAGTATCTTCATGCACCTCCTCGTCACCGCATCCTCTGCATAGATCATCTGAACTGATTCTCATCTTTTTCATATGATAACCTAAAAGATTATGTCCGGTGATTATGCTTACAAGAGATCGAAGTGATCCCTTTTGTAGCTGCATAATTCTTTCCGTTCTTTGTTTGTTAAAACAGGGCCAGATCTTTCTTGTAGTGCCGCAGGTGTCAAGAAGGTTCCATCTTTCATCGGCCTTAATTGTTATTCTTTTTGAGATTTCCTGTTTTAAATAACAGGTAGGGATGCTAACTAGCTGAGCTTGGCTTACGTCAAGCATTGACCCTAATCTTGCTAATTCATCGGCTTTCTCGTTGCCTACTATATCGCTGTGGCCTGGGACCCAGCAGAGTCTAATGTTGTGCTGTGCGCCAAGAACCTTAAGCTCTTCGCGGCAGCATGAAACAAGCTTTGATTTCACCTCAGTTGCAGTAATCGCTTTTATTGCCGCTTGGCTATCAATGTAAAAGGTGATATCAGCTCGTGGTATCGCCATCATTGATACCTTTTTAGCAGCCGTTGTCACTGCCAGGACCTCCGCTTGGAAGACGCTGCTGTGGTTTGGAAGCCTAAGCGAGGTGGTCAACTTGAGAGATTCAGAATAGAAGCCTGCCCCTACACCAGTGTCCATTTTAGAGCCATCAGTATAGATAGCTATTGACGACTCACTGGAGTATGGTATATTATCTATCCATTCCTCTCTGCTTGGGATGGCAGTTTGGAATGGTTTATGAAAATCAAGTACGGGTATTTTATAGTCTGCTGTATTACTATGACCCATAATTTTATGAAGGATCTGGGCGTGTCCTATGGAACTGTTTATCCAGACTTTAGTTTGACTAAGTCTCAGGGCACTTTTGGCCGCAGATTCTTGAACAAAGAGGTCTAGGGGAATCAAATTGAGTATAACTTCCAGTCCCGGAGTTGAAGTGGATCTCATTGCTCCCGTAATGCCAGTGCACGCAAGCCTTTGAATTTTTGTCAAAGTTTTCAGGTTCGTGCTCTTTTCTAAAGCTTTCCACCATACCAAATTACCATAGGTTAGTATTGGTCTAATTATTGCCGAATACATCCATCTGATAATTTTAGGGTTTGGTCCCCAGGTTTTCCCGAAAATTCTATTGCAGGAGTAAAAGGCAATCGATGCCTTTTTGAATCTATCTTTTATGTTCAGGCCCCAATTTAGTTTTTTATCTAAGATCACGCCGAGATACTTTGCGTGATCAGAGATTTTAAGAGGGCATCGTTCAATCGAAGGAATTTTAAAATCAGGTATTTTGCGCTTGTTAGTAAATAGCACTAGTTCTGTTTTAGCTGGATTGACTGTCAGCCCACAGCTCCTAGTCCATTTGCTTATCAACGAGAGGGCGTATTCGGTTTGTTCACTGATAATGGGTAGGAACTTGCCAGTCGCTAGTAATGCAAGATCATCAGCGTAGGCTATTATCCTTACTCCACTTGATTTCAATTTAGAGAGTATGCCGTTCATGACAAGAACCCAAAGTAGCGGTGAGAGAACCCCACCCTGAGGGGTGCCTCTGGATGTGGTTACTCTTACCCTTTCTTCCGCTATCTCAGAGTTAATTTGTCTCTTTCGGAGCATATTCATTATCCACTGTGTTATTACTTTTTCGACTTTGTGGTCGTCCAAGGCTTGTTTCACTGCTTCGTTCTTCACATTATTGAAGGCTCCCTCAATATCTAAGAACGTTGCAAGGGTGTATTCCTTGTCATGCAGTGATTTTTCTATGACGCTGACAACACTGTGCAATGCTGTTTCAACGCTTCTTCCTTTAATGTAGGCATGTTGAAATTCCGATATACAGTCCGGTTTCAGTATGCTTCGGATGTGTATATCAATTAGCCTTTCAAAAGTTTTCAAAATAAAAGATGTTAGACTAATGGGTCTATAGTCTTTGGCCTCCGTATGGCTAGGTTTACCAGCCTTAGGGATGAAAACTACCTTTACCTCACGCCACGATAAGGGAACATACCCCCATTTAAGGCTATTATTGAAGATGTTAATTAGGTGTGGGATGATAAGGTTTATGCATTTCTGAAGCATCATAGGGAAGATTCCGTCTAGACCAGGGGATTTGTACGGGGAAAAGGAGTGAATGGCCCATTTTATCCTTTCTTCCGTTATAATATCCGCTGGTACTAGGGTTTCTGTCTGAGACTCTGTTTCTGGACTGCGGATATCAGCTACGCAGCCAGGAAAGTGAGTATTCACAAGGAGCTCAAGCGTTTCGCCACCGGATTCAGTCCAGCTGCCTGTAGGTTTTTTGAGGGATCCTAGAGCGACTGAATCCTTGGTCAGAATTTTCCTGAGTCTTGCTGATACATTTGTACTTTCTATTTCGTCGCAGAAGGTCATCCATGAGATACGTTTTGCCCGTTGAGTTTCGACCTTAAAAATACGTTGACTGGCCTTATAATGTTCCCAATCAGCTTCTTTCCTAGTTCTTTTGGCGACGTTGAAAAGTCTTCTAGTTTCTTTTCTTAAGTTGCCTATTTCAGTGGTCCACCAGGGTGGTTTTTTCCTACCTTTTCCCATATGATTAATGGGACAGCTTTTTCCTAAAGCGCTATTCAGAACAACTCTGAGTTTTTCTGACGCAATATCTATGTCAGAGGGTTCTTGAATTAGAAGTGTGTCCGGGTTTTGAATCCCCTGTCCTACTTCCCTGCAGAATATATTCCAGTTGGTTTTCCTGAAGTTCCTAAAGGGTTTTGGAGTTGCTACTTCATTGTGTATCAAGAACCCTATAATTTTATGGTCTGAGAATGATTCCTCTTTAAGAACATTCCATTGATCTATTACTAGTGTGCTTGAGTTATTGGTTAGGGTAGCGTCAAGCACTTCTTTTCTATTTTTAGTTACAAAAGTGGGTTCGTTACCTCTGTTTGCTACTAAAAGATTATGGTCTAGTATAAATTCAAAAAGAGACTCACCTCTGTTGTTGATGTCGGTACTACCCCATTGAGTATGATGTGAGTTTGTATCACAGCCTAGTACCACGTCCCATCCCTCAAAGGCAGCTTTCTCTACAAGCTGGCTTGTGATATTAGCGGGAGGCCCTTCTTGTCCGTCATGCGGCATATAGCACGATGCCAGGATCAGTGGTGGGAGTCCCTTCCTCTCTATTTTTACAGCACATTGGTCTGGATCACTGTAATTTGCTAAAAGAAAGAGATTAAACTTCTTCCTGGCTAAAATACAAGATCTTATATTACTATTAGCTACTTGTGTGGCTTTGTATAGTGTAAAGTCTGATGTGTGTAGTCCTCTAATTCTGCCACCTGAAATCCAGGGTTCTTGAATTAGGGCAATGTCAATTTGTCTACTTCCCAAAATGTAGACAAGATTGGAGCTGGCGGCTTTACTATGATGAAGATTAATTTGAATCAATTTCATGCTCATATTTTGTTACTTACTTGTTTTGGTTTGTTTTTTATGAGCCGCAGTTTGCACCGGTTTATGCCGATGCGTACCTTGAATCCTATTTTTCGCAAAAGGGGTATAGATTTGTGGCTAAGTTGCACCACCACTTCTGTACCTACTTCTGTTCTTTCTCCCATCTCTATTACTTTCCAGCTCTGACTTAGCTGTTCCGTATTTAGAGATTGGAGATATCGTTCTACGCGATCTCGGGGTATCGCGGGACCTTTGATCGTCATTCTGGCCTTAGGTTTGGCGAAGTCGCTGATTTCGTTCGGACCGACCAAGCGGAGATCAGCGTTGGGCCAGGGAGCTATCGTTCTCTTGACGAAGTCCTGCAGGAAAGCGAGGGTATTGTCGTCCTCGCACGTCAGAACTTTGAACCCATGGATGGTTTTGAGGTTCCCAAAGAGTGGTGGTGGCCTGCTATTTACGATAGCATCGTTAACCTCATCCAGGATTCTCATTTCCAATAATTGCCATCGGTCTTCTGAGAGTTTTCTCGAGGGATTGCCGAAATCCGCAATGGCGAATTTGCGCGCCTCTAACGTCTCTTCTGTAGCCAAGGGGTGATCTTTTCGTGGGGAAAGTGTATCATCCTGCCTTGTTCTTTTGGACGTTTTTGCCACTGAATCAGGGTTCAGGGGAGGCACATGGCCCACCATCTCCTTCTCCTTCATCAGGTTCTTAGTCCCTATATTTTTGTCTTTGTTCGTTGCTGTCAGTGTCTTAAGGTTACGTGTAGCGTTTTCGAGCACTATCTTATCCCTTGCCGTTAAGGAGTCCGGATCTTTGTTGGATAGGCGTCGAATTGTCCGTTCAGTGTTGCGTATTCTCCTATGAAGTATTCTGTCTACGGTGAGAGTTTTGGTAGTCTTTTTCTCGATCACCGTTTTTGTCGTCCTAGTACTTAGTGAAGTTACGTCCATGACACCGCTGCTTGACGAAGGTGAAGGGGTTATGCTAGAGCTGCATTCGGGGACATGGCCCCTTGTACTGCTTTCACAAGCAACCTCCAGATTCTTCTCCTTTGAGACCGTCTTACCATCCTCCAAGCCCGTTGTTGCACATGGCCCCTTACTGGGTCTGGCGGGTGTAGACGGCCTCGAAGGTTGCAACGGCGTCTGTTCCCTAGTCGGGGGTGCAACTGAAGGGGTCATTCCTTTCTTGGATTGAATTTTATCAATCGGCGGATTGGGCGGTCCCATCAGCGCACCCATGTCAGTGTTTCCTTTGGGATTCGCCTCCCCCGATGTTTGGGCATGTGGCCCCCCCATCATAAGAGGTTCGTTCTTTAGGAAAGCACGAGCGTTGAAAAGTCTTATCTGTTCGTTTGTCGTCAATTCCTCCCATTTCCTTTTCCCAAGTCGTTTGATTGTCTTCTTACAGTTGGAGATTCTACTCCGAACTGAAGTGGTAGACAATCGTGAGAGGGTAGAACTAGCATTTGAGCATGTGTCGTCGTCGTCTAGTGTTCCGATGCTAGCCCCATCCTCTACACCGAGGTTGGAAAAAGGAGTGAGAAGAAGGTCTTCTTCCTCCTGTGTAATGTTCGTTACTGTCGTCTCTGTAGTTTTGTCCTTATGTGCGTTCTTGTCTGTCACTGGCGACTTCTCCCCTCTTACTGTTAGAGAGGCAAAGCCCGCGCCGGCAGCCGTGACTTCTGTCGACGTTTCAGCGTATATCCCCGCTGGTTTTTCGTTCTTTTGTTGTGTACTGTTCATGGTTTTTCGTCTTTTGGGTTTCTCTTGGTTTGCCTAAAAGATCTCAGCTGGCCAGCTGAGGACTTAAGAAATAAAAGTCTACAGCTGATCAGCTGAGAATTTTAAGCGTAAGCCTCCCCACCACTGCAAGGTGGAAACCCCAGAGGAGGAAGTTCAACGACTTAGATGGCTGGGAATGCAAAGCGAATGGACATCAACGCTACAGCCCGGAAGGTCTTTGAATGCAATCCCGAAAGACAACGCAGTAGAGGATGAACGCGACTCAGGTGGTGCACGCAAGAAGGATAGGACCTCAGCGAACTTGGTCGCACTGGAGACGCATGTTATTTGAGGCCCTGGTCAATCTATGTATTGGTTGTGTATTCAATTCTATATACATATACAAAAAAAAACTCTCTTTGATGCTAAAAATACATTACAAATATTATACATTCCAGTCACTGCACTGATATATAGCTTAAAAACAAACATTAATTATAAAATAAAGTTCCAATGCCCTGCTCAATAGGAGAAGGAGAAAAAAACAACAAAGCCGAAAATCACACTATAAAGGATTACTATTCATCCAAACACTTGACGGGATGAAAAGACGCAACGCAAACGCACTTATTTATACCTTTTTAACACCTCTTTTACAAATAATTTAAGATAGATATTATTTGAACATAAATAAACTCACGCTGTGACATTTATTAAATCCAGAGACAACAAAGGACAACAACAAAACAAAAAACAACAGAAAAAAAGGATATCAAAGAAGGCTCTATACCTATGTCATCCAAATTGAGTGGGTTCGAGTCATCTAGATGGATGGAAGGATGCATGCAACATCCACCACCTCTCCCAAAATTTTTCACACAAATCACCTGGCAACCGAACATAATTGAAGTTTTTCTTTCTTTTTGAACTTCGCTTGGCCCGATTAGCAGCTTTGTTCGACGGCGAGTATAAACTACGATATTGAAAAAGAAAACTGCTAAGCATCCCTCGTCAAATCCCACTCAGCACGAATTATTACCAATTAACTTGGCAAAACCCTTAATAATGAAATTATCCTTCAATCAAAATATGTATGCATGCATTTTTTCACTCTTGAATTTTCAAAAACGCGCTATACCCACATTGAATAAAGTGGCAAATTATATGTACCTACTTCGAAAGCAACAATTCGTCTATTTCAATTTCAACCCTCTTTAACAGTTTGATGTTGGTATTGGTATAATGAAGAAAAAAAAAGGAAGCTATTTTACGCCTGACACGGAATCACATACCCTCTACCACTTAACACAGGGCCAGGCGAGGTATGGTTCATCATCAATCCGACCATTTTATTAGTCTGATGGGATTGCCAAACAACGCCCACCTCATCAGAAGATGCTTATCAAACGTTAATTCGAGAAGTGTGTCTCCCCATTGTTGGGCGGAAGGGTGGGTGTGTTGCGACTTGCGACACAGAAGTCTCATGATTGTGTTTTGATTTTTGATCGAAAAAGAAATAAATATTTTAAATTCTTACTCGAGGCACGTTTTCCAGGGCTGACAAGAAAAATCAAACAGAACTCAGATGAAGGAACGAGCTATGGAAGCATCCATCGCCGGCAGAAAGTGCAGCATTTTTATTAGATTTTTCTATTATTTATTTAGATGACGAAGTGGTACATCATCTTTTCATAAGCATAGGTAAATAATATTTTTAAAGGAGTATTTTTGTTTGGAATTTTATTGTTGAAAGATTTGTCTGCTTCACATGAGTATAGACTGGGGTTGTTGGGGGAAAATTGATTTCATTGTTCTGTGCCATGGGTTTTCTACTTTCTAAATGGAAGTTTTTCGATGTCTTAAAACATAAAATTACGGTTTTTGGAATTATGTTAAAGAGAAGTTTTAGAAACTATAACTTTGATAAGACCATAAAGAATTATATAAAAAATTTCCTTCACATTTCGGAAAAGAACATCGCTTTTAACTTGATTTGCGTTAAAAACTATAAAAGTAACAGATTATATGAAACATGAACTTGTATCTATTCGTAGGATCTCTAAATATATGCTAAAATCTAAAACTGATTGCTATTAATGCCATTACAGTTTGAAACATCACCACTAAATGTTACACAAAGTTGATCCTTTATCTAAGGAGTCTGTTTAAAAAAGTACCTATAATTTAAGATTTTAAAATATACCTACATGCAGAATAAGTTTGTCTTCAAAATTTAAGTACCCTAAGATTTCTAAAAAAAAAACTAAATTTTTCAGAATTTTTTTTTGAAAAGTTTTTAAAATATAAAATAAAATTTTTCAATTTTTGTTTAAAAATAATTTTTAGTATATAAAGTCATTTAAAACATATTAATATAAATTTCATATTTGTAAAATTTTGAATTTTGAAAACCAAAAATTTAATATTTTATTAAAAAAAACAAAAACAAATTTTTTCACATTTTTCTTCATCAAAACGGAAAGAAGTGTATAGCATTTATGACAATGCTAGTATGGCCTGAAGACCCATACTAAAAAAGTATCGGTGATATTCCTACATTGTCTTGCAACAACTCCTATAAGTATGGGATTATGTACTATACTGTATGGTACCACAATCTTTGCTTGTAACACAAGGGCGCATAGTACGTTTAACGAGACAGCATTGCCTTTAGCCCCATACTGTACCGGAGATGTCGCAATGCTACTAGTTTTTCCCGCGATAATTTATGGCGTGATAATCGATACCCTTATTGGATTACTGTCAATAGTTATTACTCCAATGTAAGCATAAGTGACATAACAATAATGTATAGACTTTTCTGCTAGGAGCGTTGTACATGTACATGCCGCCAGTCAGTATGGGCCTGACTCCCATACTGGCATTGGCGTATCGGCTATAGCTATAACTATTGTCGACGTTACTATTCTCAGTATGGCCAAATTAACTATGCTTACAACTTTTTATCCAATGGAAATCTTCTAAGATCTAAGCCATACAGTATTGCGTTCACACCCATACTGACGTTGTAATATTCGCAATGTATTTCTTTCCGTGAAGTATTATTAAGACAAGAGCTTATGCAGACAAAAATTATTGACATCGGTTCATGAGTTATTGAAAAAATTAAAAAAACAAAATAACGGTTTTGTTGGGTTGCCCTTTTGGAGCAATACAAAAATATATTTTTTGTATCAAAAGAAGCCAAGTTAATAATAATAAAAATCATTTATTTCGTTCTTGAGTAAATTCGAATTTTGAATGTTCCACCAAAAAGTTTGTATGAGGACTACTGTTATTTTTTATCTTATTTGTTATTTTTGATTTAGGATTCGCTTAACGCGAATCTGCTTAAAACCTTAACTTCAAAGTTTCAACTTGATCAACAGAATGGTTAATGCTGTAGGTAAGAGGATAGACAGACAGACGGACGGAATCGCCGGACCCACTTATTTCGACACCTCTACTATCGTAATGTCATGTTCGATTAAAGTCTCGAGTTCGAATTTTGTTACGAATGCCACGATTTGCCATATAGTTCCTATAAGTCGCAAGCAAAAATAAGATATAAGAGATTTGGCTCTGTAAAATAATTGAGGAAGCAAATCTAAAAATAATGTTTTCAGTTCTTAAGATTTATAAAAAAAAAAACTGTCGGTTGAATTTCTCAATTCTATAAAGTTATAATGTGTAGGATAAAATTTAATTTGAACCCATAGCTCATGAGATACTTACCTTTTTACAATTACTATAGTAAACATTCCCCTCAGAATCTTTTCTTGAAAATTCTTCTTGTACAAATTCCCGTTCTCAAGATATTTTGGCAAGAGAAAGAAGACGTCTAAGTTTCAATTCGACAAATCGGATCGATAACAATGAAAGTAGTATACAACTTTATGTTTATCAAAAAAACAAAAGAAAGATGACTGCATAAAACACCTTTCGCAGATGGTGACGTGAAGTAGTACCACATGAAATAACACCAAATTTCAAATTTGGCCTTATTTCGTTGTTCAAAACGAAATAAAACCAATTTGGCTTTATTTCGATTTATAAAAAGAAATAAGGCCAAAAAAATAATGGAAATAACGCCGAATATTTTAAAATTCAAAAATGGTTGATTTATTTTCTAGAATAGCTACTTTTGCTAAAAAGTTTTTTTGAATTGATAGCACGGCGGCGTACTAACAGCTAGGTATGTAAGGGGGGGCATGCTGCCCCCCTGCAACCCCCCTCCTTGGGATCACTATAGGATTTGGGGTGGGTGCGAGTTTGGGTATATGCAAAGAACACGAATGCGTTGTGGTTCTTTCGTAACTGTGAGCCATACTTTCTTTTTTTTTTGTTGGGAATTTCTTTGATTTTAGTGCTCAAATGCAAAAGTTCTTTGCTTATACCCAAACTCGCATCCACCCCAAATCCTATAGTGATCCCAAGGAGGGGGGTTGCAGGGGGGCAGCATGCCCCCCTTACATACCTAGCTGTTAGTACGCCGTGCTATCAATTCAAAAAAACTTTTTAGCAAAAGTAGCTATTCTAGACAATAAATCAACCATTTTTGAATTTTAAAATATTCGGCGTTATTTCCATTATTTTGTTGGCCTTATTTCTTTTTATAAATCGAAATAAAGCCAAATTGGTTTTATTTCGTTTTGAACAACGAAATAAGGCCAAATTTGAAATTTGGTGTTATTTCATTTGGTACTATTTCACGTCACCTTAACGTATTGACTCTTTACGTAGACCGTATAATTATTACTTTAGTGATATTTTTTTTTTTCAAAAATAAATAAAAACTTTTTTATGATCAAACCGGATAAGTATTTCATGAACATTTAACATGCTTGTTTTACTTAAAGAAGGCGAAACATGTTAAGATTATCAAACTATTAAATCTGCATTTCAAAAATATGTCAGTAAATTTTCAGAATGAAATTAAAATAAATAAACTAGGTGGCGCAACAGTCTGTTAAGAACTATAGAACCTTAACTTACAACTCTCAACCATTCCTGTGTGCGAGTAATGTTGTCAGGGATGGAGGGGACCTACAGTTTTAAAGCCGAATCCGAATGGCTAATTTGAGAAAGCACTTTTCATGACAAGAATTACATTTGGAGAATTTGTCAATTCCTTCTATGAGGCAGTACCTGTTATATATTATACATACATATTACATATGTATATATATATGATAGCTCTAAGTTTAATATGAATATTCAATAAATAGCAGTCTCTGTTAATACCTTGTTAAGTACACAAAATAATAATAAATGTTTTACTAGTAATATAACAGTACCCGTGAAAAAAAACTTTAGACATAGGTAGGGATCGAACCCAAGACCTATGGCATGACAGACATAGCATTAATTACACGCCACGGGTACTGTTCGTTAAGTAATCAACCAAAATGGCGTAGTGCAAAAAATTGTCCATTCGTAAACCAGCGCTTTTGGTGCTTTATCAAAAGTAAAGAGAGCTCAAATGGGATTCCCAACTGCATGCACTTCTCAGGGACTAATTGTATTGACCCTATTGAAATAAATAATACGTTTTCAAATTTGTTTCAGTCTGTTTATTCTTCTTCAATTACAACTTTACATTTTTCTCCAATTACCCCGGTGAATCAAGTCAATATCAGTTCATTAATCTTAAGCTACTCAGATGTTGAAAGAGCCCTATGTGATCTTGATAGTGGTAAGAAATCAGGTCCTGATGGGATTCCACCAATTGTCTTGAAATCTTGTTTTGCTGCTCTTTCAGAACCATTAACGCGACCTTTTAATGAATCCCTGAGAACGGCCCAGTTTTTAAACGATTGGAAAGTTTCTTATACCCATTCGCAAATCGGGACCCAAACGAGATGTCAACAATTATCGTCCTATAAGTAAGCTCTCTACGATTTCGAAGTCATTTGAGAAAATCGTTTATAATAAGTTAACTTTTATAATCAAGGATCTCATTTCACCGTTTCAACATGGTTTTGTCTCTCGAAGATCGACGGCAACTAGTCTAACCATTCTATGCAATGAGATCACAAATAACCTTGAATATGGTTTTAAATCTGATGTTATTTACACTGATTTTTCTAAAGCTTTCGATAGAGTCAATCATGAAATTTATATTTATAGCTAAACTATCAGCTTTAGGTTTTCATTAGAGTTTTTTGTTATAGTTGGAATCTTATTTGGTAGGTCGAACCCAATACGTAACCATAAATTCGTCTTTATCACTTACAATATCTGTGATCTCTGACGTTTCCCAAGGAAGCCACCTTGGACCTTTTTTTTCCTTCTTTTTGTTAATATTATTGTAAAGCACCGTGGTCATAAAATAGCGTCAACGCGTTGACTCAAAAATGTGTGTCAACGTGAGCATCAATGTGCTAGTCAACGCGTTGACAGCATTTTTTGTTGACGATCGAACGACGACGTGAAATCCTTGGGACAGATTGTGATTCCATTTCTACGCCAAAGAGTCAACGCGTTGACCGTTTACGTTGACTGTCTAATAGTAGCTTTACGTTTTTTGTAAAAATAATGTTTACCAAGGGCGGATCCAGTCTTTTAATCGGTTGGGGGGTCACACGCTTAACATATAGACGAGTTTTTACTCACCGCTTAAAAATGTTCTTTAATGTTCTGTAAAGGAGGCTTACAAATTTAAATAACATAATGTGTATCTTGACCTTAAATGTACACATTTCAAGGGCTAAAGTGACAACTTTAGTTATTAAATTATTTTACAACGATGTTGTCCAGAAAGGTATAGTCATTTAATTTGGTCGACACTCTACATATGAAAGCATATTTAAGACCAAAACACAATAGTTTAGAGGGTTTTTCTTGCTTTCACGTAGAAATGTAAGAAATTGTTTTGAAACTTAGCTTTTTTCCAAAAAGAATAAATTCTTTTTTGTTGCCATTTCTATAAATGTGAAAAACGATAGAAAAATTCAAAAACCCAAAAAAATAAAGTGCACGACTGGGTCGCACGAACTTGCTCCTGTATTCAAAGAGTCTGTTTAAAAAAGTATCTATATAATATTTAAAAATATACCTGTAAAATAAGTTTGTCTTCAAAGATATATATGCCATTTGATTTGTCGAAAAAACCTCCATTTTTCAATTTTTTGGGAGGGGGTTACATTTAATACAGTTAAAATAATTTAAAAAAAACTAATTTAAGATTCAAAATTTTACCTGAAAAATAAGTTTGTCTTCAAAAATTTAAATGCCGTTTTATAAATCAAAAAACCCTTGATTTTCAATTTTTTTTTTTGAAAATCGTTAGAGTGGTTTTTTTTTTAAATTAATTTTTTATATATAAAATTTTTCAATTTTGTTCTAAAAATATTTTTGGTATGCAGTTGTTTAGTGATTGTAAATATACGCTCTATATTTCAATTTCGTAAAAAAATGTTCACCAGTTTTTGAGATATAGAATTTTGAAAAAAAAAATTTCAATATTTTTTTAAAAATCCAAACAATAAAAAATTGCACTTTTGATAATCAAATATTGTTAAGGCAATATAAGAGCTCGTTCAGAAAAAAAATTATTGAAATCGGTTCAAAAGTTGCTGAGAAAATTAAAAAACAAAAAAACGGTTCTATGAGCGGTATCTTTCCTGAGCAATACAAAAATATGTTTTTCTTGTTAAAAGAAGTCAAGTTAAAAAATAAAATTTTAGAGAAAATTTAAAAAAAATCTATCGGTTTGTTTTTGAGAAAATTCGAATTTTCGTTTTTTGACCAAAAAAATTGTATGGGGGCCACTGTTGGTTTTGATCTTAAAAAAAAAATGAAAAAAACGCCTAACGCAAATCTACTCAAAACCTTAACTTCCAAGTTTGAACTCAATCGACCCAATGGTTTAGGCTGTAGGAGCGTGGACAGACAGACAAAATTGACCGGACGGAATCGCGGGACCAACTTTTTTCGACTTCTCTACCATCGTAATATCATGTTTGATTAAAATCTCGAGTTCGAAATTTTGCACGAATGCAAAACTTGCCATATAGTTCCTATATGTCGCAAGTAATAAGAAAGAATCTTATATCAAGAATTTTCTGGCTTTTTTTGACGTAGTTTTTTCGGACTCAATTTTCGGGAGTCTATTATTATGTACTATTGCTATCAGTCTGCTGACTCGTAGTTCGTAGATTGAAGCTGATGCTAGAAAATATTTTGATCTTAAAGGAGTCAACAAAACTTACAAATTGTAGAGAGAAAAATTGAATTGAGTTTAAGGAAATAGGTGTATTTAAGTACATAATTTCTCTGAATATAAAATAAAAACAAATTAGGGTAAACAAATAAGTTGGGAAGAAACTTTTGTGTGACAGTCACAAATAAGAGATAAGAATCTCTTTTCTCTTCAGTTCTCAAGACATTCAAAGCATTTATAACATTAGATATGAAACGTGCATTGTTTTTGAATTGGACATTATTTTAACAAAAGTGTGAATTTTGCTGTTTTTGGGACATTTATATTCTTGAAATTCGTATTTAAATCTCAGTTCTAGAACATCTTAAGCAAATTCACTTCAAAAAGTAGAATTCTTTAATTTTTTAAGATCTTTAAAATTTTATTCAACAGAAAATCAATTTTGAAAGAAATATAATGCACGACTGGGTCGCTAGAACTTGCTAATTTCTTCAAAAAAGCCTGGTTAAGAATATTTCATATATTTTAAGATTTAAAAATGCGCCTGCAAAATAAGTTTTTCTCAAAAATTTAAATGCCATTTTATTTCTCAAAAAACTGAGATTAACTTATTTTTTTTTTTTTTTCGAAAATCATTAGAGCGGGTTTTTTAAATTAATTTTTATATACATATATACACTCTTTAAATTTTTTCTTTACAATATTTTTGCTATGCAGTTATTTAGTGCTCAAAATATGCATTTTCCATTTAAATTTCGTTGAAAAATGTTCACCCCTTTCTGAGATATCAAGTTTTGTAAAAAAAAAAAATATTTTTTTAAAAATCAAAAAAAAATAATGACATTTTTGATCATCAAAAATCATCAACAATTTGACCATTGATAAGAGCTTGGACTGAAAAAGAAGATTACAAAATAACGGTTTTATGAAGATACTCTCTGGAGCAATACCAAAATATGTTTTTCTTGTAGAAAGAAACCGAATTAATAAAAAAAAATTAGAGAAAGTTTTAAAAAAAATCTATCGGTTCATTTTTGAAAAAATTTGAAATCAAAACTTTTGTATGGGGACTGTTGTTATTTTTCGTCTTAAAAAAATGAAAAAAACGTCATAAGCTAATCGTCTGAAAACCTTAATTTCAATCGGCACAATGGCTTAGGCTGTAGCCAGGACAGACAGTCAGAAGGACGGAATCGTTGGACCCACTTTTTTCAACTTTTCTACCATCGTAATGTCATGTTTGATTCGATTTTTTTTACGAATGCAATACTTGCCATATAGTTCCTATAATGTATGTCGCAAGAAAAAATCATTTCAATGTTCACTATTTATGTGCATCAAAAAAGTAAGATGGAATTGGAGGCTAGTTTCAGGAATTTAAAGGCAACTTAATATAAAATTGACAATCTCTTATTCAAGGTTTTTTCTTAAAAACCTGAATATTTGCTCTTTTTCTTAAAAACAAATTTTATGAAAATAATTTAAAGCATTAATAAAGTTACAAAGATTTAAGTTGTTTTTGGCAGCAAACCACTTTTTGGAGAATTTCGTTAAATTACTAACAAATCCTTAAATGAAATCTTTACTTATACAACTTAACTGTATAAGCTTTATGGCTCATAAGAAACCTCCCCCCTCCTGGATTGTCCACTGGTCAAACTTTGATGAATTTGTGCTAAGTTTTTTGGAATAGGGCGGAATTTCCGTTTCATATTATGTTCTTGGTCCAGTCCTCAGTTAAATGTGGTACTTTTGGCAACAAAGTTTTAGGAAGTAAAATACAAATTTTGTTAAAAAAAATAAATAACTCAAAATATAATGGGGGTCATATCCATTAACTTAATACGATTAGTTTTGAATTGAAGGAAATTCCTACAAAAATACAAACAAATTATCATTCAGGGGGGGGGGGGGGTCTTTACCCCTACGACCCCCCTTGATCCACCACTGATGTTTACTTTACCTTAGTAAAAAAAACTACATTGAGTTTCAAAAAGCGCGGGTCTTTTCCGCAATTCCTATTTAAAATCAAGTAGGGTAAGTGAGGGTCTCGGTAGATTCATATTTACGGCAGACATTTTGGCAAGAACAAATTTTGTTTGTATTTCGATACAAATAAATAAAAGGTACAATTCAATCACTATTTTCCTCCAGTTCTTTACAAATGACGGCCAAAAAATACTGTTGCCGTGTTAAAATTTTGAAAAAGGTATAGCAAAATAAAAACAAAAAACCACTCAAAAACCAATTTCGCTTCAATTTACCATTTATTATTATCTTTTAAATGTTTTCGTTGAATTTTTATTTTTACACAATATACGTTTTAAGTTTGAAATTAATTATTATTTATTTATAACTCCTAATAAAACTACGTTCTGACTAGATGCACACTCTGAAATTTAATTAAATTTATATTCTATTTACAAAATTTGAATTAGTTTTTGAAAATAATTTGTGATACAATAAAATTGCATGTGTGTGTGTTTTATGTGTATGTATATGTATGTACAATGTACATCCTTGATGTTGTTCAATTCATATAAATTTACTATTACGTCATATACAATTTTGTATCACCAACAATATCCACGTCACTGCCGTCATCCTCCGAATTGTCATCACTTGTCAAGTCATCTTGGTCTGGGTGGCCACTCATTACCAGGCTATCACCCGACGAGGCTGATATTGTCCTTAGCATTTTCAAATGATGGTGATGTTGGGAACGCTGATGATGATGCTGCTGATGGTGATGGCCAGCATTAGTTGTCGTCGTCGTATTGGACCCATAGCCTGATGGGTAACCTTTCTCCAAATCACAAGACAATGCCGACACCGCCGTTGTAGTGGCTGCATGATGGGAGGAGGAGTAATTGCCATTGCCGGATGTCTTTTCAGCCGTCGTCGTCGTTTCGGAACGTGAAAAGTCAACTGGTTCTGAAATTATTCATATAATAAAATTCGTCCAAATTAATTGACAACGCAACGTCTTGAATTCGGGGCCAGCCTTTGTTGTTCAAGACAATGAAAAATATGTAAACGTATACGAAAGGCGTAATGCATAAAATGCATTAAACTCAAAGAACGAGGGGTTTTCTTCGAAAGAGCACAAACTTTTAATAATTGAATTTCAAATTTTCAAAAGTGAGCACAATCAAATCAAAGGCCAAGAAGTTTTCAAGAAATATTCAAGAAACTTGGAAAAGAAACAAAACTTTGAAGAAATTCCCTTTTTCCCAATTACATATATTTTAAGTTAGGATGAGTTTGAGTTTCCCTTACCATTATTGGCATCCCGGCGACGCAATTGCTTTTTGTGTTTCATTCGACGATTTTGAAACCACGTCTTGACTTGAGTTTCACTCAAACCCAGTGCTGTAGCTAGCTCCACACGTTCGGGTGTCGATAGATATCTTTGTGCTTCGAAACGTTTCTCCAACCCGGACAACTGCGGATCACTAAAGACTGTGCGTGCCTTACGTCTACGGCAGTGCCTAAGTGCATTCACTCCCATTCCTATGCCGAGGGCCAGTTCTGGGACACCACATCCAGCACCACCAAATAGATGACCACCCCCAAAAAGACCTGCTAAAATATAGAATATGTATCGTTTCGTAAATAACTAAATGCGAATGATGTGGGTTTGTGTGAAAAGGTTATTGTGTGTGTTTTTAATTAGAAACCGAAAACTTTTTGATAAATCGATTAAAAAATTATGGTTGCGACACTCCCTTTCCCGTTTCCGTTTTTGAAGGGATGTGGTGAGTGTTTTGTTTTTGAAAAAAACTTTTTAAATCAATTGTCGCCCAAAAAATAAAGGACATGTTCGAAGTGTTGAGGCTAGTTGAAATAAAAAAAAAACACACTGGACCAAGGGTTACTTCTCTAGACCATTCATAATTAATTAAGGAGTGTCAAAAAATAGGAAAGTTTTCCTTTGGGAAAGTCGCTATTTATTCGGACAGGTTCAGACAACAATTGCATTCTTTGAATGTAAATTTAGACCAAGCCAATAAGTTAGTTTTTCAGATGTCAATAATTTCAAACATTGAAATTTACTTCACTAACCTTTAAAACAAAACATTTTTGTTTACCTACTTCTTAGGAAAGCTACAAGACCATCATGAGTTATTTAGATTTTGTTTGTAAATAAATATTAAGTATTCATTTTTAAATTCACAAGGAACCATTTTACACAAAAGATTTAATGGAATTTTGTAGAAGATAAATAAGTCACAGAGTAATAAAGCTCAGCTTTCATTTTAATGAAAAAAACATTATCAACTCATTTGTCATTTTGACATAAGTATACTTGGCTTGATAGCAAGGCAGATATTTCCTTAGGTACTAACTTTCCAGTCATCTTTCCAATAAACTTTCCAATAAAGCTGTCTTAATTGGAAGGTATATTCTTTTTGGCACCTGGTCATAATCAGATACTAGAAACGTTATGTCATCTGAACCTGCCCACTTTTTTCAGTTCAATTGGCAAATGACAAATATGTCAGTAAAACAAACAGATCTTATCAATTCTGAGATGATTGTTTTGATAGAATTGTTTCATTTTCAATGCTGTTGCATATACTGGAAAATTCTAAGTTCAAGCATTTTCTCTCCTTTACAGAACAGGAACTGGAACTTTGTGGTATACAATTGTCATCTTAATGTCAAAATATTGATTTGCTCTGCATTTTTTGACAAAAACATTAAATCACACAACTAATTTACAAAATGTTTAATAAGTACCTTGAGATAAAAAGTACGGATCGACAGATTTATACGCTCCAGAGGATGGTGACAAATAGCCCAATGTCATTTGAAGGAATCCATGATCACTGTATGCGGAATTTGGATATAAAATACCAGAACTGGGCGGATGGTTGCCATTGAAACTGGGTTGTTGAATATTAGATGGCAGTTGGGATTGTTGTTGTTGAGATGATGGTGGTGGAAGACGATCGGAGATTTTAAATCTAAAAAAGATAGAAAAGAATTAAATTATTGATTATCTTATTTTAAAATAAATTAAAATATTATTAGTATCGGATATAAGCTTTTGAATGAAGAATAAGTTTTATTGAAAGGTTTTAGAAATATCGGGTGATTTTTTAAGAGCTTGAGAACTTTTTAAAAAAAAAAACGCATACAATTTCCAAAATCTCATCGATTCTTTATTTGAAACGTTAGATTGGTCCATGACATTTACTTTTTGAAGATAATTTCATTTAAATGTTGACCTCGGCTGCGTCTTAGGTGGTCCATTCGGAAAGTCCAATTTTGGGTAACTTTTTCGAGCATTTCGGCCGGAATAGCCCGAATTTC
The DNA here is from genome assembly GCA_951509635.1 of Eupeodes luniger. Lineage (NCBI taxonomy): Eukaryota > Metazoa > Arthropoda > Insecta > Diptera > Syrphidae > Eupeodes > Eupeodes luniger. The sequence goes on along the minus strand of OX608073.1, from coordinate 119,679,462 downwards.
TTCGGAAATGTTGTCTTCCAAAGCTGGAATAGTTGCTGGCTTATTTGTGTAGACTTTAGACTTGACATAGCCCCACAAAAAATAGTCTAAAGGCGTCAAATCGCATGATCTTGGTGGCCAACTTACCGGTCCATTCCTTGAGATGAATTGTTCTCCGAAGTTTTCCCTCAAAATGGCCATAGAATCGCGAGCTGTGTGGCATGTAGCGCCATCTTGTTGAAACCACATGTCAACCAAGTTCAGTTCTTCCATTTTTGGCAACAAAAAGTTTGTTAGCATTGAACGATAGCGATCGCCATTCACCGTAACGTTGCGTCCAACAGCATCTTTGAAAAAATACGGTCCAATGATTCCACCAGCGTACAAACCACACCAAACAGTGCATTTTTCGGGATGCATGGGCAGTTCTTGAACGGCTTCTGGTTGCTCTTCACTCCAAATGCGGCAATTTTGCTTATTTACGTAGCCATTCAACCAGAAATGAGCCTCATCGCTGAACAAAACACACGCGCGAAACACATTTCGAACCGAACACTGATTTTGGTAATAAAATTCAATGATTTGCAAGCGTTGCTCGTTAGTAAGTCTATTCATGATGAAATGTCAAAGCATACTGAGCATCTTTCTTTTTGACACCATGTCTGAAATCCCGCGTGATCTGTCAAATACTAATGCATGAAAATCCTAACCTCAAAAAAAATCACCCATTACTATACTGTGAGCATATGGAAAATCTTATGTACATTTTTTATATAAGTTTCACTAATTTTTGTGTTTTAGACAATCATAATTTTTGGGATCAACTAAATTAAGTAGTCCAAAATTAGTTGAGTTAGGAACTTAACCTCAAGCTAAAATTGTAATTTCACAAATACATTTTTCTTCTCTTGTGTTGATATATTTATAAATGTAATAAATTTGGTATCGAAATATTTAGTTTAATGATAAAATTATTTAATATGTTCATAAACTATATACCTATATATAAAAATGCGTATATGTCCGAATGGACCAATATTTCGTATTTCGAGAGCAGAAAACTATATTTTACCTTGAATAAAACAAAACAAATGATTGCGTATATTTATATTCGCAAATTTTGCTGCAAAGACTTAGTCTTTGCTACATATTTGTTTTAATGTTTAGAATAACACCTAGAGCTTTAAAGATCATAAGAACTATGGAAACATTTTTTATAAAGGGTGTTTTTTAGAGGTACAAAACTTTGACATGGGATAAAATAAATACGTTTTTTTTAAATTTGCGTGAAATTTGTTGTATTCAAAATATAAACTAAAATTTTCAGCTGTTTGTCATATTGTACTTTGACAAAGGCAAAATTATTTTGGGATATAAGACCACGGCTGGTGCGGGTGTAGTTTAACGTGGAGGTCAAAAATGAAGTGGTATTGAAAATTTCAAACAAACCCATGATATTCAAAATAAATTTGAACATTTTGGAATAGTTGTTCAGGCATCAGTCTATTCATGTTGCAATGCCAAGCCAAACTACAAATAAATAATTTGCCAGTTGGGAAAATGGCCCCAGTTAAAATAGTGATGCTGACTTAAAGTCTTTGACCTCCGGATTTCTCATCACAAAATAATGTATCCTTACCTTTTGAAAGTTCTGCTTTTGAAATATCTGTAGAAAAAAGCCAGCACTTAATCTAATGGATTTTCGTTTGAAAACCAGAACAAATGTTGTATCAGAATTTTTTAAAAATGATTATAAATATTATAAAAAACATTAAGTGCATGCAACTAATATTATATAAAACTCCGAAAACGCTATCTATCTGAAAGAAAAACAAAGAGTCAAAATATTGATATGATCTTGACAAGAAATAATTTTGTACTATTTTAGTATACACACAAAATAGAGTTTCATTTAAAAAAATGAATGCATGTGCATGTTTAGTTTATGTCTTAAAATGTTTTGCAAAGTAAGATTAATGAAAAATTGTAATGGTACCTTAGTCTCAAAAATATTTAGTTTTAAAAATTCTGTACTTCAAAACGCTTTATAAAGACTAAAAAGAAGTACAGTAACTAGAATTTTGCTCTACAGAAGTTTGACCATAAAGAATTTTGTTCATATAGAATTTTGTAATACAGAATTTTCATATATTCAGTATTTTAAATATAGAATTTTGACTGCAACCACTTTTTGGAACACGTCTTTTGTACAGTAATTAAAAAACTAATTCATATTATATTTTAAACAAAGAATAATCTCTTAGATTTGAATGTATTTTTATCGTATTGATTATTACATGCAAAATGAGTTATTATCCTAACTTGATAAAAGCTAGAGTAAAAAGGTTGCCAAAACATTTTAAAAAAGGGGAAGTTAATCCATTCAAAAAGATTCATCAAAACAAAAACACAAAGTACAGATAGTATTTTCTACTTGCGACAATTATTGTATTCGTAAAACAATTCGAACTCGAGATTTTAATCAAAGATGACATTAAGATGGTAGAGAAGTCGAAAAAAGTGGGTCCCCCATGCTGTCCGTCTGTCTGTCTGTCCTCGTTCTACTGCCAAAACCATTGGGTCGATTGAGTTCAAACGTCGAAGTTAAGGTTTAAAGTAGATTCCCGTTAGGCATTTTTTTTCATTTTTTTTAAAATTAAAAATAATAATGTAATCCATACAATTTTTTGCTCAAAGATAAAAAATCGAATTTTCTCAAAAACAACCCGATAGGTAGATTTTTATTAAATTTTCTCGAAAATGTTTTTTCTTAACTTCGTTTCTTTCAAAATGATTGAAATATTTTTATATTGCTCCAGAAGTTTAAGGTTCGTAAAGAACCTATAAATCAATCTCAATAATTTTTTTTCCACTGTGTACACAAAATATTTTTAAATTTAAATTGAAAAACTTAATATATACAAAAAATTATTTAAAAAAAAACTCTCTTTTTCCCAAAAAAAAATTAAATAATCAAATTTATTTTTGATTAATTCAATGGCATTTAAAGTTTTAAAGACAAACTTATTTTATAAGTAAATTTAAAAAATTAAATTACTTGTTAACAAATTCCTAATATACAGGAGCAAATTCGTGCGACCCAGTTGTGAAGCATATTTTCGTTGGTTTTTATTTTCGGTAAAATGGATTTTTCTTTAAATTCTACAACATTTAAAAAAAAATGTAATTTTTTTAAGCAATATGACGTCACACAAAATTGGTATGAAAACATTACTAAAACGTTTTCAAACATTGGTTCTTAACTCGGATATCTTTAGAATAGATAAAGACATTGACTTTAAACTTATTTTATCAAATCCAAAGCTTAATCGTAGGTACTTTTTTTTTACAAAAGAGAATCCTTTCAAAAATAGCAATAAAACTCAACTCTTCGAATATTTCAACAGACAACAGTGTAAATTTTAATTAGTTTTTGAAGTTCCTTAAATGACAATTGTCAATTTGGTTTATTTCACAAAAATTATCATTTTAAAGGGTATTAATGGCAATCTATGATCGTGAGTCGCATTTCAGGTTTTGTTCGTTTGAAAAAAGTTGTCAATTGGATTTTTCTAAAAAATTAATTAAAAGTTAGCAAGAAAATTTTCTTGTGACAAAATGAGTTTGATGTCTGTTTTTTACTAATTTATATCCATTTTAGGAGCATTTTTGAAAGATTTTATTTCTTATAAGAAAATACCGATTGGATTTTTGAAAGAACAATACCCAGCCCCATCGAGAGGGTGGGGGAAGGGGGGAAACCCCCCGGGCCCGGGATTTTCTAGGGGCCCGTAAAATTAAAAGCAATGAGAATATACTCTTTTTATCATCAACATACATACCTATTTCCACTTATTTCTAGAGGCCCGAAAATTTAAAATCATTAATGCTTTCGCAATCGGGCCCCTGTTTGCATGTTATCTGCCAATCTATCATTCACAAGCTTGCCGATCTGGGCCCCTGATTATTATTGGCGTACATTTTTGTTAATATTTAATGGAAAATTGGGCAACTCTGAACTATTGAAAGAATGTTATAGTAAATTGTTTCGCTTTTCTTATTTAATTTAACGTAAATTTCAAATTTATTTTATTTTGAAAATTTTTAAAGTCGAAATAAGGGGCCCGGGAAATTAAAACAAAACACAAATATTTATTTCGGTTTCTGTTTTTATAAAGTTTCTTTTCTTCTATTTTTGTTTCTACTGTAAACGAAATTTTTGATTCGGTTTCGGGGGACCGGAAAATCCCACCAGGGGACTAAGAATACGAGGCGATGGCAATCTTATTGGAGAGCCAAATAATGGTAATTTTTTGGGCATTTTGGAATTAATTAGTCATTATGACCCCTTACTTCAGGAGCACTTGAAAAAAATAAGAATTTCACAACAAGAGCACAAACGTTTGCAAGTCCACTACCTTTCCGTTGAGATTCAAAATGAGTTCATTAAAATTTGTGCCCAATATGTGAATTCAGCTATTTTGAAGGAGATTGCAAACGCCAAATACTTCGCTATAAATGTCGATGCAACACCCGATTCAAGTCATGAGGAACAAAACACATTTATTTTGCGATATCAGCGCTTGGAAGAAAATATGTTCACCATTCAAGAACGGTTTTTGGAATTTGTCGATTGCAACAAAAAAAAACTGGAACCGCAATAGCTGATTTGATCTGCGAAACATTGGCAAAAAACGAAATCCCTTTAGAAGACTGTTGTGCACCTGCAAAAGGCTATGACAATGGAAGCAATATGAAAGGACAGTACAATGGTGCACAAAGTCATATTTTAAACAAAAATCCGAATGCCGTGTATTCACCATGTGCAGCTCAGAGCCTTAACTTGTGTGGAGTCGATTCAGCGAAATGTTGTACTTGTACTTGCAATCACATTTTTTGGAGTTGTTCAAAAATATTTCAACTTGTTTAGCAGCAATGCCCAACGTTGGGAAATTCTTAAGAAAAATGTGCCCGGATCCCTTCACAAACTTTCCGATACAAGATGGTCAGCTAGAATTGAGGCAGTGAAACCATCTGAAAAACCTTAGAACATCATTAGAAGCCTTAAGTGATATCAGGGGCGAACGCAGACAAAAATTTCGGGGGGGGGTTTCAAAAAATTAATATTATATTATTTTTTATTTTAAATGTCAAGTGTTTTTTTTTTCTTTTTTTATATAAGTACTAAGAAACATGTATGTATAATGGATAAAAATTACGTATATACACATATGGCTTGCTTTCACGATTGACAAAACAGTTTGACTTTGACTTCAAAGCTAAAACTTAATTTTTATATGCATTATGCATGTATAAGTTTGTATGCCTTATTTAATAGTTCCCGTTGTCGATCCCATCATTCTTAGGCTGAACTCACACATGAATAAATGTGAGTTACAGAAACAAAGAGATGAGGTGAGATTTTTCTATTTTCACAGTTCTCTTTTGTTTGTTTTCGCATATTCAAATTTACCGTAGATTGAATTTTGAAATTGTCAAACACGTTTTTTTTAAACTCAACATGAAAATACTAGAAGTAATGATTTTGAATGCGTTCCGATTTCCGAACCTTTAGACCGAAGACATAGGGTCATATTCATAGTTCCTTGATAAGTTCTGATTTTGTCTGTGATAAATTAAACTTCAGTTTATGTTATTCATAGACAATTTAATCCCATTTTAAAACGATAATCTGGAGTCTAAAAATAAACACGACGAAACCTATGTTTAAGCTGTTTCTAAATCTATTAAACGTCAAAAATAAACAAACTGATTGAGAAAATTAAGTTACGAGACATTTTATTTAAAAATTTAAAAACAAACATTAAAATGTCAAAAGACTTAAGCATATATCAATATTTTGATATTTTGCTATAGTTTGGAATGCTATCAACTAACAAAAAACGAAAGCTCTACTTAACCCGATCGGAACCCTTTGAAATAGATGAAGACGATTTGTATGAAAGATATCGATTCAAGAAAAAAAATTGTCAAGTTTATGATTGACCTTCTAAATATTATAGATCGAAATTCAATGAAATGTTTGCTAATACCTGCGTGCTTCCAAGTCTAAAACCACCAGCCCGACTTTATAAAATTTCTTAACTAACAGCAAACAAAATATTTTAAAGGGTTTCAAAGATTTTGGCTCTCTAGCTAACGCAATTTATTTTGTTGCCCTCTACAAAGTGAAGTTTTTCACCTGTTTCTAACTAAACAGACCTGGCAAATTCTTTACGAATAGCAGCTGTGTCTAACCTATATGTTAAATTTAGACTTCAGTTCAAATAGACTCGGGTTTAAAATATGACTATGAATTTGTTTTGTGTCTTACATTAAGGTATGTTTAAATGCAGAAACGCATTCAAATGTTTAAAAACAACCGAACAATTTTTCGGTGTTTTGATACATTCATTTTTTTTTTTTAAATGTGTCATAAGTGTCTGTGAGATCGTTTCAAAAACGAGTACCTACAACAAGGTCATTTTGTGTTTTCAATTCTTCATTTTTAGCCATAAGAAACATTTCGAAAGAGAGCATCTCTGTGTTAATGATAATACTTAGTTTCATACAAAAAGTTAAAAACTCTTATATTTCTACCTCAGTGTTGGAAAATAAAAATACTAAACATTTTAATTGTTAGTATGAATGAAAACAAGAAAAATATTTGTCTTTCTTTACCAAAAAATACAGAAATATATAGCAAATTTATTAAAATTTTTCGTTTAACTTAGTTTGAGAATTTGAGTTGGAAATTAATTTTGTACCATTTCTGTTTTTTTTCTTTTGAACATTAATGGATATTTGATAACTGCACATATTCTGATATTTCCGGGGGGGTTTTAACCCCCAAAACCCCTACCTGCGTTCGCCCCTGAGTGATATTAATTTAACTGCTGAAGCTTGAAGAGATGTAAATGGCGTTTTAAAATATATGCACAAATTTGAATGCGTCCTGATGTCTTCGATTTGGTGCAAGGTTCTTAGCGCTATAAATGAAAGAAGTATCATTCTTCAAGCCAGAAACATGACTATTGACGTTGAAATTCGAAATCTTGACAACTTGATCTCCGATTTGAACTTTATTCAAAACGGATGGGATCAAATTTATCTGAATGCAAAGTAGTTGCTACTGGATTGGGGGATTTTCCAGAATCGTTCCCATCGAACCAAAAAAGGCAATTAAAGAGACATTTTGGAGAAAATCGAGGAGCCGGAGAGCAAATTGAAACAGACGAAGAAATAAATTTCAAAAAAAAACACCTTTTACGTCATAATTGATTCAATTATAACTGGAATTTCTCGTCGGTTCGATACGATGAAGAATTTGAATGATACATTTTCATTTTTATGGCAGTTTTCAACAATGGACGAAATTGAGATTAAAAACTCTGCTACAAGGTTCATCCAAAAGTATAACTCGCATGTGAAAGAAGAAATAATTCATCTGAAACACATTTATGAATCCAATTTTGAAGCAGAACTTCCGCCATTGAGTTTGCTCAATGCTATTTATTCCCAGAACTTGGAGACGATTTTCCCCAACATTTGTGTTGCTCTCCGTACCTGTAACCGTAGCTAGTACCGAACGTTCATTTAGCGTCCTTGCCAGAACAAAGAATTTTCATCGTTCGTGCTCATCACAAGATCGTGTTTCCGGACTCGCTACACTATGCATCGAAGCACCTTTGGCAAGGAAATTGAATTTCGATTCAATTATAAGTTGTTTTGCTGCTCAGAAAGCTAGGAAAGCTCGTTTGCAAAAAGAAATATTTCATTGAATGCAAACTAACTCTAATGAAAACATTGCGATAATATTTTAATATAAAGAAAAACAATAAAGAATATTTAATGTAAACCTTTTAAAATACATAGTTTTCAAATACTTTTACTTCGCTCTATTTTATTTTCATAGTAGGTAATAGATCTTCATGCTAATTTTTTTTTAAATAGTTAATCGACCGTACTATCAGTTACTAACTGTAGTTGTCGGATCCACTCGCATGTAGAATTATTTTCTATCCATCTTCCATTTCAACTAAACTGGACGATACCCGTGAGATTGATTTGATGATTAACACTTTTTTAAGGTTCACTTTGCGAACAAAAAATTATTATTTCCGTTGATTCCAACCAATTTCATGCTATTCGTAATTGAAATTAGAACGTACCATATCAGTAGGCATGAACTTTGAAAAAAAATGGTAAATAAGGGGGGGCCCGAGATTTTTCCGTCCCGAGCCCGGATTTCCTCTCGACGGCCCTGACAATACCTTACGTTATCAACTGAATTTTGCGTGAATGAAATAATTTTGTAGTCAATACTTTCATCTATTCTCGAAATTTTCCTCCAGTTCTTGCCAAATATTTTGAAAAAATGTAATAATATAAAATGAAAATATATATCATAATAAATATGATTTGAATTCGTACCACTATTAAAGTTGTTTGGTCTTAAACTAAAAAATGTGTTCTTTTCGAAGCGATATTTTTTTTTGTTATTAATAGCCGCGTTTTATTATCACCATGACCTGATCCGGATTTTGGATTTAAATGCATTACAACAACAACAACAATCCAAAATTTAATTCTTTTTTTCATACAAGGAGGGCTTTATCATTGTAATTTCACATGTAAATGGTGGTATCATTCAAAAAAATTATATAAAACCTGTATTGCCATATAACCATTTCCATCTGACTGAAATAAAATATTTTTCAAAAAGGAAGCGAGAAGCTTTATATTTATTTATTTTGTATATAATCCATGAAATAATGAGATATTTAAAAAAAACTAGACATAAATTGGTGAAATTAAAATAATTAAGTTCAAAAAAATGTATATTTGACAAAATTCAAGGATATTATTTTTCCCAAAAAAAAAAAGAACAAAAAAAATCATTGAGCAAAATGTTCTTCTGGCAATCCTTCTTTAAATGTCAAAAAATATAAATAAAACCGAGAAAGCTGCAGCACAAATGGAAGAAAATACAAATAAGTTGTAATAAATTGTTTTTTGAAGTCTACATCGGAATAGCTTTGAATTATTTCAAAAAAGATTTTAATTCTTTGGTGATTTACAGGAACATTTTCAAAAGTTGTGGAGCTAGAACTGGAACTTGAATCATCATCATCGATAAATGTGTTTTTTTTATTGCTTCGAAATGTCACTTTTGAAGGAACGAATTGATAATAAATATTTTGATAATATAGAGCTTCATTTTTGCAGAGATATTTGGTGCTTCAAAGCCTTCGAGATCGTCAGCAAATCAGCAAGAGGGACCGATGTGAAGGCTCAAACGGTGGGGCGGCGGCGCGCGGCGGCGGTGTTTAGTCCAAAGTGGTCTGGTCGTATACCAATACTCACGATACAGCACGAGCGAATGGAATTTGTTTGCCTTCACCAAGATTGAACCGAAGCCGACTAGGGTATAGTTCTCTTCACTGATAAGTCCAGGTTTTGTCTACACTCACTAGATGCACGTAGAAGAGTGTGCAGAAGATCGGGTGGGAGATACAATTCGACGACAGTTGCCCAGCGGGAAAATTTCTAGAGAGGTTACGTCATGGTGTGGGCAGTAATTTCCGTGCACGGAATAACTGGGCTGTGCTGTGCATAGTAGAATGATCGGTGAACTGAAATTATTATATCACCAACATTTTGGAAAAATATGTGGTTCCTTCGCACCATTTTTTGGTGAAAATTTCTTGATAATGCAAGACAATGCGAGAGCTCACGTTGCCAGGTGCGTTACGGACTACTTAAAAGAAGTAGAAATCGATGTGATGGCTTTATTTATTTATTTATTCAGAATGCCTTATGAGATGAATCTCGTAATAGGCTGTATAGATTTTACAATAATGTTTATGTAATTATGTAATTAAAAAGTGTTAAATATAAGTACAATAAGTATTTGACAATGGGAACAACAAAAAAATTTTAATAAAAAGTGGAAATTTAAACATCAAGCAACAATTAAATAGCAAAAAAGAAATTTGTGTGACATACTAAGATACAGTAGAGACAAAAAATTAGAAAAGGAGACAAAATTTATTCTTACAGTTTACTCTATGACAATTAACATTGACCTTTTAAACATTGTATTTTGACAGTAGCATGGCTTTAACGTGAAGTTTAAATTTTAAAGTATTACATTTCTTGATCTCATCAGAATGTTTGTTATAATACTGAATAGACTTGTATAAAATTGAGCTGCTTCCATATTTTTTTGAGTATATTCTGTCTAGGTGTATGTTATTTCGACTCCGTACGTTGTATTGGTGTAAGTTACTTCTTGTAGTCAGCTGGGTGTTTGTATGAACCTCCGTAAGCACTATCTTGTGAATGTGAGTCACCATATTTATTTCGATTTCATCTTTGACCATTAAAATCTGCAGCTGTTTATAAATCCGTCGGGTGTTTGTAAGCCAATCAAATCCGAACAAGTTTTTTAATGCCTTATTCTGCACTACTTGCAAGGTTTGTAGAAGGCCATGAACTGCTGTACCCCAAATGTTGATTCCATAGGTCAAATGGCTATGAAAAACAGAAAAGTACATTGTTCGTTTTAGGTTTTCAGGAACGCTGTATCGGATTCGACCAAAAACTCCAGCAAGCGAAGACAGTTTTTTCGATATTTTCGAAATGTGGAAGTTCCAATCTAACGCTGAGTCCACCCAGAGGCCAAGATATTTAAATTCACTGACTCGTTCAACTACATCTTCTTGGTACACAATTCGTAGTGGGGTATTGGATTTGGTGCATACGATATACTTCGTTTTACAGGCGTTTACACATAGTTTTTGCGCGTTCATCCAAGTCTCAATCTTTTTAAGATCAGAATTCATTTGCCACTCGATCTCTGCAGGTGAGTTTGTGGAATACAACAAGCTTATGTCATCTGCAAATAGAACTGGATGTCCATTCAGTGGGAGGTTTGCAAAGTCCTGTACGTATAAGCAAAATAGGGTTGGTTCAAGAACACTTCCTTGTGGTACTCACGTCGTAACCGGTTTTCTTTCACTCGTGCAATCGTCTATTTTGATGTACTGAAAACGCTCTAAGAGATAGGATCTAAACCAATTGAAGGAGGAGCCTCTTACTCCTAGGGCAAAGAGCTTTCTCAGCAAAATTGTATGGTCGACTGTGTCGAAGGCTTTTGACAGGTCTTTGAAAAGTGCACCAACATTACTACGGTTGTCCTTATTTTTTTGAAGGTTTGATACCATATCTATCAGCGCTGTACTCGTACCTGACTTCTTTCGGAATCCATATTGTTTAGAGGTTGAGAGCTTATTACGCTCGATATACTCCATTAATTGCTGGTTTACAACTTTTTCCATAATTTTCGATATAATAGGTAGAATTGAAATAGGGCGATAATTATTGAAGTCATCTATGTCACCACTTTTGAAGATAGGGATAACCCTGGCCACTTTCATCATCTTTGGAACATATCCCTCTCTTAATGATTTGTTGATTAGTATGGAGATTGGTTTACAAAGCTCTGTTCTGCATTCCTTTAGTAGTGAAGAAAAAACATTGTCTACATCCTTAGCTTTCGATGGTTTAAGTCCACACATAATAGTTTTTATAAGTTCTGGTGTTGTCTTTTCTAGTATAAAACTTTCCAATTGCAGTTTGGTGGGATAGACTATGTTTTGAGTCGGACATTTAGTTATGATTTTTTTGCCAACCGTAGCGAGAAATTCGTTAAGATCATTTATTTTTTTTAATTTTTCGTTTCGTGAGCAGTTATTGAGCAAAGGACAATTCATATTCTTTTTTGATTTATTGTACAAAAGGCTGTTGATATTCTCCCATGTTTTCCTATTGTCATTTAGACTTCTCTCAAAAAGTTTTCTGTAATGATCTGCTTTAATTTGTCGTTTCTGAGTTGTTACTTGATTTCTAAGATATTTGTATTGTCGCTGAATGTAAATGTTATTAGGATCCTTACTCAGTTTACTAAACCATTTGTTTTTTTCTTTGATTAGAGAAATCAATTCGCTACTGAGCCATTCACAGGAATCGGTTTGTTTTTGTTTGACTTTGACTTTTTTTGATGTGTTTTTTATATAAGCGTTTAATTTGTTAACAAAGTAATTGTACATTTCTTCACAAGCCATGGAATCATACAAAACTATTGGGTGTTCTTTAAGCTTCATAGTTAGTTTTGTTGCATCAGTGACATATATGTATTTTGGGTTGAGCTTTAGTGATGTGTGTTTCGTTACAGGCTTTGGAGCGCTTATGTCAATAGCTGTCACATTATGGTCAACTAAGTCAAGTTTTGAGTGATGTGCAATTATATTGTAATTGGGGTTGTTAACAAAAAAGTGATCTAGGTTGGCATTTTTTCGGGTAGGAATTGATTTATTTATAACAAAATATCCGTGCATTCTGATAAGGTTAAGATATTTTATGACAAAAGCATCTTCGATCAAAATATTTATATTAAAGTCACCAACAATTATGGAATTTCGTAAAGACATTCTGGTTATGTTTTCCATTAGGACGGATAGAAATTTTTCTTTCTTGGAAACAATCAGGTTTGGTTTACGGTAAACGCACATAATATCAAAAGAGTAATTTTTTAGTTTGATATTTGCTGCGCAGAAACTATCCTCGTTGTCACTCATTGAAAATAAATGCGTATACGAATGGCTTCTAGATATAAAGATAATTACACCTCCCGCGCCTTCAGTAGGTCTGTTTGCAGTAATTTTTTCATAATTTTTTAAGTTAAAATAAATTTCATCAGAGTCTGAAAGCCAACTTTCTGTGACGCAGATAACATCAATATCAATATTAAAGCCTTTAATTATATGCTCAAATTCATCAATTTTGTTTTTTATGGATCTAGCATTGATGTAGAGAATTTTAGCAGTGCTACCTGTAGATAATTTAATGTTGGCAATGTTGTCATAGAGAATATTGCATGGGGAGAAGGGAACATGCATCTCACAATTCATTGAAGAAGTCAATGTTGCGAATTTCTCTTACTTTCCCTTTTTCTGTGAGACGCACTAGTACTCTTCCATTAGTAACCCACGCAAATGCAATTTTATTTTGTCTCTTTAAGTCTCGCGCTTTCTTAAATAAGTAGCTGTTTAATTTTGTGAGAACTTCTCATGGCTTGGCCAGCCATGATCCCGGACATGAATCCCATCGAACATATTTTCCATCTGCTGTAAAAAATGATAAGGAAGATACCTGCTTTTCCCGAGACACTAAGTGGGCTGAGATTTGATCAGATTGAGGAGTGGGATAGTACGACGAGATCGCAAAAAAACATTATTCAATGTATGCCGAACGAATTATGGCTTTGATAAATGTTAGGGGAGGCAATACGCCACTCATTTATTTTACGTTTTTTCTTATTTGTTTATTTTGTACATACATTAATAATATTAAATGTTAATAAACAATACTGAATAAAAAAAAAATTGTTTACATATTTGATATTATTTCGAAATTTCAAAGTGCGCCACTTTTTTTGTTACTCAGTGTATTTCATAAGTTTCTGAATAAATTTATTTGGTTTTGCTCATATTTTCAAAGGTTGTGTTTTCTTCTTTTCAAAATAGTTATTTTCTTTTAAATTCAATGCAACAATGAATAATTGTAACTAAAAAAAAGAACTGTACTGTTTTCAACTAAAGTTTCCTTTGTTAGGTCCATCAGCGTGCTCCAATCAGGTAATGATTGTTTTTTATTATGGTTTTTATTGTAATTTTAGAATCAAAAATAATTTTTTTCGCATACCAATTGCCTATTGGTCAGCTTTCAAAAGATGCTCAGGAAGCGCATCTTGCATCATGAAAGAAAATGTTCTCGATTGATTTTGAACATTCAAAATGAAAGAATAGCTTGATGAAGCTATGTTCTCTTTTTTATAAATAAATGCTTTTCTTGTTTTAACATTAATTAATGTTGATGACCTGTAAAAAATAAAAGTTCTGATGTTCGCTTCTCTTAATAAGATTTGGTTGTTTTTTAGTGAGTCTCCGAAGATAAAGTTGTTCAATAGTTCTTTGGCGTAACTGATTTTAGGTTTTTGATTTTGTTGTTAATAAAAGACAAAATATATATTTGCAAAAGATAAAGTTTTTATTTAGCTAAAAGCAAAGGAGCACATCTGCTTGATGCAAAGAATGATAATGGAATAATAAAAGTCTAGACAAAGTCGTTAATTTAATTCAAAAGTGATGTTGATACATTAACTAAACATTTATAAAGGCGCGTACACATTAATTTCAATAGATTTGTTTGTATCTTTCGTTTAACACTAACAATTTGAATCTAGATCGACTGCTAAATAATGTCGATTTAATTTTTAGACAATAAGACAGAAAATTCATGTTTGTTTTGATATTACCGTCTTAAGTTCATTGGTCTGTGTGACTGTGTTTCTGACTTGAGTCCTTTTTTCCTATCGTCAAAGAATTTTCTTCCCAAAACGAAAAAGTTATATGAATTGCATTTTTCCGTCACTATAACTACGTTCTTCGTCCTTCCACAGATAAGGCTCATAAATAATAATAATATTTTTGATTTTTAGTGGAATAAGCTGCAATTCCATCTTCAGCGTTATACAATCTTACTTAAGACCATATTTTATTGGTAACATAAATTACCTATGATTTTGAATTATCCTTTGGTATTCCTCTTCTTCCCGATGATGATGATGGTGTTGATGGTGTCCTGAAGCCGCCGCGACTGCAGACGCTGCTGCCATTGACAAAGATTCCTTAGGTTTTTCATTCTCACTAATTTTTCCATTCAAAATAGATGCTGCCGCGGCCGCCGCTGCTGCTGTCACTGAAGTTTTTAAACCAATAACTTTGTCACCTGTACTAACTGCACTTTTTGTTGTATCACAATTATTATTGTTATTGTTGTTGTTACTGTTATTGTTATTGTTATTTAAATTATTTTGACATAAAATATGATCAATTGAAAATGGTGTTTTAGCAACTAAAGTCCCTTGTTTATTGTTACTGTGATCACTTAATTGTATCGACATTATTTTTTAATTTATTATTGGAAAGACTTAAATTAAAAAACAAAACTAGAAAAAGAAAAGTCAGTTTCAGTTAGATTTGTGGATGCGGAGGAAAATCACACACAAAATAGTTTTGCTTCTTAAACCGACTTTGCGACTTTACGACTTTACGACTTTGCGACACCACACTCGTTGACGGTTGAAATGAGTTTGAATTTACCCATCAACATCAGGAAAATTATTTCATAATCGTCATCATCATCATCATCGTCGTCATAGTCGTCCTTAGCGAGAGAAGGAGAGTGTGTGTCCTCCATCAGCATCCCTTATTTTTGAAGCTTTTGCTATGGAAACAACACGGCCTACTCTCAGCCTTGCAGTACCTATGCTTGAGGGTTGAAAACTTTCTCAGAATTAAGAACACACCCCCAGTGTGATTTGTTATGTGTTCGTTGTATGAGTACATATTCTTTCAAAATTGGGTCCTTCGTCCTTGTTCGCTAGCCCCTAGCCCCTATTCACTACTCTCGTTCTCGCTCAGACACACACACACATTCAATCTGTAAGGATACGGATTTATGGTGAGGTGGAATATACGAAGAAATTTACTTGGTAAAATCAACCGAAATGACTTAAGTGGGTTTTCATCAAATTCATTTAGGAGATTTTACATGAATTATGTTGTCATATAATTTTAGCAGGACGCGGGCGGGCGTCATCGTCATAAGAGTGGGTGGTGTCGGTGTGTTGTTGGCGTTGGATCCTGACGGTGCATTCTTTTTTATAGATGATATCCGCAATGGTTTATGAGGGTGAGAGAGAGTGCATTTAAGAGTGTGTTTGTGTTCTGATTTCTGAATGGAAATTCCATTTAATGTTGCAATCATAAAGTTAATTCCCACTCACATCCACACGACCCACAGAGGTAGGCCTTTTCAATAAAAACACAAAACAATTATTTACAAAACCAGCGCCGCATCGCAGTCATGAGTTTTCAGTTTTGCATAAAAGCGATAGCAACATCAGACGCAGAAACGCTGTTGTGCGTTTAACCAGCAAAACCACATAAGTGCGCGCAGATTCTCGAAAATCTGGGTCTTTTTCATATAGGTAGGTAGATATGTATGTATGTATATGAGTATAGGTACATATGTACATAGGTACATAATACGAGGATATATGCATGTAAGTACACAAAAGTTGTTCGCAACGGGAGACCTACCTAACTAATTTAAATCATTTTAATACCACAATAATTAATATTTTAATTAATTTATTGTTCAATGAAGCACGCTAATTGGCAAAAGCTTAAAATGCCTTTGCAAGATATAGGAAGTAGGTATACTTTCAATATCTACATATGTATAAAATACAGATTGAGAGGTATTATTGCTATAAAATATCGATTGAAATATTATATCTACGTATTTTTGGTTTTGGTTATGAATCTTTATATCAGACAAACAATGAAAAGGATTTTTGAATTTATTGTTTTACATTAAAATGGATCATGAAATGTCAAGTGAAACAGTATTTAATAATATTGCAAATCTCGGAAGTACTCGGAAGAAGTTAAGGGAGAAATTTAAGGAAACTAATTCCTGATCGTAGCATGGAATATTAAAGGCTTCAAGTTTTTGTATGTAATACAGAGTATGGAAGATTTGAAAAAAAGTTACACACCCATATTTTCAGGGAATGTTTCTCTTAAAAAACCTATTATTGCTCTTGATGCATGGCAAATGGCCACATCTTTTAACCATACTGTATTCAAGTTTATACGTAGTCTTCTCAGTTCTAGCGCAAAACAAATCACGTGGCATTTGTAAGTGCCAATCTGTGTTGACAGTGACAATCCGACCATTTTCACGAAAAGGGACTGACCAATAATATAGCTTCGACTAATGCCACACCAAACAGTGACCTTGGGACTGTGGAGAGGTCGTTCAAGGAGCTCTTGTTTGTATTCAGTGGCCCAATACCGAAAGTTTTATTTATTAACCAATCCTGATGAATGAAAGTGGACTTCGTCGCTCATTGTGAAAACAATGTCATCTGTCAAGATTTTAAGATGTTTAATATTACTTCTGCAAACCTCACCTGTCTGCCGTAGTTGTTTTTCTGCAATTCTTGCACAGCCATCAAAATTCGCCGAACTGAGCGGTCTGACATCTGTAGAGCCCAAGCGTGACATACAGCCGATCGCGGGCTGGCTTTAACTGCTTGACGCACCCTTTCAATATTTTCTGGAGTCTTTACAGTTCAATTATCTTTTCGCTTAGTTCCAGGTTTAAAAGAAACAATTCTGTGAAAGCTATATTCACACACTTCATAATCGTTTCAAACTTTGGATACGACCGTCTCGGCTAGTATTAGAATGATTTCGGAATTGTCTCTGTATTTTAATGATCGAAGGCCAATTTCTATATGAACTTGTTGTTAACAAACACACGATGCGCAATCGACCACAGCTCCATGTCCATAGTTACTAAAAAGGCATCGCGTTGGTTTCCCCCAACTCGCTCGACGCCCCGATCAAGTCTGCCATACCTCGCTGCCGGACCCTGTATTTTTTTAAACGAATATTCAAACAATTTGTTTTGATAGTTAAACGAGGAATACCGTACTTCCGCTACAGTAAGCAGGTGGGTGTTGACGCAAGAGCAAGTTGACAGAGGTAAGAGATAGCTTTCTGAAAATAGTCAAAGTCACACCAACGAGAAAAAAATAAAAAATCTGTTTAAAATTAGATGAATATATTGTCAACCGATTTTCTAAAGTTGGCCTTACATATTTCACTTAGCTTGATTTCACGCCATCGTCTCGTTGAGAAGAAGAAATAAGAATATTTCTATGTTTAGAGCCCCTAATCCATCAACTTGTTTCCGTCCCATAATTCAGAAGAGAAATTAACTTACTTATGGAATAGCATATTGAAATGTTCTGATATTTGACTTAAAAAAAAGAACTTAAAGAAACAAATTCTATGGTGTTAAATATCAACATCTAGATTAACAATTCTGATTGCCAACGGCCGATTTCGTTTTTTCAAAGTCCTTTGGCTTTCAAAATAAAATGACTTATAAAATAAAAGTTTTAAGTTATTTTTAAAGTAATGACTTCGAATACATTTTGTACATTTCTGATTCATCGATCTCTGACAGGTTACAGGTTAAATTATGTGCATTAGGAATTTTTTTACTTAAGTAAATCACCTTCCTTGTTGAACTAGTCGCAAATGGAAGCTCAGCACTAATGTTTTAGCCAAAAACAAAGGTTTTCAATACACTTTTGAAAAATTTAAATTTAATTAATCTTGGTGGCAAGTTATCGTACTCTCCCCACGACATTTAACATCAATTTTAAAATACACTTTTTGTCAACCATTATAAAGCTGTTTCCTTTATTAACTATCAACAGTAAATTTAGTTGTGTGCAAAACGTATAAACTTACTAAAGGTTTTTCCACTCAGCGTTTTCTATGTTTAAATTTGTCGCCCAGAAGATATTAAAATGATTTTGTTACTGTACGATTTGGGCAATATTACCGAACTCTTCATTGCAATTTTTTTTTCCAAATAAAAAAAAGCGTTCTGTCTTATTGTCCAATACTAGAATAACGCCAAAATATTGAAAATGTCATTTTGTCTTAAAATGACTCTTTCGCCCAAACATTTTTTAGAACAAAATGCCACAAAGCCTAAAATCAATGTCATATAGCCCAAATTAATTTTAAAATATTATAACGCCCAAATTACTTATTGACATACTGCCTAAAAGGGTGACGTGAAATAGTGCCAAATGAAATAACGCCAAATTTCAAGTTTGGTCTTATTTCGTTGTTCAAAAGGAAATAAAACCAATTTGGCTTTATTTCGATTTATAAAAAGAAATAAGGCCAAAAAAATAATGGAAACAACGCCGAATTTTTGAAATTGGAGCCTAAAACAAGTTTTTTTGAATTGATAGCACGGCGCGTACTAACAGCTAGGTATGTAAGGGGGGGCATGCTGCCCCCCTGCAACCCCCCTGCTTGGGCTCACTATAGGATTTGGGGTGGGTGCGAGTTTGGGTATATGCAAAGAACACGAATGCGTTGTGATTCTTTCATAACTATAAGCCATACTTCCTTTTTTTTTGTTAGGAATTTCTTTGATTTTAGTGCTCAAATGCAAAAATTCTTTGCATATACCCAAGCTCGCACCCACCCCAAATCCTATAGTGAGCTCAAGCAGGGGGGTTGCAGGGGGGCAGCATGCCCCCCCTTACATACCTAGCTGTTAGTAGGCCGTGCTATCAATTCAAAAAAACTTTTTAGCAAAAGTAGCTATAAATCAACCATTTTTGCGTGTTTTGTATGTAAAAAAGTGAACTTTAAACATTTTGTATTACTTTGTACAAATGTGTTTGTTTATTTTTATTTGTGTTTGAATAAAGAATTTAATTTAGCATACAGAGAAAACAAAAGATTATTTAACTTTATGTTTTTTCCTAACTCTGCAAAATTTTAAATCGAAACAATGCCAAATTGCTATTATTTCGTTTTCTAAAGCGAAATAAACCCAAATTGAAAATTTGGCCTTATTTCGTTTTCAAAAACGAAATAATGCCAAATTTGTTGGATTTGGCTTTATTTCATTTGGCGTTATTTCACGTCACCGCCTAAAAGATGTCATGTTGGGCATTCTGACAAAATCTTTTTTTTTTTTGACACTAAGACTAAGATTAACAACAACATAAGCCACACCGTAATTTTAGCTATTTAGAACCAAGTCCAAAGCACACAGACTACACCATTCCCCAACTGGAATTCGACAGAAACTTCCAGATTTCTATCTACCTTCCAGATCTTTCTGGGAGGATAGGGCATTCCTGAAAGACGAGTCAATCCACTTTTATACAGATAGATCAAAAATAAAAGAAGGGGTTGGTGGAGGCGTGTACTCCGAACGACTAAAATTAAGTCTTTCATTCAACCTTCCCAATCATTGTAGCGTGATCCAGGCGGAACTTTTGGCGTCTTGTCGTGGTTTAAAGAAAACGTGATATCAACATCTGATATCCGTATTTTCTCAGATAGTCAGGCCGCTATCAAATCTCTGGGCTCTGTACAGGAGGAAACAGTTCTTCATCTCTCTGTTCATGCCCTGCACTAGCTCAAAAACGCAAGAATTACCTGAAAGAATTCTTCTATAACGATCTAAATCATATTAGCATAATCAACTTCTCACGTTTCGTAAGGGACTCAAACTGGTTTCATTGAGCTTAGAAGAAAGCCTCAAGATTCATGTGGTATCACAATGGGCCATTAAACTGGCCTAAGTGTGTTCTATTCCATCACGGCAGCCACTTTAACCCAACCTAACCTTGGCAGTAGGCACTAAGACATTTTGAGTTTTAAATTGTTTCGACCAAACGCCATAACTTGCCATAAACAAAAGATTTGACAGATGTCACCAAAACAAAATGGCTACCACGGGGCGCCAAAATCTACCCGCACCAATTGAAAAACCCTTTATATGTTTTTTTTTTAAAGACATTTACCGGCCTGGATGTTATCTATATATGTTCTTAAAAGTGGAACATGTTTGTATTAATTTTAATTTTATTTTTCTACCACAATAATCAAAATTATGCAAACTTTTAGGTAGACGTAAGAAGTTTTTCTTTTCAATCGTTTTTGGTTTCTGTGGCGTATGTGCAATTCTT
Source organism: Eupeodes luniger (assembly GCA_951509635.1). Taxonomy (NCBI): domain Eukaryota; kingdom Metazoa; phylum Arthropoda; class Insecta; order Diptera; family Syrphidae; genus Eupeodes; species Eupeodes luniger. The sequence continues at coordinate 119,658,767 of OX608073.1, read as the reverse complement.
TTTAAAGGCTGTTAAGCGTAATAATAATTCAAGTTTATTAAGTGATCTATTCAGATTTAAAATAACGTTAAGAGAAAACGTCAACAATTGGTTAAATTTTTTTCTAAACTGGAACTGCATATTAAGAAATATATGAGGGTCGAAAATGACCCGTTAACGTAAGATTAGTCGTTTTTTCTTAACGTAGGTCTACGGTTAATGCAGTAAATGGAGCTAAAATTAATTAAAGAACACATTTACACAAAAATTAATGACAATTACTTTCTTTAAATATATATGTATAATAATGGAAAATTAAATAACAACGATTATCTTATTTTTAACAGGTGGTATCGATATATTCTTTGAAGAATTGGTAAAAATGTTCCTTTGTTCCAGTTTTGTGTTCTCTTACTTAATCTTAACATAAACAAAGTTCTTCAGCTGGAAAAATAATTGGAAAAAGCCAACGCCATCCAGATGTGCACCCCAAACCTTCGGGCGTCTTGGTCTACGACATCCGACGTCGGATATAAGGGGGGTCGTATGGGTCATGATACCCCCTGGGAGAGTATTCAAAGAGAATTCCCTTGAATTCGAATCTAATCTTATTGCGTTAATTTATTTATAACCCCCTTATACTTAAACCAATGGAGGATCCAGGAGGGGACATATTAGCCATAAAGTTCATACAGTTTGTTTGTATAATCAAAGATTTCATCTACAGATTTGTAAGCAACTAAACCATATTCACCAAAAAAGTGGTTTGTCTGCCAAAAACAAATAAAGTCATTTTTAAATTTTGACAAACATTACTAAATGCTTTAAATTATGTTAATAAAATCTTTTTCGAGAGAAAGAGCAAAAATTTAGAGTTTTAAGAATACAGCATTGTTTATTTTCTTAGCACAAACTGAAATTGCCTTTTAATTTCTTAAACTAATTTTGTATTCCATCTCATTTTTTGACGCACATAGACAGTGTAAGGTTTTCTTAAAGTGATTTTTTTCTTTCAAAATTGATTTATCTATTTAAGACAAAAACTTTTAAGGTCTTAATAAATTGAAGAAATCTACTTTTTGAACTAAATTAGTTAAACTATATTAGTTTATTGCAAACATAATGAAAGTTTTACATTAATTTAATATAAAGGCTTGATAGAAATAATTGACTTCCGGAAATTGCGGCAGAAGAAAATACGCCGAATAAAAGCCAGACAATTCTCCAATTAAATTATGTTTTATTTTCTTAGGAATAAAGATCAAATTTTTCTGACAAACTTTCTCATTTTCTGGCTTTTTGCATCTACATTTTTGAACAGTTTATAGAAATGGCATCAAGAAACGAACATTTAAAAAAAAAAAAGCTACGTTTCGACATAACTTCTAACCATTCCGCATGCACCTGAAACCCCTCTAAAGCTATTGTATGTTAACATATTTAAGAAACTTTTGGAATCTTGGAATGCTTTCATATATTCACCATGCCTTGCTGGGCAACAGTTTAAAACAAAAAAACCTAATAGCTAAAGCCCTTGAAAAATGTAAATGTTAGGTTAGGATACACATTATGTTATTTTAATTTTTTCAGCTTTCTTTACAGAAAATTAAATAACATTTTTAAGCTGTGTCCAAAAACTCGTCTTGAAGTTAAGTGTTTGACAAAGCCACCCCCCCACACCTTTCACGATATCTCTCCAGCGTATGAATTGTCTGCTACGCTCTTGCCTTCCATAAAATTTACTTCAAGGGACTTTTCGAACTGGTTCCTCTTAACTCATACGAGCTAAGTGTCCAGCCTACAAAAGTCTACCGAGCTTAATTTTTGGCACAATATCAGCTTCGGGGTATATTGCAAATTGTTTTTCATTGTAGCGTCTTCTCCAGAAAAGTCCTTCCTCACATATGAGGTGAGCGATCATCCGCTATAGACCCAGGTCCCGGATCCATATGTGAGTACTACCAGAACCATCGTACTGTAGAGAAGTTATGGTAAGGTTTCTGGATTTAAAAAGTACTTTTGTTTAAGGTTTAAAAAAATAACGCTATCTTCCCACTTAAAAATTCACTTTTAATTCAACTATTTACAACAAAAAAAACTATGAGTAATCCACGCTCGAAAGAACCGTTACCAAAACTTAATGGAGGCAAGTAGAATAAAACCTTATACAAAATAAAGTGTTCATTTTTTTGAATGTCCACATTGCAAACCGTTCATCTTTTGGAACATTGCAATGGTGGGAAAGAAATCATTCATCATTCATTTATTTATTTAATCTACGAACTACATGCTCAACAGATGCAAAAAAGAATAAATACATAGGTGTATACAAACAATTAGTATATTACAATTCATGATTAATTTTTTAAAAATAAATAAGTCGAATCATTTTTGAATTTGTTTCTAGGCCATGCTATGTATGTCAATATGACTAATTACTTCGTTCAAGGGCAGAACCAGACTTTTCATCAGGGGGGGCTCACACACTTAGATGAGTTTTTACTCGCCGCTTAAAAATGTTCTTTAATGTTTTGTAATGGAGGCTAACAAAATTTAAATAACATAATGTGTACGAGTATTTTAACTTAACCTTTACACATTTGAATTGCTAAAATGACAATTTTAGATATCAAATTATTTAAGAACACTGTTGTCCAGCAAGGTATGGTCTAACTATTTATTTTGGATGACTCCCTACATATGAAAGCATCCCTAGATTCGAAAAGTTTTCTAAATATGCCATATTTAAGAGCTAAAACACAATGGTTTAGAGGGTTTTTGCTGCATTTCACGCAGAAATGTAAGAAATTGTTTTGAAACGTATAGCTTTTTTTCCAAAAATAAAATATACTTTTCTTGTATCCATTTCTATTTATGCTAAGAATGCTACAAAAATTCAAAAATCCAGAAAATGAGAGAGGATCTGATATGAAGAAATGTCGGGCTTTTTTTGACGATGTTTTTTCGAACTCAATTTTCGGGAGTATATTATTACTATAACTATCAGTCTGCTTACTCGTATTTTGACCTTAAAGGAGTCAAAAAAACTTAAAAATTTTAGAGAGAAAAATGTTTGGTTCTTGAATTTAAGGAAATAGGTGCATTTAAGTACATAGTTTCTCTAAAAAATTAAATTAAAACAAATTAAGGTAAACAAATAAGTTGGGAAGAAACCGTTTGTGTGGCACTCACAAATTACACGTTTCAGAATCTCTTTTCACTTTAAATCTCAAGAGATTCAAAGCTTGTATATCAATATATATGACCCGTTTATTATGTTTTTCAATAAGCTATTAGTTTAACAAAAGTGTCACTTTTGCTGTTTTTGGGACATTTGTATTATTGAAATTCGTGTTTAAATCTCAGTTCTAGAGCATCCAAAGCAAATTCACTTCAAAAGTAGATTCATTTAATTTTTTAAGATCTTTTGTATTCAACAGAAAACCATAATTTTGAAATAAATAAAATACACGACTGGGTCGCTAGAACTTGCTAATTTCTTCCAAAAAGTTTTTCTCAAAAATTTAAATGCCATTTTATTTGTCAAAAAATCTAGATTAACTTTTTTTTTCGAAAATAATTTTAAATTTTAAATTTTATCTTACAAAATATTTTTGGTAAGCACTAAATAAAGAGCTTATAAATATATGTACATTTTACATTAAAATTTCGTCAGCAAATGTTGACCCCTTTCTGAGATATCGACTTTTTTAAACAAAATTAAATTTTTTTTTAAAATAAAAAAAAAATACATTTTTGATCATAAAAATCATCATCAATTTGATTATTGACATGAGCCTGCACAAAAAGAGAAGAAATTTGAAATCGGTTCATTAGTTCTTGAGAAAACTTAAAAACAAAATAAAGGTTTTTGAGGGGTACCCTTCTGGAGTTATACCAAAATATGTTTTTCTTGTAGAAAGAAGCCAAATTAAGAACACAAAATTTAGAGAAAGTTTTAGAAAAATCATATGTTTTAACCAAAAAATTTGTATGGGGACTACTGTTATTGTTGGTATTAATAAAATGAAAAAAACGCCTACGCTAATCGGCTGAAAACCTTAACTTCAATCAACACAATTGTTTGGACTGTAGGAGCCAGGAAAGACAGACAGACGGACGGAATCGGGGTACCCACTTTTTTCGACTTCTCTACCGTCGTAACGTCATATTTGATTAAAAGCTCTTGTTCGAAATTGTTTACTAAAGCAAAACTTGCCATATAGTTCCTCTATGTATGTCGCCAGTAAAAATCACTTCAATGTTCACTATTTATATGTGTTAAAAAATTTAATAATAAAATTGAAGGCTAGTTAAAGGAATTTAAAGGCAACTTAATATAAGATTGATGATCTCTTATTCAAGGTTTCTTCTTAAGAACCTGAATATTTGCTCTTTTTCTTATAGAAACAATTTTTATGAAAATAATTAAAATCATTACTAAAGTTTTTTCAAATTCTAAATGGAGTGAAAACAAAAATTTTAGTTGTTTTTGACCCCTACGACCAATTTCAACATTATTTTTCGAACCAGACTTATAACTTGGGATCAGAAATGAAGATTTCCATTCGCCCAAAAATATTCCAGACAATAAAGATAAGTTGAATATAATTTGCAATGGAAAGCAAATTGGAATGAACTGTTTATTTTAAAGAACCATTCATAATTTCGAGATTCTACTGTATATTATCAATAAACACATAAAATTAACACAGGATTCTTAGTTAGAAAAAAGTTATACCTGTAATAACCTATTTTTTTAAGTCACCATAAATCAAACGTCATAGTCTAAAAATTTTAATCGACAAGAAAACTTGCTTAGATCGATAGACACTAATGAGGTCGAAAGATTTAATAATTTTTAACACAAACAAAAAATCAATATCAAACTACCTATGTTATGTTAATTGTTACGTACATACATTCCCTCTTAAAATGTATCTATACCTATCCTAATATAATATTGTGTTTTTCACAAGGACATATGCCTGTCACTTATATGATCGCAATACCTTACAAATTGAGGTTATAATCAAAAATAACAACCTCACAGATTGAAACCTCACTTTTTCCATCTTGTTTTTTTTTCAACACTTCCTTCAACAAAACACTTTGGAAGGCCCCAATCCAAAGCATCATTCATTCTCATTCTCAACATCCAATCTTCCATCACCAAGCATCAAGACAAGGCAAAGCAAGGCACAATACCATATCACCCCCAAGCAACACCACCACCAGTATACCATATCGCCACTTCCAACCATTCACCATGAACATCCGTTTTTAATGATTCCCATTATTATATATTTTGCTCCCATAATTCCCTGAATTGCTTGTAATTCAATTGATGTATGAAATTGGGTGGCTTCGTACAAAACCTATAGAAGTGTGTATACACACACACAAAACGAAAAAAGAGAATAAGGACAAAATAACGACTACACAAAAGGGTGACTTTACCGTTCCAGTTGTGATTGTGAGGGGTACATTATTTACCTAGAAATCTGGGTATCTTAGAGAGGCATCCCACAAGGATGAAGGATCCTTTTCACATTCCCAGCAGAATGGGAACAATCCGATGGGCGTAACTGCGCATCTAGATGCTAACCAATCAAAATGCAGCAATTTGGGGATGGTTTTTCCTCTCAGTCTTTTCATATTTCCTTACTGTTCTGATTTTTCTATGCAAGAGGAGAATGAAAATGGCAGACTAATGAATATGGAAAAGGGAGAGGACGCAAAGACGACGAAGGTTAGAGAAGAAGGTTTTGAAAAAAAAAGTCCAATTTACTCGTTTAAGCTCGATATGTATGCTTTATGGGGGATTAAGTTTTCCTACAATATACATATTAACTATCTCACTCGCTCTTTTTGGTTTTCTCCCTATCTCACACTTCCTGGAAGGAGGGAGGGTGTGAGTGGGTGACTTTCTTTCCTTCCTTCCTTCTTTCTGTGTTCATTAGGGTGCGGGTAGATTGAGCAAATTACACCATATTCATGCCAACACTCTTTCAGAAAACGTTTTAACATTTTATGTGGTTATTTTCCGCTCATTTATGTAATATTCATTTATTTTTCTTGATTTTGTTGTTGGAATTGCTGATATTAATATCTCTTTGCCAAGCTGAAGAACCCTGAAGTTTATTGTATGACAACGACTACGACGACGACACGACCTGGATATACATACATACCTATGTAGATATACATAGAAATAGATGTATGTATGAGTTGGACCCACAGCTTTTTCTTTTCAAAACGGAATCCAGGACACTTAGCTTTTAGATGATTGAGGCGAGGACCAGGATGAAGTAGATATATACGCGGGGGCTGGGGGCTGGAAATCTAATAAACGAACGAAGATTTTTAACATTGATAAAGGGTGTTTTTTGAATAGGGTATAGGTATATGTAGTAGGTATAGGGCTCAGGGATTAGGATTTAGGCTCATATTGTACATGTGTAGTTGTTGATGAGAGCAAGTTTCTCTGATGGTTGGCAACATTTTAAGGTGATGAGGCTAAGATTTTCGCACAGAATTCGGTAACTTAGTTTTTTTCTTTTATATAATTTTTGTTATGAATGAACTATTTATATTTTTGTTTCGTTGGCAATTCTATTTTGGAAGTTTTGTGTATAGATAGGAAGATAGATGTATGAATATGACGCATAGAAAAATTGTGTTAGACATTTTGGTTTCTATGAAATTTTCTGTAAATTAAGATAAAAGAAGAAGATTAAATAAGCCAGATAAAAGGATTGACCTAATTGATAACTTCACTTCCAGGGATTCTTGTAAATGCAGGTTCGTATACTTAGGTATATAAGGTTTTTCATTAAGGGCGGGAAGATGTTGTGTGTAAAAGTCGTGGCCATTCATCTAAAAAAATGCGCCTCGTCACTAAAGACGATTTTTCGGCCAAAATTGGGGTTCTCTTCCAAACGATTCGAAGCCCAGTCAGCGAACAAACGGCGGCGTTGCCTGTGGTCATGAACTTTGAGCTCCTGGGTCAGTTGGATCTTGTACGGGTGTAGGCTCAAGTCGCGACGCAAAATTTGCCAAGTTAAAGTCTGCGAAAGGCTGAGTTCTTGTGCACGGCGAGAAATAGACTGCCTCGGGTTCTGCTGTACACTTTCACGGACCGCGGCGATGTTCTTGGCCGATCTTGCGCTCCGTGAACGTAAGGGTGTTGGCTGATTGTTTATTGAACTGTTCGTCTCAAATTTGGCCAACAAACTTTGAAGAGTCGACTGTGAAGGGCCACCACGTCTACCGTAAAATGGGCGCAATGCGCGCAACGTGTAACTTGCCGTAAACAACTGAATAATAAACAAAAGATTTGACAGATGTCACCAAAACAAAATCGCCACCACGGAGCGCCAAAATCTACCCGCGCCAATTTAAAAACCCTATATATATATGTAGATATCTACACTGTTAAAAAGATTTACTTTTGTACTGAATTCGTACAATTTGATTCTTCCAGTACGAGAGCACATTTTTGCTATTTTCGGTAAAATTTTCAATTATTTGTACAAAATTGATTTATTTCTTTAGTGAATTTCCGGTTTTACATATTTAGTAAAAAATAAGTTTGAGATGAGAACCAAATTAACCATAATATCGAAACCTTCCCCCACTTGGACTGAATGTGACCGTTGTTAAGTTCAATTTTACTTATTTATCATGTTTATTAAAAAATGTTAACTTAAAAATAGAATCCGAAGCTGTTAGAGTCAATAAACTCAATTAAAGATTTGAAAAATCACCTATTAGTAACTTTGAAGAAATTCAATGAAAAAGAAATACAAATCTTCCAAATTCATGCTAAAATGTCTTACATAACATTTTTGCAAGATATTAGATGAATAAACGAAATTTCGATTTCCTTTTTGATGTACGCACTTCAAAATTTTTCAGGAAGCTTGTTAGATCTATCGTTCAATTTTTACACAGTTGATTTCTTCACAGAATCTGAACATAGGACCTGTACTCAAATCAAATCAACATATTTCTTTATACGAGTTCTATAAGCTCTTATCTTAACACTTCGGAAACGAGTATTAGCTAGGGCTCCTTTCCAAGCAACAAAAACAAACAAACTACAATCTTGCTACTATAATAGACCAAATAGATAATGAGTATTAGTTAGAACTCGATATTTTCTAATACCGCAAAACCGACAGTCTAGGGTTTTAATACTGGAATCAGAGTAATTTCATTTAAAGTTAATTCTGTTTGGTAAACTTTCGCCTGATGTTTTTTTCAGAAATAAGTAATAAGTAACTACATTTATACAATTTGGTATTTTATGGTTAAAAATCAATTTAGATTTTAGTTACGATAGTTTTTTTCAAGGTCTTATAAATATTTGAAATGATAATTCAATGTCAAAATCAAAATAAGGTAAACTTAAAACGTATTATTTTCTAGAACTTGTTTCTTAAGTTAGATCGGGAACTAGTGATGTGACGAAATGAATGGGTACTAGATTCTTTTGTCAGGACCACGTATCAGGCGTAGTACCAGGCTAATCTAGACCGGCATCTTAAGGCTTATTTGAAGAAAGGTTGTGTTTTTTTTTCGAATTAACATTATAAATATAGAATATCGAGCTTTCAAAAATCATAATTATTATTTTGTGTTTCAGAATATTTATCGAATAATTCAGGAAACCTTTTGTGTTCCACATTATTCACGAAATGCTGACCAAAATTTTACATATAATGATATTACAACAAATAAATTAAGAAATACATTATATGTAACGTGTTCCTTTCTTATATAGAAACCTAAAAAATTTTGGGAATAAAAACGTGATAAACAATCCTCTTGAAAAAAAAATTTATTGTTTTTTTGTTCTCTTTATCTTTTTTTTCATTGACAAATTTGAAAAAATATAAATTTAAAAAATTGCTCAGCGTTCGAATGTTCGGATACCCTTGACATAAAAAGGTATGTATCGAACAAAATTCATTTCATCAAGGACTGTATTGTGATGTAAAAAAGTATATAAAATTTAAAAATTTTTAAATCGTGGTCACCGATTTTGAAAAGGCTGTTGAGTTTGTTTGAAATGTCACAATTTGAGAATTCGTCGAAAACGAAAAATGTTTCTATGGAAAATTCGGACTAGATGTAGGTACTCCCTTAGTGATAAAATTTTATTTTCCAATTTTTGTGTTTGCTATATTGTATCCATTTAAAAGATCGCATTATACTATTTGTTTCTTTTAGCACTATTTTTCTTCAGCGTTCAGTACAACTGAAAAAATTAGATTTCCATCACTGATACAAAACATATACAATACATATATAAGTAAGTAAATTGTTTGTGTTTATTTCTTACGCATAGAATTTTTGAAATTTTGTCCAAAGAACTTTTAGAATGGTAGGTATACTTTCCAATTGAATGCATCCATAAATGCAAAACTTGGAAAATTTAACTTCAACACATAATTATTCTTATTTGAAATGTGATAGCATACACGATCCTTAGCCAAAATATACAATTTTTTTGATAACATTCATTTTAGCCGTGTTTTTTTTTTTTGGGATTCCCAAATCTTAACAATACAGTGAGAAATTGCCAAAAAAATCGATCCGCAGTAGTCCGATTTTTATATTTGAAAGTTGATAAAATTGAAAATTCGTCACAATAATTTAAAACAAAATTGTAAAAAATTTAACAGACTCAGACCAGGGGCCTTTTTACCAAACACTTTTCGCTCTGAAGCTTTGCAAAAAAATAATTTCCTGCAAAGAAAAGTGCTAAGTGTTTCACAACATTTCCAATGGACTTTTCACTTTGCAACTTTTCATACTTCATTTGAAAAGTGAAAAGTAAAAGTGCTCCAATTAAAAATACAACTTCGCAATTTATTCATATTTTAAAAACGTTGCAACGTAAATCATAGATTGTGGTTTTTAAGATCAATTATGCATTGAAAAAAATTGGTGAATCAATATCTATCATGGTACCTTCAACACATCCAGCTACGAAAGGAAACCCTTATTGAGAAAAATATTGCGAGGCTATGTCTGCAATGGTGTTAGTGAGATATTTATTAATGTTAATATTCGACACTTGAAATTCTAACTAGTCTGTATGCGGAGGGTTTCAGGGTGATCGCCTATGCGGTCAACGTTGCTATAGCAGTTTCAGGAAAGCATCTTAACACCTTAAAAGAACTCTTACAAAATGCCTTAGACAGACTACTAATACTTTGGGCTGATCGGTGTGTTAACCTACACAAAACCGATTAAGTCTTATTTTCGAGGAGATACACAATTCCATTTGTCCACCCTCCCTATATTAAAGGAGTCCAATTAAAATTCTCAGACGAGGCTAAATACCTGGGTCTTGTTTTAGATAAAAAAAACTAAATTGGAAACGCAATGTACAGGAAAGAGTCAAAAAAGCTACTGTAGCTCTTTTTTCTTGTAAAAAAGCTATTGGTAATAAATGGGGCTTACAACCTAGAATCACGCATTGGCTTTACACATCGGTAATTAGACCGATTTTAATGTACTGTGTGGCAGTATGGTGGACTGCTTTAGAGACCCCATCTGCGGCACTGGACACCTTACTCTACCTAACACCTTTTGACATATTTAGCAAACAAATAGCTGCAAGCTCTGCTATTCGCCTCAAAGCTACGTCGCAGTGGACTAACAACAACATCATCCACTCCGTAATTCTTAGGTATTTAGAATCAATTCCAAAACACACAGACTACACCATCCCCCAACTGCAATTCGACAAAAACTTCCAGATTTCTATACCTCCCAGATCTTTTTGGGAGGATAGGGCATTCCTGGAAGACGAGTCAATCCATATTTATACAGATGGTTCAAAAACAAAAGAGAGGGTTGGTGGAGGAGTGTACCTACTCTAAACGACTGAAATTAAGTCTCTCATTCCGCCTTCCCAATCATTGGTAGCGTGTTTCAGTCGGAACTTTTGGCGATAAAAGAAGTCTTGTCCTGTCTTAAAGAAAACGTGATATCAACATCTGATATCCGTATCTTCTCAGATAGTCAGGCCGCTATCAAATCTCTGGACTCTGTCTCTACAAACTCTATAACAGTCCATAACTGTCGATCATCTCTAATGGAGATGGCATAACAGTTTAATATTGACCTTTGCTGGGTGTCAGGCCATAGAGACATTCCAGGTAACTGTAAGTCAGATGAACTCGCCACGAACGGTACAGTGCAGCCCATCCTACCACGTTTGGCAAATACTGGCATACCAATCCCTACTTGTAAACTGTGTAAACAAATACAAAATACAAATACAACGTGTCAGGTCACAAGAAACATCTGGCCAACACTAGGTTTAAAGCGATCAAGGTGCTTGCTATCTCTAAAAAGATCGCATATAAGCTCGATAATGGGTGTCATAACCGGACACTGCCTAATAGGAAAGCCCGCCACGCGGCTTAGGCGTATTGTATTGTCAAATGACTTTTGCAGAAGCTGTATGGACGAGGAAGAGGAGGAAACAGTTTTTCACCTTCTCTGAACATGCCCTGCTCTAGCTCAAAAACGCCTAGGAGAATTCTTCTTGAACGATCTAAAATTCTAAACGATCTAAATCATATCAGCATAATCAGCCTCTCACGTTTCGTAAGGGACTCAAAATGGTTCCATTGAGCTTAGGAGGAAGCCTCAAGATTCATGTGGTATCACAATGGGCCATTAAACTGGCCTTAGTGTGTCCTATCACTCAAAATATCACAGTTGTGTTTATTGACAAAAGTGAGTGTTTGTTACTTAACAAAATTCACGCGATACGCATTTCGAACACAACCATGATTTTTTAAAATAAATTTGAAGTATTTAAAATCGTTGTTCAAGCCTCAAGCCAAGTATACACGTTTGGAAGACCTTCCAATATTGGCTGAACTGTCAAAAAATTTTTCAATAGCATCCAGTTACGTGACAAAGACTTTTGGAAGTTCAAGTGAAAATTTTCAGTTTGCACGGTTGGTTGATTTTATCCAAATATTAGACACATTTTTAGTTGACAATCGGCTGACAAATGCCGACAATTCTTTGTCTTTCAATTAAAAATGGTCTGTTTACACGGTTGGAATAACACAGAATTGGTAGACTCATTGAAATACAATTTCCTTGGCATATTTATAAAAATATGAAAATTTATTTAAGAAGTACTCAAAGAATTTCCAGGATATTAAAGAATTGTCTCTAGTCGACTGGCCGGATTTTGTTCGCGCTTTGTCAAGGATAAAATTGAAGTTTGTGCGGAGGTTTGACCGTTTGGCTTTTCATTCATTGATGGCCATCTTTATGGTGTTGCCAACGTGTTTCCAAACCTAGCCAGTAATAGTTTATACTATACACTTAACCACATTTTATTTCCTTCCATTTTTCGCATTTTTTAACAAGTACTCGTACAAAGGATTGCATGTAGTCGGCCAATGGTAAATAGAAAATTGGTAAACATTTCTTGAGGAAAATCTGCCAATATGTAAATACGAGTATGTATATGGTATACGGTCTACTCATTCTGAATTGCAAAATAAAACTAAAAATAAATCACTTGGCAGTTGACAAAATGGCCGCCCAGGTAAAATAGTGTTGCCAACTTAAAGTTGCATTTGGTAAGTTTTCAGTCATGTTGACAATAATTGGAATATCAATCACCCCAACGAAAAATACCACATTTTTTTTAGTGGCTTCGGAAATATTTAATAATTCAAATTGAATTTATAATAATTATTAATATTTCTGAACTTATGTCCCTCACCTTATTTAATTAAAAATTATAAAAAGGACTAAAATAATTTTTCATAGAGCTAAATTAAACGTATTTTTATTTTTTCTTGTTGATTTCAGATTTCAATCAGAGAGTAATTGGAGGCACGTGTCATATCTCTGTCATCTCTGCATAAATCACAGTTATGTACAACGAAAACGAAGACTTTGCGCCTGCCGCTCTGGCCAATGACGCAAAGTACCTTGCCTGCCCATTTTCCGCAATAACGTGCGGTGTTTACAACATCAGTTTTTTTATGTATGTTTACTAAACAATTTGTTTTGTGATTAACCGGGTGATGTACTGATGCGATGCACTGATGAATGCAATGTTGATGCTTGATGTTGGCTTGTCACAAAAAAGGGGATGATGAAGTGGTGAGACAATTTATTTATTTTTTCACATTTAATAGGGGTTGTTGTTCGCATTATTATTAAGGTGACTGTAAAATGGCATATGAAAATTTGCAAGTCACATAAAAATGCTCGGAGCTCGTATTTAGCGTGACTAAGTATCTGGGAAGTAATAAAATTTAAAGAAAGGAGAATATGAATAATAATTGACTCATCAGGCTTCCACCATAATTATGTGTACCTAGGTACCTTTTCAAGGTGTACTTACAAGGTTTTGAGATATGCGTCAATTTTTGTTGGATTAATCTTTTTGATGGAATCTTTTCAAGATTCAGGTGTGTCTTTACCAGCAGATTTTAAATGAATAAACTTTACGCACAAATTAATGTACGGAACGTGACAACTTCGTGTATTTATGATGTCAGAATTATAAACTTTGACTCAAAAAGATATACATTTTCCCACCTAGAAATGATATCAAAGCCTCCAAGTATAAGGTCTTTTAGTACTTTTGTATAGACCTAGTTACTTGATGGGAGAAGAAGCATTCCGTGTTATTCAATAACTTTTTTTTTTAACCAAACGAAAACCATTTGAGATATTTCGAAAACTTTATTATCTGCTTGAAGTTCAATCAAAACATTTATGAATGGAACTCGACTTCGTTCATATGGTCTCTGCGGGCTAGTTTGCAGAGGACAAATCGTTGGACCCAATTTTTGGCCACAATGTTCAACGTGTCGTCGGCTTATCGGCATAAAATAAGGACTTAACGTAGCCCCAAAGAAAATAGTCAAACAAACGAGACGAAATGTAGATTTTCACCAGACCAGACTAATAAGGAATATTGGTGTAAACCAAGATCCTTGCTGAATTTCATCACCAAACTATAAAATAATAGAATTGTTTCTTTAGGGGCTTTTTAAAAAAAAAAATTTTTAATAAATGTAGTAAAAAAATGTTTTGAAGCTTTTCTGGTCAAAAAATTCAATGAGAACTACAACACGAAGTTTTCAAAAAACTTACTCCGAATTTCTTGGAAAATTTTTGGTCTTAAAGATTAATTTTTAAGAAATTCCTTCAGATTACAAAGAATGGCCTATAATTCACATAAAACGTAATTTTCATAGGAAATTCAATGGCGTTTAATCACAAGAATTGGATGATCACTTTTATACACGGTTAGGAAATTATCCATGCAGCAATTGGATTAATTCTCTGGCTGCATGGCATGAGGTACAGTCTTATAAAAACCACATTATTGTTTACATCCATATCTTATAATTTAGTTATTAAAAACTGGGTTACCGTGCCTTCAGCATTTTCTAAGAAGAAAGGTACGATAATGAGTACTACAAAAGCAGATTTTAAGTGATTAAGGAAGACACCTGACAAAAAAAAAAACCTTTATTATTTTTTTACCATTGTATTAGAAACGGCAACTTAGGTTGAGTTATTCCGTGTATTAATACTTTTCAGTACTTCAAGGACAGTTATTGTTTCGAAGAAGAATCTATTTCCTCTATGTTCCACATTTGAAGAGCTGAAGCTGTTATAGCATTCTCAAGAGTTTGTAATATCACAAAAAATAGAAGATATACCAACTTTAGAAAAATAATTTTGAATTTAAATTTTGTATTTTGTTATTGAGCAAAAATTGAATTTTAAAAGAAATCAGTGGATGTTTACATATGCCATCATCTAAATGGCCAATACGGCTTCGGTTGCAGCACCAAATTCGTTTCATGAAATTTTCCATGACTAACTTTCGCATTCAATTCTGAATGTTCCAATATTTTCACGAATTTTATTTTTAGAAAAAAGTTTGGTGACCAAACTTTATCATTTCTTATGAAGAAATAACACGGTCAGTACATTTTTTTTTGTAAAAATGTCTATTATTTCATTGCTTGTGTAGCAAGTAGCACATTTTTAATAATTTCGATGCATTGTTGAGGATTGTACCGTATACCGTTAAGTCATTTTTGATAATGACATATTTTTTACTTGTCAAACGTCAAAAAATGACAGCTTGACAAGTGATAGCCTCTTATTAGCGAACCCTTTCGTATCGTCTGAAAAAATATTAAATGACATTTTTCTTCAAAAAAAAGCCTGTAGCCCTAAAAGCCTAAGGCCCTTAGCTTTAACAAACACACTCTTACATTAAATAATTATTAAGATATAATATCTTTGATATAACTACCACTTGAACTTACATGTGCCACGAGTCAAAAAACGATGTTGTATAACGCATAAGTCAAAAATCCTTAATCGAATTCAAAAATTGTTTTCCTTACAAACGGGGGCATCCATGTTATCATGGTCTTTGGTGCATAAAATATCAAAACAAATGACATTAAGTTGATCAACTCTAATTGGACGATATCCATTTAAACGTTAATTAGAACAAAAACAATTCACTAAAATGATGAAAATTGCGTGGGCGAGGCGTATTAAAGAAGAAAAGTAGGTGGTGTATGTCATTCATGAATTTTCATCATCTTGTTCTATATAAAGAACATTTCCACCCACGCGACGAACGACGACGTTCCATCATCCAGATTCTTTTGTTAATGTCCTTTTATAATAAAGGAAGAGGTACTCTTATATTTTTAATTCCTACGTGCGTACTCTAAAGACTTGTAGCTGACGTTTTGTTTGATTTAATTTAATTTTTTCAAGGAAAAGAAAACTATACAAAAGCATTGCATTGCAATTAATATGGCTTTGGCAAAGATTTAATGTTGTCAGTTTAACTTTTGAAGTTTTGATTTTGACACGAATTTTGAAGGAAATTATAATAAAACAAAACTTATTGATAGCCAGTATTTATTTAAGACTTCTCACTGAAAGTTATTGAAATCGTTTCGATTTGTCTCTAGATTCTAAATCATAAGTTTTAAGAGATACGTCTATGTGTAAGTGTACGTATACGTACGTTGCGGATACCTTTTTTGTCACCATATCTCAAGAATTAGAAAAGATATAGACTACAAATAAATTTTGTTTCACAGATAACAACATCAAAAGATGCAGAAAGGATTTTAAAAAAATTGAGAAAGTTTATTTTTATTACAGCAATTTTAAAAAAAGTAAAAATTTTGTTGACCCCAAGTAAGTACACCTGAAACCAATAACGTTAGCGACTTCAATTAAATTTTATATTATACAGGGTTATCCATTTTGCAGTTTCAAAAGCAAACGTAAATCAAACACGTATAAAATATTTTTGTTCATGCATGATATTTCTTTTTTTTATTATAAGGTTTGAACATTGACAATATGTGTAAAACAATACATCATTTAAATGACCACCACTCGAATTGTCCCAAGCATCGATTCATTTGAGGTAATTTTCGACCATTTCTTGAAACTTATTGGGTGGTATCTCAGCCACAACTTGACGAATGTTGGTTTTTAAGTCTTTCGCGTAGTCCCACAACAAAAAGTCCAGCGGTGTTGATATCGCCACAACGAGAAATTACGCGGCCAGGAAATGTCTCTTGCAATACCTAAAGCCATATTCGATCGAGTTGTGTGGCATGTGTCACCGTCTTGTTGAAACCATATATTCCCAAGTCGTATTCTTCAATAGCAGGCAAAAAAAGTCGGTTACCGCCTGTTGTTCAAGCACCCATTTGACGTATCTACAACGTTGTGAATGGTCAGCTGGCTTCAGTTGTTGTGTGAGCTAAACTTTATGTAAATTTAGGTGTAGATTCAAATGCAAAATACGCCATAATGTGCCTTAAGTTCTAATTCCTGAAAACGAGGAGGAATTGACACATTCGGGTCTTCGGCAACACTTTTACTTACAGCCAGGGCCTTCGAGAGGAATTCCGGGTCCGGGACGGAAAAATCTCGGGCCCCCTCCATATTTACCATTTTTTCAAAAATCATGCCTACTGATATGGTACGTTCTAATTTCAATTCGAATATCATGAAATTGGTTGGAATTAACGGAAATAATAATTTTTTGTTTGCAAAGTGAACCGAAAAAAAATGTTAACCATCAAATCAATCTCACGGGTATCGTCCAGTTTAGTTGAAATGGATGATGGATAAAAAATAATTCTGCATGCGAGTAGATAATATTCCGAACAGAATCATACATTCAATTCGATATTGCCAACGACATGTTAGTAACTGATAAATACGGTCTATTACCTACTATGAAAATAAAATAGAGCGAAGTAAAAGTATTTGAAATTTGTCTTAAAAAAAAAATATGTATTTTAAAAGGTTAACATTTAATACTGTTTTTCTTCATATTAAAATATTATCACAATGTTTTCATTAGAGTTAGTTTGCATTCAATGAAATATTTACTTTTTGCAAACGAGCTTTCCCAGCTCTCTGAGAAGCAAAACAATTTATAATTGCATCGAAATTCAATTTCCTTGCCAAAGGTGCTTCGATGCATAGTGTAGCGAGTCCGGAAACACGATCTTGTGATGAGCACGAACGATGAAAATTCTTTGCTCTGGTAAGGACACTAAATGAACGTTTGGCACTAGCTACGGTTACAGGTATGGTGGAAAACACACGGAGTGCAACACAAATGTTGGGGAAACAAGTTCTGGGAATAAATAGCATTGAGCAAACTCAATGGCGGAAGTTTTGCTTCAAAATTGGCTTCATACGAGTAAATGTGTTTCAGATGAATTATTATTTCTGCTTTCAACTCTTGAGACACATGCGAGTTATACTTTTGGATGAACCCTGAAGCGGAATTTTTAATCTCAATTTCGTCCATTGTTGAAAACTGCCATACAAATGAAAATGTAGCTATCAAATGGTTTCACTGCCTCAATTCTAGCTGACCATCTTGTATCGGAAAGTTTGTGAAGGGATCCGGGCACATTTTTCTTAAGAATTTCCCAACGTTGAGCATTGCTGCTAAACAAGTTGAAACACTTTTGAACAACAGTTAAAAAAATGTGATTCCGGCAGTACAACATTCCGCTGAATCGACTCCCCACAAGTTAATGCTGTGAGCTGCACAGTGCACATGGTGAATACGCGGCATTCGGATATTTGTTTAAAATATAACTTTGTGCACCATTATACTGTCCTTTCATATTGCTTCCATTGTCATAGCCTTGTGCACAACAGTCTTCTAAAGGGATTCCGTTCTTTGTCAATGTTTCGCAGATCAAATCAGCTATTGCGGTGCCAGTTCCTTTGTTGCAATCGACAAATTTCAAAAACCCTTCTTGGATGGTGAACAAATTTTCTTCCAAGGGCAGATATCGCAAAATTTAAGTTGCCGGGCCCCTTATTTTGACTTTAATAATTTTTAAAATAAGATAAATTTGAAATTTACCGTAAATTCAATATGAAAAGGGCCTGTGGGCCCGATTGCGAAAGCATGAATGATTTTCGGGCCCCTAAAAATAAGTGGGAATAGGTAAGTTAAGGATGAATATAGAGTATATGAAAAAAACACTCCTCATATGCTTTCAATTTTACGGGCCCCTAGAAAATCCCGGGCCCGGGGGTTTCCCCCCTTCCCCCCCCCCTCTCGACGGAAACCGCAAATAGATAACTTGTTACATTGTGCTATGATACGAATCGATATAAATTCGAATAAAATCCAACAACTAAAAACAAATATTTGTCACCACGAAAATTTTGCGAACAAAAAACAATATTCCCTCAAAAATAATTGTTTACATCAAGGAATAGGGTTTTTGACATCTGACTAGAAAAATCTAAGTGACAGTTTTTTTATTACAAAAAATAAAAACCCTATGGAAAAACAAATGGACTTTGGGCTTTAATATATCTCAGTAACAAAAACGGAAATTCAAATCAAACTTTATGTGGTTCGCATTCCAGACCCCTTTTTTGGTTTCAAAAGCTCGGATCTTATTTAGTATAACGTGTGAATAAAATTATTAAATCTTTAATGTTGTAAAGTAAAGTGTTATTGCTGAGATTAATGATCTCTTTAAATCCAAGTTCAACATCAATTATTATTATTACAATTTATTAAACTCTACATAAATGTACAGCATAATTTTAAAACAGCACTAGAGCTACCAGGGCTTAAGGCTGAAGGCATTTAAAGTAATAAACTGATACAAATAATGATATAAATAAAACTCAGTTTGGGGGGCGGTCGAGAGAGGGCCTAATACAATTAGGGTCTCTCTCGACCGCCCCGGAACTGAGACGAGGTTTCTTAATGTTATAAACTATTCTCAAGTTCTAATCTTTTTAAAAGTGTGTATACGTTTTTTGCGTTTTGTTCGGAGGGAACTGTAAGAAGAGTACAAAAATCTTTGTTAAATAACTCATTAGATACTTTCTTGACATAATTACAATCTACTGTTAAATGTTTTATGGTTAGAATAGGGCCCGATTGGCAAAAATGGCATGTCGGTGGAGGGTCCTTGTTGAGTAGGTAACTATGGGTCAGCTTAGTGTGTCCAATTCTTAGTATTAGAAAATTTTTGTTTAGTTTTGTAGTTGTGGTTGAAGGGTAAGTAGCAGGAGTTGAATTGGGGTTGATAGTAGAATAGTGGTGAATGTAATAAGTCCATTGTTCTTCTTTTCGTTGTTTCCAATGGGAATCAAACAGCTTAAGGAGGTCTTTTTTTACAGGTTTGTAGTTTGGAATATGAGTATTAGTGTCCGAGGACACAGCTTTAGCTTCTCGGTCTGCGATTTCATTACCTTGAATGCCAATATGACCTGGTATCCAGATTAGTTTTAGGTTATTTTCTTGTTTAATGATGTTGTTCCGAATTTTCGTTATGTAAGGTGACTGATTTTTTATATTTTGGACAGTTGTTATTGTCCATAGACTATCTGTGCATACAACAGTTTTTCTTTTAGTTTTGCAAGCGTTTTCTGTAGCTTTGAGTACTTTGAGTACTTACAGTTTCAGCGCCATGTTTGACACTGTTTGTGTTAATTTTTACTATTTAAATATTTTTCTAAAAAATATTAATTATTTTATCTTTGAAATAACACCTCAAGCGTATTACAAATTAACAATTTAACAACAAAATAAAACGCTTTTGAAATGAAATGGCGGTTTAAACATGTTTGAATCTTTTGAAATTTCAAGTTCAAAAATTATTTTTTCAAAAATTATTCACTCAAACAGCTTTATTGAAAATCCAAAATGGGCTCATCCTCTCTCAGATCATGGAAATAGAAGATGTAACCATCGAACGGCCCGTCAAGGTTAAACTTTTCTTCGTCCGGAAAGTCAACGCGTTTCCCTTTACTGTCCCAAGTAACATGTTCTCTTATACAATTCATCCGATGCTTCTTGTGTACCTGCCTCAACACAGGTTTATTTTTTAATTTTCTTTTCTGGATAGTGCCACTTTTCTGTATTATCCTTTCAACTGTTGTTATTCTAGCTATGTTAATCTTAGTAGCTTGTAGAGTGGAATTCGAGACAAGCCGTAGAATTAACCGCTCTTCTTATGATGTTCTTGTTTTTGCTTTGTACCCTTTTTGATTTTTCCCATATTTTTGCGGATCAGCAATATGATTGCTTACCGCTTTCTTGCTTCTGTTAAGTCTCCTTGCTTTTTCACGTCCTAAGAATCCTTAATCCTTGAAAGCATTTATTTTTGCTCTCATCAAATTAGCCTCATCCAAGTGAAGCACCTTTTTATACACTTTTTAGTAGTTCATTATTTGATATTGGGAAATTCCAACGCTCGTTTCTAATTAGCCCTTTAATTTTATGAATTTGTAATGGTGAAATACGTAACTATTCACAAGTAGAAAACGTTTTCGCGTTCAATACTTCCACCAAGTATAAAAAGCGATTCCGAAATTTTAAGCCTCATCGTAGTGGTTGGCAATTGCAAAAAACAATTGTATTGAAAAGCTTTCCACTTTGTGGTTAAAAATGCTACTTTTATTTCTGAGGACTGGACCAAGAACACAACATGAATAGGAAATCCAAGTCTGTTCCAATCCAAAATTTTTCTTTGGAGGTCCTAAATTGAGATTTAAGCATGAATTTCAAGAATGCAAATTCCCAGAAGCAAGAAAAGTGACACTTTCGTTAAACTAATGGCTAATTGAAAAACGTAATTTAATATAAAAGTTTTAAATCTCTCGAGAATTGCAGTGAGAAGAAATACTGTTACGTGTATACGCCAACTAATTTTCTTACCTTAGTTTGTTTTTTTATTTTTAGATTACATTCTTTCTCTCTTCAATTTGTAAGTTTTGCTGATCAAAATACTTATTTGCAAAAGGTTCACGCAAAACAGTAATTTTTTAGAATTTGTCTTCTGGCATCAGATCCATTCTACGAACAAACAAAATATCAAATTTGTCAGCTTTTCTCATTTTCTGGCTTTTTGCGTCTTTATTTTTGTAACGCTCTTCGCATTTATAGAAATGGCAACAAGAACAGAATATATTGGGTATTATTTTTGGAAAAAGCTAAGTTTAAATAAAATTTCTAACATTTATGCATAAAATGTACTCAAAACCCCTCTAAACTATTAATGTTAGCTCTTAAATAGAGCATATTCATAAAACATGCGTCTATAGCCAGATCGGTAACTAGCTAGCTATGTATATCCAGTTTCACATGCGAAGTTGGTTGAAGTCGTGCGTGCGCCACATGAGTCGCGGTCTTCCTTTACTGCGCCATCCCTCGGGATTGGATTCGAAGACCTTCTGGGCTGGAGCGTTGATGTCCTATCGCTCTACATGACCTAGCTATCTAAGCCGTTGGACTTTAATTCTGTTAATTCTGTCGCTGTACAGCCCGTACAGTTCGTCGTTATATCTTCTCCTCCATTCTCCATCTATGCAGAAGACGCTCTCATCTTTCTTTGACAGGGTCCAGGCCTCAGCCTCAGCGCCATAAATGAGAACCGAGATGATGAGTGTCTTATAGATGGTGATTTTATGTAGATGCTCGACAGAGGACTTTGGCCTTCTGATTCCAAAGAAGCAGCAAGAGTTAATCTCCGTTTGATTTCAGCGCTGGTGTCGTTGTCTGAGTTCCGTCGCAATGCCCCAAAATGCTCCACTGACATCACGCTTTGATCTTCTAATTATATCAATATCATCTGCGTATCCGAGTAATTGGATGGACCTTTGGAAGATTGTGCCTCTAGTGTTGACGGTTGAGTTTTAAACAATTCTTTCCAGAACGATGTTGAAGAAGTTGCACGACAGTGCATCGCTTTGTCTAAAATCTTTTTTGACATCAAATGCATCGGTGAGATCTTTTCCGACCTTGATAAAGCAGAGTGCATTCTCCATCGGCATTCTGCACAAACGGATAGGTTAAAAAGGGATGCCAAAACTAGACATTGCTCTGTAGAGCTCTTCCTTATAGATGCTGTCATACGCGGCTTTAAAATCGATAAAGAGATGGTGGGTATCGATTTGAAGTTCCTGGGTTTTTTCCAAGATCTGCCGTAGTATTTGGTCGATAGTGGATTTTCCTGGTCTGAAGCCACACTGATAAGAACCTATCAGGTTGTTGACGAACGGCTTCAGACGTTCACATAATACGGCAGAGAGGATCTTATATGCAATGTTAAGGAGACTGATGCCCCTGTAGTTGGCGCAATTTATAGGGTCTCCTTTTTTATGTATCGGGCAAACTATGCTGATATTCCACTCATCGGGCATGCTCTCTTCCGACCATATTTTGCAGATGAGTTGGTGCATGTTCCCTACCAAGTTATCGCCTGCTGCTTTGAATAGTTCGGCGGTTCCAGCAGCATTGTTTGACTTCAGTTTAGATATAGCTATCTTCACTTCGTCGAGGTCGGGTAGGCGGAATTGTTGATCTGCGTCGCCTGGGTTGGGTGGTTCTATCTCCCTTACAGCGGAATTCGGTTCGTTATCGCCGTAATATAATTTGGAGAAGTGGTCTTTCCATATCCTCAACATAGACTGCGGTTCTACTATGATGTTCCCCTGGTCGTTTTTACAGGCTTCTGTTCGTGGCTTTTTTTTACCTTTTGGTAAAACTTACAAGCCTCATTCCTGTTGTGACATCCCTCTATTTCCTTGATCGCGCTCTTCTCATGCTCCCTTTTTTCCATCTAAGAATCCGGTGTACCTCTCTCCTTTCCTGTTCGTAGAGCTCGTGAGCAGCTCTGGTCCTTCTGTGCAACAGTGTTCTAAAAAAATCTAATAACTAAAATTGTCCCTTAAGCCCTTGAAATACATAAATGTAAGGTTAAGATACATATTATTTTATTTTAATTTTATCTGCCTCCTTAACAGAATATTAAAGAAAATTTTTAAGCGTTGCCCAAAAAATCGTCTTAAGTGTATGAAGGCCCCACTCCCCTGATTAAAAGTCTGGAGACGCCCTTGGTTCTAACGGTAAACGCTTATTACCATAGAAACATATTTGGATTCAAGTTTCTAGTTTTGCCATGTATTTTGACAACAAATACTTAGAGATACAATTTTAGTCGCATTGTATATAGAATGCTATATTTTAATAAAGGCGGAATTCCCAATCTTATATCGTATGAAATGAATTGTCGTCCTTGTGTCACTATACAGGCCGGCGAAATCTTTTCAATTACAAATTAAACGCGCAAAGCTCTTCCTTCCCTCTACCATCTGCTCGCTTAAATGAAACAATAATGGAACATTGCCGCCCACTACTTGATGCTGCTTAATAATATCAACTCTCTAATTTAATAACTCACTCAAATCAAGTCCTTCTCATATCCACATAACATACATACAAGATACAACCCGTAAACACATATGACATACCCTTTCATCTATGTAGTTAGTAGATTCCAAATTATCGATAAAATATAATTTTAATGCATTTATATTGACGAACGGCATAATCAGAGAGAGAAGCGATGTTATCAGTGATGTGGTGCTCTCTCCTAACATGCAGCATCATTTATGAAACCAGGATACTGCCATGCTTCAACCTCCAGCCTCAATGGTGCACAGCACATTCCAAAAGCGCGTAATTGATCGAGTTAAATGCTGTCATTGACTTAATTAAAGGACACGATTCCACCCAAAACGAACATTATACAAATAATGGAAAACTAAATGAAATAGTTTCAAGGTTCAGAGCTGGTTTATGGTGCGGTACCTGGTGTAATCTTCCTCTGATCTGAGCCCGGAGCAGAACACAATCATTAAGCGAACCGAGAGCACCCTTACTCTTCCCCGTGTATACCAAACAATATTCAGTAATTTTCTACAATTAAATCTGATGCTAGCAGAATGAAATTCCCAGTCATTCTATGGGTTATGGGTATACTGTACAGGCGAAAGAAGGGTAGGTATAGGAATAGGATGTGGAAGGATTGTAACCTAATATGAGGCACACGTCGAACAGCAGCCGATGGTTTAATTTCATTTTCGTCCAGCAACCACCATGCATCAATCGCATAAAAGACATTAAGTGGGAAGTTTACCTTTGGCATGATTACGTACATAAAGCGCACAAGTGGAGGCGGATTTAGTCGCACTTTGAGAAGTCGCAGCGGCATACGTTTTTTATATTCTTTCTCAGCAAAAATATACAACAAGCAAATCCGCGTCAGTCAAACCTCTTAATCCAAATTGAACTAATGATTCGCTCTTGTGTACCAAGAACTAAAGAAGGCAATAATCAAACGACAATGTTGTTTTGTTGTACGGTGCTGGTGCTGGTGCTGTTGAGGGTTTAAGAGAAGATAAATAATCCTGGAAGAAGGACTAAATGTGGTTTTTTAACGATGCTTCAGCAATGGGAGTATCCAATTTCCATAATATGCGATGCATAACACAGTTTCAATATGTTTCCTGCTTATAAATTGTAATCCGCAACAAATTGAAACCGCATCAAACCAACAACATCCTGCGAATATGAACACTGAACAGGAATACGCTAAAGCTAACGCTTACGCTATGCATGGATGATGCCCAAATACCTGAGAATTACTTTTATTATCCTTGGAAATTAATGAATGAAACCAACCAAAGGGGAGGGCGCAGGAGAGGTGATGTATGTCATTATACAGATTCACCTTAAAAACACTTAACGTTCACGTCCAAGGCATTGTGGAAAATCGTTTTGGTTGAACTTTATTCGCCCCCTTTAACGTTAAGTTGCTGCTTATTATACGTATTATACTAACTTCCTCTTTGTAAAGCCAACCTATTGTTATTTTTCTGATGGAAGACATCAGGCACTCAGTTCTACTTGAATGTGAACCTGTGTCCTGTGGTAGAAAAAATTAGTGTCAGGAGTTGAGGTATTCGAGGAATTTTAAAAAAAGCGGTATATCGAATTTTCAAAGCAAACAAAATAAAATGAAAAACACTTCAAAGTTCGAGTGGAATTTATACTTGGAATCAGAGAGTGATTTCAGGATTCAGGGGCTATTAATGAGACTTTTTAAATAATCGTTTCCGATATAGTTATTATTGTCCTCAGTTATATTGTCCTCTATATGCCAGTGTTGTGGTGTATGACATGAAACTTTTGCACCTGAAGTTCACATGTATAAGAAGATTATCACAGGACGAGTATCTCAGGCCTTTTCTAATATAGCGAAAGAAAAAGTAGTTAGAGTGTAATGGGTACATTGTGCCGCGTAGCGTCTCCGTCTTCGAGGACAAGTGAAACTGTTAGTCAAACAATAATTTGTTATAAGCAAACTGATTTTGACCCCAAGAAATGTTATTTCAATCAACTTTGTACCGATTTAAATGATTTGGACTGGGATACAATATTTTCAAATTTAAACTTCGATGATATGGTTCTGAAATTCTATGAAATATTATTTAATTGGTTTTTAGAGAACATATTCTTCCATACAATTAATAGCTCAGAGAAAGCAATCCACCATCGTTTTATCGGCATCTTAAAAGCTTAAAAAATAAAAGGAATAAGGCTTGTGCAAGATAACGCAGCCACGTACACTGAACCAAATTTGGTAGTGATATTGATGAAAAAGCAAGTAGATTTGAAGAAAGGGTGATCAATATACGGTCAACACCTCCTATCCGTCAATTTGACGAATATATTCTTAGTTTCAAGAAGTTCCGTCATTTCGAAGAAATGATTAAAATTTTTTGTTACGCAGTAAAATCTACAAAATTTTGTCAAATTGACTAATATCCATCATTGTTTCATGGAATTTAGGTAATAATAATTCTTCAATTTAACTAATAATTCTTCATTTTAACTTACCCATTTCTTTATAATAAAGAAACTTTCTTCTAATTGACGGGTCAAGCTTTTTAAGTTAATGAATATTTAGTCATTTGAACGGTTTTATTTCTTTGAATTGAAGAAAAGTTGTTATTTTAACCTCCTTGTTTCTTCAATATAAAGCATTATATTCTTCAAATTAATGATTTTTTTTTTTAATTTTTTGAACAACAACAACATTTTGTTTTCATTTAACGCTAATTCGCTTTAAAGTAGAAAATATTTTTCTACTTTAAAAAAATGTATTCCTGAAAAATAATTTTACTGATTACTGTATTATTTATATAAATATTTAAAAGGTATCCTAAAAATGTAAGTTAGCAGCCATACAATCTAAATAAGTAAAACAGACAAACAAATAGTTTTTTTTCTTAAATACAAGAATATGTTTATATTTTATTCTCTTATGTATGTACTTGCATATTATATATATTAAATACTGAACTTAAGATTTATTTAATTTATTTATGAGTGAGTTTACTTTTGGATGGTGCTTATCATAACTAGTTTGAATTTTATAAAAAAAGTTTTGAATAAAGGCCCAAACCAAACTTGAACCAGTAGGGTATTCCAAATTAAATAAATTAAAAATTTTGAAACACAGATCGATTGCTAAAATAATTGAATTTTGTTTGAACTTTATACCATCGAAAAATACAACGATGTCCTTAGGATTCAAAATTGTTCCAGTAACAATGACCAGTGGTTGAATGGTTTTTTTTCTTTTTGTCTCCAGAGAATCTTTTCGTCGCATGCCGTTATAGTTGATCCAACTAAAAGAAAGCTAGCTTGGGAGTCCCGAATAGAAAAACGAGCAATGGCCTTCTGTGATCCACTGCCAGTGATGAGTTTAGCTGTTGGTATAAGAAGGCTGTGAATTAAATAAAAAATGCCACAGGCACGTCCATCTGAAAAAAAAATATAACTTTAAGGTGGGTCTAAAGAAATTCGAAAATTGGTTAATTTAATCTTTTATGCCAAACTATTCAATGATTAAAAGTAAACTTACTTTCGGGTAATATTTTTCCATTATTTATCATTTCGTTTAAGGTCTGACGACTAGTTGGATCCTTTATTTCGTCTTCAAAAATAATAAACTCTCAGCTTTAGGATATAGGTGTTTGAAATCCATATTGATCTGAAAAAAATTATATAAGTGCATTATTATCAGTCGTACTCATCAACGCATTTTAGTGACTGCAATGCTTAAGGTTACAATGCCTCGAAACGCGAAAATGTTTTTATATTCTTTCTTGTTTTAGCTCTTAAAAATACAATTAAAATAAACTTACCAATTTAAAGCCCATCAAGTTCTTATACTGCTTCCATTTGGCCAGGATATCCACTGTTGATTCGGCTTTTGTGATCTCAACTAGTCTAAAGTTTTTTGAAGCATCCCAATGCCTTTCCATTTCCGCCCAAGTACAATTGTCCCTTATAATTTCTTCAATGTGCTCGGAAAAATCGGATTCTGGTTCATCTAAATTGACCACATCACGAGGAAAAAATTCAGTTTTGAATATAATCTCTCTTACCAAGGTTGAAAACTCGTTTGTGCGGTGCTCCTAGAGACAAGGCTGAGTAAGATCTTTTTTGTAAAATACCACTCTTCTTGAGAAGTCGTGTAGAATTATAATATTTATCATAGATCTTCCCCTGAGGCTTTTTACCGCTTTGTTTGGTATAATAATACCCCTAAAAATGTGGTAGTATATATCTAAACATTTATAGCCAAGTGTATTTTAAGGGTTTTCTTACCAAATACTCCGTCTTAAAAAGGTTCCCAATTTTGTCTGCTATTTCTTTAGCAATTCCAACCGTCATTCGTATTTCTTCTTGTAGCATGTACTTAATAATAAGGTCAATAATAACTGTTGTGAAAATTTAATTAATTGAGATGTTATAAAACTTTCAATAACTTTAATAAAAAAAGCTCTTGTTTTCATGCATACAAGGATTATAGTTGTTTGTTTTTCTTTTGTTGGATTCATATTATCATTGAAAATAGATTTATTCAAATACTTACATGTTTATTTGAGGTATTTATTTCCAAAAGTTTTGTATTTTTATCCGTATTTATTTATGAATTAATTTTAAATTTTCCAAGACGCGATTGAACTTTTCGGCACAACTTCACTAACAAAAATAAAACCTATCACTTAATAAACAGTTAACGGCAAAATATTGGACAAACTTCTTCAAATTGAATAATTTCTTTAATCTGAAGAAAATATTTTCCTCTATTTGAAAAGCTTTCTTCAATTTGAAGAAAATGGAACGGAAAATGCGAATAATTATGAAAATTCTTCGGTTTGAAGAAAATTTCATCAATTTGAATAAAACACATTCCGACATTTGAATAAATTTATTCAATTTGAAGAAAAATCTATGGAAAATCCGTTAGTTTGCAGTAATTATTTTGTTTGCAAAAGATTTCATATTTGTAGGCATATAAGTTATCGCTAACATATTGAGGAATATTCTTCAAGTTGTTAAATTTTGTCAACATGAAAAAATCAGTTATTAGGTACCTATCGGAGATTTGAGTCAGTCAACGATTTCTGATTGTCAAAATGAAAAAAATTTGTTCGGTTGAATAAAATACTAAATCTATTAGCAGTTGAAGAAATTTTTGTGATTTGAATATTTAATATTCATTATCACGAAAATTTTCATGAAATATTGTGGATTTGAATAAATTATTCTTCAAAAGTTAACAAAATATTTCCGTCAATATGACCTACCCGATTTGGTTCAGTGTACTAATGCTAAATATGGTCTTTAGATCAAGGTTGCGAGTTTGTGAATTGAAAAATCATTAAGTCATAAGCAAGTTGGTGTCTTATGATTTAAAAAAAATTTAATTCACAAGCCACCAACTGACTTATGACTTAAATAAATTCAATTCAAAAATCACCAAATGACTTATGAATTAAATAAATTCAATTCACAAATCACCAAATGATTTAAGAATTAAATAAATTCAATTCACAAATCACCAACTGACTTGTGAATTAAAAAAAATTAAATCGCAAGCTATTAACTGACTTATGAATTAAATAAATTCAATTCACAAATCATAAACTGACTTATGAATTAAAAAGAATTAAATCGCAAGCCACCAACTGACTTATGAATTAAAAACATTTAATTCACAAGTCATCTACCTACTGATTTATGAATTAAAAAAGGAAGTGGCCTATTTTTGTATGGAGCGTGAATTTAGTAATGAATTCAATTCAATTTTTTCAATTTTTCAATAATGAAAGTAAGAAAATAACTTTGCAATCAAATGAAAGGTATTTTTTCTATCTTTCAAATATAATCAATATTATTTTTCTAACAATAAAATATACTTAAATATTTTGTATTGACAAAATTGAATTGAATTCATTACTAAATTCACGCTCCATACAAAAATAGGCCACTTCCTTTTTTAATTCATAAATCAGTAGGTAGATGACTTGTGAATTAAATGTTTTTAATTCATAAGTCAGTTGGTGGCTTGCGATTTAATTCTTTTTAATTCATAAGTCAGTTTATGATTTGTGAATTGAATTTATTTAATTCATAAGTCAGTTAATAGCTTGCGATTTAATTTTTTTTAATTCACAAGTCAGTTGGTGATTTGTGAATTGAATTTATTTAATTCTTAAATCATTTGGTGATTTGTGAATTGAATTTATTTAATTCATAAGTCAGTTGGTGATTTTTGGATTGAATTTATTTAAATCATAAGTCAGTTGCCGACTTGTGAATTAAATTTTTTTGAATTCATAAGTCAGTTGGTGAATTGCGAATTAAAGCCATGAGTTAAGCCAAAAGTGAATTAAGCTTTTGCAACGCTGCTTTAGATACATATAAATCCGAAATTAATTTATTAATTATTCGATTTGTGTTTATAAAGAGTTTGAAACAAATACTAAACGTGAACTTAAGGTGAATCCACGAAATTTTTGGAAGTACAGGATTATCCATTTTGATGTTTCAAAAGTAAACGTAAATAAAACACATACAATATTTTTGTTCATGATATTTCTTTTTTATTATAAAGTTCGAACGTTGACGTTATGTGTGAAATACTTCATCATTTAAATAACCACCACGCGAATTGTTGCAAGCATCGATTGTTTTTGAGGTAATTTTCTACCACTTGGCCAATCAATTTTAATCCAGAGAGCACAGCGCTTTCTTCCAATTTCTTTTTGTACAAATGTCTCCTTGTTAATTTTTTCGAATAGCGTGAGTCAAATCTTCCACTCCACTAAAAAAGAAACTTCCCCAGACCATCTCAAAACTATTTCTTTTTTTCAGCGCTGCGTGTCGGACGATAAATAGATAGATAGATAAGATACATATTTTATTAAATTTACATTATACAACAAAAAGGTTTACAAAAATCATTGTAGCATTGCGATTGCCGTCTGCCAGATTGGAAACAAAACACAATGAATGTAAAAAGCCCTCGGTATAATTACTTTTCAATATTAAAAAAGTTATTTCTAATTTTTTAACAATATAAAGTATATGAAAGATTAAAAATAATTTAAAAACAGAGAATAGAAACACAAAAATGTTCGCTTATTATAGAAGTTCTATGTATGTATATTTAAGCGTAGTTTTGCAAAATTCGTAAAGTTTGACAACATTCATTTCATTCAATAATCTTATCACTTGATCTTCCGATAAAAAGTCTTTCCTGAATACATTCCTTCTGATTTCTCTGAGAATGGGGCATTTTTCTAAGAAGTGGATACTATCCTCTCTTTCTGATAGGTTGCACATATTACACTCTGGGGATAAATCAGGTCTGTGTGGAATGAAATTTAAATCTATTAGTTCACTACAAGTCTGACCATCATAGAAATCACACGGACATTATTGGAATCCTTAAAATAATTGTTCTCTGCAAGGTTATGATTTAATCTGCTGCAAGTTGTTCTGTACAAGGACGAAAACCTCGAACTTAGATTCATTGCTCCAAAAAACTCTGCTAAAATCTTCTTCCGTATACCCTATATGGTGTTTGGCCCACTCTAAAAGTTTCACTTTGTTTTGTGGTCGATGAAGTGGCTTTCGAACGAAAACTCGTCCAAACGACGCACGATCCATCGTCGTTTTCGAAAAAGTAAGGTCCAATCAATAATCTTCCCTCTTCCTTAAAAAATTCTATGACATTGATATACGCAGATGACGTGAAAATATTTCAAACAGTTAATTCCTTAACGGACTATGGACAAGATAATCTCCTTCGACTACGGGAATAATCGTTTAATGTTGAATGTCGATAAGTGTTAAACAAAGATGTATCATAGGTATCATTTTGGACTTTTACCGAGCGTTTTAACTACATTTAAAACAAAATGGACCACCGGTGGATACTCCTGTATCCAATGAGTCTGCTTAAAAATAGACCCTACAATTTAAGATTTAAAAATATACCTGCAAAATTAGTATGCCTTCAAAAATTTAAATACCATTGAATTTCTGAAAAAAAACTTAATTTTTCATTTTTTTTCTTTTAAGAATTGTTTGAGCGGTTTTCTTAGATTAATTTTTCTACATAAAATGTTTCAGTTTTTGCTTAAAAATATTATTAGTTAGTTAGTTAGTTAGTTATTTAGAATTTTATATTTAATTTTCTTAAACAAATGTTGACCCATTTTTGAGATATCGAATTCTGACAAAAAGATTCTAGGATGCAACCTACACTTATGAATTCCCATTCGTACCCGTCTGTCGATTTTTCTAAAACTATAACAAAATATTGATAAGAATGCTTTGCGTGAGAAGTCAATATCATTCGTTGTTCTCTATCTTGAGTCGAAAATCATTTCTAATAAAAGTAAAGAATATTTTTGGAAAATTTGTATTTGTTTGAAGGTAATTATTATTAATTAATTTTTTAAAAAGATATTTCGGTCGAAAATCAATTTTTACCAACTTATAGTAGTTTTCTTAGGTTTTTATTTTTTATAAGAACTGTAACTTTGATTTTTCTCAAAATTTTACCAGATGTCGAAATAATTATTCTTATTCTCATAAAATTATTCCGTAGGTAATATCATTTTTGGTTTATAAAATATTTGAGGTGACAAATATTTTTTTGTATTTTTTTTTATCACTACATAGTATAAAACAAAGTCGCTTTTTCTGTCATGTATGTTGTATGTCCCTATGAACGCTTAAATCTTTAAAACTACGCAACGGATTTTGATGCGGTTTTTTTTAATAGATAGAGTAACTCATGAGGAAGGTTTTTATGTATAATATCATCCATTAAATAGTGGACAAATACTGTTATTTTTGAGGTTTCTAATGTGATGTCGCAAATAATTACATTTTTTCCGCTTACATTGCAAACGAAGGCTGAATCCTACGAGATTTATCAAAATAATAATGTACTAAGTATTGTACACAATGAAAAGGTCTACAGAAAACTCCGCGATGGTATATGTCTATCTCTTATGGATATCAAACAATAACATTTTTTTGTCATTTACTTTTTACGACAAATAATGACTAATATTCGAAGCGATTTTAACCAATACAGCATTAATCCTTATCCAATTAAATACCTTAAATACATTGTTGATTTAATATAGATCTATTTGGCCTTTTACAGCATCTGATTTAAATCAATATTTTTGAAGATGTACAGATTTAAAAATTGCGGAACGTAGCGTTTACGGCGACGCGGCGCGGCGGCAGCGTGCCTATAAATAGCGCGTCGGAGGCCGCGGATTTCCTTATAGCACATTGAATTTAGCAGCGATCGGACGCGTTATCGGAGTTTTGTAGCGAGGAAAATAACAATCAACGGAACGTGAGGCTCGACTCAGTCAGCTTCGGGATAATTATAGAGCTGAGAGAGAGAGAGAATCTTCAGCAGAGCGTGAGATTAGCCGCCGTCGGGATCGAGATAGGCATACAGTGCAGAGGGACAGAGAATTGTGTATAAAAGATATTCCAAAGATAAGGAAAGGGGAATTGTTTTAAGTACTCCAAAAACGCGTGCGGGCTACGGCCAGTAAATGAATAAATCAAATCTACTGGATTGATTTTATCATTTTTTCAGTGAGTTACATATTTTAAACCCGTGCAAAGCCGGAGCGGGCCGCTATGTTTTTTTATAAACAACGTTCACAGTTTTTCTGTAGCGTATTTAGTATATCAGCATTGCACCCGTGCGAAGCCGGGGCGGGTCGCTAGTTTAAAAATAATTTTGTTTTCCAAATTACGCTAATTTATTATCACGTGACATTATATAATTAAAAATTTTATTTTAGTAACAAGCATTATTGGTTCGTGAAATATTTGGGGTCAACCAAAATGTTCACTTTTTTTAAATTGCAAACAACAGACTATATTCTTTCAAAAGTCCTTTCTGCATCTTTCGATGTTATTATCTGTAAAACAAAATTCATTCAAAGTCGATATCTGTACTGGTTTTTGCAATATGGACGACGAAAAAATTGTATCACGCACACACAGATATCTCTCTAATAATCTTTGATTTCGATTCTATGGACCTTCGAGAAATGTCAACATTTTCAACTCGACAAATCCAAAAACAATTGTTTGACATTTTTGATTCTTCAAATTTGTTTATATACAATATAAGAGCTTGTGAAAAAAAATTATTGAAATCGGTTCATGAGTTCCTAAAAAAATTTAAAAACAAAATAACGGTTTTTACCCTTTGTGAGATATAAACAAAATTAGAAAACATATGTATCATAAAAATCTATCGGTTCGCTTTTAAGTAAATTCGAATCATAAAAAAAATGAAAAAAGCCTAACTTTACCGACCCAATGGTTGAGGCTGTAGGGGCGAGGACAAACAGACGGACTTTTTTCGACTTCTCTACTATCGCGATGGCACATTTCAATATAAAGCCATGCGACAGCAACTAAAAGAGCTTAATTCTAATGTTTATCCACCTTATCTCTTATATTAGTGCAAGAAGCAAAAAGAGAGTGTTATCCTGAAGGAGAAGCATTCACTGTCACTGACGTTTCTGGGCAAACACAATTACAAGTATTATTGGATTTAACAGTGAAGCGGATCATTAAAGCTAAAAATGATCTTGCTGAGCATTTAAAATCCTTTAATGCGCATATTTTATCTCTGCGACTTACATATATCGAAGTGGGGCTGTGATGGGAGTTATGCTCAAAGCAGATATAAATTGAATATGAACGATGCAGAATATAGTGACAAGGTATTGCCTTTTAATAAAATTTGTTTTTAAAAAAGAAAACACTAATTTATTAAACACTGATGCCCAATTTCACAGTGGAAGTTTAAACTTAAGATCAGGTGAACCTGACCTTAAGTTTAAATTTGAAGTTCAACTCCTCTAGTTTCACAGTGTGCTCTGAACTTCAGTTCAATTGAACGTAGTTTAATTAAATTGTATGAAAAGAGTTTGGTAGCATTGTAAGTCATGTGACGTAATGTAAGCAATACGTAGCTGTTCATCGTTTTTTCTTTCTCTCTCTGAAGCGAGGAACACGTGAAACAGCAACAGATAAGTATATTGTGTTTTGTTGACAATCGGGCAAAATTTGTATTGTTTTAAAGTTTTTCTCTTCTCACATTCGCAACTAAAATTAAGTTTTTTCTCATCACTAATATCTTCAATATAACTTTCCGAACTCGACATTTTAAAATAACAGTATACATACTTTTTATTAATATTTATCGAAAATAGGATAAATCACCATCATAAATTAATTCAATATTTAATATGAAAATGGCAGCTATTCTGACAACTGTTGTAGTGCCTAAACGTTGAACTGAGGTCAAACGGCAGAATACTGGCGTTTAACTTAAACTACAGAATGAACTCAGTTCAAGGTTTAAACGAAAGTGTGAAACCGAATAAATTGTTGAACTGAAGTTTAAACCAAAACCGAAGTTTAAGCTTCTACTGTGAAACTGGGGGTGAGGAGCAGGAAATGAAGGAAAACATTACTAACTTTCAACCAACAAGCCTACTGATCAAAAATGGTGTCGTAGTCCATTGTAAACATGACTTTCTTTTGACAATGGTAGATGGAAAAGTTTGCAGTGTTTTTCCCAGTATAGCCCTTCTCAAAAATGCTTTATTTGTGGAGCCACACCAAAAGAAATGAACAACAGTGCATTAAGACAATCAGATCAGCAAATGTTCAACTTTGGCATTTCACCATTACATACGTAAATTCGGGCGTTTGAGTGTCTTTTGCATATATCTTTTAAGTTAGAAATAAGAAAGTGGCTTGCAAAAACAGAAATGGAAAAACAATCGCTGGCAACAAGGACAAAATTCTACAAATCCAATTTCGGGAACGAATGGGGCTTTTAAATGATATGCCAAAGCAAATTGCTGGAAACACCAGTGATGGCAACAATGCCAGAAATTATTAAAAATCCTGAACTAACAGCAGAAATAATAGGTCTGAATCTTGATTTAATCAATCACTTTCGTGTTTTGCTTGAAGTGATATCGTGCGAATGTGAAATTGATGCTGAAAAGATTGGATTGTACGCTAACGAAACAAAGGATATCTATCTTCAAAACTATTCCTGATATTACATGCCACCTTCTATACATACAATCCGTATGCCCTCGGCTATTGAGGCTTGCATTTTACCTCTTGGGCAGTTGTCTGAAGAAGCCCAAGAAGCAAGTAATAAAGAATGTAGGGGTTTTCGAGGGCATTTTAGCCGAAAATCTTCGCGGCAAAACTCAAATCGAGATGTAATAAACAGATTTTTACTTTCCTCTGATCCTTACCTATCAAGCCGAAGTAAAAAGCTTAGTAAAAAAAAGAAGTCCACTAGCTCCAGAATGTATTGCATTGCTAAAAACAGAAGATTCGGAAACATCGAGCTCAGATGGAGAAGATGAATAGTCTTATAAATGTATTTAAAATTAAAAATTATTAAATTACGAAACTTTCATACATATCATGTTTTAGTGTTTTTTTTGTTTCAATTCTTTTTGTTCATTAGATGCTGTCCTTAAAATAAAAAAGAAGAAGAATTGAATAAACTGTACATACATATTACTTGGTTTTTAAAACGAATGCAATAAAATTTAAAAAATCACTTTAATTGTTTAAATAATGACTTTTAACAACTTAATACGAATGGAGTGCACTAACTTTACCAAGTTTATTATTCGTTCTAAGTGTATAAGTTACACTTTTTTTAAGCTCAGGTTAGCAAAATATTTTCCAAATAACATATTATTACATATGTATATAATCGGTTTTATAAAAATACAAAATTTTTTGAACGCACAATGAATAAAGTTCCGCTAGATTGTCAAAATTATACACTGTGCATCGTAAAAAGATTTGGTTCGTGATTTCAAGATCCTTAAATTCTTAAAACTTCATATACATATATTGTTTGGCTCTCCATTTTACCAAAATCCCCACGAAATCTCCAAATCCCCAAATGCATGCAGTTTTTAGAAAAACTCTCATGAAATTCTCTTATTGTGATATTAATAAATTATAATGATAAACAGTTTCTAAACAAAAAATCACTATGAAGGCATGCACTTCTCAGTCTGACTTTAGTATTCACAGAGGATAGAGAATCATTGTATTCGTAGTTCTTGCTTTGTGCTGTCTAAGTTTTGTTTTGTAGTGACGACTTGACGAGTATTCCTTTTGTTTTGGAATAAAAATTGAAATGGATGATGTTCTTGTTTCCAAATCTTTGGATTGCACTTCATGCAATATAAATGAAATTTAATATATTCAAAACAATTATGTTCAAGTAGTGAATAGTGAATGAATCGCGCGCGCAATTTAATCGCATGGTTCACTACTTGAACATAATTGTTTTGGGGATATTCACTTGGGGATTTTCGCCCTGGGTATTCTCTCTTTGGGAATTTTACTGCTGGGGATTTCGTTTTGGGGATTATGAATTTGGGGATTTTCCTTTGGGGATTATATCTTGGGGGAAATTATCACCAACTCGTACTACTCATATTCATAGTCTTGAAGGTTTCCAAAGAAGGTTTTCTCTATACGTTTCCTCACATGGTCACATGGAGTAGCTTTTGTCTCCTAATTTTGATTGCCTATAACGAAAAGGTTTTTCATCGCTAATTAATCACCGAAAGTATTGCAATTTAATCAAAAAAAAACTTTGATTTATACATTTTCATTTCGAAAATCGTTGTTCAGCCTATTTTACAAAACAATGTTGATTTATAAAATTTTACCACTAATGTACACTTAGCGTATTCTATGTTCTTTATGTACTTGTTCATTTACTTAGTCACTGAGTTATCTAAATATTATTGTCAAATCATGTAACGTCAAACCTAAAAACCATATGGTTCAAAAAGGTTAATTTTCCTCTTGCACGCCATTATTAGGCCTCGGCCACGCAGTAAGCGGCTGAGCGGCTGAGCGGCTAAGCGGCTAAGCGGCTGAGCGGCAAGCGGCTGAGAGGCAACTCTAAGCGACGTATGGCCAGGCACTGAGCGACTGCTTTTGAGCGATTAGTAGTTTTTGCAAAGATTGCACACACGAAATTAACAACTCAATGTTTACTTTCGCCATCTTTTCTTCTTGCCGCTCAGAACATTACTAAAAATTAAAACAGGTTTGGTTGCTGAGCGGCGCCGCTCAGAATTTTGTTTCGCCGCTCGCTCATTGCGTGGCCGCTTTTATGTGATTTCATATGTTTTATATTTTTTTTTCCGCTCAGCCGCTCAGCCGCTTGCTGCGTGGCCGCGGCCTTAAAATACTTGCCCTCCAAAGAGGTTATAAATAAATTCTTTGAAAATCATTTAAACATTATATTATAGTTTAATTCAAAAGATTAAAAATAATATTAATAAATATATGTATGTATGTAAAATGTTTCAATATATTTGGTATGCACTTATTTAGTGCTTGTAAATATATATATATACATATATATTTAAATTCATATTTATATTTATATATTTAAATTTATTTAAATATAATTATGATCTGCTTCTAAGATATCGACATTTGAAAAAAAACATTAAATCGCATGATTCACTACTTGAACATAATTGTTTTGGGGATATTCACTGGAGATTTTCGCTCTGGGTATTCTCTCTTTGGAGATTTTGCTGCTGGGGAATTTACTTTGGGGATTATGGATTTTCCTTTGGGGATTACATTTTGGGTTAAATTATCACCAACCCGCATAAATGAAGATGTGCACGGATACTAGGGATTTGGAGATTTTGGCAAAATGAATTATTTAGTTGGGGATTTTGTCCATTTGTCTTACGTTTCTGGGGATATTATCAAAATGGATTAAATTTGTTTGGGGATATTATCCCGTGGGGATTTTTTTTGTGGATTCAATACGACACCCCTTTTATCATCATTTATATTATTTCGGGAATAAAAGATCTTTTTCGATATTGACTTAAAAGTTTGTATAAGGATTACTGTTATTTTTGGTTTGAAAACACTAAAAAAAGGGCCTAGCAACAAATCTGCTTAAAACCTTAATTTCCAAGTTTTAGTAATAGGGGCGAGGACAGACAGTTAAGTTTCGAAGAATGATTTTATAATGCGTTCATAGTTTAGTTACTTAGCTTTATTTTGGTCACATGCAAGAATTACTGCTATTTTTACAATAAATTGTATGAATTAAATGATATTGAATTTTATATATCCCATATGGTCTAGTGGCTAGGATATCTGGCTTTCACCCAGAAGGCCCGGGTTCGATTCCCGGTATGGGAAAGTTTTTTTGTCATTTTTCTTGTTAAGCAGAATCATGACTTTGGAGTCAATACTTTTTAGTCTCTGAACGAAATCATTTTACTGTTATACTTTTAAATATATTGGTTCGTGTCTTTAATAAAATGGATTGTTTAGAATTAACACACTGTAGTTCTCAACCTGTTCCAGAGGAAATTTTCGTCGTTTTGAATTTAAATCCAATAAGAATGGCTAAATAGTTAAAATAAAACCAACTAGACAAGTTTATCATATCGGTTTTATTTTATGATTAAATAAATATATATTCTTCTTTTATATCAAAAAAGAAAAATTCCTGAATCTTTTCAAAGAAAAATAATTCCAAACTCTAACTTCAATCTGAACCATTTTTATATGAGTATTTTGTTCGCCTGTAAAAGAGTCGGAAAATGGACGATTTTGGTGATGGTACAATCATTTTTTATACGGAAGCAGATGTTTTTGCAAAAAATAAGCTCTGTAAATTACGAAGTTTAAGACACATTTTTTAGCACATTCAAACACATCCTTACACAGACCAAGATACAGCTTAAAAGATCACACTCAAAACAATATGTGGGATGATAGAGTGCCCTTTTCGAAGAAGGCCACAATCTGTCGAATCGATGATAGTAAATTATTTTGTGTACACCATTATTTATTTAGTTTTTAACTAACATGCTATTTATTGAAATTAGCTCAAAATGTTCTATGGCAAAAAAGTACGCATACGCCCAAGTGTACGTGTGTTTTTTTTATGATATTAAAGACTGACTTTGATAGACTTGTTCCCCTATATCGGATCACTTCGGATATGTCTTTAGAGTCACTTTTTATGCCAAGATGAAAAAAATCCATCAGAAAGAGTAATTTACAACTCTTTTCTTATCTACCTCGATTTTATGGAAAAAGTTAATATTTTAGCCAACGGTTTCATGATAAACGTTAAGCCTTTATGTAACATTAATTTGAATTTTATTTTAAGATTTGTACGGATGGAAACTTACTGTGTAAATTTAAATCGAATGCTTCTGTTAAAGACGGAACCTAAAGACCTTAATTTGAATGAAGGTGAGCATAGCAAAATGTTGCTAATCTTTTTTAATTAACTGTTGAATTTTTAAAATCATTTAGAAAATAGACTTAAAATTCATGAAAAACTAAATGTTTCTTCTTCTTCCCTTATAACACCTTAAATTTACATATACATATCTCCAACTTCAAACATTTTCAAAAATTTTGAAAATCACCAAAGTAATTTTCGAGTTTCGAGAACATTTTTTACACAAATCAAACGAAATCGTCCAGTTTCTCAAAAATTTACCTGTGCAAATATTCGAATTGTTATAGATAGATTTTTTTTTTTTTTTTTTTAGATAGATAGATAAATCTTTATTCATTAAAAACGATACATAATAATTTACAATAGAAAAAAAAATAAATAATAAAAAAAAAATATTCGAATTGTTATGGTTCAGTGTTTTGTGCTGAAGTCAGATCATATATCTATTTTACTTGCAACATATAGGAACCATATGGCAAGTATTGCATTTTCGAACTCGAGTATAAAATTTTTGGTCAAAAATCGAAAATTCAAAAAAACCGCTTTAACGACTTTCGAAAAGAAAAAATTAACAAAAATGTTTTTTGGTTAATTTAATGCCATTCAAATTTTTGAAGACAAACTTATTTTGCAGGTGCGTGCGATTCAGTCGTGCACTCGTTAGAACAAATTGATGTTGTTGCTATTTTTGAAATTACAAAATGGAATAATATACTTTCTGGCATTTTTCGCCTTGACCGAAAATTTATTTTTAAAGACTCAAATAGAAGACACAAATTTCATGGGCTAAATGTAAAAATTTCAAAATAGCCTTAAAAATCCTTATTTTCAGAAATAACTTAATTTTGTTTCTTTTCCCACCCTTTTAGTCTTTAACCTACATATATACTGATAGTCTTTCTACCCTTAACGCTGTAAAAAACATTAACAACAACTCACCAACCATACGATACATAAGAGATATACTCATCGCAAACAAAGATAGAGTAAAACTTCTATGGATACCTGGGCATATCGGCATCAAAGGCAATGAGTTTGCCGATAAACAGGCAGCCAAAGAACCCCTCCTCACGTCTTTTATACCAAACAAAAAAGACATATCAATAACGATAAAAAAACATTTCCTAAAAATGAGACGAAATGAATGGGCAACATACCGCCATTACTACAACAACATTAACCCAGATGCTCAACTGGCAGAATATCCAATAAATTGCTCAACATCCATGATTCGGTGCTTTATACGACTCCGAATGGGATACTCAAAGATCACCCACAGCCACATATTCGAGAAAAAAGATCCACCAGTATGCCACTTCTGCAACAACAGAGAAATACTCAACATCCACCATCTACTCTTCAACTGTAACTCAATCAACAATAATATTCTTCCTAAATTAATTAAGAACAAATCTATCCTAAATATTATGAAAAATCCATCTGAAGAAAATATAAAATTAGTCTATAAAATATTAAAAACATTAAATCTAGATAAGCTTATTTAACTTTTTCTCAATTCGTATAAACTTTCTTATTTATATTTTTAGCTGATAGTCCTGGAGCTAGTGCTTTAAATTGTATTATCTTGTAATTCATTACATTGTAATAAAATAATAATAATAATAATAATAATAATAATAATATTCTCAAAATAAAAATTCGTTATTAAATTTAATTTCCTTATACACGTTTAGACACCAAATCTAAGTCCTATGAGCCCGGCCACGCCCCGAAAAATTAAAATTAATTAATTAAAATGTCCTTAAATAAAATGCATGCCATTAAAATGCGCCAACCCTTTTTTTTAATAAGAGCACACTATAGGGTTTTATACCCTTATAATGTCATTACACAGTGTGAGCTGAGCTGAACTTTAGGAAAAGGAGAGAGGTTTTTTAACTAGGTGTCGGTACTAGGTGTACATTGGCTTTAAATTCTTGAACATTGCAATGAAAATTATAGCACGGCTTAAAAACGAATCTCTGTACTTCATAGTAAGACCGAAATTGGACTCAAGGGTAAACTGATAGGCATTCCTAGAAGCGCGGGTATTATGGTTGAACTGTTGAAGAGGAAGAATGCAACTGGCTAATTCACTAGAGCATATTCCATTAAAATAACGGTAAATAAGGTTGAGGCAAGAAATATACCGACGATGTTCGAGTGTCGTAACTGAGTTTATGATGTTATTATCACCATCATTTAAAAAGTTTTTCTTTGAATACCAGAGACTACAGAGAT
Organism: Eupeodes luniger; assembly: GCA_951509635.1. Lineage (NCBI taxonomy): Eukaryota > Metazoa > Arthropoda > Insecta > Diptera > Syrphidae > Eupeodes > Eupeodes luniger. Next base: position 119,616,405 of record OX608073.1, on the reverse strand, counting down.
GGAAGTTATACTCAGGCTTTGAACGCATTCAAGTTTTATAGATTGTAGCCAGATCAGAAGTAGAAAACTTCTCTTGCATCATCTCAGACAACCCCAGAATATTGTGAAATCGCTTATGTGACCGTTCCACAAGAGGTGGTTGGTGATGCACATACCGAAAATATCGAGGTGTAGATTTTCATTAGCCATAGATAATGGCAAGTGGTGTGTATCTCTTTAAATGGTATACAAGACAGCATTGGGTTTTCGAAACATTAAACTCAGAAAATTCAGCAATTCCTTAAAAAGTAGAGGCCACCATCTTAAAGTTTTTAAAGAAGAAAATTAAAACAAACGCTCTTTTTATTAAACTTTATATTGATTTATTTTTATTTTTGTTATTATTATTATCTGTTTCATTTTTGTTCAACTTATTGCATAATATTCAAAAATGTATGTTAACATGTAAAAATTATTAAATGCATTTTTGTTGTTGTTTTTTTTTTTAATTTCATTTATGTCTCATGTTAAAATGTAATGTAAATATTTCCATTCTATTGCCATAATTTTGCTACATAATAAATATTTAATTTAATTACTATATCCTCATAATTATAATAATAATTCAAGCTGATTGTATAAATATTTAAAACTTTTATGTTTAACTTAAAAAAAACTCTTTAAAATAAAAAATAAATTTATCTCCTAACTATAAATAAATTAAAGTATTTTAGGTAAAAAATATTTAAAAACAAAAACATATTACTTTTCTTTGAAATAAAAATAAAATTTAAAAACCATCACATACAAATTTGTTTTTATTTTTGTATAATTATAATTCTTTTTTATTATTTAATTAAAAATTAAGCAAGCAATGTTATTTTTTATATTTATTGCGTAAAATAGCTTTAAATAATTTCATTTTGTTTATAATTTTTTTTTCCAATATAACTCATTGAATATATTTATATATGTATATGCTCGTATTTATTATTATTCGTTTGAAACTTCTTTTAATTTAAATTCAAAAATACGTATATTTTTTTTAAAGCAACGGCTATGTTAAGTTTTTGTTTTTGTTTTTGCAATTTTAGCTAACTTGACAACTTTTAAAACTTTTTTTGAACTTATTTTATATTTATTTTTGTTTTTCTTTTGTTTATAAAAAAATGGTTTATTTTATTCAACAATTTAGTCAAAATTTTGTTTTGAATTTAGTAATTTTTTTATTTTGTTTGTTTTTCATTAATTTACGAGTATCAAATGTATATAAATTAGTCCGCACATGATTTCGATCTTATGGATTGTCCTAGAATATGTAGTAAATTCCATAGGAAGCATATATGGGTATAATGTAATGTATATATTTTTGTAAATGAAATTTTATAAAAATTGTTGATTTAAGTGAAACATTTTTGTTTTATATTTGGCCAATTTTTTGATTTTTAGTTTTCAAGCTGTGAGAAGTAACAAAATATTTATTTTAATACTCACCTGATGTTACTGTGATCGTTTAAATTTTTACAAACTTTTTATTTGATCTATTCTAAAGATAGGGTTATGAGTTTATGCAAAAGAGTAAGCCCTTACATTATAAGGCGTGTTAACAAATTCCATTGAAGTTTTGACAATGTCGATATACCTAATGTAAAAATTGTCTCTCTTCTTTCAATTGCCATTTTGTTTTTATGGTTCTTTTTAGAGTTGGTGGAAATTGGTTATCTTATAGTTCTTACTGGAAATTCAATTCGGAATAAAATACCTCAATACATTCAGAAAAGTTTGTGCCTTTTCTTCAATAAATAAGACACACTCTAAAAGTTTAGAATACCTTTGATATGCCGGAGACACAGTGGGAGCATTATGAGGGGTTAGAAAGGAGGTTTCGGTGTACAATGGTTTTAAATTCTTAAACATTGCAATGACAGGGAAAGATAGAGTGGGTTAATTCATTCTACATTCGTGTGGTACGGCTGAAAAACTAATCTCTGTAGACAGTATTGGGTTTTTGAAGTATGGAATTCCACTCTGTTTCTTATTACCGGGTTATTACAGTGATGTGCAGGTCAGATTTGAATGATATTATCATATTTTGTCGTTGCACATCCCAAGAAGAGCAATGTTGAGTCTAAAAACGAATATGAAAAGAGTACTATCATCAGCGAATAAATTTGGAATGGATTAGAAGTTGCTGAAAGAAGATCATTAATGAAAAAAAAGAAAAAGTCGGAGACAAAATAGAGCCCTGTCATTAATTTTGTGGTAGTTAGACTTGAACCCATCAAATACTACTTGTAAAAAGGTAATTTCTAGTCGAACAAAGGAGGGATTCAAGCATTTTCGATTAGAGGGCCTTATGCCAAACCCTATCATTTGCATTTGAAATATCAAACGCAATAATCTTACTTTCACCAAAACTATTTAAAGGTTTGTTCCACTGTTCGATGAGATAAACCATGAGATCAATAGTGGCACTATTGCTATGGAAGCCATACTGCCTGTCATTAAGAAGCCTTCAGTTTTTGAGATATTTCATGTGCTAATAATTAATCAACATTTTTATAACCTTGGAAAGAAAACGCGTTAGTGGAATCGGTCGTTTAGTAGCTAAATGCACGTCGTCGCCATTTAACATTTTCTCTTAAACAGAATAACATTAACAATGACAAGAATGTTTAACACTTTAACGAACTACTTCGAAATCTGAAACTTTTACTCATCCTGCAAATAAATATCATTACATTACAAATATCGCTAACCTACTGATTTATGCGGTATCAACACGGTTCAATATAAAGAATCAGTATTGTTTGCGTTTTTTGTTGTACTTATGTGCCAAAAAATGTACCGACAAGTGAGGAGTTGAACATGAGATCGGTATTAATTCGGTAAAGCTATCGATACCGCACCGATAAGTGAAGGAGCGTCCTCACAAATTGCAAATTTGGCCAAGAACTCCTTTTTATAGTGTAAAAACCTATGAACTTTAGTACTAGAGACGGTTATATCATGTATATTAATAGGACATAAGGAAATAAAAGTTTGTGGAATGTAATATCACGAAAAAAATGTGTGGAGAACTTTATAACTAGCCAAAAACCAGAAACCAATCAATAATTTCACACTTAAACATAATCAGACAGTTAAATTTTAGTACTTAGTTGCATATCCTTTCGTTTAAATGGCTTCATCAAGGCGACGAAGTAATGAAGAGACAAGTTTGTATCATTCTTCAGGACTTAATTTTTGCCATTCTTCTTGAAGGCTCGTCTTGAGGCCCTCAATCTTTTGAGCAATTCGATGCACGTCCCAGTTCATCACATATATGCTCGTTTAAATTTAAGTCAAGTGACTATGGTGTAAGCATTTTAGTGCACTTATACAATAACCACGGCCTTACATTCTTTCATCTTAATCTTTAAGGTTAAATTTGCCTTCGTCCGTGAACAAAACCTTATTTATAATATTGTCATCTAAGAGTTAACTAACAAAGCACACAAATGTAGTTCTACCTTTTTCAAAGAAGACATATCGTGATATCGTTTGCTATTTGTTCATTTAACATTATTTCAAAGAACTGATGGTTTTTCTTCTCCTGGTTCCGTTGCTGACTTCTTTACTCTTGGTCCGAAGATTAGAAGGGATTTTAGTTGTTTTTCCTAATAAGTAGTTTCCCATCGTAGTTTTCCAGCTTCTTTCCTTGTCCTTTTCTGCTCACATTATAAATCTTCTTTTCGTTTTTAAATCGTGAAATAATGCCATGGACTATGGAAATCGTACTGATTTACCGTCCTTCTGACCACGTTACAAAACCATTTTTCGAATACCCACAGACGTTTGTTTTCCATTTCGACGTGGGGAGGAAACTACCTTAAATGTAGTTGAGTTAACTTCTATTACTTCTATACATTTTCTCTGTCCGATTAGTCTTGGGAGCTACTCTAAGATTTTGAAAACGTAATTTGAAAAATAAAAATATACTTTTTAAGGAAACAAATACTTTCAACTGAGTTTAGATTCTTACAGAATTAGAATAGCAATTCTTGACCAAAAATTAGAATACATTCATCTACCAATTCTCATTTTCAAATTTTGGTTATATGTATTCCCAAAATCAAGCGGCTGTGAGGCCATAACCCAAATGATAGTTTTATCTATTAAATGCCTTTAAAAGCAATACAAACATTATATGAGGTTTTTGTGGTCTATTTTTGTAGTTTTCTTTTTCTGTTTTCAAAAGGGTGTATTATCTTTTTGAATTTCAGCAACAATTAATCTTCAATTAATCATATTTCTCATTAGAATCATCAGAACATAAAACCACCTTTCCCTAACCAATGTAATAATTTCAAAAAATCTTCTTCTAATTGGTTCTGGACAGATTTATAATAATTGAGCCCTTCTAACCACGGATTAAAGGTTCTTCACCTATACAAAAAAGTGATAGTTATGCTACCAATTATTTTATTGAAAGGTGGCTTACCGTTTCTTAGCCTTAACCCTATGTGGAAGATATACATTGAATTTAAAAAAAAATTAAAACACCGAATTTCCATTATACATTGTGTCATAAAAATCATATATTACATTTTAAAAAATAATAATAATAATATCAAATTAACAAAACGAGTTTTTTTTCATATAATTATAATTATAATAATAATAAAAATTCAAGTTATTTAAGACAAACAAAAAAGAAAATAAGAATAAAACAAATTATTGCAATAATAATAAAAATAATAATATAAATTGCTTAGACAATTATTATGTATGATTGTGTACAAAAAAAGAAAAAATATTTTATTCCCTTGTCTAGGGACTCTAAACAACACACACACACACAATATTTTGTTTGTTTTTCTTTTTTTAAACTAATCGTAAGAATAATATTAATTATTATCTTAAACCTAAGTGATAAAATAATGAAAATAATTTAACAAACAAATATAATTTTCCCTAGTTGTTTTTTTTTTGTTTTTTTGTATTTTTACATTAAAATATAAAATAATCAAACTTTTTTCCAAAACACATAAATTCAATCATATCATACAAGTTCAAAATGTTTTATATAAATAAAATAATATTTTTGTCTTCCACAAGCATCCCACAAGCAACACGTCGTATTCTTCCTCCAGGTTTTCATATCTCACGTTTTGTTAGTAATTCAACTTCAAGTTATCGATTAATTTAATTTAATTTTAATGACAATTTCTAAGCGATTATAAAAAATCCATAAAAATTTAAAGATAAAAATGGATGTGGAATATTTGTTTATTATTATTTTTCTTTTAGTTTTCCTGGCGCGGTTTTTAAATAAATGCGCATGAGTTGAGTACTTAGAGTGAATTTTATTTTTTTTTAATTTAAAGCTTTTCATTGTAATGTTTCCGAAATAATCTTTTCAATAGATCGCTATTTTACGTAATTATTAAAAAATAATAAATGTTATAAAATTTGTATTTTTAAAATACAATTCAAATGCCATATAATTATGTATGTATGTATGTATGTTTAGGTAGTAGATTATAGTATGTATATGTATGTATATAGAAAGAGAGAAAGACTTTTTTAGATTAGTGTTTTTTTTTTAAATAATTTGTGTGATATTATTTGTTGTTTTTTGTCAATATCATTCCATTGAGTATTTTTTTGTATTGTTATTGTTTTTTTAACTTAAATTTAATTTAATTAATTTATGCAATTTTGTTTTTTTTTTGTTGTTGTTATTGTTAAATGTTAATATGCTTTATATAAATGTGTACAATTCTTTGGATTATGTTAAGTTTTATTTTTATTATATTAATAATAAGTTTTTTTTATATAAAGAAAAAGGTTATATATGTATGTATATGTAGATTTGTTAAATCTTTCAATAAATCTGTGTTCTATTTCTGTTTTTTGTAAAAATTTTAAAATTTATTGTATCTTTTATTTTGTTTTTTAAATTTTGTTTTATTGAATGTTTTATTGTTTTCATTATGTTAAGCATAAGAACCAAACACAAAAAAGTTTAAACTTTTATCATTTTTATTATTTTGTTACATTATTATTTATTTAATTATGTATTTATATATGTATATATTTTGTTGTATTGGTATTTAAAATTTTGTTTTGTTTATTGTTGATTTTGTGAACGAGATTCAAACATAGCTGTTACGTCACGTATTGAAAATTTTGGTGATATCTTGTCTCTCCTGTAAAATAAAAATAAATATAAAAACTAATTAGAATAAGAAAATTATGTATGTACATATTATGAAGAAGTAGGGTTCTCTTTTTTAATTCACCAAAATTACAATTTTAAATGAGAAAAGTTTGGGATGAGAAGTTTTGATTGAAAGTTTTTGTAAGTAAATTAACAGACCTAGGATAAGGAACAGTTTTGAAAAGCTAGATAAAATGATCGTGTTTTATATAAAATGAAAAATGACCTGAATCATATACTTATAGATGAGAAAGTTCTTCTTGATTGTCTCTGCCAAAGCACCAAATCTATTGAAAAGCTCGAGAAATATGTACACTGCAGGTCAAAAGATTGAGTACAACGTAGTCAACACTGACTTCATTGATAATTGGGATGGTTTGATTTTATGAATTGTTTACATGAAGAGCGGCACGATCAAACCGGACGGATAAACTAGGCTAAGGACGACCTAGATCTAAAGCTAAACAAGAGGATCTGCTACAGAAGCGAGCAAAACAGGCGTACAAAAGCACCAGAAATACGTGCCGAAATAAATACAACACGGCCAACCGTCAAACTTAAGAGATGCTGGACTATTTGGACGAGTTGCAGTTCGAAAACCACTTCTTTTTTTTTATAATAAGCACACACTCAAGGAGATATTACTACCCTTATTATGCAGAGGCACACTGTGAGCACTAGGAAGAGGAGAGAGGGTTTGAAAGGAGATGTCGGTGCATATTGGTTTTGAATTCCTGAATATTGCAATGACTAGGAAAGACAGAGTGTGGTAAGGCATTCCACATTCACGTAGTACGGCTAAAGAACGAAACTCTGTATTTGACAGTACGGCCGAAGTTGGATTCGAGAGTATACTTGACCCTAAAACAAGGTGAAACAGTTAAAGTGGGCTGTATAGAGAATATACGGGAGAAGATTTAAGCAGAGTTTTATAAAGCAATGAATTTAAGTTCGAGGTATTTTGCACAAAACGGTGAGTTCTCGTTCGACACGGAGTGCTGGAAGTGGTTTTATCATGGCCTGGACATCTTTAGTTTTAAGTGGAGTGGATGATTTGACTCGCGTTGTTGGAAATATGAACAAGGAAGCAGACAGGAAGAAATTGTAAGAAAACGCTTTGATCTTTAGATAAAGATTGATTGGCCAAGGATTCGTACATATGTACACGTACACATGAAAACACTTTGCGGGATTACCTCAAAGATAGTAAAGAAGAACAAATCCTCCATTTCATCACCGGGTTAACTCTATAAGTTTGAGAAATGCTCATTTTTATTGATACCAAATACCTTCTCAATCGAATTTTTGATATACGAGGATTATTAAAATTTAAGGATTTAAAAAAAATCTGGCTTTTCAAGACCTAAAACATTGGCACAAAACCGAAATGCAAAAACAAATAGCTTACAGTCCACGGCTGAAACTTAAGTCATTCTTGTGAAATTCTACAATTTATTTTAAAGATATAGGACCGGATTTTAACAAACCCTAATTACACTAGTCGACAAAATTACGGTTTTTTAAAGAATTAAGGTGTACTGAATCGCGTTTTTAAAATTTTCCATCACATCAGGTTTTAAAATATGCCCTTTAATATGTTTAAGAAAATCAAAAATGGTTAATTTAAAACACAAAACAAAATATTGTATGATGATTTGCAAATCTTTGTTGTCTCTGTTTAAACCCTTTTAGTATCTTTTCTAGTTTCTAGAAATTCTCATTTGTTACGGGGCTTCGTTTGGCTCTATATGAAGTTATGGAGTTAATTTTTAGTGCTGATTTCGAGTCCGAACTTTAACTTTTTAACCATCTTACTCAAGCTTTCACGAATTTTCAACATTACTTTTATATTTCAAAAACTTGATATGATTGAATTATTTAAACGACGGATTCGGTACAAGAACGAAAATTACATTTGAGAGACGTGAATTCAAACAGCTTATGAAGATTTTTCGAACATTTTATGAAATACTATTAATATTTCTAGGGAATATTGAAGAAATCGATTTGGAAAACCATCACGAATTTTATCAAACAGTTTGATAGCCTCAAAAAGCCTTGTATATGATTTTTGTTTGAATTTAAAAAAGTAATACATATCTTTAAAACGTTACATGATAGGGTAATTTTGAAGTCGGACGGCTATTTAAGTCGATTGGAAAAGTGCAATTTGATTGGCAGCAACAAAACCTTGTCGACCAGTGTTATTAATTAAACCTTTTAGTTCCGATATGTATTCAGCATTTTCGTCCTAAAAATATGTAAAATGGAAGAATAAATGATTTCCCCAAATAATCAGAACAGTTTAAGTGCATGTTCACCATCCCTAGAGTAACTTAGCTTTTAGTCATAAGGTGAAATTGGTAATAACCCTCCATTTAAAGAAAGATATATTTAAAAGAATGAAAACAGCAGAATTAAAAAAAAAAACGATATCCTGCCAAAAATATGTACAGCATTCAAATAGTTCACTGAAGTTATCTAAAATATACCTAAAAAAAGCAATGTCCTTCCAAATAATGAATGGTCTTTGAAAATTTAAATAATGGCTTATTGATAGTTCTGAGCAAACGAAAACCAACTTACTCTTAAAAAAGATAATAATACCTTATGAGAATATGATCTTAAAACGAAGTGTGTAAGCTAAGCCCCCCAATCCGAATTAAAATGTAATCAATATAAAAACTTACCGCTAATTAACCATCATATCAGTGCAAACTCGTCAAACTTCATCGATAATTATCTAGGTTATAATAAATCAATAAAGGTACGCATACAATTAAGTGACTATTACACAGTGTTGCGTTTAGCGACAACTAAGCGAATGAACTAAATTTTACAATAACAACATTGTATAAATAGTATTGGAATTATAAATCAAAATCTAGTTTTAAGGGAGTCAAAATCAATCTAGAACGTCATATCAGTTTGATACCAAAATGCAAACTGACTCGGTATGCGAATTGGCCTGCTTGTCTATTCAAAGCTGACTTAGGGCTAGATACAAATTTGTGAAACTCAAACGGTCATTTATTTATATACTCACGTCGAACTAATACTATTTTTCACCAGCATTGCTGCTGGCGTGTTGGTCGTGGCACTTCCACTACGTAGATTTCCGTCAACAGCAATCGATGCAGCAGCAGGAGTTAAACTAGTTGCATCCCGCTCTCTTGCATAATCCAGACTTTTCCGTTCAAACTTCTGAGCTGTGGCTCTAGCTGAGAACTCTGTAGAATCGACAGCTCCATTCTTATCTAAATTTACTAAGTTCTCGGGGTCACAATTATTTTGGTTCTTTTCATCACTGATACTCCTCACTCGTCCAGCGCAACTGCCGCCACCACCACTAACACTTGTATGAAAATGTGCCTCCTTTAAATTATCATCTAGGTCTTTTTGAAAGAAAGTCGTTCGAACATCCCCACGTGACTTTGACTTCACCCGCAGTGATTCCGATGTGAATTTATCCTCGTCTTTTTGGAACTCACGTAATTCAGTTTTCGATTTGGATTTGAATGAATCAGCTCGATATTTCTCTTTCAATTGATGACGACGTTCCTCTTTGATTCGGTCGATTCTCTCACGATCCAATTTCACGCCGCTCAGAACTTTAAGCGGGGTTGTAAGGGAGCCTGGATTGTTTGGGTCTTCTGCTGCGACATTGTTTTGAATTAGAGAAATTCGATTCTCAGTTGTTGGAGTGATCTTCACCTCGGTTTCACTAGTCGACGATGGTGATTCTACCTCGTCATTCAGATCCAGCTTAAGTGAATTCTTTTGGCAGACTTCTTCATTTATTGGAAGACCAGGCAGTCTTTTGGGAGGATTCAAGAATTTGGGTCGAGTGAAGTCGAATGATTTCCGACGTGTAGCTTCCTCAATCTTATCCATTTGATGTACACTTCTGGCAATGTCCTCGAGACGCTTCGGCCCAAATTCTCTAACAAATGCATTCTCATCGAGACTTCGTGTAATTTGATTGGTTTTATTCAACTGCTGCTTAGAGGAAGAGTTGTGTGATGGTTTTACAGGTGGCTGGGGAGGGGAGCTCTTCGGTGGAGGAATATCGGATTTTTTCAAGACTCTCACATTGAAATCGAACGCTTGCTGTTGTTCCACGGGGGAAACCTCGAACTTTGTTGCCAACTGCTTGACGCTGAAATTCGATGGTGATCGACGTGGATCTGATGAATTCGAACTGCGATCGCGATCGAGCTGAAGCTTTTCCAGACCACTTCCGGATTTCATGGAACCCCCTTCCATGTTCTCATAAACGGTGGGGGGTTTTCTCAGTTCAACATTTTCATAGAGCGATAGACTTGGATCACACTCAAGGCTGTCGATATTGTCCGACATTTGAATGTCGTCCGAAAGATTTGGAAATTCTTGATTATCTTCCTCTTCATCGCTTAGAACTATCAGATTGCTATTGACCTCACGGATTGGGGATGGGGTTTGATCTTCATCTGTGACTTCCTCATGTAGGGGCTCCTTCTCGATGTCGTACAAGGGATTCCCATTGCTTAGAAGCTGATTTACTTCAGTGACAGAGTTCCGAAAGAACTTGACTTGCTCGTAGACAATGTTCTCATCAAAACTCGTCTCCAAGAGTGATTTTCTGGGAGTTTCGGGTTCGGGCAGCATGGGGCCTTCACGAGGACTCTTCAAGTTGTATGTGATGTTGATTGTGGCTTTGATGGGACTAAGTGGAAGAAGTTTTTTAGCCGAATTAGTTGGGCTCTGACCCATCAAGGGGGCTGTGCTATTGCTTGGTGTGATGGCTGACTTATCATAGCTTAGGAATGACCTTTCCATATTGTCGTACTCATCGAAGTTTGGTGAACTCTCCAGGGAGACGAGATTTGATTGCCGGTTAAGGTGCTGATAGCCGAACTCGCTGGGAGTCACCGACTGACTAGTGTTGTCTTCTGTGTGAGTATTGGGCGATGGCATTAGATGCAATGACTGTGGTTGTCTGGTGCTGTCAGTGAGATCTACAGACATTTTTGAGCAAACGTTAGCCGGATCCAGGTCAAGGGAGAGTTCCCGCTTGAGTGCGTTCATATCACGTTTTTCAGTATGTGATGTTAGCTAGAAAATAAATAAAGAAGGATAAGAACCTTTTTGGATAAAATAATTTAAGTTTAACTTACATTGCTGCAAATGCTATCGACCGAAGCACGACAGCATCCTGCAAATCCTTTGGTCTCATCATACTGAGACGATGTTTGTGAAGCTGCCATCATTGCAATTGGATCCAATTCATAAATTGGTGTAGTAACGGCGCTGCTATTCTCGGAACTAGTTTCACCCACCAACAGCGAGTAGCGTGGACTCTGGATAGGTGACGAGGGGGTAACGCTTATCTTCGAACGTTCCATTTCATTACTCGATCCAGTTGATAGTTTATCCTTATTAATGTCAGCTGAATTACTTCGCAATAGAAAATTTATAGAATTATTTGAATCTTGCAGAGGATCACAGTAGCTGTAGCGATTTTTGGGCTTCAGCAAATCTGGTAGAAGTTTATTGCTTTTTGGTGGAGTATGCTGTTGATATTGTTGTTGTTGTTGTGAAAATGTTACTCTAAAAAGAATTAAGGATTTTTTGTTTTGTTTTGATTTTTATGATGAGAAATGAGATGAAAAGCAAAAGAATAAGAATAAGAAAAAGAAGAATGAAAAACATCACTCATAAAACAAAAACATAAACACGAAAACGCTGCTACAAACCAAAGACTAGAGATTGGCACAAGCTGAAGAATTTAAAATAGAATCACACACTTACAAGTTACAATTCAATGCACACAGAGTATCTATTTAAGTAAGACTATTTTTGTAGATACAAAAAGGTATAGAAGTTAGTATTTTTGTTTCGAGACAGTAGCTTGTCTTGATAGAATGAAAAATGTTTGTGACTCGAGTGATAAGTGAGATGAAATGAGGATGATTTCCAATTCGAATCTTATCTTAAAATATGGATTGCTTAGTAGTTGGTATTAATTTTTAGAATAAATAAATAAAACTTTGATGAACAGCTTCAACGACCGTTTTAATGAAACAACCACTGAAGCCAGTAGCACAGTTCGACAAGGTTTTGTTTCTGGGAATCAAATTGTACTTTTCCAATTGGTTTCAAATTCAAATCTGACTTCAAAATTACTCTATCACGTAACTTTTTTGAGATATTACTCTTAAAATTTGAAGAAAAAAAAAACATTATGCAAGGTTTTTGAGGCTATCTTAATTCAAAAAGTACCTTTTTCGATAAAATTCATGATGGTTTTCCAAATCAATAATCCCTTTCTTCGATATTTAGTTGAAATGTTTTTAATATTTTATAAAATGTTCGCAAAAGCATCATAAGTTGTTGGGTTTCATGATCTTAAATTAATCGGATTGAAAGTAATTTTTGTAACGAATCCGTCGTCTAAATAGCTTTATCATATCAAGTTCTTGAAATATATTAAAAGTATAAAAATAATGTTGAACTCAGGTATTTTTAAAACTTGAGAAAGTTAAAATCCAAGTTCAAGTTCAAAATCTAAATCAACAATTTAAAGACGAAATTCGAATTCAGCACATCTTAATCCTTTAAAAAAGCATTTTTTTGTTTGTGCAACAGTCGACCAGTGTTATAGAACATGTTAATTTTGAAAGACCAAGTTAAAAAAATTAGGAAAACGGACTACAAATAAATTGAAAAAAACATACTTTTAAATCCCGTCACAGAACAGAAGCAGTTTAAAAAAATCAAATGTAAAGTAGTTCTCGTTTTCAAATGAAAACATTCTTTGTGTATTTTAAGAAAATTGGGAAGGAAGAAATGTATGACAACGAAGGAAATAGACAAAGTTAATGTTTTCCATAGTATTTTCGAACGAATTTTTAACTCGTAAAATCAAACAGGGCAAATATTTTTTGGCTGGAGATATAGCTATTTCGTGCTTTGCCACTTTTGCACTCATCAGTCTCCTTTTTTGTGGTGCTGAGCTTTAATCCAATTTTATTTGAAAAACTTTTTATGCACACCATAGGTTTCGAACCCACGCATATCAGATTTGCTCAGACTTAGAAGTCTGAGTCAGTTTAGACCACTGACGTCACAGGTCGAGATGTGATAATTATTGTTTATCAAATGCATTTGAAGCATCAACATTTTTATAAGCTCCCTTTAAGCTTTCTTTGTGTTATCTGAAGAATATTGCCATATTCATGATGCCAGGCAGAAGTAAAGTAGATTGTTCTGAGGATGAAAGCTCAGATGGATATGATTTTGATTTACATTTAAACCAATCAAGGTGAACCTTTATTTCCTTTTGAAAATAGATGATTGATTCGAAAAATTCAAAATTTAAGTCAAGTAATATATTCACGTTGATAGAAATATTTATTCGAATCGTATAGCTGAATACATCTTCTGGATAAAATTTCGGGGGATTTTACAATTCTTGAAACATTTTCATTTTTTAAATTTATTTTAACATTTTATATACAAACACTTTTTTGTTTAAAATTGTATTTATTTTTAAAATAAAAACAATACAAAATTGGTAGTGTTTCAAAATTGGGAAAAAATCTAACATTTAAGGGCAAGAGAAAGCTCTAAACAGCTTTATTTTACTAAACACGAAACCAGTCTTATAAAGTCACCATAGAAATATACAAATCTGTATATAAAATATTGTTCTTAATATTTGAAATGCACACTGTTGAAAGGTTATACAGTTACTCCCAAAATTAAGCGTAAACTCATATGTAAATAAATAATTTGTTATGTTTAATATTTAAGATGCAACGATTTTGTCACATTTTTTGGATTTCTTAAAAGAAGTATGCATCTGTCCGCAGAAAAACTGAATTTACCAGCAACATTTTACTTTCAACAAAATAACGTTCCTTAACATACAACGTTTGTTGCGAAGGAAAGGCTAATTTATAATATCAGAAACCAGCTCAAGACATGACCTCAGTGACCGGAACTCAATTCCTTTGAGCATTTGTGGGAACAAAAATCAATTGAAAGAGAAGGTCACCGAAATTTGGGAGAGTATAACTCCAGTGTTTCACAAAAAAAACTTTTATAATCGATGCCGCGGCTACAGGCTGTGATAATGGCTAAAGGTGGCCCTACAAAATATAAATGTTTACAGTATTTTCTCTTGTTTATATTACATTATATATTAAATAAAGAAAAATTGAAAACAAATTAATAAAAACATTATATTTTAATCATTCAAAACAGCAAAACAGTTTTTCTTGTTGTGTACACTCAATTTTATGAGTAACTGTAAAAGCTATGAACAAAAATTGGATGAAAAGTAGAATTTTAGTGAGCGGGTCGAAATACTGGTTTTCAAAATCTTGTATGATCAAAATTCTGTATGACTGTTAGACTAATTGGTCATAACAATCTATTATTCTCTATTTCAAAACACTGTAATTTTAGAGTTACTGTACAGTTTAGATATACTAAAATGCTGTATGTAGAAAATACTGTTTCATTGTAATATGTCTCCTAATTTCTTATCAAAAAATACTGTATTCATAAAAAGTGTGTTCTGTTTTTTTAGCAATCTGTGGATAATTAAAAAATTGTAAAATTCAATGTGAAAAAGTGCACAACACGATTTTTCTCTTTCAGGCTATTTATGGCACTCTTAAATACAGAATTTCGACCAGAGAATTTTAAAATATAGATTTTTGTCTTACGGTATTCTAGGCTTACAGAATTTTGACATTTAATAAAAACATCAAAGTGAGTTTTTTTTCGCTGGGTGTATAGTATATCTTTTAAACTATTTTACAAATACAAAATAAGTATTATGTTCTCCACATCATCCAAAAATTTAATTTACAAATTGATAGTTTCCCCATTTTACGTTTTTAACATCCTATAGGAAAATGTTGACTTTTCTCGACGTGTTAAGAAATCCGTACGTCCGGTCCGTACGTTCGGGATACCATTTTTGGGCGTCCATATCTAAAGAACCAGTAGAGATATCGACTTCAAATAAATTTGGTTTTACAAATAATACCATCAAAAGATACAGAAAGGACTTTCAAAAAAAATTGGTGAGTTTTTTTTTACCATAACAATTTTTTAAAAAAAGTGAATATTCTGGTTGACCCCAAATACTTCACTTTGTCAACTCGAATATTTTACGGAAAAATTATATTACAGAATAATTTTATGCAACGAAGATTAACGTTTTTGACATCTGGTAAAAAATACAAAAAAAATAAAATTTAAAAAACACTGCACTATTAAAAGTTTATTTTCGGATATCTTGGCAACAATTAAAGATATTGGATTGGACTAATTTTATTTTTTTGAAATATATTTCTTAAAATTTTGTAAAACTATTCAAAAACTGTCAATTTTTTTTATAGAAAATAAGAATCTACAAAAAAATACTACGCCAAATGATGTTCGATTCGAATATTTCGAGAATAGATGAAGGTATTGATTTCAAAAAATTATTTCATTCTATGTTTGTTGTTAACGTAAGATAATGTTCTTAAAAAAATTCAAAAGGTGTTTTTTTATAAGACTTTTAAAACATACTCCTAAAATTGATAAAAATTGGTTTTCGACAACAAATGTAGGAAACAAAAACAGATATTGAAGTCAAACTAATCATGTACAAAAAATTGCTGTTAACTGCTGGTTATTTTTTATTTGGAAAAATTCAAAATTCAAGTAAAAACTTTAAAAAAAAAAAAAACAAGAAAACCTACAAAAACAATAAAAGAACTGATAAGAAATGGTTTTCAACTCAAATATTATGAGAACAAAAAAAGATATTGATTTAAAAATACTGTTATTAATATTTTGTAAAAAATTAGAAAAATCGACAGATGGGTACGGATGGGAAGTCCTCAGCGTCGTCGGTCGCATCCCAGTCTCTTTTTTTTAAATGGTGAAATCTTTTAAGCAAATGTTCCAAGAAAGAAACGTCATGTAATCTTGAATGTCTTAAAACGAGCGCACAGGATTTTTGAATTGACTTTTACTGTATCAAAATAAAGATATTTGCTATTAAAAATTTCACATTCATTGTAAGTTAATGTGGAATGCCTTGTCACGCTGTATCTTTCCTTGTCATTGCAATGTTCAGGAATTCAAAAACAATGTACACCGATAGCTAATATCTAACTCTTCCCTCTTTTCCGAATGCTCACACTGTGTCTTTGTCTTAGCTAATAAAATAGACAAATTATTGTTAAGTACTTAAGAAATTTGAATCAAGTAAATTTTGTACATAAGCTTCTTTTTAACAATTATGAGATCCATGTCGTTATCCTTTTGTGGTTCTGTTTTCAATGCATAGGGAAACATTCAAAGAGAAGTTACTATTAATCCAGGTCCATAATTTTCCTCTTGTATCTGCTATTGCACGTCATTCCAACTTAAGTAATTGGTCAATCAATACAAAATACGTCTGGTGGGAACAAGACCCTACTTGACTCAGGTCAAAAATATTAAAATATAATTATGTAAGATAGAGGTTAAGTTGAAGTGGCTGTCGGTGATAGGAGTAGGACACACTGTAATAACACAGGAATCTTGAGGCCCTCTTCTGAGCTCAATAAAACCAATTGGAGTTACTAAGACAAATTATTATGTTATTTGTTTGTTTGTGAGTTTATGTGTTTCAAATCGTTATAGAATAATTCTCCTAGGTAGGCCCTACGTTTTTGAGCTTGAAAAGGGCATGTACAGAGGAGTTGACGAACAGCTCCTGCAAAAGTCATTTGAGAATAAGCCTAGCCGCGTGGCGTGATTTTCTATTAGACAGTTTCTGGTGGTGACACCAATTACCGAGTTTATATGCAATCTGTTTAGGGATATCAAGCACCTTGAGCGACAGACAGGTAGAGATGCTGTTCCACCTGATGTTGGTTTTCTTTCAGGGATTGGGAAGGCGGAATGAAAAACTTATTTTTAGTCATTCAGAGTACACGCCTCCACCAACATCCTCATTAGTTTTTGATCAATCTAGGTATAAAAGTGGATTGAATCATCTTCCAGGAATACTGTAAGCTTCTATCGAACTGTATTTGGGCGATGGTGCAGTCCGTGTGCCTTGGAATTGATACAATTCTAAATAATTAAAACTATAATTAAGAAATATGAACAATGCTGCTATCAGTTCACTGTTACAATAATGGAAGATGGAGAGGTGAACAAAAATTTAAACAAAGAGAAAATGGAATGGGCGCAGTAAAATGGTAATATGATAATTTTAGGACCTACAATCTTTTTATATATACAATTTTGAATACATAGTAATAAAATCCAGGATCCTGGTGATACTTACATACATCCAGGATTTCGAATTGCTTGTATCTATTTATAATTTATAAATTTTGTATTGGTTTTTTATTGAATGAATTTGTGATTAAATTTGCGATGAGGGATAAATGAACGAACGTAATTATGTGTATGATGAACATTTTATGGGATGGTTTTTATGGGATGAATTTTTAAAAATATGCGTATAAATTAGACCAAACAAAATGACACCTAGACTTTTACTCTGCATCCAAAAATGAGAGCAGCTAGTTTAAGATATGAGCATTTTCAGCACGAGCAATATTATGCAAAAATAAAAAAAAAATAGGGAATTGATAGAAAAAGTGGAAGGACGGGCAAAAATGTAAAGCAGAGGTGTAAATTAAAAAAGTCTTCAGTAGAAAAACAAAACATACAGCTTACTTTTTTGACGATGGTGGCGGGCGGGCTGTGATGGTTGGATAAAGGATTTTGGGATTGCAGGAATATGACAGTTTATTATTTTTTGTTTCTTAAGTATATTTTTGGGATATTCGCAATATTATTAGACAACTGTCACAGGGAGTATTTGGACCCTTGACCTCGGATTTAATTGTCTGACCTTTCCAATAACACCATCTCTAACGATGCGAACACAAGATGCACATTTTTGTAGAAAGCTATAAAATGTCGAGATTTGTTTTTTTTTAATTTTTTAGAAACAATTTCATAAATGATAAATATTAATAACAACAAAGGAAGAATAAGAAGAAGAGAATGTACATTTATGTAGGTTTGTATGGAGGCACTTTTCTGCGGGTTATTGATGAGTTCTTTTTATTTTTATATTCCCTTTTAATTGATTTTTGAGCAAGCAAAAAGAAGCTCTTTCTATTGATATTTACCAACAAAAATAAACAGACAATAGAAAACTTGTGCATAATCTGAAGCCCCTAGCCCGCAAAAGCATTATCACACCGGAACCGTTATACAATTGACATACCTTTGTGTCTGCAACTCGTCATTAGTTGTCGAGTGCTGTTGCTGTTGTGCAACAGCTGCTGACTTCTTTTGCTCATCTTGAACGTTCATCTTGACATCTTTTGAGACCAGCCGACAAACGTATTTGCCACTGTTGCCCGAGCCAGGATAGCTGAAGCGTTCCTTCAACGCAGTGTCGTCTTTCCGTTTGGCACCTACCTGCACCGTTGGATAGCTGTAGCGGGTAATGATGTGTGAGCTTTCTCCTCCATTCTTTTCCTTGTTTTCGAAGATTGAACCAAATGTTGTGTTATTTGTCTTCGAACTACCCTCCGAATCCAGGGAAGTCTTTGAAACCGATTGTTTGGGGGGACTGTGGACCTGAACGCTGGTGTACATTGTGTTCGGATTGCTGATTGTGTGCTCCGGGGTGCTACAGTCAATGAACTGAATGTCTGAGAGTTGGTCTTCTAGTTTGTACCGCTTGCAGCAGCTCTCATCGTTGTGATCACCGCTTCCACCGCTGGAACAGGGAGTCTGCGCCGTCGGTGCATTGGGACCCCATGATTGAGGGGCAGCTGCACTGCTAGGCGAGAGTAGGTTTAGTCTTGGTTGCTTCTTGGGGCTGGGATTTACGGAATTTGTTGTGCTAGAGAACTCCTCGGGACGAGCTCGTAGGACTCTCCTCGAAGGAGGAATGTTTTCCTTTCCTACTTTCGGACTCGCGACCAGGCTCTCGCTGTCCGAGAAGATTCGCATTTCGGGCTCTTCTCTGTCAAAGTTCAGACCGAGTTCGGAGAGTTCTCGGGATGGGCAGGTGGTAACACCACGCTGGGGTGATTGCAGAAGATCAAAGTAGGAATCATGCGAAACTGATCGGGAATGACCAGTGGTTCGAAGACTGTCTACCGAACTAGTCCTCACACAGATATCCATAGGCTTGCCCACTTCGAAGAGATCAATCGATTTGGGTTTGTCCTGTTTTGTGCTCTTCATATGCAGGCCACCCTCTCCGCCAGCCTGTTCGTCGGCGAAGGTGACTTGAGCTGTTGTGTTGGCCTTGTGCGCAGGTGTGGTTGCGGATGTATTCAATCCCTTGACATCGTTATTGCTGCTCGAATTTCGGGGATTTCTCGTGAATATCGATTTCCACGAGTGCGTTTTCCGCTTTTGCCAACTACGAGGCACCGGTAGAACGGTATGGTATTTATCAGGCAGTGACGAAGGCCCTCCGCCAACCTCAATATATGAACCGATATTTGCCGAATTGCTAATCACATTGATTGGCATTGATTTGTTCATCTCACAGCTATCCAGTCGATAGTGGCGCGTCTGAGCTTCTTCCAGGCTTATCAGTTTTGGTCCACTTGCACTCAGCGACTTTGGTCGTTCGATAAAACACAAAGACTGATCGTGTTCCCGTTGTTCGACCAGTAAGCTCTCACAATCAGTAAGCGAGTCCATCCGTTGTTCAGCTGCAGCACTGGCCGGATTCCCAGCGTAGCTCAACCGAAAATCCTCATCGCTTGGGTCGAAGATCAAATGGCAATTACGGATCAGGTACTCGGTGACCACGGCTTGCACACCGACGCCACGTAAGGCGGCCACACCTCCCGATTCGAGGGCAGGCGACCGAAGTAAATTTGGTGCCCAGACTATTGCAAGATTCTTATCAGTCATTCCGGTCCGAGCGGAGTGCTGCGAAATTTTATTCAGATGTGTCGCCAAATATTTTAACGTTCTGAAAGGAAACAATTCTTTATAAATATGGAAAACAAAAACAAAAAAAAACAATCTTACCTGTAGTGTGGCGGGGGCAACTTCAGAACTGTCTCCTTCATCAGCTTTAGCCTCTCGTTTGATTCACTCTTCGCTTGAATTGCCTCGACAAAGTTATCATACAACTGATACGTACACAACGGATTCGGCAACTCTCTAAAGTACATCTTAAGCAATGAGCTCACAGCATGAATGTCCTGACGTATTTCAGGATTTGAGAAATCTGGAATTTGTTCTTCGTCGAATGAACGCCGAAGTTTTTGTATATTCGATGTGATGCCTGACAGTCTGTAGATACCATCGACGATTCCGTTCTCCTCTATGAATTCGGCACAGCACTTCAGAACCATTGGAATCTCCTGGCCACTGTTGAGCAGGTGCTCACTTAGATCGCAGGAGAAAACTCGTTCGCGATAGATGCCGCTCTGTTTCAGGCGACGTCGAGAAGGTCGTGATAAAATGAACGACCGGAAGAAGGCTATGAGCTTTCCATGCTTTCGCAGCACAGGCTTTGTGGGTGACACATCCAGTTGACCAACGAGAGGTGCTGGAAGCGGTAAATGCCGAGGAACCTTATCGCCTATTGTTGCAACACAACTCTGGGGGAAGAAACCAACTTCATAGTGGGATTTTTGCAAATGTGACTTCTTTCCTCGCCACCAGATCGACTCGGCCGGGCTGGGCATGTCGATCACCGAAATCATGTCACCAACTTCGATAGATATCTCGTCAGAGGCTTGAGCCGTATACCTGAAAGGGAGAAGAATTTTAGAAGCTGGCATAGAAAAATAGACTTCAACTCACCTTCTGACACCATAAGCAGCTCCAACCGCTGGAGTATTTATACACTTCATGGTATCGGTATCTGCCAGGGGCAATCTCCTGCCCTTATTGTCCAATTGCAGCCATGTCAATATAGTCCCACAAGTGAGTGAGTCCGAAGCAATTTTCGAAAAACGCTCCAAATACACAGCCACCGCATATTCCACATCCTCCTCCGATTTAAAATCCATCTCGGACAAATCCTTGAGGCCGCTTATCTTCCTGTCATACACACATCGATGCAACATCTCATCGAGTAGTTTCATATTGTCAAAGGAACGCTTCACCAGGAATGGATCCGAACGATTCGGAATCACCTTTACAATAAACCAACATATCGACGGGCTGAATGAACGCAAGGAATAATTTTGTGATGCTTGCACATCGCCACCCAATGACTGTGATGCAATGCTGCTGTTGAGTATTTCTGACTTGTCATCGACCAGACGTACAGAGAGCGGTCCCAATTGGACACGTTCATAGTGGAAGTGAGCACATTCTTCGAGTTTTGGAAAACGACAGGATGTACTAGTTGAGGGCTTCTGTAAAAAAAAAAAATAGAAAGATGAGTTTTAAATGAAATTCTTGCTTTGGCATTGTGCCAGATGAGAGGATTCTTTAAAAGGGTGGTGGATCCAAGTTCCATGGCCTAGTTCATGGCATTAATTGGGTCAGGGAGGATGAGAAATATGTAGAAATAAAAAAAAGAAAGATGAAAGGGGTAGAACGTAGAACATTCCCTTTTGTACTTTGTTATTCAAACCATTCCTGCCATCCCCAATGATGACACGCTAACGCTATAGGATATAACTACAAGAATTTTACATGCTGAGCTATGGGCATTCCTGAAGCCATTAGCCTTCTCTCTGGAGATGGTTTTTATAGGGTAGGAGCAAGAAGAATGTGTGGAAAAAAATGGGCTTGGCTGCAATTGATTTTTATTTTTATTTTTTTCGTATGCCTTGACCAAAAATTGGAAGTGGACATGGACGAAGAGAACACATGGGTTTAATGTTTACTTAGCTGGGAGTGGATACAATTTTGTAGCAAAAGGTGTACACATAATGTAAGCGTATCTATAGACACAAGGGGAAAGAAGTTATTTTAGTTTGAGTAAGGACGACGTTCGTCGGTCGTCGGCTTCCTAAATACTTATATGGCCAGAGATTGGGTCGATTTTGGGTATATTTAGTGAGGTTTATTTTAAGCTTGTTATTTATTGATGGGCGTTTTTATTATCCGGGTAAGTGGATTACATGTACATAGAAAGGTAGAGAGGAATATTTTGTTAAGTGCGGGTCATATAGTAGAAAGACTCTCTTAGAATATGTGATTTAGGAAAAGTATTTTTTCCTAAGCTTTAAGTGGATGTGAAGTTGGGTTAAGGACACTTGACCTGATATCGATATGGGTATGGAAACAGTGCTTTCATAAAACCGGACAAAATATTTACAGAACTGTGAATGGTCACGGTTTTTTATAAGTCAAAGAAGCTCTTAATATAAAATCAGTGACCAATGACAAAACGTTACTATGAAGAACTTTTAATTCGAAGTGGTTAAGGACTTTGTTTATATACCCAGGCTCCGCAACTAACAAAAAAGAAACACGCAAGTGTATCTTAATAAGAACTTGATCATTCCGGTTTTGCTATATGGTACCGTCTCAAGAAGGGGGTTTCTTAAGCATGATCCCATCTGCATGGAAGGGGCATGAAGGGATAGAAATCGCTGTTCATTGGTTTTAAAAACTTGAAAATTGCAATAACAAGGAAAGATAGAGCGTTTTAAGGCATATCACATTCGGGTAGTACGGCTAAAAAACGAATTTCTGTACTTCACAGTACGGGCGAAGTTAGGCACAAGGCTAAACTCATAAGCATTTCTAGAAGCGCGAGTTCTACCGCTATAGAACTGTTTAAGGGGAAGAATGCAAATGATTAAATCACTGGAGCATAGTCCGTTAAAGTTCTTGGTTGAACAATTATCCAAGAGGCTTAAGTAAGTTACTGGAGCACAAGCCCAGAGATTGGATTTATACTCAGGCTTCGAACGTGCATACGTTTGATGGATTGGCGGCATTGCTTGGTGGTTGGTGCTGCTCACACTGAAAATATAACGATGTTCATTTTCAATGATGCAAGTGCCACACAGGGATAATGGGGAGAAAGGATTATCTCACTTTAACAATACAAGACAGCATTAGGTTTCCGAAGCAATAAATTCCACTCGGTTTCTTATTCGCCATTGTACAGTGTTGTGTAGGTCGGAATTTAATGAGCTTAGCATATTTTCTTTCTCAAATTAGCCGTTCGGGTTCGACTTAAGACAGTAGGTCCCCTCCATCCCTGACAACATTACTCGCACACAGGAATGGTTGAGAGTTGTAAGTCACTAGGCCCTAGTTCTCAATGGACTGTTGCACCACCTAATTTTAAACATATTTTGCCTTGCGCTACACATCCGAAGAAGAGGGACGTAAGTCTGAAAACGAATATTAAAAGCTTAGAGTAATATTATCAGCGAAACAGAAGGAGAGGAGATCATTAATACAAATCAGAAAGAGTTTCGGAGTCAAAACAGAGCCCTGGGGCACAACATCATTAATTTTGTATGGTTTTTAAACTTCAACAATACTCTTGTATTCAACGGTCCGAATTTCTAATTTCTAATCAAACGAAGTAGGGTTTCATCTAAGCCGAAGGCATGCATTTTTGATAAGAGCGCCTGATGCCAAACCTTATCAAAGGCTTTTAAAATATTAAGCGCAATAATTATACTTTCTCCAAAACGATGCAAAGGTTTTTTCAAACTCTTCGGTAAGATGAACTATGAAATCACCAGTGAACCTATTTCTACGAAACCCGTACTGCCCTGTAATTAAGAAGTTTTTGAGCTGATACTTAATCAGAATTTCCTTGAACTTGGAAGAAGGGACGTAAGAGCGATCGGTCGATAATTTGAGAGGGAGGAGGATTCGCATTTTTTTTGGAACGAGACATGCAAGACAGCGTTGATCAACTCTTGAGAACAATAGTGGACATGCCATAAGAGTCATCGGGTTTCTGTGTGTTAGGATCTTTGAGAACTCTCGCCACAGTACGAGTAAGAAACATTTTGTGGTCCCATAAAATCATTTACACCCTCAAGTACAGGCGGAGTCATAACACTCTCTGGCAGCGTTAAATTGGTAGCGAACTGCCATGTAAAGAGATTAGCTTTCTCTTAAAAGCTAGCAAGTGGACTGTTATTGACAACTAGCAGGAACCAAAGAGGAAGACATTTTTCACGTTTGTTTGGAACATTGCATTATTTTTGTGTATATTTTTATAATATAACAGTTTAAGTGCGAGCAATCTGAAATGTATGTAATTAATCCTGAATGTCTGCACATTCCCATGAGTGGAAGACATAAAAACGGGTAAGGCATACCACATTCGTGTAGTGCAGCTTAAGAAGGAATCTCTGTATTTAATAGCAATGTATCAAAAAATTGGTTCAAGGTTAAGAGAAAGGCTTAATACTTAGCAGTCAAAATCAGATATTTAATAAAGTTATCATACGCTGTCGTTGTAAGTCCACATCAAGAAATCTGGAGAAGCTTGTTCATTGAGGCTCGTTAACAATTCCGACTTTAGTGTCACTTTAAGTTATTTGAGCTGAATGCAATTTGATTAGCTTAAGATTTGACTCATTCTTCGCAAACTCAAAGAGTCTTCAAACCCTAAAGGAAGAATATTATATAAGCGACACAAGTTAATAAGACATCAAACATGTACGAGTATACTTTTATTGTTTCCGTTCGTTCCACACTGATGGCTGATTCATTTTATTTTGGAACTTAGTTCAATTGTAGTATTATATTTCGGCTTCTCTTTATCGTTCACGTTTCAAAAATTAACATCGTGTGTTGTAAGTTGGAATGTTGGAACATTTAATTGCCATCATCACCCACTCATATACGATTACACCTAACCTAATATATAATTAAAATAATTACATTTTTATATTGTTCCTGATAGGTACGCTGCGCTGCGCCGCCGCTGAGTACCCATAAAAACTTCACATAACATTCCGGGAAGTTTCATGACTTGAATATCAAATGATTTCCACACAATTTTCACCACTTTCAGTTGCAAAAGTAAAATATTATATTTTGTTCAACTGAATTATTTATTTGTCTTTCCTTCGCAGATACATCTCTCATTTTCTTCTTCTTACACACGAAGTAAATAATAATAAAACAGAAAACAAAAATACAAAACAAAACTCTTCAAGTTCATGATGAGATATTTACGTATGTAAGTCATGTAGAATGCGGTCACCCCAATCTTCAATCATTTTTATTTTAATGGACTTTGGCTAAGCTTTTCACGTCAGGGAGGATGGTTTTGCGCTTCCTCGTCGTCGCGTCGTTTAAAGTTGATAGTGGGTGCAAATTCGCGATATCTATCTGAACAAAAATATATCCAATCCATAGTAGGTATAATTAAACGAGTCACATCCAATGTGAGGCTACGAATGGACATACGAACACGCAAATGGGCCCCATGGGTAACCTTCTAACTGGTGTCACCATTGAATTGAAAAAATGAAAAACTGAGAAAATAAAAACGACCGACGTGGAATGGCTGATTGCCAAGTGATAAAGTGCACTTTGGTGGATTTTGATCGGGGACTGAATTATTTTTTTTTTATTTTGTAAGCGTTGTTACACTTTTATCCAATAGATTAGATATAAAATTATATATAGGTATAAAAGGTAGCTTAACTCTGTTGGCTATTTTGCTCATTAAAGCAAACAAAAATTCTCCCATCGGACGGACGGACGGACGTTGGACCGTTGGACGTGTACCATGCATAATGATTGTAATCAGGTTGATTGCTCATTGTCGGTTTGGTTAGTGGTGGTCTGATGGTTGGTCTTCTAAGCTGGATGAAGGCTTTAGCTTTGGATTTGAATTTGGACACACAAGAGTCGGTGGATGTGGACGTTGGACACTGGATGCTGAATGCTGCTGTGCTGTGGCCAAAGTGATATAGTGCATTCTGTGATAGGTAGATACCACATGTTTTACAAATGCAACTCGAGAGATAAACGAGAATTTAATTAGAAAAGGAACTCATTTATTGAAAATGCAGACGGATGACAGTTTTCATAGACGTATACCTACATACATATATGATATGTTTACTTCTGTGAACTGTGCAGTTCCGTTTGGTTGCAATGATAATGATGATGAGGATGCGAAATGAGTGATCATTTAAATACCTCAATGTTAAATCTTTTTCCATCCGCGAAAAAGTATGTCGAAGGGATTTATCTCATTTCTAGTTTTGAAAATTGGAATTGACAAATCCTCCAAGAGTAATTCTTGTCACAAAGAAAAAAGCAATGCTGGATTCAGCAATACATTTTAGTTACCATTAATTACTGTTGTTCAAGTAGAACACTTTTTAGAATTTGGTTCTTTATGAGCTGCAACTTTAGTGTCAAAAAAATGTTAAGTATTATTGTTGGAAAATAATCTCGATAAATCTTTGTTCAAAAATAAATCTTTTATGCTTAACCAAAAAAGTCTTGAGATTTTTTCGAAAAGACATTAAAAAATTTGTACAAGAAAATTTGTATCATTGCTAGAAATGAAAAATATGTTCTGTTTCCATATACAAGTCTGATTTTTAAGCATGCCACACTTTCAATAGTACCAATTTTATGACTTTCCAATTTTTCAGACTATATGAAAAGTAAAAGTGTTTTAACAATTTATAAAACAACTTTGCAATTCATTCGTACTTTAAAATATTCGACACTCTGCAGACTGTTGTTTTGCTTATTCCGTGCATACATATGTAGATGCAAAACCGTGATATTGGGCTCCATTTGCAACCAAATTTAGTGTACACAAAAGTTGTTGCCGGGACTTAAGCACATAATATTACATGGTAATTTATTTCCAATTTTAGACAACACAAATTCGATGGTACTTTTCGTTAATCGTTAACCCTCTTTTTCGCAAAATCATTTACGTCATCGAAGTTAATTCTTATTTTTACTACTTATTTTGTATAAATTAATTTACAACAGCTTTTCAAATGAACGTTTTTTACTGTCAAAATCCATTGAAAAATGGCTACGATGTCGATGGATTACAAAACCTACACAAAATATTTTTAAAATTGAGATGAATCAAAGCGTTAATCTTTAAATTCATGTTTTTTAGTAAATTCGTAAAAAAATAGCCTATTTCCATTGTCTAGTTAACTTTTATTTATTTCATCATTTTCAAAACGGTTCATTAATTTTTGTATTAGTTTTCAACAACTTTTCAAAACAAACTCTTATTTGCAAATGAATTTTTTTCTTTCAATATTACTGAAAAGCTTTTTTAAAATTCTAAATACAATTTGCAAAGTTTATTGTTCGGTAAAACAAAAAGAACAAATACTTTGCAAAATAACAAAACTTTTCACTTTTCATAAAAGTTTTTGCACTTTGTAAATTTTAGGAAGGTGTTTTCACTCTGCAAATTGGAGTTTTGTGAAACGTAATTTTCAAAGTAAAAGTTCAAAGTTGAAAAGTGACCCAGGGCATTGATTTCGAATTCGATTTGTGATTTTATCTATGTCCGTTTTCAACATAATTATTATATTTTTGAATATTTTAGATATTGTAGCCTTGTTTAGAGGAAAGATTCTTAAAAAAAAAAACGTTTCTTTTAAATAGTTTTGCCCTTTTTGTTGAAAATCATTATAAATGATTCTTTAAGATGTAAGTGAGTGAAACGTAACAACTTATAAAATTTTCTACTCAATATTAATGACAGGGATTATAAATTTGAAAAACCATCACGCATTTTATTTACAAAAAATTATTGATTAAAATAATGGTTTTTGTTTTAAACGTGTGGTTTTCAATCTGGCAATACTTTTTTCAAAGTTGGTCTTTTTGACAGCTGTCAATTAATTTATGCTCAGTTTGGTTTGTCATATCATAATGTACAACGATTGCAAATCGTCTAAATTTATTATCAAAATAATGGTTCTTTTCGGGGGACGCTTCAATTCATTGAAGTAACCTTTTGGTGAGGGTATTATCTAGCGTCTTGGGCCGCCTATGGCGTGGCCTGCAAGATCGTGCGACTATTTTATGTAGGGTTATGTGAAGTCTTGTTTACTCAGACAAGTTCGAGATGATTGATGCCTTGGAAGTGAATATTTGATGCGCTATTGCTAACATACGACCCCAATTGCTATAAAAAGTGGCCAAATATTGAGCGGCTTAGCTGGAGCTTATCCTAAATCATTTTTAAAACTTTATGGCAAAACCCTTTTTTTATAATAGAGCTAAATACTTGGCTAAAACATTGGATTATATGAGTTTTATTTCTTCTTTAAAACCACACGTGTAGAAAAACACCCTTTATCCGTATCGATTAAAACAAAAACGATTGTTCGATAAAGCTACCTTCATCATGTTCATAGAGAGAGAGTCAAAAGGACTATTAAGAAATTGAGAATCAACTATAACCTTAACCGATTTTATTAATTACATCGAATAGAGGCTTAACAAGTTTATTAACTTCCCATAGGAAGTTATTGTAATCGGTCTGATTTGTTGAATTGAAAATGTTGACATTTCTCGACGTTTCAAGGTTTTTAGAGTCGAAATAAAAGATGTTTAGAGAGATGTCTGTGCGTGCATGTGTAAGTACGTTCGTACGTCCGTACGTTCGTCTCCTTGAAAAAATTACGAAAAAACATGATTTTACCTCCAAAATAATTTTATGCAACGAGAAATAAAGTTTTTGACATCTGGTTAAATTTTGAGAAAAATCGAATTGACAGTTTATTTTAGAAAAAAATAAAAAAGCTAAAAAAAATGAATAAAAGTTGGTAAAAATTGATTTTCGACTCAAATATCTTTTCAAAAATTTGAGATAATGGCTTTAAACTAATTTTGTCTTATAACAAATATTGTTTTCGAAATTCAGTTAATTTTTTATAAAAATTTAACAGTCCGTTTTTTCATAAAAAATTAAAATCTACAAACAAAGCAGTACGCAAAATTGTTCAAAATTGATATTCGGTTCTCGATATCTCGTGAACAATAGAAGATATTGACTTCAATTAGTTTCATTTATCCAATTTTTATTTGTTTAGGTATACAAGAAATAAAAACTTTTAAGAAATGCTACTAAAATTGGTAAAAAATGGTTTTCGACTAAAAATCTCGTTTACAAAAATAGATTTTGAAATAAAACTATTTCATCAAATGCAAAATATTGTTGGTAATTTCAAAATTTTTTAGAATAATTCAACTGACAACTTTTTTAACAAAACACCGAAACCTACAAACCTTTTAAGCAAGAAAGGGAAGTTATCAGTGTGGGTCGCATCCCAGCCTCTTTTTTTACGATGAAATGATGCGAGCGTTTTTTAATATCTCGTAAAAGGTTTTACTATATGAACAGTTATGAAAAATTGTAAGAAAAATGTTTTCAAAATGTTTTTGGTGTGTATCCCCTTCCAAGACTTGGATTAGTTTCTCTCTTGTTAAAGCTCGACCAAACAAATTATTAAAAAAAACTTAAGGCTTAATAATTATAATCTTATGACACCCTGTATACAAAATCGGATTTAAATAAACTTTGACATCAGACAAAAAAAAAAAAAAAAAAAAAGACCATCAAAATCCGTTTTAAACCCACTTGCCCCATTAATTCTTCAATTTAAATTAAAATTGGTTCTCCTCACCCTTCTGGTGTGTGGGTAGAAAAATAGAGGAATAAGACAATTTCCATACAAAAACACAACCCCATCTCAGCCCAAAAATAATAAACCCCTTTTTGTTGAATCCGGAAAGACTGTGTAGACATTAAATAAGAAAAACATCCTCAAAATATACACAAAATCTTGCATTACTCTTATAACTAACTATATACGTTTTTGAATTTACATTTTTATTTGTTTCTTGTAAGTTTGGGGTTGAAATACATCCACCCTGTGGCTGTGGCTGGATGCTGATGTGGGCTTGAAACACTCTTCCATAAAGTCCTCTGTTTAACATTATAATCATAGTAGAACATACCTTTTTATGTTGGACACAAAAAATGGCGCGGCGCGCAACGCGGAGCGATGGCAGCAAATGTAAATGTAAAATTATGCACACACCAAATTCATCCCCCGGATATCGGTGATATACCTACCGCCTCCTGACAGAGTCACTAACATAGGTCCAAAAGTATAGGTATAATGAGGCATTAACTGCCTGACATCAGGGAGCATTATGACCAGGGGGTTTGAAGTGATCATTAGACAGATTAAGAGAACTTGCAACATCCCCTGTTCTCCCCCATCACTCTTATGTCGGTTGTTTTTGAAAAACAGAAACAAAAAAGAACCGCTTTCTTTACAATTTTATAATTTTAGGTCTAAAGTTGAGGGTTGAAAATAACCCACGGCTATAAAATGATACTTCTAATGTCGGGGGCGCTCGTCATCGTCGCCGCACTTTAAACCTAAAAAAGGGTCACCTTACTTCAGTTTCGTGTACGCTTTGCCACCTTTTCCCCGAAACTGAATATGACTGTCAATTTGGCAAGTGGAATGCCAGAGACACAACACCAATGTGCTAGAAAAAAGGTGGGGTTGAGTTAAGTTCAGTGTTGGGGGTTGTTTAGCCGGTTGAGCTTGTACAAGTATTGATTTTTTTCTCTTTTCATAAAGCTTTGGTCCTTGGAACATGTGTAAAATTTTATTCACGGACTAGATACCGCCTTTTGTCTCTTTTTCGTTACTTTGTGATGATTCGTACGACTATAGGGTACAACCATCCTGATGCATATGAAACGTCAAGCATGTCACTTGTCAAATTGAATTGACAAAGTCAAAGTCGTCCTGCTTGCTTGGAGGGTATAGATGCTCTCGTGATGCTGATGATGCTGGCGTGAAAACGTATATCGCTTCCATTTTATATCTTTTTCTTTTTTTGTTGAAATTAAACCTAAGGGTTGGAATTTTTGTCATAAATCTTTTATACATTTTATAACGTAGCGTAGGTGGTATAGGTACATGCGTTATTTTCTTCTTTTTTTTTTTGGTGGTGCATGTTTTGAATTACAAATGAAGACATTAATATTCGGCGCGGGTGTTATGTACGTAGGTGTATGTGTATACATGAGTTTTTATTTTTGTTGGTATTTTGTCTCAAGAGGAAGTAATTGAGTTTATTTTCTATATCCTCGGGAAATAACCGATTTAAATTGTTTAGATTGATGTAGACTTCAGAAGACGAACAAAAAATTAAAAAATAAAAGAAAGCAGAATGTTTGTAAGGCATAGATGGGAAATTGCTGATTTGAGGCAAATATTTTTTAGCACCGGAAATAAATCCGTCTGTTTTGGGCGTTATCATTTAATAATTCACATTGATAAGACAAGACTGATAGATGTTTTTTAAAATATTAAGGGGGTATTCTAGTGTAGAATTTTGAAAAAATCAACATTTTTTTTTTTCATATTTCCAAAGTTTAGACATTCAAGAATATGCGTTTAAAAGGATTTTTTAATATTCCTATTATTTCACAAGTTAATTGAAGGTCATAGAAACTGGTTTTGAAGGTCATAGAAACTGTTTTGTCCTTTTAGTTTCATTTAAGTTACTTTTGTGGCAACCTTTATACTGAGTGGAAGTGCTAGCTCTGACAACGTGTCAGCAGGAATCGCTGATTAAAAATATGCACATATGTACGTATTCTGTATCATTCTATAAGTAAAATTGTCGAAAACTTGTCTCAAAACTCTGAACGCGTTTTTCTCGAAACTACTTTTTTCGAGCTGGTGGTAAGGATATATCGAGTTCTAATAGACCGATTTACTTCAAATTTGGAGAGGATGTTCTATATACATCTCTTTATCGTGTGGTCCTTGCCCAGAAATATAACTTCTCATTTAGTATTTTTAAAAAATTCGGAATTGTTGAAAAATATGCAACAAGAACATTTTTTTTCAAACTGCTGCCATTTTGTTAAAAAGTTTTTTTTTTTAAATTATCCAAGGGTGAAACAATATCGACATCTATAATAATTAAGAATCCGTCTGGTTTTTGTTTTTCAGATCACCAGGAGGGTTGGTAGGATGCACGCCAGGACACCCTCTTTTATTTAGACCCCCCACTTTGACTGCTTGTAACTTTGTTAATTTTAATTTTTTTTTATTAATTTTTTTATGTATGAACAACAAATCAATAAACAAATGATAAAAAAATTGATACTAAAAATATTTTTTGTTTCCTTTATACGCTTCAAAAACCGGGCGAAATTCATGTCTCTACACTAGAATACCCCCTTAAAGTGCTCATACATGATTTTTACATATTAGAAAGTGTGAGCTGCGTTTATGATTTAAATAAAGAAGATAACTTACCCAAATTTTGTTTCATAGAACAAAATTAATTATATGTCTTAAGCTTTCTGTTTTTAGTCTCAGTTTTTTTTTGCCTTTTATAAAGTTAATTAAACCGTTTTTAACTTTCGGTCAACTTTTGCCATTTAACGCTGTTAAAACCAAACAATTGACACTCTAATCAATTTTCTTGAGATGAGTTTTAGTTTCCGGTGTGAGATGTTCTTGAGGGATAAGCTAATAATTACTGCTTTTATAATCACAACGCCCACAGAAACATTTCTCACTGTTCATCCCCTATCTTTAGCTCTTAATAAGACCGCTTATAAAGTAAGAAATAACTCATCCTAAAAAATATAAAATACCGGGAAACTAACTTATCGAAAGAAATGGTTTGTGCATTCGATTAGTTCACTCAAATACACAAACCATTGTGCGGAGAAGGGGTATCCCGGATAAGCTAGTCCTATTATCAAGGCGACTTATGATGGGTCTAAATGACACTTTTTACACGAAGGTAGGTTGTCAGGGGAGTTTGAAGTCCAAATTGCAGTCAGGCAGTGGCATACTATCTTTTCTTATTGGTGATCAGTGATATGCTGCGGTCGGCGTTGACAGGAAACGGAAATGTGTAAAACATATTGATTATGCAAATAATGTATGCTTTCTATGGAGAGAGAAGCAAAAATCGATGAGCGAAAAACATGGGAAAAACTAAGATGCTCAGCCTCGGGACCTAATACTCATCTCTCTGGTAAACATTGCGCAGCTACGAGTACACCAATAAAAAAAGTAGGGAGTTTTCATTATCTCTACCGAAGGCGCAACCTAACAAGATATCGCTAGCCAATGTCCAATGTTTGGATTAACAACTCTCTCAGCTTGAAGACAAAGCTGAGGCTGTGCCGGTCAAACGTCGAATCAGTACTGTTATACGGTTGCAGCACCTGGCAGTTCATTAGGGCCTGAAGGCAGAAAAGTCAGCAGACCGAGAAGCACGTGAAGAAGAACAATCGAGGAGGAATCGTCGAGATTGAGGAAGAGCTGGAGGCAGTACAAGCACGATGCCGCGTAGGACCAGTTGAGGCTATATGTCCCACTAGGTAACACTCACGGACTTTATAGGTCTCAGGACCTAAGTAAGTAAAATCAAGAATTAGCTAAGGTTCAAAGTAAATCAAAAACAAAAAGTATTTAGGGAATGTTAACTTAACTCAATTTTGAAGAAAGTATTTGAAAATTAGTTGTATCCGTGGCATGATGGTTAGTGCGTTGGACTGTCATTTCAGAGGTCTTAGGTTCAATCCCTGCCTATGCCATCTAAAGTTTTTCTCACGGGTACTACCTCTTGCGAGGAATTGACAATTTCTCCAATTGTAACTCTTGTCATAAAAAGTGTTTTCGGATTCGGCTTAAAACTGTCGGTCCCCTCCATCCCTGACAACAGTACTCGCACACAGGAATGGTTGAGAGTTGTTAGTCACAAGGCCCTAGTTCTCAACGGACTGTTGAGCCACCCAATCTATTTATTTATTTATTTGAAAATTTAGGAAGACTTGAAATTGATTAATCTGTGATCCTGACATACTAAAGTGCTTTTAAACAGTTTCCTTAAGTGTCAATTTCAAGGTTACATTTGTAGTCGTGAACAAGAACTATGTCAGCTCAACAGAGCGTATTTGCAGTAGAATGCTTTTTGTTGCCATAGTGATTCTTATACTGTTACAGTTCGAGACCTTCGTAAACTTCTTAATGTGGATCAAAAAAAAATCCTCAAAAATGGGTTACCAAATTCCGCAAAACGGGCTCTTTGTGTAAAAAAAGGCTCTAGATCTTCTGAAGTCAGTAAGAACCATGCCGACAATCGCTTTTGTTCGTGAAGCAATACAGCAAAGTCCGAATTTCTGATCGAACTGTAAGAAAAATACTTCATAAAGACCTTAACTTCTATCCATGTAAGATAATGTTCGCACAACAACTTCTACCCGCAGATTACGTCACACGAGTCAGTCACGTTTAGTGAAAAAATGTTACAGATCATCGCTGAAGGTTACGGTATGAATGGGAGTTCGTGGTTTCCGCATTACAGTGCAACGTGTCATACCGCCGCCCCGCCGCCGAAATTATGGAGTGCTAACGCAATATGTTTCGTAGCCAATTTATTTCATGTAGCTCAAAAATCGTATGGCTGTCGCGCTCGCCTAATTATGTCTGCGAGCCATTTTCACTACTGCTTCTTTTTTTAGATAAATGTATTGAAGAAAGAAAACAGTTCAAATAAAACACCAAGAATTTTGTCATACAAAATTACTGGCTTAAAAGTATAGAAGGTTTTTAGAGGTTCAAAGTTCACGCATTTTCCATGTTAAGGAATATATCACCACGTCTTCTAAAATTTGAAAACTCCACTTAGACATTCCCCACTAATATACGTAACAAAAAACAATAGGAGTTAACCCCTTGTGGCACTAAAGACCTTTTTCCGTGTTTTTAAACATTTATCACTTTACGTAGATGACACTTCAAAGAAATTAATAATTATTTTTCAGCTGAGTTGATTTCCTTAAACTAAAAACTTATGGCCTTGAGGCTAAAACTGCTCTTAAATAATTTTGGTCGCCAAAACAGACAGATATAGTTATTCTAAAATCCTTTTAATAAAATTAATGTTAAAAACCACCACCGAGAAACTTAAATGAGAAAAAGATTATTTCAACTTACCTTAGCTCCTAAATGCTTTCCCGTGGAAGACGCAGCCGATGGATGACGCTGTACTCCCATTGCTATCGAATCATTAGAAGCTGTCGAAATTTGTGATGTATTCATTATTGAGTTACAATCCACTGCCGATGATGATGATGCATTGCCAAGGTCCTGCATCAAATGGAAATTCAATTGTGCCATAACTGGCAACAAGTCTGGTTCTGTATCACTACCGCTATTATTGTTGTTGCTGTTGCTATTTCCACTGCCATTGGTTGATGGAGCATTTAGATGGTATCCGCCTAAGGTGCCAATACCGCCACCGCCAATTAATCCAACAACACTGCCTCCAGCATTACTGCCAATTGCCGTCAAACCTGGCGTTGCTGTAGCTCCGGTAAAAGTACTTGAAATAAGGGTTGGTGCTCCAATTATCGTATAGCCAGAGTTTCCTCCTCCAGAAGAAGTACTGCCACCAACACCTCCGCCTCCGCCACCACCACCTGAACTACCTCCACCGATATTTATCGAACGTAATCTTTCAGTCATTGTTTTGAGAGTGTGATGTTCTTCTGATGGTTGTCCGGCACAACATGCAGATTGTCAAGCCTTGTCAACAGGATCTGGCCTTGTGATGGCTTCTAAGTCTCCTAAGCTTCAATATTGAAGAGGTTTTCTCACTCTTCTCTCTCGTGTAAGCCGATTGTGTCTGAAAAAGAAAAAAAATGAAGAAAATTATGATACAATTCATTAAAAATTCATAACACACACAAGAACATAAAACAAGACCTAAGAAACAAGAAAGCCATCAATCCTGGGTTTAGCACCTATGAACCTTTGGGCGTATCGCTTTCGAACTTGGTTTGGGTTTTTTTGTTTTTCTCCAATATTTTTTAATAACCGATTAACGTCGGCGCGTGTGGATTTAAAGAAAAGTTAAATTAAAACATCAATATAGCTGGTTAATGACTTTTAATTAGTCAAAGGTTAATCAAATGAAAAGAAATCGGGGAGGGGGGCCGATTGGGCCATGAGGTAAGAGGTAGAGTGAAAATTAAGAAATTCTAGTTTTGACATTATTTAGAACTTATCACGTGTGCGTGTTTAGTTTTTAATATAAATTGGCGTGAAATTATTTCTGTGTTAAGACTTTTTTTTTAAAAAAGGTTCTTAATTCTGTGATAGTTTTAATATCAGTAGAAGTTAAAATTCATTAAGAATCAATAGCTTTTCGAATGTAAAACTATAATCGGTTGCGAACTTTAGACAACAGTTTAGGAACCCACCAAAACAGCTTATTAGGGCCTTTTGTTTAATTGTTGATATAAGATATTAAAATGACCATCAGAGAGACGCTCAAAAACGACAAATGGCCCTCAGATAAGACTCAACAAAAGATTACTCTTCTCTAAGAATATTCTAACTTGCTGCAAGGTAATATGATTAACTTATTTGTCTATTATGCTTTTCAAAAGGCTTTTGATGCTGTGATTGTTTGAATACTGGTAAAAGTGAGAAACCATTCGTAAGCAAGAACTCTACAGAAATTTGAAGTTTTTTGTGGGGAACGGAGTCCCTCGTGGCAATTCATTAGGGCCTTTTCTTTTAAGTGTTACTATTATCTATCATAAGAAAGAGCTATATAACACTTTACATAGATAAAAGAGCATCAAAAATGAAAATAAATGATTCTTCCATTTAACATCTACAAAAGACTATCAGAAATGATTATATCCTAAGATTAATTTAAATAGCTGCGTAGTTTTTTAAGTTGTAGGTTTTTGGAAGAAGCTATTGATCCAATGATTATTATAAGAAGAAATTAAAGGCGTTCGAAGTTCACCAACTAAGCCCTAAGGCAATTTTTTTTTGCCAAGGTAGCTTTAAAGTTGTAATCAATTATGGGCTTTGGGTTACTTGATACTTCTTTAATTATTTTTTTTTTTAATTATTGCTTTATCACATTATTTTATTTGTCTGAAGAGAAGATCGACGAAAAAAACAAATTAAATAATCCTTAAATAAGATATTTCAATAACTTTGTACGGTGTAGACTTTTGCAAGAGCTTATAACCTTCTGATTGTTTTAATATTAATAACCTTAAAAGCTTCCTTTCTGTGTACGTTTAAGCCCTCTAGTTACTATTACTTTACTCGGTTG
The DNA here is from genome assembly GCA_951509635.1 of Eupeodes luniger. Taxonomy (NCBI): domain Eukaryota; kingdom Metazoa; phylum Arthropoda; class Insecta; order Diptera; family Syrphidae; genus Eupeodes; species Eupeodes luniger. The sequence goes on along the minus strand of OX608073.1, from coordinate 119,579,090 downwards.
CGAACTTCAGACATTGATTTGGGTTTTATTTCTGGAAATCGAGTTCAGTAATTTTTAACGTTTGCCCCCCGTGTTTTCTAAGGCAGCAACTCAAGCAATTCCCCTTTAACTTTGGTGAACAATTCAAAAGGGTTTAGAATAACGTTTTTTATGCCAAAGGCTAGTGCGCACATTAGAAGAGCAAGAGAGGAATCAATGCTCACCAAATTAGAATTCGACAAACGATATCCTAAACTAGAAATAACTCATTGCTAAGAGTTGAGAATCAGGGAATGGAAAAGGGTTGTTAGAAGGTGGTTGTAAAAGAATCCAATCCTTTTTGAATGCAATCATTAATCACTTCAATAATGAGATTGCATTCATTTACTTCACTTTGAGACTTCAGACTTAAAATTATGCAATTTCCATTCACTTGTAGCAAAAAGAATGCAATCATTTGTTCCTCCTATTCGTTCTACAGAAATCAATTGAATGCAATCTTTGAGAATTCATGCATTCTTTTGCGTTGGAATTGCACTACTCAGCATTGGTGAAATTTTGTCATAAAATTGGGGTAAAAGTTCAATTAGGCCAGAGAACCAAGGGAGGGAAATGAGAAAGCAAAGAATGCAAATATTTACAAAAGAGTTAAAATAATGTACAAAATACAAAAGAATGCATGAATTCTCAAAAAAATGCATTCAATGGATTGAAATCAATGAATGCTATCTTCTTATTGAAATCAATAAATGATTTTTAAAGACTACATTCAACAATGGCGGAGAGTCCCCAAATCACTATTGACAGAAATGTTTAAGTCAAACAATCCGCAAAGGCAGTTATTTTACCTATTAAGTTTTGGACAAAAAGCGAATTGACGTATATTAAAAATAAAGTTAGTCCCAATACAGAACCCTGTGGGACAAATAATTTTAAACTTTTTTGCCTCAAATTCATTAAGGCTATGCGGTAAGACCTTCCCTTCCTAAACCCAAACTGAGATTTACTAAAAAAAAAAAAAAAAAACTATTTGTATATAAAAAGGACAGCATACTTTATTTCATACCCTTTTCAAAGACCTTGGAAAGAACTGATAAAAGCGAGATGGGTCTATATTTGTTGATACTACCAAATAACTCCTCTTTTACGTAAAGGAATCACAACCGATATCTTTAAGGAATCATGAAAAATACCCTTTTTTACACTTTGGTTAAATGTATAACTCAATACGTCAGATATACGATAAGAAATACTTTTCAAGATCTTAGCAAATGCCAAATCGTCAGATGTGGATTTAGATTTTTTGAGAGACGTAATAATTTTATGAATTTCTATAGAAAAAAAGTTTCTGCAGAAAAGTTTTCAGTTATAATAGAGCTAGCTGAAAAATTGGGCAGATTAATATTTTGCCTTAAATTATAAAAGAAATCATTCAATAAATTAGCAACAAAAGGAGAATTATTGATAATAGTGCCCTCAAGACAAATCGATTATTGGTTTGTTGGTTTTCATTCACAACCTAACATTCTTTTTTGGAGATACCTGCGTTTTCGAAAAGCTTGTTCTTAAAATAATTATCCCTACGAATTGGAATTTCCGTTTTTAATGCTATCAAAATACTTTTTTAATTTAAGTGGTTTAATGATGTTTTTTTTTTAATAACCAAGAGTTCATTCTTTTTAGCAGTCTTGTATTGATCCACAGCGCTTAGCTAGGTTTAGTATATTATTTACAACTTCTTGGCTACAGTTAGAAATTAAATATTAGAGCTTATTAAGAAACAAATCGAAATCGAAATTGAATTGAATTGCTCTGTAAACCCCATTTCAAATCTCAAGAGTTATCAAATGTTTGTGAAACGAATTATATAAAGTTTGTAGTCGTTGACCTGCCTTTCAGAAAGCCGTGTGTATAACAGGTGAAAATCTTTACTTACTGTGAAAGTAGATGTAGCCATAAACTAAACTTTGGGAGAGTTTAGGAATAAAAAATGTGTAGTTTTGCTAATGGTCTAAAGTTTTAAAGTTCTCTTTGTGCAGATAAGACTTCCGTAATTGAAGATTAGTTGTTGGGGTAGCGTTTTTCTTAGTGTGTTTACATATATCGATGCATTCCTTCCACTTTTAAATTGATACAAAATTGATGTTACATTCCAGTTTTTCTAAGTTTTTCAGAAGTTTTACAACAGTTTTACTGGGGTCTTAAGCAGATACAAACTCCAATTCAACTAACCTCCTAATGTGCCGTATGCTACGTAGTTTTCCCGCAAGCATCTAATTTTTGTAAAGGGAATTCTATATCCCCCATTAGGAGGGGGCAAATTTCTAAAGTTTAATTTTTCTTTTTGGCCAAAAGACAAAACAAGAATTCCAAATATATACACAACAAAGTACCTACAACATGTTAGCAGCACAAGCAGAACACAGTAATTGGAAAGATAATTCAAGGTATTTTAACGAAAACTCAAGAAGGAGCAACATCAACATCATCCTTGAGTTTTGCGCGCTGCATGCTGCAGGCTTCATTCCATGCGCTAGAACATGCAAGCTATGCAATAAACTTTTGTCGTCGACTTCCCTATGCTTGCATTGCATACAAATTCGGCAGAAGCCGAAGCAGAAGAAGAGACTTTTGAAATTTCTCGTCCCTCCGAATTTTAACATTCCGCATCCGCTCCGCATCCCAATGGTGCAGGTGTTGGTGGTGGTTCGGTTTTCGTGTATGTGTATATACAAATACATATACCTCTACACAGAACAGATGCATATTATGATGATACTGCATCTTTTCCTATACTTTGTTTGTCTTTTATTATATTTTTCCCTAAATAAGGAGGAATTTTCCAAGCAACTTGGATTTTGTGTGTTAAATGGAAAAGGCTTATTATTGCTGTTTTGTCATTGACGGTAATTTGAAAGAAGGTATAGGCACTTTTATTGTCCATGCATTATTCAGGTACATATGAAAAGTGTATGCCTTTGAAGGAATTACTAAATTGAAAAATGTTTATGTTCTTCATAAAATTCACAACGCTTTTAGTAAGGAAGCATTTTATATCCTTCATTTTTTGAGTGAAGTGGATTGAAGATAATGAGCACAATTTTTGGCAATGACTGTTTTTATTTTAGTGTCGGTCATATGGGAAATTGATACGAGAAATAAAATGTATTTTAAGCGATGAGAATCATTTAAGGTTGAGTTTTAATCAGTATGAAGTTGTGCAATGTTGTTTTGGCATTTGGGGAAGTATTAAAAATTTAAGTTTTAACTTGTGGTTTTTGTAACACTTATCTGCAGGGTGTAGAGAAAAAATTTACTGAAAACCCAATGCTATTATTTTATTTTAAAATATAATGTTGGAAACCCTAAACATAATTTGACAACTGACAGATTTGTAAAGGGTGTTTTTTAGAGGTATACAACTTTGAAATGGAAAAAAAAACAAATATACTTTATTGGAAAGAAAATCTTTTGAGATTATAATTTAAATATGGTTTCAGGCATATCACCGCCAAGGCTAAGTCAGCCAAACGTAATCTAATCTGGAGGTAAAATTTTCAATATGTTTTATAACATTTGGGGCCGTATGTCGGTAATAACGCGGTGAATCTTTTATGTCAAGTGGTCAATAGCGATTTCACATATCCCCAAAGAAAAAAAAACAAGCGGCGTTAAATCAAACGATCTTAGAGGCTATTTAACGTGAAATTATGCGCTTACCAATAGTTTCCTTCAATAAACCAATAAACCACGAGCTGTGTGACATGCTATGCTGCCGTCTTGTTGAACAGTTCCTGCACATAATGGTTTTTCACTTGGTGTACGGAAAAGTCAGTAATCGTAGCTCTATATCACCATTAACTATGACGTTCTGGCCAGCATAATTTTTAAAGAAGTACGGACCAATTATTCCACCAACCCATAAGGCCCAACATACACTTGAGAATTATCATTGCTCCAAATACGACAGCTTTTCGATGAATATCTTATTTCCATTACTAAGTTTGAAGTTTGCGATTAACAACATCATTCACGTGGTCGCTTTGGAAGAATTCATTCGATAGCTGGTTATTCTTTCAAGGTAATTTTGTGCAATTTTTTCGCAAGTTTCGAGGTGGTAATTCTTTCATAACAGCTGGTTTTTAATGCGTCGTAGTACACATGGAGTGATAGTTAGTGCGTTGGATTGCCATGCCAGAGGTCTTGGGTTCAATCTTCTAAGAGTAATTCTTGTCATGAATAGTGTTTTCTCAAATTAGCCGTTCGGCACTTTTCATGACCAGAATTACTCTTGGAGAATTTGTCAATTCCTCGCAAGAAGCAGTTACCGTGAAAAAAATTTGAAATGGCATAGGCAGGGATCGAGCCCAAGACCTCTGGCATGACAGTCCAACGCTGCACTAACCATCATGCCACGGGTACTAACGTTGTTAATTTGAATGAATATGGGACCAATTGAGGTCGCTAAAGTGTGAAATTAAGGGCGCAGGGACATAAGGCCCAGGGACATAACGCCCAAATTTTTTTTTTGGGGCTAATGTCCCACATAACAAGAATCACCAAATGACAAAACTTGGAGCACTTCAATACCACAAGACTTTGTTTTGTGGAGTTTAAATCCTGAGATCCCGCGAAGCGGTCCACCCACAGGTGCTTTTATTCAAAAAAGCTGTTGATATTGGTGCCTGCCTGGCGACTTTACATACCCTAAGCGGAGCAACGGAGTTGCGTGAGCGGGTGTGACCCCGAAAAAGGGAGTTAAAATCCTGGGAACCCGCGAAGCGGGCCACCCACAGGTGCTTTTATTGAAAGAAGTTGTTGATATAGGCGCCTGCCTGGCGACTTTACATACCCCAAGCGGAGCAACGGAGTTGCGTGAGCGGGTGTGACCCCGAAAAAGGGAGTTAAAATCCTGAGAACCCGCGAAGCGGGCCACCCACGGGTGCTTTTATTGAAAGAAGTGGTTGATATAGGCGCCTAACTGGCGACTTTACAAACCCTAAGCGGAGCAACGGAGTTGCGTGAGCGGGTGTGATCCCGAAAAAGGGAGTTAAAATCCTGAGATCCCGCAAATAATGTTGAAAATAAACTTTTTTGTTTTTCCTAATTTTTGTATTATCACCGTATCAAAAAATTATTGTTCATTGTATTGAAATACAAAAACTTTATATTCTTTTTTGGCTCTGCAAAAATTTGGGGACAATGTCCCATTTTTAACAAACAAATTTGGGACTTAGGTCTTACTTGGGTGGGACTTAGGGCCCAAATTAAATTTCGGCTTTATGTCCCACTGGGGTGGGACATAGGTCCCAAAAAAAAAATTTGGGCGTTATGTCCCTGGGCCTTATGTCCCTACGCCGAAATTAAGCGACCAGAAAACTTTCAAGCAATAGAGCCATAATTGGTCGGGTTTGGCGGCTACGTTTAAATCAACATATTTGGCGATTCATTATCATTCAACTAATATTATGACATTTTAAATGACAACTGAGTTTGACAGTTGTCAAATGCCAGCGTTACCAATTTGAAAAAAAAAAAACAAATAAATGAACCTTTACAAATGATAGCAAAATCTTATTTTTAACTAAGCAAAACAAAACGCACAACGAATTTACGCTTTTATTTACTGTTAATTAGAATTTTAAAAGTTATTTTTGAAGACTTTAATGTTGTTGTACAGATATGTTTAAACTTTTATAAGACTTAAAAAAATCGTTTGAATGTTTTTTTTTTGGTTTAAACTGGTTAGCACCTTTCAGAACAATTTGTTCATTGTTGTTTAGGTAAATAATAGTTGAACCTATGTTTTTCTTATTTTCTATCATAATGACAAATCTGATAAAAATATGGGATTAAATTTATTTTACTTCTCATTTTTAATAGAAGAATGTTATTTGGTCACAACATCATGGGTTTCCAATAGTTTCGATAAAGAAAAAGGCATTTACATTACCGTGGACTAGCGATTTTATGGCACGGTTATGGAACTTATAACATTTGAGTCAGTTAGAACTTTTGATGTGGGTCATACCCGGAAACTGATCAAATCGGCACAAAATCATAGATCCTCCACATTTCTGTCATTCCGCAAGCATAGATCCAAGTCAGAAAAGTCAACGCTATTCAGATTATTAGAGGTTAAGTTTTTATGGAAAAACATTTTTTTCATTTTTTAAGTTAAGGACAATTTCACGGAAAAATTATAGCAAATTCACGACAGTTGGTCAACATTTTTTAGGAACACTGATACATGCGTGTGCTGTCCGTATTCTGTTTGATATAACAAACCGACTTGAAGACAGACGTTAAAAATTTTGTACACAAACATTTTTGTAAGCATTATTAACCTCTTAAACTCTTTCCAAAGCCTTTAATAATGAAACAGGCACGCGAAAAAAGACTAGTTTATAATTTTAGATAATATGGTTACAACAAATGAATACACTTAACAAGTCTATTCACAAAAACCCGACAAACAAACGAAATAATTTATTTAAATTAAAATGAGCTAACATCGTCTTTAAAATTTATATTATTGTTAAAAAATTCCCAATTAAAATACCTACGGATAGAAGACTAAAAAACTATCAATAAAACTCGTATACGAGTATAAATAAAATTATTCAGTCGTAAAGTTACTAAAGCGTGTCACTAGGCTGTGCCAAAGACAAAACATGAATTAGACACAAAAATGCGATGACAAGAATACCACAAATTAGGTATTCAAATCCTGGTGTTTTTTTTTAACATTTTTTAGCATTTGCAAAAAAAAAAACAACAAATATTCAGAAGAACAAAAATTTCTGTTATTTTGCTTTAATTCAAAACCATTTATTATTAACTGCCATAATCTGTTATTATTTATGTTTTTGGAATTTTAATTTTTTGAAAATTTTAAAATACATATGTATGAACAGAACACATATTTAAATGTTCAATGAACTTAGATAAAATACATAAACTTGATTGAGTTGTTGTTTTATTTTCGTAGAGCTTGATTACCTAGATCTTGTATAGAAATATACTGCACAAGAAAAGATAATTTTATGGGAAAATAAATAATGACAAACGGAACTAAACAATAAGCTTTTAAATTATAGAGAAAGCAATTTAAACGACAATAATAATAATTTAAGGGTTTTGAATTTAAAATGGAGAGAAAGATTAAGCCAATTATGGTACATATATGGGGAAAACGTGTTTATAGTTTAGCCATTTGCCAAACGTTTCACAATGAACCATAGCGAAATAAGTACAAATTCTGCTTTAATAACTATTTTAATATTTTAATACAAAATATTTAAAAGAATAAACTTTGGAATTCGAGATTTTATAAAAAATTGGCACTTAACCTTTATAAAAGTCATAAAAATAACTTTTTAGGTTTATGATTAAAATATGCATTCATGAGACGAAAATTATACCTTATTAAATGTATACACTTCTATTGTTCTGTTTTATCGTATTTTAACCTCAAAACATTAAGAGCTTTTTAATAATAGCATAATCACCTTTTAACCTTACCAAACTCATAGTTGCAATTTTATAACTTTATTATAATGACCCCGATTACAGAATCCGATGGATGAACTACGGATAACGTCCGACAGAATTTTGCAGTTTTCTATTTTCTATTAGAGAATCCGTTGATCAAAAACATCAGGAATGTCGATAACGTAGTTTGAAATGTGTAGATTACGGAATGGGATCGGGTCAAAATTCTGGCTTCAAAATTCTGCTTTTCAGAATTCTACTTTTTTAACGAAAATTCTGCTTTTCAAAATTCTGCTTTTTTTTTTGTCTGGTTTACAAAATGCTGCTTTTCAAAATTCTGCTTTTCAAAATTCTGCTTTTTAAAATTCTGGAAATTTATATTAAAAAAAATTCTGCTAATTCTGCTTTTTTTTAATAGTATATTTATTAACAGAAAAGTCAATTTAACGTGGTTTTTGTTTCAATTTTAACAAAAAAAAAATCAAAATTTCGTCTTTTAATACTTGTTTTTCAGTAGCACGTGGTTCATGGTTATGTTGACCAGTTTGCCTTACAATTACATGTACATCACAATTTAATTTAGTCACTACTCGTCCTTTGCATTTATCTTTAATTCTATTTGAGCATGCCCAATTATAGTTTTTACATTTATTTAACTTTTCAAAATAAAACATACATATATCCATCTACGCGCGCTTTTTAACATTTTCCAAACCTTATTTTTATTATTTCCAGAATTTTGTAAAACAGAATTTTGAAAAACAGAATTTTGAAAAGCAGAATTTAGAAAAACAGAATTCTGAAAAGCAGAATTTTGAAAGCAGAATTTTGAAAAGCAGAATTTTGAAAGCAGAATTTTGACAACAGAATTTTGACCCCGGCAGAATTTTGACCCCAACCCTTACGGAATACGTAATGCATCCGCAGTCCATATAACTTTTGACGTTTTTCGAATCCGCATCAAAACTGTCACGAAAAGAACTAAAAAGATGTTTCTTGTACGCAATAAGACAAAGGTATACAAAATAAGTTAAGGTTCATATTAAACATTTTTCTTTGTAGAAAAAGAACAACACATCGTCGTCAATTTCAGGAGATGGTGGAACGACTGAAGAGCCAACGAAAAATATCACCAAAAACAGGATAGGTGTACTTTACGAGTGACTTTTTTTTGATTTCGTGGCGAATTCAAAAATGTTGGAGCTCCCTTTTAAAAGGCCAACAGCAGATTCTACTCTGTAGCACGTACCGTTTGAAAAAGACACGTCAAAACCTTAATAAAGAAACCTTTTAAAGAAGCCTACCATCTTATGACATTTGTTGACATAAACAAATGACACAAGACGGAAGGCAGTTTTGGAAATGGCAAGGAAGTTTTTGTATCGATATTAAGTTCATACGAGGGATTCCCTTATCGAATCATTTGGAGATGCGGATTCCTTTCGGATCGAGTTGACTCTCGGGAATAAAATATTACGGGTTCCAAATCGCCAGGAATATTTTTCAAAGTTTTGTTCACAATTGAATTTTCAATACAACCTTCTGGGCTGTCAATTTAAAACGTGAAATTTTCTCCTTACTGTTGGAAGTAAAAAACTTGCTCATACCTAATTAGTAATATTAAGTTATCCCATATCCTAACTCAACCCATTGTTTAATTATATGAACAGAACATATGAATGTTCTAAGACTAAGTCAGTTATACCTTATTATAATTACACTCAAAGAATTTAATTGCAAAACGCATTTAGAATAAAGGAAATAAATTATATACGCCCATATGGTTGAAGTACTTTTATGTACCCCCTATGCATAATTATTTAAGGTTCTTTAAACTTAGTGTGTGCAAATCTTCAAACCAGCATCATTATAAAAGTTTTTTGTTTTTGCAATGAACTGAGAGGTACATTTATCTCAGAACTTAAAGAAAGTCCATCATAAACAATGTTAAAAAGTTAGAAAAGTGTAGGTAGGTATAATTTAGGCACCTAACTGTTCACATAAAATTTTTAACCGACTTAGAAAATAAGTAAAATTATTAAGCTTTGGTAGCACAGCATACAATAAAATTAATGTTTGTTGACTACTTCACCACCAAGGTGTTAAGTATATATTAAGGTTATAGTTGAATAACACGGTTTTCTAATGGATACTTGACAGGTTTGAATTTAATTTGTGAACACACTCTTTCACTAATTATCGAATGGTCATGGTCAATTTATTCAGCAAACTGCAAAGTCTGCTAATTATAAACATTTTTAACCGAAATTTGTTGTTCACCGCTACTTTTAAAGCGCTATCTTCAATTTTCGGTCGTAATTATCGCCCTAGTAGACAAGTTGGCATATTTTTCGTGTGATTTTGCTTTGTCAGTAAGACGACATCAAAATTCAAAATGTGATGGAAAAGGCACTTGAAGAAAAGCAAATATGCACGGCTATATTCTTAGATGTTGCTCAAGCCTTTGACAAAGTTTAGCACTTGGGACTACAAACTGGCAGGCAGTACTACGAAATATTAAAATCATAAAAAAACCATACGAACCAACTCTTCAAAGTACGATACGACCAAAATTATTCGAATCTAAATAAAATCCGGTGTACCGAAAGGAAGTGTTCTAGGACCAACCTTGTATCTGTTATGTTCAAGAGATATTCCAGTAGAATCATCTGCTATCATCGCTTCGCCACCTTTGCTGATGATGCTGCATTATTGGTGCAATATCCTTTGCGAAGATTCGCAAAAATTGCAGAATGCAGTCGACAAAGTCAATGTTCGAGCGCAAAATGGCGTATCAAACTCAATGAAACACAATCGACGCATGTAAATTTTATAAACATAAACATAAATAGTGCTCTAATTTCTATAAAAGTACAGAAGTACCTTACTCCAATACTACCAAATATCTTGGAATGACTTTGGATACAAAGCTTAAATGGAAAGATCACAATCAAAAAGCAAAGAAGAGAGTTAAACTTGAAGTACAGAAGAATGTAATGGTCAATAGGAAAGAACTCTGACCTATCTATCCAGAACAACCCGTTTCAGCCCACAAATGTCTTCGTGGAATAATAAATGCCCCTTGGCGATCTTCAAATTTAAAAATGTATATAGATACAAAAGTAATTAAAAAACAGCTCTGTATCATATCCTCAAAGTCATGCGCCCACTCGGAAATAGAGACCGTCTTAAATGCACGGGACAATGTTCGGAGATTAAGAAGAACCATTCTCAAAAGACATTCTCAAAAATTGGGCATCGCTCAGACTAAAAGATCAAGCTCATTCAAGAATTGAATCCAATGGACCATTTGTTGCGACGTATTCATACGTTCTCCGATTGGGCATGTTTTAAATTCTTAATTGGATAATTCTATAGAAGGTAATGAAATATTGGAAAATTAATTGTTTGACCTGTACATACTCATATGTCTGTCGAAATACAAGTACTGATCCAACCAGATGCCAAGGTACTTTACTTCACTTTTATTCGCCAGTGGCTGTCGATTTGGTCCAACGATCACTAGATTTTTCCAGTTTTTTCTCGTATCCCATACAGCGGAGTCCTGAACAGAATAGTTTCGAATTTCTGAAAGTTGATTTTCAACTTCCAGTCATCGCAATATTGCTGAATCTTGTCGAAGTCACCCGGCAAAAGTGTCTTGATAACCTCAAGTTTTGGGGCCGTTCTGTGCGCAATTAGGTCGTCGGCGTACGCTATTGCCTGAGTCAGACTTGCTATCAGATCACTGATGTAAATGCTAAACAAGATCGGCGAGTTAACCGGTCCCTGTTGAAGACCATTTTTAATATCAAAGATTTTTCTACATGTTACATTGCCAATTTTGACAATAAACCGTCTACCATTAAGCATGTCATAAAGCATATACAACAGTGGTTTACTTATGCCAAGTCTGTTGAACTTTAGATACACACCCTCTAACCATACGGTGTCGAAGGCCTTCTCCAAGTCAACCAGACAAGCACCCTTACATTGCCTTTTAGATTTGTTCCACTGGATATCAGAAACAAACTTAAACACAGCATGAATAGGGTCATCTCCCGCCTTAAAGCCGAACTGATTATCCGGAATTATTTTGTTGTTCTCAGCCCACTTGGATAGAGCTCTATTTATTACCTTCTCAAATACCTTACTGATACTCGGCAGAAGACTTATCGACCGGAGATTCGCCGGATTGGAGTTGTCCTTTCCCTTTTTCGGAAGAGGATGTACCACAGCTGTCTCCCAACGGACCGGATAATATGCATTATTCAGAACGTTGTTAAACAGGGTGGTATAAATGTCCACAGCTTCCTGAGGTAAATGGCGTAGTACAATGTTAGATATACCAAAGACACCTGCTGACTTCTTTTTCTTTAGTGAATCGAAGATGAGCTGGAGCTCTATCTTCGTGACTAATAGGGTATTAGCCCCGTTTTGCTCGGCGATAATGGCATTTGCCAAGTTTTCGTCATTGAACCTGGTAAAACCGAGGTTCTCGGATCGCCACTGCGTTATGTCGTTATATTAATATTAATTAATATAGTATTGGAATAATGTACGGATATGACACCTGGTCCATTTCAAACAAATTATTTTTTTGAAAAATTAACTGTCGAAAAATGTTTGCAAAGTTTTGAAAATTCTGCTGACAAGGGAATTTTTTTTTTTTTTTTTACACTTCAGAATTTCAGAAAGTAGTAAGCTTACAGCAAGCGTCAAACTACGATCAGAGGCTCATCATAAGTGCATCTGTTAGTTGTTAGTAAAAAAATAATACAATTATAGCCTAACACATGCACAAAATACAAAACATAATTAACATTTAACTATTACAGAACAAAAAAATTTTACAAATCAAGTCTTTAAAATCTTCTAAGAATCCAAAGAAATGTTGGCAATACATTTTTGAACCATTCTTGAAGCACTTTTTGATTTTTCCAATAAAGCAGCAGCATATAGAAGGTTCAAGAAACACAAGTATCAAATCCTCCGTTTGTAACAGCAATCAAACATTATCAAACAATTCTTTTAGTTAGTTTGTTCTAGTTTTTCCTATAGACTCGATCAGGTAAGAAAAACAAAAATTCGTAGCTGACCGAGAGCATTTTTTTGCATGTTGCAACCTACATTTTGTATAGTCTTTATTTCGCGCTTCCTGAGAATCTTCTGAGAGATCCGAAAACAAGGTTTTCTATAATTTTTCCACCATGAATCAATATTTTTTGATACAACGAATAATTGGGATGTTTCAAAAGTGTTTGCTTATAAAACAAGATTTGGAACGTATGGGAACAATTTAATTTTTGTTTAGATTTATTTAAATAAAAATAAAAAAACAATTAACTGAGTGGAACCAGCCAAAACAGAGCACAACCTTTTCAATATTAACTGAAGGAACCAGCCAAAAGAGGACACAACTTTTTCAAATGTGTAAAACATCAAATATAAACTTATCAATTATAAACTTATGAAATATTTGACTTCAATCTTATTCTTCCTGAAATTGTGCAAAAAAAAATTGAACAAAATGATTAAGGTGTTGTTTTTAATAAACAATTTTGGTATCAAAAACAAAAACTAATGGACAAAAATACTGTTTCGATAAGCACACATTTTCTTATATTTTTTAATGTATGACATTTTTGAGACGCTCAAGCTCGTTTGGTCCCATAGTAAGTTGGCGCGGAACAAAATGTTGTGCCACAATTTATTTATTCAAGGAAACGTTTGGTAACTTCATAGTTTTACGTTACGAATCCGTGAATTAGCCTCGAAGATTGCGCGATTTTTATGTAAAGTCGATAGTCTACACTAAAACTGGGAGGAAATGTTGAAGAAACTCATCAAAAACTAGAACTCCAGACTATGTCCTACAAATCACTTTTGCAGCCCTATTATGGCTATCAACTATCAATTATTTGATAACTTCAATCAATTTATTGATGATTTGGTATTATGAGTTGCAAATGATAATTTTTCACCCATTGTGAATACTAATCAATATACGATTGTGAATAGGTTTTGTTTGGTGTTTGACGTTTGTCATTTGTGTTGAGTTCTTGTGTTTTGGTCTATAAATAATTTCGGCGGAATAATGTAAGTTGTTTTCATTAAATACATTTCTCTTTTTTCTTAATAATATTTTTTGTATTTAGGAGTAGAATAGTTAGCAACTTAGTTAGTTAACTAATGGAGGAAAATCCTGAGGTTGCAAAAGGCATTTATGCTAAGCCAGTCCTAACCAAAAAATGGGAAGACATCGCTCTGGAACTGAATAGATTGGGGCCTCCAGAACGGGACTCAGCTAAGTGGCAAAGATTGTTTTTTTTAATATGGCTAATTTTAATTTATTAATTTGTAATTTGTCAAATTTTATACTGTTTATTTAAGCTTGCACGATAAACCTTCGTTCTTCAGTACAATTGCCTTCAAACAACAATTCTAGTGAAGGTATTTCGTTCTTCAATTTGTATATTCAATAAAAACTGCAAAAAAAAACTTTTATAAATCGTATTTAAATTACAATTTTTTACCATCTACGAATATTTGATACATTTGTCAACGAAGATTTTGTAGCTGATAGAATATTTAATGGGTATCAATATGTTTGATAGCCGTAATACCGAGTTTATCAATAAAGCTATTCACAATAGATCTTTTAATTCACTATTTATCAAAAATATTGATAATTGATCACCATAATACCGATTCATTTATTTTGTTGATAATTAATAATTATCAACTATTATCAAATATCGTGTTGATATTTGATAACCATAATAGGGCTGTTAAATTACAATGGCAGAATATTATCTTTCGAATAAAGTGAATTCCTTGTCAATTTGACTTATTCCATTTCAAAGTTCTATACCTTTTCTGTAGTAAAATGTATCAGTTTGTTGTTTGATTTCGTCTATGTTTTGTTAGATGTTTTATAAAGTTCAATAATTCAACTGAGTTTTCGAAAAATTAATTATCAAATCCAGAAAGAATTTTGTGATATTCAAAATTCCGGTTCCGGGCTCATTTTTTCAAGTTTTTATAAGCTTCTGCTAAATTAGGAATTGCAATAAGTACATCTTTCAAAGTTCTTCAAAAAAGAATGAGCCGAAAAAGTATTTCATAATTAGTCATAGCTGAATGTTGCCTAAAACCCTGTCTAATTTCAATGTCTACGAGTAGTTTTTCTGAAAATAATAATGAAACACACAACTCAACCATCAAATATTTTTAATTAAAAACAAAAAATTAAACAGGAAGAGAAACTTTGATTTTCATTACCTATCTACCAACCTATAAAACGCATACAATGAAAATAAAGATACTTTTACTTTTACCCAGTAGGTAGGTACGAGAGCACGATTTATATGAAAATTAAATTTATAAACTGAATATAAAAAAGAAAAAAAATAAACATCCAAGCCAAGTGAAGCCGACAACTGCCAATTGACAAATTTCAATGAAACTTTTATAGGCTCCCCGTGCTTCTTCGTTCGCCCCTTTGCTGCCCTCAGTTTCACAGCTCAGCTCAGCTCAAAGCACATAACCTCACCTCCACTCTTTCTTACGCCATATTGAAACATGGGTTTGAAAATTATTTTATTTAGGTTTTTCCTTTTTTCTCTTCGTGATGAAAAATCATCATTTATCGACAACAAACTATGTATATCAATGTATCTAATATCTATGTATCTAGTATCTACAAAGACAGCAACAAGCAATCGAAAGTTATTGACCGGAACTAATAATATTTGGAAGCAACACACAGACAAAAAGTAACCAGCAAAAGATACGAAACTAAACAAACTCTCAAAGCTAAAAGGTAACCATGTGCAACGACGACGACGACGACTACGACTGTACGATATACCGTTACCGTTACACATGTGGATTGGATATTATCTACAAAAGTTAAAAAATACGTGTAGGTTTTATGACTAGGTACAGTACGGGCTATAGGCTACAGGCTAAATCAGGGAAGCTCTAACTCTTACTCTACAGACTTTGTTGTATTATGAACATCGTGACATGGAGACACAATGGCTATGGTTGCATATAGCCAGCCATCAGCCAGAGCCAGATTAGAGAGCCAGCAGTTTTTCGCTGTCATTTCCAATTTGAACATTATTGCAACGTTAAGTGAACACAGCCAAATAACAAATAAAACAAAAAAGAAGTGACATTTGTACACTCTATGTCATTTGATTGAGGTCATAACAGTTTTTTTTTTCTTTTGGAATAGATTACCTATAAATGGGGGTGCGTGATTTTAAGGGCAATTAGAATTAGACCAAATGTCAAAAATGTACCTTTTGCATTCGCATTCTTTTCCGCTAAGTAAACTACATGATAAGACAATCTGTACACTGTATTGGATATAAATTCCTTGAAGACCTTTATTGGAAAATGTGGGTCTTAAGACATCGGCGGACATGACAGCAATCAAAATAAGTTTTGAAAATCGATGACATTGACAGCTGTCTATTTTAACTAAGTTTAAGGCCATTTAAAGCTGTAAAACCAAATCGGAAGGTGATTTTAACCGATTTTAGCTTTGAAATAAGGTATCTTGACTTTAACACTATCTCCATTTTAAACGCTACTCAAAAATAAGCCCAATTCTGTTTTTATTTTTCAAAAAAAATATATGTGCTTAATCAAATGAGGTGAAGTGTAACCATAGAAGGGGCATTCATTGGATTGGATGTGAGTTCAGTGTTCAGTGTTAAAGTTGAGTTAGTTTGGGGCAGGCTTGAGTTTATTTTTTTTTTTTTTTTTAATTCCCAGACCCATAATGTGAATGTGAACACAGTTGTGATTTAAAGCCGGGTGGTATGGTTTAATAGGTTTAAGTTTTATTTTTTGTTTTGTAAAGAGGAAGCCAACCAACCGTGTGTAATTTTAAAGATACCTATTTCTATACACACTATAGGTTAGGTACATATAGAATAAGTGGATGATGATTTCAGTAAACATGGTTAATTTTATTCTTAATTTGTTTAAATTAAATTTTGAAAAGAAAACAACAATAAAAAAAAACTAATACTGCGGTGTTACATGGATGGGTTACCAAAGCATATGCCTAGAGAGGGAATAACGAGCTTTTGATTGTTGTACTACTTACATAATTTATTGGTTTTTGTTTGTGTGTGTTTTTTTTTAATATGTTGTGGGTAATGTACACCCGGGAAAACTAGTCCAAAATGAAAATTTTATTTAAGTGACTTTTAGCAAAGGAAACTTAGTTTTCAATCAAAATAGGTGGTTCCAAATTTTGAACAAGATGGATGGACTCATTACAAAAATATTGTCAATACAAATGTCAAATTTGCTTAGAATTCGTAAAAATACATTCATAAGATTCAAAAATTGGGTTTTGAAAAACACTAAGGCCTAGACCCTAAAGGCTAACATTTCAAAATGCTTCAAAGTAAAATGAGAAGAAGTCTTTCCAAAGAGAGTGTATTTTCCAAGAAAAGTTTGAAATTTCAAGTAAATCGGTTGAACATTTTCAAAGTTATGAATCCGGACAGCTAAAAAAGGCAGTATTGAGATAACTGACAACGTTTGATGTTTTGAATAGTAGCAACTCAAGAATAATTTGTAATACTTTTAATGCTTAAAGATTTTCCTCGACTATAATAACATAACATTTTTAAGGTCCTAGGGAAGCATTGAAAATTTAAAAACATAATCGTTTTTCTTTTCTTCTGAAAGGTTTTGAAAAATATTCCGATCCAAATAGTAATGGCTGATTTATTTTCTATTTTCTTTTTGACAACACTGATTTTGATTCCGACTTTTATGTCATTGTTAAACATCTTCAGTTTGATCTATAATTTAACCATTAATCTTACAAGTGTTAGAAACGCAGAACGCTTAAAAATTTTGAAAAAGAAAGTTCATTGCGCACTTCTTCCATTTTATGGTCAGTTTAATCGACCTACTGAGAAGCAGCTATTCGGGCTATTGTCACTATATTTCTAACCAAATTTACATTGTTGGACAATAAATCACCAAGACGCTTTCGTAAAGTCCGAACTGCGAACAAATTCGCAGCTGTATCGGTCAGACTTAGTGATGACCGTGAATTATCGATTCGACGCCATTCGCTGCAATTAAAACTCTGTTACTCCACTGCGTGGAAAATTTTGCTGAGGGATTAACGTGTAAGGCTTATCAAAATAAAACAGATGCAAGAAGCCGAGCGAACTACCAAAACGCCGAATTTTAGGTGAATGGGCTCTCTTGAAAAGTTAGTGGAAGATTCATTGTTTATCAAAAAATAATGCTCAGTGACGAAGATCACTAAACAAGGAAAACTGGCGTATTTAGAGTAAAGAGCAGCCAGAAGCATTGCAAGAGTTATCAATGCATCCATAAAAAGTCACTGTTTGTTAGAGATTATGGGCTGGCGGATTAATTGGGCCGTATTTCTGAAGAATTATAAAAAACTTTTGTTCTTTTGCAAAATGAAAGAGCTTGCCACACAGAACACAATTGACCAATAGAGAGGCGAACTCGGTGAACAATCAATTTAACGTTTGGGGCCGCCTAGATCGTGCGATTTAACGCTTCTAGCCTTCATGAGGCTATGTTAAGGCTAATGTTTTTAGCAACAGATATTATTGATTTGCTTAACGTGAACACCTTCCGTTTAGGACTCATTTCACGGTGGGCCTACCCACAATATCAGGACCAAGAATAGTGTTGGTCAACACCCCAGGGCAGTACAAGTACTACCCCAGTACAATTTCGCAGTCATGTGTAAGGCATGAACTGCACCCCTTGTTGAGGAGCGAGGTCTATCTTGCACACCTCTTGTATTCTAAGGGCCATAGGTGTTAAACAGAACCCTTAGAACACCATTTAGCTCCGCATACGGCAACCACAGCCACCACGATACTCCCACTAGGGGGCCTACCTCTCAGACAGGTGGAATCAGGTCGCCCAGTGTATATGAAACACTAGAAACGACAAGATCCAGGGCTCCTGTCTCCCGTGGTACCCGAATATAGCTTCAGGTCGAGCTTCGCAACCGCGAAGGTTACTTCCAGATAGGCTCCTTACAGCCCAAGGCCTGGCAGCCTTCATGTTACTCTGCGCGACCACCAGTTGAAGTACTGGTAGTAATGCATAGCAACACCAAAACGTCAAAATGACACCATGATACACAGCTAGGAACCTTATGGGATTCCTAAGCCAACTCATGAGGCCAGCTAAATTAATTTATAACTAATAATAACAAAGCCCAATACACACCAAAACACATCCACACAGAACACATACACACAAAAACACAGTCATATATTAGCCCATCTTAGCTTAGAGCAATAGCACTACTACCAAAACTGGTATTGGCCTCCTTGCTCACAGCTAAGATAAAGGCATATAACCAATTGTGTTCTTTGCCCTAAACTGCAAGCTAGACAACATTAGTTGGCTAACCTACCTATCACCCTCCTACGTGCAAAAACTTGTTTTGCATAAATCTCTAGGTTCCCAGCAGTTTCCCTATTTCTAAGGATTCCGCTGAAGACCCAGTTATCTTCATGCCTAACAACTCCCATACTAGAAAGATCTCTAATATCAGAGTAGTTAGGACAATCTGTGATGCTTTTTTTTTTTTTATCGAGGCCGAGGAAAGCTCGTGGATGTCCAGGGTAAATCCCAAAGAAAGCAAAAAAAACTTAGGAGTGATTAGGTTCAAACGATTTTTATTTATTCATAAAGTTTTAGGTTTTACAGAGTTTACATTGTCATTGCTTAGCATAAATAACATAATACTTCATATAACTTATGTAGGCTATGCTTCTATCGGCTAGATAGAAGAATAAACGGAAAGTGGTCCGCGATGACCAATTTTGCCCGTGTAAGTGCGGGAATAAGCAGTTGGAGCGATTTCTCCTGTCACTAGAACAACTCTAGCGAAATAATCAATGAGCTGCCCTCAAGGGGTCACCTCGGCCCAAGTTGCACTTAGAAGAAGTGAAACGAGGGAATAAGCAGCAGACAACCAATGAGGCCTACTTTTGTCTTTAGAAAGTCTAAAGAAATAATCGGTGAGCGGCTCGCGGCAGCTAACTCTGCTCATGCACACTTTGGAGAATGCAAGAGAATAATCTGTTTTGATACGGCAATTGCCTCTATCGAGGAATAAACGGCGAGTAGCCCGCGATGGCTAACTCTTTGCCCACGTACGAAGTGTAACGTGAGAATAAGCAGGTTGATGCGACTGGTGCGTCTAGCTTAAGGCTAGAAGACAAAACGGGGAATTGAGGATACCTCTGTTTGTAATACCCTTTGGAAGAAAGGGGATTACAAAAATAACCTTTTAGGACAAAATTTTCTAGAAACTTCTTTATGGTTACAATAAGTGACCTTTAAGATTGTTTCAGGAATTCTACCTCCTATACACAAGATTGGTATTACGACTGGGAAAGGCAGAAGACCTCTTCTCATCTCAATTTGGCTTCCCCTTATGGAGTCTACTGTCCAAACGTAGTGTGAATTATATGTACGGTGAATGAAAATGTTTCATATTGTTTTGATGGAGCTTGGGTATCGTATGTGGTGTGGTATTTATGTGTTCCAGGCTTGGGGGGGACGGTTAGGGTTAATGAAAATCGAGTATATATTAGGTTCGGTTTCGGTCGGTCGGAAAAGTGTGGTATTTATGTGTCCCAGGCTTGGGGGAGGGGACGGGTAGGATTAATAAAAAATAGAATTAATTAGGTTCGGTTTCGGTCGGTCGGAATAATAATTTGTAACGCTTCGTTACATTCCCCTCTCTCTTCGGGAGACGAGAACCTTCTCGTCTTAAAGAAATACCTTGGAAAGTGTTTTTTTTTTTTTTTTTTTTTTTTTTTTTTTAATAAAAAGAAATAATTTCAATTCCTTAATTTATATAATTCAACAAAACAAAAAAAATGTTCTTACATGATAAATAATAATAACAAGAAAGTATAATAATTCATACATGATAGGTAAAGAGAAATATTCATTCATAATAATTTCAAACTTAACAACAAATTCAAAGAAAATTTACATAAGAAATATTTCAAAAAAAAAACATAATAGCAATTCCAAAAGAAAATTAGCGGCGGCGGTAGACAGTTTTTACTTCTCAAGCTCAATCTCCTTAATCAAGCTTTTAAACTTCAGGGAAGCCTTCGTCCCCTTTTTGTTCATCCTCACTGATATGGGGCCCCAAGGGCGATTAATCGTGAAGGTCCTGTAGTGTCGGTTTCCTTTAAGCTTGATTCCTTTAAAGGGATCAAATGACAGCTCATGTCGGCGATCTCGGCGGTTAACAAGAGCTTTATTTTCGGGCAAGAAGCTGGTTGAGGCTGAAGCGGCGGAAGGCATAGTGGATGGCGCGGGCGAAGACACGGTAGACGGAACGGTAGAAGTCACGGCAGATCTCACAGCAGACGGTACGGCGGATGGCATGCCGGATGGCACGGCGGTTGGCACATCAGTAGGTGCGGCGGATAGAGCGGCTGGTGTTCGAACAATCTTGACATTTGTTACGACCGGGTGGGGTGGCAACAAAATAGGTGGCGAGCTGATAGATGGTTCCAACATGGGTCTGACCGGTGGCAGGGAATTCTTGACTGTCGTCGGATGGTCGATCAGAAAGAATCCTGATAAAGGCAGTGAGGGAGGCGGGTTCCTAACGAGCACATAAGCCGGTTGTTGCTGTACTGGAACGGCTGGCGGATTCAAAGTGAACCAGCTCTCTTCCGCCTTTTTCCGCTGGGCTCTTACTTCTGCCATCTCAACTGCTGGTGATGGCCTAGGTATAATAGGCTTAGCGGAGTTTAGGTCATGCCGCTGCTGGGTCGTATGACTAACTCGTCTCTTGGGCTTACTCAATCCGATTATAAGGCTGTCGTCCTCTCTTACCGGTGGCTTGACTTTGGATGGAGCCGTAGTCTGTCGCATTGTAGGATCAATAGGCGGTGGTATGACGGAGCGAGCGGTTTTGTTGACTGCGAGATTAGTGGGGCGATTGTCACTGGCCTTCGGGTAGTAGCGTTCGGGTGCCGATAAGCGGTGGAATCCTCGGCCATGAGAGCTGCTTCGTCCCTCCGATGATTCTCCGTAATCTTGATCAATGTTCTGCTGACGTCTGCTCATGTTGACGGTCGGGTTGATACTGATGAAGTGGGCTTCTTTACTTCTTGGTTGATTTGGAGCGCAAAAGATATTGCTTAAGGCTGAAGCACGTCCGCTCCGGTTGACTGTCGGTTTGCTAATGACGAGCTCTGCGGGACTTAGTATTGAAATTTTATTGCACTGAGGAGAATAATAGCCCTTTAAATCCTTGACATGGGCTCGGAGTATCGGTTCTCTCCCTCTTAATTTTTGAGAGCTTACTTTATTCTTTAATAAGACTATTACGGGGGAAATAATTTTCACCACCTCGTACGGGCCTTCGTAGCGGGGTGCTAATTTCTCAGCAAAGTAGTTGACCCCTGAGGAAATAACTCTTGTCCGCTTGTACACCTGCTCTCCAATACTTGGGCGCCAGGGTCTTCTCCTGAGATTATAATATCGGGCTTGAGTTTGGCTGGCTTTTTCCAAGTTTATGCGAACTAAATTGTACAAAACATGCATACGTTCTCGTCGGGCCTTTATATCTTCCGCTGGCCCTTCTGGTGGCAATGATGTTGCGAATTCCCGGGGAACCCTGAGTTCTCGTCCGAAATTTAACAGTGCTGGAGAGTAACCGGTAGAGTCGTGGCGGCTTGTGTTTATCGCGAAGGTCAACTCTGGTAAATGCTCGTCCCATGTGCGTTGATTCTCTTCGACATATTGCGCAATCATGGTCTTGATCACGCGATTTACCCTTTCGGTGGGGTTCTCTTGAGGAGAGTATGGGGCGGTCAAGCGCTGTTGGATACCCATGTCGGCTAAAAATTCCTTAAACTGACCACTCATGAACTGGGCCCCATTATCGGTTAAAAACAGGCGCGGGACTCCGAAACGTGTGACGATTCGCTCCCTTATAGCTTTAATTAGAGACGGAGTTGTTGCGGCTCTCATGGGGACAGCTTCGACCCATTTGGTGAATTTATCCATCATAACTAACATTGTAGTATTCCCCTTCATAGATCGCGGTAGGGGTCCAACGAAGTCGGCACATACGATTTCCCACGGTTCTTCTACGGGAGTGGTAAACATTTGGCCGTTTGGTTTTTGCTGCAGTACTTTGTGTCGCTTACAGACTTGGCATTTTCGCACGTAATTACTTATATCCCGGAACATACCCGGCCAATAATATCTTTTGGAAATGCGAGCGATAGTTTTGGCTATACCCAAATGGCCGGCTGTGACGACATCATGATTTTCATGCAACAACTGGTTTCTGTCTAGTAAGGGTACGCATAATTTCCATTCATATTCTTGCGGGCTGGCCATTGGTTGAAGATTAGCGAATCGGCGGTACAACTTATTTTCGACAATTTTATACTCCGGAAATTTAGAAGGTTCCTTTTCCACTTGTATTTTCATCCTCTCAGTCCAATCCAATTTGAAATCGCGTGCAACCGCTAGCTTATCCATTTCGGTGATTGGAAGGGGATCTCGGGACAAAGCATCGGCTACCACGTTCATCGCCCCTTTCCGATATTCTATCTTAAAATCATATTGTTGTAGTTCTAAGGCCCATCTAGCTAACCTGCCGGAAGGGTTTTCAAGGGTATGTAACCATTTCAGAGAATGATGGTCGGTGACGACGCGGAAGTGGTAACCTTCGAGGTATGGGCGCATTTTCCGTATGCCCCACAAAATTGCCAAGCATTCCTTTTCAGTAGTGGCATATTTCTGCTCCAGTGCAGTAAGGGTGCGACTTGCGTACGCTATTACCTTTTCTTGTCCGTCAACCACTTGTGTTAACACGGTGCCTAAGCCATAATTGCTTGCGTCAGTCTGCAGGGTGAAAGTGAGATCAAAGTTTGGACAGGCCAGAACTGGTGCTTCAGTAAGCTTAGTTTTTAGTGAGTCGAACGCTTCTTGTTGACATTTTCCCCAGTTCCACTTAACACCATTTTTAAGAAGGTTAGTTAGAGGGGTAGCCACAGTAGAAAAGTCCTTTATGAAACGTCGGTACCAAGAACAAATTCCTAGGATACGGCGTAGCTCTTTGGTATTGGACGGCGCATTAAGTTCCTGGACGGCACGGATTTTGTCAGGGTCAGTGTGAATTCCTTCTTTACTTACAACGTGGCCTAAGTATTTCAAACTTTCTCGGCAGAAATTACATTTCTCAATGTTAATTTTAAGATTAGCGTTACGAAGCTTGTCAAATACTTCTTTCAAATGTTGTATATGTTCCTCGAATGAACTGCTGATAATGATAATATCATCTAGATATACTAAAACATGATCAAGCATGGCTGGTCCAAATAACGAGTCCATGGCTCTTTGGAATGTTGCACCTGCTGAATGGAGTCCACAAGGCATCACATTCCATTCAAACAATCCTCTTCCGGGAACTGTAAATGCGGTGTATTGGCGGCATTTTGGATCCAATGCGATTTGCCAATAGCCTTGTTTTAAATCCAGGGTAGTCATGAACTTGGCCCCTCGCAACTTGTCCAAAATGGCATTTATATAGGGTAAGGGGTACGCGTTCTTCACTGAAACTTCGTTCAGTCGTCGGAAGTCTACACATACTCTCCACGACCCTGATTTCTTCCTTACAAGGACAATAGGTGAACTGTATGGGCTTTTGGAAGGACTAATTTTTCCGGTTTTTAATAATTCATCGATTTCTTCGTCTATAAATTTTTGTATCGCCGGGTTCCGCGGGTAATACCGCTGTTTAAACGGTTCTTCGGTTTTCAAACGGATTCGGTGTGGCGGTACGTTTGCTAATTCTGTTATTTCATCAAATCTTGGTAGTTCTTTGCTTAAGAAGTCGTCCAACTTTGTTTGGTGAACTTCTGGCAGGTGAGATGATGTAACCGTGCACAGTGATTCTAAATTGGTCTCTGGTCGCCTGCCGACAACGGGCCGTCCACCCATAAATATTTGCAAACCTGCTCTGTTCATTACATCAATCCCTATTAAGGCAGCTTCTTCAAGTGAAGGTAGGTAGGTCACTTCACAGGTCATCGGTACGCCTCCTAAGCTTAAAGTTGCGGTGTAATGCTCTGATGTAATAATTGGGTCTCCGTTGGCAAGTTGAATCGAATGGCGATGATCTCGCATCGGCATTCCCATCTGTCTGAATTTATTTCGCAGCTCGTCACCAATGAAGCTTCTTGTAGCACCGGTGTCGAATAAGGCATGATATGTTTGATTTTCTATCTTAATTGGAACAAAATAACGAGGGTCCTGGTTCGGTAAGGCATTTACTGTAGCTACAGGGTTCTTATGACATTGACAATCTTTTGAAAGTCTACCGTCTTCTCCGCAAAAAGAACAAAACAGTCTAAATGGCCTTCGGCAAGTCTCTTTGCGATGTCCTCGTTGCTTGCAGTTCCAACAATGCGTGTTTCTGTCATACGGAACAATTGCGAAAGGATTTCTATGAGCAGAAGTGGCGGGGGGTGTTTGGCTGTTCGGAAGGTGCGCACCTCGGTCATCCATCTTAACGGCTTCGAATTCTTCTACTAGAGCAGCGAGTTCATCGAGAGTAGTGAAGTCCCGGCGTTTAATGTAATAACGATGCTCAGGCCGCAAGTTATCATAGATTCGGTCTATATTCTCCTCGATGTTCATTCGGGGATGCTGGCGTATGAGATATTGTGTAGCAAGGATGTAATCCTTAGCTTTCTCGCGTGGTCCTTGACGTTTACGGAGGATTTCGTCTTCCAGTTTATGTTGATAGCGGGCCGGTAAAAAGTGCAGGAGGAAGGCTTTGCGGAAGTCTTCCCAACATACAAAAGTTTCTCCTTTTATGCGTAACCATTCCAGCGCCGTGCCCCTAAAAAGATCTGGTAAAGTTCGTAACATGTCGTTCGGCGGTATGTTATAGCACCTAGTTAACTCGGCAACCCTCTCCATGAATTCCAATGGATTTCCTGATGAATCGAAGCGGATGGCATGCCGGATGGCACGGCGGTTGGCACATCAGTAGGTGCGGCGGATAGAGCGGCTGGTGTTCGAACAATCTTGACATTTGTTACGACCGGGTGGGGTGGCAACAAAATAGGTGGCGAGCTGATAGATGGTTCCAGCATGGGTCTGACCGGTGGCAGGGAATTCTTGACTGTCGTCGGATGGTCGATCAGAAAGAATCCTGATAAAGGCAGTGAGGGAGGCGGGTTCCTAACGAGCACATAAGCCGGTTGTTGCTGTACTGGAACGGCTGGCGGATTCAAAGTGAACCAGCTCTCTTCCGCCTTTTTCCGCTGGGCTCTTACTTCTGCCATCTCAACTGCTGGTGATGGCCTAGGTATAATAGGCTTAGCGGAGTTTAGGTCATGCCGCTGGGTCGTATGACTAACTCGTCTCTTGGGCTTACTCAATCCGATTATAAGGCTGTCGTCCTCTCTTACCGGTGGCTTGACTTTGGATGGAGCCGTAGTCTGTCGCATTGTAGGATCAATAGGCGGTGGTATGACGGAGCGAGCGGTTTTGTTGACTGCGAGATTAGTGGGGCGATTGTCACTGGCCTTCGGGTAGTAGCGTTCGGGTGCCGATAAGCGGTGGAATCCTCGGCCATGAGAGCTGCTTCGTCCCTCCGATGATTCTCCGTAATCTTGATCAATGTTCTGCTGACGTCTGCTCATGTTGACGGTCGGGTTGATACTGATGAAGTCTGTAACTTTGTAACAATTAAAATCAGCTTTTTTTCTTTGCAAAACTTCTTCCCTACGAGATCGCCGACATGAGCTGTCATTTGATCCCTTTAAAGGAATCAAGCTTAAAGGAAACCGACACTACAGGACCTTCACGATTAATCGCCCTTGGGCCCCATATCAGTGAGGATGAACAAAAAGGGGACGAAGGCTTCCCTGAAGTTTAAAAGCTTGATTAAGGAGATTGAGCTGGAGAAGTAAAAACTGTCTACCGCCGCCGCTAATTTTCTTTTGGAATTGCTATTATGTTTTTTTTTGAAATATTTCTTATGTAAATTTTCTTTGAATTTGTTGTTAAGTTTGAAATTATTATGAATGAATATTTCTCTTTACCTATCATGTATGAATTATTATACTTTCTTGTTATTATTATTTATCATGTAAGAACATTTTTTTTGTTTTGTTGAATTATATAAATTAAGGAATTGAAATTATTTCTTTTTATTAAAAAAAAAAAAAAAAAAAAAAAAAAAAAAAACACTTTCCAAGGTATTTCTTTAAGACGAGAAGGTTCTCGTCTCCCGAAGAGAGAGGGGAATGTAACGAAGCGTTACAAATTATTATTCCGACCGACCGAAACCGAACCTAATTAATTCTATTTTTTATTAATCCTACCCGTCCCCCCCCCCCAAGCCTGGGACACATAAATACCACACTTTTCCGACCGACCGAAACCGAACCTAATATATACTCGATTTTCATTAACCCTAACCGTCCCCCCCAAGTGGTCCGCGATGACCAATTTTGCCCGTGTAAGTGCGGGAATAAGCAGTTGGAGCGATTTCTCCTGTCACTAGAACAACTCTAGCGAAATAATCAATGAGCTGCCCTCAAGGGGTCACCTCGGCCCAAGTTGCACTTAGAAGAAGTGAAACGAGGGAATAAGCAGCAGACAACCAATGAGGCCTACTTTTGTCTTTAGAAAGTCTAAAGAAATAATCGGTGAGCGGCTCGCGGCAGCTAACTCTGCTCATGCACACTTTGGAAAATGCAAGAGAATAATCTGTTTTGATACGGCAATTGCCTCTATCGAGGAATAAACGGCGAGTAGCCCGCGATGGCTAACTCTTTGCCCACGTACGAAGTGTAACGTGAGAATAAGCAGGTTGATGCGACTGGTGCGTCTAGCTTAAGGCTAGAAGACAAAACGGGGAATTGAGGATACCTCTGTTTGTAATACCCTTTGGAAGAAAGGGGATTACAAAAATAACCTTTTAGGACAAAATTTTCTAGAAACTTCTTTATGGTTACAATAAGTGACCTTTAAGATTGTTTCAGGAATTCTACCTCCTATACACAAGATTGGTATTACGACTGGGAAAGGCAGAAGACCTCTTCTCATCTCAATTTGGCTTCCCCTTATGGAGTCTACTGTCCAAACGTAGTGTGAATTATATGTACGGTGAATGAAAATGTTTCATATTGTTTTGATGGAGCTTGGGTATCGTATGTGGTGTGGTATTTATGTGTTCCAGGCTTGGGGGGGACGGTTAGGGTTAATGAAAATCGAGTATATATTAGGTTCGGTTTCGGTCGGTCGGAAAAGTGTGGTATTTATGTGTCCCAGGCTTGGGGGGGGGGACGGGTAGGATTAATAAAAAATAGAATTAATTAGGTTCGGTTTCGGTCGGTCGGAATAATAATTTGTAACGCTTCGTTACAAATCTACAATGATATGTAGCCAATTCTCTCTAGGCGCCCCACAGGAACACTCCGCTGTTCTTGAAAGGGTCTTTCCATGCAAAAATGCATTCATGGACCCGTGCCCAGTAAGTAAATAGCCCATGAAGAGCGAGAAACCAAAGTCCCTAATTCTAACAGCCTCATCTATGTCGGGAAGAAACTCAAAAGTTACCCTTCCCACCTCACTATTTGTCCATCTAGATTGCCATCTAGTGAACACACATCTATCAAGTAACTCTTTAATGCGCCCTACTCTCCTGTCAGTAAAATTTGAGGCCTCCTCCCAGTCCGTTGAGGACAAGTTTATTCCTCTTGACATCCTGTAGGCAATCGACAGTCGAATTACCACCAGGTCAAGAGGAGGCGCCCCAGCCAGCACTTGCATTGCCGCCGTAGAAACAGTACGACACACTGGTAGAGAGCCAAGGAGCATTGCTCTCTGACTCGAGAGAAATTTATCTCTAGCGGTAACTAGTTTTACCGTGTTGTACCAAATGGGGGCCCCAAATGTTGCACATGCAACGAAAAGTCCCTCATACACGGTACGAACTGCCCTCCTAGAAAGGCCCCATTCTTTGGTCAGAATCCTTTTGACCATGGGCACCACTGCCGAAATCTTATCCCTAATCCTTCTTATATGTGGGTTGAAGCTGAGTCTTTCACTGAATGTAATTCCAAGATATGTAACTTGCGTCACATATCTCAGAGAAACACCTCCAGCCCTGACAGTTGGATGCCTATTCCTAGATAGCATGCCCTTGAGCAGCATCATGGAAGTTTTATCCACTGCCAGATCTACACCCACATTCTCACCCCAGGAGCGAACTCTGCCCATGACCTCTGTGCCCCGTCTTTCAAGGAGGGCACGAGATTGGCCCTGTTTTTAGCAACAAGACCACTTAAATTGACGCACCAAATGTTATAATTACAAACATTTGCCAAAATTGGACTTAACGGATGGAAGATTTGAGATACAGCCGCGAGCAACATTTGCATGAAATAATCTTCAAACATTAAATTTTACGGGCCGTACTATCAATTCAAATAAGGATCATTCTTTATAAGAGTAAATATAAATGAGTTTAGTCTGTCGGTCTTAGTTTCCTAGGAGTGTCATCAAAAATATGGTTTTTGATGTGGTAAAAAAAAAAACGATTCAATGGGAATTTAAAGTTTAAAGTGGTAGTTTTTTGAAACTATGTTATCCTACATCTAATCTAATGTTGCCTTTTTTTTTTTAAACGCCACGTCCGGTACAGAAGTTCTCCGTAACAATTTGTTTTGAGGACCAAATTTCAGTCGTGAATTGTCAAATCTTAAAACGAGGCTGGGATGCGATTCACTTTGATAACATCCCATTCTCGTCCGTTTGTCCGAAATTTTTAAAAGTTCTAGAAAATATATATAAAAACTTCTTAACTTTGTATTTAGAAAATTAAAGTCAATATCATATCTTTATCTGTACTTAAGATACTTGAGTCAAAAATCAATTTTTTAACAATTTGTGAAGGTTTTTATTTTGCATAATAAATTGTCAAATGGATTTTAATACATTTTTTTTTATATTAAGCGCACACTCAAGGGGATATTACTACCCTTATTATGTAAAGACACAGTGTGAGCACTAGGAAAGGGAAAGAGGGTTTGAAAGGAGGTATCGGTGCACATTGGTTTTGAATTCCTGAAAATTGCAATGACTGGGAAAGACAGAGTGTGGTAAGGCATTCCACATTAGCGTAGTACGGCAAAAGAGCGAATCTCTGTACTTGACAGTACGACCGAAGTTGGGCTCGAGGGTATACTGCTGAGCATTTCTAGAAGCGCGAGTATTACGGTTGATTTTTTTTTTTAATTTTACTGAATGTGTTTTATAAAAATCATTGTTGTCAGGATATTCGAGTCCAAAATTATTTATGTGGTAATATCATTTTTTCGCAAAGTATTTTAGGTGACAACTATTTTTTGTTTAGTTTTAGTTTTTAATTAAAAAAAAAAACCGTTCATTTAATTTGTTAAAAATTTATAACAAATTGTTATTGCATCACAATGCATAATATACAAATTTAATTGGAGTCACTAGCGTTATTGGTTCGTGAAATATTTGGGGTCAACATAATTTTTCACTTTTTTTTTAAATTGCTAAAGTAAAAAATCAACCAAACTCAATTTTATTAAAAGTCTTATGTTATGCATCTTTTGATTTTATTATTTGTAAAACAAAATTCATTTGAAATCAACATGTCTTCTGGTTCTTGAGATATGGGCAACGAAAAAAAGGGTATCCCGAACCAAACACACAAATTTCACTTAAAACTTTTGATTTAAATTCTAGGGACTTTGAAACGTCTAGAAATCTCAAAACTTTCAATTCAGAAAATCGGACCGATTACAATAGCTTCCTATGGGAAGTTAAAAAATTCAACGTACTTAGAGCACTTTCAAAACACACTCTTCTGGAATTTCTTAAGGTTAGGGTAGTCTTTACATTTTATTAGGTTTCATTTGCAAGTATATATTATGAAAGAAATGTCTTATATTTCGTTTTTATAATATTCGATGACAAGTTTAGGGGAAACTGATTTTTATGCCGGGATTAGAGCAACACATTAAGACGAAAAGACGATACCATAGGCGTGATAATGATGCACTTGGGCGTATACGTACTATTCAAGCTACTGCTTGAACAAATCGAGTCTTTTAGTATAATGTAATATATATTTCTGTTTCTAATGTAATATTCTGTTTCTTTCTTGTTATTATTTTTATATTGATGTTAAGTTTGTTTAAGTGTCTAAGCAATAAATTAAGTCTTATTTTATTAAAGTTTAATGATGAATATTGTATGAATAATGAATAATGATGATTCTTAGCGAGTCACCACACCCTTCATAGCAACCGGTCAAACGAAAAAATTAGTCCCAAAAATCTCAAACATTATTCAACAGAAATTAAAAAAAACACAATGAAGAAGTATAAAATGTAAAATTAATCATTAAAAAAATCTCAAATTTCCAAGTCAAATTCCATTTTCAGATAATAACTAAAATGAATAATGTCTAAATATTCTTAAAGTCCCATATATACTTACATTGATATTTCTTGAATAATTTTCACACTATTTCAGTGATTATCATTAGAATAGGTGGCAATTAGCTGATGTAGAAAAATATTAACATAATTTAATTCTGTATAACATTTTTCTTGTTAGAAAATTATAATAAATTTAACATTCGCATATTTCATATCAACAACTTCTGCAAAATCAGTTTACAAATGGAAACAAAATCCATGACGAAATCAATTAAAAACTTATTGCTTTCCAAATTAATTTTACAAAAAAAAAAAGATATCAAACACATTAAACACATTCAGAATTGAGTAACAAAAACAGCAAAAACAAAACCTTTCGTAATTTTTGAATTTTTACAAATTTTATCTCACAACTAGAAATCATCAATCGAAAAAAAGAACTCGTAAACCAAAATCACAGCCCATGACAAAAACCATTTCCACATAGATACATCACTTTTTCAACATTCACATAAAAGATACAAATAATGAAAAAGATTGTTTAAAAGCTCGAAGGGAAAGACCACGTTAGTGGGGAAGGGGGTGAAGAAATACAGAACAAAAATAAAATTAAAATTAAACTCTTCTTTTATTTAATATAAATTTTATGTAAAAATGTTTCGCATTTTTCATCACAAACAATCTCACAAAATTTAAAGAATTTCATTCTGAACAAAATTTAAAAAACACAAATTCTCGTATCTTAGAATTCCGTAACAATATAGAATATTTAAACCCTCCAAAATCATGTGCCGTGCATCAAAAGTTGAGTAATTTTAAAATTTATATCTAAGCAAAATATTTATTTTTTGAGGGAGAGAAAAACAAGAAGGTCACAGATTAATTAGCAGAGCAAACAAAAAAGAGTAAATAACCAAAGATAAACATCACAAAAGATGCTTGAGCGATACACAACACATACATATGTATTTATGCACTGCAGGCATCACACTTCACATTATTCTGATCTGACACTGACCTCGTTTGTTTCTTCGTTAAATAAAAGGGGCTTCGTTCAATTAGCAATGCGGACAGACCCTCAACAAGAAAATTAATTATTACGATAATTTAGGAAAAACAAAAAAATAAAAACATCGAAACACTCGAAATAATTCACGAGCAGCAGCAACAGCAGCGGCAGAAAATTAACATCGCGCGAACCGTTCACTGGAACTTGTACCGTTAGACTAAAAAACTTAACAGACAATAATACGCACACAAGTCTCATCATCATCATACACTCCACACACCATATCGTCATCGTCATCACCATCATCATCATCACAGTCGTCGTCATTCTCATTATAAATACTCAGTACGAACGTGGGGAGAAGGGAAAAGTAGTGAGGGAGGAGACATATTCAGAGAAAAAAAAGGGGGGGGGGTTTGATGAAATATGGTGCGAACTAAGAAATTACATATTCACTTGGCCCTAAAAATTTGGCAAGTTTCCATCAATCATCAACGCAAAGCAACGCAACTTCAACACAATACAACACAACACAAAAGCCCCAACAGCCCATCCCTTTTGAGAATCTGCTAAAAATTACTTCGAGCTTTTTTTTCTTTTTTTTTGTTTTAGAAGGGGCTTGGGAGGGGTGTTAGGGGTCTATACTGTATACTCGAAGTATTGTTGGGTCTTTAAGAATACACTCAGTCTCTCTTGACTTGAAGGCATATCAAGTATTTATATCGATTTCGATGACATGATTACAGCTGAGTTAGAGAAAAATACGCATTTCGCATCGCTAAGCAGCTGGAATGAGAATTATTACAGTGGACGACGTTTTCAATAGATTCAGTTTTATATATATTTTTTTTTTTTGAAAAATTCCAAATTAATATATTTAAAAATATAATTTTGGTTTTTGAGGATTGTATGTGCTCGTTATAAGTTATAGAAGGTTAATCTTAAAAGCTTTTGTCAAATCGGATTTTGTAATAGGGACTTGACAACAATGAATTAAATTTGTGAACACATCCCCTTACAAAATATTGAACTCTCATTATAAATTTATTCAGTAAACTCAACATTTATATCATGGTAAAATACACGAACGGGCAAAGTCGGAAAATTATTAATTATTAATATATACCGAAATTCGAAGTCGGTGACTGAAACTTTAAGACCGTCAAATCAAATTTTGCGTCGTAATAATAGCCCCAGTTGGAAGGCAATAACAAGTTTAGTGCAATAATTTGAGTCTACATATTTGTTGTGAGATCAAATTACGGAAGTAATGGGAAATGAACTTGAAGAAACATACGTATGCTAGGCTACATTCTTAGATGTTGCGCAAGCCCTTGACAAGGTGTGGCACTTGGGATTGGGACACAGGCAATACTAAGAGATACAGAAAGCTAATATTTAGAACCGGCTCTTTATAGTACGATACGACCAAAATACTCGGAACTAAAGAAAATACAAGACGGTGTACCGCAAGGAAGTGTACTTGGACCAACCTAGTAAATTATATAATATATCAGCGCTATTCAAGCTGATGATACTGCAATATCGGCGACAGATAGATACTTGGCAAGGGAATGCAAAAATTGCAGAATGTAGTCGACAAAGTTAGTGTTTCGACGGTTGATCTTTCATAGAAGTGGTGAAAATATCACTGTTGTTCAGGCATCCATAGCCAACGATCCAAATTAATTAACTTCACGGCGGCGTTATCAAGAACTGGACTCCGCTTAGACAACGTTATGGTATTTTTTGCGTAAGGATTTAGATTTAAGGAGTAGGTTCACACCCAAACAAGATAAAGCTGACTCAATAATTGAAGCCGATGAAACATTTGAAGCGACGTACATTCTCCGATTGGGCACTGGAGACGAAACTCATTTTTGGCTCAAATTATTAAAATATTAATTTTTTGTAGGGTGAAAATCCACATTTACATCCTAATTTTCCACTTTCTCCGCAAAAAATAACTGTTTGGTGTGATTTGCATGCCGCGGCGGCGGTGTTATTGGGCCATATTTATTCGTCGACGATAACGATCGTCACGTTACTGAGAATAGAAAACTTCATCGTGCTTATTTTTGGGCCAATTGATTTATTGAAAGATAAGTTTGATGGGCCAGT
The DNA here is from genome assembly GCA_951509635.1 of Eupeodes luniger. NCBI lineage: Eukaryota > Metazoa > Arthropoda > Insecta > Diptera > Syrphidae > Eupeodes > Eupeodes luniger. The sequence goes on along the minus strand of OX608073.1, from coordinate 119,544,956 downwards.
CATTTGGCGGCCTCGTTCGTTACGCCTATAGACAATTTCTTTATGTTTGGCCGAGTCATCGAAAATTGAGTCCAACGAATCTACCGCTGCAAACGTGCCCGTGGTGACTATATGAACAAAGTCGAGTCCCATTGTACTTAAAGCCGATACAAAAGTTTTTGAAATATGGTGTCCGTACTAAAATAATTAAATTGGGTGGCGCAACAGTCCGTTGAAAACTAGGGCCTAGTGACTTACAACTCTCAACCATTCCAGCGTGCGAGTACTATTTTCAGGAATGGAGGGGACCTACAGTTTTAAGCCGAAGCACTAACCATCATGCCAAGGGTACTACATGGTGTCCGTTCTATTTAAAAAAAAAAAAGTTGTCAAGCCTTTACTAGGAAAATATTATTTACTTGAAAATAGAGGCTTTACCACTTCATCATAACAATTATAAAAACGGATAAATGGTTTGAATGGTCTAAATGACAAGCTTCTAAATGTAGGTGAAATTTTCAAATTTTCAATTTTAACCAAAACAAAAATTAGAACATTATGTATTTAAGATTATTTCGTTTAATGTTAAAAAAAGCACATAAGTTAGGTATATCCATGGCCATATCCATATCCATCCAGTGATATCGTTTTGTGCTACATTTAAGTATTTGACGTACGCGTTATCACTCGCAGATGTGAAATATGTACAAGTAGGCATCGTACACCGAAAACAAATAATAAGAACGAAGCAAAACAAAAAATTAAAGCCTAAGAAAGACGACTCGGCTGCTACTTGCAGAATTAATAATACAAAAAGAAGAACATTGTTTGGCAGAATTGAAGCTGGGGCACGTACCAATTGTGGACTTGACAGTCACTTTAGTTTATAGGTAGGTAACTTAAGCACAAAACAAAACGCATGACTTGAATTTGTATGTGATACGAGAAAGAATAAGAAATTCAATTAAGTCAAACAGAATAAAGAACCTTAAAGGATAAGAATAATTATTTTGTTGGTACATTATACGTTTTGTTGTTTATGTTTTATCGACGTTATTGTGCCATAGATATTTTGTGAGGCTGTCAAACATTATAGACGTTTGTTTGGAAAAATTGTATCTTATAGAAATATATTGACCTTCCGAAAATGTAAAAATCAGTTAAATGGTATTATCTCTTTATTATTATTAGAGCTGTTAGAAATTTGACTTTTCTTAAGTTTGCATTCGTATTATGAATGCTTCTAAAGTTCTGTGCAGGTGTTAATTAAAACAGGTATTGTTTAGCGGTAGAAAACTCAAAATATATTCAGCAGTTCAAAAAGGAGTAAATAAACGAAAAATTGCATTGAACTTATTACGAGATAAATATGAGAAAAAGTGTTGGAGACAAAGCGGAACCTTGCGGCATACAATACATTGTATTAATTTAATATTTCCTTTTGATTTTCTTAACTTATATTGATTTTAATTATGGAGATTTGGAGGATTTCAAATAAGACTTTACATTTAGCAGAAGTCAATGATACGAATGATATTTTGCTATACAAATTTTGTCATGATGTCGATCATCATCTTGGTTATATGTCCCAGATGGCTTTGAGGCATTGTTTAAACGATTGTGCATGAATGCAAAGAATAGTATAAATTGAAAGAAATGTAGAAAAGGTCCAGGATATGTCGCTTTAATACTGCCAATTACCTGATATAAGCATAGCCGGGTAATAGGTTTTCCAATAAGGACTTCAAAAATTGGCCAATTGTAGAACGTACGAACCTTATGTTAACTCAAATGTTTGCACTAAACTTCTTATTGTCTGTCTTGTAGGGCGATAATTACGACCGAAAATTGAAGTTAACACTCTTAAAGTTGTGGTAATGGCAATACTTTTTTCAAAGTTGGTGTTTTTGACAGCTGTCATTTGGTTTATACTCAGTCTGGTTTGATATTTGAATAGAATTACCAGTGAACAAAGTTTAAAAATTATTATTACCAAAATAATGGTTCCGTTGGCGTAACGCAACAAAACAATCAGTTTATTGAATGAAACTTTTGGTGAGTGCATAACCTCACAGCGTGGGCCTATGGCCAGGCCTTCAATATCGTGCGATTTAATACCGCTAGATTATTTTTTTTTTATTTAAGATTTATGTGAAGTCGCTTCTCTACGTAGATAAGCCAGAGACGATTGAGGACTTATAAGAGAATGTTCGGGGCGTTATTGCCAATTACTGCCAAAATTTGTTGAATATTTGGGAATCTATGCTGGATTTAATCAAACCCGCTGTGGCGGCCACTTGCCCGAAATCATTTTTAAAACATAACAAACCAATATATTTATGATTAATCAAAATTCTTGGCCATAAATTATTTTATTTGTCCTGATTTCCTGACAGGTTTATTTGACCAACTAAGCTTTAATGGGCTCTTGGTTCACAAAAGTTTCTATATTGTCAATGAATGCGGAGCAGGATTATGGCAATTGAAATATTGAAAAATTCGGCTTAGTCCTATAGAAGATGTAGAAAATAACTCACTTTATACCATAAAATTATAGTGTCCATCGTGAGAATTTAGGTGAAATGTTTAAGTATAATTACCCTCATTATTCAATTAACCTATTTTGTATCTTTACCCTCATATCAATTAACCTATTTTGACAATTCTTTTTTTGTCCGTACAAAAAAAAAACGTTAGCAGAATAAACCTCAAGGCTCTGGAAATTCCTCCCCAAGGCGTCAGATTTCCTGGTCTACGCCATCTTAAAAGCGTAAGTCTGCGAAGATTTCGAGTACCATACAATTATCAGTTTCTCTCTCTTATGCGAGCTAGAGTCAATAGTCTAGCTAGCTCAATTATATCTTCAATAATTGCTTCGATATCTTAAATAGTCTTTCTCGCATACAAGGCTTACAATTTTCCGTAATTTTTCTTCTTAATGCGGATAAAGTTCGGATTACCTTTTACTAAGCACGCAAATCGCGGAAAGCTCAGCGACAGCTTGGAGATAGGATTCTTTTAACATATTCTAATTGACTCTTGAAGTTGGTGGATGTTGTTTTTAGTGAAAGTTGGTTTCGAAAACACGGTTGAAATTGTGGGGTTATATTATCTTGATTCTTGCTTGCTTCTATCTACAAAAAACCATAACTTTATAAGGCTAGTTAATGCTTCTCTTTAGTTCTTTACACGAATCAACTCACTTAACATTTGAAAGTTGTGAAAAAAGGTTCAGTTCATGCTTAGGTTTTGAATCAATTCTAGAGCATCGACATATAACTTTTTTTTACATGACTGTAATGAAATAGGTCTAAAGATAACAAGATCTTAATGGCCAATTGTGATAACTTCTTCGAAAAATAACACGTTCAGATCTCTAGTTATTCATAATAAAGCCTCTGATCCGAAAACACTTCTTTTCGCCAAAAATTCTTTAACAACAAGAACAGTGACACAGCAAATATTTCAAAAACATGTAGACTTAATGTTATTCTATCGTTGTGAGTACTGGGCTTAGTTCATTTACTTATTTCATTTAAAAACACCTGCCCTACAAAAAAAAACATATGGATTCAATGGATTACACAAAACTAAAAATTAATTTTAATTACTATCATCAGGTCATAAAATTAAACTGGCTCTTTCTTCAAAAAGTTCAATAGGTTAAGAGTCTCAATCGTTCTTTCATATCATATAATATTCAGTATGGTGGTTCTTTTTATATTCGAACACAAAAATGTAAGTAATTTCCAAAACACTTAACAACACCTCGACCCACCTACAACTGCAACTACCTCATGCATCTCCTTATTTTGTAATAAAACCACGTGTGTGCACCTGACATAAGGAATCAAGTATCAAAAGTGAAAAAAAAAATATCAATCCGCCACTTAAAATGCAATAAACCACTTAACAACAACATACTGCGTGTGGGGTTGTTTCTATATAAAAATTCTACTACTTCAGCTTCAAATCCAACGCCAACTCACCGCATCAATAGTAACTAGAAACCGTCACCTTCATCAAAAACACCTTTTTTTCTATCCCAGCACCCAGCACTATATACAACAAAACAAAAATAGCGCCAAAGAGTTCAATAACTTTTTAATTAGTCAACAAACATCAACCATCAATATTATGAACAAAAGTACATATATAAACGAACTTGCACCATCTTTCGGAACAAAACTGGAAAAGGCTACAAAAACTGCTATATCGCAGTGTGCAGGAACTACAGGGTGCAGGGTGCAGCACAGTTCATATATTGACGCCATGTTCTGCTCTTTAAATGGCTTTTTTTTCCTCTTCTTCGTCTTCTTGTATCAAGCCTCCATCGAAGCCTCGATTAATTTATTCATACCAAACCTATAACTCACTTAACATTTTCCAATCGATTGAGTCTCTCCTCAAACTCAATGCAACCGAACAACTTTATGTCTGATTGGAAAACTAGCTGGAGCTGCCTGCATAGGCTATAAGCTATAAGTTATAAGCTGAAAGGTGCTGTGACGGCTGGTTTATCCGCTCAGTTTTTTTGTACGCTTTTGTTTTTAACTTTTATGCAGATATACCATAAATGTATCTATCTATGCAATTAAAAGATCAAACATTAAGTTTAATACAATCTACTCTAAGCAACACAGTCTTGCTTAAAAGTGTTCATCAAACAATTTTGTGTTTTCTAATGAAAAATTTGGTAGTTTTATTTTTCGATGATAGTATTAAAATTATTTGGTACATTTTATATAAGACATCTTCAAAAATTCAGTCTATAGATAAAGTGATGGAATTCTCTTTTATTTTTTTTTTTCAAACTTCATGATAAGACAATCTTTAACCGTCCAAGCAACAAGCAAGAATCAGTGAGTTCGACAATGATTCAAAAAGCAGATTTTTGATAAATGTGATGACAGATGCTTTACCGGAATACTAATTATGGAAAGCAGAAAAGCGTCTTACACTAAACAGGCCAATCAAATTTCAAGATGGCAAATTAATCGGAAATCCGAAACAAGAAGCTGAGCATCTCGCTAATGTTTCAACACATTCTCAGCAGTTTGTTTATAGACACGACGAATGTGAAATTCCTTTTTTGACGCTCAAGGAAGTAAGAAGCATATGTCAACATAAGTTATCTACTAATAAATCAGCAGGGTACGATCTTATCACTGCTCAAGTTTTGAAGGTACAAATATTATTGGAAAATTACATAAACATATGTCATTATTAAACCTATAAAAAGAGCAAGGCTCCAACAGAATTAACATCTTACAGACCAATATCGCTTACACCAATCATGGAAAAAGTTTTTGGAAAAATGCAACTGAAAATATTCAGCAAAATAATAGAAGAAAAAGCCTACTTCGGAACCAGGCAGTACTAATAAATACTAAAATCAAACGTTACGAACTTACGAACCGACTCTTTAGAGTGCCTTGCTGTACTGCAAGGAAGTGTACTAGGACCAACCTTTTATCTTTTACATTCAAGGGAAATTCCAGTGGATATCAACGCTATTATGGCCGCCTTTATTGATGATACTGCAATATTGGTGCTAGGTAGATCCGATGGAAAGAATACGCAAGAATTACTAATGCAGTCGATAAAGTAAGTATTTGGACGCAAAAATGGCCCATCAAACTAAATGAAACAAAATCGAAGAATATAAATTTTATAAACAAAAACATAATAATGCTTATTGAAATTGATAAACAATACAGAAGTATATTACTGCAATTCTGCCAAATACTTGGAATGATTTGGATAAAAGGCTTAAATGGAAAGAGCACACCAAAACTAAAAGAAAAGAGCTTAACTTAAAGTACAAAAGAATGTACTAGTTAAAAAGGTAGAACTATGACCTATCTATTCAGAACAAGATGTGATATATGCAATTTCTAAAACCCCTTTGCCTTCAAAAATTCAACTCCGTATGGGGTTGAAATAATAAATGGCCCTTAGTTCATAAGAAATAACGATCTAGATCGTGACTTTCAAATTTAAATGGTTAAATAAGTTGTTAAAAAAAACGCTATATCCCACAATCAGCAACTGCAAAAGTCATACCAACTCCGAAATGGAGGCCTTCTTAAATATAATGTACTGAAATGTTCGGAGATTAAAAAGAACTAAGCCTCTGATGGTCTAAGAGGTATGGGAAAGTATAACAACTATAAACTGCCCCTAAAGTGAATTTTATAATGAGAAAGAAAAATCATGTGTCGATCTTTCCGAGAATGGTCTTGATGTAAGGTGGGTTTAGTGTGGTAAGAGTCCTACACTTCCTACCGAGTGTCTTTTGTAGATTTCGATCGGTTTTAAAAAATCTATTCTTATGATCATTAAAATCGTAGAAAGTTTTCAATCCTGAATATTGCGATGACTCGGAAAGACAGTGTGGTAAGGCACATTCGCGAAGTAAGACTAAAGAACAAATCTCAGTAGTTGACAGAACGACGAAGTTGGGTTCGAGGTTAGGCTAATAAGCATTCGTGATGTTACGGTTGAATTACTATTTCTCTAACGCATAAACCGTTAAAATAAGACAATAAACATTACGACGGTGTTTAAGCGAAGTAATTGATTCAACGATGACATCACCACCAATCAATTTGAATATTCTACGTTCAATACTGCCCAAAAGACTAAAGTACGTTGCAGGAGCACCAAACTCAAGCTTTGGACGTACGTCTTCTAGATAACAGCCAAATCATAGGGGGAGAAAAACTTTTTGCATCGCCTTTGGAAACCCAAACATCCTGCAGTATTTTTGGCGACATCGAGTATGTGATCCTTCCACAAGCGGTGGTTGGACATCACATACCGAGAATTCCGAGGTTTTCAGTTTCTTTGATGCAAGTGCCAATCATGGTTCTACTATCAATCATAAAGTTGTGAAATTATGTTTAAACGACAGCAGGCAGCATTGAGTTTTCCACTCATGAAATTCTACTCAAATTTTGATATTCCCCATTTAATAAAGCTGTCTAGTTCATTGGCGTTGAAGATCAACACCCCAAGAGCAAGGCTGTGAATCTAAAAACAAATATGAAAATCTAAGGGTATATTCGTCAGCGAAACAGTGGATTAGAAGTTTCAGACAGAAGATCAATCATAAAAATGAGAAAGAGTGTAGGAGACAGAACAGAACACTGGGGAACACCAGCATTTGTTTTGTGTTTCTCAGACCTGAACCTATAAAATACTACTTAAATTGAACGCTGCGAAAGGTATTTTCTAATCTTACAAAAGAGGAATTCGTCAAAACCGAAGGCACACATTTTCGATAAGAGAGTCTGATACTCTAATATCAAGCGCAATAATCTTACTTTCGGTGAGGTAAACCATCAGAACACCAGGGGACCTATTGCTGGCAAGTGCTAAATACAACTAAGGGTCCATCCCTTAACTCCGAAATTCAGTTGTTTTATGTTCTATAAGCTCAAAATCCAGTTAAGTTCATAAATACAAAAATCAAATTGACAGAACTTGGGACTAAAAACCGCAGGAATCACAGAAATTTAAGGTAAGGGAATAGAGCTCCTTTATTGGCTTAATCAAATCTCTCTTTTTTTCTCAATGTAGTTTCCTGACGAATCATTGATTGGTGGCACATTGATTGAAGTACCTGACGGAAGAAAAAGTGAGTAGGACTTAAATTTCTTCCAATTTTTTTTTTTATAAGATGATAAATACTTTTCACCATGACTTTAATGTAAATGATAACGAACATGTACTTCAGTATTCTTGTTTATGGTCGATCCAGTTTTAAGCGGAAAGAAAGTGGCATTTAATTATGTTTATAAAACAGCATTTTGGTCATTTGATTGAGATCATAGATTAAAAAGTATCTATAAACACACGCAGTTTAGTGTCGCTTCCACTGCCCCTGCCGCTGCCTCTGTCGCTGCCACAAAAGTTTAGATATGTCACACTGGTGGCTATCAAAGTGGACATTGTACGTTGCCTGATGTCGTATAGTCGTTGGTAGCATCCATAATATAGTTACTTTCTATTTATGCGCACTGCAATTTGTTTTATATCATACAAACGGTGCCACGCGGCGGCAGCGGCAGCGATACAAAACTCGGATATATTTTGTTTCTAATTTTATGCATAGACACTCGTGTACTTCATTTACTTGTTAAAAAATAAAATAAAAAATTTTGTCTAGTAGATTTCGAAGCAGACAAAGTGGAACTATTAAGAAAAAGATTGCAGTCAAAGATTGTCGTAGTCGACTTGAGTCTATGCTACCTACGACTTGGTCTACCTTAAAGCTATAGGTATATGCAAAAAGATACATAATTTATGTGTATCTACAGCAGCGATAAAAGTTTAGCTAAACTTTACTTTTCCCTGACTGACTGCATAAAATCTAATTTAATTCGTTTGTGTTGTTGTCAATGGCTAAGAGTTACGTTTTAAATGCTTCTCGTGTTACACTTATATATTTATTTTCACAGTCTCATAATTTTATTTAATTTTTGTCTTGCTCTTTTTAAAAAACAATCTAACAAAAATACAAAATACACATCAATGATGAAGAAAAAAGATAAATTATATCGAATTTGTTGCTCTGTTTCTCGTTTTGTTTGAATTTTCTGTAGGTAGGTATCTTATAGGTTTAAAATCTGGGTCACAATAAAAAAAGGGAAAGTTCCGAATTTGTGTTTGTATATTTCTTCCGATTTGATTCTGAGTATGAGATTGTTTTGGTTTTGATTTCATTTTCAGAGGTAATATGGTTTAGGTAGATTATTTTTTATAGCCCAGAACATTTGAATTCGATTTCACTTTCGATATAAAAACAAACACATTTTATTCTGACGTCATTAATGTGGCGGAAGTAAAAATTAGAATTTTTGTTTGGAGCTGAGAAATGTCTCTTGATGGGTAAGAAATCATGTGTGTGTATTTTAAATTTTATTTGATTTATTTTATTTAATTTTTACCATTTCGGAGATCTTCCTAAGATTTCATTGAATAAGTGGAGTCTAGTTATGTTTTCATTCCAATGGGACGTAAGAAGAGTTGGGAAGAAATGATTACAAACAAATTTGATTACAATTTCTAGTTATTGAAATCTCCATACACTTTTTCAATTACTTTTAAATGTAATTGTTGAATTTCAATTAGTAATTACATGTAATTAAAAAGCGTCAATTACTTGTTATTCAATAACACATAAATGTAATTGAAAACAAGAGTAACGATGAAAAAAATAGTAATTAATTCTTTTTCTAGTAATAATTACACAAAGAAATAGAGTTCAAAATTATTTTCGTCAATTACATTTTACTCGATGTTACAAAATAATTTCCTGAAATAATAAATTCTTTTATGTGGGTTGCTTTGAATTTATAAATTAATAAAGAAATCAGAAACTTTAATCGTAATTTAAAAGTGTTTTTCCTCAAGAACTGAAACATATTCATTATTCATTAATTTATTTAGTTGTAAGACTTTCGTACCTTAGTCTACAATATTAAGGTACAAAAGTCTTACAACTTACTTACATTCTTAAGGGTTTAAGAACTCAACATTTTGTTCTTTTCAGCTTTAATACATTCGTTACAATAAAACAACAAATTCATTATAATTTTCAATTATAGTAAAATAGTAAGTCAATTTTTAAAATTTTTCAATTTAAATTACAAGTAATTGAAGGGTATATTTTTTCAATTACAATTACAATTCCTAGTAAATAAAATGTATATTTTTCAATTACGTGTAGGTCGTAGGTCTATTGATAGCGAATTCAACAAAGTTCTGAACATGATAATAAAATTCTCTTGATGAAGTTCAGAACATCCAAATTCCCAAAAATCAGTCTTGGCGTTTAAGCGTCTCAAATGGATTTATGTTTAAACCCACAAAATCAAAAATTAAGACCTGGCTAGATTTCAATTTTGGAACTTGGATCTGGGGGTCTATTTTTATAGAATTTTGAATTTTTACTTTTGAAGAATGCCGATATATCTCTAATTCCAAAGTTTACAAACTTTTTCCTAATCCACAAAAATTACTAAAAAAAAAAAACTTACATTCCAAAATTAAATTTCTTCATTGAAAACAAAAGCCCAGTTACTTACAACTTTCAACCATTCTTGTAGATGATTTATTGTAGCTAAAGGGGACCTACAATTTTAAGTACATTTTGAAAGAGCAGTAGCTATTTAAGGAAAATAATTAGTCTTGGATAATTTCTCAATTCCTCTCTAGAAACAGTGCCGCACAAAGGGAATATACACTTTCAGGTGGCACAAGCAAAGATTGAACCAAGATATCGATTTTGAAAGTCCTAAGTGTCAACGTCTTATGTTGGGCCAACACATTAGAAAGACTCTGACTGAAGAAACAAAATCGGTGTGAAGTAAACTTTTTTTCATGAGTAGCTTGACATTTGACAACTGTGTCTAAGGACAATTTTTACGGAGAATTGTAAAAAATCGTGCAAAAAAAATTGTCGGTGGAACATTAGCTAGATCGGATTAGCGAAATATAAAGTCCGGAAAATCCTTTTAATACGACTAAATGGTAGGTCACGAACAGAGTGAAGAGATAGCCGAAGACTAAGGTGAGCAACTGAAATGACGTTGGCTTGCTATCGGACTGGTAAGGGTCGACAAAATTACGTGTTTTCTGTTGCACAAATAAAAAAAATACTTTTTTAAAGGGCTAAGATGTCCTGATTTCTCGCCCTTAACTTTATCTATCACTTCAGGTTTTTAAAATATGCCTCTTTAAAAATACTGCAGAAAGTAAAAACGGGGTTTCTAAAGTTTGAAGTTCATAAATTGTTATGATACAGTTGAAATTGATGCAGTTTAAATCATTTTAGTATCTTGCTTAGTTTCTGGCAATTATCATTAGTTTTGCGTCTTATTTTACTTTATATGAAGCCTTGCCAACCTTTGATTTCATAATTTCGTAGTTTTGAAAAATACTATTTGGAGTTAATTTTTAGTGCTGAATTCAATTTTAAACATTGATTTAAACTATTTCAAGTTTTGAAAATACCCGTTTTCAACATTATTTTTATACATTCAATATTTTCAAAAACTCGATATGATAAATTGTTTAGACAACGGATTCGTTACAAGAACAAAAATTACTTTCAATCCTTTCTGCTTTTTTTGTCCAAAAATGTTTTAGTACAGCGTTTCTTTATGATTGATTTGAATGCTACATATATGTATTTCAAATGAATATTGAAGAAAGGGAATATTGATTCAGAAAAACATAACGAATTTATTCCGAAAAAAGCAACTTCATGAATCTAGATATCCTCAAAAAGCTTTGTATATGTGTTTTTTAACTTTAAATAGTTATATCTTAAGAACCTGACATAATAAAGTAATTTTAAAGTCGGATTTGAATTAAGGCTATCAAAACCGATTGAAAAAGTGCAATTTGATTGCCAAAAACAAACGTCTGTTCGTCAGTGTTATTGAACGATTATGATAGGCTGCCTAGTGCGTTTTTTTGGCTTTGCAAAATAATACAGTTGAGAAAATTGCTGGCTCGAATAAATTCCAGCCAAGATTCCCAATTTTCGACCACTTTTTGCAGCACTTGGGGCCGTACGCCAGCAATAACGCACCGAATATTATTTGCCAATGCAGCATACGTTGTTCAGAATTATGAATTATTATTTATTATGAAATGACAAAAAAAACTGAGCATAAATCAAGTGACAGCTGTCAAAAGAAAAAAGTATTGCCATATTGAAAACCACACGTCTAAGAAAACACCTTTAAGTAACACTTCTAAGTCCTAGACGAGTTTATTTAAGTACTTAAAAAATTGCTTTAAGTATACGAGACCAGTACTTTAAAGTTCATGTCATTCAATGAGACTTAATAAATTATAACTATCTATCATAAGTTAATGTTAAAATTAACAAACAAAGCTTCATAAAAAGTACTTGAAACTATTGAAGTATTCAGAGTATTGCTTGAATAAGTACCTGATACTTGTTGCTTGTAGCCAAGTTCTTTGCAAAATACCATGATGGTAGTACCAGAGTAATTAATTAAAAGTACGAAAGTACTAATTCTTGTAAAAAAAATTCACTGTAATACTTAAGTACTTCACAGGTTAGATATTGCATACTTCCGCGCATCTAGGACATTCGAAAAAATTAACTAAGAGGATTAAGAGGTGTTTAAAGTACATTTGTATAGGTTGCAATTCATGTGCAAGGTGTTTGAAGGATCATACCATATGAGATTTGATGGAAGCACATTTATATGTACATTACAAAAATCTGACTAAAAATTAAATGACATCTAAATAAATACCTTTCAAAATTTCTAAGTCATAATTTCAGGAAGCTAGTCAATTATGCACTTCTCAGGCATTTGACGTTGTCCTAGTTTTTCAAACAGAGATCTACGTCCTGCAACATCTGCATGCACCTGCACTCTTTATAGCCTTCATTTTCGTTCTTACAAACTTACTCACTCAAAGCAAACAACATCTTCATAAATTTAATTAAATCTTCTAGCTGCGGGGAGCTAGCTAGCAAAAACTTCTGCTTTATATGCCTTCAAGTGGATCACGTTCTAGAGCATATCATATCTAACTAAAGGCACGTTTATATTTAAATATTCCACTGCTGACTGACCAGACCGCCACCACCACCGCCACCATCACCATCATACCACACCTACCGCAGCGAATTGTTGTAGTTGGGTATACGCCTATAACCCGGGGGGTGTCGTTAGTTAACAACACTGATAAACAACACTTCTAGTTTTTATGAATTATGATGGCCATGACCGACCGGGATACGAATAGGAATAAGATAGGCCACCCCTAAGGCACCGCACCGCACCGATTGTGATGGTCGTTAGTTATAGTTAGTAGCACATCAAGGAGAACGAAGAAGGCGGTAGCGGGTGCTTTTATAGAGATATACTAGATATATATTCTGTAAAGCTTGCTTTTTCTGCTTTTCAATCATGATAATAACTTTTAATTTGGTGTGAAGTGCTTCTTCCTCCATCAACATCATCAAGAAGCCTCCTACCTACCACCTCCACCGCCGCACTAATATGCTGTGCAGTGCACACGCTTTCCTCGCTCTTGGGACTTGAGAAGAACCGAAGCCCAACCTGCCACGACAATAAGTCTGACATGCTATACCTCCAACAACCCCACCAAAACATGATGTTCTATATCAAGAACCAACAACGACAACGAAGATGAAGATGAATCTCTACTTCAAGGGTAAATTTATATTAAAGTGTAGCAGCATAGTATTTTGTTATTTAATGTGAAATAGAGGTTGTGGTTGAGGTGAATCTCTATCTAACGTCTCCATGTTCTCTGAATCTAGAGAAACATACGTTCCTGTTGTATTTTTAATTTAAAAATAGGAATTTTGAAAGGAGAACGAGAAATGCAATTTATCATATGGTTGGAAAACTCTCTTAACTTCTGACTGAAGTGTAGAGTGTGAAGTCAATGATTTGTGGTCGCGCTAAAGCCTTAAGTGCATAATATGAAATTTGTAAATGTTTTTTTTATATAATGAGTCCTATAGAAGATTAAAGGAATTAGATTAAAGCTCATCATAAGTTATATAAAGTGGAGAAATAAATTAAAATTAATGCACGTGAAGAAAAATATTGATATAAGAGCCATCCGCAGTATGCCTTATCAAAAACACTCTACAGACAGGTACTTGACTTTGAGATTTTTTAACACCTAACTTCTTTGGAATTTGAAAGAATGTCATTGAAAAGGTCATTAGTAATTTGGGGCATTTAAGGTGACCTAGATTTATGTACATAGCTATATGCATTTGGAATTGAAACTTTTAAAACCAGACCTTTTTTTCGTAGTTATTCCTTTCTTAGTTTCAGGTAAGCAGCACTGACATTTGACAAACTGTCAAACTCAGCTGTCATTTAAAATGTCAGAACATCATAAGTTGAATGTTTGCAATTTACGATAATAGATGCTTAACCATCGAAGCGTTGATTGAAGATCATGTCTGGGATAATTATGTGGTTCCAACAAGACTACGCTACGCAACAAGCCACACCACCAATTATATGGCTGGAATGGAATAATTGGGAAATTTCCTGATTGCGTAATTTTACACTTAGGCGCCTTCAATTTGTCACCAAGATCATAGATCATGAACATTGGGAACGTAAATAATGCTTAAAAGTTTTTCTCGGAATTACTTGCTATTGGGAAAAAATTTCCAGGGAAATTGAGCTGTAATTGCATTTAATTTTTTTCGAGAGAAATCAATTTCATGGAAATTCCCGATTGAGGACAAAATACCGTGGAAATAAAAAATCCCGAGGGAAATACAATTTCCAGGGAGATTGACGATATGCCCCACGTCATTTCCCACAGTTAGATTTGTCTTTTTACGGGACTACGCAAAAGACCGTGTTAACGCGAATAATCTCCGAAGTTAAGACGCGCTAAAAATAACCATCACTCAAGTTATGTTCAAGATACCGTTCGAAAATTTTCGAAAAAGTGGTCAAAAAATACTTAAAAAGAATCACACTCTTCGAATATATCTGAGGTAGCCATTAAATGATATTATTTACATTCCACAACTTTTCACATGTTTTCATCAGAAATATTTTGCTGTGAGTCTTTTTTGAAACCAAATAATGAATGAGCCTGTACAACATCCACCGTGTATAGAACACATAGATAAAGCAGTGCTGGGTTAATGAAGATTTGAATACTTTAAAATATTTTAAGAAAGAAATTACTCAAACCACGATTAGGCTTCAATAAAAGACTCTCGCTTAAAAACAAAGTACAAGTACCTTGCAATTACTTTCGCCCGGAATCAATACAGAATTTGACAGGAAAGGAAAAAATCATAACGCCATCTCTTTTTAAATTAAAGAAGCGAATCTTGGAATCTTGGTTTTGGAAAGAGGAAGGACGAGCAATTTTGTTTAATACTATGTATAAGGAACCACAATAGCTCGAGATTCTTATTAACGGTTTAATGTGGATCGTAAACAAAGCTTTTTACCGAAAAAAAACTCTGCGAAATGGGTTACCAAATTCCGTAAAACGGGCCCTGAAAAACCTGAGACATTTTGATTGAACGATAAGAAGAATACTTCAAGAAGACCCCAACTTCCACCCATATAAGATAATGAACGCCCAACAACTTTTACCCACGACTCAAAACTTTTAGTAAAGAAATGTTACAGAAAATCGAGTTGAAATAAATTTGACTAGACGCAATTATGATTAAAGATTAGGCTGATTTTTACCTGAACGTTTCAATGGAAGTAGCAGCCTGGGGCGTCATCGGTCATTATGTTTTCGAACCCGAACGGTTAACGTCATAGCTTTAAACGAGTTTGTGCGGTCGAAATTGGGACCAAGGAGGAAAATAAGGCGTACTGTGATCCAGCAAGACGGTACAATGTGCCATACCTCCACCGAAACCATTGATTGTATAGGAAAACTGTTTGGCAACCAATTAAATTCGCGCAGCGCGAAAATCGTATGGCCGTCATACTTGCTTGATTTATTCGTCTAAGCCTTTTTTGTATGGGGCTATTTGAAATGTATGAGACTAAACTGCGGGACTTGAAAATGCTGAAAGCTTCAATTCGACAATATTTTGCCAATATTTTAACATGTTAAGAAAAGTCTACTGAAATTTTGTCTTTCAAAGGGGCAAGATTCGTTTTTCTAGCTTAACCCTTTACTTTAGTATCGATTGCATAGTTTCTGTAGAACAATTTTTAAAGTTCTTAAGCAGTACTTTCAAATACTTGATAACTACATTTATATTGTTAAAATGAATTCACGGTGAATGGCCTAATTGCCTAAAAGAACACACTAAGTATTTGATGTACTGCTCATTAGAGCAGTATTAACTTAAATACACGGTATTTGAAAACTTATACTTCCTTTTTATAAGTATACTCGTACAGAAAAAAGAAGCAAGTGTCACGATCAGAGAGAATGGAAGTTCTGTAAAACAAAATGTTATCTTTGGTCTTCTTATGTAGTAGGCTTCTAGAGCAAGTTTTGAATTTCTCTCAATTTTAGCACGTGCGCTGGCAGCCATAGACTAAGGAAACAACAATTTGACAGCTGTCAGTTAAAATACTACATTTAACTATAATTCTAAACTGTCATCTCTGAAATAGATAGCTTTTTTATTTTTACTTAAAAAGGCAGCGAATTATTTCGAGACATCTTTAAGCTGGAAGAAAAAGAAGAACTGATTGAAAGTTTTAAATGACAAGGTCTTCTAACCTCACTTAATGTGTCTATTTTGATGTGAATTAAATTCTACGCACTTTTCAATACAAAAACAATTTGAACCACACCCATTTGATTCCATCTCTTCTTTAAATGTACTCTATACACTACAGTCAGTTCCTTCTTTTCGCATAGATACTTATTCTGACAAGTCACCATGACCTACTTACAACCATCCTTACTCAAAGGAAAACAAAATAACAACAACAATTCCAATAGTAATACCATGTTCTCGTCTTCCTCGTCTCCTTTCAAGGCCATGCCATAATCAAAAGAGGACTTTTTTATTTAAAAAAAAAAAAACAAACGCAAACAAAATACTACAGAACAACACTCTTTCGTTTCGTCAGCATAAATTCATAAACCATTTCGAAAGATAGGTGAACTCAAGTATTAAAAAAAAAACTTCTACCCTCACAGAAAAATAACAAAACTTTTTCAAAACAATCTTGACAAAAAGCAAGCAGAAAAATAAATAAATTTTTAAATCACAAAAGGATAGCGAAAAAAGAAAAAAAAATATAAATGTACTCATAAGAAAAGAACTGAACTCTTGAGTTCGACTATAATTGAATCGCACAACGCTTTTTGCCTTTTGCACTTTCTTTTCTTTTTTCTTTTAAAATATTTTTGTTCTTCTTTTAACCATAAATCTGGGACGAAAATATAAACATAACTAAAAGCAATACAATTGAGTACAGAAAGATGCACTCATACTTGAAAAGATACAGAATTCAATTCAATTTTAAGAAAAAGCAAACAAATTGAAAAAAGAAGAAGATTTATGAAACTCTGTCAGAAATTTATGTGACAACTAGAAGTCGAATAATTCAAAAGAAAAAAGAAAGGATGAACATAAACCTTACCTTCTTGATTAGAAAGTTATTTGAAGTGTTATAGTAAACTTTACTACTAGAAATATGTAAATAAAAACAAGTTTTTCCAAAGAGAGGGCCTCTTATGACAGGAAGGTGAATTATTTTGTTTCTAACTTGGAAACTAAAGGTTTAAGTGGAGTATTGAATTCAGAGAAGCGTTCTTATTAAGTAAACTTTACATACGAACAACTTTGACTATTTTGTTTTAGCTTGAAAAATGAGTCTAATGGTTGGTTTCTCAAGCACAAAAGTGATCTTAAAGAGCAAGTTTATGAAATTTGTATGAATTTAAAATGCAAGTTCACCAAGCAAGTAAAACAAAATCTGTTGTGAAGGAAGCAGTAAACCTGTTAACTTTTATGGTTAAGGTGACTGCATTTTATTAGAAAAAAGTCTTATGCCTGGTTTCACATTCATAAAAAGTGTAAGTTCTTGCTGTTGAAAGCTTTGTACATTACATTCTAACTGGAATCTCAGCATAGTTTGCCCAATCCTGAAGAAAGGAGACCAATTGAACTGCACCAACTTACAGAGGCATCAGTCTCCTAAACATCGCTTATCCATAAGATCATTTTATAAAAGTCTGAAGAGCTTCGTCATCAACCTGATAGGTCCATATCAGTGACCTTCAGACCAGAAAAGTTCACCATTGATCAAATATTTTAATTACGGCAGATCTTGGAAAAGACGCAGGAACTTCAAATCGATACCCACCATTTATTCGTCGATTTCAAGGCCGCGTATGACAGTATCTATAGAGAAGAACTTTACAGAGTAATGTCCACTTTTGGTATCCTTATTAAACTTGTCCCGTTGTGCAGAATGGCGATGGAGGATGCATGAAGATTTGACCAATACTTGTGATGTCAAAAAATGTTTAAGGAGAGGCAATGCATTGCCATGCGACTTCTTCAGCATCATTCTTAAAAGAATTTTGCGAAATTCAATCTAGAGGCACAATCTTCCAAAATTATCAGATACGCCGATAATATTGACATAATTGAAAGATCAAGGCGTGATATCAATGGCACGTGTTTGAGCAATAAGGGCAAGAACAAGTATATGCTGTCACGAAGAAAGGACACTGAACGACGACCTCTTGGGTAGAATGTCAGCATGGACCCTGGACAGCTATAACTTTGAAGTAGTTGAGGACTTTGTCTACCTAGGCACCGCTATAAATTTACAAAACCCGCTGAAATCAAACGAAGAATAACTCTTGCAAATCGCTGCTTCTTGGGACTTACTCTCTCACCCTTTATAAAGACACTTCTCCTCCCGGTTCTCATTTATGGTGCTATGGCTTGGACCTTGTCCAGGCAATATGAGAACGGATTTGAGGGAAAATTTCTTCGGGTTATTTTTGGTCTCGTCTGCATAGACGATATAATCTGTTTCAAAGAATTAAAGTCCAAGGACTTAGAGCCACTTAAGTGAGTAAGTTTAGCTATAACTACTTTTCAAACTTTTTTTTTGATAAACCATCTTTTAGGAGATATCGACGAACTTTTGAGAAATCCAAAATGGGATTCGGGAAATATGCGATTTCAAAATCCATCATTTCAAAAAACTTAAACGATTCGAGTTTTCAGATACGAGGATATAGAGGATTAATTAATAATGTTTTTTGAAATACTTACAATTTTTTAAGAGATAAGATGAAGAAGAAAAATGGTGTAGTAATCTTTTTAGAGAGATTTACATGACCTCTAAGTTTATAAAGAAAAATCACTGCTCACAATTTGAGAGTGACATGTTGAAACACGAAACTTTCGTTATTTAGCACGCAAACCATTGTTTGTTGTTATTGTTAGGTTAGGTTGAAGTAGCTGTCCGGGATGGAGTAAGACACACTTAGCCAATTGTTGGACTATTGTGATTCTAAATAAATCTTCAGGCTTTCTCCTAAAGCTCAATGAAACTAATTGGAGTTCCTTAGTAAACCTAAAAAACTAATGATGTTATAGGTTGTTCGAATCGCATGATTTTAGTGGTCAATTGAAATCTCCAAAACATGAAATTACATGGCCAGAAAACTTTTACAGCATCGTCTCGACTTTTTGAAACTTTAATCAATAGCCAAAAGGTAGGTTTATGACAAATTTATTTGCTGCAAACTCCCGTCCGCCACAAAATCGTTGAATTCACATCATCAGCAAAAGCAGTAAGTAATAGTTTTATCGCGTTTTACGACTTTTAAACGATTAATTATAGTAAATGGCAAACATTCAACTAATATTATGACACTTCAAATTACAGCTGAGTTTGACAGGTGTCAAATACCAGTGCTGCCAACTTGAATTCCCGAAATAAATGCCGCTGTACATTATTTAAGATCGGAACTAAATTTTATCAGTGTACTTTATAAGCTTGAAAATTCAACTAAAAATTTGTCAGTAAGACTAAGTTTTGGAGTCATTGAATTTAGCGGGAAGTATGTTTCGCAAAACATTTTTCACCCACAACGGTAATTTAAGCATTTCATTTTTTGTATCTTTTTTAAAAAGTTTCTTGTGTAATTTATCACTACTTGACATCTTTAAAAGTAAATATACATTTATGCCAAATTGCATAAGGAAAAAATAGTTTGAATTATTTCTGGGTGAGAACCCATTCGGACTGATATTAGATACAAGATATAATTTGTATCTTAAACTTAAAAAAAGATGTGCTTACCCACAAGGAACGAATGGCCTAAAAAAATTAAGTTAAATGTAGACGGAGGAAATGGTATAGAACTCTTAAACTAAAATAAATGTATCTTTTCTTAACTTGTGCAGCAGCAAATAAGTTGAGTATCTTTTTTATTATTTCTTTCGTTTTCTATCTTAAATGCACAAGTACATAATATACATTGCAAAATGTATCTTTGTATCTTTTAGTATAGAAATTCCAATGAAAATGTTAAGGAATTTATTTTCTTCTCTTTTTTCCTATACCGCTGCTTTTCTGATGCTATACGATGCTGCTGCTGCTGCTGATGATGATGTGTATGTGTATGTGTACATCACAAAAATTGTATATAGATTGATCTAAATTCTTTTAGAATATGTGTAGACTTTATACACGAGGGATTCTGTATCTTAAAATTTCTTGATAGCAGTATCTTTCGCTCAGTACTGAACTGTATAAGGAGATGTGGGTTAAAATGTGTAGTGTGTTAATCTGGAAAATCGTGTTTTTTTTTTATTTTCAGTTCGTTGTAAAGGATTGAATCAAGATAGAAAGTGGTGTATCTTGGTGTATAAATGCGGATTAAAAGGTTAGAAATTAATTTAGAAAAGGAGAACAAGAAGAAGATGAATGAATGTAACACTTCCTGAATGAGTGATTATACATACAGAATCTTAGCTTTTATAGGATTATTTTTTAATAGCTTTCGTTATCTGTAATCTGGTGAATAAAACTAGAAGCAATTATGTTTCAGATGATGTTTTAAAGTGGCTAAACTTTTTGATTGAATCAGTTCAAAACACAGTTTTAGTATGGCAACGTTTAAGTGTGAAATTAGGTATTGTCATACTTTTTCACATTGGCTACTTCTGTGACTCCAAAATTGGGATTTTCAAAAACAACCAAATTCATAGAAGAGGCTGGAATGCGGCCCGTACTGTTAACTTCCCATCCGTACCCATCTAAATAGCAATAACAATATTTTGCGTGAGTTCAAAAATGTTCAAAAGTCTAAATCTTTCTTTGTTCTCATAATACTTGAGCCGAAAACCATTTCTTATCAGTTTTTTTTTTTTTGTAGGTTTTCCTGTTTTGTAAAAAAAAGTTGTTAATTGAATTTTTCTAAAAAATTAACCAAAAGTTAGCAACAATATTTGCATATGATAAAATATGTTAGATTTCAATAAGTGTTTTTGTTTCCGAGATTTGTAGTCGAAAATCAATTTTTACCAATTTTAGAAGTATTTTTTAAAGTTTTTATTACTTATATACAAAAGTACAGATCGAATTTTTCTTAGACCAATTATCTTACGATAGCAACAAAATTTAGCACAGAATGATATAATTTTGAAGTCAATACCTTCATTTATACACGTGATATTGAGAATCAAACATCAATTTTTACCAATTTTGTGTAGTATTTTGTATAAAGTTGGATTTGATATAAATTTTACTGAATGTTTAAAACAAATTTTTTTAAAGTTTAAAGCCAATAATTTAATTTGATTTTTGAAAAGATATTTTGAGTCAAAAATTAGTTTTAACCAACTTAATTGAGTTTTTTGGTAGTTTGGTATCACGTTATAATATCTAATATTAAATTTAATTGAAGTCGCTATAGCGTTATTGATTTTTTGAAATATTTTGGTTCAACCAAAATTTTATTTTTTTTTAAATGGCTTAGTAAAGAAATTAATTTTAATTTTATTGAAAGTACTTTTTATATCTTATCTGTGTAACGAACGCATCTTTGATTTAGATTCTAGGGACCTTGAAACGTCGAGAAATGTCAAAATTTTCGATTTGACAAATCGGACCGTTTACAATAACTTACTATGGAAAGTTAAAAAGGGTGTTTCTCTTAGAGGTTCAGAGCTTCCAAGAGGGATTAAGACAATAATGATTAATTTAAATTGACACAGCAGCTTTGGATGTAGTCAAATCTTGAGTTCAAATTTTCGATGACTTTTTTCAACATTTGTGATCGTATATCGGCAATAACGCGTCGAATGTTTCACATATTCACATATCCCCACAGGTAACAGTCAAAAGCCGGCCGTTAATCGCACGACCTTGGAAGAATATTCACGGGTTTGTGTGTCACGAGCTGTGTGACATGTTTCTGCGTCTTGTTGAAACCACGGCTCCGAACGAGAAATTCAGTAATCAGGGCCATATTTCACTATACGCTTTTCACTTTACAACTTTGCACTTTTACTTTGCAAATTACGTTCCACCAAACGCCAATTTGCAAAGTACAGTCTTTTTTGAAAAGTGAAAAGTATTTGTTCTTTTTGTTTGACCAAATGATTAACTTTGAAAATTATTTGAAGAATTTTTCAGAAATATGCAAAGAAAAAATTTTCAAACAAGATTTTGTTTTGAAAAATTGTCGAAAACTAATAAACAAATAGTATATGACCCGTTTTGAAAATCAAGAAGTAAATAATAGTGAACAAGACAATGGCCATGGTCTATTTTTTTAATTTTGGACGAATTTGCCAAAGAACATGAATTTTGAATTTTATGGTTAACGTGTTGATTGATCTCAATTTTTAAAAGTGTCTGATTTTATAGAGGTTTTTTAATGCATCGAATCGTTTTGAAGAATATTTTTAAAATAAGTTACTAATAGTGACAAAAGATAAGTGAAACTAGGAATTAACTTCGATATCGAACTAAAAGAACAAATGAATTTGAGTTGTCTAAAATTAGAAATAAACTACATTTCAATAATCCAAGGAATATGTGTTTAAGTCCCTTGCAACAATTTTTGTGTACACTACATTGGGCTGGGAATGGAGCCCACTAACACAGTGTTGCCTCTATGCACGCGAAACAAGTCAAGCAAAGGTCTGTAGAGAAGTTCTTCGATTGTCAAATAGTATCATTGACAAATTTCTCTTTAACGCCTTTTGCTGGCCACCAAATTGTTCAGACATAGCCTCGCACTTTTTTCTCAAGGAGGATTTCCATATGTAGCTGAATGAGCTTACGATACCACGATAGATATTGACTCTGCAATTTTTTTCAATGCATATTTGATATTAATAAACACAATCTAAGATTCACTTTGCAACTTTTCAAAATGCGAATTAATGGCAAAGTTGTACTTTACATTGGTGAAACACTTTTTCAATAAAAGTGCGGAAAATTTTAAAAAAATTTTAAAATTAGGTCTTTTTACAAATTTTGTAAAACACTTTGCAATTGTACTTGGTAGGATGTTATATTTTTACAAAATTTCAAGCAAAAGAGTTTGATGAAATAGCCACAAGATCTCTATAGCGGCCACCATTGACTGTAACGTTCTCGCCAGCATCGTTTTTGAAGAAGTACGGGCACATTATTTCAATTAATTAATTCAAAAAGTAAACCAAACTGTCAGTTTTTGTGGATGTAACAGTGTCTCAACAAACACTTGAGGAATGTCATCACTCAAAAAATATGGTAATTTTGTACAATTCGCTTCGCTTATGTAAATTGAGATCAACGTATGTATATCGGAATTCGGACAGAAACATGATTTTCCAAATAAATTTGAAAAAAAATATCGTGTTGAAATGTAAAACTCAACTTGAATTTAATCACTTGAGGTGAAAAAATTACAACTTTTAAACCGATAACTTCCTCTAATTCCATTATCACGAATTCTATTTCTCTTATGGTAGCAAATACTCACTTAAAATTTTTATTTTCGCCAGAAATTCAAAACTGCGTTAATGAACAAAAAACCAAAATCAACAATAAAGCAATTAAAATGACATTGAAATGAATAATAATAAAAAAACAAACAAAAATAAAAACCAAATATGATTGTCCAACTGTTTAAAACGCTGCCGGTACCATATTTGCTTCTATATTAAAAACAAACAAAAATAATGTTTATCTCTCAAAATTATAGCAATTTTTATAGCACAAGTTAGGAAGGTAAGTATGTATATAAATAAATATTGTATATGTATTTATTTTTGTCTATTCATTTTAATTTTTTCCAACAAAAAATTGATAAATATTTTGGTTTATTTTGACATCGCAGAACATAACAATAACAACAAGTGATTTCTGTTGCGAAGGAATGTTATTTTGGTTCTCATTTTTAATCGTCTTGTTGCATTCCATGTCAATCATTTTAAGATATGGAATTTTTACTGTACATATTTTGCAATTCTGTAAGAGTAAGTAAATATTTTGTACGTAATACTGAAACCAATAAAAGAAAAACAAAAATATACAAAAATGTAAAATATTCAAATACATCGATCAGAGTTTCATAGACACACAAATACATCTGCATTATTCTTGTTTGAATTTAAATTCAAAATGCACAAAATACAGTGGGGCGAAGTTGTTTTTTCGAGGTAATAATTTTACTTTTGAAAAATAGCAAAAGAAAAACAACCTCTAGATGTTTTTGTAGTTAGGTTAGATTAGGTTGATGGTCTGGCGATAGATGACGTTATCGCCACACTTAGATCAATGTATATTTATTGTGATCCCTGAAGTACGAGGTGTGTTCAAAAAGTACCCGGAATATCCGTTTTTTTTTTTCAAAAAAAATATTTATTTATTCGTTTACATCAATGTGGTCCCCTTCAAAGTAGCCCCCCCCCCCCCAAGATATAATACACTTATGCCAGAGTTTTTTCCAATCTTCGAAGCACTCTTGATATTCACTTTTTGATATGTCCTTGGGCATTCTCAGTGATTCGGCCTTTATTTTTTCAATCGAGGAAAAACGCGCGCCGTCCTTTCATGGGTCTCCTTAACTTTGGAAACAGGAAAAAGTCACACGAAGCCATATCTGGTGAATATGGAGGTTGGGGATTGACTACGGTATTATTTTTGGCCAAAAAAATTACGAACAAGAAACGACGAGTGAGCAGGTGCAAAAGCCATGAATTGTTTTTCCATAAATCTGAGCGTTTTTTCGGATTGATTCACGCAAACAGGCAAAAATCGCCGAGCTCATAAAAACACATCGAACCTTAGCAATTACCACAGACAAAGTAAACAGTGAATATAGCTGGAAATTGAATCATACTTTAGGGGCATGTATACCAACACAATTTTAAAAAAAATTGATTTTCGGACTCTCCAGACCCGCGAAATTTAAAAATTCCGGGTACTTTTTGAACACACCTCGTATTGAACTTCCCTAAAAGAATGATTAAATAAATAAAGAAGTTAAGAACTAGAGCCTTACAACTCTCAACCATTCCTGTGTGATAAGTCGAATCCGAGCAGCTAATTTGACAGATCACTTTTCATGACAAGAATTACTCTTTGTCATTCCTTCGCAAGAGGCAGTACCCGTGAAAAAAAAACTATGGCACAGGCAGGGTTCAACGCAATAATTACCACGCCACGGGTACTACTGGAGTGATTAAACCTGAAATATTATGGGTTATCTTCTTCTAGCTATTGAGAGGCTTTGGTGAAGCCGAAATATCTTCAAGTCTTTCAAGATTATTTAAAAACTGTCTGCCTAAGAATTTTTTTCTAGTGTGGTAGACTGCTGGGAATTGGCATAAGAAATGAATTGTGTCTTCTTGTTCTTCAGTGCATCCTCTTCACAGGTTGCAAGGTTGTGACTTATTATTATGCTTACCAGCAGTTAAAAGGACTTTTTTTTTAAGTGCATAATCGAGCGCGATTTCGTTTTGTAGAAATTGAGCCATAGTTTCCTGGTCGTGACACAGGTGTCAAGGTATTTCCATCTTTGATTGGTTGTTCGGAGTATCTTGTTACCAACTATGCGTTTTAATTCACAGGATTAGTCGACTGTAGTTAAGTCTATACTGGACTAATTCATTCTTGTACCTATCCTCGCCAGCTCATCAGTTCTCACGTTCACAGGTACATCGCTGTGATCTGATATTCAGCAGCATTAATTTTATGCTGTGAGCTAAGAACCGTAAGTTTTTGGCGACAGTAGTTTACAAACTTTGATTTGATTGTTGTGGCAGAAATCGATTTTAATGATGCTTGGCTATCAATAAATATGATGTCAGTTTGAAATATAGCCACCATTGAAACCTGTTTTGCTGCGTATGTCACTGCCAATACTTCGGTTTGAAAGACGCTACTTTGATCGGGAAGTCTGAAGGAGTTGGCAAGATTGAGTGTCCGAGAGAAGAAATCTTCAACAATCAACAATTACTTGTGTGTACTTAGAAAAATGCTAATCGGTTCAGTATAGTTCGATAGAACGAAAAAACCTGTAATTGGCTTACAACTTTCATGTGGGTGCGGTGGCGTAGTGCGTAGTGCACTAGCTCCTCACACGCTAGGTCGCTTGTTCAAGCCCAGCTCGGGCAAAAGTTCTTCAAAAAATTAAATTGAACATAAAGCGATTAAGCACCACTAAAGGAGTCTGATGATCGGGTTGGCTCCCGTGAAATAGCTATAACTCCAGCCAAACTTGGTGGTAGCACACACAAGTTGTTGTTGTTTCATTCTAAATTTTCAATCTTCTCTTACTTTAGCATCCGTTTTCGAGATGTCAGTATATATGGATATTGAAGAATCATGTGTGGAACATTCGTTCCTATCAGAAGGAATAGTGTTAAAGGGTTTATTGAAGTATAGAGAGGGTATCATGAAGTGTGTTTTTACATTCCCTTCTGTAGAATCTGCGCGTGTACGATGTGGCTAGTTTTCCAGCAACTGGTCTGGCTTAGTCGTAGGGCATTGTTTGCAGAAGTTTTCTTTACATATAGGCCCAGAGGTAAAAGATTGAGTATTGCTTCCATTCCTGTAGTAGAAGTGGTCCTCATAGCTCTTGTAATACCTACACGGAAAGAAGTGTATAGCATTTATGACAATGCTCGGTGATATTCCTACATTGTCTTGCAACAACTCCTATAAGTATGGGATTATGTACTATACTGTATGGTACCACAATCTTTGCTTGTAACACAAGGGCGCAGAGTACGTTTGACGAGACAGCATTGCCTTCAGCCCAAAATAATTGATACCCTTATTGGATTGCTGTCAATAGTGTAAGTATAAGGGACATAACAATAATTTATAAACTTTTCTGCTAGGAGCGTTGTACATGCCGCCAGTCAGTATGGGCCTGACTCCCATTGGCGTATCCGCTCTAACTATTGTCGACGTTACTATTCTCAGTATGGCCAAATTAACTATGCTTACAACTTTTTATCCAATGGAAATCTTCTAAGCCATACAGTATTGCGTTCACAACCATACTGACGTTGTAATATTCGCAATGTATTTCTTTCCGTGTATACATGCCATTCTCTGTACTCTTTTGAGGGTTTTCAGATTTTGCATGAGTAGAATATCTGAGCTTTTCAGATGGGTTTTCAGATTTTACATGAGTAGAATATCTGAGCTTTTTTGGATCTTTTCAGTGTATTTGAGCCACAGTTCAGCTTTTCATCTAGGATTACTCCAAATTGATAAGCTGATTGATGTGATAGTTTCAGTCGGGTTTCCTCTATACTAGGGATTGTAGAATTTTTCTCTTATTTGTAAAGAGAACTAGGTCTGTTTTAAGGGGGTTAATAATCAAGCCGCAGCTTTTTGGCCAGGTGCAAATCCTAGATAAGGATGTCGCTAGTAGAGCTATATCATCGGCGTAAGCTATTGCATTAACTTCACTATATTTATGTTTTGTAAGAATTTCATTCTCTAGTACCCGTGGCATGATGGTAAGTGCGTTGGACTGTCATGCCAGAGGTCTTGGGATCGATCCCTGCCTTTGCCATCTAAGGTTTTTTTCACGGTAACTGCCTCTTGTGAGTGAATATCTAAAAGTCTTTGAAAAGTTTTGACCTCACCCTACAGTTTAGGGACATATCTCTATATAAATGTCCAGAAGTCGGAGACAATTCTGTTCCGGACTCCGTTGGCTAGGGCCACGAGGGATACGTGCAAGAATTGGCGCAAGATGGTTATCGTTGATCTTCACGGGCAGCCATTAGCGAGCAAAAGTGTAGTGAAGTACCTCGGTATCTGGTTAGATCAGTATTTATATTTCGACAGACATATAAATGCTGCTCTGACCAGGGCCAGAGGAGCCTTCGCTCTGACGAAACGGCTGTTTTTCAGCAGTCGGCTTGACCCCAGAGTGAAGGTAATTTGCTACATGGCCCTCATACGGCCGATGATCGTTTATGGTTGTCCTGTGTGGTTCAGCGTTGCCCCTTCCCAGATGGAGAAGTTTCGGGTGTTCGAGCGGCAGTGTTTACGACGCTGTACCGGTTTATATCGAACAGCCGAATCTTCTTACGTGCACTACTATTCCAACGAGGTCCTATACAACGGGGCTCGAATCAACAGAATTGACAATTTCGTGATAAAACTCGTCCGAGGTCACATTGCAAGAGCTATGTCTTCGACCAACAATTTAATTTTCGGGGCGTTCTATCCGAACGACGAGTATTTTGAGAGTGCACGCTTGAGCGGCTTCATTCCACCAGAGGCATTCCTCTTTTTAGACAGATGCGGTCTGATACAGGATAGATTGGCAGTTCCGCTAATCTACCACGTCAGACGACGAACCGTGGATAGGCGACTCCTGTACAATCGGGACGTCATGGCACAAGGCGGAGCAGAGCTCCTTCGGTTCAGTAGGGCTGTGTCCGAACGGGACCGAACTGATAGGGTGAAGCAGGAGAACCAGTTTTGGTGGCTTCAATCGGCACTTGATAGTGGTTAGTCGGGATGGGGTTTTAAGCCTTGGCCGGCTTACATACTTGTTTTATAGTTTTAGGGTTTAGTTTTAAGTAGAATAGGCATGGTGGCACAAAAAAAAAAATACAAAAAAAAATACAAAAAAGAAAAATAAAAAAAAAATAAAAAAAATAATTAAAAAATTAAAAAAATAAAAAAAAAACATGGAATAAAAAAAAAAAAAAAATTAAAAAAAAAGACAACAAAATATGAAAAACAAAAAACGTTAGATAGTTAGATTTGCTGCTGTGGTTGTTCTAGTTTTAAGTAGTTTATAGGTAGAATAGGTAGTTTAAGTTAGTTTAAGTTTTATTTAAGGACCTTATTTTAAGTAGTTTTAAGTAAAAATAAAAAAGGATATTGATATTAGTTTTTTAAATTTTCTAATGAATACAAAAATAAATAAAATTGAATTGAAGTTAAATAGATCTTAGGGCCGAAAGGCATTAGCATTAAGTATTATTGTTTAACTTAGAGTGTCCGTATGGGACCAGTAAGTTAGTTGTAAGTTATGGTTAATTAGGCTAGTTTTATGAATTTTTGTCTAGCTTTAAGATAGATTTAAGATTGAATTAATAAAAATGAATTTGAAAAAAAAAAAAAAAAGGGGACATATCTCTATATAAGGCTGCTGTGTAATAGATTATTTAGGTCATTAAAGGGAAGATGTCTGGCGATTTAGACGATGAAAAGGAGGAGCATATCATGGGTAGAATTTTATAAAACTACTCGGTCGTACTGTGAGGAGCAGATATTCGTTTTTTAGCTGTACTACACGAATGTGGAATGTCTTA
Organism: Eupeodes luniger; assembly: GCA_951509635.1. Taxonomy (NCBI): domain Eukaryota; kingdom Metazoa; phylum Arthropoda; class Insecta; order Diptera; family Syrphidae; genus Eupeodes; species Eupeodes luniger. Next base: position 119,515,651 of record OX608073.1, on the reverse strand, counting down.
TCATTATTTTCGTCATTTAAATTCTTGTAAAATTAAGTACGTAGCAAAAATTACTTTTTCTTTTCACACTTTTCAAAATGTGTATATTTTTGTAGCTGTACAAGATCAAAAATATATCTAATGTAAGGGTGAATGAGTTCAAAAATCCAAAATTATTATTTAAATCTATTTGTACAAACCCAACCGAAATTTGAAATACAATTCTTAGTTTTGAAATTATGTTTGTTCCGAAAATCAGGAACTGAAACATTGCAAGTACGAAAACTCTTTCCCATAAACGATGAGTTTCTCGGTTATATGGTTTTAAATAGTCGTTAAAGATAATTATTAATATTCTAAATATACCACCAATATCAATTTTATATCTATCCGTAGTTTTTGTTCAAAAAGAAATAAATAAATAAATAAATATAAAGTACAAAGTACAAACATGGATGATGATCGAATACACATATGTATATTGAAAATTCAGTAACAGAATATTTTACTATTTTGAACTTGATGAACAGAAATTTGTCAATATTATCGGAAACTCTTCTTATTTTGGATCAAAAAAAATTAAAAATTTTTGTTTTAAATGATAATTTCTGATTTTAAGATTATAACTTTTTTCACTGATTTGAACTTAAAAAGCTCTACTGTATATTCACTGCGGTAATCAACAAATCGCAAGTACATGTTTTTGTATAAACATCTACCAGATGCAGATTTCAATGATGCATCTCATCTCAATGTTGAAAAATATTATGGAATATATTCCATAATATTTTTTTCTTTTCCACACAAAGCCCTTGGATCTTGCACAACAGCTGAGAAATTGTCGCTCATTATACGAGAGAATAAAAGATGATTACAAGATGGGAACTTTGTCATTTTGCATAGCAACAATAATTATTATAATCGCACGATATGAAGTAATGATGATGGCAAAGGGAAGGTGTATTAAGAAAAGTATTGATATTTCAAAAATTTATTGTGGAAGAAAGAAGTTGCACAAAAGACGGTTTTGGAATAGCTTCGATTTGTCAGTTCTTTCAAACCCCTCTCAACCGATTTTTATGAAACTTTAAATGAGTACAATTCTTTTCGAAATATTGAAAATTAAGATTTCCTCATTGAAAATAAGTTGAAATATATTTAAAAATATTCTCAAAATAAGTCGTTTTCCCATTGACATCAATTCAAATGCAACATATTGAGTCTTCTAATAAAGACTAGACGTTCTTTTTTTGAATTTTTTTTTACTTCGCATTGTGCAGACACAAAATCTATTTTTTAATCACAAAACATTCTGTTTTTTACTTGTCTTCTTTTGCATTTGAGAATCTGTTTTTGGAATCGATTCAATTTCCTTTGGTTTTGCTTCTTTTGTATTTGTTTTTGTATTTTTATGATCGATGATGGTGTATTGAAAACCGTGAGCAACTAATCTCAAGCAGGATGAAACGCTATCTTTGTAGAGTCTGTGAAAAACTATTTTTCCATTCAGAAAAAAAAAAGATAAACCTAAGAGGAGATTTGATATGCCTGTAGCAGTCTCGACTTGACTATGTACACTTTATTTTTGTTATTGTAAAAAATCCAATCTCATATAAAAATAAGGTGGGAGACGGTGTGGTGGTAGATATATAATGTTGATTGCGGAAATCTGGTCCAACAGGACTCAAACTTAAACTGAAAGAGAAGCCAGTTATCAGAATGTTTATATACAAAGAGTGAGAGCTATACCTACACTAGATGTGGATTAACATGTTTCTTTTGAAAACATGGGAACACTCCGGGACTGGAGATTAATTATAATAAGAATATTTGAATGAAATAGAAAGAAAAATCTACAAAATACAAGAATGGTTTGTTTTTTTTCAATATGGTTTAATGGATTCTTGTGGGTGGATGACACGCCTCCTGGATGGAACATCTGAAGTACTGCACGTTTTGTGTTATATGTTACATATACATACATACATACCACCATACAAAGTTTCAATATTTGTTCACCAGTGAGAAAATGGACTTTCGGCACAGTTACTAAAAGCTTAATACCAAGTTCAGATGCGTCTCGAAAAGCCGAATCAAATTTGATATCTTTATGCTTTTGTAACTTTTCACGATTCAATAAAATTAGAAATTGCGATGACAAATTGCTCAATTTGTTTTTTTTTCGACAATGCGGTCTCTAAACATTAGGGTGTCTTTAAGCAATGAAATTCTTTTTAAAATTGATTCATATCAACGACCACTTTTCATAAAATATAATTTTTATATGGAAACATTTCTGAAAGAATTTGTAATTCAGCAAAGAAATTTTCATCGATCAAATTACTTTTTTACTGAGATAAATTGGTCTTATCTCAGTACAAAGTACGCAATCCTAGATGGTTTACAATCAATCTAACAAAACAATCAATAAAAGAAACAAATAGAATTTTCCATAAGATTCGAAAATTAAATAGGCCAGATGATATAACAACTTTTAGGTAAGTCCGTTCCATTTTTAGTAAATTAATGACATTGAAAAAAATCTCAAAACAAATGAAAAATTCTTTTGGTCGTATTCCAAAGAACTACGGAAATCTAATAGAAATCCTAACACAATGCTACTTCATGATGAAGATCAATTCGACAAATAAAAAATTATATCAGAAGCGTTTGCATCGTATTTTCAACGTTATTACAATTATACAAGTCCCTTACCTTTCAGAAGTTTAGAAAACAATGCAAATCTACCCTTAACCGATATATCTGTCCTTATTATGACAACAGAAAAAGCGACATATGTATTTAATAGTCGGACCCTGATGGTATTTCGAAAAACTGTCAAGCATCGATTGTTACACCCTTATGTATCCTGTTTAATATGTCTTTGCATACTAAAATATTTTAAACATATCTTAAACATTCATTTTTAATTCCAATTCTTAAAGTGAGAATTTTAAACGCTTTGTCTTTGATTGTTGAAAAATGCGTGTACTCTATTATATCTTATATCTTTCCACGTCTAAGCGATTGTCAAAATGATTTTGTTCGACGCCGATCGACGGTCTCATACCTTGTTACTTTTTCGCATCTTGTGACTGATGCATTGGATCAAGCAAGGTACACAAGTTGATGTGGTGTACACGGATTTTTTAACAGGTTTTGACAGGATAAGTTATGAAACACTGGTTCTGAAAATACAGAAAATTGGATTTCACGAAAACCTCGGAACGTGGTTTAAAACTTATCCGGCAGATAGACAACACAATGTTGTTCTTAATAAAGTTTCTTCTAGACGATTTTACTCTTCTTCAGGCGTGCCACAAGGATGCATTTAAGGGCCGTTACTTTTAATATTTATATTTACGAACTAAATAAAAATATATTTCCTATGTCATTAGCTTATGCAGACGATTTAAAAAATGTTTAAGTTATAAATGATGTAAGGGATTGTGTTTTGTTCAAAGCGGCCTTAATAAATTATGTGAATGGTGTATTAATAACAATTTAGATCGAAATATAAACAAATGTTCAATAATGTTTGACTCCAGAAAAACATATCCCCACTGATTTTGAATATAGGATTAATACCAACCAACCTTGAAATAATATTTGATTAAAAATTCTTATTCAAATCTCATTACGATAACATTATTGAAAAATCGTCAAAAGTCATGAGTTTCACTTTTAGAGTTCGTAAAAAAAAAGGGTTTACGGGGATAGAATGAAGCTAATGAAGTGGTTTCATTATCTCAACGCAGGTTAATTATATCGAAATTTACTCAAGGCAAATAGTAATAGGTTATGTACGCCTCCTAAAATTAAATTCTTAAAGTTTTTGATAGGTTCGTTTATTTGTATTATAAGCCCTACTGGTCTTCAAATTGCACCGTTCTACAAGTTCCTACTCCATAAAGTTGACTTAAATTGCAAAAAAAAGTAGGCGGATACCACGCCCTTACACGAAAATCATATTCCACTTGCGAAGAAAATAAGTCAATTGTAAATCATAATGTTGTAAGTCCTATGATCCAGAGTGTGAATTCATACAAATGCTTTGCAACTTGCACTATAGATAGAAGGTATAAACGCTCAAATTCGCGTGTCTCACCTATCTTTTCTATACATACATGTTGTTTATTTTTTAAAAATATCTCAAGTGGAACAAGCTAAACAAAATAATACAAAAAAGAAAACTTGATGCTGCTGTGCTTGATGTGCTGCTTGGCTTGATAGATGGCACGCGATGTATTGATATTGATTCCATTTCAGATACTATATACTTTTACGTTATACGGCATCCGTGTCTATATGTATAATGGTTCTATAAACCAAGTCAAACAACAACAAAACCAAAAGTCCCAACTTTATAAAAAGATCGATGAGATTCGTTTTTATTATAGATTTAGCTTGCTATCAATACATTTATATATTTGTTCGTTTGTTTTTTTTTACAAAAATAGATTTAGATGATGCTATTTTAGGTGGCAGTTATAGTTTATAATAAAGAAAATTTGTTTTTGTTACCTTGACGAAAAAGTGATTATTTTTTTTATTTTATTGCCACATAATGAGCTAACTTCAAACAATTTTAAAAAGAACGAATAAGGCATAGTTCAATCATAATTGATATTGACAGTATTTTGACAAGTATTAAGATGTTATGTCAAATGTCATTATTTTGACATTTCTGCAGTAGACAGAGGCACAATTCTACAAGTCCATGGATATTTTTTTTTTTTTGTATTTTTGTATGAGGTTTTAGATTGTAATGAAGTGATTTTTTATAAAGTGATTTGTGTTTGTATTGATCTTCTTTATTATCTGTCTATTCTATTAGGAGTTCCTTGCCAAAACTTATGAGGAATGCCCAAAAAACGATGTAAAGATTTTGCTGCGAGATTTGAATGCCGACAATTTTAAAGGATATCATCTTTGGAAGGTCAACCGAAAAACGGTTGGTGCTAAACTGAGCGTACGAATAAGCACGAAAGCTTTCAGACGAACATCAACATTCATTGTTGAAAGACTGCAGCAAGGAAAAACTGCTAAGATCTTTGCCGACCAAAAATCCCTTGAGCTAACGCGAAACCATACCACTGATGAGTTGTGTCCAGAAATTTACTGGTAGTTTTGTCAACAATCCAGCAACAAGTTGTGGCAGCAAAGGAGGACAGGGCTTCCTGTCAGTTCTACGTCGACAAAAGAAGAAATGAAAGAAAATGAACCGTGAGCAGCGTGAAGTCGGGGAAATCCAATGATGTTTTAGGAAACAGTTGCAGAACTTTTATAGAGGAATACAAAGTAACACCAAGATTTACCAGTCGCCCTGTGGCCTGAAAAGACAAGGAAGGAAATACCAGCGTTACGACACAGTTGATGCTTAAAATCAACCATCATCAGGGTGAAGTCGAACAAGGGTGCGGTGCGATTATGATGGCCTATAGGCGGAAACTTTTTAAGTACACCGAGATAATTTGTTAAGGACCATACCACTGTGGCTTTAGGCTTTGAAAATCTACCATTATTTAAATCTTCACTTTACACCAAATCCTGTAGAAGACCCAAGAACACAACATCGATACACATCACCTCTTCATCGATTTCAAAGTAGCATATAACAGTGTCAACAGGGACGAGCTTTGGTATTCCTACTAAGCTGGTACGCCTTATCAGAACGATTTTGGAGAATGTTTGCTTCTCCGTCAAAATTGGTAGAACTAGAAACTCAACAGATAACTTCAAAACCACCAGAGGATAACGACAAAGCGGCGAAGCGCTGTCATGTAGCTGTTTCGATATTGTTATTGTAAGATTGATGCATAGAAATCCACACAATATTTTGGATATGTAGATGACTTCAGCATTATGGAAATAACTAAACAAGCAGTTACCGTAGCCTTTTCCAGTTAGTCTGGAGCGAATACAATTGGTCTTGTGTCATTATTCAGCACAAAAGCAAGTATATGCTGTCATCGAAGAGCATCTTTTCCCATCGAAGACTTCGTCAGAATGTTACCATTAAGGTATTACTTAAAGCTGGTCAAATAATTCATCTACTAGGGCATTGCCTTGGGCTAAGTAAGCAATTGAGAAATAAGGCCTTATCGCGAAGCACCAAGTAGATGTTGTATGCAGAAGCATGGACCCTCTCTGAATCGGATGAAGGTCAATTATTATATCCAGTCATTATTTGTTTTTAGAAGACTTTTAATCAATAGTTAGATGTTTTATATTTATCAGAAGTTTTTAGTGGGAGAAAGAAATGAAAATTAAACCTTAAAATCGAGTCTTCTAATAAGTTTACTAACAAGATCATCTTATCAAATTTTTAGTGGACTTTAAAATGGGTTTACTCCAATTTTGAACACATTTCCTACAGTTGAAGACCATTCTAAGAACCGAATGACACTAAAATAAGTTCAAATATGTCTGTATTAATTTAACCCCAAAAATATAAGAATGTATCTTAAAATTTGTAAGCATGTACAAAAGGAAGAAAGGGACACAACTAGATGCGCAAATAAATTTCTAAATACTCGTATTACAATATGATAAGGCAGAGTGTGTTAAAGGATTCCACATTCGGGTAGTACGGTAAAAGATCATCTGAACTTGATAGTATGAGAGAAGTTCGGCAACGTTAATAATTGCCTGATCAGAGGGGGGGGGGGGGGGGCAAACTTCTTGCGACATTATTAACGAAAGCGCGTATGTCACCCTACCAAGATCTTCGTGGTGTTCACTATTTTTGACGCAAGTGTCAATCATGAATATTGACAGAGGTGGTAAACTACACTTCAGCAATATTAAGTTTTCAACACATTTATGATTTTGATTTTCAAATTTGGAAACATACACACGCGCCTAAACTCATAAATGTAATTTTTTTTATCATAATAATTTTTTAACTAACAAAAATGAAGTAAGAGAAAATGAACACGACCTTGTGACTCTTTTTTTTTTTTTTAAATTTCATTTATAATCTTGTCCAGCTTCTACTTCTTAGTTAGCCAATGGATTTTGCAATAATATACTACGTAATTCAATATAAAAGGTGTTTTTTTTCAGAGGAATAGAACTTTAAGTTGGCAATTTTGTCAGCTGTCAAGTGATTTATTTTAAGTTGGGTTTGACACATGGACTGACACTTCTTAGTTCAAAATTATCTTGAAAATCCTGGTTCTTATCTTCAAGTAATTTTTTTTAGCGATGTATTGGCATCCAAAATCGTGCGACTTAACGCCACCTGACTATTTTCTGAGGGGATATAAAGACCCCGACAATATTCGCCCCGTTATTATCGATATACGGGCCACGAATATTCGAAAAAGTTCTCGAAAATTGAACCTCCAGATTATACTGCCTTAGAGTCAGCTTTAACAGCCATATACCAGAGGTTAGGTTATGTTAATGTGGCTGTACATGGTGGAGTAGGACTCACGTAGGCCAGTTGTTGGCCCATTTCTTCTAAAGCTCAATAAAACCAGTTGGGAATTTCTTACGTACAAGACTTATGATGTTAATGTGTTTGAGATTGTTAAGATCGTTATAGAAGAATTCTCCTTAGTAGGTTTTAAGTTTATGAGCTAGAGAAGGGCAGGTACAGAAGAGATAAAGAAATGATTCCTCCTCTTTTTCGTACGTACAACTTCGTGCTGGCGTGCTTTCCCATAAGGCAATGTTCAATTATGACACCAATTAGCAAGCTTATATGTAATCTGCTTAGAGATATCAAGAGCCTTGAGCTTTTAATAGAGACATTTAATAGGAACCTGATTTTCTGCAAAAATCCTATTATCAGATGTTGATATCAAATTTTCTTTAAGCCAGGACAAGATTTCTTTTATTGCCTCAAGTTCTGCCTGGACCAGGCTACAGTACCCGTGTTTTTTGGCATTCTATAGTAGAAAATTACCAAGAAAACCTATCGGCAGTAGCCAGATTTTTGTATTAAAAAATTGGTACAACTGAAAGAAAACCTGTCAGAATAATAAATTCTTTTTGTTTCTAAAGAATATTTAATTGTTTAATCATGTAGTTTATAAGCTAAAATTAGTTTTTGTTTCCCTTTTTCCTGTTTTCTTTTTGTTTTCCATTTTCAGCTTTCACACTTGGCGGTCGATTTCAAAGTTTTAACCAAACAATTTGACATAAAATAAAAACTTCAAGAAGGGGGTTTGTTCGTAGACTACTACATTAACTTGTGATGTTGAAGCGGGCTTGAAGCTCGCCTCAATTCTTTATACACCTGAATCGAGTTGAAATGAGCTTGATTGCGTTTTGGTCTGTTTATTTGCATGTTTGTGTACAAGAAATATAGTTTTGTTTTAATCAAATTAAAAAAAAAATTGCACATGGAGTAGGTAGCATAATTATTCTTATATGGTGCTGAACTATTCAGTTTTTCATTGTTTAACACGAATCAAACTATCTCACTTGCACTTCATAAGAAACATCGAAACACCATTTGTATTTTAGAAAGTGCTGTCAAACTTAATCATTTTAAAATCTTCTTGTGCCGTGGAAACACCAAAAAGATTTATTTAATCTAAACTGAGATAAACCTTTAGCGGAAACATAGGACAACTTAATTATCTTTCCATTGTTTTCTCTTGCAAAACAAGCCCAGTTAATCTATTTTCATTAACAAAACTAAATAATATCAACAGTAACAGATTGATTTTTTTCCCCAATGGAAAACACATGATTCCAAATGCACAACTACTCAACAAACACAGCCATCGAGATACAAATGCAATATCAATCGTACCAACATTTTTGAACTAAATCACATAAGATACATTCGAGACTCGTATAAATGTCAAAAACCCAACCGTTGTAAGATTCTACTTTAACTTTTATCGGTAGTACTCATACTGCGGATATTGTTTTTGTTATTCGTGTAAAATCCTACTATACTATTAGATTTTCCAACAAAACACGGGTATTGATTGAGAAAGCGGAATGAGAGACTTAACTTTAGTCGTTCAAGAGTACACACCTCCATCAACCCCCATATAAGTTTTTTTTGAAATCATATTTCAATTATAATTCCAGAAGATCATCTTTCGAAAAGCCAATTGCATGTTAATTTAAAAAAATCATCTTTCTTTTATCCTATGTCAAAGTTCTATTCCTCTAAAAAAACACCCTTTATTTATTTTTCATTAAACGTTACTTAATCTATATTCATAATCGTTTTATTAAGAAAAACACATTTCAATTCAAATTTTTGCATTGCAGTTGTTGTTGTTTTTGTTGTTTTTGTTGTTTTTGTTGTTATTCTTTTTATTTGTTGTTGTTGTTGTTTTTGTTGTTTTTGTTGTTTTTGTTGTTTTTGTTGTTATTCTTTTTATTTGTTGTTTATCTTGTTTATTACAACTAATATAAAAATTCCATTTGTAAGCCCCTTTAAAACTGCGATACGTATTTGTATAAAGAAGAAAGCTTAATTGAAATGAAGCTACATAAGCTATAATATATTTATGTATGTACGTACGAACATCAGAGTCTCTTAAAGAATAATAACAATATAATAATAATAACTTGGGTGCGCGCATTACGACATTTTAATGAGAAATAAACGGTTTATGATTGAAAGGATTGATGATGTGGTTTTCAAAATAATGTACGACGAGTATATGTAAGAAAAAGATTTAAGCGGTTTAAGGTAGATTGATGATTTTATTTACTTCTTCATTATACGAGCGATCAAGAATAATTGCTGCAATATTTTTTTGATTTTTTAAGACTTACGAGATTTATACGTACTTTTATTTTAAGATGTTTTTCTTAGCTTATGGCTTAGAAGAATGGATAAAGGGCTGTTATATAAATTTTTGTGAGTAGAACCACTTAAAAGTGCATTACATGGTAAAGGATATAATTTTGAGAGATGATAAAAGTTCTAGATGGGATTTTAGATGTGTGGGAATAAACTTTACAGATTTTCAAATACAACATGAAGTATCGAAAGCTCAAGTTAGCTGCAACACCTGAATTTTCTGTTCAACATTTGTTTAAATCTATGTTTATGAGTTAAGAAAGTTAAGTTGATTCTGAAATCTTAGAATTTTATTCCGAAAATATAGAAACAAAAAGAAGGTTTGTCTACCCTTGGTGGTTTCATTTTAAATCAAAGATTATTTTCGCATATCTAGAAAATAAGTATCACACCTCCGCGAAACGAAACGAGTAACTACACGCGTGAACAACGTTGGAAAATAGATATTGAAAACTGAGCGATTTCCAAAGTATGTGGCGGATACTCCAAGCATTGTGTTTTTTGAAAAACTTTTGGCCGATATGAAGCAACTAACGTGCCCCTACTGTTCGCTAGTGCAAGTGCAAAATGTGTATGGGACCAGTATGCTAGTGGACAACACTCATGGTCAACAGACGATAATGTGGCTGCTGGAGCCGAGACCGTGAGGCTCAATTAACAAACATCAACTCACCATTGATATCAACATAGCCTGAAGACAGTTCTGCAGATCTTTGAACCATTTCGCTTAGCACTTTAATACACTTTATAATCTCTTCGCAGTACTACTTCTTAATTCTCCAAGAGTAATTCTAGTTGTAAAAAGTACTTTTTTAAATTATCCCCTCGGATTCGGCATAAGAACTGTAGAACCTCGAGGCTATCTAAATACATAGTGAAGTTTTGATTCACTTCGTGATGTTTTTGAAAATCTATTCATTTGTGATAAAACTGTTTACAACATAGAAAAAGGCAAAACGGATTGAAGTTAATTTTCATTCTTGTAACGAATCTGTCAAGTTTTTGTAGTACATATATTTAAAAATATAAAAACAAAGTTTAAAATGGCTATTTTTAAACTTGAGCGGGTAGTTAAAATCAAAGTTCAAATCGAAATTTGAACAAAACGGATTGAAGTTAATTTTCATTCTTGTAACGAATCTGTCAAGTTTTTAAAGTACATATATTTAAAAATATAAAAACAAAGTTTAAAATGGCTATTTTTTAACTTGAGCGGGTAGTTAAAATCAAAGTTCAAATCGAAATTTAAACTAAAACTTAATTTCAAAACGAGAATAAGAATTTTCAGAAGCTATTAAGATACTAAAATGATTTAAACGGCATCTAGAAAACAAACAAAGATTTGTACTTTGCAAAATCATCATACAATTTATATTTGAAGGGATATGATGTTTTAAAAACTAATGCGATAGAAAAATTTAAATGTGAGGTTCGAATCAAGGGCATCTTGATCCTTTAGGTTAGGTTAGGTTTGACTGCGTAATGCAACGGTAGACTGAAAAGCATCTCACTCGGATCACTGTGGATCGATTGTGCTCCCCAGAAAATGGTTGAAGGCATCAGAAAGTTACGGATGATTAGTAACCCGTTTACTGTACCTATCGATAAAATAAGGCCAATGAAGCCCTTCCCAGTTGAAAATGCCATTTTGTTTTTCCTTTGGAAATACTTGGCCATAGAATCCTTGCAACTCTGCAAGTCCCAAAAACCACCCATCTGTTTGTTACGGTTTCAAAGAAAATTTGGTGGATACGCCCATTTACTTGATCTGATATATTGGATCTATAGATCATAGCAACAATATGGCTCCGGTAAAGCATTGATCCATTCTTGGCCGATTTTGTTGCTCTTTAATTTCTGTCAATGTCACAATGCCCTGGATCCAACTAAGGGTAAACGTGTTAAGCTCGCTGGCCGAATGTAGCTCCTTTTGGCACTGTTTTACCAGTTTTGACTTTGTGACAGTGGCGAATATGGCCTTGATTGTTGCTTGGCTATCAATAAAAATGTCTATGTTTTTGTTTACTAAATTGTGGAAAGAAAGGTCTGTAACTGCTTTAGAAACTGCAAGCACTTCTGCTAAAATTACACTACAGTAGTCCGGGAGGTTTATTAATCTTTCTAAGGGAGGATCGTATGAGAAGATACCAGATCCTACTCCGTCCTCCGTTTTGGACCCGTTTGTGAAAACCGTTTGTTATTATGAACAGGGTAACCATTCTCTCCTAGTAAGAATTACTGTAAGGGCTGCTGGGTTAAAATCAGTGTCTTTAAAAAGTCTTTTTTTGAATTTCTATGTCGATAATGTTTTCGTTTATTTATATAGCCGAAAGTAGCCCTTTTCTAGTTATTACACTGTATTAGAAGTAGCGCGCATTTAGCCGCCAGTTCTTTCGCCAGAAATGTGTAGAGGAACACAGTAGGGCAGTTTATAATTGGAATTTTACGTCTTCTTGTGAATAAAATTAGTTCTGTCTTAAGGGGATTGACATTGAGCACACAATTACTAACCCAGTTACTGAGTTTATTAGGACCTATTTGTATAGAAGTTTGCAAAGTGTAGGTTTAAATTTCCCTAAAGCCATTATATTACGACATCTGCAGCACATGTAACGACCTTAAATCCTTTCATGTTAGGATTCTTAATAAAAAGTATTACAATCTTTTCTAAAAGAAATTATATGGTCTTAAATTTGTTCACAGATTACTTTTCAATAGCTTTTGAAATTCATTTGTCAAAAATGGACTTTTAAAATCCTTCAATTCGATTTATTTTTCTAAAAAATAAAATAAATTGGGTGGCGCAACAGTCCGTTGAGAACTAGGGCCTAGTGACTTACAACTCTCAACCATTCCTGTGTGCGAGTACTGTTGTCAGGGATGGAGGAGACCTGCAGTTTTTTAAGCCGAATCCGAACGGCAAATTTGAGAAAGCACTTTTCATGACAAGAATTACTCTTGGAGAATTAGTCAATTCCTCGCAAGAGGCAGTACCCGTGAAAAAAACTTTAGATGGCACAGGCAGGGTTTGAACCCAAGACCTCTGGCATAACAGTCCAAGTCCAACGCACTAACCATCATGCTACGGGTAATACTTTATTTTTCTATGAAGATTTATTCTTAAGTACATTTCGAAATATTTGATGTTACGCTATCTTAAATCTTTGAACTTAATTCAAATTATGTCAAGTATGAAAAAGAACGTCAAAATAACTGTCAGTGTCAGTTGATGATGTCAAAATTCAAAGAACTTTATGATATATTTTTTTGACAATGGTCTTAACAATCGATAAAATACACTTAATTCAGCTAAGTCACATGAATCTTCAAACAAATTTAACATTATGCCGGTTTGTTTAATGTATTTATACTCGTATTCAAACATTTTAAATTCTTATCAGGAACCAGAAGCCATTTTCTTTATATTTAAATTGAAAACTTCAATATACGGGAATTCACTTTTCTCTCTTTATTTCCGATAGAATTCAAATTTATTCAACAACAAAAATTCATTGCAGAGACGAAAACGTTTTGTATATTCGTCGTGTATTGAGGTAGAGAAAAAGATATATGACAGCAATGTGACATAAAGCTCTATAGCTCCCACTTCCATATCAGAATCGAACAAACCCAAAGTGGACATATAGTCAAGTCTCATAGTCTCATATCTTGGCCACGAACGACGGACACGCTGCTGCTGGTATGGTAATTATTATGAGACAACGACCAAGTGAGCGACACACGAAGCTGTATATATAGAACTGGTCAGAGGGGTGCATATTATTATTTGCAAGACATCACACTCAAACTCAAGCCCCCTGCTATAATGTCTCCAAAAACTCATATAAGATATATAAGAACGTGATATTGGTGGGTGGAATTTGAATTTAAATATGAGTGTGGGAGGCATGGGTCGGAGCCGAGCAGAGCCGGGCCGGGCTGGGCTATGCTGGGGAGAATATTTTTCTGCTTCTGTTGTAGGAGTTGATAAACGATTTTGACCTAGAACCTAGAACAAACCAATAAACTCAGCATTTCATAGTCTTTGTGGACTTGTGGTTTGGTGTTGTAATACACTAGCGCTGCTGTACACAACTGAGCTTTCCCCTGGATTTTCGTATCTGAATTGGAAATATGTGGGGCAAGAGATATGAAACGAGCACACAAAATAAAAACTACACAATCGATATATTATAAGATGCACTTTGTAAGTGGTTATTTTTTCAAAATCTGTGCTATAGAGATATTGTCTTACGCAGTAGAGTCGGAACGGAACACCCCAAGATATGTGGTGTTGTTTTATAACAAGAAGTACTTACCCTGGTTTTAATTCATCATTGTGATTTTGTTGTTGTTGTTTTTTTTTGTAAATTTGGTCCTTGTAAGTTTGTTTTAATATTACGTCGTAGAACTATCTGCAAGAAAAAGAAAGACATTTCTATTAGAAACAAAACTTAAACCAAGAAGGTTAGGTTTTTAAACTTTTTTTGTTTTTATTTTTTTATAAACGACAGGCAGGGTATGAAGCTGGGCATTGTCATTTTGGGGTTGACCTAGATTAAGATTTTAATTGTTTTGTTTTAGATTACAATAGTGCGACATGTAAAGAAACAGAGTTGAGACAATAAAACAATAATAACTGGAACACTGTTCGAGAGTTAAATGGATAGAAAAATTGTTGTAAGCTCGTACAAGTGTCTTAGGAAGGAGCATTTTCTAGAACGTTCCAATTTAAATGATCACCTAGTTGGAAGGGGTTAGCTAAGGATGAAACAAAAAAAAAATGTTTACGAGTGAACTTACTCTATCTCGAAAAATAAAAAACTAATTTACGGAAACGAGTCTATAAACTATACCAATATTCAAGAGTTACCATTACGACCAAAGAAATTTAAAGCTTAATTTGGTCAGAACATTTAACATACAGAGAAATAAAAACTTTTTCTGATAGTTACTAACAAAAAGGTCATATGTTAAAAAAAAGTATTGCAAATATAGACGGATGTTGATTTTGAATAAAACACAAATTATTTATTTCATTTTGTTATGATAATATTGGTATGGTTCAGTTATAAAGGGTGATTTGTTAGCTATTATCTTTTTGGCAACATTGGTTTAAACAGCTGACGCACGTTTCGTGTAAGTAAGCAGAATTGTCAATTTTGGAGTGAATATCAGCCAGAAGCATTGCAAGAGCTCCCAATGCATCCACAAAAAGTCACAGTTTGGTGCGGTTTATGGGCTGGTGGCATCATTGGACCGTACTTCTTCAAAGAAGATGCGAATCGCAACGTAACGTGAATGGTGAGCACTACCGTAAGATGATATCCAACTTTTTTTTGCCCAAAATGTAAGAGCTTGGCTTCCATGACATGTGGTTTCAACAAGACGATGTTACATGCCACACAGCACGCTCAACAATGGACTTATTGAGAGGCGAGTTCGGTGAACATTTTATTTCACGTTCGGGACCGATCAATTGGCCTCCTGCTCCTAGATCGCGCGATTTAACGCCTTTAGACTATTTTTTGTGGGGCTATGTTAAAGATCATGTCTATACAGACAAGCCCGCTTCAATTGACGCATTGGAAGACAACATTGAAGCATTTATTCGTGAGATACCGGCCGTTGTTGGAAAGAGTATGCCAAAATTGGACTAAGCGGATGGACCATTTGAGGCGCAGTCAAGGTCAACTTTTGCATAAAATAATCTTCAAAAATTAAATTATATGGACCGAACTATCGATTCAAATAAAGATTTCAAGCATTTTTCCGAATTGTATGTGGTTTTTTTTTTGAAAAACTATCCTATAAAAAATCACCCTTTATATGGCCACATCCATATTTTCCAATTCGGGCCATAAAAAGTTCATTATCATCGTGAGAGGTGCAATTGTGGTCACGACGACAAGTTAAGGTGGACGGCTTTTTTTTTATTTTCTGCAGAACAAGCTGTACGAGCATGCACTAGTATGTTTTCACATTTTCTAAAGACCCGGTTTGCTAAAATTTGTGCATAATTTTACGCACATTTGGATGATTAAATTTACCGCAAAAATGAGGAAGTGCACGATATGCATTTTGATTTGAACGCCCATTTTTATAATAACCCTGAATAACTTTAAAGCGTTGCTCGATTGTGTATCTTTCCAGAATTCAAATTGATTAAGTCTGAAATTGAAAAATGTCAAATGAAATGCATAAAAAAACTGGACGTTTAGGTGTGGCTCACAATAAACATCGGCCCTTCAAATTTAATCACCTTTTATTTTCAGTGGAAGACTTATAAAAGGTGTTTTTTGAGGTATAGAGTGTTAGAGAAGGTGTCTTGAGCATTGCAACGACAGGGAGAGACAGAGTGCGTTAAAGCATTCCACATTCACGTTGTGTGGTAAAAGAACGAATATCTGTACTTGAGTGAAGGACAATAGTTGGATTCGTGTCGGTTTACGGACAAGTAATTCTCGAGGAACGAGTATTACACTTGAATTACTTATTGTTACTAAAACAATCCGTTAAAATAGCGTTAAGGAGTGAGACAAGAGACCATAAGACGCAGGTGTTCAACCAATTTGAATGAATCAACGATGTTAATGTCTGAAATCATTTTATAAAGCTTTTTTTTGAATATTTTCCATGAGGCTTAAGTAACGATATATGAAAGCAATACCCTTCAGGTCGGAATTTAAGGAAATTATTATATTTTGTCATTGCAATTCCACATCCCAAGAAGAGAAATGAAGACTTAAAAAGAACCATTCAAAGCTAAGAGTTCGACCGTCAGCGAACCAAGTAATTGGATTAGAAGTTGCAGAAAGGAGATCATTAATAAAAATTATAAAGTGTCGGAAACAGAAAAGAGCCATGGACACTTATTTTGTGGGTATGCATTTTCTAGGAAGATTTGATATAGTGTCTCATAAAATCAAAGTGTTAAACCATAAAATTATATTACATTTCTAAATATCCCTATTACAGAACATTTAAAAAAAAATCACTCGGAACAAAGCTTTACGTATGAATTACATATATTGTCAATAAAATTTCAAGGCATATGCTTTCGAAGTCATGCCTATTAATCTTCAGCTATCTGTAGAACAAGTCAATCCTGATTTAGATATTTTTGACTCAAATTTTTGCACTAAGCTTGTAATTGACTATCTAATAGGCTGATAATTACGACCTTAAATTGGAGTCAAGGGTCTTAAAGTTCCGGACACCAACTCGCAATATCGTTAAAATTTGTAATTGTAAATTGTAATTTGCAGACGTAGCTCGTTTGTGTACTTTACCATGATAAAAATGTTGAGTATACTGAATAAATTGACAATGACAGTTCAATGATTATTGAAAGGGTGCGTTCACAAATTAAAGTCAAAGTTTTCAAATCCCTATATTGGTAACCCTGATATATGTAGTTTTTCCTTTGGTTCTTCGTATAAACTGCACACTTTCTCAAGACTGTGTACATTTCACATTGCATATTAAATAAATAAACAAATTAGGTTGCGCAAAAGTCAGTTGAGAACTAAAGGCTAGTGACTTACAACTCTCAACCAATTCTGTGTGCGAATACTGTTGTCAGGGCAGATTTGAGATCTGTCAATTCCTCGCAAGAGGCATTGACAGAAACAAACTTTAGGTGGCACAGGCAGGGATTGAACCCAAGACCTCTGGCATGATAGTCCAACGCACTTACCATCATGCCACGGGTTCTACCATATTACGTATTATTCATTCAAAATACATTAATACAATGTGACAGCTGTCGAGTTTGACGTTTAAGTATAAGAATATGACTTAAAATGCAGAAGAAAAATCCTCTCCTATCAGAATCAGAACTGCTCTCTTTCCAGGAGGCTTCCGGATTTCCCAAATCTAAACGACAAAAGTGTATATAGACGTGCAAAAAGTGTATGACAAAAAATGTCACAGCAAACAATTGACGTACCTACATGTCAAAACTTCAATGAAAAATTGAGTTGACCTTTCAATCAAAATACAATAGCCAAAATACAAAGCTGATTGTTAATATTCTTTTCCCCACATCAATATTAAAAACATAGCGAGTTCTTAACGGCAACGGCGCAGAGGCCTCCTCAAAGTAAATATGCCATGAAATAAATTGTTTGTGCGATTTTAATCTTAATTTAAAATACAAAATTAGCTTCGTGACTTTTAATGACATCTCTATGGAGGATATATATGGACAATATGGTGGAAATAATTGTGTTCAATCACCATGAGCTTAGAATGCACCAAGCCGCTTAACTAAACTTGTAACATTTATTATTTTTCTAAATGAACCTGATAGACCGTGTCGAACTGCCAGCCAACAACTTTAAGTAATGCCGTTGTTACTACATATATGATACACCCAGCTGCATCATCATCGTTGAACAACTCGTTTGAATATCAACTAAAGACTAAACCATTCTTTATTATTAAAAATTCTCTAGAGAAAGAGCCTTGCAAAATACACCAGAGTGGATAAAGTAGGTAAGTCTTAAATATAGGTTCTAACCGAGAGAACATAACGTGGATATGTGAAAAACCCCGCTATAGACACCCAATTTTCACATGATTATTGATGATCATCCTGAATTTGTCCAATGTCCATGTCCAACCATCACAGCGAGTTAGCCTGTTAGAATGCATTTTAAGATTCCCAGTCTCGGCAACAGCACATTTTATCTCCATTCACTTCTCTTGGCCAATTTATGCGCGCCTCCATGTTTGAAACAAGTGGTATTCTTTTATCTTCTTACAGGAAAATTAATTTTCCAGTTATACGCTAGCTATCTGTGGTGAACTGGGACTCGACGAACTAAGCCCAAGGGTAATAATATTTTGGAGAGGACAACAACGAACGACGACGACGGAACGAGCCAATGCAGTGTCAGATCAGGATTCTAATGTAAATGTCACCATCTTTGGAAGTTAATAGAGTGCTGTTCCACACTCATATGTCAGTCGTCGTTTTTTAGTTCTATTTCCTTCCACGAATATGGATGGCGCAATGGGATGCGATTAGATTTAAGTTGTTGGGAATGAGAAATTTATATTTCAATTTGACAAATTCCATCGGAAGCCACATGACGTTTGCAGTTACACTCCGCACTCACGCAAACGATTGCATCATTTGTAATAAAACATGAAATGTCAGAATGACGTTACGTTACTACGAGTATTAAGAGAAAGAGATTTTGCTGTTGTTGGAAGGCGATGCATAGAAATTTCTATCTGTCCATTTCGATGCAACTGATTTGGAATGGAATACGAGTAGAGAAAGGAAGCGGATGATGATGCCGAGGAGCCATTTTGTATGAATGTTTTATGATGTTTTTCCATTCGGTTTGTGCGGTTGATGTAATTGTAATTAATAGTTTTTATGTTGAAATGTGTGTAAAAGAGTAGAGTGGGAAAAAACTAACAAGTGTGGAAGTGGATGTGGATTTGGTTAAGCTTGGCGCGTGAGTTTAATGCATTTTGAAGTGAACTTGGGTTTACAGTTTCATCAGGTTCATAAAGTTTTAGTTAACCAAGAAGACGACTAACGACGACGATGAAGAAATAGATTTAAATTTATGTACATAGACTAATGTTGTAGTTTAATGGAAAAGACAAGTTAGTTGCCAATAATATTAATGAGTTTATTGATTGGATATGTTTAAAACAAAATGACTTGATTCTTTATTTGCTTTTGGTTGTTAGTCGAAGTTGTAAAGTTGTCCGTTGGAGGATGATTTATTTAAACATTGCATTTCGATATTGTTGGTTTAGATAAACGTGACTCAAAGTGGAGTAATTTTTTGTAACTGGTTGCAATAAGTATGTATTTTAAATCAGGTAAAGTTGTAGACACTTTTTCTAATGAATTGTAAAAAGTAACAGTTTATGTTTAACACAATTTCTACTTACATTTTATGATACTAACTGGAAAAACAACGATGTGGGAATTTATGTTTAAAAAATATTTATGAAAGTAGTTATTTTTAAGAAGTATTATTCTTTAAAAATGCCAATTGCAATGTATGCAATTTAGCTTTGGGATTATTTAGTTATCTATACCGTCCGTCACTATAAATAACAGTTTGGAAAAAAGGAGATGTCACTTATATTATACAGTCTAACGACAGTTCTAGATAGTTGACGTCATTTCGTGTCATTAAATCAAAATCTAGAAAAATGTCATAAGATGGCAGATATACGAATTAATGGGGCTAAATAACGGTTTGGGATAGAAGCTGCTGGACGGTAAAGTCATTAAATTACCGTCTAAAAGAGAAAACGTCATTGAGCAAAAGCTCTTGATAATTCACTAAATTATAGTCTATTATATCAAAGTGTCTTCAAATAAAATATAAGAAAGTATAAAGCGTTATTAAATCAAAACAATTTTAAATAGCAGTTATTACTTATCACTGATGACAACATTAATTTATCACTTCAACTGTCAATTCCAAAACAAGTTGTTTAAAGCGATATCTAATAGCGACAGATATACATTCTGACAGTTCATGGCAGCCATTTTGTTTTATCTTGCTATAAAATTGTCAACACTTTTTGTGTTCATATACTGGAGGCAGATCAAAATCAAAAAGGCAACCAGACTGGGTTCGAATTAAGTGACAGTGAGAGATAAAACGTGGCAATGCATTCCACATTCGCGTAGTACGGCTTAAAAATGAAACTCTGTATTTCAGTTTAAGGGGAGAAATGCAACTAGCTATTTCGCTTGAGCATATAGTCTGTTGAAATAACGATAAAAAAAGAGTGAAGCAATAAACCTTACGACGGTGTTCAAGTGCCATAATTGACTTATTGATGTTGCTGTCAACAATCATTTTAAAACATTTGTCTTACTTTGAAGTATTCGCTCCAATTGTCAACATAACATCATAAACGCCAGACCAGCAACGCACAGCACATTTATTTAAATTTAAATACAGTTTTCAAAAAATTCAAATAAACTTAACGAAACTTCTGACATTACTTTCCATCTTTCTATTTCCCTCTTTCACATCGTTTCTCTCTTGAAAATATTCCGTAAAACTAAACCACTTTATCCATTTAAATAATATAATAAGAACTCAATATTGCTGAAATCATCTCTTGGACGTCATGCTGTTTTTAATGGACTACTTTTGGAATACCATTACATCTCATTTCTTTTTCTTTGCGAGAACAAACATTTCTACACATCCTGCTGCGTCACAAAATTTAACTGACTCTGTGTCCACATCTCTGCATACCAGTGACCAGTTTCCTTAAACGTATAGCTATTTTCCAATTTTTCAAATTGGCATTAAGTTATCGTAGTTTTACGGCAACGATTATTATAGAAAAACAAACGTCATGCATTATGAACTCAATCCCCCATCGCGATGTGTTTTATTTCATTTCTGATGCTTAATGGGTTTGTTACACTTGTACCATAAGTTGAATGACAAAAATGACAAAAAAGAAAGAAGCCCTTCTAAATGAAAAACATAAAAAATGTGTTTCTTTTATTAGCACAATTCTTTGGGGTGTTCTTTGTCGTCATAAGGGACCATTATTATTGCTATTGCAACATACAAAATTAAAATGACAAAAACCAACTGCTGTAAGGTACCTTCAGTGAGTGCCCTTTGTCATGTCATTTCCGGTCGATATACCATAGTTACGTACATTCGATTGAATGGACATCGGTCGATGACTTAAAAAAATAAGCAAAACCAATTATTGTCATGGCATGAAATTTAAGGAATTTAAGTTTGAATTTGATATTCGGTGAAATAAAATGCATTGTATTGTATTGGTCTCAAGGACTATGTAATTTTACTGACAGTTTACGATAGTCACACATTTTCACATGAATTCAAGTCACGAAAGAAATTGAAAATTTAGGAACAATGAACTCGTTTTAAGCAACAGAGGCTATTATTGCGAAAGCTTTTTGAAGTTTAACAGCCAATGGAGAAAGAAATTACCTTGAATATTTTCATATTCTCCGAAAACATAGAAATAGAAGAGTCTTTTAAAATAAGACTGACATCATTTATTGTAAAGAAAAAATTAGAGGTCCAAAAAGACTTCCTTGAGGTACCCCAGATGTAGCAAAGATATGTTTTAGAAAAGGAGCAACGAAAAAGAATTATGTGCATTCAATTCTAAAGGCAAGATCTCAACTAAAGAGTAAAACTTTGGTGGAAACCAAGGGCTTTGAATTTGAGGCAAATGATATCGCGTATAAGATCCTTTCTGCCGTACTTTGTGAACGTCTGAAGCCGTTCATCAGCAAACTAATAGACCCATATCAGTGTGGCCTCAGAAAAGTCCACCATTGATTAAATATTCACATTACGGCAGATATTGGAAAAAATCCAGGAACTCCCAATCGATACCCACCACATCTCTTAGACTCCAAAGCCGCGTATGACAGCATCAATAGGGAAGAGCTTTACAGAATAATGTCCAGTTTCGGCATCAATGTCAAATTTATACGTTTGTGCAGCATGACGATGGAGAATGCACTCTGCTCTATCAAGTTCGGAAAAGATCTAACCGATGCTTTTGATGTAAAAAAAGGTTTTAGACAAAGCGATGCACTGTGATACTAGGTCTTCAATAGTATTCTGGAAAGAATTGTGCAAAACTCAACCGTTAACACTAGAAGCATAATATTCCAAAGGACACAATTGGAAGATCAAAGCGTGATGTCAGTCGAGTGTTTTTAAGCATTACGACGGAAGTGGAGAAAATGATTTTAGTAGTCAATGATGGCAAGACAAATTATATGCTGTCATCAAAAAAGGACATTGAAGGACCACGTCTTGGACAAAACGTCACAATGGACAGCTATAACTTTGGGGTAGTTAAGGACTTTGTTACCTAGGCACCGCTATAAATCCACACAACGACACCAGAGCTGAAATCAAACGAAGAATAACCCTTGCAAATCGCTGCTTCTTTGGACTTAGAAGGCAATTGTGTATTAAAATCCTCTCTCGAGCATCTAAAATCACCACTTAAAAGACACTCATAATCCTGGTTCAAATTTATGGCGCTGAGGCCTGGACTCAGTCAAAGAAAGATAAGAGCATCTTAAGATGCTTCGAGAGAAAAAATTGTCAGGTGATTTTTGGTCCCACCTGTATAGATGGAGAGTGGAGGAGGAAAAACAATGATAAACTGTACCGGAGGTGCAGCAACACTGACCTGGTTAAAAGAATAAAACTACAATGACTTGGATGGCTGGGTCATTAAGAGCGAATGGCCATCAACGCTCAAAGACGGAAGGTCTTCGAATCCAACCCTTTATTTTTCTTTATTTACCGTGAAAGTATATTGAGTCATAAACTTAAGTTTTGAATAGCTTTCGATAACATTTTTGGGATCTTTTCCAGTGATCGGTAAACACACACTGCAAGAGAGATAGAAGGAAAAGATCAGTGACAGGACAGATGGGACGCCATCCATATCGGCGCCACGACTCGCTTTTAAAGTGTAAGCGAAAACATAAAGTTGAGAAATTTTATAATCGGATAAAAAAGAAAAGTAATTGTTTGTAAAATTATTAAGCAAATGAAAAGATATTTATAAAAGTGTGTGCACACTAAAGAAACATTTCAGGAAACATTGTTTAAAAAAAAATTCAGAATTGTTTCCTATTTGTAAAAACATTTCAAAAACTTTGCAGAAATATTTCAGAAATGTTTCTGTTTTGTTTTCGTTGTGGACGCATGAAATGTTTCAAATTTTTGAATCTATGTTTGTTTTTACTTTTTTTTTCTCTATCATTTTATTCATAATTTATATTTTTGGAAATTTGAGACAAAGCACCGGCATTTTTGATATTATTTTAAAAAATTTCGTCAAGTGGTTTCTTCAAATCTTTTTTTATCATTTAGATACAATTCTCGTTACTCCACACTTTTTGCGACATTTTATATTAATATTAAAACCACAAACGCATTTTCTACCTATGTAAATGATTGGATCTATTCTATTTAGTGAAAATAATCACGTAATATAATTATACAAGAAATGAATTTTGATTTGAACTTCCATTTTCATAAAACACTTTGATAAAAGTTGATAAAAGTTTGAAATGTCAAAAAAGCCGGGGAAAAAAAACTACACCAGTTTATAAACGGTTCTTTTTTTTTATAAACAGAACTTTTCTCAAAACAACTTAGAGAACTGTCACATCTGCTGTCATAGAAAACATACATAATTTCCTCTCACAATTCACCAAGTTTCCATTCTAAAATAAATCATCACATCAATTCACAACAGATCAAAATCTCTTTCCAAAATCAATCATCCATATTATGAACTTATTATTGTTGTCTTTTCCCATATTTGTACTTCTTCCTTAATACTTAAGACTTATAAGATAGAAATAAAATAAAAACCCAATCGTAACAAAACACGCAACAGCCTATTACCCAAGTGACTCACAATCACAATTATACTCCAGATTTATATATTCATGCATGCATAACCTGGAATGAGTTCAATTACACTTCGTGTATTCATTTCAACAAAAATCACTTGTAACTGTACGTTATACGACGACTCTCTTTTGAATCCAAACTATCGGTATTTGATTACCATTTTAAATTTCATTAGAAAAATTCAAAAACAATCACAAACAAAAAATAAATAAGCAAACAAACAACCGACACATAACATTCCATTAATGCATAAGCTTTTACCGCAAATCATGTCTATTAATATCGTTTCCATGACAACTCAACTGTCAGTCAATCGTAACGAATAGTGTTAGTATGACGACGATGACAATGACAACAACGAAGAAAGTCAGTCATCGGAAATAACATCAACTCAACATGTAGGAAAAGGAAAAGACGAATAACTAGGCCCTCTTTCCAACTTAATTATAAGACGATAAAATTCATCAGCTTTACGTAAAGTTCCAGGAAAAGTCATCACAAAGACCAAAAAGAGAACGCAACCAAAGGAAACCTCTAGCGGCACAATAAGAATTTTTCTTTTTTTCTGTTTAGTGTCAAAGTTTATTATACTCACAACCAAAACCGATTACGATGTAAACAAGCAGCCCTCTAAAATAAATCGATTGACAGCCACAGCACCCTCTCACTCGTATCAATAATCGTTCTTTGCGTTACGTTGCTGTTGTTGGTTGTCACTTGACAGCAACAAAAACAACCCCATTATAGGTAATTTTGTTATTGTGTTTGTTTATTTTGCATATTGTTTCCCGGTTGGCTATCCTATATATATGCTATGCCTGGTATTTGAAGCCCCACATTCTTCTGTCAGATTTTAAAAAACACGATTTGCGCGTAGATATACACATACATCTTCTTGGGGGCATTGGGTATTTTTTCCATTGTTTGTCAGTATCTATGTGTTTAGGTAGGTATGTAGATACTTTCCCCAACTTTTTGTCTGACACGCAATTGAAAATCCCATGAGTCACAATAATAGCAATACACATATACCACCTACGACTTTAACTATACATTGTTGTAGTTAGAGTCAGTGATCTAAAGTTCTGAGTCGGTCTGCCTGATGAACAGGAACACACCCTGGTATAACATTGACGAGGAAAAATTGCTCAAAAACAAGGGTGCTACGTCAACATAATAGGTATGGACATTTCTTTTCAATGCACACCAAACATCGCAGTCGTAAGAACTTGTAGTTAGATGAAAAACAGCGTTTAATTTAACTAAAATTCAATACTACTTGTCATTTTTGTAAAAAATTGCCCGTTTTGAGATATTTAACGTTACGTAGCCCCTTGCAAATTTTGCTTTTCTATTTAATTAAGTGATATTTGCATATTTATAGGTTAAAATAAGTCCAAAACAACATTTAAGAACTTTATTACGTTACGTGACATAACATAACGTTTTTATTCGATAATTTATCTCATTTTTAGCAAAATTATCTATTTTAAGCTTTGTAAGGTATAGTAGACCATTTGCAGGTTATGTTATTTTAAGACTAAAGAACATTGAAATACTTTTAACGTTTTAAGGCTACATTACGTTTCACAAAGTTATTTTATGTCACATTAAGTTTTTACTTTATTTAATATTTACATAACATTTAATACTTCACATCTTAGTTAATTTTTGTTTCGTTATTTTAATATTTCGAGTTTTTTGAAGCATATTAAATGGTGTTCCATTTGCTTCCATTATGTTACTTAATTGTGTTACATTGTATACGTTAGATTTTTTCAGATATACTTACTTTTGGATTACGATTCTTAACGTTATCATTTTACGGCGATTTTTAAGGAATTCAAAGATCTAAAGTGGTATTTAGCATAGATTTAATTTTACATTTAACAAAGGTTAAAGGTTTAATTAAGTTGTAACGTAACGTTTATCTAACTTTTAACGAATTAAATTAATGTTTAGTATTAAACAACGATTATTATAGATCTTACTTAAATTCCTGGTTACATTACCCAATATTAAAGAATTATGTTGCGTAAAATTTAAAAAAAAATACTTTTTTTACGAAAACCATACGTGTTCTTAAGAACTACTAGAAAAAGGGTAGATAAACTCAATAGAGTATACGCAGTAGCCAAAGGGCGGTAAGGTCGTTGTTGTTTATTTTTGTCTTTCTTGTTGCTCTTTGTTTTTATTGTTTTATTGAAAAGGGAAGGAAAATGTGTATAAATATAGCAAAGTTTTTATAAAGACACACAATTTAAAAAAGAGATATTCTTAGATTACAAAGTTTTTGCACAAAGACAAATATTGTCAAACAAAAGAAGAATTTGTCTGCTATATTTTATGTACCATGAAGTATATTTTCCGAATTAAGTTTCAGCTTTTTTGTTTGAACTTGTAACCGAGTCATTGGGCTTTTGTGAAGTGTGAATATAGCAACATGGACTAATTAAAGTTTAAGCTATTTCATAAGAATCTTATATGAATCAACTAAATGTTGAATACTAAAAATAAATAAATAAAGTTGGGGTTTTTCCCATTCAAACAGCTTTATGAAAAAAATGCGGTGGTTTCGGTAGTGTCAACAGATTCAAATGTGGTGTCACAATGTGATGTACCACAAATATTTAAATAATTTATTTGTTAAGACTTTGTAATGCAATTTCTCTGGAGTACCTCAAGGCAAACATTTAGGACTGTTATTCTCTTGGTGTGAATACAATCAGTTGTTAAAACTGTAGATCACATATATTTTAAACAATTTTTGTAGTGTAGTTGGCCAAGAATTAGAATTATTATGAAGATAAGGATTTCCCATTGTGTTTAAAAAATGATTTCGGGTAAGTGGAAGGCGCAGAGGTCTAATTTTCGACCGCTTTTTGCAGAAATTGGGACTGTATGTCAGCAATAAAGAGGAGAATATTCTCTTCCTCAAGACCTCAATCGTCCAGGGCTTATCTGGGTAGACAAGTAATTTCACATAACCCACGTCACAGGCCAACAACGTCAAATAACGCGCTAAAGTGATAGCTGTCAAAAGGACCAACTCCGAAAAAAAGTATTTCCAAATTGAAACTCACACTACTAAAAAAAAACACCTGGTCGTAATACTTTGTTACGGATGGCCCTTAAGGAAAAAACAACCATATGTGGGATTGATAACAGTGAGTTCTCGAATTAGAAATTGTATTTAATAAAACCAGCTATTTGGCAGCTGTCACTTATAAATCTGTCATCGTTTAATATTTGACACGTATAAAAACTCACAATGGGCTTACGAGACCTTGTGATTTGACATATTTTTCCTTTGGGCCACATGAAATACAAGTTCTATGTCAATGCTCTACAATGGGTTTAACTTGACTTAAGGCCTGGTCAAACAAAATGCGGTCAAGGGGGACGGGAAACAATATTGCTCGTTGCGTTCCCTGTCGTCTGTAGAACTATATGTTTTAATTCAAACTAAACGCAATTAAGGCCAGCGGTTAAAAATGGAACGCTACGGTCAAATTGAATATTTAATTTTTTACAAAGAACGCGGCGGTCAAACGTCAAAACCAGAAAAAAAATATGTGTGAATGTCAACTTAAGCTAATAGGTAATTCTTGTTCAAAAAATCAAGAAGCAATTCTTAACTTTACAAATTTGAAAGATACTTTCGTTGTTTGTTTAAATTGAAGTCTACTCTCACAGCTAAGAAAATCTGTTTCTTCTTCTTGTACTGCTGGTGCTGTTCATTTTGTTGTGCCCAACTGTTACCGAACAACTAACCTTTAACTTTAACTTTAAAAAAAGACACTGGAGTTTTTTGGATTTGCAAACAAAAACAGAGTTGCCTTGACTTTTACAACTGGCTTAATAAAACGCCGAACACTGAACACTTTCAGTGAACGGGAAAGCGGAGGCGGAGGGAGGGCAGCGCTGTGACCTGTTTGTCCCGCCTGACCACGTTCTGTTTGGACTTTAATCTTAAAATTTAAACTGAAGCTGAATGAAATAAGAACTGAACTGCTCTAACTGTGTGTAGATTTTCGGGTTCAACAGATGGCGCTATATTTGTTGTTACACTAACTTTTTGCAATATAAAAAACAAATATTAGAGCTTACATTCCATTTTTGTATAATTAAAAAACATAGTGAAATCAGCCTACAAAAATAAAACTATATTTGAATTTTCTTAGAGGCCGTTCCTAAAATACTTTTGCACACAAGGCGGGGGGAGGGCTCTTGCTGTGTGTGACAAGGGGGGACGGGGGGTCTATGGTAACGTGACGTTCGCCATTCATTAAAACATTTTCAATTCAATGTTGACTATTTTTCTATTTTGCTGCTGCAGCTGGCCCGCTGCAGTGTCCCGTTAGATCTTTTTTCTCAAAATTTGTGTAGTATCATTTGAAATTTATCATATTCAGGGGGGGGGGGGGGTGTCTTCGTTTTTGTGACGAAATATTTCTAGGGGTCACAGAAAGCGTGACACAGCGTGACAATGGGGGGGGGTCAGAAAAAGCTGATTTTAGCGTGACGTATTTTATGAAGAGTTTGTGTTTAGAATACGTGTAAAATCATTCTTCATTACGGATATTTGTGTGCCAAAAAAACACATCTATTCCAGGTCTCATCGTCCCCTTAAAAGTCTTCTTTTGTTATCACTTTATTGAAGTGAGTAGGTAATCTAATTTAATGTATCCATTTGAATATTTAATTGAAACATCTTGAAATTTTTGTCGTCTCTAAAATTTTAACAACTCTGTTTTATTGACATTTTCTATGACTATTAACAAAACTTATTTATGAACCATGAATTTATGAATTTTATTTTTTTTGACATTTCTGTCATTTCAACAAACAAACAAAAACTTAATAAGGTGTGTTCATCTTTTTTATTAAATTTATCACTTTAAAGTAAAGAACTAAATGGACTTTTTTTTAAGGTCAAGCCCTTAATACTTATATATAAATTTGAATTTAAAAATATACCAACATTTTCGTGTGTGGGATTTAATGGTTTACATTAAATGCTTTTCAGGTTAGTTTATAAATTCTTAATTCGAATACAAAAAAAAAAACATGAATTTAGACATACATACATATCTTTGTTAGATCTTAAAAGACCAATAACCTTTATATTGGAGCTATTCAGCATTTCTTGATTATATTTAAAAATTCTGTAAAATATATGTAAAATAAAGAATAAATTCTCCTGCCCACTGCATGATTAAATCAATAAATTATTCCTATACCTAATCAAAATCAGTTAAGAAGTCATATTTTTATTTTTCTCAATGAATTGTGATTGACACCAATCGTCTTTCATACAACACTTCACTTTAACACGCCAAGTTGACGTCAAAATGATGACGAACACTCAGACGGTAGACGACCGTGAGTCGCGTCGTGCGTTCGTCGCGCCGAATGGTGTCATATTTAACACAACAAAAAGAAAAGAGAATCAAGACCTTAATAAAAACCAAAATGAGGCTTTTAAGTCTTGTGTTTTTCTTTTTGTGTTTTGAAGAAAATTTGATTTTTCAATTTAATATGAACCAAAAATTTACGACCAACATCAAAACACAAACTTTTAGGTCAATTCTTTGAAGAAGAAAAAAAAGTAAATTGTTTAAATACTCCCAAAGGAAATTTAATACAATTTTCTTCATTTTCCCGCAATAAAGTGCAAGTAGTAAAAAGAGAAAGAGGAAAAACGTCTTCTCTGGTAGGCCGGGGCCGACCACCGAGTGCGGGCCACATTGACTTGACAGCAAGCTATATTATGCGGCTATAACGCGGGATGATATATCAAACAGGAACCAGAAGGCTCACAAAATTTGGGGCGAGTGAAGAGTCCTAAGTCGAATAAAGCTCACTCTTCTGGTCGTCAAGCATTTTGAATTGGTGATATTGGAGTTGCAGTCCAAGACCTAATAGCCTAATTTCGACACAAAAATTCGAGTTCAGTACAGAGAAGTCTCGTTTCACGTTGATGGCTTTAAGTGGAGCACAATCATCACCCAGTGGCAAAAGAGGAATTTATCCTATCAAATTCCCTGCTACCTCTCTATCTCCGTCTCTATAGTTTTGTTCTTCCTCCAGCTACGATGAAGGCTCCTAACCGTGTCGGTGTCG
Source organism: Eupeodes luniger (assembly GCA_951509635.1). Lineage (NCBI taxonomy): Eukaryota > Metazoa > Arthropoda > Insecta > Diptera > Syrphidae > Eupeodes > Eupeodes luniger. The sequence goes on along the minus strand of OX608073.1, from coordinate 119,485,318 downwards.
TCCCACTTTAGGTATACTCATAGAATAGACTCCCTCAAGAGTCAGTCCAATCAAGCTAATCCATTGTGTTTTGGATTCGTTATCGTCGCGTCGTTCTCCATTCATCGTGTTTGGTTATTATTTTTGTTTTTGTATTCCTTAATCTTGGATTCATCTATTCGAGCGATCTAAATGGATCTATTTTTCTATTTAACACTCAATTGAAAATGAAGAACTGATGAATACAAATAAAATACAAAATGTGGGTCACTCGTTCGTTTCGTTTCATTTTGTTATGATGGGGGATGTATTTTTAGGTGTGCTGTGCGCGGGGACCACGATTCGAGTATAGGGGAAAATCAGTTGTATTTTTGTATTCTTTCCACGATAAATTGACGTGTTGTTAAAAAAAGAAAAGCATGAGATGATGACGAAAAATCCACTTATGGAGGCAAATAAAGGAATATAATGTAAGTATAAATTTTCTCACTTTTGCCTTTTCAATTCGCGTCAATCAAAATTGATTGAAACGCTTTCGAATGTGTTTTGCGTTTGTAGGCATGTGAAGGCCTAATAACTTTGACAGCTGAATAATGTAAAAATATTATTGGCAAAGAATACATGCCCCTATTCTTTTTCCGATGACATATAATATTCTATGACGGGTTCGGGTACCAAGAGTTATTGGATACAAATATGAAAAACTTTAGAGGACCAAAATATTGGGTTTAATATTTAAAAGGGAAAATGGTTTTCTCTAAGATTCCTGACGTGCAGTTCAAAATAGTAAATCTTAAAGGATTCGTGCACCAACAGTTAATCGATGAATAATAAGATAAGGGTTGCACAATGCACATATGTGTATGCAATAACATTCGTAATGTACGGTTGTAAAAAGTAAATCTGTCATTTGGAAGCTGTTGGATTGGATTCATTGGAAAAGTGATGATTGTTGAAAGATGAGTTATCTGAATTTTCTAATTTGGACCATTTTCAAAAGTTGGTGGGTACTTAAATTAAAAAATCATTTAACGAAGTTCTAACAGAAAGAATCATTACTTTAAAAATTAACAATTTTAACCTTCTTGTTTAAGAAAACGATTATTTTTGTTTGCATATGTTTTATATGCTTGTGTTTTGTTATGAAGGGTGTTTTTTAGACGTGTAGTTTCCAATGTGGAATACTTTTTTCGGAGTTCGTTTTTTTGACAGCTGTCACTTGATTTATCCTCAGTTTGGTATGTCATTTCATGACTCACTCCGCAAATCGTGAAAAGTTATTACTAAAATAGTAATTCGGTTCAAGCAACGCAACAAAATTATCAATTTATTGAAGGAAACTTTTGGTGAGCGCATTATATCCAGTCGTAAAATTGTGACCTGGCCTCCAAGATCCTGCGATTTACCACACCTGGAATATTTTGTGTGGCCGAGTTTCTGCAAAAAGTGGTTCAAAATTATGCCTTTCGACTGGAATTTGTTCGAGCCAGTGGCAACCAACCACTAATTGGACGAAATCATTTTTCAAAGATAATGGAAAACCTACAAAATAGTCCATAAAAAAAAATTTTAAATTAAGTATACGAAAAATCTATATTTTTGATATGTTACTATTAATATTTAAAAAGCTTAAGTCTTTTGACAGAATTCAACAAAGAGCTTTGAAAATAACAGAAATATATTTAAAACTTTTACGTCGAAATAGCCAATAGACTCGCACTTCTAGAAATTCTCATCAGTCTGTTAAGAATTAAGATTATTTTTTCAACTGCACATCAAGAATGTGGAATACTTTATCCAACTCTGTTTTTCCTTCCCATTATTCAAAAATTTTAGACACTGTGTACTTCTTTTACAAAAAAATCAAAGAAGATAAGCACAAAGAAAAGAGAGCTCCGGATACTACTTAATCAAGAACTGTATGCAATTTACCTCGGAGCTGATATTGTGACAAAAATTAAGCTCGATAGACTCCGGTGGGCTGCACACCTAGCTCGCATGAATTAGGGGAACCGACTGGTAAACTACTTTATAGTACATTTTATGGAAGGCGACAGCGTGGAAGACCATGCTTACGCTGGAGATGGAGTAGACCAGGGCGATGGAAGTCTTGAGGTGCGCCACTGGATGGCGTCGGATAAGTGGAGAGACATGTTTTATGAGGCCACGACCGGATCCCAGTTGTCCTGCCGATGGTGACGAAGCCCAACAAAAAAAACTTCTAACTCAAGAGATATCCTTCCTATCATAATAACATTTCGGAACATAAATAAATAAATAAATTAGGTAGCTCATCAGTCCGTTGAGAACAAGGGCCTAGTGACTTACAACCCTCAACCATTCCTGTGTGCGAGTAACGTTGTCAGGGATGAAGGGGACCTACAGTTTTAAGCCAAAATCGAACGGCTAATTTGAGAAAGCACTTTTCATGACAAGGATTACTCTTGGAGGATTTGTCAATTTCTCGCAAGAGGCAGTACTCGTGAAAAAAATGTATGATGGCACAGACAGGGATTAAACACAAGACCTCTGGCGTGACAGTCCAACGCGCTAATCATCACGCCACGGGTAGTAAATTTCGGAACATATCTCAGGACATAAAATCTGCTGTTGACCCGTAAAATTTGTATCCGTTTACATCTTCTTTTTGAATTATTTTGTAAAGCACTAGCAGTGAAAGCCTTTAATAGACCTCAGCTTAACTTATGTCTTAGGTCTTTTAGAATAATGAAAGTGATCATATACCTTCATATACTTAAAACTTTAGACTCCTATTTAGTCTGTAAGTCAGTAATTTCTGGAACAACACAAAGTGTTATTATATGAGGATTGACCTCTCTCCTCTTCAAAGTGTCTTTAGTGTTTTAGAGCTTATTATTTTTTATTTTGTTTGTATTTTTACCGCCACCCAATCACATATAACATCAGAAAACAATCTCTTAAACTAAAACCATCATCATTCATTCCCATAACTAGGAGGTACTTAACATTCCACCTCACTCAAGTTGTATTACATTATTATTATCTGTTATTTATCTGCATAACTTTAAGCCGCTTCAAAAGTCGGCGTGTCTTCGTAATACTCGTATAAGATGAAGCATAAATAATAAGTATAAGCACTTTCTTCCTCTCACTTTACATATACATAACAGCAACACCAGCAGCTGTCAAATCATTCACCACATTACACCACACTTAATGTCAACAACCATAACTTTTTTCTTTATCTTCTTTCCTAACCGTTTCTCAAGTCCATGCCGCTTATACTTATGTTTGTTTATTTATTTATTTGTTTATATTTATTTTCAGTTTATTTTTTGTTGTTTTGTTATTTCAATCCGATCAATGGGTTAATGGACTTGCAAAGTTGAATAATTTGCAAAAACAAAATAAACACAATCAACGACCAACGACGACACCATCACGCAAGGAAACATTGACAGATAAGAGATGGAGGGAGACATAAGTAGTGTATATTTACCACTTCCTCATTTTTTTGTGTTGCATAACTATAATCTACCGCTGGTGCTGCTACCCGCCCGCCAAAGCCGCCTTTGTGCAATATTATGGCGGATATAAGAACTGTTTTGTGTATTGCCGCCACGCCGCCATGCGGACAACGACAGTAACCAAGAAATTTTTTCCGCCATCGAAGCAGGAAAACAAAAATTCTTAATGGGTGGCGATGGCTAATGGCGGTATGAAGAAGACCGACCCAAGACGACGACGACGTGACGCTAGTGACCCGTTTTTATTCACCATGCTCCATGCCAGAACCCAGAAGTCTTTCATATTCTTTCCTCATATTTTGTGTGTGTTTATTATACTCTCATAATTGTAATTATTTAACAAACAACAGTTTCGCAAAAGTATTATTTAAGTCTTTTTTTCATTTTTGTTATCTCTTTCTGTCTTAACCTGGTTACGGTAAGAAAAAACATAACTACCGTATGGTGTCCACAAGATGTCGCTAGGGTTTTTTATTCTGACGTTTCTTTTGTTCTTTTTTTCATTTGTGCAATCTTATTAACCTGGAAGAAGGTGAATGACTGAGTCTCTTTTTTATTATGGTTTATATAACTCATATTCTTATACTATACAACTCTATCACTTTGCTATTGTTTTATTTAGTTTTTGACATTTGTTTCCCTTAGCGAGCAGTAGTAAAAGCAGAAGCAGACACATGTGTACTTATGTGGTTTTATGTCACGACATCATATCATCATCAACTGGAATAAAAAGTTAAGGGTAGTTGCACTCTCTTGTTGGTTGTAAATTACACTAAAAAATAAAGGGGTTTCGTGTTGTGGGAGAAATATAAAAATGCTACATACTTCCTAAGCTTAAGAAATACCATTCAGACAAAGAAAAATGACATTTATGTGTCAGAAGAGAATGTACCTTTTTACTGCTGGCGTGTTTTGGTTTTATTTTTAGGTTTTAAAATGGAATGAAGATGCTATTAATGGTGCAATATATATTATAAGAGTGCTTATATATTCGGTAAGATGACTTCTGTCTGAGGTGATTTGTATTTAATTTTAAACTTAGTAAAAATATATGGTTGAATTCACACAAACATTTTAAGCTGTCAAAGTGATATATTTAAAAACCATTATTTGGTTATTTGAACATAAGTCTTACATTTGCAGAATTTTGACATTTTTGTATCGTTTGATTTTAAACACTAATCCAGATCTGGATTCAAAAATAGTTTTTAGATACAGTTGAAACATAAAAATGTAACGTTAGTTTTAAATTCGTTTTATTTGACAGTTCAGATCAAAAGCTTGGAAATCATTTCGAAGTAATTTAAAATTTAATAATCCATTCACTGGTTTGACATCGATGACAAATCATGGATGAAATGTCAAAGAAATGTGGAAATTTGAAATGTTTCTCAAAATAAAACCTGATATTAAGGAACTAAATTGACTTTTTATTAACTTTTGGATAGGAATTTGTTTTGAAGGCCTCGATGCTTAATCTATTTTTTGTGTATCAAAAAGGACTTAGATTTGTTGGAAGCGGTCTCTGATCTCGCCGATGTAAAAAAAACATGTTTATGCAAACGAAGTTAAAAATAGCATTTTAATAACATGACAGTTTTATAGTTTTAAGTGTTTTGATATCCTCATGTCAAAACACACCAAGACATTTTTACGATGTGCTGTATTGCATTTGTCGAATGATTCAATATCACATCGATTAAGACCAAGACATCATTTTAAAACAAGATATCATTTTAAAACAATACAAAGTAAATACTGAAAATATCAATTAAAAATAGATATTACACTTAACATAACATGACATATGACGTCTATTGGACATCTGACAGCAAAAATATACAAAAGATACCAAACGAAACTGAGATAAGACGAAAAACTTTGGCTGAAATTAGCAATACGATTTAAGAGTTATATTATGTATCAATTTCTTTCGCCAAGATAAGACCGATACCGATACTGATATCAAGAAGAGACTACCACAAAAGTTTCGTCAGATTTTGTCTCGTGGGCAGTATTGTACTAATTATTTTGGGAACATAAACGAGTTTCAATATAGCTGGACAATTATTTGCGATTGAAAAGCAATAAGATACACAATTTCTCATTATTTGGTGCGAACATTTCATGTTTTGTTTTTTTTATTTTATTTTGTCTAAATGTTTAAAATATCATATGTGGCGAAACACTTTCTTGAAAAACTTAACACAACTCATATATTGTAAGGTTAAATGCTAAATAATTTTACTTTAATTAGTAGATAATTATATAGTTGTCACATTTTAAATTTAGTCGCCAATATTTAATGTTCTTTTTTCTTTGTTAAATTCATACGAATAAGTTATCAAAATAAACAAGACTAACAACTAATTAACGTCAAATAATTAATTTATCTATACGTAACCAAATTTCAATCGGTTAATGAATCTTCTCTAATTTGTTATTTAATTCTCATATCTCTTAAATACATTATAAGAACAACGATAGTATTTGCATATAATTATGATAAAAAATGAAAAACAAAAAACATACACACAAATTTAAGAAGCTTATCAAACACTAATTTATTATAATTAAAAACTTAAAGAAAACTTAGAAGCCCTACCGAAGCATACAAACAAGAAAACACAACAACAAATTTAATTATTTTCACAGTTTTTGCTGTCAGATATATAACAGTTCTTCCTCTATAACTGTCATTTTTATGACAACTTATGACGTTGCGATGTCAATGACTTTATTATTAGTTAACATCAAGCATCTATAGGTATAGCATCATCAGTGTCAAAGCTTTATATTAGATGTACAGTAATCAAATCATCATTATTTGATCCGTTATGTATTCATTTCATAGGTTTGTTTTTCATCTGTTTTGACATAATAATGAAGGTATTAATTCTGCTGTCATAAAACTCAAACCCTTAAATAAAACCTTTTCTTACAAAATGTGGTCGATTTCAGCCCCCAGGCCATAATAATTATTATTAAGCATCTTTTGTCCCTATGTACCGACCGACACGTCGAAGAAACGACGCACGTCAAAGCCAGTCAAAGCACAGCACACCCTTGAACTTGTTCATAAATAATGATTAATAAATATAATTTCCATTTTAAGTCGCCTTCTCTTTAGGTATAGGTTAGGTGGTTTGTAATACCTAACTCGTGTACCTTATGTATATTATTATAAAAAGATTTTATGTGGTTTCTTTTATGACGTTTGAAATTAATCGGTCTTCCAATATATACCTCGGACTGGTACTCACTGTATTGTACGCCATGACAGAGCGAGAAAAGAAGAGGTAAAATGAAAAGAAATGAAATGAAATATATTTCGCGCCAAAGGTTAATCGAATGAATTAATAGCTAACTGTCACGCAATCAAAAGAGATGAAGTATGAAAGTGAGGTGTCTTAAGTGTAGGGTGTACGTAATAGACGTTATGTCATTTCATATGAAAAGTCAGAAGGAAGAAAAGGTGGCGCTGCTGTTGAAATAAAATTAATGAATCACTATATTGTTGTTATTTTTTTGAAAAGAATCAAATGACTTTACTGATGGTTTTGACTATGACTTTGATAGACAATTTCAACAGAAGCCATATTTATTCCGGAGCTTAGTATTCTAAAACTTATGTCATCCTGCTTTTAAGAAGTGTTTACATATTTTTTGTTTGTTAAGTCAGTTGATTGCAAGAAAAACGCCCCAAAACCATGTAAAGTTTTCTTTGCAGTTAATTCCATTTCGTAATTTTATTGTTTTGCTATTTACCTCAAAAATATTTTTTTTTTTTGACAACTTTGTCATTGTGAGTATAGTTTACAAAATGGTTGCGTTTTTTTTTTTAAACTGTCACTGCTTGAAAATGAAAAGACGTATACAAAATTCTAATCTTAGGATTTTTGGAATAAAGGCTTTTGGCAAAAATTAAGTGAAGTATGATTTTACACGTACGAATATATACAAACTTTTCACTGCAGATAAAAATAGAGGAAGCATTCAACTGCGGATTGAATTTTGAACTCGAGTCTCGAAAATAAAAAACAATTTAAAACTCTTGTGTATCTCGAAGGCATGTTCGTAAAGTATGATATCTAGTTTGTGGTTTAACGTTTTTCATGTTTCAGTAACAGTTTATGCCGTTTACGGTTTGTTGCACGTTTTAAGATTTTATGTTTTATCTCGAACCAAACTAACTTCAAACGAAAAGCAAAAAAATAGTGTCAACTTTGTATATAAAATCTTTAGTTTTATCATGGAGCTCTTTTTGTTTAAGTTCGCCGTAGACTCAAGATGGCGTTGGAAGTTTTATAAACACAAGTTAAGTAAAAAAAAGTTCAATAGCTAGAGTCGCCGTAGCCACTAGGTGCCGCCCTCATAAAAACACACGATAATAGTACTACAGATTTTATACACAAAGTTGTCAACAAATATAGCACCATCTGTTGCACGCGAATATCTACACACAATTGGACCATAATCTACGAACGAACCCCTTTCCTTCCTTTACAAAATAGGATACAATTGGCCTTTTATTAAGTTTAAGTTACTTTAGTAACTAAAACAATTTTTTCTTCTATGCATATTCAATTTAATAAGAGAGATAATTACATTTAATTTTATTTATTCACCATATTGACATTTTTCGTCGGCTATGAGACGCCCCATTCCAAAAAACGGATATAAATTATTCAGTTTACAATATATTTTAAGTAGTTAAACGTATGCCCATTCTAAAGTCAATACAAATTTGTTAAAATGTCCCTTAAAATTACAAATCACATAATTAATGGTGTAATTTTATTACACACTTTGTTCATCAAAGAAGTCTTTAATGTTTTCATTAAAAATCTCATTCAAATTGTATAATACCTATACATGCCAATAATTTTGTGTAAAATTAGCATAGACCATTAATTAATGTCCATCAGCGAAAGTTTACATCTACATAAATTAAGAAACTCAACAAAAAATATATATTATAGACAATAATTCAAAAGAAATGGCAACAACAAAAAATCATTCAGTTATCAATTAATGCGGGTCTCATGTATCGAATTAATGTCTAACTCTTTTGTTAGTTATTAGGTTTTAGCGATTTTTGATTTAATGGGCATTCAAATTATATTAGAAAATATAATGGGCTTTAAATTATGTTTTTATGTCAAAAAAATTATAATAATTTTTGCTTTAAGCTATAATTTTTAGGTCTAAAGGTGAGGTTTGGCATCTTTGAATTTATAAAATGGCACTCAGCAAGTTCAATGTTCGTGATAGGTGATATCAACATAATGTAACTTTATTATATCCGCATTGAATATTGACAGATTATTCCTATTTTGACCTAGAATTATTGACAACAGTTAAAAACGAACGGGAAGATTTTGACAGTTCATGTGATGGACCGTTATTTTGCTTTCTACCTCTGGCATCGATGTTGCTACTTTTTGTTTTTATTTTTTAGACTGCAAATACAGGGTGGGGCATTAAGTGGTTTACTTTTAAATCGTATACGATATTTTAATACTGACAGCTTATCACTGCTCAAAATTTTGACAGAAAATCAAAATTATACATCGGCGGAGCCAATCGAGTCGTTTTACAATTGGCGTCCAGAGAGATGTGTAGTTCGCTTGGTTCTGATTTGTGCAAGTCTGTGCATAAGGTCCGTGAGATTGGTGTGCACAAACAAAAATGTGGCTGCTGTATCCGAGGGTGTGAACACAACCGTCCAGACTATGAACTCGCTATCGATATCAACAGCTAAACATTTCACGTACTTGTCTAAAAAGAATTCTAGACTCAGATCTCTAATTATTTTCTAACAAAGTTCAATTGAATCAGCAACTAAATTAGCACGGTTTGTTTTCGCTTCACAGTTTACGCTTTACACCAGCTTGAATTGGACAATGATTTTGAGGGAAAAATAATCTTTTCTGACGAGAATCCAATGATTCCAAAGAAAGTTACATTTTAGTACATCATTCGATCATTTTTCCTCAAAAATTAGGCTAGAAACAACGTTTTGGTCAATGGCGAACACTTTATATTTTAACATTCTTTTTTTTTTTTCACTGCAATTGAAGACATGGTATGAACTATCTCTAGCTCATGTAGGCTTGTTCACTTTGACACACAGCCCATGCCACAATCGATTTTTTGAGCGCCAACATTCGAAACCCTGTTATCAGCTTTCTAGACGATGTCAATTGGTGGACTGGGAGCTGCGATTTGACCACTTTGCTTTTTAATCTTATGGAGAACCGTGAAAAACCTAAGCTTTGCCTAAAATCCCAAAACAATTAAAGTAATTAAAACTTAATCGCGAGTTACAGCACGAAACCATCGGGCTGATTTTAACTCCTTCAATTGCATAAATAGTAAAATGGCTGCAATTACTCGAAAACCGGCATATATTTTTTCACCCGTTATAAAATTATTAGCGCAGAAAGAGAATTTGTACAGACTATTAAAGACAAAAATTCTTGTGTTCCACATGGAAGTCTACTTGGACCGATATTGTTTAATAAATGAAAATATTTCTTGATGATATGTCTAGTTTAAAATTACAAATGCCCAAGATGAAGCATTATTTACAAACTTATTTGACCTACCTTTGATGAAGCTTGAAGTTCAGTCAATCATTTGTTACCAGAATAAAGTCATAGGTTCAAAGTCCTGCAAAGAAAAAAAAAACACAGTTTTAAAACATTGATATTTATTATCCATGTTAATGTAAATGCTTTATAAATAGAAGCATTACATAAAAATACAATAGGTACAATCCATCAAAGCATTATTATTGACACTATTTTGACATTTTACCATAATTAGATATGTCAACTTTACACGATAGTGAACTTTCACTTTTACTTTATTTACGTAATTTCAAAATGAAAACAACATGTAATGAAAATTTTGCTAAGTTAAGATGACAATAAGCTATGTAATATGAGGAAAATCTATTTATTATCCCCCCATCATGCAACAATAATCCTCACTGTAATCATTGCTATTATTGTTTATAACTGTCATCAAGTCAAATGTGTACTGTGTGTTATTATTTCAAAATAATAAGCCCTCCCTCTTTCTGTCAGTTTTGTTTGTGTTTTAAGTTGAAAATCGCCTCAGCGCGCCAGTAAATTGGCTTTAATATTGCACGCCTCGTTTGAGAAAGTGAAAACTTTAAATGAATCTTAATAGGCTTTCTTTATAGCACGCCTTACGAGGTATACATAGGTATGTAGATGTCTATTATGGCTATAAATTTGCGGCAAATAATACTTTGGTGAATAATTGAAGAAGTTGTTTTTTTCTTTTCTTTACGTCATCGTCATCTAAACTAATTCATTTTTATAGGTGCTCGTGCGTTAACTACGTCTAGTTTGTCAAAAGTACCGAATGGAGCGTTTTTTTTTTTTTTTTGTCGGGTAAATATGTTTTCCATTTCAACACAATGAAGGAGAAAAGTTGAGAAAAACAAAACTAAATGATGTCTGCAAATATGGCAGACTATAAAATTGTTTTTAAAGTTGTTGTAATTGTAACGACTTTTCTGTAGTTCACACAATTTGGATTGTTTGTGTATAATTTACATACAATCAACACAAGCAAATTAATATGAAATTATACTTTAGTGGAATAAAAAAAATACAAGTTGTAAAGTTGAATTTTATGGGAAGTCATTGGCGCGCTGAGTGACTTATAATGTTTTCCGCGTATTATAAATGGCGTCTGACTTATATATTTCATTTGAATTCAGAAACTGGATTCTTTTTTTTTTTAATGTCAGGAGTCGGTATTAATGCTATAAGAAAGTTAATTTTTGAACACTCCGCTTGTCATGTATTGTGCCATAAACTTCTTATAGCTTCTTATTAAATTACTGTAATTTTGACAGTTGCAGTTGTTCAATCTGAGTTTTATTGAAATATTTGTATTCAGGTCTAATTGTGCCATTATTGTTTCCAATGAGAGTGACAGTTTATTTGACTGTTAAAAGATGAGTAAACATATAGAAAAATAAAAAGAGCTTTCAATTTGACATCCAAAAACAACTACAAACATGCGTTCAACGATCTGGTGAACAAGAAGAATTAAAACGTAAATTCGGAAACGTTCAACAAGCCGCCTGATTAATTATACTGACACACGAATTAAGGCAAATTCACAGAATGCTTTACGTTTCGCTTTCTGTCACAATTGACATTTGACAAAATTGCTGGCATTTCTGTTCCGCAAGTAATCCTTCAGGAGAAGTGTTCTCCTCAAACAAAAACGGAAACCCTATACAGAACAAGCGTACAAAAATTAAAAGAGCAAATTTATCTTAAATTGTAATTACGTAATGATTGGACGCCTTTCGAAAAATACACAGTTTATAATTCTTAAATCTCGGAGATTTCCGTATTCTCAGAAATACTTATAAACAAAATTTCTCATACTAATTTTTCACTTTTGCTTACGCCAATTCACGAAAGAAGAAAAGAAATGCAAAGCTAAGTTAATTGCTAGGTGAGAATCAATAGTGAATTGTGTTTATATTTTATTCACCTGCTCCGTCAATCGGTCTTAAAATGGTCTGAAATGGAACTACTACTGTCATTGTCAACTTGACATTAATCCCTGTTCACATTCATGCATGTAAAAAAGGTCAAATCCATTTGCAAAAATATCAAATCTTTTATTCAAGAATAAAGAATAACAAAATGTAAAATTCGCATTTAATCTTGCCTCCAATGTCACCTTATAATTTTATGTCAAGAAGCTTTAACTATTATTTTAATCCATTTTATATGAAAGGTAGGTACTTCTAAATGACAGAAGAATAATAAAAAAGGGTTATGACAAAAAAAAACGCCATCAAGGACAAGACTTATAAATCTAACTCAGGTTCCAAGTTATATAGTTATATGAAGTTCTATGCCATAAGGGTAGGTATGCACTGAAAGCCTGAAGTGGATAAAATGCCTCAAGTGTCATTTTTTCCACTCTCTCACGTTTTTATATATTATGAGGAGTTTACTCATCTACTTGTCATTGACGCGGTATATGTTTTCAATTGCTTTTTTTCCAACTTCTTCTTCTGTATTTCTTCACTACGTACAAAGGTATATTCTTCTATCCCGTGTCCCGTCGTGTAGAATTGAAGAATTAATTTTTTTTTATTTTCTGTGGTTCTGTTCAAGTTCAAGGACTCATACAACAACTGCCACTGTGAGTTCAGTTGAGTCGAGTTGAGTTGAGTTGAATTTTTACAAGTGGTTGCGGTGAGAGTACAGACGACAAGATTCAAAGAAAAAACCTCTAACTACTTCAAGTTAAGTGAATTCAACAACAGACACACTGCTGCACAAAAGAGAGGGAAGACATTCATCAAAAGAAAAAAAGAAATAAAACAATAAAAACACACACTAAAAATATAGAAATGCACTAAAACTAAACTGATGGAGAAGAATTGAAGAAAAAATGATGAACAACGCGTAAAAGTTGACGCCAGAAATAAAAGAAGAATGTGAAGATTAAAGAAATTGATTTCGTTTGCTTGCAGTTTTTTGTTCTTTTTGTTTTAAATTATTGCCACTTAGTATTTCTCTTATCTACGTGATTAGAGTTCTATAAATTGTTTTTCACTTTTTTTGACATTTCTCTCAATATATACATAGTTCTGACGTGTGAAAGTTAATGACAGGCGAGTGAAAACAGTTGGGCCGTTGCGTTTGATTTTCTCTTGATGTTTAAAAATATACCACCTGCATACAGAATTTGATCTAACCTCAATTTACACATTACACATCAAACTGACAGAAAAAAGAAACAAATAACAAAAAATAAAATGACCTTATATCAGACTTCTTCTGCATCATCAGTGTGCAAAACTTTCTTTTTGACATTTTCACTTTTCGTTTTTTTTGTTATCCAAACTTGAGCAAAAGATCTGTGACACTTGACAGCGATTAATGTCAATTGTCACCGCTTGAAGTCGAAGAGTAGTTGTGATGGGCAGCAGATAGATTATGCGTGAAATTCACTTGATAATGAAGCAACACAAGCCAACGGCAACGGCAACGCTCAAAGTGGCATGATGTCATTTTTGTGTTCTCGTTTTTTTTTCGGTACATACTTGAAGACAGCCAAATATGGCAACTTGGCGAGTTGTTGTCATCGTTGGTAGGTCTGGTACTTAAATTATATATGTACCAGAACATATGGCGTATGATCTCGCAGCAGGGAATTTAATTCACACTCCTTTTTGGCGAAAGCAACGTAGATAAAATTATACCAGCAACATGTGGTTGAGCTTAGTAGAGTTTTTATTAAATTTCGTTCGATATGAACAAGGGGTAAATTAATTAGGACCTTTACCATGATTTTAGTACTTTTATGTGGTGTATGAGAGCAGCCATATCTTTCTTAAGTACATATTGAGAAAATGACCTTCGGGTGTGATTCGTGAATAAATTTGGTGAATGGCGAGGCCATGATTGTGTAATGAGAAGCGAAAGATTTATGAAGTGTTATGAACGATTTCTTTTTTGGGACCAAATTATTAAGTGAGATTAAGTTGCAATTTATGATCAGTTTAATTGAATTTTCTTGCACAATTCCGAATAAATGATGTAACTATGATAAATAATGGAAGTAAGCAGTTTTTTACTTGATAATTATCGAACAATGTTAATTAAAATGTGAAGAAAGTCACCTTGCGTTTTCTGGAAAAAGTAGATCAGATCTATGATTCAATTCAATACAAAAATTGTGTGGCAACAATCCATTGAATTTTAGGGCCTAGTGACGTAAAACTATCCTGTGTGCGAGTAATGTTGTCGGAGATGGAGGGCCCTACAATTTTAAGCTGAACTCACCGGCTAATTGGAGAAAACGCTTTTCATGACACGATTTATATTAGGTGTTTAAATGATTATATACCTAGATGGAAAGCCAGTTTAAAGGGTTTCATTAACTAATCTTTTAATACACTTTTAATATACATAACTGATTCTTTAGTCACCTTCTTGCCTTTCCGTCAAAAGCTTGAATGCAAATATCAAGAAAGTTTTATTTATATTGTCAGCCACTGCAAGTGGTAAAAACCTCAAAAAATGTATAACCAAAAAAATAATCCCAAGATTTTGTATTGGTAAAACTTTATTCTGATATTTTCTTGACCAAAATAACTTGCAAAGGATCAATGGAATAATTATAAAACTTCAATATGGAAATTACCACAAATAGATGAAAATTGCCATTTTGTATTAGTTTTAAATATAGGACAACACTGATTTAGTTCTTAAGGTATTTTTGTTCGGTATTAGGTGCATTTTTGACATTTATTAGGGTTACCAGGTACATAAACAAGGTACATAATTTCTATTTATATGAGCTAAAAAAGTATTTTGTTACTTTTAATTCATCATTATCTTTGAAGAATTTCTAGATGTTTCGAAGAATATTGAACTGAGTTGAACTCGTTCCAAAATTTTAAGTTAATGTTTCAATTTAAAATAGCAAGTAGGTTAAAAATTAAAGGCAAAACAATTATGTATATCTATGTTAATAAAAAGAGAGTTATTTTCTTCTTCTTGTATCAACATATTCTTCCCTTATATAAAGATATACAAAGGAGAGCGGAAAGACAAGTCCTCCATTCAGTATTATTGAATGGATAGCATGTACATAAATCCTTTTTCCTTAGTTAAGTGAGGTTCCTCTTTTTTAATATCATCTTCTATACGTTAATTTATTGTTACAAAGGTAACTCTTTTTTAAATGAATAAAAGATAGAAGAGTAAAAATAAAACCTTATAGAAAAAGAACTCATTTAAAAGTTCTTCTGTGACATTTAAATGGTTTTTTTATGTGATGTGTAGTACGCTACGTTGAGCAGAAAGAATAAAATGATGTTTTCAATGTGATGTAGTTTGTGATATACTTATTGTGGAAATATTCTCCAGAAATAAGGTCAACTTTTTCTATCGATTCAAAATCGTAACTTAAACGTATGTTAAACAATTACACTTGTTACAATAGTAACAATTGTATTGCTTCCTCATTTTTTTAGAGGTATAGAACTATAAGTTGGCAACACTATTTTGAATGGCGGCCATTTTGGCAGTTGTAAAGTAAATTATTCGTCGCTAGTCTACACCCATAAGGCCCGAAACAATTGAACATTTAAAGACAACATGCGGCCTTCCAGATTAGACTGCGTTTTAGCAAACCATAAATGTCATATAAGCTGCATAGAAGGACAAAAGCACCTAACCAGCTCAAGAAGAGAGAGAAACAACACCGACTTCTCAGAATTAAGATGTTGAGAAGCAGAAATGAAGTTCGAAAGTTCTATGAGCAGGTGAAATGAAATTCACAAGTACATAAACCTCCAACTGAAGGCTGCAAGTACGAAAGTGAAAACATAAGAGTAGAACCGCATTCAGTTCTGAGGATAATGAAAGACCTCTTCTGCAGACTGTATAACGGCAACGACAAACCGAATTCCGCTGTCAGGCAGGGTTATCCATTCAATATAGACGAAGAAAGCCATTAATCCCGTCTACCCGACTTAGACGAAGTAAAGATTTCCATATCTAAATCTAAATCTAACAAAGCTGCTGGAGCAAATGGCTTAAATGCTTCCCTTTTAAAAGAAGCTGGATATAATTTGGTTAGGAGCATGCACCAACTTAGCTGTAAGACATGATCGGAAGAATGCATGCCACAGTATTGTTTGTCCGATACTGAAAAAAGAAGACTCTCTAAACTCTTTAACATCGCATACAAAATTGTCTTTACCGTATTATGTGAACGTCTAAAGGCCATTGTCAACAACCTGATATGTCCTTATCAGTGTGGCTTAGCAAGGCCAAGCTTGATAAATATTTGGAGGGCCCTGTACCATTCACTCCCTAATAAAGAAGTGGTTTGCTGAACTTAAATGTTGCCGTACAAGCACGGAAGATGCTCAAAGTTCTGTTTTGAATTTTCTTTCACTAGTCTTTTAACAGTCCCAGTCACTTTCGAGTCTTGTTCTTTTACAGCATTGAAAAGCTTTCTTGTTTCTTTTCTAATGTTGGTTAGTTCTGTTGTCCACCAGGGGGGTTTACTGTTTTTCTTCACAGTTTTTTTGACTGGACAACTGGTTTCAAACGCCTTACGCAGAGTCTCAGTGAGATTCTCTGTTGCCTTCTCTAGACTGTCTGGTTCAGAATGGCGTTGGTGTTAACGTGCTTGATGTTATTACTAATTTCCCTATCGAAGATAAGCCAGTCTGTACGCCTGTTATTTCTAAAGGGTTTGTGCTGTCTATCAACGTTAGGGATTTTAAATTCTATGAGACGATGGTCAGAAAAGGAAGGTTCTTCTAAAACCCTCCAATGATCGATTTGACAGGAGTCAGAATTATTTGAGAGGGTATTATCTAGCACCTCTTTCCGATTTTTTGTGACAAAGGTGGGTATATTACCTCGGTTAGCCACACGTAGATTGTTATCTAAGATGAATTGAAAAAGGGATTCACCTCTAGTATTTGTATCGGTGCTTCCCCATTGTACATGATGTGCATTGGAGTCGCACCCTAGGATAATATTGAAATTTTTCTTACTTGCGAATGTTAATACTTCATTTGTTATATCCGCTGGTGGTCCTTCAACTCCATCATAGGGCATATATGTGGAGGTTATTATGAGCGTTGGGTACTCCTTGCGTTCAAAAATGACCGCAATCTGGTCGATGTTGCTGTAAGAAGTTAGAAGAAAAAGATTAAACCGTTTTCTAGCTAATATACAGGTTCTGGGGTTATTTTTTTGGCTGTCAAGATTTGACTTATACAGCATGAGGTCTTTGGAGTGCAGGCCCTTCATCACGCCACCTACTATCCAGGGTTCTTGGATCAGGGCCATGTCGTATTGTCTACTCTGCATGAGGTAGACCAGGTTGGCGCTGGCGGCTTTACTATGTTGAAGATTGATTTGTAAGATTTTCAATTCCATACACATAATAATAAAGATTTGTTCATCGCCCTACTAACCCGCAATTAAGCGGGGAATACTGTATTATAAATACAAATTAGAACATTATTATATGAAATAGTTGAAAATTGGAAATTAGTTAGAAATAAATAAATTACGTGGCACAACAGTCCGTAGAGAACCAGAGCCTAGTGACTTACAACTCTCAACCATTCCTGTGTGCGAGTAATGTTATCAGAGATGGAAGGGACCTACAGTTTATATGCCGAATCCGATGGGCTAGTTTGAGAAAGCACTTTTCATGACAAGAATTACTCTTGGAGGATTTGTCAATTCCTCGCAAGAGGCAGTACCCGGAAAAAAAGTTAGGTGACACAGGCAGGGATTGAACCCAAGACCCGTTGCATGACAGCCCAACGCAATAACCATAACGCTGATTATTTTGTGCATTAATTTCCCAAGTTCTAATACCAACTTTTCTAATAGCTACTTAACAACTTTGAGTTTAATTTGTGAACGCACCCTTTCACTAATCATCGAACTGTCATTGTAATTTATTCAGTAAACTCAAAATTTTTATCATGGTAAAGTACACCAACGATCAACGTCTGCGAGTACCGAAACTCAGAGAAGATCACTGACTGCAACTCTAAAAGCGCTTACTACGATTTTCGGTCGTAATTTGCCCTAGTAGATAAAGGCAATTAGAAGTTAAGCGCAAACATTTCAGTCAATTTGACGGGTAAGCTGTAAAGTGTCAAAAATATCGCTGCATTCGCAAGAATTGGGCATTGCAAGACCATCTAAGATCAAGCTCATTAAAGCCAATGGATCATTTTAAGCAACCTACGTT
The DNA here is from genome assembly GCA_951509635.1 of Eupeodes luniger. Lineage (NCBI taxonomy): Eukaryota > Metazoa > Arthropoda > Insecta > Diptera > Syrphidae > Eupeodes > Eupeodes luniger. The sequence continues at coordinate 119,467,013 of OX608073.1, read as the reverse complement.
CTCCGATTGGGCAAGTTATCAAGTCCTTATTGAAAAACCCTATATTTATGTTGACAGCATGTCCACTTTGTCTAAATCGGTTTTTGACAGCGAAACAAAAAATTCATTAAGTCTTACATTTTCCTAAGGTTCTAAGACACTAAGCTAAGTTTTGAAAACAAAAAGCACCTAAGTACAAGGAACTGAACTCAAAAACTGTGTTACCTAATAACAATGACATGCGAACGGTTAGGTGTAGCTTAATGTTCTTTCCATATTTACTTGGTGTTGCAACTTTGTTTTTTTTTTTGTTTCTACCTCCTAATGAAACTTGAGATGTTCTCTAGAGATTCCGATATACCATATTACCTTCCTACTATAGCAGTCTCCTATAACACAACACAAACAGAACACCCCTACTTGCCTTATTGCCGCCTCTCGTCCGATTGTTATACGAGTTCGACACACCAACTTTGACGTTTCAGTCTAAATACGTCTTGTGCTGATTTTCTGCGCTGTTATTTGCTTGCTTCTGCCGCTGCCGCTGCTGTTGTCGCTGCTGGTGGTGGTGCTTAGTGCTAGTGCTGGTTAAGTGTTTGGTTCGCTGACTTTAATGGCAGGTATTGCGGTTAAGAGTCTGTACACATTATATTGCTATTGGTGGTGTTAGAGTTTTTTATTTTTATGGCGCGACTTTACCTTTTTGATTTTCATACATATTATATTTTTGTTTATACCAACGACGACGACGACGCACGGTAAGTACCTCTATCTATACAGTCTCACTCTCTAATGGAATTCCGAGGCAGGTGCTGCACAAAATTGTTGTCAGGTTTTTGGTTTTGTGGTTATTTTTTATTTTGCCTGCGTTTCTCTCTTGGTTTTATAAGATTTCACATCTGGTTCGATGTATATAATATATTAATATATGTACGTTAAGATAGAGGCTTACTTTACATATAGAAGACTTATTTGTTCAAGCAATTTATGTTGCGTTTTTATGGCGCATTTTATGTGGTAAGTACCCATATGTACGTATAGGTTAGGAATATGTGTAAACTTTTATCTGTTCAGCGAGATTTATTGGTGGCGCATATCTAATAAGCGTATGATTTGAGAATTATCTCTACCTTGGTGAGTTTTCAATATTTTATATTGGAAAGTTAAATTAAATAAATGATTTAAGCATATCGGATTAAGTATCATTAAAAAAATGTCTCTAATTGTGTTAAAGATGTTTCTATATTCTTCTCCTTTTGTTTCGCATGTGTACATTTTTCAATTTATTTAAAAAATATTAAGCTAAGAAGTGTCAGTTTGACATTGACAGATGAAATAAAATGACTTCATGAATACATAAGCTTTCTTTATCTTTCAAATTATTGTTGAGAAGAACCAACATAATATTTGCACCCGGAAACACAAAATCACTGATGAAAAACCGGCGTTAGATATTTTATTCCAAAACCATATCGCCCAAATTAAAAATGTAATAGGGCCCAAAACAATTTTATTTACATTTTGTTGTTGTATGATTTGGGCAATATTACGGAACCTTTGGGCGTTACATCTTTGGGTTTTATGAAATTCCAAATAAAAATAATCGTCCGGTCTTATTGTCCAATAAAATAACGCCAAGATATTAAAAGTGTCATATAGTTCAAAAATGGGTTTATCACCTAAAAACTTTTTCAAAAGAAAAGGCGACAAAGCCCGAAATGAATGTCACATTGCCCAAATCAATTTTAAAACATCATGAAGCCCAAATTACTAATTGACATATCGCTTGAAAGATCTCAGGTGTTTCAAAATTTGGGCATTCTGACAAAAATTTTGTTTACTTTGGACACTATGACATTTTGAGTTTTTAATTTTATCGCCTAAACGCAAACATTACACAAAAAATTGTCAGATTGACCAAAAACTCTGAACGTCAAGGAAGCGTAACAACTATGTTTGTCTCTATATTTCACTTTCAGAAAGCGAAATAAGGCCAATTTTCAAAGTGAAATAAAACGAAATGGTTTGTGCTTGCGCACAGTGCTAGCACCCAGAATTATGACGTGCAAACAGTGAAATATGTTTGGGGGCTTGGTGCCCCATGCAAACCGCCTGCTTGGGGTTACTATAGGATTTGGTGTAGGTGCTAATTTGTGTGTATAAAAAGTTTCTCTAAAGTCAGATTCCTTAAATGCAAAGAAACTTAGCATAAACCCAACTTCACACTTACCCCAAATTCTATAGTGAGCCCAAGCAGAGGGGTTGCCTGCCGGCAGGTTACTTGGTTACTTTTTTGGTGTGTTTTGATCTCCTTATAACGAATTTCCATAAAGCGAATTTTTCTCTACAACGAACAAATTTTGTTGCTAGAAATCCAAATCTCAAACGTTTTTGTTTCCACATAACGAATTTTTTCAAATAATTTTCTGTTAAAAACAACAGCATGCAGAGAAAAAAACCTTATAAGGGGATTTCCCCAAGATTTTAAATGCAAGCATTCTATGTTCAGGCTTCAGTGAATATAATTGAAAATGTCTCGAAGTAGCATTTCTCTTGAGAAAAAGTTGTTGATAATTAATAAAGTTGAAGATCGATTGACTAAAAAAACAGATATTGCTATTGACGTGTTTCGAACCTGTCGGGAGATGAAGAGTAACGTACCGACTAATTTATTCGAATCTCTCAATTTATTAGACGATTTTGTTGAAAAAGAAAAATGGAAGAATATTATCCAAACTAAAATCACTGACTTCTTTAAATAAAAGTAAAAAATTTCTGTATAACGAATTTTCTATATAGTTAACGAAATAATTGTCTGGTCCCGTGCAAATTCGTTATAGGGAAGTTTGACGTATTTGGGTTTTATGGTGATTTTTTTTAAATTTTTGGGCTTTGTGAACAATTTGTTGCTCAGTTTTAGTTCAAAAATTCTCTTGATTTCTGAATGGTTTAGCTCAATATTAATTAAGATTAAATTGCGCAGTTTAACTTATATATTATTTATCATTCACTTTTTGAGCTTTGTGACCAATTTTGGGCTTTATGACAATTTAGATTTTGGGCGGATCTGAAGGAGAAGAGGATAGAAAGTTCTTTTCAGTTCTTTTTAAGACTTAATCCTTTAAGGCAAACCTATAAAAATTCAATTTAAGTGAAGAAATTTTGACTGAAGTGTGATTTAAACGTATCAAAAATAAAATTCTTCACTGCAGATAAAAATAGAAGTAATATTCAACTGCGGATAGAATTTTGACGTTTACTCGAGTCTCGAATATAAATGTTGATACAATTTAAAACTCTTGTGGGAGCTGTAATATTTTCTTTGTTGCAAAAATTTAGTGTCACAACAAATAAAGCACCAACTGTTGTATGCGAAGATCTAAACACAGTTAGACCATAAACTACGAACGAACCCCTTTCCTTCAGTTCTTATTTCATTCAGCTTCAATTTACAAAATGGAAAACATGAAACCAAATTAAATATAAATTATTCCTGACATTTTCTTAACATATTCTCCTAAAAATTGTCCATTTTATTTAAGTCAAAAATAGTTCTGGTCAAATTTTTTACAATTGTATCAATTTGCAAATATAAAAACCGGACTACTGCGGATCGTTTTTTTTAGCAATTTATCACAATACTGTAATATGGAATCCCAAAAACAACGTGGCTATTATTTTTATTTTTTTATTTGGACAAAATCATTTCGTTATTGAAAAGTGAACCATACAAATCTTAAGTCAAGAAAATTGGCAATTGAAAAAGTTGTCACTTTTTTTTCTAGGACAAATATCAAAAATACTTAATTTTTAATTTTTTCTACAGATTGGGTCATCAAGTGGTTTTTTTTTAAACGATAGGTTAAATTGACACTGACTGCTGTTTCTTACTTTTAATCTTAACATTTCAAATCTTAGTTTTATATCCCCAACTTTGGAAAATATTCATAACTAGAATTGGACAATGATTTTAAGGACAAATCAAACAAACAAAAAACTCTTTAGCGGATTATAGAGTGGACCATTTTTCTTCAAAAATCTGGCCGAGAACAATATTTTGGTCGACAGTGGACGTTACAAAAATTGATGCTAGAGCACGAATGGCAATGTTTATACATTGTACTGCTATTTGTTAAAGAAACTTGTATTTGGCCCACCCTTTAAAAATCGTAATAATCAGCATTTTTGCATGTCAAATTTCGAATTCGAGACCACTGTCTTTAATGGGACTTGCCTAATAAATTTACCTTTAAGTACCTGTACTTTTGGGAACAATTTAAATTTAGCCTTAATATAAAATGATGCTATACATTTGTTTTTATTAATCTCATTGGCCCTTAATTATTTATTACCAAAGAAACCCAATCGAATCGATACAAATGAATCACAGATTTAAAAACAAAATACATTTCAACCCTCAGAGCAGAGAGTAAGTTCAAAATAAATACGCATACCTATCTGTATAATGTTTCTGTTTTTATTCTCCTTTCACTGCTTTGTTTACGGATTCAAAAGATCATTACTCATCAGATAATGGTTGTTTATTTGCAAATAAAAATATGTACATACGTAGAGGTACCTACCTACTTGTTCATATAACTGTAATCGAGTTCAATTGAAATAAATTAGGTCGATTTAAAGTCATACATATGTATTATGTAGTTACCTATTTAACTTCTTCTACTTTTTTCCAGTGTTGTTGCTCAGTTTTAGCTCAAACATTCTCTGGATTTCTGAATGGTTTAGCTCAATATTAATAAAGATTAAATTGCGCAGTTTAACTTCTATATATTATTTATCATTAAAGCGTAATCAGCATCATTTCCATCATCTGTCTGGAATTGAGTTAAGAAAACTAATGTTCTGTCACCTTCAAAGACTGAGAGACTTTAAATAAATTTACTTCAATTAGGTGTACGAAAGAAAAAATATATTTCATTACAAATAGCTAGGCTTTATTTTGAAATTGATTTTTCTTTTTGTTGTAAGTTTGCATCTTTTGTGTCATGCATAGCCCAGATGTTTTCTTGATATACATTGCGGAGAGGAATGTACAATATAAGAATAAGAAGCGATGCGTGTAGCCTCAATAGCTTAAGTTATTTCAAGTGCCGACAAAGACAATGACAATTATAAGTAATTTAGTCATGAAAACAAAAAGTGACTAAGAGTTCTTAAATTAAATCGTAATGTGTTATCATTTTGTCGTCGAGTACGTTTGTGTTTTTGTGTGCACCATCAGCATGTGGCAAGTGAACTAATTGTTGATTTGACAGGTCGTTGATAAATTGAATTGGAAATAAATACAAAATGGAGGATGCGATGGACACTTTATTTGGAATAACAATTGACAGAAATGAATTGCACAAAATGTATAGCCGCGGAAATGGGAATTCAATGGTTTCCTGTCGCTTTTTGTTTTGTATAACATTATATCTTGGTCTTGAGTTCTGTTTTGGAAGATTGAGCAAAATCAATTTGTTTTTTTTTCTTTTTGGCCATACAAAAACAAATCACAGAGACAGAAAGAGAAAGAGAAAGCAAAAAGGAATTGATTTGAAGTTATAGTGAAGTTATACAATAAGAAAGGAAGAAATTGTGTGTCTCCTACATTTATGAACACATCCTGATGAAGTCGTGAATGGCGAATTGACATTTGACAGTTTTAACATTCTTTGCATTGTATAGAAGTGATTAGCTATGTTCAACCATCTGTACTGGCCAACTCTGGACAGGCTTACATACTGATTAGCATTCATTGAGCTAAACTACTGTACTCTAGTTCTGAACATTCTACACTACTTTTTGAGCTAGTGAAGTTTGGTGAAAACTGCAAAAATCAGCTGTCATATTACGTCATTATTGGATTATATTTTACTAACCAATACTTGAATTTTTTCCGCGCTTTGTGTTTTTGATTTAGATTTCATTATTTAAAAAAAAAAAAATTAGAGCTAACTTTTAGTGAAGGGGAATTCCTGGTTATGTAGTGTTCTCTAAACGCAAAATTAAATTTGGAATAACATAAGCAGAAAAGTAAAAACAGAAATACTAATCCAATAATTTAATTAATATCAATTTAATTCCCAATAGCTCTTCTTAATTCGTATTCGTTGAATTTTCTTGTTAGTATCTGACGAATGACGTTTTTGCTTGAATTAACTTTGACAATTTTCACACTTGACTTGGTGGACTTGTAGCTTGCCTGAGAAGTTTTTTGAAGACGATAATTATTTTGGGGGATTTTGTGCCTGAGTTTGAAATGTATTGAACTTGAAAATCTAACTAGTTGCCTTGGTCAAAATTTACTTTCAAAGAATACAGTTGACTGCAAATGAAGTCCCTTATGTTAAACCTGCCCATTGTCAATAAGCTAATGAAAGTTGTAATACCTACCCAGATTCATTTTAACTCAATTGCTTTGTTTGACGTTTCTGAACTATTAAACCCCTCTTACACTTAAATTAATTTCTTTCCAGGAGTGAGAAAAGCGAGAATTTTCGTTTAAGATAATTCAAATATATACTCTCTAAATTCCCTGATTGTACAAAACTTTTAAATAGCCAATGTATTGCAATAAACAATTAGAATAAGTGCTTCCATGAGGACGTTCAGGGTTCTATACAAAATGCACGCAATAAATTTTATAGGATTATGTGTTAAAATGCGTTAAAGGAATTACTATATACAGAATTACGTACAACTGCAAAAAAGGAAAAACTCATTATCGAATTTCCTGGGGATTATATCCATTTGCATAATAATTCATTTTTGTATTTGTGTATAATTTATTAATTTCATCTGTTTTTAAATCACTCTTTGTTTTTTTTTTTGGAAATATTATTTTAATTACTTTTTTGTTTTAATAGCTTTCTCTAGGATTAAAAATATAGCAAAGTTATTGCAATTGGATTATAATCCATCTGTTCAAATATTTAATACAAAAAGAAAATTATAAAAAATCCATGACTTTCGAAAATGTTTACTTTTCCTACACGTGCATTGAACTTATTTTATTTTGACAGCAGCTGGCTTTGGCTGTTTTTGGATTGGATTTGCACTGAATGCAACACTTTCATTTGGTTTATAAGCCCGAGACAAGATACACAAAAATGGCCACGAATTTATAGTGAACGAATTCACCATCATCAAACGCACCTTGACTTATAACTCCTTCGATCGTAAATAATCAGGCAATCACGACTGTTGCGCTGCTGGTAGGTAGGTACTTATACTTTTCCATACGGCCAGCCAGCCAGCGCCATCGCAACACCGAGTGAATATTTTGTATTTGTATATAGAGTCGTCTAGTCGAGTTAAGTTGAGTTGAGTTGAGTCGAGTAGTTGCCGTCATAAAGCCGACATTACATTTTGCTTTTGGGATTTCGTTGCTGCTGTTGTTGTTTTCCATGACTGCTCCTTGAACGCGCGCCATCCATGCCATAGTCGTTGCGATATAAAACACGAAAGAAAATATAAAAATATAATAGAAAGTGTTATTTTTATATCCTTCATCGCCTCCCCCCTGAAAACAAAGTCTAACCAAACGAAGGAGAATTTTCACAATTGGACACGAATTCGAACCCGAGTCGTCGTCATCGTCATCGTCATTATGGTGTTGGTGGTGTGATGTGGTAGAAGGGACCGGACGGGACGGCAAATAGATGAAGTTTAAGATATAGACAAACAGACACCGATATATTCGTCGTCGTGAAGAGTTTATTCAAACATACATAGGTATAACCATTTTGAAAAGGAAGGGCATTAGAAAACGCAGTTGCAGCCGTCAGCCGAGAAAAGCCCACTGAACTCTGCCATTTTATATCCATATGAAAATGACTGAAAAAGGAAATTTCACTTTTCTATCGATAAAATAAAAGAGTTAACTTTGTCTGTCTGTCTGTCTGTCTGTTTGAATAGATAAATGGATATTCATTTCCTTTCGCTTAATGTCTTTATACTTGCACATTTAGGAATAGATATTTGTGCCCACTTTGATTTTTGATAAACGGGCGTTATTCAATAATTTACTGTGTTTTCTGTGTAGGCACCTACATATAAGAACTCCTTTTAAATTGTCAAAAGGAAGTTGAATGCTTTCCAAGAAATAAAAAGAAAGAAATAGGAAACTATATGAATTTCTGATTTGACAAGACAAATCCATCATCCATCATCATCAACAACATGGATGCCATCGTCATCATCAAAACTGATGACGGATGCATTCAGTGATGCATACAAAAATTATGCAACAGTTTGTTCAGTGCCTATCTATATATCGACACGATGACGCTTTTAATGGCGGGAATAATTTTTGATATTCCATGAAATTAATATTTTTTTTTGTTTTGTTTTTTAAGAAAACATGTTTATTTTTTGGAGGTTGAGTGAGATTATGCGATCGATGTATGATGATATACTCGCGTACCATATCTGATGGTGAGAAAACAAAATTACATCATTTCGAATATTAATGTTGACGTAAAATTACTTCCCTCCTCTTCTTCGACGAATGTGTTTGGTTTGACGGATAAAAACGGGTTCAATGATTGATGGTTAACAGCCTTATGTGTATAATATAAATGAATGACATCACTGTTTAGATGGTGATGCGGATTAGATTATATTTGTATTTTACGATTTATGATCAAAATGAACTTATCCGCGATGATTTTTTGTTTTTGTTATTGAATAATATAAATTATTATGACAAGAATTGTGTTTTACTTCTTCTTTTTGTATTTGTTATGGGAAAAGAAAAAGAATAATACTAATAGTAGTGAATCGCTTAAAAGTGACAGTTCAAGCTCAAGTACCTAACGAATGTAACTTGAAAGTAAAAGAAATGTTTAAAGTGAAAATAACTCGTAACTAGGCACTTGATTCGGAAAACATTTGTTTGAAGCTTAAGAGATGTGAGTTGAAGGTAATAATTAAAAAGTACTGTAGCACATTGAATGGAACAAACCGAAAATTATTTAAAATGTGAGATAGTAGCGAAAAAGTTGAAGTATGTATGTTTATTGACAGCTACTCTACTCTTTTTGAAAGAAGATTAACTTTTTATGACCAATAAAACTTAAACTTAAGATAAGTTTTATATATAGAAATAATACAAATAAAACTTAAAAACAAATAAAATTAAATTAAATTATTCAAATCAAGTTCATTCATCCGAGAAACCGAAATCAAAAATTAAAGCTGCATATCTTCATAGCACGCTATTAGAGGAAAACAACATAACATTGTGAACGTAATCGTAAACCTATTTTCAAACATTTTTAACGAAATACAAGGGAAACTCATTCATCACAATCAATTAAAAATTCAAACAAAATAAAAAGAAGAAGATTCAGAAATTTATTTATAGTCCGTGGGGTAATTTTAGTTTTGTGGAACTCATTTATTTGTCTTCTATACTGAGCAATCACCTCCAAACTTATAAAGTTATATATTTTAGTCATCAATTTCTCATTTAATTAAGACGTCACTGACTTTTAAATGACAGCTGTTTTTTTTAAGATTGGCAACACTTTTTTCTTTAATTTTGGAATTCATTTCTAATAGTGAATTAAATCTGTCTTGAAATCATTGAAGATATTTTTAAATATCAATTGTTAATGCCTCTTAGAAACTTAATTTAAAAAGCGATACTATCGAAATGTTTCACTTTTCCCAATTTTTAAAGACGGGAAACATTCACAGGGAAATTTTATTCACCACAGCCTCCAATATCTTGGATTTCGTTTTGTTAATTATAATCATGCGTGGAACTGGAAAAATAATTTTATTATTTGCATCGAAACGTCTCAGACTATTAAGTGTTTGACATAAATAAAGCGTGGGTGGATGTCCCACAAATGAAACAACAAAGTAAACAAAGTTTCACCTTTATGTTAACTTTTTGACATTTCAAATGGTAGGTTACACAATTTTTTGTATATGCATGGTGTCGCATAACGCTCATATCATGTATCATCTGTCATCTTAATAAAACTTCCTAAAGACAGTTTAGACATAGTGAAAGAAGAAGTTCAATGTCATTCGAAATATAATTTGATATTAATTCACAGTTTGAGTTGTTTATGGGTTGTTTTCCATTTTCAAACATTTCGATTTGATTAACAGAAATAACAGAAACTTTGCCTCTCAACTTTGAACTAGCAAATCATGTAAAGTGAGGTAAATTGAGATAAAAATAAAGTATTATATTAAAAATAGCTTACAACATAATATTTTCCACGGAAAAATATGTAAAATATGTGAGGTATTTTTGCTGCCTTCCAACAAAAATAAATTTATTTATAGCAAAATTAAATTAAAACATCATCATTTTTGCTTTAGTTGTAAAATTCTGATAATGTTTTACCTACAAATTTATTTTTATCTGACAAAATAATTTGTGCGTCTTGTTTTGCTAGTGCGTCCGTTCGTCGCGTCGTCGGTCGTTTAGTTTGGCGTGTCAATAGGCGCGATTGAAAAACAAGAAGGCCACAAACAAAAGTAGAGAAGGGAAAAATATAGGCATGGGCATCATGTTGTGTGTGTTTTTAGTGTTTCCAATGTACACAAAACATATTTAGGTTCTATTTGCGTAAAGAATGTGACTCTATTTATAGATTTAGAAATAAAAGACGATATTGTTTATTGTCGTTGTTTAAACAATACCCAATTTAAAACGTGATGATGGTCAAGAAAAATAAGACGTGATTTTGAATTTTAGAAAACACAACGGTCCTGTGGCGCAATGGATAACGCGTCTGACTACGGATCAGAAGATTCCAGGTTCGACTCCTGGCAGGATCGAGAAATACTTTTTTTGGGTTTTATTTTTTTATTTACTAAAATTTATTCTGCAAATATTTATCGATAATATTTGATAGTATACAGTAAAAATGGGGTGTTTTAGACGAAGGATTTTCAATCTGGCAATATTTTTATCGGAGTTGGCTCTTTTTGACAGCTGTCACCTGTTTTATGCTCAGTTCAAATCTTGCAACTTTTTTACTAATAGGTCAGGCGATGTAACGAAAAAGTTATTTTATTGGAGATAACTTTTGATGAGCTCATTATCTCGCATCGTGGGCCTGTGGCGTTTGCTTCAAGATCGTTCAATTAAACAACGTTGGACTAATTTTTGGGGGTTATGTGAAGCCCTAATTGCAGCAAAAACATTGGACCTTTCGCCTAGAATTTGTTTTTAAAAATTAACGGGCACTCAAGGGGTTAGTAATACCCTTAACATGTTTAAAGTTTAAACACAGTGCGAGCTTTAGGAAAATAGAGAAGGATTAAAGAGGAGATAACGATGCACATTGGTCTTAAAGTTTTGAATCAAATATGATAGGAATAAAATGCACGACTGGGTCGCACGAACTTGCTCCTGTATGCAAAGAGTCTGTTCATACCTGTAAAATAAGTTCGTCTTCAAAGATATAAATGCCATTTGATTTGTCAAAAAACTTGTGATTCATCCCAAGACACAACTCATCCTAGCACAACTCATCCCGAAAATGAAAAATACTTGTAAGCATACCTAACGAAAACAATAATTGTTTGTGTATTCAACTAGTTAAAAATATTTAAAATTCTTAAAAAATAAAAATAATTAAAAATAAAATAAAATAAAATAATTAAAATAATTTTAAAAAAAATTTAAGATTCAAAATTTTACCTGAAAAATAAGTTTGTCTTTAAAAATTTAAATGCCATTTTTTTTTTAATCGTTAGAGCGTTTTTTTTTTAAATTAATTTTTTATATATAAAATTTTTCAATTTTGTTCTAAAAATATTTTTGGTATGCAGTTGTTTAGTGATTGTAAATATACATTTAAATTTCGTAAAAAAATGTTGACCTGTTTTTGAGATATAGTATTAAAAAAAAAAAAAATCAATATTTGTTTTAAAAATCCAAACAATAAAAAATTGCACTTTTGATAATCAAATATTGTTTAATCAATATAAGAGCTTATTCAGAAAAAAATATTATTGAAATCAGTTCATAAGTTGCTGAGAAAATTAAAAAACAAAATAACGGTTCTATGAGCGGTACCTTTCCTGAGCAATACAAAAATATGTTTTTCTTATTAAAAGAAGCTAAGTTGAAAAATAAAATTTTAGAGAAAATTTAAAAAAAATCTATCGGTTTGTTTTTGAGAAAATTCGAATTTTCGTTTTTTGCCCAAAAAAAATTATATGGGGGCGAATCTGCTCAAAACCTTAACTTCGAAGTTTGAACTCAATCGACCCAATGGTTTAGGCTGTAGGAGCGTGGACAGACAGACAAAACAGACCGGACGGAATCGCGGGACCCACTTTTTTCGACTTCTCTACCATCGTAATATCATATTTGATTAAAATCTCGAGTTCGAAATTTTGCACGAATGCAAAACTTGCAATATATGTATGTACATATTGTACATATGTAGTTCCTATATGTCGCAAGTAAAAAACAGAGTTGGGTAAAGCGTTCCACATTCTCGATGTGCGGTTATAAAAAAAAACTCTATACTTGGCAGTACGTCCGAAATTAAGCTCAAGGTTAAACTCATGTATGTTCCTAGGTGTACGAGTATTATGGCTGAATTGTTTGAGGGGGGGAATGCAACTGGCTAATTCGACAAAATATCGGTAGAACAACGAAAGGCATGAAACATTGCTGCGCGCGGTGTTCGAGTGACGTAATTGTTTCGGTTATAGTTCTATCACTTATCATTTTCAAAGCTTTTTTTTTGGATCCTGTCCAAAATACTTAAACTTGTTTTAGGGGCACCTGCCCAAATATGCGAGTTATATTCATGTTTTGGACGAATGAAGGCTTTGTAAATTACAGCCAGATCAGAAGGGGGTGACAAATTTCTTGCACCGCCGCGCCGGAGAAATCCTAAGCACCTAGAAGCATTTTTGCAATATCGAATATTTGATCATTAAATAAGAGGTGATCTGTGATACACATACCCTCGATGCCACTTATGGATAGTGGCATCGAGGTTGGGTTACGCTTTAACGACAGGAGACAGCATTGAGTTCTTGAAGCATTAAATTCTACACGATTAATAATACACAATGCTGTCGAGATCAGAATTTAATAAGCTTATCGTACGCTGCCGTTGAAGGTCCACATCCGAAGGATAAGAATGTGAATATAGAAACGAGTATGAAAAGCTGAGGGTACTGTCGTCGACAGCGAAACAGTTTAATGGATTAGAAGTGGCAGACAACAGATCGTTTATGAATATGAGGAAGAGAATCGGAGACAAAACGGAGCCCTGGAGAACACCAGCATTTATTTTATGAATTTCAGACTTGAAACCATCCAATACAACTTGTATTGAACGGTTAGAAAGGTAAGTTCTAATTAAACGAAGAAGGGATTCATCAATACCAAAAGCAAGCATTTTCGATAAGACAGCTTGGTGCCAAACTCTATCAAATGCCTTTAAAATATCAAGTGCAATAATCTTACTTTCTCCCAAACGATGTAAAGATTTGTTTCACTGTTCGGTGATATAAACTATGAGATCACCAGTGGACCTATTGCTACAAAAGCCATACTGCCGGTCATTAAGAAACTTGCGTTCTTCGAGATATTTCTTAAGCTGATAATTTATCAGCGTTTCCATGACCTTGGAAAGAAGGGACGTGAGTGCTATTGGACGATAGTTGGAGGGGGAGGAGGATTCGCCTTTTTTTGGAACAGGCTGTACAAATGTTGAATTTATTCGAACTTGCCAGAAATCATCTTTAAAACATACAAAATGTTTTAACTGTTAAAAGCCAAAACATGAATATGTTTCTTTTTAGATTTTTGTTTGTAAATTTTCTTTTTGTTTGAAGCCAGCGACCGATAGTGAACTAAGTTCAGAAAAAAAGCTGCACCATCTGAATCTGAGGCTTTAAAAACCAGCACTTCTTTTTTGAAAAGCCAATGCCAAAGTATGGATTGTAAATAGGTGGCACCAATGAAATCTTATCCTTCGAAAAGGAGGTTGTGAGCAACGTATCAACAACGGTGGGCGTTGCTTACCGCCGGTGTTAAGGACATTTTTGAACAAGTTATCAATTTTGTGGTTACAAAAAAATATGACTGGAATTCGACATCTGTCAAACTAAGTTGTTAAATCAATTTTTGTTTAGTTGAAAGTGTAACATTTACGAAAATGGTTTGCTTAACTATCTCACAACGCATACAAATTGTTAAAACCTACTTTAAAAATGGTGATGCTGCCAAAGCTACATAACGTGCTTCAAGAGGAGATTATGATTTACACAATCATCCAACTACGCAAGCAATTGGCAAAGTTGTGAAAAAATTTGAGGAAACTGCATTAGTTATAGATATTCTAAGGCCGCTTCTGTAAGTGTAAGTGTTGCCAAAGACCCGAATGTGTCGATTCCTCATCTTTCTCAGGAATTAGGACTGTCGTACGGCATATTATGGCGTATTTTGCATTTGGAACTGCACCATATAAAGTTCAGCTCATACAACAACTGAAGCTAGATGACCATTCACAACGTCGTAGATACGTCGGATGGGTGCTTGAACAACAGGCTGTGGAAGGCGATTTTTCGTACGACTTGGAGAATATTTGGTTTCAACAAGAAGGTGCCACATGCCACACAACTCGAGTGAAATGACTTGATTGCAAGAGACATTCCTGGCCGCGTAATTTCTCGTCATGGTGATATCAACTGGCTACCAAGATCATGCGATTTGATACCGCTGGACTTTTTTTCAGGTCTACGCGAAAAACCGTGTTTTCGCAGATAAACCTTTAACTTGAGTACTTAGAAACCAACATTCGTCAAGTTATGGCTGAGATACCGCCCAATATGTGTCAAAAAGTGTCCGAAAATCACCTCAAAAGATTCGATGCTTGCAAAAATTCGCGTGGTGGTTTCACAAATAATGTAACGTTCAAACTTTATAATAGAAAAGAAATATCATGAAAAAAAAATATTTTATACATATGTGTTTTATTTACGTTTGCTTTTGAAACCGAAAAATGGATAACCCTGTATCACTGCCCTTAAAATATGGCTTATTTTGGATCTTGGTTTACACCCACTTAAGAATTGAAGCCCATGGATCATTTAAAGAGATGACGTACGTTCTCCGAATGGGCAAGTTGTCAACCTCTTATTGGGGAAACCTTTACAACAATTTTAACTCTATTTATTAACAATTTTTAAAATCCTCTTGTTAACCTAAAATACGATACCAAATCCTTTGGCATTGTGCCTACCTAATCGAATATACCCAATCATTGTTTATTGTGACATCAGCTTCCCCCTCCAGAGCTCCTTTCATCAATTTTAAATTGATTTATGAACAATTCTCAACTTTTCCACACTTTTCTGCCCTAAAATGTTCACCTTATAGACAGATAATGATAAATTCAAAATATGTTTTAAACATCCAAAAAAAAAAATAAGAAAAATATAGAACACATTAGTTTTTATTGTTGGACTTAAGCCGGAAATAAAAGCAAATCAAAATCAGTCCTTCTCATCAAACTGTCATATTTGTTACATTTAAATGTTAAGTTCTTTTTCGTTTGTCTTCTTTTAATCTAACCGTAAAATCCCCCATTTCTCTCAATAACTTTATTAAGCTATACTAGCTCCTCTATATGAAGTATGACTAATATTATATTTCCGTTCCGTTGTTGTTTTTTAAATTTGGTCAAACTTAAATTCGATTCAATCGTCTTTTGTGGTGTCATTTATTTTAGGGTTGATTATCTTATTTATGTGTTAATTTGGTATTTTTATTTATGTACATTCATTATGGAAGTCGTATAGTAGAATCTTTAAGAGTAATTAATTCATATAATAAAAAATCATTCAAGAGTTAAATGAACCAAATTAGAAAAAAGAAATAAAAACAAAGCAAGAAAACACATAAAAAGAGAAATAGTTAGCGCATAAAATGATGATAGCCGAAAATGTTGATTCTTAATAGAAATTCATTCAATATTTTTCGAGAATCTGTTTTTAGAATATTACTTGTGATAATGATGATAATGGTATTTGTTTGAATAGTTTGATATTATTCAATTCCTGAATAATTATACTTTTTATGGGTATAATGCTTGTTTACGGTAAGTGGTAATTAATGATAAAAGATACTTAACAGTTACTGTTATTTGTTTTACCTAGAACTTCCATTAAAGCCTTTTAGATCGAACACTATTTGCAAATTGTGAAAAGTTGAACAAATTTGTCGCAAGCTGTGAATAGTGAGGCATTATAAACAAGGTAGTGTCAGATGGTTCGCGCACGAGAATTATCACCTTACTAACTTGTTTTCTAAAAGAACATATTTAATGCATTAATAGTCAATTTGAAGATAAGTAAATTAATAGTTTTATAAAATAGGTATTTACTTTACTCCTCGTCAGCTCAAAGTTTTGAAAAAGTTGGTGCAGGGTCAAAATCGCATAGGCCAAAAGTCCACAATTGTGATTGAAAATTTATTGTCGACCATTAAAACCCTAAATTATAGTTAAACCTTCTTAGGTTACCTTTCCTTTTCTATTTGTTTTAATCACATTAAGTGAAGCTTTTTTTCCATTCAAACAGGCTTAAGCAAATTATACACGATTCGAAGATCTTCCTACGTTAGCAGATCTTTCGCAAAAAAGATCCAATTTACTATCAACCATGTAAACACCAAATTTTAGCTGTCAAAAGTGACAGGAAAAAAATTGGCAGCCAGTCCTCGGACAATATTCTATCAATAAGTTGACTGACTTCTTGCAATCCTTTGAACTCGTCTAAATTAAATTATAAGACAATTAGACGACGGATATTGGATGCAACAGGTCTGTCTGTCTTAGATGAATGCAAAGAAAAATGGTCAAACTATTGTTAAACTAACTTCAAATTTAACCTCAACAAAATAAGTCAAAAATCTGGCCAGGGGACATGCGACAATTTCTCGATCTTCTGGAAATTCTTTAACTTTTTTTTATATTTTATTTTTTTAACATCCTATTATAGGAAATTATTGTAATTGGTCCGATTTGTCGAATTGACATTTTGACATTTCTCGACGTTTTAAGAACCCTAGAATCTAAAACAGATATTTTTTTATATTTTTTTAAGTATTTTTTTCCATTTTAAGTAATAATTTTTTTGAATTGACCCTCCTGCCTAAATGGGGGGGGGGGGATAGACCCCCTTCCCATAGTAAAAAAAAATGCTTGTTTTTAACTGTTCTAAAAAAATCCGTTATAATAAGGGTATTCATGCAAACACAAAAAACCCATAGAAACCTTAAAAACTGTAGAATTTTCTATCGGTAGAAATCAACTGTCAAAATTTGTATGGGAAAAATATTCTGCAAAATATAGACTTTTATCTCTCAAATTTGAAGCAGAAATCGTAGAAAAAAACAGATAAATTTTGTGTTTGTTTCTATCGTTTCCGCAAATATTTCTAATGGGGTGTTCATGTAAACCCTTTGCGGAAATTTATATTTTTCTACAAAGTAGAAAATTATATCCTTACATGAATACCCTTAATATCTTGTCGCCTGAGTTATTGTACTCTTGCCAGTAATACTTACAATTAAGTATTATACATTTTTTAAAGCGAACTTTCTGTTCTATTAGTCAGTTTTTAAATCAAGTCAAAACTATGCATAGTTTTTGAAAAATTTAATTTTAAACTCAAAATTTGATTAAAAAAAAGTTAAAAAAAGGTTTAAAGTTTAATTTTGCAATACTTGAAGATTATCTAAAGTGTTTAAAGTGTAATTTTTCAATACTTCAAGTAGTAGATAATCTTAAGGTTTTGAAAAATTACACTTTAAACCTTATTTTTAACTTTTTTTTGTCCAAATTTTGAGTTTAAAACAATTTTTTTTTCAAACTACGCACAATTTTGACTTGATTTAAAAACAAGCTAATAGACAAAAGTTTTGGTTTTAAAAAAATGTATGATTCTTAATTGTAAGTAATGCCGTTAATTTTTAATTGTATTTTTTTAAAATTACCTGCCCATAGTAAAAAAATGCTTGTTTTTAAATGTTCTATACAAATCCGTCATTAAACTTTGTCGCCTGAGTTATCGTGCTCTCCCCGATATTTTTCGAGAGATGTATGTTTATAAGCGATACCAATTTGGAGTTATCAGTGTGGGTCGCATCATCCGACACTCTTAACACTAGCTTGGAAAAGCGGCTTAATAATTTGTATATACAAATCCTTGTAAAAATACTCATCCGATTAAAAAAGTTTACGGTTTTAATACTGGCAATGTAGAGAAAGTCCGCCACTCAGAATTGCACACGTTTGGTTAAGGAATTTAACCAAATAAGTATGCAAGCTAACTGGAGAAACTAGTTGATCCTGCATCTTGAACTGTAGAGCAATTATAGCCTATCGCAGGCCGATTTTGGGACTTCCTCAAAGCTTTGGTAGTCCTGATATACTGTAACTTTTTGGCCTAATCATGATCTACCACACTGATCTTTTAATTGTGCTAAAAACTTTTTCGAGTTGGTTTCTTCTGGTTTAAAAAAGGGGGGGGTGACTTTACCAACGGAGCCAGCAACATTTTGATCAAAATGCTAGTTTGCTTCGGGATAGTTTGCGTACAGTTCGTGATTCTTAATAAAGTGTCCAGAATCACTTTAATTCAAATACGGAATAACGATAGAACTAATGATTGTTCGTAACAGTTCTCTTTCAAGCGTTCGGATTAGAGGTCCTATTACCTTTTACCCAAGTCCCTATATTTGGATACTTGTAGAATCCTTAAATGTATAAGTTATCTTAAGGAACCTTTATAAATATTGAAACAACAAGAGTGTATGTAAGGAATACAGCAAGTAACTTAATACAATTTAATTTTGTTAACGGAATGAAAAACATTCTTTGCTATCTACTTGTGTTCTTGATTGTAAATTCATTGACTCTCATAAAAATTTGAAGGATTTTCTATTTTTAATGATGAAGTTTAATGAAATGGAAATTCATTTTTACATTAAACTTTATTGATTTTAAAAACACATGTACATTTTAGAAAATTCAGAACCAAAAATATTGATTGAAATGAAAGTCGAAACTAATAATATAAGATTTCAAAAAACTTAAAATGAAGACATGGATTTGGACAATCTGGTTCATGCAGAACTTAATCGATTTTGGCGATGTCAATTGGTCGCTTGGCTCGGAGCTGCGATTTGACCCGTTTCGAATCTTTTTTTTTCTAGGGAACCGTGAAAGAAATGATTCGAATACATAAGGCTAATATTATCTTGCAATCCGCGAGTTACAGCTCGAAACCTTCGTCAAGGTCTTGGAAAATTAGGGTAATAGAAGTTTTGCTCCTATCATAATGCATACATTTACAAAATAATTGTGTTCGAACTTTTTTATATAAATGTGACAAAACCTTGGACTGCATAGCACAGAAATTCAAAGTGAACCTTAGGTACCTATGTTCTTTTTTTAACTACTGTTTTGCTTACTATTGTCGTTTATAAAGGTGCGTCCAGACCAAAGAAACATTTATAAAACATTTCAGAAACTTTTAAAAAATATGAATATATGTACATAGTTACATATATAATGTCGCGAAAAGTGTGTATCAACGAGAACTTTAACCAACTGATAGAAATATATGAAATAAAATAAGTTTTGTGGAATAACTTGACAAAACTTTTAAATATAAAATCAAAAAAGTTAAATCAAAAAAAAAAATTCCAGAAATCTTTCACACAACAAAAATAGAAATGAGAAACATTTATGAAGTGCTTCTGCAAAGTTTCTGAAATGTTTTTTTTTTAAACAATGCTTCCTGAAATATTTCTTTGGTGTGGACACACCTTAAACGGTTAGATTGTTACGATATGAAACAATATAAAGTCCTTACAATAGTACCGATTTGTAACAATGCCCATCTTAGCTCGTTGACAGTGTTGAACTTTCAAAGTGAATGATTTGTTTACAAATTTTTGGGAAAAAAACTTTAATTTAAAAGTAATTTCTTATCTACATCAAACCAAAAATTTCATTTTACAATAAACCAATGTTTTTCGTCTCTTTGCTTTTCTTCATCGTTTTCATATTTGATGCAGGAAATGTCTTGAAACATATATTATTTTACATTATTTACATTATTTTTATTTAGGTTACGCAAATGGGATAATTTCCCTGAAAATTGAGTGTAAAAACTATGATTCTAGCTGTTGTCATTTTCCAGCCACTAAAAGGCTTTGATTAAACCTAAGAGACTGTTTCCTGCAAAATCTTCGAGTTCTTCAAGGCTACCAAAGGAGTATTTTCCTAAGAATTTGTATCTTGTGCGGCACAATGCTGGGGAGTGACATGGGAAGTGAGTGTTTTTTTCATCGTTGAACCCCTTGCATACCTAATGTCGTCGTCAACAAGCCGCATTTTCTTTAAGTCGTATCACAAAAGGTTGTAGCCGGTTATTATGCTCAAAAGTAATCGTAAAGATTTTTTGTCGAGCTCCATAATCGAACGGGATCTTATTTTGTCAAATTTTAACCTATCTTAATTCCGATGATGGAATGCTTATGGTAGATTGTTAAGAGCTGCTTCAAATTTATTTCGCTATTCTTCTTACGGTTTTAAGTTGTAAAAACAATTTTTTCATTTTTGGTATTGGTAGTTTGTGAGATTAACAATTTCAATCGTTTATGAATGATTCTAAAAAATTTCAAAAATGTGTAACAATGACACTTGAGCATTTTATTGTTGGCATAACAACAATAGTTTGAAAAGCAACACAGCACTTCTGTTTATTTATTAAAGCAACATTTTCATTTATTGGGACTTTTTTATATTTACAGGGTGTGGTAAAGTTCAATGAATTATTTACAGATGATAGATAGCTTTAAAATTAGTTAAGTGCTGCTCAAAATGCACTTTACATGTTTATTTACAGTTTCCAACAAACATTTTGATAAACAGCAATTTCCCAAACACACCTAATGGCAACCATGACACAGGCACACCGCGCTTTGACAACCAGACAAGATGAAAAATAAAAAACAAAACGCAAGGACAAGAAAAGCAAGTCCACGTAGAAATCTACAGTTCTACACTTCTCCGTCCCCATTCATTCAGTCAAGCGAATCAAATTGTTATTGTTTTTTCTCCTCTGAAGAAACAAGCGAATTCATCTTTATATACATTCTCCTATATTTTCCTTTTTGTCTCATCATATCGTCGTCGTTGTTGTTGTTGTCGTTGTCGCCTATCCTGTATTCCTTTTTTTTCTTCCTTCTACCTCCCCATCCTATTTCTTTCCTTAATTTTCTTACATTCTTCCTCCTTTTTATTTTAAATAGCAAAAGTATGCAAATAAATTTATTTTTGTCTTCAATGAATTTTCTCAGAAAATTTTTAACATTTTACATCTTTTTTACTTTTTTTATCTTTAACATTGACTTACCGATTAAATTGTTTCCCACCTGCAACCGCTACGGTCTACAAAACACCGTGAGATAGAATAAAATGTGTAAACTTCCAGTTTCGATGTGATCCAAGATTCAAAAGGAAGAAAAAGACACAATTGATAATTTAGAATTCACACAACTAAACCGACGAAGACTACGACAAGGGGCAAAGATTTTCCCACTATAGGTATTTTAATTTATTTATTTTTCTTTTTATTTAAACTATTCACATCCACACGAAGATCACTGTTTTTCAGCTTGACTTGATGATATAAAATTACAACCGTATTTTGTTAAATTTTCTTTTAAAAACATACGGAAAGAACAATAAATTCCTTCCCACCGAAAAGACGAAGACCGAGACACGAGATGAAAGACGAAAAAACAGCAATAATCAACGAAAACGAAGAAGAACACACGAAATACTAAATAGATAGATATAGATGGTAGATGATACCCCCAACAAGGGTGGAGTGTGCAATAATAGATGAATAGATACGAGATAAATAATTCCAATTCCGAGTCCCAGACCGATGAAAAAATAAAATTCTCCAACACAATTTTTCTCAATAAAAAATTAATTTGTTAAAATATTTTACAGAAGACAACAAACGCTGAGAACACTTTTTTAGCAAATCATACGAAATATAAGTAAAGTTGTCTACCGAATAATTATGGAAGATGGAAAAATGTTTATTAAGAAGAAGTTTTCAAAGATTTTCTTGCTTCTTGTCTGATTAAATTGAAATCAACCTCAACCGCAACGGGAACGTGAACAAAATGCGTCCGACGGTACTGAAAAATTGAACTCGAATGCAGGCGAACGCGAAGTCAATGGCGAAGAAAAACTTGAGCTTATGGAGAGGGGGAGATTATTTTTAATTTCTCCTCTCGCTTTGGACAATGTTTGAAAAGTAAATACGGCGAATTGAGGGCGGTGTTTTTTTGTATTTGTGTTGGTTGGGATTTTTGACATTTTGTTTTGGTTATGACATTCGTGTGACAAAAGGCAAACAGAAGTGTGGATGGTATTGAGAGTAGTGATGCCAAGAATAATTTTTTTTTAATGTAGTGTCTTAAGCACTATTCACATGAGCACGACCAACGAATGGACGAATATTCGTCGATTTTGACATTTCTTTCAAATGAGAGTTTTTAATTCGTCGCGAATGAAGTTTGACAGCCGAACACCATTCACCATCGAAACCAAAACAAGAATGATTTTTTTTAGGTTAAGTACGCGCGATTATTTTATTCGTTGCGAGTGTGGATGATGTGGAACGCGAATAAAGTTTGACAGTTCGTATCAACTAAAATTTTTTTTCGCGACGAATAAATTTGTTTTCTTAAATTTATTAATATACGATATTGAAAAGTAAAGGTATGCATCATAAATCAAATAGAAACTATAATGCTATCGTTTTGTTAAGAATTTGTGTGGAAATATGTCTTCAAACGTATATAAACTCACATTTTGTAATTCATTCGTCGTTCGTTGGTCGCGCTCATGTGAATGCTGCCTTACTGTTTAAGTGGAACATATTATTGGAAAAAGAAAATATTTCTTAAAGACTTATGGCTGAATCACAAACACGCTTCAGCTTCGGCTTCGTCTGCGTTACGGTGGGCCAGCTTCGAGGTTGCTTTGAATGACATTTCTATTATTTCATCCCTCCAAAGAGCAAATATTTTGTTTGTTGACATTTTTTTACAGCTGTTGAGCTGTCAGACAAAGCAAATGTTCAGATAATTGAACTAGAGCTTCCGTTTGGAGTCACATAACGTTACATTACGTTCTTTTCCTTACGATTGTCAAACGAAACGTAAGGTCGAAGCTCCATTGTGATAGCATGCATTGAATTCCTATGGCTGAACTCGTAAACGTCAGGTGAAGCCGAAGCTGAAGCGTGTTTGTTATTCAGCCATTATGTTCTATTTAGACCCCTACCCAGTAGTAAAAAAAATCATAAAGAAATTCGTGCTGCGGTAATGGAAAGTCGACCCGAGGAAATATATATTCCCATTTAAATTCATCTTCTGAATTTACTTTTTTTTCTTAAAACATGATTTATTTTGACATTACTTTAGTTTTTTTGTTTTAGCCATTTTTAATTTTTCTGAGTATTTCATTGAAATTTGTAATTTTTTTAGATTTTATTTTCAAAATATTCATGTGTTTTAAGTAATGTTCATTAAATTAAATGTAGGTGCTATGTTCGCCTTAGTCTCAAGGTGGTGAACGGAAGTTTTATATACAAAGTAAAGTAAAATAAACTGCAATAGCTAATGTCACTGTAGCCACTATCTGCCGCCCCTATAAAAACCTACGGTGATGGTACTATAGGTTTTATAAACAAAGATGATGCTGAGAAAACGAACACATAATTTTAAGTATAGGCAATATTGTCTTTTATTGAAAATCCAAATGGGACACTATTATAAATCGATTACTTTTATTAGTTTGTGTTCTTAAATTTCACTTAAACTAGTGTCAACGTAACTGTCAAACTTGTTTTCAAATTTGTATTAAAAAGGATGCGTTTAATCTTAGATAAATAAGCTATTCCGGCGCCTTTTTATTATTGTTTTATGTGTAAAAAACAACTGATTTAAAACAGCTGGCATATCATAAATACTAAAATTAAGTGTGTAGATTTGCATATATTATAAAGCTTTTAAAATTAATTGGTTTCGTTATTCTTATTAAACTACAATATTTTTCGTTAAACGCGTGTAAGTGTTCTATTTAACCAAATTCTTTTATTGTTTTCATTTCTAATCAGAAGACTTCTAACAAGTTGTGTTCTTAAAATTGACTCATGGATTTCTGTTATCGTTATACCATAAATGAATCTGTGTACAACAAACTGATTTTTTCTTTTGATGTGCACCAAGCTTAAACAAATTTGAATGAAAATTGTACAGTTACATTGACACTTTTTGTATCGGCAAGAAAGGAATTGGGCAGGTTCAGACGACATAAGGGACTTGAAAGTAAGGCAAGTTTCTAGTATCTGATTGGCCAACTGCCAAAAATTGCCTTGAAATTAAGGCAAATTTGTTGGAATGTTGACTGGAAAGTTAGTCAAGACAAATCTCCCTTAATATGGAGTGAAGTCTACTTTTGCCAAAATGTTAGCTGATCATGTTTTAACATCCAATCGGAGACGGAACTTTATAACTCTGTGATTGATTATTATTGCAGAATTTTATTTAAAACTTTTGTGTAATATTAGAAAAGAAATATGGACTCTTTCTTATGATGTCTTAACTAACACATTGACAAACATTTTTCCGATCATTTTCCATTGGCCACGAAGTAAACAATATGGAAAACAATATTAATTTTGAACACCAAGTTCTGTTAATATAACTTCATATATTATCTCGTTTTTATGCCATATTCGTAAATTATATCGCTAAGTGCATCTATGAAAAATAACATATACACTTCGTGTCACATCGATAGGGACGAGCTTTTTTCGTTTTTTATTTGACGTTATTTTTCAAACTTTTAGGTTTTTTGGAAAAACCCAAATGTGGAATGAATGAGGTATGTATTAAGTAACGATAAATGTACTGAAAATCTTTGAAAAATTGGGATTAAAATTAAAAACACAGTTCAAAATACGTACAGTTTTGTTCTTAAATTAACATAAAAAAAAAATATTACAGTAGTATTTAAAAAAGCTGGCATTTTTTTATAGACCAGACTTTTGATAAAAGGTGAACATTTCATTGCCTCCGCTGATGATTGCCTCGGTTCTCCATAAGATTTATTATTTTATC
This sequence comes from Eupeodes luniger, assembly GCA_951509635.1. NCBI lineage: Eukaryota > Metazoa > Arthropoda > Insecta > Diptera > Syrphidae > Eupeodes > Eupeodes luniger. Next base: position 119,441,809 of record OX608073.1, on the reverse strand, counting down.
GTTGAAAAGTGAAAAGCGAACTAAAAACATTTGGTAAACGAATATGTAGCTCTGTTTTTGTAATTCCCAAAAGCTGCTTTTAAGTCTAATGACTTAACCACAACCACGCATTAGGTCGGTCAGGCTTTTGACGGTAAGAATACCGACTTTATGATATTTTACGATATCATGTGTCATAAACCGCGACCTAAGAATTTAAAAATCTAAAGTAGCTTCAAACCTAGGGCGTTGAGATCTAAAGCGAGCACAAAACTTAAGGTAACTTTTCAAGTTTCCTCATAAGAGTCATGTGTTTCTATTCAATTTGTTTAAGTCGACACGATCGAACGCGTGATTGTGGTTAAGTTATAATGCTCAATTTGCTATTCACTGATGAGGTTACTCTACAATCGTTAAAATCACTTGAACTAAGCTATTAATAAAGTTGTAATAATTAAAAAAAAAAAAAAAAGCCACATTTAACTTCTTTGGTATATAATTATTTTTTTGTTTTATTTAATTTATGAGTTATGAACTTATAATAAAAGAAACATTAAATTTATGTATATGTTTCCTTGTTATAAAATTATCATTTAATTAAGCTTATATAACTATGATTGCAATAGTATTAAAAATCATTTAAATTTCAAGCTAAAATGATACATTAAAATTTAAATTCAAAACAAAACAAAATAACATAAGTAGGTATATTTAAAAACGTAAACAAATATTTATTTTAACACATTGCATCTATTTTAGCTCTATATAAACAAATTATTATGCGTATGCGAAAATAATAATTATAATAATAATAATAATATAAAAACTTCTATTTATTTTAGCAAGTAAGAAAAACCTTAATAACTTTTTCTTTTTTGTTTTATACATATAAGAATTTTAAATATTATTTTATACACACTGTATACAAGCTCTTTTAAACCTAATTTATGTATATTTTGTCCGATTGTTTCAATTAATATCCTCCATATTTCATTCAATCATTTCGTGCTGTACAAATGCTACATCGTTCGTCGACAAATCGATCTGGTAGGCATGTCTCATGGAATATATGACCACATGCAAATGCAATCAAATCATTACGTGGGAGAATGTCTTTTGTTAGAATGTCGTGGGAACATCGAGCACAGGAATTATCGTATGAAATATGTGTAGCTTGATTTTGATTTTTTACTACTTTTTCATGAAGATCGAAATAATCACTAAGGACTATTTGTGTGCAGCCTTCTTGGATTTGAACCTTGAATTAGATTTTTTGTTTTTTTTTTAACTAAAATATGTTTAGAATAAATTTAAAACTTACCTGCAATCGATAATCACAGAGCATTTTAATAACAGATTTTTTTAGTCCTGGAATTTTCTGACCTAATTTTATTTTATTCACAAGAACTTCAGGATTTACATAGCCTAGAAGAGTTAAAACAAAACAATTTTTTAAATATGGTAGTACAGGGTGGCAGACAAATCGTGCTACACAAACAAAACTTAATATTTTTGTTTTCTAAACGAGTGATAGTTTTATTTTTAGAGTGCTATTTAGACTTTTTAAATTAATACTTGGCATAAAGAAACAATAAGGATTTGGACAGTGCAGCGGTACCATGCTTTAAAGACCGTTATTTTCATCGAAAAGGAATTTAAACCAGATTTTGGTTACACTCCCTCAAACAGATGGACCATTATAAGACTGGACTAGTGAAATCAAAATAGAAATAAAAGTTATCAAACCTAGAAATAATTCTCATATCGCTGAAATTGGTAGAAACACTAAGGTAAGTATTAAAAGTAAGTTTTGCTTTCCGTCATTTAAAAAATAATAAGAAAAAGCCTTTTTTCAAGTTTTGACCAAATTTGATATAATTTTATTACCTGAAATTCTTTTAGATACCAAGTAGGTATCCTCTAGGCACAACATAAGAAAAATCATTTGATTTTTTTTTTGAAACCAATGTAACTTCTTAAACGCTTGCACAAATGAAAAAAAGTGACTTCAGTTAAATCCAGCTGAAAAACTTTTTTTTTGTCGCATTACTGTTCAAAAATAACAGCCTAACAAACGGAAATTTTAAAAAACCTTAATATTATTTCATGCTTACTAGGGATTTTTGGAGACTTCTTCACTTTTTAATAACAATGTTCTCCGAGGTGAAATGTTAATGTTGACTAGACTATTCAGATAATGTCGATTGGAGTCTTGTTAACTTGAAACTTATTCCCTAAATGGAACTGAACAAACTGGCGTTACAGTTTAAAACTTTTTTCCCATATAAAGTTCAAATAAGGAAGTCTTTCTATTTATGTATGTTTCGTGTTTTGTGTATTGTTCGTTTAGAAAGTTTCCAAAAAAATGTTCTCGAAGAAGGAAAAAACTTGATAAATTAATGTTTATTTCATATGAATCTTAATTTCAGATGAAACAACAAAATTATAAAAGAGCAATTATACAAATGAATTGTCAAACTATATTTCTTTGACGAAAACGATGTTAGAGTAAATGTCACTGGGGTTGGGGATCGTTTCTTGAAAACGTTTAATGAGCATTTTATAGTTCACTGCCCCAAATGTGCATATTATGGAGGAGCTGCAACGAAAATTTCGAAATAAGTTATTATTGAATCTACTTTCGGCTGACCCCAAAATCAAATGACGTCACTAGACCTTTTTTACTTGCGACATATAGGAACTAAATATATGGCAAGTTTTGCATTCCTGAAATATTTCGAACTCGAGATTTTAATTAAACATGACTAGGCATCGCCCCTACAGCCCAAACTATTGGATCAATTGAGTTCAAAGTTGGAAATTAAGGTTTGGCGTTAGGCGTTTTAGGATCAAAAATAACAGTAGACCCCATACAAATTTGTTGGTCAAAAACTGAAAATTCGAACTTTTTCAAAAACGAACCGATAGATTTTATTAAATTTTCTCTAAATTTTTGTTTCTTAACTTAACTTCTTTCAATACAAAAATTGTTTTGTATGGCTCTTTTGGAGTCCCCATAGAGCCGTTATTTTGTTTTTAATTTTTCTCAGGAATTATTGAAGCGATTTCAATCATCTTTTCATTTTTTTCTGCACAAGCTCTCGAATACTGCCTTAATAATATTTGGTGATAAAAAATGTCAACATTTTTTATTGGATTTTTAAAAAAATGTTAATTTTTTTTTCAAAACTCCATATCTCGAAAATGGGTCAAGATTTTTTACGAACATCAAATATAAAATGTATATTATTATATTCTAAATGCATGCCAAAAATATTTTTAATATTTAAAAAAAAACATTCTAACGCTTTGTGTATGCGTGAATTGGGACGGACTTCACTCATTGTATATTATCTTCAAGAAAAAAGTTGAATGAATGCACGGACTTAATAAATATTATGACGACTTAGATTTTTTATTTCTTTTGAGCTGAACAACTTTCGACATGTATGGCATTTTGAATTGAAAATGACAAGACGACCAAGACTAATTTTTGATTCGTTGCGAATCCACATTAATTTAGGGAATCTTCCCTATTTGATAAGCCATTTGAAATGAACAGCTGAGGGTATTGTTATCAGTGAAAACATTTGGTGGATTAGAAGTTTCAGACAAAAGATCATTTATAAAAATATGGAAGAGTGTCGGAGACAAAACGGTGCCCTGGGACACACCAGCATTTATTTTGTGGATATCAAATTTTTTAGCGGTGCAAAAAGTAATTTCTAACCCAATAAAAAAGAGATTTATGGAAACCATTGCACGCATTGTCGATAAAAGAGAGCTTGATGTCAAACTCTATTAAATACCTTTGAAATATCAAGTGTAATAATCTTACTTTCTCCAAAACTATGTAAAGACTTGTGCTAGTGTTCGGTTAGATAAACCATGATATCACCAGTAAACCTATTACTACGAAAGTCGTACTTCCGGTCATTGAGAAGCTTCCGTTCCTCAAGATATTTCATTATTATTATTGTTCAGCGTTTCCACGATCTTGGAAAGAAGGAACGCGACGTAAGTGCAATCGAACGATAGTTAGAGGGAGGCAAGGATTCGTCTTGACATGCTGGACAAATGCTGTTTTCCATCAGCTCGGAAAGAGACCTGTAGAGTAGGATAGAGAGAAATGCTTACGCAGTGGTTTTACCAGCGTTGAAGAAAACTTCTTCAGAACAATAGCGGGGATACTATCCAGACCAGTGGATTTGTGAATGTCTAGATCTTAAAGAATTTTTAAAATTGTACGAGTGCAAAAGAAGATTCTTCCTATAGAGAATCGTTTACGCTTTCAAGTAAATTAGGAGTTATGCGCACTCATTGGCAGCATTATATTACAAGCAAACTGTGCTGGAAGCAAGTAAACTTTATCAATCAAGCTAGCAAAAGGAGTAGTAACATTGAAAACGAGCCTAGGAATTGACTATGACGTAGTGTTACTCACATTTTTGTGTACAAAAGACCAGAAATTTGGACTACCTTTGGTACATTGTAATATTTTTTGCCGTAATTTCCGGTCATGCCAACATTTTTTTGTCGGATATGACCGTTATAGGTCTTTCTAGCTAGCTTGAACTTATTCCGGGTTTTCTCAGTAGGTTTCATAACAAAGAAAACTTACATCTGTGATCTTGATAACCACTTTACAGCTCAATTTAAACTATGAGTTTTCTTTGGGTTTCATAGATTTCATCTTATTTGAAATAAAATTTCTCAATCCGCAATGAATTAAGTTTGTAATCATGTACAATATACATAGGTACTGTACATAGCAGCTTTTAATTGTGGGAAGGCGAGTGATATGTTAGTGAAATTATATCGATAATATTTATGAAAATAATTGGGATCGTAAATAATGACAAAAAGCTTAATGCTAATGGGATTATTATTGCAACAGTATTTAAGGTCCTAGGGAGCTTTAACTTTTATCTAATAGAAAATTATTGTTATTTCCCAATTTTTTCGACGGAAAATTAAATTCTCGATTCTGTGGGAGAGTATGGAATTATAAGAATTTTTAAAAAGCTAACGAGCGCCTCAAATTCAACTTTCAGCTAGAATGTTCAACCTCATAAAATATCAATTTCTTTAACAGTTCCCTTTCATTTCGCAAAACCGCGACTAGTCTAATATTGTGTTCCTATCACATTAAGAGTTTCATTTTTACATTTATTACATTTTTCGTAGGTTGAGGATAAAAATTATAAATATAAAAATATTAATATGCCTTACCTATGATTCCATCCAACAACGTTGTCATTATTCCTGGATTCTCCAGAGATTCATCGATAAGATTATTCCATAAATCAGAATCATCATATTCTTTACAAAAATCAATTGCCATTTCTATATTTTTAAGCTTCAAGGATACGAAAGAGTAAAAATCCAAATAATTATTTTCTTTGCAATATTCAAAAACAAACAAACACCCTACCTTATGTATTATAATATTTAAGGCTTCACTTGTATTCCCCATCCGTCCCAATAAATAGACCATTTCTGGATAGAATAACTCACGCTTACATATATCCAAAGCCTCTTGAATGGGATAGTTATTTGAGCGTCTTAGAAATGACAAAAGTTTGTCACGATCAAATTTTGCATAAAGATTTACAAGTTTCCAATGAAACTTTCCACTGTTGTCTACTTTGTCCAGAGCATCGAGGTACTGTTTAAAAAAAAGCACAGATGATTAATTGAAAAATTGCATTTTAAATGGTTTTGTTTTTTCTTACATTATATAAATACTCTTGTTTTTGTTCCAATTGCTGAACCACAATTTCTGGAATGATTTTTTGTTTTTGAATTAACATTGATATGGCTTGATCCTTATCAAGTTCGATTAGTGGTATTATCAACTTGTGAATAACACTGTATAAATTTTTTCGTCGAATCAATTCAAAGACGTCCTTATTTTGTAATCTAGATAAAAAAGAAATAAATTAGAATTTCTAAAAGTCCAGCCGTCCATGGTTCCATTCGACAGCAAATTTACCTTAAATACATAGTTAGAGCACTTTCATATTTTTCTTGATGAGAATATAATATCGCGAGTGATTCGAGTAATTCATTGGCGCAATTTTTACGAAAATTATCATGAATTGCATTTATTACAGCCGAAGTATCATAGAGGGTTTTTGGCCATTCTTTGATTAAATTAAGAAAACCTTTTGCATCGAATTTTAAATATTCATAAAGTACCATTTCATAGACTTGTGGATCTAATTTACAGTCTTCTTGTGTTGGTAGATATGAGCTAACTGATCGTAGCTGTTGAAAACCAACAAATTTATATACTTCTTCTTCCCAGAGTTCTTTGTTGTTGCCAAGTACACGGAGGCATAATTTAGCAGCATCATCGAATTGTCTTAATGATAGTAAGTGGTCAACATAGAGCCTGTTTTAAAAATATATGAATGTTAAATGTTTTATATCAATAATTATCCACAAAAAAAGTATGTATGCTTACCTTGAAACTTCAACAAGGGTAAGTTTTCCAGTATTACTATTTGATATAACATCCATTGCTTCTTCGAATTTTCTATAAAATATTTAAATTAAAGTTAGTTTATTGTTTGCACATCTCAAACGATTTAGAATAATTCATTAAAAATGGATTCAAAACGAAAAACTCTTAAATTGATGAATGTATATTTGGTAAGTTGCAACATTGCCAACAGATGGCAGTTTGTCCAAGATAGGCTCCTTCAGAAATGGCGGAATAACTTTTGGATAGATTAAAGTAAAATTGGACTTAGAACTTTACTTGACTATCTTTTACTTGCAAAAAGTTCTAAAAACATCATAATTAATCTACTAAATAAAACTCTTTATACAGGTTTCAAGTCTATCATAAGTTGTGTTTTGTACTATACAAAAAAAGTTCTTATTTTTTTCCAATAGGACAAGTAGGTAAGCCTTTTAAACAAAATAAATTGCAGAGTTAAGTTCAGCTTTGAGTTAAATAGAAAAACATTATCAGCTGACATTTTTACACAAATAGATTTCAATTGATAGTAAAGACATTTTCTTCACTAACTTTTCAGTTAACTTTCTAATAAAGTTGGCTTCAAGTCCCTTATGTTGTCTAAACCTTAACATTGTCTTGTATGGCGGGTCTAGTTGTTTGTATATGTGCGACGAACATACTTATTTATTTATGGTGGCGCCACAGTCCTATGTGAACTAACACCCCCAACAAACTTCACCTTCTAGCTCGGTCTCTAGCTAGATGTCTCCGCGGACTCCCTCTACTGCGCTGTCTCTTGAGCCTGCATTCAAAGACTTTCTGGGCAGAAGCATTGGTTTCCACCGTTCTACTTGACCCAGTTATCTCAGGAGTTTGACTTTTATGCTTCTGGTTAAGTCTACGTCGATACAGCTTGTCGTTCAATCTTTTCCTTCACCCACATTCCTTGCTTACGGGATCACGAAAAGAATTTTTCTCTCGATTCGACCCAAGGTGTTCTTACACGCTTTTGGTATAGTTCATGCTCCTGTACAGCTGTATAGCAGGACGGCGGCGCATCACCTTGTCTAAAGCCTTTTTTGACATTGAAAGGTTCTGTTAAGTTGTTTCCAACCTTTATGGAGCAGCGTAAATTCTCCATGGTCATCCTGCACAAACGGACGAGTTTGGCAGGGATGCCAAAACTAGACATGGCTCTATACAGCTCGTCCCTGTAGATGCTGTCATATGCGGCCTTGAATTCAATGAAAAGATGGTGGTTGTCGGTTTTTTCCAGGATCTGCCGTAATGTGACTAATTGATCGAATGTGGACTTTCCTGGTCTAAAACCACGCTGATAAGGACCTATCAGGTTGTTGACGATATGCTTTAGACGTTCACAAATTACGGTAGTTCTCTATCGATGTCAAGGAGACTAATTTCTCTATAGTTGGCGCAGTTTAGAGGGTTCATCTGCTTCTGAAAATCTCTACATCTTCGATCGCACGCTTTTTATGCTTACTCTTTTTTCTTCTCATCTCTTCTGCTCACAGACCTCGTAAGCAGCTCACGTCCTTCTACGCAGCGCCGATGTGTGTGTCAGTTGTTTGGCTGCATTTGCCTACTGACCCAGCACGTCAGAGACGGCTTGTTTGCATCTTGGCAATGTTGTTACTGGTTCTCGAAACATAATGTAGGCGGCAGAGAACTTCGAAAGAGGTTACTTGTAATCCGATCGAAGAAGGTTGTGACGATCCCTTGGGATTGTAGCCGTTCGACGTTGTATATTCTTAAAACATCTCCCTGTTTTACTTTAGTTCTGGAAACCCGAAGTGCTACCTTGGCTATAACGAGGTAGTGGTCCGAGTCGATGTTAGCTGCTCGAAAAGTTCGGTCATCTTTGATGATGGAAGCGTTTCTAGCGTCGATCGCAATATGGTCAATCTGTTCAACCGAAGAATTAACTCCAAGTTTCTTTGTTGCTGTTAAGGCGTGGAAAACGCGTACTCGCTATCATCACGTTTCGCTCCGCAGGAAAATCGATGAACCTGCATCCGTTATTGGAAGTGGTGTCGTGCAGTTTGTTTTTTCCGATTATTCCACCAAAGATCTCATATTCAAATCTACCAAAACAATTTTAATATCTTGCTTATATGCTTTGTCAAAAAGCTCTTTGATTTTACATCCTTCTCGATGCGAATAGGCGTTGTTGTCAGGTCAATTTTAGTTTTTGGACAAAAATTTCCTGATTGAAATCTAGACGGACATTTTTTCCTGACATAATTCTTTTATTGTAATTGTATACAAATGAAACACAAATCAGCGGAAGTAAAAGTCACTTCCGTGACATAAATAAAAAATTACATTTGTTGTAAAAAGTCACTGTGCAATTGAAAGTTTCTTCTCTAAATGATTTTTTCAGTTGTTTCTTTGCTTCAAAAAGCTTTTTTTTTGTTTATTATAAAGTTTGACAAAATAAACAAAATACAAAAATCAACATAAAAAGTTCCTCCATATGTCCGCTGAACCTACAGAAGCAAGGAGGCAAAAAGTTTAGAAAAAAAAAGTTTACACCAAAAATCAACCATTAACAAAATATGGTGATGCCAGGTTTTAACAACACTACAGGCCAAAAATTTGTCATTGCCGTGTCGTTCAATTTGCCAATCTAAACCTTTTCGAATTTTTTTTTGCAGCCATTTTAAAATGATTGACATTTATAAAAAAAAAATTATTTATAAATATTAAAACAACAATCTCAACAAATCTCAACTCTTTTCACCTGAAAAATAAGTTTCGTTTGTGTGCTGTCAAAATGACAGTGCAAACTATGAAATTATATTTAACCGTGCGTTTATAGTTGAGTTTTCCAACAATAAAATTAAAATGGACGTTAGGGTTACCCCTTAACTTGTCAATTACAATGATTATTGGTACGGCGAAATATTTAGAGCCCAGTTAAATATTTATTTTTGATTATTGGTAAAGTCCGCTGACAATGTTTTAATATCCGCTCATCTAGTTTCAATCAAATGTCACACAATGTAGGTTGTTTTTACAGACGAATTCTTGTCACTATAATGTTCAAATATTTTGCTTGAGAAACTTTAAAATTTAAAGAATACTTGAATAAACTTGACATTATTCAAAAACTATGCAAATGCAAACGCACCATTAAACACAAATAATTGCAAGAGGGCGCTTGATTCGATAAAAAGAACCTCGATTTTGACGTTTAAGTATTTTCGCAATTTTCTTTTTGCTGTGTTTTTCACAAGAATAAACATTCCCTGAAAAGTCGGTTACCCCGACGAAGAAAAAACACTAAAATCTTCTAAAAACAGCCAAATTATCTTTAAGGAATTTCTTAATTTAATAAATTTTATTCAAAATTACTCCGAGTAAAGGAAAAAACAAAATTTTGTCGCTTAAAATGCGGCGAATGAACAATTTAATTACCCTCTTCAGTGCCATTTTTGCATTTTTCTTCGGTTCCTTTTTGACGACAATCATTACAAATATCGAAAAATGTCCCTCAAAAACAACGGTGTCCAAATTGGAGCAAAATCATGAAATATTCTTAATGGTGCTGATTCTATCGGCACCCAATTATATAGAGAAACGACAAATAATCCGAGATACTTGGCTAAAAACTGGAGGTCCTCTGGTTCAACCCTATTACCCGGAGGATTTCGTATATGTTCCTGACTACGATGCAGATGGCTTTCTCGAAATGGAATCCGTTGCCGAACAATCAAACCACATACGGAATCATGTAGATTGGTTAGATGGAATAGAGAATGCTGTTGCTAGCAGGAGGTATATCAAAGTCAAACACTGTTTTGCCATTGGAACGAAGAATCTCAGTCCAGTTCTCTTGGGTGAATTGAAGAAGGAGCAGAAGGAGTTTAACGATATGTTGTTCTTGCCTAAATTGCATGATTCCTACTCAAACCTTACAAAGAAGCTGATTCTCTCCCTCGAGCATCTCACTAATCATGAGTCATTCACCTATCTACTCAAGGTAGATGATGATTCCTACGTGAAGTTGGACTATCTGCTCAATGAACTTGTTTCTTTCGATAGGAAACTGATACGCAAGTCCTCCGGCTACAAGGCAAATCCAATACCAGAACTCTATTGGGGATTCTTCAATGGCAGAGCAGCCATTAAAACGAGGGGTCAATGGAAGGAGGAGCATTATTACATCTGTAGCAAGTATGCACCTTATGCTCTCGGGGGAGGATATGTCATCAGTCGGTCAATTGCCGAATATATCGATGCTAACTCTCAAATCCTCAACACTTATGTCAGCGAGGACATATCCATGGGAACTTGGTTAGCCCCGTTGAGGAATGTCTACAGACGGCACGATATTCGCTTCGACACCGGCTACATGCCAAGGAAGTGTCGTCGGCAGCATTTGGTTCTGCATAAGCGAACAATTCAGCAAATGAAGGATCTGTATGAGGGCAAGTTATGTACATTTGAGGTTCCAAACGAGCACAGTCTCAAACGTCCCTTGGAATACTATTACGATTGGAAGAAACCAGCGGATTCCTGTTGTAATAATGTAGCAGCTTAGGATAAGTAGAGGTCGTAACTGTTTTTATATCAACTAAACTTTTTTCTAGTCACTATGTGTAATGTATAACCAAAGACTTAAAACAATACATAATCTCTATAGATTAACTTGAGTATTTGTAACTTGTGTGTTTTACTGATGATTTAAAACTTACCTGTGTTCTATAAGCCACTGCACCCGATCGTCGGTCTCATAGAGGCTAGCTATGACCAAGTCCTTGGGAGCAATAATGAAGTAACGATTCTCTTCAATAATACAGCCCAGCATGTAATCGTTTACGGTGTATTCTTCGTAACTGAAATGAGAACGGAAGACAGGATTGCTTATCAAGAGTCTGACTTATTTTTCTTATGTTTTCACGCTTTTTTTTAATAAGAACTTATTTCAAAATAAAAATGAGTTTCAAAAGAAATTTTGATTTTATCACTCTTTCCAAAATTTTGTTTGTTTCTTTGGAATATTTTATTTTTTCGTATTCTGGGATTATCGAAAGTAGGGAAAGTAAATGACGTTCAATTAGTGGTAATCGTATTTTTAATGGCCTTTTCAAGTTTACTAAGCTTAACATTTTATTTAAAATGGTGCAACAGTTTGCAGTTATCATTTTATTTTGGAAACGTGTACTGAGCCACTTTTTTTCCACGCTAAATTGTAGAAACAAAATTTGGCTGAGTTCGGAATAGAAGACTTTGTTACCCATGCCCTGGGTAAATTATGCTTAAATACGTTTATGAATAATATGGTCGAAAGAAAGCATACCCAATTAATGGAACATTAGTATTGTTTGCCCGGTACCGAAAAAAGGAGACTCTCTAAACTGCACCAACTATAGAGAAATCAGTCTCCTTAACATCGCATACAAAATCTTCTCTGCCGTTGTTGCAAGGCATGAGGAGAGGAGGAGGTAGGTATAGTGGAAGGGTAGGATAGGATAAGGATGAGGTAGGAAGAAGTGATAGGTAGAGTTTGGAAAGAGTAGATAGGAATGCCTGCTTGCGATGCCCGGCAGTTAGCTCGCCGGATTTGGGGGGGACTTGCCCCCGAAACTCAACCTCGCCAGCAACAAAACACAATTTAGGCCTGGTCTCACCTAAGGTGAACAAAAAAAACGGACGAACACTTACCACACTGAAGGGCGCTGCAGATGTTGCAGCTTGGCCTATACCCACCCAGCCTGGGAATCCGGCGACCATTATTTGGGGGAACCCAAATAGAAGGATAAAAGTTCAACGCCTGAAATTTCTGGGCATAGTACAGATATTTGATTTGATTTATTTATTTATAAACCAGCTGTACAGCATTGAAACGAATACTCTGGCCCGGAAATTCTTCGAATCCACACCCAGTGGACAGATCAGATCAAGCTATTTTAGATATTCATATGTTTCAGAAAAAATCGGTGTTTGACTCATTTCAAAGATGGCTGGAATTCGGACCACATTGATAAATTTCCATTCGTGCCCGCCTGTATATACAATTTTGTGTAAGATAAGAAAATTGATTTTCCTAAAAAAATAACTGAAAATAAGCTAGCGTAATTGGTTCGAGACATATTTGGGGTGAACCATATTGTTAATTTTTTTTTTTTTTATTGTCTGTATGTGTTTAACAAAATTTATTTGAAATCGATATCACTGAGGATTCTTGAGATATAGCCGACGAAAAAAGGCTACCGAACACACCGAAGTACGTATGTTATAGAGACTTTCACTTCGACAAATCGGACCAAATAAAAGAGGAACTTCCGCATCTAGACTAAACACATTTCAATTAGTCTCAAAAAGAAAGAAAATAGTTAGCTGTAATTGTTGAAATATGTATATTATTTGTCTGTAGAGAACTAGAATACCACTTTTAACCATTTCTGTGTGCAAGTCATTTCAGGGACCTACAATTTTTACGACAGATCCGAACGGCTAATTCGAGAAAGCACTTTTCATGACAAGATTTACTCTTGGAGGATTTGTCGATTCCTCGCTAGAGGTAGTACCCATGAAAAAAACTTTAGTTGGCACATGCAGGAATTGAATCCAAGACCTTTAGCATGACAGCCCTACGCAAAAACCATCACGCCACTGATTTATGCAATAAAAAACAACTAAATACCACTATGCTAGTAGTACCCGTAGCGTGATGGTTAGTTCGTTGGACTGTCATGCAAGGGGTCTTGGGTTCAATCCCTGCCTGTGCCACCTAACTTTTTTCACGGGTACTGCCTCTTGCGAGGAATTGACAAATTCTCCAAGCGTAATTCTTGTCATGAAAAGTGCTTTCTCAAATTAGCCGTTCGGATTCGGCACATAAACTGTAGGTCTCTATCATCTCTGACAACAGTACTCGCACACAGGAATGGTTGAGAGTTGTAAATCACTAGGCCCTGGTTCTCTACGGACTGTTGCGCCACCTTATTTATTTTATTTATTATTTAAATACAACTATGCTAGAAACTAGGTTTTTATTTAAAATTTGGTGGTCCTCAAACATATTGGGACTTGGCAAATCAATTGCAAATGTTTTTTATCAGTTGTAGAACTTTTCTCATGCTTGTTTTTTAGTTTCCAAAGTCGTGCTTAAATTGTTTCTCTTTTTTAATAATTGGCATTTGAATGCGTTGTGTCTTTAATTTCGGTATACATTTTTCGTTTATAAGGAAATTGGTGAATTATTCAAAAAAAGTAAATGAAGGATTTTAATTAATATCTCTTTGTGTTAATTTGCAATCAGAGGAATCTAATCTTTTCATTATAACGATTTTCACTATAATAGGAAGAAATTAAAAGAGCCAATAAAACAATGTAGTTTCTACCAGCTTTTACTTATAGAGTTATGTCGTTTTGCTGTCGTTTTAATAAAAAGGAAATCGTAATTATGGTATTTATGTTTCGTTTTATGTTCAAAGATGCTAAGGTTAGGTTAGGTTAATAGGAACTGGCTGTGCGGAATGGAGTAAGACACACTTAAGCCAGTTGTTGGCTTATATTGTGATACCACATGAATCTTGAAGCTATCTTCTAAAGCTCAATGAAACCAATTGGAGGTCCTTACGAAATGTAAAAGACTAATGATGTCAGATCAGATGAGATGATGTCAGGTGTATTTGAGATCGGCCAGATCATTATAAAAGAATTCCCCTCCTAAGTTGGTCCTACGGGTTGGGGTCAAAATGCTGTCTATTATATTTAAAATTCTCTATCTTAAAATTCTGTATTTCAAAATGCTGTAAATAAGGCTTAAGAATAAAAATCGATTTGACAATGTAAAAAAATGCGCACTTTTTATTAAAAGCATTTTTAAATACAGAGTTTTTAAGCAGAATACTTTTTTTTTAATAAAACATCATACAAATTTTGTACCTATGATAAATTAAGTCTTTAAATTAATAAAAACAAAATAAATGGTATCTTCTTCTTATTTTCTCTTTTTCATTTTCTTCTTCTTATTCCACTCACATTTCTACAGGAATTGTTCCTATCATAATCAACAATTGCCCCAAATTAATTGATTTGTCAAAACTTCCAGTATTATGCAGTATTATGAGATACAGTATTTTGACAATACACAATATTAACCACACAGTATTATGACCATACATGTATGATATATACAGTATCGTTCAGAATTTTGACCATACAGTATTTTAAAATACAGCATTTTGAACCGGAGGAGATGAAGAACTGATTCCTGCTCTTCCTCGTCCATATAGCTTTTGCAAAAGTCATTTGAGAATACGCCTAGCCGCGTGGCGGGCTATTAGGCAGTGTCTGGTTATGACACCAATTATCAAACTTACATGCAATCTGCTTAGAGATATCAAGCACTTTGAGCGCTTTAAATTTAGATTAGGCCATATGTTATTCATAGCCTGACAGGTAGTGATGTTTGTTTATTTATAGCGTCTTGTTTTAGTAAAAGTAACATGTAGCGTTTGGTATGCCATCATTTGTCAAACGTGATAGAATGGGTAGTACTGTAACATTTTTGGCGACTTCACTAGCTTTACAATTTCGTGAAATGTCTCTATGGCTTGGCACCCAGAAAGGTGAATGTCAAACAGTTGTGCCATGTCCATTAGAGATGATCGATAGTTATGCAATGTTATAGAGTTTGTAGAGACAGAGTCCAGATGAAACGACGGGCCTGACTATGAGATGTTGATATCACGTTTTCAGGACAAGGCTTTTTTTATCGCTAAAAGTTCTGCTTGGAACACCCTTTATGATTGGGAAGGTGAAATGAGAGGCTCAATTTTAGTCGTTTAAAGTACACGCCTTCACCAACCCCGTCATTAGTTTTTGATTTATCTTTATAAAAGTGGATTGACTCTTCTTTCATGAACGGCATATCGTCCTAAAAAGATCTGGAAGCTCCCATCGAACTCAAGTTGAGAGATGGTATAGTCTATGTGCTTTGGAATTGCTTCTAAAGTATCAAGAACTACGAAGAGGCTAATGCTATTATTAGAGCACTGTGGTAAAACTTTGAGGCGAATAGCAGAGTTTGCAGTCTTTTTTTTTGTTAAGTATATCGAGAGGTGTTAGGCAAAGTAGGGTGTCCTGTGCCGAAGATGGGGTCGTAAGAAGCGATCCGCTTATATATATATTACATAGACAAGCTGAACGTTGGACTTTGCTAAGTTTTTCGTGGTCAACACCCTTCTCTAAAGCAGTCCACCATACTGACACACCTTAAAGAAGCTACTCTGAAAAGATCTTAACAGAGCTGCATCCAAAAGATGAATTTATTAATACTAAATTGTTTCAAAGTTTTGACAAAAAAAGTCAGGCGTCACCTCTAGTCTAACACTTTACACGGCATTACTTTGATGCCAGGACTTTAAATCTAAACCAACAAATTATCCTATATCTCTTATTAGGATAACTCTAGCAAGGCAAATGTATTCTTTTATGTTACAGAAAAAATCTCAATAACTAAACTACACTCCGGAAGCAAAAAGACCTAAAATAATGTAAATATAACTTTTAGTTTCCATTTAAAGTCTTTCTATCGCTGACCCTGTTTAAAAATAAAAAAATGACACACCCAATTTTGTGAGTTTCAAGAGTTATTCTGTTTAACAAAGTCCATTCAATTTTTGTTCATAATTTCTGAATGGAGATTTAAAGAAAATTGTTTTAAAAATTAAAAATGTGTGAAACTTACCCTCTCAATGACAAGCTATCTGTGCAAACTTCCTCGCTATTATTAAATTTGTAATCCATCACACACAATACAGGTCGTAACGCCTTACGATTGCTATCCTTTTCCTTTGAATAGCCCAATACTACTAATTGATTTGCAGTCAATGGCGCTAGACCACAAATATAGAAACTTGTTTGGAATGTGGAAACTGTAATTCAAAAACAAAACAAAATTCCAAAAATGTATTTATAGAATGAATTAATTATTCTTACCAGGATCAACTATAAAACCAGGCTCATCACGAGTAGAAATACCCAGAGCTGTTCTCTTTCTGATAACACATATTCGAATGGTATCAACCCATCCGATGAGTAATGTTGTGGCATTTGACCAACGAAAATTGCAGCGAAAATTTTCCAATTTGGCACTGATACGATAAAAAGGAGGTATACGTAAAAATTAATTACTTTTCATTCAAAAACAAAAACATTGAACTTACTTGTGTGGCTGTTCCCATTTCATCAATCCCAAGGAACACTTTTCATTCAAATCATAAACCCTCACTCCCAAGTAACTAGCCCACGCTACAAATGGTCCATTCCAGCAGACCGAGAGCACATAACCCTCAGCATCGCACAGCGTTGATGATTTAAGATTCTTCAAGAAACTCTTTTCGTACATTGTAAGCTTTTCATCGCCTTGCGGTGTCATAAACATTTTAAACATTAATTTAATGGAATTGAACAAGAATTCCTTAAATTGAGATACATACCAACAATAAATCGTTTCCCAGCTGGAACTTTAGGATCTGGATCTAATGCCACTGCTTTAACAGACTTTCCTATATTGATTTTTTGATTATTCTCATCGCTGAACAGCCCTGTTATCACCACCTCAATAACGAGAAGAAAATAGGTCATTGAAAGTGGAAATTGGTTTGGAGATTAACAAGAGAACTTACTTTGCCGTCATCTGAACAAGTTGCTACATATTCGCCTTTGGAATCAACTGAAATCTCATTCACTCCAACTGCATGACAAAATGAATTCGATTTATTCAAATATGAATCCACTGTGTTTCCTTGATGATCCAAAAGATACAAACGACCATTATAGCTTCCAAAGATCAAGAACTATTTTTGAAGTCAAAGATTAATGAAAGGCTTAAGTAAGGAAAGAAATAAAAATAAAACAAACCTTTGGATGAACCTCAGCACAAGTAATAACATCGTACTTAAGGATTTCTTGCAAATCATTACCAATTCGCTTGTATTTGAATTTGGGTTCGATTTCTTCTTCGGTGCTTTCTGTTTCTGTGTCCTATTTAAATGAATGTTCTATTTTCTGTTTTTACTCTTTCAAGATAATATCTAATAAAACAATACTTACACTATTGGCATCACCCATTTTATGAAATTTTAAAATAAGTTTTTAAGGATTTTTAGGAATTAAAAACAAAGAATTTTCTTGTGGAATTTCAATTTGGTTTTTATTTTTGATAATTTTTGTTTGCCTGACAATTTGTGATTTGTGAAGAGACAAGGAATTTGTCATCAGAGAACAGCTGGTGGTTTGTATGGAGTATGGAGAATGACAGTTTGTTGTTGTGTTTCTATTTGACGCTTGGTGGTACCAAGCCAGTTTAAGAGAAATAAATTTAACAACAATGTTGACACTTTAAATAAATGTATGTTGAAAATGTTTTTCTAATTAATGTATTCACAACTTTGAGTTTTCTATTTGAACTGTGAACACCAAAATGTAAGTAAGAATGACATTTTCATAATTTAATCGATCTCCAATTTGATGGTTAAAATGCGCTAGAGCAGTATGGCAGACATTTTAAAGATTATTAAATCCGTAAAGTGTGGCCTTGTATTATTTTATTTTTATGTTGGGTACTTTTTAGTTTATTTAAAATGAATGACACAATTGCAGCTGTAGCCTCATCAATTCACAAGCAAATACAAGACTCAATCGTAACTTGTCAATGTAAAATGTATCTCATGATGACTTTGAAATTTTCTGCGTTCAAAGTCAAAATTAACCACCAAAGTAAGTTAAGTCCAACTGCTAACCAAAGAGTTAGGCTAGGCGCGCACATGCAACTTTTAGTTTCGAAACTGTTTGGTTTCTAAACTGAGCACTATAGACTTATATGAGAGTCCGCGCACATGCAGAAACCATTCTGTCGACCATTCGAGCAACTTTTTAGTTTGTGTTTTGACACAAACTAGACGATCACCTCGAACCAATTTCTTAGTTTGTGTCACAAGGTTACTGCGCGGACATTCAACTAAATCGTTGAATAATTTTCTTTAAGTGCAAGAGAGAGACAAATTTAGTCAAGGTAAATAAATGTTTCCTGTGTATTGGTTTGTTTCGTTGATTACTTTCGGAGTTGCTTATGTGCGCGATGTTTGGGCAAATAACGATCGAACTATTTGGTTGCAAAAAAGTTGCATGTGCGCGCCTAGCCTTAGAAGACAAATTTTCAAGGAGAAGAAATTCAGTGGCCAGTTAAAGAATTCAACTGGATACTTAGACTTTTGAGTCCGAAAAGAGGGATATAATATATAAACTAAAACAGAATAGAGAGCAACATAAAAGGCACATAATTATCAAGCACCGAACATTCTTTATGGTACCTATTCAAAAATCTTTCAGGGAACCATGATTTTATAAAGAATGTATGCAGGCTAAAAGTTTATCAAATGCTTGGCTTAATGACTTTAGGAGGTTTAATGAGTGGTTCGCAAAAATATATAATTAGATCAAAATCAAAGATATAATATACTTTACAAGGAAATAAGTAAATATAGGGTCCTCCATCTAACGTTTTTTTCAACTAGTACTTATTTCTCGAATGGTAACACTTAGTTCATGTCTGATTTAACAGATAATTAATTTTATCTTTCCGCTGAACAAATGTGATTGTGTATAAGCTTGAACAACGCTGGGAACAACGCTTAGAGAAGATGCCGATCATGACTGAACTGAAAAGCTAAGTCAAATGTGGACCTTCCTTCACACAACTCTGCATTACAACTCAAAGACCTTTTTTGGTTTATTTTCCAAAACAATAAAAGCAGGACACTGACTAATGGAAAGCTGGATTCTGCCGAACTCTTAGAATAGTTTGAAGCCGCAACGAAGAAAGGAAGGTTAAAAAAAAATAGGATATGCAGATATAAGATGGGCAAGTGAAACTTGTTGTGGTTAATTTTACCGTATCAATATCTAGTATGTCAATGGGAAAGACGGTTCACCTTTTTGAGTATAGACGAGTATAGAAACGAGAAAATGATGATTAGGCTTAGCAATTTCTAAACGTGATTAGCTTACTGTGACTCTTCTCCATGTTATATGTCCATCGTAAACAACTTTGTTCAGTTCAGAGGCATCCCAAAGTATCATCTAAAAATTAAAAACAAAACAAAATCTCTTCAGCCGACATTTTCGTCTTCTACTGTAATATGACTGAAATTCCCACACGATGGCGCTAAAATCCATCAAAATATTAAACTCACAAATTGACATTTCGCAGTATTTTTGTTGTGTTCTTTAAGGCCTATGTTAAATTGAATTTTTAAAGAATAAAATTAATTAATTTTTGCAATATTCTGCAGAATTTAAAATTATTTCAAATTCAAAATGAAAACAAAAGAACAAACTATCCGAAAACGAAAAACTGATTCCCCCAACAAGGAACAAAGCAATGTTGCAGAACCGGAGACCAAAGATCCGCAAAAGAAAACCAAACCTGGGTTTGTTTATATCGATTTTACTTGTTATTTAAATTACAAACAAATTAATACTTGATCTAATTATTGATAAACAAAAGAAAAATGTTATTTTCAAAGCAAATTACAAGAGATACTTGTAATGAAGTATCACTTCGGTGGTTTCTTATTCTATTGATTCAATCTTATCAAATATTCAAATCAACAAGAATAAACTAATGAACGTGTGGTAGCTGATAAGGAGACCTTTAGTCGTTAAGTCTTGTTTTTCCTTATCTTCGTATCAATACATTTATTTGAAGATGACTTTTTTAGATAATCTACTAAGAAGATCTTTATGCTCCGGGCATTATTTGACGCTCTTTTATTCTCCTTCTTCATTATGTCGTCAACATCTTGTATAACTTGAATTTTTCTTTTCTAGAATCACCTTTCCGGATTTGGGAAAAGCCACTCGCTCAACCACCCACCGAGTTTGGACTCGCTCGGTTATGATAATCTCCGTCATGACTGTTGTCTATTTCTATACAAAAGACACCAAAGAAATCAAATTCGCTCCTCAAAAAGAGACAATTCCTCTGCGAATGCAAAAAGTCCCCTGTTCCGCAAAATATTTAGCCGAAATGAAAGAATTCCCTAAATGCGTCCCAACGACTTGTGGACGATTTGTCTCCGACTCACTAATAACCAAAGGAGAATCCCAAATTTTACTTAATCTTGTTAAGGAAGTCATCAAATACGGCGGTTCGTCTGGTGGAGCATCGATTTTGGATTTGCATTCGGGTGCCCTGTCTCAAGGTGAGAAATTCATCAATGTCTATAGTTTGCCACAGACCAAGGGGGCATTTAAAAACGAAACCTTGATAACATATCGAATGGTTAAGTCGAAAATTAAGGCAGCTATAGCTCAGCGATTTGATATTGATGCTGATAGTTTGCATCTGACGCATCCGACTTTCTTTTCAAGAATCACAAATGCAACAGCGAAAACAATGCACGATGAGTACTGGCATCCACATGTAGATAAGGAAACTTATGAATCATTCCATTATACGTCTCTTTTGTACCTGAATGACTACAAAAAAGATTTCAATGGTGGAAGGTTTTTGTTTATCGATGGTGTAGATAAAAATAAAACTATTTCGGCAGTTGAACCTAAAATGGGACGTGTCAGTGCCTTTACATCGGGTTCGGAGAATCTTCATAATGTCGAAAAAGTCACTGATGGAACTAGGTTTGTATTCAGTGTGTAAATTAAGTATTATTATACTGATTAGTTTTTTTTTCTTCTCAGATTTGCCATCACGATCTCATTTACTTGCAATTCTAAATTTGCAATCACTGATCCTAAATTAAACGTCGATTAGGATTGCTCTGCGGATGAAAGATGTTACAATTTTTTAACACAAAGAGGGAGAGAAACATATCATTCCAGTTAAAGTTCCAAGCTGTTTTAATATTCTTTAATTTTGTATTATTTATACCTACACGTTTGTTTTATTTTTCATTTCACTTTAAAATTAAAGAAAAATATACATTCTTTTTTTGACTACACAAAGTTTGACTATTTTAAAACGTACATAGGTAAACTAAAGGTAATAAAGAAAACTCTACTTTGTAGACAGGAGAGTAAAGTGAGTAGACTTTAAAGCTTGTTCTTTTTCCGAATTATATGTAAGACTGGAGATAAACACTATTCCAGGAACTAGAACGGTGGAATGTGTTGGAAACACTTCACACAGAACAGGCTGAACAATGACCTGCCCAATCTGGGACCGGAACGATGTCGACACAGCAGTACGATTTAAAGAGTGAGACTGGAGCTAATATATTCAAGAATACATAAATATATAAATAAATTATTAAAGAAAATATATAAATAAATATATTCAAGAAAAAGCTTAGTGCTTTTATTAAAAATAACGTCTTTAAATTATAAGGACGTTAATATTCCTCTACTGCGCCTTCCCTCGGGATTGGATTCGAAGACCTTCCGGGCTGGATTTTAATTCTGTTAACTAGGTCATTCTCCATCTATGCATAAAATAAATAATAAATAAATAAATTAGGTGGCGCAGCAGTCCGTGGAGAACTAGGGCCTAGTGACTTACAACTCTCAACCATTCCTTTGTGCGTGTACCGTTATCCATCTATGCATACGGGACAAAAAATCACCCGAAAATTTTTCTCTCGAAGCATCCTAAGACGCTCTCATCTTTCTTTGACAGGGTCTAGGCCTCAGCGCCATAAATGAGAACCGGGATGATAAGTGTCTTATAGATGGTGATTTTAGATGCTCGAAAGACTTTACTACACAATTGCCTTCTAAGTCCAAAGAAGCAGTGATTTGCAAGAGTTATTCTTCGTTTGATTTCAGCGCTGGTATCGTTGTCTGTGTTTATAGCTGTGCCTAGGTAGACAAAGTCCTCAACTACCTCAAAGTTATAGCTGTCCATGGTGATGTTTTGTCCAAGACGTCGTTGTTCAATGTCCTTTTTTGATGATAGCATATACTTGGTCTTGCCCTCATTTAACACTAAACCCATCTTCTCCGTTACCGTCGCAATGCTCAAAAATGATTCACTGACATTACGCTTTGATCTTCTAATTATGTCAATATCATCTGCGTGTCCGAGTAATTGGATGGACATCTGGAAGATTGTGCCTCTAGTTTTGACGGTTGTGTTTTGCACAATTCTTTCCAGAACGATATTGAAGAAGTCGCATGACAGTGCATCGTCTTGTCTAAAACAGATTTAGACATCAAATGCATCCGTGAGATCTTTTCCGACCTTGATAGAGCAGCGTGCATTCTCCATCGTCATTCTGCACAAACGGATAAGTTTTGACAGGGACGCAAAAAAAATAGAAATTGCTCTGTAGAGCTCTTCCATATAGATGCTTCCATACGCGGCTTTAAAATCGATAAAGAGATGGTGGGTATCGATTTGAAGTTCCTGGGGTTTTTTCCAAGATCTGCCGTAGTGTGAATATTTGGTCGATAGTGGACTTTCCTGGTCTGAAGCCACACTAATAAGGACCTATCAGGTTGTTGACGAACGGCTTCAGACGTTCACATAATACTGCAGAGAGGATCTTATATGCAATGTTAAGGGGCATTTGTACATCATCTTACTTTTTTATCGAATCAACCTTATGTAGTTGTTTAAAATAATCATAATTGGCGGGACAACATTAATCCGATCTGGGCCTCCTTTAACAAGACTTCTTAACACTAAAAGCGAGTTCAACCAATTACTTAGCTGAATCCTACGTTTTTATCAGTCGTCTTCCACAAAAGCTAGATTTTTTTTTTTTTCATATCTGTTTCGAATTAGCTGCCACATATTCTTATTCTCCCAAATTGTATTTTCTAACTGGGTCAATAATTTTTCATAACTCTTCCCACAATCGCCATGGAAGTGCCATGTAATAATAACTCAAATTTCGGATCTATACTTTAATACTTATCCAAACTAAACCTTGTTTTGTATTTAAAATTAAAAGAAGGTCAACACTATGTTGGTTATATTTTTTTTGTCAAGACATTTGATTTATTTCTTAAGAAAAAATGCACTCCTAGTTTTAAAAATCTATTGCAATTCAAAGCTCTTAAATTTATCATAATTATAAAAACCAGCTCGAACTTGTCGCCCACCAAAGAAACGTCCATTTAAATCAACAACGGCTTTTAAACAAAAGAAAATATACATTTTTAAATTGTTGGAATTCTTGTTAAAAACTATTTTATAAGTTTACCTTTAATGGCGCTCTCGATTCTTTTAAATTCTACAAATATCCTAACAGCATCTTCTGGAACCGTACCAAACGACTCATGTATAACAACACTTACAACGTCACCGTATTTTGTGTTGCATTCGTCTTTCACTTCCGGTTCCAACTCACTGTCCACATCTCCAGGACCAACCATGTTCTAACAAATAAAAAAAATTAGGAATGAAATGCGGGAGAGATTCACATTGAAGAGACTCACTCTAAGCAAAACAACTTTGCTGGGTTCTTTCATAATCTCAGTTATACTAGGTTCAATTTTCTGGGCAGCATCTCCACCTCCACCACCAGATGGAGGTGAATTTGGGACTGCAGGCGGAGGTGGCATAAGTAATTCCTTTTCGTGGATAATCCGTCCACCACGTTTCGAGGTTTTTTCTACTTGTAGTGCCATCGACATTCCTTGCTCCGATTTGCCCAGACCCTGGCCATCCTTAAATCCGTATTTGGCCATGATTTTGGCTGCAACTGAATTTGTTGTGTAAGGAATTGTGACAGCGGTGGACCTAGAAGAAATGAGTTATATTACTGTCGTTAAGCTATGACTATTCTAGTCGTCAGTCGCTAACTTACCCATCACCATTTGTGAGAGAGATTTCTTGAAGCGATGGAGGTGGAGCGATGGCAGCTCCTTTGTTTCCTCCACCTCCTGATGTTGGTGGTGATCGGACATATGTATCTTCATCGTTGTGACGATTTGAAAAGCCGGAATATTTCGGAGATGTGTCTTTTCGATTATTATCTAATCCACCAGAATTACCACCGCCACCACCTCCTCCGCCTCCAGCGTTACTTCGTCGTTTTCTTCTCTCATCGCGTCTTTCCTTGTCCTTATCTCGTTTTTCCTTGATCATCTTCTCGTATTCATTTGGCCACATCGGATCATACTCATCCACAAAATCCCATTCGTAATCGTTAGATTTGTTATTCTCAATAACCGGAGCCAAAGGTTGGCCAATTGTTGTTTTCATTGGCCGTGGCTCGCTTTTCACTGGAGTGAAAATATCATCTTCTGGGGGTTTCTTGGGCCGAAGACTGATGATTGGAGTTAAAAGCTAGGATAATATTGATAAAATGTACATGAAGATAGTGTGTTTCCAGCAATGAACTCCTCTAGAAAACAAGAAACTTACAGTTTTCTTCGGTTCCTTCTTTGGTTGGGGATTGGTTGCCTTTTTTATGGCAAGTTGCGTTTGCAACATTTTAATTCCCGACGACCAGCCATCAATTTGGCCAGCTCGTTGCTTTGTATCCAAGTCATCGTACAAATCCATTTATTTATTTGTTTATTTCAGAAAAATACGATTTTGTTTAGATTAAGGAGGAAACTTTGTTTTATTAAAACTCAAACTCAAAAGCGCTTGCTTTTGCTTGCTTTTTGTGTGTCTGAAATTATTTTGACAGATTTGTTAAGAGAAAAATTAAGGTGAGTTCATTGGTTGGCGAATTGATTGCTGTCAGAGGCATCGAAAATAATGTTTTCAATTTACAGATAAAGAAAAATTATTAAAAATTAAATCAAAAACAGGAGTTGGCCCCAAGATTGATTATCAATTTCAAATTAAATATTTGTATTTCAAAATATATTACATAAAACGTTTTTCCCACTAAATATAATACTATTGATGTAACAACGGAAAACCCGAGTAGACCTAATAAACCAGATACATTTATCTCGGCAGAAACGAAATGTAAGAATTAGTATTCATCTTACGAATTTGATGAGGAAAGCGTATTTTAAGCTAAACTCATACAAGTCAATTCTAACGTTAAAGTGACGCTTTACAATAATAGTAAAATCAAATTTGAAATGTCAAGAATGAAAAAATATAAAACCAATTAAAAAGTATAAATAAGTTCTTATATATTTTGCAGTTATTTTTATTGGTGGTTGTGAACGTGTTTTGGTAATGATATCATTGCATTAATATACAACTACTTACTAGTTAAAGAATTCAAACGAAGGAACCCAGATATATGAACACAACTAATGAAGAACAAAATGTAGTAGATTGTTTGATTTTTACTTTTCACAGCGGTTACTTTCACAGGATGGCATTTAAAAACACCGGGAAATCTGTTTCGGAAAAATCCATTAATTTAAAAAACCAAAAACATTAATTCTGGTTTTTGCATCGTTTCTTCACTAATTGAATGAAATATTAAAGTTTGATTAAGCAAAATGCCTTAAAACTTGCAAAAAGTGAAGAGTTCAACGTTCAAAGTTACAGTCGTGCTGCAAGTACTTGTTTTCATAAAAACTGACGAAAACATTAAAAATATAAAATAAAATATTTATTACTTCAAAAAAAAAAAATCAAGTTTTCTCATAACAATATAGGATTAAAGCTAAGTATACACGATTGGAAGATCTTCCAATATTGGCAGCTTTCTCTTTTCTATCAATCATGTAAACACCCAATTTTGTCTGTCAAAAGTGACAGAAACAACAAATTGGCAATTTTCTATAAAAAAATAGGTTGACTTCTTGTAATCGTTTGTACTCTTCTAAACACATAATTTTTGTTTTTTAAAATAATTGGATATTGGATGATCCGAGCAGCATCATTAAATTTTTAATTGACAGAAAGTTTTTGAGCTGGAAACATTAACAAAGTTTACAGGATTTTGACAGAGTTGGAAAATTACGAAAATCAAAGTAAACAAGAAGTCACCGTTTGGCAAAATAAAGAAAAAGAAGTTATCAAAAAAAAAGGTTGAACAGAATTGGATGTATGGACACATTTTACAAGTTATTGACTGTTTATTATTATACTTTTTTTATATTTTATATTTCATAAAATGTTTTTGCACGACTTGTTGTCTTTATTTCCAAAATAAATTATTGTAATATTCGGCTTGGTCCGCTAATTAAAACTTATTCACACTTGCAAATAAAACACAAATTTACTTTATTTAAAATCGCTTCAACTTATTTATTGAACACTCAACTTTTACGTTTCGAACACATTCTTTACTTTTAATTATTACTTTTATACACAGTCTTTACTTATCGCAGTTTACAACCCATAATAATCCGCTTCGCTTCCAAGCGCCTATTTATATACCTCAAATCGGTTCGAGAATCTACGAGGTTCTTCTCGATGCTTAACGAAGTTCTCCTATTTATCACTAGATGCTTAACGAAGCTAGTTCTCCTCTTAATCCCCTAGATGTTACCCCTTTCTCGAGGTTCTTGTATGCGCTGAATGAGTTCCCCTCTAAGCCACTAGATGTTTCTCGATGCTTAAGAAGCGAGTTCTCCTATTAGCCACTAGATGTTTCTCGATGCTTATAGAAGCGAATTCTCCTCTCCACTAGATGTAGCACGATAGTAAAAGAGATAAAGAGTGTATACACATTACATTGCCCCCTCCTTAGGATTGATCGTCCCGAACAAATCCATTGTTCTCATCACCACTGTCATAGAGGAAATATATTATCTAGAGTCCCGACTTAATAGGTTTGCTCTCTTTCGGCCTACAAGCTAAATTGAGTGGATTTTGTCCATAAGGATAAGCATGTGTTAGTTGTCCCGTGCATTTCTTATGGGAAAAAGCCATTATGAATGTAGTTGTTATGGAATTTTGTGCCCATATTGCTCAACCGCGGGCAAAAAACTATGAGGTGAACTGAGCCGTTCAAAAAAGAGATCCGTTGAATTCAAAAATTTAAAAATTAATGCAATAATTTAAGAAAAATTAATTTGTTGGTATCTTTTCAGTGTAAACTGTGCTAAAAATAATATTTTTCTGCTTTTGGCATACAAATTCTATGATTTTGATGAAAATTTTTGATAAAAACAGAACAAATCATGAAGAAAGTATAGGCGCACCCTAGAACTGCAATGCGAACATGGTCCAATTTGAGTTGGTTCCCAGATTGACAGATCAACAGCGAGGTTAGTATTTTGACAGCGAAAACGAAAACAAAACATATAGAAACAAAACATACGAAATGTAATGGATATTTTTGCTTTTAAAAATAAATTTATGCAGATTTTTGATAATTGTATAAACAGGAGATTCCAAAATCTCGAAGATGGAGTCACGTTTATCGGCCTCGAACTCGACGGATTCATCGGGGGTAATTATTTTCAGAGTAATTCAGGAGCATCAATCCCAGAAGCACTAAAATCTCGCAATCTGGCTCGGTTAATTCGGCAGCATCTATCAAGTCATCGATCGAGTAGTATCGCAGTCGTCGCGCGTAAGTTCACGATTACGAAGCTTGAAGCATGATGAGGATGTCCTAGATTTGAAGGGAGCACAGAGGAACGGGATAAAATCGATCTCAAAGATGTAAAGAAGAAAGGAAGATGATGAAAATTCCGATGGCTGTTCTTAGATGATGCTGAAAAACAACTACTACTTCAATGAGAGAGCTACACCAACAGAAGTAAGTTTATTTAAAATCCAAAACAAATTTTGATTCATTTATTTACTTATTTAAAGGTTGTTTCACAATATCCAAGACATCAGAACTATCAAAAAAACAACCAGTTCACCCCCTGAAGAATACCACTACATATCTACGATGATTCAGTTCCTTATGGCCGCAGTGCTAGATAAAAAGGACTGCCAGTACATAGGATTCCTCATTATGAGGACGAGAGAGGAGTGCGTCCCAACACTTGAAGTAATTTTACAAAGAATTAAACTCCCAGGCCGGGCTGATGAATGGAGTTATCCTTTGATGAATTCCAAGTTCGTGGATATGATGAAAATGATGAGTTCTACACTTGTTAATGTTGTTAAATAAGCTCCACTCATTTTTTAACAATAAGACATGATCTTATAACTGCGTCCGTTATTTTATTAAAAACTTACATCATATATAGACGTGCTAATAGATTTCTAATAATAAAACCCGTAGGTATAATTAAACAAACGCAGAAACCACAACTATAACACCAAATGAAAAAAAACCTTATCCAACAAAAACTAGGTCAATCCTAGGAAAAGTTCAGCTAGTAAATCTATTTCTTTGTATTCTTATATGTAACTTAATATGTTTTATTGATTGCAATGTTTTCTTTCTAAAGAGTTAAGTTAATTATGATATTTCTTTTTAATCATATATGTACAGTACCGAGCGAAAAAAATGCAACCGAAAAAGTATGGTACCATCTTTAGCAAGAACTAAGTCATTTTAAATTATAATACCTTGAAATTCAGCATAAAATGTTCAAATTGATTTTTTTTTTTTAAACAGATTTGATTTTTACCCAATCTTACTCCAAGAATATAGTTATTGTAAAAAATGTTCATAAACTTGGATTTCAAGCCAAGCAAAAAAAATGCAAATTCGTAGAAAATTTTAAAAATAACGTATTTATTCATCTTTTTTGAAGAAATGTTTTACTTAAATATTTTAATATTTTGTTGCGAACCCTTTATTGGCAATAACGGCGCGCAACCTATTAGGCATTGAGTCAATCAACGACACCAAATAGCTCGCAGGTATTTGTTCCCATTCAGTCCTTATTTGCTCCATTAACTCGGTACAATTTGAATGATTTCGCTTTCTTATCTCCCGATCTACATGATCCCATAAATTCTCTATGGGATTGAGGTCGGGAGATTGTGCTGGCCAGTTCAAAACATGAACCCTCTTCTCTTCTAAGAAGTTTCTTACCAACCGGCTGGTGTGTTTTGGGTCGTTGTCGTGTTGAAATAAGCTGTTTTCAGGCATATTCGACCGCAAATGTGGAAGCATATGGTCTTCCAAAATGCCCTTATACATTTGGGCATTCATCCGGCCGCTTACTTGACAAATCGGGCCCACGCCTTGACGAGAAAATGAGCCTTTGAAAAAGCCCAACTACAAATTTGATTTCATGAATATTTTAAATTGCTTACCCCACACCATTACTGATCCTCCTCCATGTTTAATTGTCGGAACTTGATATCTAGGATTGTACCTTTGTCCCGGGGGCCTTCGCACATACCTAATGCCATCTGACGAGAACAAGTTGAACTTGCTCTCATCACTCCATAAAACTTTTGTCCATTGCTCACTTGTCCAATGCATATGGCGCTTTGCAAAATCTAGCCGTTTCTTCCTATTGATGGAACTGATGTATGGTTTTCTAGCTGGTCGTCTTGCATACAGTTTTTACTCCACTAATCGTCGCCTAACTGTGTGTACCCCTACGTTAACATCAAAATGTTCATTCATGTACTGAGTAACTTCCACTGCAGTTTTAAGGGGATTAACTTTAACCTGTCTTATGATCTCACGATCTAATCTGGAAGTTGTTTTGCGTGGACGGCCACTTCCCACTTTGCGATTGATGTCCCCTTGTTCCCGATATCGGGATATAATACGCGATATTGTTGATGTTGCTACACAAAACTCCAAAGCGATATCCTGCATTAATCTTCCGTTGTTAACAGCGTTAATTATTGCTTTTTTGCATCCAATCGATAGTTGCTTCTATTAATTGCATATTCCAATTAATTGAAACCAAAGAATAAATTTTATGTACATACCTTCCTAGTCATATTTGCCATTTGCATTTTTTTTGCTCTCAGTAAAATTATGTTTTTCTAATTAAATGTAAATTTGCAAACACTTGAGGGAGACCAATTACATATTGCTGTTATAAACAGAATGCCTACACAATGGGTACAAATATCCAAAACGGAAAAACAAAATTTTACCGTTACGAAAGATAAAGCAATAATAATTAATTTTGGTGTGACCGTTTGCATTTTTTTTGCTCGCTACTGTACGTATAAATGTAATTATTTCAAATACTCGTACATACATTCATGTGCATATTCTGATTGTGCATATTATGATTGTTTTGTTTTATACATACCTACATATGCATTTAACTATGGTTCCTTTGTTATTTATTTTCTACTTTTTAATGGATATAATTACTCCTTTTTATAAAGTAACTACATACATAGATACAAATATACATGAAAGGTTATTAATAAAAAAGATTTATTTGTCTTTAATTGGAAATATTTAACGATCTTTAATGCCACCGTAGACTTCAAAAAGTTGTTATTTTCTACTTTATGGTGATCAAACAGCTTTTTATTGTTTAAATGGGGTATCATATAATAAGTTTGGTTGGTATGACATGTTCTGTAGGCTCCAAAATCAAGTAGGTAACAATTTCATGCTTTTTCAAATTTGTGGCTTAAAGCCAATGGGGTATTTAAAAAATTATAATTTTAAAATAGAAACGAAGATACAATCAATTATAGTTTATCCTAAGCAGCTTCTTCGTTATTTAGTTCGATGATCAAATGAAATAAGTAACACTACGAACAATTGTATTGCTTTTTCGGCATGTATTGTATGTACATACATACAGCTTTGTGTTCATTCTTTTAAACACATAAAAAGGTATTTGTGAGTAGTAGGAAAATAAAAACAACACAGATAGTTTAGTAATAATTTATTGCTTAAATGTAACCTTTTTTTTTGAAATATAATAATGGGAAATAATAATAATAAAGAAACATACATAGCTTCACTCGAACTCGAAACGAAACTCTAGTTTTGTTTAGATGAAAGCTTTCGAAACAATTTTGTTGTCATTCAAATACTCCTCCTCCGAAAGTCCGATTATCTTCATATTAAGCTTGAATCCAGAACAAAAACGAACAATTATTTGATAATTTTGTATTTTTTATTTTTATATATTTGTCTTTCTTTTATTATCACAATATTATGTAACGCGTTACATATTTATATTAAACATAATATTGTGATAATAAAAAAAAGACAAATATATAAAAATAAAAAATACAAAATTATCAAATAATTGTTCGTTTTTGTTTTTATTTTTACTCTGTTGATCTTCCTCTTTTCGGCGGCCAAGAGAGCACGACGCTTGAGAACCTCAGCGTATGGGTTCAACTTGATCAACTGGCGGGTGTTGCTCAGTGGATTCAGACGACGCACGCGACGGAATACCCTCTTCTTCGGATCGCGTAACACCTTCCTGATCTCCTCTGATTTCAATAGACGAGCCAAATCGGTTTTGGCCATCTTAGGCTGGGGCAGATTGTATCCCTTCTTCAAGGTGGATGGAGTCTTCCATGTGCCGAACAATTCATTGAGGCGTTGGAATACAGGCTCGGTCCAGATGACAAAGCGTACATTGCCCCCTCCTTAGGATTGATCGTCCCGAACAAATCCATTGTTCTCATCACCACTGTCATAGAGGAAATATATTATCTAGAGTCCCGACTTAATAGGTTTGCTCTCTTTCGGCCTACAAGCTAAATTGAGTGGATTTTGTCCATAAGGATAAGCATGTGTTAGTTGTCCCGTGCATTTCTTATGGGAAAAAGCCATTATGAATGTAGTTGTTATGGAATTTTGTGCCCATATTGCTCAACCGCGGGCAAAAAACTATGAGGTGAACTGAGCCGTTCAAAAAAGAGATCCGTTGAATTCAAAAATTTAAAAATTAATGCAATAATTTAAGAAAAATTAATTTGTTGGTATCTTTTCAGTGTAAACTGTGCTAAAAATAATATTTTTCTGCTTTTGGCATACAAATTCTATGATTTTGATGAAAATTTTTGATAAAAACAGAACAAATCATGAAGAAAGTATAGGCGCACCCTAGAACTGCAATGCGAACATGGTCCAATTTGAGTTGGTTCCCAGATTGACAGATCAACAGCGAGGTTAGTATTTTGACAGCGAAAACGAAAACAAAACATATAGAAACAAAACATACGAAATGTAATGGATATTTTTGCTTTTAAAAATAAATTTATGCAGATTTTTGATAATTGTATAAACAGGAGATTCCAAAATCTCGAAGATGGAGTCACGTTTATCGGCCTCGAACTCGACGGATTCATCGGGGGTAATTATTTTCAGAGTAATTCAGGAGCATCAATCCCAGAAGCACTAAAATCTCGCAATCTGGCTCGGTTAATTCGGCAGCATCTATCAAGTCATCGATCGAGTAGTATCGCAGTCGTCGCGCGTAAGTTCACGATTACGAAGCTTGAAGCATGATGAGGATGTCCTAGATTTGAAGGGAGCACAGAGGAACGGGATAAAATCGATCTCAAAGATGTAAAGAAGAAAGGAAGATGATGAAAATT
The DNA here is from genome assembly GCA_951509635.1 of Eupeodes luniger. Lineage (NCBI taxonomy): Eukaryota > Metazoa > Arthropoda > Insecta > Diptera > Syrphidae > Eupeodes > Eupeodes luniger. The sequence continues at coordinate 119,409,032 of OX608073.1, read as the reverse complement.
CCGATGGCTGTTCTTAGATGATGCTGAAAAACAACTACTACTTCAATGAGAGAGCTACACCAACAGAAGTAAGTTTATTTAAAATCCAAAACAAATTTTGATTCATTTATTTACTTATTTAAAGGTTGTTTCACAATATCCAAGACATCAGAACTATCAAAAAAACAACCAGTTCACCCCCTGAAGAATACCACTACATATCTACGATGATTCAGTTCCTTATGGCCGCAGTGCTAGATAAAAAGGACTGCCAGTACATAGGATTCCTCATTATGAGGACGAGAGAGGAGTGCGTCCCAACACTTGAAGTAATTTTACAAAGAATTAAACTCCCAGGCCGGGCTGATGAATGGAGTTATCCTTTGATGAATTCCAAGTTCGTGGATATGATGAAAATGATGAGTTCTACACTTGTTAATGTTGTTAAATAAGCTCCACTCATTTTTTAACAATAAGACATGATCTTATAACTGCGTCCGTTATTTTATTAAAAACTTACATCATATATAGACGTGCTAATAGATTTCTAATAATAAAACCCGTAGGTATAATTAAACAAACGCAGAAACCACAACTATAACACCAAATGAAAAAAAACCTTATCCAACAAAAACTAGGTCAATCCTAGGAAAAGTTCAGCTAGTAAATCTATTTCTTTGTATTCTTATATGTAACTTAATATGTTTTATTGATTGCAATGTTTTCTTTCTAAAGAGTTAAGTTAATTATGATATTTCTTTTTAATCATATATGTACGTATAAATGTAATTATTTCAAATACTCGTACATACATTCATGTGCATATTCTGATTGTGCATATTATGATTGTTTTGTTTTATACATACCTACATATGCATTTAACTATGGTTCCTTTGTTATTTATTTTCTACTTTTTAATGGATATAATTACTCCTTTTTATAAAGTAACTACATACATAGATACAAATATACATGAAAGGTTATTAATAAAAAAGATTTATTTGTCTTTAATTGGAAATATTTAACGATCTTTAATGCCACCGTAGACTTCAAAAAGTTGTTATTTTCTACTTTATGGTGATCAAACAGCTTTTTATTGTTTAAATGGGGTATCATATAATAAGTTTGGTTGGTATGACATGTTCGGTAGGCTCCAAAATCAAGTAGGTAACAATTTCATGCTTTTTCAAATTTGTGGCTTAAAGCCAATGGGGTATTTAAAAAATTATAATTTTAAAATAGAAACGAAGATACAATCAATTATAGTTTATCCTAAGCAGCTTCTTCGTTATTTAGTTCGATGATCAAATGAAATAAGTAACACTACGAACAATTGTATTGCTTTTTCGGCATGTATTGTATGTACATACATACAGCTTTGTGTTCATTCTTTTAAACACATAAAAAGGTATTTGTGAGTAGTAGGAAAATAAAAACAACACAGATAGTTTAGTAATAATTTATTGCTTAAATGTAACCTTTTTTTTTGAAATATAATAATGGGAAATAATAATAATAAAGAAACATACATATGTAGCTTCACTCGAACTCGAAACGAAACTCTAGTTTTGTTTAGATGAAAGCTTTCGAAACAATTTTGTTGTCATTCAAATACTCCTCCTCCGAAAGTCCGATTATCTTCATATTAAGCTTGAATCCAGAACAAAAACGAACAATTATTTGATAATTTTGTATTTTTTATTTTTATATATTTGTCTTTCTTTTATTATCACAATATTATGTAACGCGTTACATATTTATATTAAACATAATATTGTGATAATAAAAAAAAGACAAATATATAAAAATAAAAAATACAAAATTATCAAATAATTGTTCGTTTTTGTTTTTATTTTTACTCTGTTGATCTTCCTCTTTTCGGCGGCCAAGAGAGCACGACGCTTGAGAACCTCAGCGTATGGGTTCAACTTGATCAACTGGCGGGTGTTGCTCAGTGGATTCAGACGACGCACGCGACGGAATACCCTCTTCTTCGGATCGCGCAACACCTTCCTGATCTCCTCTGATTTCAATAGACGAGCCAAATCGGTTTTGGCCATCTTAGGCTGGGGCAGATTGTATCCCTTCTTCAAGGTGGATGGAGTCTTCCATGTGCCGAACAATTCATTGAGGCGTTGGAATACAGGCTCGGTCCAGATGACAAAGCGTCCAACATGACCACCAGGAGCCAACTTCAAGGGGTTCATCTTGTCAACGTACATGGTTTCAATACCGGGGATATTATGGAAAGCCTTACGGAGACCTTCGTCCTTGGAGTAGATGACCAAAGGTCCACGGCGAGCAATACGACGACGGTCACGCATGGTACCAGGTGCAGCACGGAAGCGCTGGGATTTGTACATCTGAAATGATAAGAGCAAAGTGTAAGTTATTTATGGCATGTCACGGTCTTAATAAGATGCAATGTAGGATCAAGCTACCCCGAGATGGAGCGAGAAAAACTCTAAAACGGAACGCCTGTTGATCCAATATAATCTAGCAACACCTGCAGACACACAGGACATAGTGTCACCGCAAAAAAATGCAAATGTTGCGGAAAGATGATAACTCAAGTTCAATTGCTTACCTTTTGGATGTCAGCCCAGATCTTCATACGTCTCAAGAAGCCTGTTTGGTCTTCTGCAACTTTTGGACCTCATCGGAAACAACCAATGGGAACTCAATATTTACTCCATCGATGATGTGTCCCTTGGATTGAACCAAAGCTGGTACGCCAGAGGCGGCGATAGCGGAAACAACGGCGTAGCGACGTTGGTTCACATTGATCTTGCGGTGATACCTGCGGAAAGTCTTGGTTAGGGCAAACATACGACCACCACGACACATGTTACCGAAAGCACCCTGACCGGAGCGATGAGTACCACCACCACGGACACGAGGAATAAGGGCAACAGCACGACCAGTACCCCAGGTTTCAGCAGAGGTTTGGTGACCTATAGGAAGAAGACGAAAAACAATCATTAGCAATGTATAAATACTGAGAGGCCTGTGACGCGGAGCTACTAACCTGCAAGTTCGCTGACAGCATAAGCTTGATGCTTGTTGCGGCGCATCAATTGATGAACCTCATTGACAACATCGGGGCGAATTGGTGCCTTGAATACAAACGGGAGGCAGATGTTCTTCTCCTTGATTTGTTAATTTTTGTCCGTAAAGACGGAGACCAAAGGTCTGGCGTTGGCTAAACTCTGAACCCATTTGCCTCCGAATGATTGCCACCGTTAAGCCAGTGCGATCCTTAGGAGTAAAATGAATGGATTAGTTTTAGGTTTAATATTTGAACTCACTTAATTTACAGGTTGGAAATTTTTTGGAGTCTTCCTGCGATTGTAGTCTTGTTTTTCTTGCTTCTCTTGCAGAACTACCGACTGGTAGTACTCTTTACACCTAGAAGATGAATATTAAGCGAGTTGACTACGATATGAATGTTTCGATTCGTACTTACACAATTGATCTCCGCGCGCTGTTGCGTCGTTTTTTTTTGAGCCGCTTGCATTTTATTTCTTGGCAGCTGATGAATAGGCCGAGTTGGCAGTTGCTGCTATTATGTCGTTCCAACACCAACACTCAGCTGCTGGGAGAAGGGCGTTAGCGGTCGACTATTGCATGGCAAAACTTCCACTTGCATCATTGACTTGGTGGTGTTGTTGCTGCTGGTTTTGTTGCATTGAATGCGTTTGACTATTGGTAGAGATGGTGACACCTCCACCGTCAACGCCTGCGGGAGCTATGCCGTTGAGATGTACATACGAATACAATGGGCAGCATCTGTCGTTAAAAACATTGATAATATTTTGTTAAGAAAAATATAATATATACAAACTTGCCTGCAAATCAGCGCCTTGTTTGCTTTGTCTTCCAGATTTCTTCAGGGAAATTGCTTCCTGCATTATGGTATGTTATTGGCAGCATCTAAAATGAAAACACAGAATATAAAATAAATCGATTATTGTTGCACCTCCTTCACTGCAATTTGACTTACTTTTTATTCAATGAAGTGAACTTGTATATACTTTCTTCATTATAAGGAATTTTGGTCTGAAAAATATCAAATTATGTATATTAAATATCAAAACAATTAACAAAAACCTACTCTTCAAATCCGAAATCCATTGTTTTGTTTTGCAAAATTGATTGTCATTTTTGACAGGTCACAAAAATTCCATAAGTTTCTATTTTAGCCCAATCATTCATTTTGTTTTTTTTTTCCCACTCACATGTATTCACCGATAGCGAATTTGAGAGAGTTCACCTCGAATTTGAGAGAGTTCACCTCGAATAAAATTTGAGGGTGTTTCAGGTAGGACGGGTACCAGTCGGGACTCTAGATAATATATTTCCTCTATGACCACTATAGCGATGTAGCCGGTCGCGATGTACAACTTTAGGTTTTCCTCTGACTCCCTTTTGTATCCGGTACACGACATCATTGATTTTTGTAATGACTATATATGGACCTTCCCAGTCGCGTTGAAGTTTCGGTGACAACCCCTTTTGTCGATGGGGGTTGTAAAGCCACACCCGATCTCCTGCTTGGAACTCTGTTGTTGTTGCTCGTATATCGTAGCGTGTCTTCATTCGGTCACTGAACATCTTTATTTTCAACCTGGTATTGTCGTGGATCTGAAGGAGTCTTTCTTGTTAAGCCTTCCTCAACTCGTCGTTTCTCCAGCCATAAATGGGATCGACTCTGGTTCGTTGGACAGTAACCACTTCTTTTTCTTCTTGTCGTCTGCAATGCTTACAGTCTTGATTATATGGTCTGCTCTTGTTGTCACGTTTCGTTTGATAAACCTGGATGTCGTTCCTGGGGCCATTGATACCAGAAACCAGCTTCTGCCCCTTAAAGTTGGTTCTTATTCGTTTTCCCGGGTGGGAAACAACTTCGGAAGCAACGTTGTTGGTGTTACTTTGACCAGTTGAATTACTTCTGTTTCCAAAGTGTTGCCATGCGGTTCCTCTTCGCGGTAATCTGCACTGTCGCTGTAGATGCCCAGTCTTATTGCAGTTCCAGCATCGTGGTAGTCCCCCTCGCTGACTCCTTTCGACAGTAATCTTCTGACAAGAGCATTCTTGGACTTCTAATTTTCTTACGCGATGCACGTTTTGGGAAGCTTGTTCTGCAGCTTCCATCGTCAGAGCGAAAGCCAATGCTTCGGGTAGTGTTCGCTTTCCGGCAGTGCGGATAGCCCTTTGGAGATTTATATCACCCACAGCTCTCACAAAGGCTTCAACAGCAAGTTGATTTATTATCTCGTTACCAGCTGTTGGATATGCCAGGTGAACCAATCGCTCGATATCTGACTGAAGCTGCTGCAGATTTTCACCTCTTTTCTGTGTCCTATTGTTAAGCTGAACTCGGAAGACTTCTGCCATGTGGCTATTCCCAAACCGCTGTTCGATAGCGTTTACCAGAACTGTGAAGTCACCACTCTTCTCCTCTGGGATGGTTTGTAGCAGTTCAGCAGCAGATCCTCTTAAAGCAAGCGTAAGAGCAATGTATTTTTCTTGATCGTCCCAGCCGTTTGTTAACGCTGCTGCTTCAAACTGTTTCTTGTAGATTGACCACGGAATCTGACCATCAAAGTTTGGAGGATTCACTTCTCTCTTCCTTGAGCACTCACCAGAAGGTTCTCGAGCTTTCATCTTTCGCACTTTTTCTAGTTCATTTGTGAGGGTTTCGATTTGTTTGTTCATTTTTTCAAAACGTGCATTTTGTTTTTCGACGCGCTCTTCGAGAGTATTGATTTTCTCTTCGAAGACCGCAAACCTGCCTTCTAAAAGGTTTCTCTGTTCGTCGAATCGCTCTAGGACATCATTCCTTTGAGTTTCTAGTTGTTTGAGAACATTCTGCTGTTCTTGCTTTTGGTCACTTCTTTGAGCTTCTAGTTGTTTGAGAACATTCTGCTGTTCTTTCAGGACATTCTTTTCATTCTCTTCAAATTTGGCTAACAGAAGTGACATCATGTTAGATAAGGCAACATTTGGATTTACCTCTTCCACTTTTGCTTCTAATTCGAAAGCAAACGTATCTGGGTCTTCATTTTGCTGCTCCAGATATTCCTGCAGCCGTTTAACGAGTTCGGTTTTTACGCCTGTCCCACTTAAGCCACGTTTGCTTAGTTCCGCCTTTAGCTCGGGGACAGTTAAGTCTTTCAAAACTTTACTCATTTTTTTATTTATTTTTAACTTCACTAATTCACCAAAATAGTTCAATAACTGCTCACTGTTTTTATTCTCAATAAGTTTTAATCCCTTATTCTGACACCAATGTAATATTCGGCTTGGTCCGCTAATTAAAACTTATTCACACTTGCAAATAAAACACAAATTTACTTTATTTAAAATCGCTTCAACTTATTTATTGAACACTCAACTTTTACGTTTCGAACACAGTCTTTACTTTTAATTATTACTTTTATCATTGAATAATTACAAATAGAAGGGACACCGGGCAAATCCTGCTCTAGATGGCGACACTTATTTCTCAAATGCTCATAAGTCGCTAGTATCGCACGGCGAGTTATTGTATCTCAGTCTATCAAATACAACACCCAATTTTTCAGATTTGGTCCTTATGGGAAATTTACTCACAATTTGTTGTCGAGAAAGATAACGGAATATTGTTATTTAAGCCTAGTACGCTGCTGATGCGAAACGAAATTTTTCGGTGGTCTCCAAGTGCAGAGCGAAATGAAAACGAAAACCACAGCGGAAAAATATTTGTGGAGAGTTCTGTCTGGAAGTTGAATTTCACTGCTTGTCTTCATCACTTGTTGCACATCACCAATAACATTCTGAGTTTCCGATTCAGAAATGCAATGTTGGAACACATTAGACAAATCCATTTTATTTTAAATTTTAAATCAAATATAAATCAAAGTCAAAACACCGAAAGTCACGAGTAAACAATTTTTTTTTCAATAAAAAAATTAAACGTCAAAATTTCGCAAGCAATTAATGTGCTGGGCAATTAAATTGAGAACGAAAAAAGTGGAGAATTGTACTAAGAAATCTAATACAGCTCTCCACTAAAATGTCACATTTCGTCGTTCAGCAGCGTACTGAAAAACGAAAAGCACAGCGAAATTTTTCGTTTATGATTTCGTCATGTCATTTTTGTATGGGAAATTTCGTTTCGCATCAGCAGCGTACTAGGCTTTAGAATAAAAAAACAACAATAACAACTGTGTAGGTACATAATGTCTGTAAAAGTGTGGCATTCAAGGCCAAATCACGTTCGCTGCAGAAAGTGTATTTTGAAGGTTTGTTTTTCTTTTTTAAATTTCGTTCTCATTCATAAAACGAAAATGATTTTGGTGCTTTTCGGTGCATTCGACATGATGATGTTTTGTGAGTTTTTCTTCAATTTCGTTATTAGTTTGATATGGATTGGGATAGGTTTATTTTTAAATTTTTTTTTTTTTCTGAAAATAGGGACAGTGGACGAATCATACTTTACTACAAAGTATAGGTACATTGCCAATGTACATGCATAAGCATAGGTAGATATATTGTTTAGGCTAATGTTAGGTAGGTACCTAATTAGTAATTACTTATAGGTATGTATGTAGGTAGGTATTGTATTCATATGCACAAATGGAGGTTAGTAGGTTAATAAGAATATAGGTACATATATGTATATATATACACATATGTATAACTTAATTTGGGGGCGTACCTACCTGTTAGATTTTTGAACTATTTTAGTACCGGGTATATTTTTGGCAGATTTCTTTGCTTTAAACAAAACTGTTAGCTGAAGAAAAAAAGATACCATAATCAAAATGGAGTAAAAAAGGATTCTTAAAGCCTACTGTTAAGATTTACCAGTGCACTGCGCGTACACAAATAACATACAATTTCAACTCGAGTTGTTGAATTTTTTTAAATATATTTTGTGGTAGGTATACATATGTAGCTTTAAGAATTATTTTCTTACTTTGTTTTTGCTTTTACGTAGGTATTTTTTTTGTTTGAGATATTGTTTTGCTTTAGGTTGCCGGTGGCATGGAAGTAGTTTCGACGTTTAGCAGTTTTTGTAGTCGCTTTAATTTTAACTTCACATAGGAAGTTATTGGTCCGATTTGTCGAATTGAAAAATTTGACATTTCTCGACGTTTCAAGATCCCTAGAGTCGAAATAAAAGATTTTTAGAGAGATGTCTGTGCGTGCGTGTGTACGTACTATGTTCGTATGACCGTACTATCACTAAGTTTTTTTGTCGTCCATACCTCAAGAAGCAGTAGAGATATCGACTTCAAATAAATTTTGTTATACAGACAAAAATACAGAAAGATGTAGAAAGGACTCTAAACAAAATCGGGTGGGTGTTTTTTTTACCATAGCAATTTAAAAAAAATTAAAATGTTGTTAACCCAAAATATTTCACGAAACAATAACGCTAGATGCTTAAATTGAATTTTATATTGTAACGTGATACCAAACAAGTAGGTATATTTAAAAAAAAAATCTGGTTAACGGTTTTTTATAAATCAAAAAAACTGTAAACAAATATTTGTCACCTCGAATATTTTACGAAAAAAAATGATTTTATCTCCAAAATAATTTTTTACAAAAAAGAATAACGTTTTTGGGTACGAGTACGATAACTTTGGCGACAAGATATAATAACGGTTTTTGGTAGAGGGGCTTAATACAAGCATTTTTTACTATGGGAGGGGGGGGGGTCTATCTCCCCCCGTTTAGGCGGTAGGGGCAATTTAAAAAAAATGTTATTTAAAATGAAAAAAATTAATTAAAAAATAACGGTAATACTTATAATTAAGTAGGTATAATACCTTTTCTAAAACCAACATTCTGTTTTATTAGCCAGTTTTTAATTCAAGTCAAAACTATGCGTAGTTTTTGAAAAATTTAATTTTAAACTCAAAATTTGAGTAAAAAAAGTTAAAAAAAAGGTTTAAAGTGTAATTTTTCAATACTTCAAAAACATCTACCATTGTTTTTATTTCAAAATTTATTTTTCTTATTTGTTTTTGATCAAAAACTGAAAATTTAATGATTTTATGTCTTTTATTTTTCGAGAAAATTGAAAATAAAAATTTAATTCTAAACTCAAAATTTGAGTAAAAAAAGTTAAAAAAAGGTTTAAAGTGTAACTTTTTCAATACTTCAAGATTATCTACCATTGTTTTTATTTCAGAATTTATTGCTGTTATTTGTTTTTGATCAAAAACTGAAAACTAAATGATTTTATGTCTTCTAGTTTTTGAGAAAATTGAAAATAAAAATTTAATTTTAAACTCAAAATTTGAGTAAAAAAAGTTAAAAAAAGGTTTAAAGTGTAACTTTTTCAATACTTCAAGATTATCTACCATTGTTTTTATTTCAGAATTTATTGCTCTTATTTGTGTTTGATCAAAAACTGAAAACTAGATGATTTTATGTCTTTTAGTTTTTGAGAAAATTGAAAATAACCACAACTATACTATTTTAATTTAATTCTTTTTTTGCTTGAGTGGTCTTATTTTGATAGTAATAATGGTATTTGCGTATGCGTAATGCGTGTTTGGGTGTATGCAACAGTAAGGTGTGCGCGAGTTTGGGTGTATGCAACAGTGGCATCTGTAACGGGGGGCATGCTGCCCCCCTGCAACCCCCCTGCTTGGGCACACTATAGGATTTGGGGTGGGTGCAAGTTGGAGTGTGTGCAAGGTGGGGAGGGTGCAAGATGGGGTACATGCAAAGTTTCTTTGGCATTTAAATAAGCTGGATTTAAGAAAAATTAATTTACCCTAGGTGTATCTTAATCCATATTCGATTATTACTATCAAAATAAGACCACGTTAATACTTAAGCAAGGAAAAAGTAATTTAATTAAAATATTTTTTTTGGTAATTTTCAATTTTCTCAAGAACTAGAAGACATAAAGTCTTCTAGTTTTCAGTTTTTGATCAAAGACAAATAAGAGCAATGAATTCTCAAAAAAAAATAGTAGATAATCTAAAAGTTTTGAAAAATTACACTTTAAACCATATTTTTAACTTTTTTTTTGACCAAATTTTGAGTTTAAAACAATTTTTTTCAAAAACTATGCATAGTTTTGACTTGATTTAAAAACAAGCTAATAGGCAAAAGTGTTGGCTTTAAAAAAAGGTATAATACTTAACTGTAAGTATTACCGTTATTTTTTAATTATTTTTTTTCCATTTAATGTACATGTTTTTTAAATTGCCCCTACCGCCTAAACGGGGGAGATAGACCCCCCCCCCTCCCATAGCAAAAAATGCTTATTTTTAACTGTTCTATACAAATCCGTCATTAAACTTTGTCGCCAAAGTTATCGTACTCTCCCCCGTTTTTGACATCTGGTAAAATTTTGAAAAAAAAATTACCATAAGTTCGGAAAAATTGATTTTCGACTGTGAAATCAAATTTTTCATTATATGCAAAATATTGTTGTAATTTTTTTAATTTTTAGAAATAATTCAACTGACAACTTTTTTAACAAAACACGAAAACCTACAAATATTTTAAGCAAGACAAATCGGCAGACGGGATGGGATGTTATCAGTGTGGGTCGCATCCCAGCCTCTTTTTATAATAATGTGTTGCGCCAACAACAACAACATAGGGTACATATATATTATGGTGTTATATTATGTTATATTTAAAACATACAGTTTTGAGTTTTTTCTTCAGTTAGGTAAGTAATGTACTAACATACCTATACCTAAGGTATCTTGTTGAACCTTCGCCGATTTACGTTGTTTATCAATGTTTTGATTAACTTCGAATACTTTGTAGGTAAAGCAGACAATTTTAAGTAGTTTTTGTTTTGCTTGAAAAAAAACTGTAAATTGAACAAACCACATCAAATTATAGTTGCAACACTTTACCAAAACTCTTAAATAAAATAAAAACAGCGTTAAAAAGATAATGTACATGAATATATTATTAATAAGATCAGATAGGTATACTGGTACATACATATGTACATTACAATGAAAAAACACTTCCTTTAAAATTTAACCTCAATCGAGTTAAATTGAGTATGAAACTAAGATTGAAACTAAATGATCAAGACCAAGCTACGTTATGAAAAACTGCTGCTAGAGAATTTTGATCGATATAAGATTTTTGTTGTTCATCATTTAATTTTAACATAAGTTTCATAATTAAGTGCTGTTGTGGTTGAATTCTGAGAAAAGTGTACTTTTGAAGCACTCTTCTACAAAACATTGCACAGTAGTTTTTACATGACTTACGAATTCTCTTGTGGGAATTGACAAGCCTCCATTAACCTTATTTTCGAATTGACGAAATTTTATTAAATATTCCCTTGTTTCATACTTATTTTGACACAAGGACAGTCTATATATGGAGTGTCTTTGTTTTGACATTTGCTTTTGTCCACAAACAATTTGCATAAATCAGTCATTTTTCTTTACCACAGATTTTGCAATATATCCTACAAAATACCTATGTTAAGGACATTTTATTGTCATTTTCATTTATTTCATATTGTTTTCAACGTCTCCTTAACAAAATTAAGAAAAAAGAGGCTGGGATGCGAACCACACTGATAACTTCCCATCCTGTCTGTCGATTTGTCTTGCTTAAAAGTTTGTCTATATGTATCAATTTTTACCAAATTTGCGTACTACTTTTGTAGATTTTATTTTTTTATGGAAAAACGGACTGCTGGATTTTTATAAAAAATTACTGAAGTAAGTTTGAAGCCAATATTTGTAATTTTTGAAAAGCTATTTGAGTCGAAAGTAAATTTTTACCAAGTTTTAGTATTGTTTTTTTTAGGTTTTTATTTTTTGTAAAAAAAACTGTTAATTCGATTTTTCTCAAAATTTTATCGAATATTGAAAACAATATTTCTTGTAAGTTAAAATTAATTAAAAGCCACTATCTCAAGTTTTTGAAAAGATATTTGAGTCGAAAATCAATTTTTACCAACTTTAGTTAAATTTTTTTTAGGTTTTTAATTTTTTGTAAGAAAACTGTCAATTCGATTTTTTTAAAAATTTTACTGAATGTTGACAGCAACATTTTTTGAAAGATAAAAGTTGTTTAAAGCCAATATCTCAAAGTTTTGAAAAGATATTTGAGTCGAAAATCAATTTTTACCACCTTTTATAAATTTTTGTTTAGGTTTTTATTTTTTGTAAAAAAAACTGTCCATTCGATTTTTCTCAAAACTTTATCAGATGTCAAAAACATTATTCTTCGTTGCACAAAATTGTTTTGGAGATGAAATCATATTTTGGTCTTAAAATTTTCTACGTGACAAATTTTTTTTTCAGTTTTTTTGATTTATAAAAAAAACTGTTAATTGGATTTTTTTCTAAAAATATACTTGTTTTGTATCACGTTACAATATATAATATAAAATTTAATTCAAGTCTCTAGCGTCATTGGTTCATGAGATATTTAGGTTTAACCAAAATTTTCACCTTTTTTTTAACTGCTATGGTAAAAAAACCACTAACGCAATTTTCTTGAGAGCCCTTTCTGCATCTTTCTGCCTTATTATCTGTATAACAAAATTTATTTGAAGTCGATATCTCTTCTGGTTCTTGAGCTATGGACGACGAAAAAAACGACGCGAACGTACGGACATACGGACATACGGACGTACACACGCACGCACAGACATCTTTCTAAAAATCTTTTATTTCGACTCTAGGGACCTTGAAACGTCGAGAAATGTCAAAATTTTCAATTTGACAAATCGGACCCATTACAATAACTTCCTATGGGAAGTTAAAAATAATTTATTTGATTTAAGTTAGACATTGCAAATTGTAAAAAAAGTTTCAAGAAATACTAATGCATTATTTATGTGCATATATAAGTACTATGTACTAAATAAATTATATGTGTTTCAGTTTATTTAAAAACCTTCAAATGGCTTTACCTACTGAAGAAATTTATTTTTTTAGTTAATATACAACATGCACTTGGCCATATCGTACTAACATTCACAAAACTATGTATATTCGTAAAATGGTATATCTGCCAGTACCGATAAAAAAATTCATGAAAAAGTAGTTGCAATTTTTTTTATTTTGAACAACAAACCTCCAAGTAAACGATTTGGTAAATCAATTTAACCAAATCTCCAAAACAAAATAAAAATAGTAAGAACAATTTTTTACACACGAAAAATTAATAGTATCTTTTCAAATACCTTCCTAACATATTAAGATGTAGGTATACCTATTCCTCTTTTTATGGCGACACAAAAACATTATCCCTTTTAACGCGTACATAATATTATTGTCTTCATCTATAAATATTCATATAGTTCGTTTTCAAAAAAGATCCCAAAAGGACTTTTTTAATCCCTTTTGACTTTGTATACACAAACCTTTTGAGCATTTAAATTAGCATATACAAAAACCAATATCATGAAAATGATATTCAAGCTACTAATAGTACTCACTGGGTGCTCATAAGTCGCATGGTCGTTTGAGCAATGTTCGGTGTCCACTTCTATTTGTAATTATTCAATGCTTTTATACAGTCTTTACTTATCGCAGTTTACAACCCATAATAATCCGCTTCGCTTCCAAGCGCCTATTTATATACCTCAAATCGGTTCGAGAATCTACGAGGTTCTTCTCGATGCTTAACGAAGTTCTCCTATTTATCACTAGATGCTTAACGAAGCTAGTTCTCCTCTTAATCCCCTAGATGTTACCCCTTTCTCGAGGTTCTTGTATGCGCTGAATGAGTTCCCCTCTAAGCCACTAGATGTTTCTCGATGCTTAAGAAGCGAGTTCTCCTATTAGCCACTAGATGTTTCTCGATGCTTATAGAAGCGAATTCTCCTCTCCACTAGATGTAGCACGATAGTAAAAGAGATAAAGAGTGTATACACATTACATTATCATATTCTCAGTCGAAAATTGTCTTCCAATGAGTCTAACAATTTTATTGTTTTTTAAAGTCTTCCAATCATGTAAACAGGCAATTATTAATTGGAAGATAAAAAATCGTCCACAATAAATTGTCAACCGATTTTCTACCAAAAAATTGTCTAATATTTGGATAAAACCAACCAACCGTATACACGGACAATTTTCACTTGATAGAAAATTCGCAATTATCATCTAATTGGATGCTAATGGAAACATTTTTACAGTTAGTCCAATATTGGAAAATTTTCCAATCGTGTATGAATAGCTTAAGGAAAGAGACTCTTCTGTCTTTTTGTTAAATAAAACGTGGAATTTTATAGCGACTTTTGCAGAATCTGTCAGTGAAAAAAAAACAACTGTTTTAAAATCTTCTGAACCTTCAATTTTGTCCGTTGATTTTGTTGTGATAAAGCATCGGACTGCATGCAAGGACATTTTAAAACTTATTTGAATTTTTAAGATGCTTTTCACAATAGACTTTTTTAAGTTGACTCATATTAAATCAGAAGTGGGAAAAAGGACAAAAAAGACCAAAATAGCCTATTTTTGACATAATCAATAAAAGAAGTGTTTTAGTTTGATGAATAAACTAAACTAAACTAAAGTGTTACGTCAAAAAAGTAATCAATGAACGTTGCAAAAACACAAAATTCTTTTTTTGATTGTTGCATGATTTGTTTAAAACTAAAAAAAAACACCAGATCTAAAAGCAATATGAGTGAAAGTTTTTTTATAACCAAGTGTTTCTTATATTCTAAGAACGGATATGAGAAACAAGTTTCTTGTATGGATATATACAGGAGTATCAAAAATTTATTCCCTGCACTATATTAACCCCAATTATCACGCGGCAGTTAATACACCCAATTTTAAGCAAAGGCAAACAAAAACACAGCAAATGTCAAATTAAAATTAAATTTGTATAGGTTGTTTTTAATTTTGGGGAGAGTACGATAACTTTGGCGACAAAGTTTAATGACGGATTTGTATAGAACAGTTAAAAATAAGTATTTTTTACTACGGGAGGGGGGGTCTATCTACCCCCGTTTAGGCGGTAGGGGCAATTTAAAAAAATATGTACATTAAATGGAAAAAAAAAATAATTAAAAAATAACGGTAATACTTACAATTAAGCATTATACCTTTTTTTAAAGCCAACATTTTTGTCTATTAGCTTGTTTTTAAATCAAGTCAAAACTATGCATAGTTTTTGAAAAAAATTGTTTTAAACTCAAAATTTGTGCAAACAAAATTTAAAAAAAAGGTTTAAAGTGTAGTTTTTCAAAACTTTCAAATTATCTACTGTTTTGTTTTTTTAGAATTCATTGCTCCCCCTGGCACCCACCGAACCTTGCCCTCTCCCCACCTTGCACGCACTCCAACTTGCACCCACCCCAAATCCTATAGTGTTCCCAAGCAGGGTGGTTGCACAGATCCCACTGTTGCATACACCCAAACTCGCACACACCTTACTGTTGCATACACCCAAACTCGCACCTACCATTGTTACTATCAAAATAAGACCACTCAAGCAAAAAAAAAAGAATTAAATTAAAATAGTAGTTGTGGTTATTTTCAATTTTCTCAAAAACTAAAAGACATAAAATCATCTAGTTTTCAGTTTTTGGTCAAAAACAAATAAGAACAATAAATTCTGAAATAAAAACAATGGTAGATAATCTTGAAGTATTGAAAAATTACACTTTAAACCTTTTTTTTAACTTTTTTTGCTCAAATTTTGAGTTTAAAATTAAATTTTTCAAAAACTACGCATAGTTTTGACTTGAATTAAAAACTGGCTAATAAAACAGAATGTTGGCTTTAAAAAAATGTATAAAACTTAATTGTAAGTATCACCGTTATTTTTTAATTATTTTTTTTCATTTTAAATAATAATTTTTTTAAATTGCCCCTACCGCCTAAACGGGGGGAAATAGACCCCCCTCCCATAGTAAACAATGCTTGTATTAAGCCCCTCTACCAAAAACCGTTATTATATCTTGGTGCCAAAGTTATCGTACTCGTGCCCTAATTTTTTAAGGGTCTCATATTATTTGAGTTTCGCGATTTGTTTTGCAAATTTCTTAAATCCAACTAACTTTACATTGAAAAAAGAAAGTTCGTTGTTGGAGAAATGCTTCTTTTATCAGTGTTTTTCTTTTAAACATGTTTCTTATAACCACAAACTTCAACATACAAATATTTTAAGAACTTGAACAATGTAATGTCGTATGGCCAAAGAAAAAATACCAATAAAGCGCTTTAAATATGTAAGTAGGTACATATATGCGTTAGGTCTTTTCGCTTAAATCCTAAAATTTCATAAAGCCCAAATAGGTAAAAAAAAACCCAAAGCGAATGACGTAACGCCCAAATAAATTTTAAATAAAAGATCGCCCAAATTGTTTTCATTTTTCTCAAATTAATTTTTGTTTTGGGTTTTATGACATAGGGGTTGGGCTTTGTGAAATTTATGTTGTGCATTACAACGATTATGATTTCTATCGTTTCTTATATCTTACCATCCAACTAGGACATATAACCCAAATCATAAAATGACATTAAGCCCAAAAAGAAAAACGTCGTAGAAAATATCACTAAAAAGAAACGTCACAAAGCCCAAATAAAATGTCATATCACCCAAACCAACTTTCAATGTCGTAACGCTCTAATTAAGAAATGTCATAAAGAACAAAAGATTTTGGGTGGTTTTGTTCTGAGACGCGTATAAACAATGAGGTATGTATTGGTGGGCCTAATCCTATAGTTAGTCCAAGCAGGGGGGTTTGCAGGGGGCAGTATGCCCACATACATACATATTTCACTGTATACTAATACGCCATAATGTTGGGTGGGAGCAAATAAACCATTTCGTTTTGTTTCAGTTGAAATAAGAAACAAATTTGACGTTCCGAGCTTTTGGGCGATCTCATTTTTTTTGTTTAATGTTTGCGTTTGCCCCATAAAATATAAATGTAGTTGTGCTCAAAATAAACAACCATTTTGTCAGAATGTCCAAACGTTGAAACACATGACATCTTTTGGGCGATATGTCAATTAGTAATTTGGGCGTTATGATATTTTAAAATTGATTTGGGCAATATTGCATTGATTTTGGGCTTTGTGGCATTTTCTTCTGGAAAAGTTTTTGGGTGATAGAGCCATTTTTGGGCGATATGACTTTTTTAATACCTTGGTGTTATTTTATTGAGCACTAAGACCGAACGCTTATTTTTGTTTGCAATTTCAAAAAAGCAAAAAAAGTTTTAACGTTCAAAGATTTGGTAAATCGTAATCGTACAATAACAAAATGTTGATAAAATTGCTTTGGGCGCTGACATTTTTAATTTGGGAGATATACGAGAAAGAACTGGAAAAATCTAGTGATCGTTGGACCAAATCGACAGTCACTGGCGAATAAAAGTGTAGTAAAGTACCTTGGCATCTGGTTGGATCAGTACTTTTATTTCGACAGACATATGAGTGTTACTCTGGCCAGAGCTAGGGGAGCCTTTGCCCTGACAAAACGGTTGTTTTTAAGCAGGGTGAAGGTGATTTGCTACATGGCCCTTATACGGCCGATGATTGCCTATGGGTGCCCGGTATGGTTCAACGTTGCCCCATCTCAAATGGAAAAGATTCGGGTGTTTGAGAGACAATGTCTGCGACATTGCCTTGGACTACACAGAACACCATAGTCGGAGTACAAACATTACTATTCTAACCAGGTTCTATACAACAGAGCCAACATAACCAGAATAGATAATTTATTGCTGAAGCTTGGTAGGGGTCACATTGCGAGAGCGATGTCGTCGACTAACAGCTTAATTTTTAGGGCTTACTACCCCAACAATGAGTACTACGAAAGTGCAACATTTAAGTGGCAACATTCCGCCCGAAGCTTTCCTCTATTTAGACAATCGAGGGCTGATACAGGATAGGGAGGCGGTTCCGCTAATCTACCACGTCAGCCGTAAAACTGTAGATAGGCGACTCCCTTACAGTCGAGACGTCCTCGCCCTGGAGAACTAGTTTTGGTGGCTTCAAATTGAGAATGACATTTAAAGCTGTCTAGGGCGTTTGGTCTTGGCCGGCTTACATAGGTTTAAGGATTAGCTTAGAGACAGTCAGGGTGGCACCAAAAAAAAAAGAAGCACAAAACACAAAACAAAACTAAAAAGCTTACTGTGGTTGTTCTAGTTTTTAAGTAGTTTTAAGTAATTTTAAGTAGTATTATTGGTTTTGGTTAGTTTTAAGTAGCTTAAGTATTATAATGGGTTTCGTTTTTTTTTTTTTTAATTTAGTTTTAAGTTTTATATAAAATAAAAAATAATGATAAAGACACCAAGTTTTTTTTTTAATTTTCTTGGTTTTAGATTAAGATATTGTTATTTAGTATTAAAATTGTTCTTAGGCCGAAAGGCAGTAGTTATAAGATAATGGATTAACTTAGAGCACCCGTATAGGGCCAGTAAGATGGTTTTTTAAGTATTTGATATTTACGCTAGTTTTTTAAGAATTTTTGTCTAGCTTTAATATATGTATGTAGTTTTAAGATTTTGATAAATGAAAAAAAAGATATCGTTTTGGGGGAAAAGACATAACGGAGGAATAAATTTATTAAAGTTGGAATTTATTTCAAGTTTGAACTACAAATTCTTAATTTTTCGTATTATCAGCAGCATTTTCTACTGCAGTATTTTGATGAATAATTGTCAGTTTGTGGGGTTCATTCAGAAGGCTTCTGGACAACCAATCAAAACTGCTATTATGTTAGTTAAGATTATCTTTACATAAAATGCTCATTTTTGTCTTGCCTGATTTCGTAACTTGCCACAATAATCTGACATAAGGACATAATTGTTTAAATAGATAACAAAAGAATTATTAGACACCACACGACAACATTTTATTATCTTTTGATGACATGCTTTTTTTCGCAACCGTTTGGTGAGCTCTATTAAGCTGTTAAAAAATTGATTTCATAATGATATTCCTAAGATTTTTCCTATAATCATTTCACTTAAAGAATCGAAAAAAAAAACAAATCCTCCCTAGTTGTGCTATCAATGACTTGCTATATTTTCGCAACCACTTTCCAAAATTAGCCCTCACATCACAACCAAGTCATATACAATTACTTACCGCTACAGCAAAGCTACACAAAGTTGTTCTTCGTTTAGCTTTATCATCAGAGAGTTAAAAGTTGCAATTGAATGGAACGTTATCTATCACCTGTTACCATCAGCAATGATTATACCAAAGAATAATATTTCTTTACGAATATAAACAATTCGAACTGACATTTGATGTGATATGATCCAAATTATGTCAGACAGACCAATTGAATTGCACGGGTCTAATGTGATTACATTTAACTTTTATTTCTCCCGACATCTGCGCTGAACTTGACCGAATTCACTTGAGAATTGAAATTATATAAAAAGGAAAAGAAAAGATGAAGATGATTATATGGACCGCGACATATATAGAAAAACATAAATGTTGACCTAGACACACTAAATATAAGGTTATATTTGAATTGTTGAAATCAATAAATTGATTCAATAATTATTAAATAGATAAATACATCGTTAAAAAAACAACATGAGTTTTATGTATTTGAAATATTTTTTTTAAAATTTATTAAGTAGAGTATTGAAAATAAAAATAATCACAGTTTTATTGAAATAACTTTTATAAATAACATAAAGAAATGCAGTTCTCTTACAACCATTTTGAAAATAGATAAAATGTAAATTTGTGTACTTTTTTTTGAAATATATTTAAATATTGAAAAACTCTTATTTCATCCAATAATTAGAAAGCCGTGTAACTGATTGAAGTTCTAAAACTGACCGTTTTTATTATTGAACACAGTCGCCAATAAAATGCAATCGCATCGTGTAAATATAATTTGCTCGTCACCTTAGATCTGTTCCATAATTCGGAATTTCTGTGACAGTTATGACAAGTTCTGTACATTTAATTATTGTTTTGTATTAATTTGACAGGACTTTTGACTTAAAAGCACAGAAATTTAAAACAATTAAATAGAGAAAAGATTAATTTCAAAATGTTTAAAATAACTTTAAAATCAGATAAAATCTAAACAACATATGTATATTTTTAAATTTAATTCCATCCACAAATCCATTTTGAAGTTTCCATCTATCGATTCGTATCATAGGTATCAAAATTAAATCGCTGAACTGCTTTAATACTTCTGCAACTGTAATTCTGATTCCTAAATAAAAACTAATCGTGGATAATAGCTCAGAAACAAGTCACAAAGGCATATCTAAGGAACTATCCTGGACGCCTACTTTTACAAAATCTTACCAATTTTAGAGATAACCTAAAATAGTCTAAATGTGATTTTAAATAAATTTACATTGGGACATTTATTTTGTTTTATATACTGACAGAATAATAATAAATCTATCCTAAAAATTTACATTACTAGAATTATAATTATTTGGTTTTTATTTTAAAAAGACTTAACATCTAGTTTTGTGTAGTTTATACAATTGTTTTTTCTTAACAT
The DNA here is from genome assembly GCA_951509635.1 of Eupeodes luniger. Taxonomy (NCBI): domain Eukaryota; kingdom Metazoa; phylum Arthropoda; class Insecta; order Diptera; family Syrphidae; genus Eupeodes; species Eupeodes luniger. Next base: position 119,388,584 of record OX608073.1, on the reverse strand, counting down.
TTTAAGCTGGATTCTCCGTTAACCCTAACGATTCTGCGTGCTTCTTCGCTTTCATTCGTAAATCAGCTATACTCGAACTTTTACTATGCGCTGCAGCAATGGCTGCCAAATTAATTGGATACTGTGGAATTGGAAATAATCCGCTAGAGTTGTTACTTATAGCAGCAGCATACTGAAATAGGAAAATGGAAGTTTGTATGTTATTTTATTTTTTAATTGAAAAATGTTTTAATATTTATATGTACAATATTCATTTATAAAAATATAATTGAAACGGAAAAAGAAATTGAATTTCAACAAATACATATGTATATACATACATATGCCAATTTTAACATGTACATACAAAACAAACAACAATTTCTTTCTGTCTGAATCTAGATCTTTTCAAATGTCAAAAATTATTAGGTTTATTTCCAAGATTTTTGGGCAGAAATTGTTGACCTGTCAAATTTTGAAGAGTATGTGAGAGAGGAAAACTGCCAAATTTTATTGGTAGATCGTATTTTCATTTAAGGATATTTGGCCAGTTTATATTTCTATGATATCAGAGATTTCCATATTCTCAGAAATATAAACAACATTTCTCACTTTTGCGTCTAAGAAAATGCTCAGAAGTCTTAGAAATATAAACTGGCCAATTGTTTAGTTTCACTTTTGACACCAAAGATTTTAGAAGAAGTATGTAGTTAAAATTTTCGAGTGCCAACAAGGTGCATTTTTTTTTCTCAATCAATAGCTTTTATCTAATATAATCTCGGCCTTAAAAAATTTTTCGTTTCTTTTTTGAACCATTTTTAGTTTTCAAAACTAAACATTTTAAATATTCAATAGCCTACACTGGGGACATTATTAAAAATGCTCTTCAAGCAATCGAAACCGGAATGTACAAAAAGCGGCTCCTATTAAGTCTAATGATGGCCGATCGGCTTTTCAGATTCCTTTAAGTGAACAATTCCACAAGATAATTACTATGTTCCAGAAACGGTCTTATCATTGGAAGGGGAGTAAATTCGGGTCAAATGGCTAGAGAAATGTGCTGATAAAAGATTTCCTTAATTCGATTATTTAAATTAAAGATCTTTTGACTCAAAATCTTCAACATAAGACACTTAATCTTATTTTTGAAAATAAATTAAATATTAATTATTTAATATTGCATGTTCTTTGTGTTTTATTGGTTTTAATAAATTTCAAATGGTAGAAATTGGTCGTTCAGTGCTAATATTTGGAAAGTGCTCCCAATTATTCTAAAAAGGCTTGATTTTATTTTTAATTAATTATTTATTATTTTTAATACAATAAAAGTTATATTTAATGTTTTTAACTCTTGTTTCATAATTCTTTTAAAATATGTTTTGTTTTAAACGTAAAACATTCGACCACTTTTTGCAGCGATTGGGCCAGTGTGTCAGCAATAACGCAATGATTAAACTCTTCTGAAGCGTCAATCGTCTTGGTTTATCTGCGTAAACAGCGACTTCACATCACCCACGAAATATAGTCCAGCCACAAGCACAAGGCGGCGGCGCGGCGTGAAGCGAGATAATGAGATCACCAAAAGTTTCCAGCAATACATTGATTTTTTTGTTGCTTCGAACCGAACCATTATTTTGGTAATAAATTATTTGCACAATTTACAAACATTATTCAAAAGTAATTACATTTATTATGAAATGGTAAACCAAACTGAGTAATATCAAATGACAGCTGTCAAAAAGACCAACTCCGAAAAAGTATTACGAGATTGGCTGCGTTCAATCTCAGACAGATAGGGTATCCGGATACCATTTTGTAGGTGTTTTACGTGCTGATACAAAATAGCTGGGATGTCAAGAAAAGAATCCAAAGGTATCCGAAAATTTTGGCATATGTGGGTTTCTGATAGAAAAGGTGATTCACCATATGGTTAAATTTGAAGAAGCCTGAAAATTGATTTCAAATTTGTATGTTTTTTGGTAATTTTGGACCTCGAAATCTAAATGTTTGTCTTTTTTTTTTTTTTTTTTTTTTAACAGCTATACCAATTAAGTCGTAGTACCCGTGGCGTGTGTGTCTTGGGTTCAATCCCTGATTATGCCATCTAAAGGTACTGCCTCTTACGAGGAATTGACAAATCCTTCAAGAGTAATTATTGTTAAGAAAAGTGCTTTCTCAAATTAACCGTTCGGATTCGGCTTAAAACTGTAGGTCCCTTCCATCCCTGACAACATTACTCGCATACAGGAATGGTTGAGAGTTGTAAATCACTAGGCCCTAGTTCTCAATGGACTGTTGCACCACCTAATTTATTTATTTATTTATACCAATTGAGTCATCCAACTTGTTCAATAATAATTTATCTAAAAATTCACCTATCCAGGATACCCTATCCAACCCGAAATTAAATGAGTAGCCTTAAGGTGCCAATGATTGGGTGGTTTACCCTACGAGATTTGATATTCTAATACTCTGATAAAAACAGCTCAAGTTTCACAAGCCACACAATTTTGAGGATGATATTATGTTTCTTGGAGTATCATTTGAAATCTTTACCTAATGCATTATTTTGTTTTTGAGACTCAGAATTTTGAGACTATCCGTTAACATAATTATATTGGGCTTTTTTATTTGACATTTACGGTAATTTGGAGCTCTTAAGCATCTTGCACATGAGCAACGAACTGCGAACTGTGGATGTTCGCATATTTTGACTTTTCTTTCACATGAGCTTTTATTTCTATTCGCAGGTAGTGACGAATTGTCAACCCTTTTCTCCATATTTTCCTCAGCCATCATCTTTCACACAAAAACAAAACAAGAGTGGTATAATTTTGAGGTTAAGTTGAGCGCGAACAATTTATTCGTTGCAGTGTGGATGGTATGTGGAACGCGAATAGAGTTTGACAGTTCGCAGCAACCACACTGCGATTCGTTACTACCAAATTGTTTTTACAAAATTCTCTTGTTTTAGAGAACAAAATGCAAATTTTATTATCCTAATATTAGTGTCAATTGGTTTCTTATAATTTAAATGTGTTTTTGTGTGGAATTGACTTTTTGAAATGTGTAAAATCACGTTTGTTCGTCCATTCGCAGTTCGCAGTTCGTTGCTCATGTGCAATGCACTTTACTTTACTTCGCGAAAGTTAACGAAACTTAACGAAAAACAGAACGGCCTATGTTTTTATTTTATAAGATGTGCTATTGCATAAGTAACTAATATTACCTGTTTTTAGTAATATACTCGTACAGTTGAGAACAAGATCAGATCAGTCATTTTTTAAGGACTTATTTATGTAATGTCTACATACCTGATGTGCTGCAGCTGAGATTAATGCAGGATCAAAGGCTGAAAACGCTGCTGCTGTTGCTGCTGAAGTTGAACCAAAATGCTGACCTCCTGAACCTGCACTATTCGCCGATTGAGAAGATGAATTTGTTGTACTTCTTAAAGCTGGCAAATTGACATAAGGCGCAACTCTACAAGGTTCTAATGGCGTTGACACCGGTGGACTATGACTTGAAAGTAGAATTCCTGTAACAACCAACAAAAAGAAAAGAAAATAACACGTTGAAATACCATAAAGCCTAATGAATTGGAAGGTAAAAATAAAATAAAAAATTGAAATAAAACCAAAAGAACGATTGTCAGTAAATCAAATAAAAAATAAATTAAATTAAGCTTTTCTTGTGGGGTTGTTGTTTTTCCACATTGCTCATCCTTTTTTTTCGTACCAACTTTTTTTCAATCCTAAGTGAAAACACACTTATTTATTGCTACCACGGGAACAAATGACACCCGTGGGAGTAAACTACACTCTATGGGGCGAATAAACCCTTAAGGTACATAGAAACAACAACAACAAGATAGGGTGGTTATTTTGAGTTGTTTTTTTTTTTATTTTAAAGATTTAATTTAATTACACTTTGAATGGTGATGTTCAGATTAAATTTATTTCAGTCTTAGAATTCATTTAAAAAAAAGAGCGAGTGTAAATTAATGTAATGACATATTTATTCATATTCACTATATAATTCGAAGAATATAAACTCCGTGAAACCTAAGTAGGCAGGTATATAGTCTTAGCACATCAGACAAGTGATCCCCCTATATAAAATCACCGAAATCTATAAAATTTAAAATCATGACTAAATGAGCGTAAAATAAATTACTTTTACAAGAGTTCAACCCCTATAAAGCGAAAGCGTAAGCGACGAGCCGCCCTTTAAACTTTTTTCCTGATAGAAGTGAGTGGCGCGGCGCGGCAATGGGATGTTTGTTACCCTCTTCAAAAAATTATTCCGGCATTTTAAACGCATTTAAGGGATGATTACACTTGTTCACGAGAACATCAAGTTGATTAACAGGAGATTTAGTCAATGAAATATTACCCGTCAAAGAAAGGTGAGGGGATGGAATAAGAGGAATGGTACATATTTGTAGCTTTTTATTTTATTCCGATTGAGTTGTTGTTGTTTTTTGTTTTTAGTGTGGTGTTTTCTTTCTTTTTTATAGACTTTTTGTCTGGACACCTCTAGAGGGTTAGAAATGGAACTGAGCATCTATAGAGTACCCAGAATATCAAATTAGGCAAAGTTTTATTGCTTTATTTTTGTTTGCTGTGTGCGGGTTTAGTTTATTCAATTGATGTCTTTCGTTTTGATGGAATTAATGCTAAGTTTCCGTTTTTTGTTGTTGTTTTTTTTTATTGTGAAGTGATTTGGAGAGATAGTGGAGAGATTTTTGGCGCAGTGATGGGTGCGAGTATTGATTTTCAATTAAATAACATTCATTGTTATTGAAAAAAAGTGGGATGGCAATTTTGAACGGTTATATTTGATTTTAATGTAATAAAAAGAACGCACTTCAAAAAATAAAAAAATTATGAAACATCAAAATTGGACCATTTCGAATTTTTTTTAAATTCCGCAATTGTGTAATCTTTCCTGGGCTTTAGGTCTTTTCACCCAAAACCATAGCACCCAAATTCTAAAATGTCAAAAAGTCCAAAATCGGTCACAAAGTCCAAAAATTTAAAAAGAAAAAATACATATGCAAAAGATAACTGATAAAGTATTAGTTGATTGTGGGATCCACAAATCTATTTGACTTTTTAAAATTCGTATATCCTAATAGAATTTAATTTCTTTGTTCAGTCAGAAGTAGCAATTTTCCTGAGTTGTGTATTAAGATGGGTATGTTAAGTTCTACCATTTAGTTTTTTAATTTGTCTTGAATTCAGAACCAACAGCAAAAATAAACATTTGAATTTGAATTTCTGAATTTTCTATAAAGTTTTGGGAAATAATCTTTGTGTTTTCTCTTTCTAGTTTCGATGCTTTGGATTTTTGCTCTTTTTACGATATGGGCGCTTTATAAAAAGAACATTTATTTATCTTTGGTTGACGGCTCTTCGGTTTTTATTTTGAAAAGCTTAGACAAATTTGGATTCCAATTAAAGCACATGTAAACTCTCCCTACTGTCATTCCGACGATTTAGTGTAATCCACATCCACACTTTACACCCCTGTTAAACTATTATATTCACCCATCCTCACACCACACACTCTAACACATACATATATACATACAAAAAACCACGAACTGGCTAAATTTTCCTTCCTTTCTGTTAAAATATGAAATGGGGATGAGTTGGTGAGTGACAAAAACGTTGGTTTAATTTAATTTATTCCATCCACCACGATTGTAATTTGTTCTGCAAATATATCCAAATTAGGATGTTTGTGTAGTTTGTTTTTTTTTATTTTTTTTTGCTGGTGGAATTTTAATTTGCTTGACAGATGTTACAAATTTTAAATCAATTCTGTCAAAATTTAAACTGTCATTCAACAAATATACACATAAGCAAACACAAAAAAGAAACTTATCCACTCATAGCCACCAGCCACACACTACAAAACCTAATTCAATTTACTTTTGACACAAAAATCATGTCGATATGTCAAAGTTGCAAAATGTCACGTGTCATTGATATTTTGTTCCGTTTTTTTGTATTTATTTTGTTCAATGCACACATACTACATGTAGACGAACATATAAATGTTTGCGTATGTAGTTGGTTTTTATATCTGACAGGAATAGCAATATCAAAAGAGAGGATTATTTTGTATGTGGTGTGGTACCTTTAATCAAAATGTTAACAAAAATTGGTGTGTTTTTGTTGCCATCTCTAGCATGTTGTTGACATTTCCAAATTGGCTAGCAAACATATGCCTTCGCGTAAAACATATAGCAGATGTCTACATATGTACATATCTATACACGTTAGAGTGTGTGGTATTTTTTTATATGTATTTATCTATTTATTCACCTGTCTGTCTGTGGCTGTGGGCATGGTGTTATAAACGGAATTGCCAACAAATGTTTTTTAGTCCTTAAAAATCTTCAAATAGAGGTTATTGGCTGGCTGGTGGTGGCTTTGCTGGATGACTTGTTACTGTACTAACGAAACGACACACGATTTGGAAGGAGTAGCTGGTACTCGAACATACATTTACGAGTATATAAAAAAATAACATCAAGTTTACTCGCAATCAATGCCAAACATGGCGGTGAATTTTGTGGCGGATCCGGATACACATATTGAGTCGGAAATGTTATAAAATTGCTTTAACGTTCGACATTAGAAACACACGTGATGGAAATAATTTAAGAAAACAAACACAATTGAATGATTCATCGATAATGGGAGAATTATTTATCAAGGAAATTCCTAGGCGTATCGAATTTATATTTGAACATTTTTGACCCCCAACTAAACAAAAATTTTAAGCTTATAGGCTTTTGATTGTAAAGGGTAATTCATTTTTCGGTTTCGGAAGTAAAACTAAATAAAATAAACTCTTAAAGTCTTAAACTCATTTTTGATGAAAATTAAATTTCATTACTTTGAGGTAATTTGTAATAATTTTTTGACACTTTCCATTAGCCACTACCTCGTCCACAACTTCCGGGGATTATTCGTGTAAGCACGGTATTCTGTGTGGATCCACAGAAAAACATCTGCCGGTGTAAAATCAAATGATATTGGTGGACATAGTAAATTCGCCAAAATGTAAAATTAACGTGAACAGGAAACTTCTCAAGCAATAAAGCCATTATTAGTCGTGCTGTGTGGCTTGTTGTCCCTTTTTGTTGAAACCACGTCCAAGTTATGATATTTAATCACCGACAAAAATCATTGCTTCGAAAGCTGGAAAAATTAATAAATTAGGATCATCAGCAACACACAACCTGGAACATGCCATAAAACATCCGTGAAGCTTCCATTCTCTTTAAATTTTGTTTAGTTAATTATGACGACCCGTTTTTGTGCTACGCTTGAATCATCACTTTTATAGTATGTTTTAAACGTTATAATGTTGTTCGATTGTCAAATGATCCATTGTTGACATTGACTAATGTTATGACATTTAAAATGACAGATGGGTTTAAAAAAGGTGTCAAAACCACGAAACGGTTTTTCAAAGAGGTCAGACAGACGTCTGTCAATCAATCGGTGGAATTTGATATATCACTTTGCAATATCGTTGGTTTTATGTTGATTTCGGAAATCGTTCAAAACATCATTATACCATTTCAAACATAATGTGGTCATTTTGTTTATAATTTACGAGGTAATTACTACCAAAAACATGTTTAACGTTATAAAAATAGAGAAGGATTTCTCCCTATTCAATCGATCATTGGTTTTAATGTTTTGAATATCAAAATAGGTTGCAAAAACGGAGTTAGGTACAGCATTTCACATTTTTGATGTGCGGTTAAAAAAAATATCTATACTCGACAGTTTATCTAAAATTGAGGTCAAGGGTTAACTGATGAGGATTTCTAGAAGTGCGAGTATTACGACTAAAATGTTTGATGCTAGTTCAACAGAACATTATTTGTAAAAATATCTATAAAGCAATGAAGGACATGAAACATTGAGGCGGTGTTGAAGCAATATGAATTTTTTAGTTATAGTTATATTTCCTATCATTTTCAGAATTCTTTTTTGGATTCTGTCTACAAGACTTATAGTTGGGCACCTGTCGAAATATGCGAGTTATGTTAAAGTTTTGCACGAATGATAGCTTGGCTAATTATAGGGAAAGGATAAAACACTTTTTTTTGAAGCGACGCATTGGAGAAATCCTTAGGACTTAGAAGCATTTTTTTATGAATTGTCGAGTATGTCATCATTTAGTAAGAGGCAATCTTGAATACATAATATATCGAGCACGAAAAGTTGAGGCGTTTTCTCGATGCAAGAGCCACTTATGGATAACGGAATTGGGATATGTTACGACGACAGGAGACAGAATTGTGTTATTTAAACATTAAATTCTACAAGATTAATAAGCTTATCATACGCTGCCGTTGAAGTTCCACATTCAAAGGCCAAGGATGTGAATCTAGACCGAATATGAAAAACTGAGGGTATTGTCGTCAAGGAAACAGTTTAATACATATATTAGAAGTGACGTACAAGAGATCTTTTATGAATATTATATAAAGAAATTCGGAGACAAAACGAAACCCTGTAGAACACCAGCATATATTTTATAAATTTCAGACTACATACTACAACGATGGCATTAGGTATATTGTTCTTAATTTATAATAAATGTATTTAAATATCTCAGTTAAGTTGAGGTGACTTGCAGTTTTTATCTTAAATATTGATTTATTAGTACATACATATAATTTGATTTTGGAATTATAAATTATATTATTATAAGAATTCTAAGCCAGGCTAGAACTACTCACCTTTATGCATTTGGTTCTCATGTTTTCTGCATTTTGCCCTTCTGTTTTGAAACCAGACCTTGAAAAAAAGAATTGAATTGAGTTTAATGTTCATGTAATTGAAAGCAACAATAAAATTCCAGTAGCAGGCTTGTAAAATATTGCAATCTTTTAATTCATTTTTAGATTGGGACTGGAGATCATGCCAATTACAGGATTCGACGAATAGTTGCAAATGGATTCGGAGCGAGTTTTTGACGTTTTCAATATGATAGAATATTCAAAATTGACATTAGATTCATTCCGCAGTCTACTCATCGGATTCTGTAATCGATGCGATTATTAAATTGATTGCATCATACAAATATCAACAAAATAAATGTTCTGTATTCGTCGTTTTTAATCAGAATTTAATCCTAGTTCTTTGTCAATAACAACAGTCAGAACAAAAATTAAGAGTTAGGTTTGTTCATTTCCTGAACACGTAGAAACACCGTGCTTAGAAACGGAGAGGAAAATTTTGTGTATCAAGAAGTTTTTTTTTCCAAAGAGAACGATTATAGAAGGATTAAAAGTCGTTCAAGGCACTCAATGGCCATAATTGATACAGTAAATTGCAACAATGTTGTACTTTTTTGTTTTTAAGAAAATTAAAAAACAACCTTTGAGTCTTACAACAAGTAGGGAAAAATATAAACATAATTAATAAACAAAAAATATGTATAGAAAGGAGAACAAAATACATAAGAGGTAACAAGAACAGAAAAGAATAAATTAATTAATATAATTAATAAATAAAAAAATAAATCAATAAAGAAATAAATAAATAAGTAATTAAACAAATAAATAAAGTAAATAAAAAAGTAATTAAATAAATAAATAAACAAACAAACAAACAAACAAATAAATACATATTTAAATAAACAAGTAGGTAAATAAATAAACAAATAGACAAGTAAATTAAATTAATAAGTAAATAAACGTATGAACAAATATTTGAAGATAATAAATATTACATAAATAATGAATAAATATAATAAAATGTCATTGTGAAGCTAGGTTTGAAACCAAGGTATTATCAGACATAGTACATGATGAAAGGTATCGCTCATTAAGTTTGGCAATTCTTCCTGATACCGTATCCATAGCTACAATGGAATGAAGTTTATTAGTTGAAAACGACCGTGGAAGCTTCAGAATCATTTTTAACTTTTAAATTCAGTAAATTACATTGTTTTTTTTTTTCAATAAAATGGAAAGTAACAATGCGGATTTTATTTTTTAAAGACGATACATCTTAATGATAGCGTTTTATTTTTCAAAACGTATTGAATTTCATGGCGAATATATGTTTGCATGTCCTAGATATTTACATAAGAAGAAATCGCAAGGTGTGAGGTCTGGTGACCTAGGCGGCCATGGATAATATGTCCGTAATTGCTGATCAATTTATTCGAAAAAAAACTGTCCTTAGCTTTTCCATCGATACCCTAGTGTGGTGCAACCGTCCTTGATCTTTATGGCTGAAACACAAACACGCTTCAGCTTCGGCTTCGCCTGACGTTTACGTGTTCAGCCATAGGAATTCAATGCATGCTATCACAATGAAGCTTTGACCTCACGTTTCGTTTGACAATCGTAAGGAAAGAACGTAATGTTACGTAATGTGACTCTAAACGGAAGCTCTAGTTCAAATTTGCTGAACATTTGCTTTGTCTGACAGCTCCACAGCTGTAAAAAAAAAAACAACGAACAAAATACATTTGCTTTTGGAGGGATTCCCATTGGTTATTATAGAAATGTCATTCAAAGCAACCACGAAGCAGGCTCATCGTAACGCAGACGAAGCCGAAGCTGAAGCCTGTTTGTGTTTCAGCCATTAATTTCTTAACATACACTGGTGATTTTTTTTATCGATTACGTGGATTTTGAATAATTTCATTTCGAACTTAAGGAACATGTTCTGGCGTTGTTGAAGGGCCAACAATAGGTCTATTGATGACCATTGACCCTTCGTGCCTGAATATTTGTACCCACGAGGCGCGCTCGCTCGTGCCTATCACTTAGTCGTTATTACAATACCCGTGTTTTGTTGGAAAATCTATCCATAGTATAGAAGGATTTTACACGAATAACAAAAACAATATCGATAGTATGAATACTACCGATAAAAGTTAGAGTAGAATCTTACTATGGATGGGTTTTTGACATTTATACGAGCCTCGAATAGATCTTATGTGATTTCGTTCTCAAATATTGGTACGATTGATATTGCATTATTTGTATCTCGATGGCTGTGTTCATTGAGTAGTTGTGAATTTGGAATCATGTGTGTTTTCCATTGGGGAAAAAATCAAACTATTACTGTTGATATTATTTAGTTTTGTTAGTAAAAATGGACTAGCTGGGCTTATTTTGCAAGAGAAAACAATAGAAAGATAATTAAGTTTTGCTATGTTTCCACCAAAGGTTTATCTCAGTTTAGATTAGATAAATCTTTTTGGTGTTTCCACCGCACAAGAAGATTTAAAAATTATTAAGTTTGACAGCACTTTCTAAAATGCAAATGGTGTTTCGATGTTTCTTATGAAGTGCAAAAACTGAATAGTTCAGCATCATATAAGAATATGCTACCTACTCCATGTGCAATATTTTTTTTTAATTTGATGAAAACAAAACTTTATTTTTTGTACACAAACATGCAAATAAACAGACCATAACGCATTACTTGTAAAACCAACTCCTCCACACAGGTTTTTCTTCACAACTCGACTTCAATCCCCGACCGGAATTGAGGTGAATCAAGCTCATTTCAACTCGATTCAGGTATATAAAGAATTTTGGCGAACTTCAAGCTCGCTTCAACACCACATGTTAATGTAGTAGTCTACGAACAAAACCCCTTTTTGAAGTTTTTATTTTATGTCAAATTATTTGGTTAAAACTTTGAAATCGACTTTCACCTTACACAGACGTATTTTCTTGATTTTGATAGTCAACTATCAAAAATCAGCTTACGCGATTTCACCCCTGATCTGAATTTCGCAATTTTTTGATAAATTATTCTGGCAAATATTCAGTTGTATCAACTTTAAAATATAAAAACCGGACTACTGCGGATCGTTTTTTTGGCAATTTCTCACTGTACTATGACATTATCAAATTTTTTGCTTCGATCAGCGTATAGAAAGTCTGTTTGTAGTTTATTTGGCATACCAATAACTTAATAATTCTTTGTTGTTGTAGACTTTTGCAGATAAAAACCACTTTTTTCAGGAACAATTATTGATTTACAGAAAAAATTGAATATGAATATGTTTTCACACAACTTTGGTATTCATGAGAGTCTTGCAATACCTCGATAGTTTTCAGCATTGGTCTTATTTCCAGAGTTGTGAGGAAGTAAAATATGCGAAGCCTTCTAAAATTCAGGAAAAACGCCAAACGAAAGCGAACAGTTAAATATATTACTGATTCTTCCACAAATATAAGACTTAGAAGTCTTAAAAAATATTGACGAGAGAAATATTATCAGGACTTTCTAAGCCGACAGTATTTTGCATTACTTTAGCTTCAGTCACCCTTAAAAACGATAATTCACAGTTGAATCGATTTCAAATTAAAGTTTTTGGAAAAAAATCAGGAAATAAATTACTTATTTCTATATCAAAAGAGGAGATATTATTTTTATATTGCATGAATGGTGGGAAATATAAAGTTTTCCTTTTAGAATTTATGTACTTTCAAAATTGTATATATTTTATATTGTACAAATAATTCTTATAAGCTGCCTCAAGGAATTTTTTAAAAAAGTTTTCGATAATGAGAGAACTGATCACAATATTTTATTAGTTGAATTGTTGCTTTTTTTAAAAATCGCTCTTGCGGTTTAATGCGAAACAAAAACGTGACAAAATTAAAAATGCCGTCGACAGCTGTAATATTGATTTGATATTCTGCAAAAAGTTAGTGTCAAGAAGTATAGCGCCATCTGTTGCACGCAATGATCTGCACATAGTTAGACCATAATCTATGAACTAACCCCTTTCCTTCAGTTCTTATTTCATTCTGCGTCAAATAAACAAAATTGAAAACATGAAAACAAATTAAATATAAATTATTCATGATATTTTCTTAGCATATTCTTCTTAAAAAGTAGTACCCGTAGCGTGATGGTTAGTGCGTAGGTCTTGGGTTCAATCCCTGCCAGTGCCATCTAAAAGTTTTTTCATGGGTGCTGCCTCTTGCGAGGAATTGACAAATCCTTCAACAGTAATTCTTGTCATGAAAAGTGCTTTCTCAAATTAGTAATTCAGATTCAGCTTAAAACTGTAGGTCCCCTCCATCCCTGACACGGACACCATTTTTCGAACACGGGGTTGATCGAGAGTTGTAAGTCACTAGGGTCTAGTTCTGAACTGACTATTGGATACCTAATTTATTTACTTTTATCCTCCTTAAAATTGTCTATTTTATAAAGTTGAATTAGTTCTGGTCTGAATTTCGCTAAATTGTTTACAATTTTGTTGAAAATTGTTCTGAAAAATGTTGAATTAAATTAACTTTCAAATATAATTCTGCACTTTCTGACTGTAATTTATATGGAATCCCAAAAAACACGGCTATCGTTTTATGGGAAAAAACCATGCATACCTATTCAGTATACATACTTCAAATTGTAGAAAAATGTTATTTATGAAGTCTGAACTAGCTAATTCAATTTTTTCTCAGAACAAAACAACCCTACCTCTGAGGCTATAAAACACACTCTAAAAATAAAAAATGTAATGTAACAAGTTTTAGTCGTTTCATATAGTTACATAGATATTTTCTTACTCTTCTCTTATTTCAACAGTTTGTCTATGTCGAGAAGTCGAAGACTCTTTAACTATTCGGACTGTATAGGAAGGTTATGGTACAAGCTGTATGTCGAGAAGTCGAAGACTCTTTAACTATTCGGACTGTATAGGAAGGTTATGGTACAAGCTGTAGTAAATCATATAAATTGTCTCATAAATCAACAATATATCCTCTATACGTACGTGTTGTAAACTTTATAATGCATAGCTTGCATCTCCAAAGTCCGAACTCAACGAACACAACTCGAACAAAAAGTTTCAACTTAAGGCGAACATAAAGGCGTATTTCCCTATCCTTTTCGCATTTTCACATTTTCAATTGCATGCGAATAGGTTTTGAAAGTTATATGGCCATTTACTATGTCCATACTCAATTTCTATCCATTGTCGCTGTGTAAAATGTATACATATATCCTGATCCTGGCTGGATTGGGCTGGAAACACAAGGTTGAAAATTTATAAATAATCTCATTCTGTGTATGTGTTGGTCCTTGTTTTGTGGTAGAGTTGGAGGTATAGGTACATATATTCAGGACTAAGGAAAATTCTGCAGATTTTTTTTTTTAATTTAAAGTCATTTTCCCCTGAACTGTAAAGGTATAGATCTATCTATACCATCAAAGTACCAACCGAAGGACAAATGTTTATGTTAACGTTTGAATATGATGTGCAAGGAATTTAAATTTGAATATACAGAGTGTATAGGACTTGGCAAAAGGCAAACGAATATTCAATAAGTTCAAATTGAAATTGAAGTTACCATGTTTTTATGTTGGAAACTTCAGATTGCCATTTTCATTATTGAAGTGCAAATTGAAAAGGCTCTTTTAATATACAGACATATGTCTATGTTTGTACATGCCTAAAAAAAAAACTCTTTTATGGAATTTGTAAGGGCCATCTGTATGTTATATGTATAGTTGGCTCAGTTCCTTGGCCTTTAGATGTGACCAATCACAGTCAATTTAAGCATATTTATTAAATTGGACACTTTAAGCATTGTTGCTTACTTTAAGGGGTTATGTAAACCTTTAATATGCCAAAATCACAGTGTGACCATTAATGTAAGAGAGAGGGATTGGCAAGGATGTGTCGGTGTACACTGGTTTTGAATTCTTGAACCTTGTAATGACTCTGAAAGACAGAGTGTGGTATGGAATTCCACATTCGTGTAGTACGTCTAAGAAACGAATCTCTCTACTTCATTGTATGGCCGAAGTTGGATTCAAGGGTAAAATGATGGGCATTCAGCCCACTCAACGCAAGTATTACGGCTAAATTGTTTAAGAGGAAGAATGCAACCTGTTATTTCATTAGAGTATATTCTGTTAAAATATCGGTAACAAAAGGTGCGGCAAGAAACTTTTCGACTATTTTCCAGTGACGTAATTAATTATGTGTTTAGAGGTTTAAGGCAGATGTATATTTTATACATTGTAACCATATCAGAAAGAAACATTTCTTGCATCGTCTCAGAAAACCCAAACAAAATGTGATCGTGCCACAAGAGGTGGTTCGTGATACAATTTATCGACAATACCGAGATGGCAACGGGGTATATCTCGCTTAAACGATATAAAACAGCATTGGGTTTAGAAGCATTAAATTTCACGCGGTTTTATATTCCCAAGTGGAGAGGAATGAGAGGATGGAAACAAATATGAAAAGCTAAAAGTGCCGTTGTCAGCGAAACAATTAATAGTATTAGAAGTTGTATAGAAAGGAGATAATTTATTTATCAAAAATAACTTACAAAAATTAGTTTATAAAATTATTTACATGGAAGACATATGAATATTTATTAAAATAAAGAAGAGGGTCGGAAACAAAACTAAGCCCTGGGGCAAACCAGCATTTATGGTATATTGCGGGTTGAAGACTTGAATCCATCCCATACAACTTGTATTGAGCGGTTCGAAAGAAAATTTTGAATTAAATGAACAAACCGGGGTTCATCGATAACAAAAGCAGTTATTTTCAATAAGAGAGTAAGATGTCAGATTTTATCAAATTCAATAATCTTTTTTTCTCCAAAACGATGCAAATATTTGCTCCACTGCTCGTTGAGGTGAACTATAACATCCCCAGTGGAGCTATTGCTTCGAAAGTTGTACTACCGGTCATTAAGAAGCTAATGTGCCTCGAGATATTTTTCAAGCTGATAATTAATCAGCATATCCACGACCTTGGAAAAAACACGTTAGTGCTATCAAACGATTTGACAGCTGTCACTTGATTTATGCTCAGTTTGGCTTGCCATTTTATAGTAAATAGACAAAAACAATTGTAAATTTATTACCAACGTTATTGTTCAGTTTGCAGAATGGAACGAAACAAACAATTTATTGATGGGAACTTTTTGTGAGTGCATTATCTATCAACGGACTCCAAGACCGATGGACTCTTTTTTGTGGAGATTTTTAACAGTACTTCACAAAAAAGAGTCCATCGGTCTTGGAGTCCGACGCTTGTCTACACAGAAAAGCCCGAAACGATTGACGCCTTATAAGAACGTATTCGGATCGTACTTGCTGACATACGGCCCAAATTTCTGCACAAAGCTTTTAAAAATTGTTTCTCTCGGCTGGAATTTATTCTTGCCATCCGCGGAGACGGCGCGGCGGTTACTTACCCAAAAATATTTTTAAAACTTAATGAAAAACTCTTACCTTTAAAATAAAGATATAACATTAAGTTTATGCGTTTTATTGCATTACGAGGCCATAAAGTCCGTTTGTGTAGACCTTAGGTCAATGGTCATTAAAACCGTAGACGTTATGTCATCGCACCCAACAGTTAATGAAAAATTGCGTGAATTATAATCGGGAAGTAAAACTAGTGCGTATACGCCACAGAGTACATTTCATTAGTACAACAATTTACCGAAGTCTTATTACATTACTGTTATTTTATTGTAAGGAATGTTATGATGTTATCAGTACATTTAGAACTACAAACATATCTTGATCTAATTGATGGAAATAGTTAAAATGTTTTTTCGTTCAAATTAATATTTTATATTATATGAACTATGCATTCATTCGTGCCATACGTCAAATACAAGGATAAGCAGGGGGACCATTCTTGAGAAGCGTATTCGAAGAGGGGTAGAACAAAAGTGATGAGTATGTTAATTAACTTACACGAAGTATATTGACGGAATAAAATTTGAATTTGCCTTCACGAAAAAGTAAAAGAAAAGAAAGACTTGACAAATTTGAATTTAATTTATGAACTTGAATTTAATTTATGCAACTGCAATATTTCATTTATTCGTATGTTCAAAATTTTCATCATAGTTAAAGTACACGAACGAGCAACGTCTGTAAAAATGTTCTACCTAACTTTTAAGTCAGTGACTGCAACTTTAAAAGCATTAACATTAACATTAACAATTTCAAAAATATCGCTGGCATTCAGGTGTCCGGATAATATCAGTCAATTCTACGGAGTTTTCAAGAATTGGGCATCGCGCAGATCACATTACGGTGCATTTTGGGTAACGATCTTGGTTTACACAAACACAAGTTCAAACTCACTCAAATTGAAGCCGAAGACCATTTAAAGCCGCGTACGTTCTCCGATTGGGCAAGTTGTCAAGTCTTTATTAGAAAATTGGCATTTTAAAGGTTTGAGGGAAAAGCTATTTTTCCCACACTAAAATGTGAAACTATCAATATCGGCTTGTAAAAGACTTACGATCATGGGTTAACTTTATTATTTTAAAAATCCAGCAAAAATAAGAACCTCACTTGAGCGCGAAAATGATACATCGTTAAAATACAGGATGAACAGAAAAGGGCCAATAAAGCTTTCCTAGGGAACACCACGTTGAGCAACTAAAGGTTCTGAATGAAAATTTCTAAATTTTACCTCATATCATCTAATTTCAAGATAAGATTTGACTCAAGCTACGACAAATGGTGAAAAACTAAAAGATTTAAGTTTAAATAAAATAATTAGCTAAGTTGGTCAAAAGCTTTAGAAAATTCAGTGGATATACAGTAAACTTCTAAAGCGTTTGATGCTTAAGAATGTAAGGAGATTTGTAACTGTTGATCTTTTTTTCAAGAAACCGTGTTGCTGTTCCCAAATGAGCTTGTTTAAAAGCTTGGAATTTCTTTATTCAGTAAGGTGATTACTTAGGTAAAGCAAAATATTACACAGGGGGGATTCTATAACAAGCGAACTAATAGCACCAAAAGAAACTACTTAATCGATAATTCGAATTTTATCAAGAAAATATAGTTTCAAATATGAAGAAAAAAAAGAAGGCTTCAAAGGCAGATAGTTTATATTTTTCTTTCTCGAAAGTAAACCCTTTTGGCATGCAAGTGTTACAGATTAAAAAAATAATATTTAAATGTAAACTTACCACTTGCGTTCCCAAAGGGTTAAAGGGGAATAACAGTTAAGCGAAAACATCTTAAAGTCACAAATATTTGTATAATGTTTATTATTTCAGCAAAACTGTTAAAAGTTGGACTGTGTATGCTACTAGCTTAATTGCCGTATAAAATTGCTTCAAATACCATCGATATAAAATAAATTATTCTTAAATGCCTCCCAACATCCAATTTTCTTCAACTACTTTATATAAAATAATTTATTTGACTAGAATATATGTACTATAGTTATTTTCTTTTGCCCAGGAATCAATGTAAATAGTAACCATTAGCCAAAATAAATTGTTTCATAATACCTACATATCACATCATTATATTATATTGTTATATCTCATTACTTCTAAAAGCAAAGTCACATTAAATAAATACAAATTGAGTTAAAATAATTCAACAATATTAGAAACACTCCTGCAAAGGATAAGTATTATATAGATAAATCTGAACACGCATCCTTAATGGGTGTGACATAAAAATATTTCAAAGCTATAAATAAATATGTCGCCATTTGGGCAGCAACAACAACAACAACAACAACAACAGAAGAAAAAAGAATAGAGCTTCAAAAAACAATTTGTAGAAACACTTAGTTAAATATTGGCAGGGAATCACTTTTCGGGTAATAAATTCATTTTCATCCCTTTTACATATACGAGATAGAAAAGAAAGTCAGGAAGTTTGTCCTCTCAAGTTCAACTCAAGTTGTTGCAACCAACTTTAGCTACTATTATTCTACGCTATCAATCTCTACGTGGTCGCTTCTCTCTGGTGCGACAAGCGCTATATTTTTTCCTATAGTCCTTGGAAAGAAGGGAATTTGAAGGGAAAATATATTGTATAGAGAATTACTTAGCACCCCATGTCGTCCTTTCACCTCGATTAAGTGATGCGGTTAGATTTAAATGTCAACCTACAAGTGACTTATCGCTTGTCGAATTTTACGAAATGTAATTAATCTTAATTGATTGTCCTTAAGTGGACATTTATATCCACTTATTTAATGAAATTTCCTTTGATTTAAGAAAAATAAGAAACAACAATTACATACTCGTAAAAGTAGATGGCAATTTACCTGTACACGGGCTTCACTAAGGCCCAATCGTTGGCTTAGTTCTTCCCTCATGAACGCATCTGGATAATGGGTTTCCTCAAAAAGTCTTTCCAATTCGTTTAATTGCTCGAGTGTAAAGTTGGTACGGGATCGACGCTGTTTACTGCTAAGGCTGCTACTTTGATTGGCTGATAATCCACCATCTGGGGACATGCAAATTTCCTTGGGTGAATGACTGTTTCGATGCAGGGATGTGTCGGAAGAGCATTGTAAGACATTGGCAGCTATGGTGAGATGTGGTGAGTTACTATTGTCCGAACGATCATTGATTGTAATTGGACTCGAGGAGGATTCAATATTTTCTAAAAAAAAACAAAATAAAGGAAAGGAAAGAATTTATCAATCTGTATTAATGTTTGAAAACGACAACTATAAAAATAACATTTCATTACATTAATCCTTACTTAAAAAGAGTTATTCCGTGCTTTTTCATAAATCATAGAAAATTTACACAACAATCTTTTTACGGCCTAATTTAATTTGTTTTCGAAAACAATTAGTGAAGGAAACTTATTTAAATACCCTTAAGGCTTGTTTGCTACTTAAATTAAGAGAAAATCAAAAGGATGAAAAAGGGAAATTTGAATAAGAAACCAATGTTTTTTTAAAAATATCCTTCCTTCTTGTAAACCTCTATTAGGGGTTGTGGGGGTGTAATACTGTATAGAGTGTGTCATTTTGTAGACACTTCTTTTGATGTATTTAAAATTTACATAATTTATTAAAGATGGCATGCTAAGAGCTAAAGAAAATAAAGAAAGTTTACCAACAGCAAAAAAGAGAAACAAGTCAGTTAATTAGCGAAAGTTAGCATATTAAGTGAAGCAATTAATTAATTAACTTTGCCGTTTACCTTTCTTTTTAGGAAGATGAGTGTAAGAAGGGGATTCGGGGAAGTTGTTGGTATAAGAAATGTATAAATGTATACATCATAGAAAAGGTATAAATAATCTTGAAGAAAACTTTGAGTTTTAAGACATCAGAAAATAACATTCGTTCTGAGATTCTAGGGTAATTAATATACGGTTCAGATGATTTTTGTTAGGTTTTCCAATAAGGACAGATATTTTAAAAACTATGTTATCGGCTTAAAGTACAATCAAAACATTTATGAATAGAATAGAATACCGCGGACACGTTTGCAGCGGTAGATTCGTTGGACCCAACTTTCGATGACTGGGCCTAAATTGCCGCTTTTTTGCGTTAAATAGGCTCTGAGCTTTTCCACCCCTGTCTTAATGTTAACATAAACCAATGACTTTTTGTTGTCATAATGAAAATAGTCTAGTCAAGCTCATCAAACTTAATCTTCAATAAATCGATTGGAAGATGTGTGGGACTATTTTTGGCCCGAATAGGAAGATAAGAAATTGGATGATGATGTGGATTCTACAGGATGTTGCAGTAATCGTTAAACGTTGAGTTTACTGAATAAATTGATAAAGCGTTGCGTTCACAAATTAAATTCAAATTGTCAAGTCCCTACCGTTTACTTCAACGTATTCTTTTGAACAGCTTTTTCTACGACATTTTTTAACACGCCCCTGGGTATTGCGTTGAAGTGCAGTTCATTTCTTGTGAAATTTTTGATAGCTAGATGCAATTGTTGGGGTAAGAGAGGAAGCCAATACAACGTGAAGTTGGGGCATAACAACTATGCACTGAATGTTCAGATATTTGAAATTAAGAGCTTCCGATTGGCCAGCTGTCATTTAATGTTAAGTTTTATGTCATTTAGTAACTAAACATTTTCTTCCAATTTTCCGAGGATAATTTTGTTTATAACTTTATAATAACTTTTAATCTCGCCTTCGACTTTGGAAACGGTATGTCAGGTTATGTGCATGTTTTTACAAATGTTTTTAAAATGAAGTTGCTGGAAGCAAACAATTCTTGGATGGGCAATGACAAGCAACTTAGAGTTCCCAACAACTCCCAGAAATTTAAAGTTGCTCAAAAAAAAATTCAATATGTTATGAAAGGCAAATATGTCAACGGAACAAATGTCCATATAAAATTCAGTTAGTTCAACATTAGGATAAAGAAAAGAAAAATTAACAAATACTTTTTCAAAGATTTCAATTTATAAATAATTTTTTGAACACGCCTAAAGTTGGACACGCAAGATACATAGATCCATTTAGCTCTGAGCTATCCTGATCTTTTTTGAATTTCTAATTCCGTTCCAATTTATGATTAGGGTCATTTAAACCAACTGAACTCCAAATGTCAAAACACAGACCTATCACACTTGTCAAATTGGCCTCTTGAATGACCAGTTTAAGAGTGTTGATGTTTTTGATAGTATTTCGTTTATGAACTCAGTGATGAAAATATTCCCTGGCGTCATTCTAGACAGACTAACAATCTGGGTACTACAAAACGACCTACTGACCGCGTTTCAAACCGGTTTCAGGAAAGCGAATTCCACAGTACATCTTACATCGACAGATGAAAAAAGTTATAAGGTTTCTTCGTTGATTTCAAAGCAGCATTCGACACAATCAACAGGAATGCTCTCCTTTACAAACTTAGCTGCCTCGGAATGTCCACAAAAATGTTAACTCTAATACAAGGTCTCTATGAAAAAATATGAATAGAGAGGTCTGCATGGTTTCATACCAATATTGGAGTTTGATTTGTCCACTTCTTTCGTCGCTCTTTTAGCCTGTTTTAACCTGTTATCAGCTTTGACTGGAGAAATAAGTTTAGCTGTCATCGTAAGTTAAGCTGTCATAGAGCAGAGTCGCTGAAGCTAAGGCTTATAAAGACTCACTATTAATACCAGGAACTCCAAAATACTAATCCTAGCTCTAAAGACAAACATTTTTAAAAAGGTTATGCTAGTAATAATGTCGTATATTGGTCAGTTTTGGGTTAGTTCAGAACTTCAGTATTACGTCAAACTGGTGGAGGGAGAGCGTTGGAGAATTGAAGTAGAACCTTTGATGTATTGCTGGAAAAAGTACACTTGTTCTAAACAGTTCGGAGAGAAGGCGATAGGAAGTGGGTCTAGAAATACAGAATGTTCACTGTGCAACCTAAGATGACCAGAAAACACTTATGACTTCATAGCCTTTTTCTAAAGATATGCTTATTGGGAAAAATCTACCTTAACTTCGAGTGAAGCTGTTGAAGCCCTAAACGTTAAAGAGTGGATTGCGTAAGACGCTTGTGTGAAAGCCGCCTTAAGATATCGCAATCAAATTTTAAATGAAACATTTTAACAACTCTGAGCAAACTTTTAATTTTTAATATTAGTTTAAAATTTATTGATAAATAAAATCGTAACCATTAGATATGAGTACTCTTTTTGCCAAAAATTTATATCTGAAAATTTAAAAGATAGAATTTTACTCGCAGCCTAAATAGTAGATAATTCTATTTGCGAGTACTTTTTGACCCTGTGGCTTATGGGTTATAAAATTGTACATAATAAAGGACTGGCATTCACAGATATAATTCAAATAAATTATTTACGAGCTTATTACTAATTTGCCATCTTTCCTAAATATAATTATAAACACAGAGTCATATTATACATACATATGTACATATATGGATGTAGTAGCTACACATAATGCGTACTTTTTCATTAAGCACGGAGAACAAATTAAATTGAAAATGTAAATTTTACAAAATAATAAAAGCAAATACAAAATGTCACATCACAACACAAAGTCATAATATTTTTACAATTTCATTAGGGAAATTTTCCATTCCATATTTCCCCTTTCCGTTTCCGCCATGATTGTGCTACCTTCCTTCCATTTTGATGTCGTTTTGCCTTGCCGCCGCCGCCGCTAGAACGGAAGATCCATTTGCATTGCCCAATTGAAACACAGTTTTTGCTTACTCTTGTACACTGTCTATTTGTGTGTGTATGATTGTATGTATGTATGTATGTAGATGTATTTGAATTTGAATGCCTCTCTGTGATGATTTTGGTTTATTTACTTAAAAAATTATAATTATCGCTGTTTGACAGTAGGAAGAGGGATGTCATTTGTACACATTTAATCAAGAATTGGGGTTTAGTTCCTTATATTCCTTCACTTCTCTTTCCGCATTCCTACAAAAAACCCAGCGCTATGGCCATGACTATTTGACAAGCGATGCCAACGTGGATGTGGACGTCTGTGTTCAAAAAGCTAAGGAAAAATTCTGAAACTCTCTGTCGATGGCGATGGGTTTGCATCACAAACCATACGACACATCGAGTTCTGACTTTAAGTTCTGTTTGTTTAGGTAAAACCAGTATAGCACAGGTATAAATGCGAAAATGCTTGTGAAACATCTCCTGGCCCGGCCGGTTTGGCCAAGGGTGTATAAAATAAAGCTTGTTATGGCATTTTGTTATAAAGGTACAAACCAACTCATAGCGAAGGAATCAGAAGGATAGGTATGTTTCTGTCTCCGTGAATTTACTCGTATCTAAGCTTGCCTACGAACAGAGCCAGCACGTATCCATAGGAGGTAGAAACATTTTATGATTTGCTATTTTGTGTGTATGTTTTAGTGAATGAAGGCAAAACAAACCAGGGAGGGAGAGGGAGGGATTAACGATGACGAGTAAAATTTGGTAATTTTGGAAGATGATGTCTGGCTAATTCAATTACGTTATTTCAATTTGGTGCCTAGTCATCTTTCAATGAGCTGAGGCAGTCGGATTTTGTTTACATTTTCATTAGGATTTTTGTTGATTTTACGTGAATATGCATGGATTGGATGTATGTATGTGTATAAAATGTGTATTAAATGGTGGTAAAATAAAGAATTATTTTTAGTTTTAGCTTTAAAAATTGTTCTTATCATGAAAAAATAGAAAGTTGCATTGAATTTGAAATCATTCCAATTAAAAATAAAAAGGAAAATTTGCGGAAAACATTCATCAAGTGCAAAAATCCTATTTTAATTTTGTATATGTCAACTAGCGGACCCGACAGACGTTGCCTTACATGATAGATATTAGGATATTAAACAAAGTATGAAACA
The DNA here is from genome assembly GCA_951509635.1 of Eupeodes luniger. NCBI lineage: Eukaryota > Metazoa > Arthropoda > Insecta > Diptera > Syrphidae > Eupeodes > Eupeodes luniger. The sequence goes on along the minus strand of OX608073.1, from coordinate 119,364,482 downwards.
TAAGACAAGTGAGATAACAATTATATTGTTTTTTTATTTTGGAAATATGTACATCAATTTTTCTAAAAATAATTTGTTATAATTTTTGTTTAATTTTATTTCAATTCGAGTTGATGAAAAATATTTTAAGTCAATTCCTATGGAATAAACTTGATGGTTTTTATTATTATTATTATCTTTATTTTTTCAACATAAATAAAGTACAAATGTTTTAATATAAAAGATTTACGAGCATGGTTCAAAGCCGTCTGCCCTTTTAATTTGAGCTGAAACATGAGTTGTGAAATAAATTTTCTATAGGTCAAACTCACAAACCGACATTTATTGACCTTGTGACTTAATAATAGCCATGGCAAATGCCAAGCGATTTGGAAATTACAGTCGCCTGAATGGAATGGGATCATTGGGATTCGTGGCAATAGAACAACGTCACCTTTAAATTTGCAGTTTAACATTTAAGCTTCAAGAACATTGCTCATAATATTGTGTAGAAGTCAAGATTACACAAACACTTCCTTTTTTTCCAATCCAAAATACGTGGATAATGTCGCTTAAGGCCGCTCGATACACTTACTCTTACAGAACTAACGGGTACTGCCTCTTGCGAGGAATTGACAAATTCTCCAAGAGTAATTCTTGTCATGAAAAGTGCTTTCTCAAATTAGCGGTTCGGATTCGGCTTTAAACTGTAGGTCCCCTACATTCCTGACAACATTACTCGCACACAGGAATGGATGAGAGTTGTAAGTCACTAGGCCCTAGTTCTCAACGGATTGTTGTGCCATTGTTGTTGATAATGATGATGAGTCACTTTAATATTGTTAACAGATCTGTTCTAAGAACTAAAATCATGATTTTATGCGATTTTCCATTGATAAAACAAATCAATTTATTTTTGACTGAAAGTTGCCAAAATGGTGATTTCCCCTATTTTCACATTTTACTAGACAAAATAAATTTTTGTTTTTATTTAAAATTATCAATTTACGCATTCTGCCACCAACATCAACACTTTCACTAATTGGATTTTGAATTATGCTGAATATATGTGTTTGAGATTAAATACTTAAATAATGTGTGCATAGTAACATCAATTTAATTTACAACCTAAATTTATATTTTTTACAAAATCTTATTTGCTAACATATCACAAACATAAATGAAGTACCCTATGTTTAATTAAAAGTTACTCAAGAGTAACACAGTTAATTATTTGTTAAAGCCTAAACAGTAACTCCGAAATTCTTTCTCTCTTACATTGTACATACATATACTTACACACACACATATTGTCTACAAATCTACTCAATTGTAATCTTCCTAACTTCTAATCTCATGGCCATCGATCTCTTTTGGAATCCGATCGTTGACATGGTAACATCAAAAAATAAAATTGTACATAACATTTTTTTTTTTCTTTTTATTCTAGTAGTTAAATTGAATTAATTGGGAATTCAATTAACAATTATTTGGGTGTTCGCTGCTGCTTTTTCTATCGTAAACAATATGTAAGTAATTAAAGAGACAGACATAATCCAAAAACCCGAAAATCCAAAATCCCAAAATCCAAAATCCCGAAAATCAGCGTCATTACAATTACAAAAATTGAAGTCCCGACAAAATTATTTAAAACTATTTGTCCCGACAGACGTCACAGCCGTCGTCTTTTATCTTTAAGTGATGTGCCGACAGCAACGCCACCTACAGGGTCCTATTATGTTTTGAAATAATCCAGGAACCCATTGGGATATACACAGAAAATTCCATTCCAATCTGTCCAGCTGTTTGACATACTGACAGCAGCGCCATCTTTCAGGTCTAATTGTGAATCTAAACCATTTTCAAATTTCCTCGAACACACACACCAATTTTCATTCTATTCGGTATAATCGTTTAAGAGGAGTTCGATGACGTACTCACGTATGTACATATCAAAAGATTTTTCTGGGATTTTGACTTTTCTGAATTTTTGAGATTTTGAGTTTTCGGGATTCTTCTGTATGTATGTAGGTATATTTAAATTTAAAAAATTTAAAGAAATTAGTTTTAATTTGTTTATTGAAATGAAAACTAGCCAATTGAAACCAGCATTAGATTACTCATCCACAGTGCTTAGTGAAGATTAAACAAGTCTAAAATCCTTTTAGCTGAAATGCTCATAGTATGACAATCCTTTAATCCAAAATCTTTAGAAGACAAAAATTAATTTTTAAAATTCGCTTGCGCACCTTATAGGAATTTAGAAATTCCATCATCAACAAGATAATGAACTCAAGGTCAGGTCACGCATATGCTTATAAGTAAGTTTTCTTTTTTTTTATATTTTTCTATAAAAATAATAGCCTTATAACTTTACCAACAGATCCGGTACATATGTTGTCAATATTTCTATTGAAGTGCCAATTTCGTCTACTCCACACAAATCTCTTCACTCTCAGATGCACCCCTTTTTATTAAATAACAAAATATATTGCACCATAACGCCAATAAATTATAAAAATTCATTCCACCCCTCATCCTTATACTGTTTGTTATATTTGCTTCTCTAAAAAAGCGAAGTTTTATTTAAAAAACAAATCTTCAAATCACCCTTTTAATCCAAATCCCAACCCTTTATAAGGTCTCATATGACTTTGCCTCCAAAAATATAACATGCATGCCTTGTCTACATATACCTTACCTATATAAATATTAAGTTGGGTACTTTATATTATGCAAACGCCTATCCTATATACCTATACGCATTCTATAGCTTTTACTTAATAAAGTCCCAAATCAAGGTCGATTTGAAGAGGAGGAATGGACCTGAACATGGACAGGGACATACAATTTATAGCTCCCTTGAGATCAGCGGGATTTCATCTAAAAATTAAATTTTGTTTGAAATGTATGTATGTATGTAATTTTTTTGTTTGGATTTTCAGTCTCATCAGGCTTCACCAGGCTTATCGTGTGAATTCCCCTTTTGATGTCTATCAACAGCGATTAAAAAATCAATTATTAAAATCTTCAGAAATTATCACTTTGGTTGAAATCATAATTCAATCGTCAGTTGACAGATATTACAATATCATTAATCTCGATGCTGTGGCTGTCATTTAATAAACAGTTATAACTGTGGTTGCGTCACTTTGTTGAAAGGGATAATCTCTATCTCGCCCATTCCCAACAAAATATTGACATGTTGGTGTTGGCTCTCTCTGTTCTCTGAAGAGAGCTTGTGATTTTTGCAAATCATTCATCATATAAATTTCGAGAGGGATGTAACGAGTGTCAAAAAATCTTCAAGGGGTGTCTGTGTCTGATGCTGCGATGCGCAATTGGAATAACATTATTATACAATTTTGGACCGTGACCTATGTTGCAGTGGTTAAAGTGGTAACTGATATAAGGAAAGGAATTAAACCGCAAATTTAAAAACAAAATGGCATAATACAGTATGAAGCGGTATAAGTGGTTGCAGAGTTTAAAGAGCAGGATGTATTGATGAATGAACATTTAAGTTATTTACTTTTAAGTATGAATACACAACTTTAAGTTGGTAACACTATTTAAACTGGTGGCCATTTTGTCAACTGTCAAGTGATTTATTTTAAATTTCGTTTGACATTTCAACATAAATAAACAAACGCCTGAAAAACGCTTCAAAATTGTACAAATTCAATTTGGAAATGGTTCTATTCGAAATAGTATGTTTTGCCTGAATTTTGTTTAGTGATATTGATAATTGATACATCAATAAAGAAAACTGCTGTAGTTTTGAAGTGATGACATTTATCAAGTGTTTTTCGAGACACCGTTACATCCAGAAAAACTGACTGTTTGGTGTGTTTTTGGAATAATTGGTATACTAACTCATTGGTTGTATTTTCAACAAAACGGAGCAACATGTCACACAGCTCGTGCCACAATTGATTTATTGAAGCAAACCTGTGGTAACCGAATATTTTCCAACGGACCCGTGAATTGGCCTCAAATATTGGCGATTTAAAGTCGATGACTTTTTTCTGTGGGGATATAATAAGTTGGGCCTCCAGATTTTAGAGGACGTATCATATTTAAATTTAAATTCATTAAGATTTACCTTTCGGTTAAGGTAAAATTCATGTTAATTTAATATAAAGTGCACGACTGGTTCGCACGAAGTTGTTCCCATCCAAAGACTCTGTTTAAAAAATTTAAAATTTACCAAAAAATAAATTTGTCTTCAAATCTTAAAATGCCATTTAATTAATCAAAAACTTAAGATTTTTCAATTTTAGTTTAAAAATATTTTTAGTACAGAGTTTTTTTTAGGTCTTATCAATATGCGTTTTACATTTAATTTGGTCTGTAGGGGCGTAGGCAGACAAACAGATAGACGGACGGAATCGGCAGACCCACTTTTTTCGACTTCTCTACCATCCTTATGTCATGTTTAATTATAATCTAGAATTGGAATTTTTTTACGAATGCAATGCCTGGCAGTACCCGTGGCCTCTTGCGAAGTATTGACAAATCCTCCAAGAGTAATTCTTGTCATAAAAAGTGCTTTCTCAAATTAGACGTTCGGATTCGGCTTAAAACTGTAGGTCTCCTCTAGTGTAAAATAAAAGTTCTTCTTTCACATTTGTATGTTATTATCTGTAAAATCAACATTATTTAAATCCGATGTCTTTGTTGGCTCTTGAGATATGGAGGACAAAAACGGAAACACGCACACACAAAAATCTCTTTAAAACGTGGATTTAGATTCAAGGGGCTTTTAAATGTCGAGTAAATATACAAAGTTTGAATTCGACAAAATGTACCGATTACAATAACTTCTAATGGGAAGTTAAACATATGAAGCAAAAGTTTAACTAAATGAAGAAAAAAAACAGAGAACCATTTATATTAGAATTTTCCTTTCCATACATTTAAATGTTTTGAGCTTAATGTTGATCTAAAAATTATGCAATTTGAATGTCAACTTAACTTTTTGTATTTATTACTTTTTTCAGCTCTACTGATTGATTTCATGAGCTCAGTGATTCGACAGTTGGCTCTTTTTAACTCTAGCAGATCTTTGCCAACACGAAATATTTGATCATCTGGCTCTGTGCGTTCGGGATACCAATTTCAATCGTCCATATCTCAAGAACCAGTAGACATATCGACTTCAAATTAATTTTATTTTACATAAAATAACATGAAAAGATGCAGAAAGGACTTTAAAACAAATTGAGTGGGTGATTTCTTTACTATAACAATTTAAAAAAGTGAACATTTTGGTTGACTATATACAATTAAATTTTGTATTGTAAAATGTGACTTGATACCTAATATGTAAAATTTTGAAGAAAGTTAATTAATTAACGGTTTTTTATAAATAAAAAAAATGTTTGTCACCTCGAATATTTTACGAAACAAAAATGATATTATTTCCGGAATAATGTTATGCGACGAAGAATAGCGTTTTTGACATTTATTGACGATTTTTTACATAAAATAAAAACTTAAAAAAACACTACTAAAAGTTGTTAAAAAATAATTTTTGACTGAAATAACTTTTTAAAAATTAAAGACATTGCGCCTTTAAAATAATTGTATACTATTCAAAACATTATTTTTAAAATTCATTTAAATTAAAAAAAAAATCAAGTCAGTTTTTTTTATAACAAAAATTGATAAAAAATGTTTTTTGACTCAAAATACGAACAAAACTAGATATCTTATATGCAAAATATTGTTTCAAACTTTAAGTTATTTTTTATAAAAGTCGACAGACGGGCACGGATGGGAATTTATCAGTATGGGACGCATGCCAGCAGTTTTTTTATAATTTTAATTTGTATGTTAATTTAAACAAATTATACCATTTTCAATTCTCTATATTTTTCTTCTTTGGATTTTTAGCTTTATTTATTTAATTTTAATTTTGAACTTGAAAGTAATATAAGACCCTAAATTATGGACTTTCGAGGGTCAAAAATGTTTTAAAAATGTATTACACTGAGAGAATTTATCTCTTGGGCTGTTTTATTATTTTGTCATTATTAAAAAGATAAATTGGTTTTTAAATCCAAGTATTGAAAAATACAAGTCAGAATGGTTGAGTACATATATTTGGTATAAAAAAAATTGTTTAGAAACCTATTGCCAAACTTTAAAAAAATGCCTCATCAATAATGTTATTGTAATAATAATGTTATTTATTAATAATATTGAGATGATTTCATTTTAATTGAAAGAAAGAAATAGCCTTATTGTTAAAATTTGGTATTTGAAAGTTCATAAGTCAGGGTAGTTTAATTTTAACTAACATAATGTATCTAGTACCTGTGAAGTGATGATTAGTGCGTAGGATTGCTAGAGGTCTTTGGTTCAATCCCGGGAACTACTTCTTGCGACGAATTGATAAATCATACATGAGTAATTCCTGTCATGAAAATTGCTTTATCAAATTAACTGTCCGTAAACGGCCTCCGTCCCTGAAATGACTCGCACACAAATATGGTTGAGAGTTATAAGTCTAGGCCCTAATTCTTGCACCAACTAATTTATTTTTTAACAATTCTATAGAAGAAATACAAAAAACCATACGATAGAGGGAAATGAATGTATTTATTTCAAATACAATAAGACAATTTAAAAAAAAAAGGATTTATGACCAACATCAATGAGCATTGTGTTTAGAGTTGTTTGCATTTGTTTTTTTTTTTTAAGCAAATATTTAAGTTTTAACAACTTTTAATTTCATGAAAGTGCCTACAAAAGTAAAAAAAAATATACATATTAGCTAACTTATTTTAAATAAGTATAAAATTTTATATTCTGATATTTGAACGTTGTCTCTTTGTCTATCTATCTTGAACAAAAATAGTCCTCTTTTGTAGACTTTAACTAATCCAAATCCAAATCTGACATTAGGCGGATAAAGGCCTTAAAAAATTCTTCATTTATTCTTGCTGAAATACTAACATTTAAAAAAAAAAACAATTTAATATTAAAATTATTTCCAGATAAATGACTTCACAGTTAACCAAATAATATATCAAATTCAAAAGACACCGAAAAAGCAAACGGGTAACTTTAAGGACAAATTTGTGTCGGCAAAAGTCTGGCCAAGCAGCAGCGATTTATGAGCTTACCTTTATTTTTTAAACATAATTGGCTAATGTTTCCATTCAGCTGATAAAATGTGGAACCTTTTGCACTGTTTCTATTTCCAATTGGAATTGGGAACTTTTGAATTTTTACTGTGAAAGTTGACCAAACTGTACAAAAACATCATCAAAAACAATTTTTTCATCAAAATTAAGTTTACCAATAAAGAAAGTATATTTACTTTTAAAAAAATGCTTTTACCCAAAACTAATAAACTATAATAAAGGGTTCGCCAAATAACTTTTTTTTTTGAAAATGCTATACAAACATCGAGTGTAGCTTCGGCTGTGTAACACGTAGCACCGTCCTGTTGAAACCAAATGTTATGCCAATATTCTCCTCTTCAGTTTTTGTGAACAAAAATTCGTTCAACATGGCCCGATAACGATCGCCATTGACTGTAACGGCCACTCCTTGGTCATTTTCGAAAAATGGCCCAATTATGCCTCTGGACCAAAATCCGCACCAAACAGTGATTTGTTTTGGGCTCAAATTATACAACCATATTTAAGGACTGAATTTTGGAGTCCCTTAGCAAATCTTTTTGTAAAGCCTAGAATTCTATTAACTTTTCTTAAATGTAGTTGAAATGGCCAGTAAAAGTTAATTTTGAGTTCAAAATATTGCCTTAGTTTGAGAAGTTAGAGAGTTTTTTCAAGTTCGGAGATTTAAAAAAAATTCATAGTCAAGTACTCAAGTGCATTACGTTTCCGTGTAAAACTCATTGTTTTACACTTGTCAATATTTAACATTAAACAATTTGTATTGCACTATTCTTTTAGTCGAAGTAGATCATCTTGTAATAATACCCAGTCCCTTAAGGAATCAACTCTTCGAAATATTTGCACGTTATCGGCGTATATTAATCTAATCGAATTTTTTTAAGATAGAGGCGAGGGCGTTTATTTACAGAAAAAATATCAACGTACCAATTTGGCTACATTGTGGTACAGAATTAACAATAAAAGAATTAGAATGGTCATTTTTGAAAACAACACTATATTGTCTATCAGTAAAGTAGGTTGCTACCCAAGCTATTATTTTGTCATGCATTCCGATTTGCTCTTATTTACTTAAAATTACTTTCGAGCTATGTATAAGTTTTTCAAATGCTTTGCTAAAATCTGTAAAGACACAATCAACTTGTTGGTTTTTCTCGAAATTATATTAATACAAAATGTTGTAAATTAAAGTAGATTTTCTTTTTACAAAATCCATGTTGATTATCACAGAAAATAGAAGAACAACTAAAGGAAAGCGCATCACATACAAGAGATATTCCAACAGTTTTGGGATAACAGACAATTTAACTATAGGACAATAGTTACAGATATATTACTGGAGGCCCTTTTTGTGGGTTGATTTGAGAAACGAATATTTCCATAAAACCAGAAAATGAGAACATTTCAATGACTGATTACACAGAATAAACAATCGGTAAAAGATGTTTTGAGCATTTTTCAAAGCATAAATGGAACAGGATTTAGGTTTTCGTCAAGTTTTAGAATTTTGTGAAGTATAGAAGATTCAAAGATTTCTAGGTTTATGTGAGTTAAGTGGGGAAATTGATCAGTATTTGTAATAACTGTTGAGTTTTGATTCGTTTGAAAAAAGTCTTCATAAGCACTTTTTAAAAAAAATCAGCAAACTTATTGGACAGCACTTTGGGGTTTTGACTTGCTTCTTCTTTATATGTCATGTTTCACCTCAAGTTTAAATTCAGTATTTGCAACAAACTCTTCATATACACAATTCGAATAGTTATTAAATTCATTTTTGATATATTTGTAAAGACCATAATCAACATACAGAAATTCCAAGAAGCAGCGTATTATGCTTCACTAAAGCCTCTAAATGGCTAGAACAATACAACCCATTATATCATAAGTTTAATCACTTTTTTTTAGGGAAGTTTAATACACCAGGGTAACACAATAGATCACGATTGATCTAAGTGTGCCGATAATCGGCAGCTCACCAACCTAAGTTTACATTTAAAAAAGTCTATCCCATTCCAAATCATTTAACTCCGTAAATTGTTGATTGAAAATTACTTTTTTTGAAGTCAAATTAAGTGTAAAGCTTAAAATTTTCAGATTATAAAAAGTTAATGGGAGCGATATTAAATGAGTCCTTCCTGTGAATTTTTTTAATTTAAAAAAAAAAATTTTAATTTGAGAGTAACAGAGGTTAATTTTTTCTTCAAAAACGTTGATTATATCAATTTTATGCAATTCCATTTTCAAAATAAGCTCCTTTTGTTTTATCTTTTTAAAAAATAACTAAGATGTGCACTTGGACGTATACGTACTTTTTTTTTGTTTTCTCAAATGTTAAACATACATTTCTACCCTTAAAAATTTATAATTATTGTAAGGTAACCTTATGAATGGCGAATCAAAGTAAACGTTTCGAAATGGGAGTTGCAAGATGATCGATTCCAAAAATATTTACTTTGCGTTCAAATTTGGATCTACTGTTAATATAAATATCGCTTAAATAAGGAACGCCAATATTCAGGCTTAGTTATTGCTATTTTAATATTAGGGTATATAAGAAGTATAAAGTATGCTCTTTTTCCAAAGTATTTAAAATTGCGCTCACCTTCATAAAAATCAGTTCTGTTGCTATAATCCTTGGCACTGCTGTGAATTCCTTTATCCTTATCGTTCTCTTCAATTTCATACTTTAAAACATCCGTAGGCTGATGTGGCTGTATTGGAGGTGCGATAAGTAAATTTTGTTCACTCTTTAAAACAGATATTGTATTTGTTGTTGAAAACATGCGAACACTTCCGTCGGAATGTTCGTCTTTTTCCGAATTTCTGCGTTTTCCACCTGCACTTCCATATCCCATGGCCCTCATTCGAATTGGTATTTCAACACTCCTTCCAACTTCTTTCTCTAAATTCGAAACTCTTATCAAATTAAGAGCTGAATTTTTCGACACATTCGTCAATGTATTTGCTGACGATGTTGTTGTTGTTGTTGTTGTTGTTGATGTTTTTGACGAAGATGATGTAGTAGTTGGATCAGAACTTGTCGAATTAGAATCGAACTTAAAAATATCCTTAAATCTCAAACGATTATTGCAATCTGACGAATTCGACAAATTTGGTCTACCGCCTAACTCCTGAAATGTTCTCTTCGGCGATGAATCAGAAATTAACCAATTTTTTGTTTGAAATTTCGTCTGATGATGTTGATGACGCGGCGCCGACGGCGGCGCTGGCGGCGGCTGTGGTTTGTCTACACTTTCACTCAATTTCACCAATGACAAAGGACGATTATTTTCACTAATATTATTATTGTCCTTATTTTCAGTGCCAGACAAATCGGTTATGTCAATATCAATTGATTCTTCATCATCTTGATGAAGATGATGATGATTATTAGTCTCTAAATTGTCATTCATTGACGTGGTGTCTTCACAATCAAGTTTGCCATTAGTTGTCACACGCGTGGCTGACATCGCACTCAAAAGATCTTGAACTCTAGAATTTGTATTGTTATTGTATTCAAAAGACTTTGTCACAAATTGTGCCAATTGCTCCATGTTTACAATGATTTTTAATTTTATTGTTTCACACAGTTATTGAAAAAAACGCTTCAAAATTCACACAACAACACCACAGAAGAAAATATATCGATAACCGTTATGCTTATTGAAACGGGCCCGTCGGCAATTTACATCTGTGTTACAATAACGACCCGACACAAATGATACTGTTTTATGTTTTCGAAAATGGTTGGAGCTCTCTCTTTTACTGTTACTACTAAATATAATCTGGTTTAAAACAACCCTCTATAACCCCCAGAGATTTGTACCAAAAGCATCCCCCAAATCCCATCAAGATGAAAACTCATACAAAGGCTAGACGAAAAGGCCATAATCGAAATGGGTGCGCATAACTATTCCTGGAATGTGCCATTTCGATAACTCTCTGTCTCTGTTTGCCTCTAGATCACACCTGAGAGAAAAAAGGAATATTACTTCAATTCGATTTGGGCAATTTATTTGGGAAATTTTGTCGATTTATTCTTAATCGGTTTTAGAAAGGAAAATAATTAAAATAACAATAATCCTGTCTGCATATGTTTGTTCAAACTAAGTATTAAGGACCAATCCTCTGTACTCACATCCTTTCTATCTCTAACCTGTGACCTGCTAGCGCCATATTGTAATTAAAAAGAAAAAATTCCCACCTCTATTAACACTGTTGTATATGTCGTTTTACCGTAATTTGTTTGTAATTTCAATAATAATTTTCTTAACGAGGTGCGGCACGGGTTTGAGAAGGGGAAGCGCATGATTTTCCTTCCAATTGGATATGTGTATAGTAGAACAAGAACATCCCCTGAAAATTTCGTCCTTTTCCATCCCTTATAGCGCTTTTTGCTCCCTTTGTTGTCTTTCGAGCACACATTTAAACAGTACTCGATGGGTTGGGGGGGTGAAATTACTACCTCACTCAAATATTATTGGTTATGGCGAAGTTTTTGTGTAAGTGAGAAAAAGGTATATTTTATAACAAAAGGGGGTGGAGTTTTGATATTGAAAGGACATTGTTTTTTTGGTGCTTTTGATGGTTTTCATGTTTTTAATGTGTACCTATATTAAAGCAGGTATCATGGATATGGATACCTAACCTAAGTAGGTCGTATAGTGTGTTTTTTAAAGGTTTTATATGTGTTTTTAAGGCGCGGTAATGGATGTAAATCAAAAGTGTTTCTTTTTTGTGGGATTTACCAGCAGGTTTTTGTTTTTATTGCGATGGGAATTTATGTAAATGCTGTAAAATAATGTTAGGTGTTTAGTTAAATTGTTATTAATTTTTTTGTTTGTTTGGTTTTTGTAATTCACACCTATACTAACTGTATATAGACTTATGTTGTGGTTATGTTTATTTGTTTTATGGTTAGGTTCAGAAGCCGGTTGGTAATTGAGCTGAAAAATGATATTGATAGCAGACTGTTTGTTTTTTTTTTGTATAGTATATGTCTAGATTTAGACCTAGTTTATACATACATATGTATGTCTTTTATGTAAGGTTTGCAATATGTATTTAATGATAAAAGTTCTCAATTTAAACATCCATCAAATGACAACAAGGGTGAAGAGAGAAGCAGAAATCGCTGGGAAAAAGATCAACTCGGCAAAAACTAAAAGGAAGAGTCTTAGAACTTCCTCATCAATTCAAGTCAATATTTTTAGACAATTGGTGGAGATGGTAGAAGATTTTGGGAGTAATGTCATGATAATGCTCAAAATATTAAGAAACAACTTTTTTTAGCTTAAAGACTTTATCAAAATATACACAATTGGAAGATCTTCCGACATTGGCCAAACTGTCAAAAGTCTTCCAATAACATCCAATTAGGTAAATAAATAAATAAATTAGGTGGTGAAAAGTAAGTTGAGAACTAGGATCTAGTGACTTACAACTCTCAACCATTTTTGTGTGCGAGTAATGTTATCAGGGAAGAAGGGGACCTACAGTTTTAAGCCGAATCCGAAAGGATTATTTGAAAAAGCACTTTTCATGATAAGAAAATCCTCTTGGAGGATTTGTCAATTCCTCGCAAGAGGCAGTACCCGTGAAAAAAAATTTAGATGGCACAGGCAAGGATCGAACTTAAGACCTCTGGCATGACAGTCCAACACACTAAGCATCATGCCACGGGTACTACATCCAATTAGGTAAGGTCACAATTTTAAATTTTCTATCAAGTGAAAATTGTCCTTTTATACGGTTGGTTGGCTGCCGTTGGCCAACAATTTTTCTTCTTCCAATTAATAATTGTCTGTTGACACGGTTCTAAGACTTTAGAAAACAAAAAATTGGTAGACTCATTGGAAGACAATTTTCTCAAAAGATTACAGAGAATATCAAAGTTTATTTTTAGAAGTGAAAGCAACAGGTCGTGCAAAAACATTAAAAAAAAGAGGCTGGGATGCGACCCACACTGATAACTTCCCATCCCCTCTGTCGATTTGTCTTGCTTAAAAGTTTGTAGCTTGTCGCGTTTTTTTAAAAAAGTTGTCAGTTGAATTATTCTTAAAGATTTTAAAATTACCAATTAAATATTTTGCATATAATGAAATAGTTTGATTTCAAAATCTAGTTTTGTTAACAAGATTTTTAGCCGAAAACCAATACCAATTTTAATAGCATTTCTTAAAAGTTTTTTTTTTCTTATATACACAAATACAAATTGGATGAATGAAATTAATTTGAAGTCAATATCTTCTATTCTTCACGAAATATCGAGAACCGAACAAATTTAAGTACTATACTTTTTGTAGATTTTATTTTTTTATGAAAAAGCGGACTGTTGGATTTTTATAAAAAAAAATACTGAATATGGAAAACAATATTTTCTGTAAGATAAAATTAGTTTGAAGTCAATATTTTTAATTTTTGAAAAGATATTTGAGTCGAAAGTAGATTTTTACCAAGTTTTAGTATTGTAATAGAATAGAATAAACTAAAAATTAAATTACTGGCAACTCCTTTCAGTTGATGTAACCCATCTATATCCTACATTATTTGTTACAATTGTCATTTTAATAAAACTTCCGCTCTCTTGCTTTTCAACTTTCAACGAACCAAGTCGTGTGTTTTATTTCTTGTGCTCCGCTCTATCTTCCATTTAATATTTTCTATCATTTAGTATTGTTTTTTTTAGGTTTTTATTTTTTTGTAAGAAAACTGTCAATTCGATTTTTCTCAAAATCTTACCGGATGTTGAAAACAACATTTCTTATAGGAAAAAATTAGTTTGAAGCCATAGACCCAAATTTTTAAAAAGATATTTGTTTGAAGCTATAATCTTAAATTTTTGAAAAGATATTTGAGTCAAAAATCTATTTATATCAACTTTTAGTAATGTTTTTTTTTAGGTTTATTTTTTATAAAAAAAAAACTGTCAATTCGATTTTTCTCAAAATTTTACCAGATGTAAAAAACGTTATTCTTCGTTGCGCAAAATTATTTTGGAGATAAAATCAGTTTTTGTTCGTACAATTTTCGAGGTGACAAATTTTTTGTTTTCACTTTTTTTTTGAGTTATAATATTGTTATCGTATTTTTTTCCAAAAATATACTAGTTTGGTATAACGTTACGATATATATGTAGTTTTAAAGTTAATTCAAGTCTCCAGCATTATTGGTTAGTTAGATATTTTGGGTTAACCAAAATGCCCACCTTTTTTTCAAATTGCTATGGTAAGAAAACCACCCACGCAATTTTTTTGAGAGTTCTTTCTGCATTATTATTTGTATAACAAAATTTATTTGAAGGCGATATCTCTACTGGTTCTTAAGCTATGGACGACGAAAAAACCTTCGGGAACGTACGGATATACAGACACACGCACGCAAAAAAAAAACTCTCTAAAAATCTTTTATTTAGACTCTAGGGACCTTGAAACGTCGAGAAATGTCAAAATGACAAATCGGACCCATTACAATAACTTCCTATGGGAAGTTAAAAATATAAAATATGACGGATAAATATAAATGTAAGTTTACGTGGTCTCATTGGACTTTAAGAATTGCTTACTCTATTTACTCCAACAACAGAATTTGTTAATTAAAGTTTTTTTACATGTCTACATAATTTTCCATGTAATTTGGTGTTGTATCTGGAAGAAAGAATGTGCTCTTAAGGAACAATGGTTTCTAACGCATCTTTTGATGTTAATAGCATAAAAAATCATTTAGTATTATGGTGTTTATTGAGATATTATTTCCTTTGATATTTTGAATGGCTTTCCAAAAATTGACGATTTTTTAAAGTTTATTATCTTCTTCGCTTGCCTTGGGCGAAATTTCCTTTTTTAAGTTTGCATAAGCCTTTGTATGCTCAGTTTGCTTCGGAGTAATCTTTTTTTGAATGTCTGGAGTTATTTAAGGTGTGCTCTGCGATGTTGTGATCCAAATTGTTTTTTTATGTTTCGATTCGCTTTTCTCGCCATCTAGTTTTGGCAACAGAGAGTGTTGAAGATTCGCATTCAGAGGTCTGAAGTTTGATTACAAATATGTAGCTTAACAAAATGTTCATAAGAAAAAAGATAAGATCTCGGTGAAAAATTGGAGGCTATTCAAAATGAAACCTCTTAATGGAAAACTTTGTATAGTATGTAAATTGAAAAATTTTAAATTGTTCTTTGCAGTTTGAATATTTTTTTGTATGATAAGTTCGTATTCGTAAATACTTAGTACAAAAAAAAACAGAAAATAATTTAATTTTTAACTACAAAGTACTTCAGACAAGATTATAGATGAATTCATTTTAAAGAAAAAAGTGAAAACTTTATGAAGTTGATAATTGTAATGGGTTCTCCGTTGGTATATTAGAATTTCAGTAAAACAAAACTTTTTATTTGTTACCAATGGAACACAATTATAAGAGTTTTGTTCTTTGACTGGCCGGTGGAATTACTTTCAATGCATCGTCAAACATTTAATTTCATTCGTTTTTGTTTTATACACTTTTGACTCAAAAAATGTTTTTCTAAACAAACTAATTTGTTTAAAAAAATAAAACCATATTCTAAAAAGAATTATTTCTAATCAACATAAAATACGAAAAATGTAGATAGGAATGACTTGTTAATACTTAATGGTTGAACTGAAGAGATATGGATGGACATTACACGTTCACTGGATAACAAGTAAAATCTGTCATGATAATAATGACTGCTTTAACCGAATTCAGCATTTTTAAGTTCAGTGTAAACCGTATTCAAATCATATGCCTATTTAAGTATGAATAGCCAGCACTTTATCAACGAAAGGAACAAATCCATTTACTACCTCGATTTTGCTGGAAAAATGTATGGGCTTCTTCATATCAACGCTCTTGGACACCCAAGAATTCAAACAACAATGTATCTTCACAATTTTATACAATGTATCTTCTCAATATTAACACCAACCTCAAAATAATTACTCACACCCAACTTAAAATTTAAGCAGAAATCGTTTGATCAAGACTGCAAAACCCGGGAAAAGTCTTTCGAACTTTACCAAGAATCCGAATGACTAGTGAAACCAACTATAAAATAGGTAATGGAATTTCCACCGGAAATTCAGTCCTATTGCAAAAACTTAGCACAAATTCATCAAATAATGACCAATGGACGATCCAGGGGGTCATATCAGCCATAAAGCTTATACAGTCAAGTTGTATAAGTAAAGAATTCTTCTAAAGATTTGTTAGTAATTTAACGACATTCACCAAAAAGTAGTAATGCTTTAAATTATTTTCATAAAATTTGTTTCTAAAAAAAAGAACAAATATTCAGGCTTTTAAGAAGAAACCTTGAATAAGAGATCGTCAAATTTATATTAAGTTACCTTTTAATTCCTGAAACTAGCCTTTAATTCCATCTTATTTTTTTGATGCACATAGTGATTATTAAAGTGATTTTTACTTGCGACATATTGGAACTACATAAATAGCAAGTATTGCATTCGAAAAAAGTGGGTCCGCCAATTCCGTCCATCTGGATCTGTCTGTCTGTCCTGACCCTTACAGCCTAAACCATTGTGACGATTGAAATTAAGGTTTTCAGCCGATTATCTTAAGGCATTTTTTTTTCATTTTTTTAATACGAAAAATAGCAGCAGTCCCCATACAAATTTGTTGGTTTAAAATCGAATATTCGAATTTTTTCAAAAATGAACTGATTGTCGATGGTAAAATTTTCAAATCGATGATGATTTTTGATGATCAAAAATGTCATTTTTTTTTTTATTTTTAAAAAAATAATAATGTTTTTTACAAAACTTGATATCTCAGGAAGGGGTGAACATTTTTTAACGAAAATTAAATGTAAAATGTATATTTATAAGTACTAAATAATTGCATACCAAAAATATTTTAAAGACAAAATTTAAAAATTGTATACATACCTACATAAAAATTAATTTAAAAAAAAAACCCTTCTAATGATTTTCGAAAAAAAAAAATAAGTTAAACTAGGTTTTTTGAGCAATAAAATGGCATTTAAATTTTTGAGAAAAACTTATTTTGCAGGTACATTTTTAAATGTTTAAGAAATTAGCAAGTGCATTATATTTCTATCAAAATAGGTTTTCTGTTGAACAAAACTTTTAAGATCTTAAAAAATTAAAGAAATCTACTTTTTGAAGTGAATTTGCTTTAGATGTTTTGAGAAAAACTTATTTTGCAGGTACATTTTTAAATGTTTAAGAAATTAGCAAGTGCATTATATTTCTATCAAAATAGGTTTTCTGTTGAACAAAACTTTTAAGATCTTAAAAAATTAAAGAAATCTACTTTTTGAAGTGAATTTGCTTTAGATGTTCTGATGAACTGAGATTTAAACACTACTTTCAAGAATATAAATGTCCCAAAAACAGCAAAAGTGACACTTTTCTTAAACTAATTGAAAAACACAATGCACGTTTCATATCTATTAATATAAAAGCTTTGAATCTCTTGAGAACTGAAGTAGTGAAGTGAAAAGAGATTCTGAAACGTGTAATTTGTGACTGCCAAACAAAAGTTTTTTCCCAACTTATTTGTTTACCCTAATTTGGTTTTATTTTATATTCGGAAAAATTATGTACTTAAATGCACCTTTATTTCCTTAAATTCAAGAACCAAACATTTTTCTCTCTGGAATTTTTAAGTTTTGTTGACTCCTTTAAGATCAAAATATTTTCTAGCATCAGCTCCAATCTACGAGTAAGCAGACTGATAGCAATAGTAATAATAGACTCCCGAAAATTGAGTCCGAAAAAACTACGTCAAAAAAAGCCAGAACATTCTTGATTCTTTCTCATTTTCTGGGTTTTTGAATTTTTGTAGCTTTTTTCGCATTAATAGAAATGGCAACAAAAAAGAATATATTCTTTTTGAAAAAAGCTAAGTTTCAAAACAATGTCTTTCATTTCTGCGTGAAAGCAACAAAAACCCTCTAAACTATTGTGTTTTGCTCTTAAATATTTAGAAAATTGTTCGAATCTTGAAATGCTTTTATATGTAGAGAGTCGACCAAAATTAAATAGTTAGACTATGCCTTGCGGACAACAGCGTTCTAAAATAATTTGATATAACTAAAGTTGTCACTTTAGCCCTTGAATTTTGTACATTTAAGGTTAAGATAGGGGAGAGGGGGGTAAGATGGGGTGGCGGGCAAGACGGGGTACCCGTCTTATATCGAGAACCGTTTGACCAATCAGGATCGTTTCTGCGCGTGACGCAGCGCCGCCGCCATAATAGCTTTTAGTCAACGCAGTGACAGATCGACGACGTTACTGTTTTTCATTGTTAAGTAGAAAAAATAGTAAATTGGCTGTTTTCTTAGCGTTTTTCACTTTGTTTGCACTGTGATTGCTCTATAAATAACAGCATTTCGAAGTACAAATAAAGTTATTCACATGGGTCAAAGATTACTCATGCAGGTAAGCACTTGTTTATTTGTGTGCGAGAGCATTGTTTTTAGAGGTTAATTTGTTTATTTATTTGGACATGAGAGGGCAAGACGGGGTATGGGGTACCCCATCTTGCCCGAACTAAAATAGTTACTAAAAGTAAAAGAGTAATTGCAACTACGACGACTGCAACTCCAACATCTAATATCGGATTAGCAGCTGCAGCAGCACCGTTGCGTTTAATTCCCAGATTTTAGCTCCAACTGTCACAGGAGCACAGCTAAATATTGAAAGAGAACCAAACTGTCATGAAGTCATTCCTCTTGCAAGCTCCACTACTATAATACTATCCCCTAAGCCTGGTTGTTCCAGTTGGTTTGATGACACAGAAATAAACAAGACACCAAGTACTCCACAAAAATCAACATTTACCATAACCACTCCCGACCAAATAACGCCCTTTCCAGCAACACGCAAAACTTCTCGCGTTGTTCGAAAACGAGGAAAAACCGCAATTATAACTTCATCGCTATATAAAAATGAATTAGAAGTGACTAATAAAGAAAATAAGTTGGTAGAAGAACTAACGAAAACCTAAAAAAAATCTGCGGCTAATAAAAAAAAGTGGCCAAAAAGAAAATAGGATCTAAATATGCCCCATCAATAGAGAGCAGTGATAGTGAAGTTGAAAATACACCATATTTATTTTGTAATGGTTGTTATTTGGAGTCGAATGAAACCTGTCTGCCTGCTCTGCGTGAGGCTAACTGTAGCTCTGTTGGTATAGATGAAGACTTGCGAATTTTGTCCGCAAAAATAAATTGGATTTTTTTGAACCCCATCTTGCACCTCAGGGTACCCCATCTTACCCCACGGTGGGGGCAAGATGGGGAGATCGGACCTTGTCTACTTTTTGTCAATTTTCTATTTAATCATATAAAATATGTTCCTAATTAGAATTAGTTATGGAAGACTGATTACCAAAGATGATTACTGAAATTTAAAAAAAAATTAAGACACGAAAATGTTAGTTTTATTGAGATTCAAACGTTAAGTACCCCATCTTACCCACCTCTCCCCTACACATTATGTTATTTAAATTTTGTTAGCCTCCTTTACAGAACATTTTTAAGCGGTAAGTAAAAACTCGTCTATATGTCAAGCGTGTGACGACTCCCCCCCCCCCTGATTAAAAGTCTGGATCCCCCTTGCGACATAGCCATAGCTTTCAAATTTGAAATGCTGTATAAAATAGTTGTTAATTAATGTAAACAAATTAATTTCTTAACTAATTACATACTAACTTATATACTAAGATACGCATATTTGTTTAATCAATTATTTTAAAAATCGAATTATTCGGCCTGATTAGATTCCGATTGCAAATTGAGCTGTTTTGTATGAGATTTTTGTTTATTTGTGTCTAGGAATACTAATCTTGTCAAACTGAAGGCTCTGTTATATTGTCTGTGCAGTACATTAAGCATATTATAAATATTCACAGGAAAGCGGGTTAATTTGTTTGACCTATGTACTAAGCCAAACTTATGTAGGTATGTACAATGCACATACTGGCAAAAAACTTAAAATTATTATTATTTGCATTCCATGTACCCCTATATGTACATACAAACATATGATACAAAAAAACATGAAATATCTTAACTCTTAAGCCATAACTCAAAAATGCGTAATTAATTATTCATTGTGCGACACGGTACATTAAGCAATTTAATTCCATTTAGGGTGCCAAATATTATTCATTGCTCCTAAGTAAGGCACAGCAGCATCCAGCATGCTTGAAGACGATGACGATGACAATGACAATGATGAAGATGATCAAGGCTGAATTTTAATGAAGTCAAAAACATTTTAATTTTTTTTATCTTCTTGCTAACTTCATTCTACAAATCAATCAAATCAACCTTTTGAATCAATATCGTATACAGATAGATTCAGTCTTCGTTGTTTTCTGTAACTACATAAATCACATCATTGTACCTTTAACACCCTTCCTCTTTCAGAGCTTAAAAATTTAAATTTATCCTCCCAAAAAGAAATTGTAAATTCTTGACGACAAAAAAAAAAAAAAAAAACAAAACTTAATTTGATTGCAAGCTCAATTAAGTAATTAAATGTTTACTTTGGGGAATATTGTATCTCAATTCTAATTAATTGCAATAAAGTTTTCTCCACCAATACCAACTTGAGCATCGTAGTGTATAAGAGAGGGAATATTTTTAGGAAAATGAAGGACTGAAAGGATTTGCCACAACGCCAACGCCAACACCAACGCTAACTATCTATGTATGTATGTATGTGCCTTTTGAATAATTTCGGGGGAAATGAAAATATGCAAATAGCTTTCAAAACCAACAGAACACAAAAAACGAGACATTTTCGAATGTAAATTACTGAAATAACAAAAATGAGAATTAAGGAACATAAGTTTCTGGAATTTATTGCATTAGAATTTCTGTGTCCCACATCTATTCGTCATCTGAAAACATACATATGTATGTATGTACAAAAGAAAACAGTAGGAGCATTTTTTTAAATTTATTTTTCTATAAATGTTTATAATAGATCAAGATACTTTGGAAATATTACTTGAGAAACTAACGTTACGAATCTTTGGAAATATGAAATGGCTCTGGTGAAATTAAAAAGGTATTAAAACTTTAAGAACCTTAAGGTATAAAAAATATTTAATTCTAAAAAAAGCTAAGATGTAAAATAATTTGTTCAGTATAACAAATCGTGTAGGTAAATTAACCACAATTTTTTTTTTATATTTCAGTACGGTTAGATAGAACATCGTATCAAAACCTCGATTTCTCGATTATTCAAGTCCAGAATCCACACTTTTACTATTAAAAAACCGATGAAATTTCTTAACTTACGAATTTCTAATGTGAGCTTATTAAAAAGTTGGTCTAAACTATTTTGCAGAATGCAAAAGATTTTTAAAAGAGCATTTTCAGTTGAAAGCCCAGGATTAAAGGAGTTAATTTTATCAAGATAATCCAGCATTCTTGTTTTTACAAGCTTCTCAAATACTTTTGAAATTGAAGCTTGTAACGAAATTGGTCTATAATTAGATATATCTTGCCTTCTACCTTTATATTTTAAATCACGTCTTTGAATTAATTAAGGAATTGATTGCTAGGCTCAAAACAACAATAACATAAATTAAATAGGCTATCAGTAAAAGTTCTTTCACCAATAGACGCAAAGAAGTTGCTGAATTCGTTGGCGATATCTTCCCGGTTCGAGATGTTAGCACAAGGGCGGACCCAGACTTTTAATCAGGGGAGGGTCACCCAATTAGATGAGTTCTTATTCACCGCTTAAAAATATTCTTTAATGTTTTGTAAAGGAGGTTAACGAAATTTAAATAAAATAATGTGTATATTAACCTTACATTTACACATTTCAATTGATAAAGTGACAATTTTGTTTATCAAATTATTTTAGAACACTGCGTTGTCGAGCAAGGTATGGTCTAACTACATATTTAATTTGAATGACTCTCTACATATGAAAGCATTCCAAGTTCCAAAAATTTTCTAAATATGCCATATTTAAGAGCTAAAACACAATAGTTTAGAGGGTTTTTGGTGCATTTCACGCAGAAATGTAAGAAATTGTTTTGAAACGTAGCTTTTTTTCGAAAAATAAAACATACTTTTCTTGTTTACATTTCTATTAATATGCGAAGAACGCTACAAAAATTAAAAAATCCAGAAATTGGGAGAGGATCTGATATGAACAAATGTCGGGCTTTTTTCGAACTCTGTTTTCGAGAGTCTGTTATTACTATCGCTATTCAGTCTGCTTACTCCTAATTTGATCTTAAAGTAGTCATTAAAACTTAAAAATGTTTGGTTCTTCAATTTAAGGAAATAGGTGCATTTAAGTACATAATTTCTCTAAGAAATTAAATTAAAACAAATTAAGGTAAACAAATAAGTTTTGAAGAAACGCTTGTGTGGCACTCACAAATTACACGTTTCAGAATCTCTTTTCACTTCAAATCTCAGGAGATTCAAAGCCTTTATATCAATAGATATGAAACGTTTAATATGTTTTTCAATTACTTTTGTTAAACTAATCAAAAGTGTCACTTTTGCTGTTTTTGGGACATTTGTAATATTGAAATTCGTGTTTAAATCTCAGTTCTAGAGCATCCAAAGCAAATTCACTTCAAAAGTGAAAAACTTTAAGATTAAAATACAAGTAAGCTGACTGATAGCGATAGTAATAACAGATTCCCGAAAGTAGAGTTCGAAAAAACTACGTTAAAAAAGCCCGACATTTTTTCATATCAGATCCTCTCCCATTTTCTGGATTTTTTAATTTTTGTAGCGTTCTTCGCATATTAATAGAAATATAAACAAGAAAAGTATGTTTTATTTTTCGAAAAAAAGCTACGTTTCAAAACAATTTCTTACATTTCTGCGTGAAATGCACCAAAAACCCTCTAAACTATTGTGTTTTAGCTCTTAAATATGGCATATTTAGAAAATTGTTGGAACTTGGAATCTTTTCACTTAATCAATTGAAATGTGTAAATTTAAGGTTATTATACACATTACGTTATTTAAATTTTGTTAACCTCCTTACAAAACATTAAAGAACATTTTTAAGCGGTGAGTAAAAATTCATCTAATTGTGTGACCCTTACCCCCCCCCCCCTGATAAAAAGTCTGGATCCGCCCTTGGTTACATGCAGCTTTAAGGTGATACCGACAAAAATAGTCGGGGAAATACCCTTGAAACATCCAAATACATAATCCAAGTACCTGAGCTTGGCCTTGTGGCTTCGTTTACGTAGGAAGTAAAGACCGTTTTCAGCCTTGAGGGATTTATATGAATCTGAGATGGAACAGTTTTCTAAAATATCTAGCTAACAAGATTTTTAGCTGATTTATGAGCTCAAAAGTTAGAAATGTCATCAATAAAAGTATACAAAATTATAATTTTCGTTTTCTATATTACAACATACATATGTACCTCAAAAACATCCGCGCTACTCAAACTAAAAACCCTTACATCACATTCATGCATACTAATCACAAAAACTCCCACTCCACCTGCAAAATAACTTACATTAGTATTTGCGTACAAATTATAACCAGGAATATTGTAGACATTAATTTCACAATATTGTAGACATTAATTTCATTAGCAAATGCTTCAAGATGCAACTAAAAATTTTAAATTTTGACGCATACTACGAATGTTTTGATGAGTTATAAAAAACGACTTGTTACCCAAATTACGTTTCAACACATTATCAACAAAAATATTTTGTCTAGAAAAAGGTTTACCAACCCTAGACAATTGGCCCTTTCATCACAAGTGGGATACTTTTTAAGCTTACATAGAAATACAGTCTAGCAATTTAAAAAAAAAGAAGTATTTCGTCAAGATTCAAGCAAGGAAACGATTTGCGGAAGCTTCAGCAATATTTTAATTTTTGAAAACAAAAACCAGGTATTTACCAAACATTTGAAATATATTGTTATTTGATAAAAATTAATGGGAATATCAAGAGAATATTGAAGAGGGTGATTCTTTTGATTCTGGAAGTAATGTTCAAAGATTGGCGAATTCAAAAACAGTTGAAAATATAATAAGGCTTGTTAAAGACGTTGGCCGACAAAAGATTACTAATAGATTCCCTATTTTCAATCCTGATTTTTCAAAGTGTGATATACATACATAAAAAAATGGTGCGATGACTTAGATATTCGCATCAAAAGCAATAATTTACAAACATTTGATGTGATTCCACGAATACAAGAGCTAAGATATGGTTCGAAACACACGGTTTTTAACATTGTCATTATAAAGATTTACTTGCGTTTCGCAAGTGGTAGAAACGTTATTACTTTGTTAAGAAAAGCTGTTTTTATAATCCACAAAATTGCTCAAATTAACCAATTACCATTCGAAATTCCAGAAAAAATAACTGTTCGCATAGTGATTGGTTGCATTGCGGATTTGAATTTGAACCTTAAAAATTCGTTAACTATTGTGATGCCAAATAATATTCAAAATCTTATATACATACATACAAAACAGTAGATTTTGGCGCCCCCCCGTGGCGGCCATTTTGTCAAATCTTTTGTTTATTATTCAGTTGCTTATGTCAAATCAT
The DNA here is from genome assembly GCA_951509635.1 of Eupeodes luniger. Lineage (NCBI taxonomy): Eukaryota > Metazoa > Arthropoda > Insecta > Diptera > Syrphidae > Eupeodes > Eupeodes luniger. The sequence continues at coordinate 119,339,777 of OX608073.1, read as the reverse complement.
CAAGTTACACGACTGAACAGCACGTTCAAATGATAAAACTTTATTAATGAGTTAACAAGCGTTGCTCGCATTGCGCCTTTTTTACGTTAGACGTGGTGGACCTTCACAATCGACTCTTCAACGTTCGGTGCCTAAATTTGAGACGACCGGTTCAGTAAACAATCAGCCAACACCCGTATGTTCAAGGAACGCAAGATCGGTCGAGAACATCGCCGCGGTCCGTGAAAGTGTACAGCAGAACCCGAAGCAGTCCATTCCTCGCCGTGCACAAGAACTCAACTTTTTGCAGACTTTAACTTGGCGAATTTTGCGTCGGGACTTGGGCCTACAACCGTACAAGATCCAACTGACCCAGGAGCAGGCCCGTCGAGAGGGGGGAAAGAGGGGGAAACCCCCCTGGCCCGGGATTATCTAGGGGCCCGTAAAATTAAAAGCAATGAGGAGAGTGTTTTTTTTGCAATATAGGTAGTCATTCATCATCAACATACCTATTCCCATTTATTTTTAGGGGCCCCCCGAAAATTTAAAATCATTCATGCTTGCGCAATCGGGCCCCTGTTTGCATGTTATCTACCAATCTTTCAGTCACAAGCTTGCCGATCTGGGCCCCTGATTATTATTGGCGTACATTTTTGTTTATATTTAATGAAAAATTGGGCAATTTTGAACTATTGAAAGAAAGTTATAATAAATTGTTTAGCTTTTCTTACTTAATTTAACGTAAATTTCAAATTTGTTTTATTTTAAAAATTTTTAAAATCAAAATAAGGGGCCCGGCAACTTAAAACAAAACACAAATATTTATTTCGGTTTCTGTTTTATAAAGTTTCTTTTCTTCTATTTTTGTTTCTGCTGGGAACGAAATTTTTGATTCGGTTTCGGGGGACCGGAAAATCCCACGCAAACGTTTTTCAATTGTGGTTTCCGTAATATTAATTAATTAATATTTTGAATAAATTGTTTACTGAAGATTCGAAGGATATCAAGTCACTTCGAAGTGTGTAAATTAAACTAGCCATACAAAAATAGCAAGGAATTCTATATGTATATAATAATATTGGACACCATTTTCTTCCTTGGCGAAAGGGGACTAGGACTACGAGGCGATAGCAATCTTATTGGAGAGCCAAATAATGGACATTTTTTGTTTAGCAGCAGTGCTCAACGTTGGGAAATTTTTAAGAAAAATGTGCCCGGATCCCTTCACAAACTTTCCAATACAAGATGGTCAGCTAGAATTGAGGCAGTGAAACCATTTGCAAATCATCTGAAAAACCTTAGAACATCATTAGAAGCCTTAAGTGATATTAATTTAACTGCTGAAGCTCGAAGAAGGCATTTTAAAATATATGCACAAATTTGAATGCGTCCTGATGTCTTTGATTTGGTGCAAGGTTCTCAGCGCTATAAATAAAGGAAGTTTCCTTCTTCGAGCCAGAAACAGTACTATTGACGTTGAAATTCGAGATCTCGACAACTTGATCTTCATTTGAACATTATTCAAAACGGATGAGATCAATTTTTATCTGAATGCAAAGCAGTTGCTACTGGATTGGGGGATGTTCCAGAATCGTTTCCATCGAACCGAAAAAGGCAATTAAAGAGACATTTTGAAGAAAACCGAGGAGCTGGAAAGCAAATAGAAACAGACGAAGAAATAAATTTCAAGAGAAACTTTTATGTCATAGTTGATTCAATTATATCTGGAATTTCTCGTCGTCGGTTCGATACGATGAAAAATTTGAATGCTACATTTTCATTTTTATGACAGTTTTCAACAATGGACGAACTTGAGATTAAAAACTCTGCTACAAGGTTCATCCAACTCGCATGTGTCTCAAGGGTTTAAAGAAGAAGTAATTCATCTGAAACACATTTATGAAGCCAATTTTGAAGCAGAACTTCCGCCAATGAGTTTGCTCAATGCTATTTATTTCCACCATACCTGTAACCGTAGCTAGTGCCGAACGTTCATTTAGCGTCCTTGCCAGAACAAAGAATTTTCATCATTCGTGCTCATCACAAGATCGTGTTTCTGGACTTGCTACACTATGCATCGAAGCACCTTTGGCAAGGGAACTGAATTTCGACGCAATTATAAGTTGTTTTGCTGCTCAGAAAGCTAGGAAAGCTCGTTTACCAAAAGAAAATATTTCATTGAATGCAAACTAACTCTAATGAAAACATTATGATAATATTTTAATATAAAGAAAATCAATAAAGAGCATTTAATGTAAACCTTTTAAAATACATAGTTTTTTTTAAGGACAAATTTCAAATACTTTTACTTCGCTCTATTTTATTTTCATAATAGGTAATAGATCTTCATGCAAATTTTTTTTTAAATAGTTAATCGACCAACTAACATGTCGTTGACAATATCGAATTGAATGTATGATTCTGTTCGGATTCTGATCTAATCGCATGTAGAATTATTTTCTATCCATCCTCCATTTCAACTAAACTGGATGATACCCGTAAGATTGATTTGATGATTAACACTTTTTTCGGTTAATTTTTCAAACAAAAAATGATTATTTCCGTTAATTCCAACCAATTTCATGCTATTCGTAATTGAAATTAGAACGTACCATATCAGTAGGCATGAACTTTAAAAAAAAATGGTAAATATGGGGGGCCCGAGATTTTTCCGTCCCGGGCCCGGAATTCCTCTCGACGGCCCTGCCCAGGAGCTCAAAGTTCATGACCATGAAAGAGCTGACTGGGCTTTGAATCATTTGGAAGAGGACCCCCATTTCGGCCGAAATATCATCTTTAGTAATGAGGCGCATTTTTGGATGAATAGCTGTGTTAACAAGCAAAATTGCCGTATATGGGACGACACCAACCTAAGCAAGGTTCACCAGGTGACAATGCATCCTCAAAAAGTTACCGTTTAGTGTGGATTTTGGGCCGGTGGCGTAATTGGTCCGTACTTTTTTTGAAAACGACATTAGTGAGACGGTCACCGTCAACAGCGAGCGCTACATAACGATGATAACTAATTTCTTATTGCCCAAATTGAACCATATAGACCTAGACGACATGTGGTTCCAGCAGGACGGCCGGCGCTACGTGCCATACAGCAAACGCCACGATTGACATTAACAACATCTACCCGCCCTTATTGAAAAACCCTTTACATAATATTATAATGGTTCAATTAAGTACAGAAGAAAATATCAGCTTAATGGCCGCCCCTAGCTGGGCGGCATATTTTCATCCCATGGTACAAATTTTTGATGACGCTGAGGCATAAGTGAGGTTCTATGCCGTTAATGTGCAGAATTATCTCATTCTTAAGCTCTTGAATTGTTGCTGGCTTATCGACGTAGACCTTCTCTTTCAAATAACCCAAAAAAAATAAGTCTAACGGTGTCAAATCACATGATCTTAACGGCCAATTGACAACTCCACCACGTGAGATAACACAACCATTGAATTTGTCGGGTCTATGAAATAACTCCCACGAAATAAGTCCCACTTTTAAAAACGAAATAAGTCCCACCAAAAATTTCTTAAAAAAATGAAATAACTCCCACGAAATAAGTCCCACTTTTGAAAACGAAATAAGTCCCACCAAAATGAAATGATTTAAAAATTTACTTGAAATGAAATAACTCCCACTTAAAATGAAATAACTCCCCCTTGAATAATATATTTCTTAAATGAATTAAGTCCCACTTTCATAAACGAAATAAGTCCCACTAGTAACAACGTTTGGATTCGTAAATGGATTAAGTACAGATCAATTGTTCTTATTATTAAGATGGAATCCGTTTCGGAAGGACCATCAGATTAAAATTATCGACCTTTAAAAATGGCTTGAAGATCCAGTGCATGGTAGTGGTAGACGGTATTATAGTTTAAACGTGGCATTGGGATTAGTTGTATTTTGTAATGGTGATATTAGAAAACATGGAACATGGAAAAAAATTCGGAAAAAAGCTAAATCGGTGTATTTTTGTGTAAACATTAATAATAAATCGGGGGAGGTACAATTTTGCAACAATTTCTTTTGTTATTAATAAAAAAAAGTTGAAAAATGAATTTGAAAAGGTGACAAGCAGTTGTGTTGTGATCGCGTACTTGACTTGGTCGGTAGGTGACGGTGAGCAAGGAGAGGTAAGTAAGTGTGTGAGTGAGAGTGGTAGTACTGATTTGCGTGAATTCGCCCAGAGGTGGAGCTTTGTCAATGTTCCCAGTTTGTCGTTGAGACGAGAGTTAAAAGGCCAAAGACTTAACCTATTATCTATCGAATGTTTTTAGACTATTTGCTATACAAAATAATTTATGAATTTTCCTGAATAATTCTTTTAAAAAGCATAACGAACTGTTTGACGCTGGTAAGCATATTTGAATCGAATAAACAAGCGTTTTTTCCACTTTTTAGAGTAATTTGTTGCTTTACAACTTTTGTAAAGCAACAAATTAACCTCAAAAGTGGAAGTGAACGTTCCGTGTTATAAATTGTTTGTGTTTTGTTCTACAGATAAAATTTATCAATTGCTTTTGAAATGGGGGACAACAAGCTGTTTGCTGGTTTCCACGATGACAAAAAGTGTATGGAAGCTGCAGAAATCGTAGAGGCATGTCAAATTCTAATAGATGATGTCGAAAAAGAAGAGTAGGAGAAGGAAGGAATCAGATGTGCGAAAGAAAGAGCCTATTTTAAGAGTCTTGAAAACAATCCGTGGCTAATGCTACAAGAGCTGATCGGAAATGCGAATACATGGCCATCTTTCATAAGAAAAGCATTTTTCGAGTCGAAATTCGATGATATGAAACGAATGATCGTGACAAATTTTTGTATTGCCAATGGGGTGAGTTAAGAATTTCTACATGAAGTCTTAACATTCAATTTAAAAAGTTTCTACACTAGCGATCGTCGTGCTCAAGTGGCAGCGCGTTTTAAATACTTAAATGATTTCCACGAGGGAAAAAATCGTCGTTCTCGAGCTCACAGTTATGACGTGATTATTCGAAAATATGTTTATTTGAATAAATGCGATTACTAAATTTAAATATGGCTTTTTTATTCAACTACATTTTTTTTAAAAAGCAACAAAAAGAACATTATGAAATTCAATGAGAAACAACTTGAAGAGCAACAAATAACGGCAAAAATTATTAAGCATTCACTTAAAATGCAAAATTATGAAAATGAAATAAGTCCCACTTAAAACGAAATAAATCCCACCAAAATATAAATTTAGGGGTATGAAATAACTCCCACTTTACAAAACGAATTTATTCCCACTCAAAACGAAATAAGTCCCACTTAAAATAAAAACGCGTAGCGAAATAAGTCCCACCAATTGACGAAATAAGTCCCACTTTTAAAAACGAAATAACTCCCACTTTCAAAATAGCAATTTTTGGTGGGACTTATTTCGTTTTTAAAAGTGGGACTTATTTCGTGGGAGTTATTTCATAGACCCGAATTTGTCACGAAAAAGGGCCATTGTTTCTTTAGCGGTGTGGCAAGTGGCACCATCCTGTTGAAACCACATATCGTACACATCCATATCTCCCAATTCGGGCCATAAAAAGTTCGTTATCATCTCACGATTGCGAACACAATTTACAGTTACTCATTTTGGAAAAATACTACCCGATGATATCGCCAGCCCATAAACCGCACCAAATAGTCCCTCTGTTTTTCGACCCAAATGCGGCAATTCTGCTAATTTAATAATTTTCGAAAAAAAGAGCTAAGTGTGAATGAAAGGTAATTGATAAATTAATCTGTATGTTAAACATAGAATGTCCCACGGGGAAACTGCAAAATAAACTTTAAGACGCAAGTCAACGATCCAGAAACCATTGATCAATTAAGGTATGAAGGGCAACTCGTATCAATTGCAAGATCAGGCCGACCATCGAAAATTTCCATGAGGGATAAGATATTAATACATTTATATAGTGGACAAAGATCACTTTACAACAACGAGGATGATCACGTCGGCGGAGCTTGGAAGGCTTCACGGCACTAAGTACATCCGGAAACCGTTAGAAGAGCTAGTTCAAAACGTATGTAGGGCATACACACGTAGAAAAAAACCTCGTTAATAAAATCAATAAAAAGAAAACACTGGAATTTGCAAAATAGCATTTTAACAATCCTGCCAAGTTGTGGTGCAAGGTAATCATTTGTGTTAAAATAAAAGATCCAGTGCAGAGATGCTGGGCATTGCTAATGATTATTATTTCCAACAGGATAAAGATCCCAAGCATACCCCACATAACACTTGTATGTGGCTCTTGTATAACACTACTCACCTCCTGAAAAACTCCACCACAAAGCCCAGACATCAACCCCATTGAGCACGAAAAGGATGCACTTGAAATCAAAAATTAGGACCCATGATATTCGCAGTAAAGAGCAATCGAAGGATGCATTATTACGCGAATGGATCAACATTACCGCTGAATATACGGAACAACTTGTTGGATCTGTGCAAAACCGTTTGAAAGCGGCTATAAAAATGAAATGATATCCAACGAAATATTAACACCAAAAGTATTAAAAATATACATATACCGAACCAATTTTTAACCATTGTTAAACAAAGCTGTGGTTGAAATAAATTGACTTTTTTTTTAATGTATGGCACTTTCCGCTTTCCACGACAAGAACTTGGAGGACTTTAGAAAATTGGCCCTATCGAGGTAACCGTCGTCGGTGAGGAATCGAGTCGGAGACATTTTGCTTCGAGGTAGTTCTCCGATCAGCTGATCGGAAATTGTCTGCGACAAAATTCAACGCATGATATTTGAATGCGATGCTTTGCGATTAAGTACATGTAATTGTTTTATTTTTGACGGATACAAACAAATTTTTCTCCATAGTCCTCCGACAGGTTCTTGTTGCAGAATATGCTTTTGGAGACCGATGATTTGTTTTGTATTTGTTTTATCTGCCCCAAAACAAAGGCAAAAGCATTTTACACCGCATTTTCGATTTGGTTAATTTGCACATCTCTGTTTGAAATATATATCCATCGCAATACGTCGTCGAAAACCTGTAAAATTTCTTTTGGTGAAAGATACCTCGAACCAAAATTGAGTTTCCGACAAAGGATACATTGCGGAGAAAATTCCGCTCCAAAGGCCGATAACTGATTTAGAAAACTGGTGGAATATTGGAATGCTTTCATATGTAGGGAGTCGTCGAAATTAAACAGTTAGACTATGACAACATTGTCCTAAAAGAATCTATTAACAAAAATGTTCACTTTAGCCCTTGAAATAGTAAATATAAAATTAAGATGTATTCACAATATGTTATTTCAATTTTGTCAGCCTCCTTCACAGACCATGAAATGAACTCATAGCGAAATAAAAGCCAATCAAATTTATTTCTTACTTTGCCTCTATAAAAAATATAACAAACCAAGCATTTCAACCAGAAAAGTTATAATAGAAAAATAAAACCAAATTTGTGTTTTTTTTTTTTGTAAATTCACTTGGAATAAATTCTTCGTCATCTTTTTATTTCCGAGTTTCTAAAAGTAAAATGAAAAAATATATACATATTATATATAGGTATATTTGAATGGATATATTTTTTTATAACTTTAATTATAAATTATTAAGCAAAAAATAAAACAAAAAAGACTATTGATTCAACTTAATAACACTTTTTTTCATTATGTTTAACTTAGACACTATTTTCATTATACTTTTTTTTTTAAATACATATAAAAATATAATATTTAGAACAAATTAAAAATATTAAAGGAAAAAAAAAAATATTATGTATTCTATAATTATTGTATTATGTGATTTAATGAACATAAATTTATTTTATTTTGTTTCGATAAGGGCGGAGAAGAAAAAAGAAGCTTAGCGATTTTGTATTCTTTTCTTATTTTTTGTTTGTTTGTTTTAATTTACAGCTTATGAATCTAGAATATTAGTACTCGAAAGTTTATAATTTTGTTTTTGTTTTTCTTTATATTTTTATCTTAATGTACAACTATGTGTTCCTAATTTAATATTTTTTTTTGTATAAAAAACACCGATATTTTCCTCTTTCTCTTCTTAATGATAAGCATTTTCCGTTTAATTTGTTTTAATATATATATTTATGTTATATGGTAACAGTATTTTTTTCATTTTTATTTGTTTTAATTAATTTTTGTGGGCTATAAATATACAACTTTTAGATATAAACACCATTTTTTTTGTTTTAATTTTTTCTTTTTTTTGTTAAATATATATAATGTACATCTTTGCTTTGCGTGTGGGTTTTTGTTTGTGTATTTTGTGTGTGTTTTGTTTTGTTCTTCGCTTAAAAATAATAAACTTAAAACTGTTTGATTCAATAAAATTGCTCTAAACATAATTTCTTTCTATTTTTTACTTAAAAAGTCTTCTTTTTTATTTTTATTTTATACAAAATGAAAATATTTTTTAAACATAATATTATATTGTAATAGTAGTTGTTTTTTGTTTCTGTTTAAATAACTTATGCACACTCACTCACTTATCTGTAGTATATAATTTTTATTTTATATGTATATTTTGTCTTAAATTAAAAAATATTTGTATTTATATAAAAACATACAGAAAACTAAATTCACTTGACTTGTTTGTTTTTTTTTTCTATGTTTACTCAAACAAAAAAGGTTTTTTAATTTTTATTTTAGAAATATTTAGAATGTTTTTTTACATTTAATTTTTGTTTTTATATATATTTGTTGAGTGCTTGGATGTGTGTGGTTTATGGGGTTGATGATTATATTCTGTTTGAATGATATAATAATTTATTACGCGTAATCGGCATCACTATAGTCATCTTCATCGTCATCCGATGAAACAATCTTTCGTTTTTTCCGTTTGCTGCGTGTTGGTTGTTTACGTGAAGTTGATTTTGTCGTTCTCGAACTTCGGGTTGTTGGTGTTGCTGGGATATCCTGATTTGTAAAAAAAAATAAATGAAATGTTCATTAATAAATTGGGAAATGATACCAAAGTTTTTTTTTTTAACGAGGGATTAAGCAACAAAATGAGTGAAAAGAAACTTCGTCTGGCATTTTGAAGGGTTAAAGGAAAGGTTATTTTTCTTACATCAAAATGTAGAACTATATCAACATCAGCATGTTAGAGAAAACGATCATGGGTGGACCTTATTATTTTGAAAATCTGAATGCTCTCAGAAAAAATGAGAATCTCACTTAAGTGTAAGCATGACGATACATCGTTAATAGAATGGATGAACAGAAAAGGGCCAATTTGGCTTTCCTGGGAAACACCAGATTAAACAAGAAAATGTTTTGAAAAACAATTTCTAAATTTTACTTGGTAAGATCTATTTTTAACCTAGGAAACCAAGAGCTTTAAATTTGAATAAAATAATTCCGTACCTTAGTTGACCAAAAAATAAAGAAGAGAAAGACTTTATAATTAAGTTCTAAAGCGTTTGAACATTTGTTTAAGAGTGTAAGAAGATTAGTAACTGTTGATCTTTTTCTCACAAAACCTAGTGAGATTTTTACTAAAAAATTACTCTAACAAATAACTTGGTCAAATAGTTTAGATATGACAGAAAGATTTGCAATTTACATGTAGTTTGTTATGTCCGCCTTGTCACCTTTCTTGAATATTGGTGGAAGTAATTACTCCTACTATACACCGGACAATTTTTCTATGGTAAGAAAAAGTTTAAATAATAAAGTAAGGGGTACAACTAAAGTATTTCTACACTTTTTTAATACAATAGGAAAGAAGATCAAAGCCCGTACTCTATAGGACAGGGATATGGCTACAGCTAGTCTGCGAAAAGGAATGTAAACAATGAAAATATACTTAATTAACTATTTTAGGGCTAGTAACAAATGACTCTTGAAAATTGCTCGCAGAAGCGTTACAGATATCGACAGTTTTGTCTAAAGAAAGGATATTGGAATTCTTCTTCTTGTTAATCAAATCCTAGACGAACGAAGCTTCAGGGAAATTTCTACCCACACTTTGTGAACCTCTACAACTACAAATAATTGGGCCAGTATAACTATGGACTAAATGTCAACCCACTTAATACAAAACGGCTTTTATTCACGAGAATACGCAACATTCCAATTATAGACTGCCCTAATGGAGTTTCTCTACACATTATTGGTATGGCGAAATATCTAGGACTAGTACTTGATCCAAAATTAAACTGGAAAGAAAACATAAAAGATAAAGAAAGGAACGCCTCAGTTGTCTTCTATACCTGCAGTAGAATTTTTGGAAGAAGATAGGGTCTAAGCCCCAAAACCATTCTGTGGACGTAGAGAACCATAGTAAGGCCAATATTGACATACGCATGTTTGTTATGGTGGCCAGACCTTGAAACGGTCACCAATCTTAAAAATATGATAAAGGTTCAGAGAATAGCATGTATAGGTACTGAAAGTGACTTGAGAACTACACAAACTGCAGCCCTATAGAAACTCCTCTCGTGAGAGAACTGGCGGTGCATACAATGTAATAACTCTTAAAGGGCTTCTTTCGGTCATAGAACCATATTGACACTAAAACAGACTATTTAAAGCTTTACATAGATTTTAACCTAGTAGCTCTAACAGAAATCCTTACAATGATAGAAGCGATTGAAAACGGTGTCATCAAAACAAATCATTTATCGGTTTTTACGGACGAATCCAAAACGGAAGAGGGGTACGGTCTGGCATTTTTTCTTTGTCTCCCCTAGAAAAATCAATAAAGCTCACAGACTATTGCAGTGTCTTTCAAGCAGAAGTACTCGCAGTCTCTGAAGCGGCTTAAGGCCTTTCTTCCTACAATTTGGTAAATAAAAACACAGATATTCTTATAGATATCCAAGCAGCTATCAAAGCTATATCCGCCACTGTCACAAAGGCAAAACTGGTAACGCAGTGCCGAAGGGAGCTACTTCCACTCAGCGAGGTCAATACGGTTTCCCTTCGCTGGGCTCCAGGGCACTATGACATTGACGTAAATGAAAGAGCAGACAAATTGGCAAAAAACGGATCAATACCATAAGCCAATTGATCAGGTAAATTTACTTATCCACCAAAGGTGGGCGACGTTTGAAACTTGCAGCGCTGCCAGGAATCTATGGCCAAATATTTCCATAGGAAAAACAAAATACCTTTTGCTACTACGCAGAGTTCAATCATCCTTATTGGTAGATATCCTGATTCCTAACACAATTCATTGGGTAGCTTCATGAGCATAATAGGTATTAGCTTTATGTATAGGCCGCGAAGACGAAAAGACGAAGGAGATCGCCTTCCACTTTCTCTGGGCATGTTCAAGCCTAGCCAAAAGAAGAATGATGATACTTTGTCGACGACCTGTGCGACGTCTCATCCTTGCCACGTAAGGACATTCTGAGCACAATGGATCCATAGTGATCCAAGTGAGATATTTTTCGCCCTACCGTTGCATCACCCGGTCGAAACTAACTAAACTTATTGTAAATGAAGTCAACTAAAAAATCTAGCTCAGAATTCAGGATGATTGAAAAAGGCACGTACGGCATTTTTTTTAATTACCACAGAATGGATTTATCCTAACTCATCTTCACAAGACACTAGATAGCCAATACACTCGAACTGAAGTATTATTACCAATTACAAAAAAATTCAAGTTAATTTTATGGAACTAACCTTATGTTGGGCTGGTGTTGAAACCGTCGAATGATTCACACTATTTACATGTGGTGTTGTCGCACTACCCGTTCTCGCTCCACTACTACTCTCGCCAGCTATATCATCTACACTACTTTGATTAGCACCTGTTGAATTTAATGCTGGCGTCGATGGTGTCTCAATCGATGCTGCCGTATTATTTAGTCTTGATTTATCACGCTCCTCATCAAGTGAATCAGCATCATCTGGATCTAACTTAAGCATAAGTTGTTTAAACTGAAACAAAAGAAAATAGGAATATTTATTTAAAAAAAATGTTCCCCAAAATAAATTCATTGTGCTTCTAAACATACATCTAAATATTTTACAACTAAGTCCCTCTTATCGTCTGCATTAATTTCCACACTACTTGTCTTTACCACCGATTTCTTAATCTCTTCTATTGTCGACTTGGGATTAAAATCGGGCACTACCTTCCTCGTGCAGGCTTTTTCATAGATTTTCTGTGTTTCCGATGGCGAGTACCTTGAAATCTTCCCATCCGTCAGACCATACATATCTTTCAAATGCTGTTTCAGTATCAAGAGTAACATACACGCCTGTGCTGATGTTATGCATTTTTGAATTTCGCTAATATCATCAGGTAGCCGTTTAAACAATACATCCGGATCTTCCTCATCGTCATCATCGACAAGAATATCATCAGCATTTTCGGCTGGTTTGAGGCATTCCTTGAATGTTGCCAACAGATTTGTACCAGCCATTGATATCATAAGATCAATTTGATGAATAAGATAGAGTGGTTCATCTTGAACGACATAAGGGAAGTAAGCCAAGTTATCGGCAATGTAGAGCATTTGACGTAGTGTTGTCTTTTGATCATCGAATTGCTTGGTTACGGTTTGGACTAGAGCACGTCGTTGAGGTTTCGTTGTGCGCAGCAGGGTATAGAGGAAATCATTGAGAGCTGTTGGAACTACATCGTGCTCTTTTTTACTAAAAATAAATTTAATATAAAAATTAATGTTAAATAAAACTCAAAAAGAAAAAGTCAATTTTAATAAGACTTACCAGAAACCTCGTATCACAACATTTCTACCTCGATCACCTTGTAACAGCTCTTGAAGTTTGAAACATAGCTGCAGGCCAAATTGCACTTTCATATTAACAAAACCAGAGTAGGTCTTGTCGATTTCCTTCAGCAGAGCATCTGCTCGATGGGCCGCCTATTAAAATATGTATTTTATTTGTAAATAAATAAAAATATAAACAAAAACTTAAAAACTTCTTACCTCTTGTTTGGCATCTGTACTTAGAGTTATAAGATATGGTACCATCCGTACAGGATGCACTAAACCTTGTCGCAATACTATTTGCACAACCTTCACTGCCCACAATCGCACTGAATCATCTCGATTTAAGAAACAATCCAAGATGTCTTGCAGATATAATTGTATGATTCTGCTTGCCATACCCGATGAGACATCATTCATTTCTTTTAAATCTTCTGTTTGTTGTTGTTTTTCCCCTAAACAAATAAAAAAAAAAATAAAACGAATAAAATTAGAACTCGTATTCATCAAAAAATGGAAGAAAAACAACTTACAGTCTTTTTCTTTATTATGCATATATATCTCAGATTCTGTTAAATAAATCCAAATATTTCGCATACAAATAATTTTTATACACGCATCGACAATTTCGCTTCGCAATAAATCACAGTAAAATTTTTTCAACTCGTTACGGGTTAAATAATCATCATTCATTACACAAAATGAACCCAGTGCTATGAGAGCCTGTTTTCGAATATCATTGTTGGCGCATTGAGTGAAAAACATTAAACATTCGAATACTTCATCACAGATTTGAGGTGAGAAACCACTACCTTCTCCTATGCAACAAACAAAACAAAATATGAAGATTTTTCTAAGATGAGAATCTTTTAGTTAGTAAATATTTACCCAACACTTTTGGCGATTTAAAGTCAAAGTATCGCATTAAGATACCAATTGTAAAGAGACTTCTGCGGAAGATTGGCGTATAGATACTATCTATTGAATAGTTGTTCTTAGCTACTTGATCGCGACTGTTTTCGATTATCCTATAAAATCTGTGGACAAAAATTTCAAAATTACCACATCAATTTTTTCAAATAGGTGGTTATAATTTACTTCTGAAAGCAATCTCGGATTAGCTTGTAGTTCTTTGTGATTTTATTTACAAGTGCTCCCAGGCAGGATACACAGCTTGTAACAACAGCCTGATTGAGCGATACGACTAACAGCATTAAATGCTCTTCTAAGGAAGCCAAAAACGATTCACTGGGATTCACAATAAGTGGAACAACCTGAAAAGAAAAATTATTATAAAATGAAACAAATTAAACCATAGTCGTCTTACCTGCTCAAGAATATCTGCAACAGAGCATATAAATTTTGGCGCTATCGCTGAATGGCACTTAATATTTAAGTATGGTTCAATTGTGATGGCATGTCGAACCAAAAGCTGCGGGCGAACCTTTGCCAACAAATGTAATGTTGTTATACAACCCAGCATACGAGCATTATCAGTGTCTTCTAATTCGATTAGACGTTCCACTAAGCCATCGGCAAGTTGTTGGCAAGCCAACACTATTTCCGGTGCTGGCTCGGTATTCTTTTTGACTGCTTCTTGAGCACTGCCATCGGGCTTTAGCATGTTCTCTTTGGGTGCAAAAATCTGTAAGAAGTTATTTCATTATCATTTATTCTATGATAGAAATAACAACAAAAAACAAAATTATTTACGCTGACAAGAAGTCCCTCAAGCCATGTGGTGCCGGTGTCATGTGCGGTGTTTACTACATCGATGATTTGGTTAATTTTTCGTTGAATTCCATGCTGTAAAATCAGAATCAGAATTAATGAATCTTTTCCTCTCGAACAAATCAAACCTTTGACTGATTTGCAAGTCATAATAAAGGTTGATATTAAACTTACCTTATCGTTATCTTTGCATGGCATAAACCACATTTTCATAAAAACTTCTGTAACAAGTTTTTGTATACCTTCCTCATCGTTAACTCTTCGAATCATCTTAACACAGATTTCCGGAATTTTCTCAAAATCTGGATATTCAATGCAAATATCACGAAGAATTTTTATCACACGCTTACGCACTGATACACCAGTGTCCTTAAGAAAAATATTAAAATTTAAACATTTTAAAAAAATTTAAAATACACTTTAAATAAATTAAACTTACCAATATTCTTGTTGATAACATATCATAATACTGATCAATTAACTCTTCATTGCTCAAAACAAATTTGCCAACCAAATCGACAGCAGCTTCACGTACCGAAATGGCAGCATCTAAGAATTTTTGATTTACTCCCATTTGCATGTCTTTGCGTTTTAGTACCATTGGATCGACTTCAACGATATTGGCTAAGCATTTCATTGCACGAGTTCTTACTGCTATGGATGGTTCACTAGAAACAAACAAAATTAGAACAAGTTAAGTCAAAAATTGGTAAGGAACTATATTTTAAATTTAATTTGTATTTATTATTATTATTAGTTTTGTTTTTCTTATTAAATTTTGTATAAAAACGGGGATAGAATACATACATATATAAATCAGAATTTATATCTTATCTTGTTAAAGGTTCAAACGTTTTGAGCATCTTCAAAAATTGTATTTATGCTTTGAAAAAATAATCTATTAAGTCATAGGCAATAACCAAAATCATTAAAAACGCATTACGCGCTGAGTCCAGGATTAAGTCGACATAATCGCCCAGTAAAGTCGATAATTCGAGCAACCATTAACCAGTTTCGCACCACGTTTAATCTACTAAATCTACAGTGCGTACCGAAGACACTATTTCTGCTATGGAGCAGAGAATCGAAGAAGATCCGAATGAGTCCATCAACATTTGGTGAATGGGCCCAAACGAGATGGCCACCACTCCCGATGTTCACAAGAAAATTTTGCTCAGCGATGAAGCTCATTTTTGAGGTCGTTAATAAGCAAAATTGTATTTGTATTGACCGTAAGCCACAAGCCATTGTTGAGACGTCTCGCCTTGCCCGTTACATCCTCAAAAAGTCACTGTTTTGTGAGCGGGAGCCATGATTTATGATTTTTTCGGACCTGAAATGAAGAATGTTGATGTGGACGGCCAATGGTTCCAATAAGACGGTGCTTAATGCCTTATAGCCAATTGAACAATCAATTTATTGAAGGAAACTTTTGGTGAGTGCATTGTCTCTGTTTAAACTCTCCGCTGGAATTTATTCGAGCCAGCCGCGGGGACTGGAATCACTTTTAAAACAAAATGGAGAAGGCCCTATAGTAAAGATAAGTTCTTGGCCATAACATTAAATTATATGCGTTTTATTTCTTCTTGAAAACTAAACGTCTAAAAAACAACATATAACTTTGACTCGTATAAACAAGAAACTCCTTTGTCCTGAGTTAGAATTTGCGATCAATGGAGTTAGAATTACGCATGGGCCTTGTATGCCAGGCGTAAATAAGAAATAAACACGCCTCCTCTTATTTGTACTGGCTGCTCTATCTTAGGTAGCAGTGACAGAGATCGGAGCGACTGATTGTTGATTAAAGAGAGTCAAAATAATCGAATTTGATCTAAGGTGATAGTCAAATTGATACCTAAAAAGCTGGGGTGGAATCGGCTAAGGTAATTGTTGATAATTGACAGTCAAAATAATCGAATTCGATCTATGTAAGGTGATAGTCAAATTGATACCTAAAAAGCTGTCACAACAAAAATGTGATAGTCATTTTCCTACAAATATGTCGTTTCTGAATAGAGCTACCAGACGCTTACAAAAAACGAATGGAAAATTTTGTCAGTTGCCTTTTTTAGGTACAAAAACACATTCTTGTGACCGACAAAGCTTACGAAACTCGAAAAAAACACAAGAAAAGTAAGAATGTTATTTAAACAGAGCCAATTTGATACTTTTTTTTTTTAAATATTTTAGAGGAATCATTTTAAAATTTCACTATGCAAACAATGAATTGGGACAATTCCAATCTGAAATTGTTCAATTGAATTGAATTGAGTTGAATCATCTCACAAAGGCGGAATAAAAATGATAGTTAAATTTGACTATCAAAAATATGATAGTCAACTTTCACCTTAGCCGATTCCACCACTGGATCCTCTCAACGTGTTGTTGGAAAAATGAATGAGAACTCTAGCATACCAACAACAACAAATAAGCCATCTTCAATTCCACTTAGATATCGGCATCGCACGAATCGAAAATGCTGCAAACGACTAATTTATTCAGAATGGGCATGCAAATTAATGAAGGAAAAACAAAGTACATACATGGGGCGTGGCGTTTATTGCGGACAAACATTAATCACTAGTTTGTGACGCTAAAGTCATTTACTGCACGTAATCTTCAACAAAGCTAAAATATATTCAACCTTATCACGAAATTTCATCGTAAGCGGAAAGTTTTAGGAAATCCGAAAGAAATTTGTAATCCTATCGGGTTTTCCAATAGGGACTTGTCAACTTAGAATGAACGCACTCAATTTATTCAGAAAAGTCAACATTTTCATCATGGTAAATTACACGAACTAGAAACGTCTGCGAATTATAAAAATGTTCAACTGAAAATCGCGGAGTCGGTGATCGGAACGTTATGAGCTTTTTATTCTTAAGTAACGAAGCTAATTTTTGTCTCAATAGGTTCGTTATTGGTTGGGTTAAAATCCACATTTGCTTGATGAATCAGCACTTTATCCACCAAACACAACACTGTTTGGTGCGTTTTGCATGTCGGTGGCATGACGATAAGGATCGTCACGTTATTGTGAATATACAGACTCCTACCACAGCTTTGTAAAAAACATTCAACTCACTCAAACTTTACGAAAGAACTGGCGGTCATAAGTGGCTTGCATCTAAAACTTTTCAATAAATTAAAAAGGGTATTTTTTGGTCACAGGGACATGATAGCAGACTGTTCAAAGTTGGGCATAGATTTTGACACAGTTCCCCGACGTGCCTACGAGGGAAGAAAGAAGGAAAATAATAGTCATAAGAAGGGATGAGGAAATGTGCCCTGTTGTACAAAAACCATTACCCATCACATCTCGTTTTTGCTTTTAAAGAATATTTTAAATTGGACATGATAGAGAGTAGGGAAGATAATGTGTATATATCCTTGTGGTTTCACAAAAGCCAAATTTAACAATAAAAGAAAATTTTCCATATACCATAATTATATATATGCATCTACTTGGCAAAATAAAACTAATTAAATTTTAAATTTCTAAATAAATGGTGTCTTTTTTAGAAATACTTACTTTACAACTAATATGATTTTCTGCAAGTACTTATCAAAAGATTGACTAAATGGCCGCTTACTAGCCAAATACTGTGCAATTAAATGCGCATTATTATAGTCTATATAAGTCTTTATATGTTGTGATGTGCAATTCATATCCGTATAAGGTTTGATTTTGCTTAGAAGATATTTCTTTCGATCTTCAAGTACATTGAATATTTCCAAATTTAATTCTTGATCGGTGGTGAGGTTTTTTGTGTCGTTATTAGTTCGAGATTTATTATTACCACCACCTGTTGAACCATTAGCACCATTTTCTGAGTCATCATCTGCATTGCTACTATCACTGTCTGATGATGAGTCTGATGATTCACCTTCAAAATAAAATAACACAATAAAAATAAGAAAATAAATATATAATAACGTTTTTTTGGTTTACCTTTTCGTCTCTTTTTCTTTGCTGTTTTCTTTTTCCTCGACGCATATCCCTTCTCTCCATCAGCTATTCGCCTTCGCTGATATATAATATCCCGATACCACTGTGCCAAATAGAAGTGCCTTGCATAATCCCAAACCAGATCCTCCTCTTGAGCGTTCACTGCTAAAAAATCCAGAAGAATCTTCTGCAGGAACTCCGTTCGCTCTTCTTCGGGGTCAAGTTGAATTTTGCTCTATACGTGGAAAGATCAGGATATGTTTTTATGAATATCAAAAGGAAGAAATCTATACAAACAATTCTCTACTTACATTGACAATTGGTAGATCACCCTCTTTCTCTTGCTCTGCTTTAATGCACTTAATCATTGAATCAATGATATTCACCTTACATCTAGACTCGACGGTATCCTTCCTTAATCTTGCTGCAACAATTCCCAAATAATCCAACGACACCAATCGAATACTCTGTTCGATTGTCTTGTCCGAGACATACTTAACCAGCAGTGTGCCCAGCAAACTGAGAAGTAGTTCCGATGCTGGCCACTCGGGTTTATTAACCGTTGCCAACAGATCGTGAATGAAATTTTCAAATAGCGGACGGAAATCGGTCTCATTCGAACGCGTTTTGCACTTATTGAGAAAGGTCGTTAGGAAATTACCCCCAATACTCACAGCAACATCGTATTTTTTCAACACCAACACATCTTTGTTGTCCTTTTCTGGTTTTACACTCTCATCATTGTCTTCAATGAGTGATCTGGATTTTTTAGAATTCTTAAGAGGTTCATAGATTGAATCTGGGAGAATTGTTGCACACTGAATGAGTTGAAGGACAAGTGCAGTGACCATTTGAATGTTTCCACCATTGTTGCTCAGCTTAAAGGGTCGGAGATTCTTTTTTGATGATGGTAGACGATCAATGGATGCAAGAATATCACCTAAAATGCTGCTTCGCATTTTATCGTACTTCTCTTTACGAAATATCTTAAAGAAAAATAAAGTAAAAATAAGTAAGTAGAGGAAAAAGAATATATAATTTATCAAAACTTACTGTTGTAACCAATTCCAAGCACACAAATTGCAACGTATCGATATTATCAACAAAAAATGGTTCAATTGCCAGCGTTGATAATGGCAGTACAATTGTGTCCACAAAAATGCATTTATCAAAGAGTGTCACGAAGACCTTCATTAATTCCACAGATTTCGAATAGAGCAATTGTAGGCTGCGATTGTGATTTAATTGTGCTTTGGTTTTCTTTCGATTGTCCATTTTTTTCATACTCTTTACAGTGTACACTGGATCGTATGATGGAAAGATCGTTTCTCGAAATTGAAATTGTATAAATTTTATAATCAAAGAAATGTTATCTTCTTGGAGGAATTTAAGATCTTTTGCTGTTGAATATATATTGCAAACCAATAGGCACGCCTCAATGGCATTTAGTATCCTTTCCATGATCTCGTCGTCAATGATGTCATCCTCATCGTCCTAAAAAGAAAGAAACATTATTGAATATTGTTTAATGATTTCTAAAATATTTTAGGTCAAAAGTTAATTTGATGCCACTACTTTTTTCGATTGTTACGAAAAAAAAATGAATTTTAGTTCTTTTTTTCTATCTCTATGTCAATAGTGTTCTTAATGTTTCTATGACCGAAAAAAGGCATTTTCCAGTTTGTACACTGTATTGTAATGCGCTTTTGGTCGACAGTTTTCTCACGAATATATCAAGAGGGGCTAGCAAGAGGAGTGTCTCTAGGGCTGCAGTTGGTGCAGTTCTCATGGCACTAGCAGTACCTACATATTCATGCAATTCTCCAAATTTTTTAAAGTTTGGAAATCCTTTCAAGGGCTGGCCACCAAATTTGCGTATGTCAATAATCACAGAATAGATTTGGCATTTAGACATCCTCTTCTTCCAAAAATTCTGCTGCAGGCTATTCTTTCTCCTTCTTTGATTTTTTTCAGTTTAATTTACGATCAAGTACCAGTTCAAGATATTTTGCCATGCCAGTAATATGCAGAGGAACACACTTTAATTGGAATGTTTCGTTTTCTAGGTATTTACCCAAGTATGGTCGGTCGCTCTGATCCAATCCTTCGATATACATATTTTGAATAAAAAACGTTGACCAATTTCATTTTGAACACGGCCGTATGGCTGTGATTAAATTACGAAGCTAATGATGGATGATTACCAATAGACGAAGGTAGAAGAAGTAACTAAGGTTTTATATTTTTTTTTTAATTTCACAAACATAGTCAAAGGCTACGGATCTCACTAACTGGCTGTTCATTTAAGTCGACCAAAAATATCAATGCTTACATCTCCATAAAAAGAAGCTAACAGCCATTTCTTATCGGTTCAACGGCATTGGCTTTTCCTACAGCGGCCAACGCCATCTCTGCAACGTAAGCAAGGTCTGCCACGCAAAGAGCTTTTCGATTTGAATACTCGTTGCCCACCGGAGTCTACTGATCTTAATTTACAATATTGAAAATATTTCACAATATTTTTTCTCTCAAACCTGATTAAGACTATAAACCTAAAATATTCCAACGAGTGCACAACTTTCAATAACAAGGTAGATTATCCCATTGTCGTCGGATTCTATTATGTTGAAAATTTAGAATGAAACAACAACTTGTATGTGCTACTACCAAGTTCATAGGCTGGAGTTATAGCTATTTCACGGGGACCAACCCGATCATCAGACTCCTTTAGTGGTGTTAAATCGCTTTTTTATGTTCAATTTAATTTTTGAAGAACTTTTGCCCGAGCTGGGCTTGAACAAGCGACCTAGCGTGTGAGGAGCTAGTGCACTACGCACTACGCCACCGCACCCACATGAAAGTTGTACGCCAATTACAGGTTTTTTCGTTCTATCGAACTATACTGACCCGATTAGCATTTTTCTAAGCACACACAAGTAATTGTTGTTGTTTTATTCAGGTTCTTTCTATTATCTCCTCTCTTTTTCATAAGCCAACGATTTCGATTGGATTCGTATGAGGAGGGAGATGAGGCGAAAGAGTTGACACTGGTCAAGATTTTAACAATTCTAAGGAGGTTTTTGTATGAAATTTTTATACTCACAGTTAAGGCAGCTGCTTGCCGAATTTACAATTGAAAATTTAGAATGAAACAACAACAACTTGTATGTGCTACCACAAGCAAGCAAGCAGCTGCCTAAACTGCGAGTATAAAAATTTCATACAAAAACCTCCTTCTATTATGTTAATTTGTTTGCATATCAATAACTCAAACTGTTATATTTGTCATGGTAAACCTATATATAGTCGTATTTTATGATTAAGTAAACTGTCTTTGAGTAGTACCCGTGGCATGATGGTTAGTGCGTTGGACTGTCATGCCAGGGTTCGATCCCTGCCTATGCCATCTAGTTTTTTTTTCACGGGTACTGCCTCTTGCGAGGAACTGACAAATTCTCCAAGAGTAATTCTTGTCATGAAAAGTGCTTTCTCAAATTTGCCGTTCGGATTCGGCTTAAAACTGTAGGTCCCCTCCATCCCTGACAACAATACTCGCACACAGGAATGGTTGAGAGTTGTAAGTCACTAGGCCCAAGTTCTCAAAAGGACTGTTGCGCCACCCAATTTATTTATTTGTTTATAAACTGTCTTTGAACTTGTTAATATTTCAAGTTGAATTGTAAATTCTAAATATTTGTCCATCGCTTGCCTGGGGTTAAAAGACTTATCAGTTGTTTAATTGCCTGGAATACAGTCAAACTGATATTATCTGACGATAGTGTTAGCATACTTCTTGTAGGATGTAAGAGACTATCTCATATGCGGAAATGTGATGCCTATTAAATTTCTGCACGTTTTGACACTCAAAATGCCCAACCTCAGCTTGAATCCCAGCCCTTAAAAGTTGTAGGCACGCACTGTTTCTATTGATATTTTTGACACTGCTTTGTCTTAAGGCACGTTCCCCAATTCTGACCATAAAATATAATCTTAAGGATTAAAATATCAACTTTCCGAGCCAATCTTAAGCTTCTCTATAATTTACGATATTGGGCTTAATGCACTTTTGTGTTGTATCGGCTTTGTTTGTCTCAACAGAATGCTTTAGAAGAATCCATCTTCATTGAAATGAAGGGTATTTGTTAAACACTTTATCAAAACCATCTACCACATCTCTTTGGTAAAACTTGTCAGCCGTTTTCACATTTGTTTCCAAAAATGGTGGGTGAGATGCGACTTAAAAATGAAACTATCAATGAAATCATTACAGAAGCGTGCTGATAGTTCTATCGCCTATCATTTTCAAAGTCCTTTTTTGGATGCTTTCCAAGTTTTGTACGAATTAAGGTTTTGTAAATTACAACCAGATCAAAAGGGGTGAAATCGAATGTCGAATATGTGTAAATTCCATAAGAGGATCTCTGATACACTTACGGAGTACTGACAGTAGATTAGTTTTCTGCAAGTGCCACTCATTGATAGCGGCATCGGGGGTAGGTTACGCTTTAACGACATTAGACAGCATTGAGTTTTAGAAGCATTAAATTCTACACGGTTAATAGTTCCTCATTGGATGGACAGTGCTGTCGATATAGTAATTTCATGATCTTTTCATACAATGACGTTGAAGTTCCACATCCGAAAGAAAAAGGATTTAAACTAATATGAAAATCTGAGGGTACTGTCGACAGCGAAACAGTTTAATGGATTAAAAGTGGAAAACACGAGATCGTTTATAAACATAAGGAAACAAAACGGAGCCCTGAGGAACACCAGCATTTATTTTATGAATTTCAGACTTAAAACCATTCAATACTAGTTGTATTGTATTTTCCACGCATTTTCGATAAGAGATCTTGTTGGTAAACTCTATCAAATGCTATAATCTTAATTTCTCTAAAACGATGTAAAGATTTGTTCCACTGTTCGGTTAGATGAACCATGAGATCACTTGTGAACCTATTGCTACGAAAGCCATATTGACGGTCATTAAGAAGTTTGGGTTCCTCAAGATATTTCTTAAGCTGATATTTAATCATAGTTCCCATGACCTTGGAAAGAAGGGATGTGAGTGCTATTGGAAGTTAGAGTGTGAAGAGCATTCACCGTTTTTGTGCTTGAACCACAACTAGCTTAAATCCATCGTTCTTATCTAGGTCAACAACTTTAAAACAATTTTCAAAAAATATAGCGGCAACAATTAAGTGTATAGGGCAAAATTTTGTTTGTCTTTTTCATTGACAACTTATGTAAAGCTATAAAAATATAGAAAATCTTACCGGTCCAGCGGAATAATTTTTAGCCAAATACACATTTCTCATGGCATAATTGATCAAAAGTGTTAGTTTATTTTTTGGAATTGAATCGAGTACCATTTTTGCTTTTAATTTTGCAACATCATTGCTCATAACATTAAGCATTTTCGATGTTATACATTCGATGTTTTGATCAACTTCATCTAAAATTAAAAGAAAGTGTTAAAATAAAACATTGTTTACTTATTATTATAAACACTAAATCCTTACCAGAATCAAAATTAGGTTGTTCAGTATCATCTAATAATTCAATTATTTGTTCCATGTTTTTCATAAATTGCTGATAAGTTTGTGAACGCATAACTTCTTCTTTCGAACATTTGGGTGTTGATGGTGCGACATTACGTTCAACACGTCGTACTTTTGGCTGGGAGACTATAATTTGTTTTTATTTATGGAAATAAAAACAAAAACAAGAAAAGAAAGAAATATAAATTAAATTATTTCTTAAAGAAAAAAACGAGATCTTTTTATTTATTTTGTATCTGATTTTCTATATAAACGTGTAAAGAAGCTAAGGAAGAGAAATTAAAAAATAAAAGTTACTAAATACTTAAAAAAAAAATTTAAAGGGAAATAAGCAATATTTATTTTATTACAATGTAAAAATAGAAAATCAGTTTTTGTGTGTAATACCCACTTCATACGGTGCCTCGTCGCTATTTTTTGTTTTTTTTTTTTTACTTTTTTGTTGCTGGTAAAAATATTTATTAAATTTATTTAATTTTTGATAATTTGGTTTTGTTATATTTACAAAACAAACAATATATTTGTGTTATTATTTACAATGGACATGGACAATAAACATGTATGACGATTCTTATTTGTTATAAGTTTTGTGAAATAGGATCTTAGGTTATAATAAACACGAACGCTCAGTTTAAAAAAGCGATTTACATGTCCGTTTAAAATGGAGTAATGCTTTTGTGATCTTGAAGGTATTTATGTTTTTTTTTTCAAATCAAAACAAATAACCATATTTGAACAATTCCACTGAAAAAAATCTACAGTCGTGTCGATTACGGAATTGGAAAAAAAAACTGAATTCAAAATGTTTTTTTTCCATCCACTTACAAAGAAGCTGAACTTCAATTCACTTCGGATTCAATATTTCGAATTCAGTAATCATAATGAATATCCATGTATGTACATATGTGCTATTGAAGGAAAGCGATTAAAAGAACAATTTGGTTAGGATTAATTTTGTTTAGTAAAATAATCATAGCTGAAAGTTTTACCTTTGCTGGCCGATTTATTTTTCAGTTATTATTACCATAACTAATGTATTTATCATGAGAGGCGGTCACAAGCATTCTAGCCTCGTGCCCTTATTTAGCACTGGAATAAAACGCTGTTTTGATACCATACCTTGTTCAATCTATAAATGAAATCGATGATTGGTAGATAAACATCCCAGGAGGACAGTTTTTTAGCCAAAGAAGGACACTTAAAGAGGAAATATGAATCACTGTTTTCTATTGCTATTGATCCCTTAAATACAGCAGTGGTTATTGTAAAATATGCCTACTACATGTTCTTCTATAGGCCATGGCTGAGTTAGTAATTGTAAAACTTCCGCAGTACTTCCAAAATTACTTTCTTAAATGTAAACCAAAAGCATAAGCTCTATTGGAGCATGACAACATTTTTGTGTTCTTAAAAGTAAAATGACAGTCAATTTTCAGTCAAGTTGGCATTTGTTTTTATTATGTTGCTGAATTTGCACTAAAGTGGCAGAGGAGCAAATTTGAGAATTTTGGGGGCTACGATCGAAATTTGGATTTCGTCTACATATTCAACAAAACTATCCATTAGGTTTAGTTGATCATTTGTTAAATCTGGCCATTTTGTTTACTTTTTTCTTACCCTTAACAACAATCTCGTTGTTTTCAATTATTATTTGAAAGTTTATATTTAAGCAATATTGAATTAACATATTTATAATATTTTCTACAATTGCTTTAAGGAAAATAAAACAAAATCAAAGATCATAACTCCCCACCAAAAGAGAAAGTAAAAATATGAAAAGAGCAAAGTCAAAGATTTTGAAAGGTGCGTCATCAGACAAATTATTTTTACGTTAAAAGATATAAGGCCTTTTGGGGAACTTTTAAAAAAAAATGCGGCTACTATATTACCTCTTGGTCGTGTGAGAGAATTACGCCGAAGTATAATGATCACTACGGCAACCCTGTGAGAGCTTTGAAATGGAGATAGCCTCTTGAACTCCATAATAGTATGGGTGAAAGGCATATATTCTATCTTCCATATACTGCATATTCAAATTGAACAGATTATAGTTGGGCAAATCAACTAAAATCCCTTTTTATCTTCGAAATTTCTAAAAACAAAACCAAGAGTAAAGAAGTCAAAAACAACAACAAAACCATCACAAGAAGAACTATTAGTTCTTCAAAATAATGGCCAAAATGGACGTGCAGCCTTTTATAAGGCCCCATACATCAGTTAAAAAATTGTAAAATTTAAGACTTAAGTTGGCTAATGAACATATTCATAACACGGGATATGTCTTCTTAGAATAAGGTAGAACTTCAAATTTTTGTATTTTTAGTAAACCATTAGACCTGGCACTATTATAAACAAGGTTTTGTTCACGGACTAAAGCAAATTTAACCTAGATCCAAGATTCAGTTGGAAGAATGTATGACGTATGTATGACGGAAAGCAAATGAAAAATTATCTCATAAGCATACAGGATGTTCTGTGCATCATAACGGTGGGTCGGTCATGGTATGGAGATGTGTTAAAAGTTCTGGTCGTAGGTAAATAACATTTTGTGGAAGGTAAAATGTATCAAAATACTAACCTTAATATTTTGAAACGAATATTTGGGGACCAGTGTCAGTGAGCTACAATTACGGACTACAAAACAATTTAAAATTATACCAGGACAACTACCCAAAACACACATCTTATGCTTAATTACAGGCATAGTCACTTGACCTAAACACAATCGAGCATATATGGGATGGACTGGGACGTCGAGTTGCACAAAAAGAAATTTAGTAATATTCAGGGTCTTAAGACGGGCCTTCAAGAAATAATTTATGAAGTATGCTAAAATAGTATCTTTTAAATATCTCAACTTCTTGAGAAAGCCATCAATAAATCGAAAATATAGGTTAATTTAGGTTGAAGTGGTTGTCTGTGATGGAGTACAACACACTAGGCCAGTTGTTAGCCCATTTTGATACCACACGAATTCGAAACGTGAAAAACTAATAATGTCAGTGAGTGAGATCGTTAGAGAAGAATTCTCCTAATTACGTCGTACGTTTTTGACTGTTATAGAGTTTGTAGAGACAGTCCAAGGATTATGATATTAGATGTTGATATCACGTCTTCTTTA
This sequence comes from Eupeodes luniger, assembly GCA_951509635.1. Lineage (NCBI taxonomy): Eukaryota > Metazoa > Arthropoda > Insecta > Diptera > Syrphidae > Eupeodes > Eupeodes luniger. The sequence continues at coordinate 119,312,718 of OX608073.1, read as the reverse complement.
AGCCATGGTAAGACTTCTTTTATCGCCAAAAGATCAGCCTGGAAAACGTTTCAGTGATTGGAAAGGCGGAATGAGACACTAAAATTCAGTCGTTCAGTGTACACGCCTCCACAAACCCTCTCATTGGTATAAAAGTGGATTCATTCGTCTTCCAGAAAGATCTGGAAGGTATAGGAACCTTTAAGTTCCTATCGAACTGAAGTTGAGGGATGCAGTAGTACTTTGGAATTGAATCTAAATAATCAAGAATTACGGAGTGGCCAATGTTGTTAATAGTTCACTGTGATAAAGCTCTGAGGCTAATAGCAGAGCTTGCAGCTATTTGTTTATTGAGTATATCTAAAGATGTCAGATCGAGTAGGTTGTCCAGTGCCGTAGGTGTGGTACTAAATATTAAGTGTCCGATTATGTGTGAGGTTTTAAATTATAGTGTTGTTTTTGTTTTTAATATACTCGTAATTTGCTGGAGAAAAATTCTAAGAGAAAATGCATTTTGAAAATTTATATTTTATGTGTCCGATTAGTCTTGGGAGCCAGTGTATACATATTCATACTGAAGAAGTTAAATATCTGCTTTAAAAATAGTTTACTTGCTTTAAATCACAAATGAAATATTATTGAATGCTGGATTAACTATGTACCCAGAGTAGGATAATCTTTAAATAAACACATTAAGTGATGCGACCACTCATACATCACCAAGGCTTAATGACTTACAATGCTAAAACATTTCTGTGTTCACCATGCATAAGGGGAACCTAAACCTATATATTTATTTCAACTTTAAATATCAAGATTTATTCATTCGATTCCTCATCCTATAGCTACAGTTCTCGTGAAAAACTAAAGTTATTTAGTTTTATTGTTTATCATTCAAATTAAGCAACATGATAATATTAAGATTAAAGAGTTACGCTACCAACTTGTTAACTCTACAATTATAAGATCAGATAATAGCTTTTACATTTCATAGAAATTCTAATATTTTTCTCCATATTTGTTTGGGTAAGCTGGATATGAATACTTGTTAAAGCGTAAACATAATTTTTATTTGCATCTAATTGGAATCTTTTAGGTAGAATCTTCTGATATTAGCTTTTAAACAGAGTTCAATGAACTTGTTGAAATGTTTAAAATTGCAATTTTATGTGAACATTAGATTATAACACAATTAGGAGTCAATGAGAATGTGAATATGGTGAGAACTCACACAAAACAAACAAAAACAGATTTTACTAAATATAAAGCAGTAAAAAGAAGCCACAGTTATCACAAACATAAACAAACAATGACTAAAAGCAAACAATAATAAAATGATAACAACAAAAAAACATAAAACCAAATAAATGTAAATGTAAAAAAATAAATATAAATATGGGTGTAAAAATAAAATCATCAAATATTTAAAAACTAAAAGTTGTTGTTTTTTTGTTTTGTTTTATATATGTGCATTTACTTAAAAGATAAACTTACAGATTTGTTCCGGTGGTATTTCATCATGGGGTTTTATTGCTAACTTTCTTTTAGTTGCAATTCTCTTATCATCAGCAGCTTTCATCATTGAAAATGTATCGCCTACTGCTCCGCCGCCAGCACCGCCGAGACCAGTGCTACCACTGCTATTGGCATTTGGTTGTACTGTTGCCATTTCTTTCGTAGATGGTTTTTCTTCTTTTATAGAATTTGAAGAAGGCGGAGCAGTGAGACTGGATGGAGCTGCATGATCCGGAGGAGGTTTTTTATCATCTGCCAATCCGATTTTAATGGCCAATTCTGGTGACTTTGTAACAAATTCTTTAATACTCTGCTGCATCAAGCGCTCGTCCTCGGCTTTAAGGCGATTAATACATACCCGAAGGCGGCTTTTACTGTTTGTCGTTGATCTGGATGCATTTGAAGCGCTCGAGTTGACTGAATTAGATCTTGCTGGCATGGTGTTGGTATTGGTATTGGTATTGGTGTTGGTGTTGGTGTTGGTGTTAGTTGATATAGCAACTCCTGTCTCTGATGTTATAGTTGCATTATTAGGATTCATTCCGGAAGTGGTTGTCGTTGAAGACATTGTATTGGAGACTGCAGTGGCGTTGGTTTTCATTGAGCCATTGTTGTTATTCGATATACTTGTTGCTGTTGTTGTTTCTTTTTGTTGTTGTTGTTGGCCAATTTGATTGGAATCAGGCGCTGTACTTGCCTGTGCCGGCGAAGGACCGCGCATTTCAAAGTTCTTACTTTGCTGCTGTAGGTACTCACTATTACGTGGAGTTGTCTTTTGAGGCTGAGTTGATTGTTGTTTTTGCAAAGCAAAATGCTGCCGTTGGAGATTGAGAACGTTTTGAAATTGTCCTTGAATAACATGTGGCACCGGTTGGGTTGGTTGTTGTGGTTGCTGTTGGGACAGAACTTGTTGCTGTGAAGATGGTGATTGTGGAGACTGTTGTTGTTTAATTTGCTGTTGTTTTTGTAAATGCTGTAGCTGTTGTTGTTTTTGTTGTTGAGCTTGCATTTGTTGGTGAGGCAATTGCACCTGCTGTTGTTGTTGTTGGTGTTGTTGAGCCACTTGGGGCTGTTGTTGTGGCATCAAGGGTTGTGATTGATTTTGAGGACCCGGTTTTTGTTGTTGTTGTTTATGCGGTTGTTGTGGAATTTGGTGTTTTTGGGTTTGTGGATGTTGTTTTGTTTGCATTGCTTGCTGAACTTGTTGTGGAACTGGAACTTGCTGCTGTTGTTGTGTATTTATTTGCTGTTTAGGAGTTAATGATTGTTGGTGTTGTGTTAGATGTGATTGGGGAGATGTTGTGTGTTGATTTTGTTGATGTGGTATTTGCTGAATAGCAGGAGGTGTCGCTGTCGCTGGATGCTGTTGAATTATAACTGTTGGTTGTGGAGGTGTTGGCAGTATAACAGTTTTTTGTTGATGGTTTTGTTGGATCACAGGCTGGTGTTGTTGTTGTTGTTGTTGCTGAATAACTGGGGTATGAGGTTGAATTACCGAAGTTTGTTGTGAAGCAGGTTGCTGTTGCTGAAGTTGTTGTTGCTGCTGGAGCTGCTGTTGCTGTTGTAGTTGTTGCTGCTGCTGCTGCTGGAGCTGTTGTTGTTGTTGTTGTTGTTGTTGTTGTTGTTGTTGTTGTTGTTGTTGTTGTTGCTGCTGCTGTAATTGAACAGCTGCTTGTTTTTTCTGATAAGCAACAATATTTTGTTGGGGACTTGTAGAAGTTTGTTGTTTTGGTGTCACCACCTGTTGTGGTGAAGTACTTTGCTGTTGCTCGATAACAGCAGCAGCCGCACTGCGTCGTGTGCGTCTTACCGGAGTTTCAACAGTTGTTTGTGGAGACTGTTGTTGGAAAGCTGTGGCATTTGCACTAAAAAGGGAGTTTTTTTTATTTTAATTTGTTTTCTTTACATAAAATACTTTTTAATTTTTTTAAAATAATCTAACTAAGCCTAGATTCTTACACAAAATTATTTTGCACTGGTGACTGTTGTTGAGTGGCTGTTTGTGTTGGATTTATAATAACTTGTTGAAGGATTTGTGGTTGTTGCTGAAGTTTTCCATCAGGTGAAGGTACTGTCATAAATTGCTGCACAGTTATGTTGTTTAAAACGGGCGGTTTTATCTATAGAGGGGATAAACATGTATACAAAAATAACGTCACAGTAAAGAAACTTGCGATCTTACTTGTTGTTGTTGTTGTGGCAAAATATTGCCTTGATCTGGTAGATTTTGTATAACATTCACACCCATTCGTTGTTGTTGTTGAAGCTGCGATGAACTGTGTGCTATTGATGTTGATGCTGATGCCGATGTCTGAGGAGCATATTGTTGTCCTTGCTGCTGCTGTAGGTGTTGGTGTGGTTGCTGTTGGGGTGATTGATGGTTCTCTGCAGTTAAAAAAACGTTTTATATTAAATTTAAATTCTAAAGTTCTGTAATTTATTGACTAACGTATTCGATGATTTTGTGGTGTATTAAAGACAGTTGGCCTAAATGTATAGATTCCTTGAAGTAATTCCGGATAAGTACTTATGTTTGTTCCATGTTGATTTATGGCATATTGACTTTTAACCTCACTAAAAAAAAAATTATATTTTTGTCATTTATACGTTTACAAACTCAAAAATAATTCTTACATATTATCGGAATTCGTTTGTTCAATTGCGTGTACTAATTGCCTTACTAAATTATCATCACGAACCGATAAAAGATTATTTGATTCATCAGCAACTAATGTATGGAATAGTAGTGATTTATTTAAAGATGTCACACTCGACAAAGAGTCCGATACAGGAAGCTCACTCAATACTAAAAACATAATAAGAAAGAAAATAAACAAATAAAAGTAAAATACATTTAAAGATAAAACAATACTACTTACAGTCCGATAGACTTGTTAGGCCGGCTAAAGTTGTTACCGGTACACTCGGTATGTCGCGATCGGTCATTATGGTTCTAGGGAGGATTTTTATACATAACACTGATTTCTTTTATTTGCTTTGTTAAAAATTGCTTTTTGTTTTCTTTTAATTGAATAAAAATATTTGTTTTCAATTAAATATTGCTCATATTGTTTTGTGGAAATTGTTATGTATTTCTGGAAATAAAAATTGAAATAATTTTTTTAATTGACACAATTATTTTCTAAACAAAACAATATTATGTATGCTGATTTATAAAGTAGTTGTAAGAAGCATGGAGAAATCCAAATAATGATCTGAGGTGGAACTAACTACGACTGAATGAAACATCAAAAGGTTGTAACTTTTTTCCTACCTGATCGCCTAGATTTGTAACATCAACTTATTATTTATTAAAATATTAATATATAGATTTTCTGTCTGATGTGAAACGTTTTGATGAAAACAATAATGTAAACAAGTAAAATTCCCGTTTATGAAATTACTTGCTCATTCAAAAATGCTCGTTAAGCCAAAACAGCGGCAGATCGAGTCATTGCTTTGAGTGCATGTAACGGTGTAACAGTAATTACCACGGGGGACTGTCATTAGAAGATTTTGAAATAGTTTTTTTTTCTTGCTCAGAACTTTACCAAAAACGTATCCCTTTTAGTAGTGAAACTAGTTACGGTTATACCTATACACTAGACATTATACTTGCTGTTTGCCTTCAAGGCCAAACAGTCAAGGCCAGGCAGTCATGTAGTATGTACAAAACTATGCTAGGGATGAATGAGCCTAGAAGTGATTAACGTTTTATCATCTTTATAAACAGTAATTCCAAAAAAAATAGGTGGTGCGACAGGGTCGATTGGGATTTAGAGCCTAGTGACTTACAACTCTCAACCATTCTTGTGTGCGAGTCATGTCAGGGATGGAGGGGAGCTACATTTGTATGCCGATTTCGAACAGCTAATTTGAGAAAGCGCTTTTCATGACGAGAATTACTTTTGAAGAATTTGTCAATTCCTCGTAGTACCCGTGACAAAAAAAAAATGTAAGTGGCCAAGACCGGTAGCTATCACGACACGGGTACTTTATTTCTTAATGTGGTACGAACAAAATAGGAAGTACTACGAACTCTGAGATGAAAAAGAAAACCGCAAGCTCTATTAACTTCACAAAGATGTAAATGTGGTTCAGAACGCCAAAACAGATCGACGGAATGGAGTGAATGCATTCTCCTTGAGAGTCTTTCACAATTCTCGACCCAAGAATTTATCTTGGACGCCAGAGCAGAGAAGCAGAGGGAAAGCAATTGTTTAGAAAAGGGGTATAGTCCATTCGAATTGTACATTTGAAATAGAAGAAATTACATATAGTGACGGACAAAACAATAAGACCAGTAGGGATGCCTTAACAATGAGCTCTCTCTCTTTAAGATGAAGACAGTTATACTTTTTTTTTTTGTTTAAATCATAGTTGATAAACGGTAAACTTTAGATTCAAGCAAAAATAATAAAGAATAAACAGCTTATTAATGTGAAAAACTAAACAAACATAAAAAAGCATTCATTAGAGGTGGACGAAACAATAAGACCAGGTGACTTCTGTTTAAATGTATGTTGAAATTGTTGTTATTTTAATAAAATATTTTATAGAACAGCATTCTTTGAATAAAATTTTTTTAATTATAAAGAGAATTCACAAGAAGAAAGAAAAAAATGGGTCGCGGAGTACATTGCACTCAAACCATGAGGGAAATTATCCTCAAACTGGTGCAAGATGGAAAGTCGCAGCGGGAAGTGGCCAAAATAATTGGGAGATCCAAGACATTTGTGTATAATGCACTACAGCCCCAAATAACCAACGTAAAAACAGGCAGACCACGGAAAACATCCCAAAAACTTGATGCCCAAATTAAACGTTTATGTAAGAAGGACCCGTTTAAGTCTTCTGGGGATATCAAAAAGGAGCTAGACTTGCCTATCTGTGAAAGAACAGTTAGGAGACGGCTTGAGGAGCAGCATCTCTTTGGAAGAAGTCCTAGGGAAGTACCACTTCTTACCAAAAGACACCGACAGAATAGAATGAAATTCGCCAAAGACCATTTAAACTGGGTAGGCCCAGATAATGGACAAAAATGGCGAAACATTCTATGGTCCGACGAAACAAATGTAAATTTAGTTAGATCAGACGGTAAGAGATGGGTACGACGTCCAAAAAATGCTGCACATCAACATCAATATACTACGAAAACGGTAGAGCACGGAGGTGGAAACATCATGGTGTGGGGATGTTTTCACGGAGGTGGAAACATCATGGTGTGGGGATGTTTTTCGTGGTACGGGGTAGGTCCAATTTATCGTATCGAAAAGAAAATGGACCAGCATTTATACACAAAAATATTGGAGGAGGTTATGCTTCCGTATGCCGAATATGAAATGCCGTTGAGGTGGAAGTTCATGCAAGACAACGACCCGAAGCATACATCTCGAAAAGCCAAAAGCTGAATAGAAGAGAAAATGATCGATGTAGTGGCCTGGCCTTCTCAATCTCCAGATTTGAACCCCTTGGAAAACTTATGGGCCATTGTTAAAAAAGAACTCGCTGGAAAAAAATCAAAAAATAAGGAAGATTTGTGGAACAATTTTCAAAAAGCTTGGTATGCAATACCACAAAGTACCTGCAGCAAACTTGTGGATTCAATGCCGAAAAGAGTACAAGATGTGGTGCAAAACAAGGGTTATAGCACCAAATACTAACAACCAAGTGTAGAAAATATCAAAAACACAAATAAAATAATTTATTTAATAAATGGTCCTATTGTTTTGTCCATTCAAACATAACCTTTTTTTCTTTATTTTCTGTTTTAGTAAGTAAGTATACATTTTGGAAAAATTTAATGAATTAATTTACTCTTCACACTTATAATAAATATCAAATTTAAAAAAAAATTGTTGTCTGAAAACAAAACATTTAAGTTTTTTGCGGGTTACTAAGAACTATAAAAATGGTCCTATTGTTTTGTCCATCACTGTATATAGTTTATTTTTAAATTTAATTTGGCGATGGTTCCTAAAAACACCATAGAATATTTTTTTTTGAAAAAGAATCAATCTAGAATTGAAAAAAGACGAGTTATTTAATAAAAGCTAAATGATCTTAAATTGGCAACCAACGCAGCCCACTAAGCCTTGATGTATTCGCACTTTTTATTGAAGACTTGGTCTATTATCCCTCTGAATTAGATAGAATTTTGGAAACTACAAATTAAAGCCCTTCTTTTGTAGATGTCCTGAGGACTGCAAACTCACCTGAAACTCTCAAGCTAGTGTTAAATAAGTTTCCAGTATTCTGTAAACTGTGGAAACTCGTGGAATCCAAAGTTATTGTAATACTATTTCATAAAGGAATTCAAATTTTTAACTGCCTTCCTAATAATATTAAATTAGAAACTAATTTAACTAGATTTAAGCACTCAATTATTTATTTTGTAAAAGAAAATTATTAATGAATACTGTAAGAGTTTACAAATAGCAAATTTAATGCTAAATAAATATATACTAAACTAAACAAAACGGAGGAGAAAAATCTACCGCAAACGAAGATGCTTTTAAGAATTGAATGCTTTCGAGGTTTTGAGAAAAAAATGCAAATATCTGGGGTTAGTATTCACTCAAAACCCTATTAGACGCACCTTGGAAAATTGTGTCCTTGATACCGTGCACAGGTTTAGGTTTAGTTCAGAATATGGGTTGGTGGAGAAACTTTTAATGTACTGCCTCAAAAGAGCATTTTATCTCCCACCCAACTCACCGAATTTATGTTCTTCGTGTTATGCAATTGCCTGAACAAAGGCTTCCTTCAACTGTAGCTTTCCAAATGGTGCAAAACAGAAGAGAATTAATAATAATTACGTACAGAAGAAAATATGAGGAAGATGCAACAATACCTCTTCACTGACAACTGGCTATTTTCCTAGAGCATTGTTTGTAAAAATATCGATAAAACAATGATAGGTCTGAAAACATGCGACGGTGTTCAAGAAAAGCAAATGTCTCAGTAACAGAACGATCACCTATCATTTTCAAAGCTTTTTTTTCAGTTCTATCCAAAAGACTCAATTACATTATTAGGGCACTATTCCAAATATGAGAATTATACTCCAGTTTCTGACGAATATAAGCTTTGTAAACAACTTCTTGCATCGACGGAGAAAATATGTGAATACTCCACAACAAGTGGTTTGTGATGCACACACCTAGAACTGAAAGCAGTTCAGTGTTCTCGATGAAAGTACTACCTATGGATAGTGGCATTGGCGGAGGGTTACGCTTTTGCGACAATACAGAGCATTGAGTTTTCGAAGCATTAAATAGTACACGATTTTTTGATTCCCCGTTGGACAATGCTGTCAAGATCAGAATGTAATAAGCTTATCATAAGCTGCCGTTGGTAGTCCACATATGAAAAACAATGATGAGAATCTAAAAACGAATATGAAAAGCTTAGGTTACTGTAATCAGCGTGATTGGCTTAGAAGTTTTAAAAATAAGGAAGTGTCCGAGGCAAAACAGTTTTTATTCTGAATCTGAACAGTTAATTTGAAAATTTTGCATTTCCTCGCAAGAGGCAAACCCGTGAAAAAAACTTTAGGTGGCACAGGCAGAGATTGAACCCAATACCTTTGGTATGACAGTCCATCGCACTAACCATCACGCCACGGATATTACTTTTCCATTGAATTCACTAAAAAAGTAAACAAAACACACATATTTTTTAGTTGATTTTGTTTGTTATTTGATCTGTCAGTTTATAGCAAATTTCTTCAGAATACAACAAGGGCGACAGCAAACAAAAACGTATTATTATTGTTCAGAGCCAAAAAGGAATCAATGCAAAATTTAGTTTTCCTTAGGGTAGGTTAGTACGTTAGGAGGCAATCGTCAATCAACCCTAAGGTGTGGCAATAAAAACCAGCCTATTTACCTATATGAAACCAAGGAGAATTAATCTTTGTTAGGTCATAAATTCGTCAAGAATATTAATCGTCATGATTTTTGTGCGTTTACTCAGTGGAAATTTGAAGGGATTCGTGCTTACAACCGATTGCGTGTGTTAATTATTGTCCCCTTTATGAGTCTAATTTTTTCTATTGTTCTAGGTATAGTTTTACCAAATTTTTGGAATAAGCAATTAAGATAAAACATTTTTGTATGTTTTTTATAATATCAACATGATAAACAATCAATCATTTTTGTATGAATTAAAATGTATGTATGTACATATGTGCATGAATTAAATTCAATTTTTCACATTCGCTATGAAAGGAATCAAAATCAGCTTCACTTTATTTTTAATTAAATTTTTTTGATATTAAGTCGACAGATTTCTAGAGTATAGGTATGCAAATATGTATTTAGTATCCTGTCAGTTTGTTTTAGGTTCGCTTTCAAAGGTAATTATTAAAAATTTAAAAAAATGTATGTCCTTTAGACTAAGATATGTGCACATTTGTATGTTTCCTGAACCATTTTGAATGAAAATTGCATTATAAGCCTAAGCATAAGACTTTAATTAAATAATTAAAAGTTTACAACTCAGCAACTATTTGTTTGTTGAGGTTTACAGAAACAACATTAACTTGGGTTCAGATTTTAAAAGCCATGTTCCAATGTATTGAATTTTGTCCTGTTACTTCAAAAGCTGTAGTCAAATATTTTATTATTTTTGGTTTCTAGATAGATATCTAATTTGTCGTTTGTTGTGCCCCTTTTTGAATAGTTTTTAGAGCTAGTTCGAGTAATAAGAATGCATTTGGGAACGTGATTTGTATTTCTTCGTGTTCTCAAAAAATTCCAATCGAACAGGGTGGTAATGGAGGGTTGCTTATTACTTCATTTATAGGGTTGCTTATTACTTCGCTAATAGGGTTGCTTATTATTTTATAAATAGTGTTGCTTATTATTTTATAAATAGTCAACAACAATCATTCAATAATAAGGGTAAAAAGGAACATCTGATAACAAAACATAGAAGAAGATATGCGCGAGAGCACGAAGCTATTGAAATCTAGAAATCTAAAAATAATTTTCTAAGCTGAAGGTCCATGGTCTTACCAGAAACCATAAGTATAAAGTGATGGGTCTGACAATAACTAAGTTATTTCCCGCGCTCGAAATCTTGACAGAAAGTCAATATATAATATCGCCAAACGAAATGAGTAGCTTTATGCTTGAACAAAGTAAGACATTGAGTGCTGTATAGCCAAAATATTGAATTTTTTAAATGTTTTGGGTGAAATTAAAATACCCACTTTACGCTTATGGCCAGTATCGTCGTTCGTTGCTCACAGACTAAAATGTCCTAAGAATAGCCGAGCGTGAAAATCAATTCGAACGTAACAGCTAACATTTCACGTACTAGCTTGAGGAAAATTCAGCACAAAGATCTAAGATTAACCGTTTACATACTCCAATTGACCCATCAATTGAAGGCGCTTTAATACAACAATGATTTAATGAAAATGTTTGCTTTTCCTAGTCAGAAACTGGTCACACAATCTCAGTGAACAAGACGTTATTATCAAAACAAATATGAATTTTTCTGTCTTATTAAGACTAATTTAATACGATATTTACATGTTTTTAAAGACTCAAGTTGTTGTTGATACAAATTTTTAGAAGAATACTTATTCGGTAGTCTTGGACAACTCGAATACCTTGTAAGAAACAGTTTCCTTGATTTTATCAATGCCTATTAGTGGCTGGAAAATGACAACAGCTAGAATCATTAAGACATTATTTTTGACACATTTTTGGACACCATTGTGAGGAAAAACATTCAGGAGACGCTTCATTTAAGATGTACACAATCTTCGTCGAAGCAAATATTGCGACAAATATTAAGCTTGGCTTCGAAGGATTTGAAGAGGACTTTGTAGAGGAAAATACGCTGCAGACACACCTGTACACCTGAAATCTTGGTTTTCACAACTGGATGAGATCTATAGAGGTTTAATTGATTCCAACCTATTGATGAGTAATAATAAATGTTCACCCATTTCCGACACATTAATGCTATTACGCTATTTTTAAAATCACTATAACGATACCTATGCAATGTTGACAAAGCAGGTGTGGGATAACCCAAAACCTCTATCTTCTCAAATTTCCAACAAGATTCAACTCAAGAAACAGCAAATCATTTGTTCCCACCTAGATCCAGGTATATATGTAGGTACAAATCCATTTGTTTTTCTTTTTGTTTCAAAATCAAACAATGAAAACATTAGGTATAGGTACATTTTTATTTTAAATTACACACTTCTGAAAAAGTAGTACTATGCGTTAAGCGCAAACAATGGCTTTCAATTCTTTGATCTTGTCGTCATTTGGGAAAACCTTTATCAATTTGTCTACGCAGGTTTTTGCAAATTGAAAAGAAAAATACACACTCTTTGGATTGGGATACCTACCTACCGAGCAAACGTCGATGATAGTGACACATTTCAATAGAATTTTTCTCATCTCCTATCAACCACTAATTTATTCAAAAACTATCCATTTTCACTCAATCAACTTATATTTTCTTTTTCCAAAATAAAAACAAAAGAAAATTTAACCCTTTTGTGAAGCAACGAGCGAAAAAAAAAGATTATCGCACCACGATTCAAAAATCAGAAAAAGGAAAATGTCAATTTTTGCCGCCACTTTACATATGCACACTCTATTTTGTGTTGCAGTTGAAAAGAAAGAGAAATAGTTTCTCTCTACTCAAGAATTGCAGGGTATTTTGAATTATAAAAACTCCCAAAACTATTTTCTCAAGGTTTTTGTACAAATTCATTTTGAGAACAAACAAAAATAAATAAAAACAAAACTTTCCCTATCAAAATCAATTATATTTTTTTTTTTCAATTAACCGACAAAATATTTTAGATGTGTATTCCCGTTCGTTGTGCTGCAACCGCCTCCTCCATTAATAAATAAATACAAAATTAAAAACAAAAATTGAATAAATTTCCCTCCCGTAAAAACACACACGCACGCACATTTTTGGCACTCGGAACTCGGATTGGACTCAGCGCTACGCTACACCAAAAACCAAAAGCACTAAGCACCAAAGCAATGGAGGAAGAAAAAGGAAGGCTACAGCTACACTCTCGGACTCGAGAACTCGATATCACAAATTTTTGTTGCAAATTTTGAAGTTGCTTTTTTAGGATGTGGAGATTTCTAGCTTTCTGGACACTTACCTGGAATTGGTTTTGTGTTGTTTTTCATAAGAAATCTATGGAACTCGAACTGGTGAATTCTTTTTTAAAATTTTCCTACAAACACTTCGCAGCGCCAGCATCAAGGTCCAAAGAAAAATCCAAAAACCAAAAAGCGACAGCAACACAATTGTGAAAATGGTGCTAGTGCTGCTTCTGCTGGCGGTGGTGCTGGTGCTGGTGGTGGGGTTGCTGATGTTTGAGATGGGTTGCTGCTGCTGCTTCTGCTGATGATAATGACTTTGTTCGCCACGATAATTATAATAATTTCTTCCAGCACAATTGTTCATTATTTCACACAGAAAATCAACACTCAAAACATTCCCTTCAGTTCTCCTTCCACTTCAAATTATCCCAATTTGGTGGGACACTAAGTTGCATGTTTTTATGTCTGAAAACCCAAACAAACGAAGGGTTTCCCTTTACTCGAGTCGAGATGAGAAAATATATAAATTTATTTATTCTTTTTGACAAAAGCAATTTCGAAGTAAGAAAAAGTTAACCAATTAATTTCCCTATTTATTTTATTGTACGAATACGAAGCGAAAAAGAAAAATCCCAATGAGAAATTTTGCAGTTTTCTATCTATTGCACTCTTTCACTCTTGCGCAATTCATTTGAGTCAGTTAATCACTATCTCTTTTTGACATTAGCGGTTTTGCTAGGTGGTGTATGTGTGTATATGGTGAGGGAAAAATAGAGAACTCAAGTTGAAAAGTAATTTTCTTTTTTTGAGGGTTTTGGTTTTTATTTTTACGTTTTCACTGCAGTGCGAATTTTAATTAAAATTAATGGGCTTTTGGTGGATTATTTTGGAAAAAACACTTGATCACTGATGTTTTAGTTAGTTATTCATTGTTTTTCAAGTTGTTTTTAATGGAAAATTTGACATTTTTCAACTATTTTGACTGGGATTATATTTTAAATGGCGACGTCTGAGCGAGAACAAACACCAAACATGAAATTTTATTATTTTTCTTCCTTCACGTCCACTACTTATTTTTGTCATCGGATGCGATGGATGTTGGTAAGACTGTGTTGTGCATAAATGGGATATTTTAGTGGTATGCAGTTTTATTTCTAGTAGTTGGTGTGACTGGTAGTATGGCTTCGAAATTAAATACAATTTGGTTTGGATATTCGATGTAAATATTCATTGTATGAAGAGCAGGGGTGTTAGTGAGTAGATGGATTAAATAAATTGTTATACTTTTAAATTCAAGTGTTAAGGGTAGTACGCAGGTCGAGTTAAAAATTAGTTCACGTTTTTTTCTCAAAATTTCAACTAGAAATTGAACTAAACTTTTTACCGAAAGTGCTATTGAAAACAACTATTCTCTAAATTTGATTTTAAACAAAAAAGATTTTATCTCAACTTTCTTTTGACGAATTTTAATATGCGTTTTTTTGATAGATATGTGCAAATAAATAATAATTATTACGATTTTAAGAGGAGAACACATTTATTTCTATTTCAAATTAATTTTCAAAGTTCATTTTTTTCACATAAAACACACGTAAAAAAGGTTGATTTTGACATTTCTTCCATGTTTTTTTTTGTTTCAGTGTTAACATACTTGATTTTTTTTGGAGGATTTCTTTGTTTTTTGTAGATATTATTTTCAAATTATTCATAAATTTGAAGAAAATTTCATTGAATTCAAGGCAGGTGCTATTTAAGTAGAATAAAGAAAACAAAAAAGAGGTTTTATGTATTTTAGTATTTAAATCCAAAAAGTACTTTGCATATACCCTACCTTGCACCCACCCCCAAATCCTATACTGATCCAAGCAGGGGGGTTGCAGCGGGCATGCCCCCTTACATACGTCGCTGTTAGTACGCCGTACTATTAATTAAAAAAAACTTGTTTTAGACGTGTACAGTGGCTCAAAAAAACAAAATACAAAAAATTAGGGTTAATTCCGAAAAAGAAAGTATTATATAATATTTTATGTATATAATCAACAACGGACATTGAACGACGACGTCTAGGACAAAACGTCACCAAGGACAGCTTTGAGGTAGTTGTCTACCTAGGCACCGCTATAAACTCAAACAACGAGTTTAATAATAACGACAACAATAACTCTTGCAAATCGCTGCTTCTTTGGACTTAGAAGGCGATTGAGTAGTAAAGTCCTCTCTCGAGCATCTAAAATCACCATCTATAAGACACTCATCATTCCGGTTCTCATTTATGGCGCTGAGGCCTGGACCCTGTCAAAGAAAGATGAGAGCGTCTTAGGCCCCTTTCAAACCAAACGAATCCGAATCAATCAGAATCACTCCGAATCAAGTTGAATCTGATTCGTCATCTCCACTCTTTCACACCAGCTGAATCAACCTGAATCTATAAAAATCCTTTTATCTTCCTTTTGTTTTCCTTCTTTTAGTTGCTCTCTCTCTCGTATGCTTGTTGATTCAAGACTGATCGGACGAGGAATCTGACAGGTTGAATCAAGTGCGACCTCGAATCAAACCTGATTGAACCAGATTCGTCCGGTCTGAAGGCGGGAAAAGAATCCCTTCACATTTAAACGGAGCACTCGAAGCCGAATCTTGGTCAATCAGATTCAACTTGATTCGGAGTGATTCTGATTGATTCGGATTCGTCTGGTGTGAAAGGGCCCTAATTTAGGCATGATTGAGTAACAGACAGACAGACAGAGTTACTTTCGCATTTATAATATTAGTATAGATATAATCAACATTTCAGGCATTAGCAAATAATGTGCTGAAAATCAAATACGGATACAGGTGTATTATGGAAAATGGCGTGGCTAATTTAACTTTCATGGAAGGCCATATAAGAGCCAACATGTGCATTGGAATTTTTAAGTGGTAATTTAAATGATAGTGTTGAAAAGCTTGATTTTATGAATTCGTTTGTCTTTCAACAATGATCCTATGCACACTGCGTTAAAAGTTCGTGCCTGGTTGGTCTTTATTGCTCCAAGGCAACTTAAATCTCCTCCGAAATCTCCTGACGTTAATCGCATAGAAAATGTATAGAATCGTTTAGGACAAAAACAAGATTTCTGGATGAACCGAAGAATGCAAGCACAAAGAGTACTAATTGTTAATAAATTACAATTAGTTAATCCTAGTGTATATAAATTGCTAATATTTGTTTAACTGTATTTTTTTGTGTTTCCCAATAATATTGTTTGTATTTGCAAAGGCTTCTTTATTTAAATAATAATTAAGTAACAACGTCTGTTCAAATTCAGATCAAGAATAATCATTATAATTGAAAACATCAAAATAATAATTTATATAAAAAGGTGTTCTAAGGTTTTTTAGATTACGAACAAGTTAAAAGTTCCTGAAATTTGATCGGAATTCATATCACGTAATTGAGAATAACTGTGAGATAACTGTTTTAATTCATCAAGATTGCAAGCAGGATATAAAACAGCTATGTTATTTGAACGATCGCGAAAACCATCGATTA
This sequence comes from Eupeodes luniger, assembly GCA_951509635.1. Classification (NCBI taxonomy): domain Eukaryota; kingdom Metazoa; phylum Arthropoda; class Insecta; order Diptera; family Syrphidae; genus Eupeodes; species Eupeodes luniger. Next base: position 119,296,593 of record OX608073.1, on the reverse strand, counting down.
TAAATTGAATAATTGTTTGACGCTCATCGATATTCGCACGGGAAGCCAGTTCTAGCATCTTCAAAATATACATATCCCATGATGAATTATTATAAAGAATTGAACGTTGTTTTCCGCATTTTGTCAATTACACAGGGAATTGAGTAATTATGAACAAAATTTGTGAGAAATTTGGCATGGAATTCTTCATAAGTCTTGGAGTTATCGATACGAACGAATAATTCTGCAGCGGAACCTTGTTTCATAAGACGATCGGAATGTAGAATCTCCATGAACTGATTCACAAGTTCGTTTCAAAACATCCAACCACATTTTGGCATCATATGAGTCATCCCCAGAATATTCTGAAATAGAATATTTTATATCTTTGAAAGAAAGTTGTATGGACAGTTTTTTTTATAAAAAATAAAAACCTAAAAAAAAACATTACTCAAAGTTGGTAAAAATTGAATTTAGACTCAAATATCTTTTCAAAAACTTGAGATTAAGGCTTCAAACTTATTTCATCTTATAAGAAATATTGTTTTCAACATTCTGAAAAATGTTGAGAAAAATCGAATTGACAGTTTTTTTTACAAAAAATAAAAACCTAAACAAAAAATTAATAAAAGTTGGTAAAAATTGATTTTCGACTCAAACATCTTTTCAAAACTTTGAGATATTGGCTTTAACCTACTTTAATCTTTCAAAAAATATTATTGTCAACATTCAGTACAATTTTGAAAAAAATCGAATTTACAGCTTTTGTACAAAAAATTAAAAACCTAAAAAAAATTTAACAAAAGTTTGTAAAAATTGATTTTCGAATCAAATATCTTTTCAAACATTTCAGATAATGGCTTCTAACTAATTTTAACTTATAAAAAATATTGTTTTCAACATTAGGACAAATTTTGAGAAAAATCGAATTGACAGTTTTTTTTTACAAAAAATAAAAACCTAAAAAAAAAAACAATACTAAAACTTGGTACAAGTTTACTTTCGACTCAAATAGCTTTTCAAAAATTAAAAATATTGGCTTCAAACTTATTTTATTTCACAGAAAATATTGTTTTCGATTTTCAGTAATTTTTTTATAAAAATCAAACAGTTCGTTTTTTCATAAAAAAATAAAATCTACAAAAAATAGTACGCAAATTATGTAAAAATTGATACACATAGACAAACTTTTAAGCAAGACAAATCGACAGACGGGATGGGAAGTTATCAGTGTGGGTCGCATCCCAGCCTCTTTTTTTATTTTAATAAACTGCTGCACCACAATTTAAATTTAAGAACAAAAGAAATGAAGCAAGAAATACATTAATGTGTACTTATAACAAGTATTTACTATGCAATACTCTAAAACTGGACACCCTTTAATTGGTTTCCGCATGGACTTTTTGCAGCAAACTAAAAACTTTCATAGTAAGAAAAAGAGTTAAAAACTGAAGAAATAGGAATAAGTCCCGTTACATATCCGATAGAACCAAATTTGTTCTCTGCAGTTTTGGGATAACACTTAGTGAAAAAAAGGTAAAACAAAAGATTTCGCCTAAATGAACAAAAATAGGAATTAGGTTGAGTGCGGCATCTCTCCCGAAATTACTTTATACCAATTTGTAAGTTTTTTGTTGTTAAAATGTAATATTATTTATTACATATTGTACCAACTGTAGATTTCTTAAATGATCGTCCGTAACGAGGTTTGACCGTATATCTTACAAATTAAACGTCTCTATATCGCTCCAAAACGCAGTTTTTAAAACATTCAATTATTCAACATCTATTTTCAAAAAAAAGAATTAACTAATTGTTTAAATATTAAGCATATTAATATTCGTCAGCCTTTTTTGTTTAATATAATTTTAATTTAATTTAATTTTAGTTAACAAATAGTTATAACTTTCCCTTTTAACAAGTAATATAACACTACTCGTATCCCCAAAATCCTTACAAATCCAAATAGACTTTCCCTATAACCAACAAAAGCAAAAAACAAAAAACAAACAAAAGAGCTGATGCAAGAACTCGAATTTAATTGACTTTGTTTCTTTTACACAATTTATTATACATACATAATACTATTTTATAAACTCTTCAATCAGCTGCTGTTTCGCATGATTTTCATATAATTCTTAACTATATTATTTTCTGGTGAATTGCAATTGTTTTTCATACCGGAAATACCATAATTCTCAATTACCATTCAACCTAATCGCGCATCACTTCGCGAGCGCACAAAATCTTTCAAATGTCGCGGCTCCATCACTGATGGTCGATGGTCTAAGAAGCTAAGAAGACGAACGATGCACTTGATGCAAACATTACTGGTAAATGGTAAAGATAAACAAAACGTTCACATTTGTCTTATTTTTATGTTTATGTTTATATTTCTTTTAACTTCCCATTGAGCTCTTTGAATTTTTTCGATCCAAAATTTGGTTTCCACAATAAGACAATGTCTTATCTTAAAGAGCACTGTATCTTTGTATTTCTCTTAAGAAATCCACATACTCTTATGAATTACCTTTCTGCCTACTGCCTGAGACTGACATCACCTTTGTGAATCACAATCTCAAATCGACTAAGTTAGTATTACGAGAAACGAGTAACGCTTAAGTTGTCCTTTTGCATTTAACGCAACAACGACGACCGACGAGTGACGGTGTGGTGGCGATTGGAAAAAATTACGCGTTCCATAAAGAGATAAAAAAAGAGGTGAATTTTATGAATCAATATAAAAGATGTGCACATTTTAAATTTTTTATAAGAATATACTCGTACACAAGGATGTTGCCAGTTGTGGGTTAAAGTGAATGAATAAAATGAATGTACACAAAAGTGTGTCAATTATTGACCAGGGACCGATGCCAGTGGCGATGGTTAGTCCTTTGTGTGGATCCAATAAATCTGTGTGTGTGAATATCTTAATTGACCTTAATTCTTAACACGCATAATAAAAAGCTGTTGTCACCATTTTTGTTTGACTTAAGTAACTCATTCTGCTGGTTTAACCTTAAGAATTCTCTAACACAGTTTACGTCTTTTTCTGCTTAACTTCGACTGTTAAGCGTGGTATAGAAATTGTGTTAAGTGTAAAGTGTGGTAAGCGCGTTAGTAGACCGACAACCTCGTTCTTTTTTCTACAAGAACACGAATAAAATACCGCCATTGCGGGAGCACAAGAAATAAATGTTGTTGAGACAATAAAGAAGCAGCATAATTGGTGTCAGACATAATCACATGGCAAACGAACTGATATCTGAATTATAACTGACTAGAATATTATTTGACCGAGTTTTTGAACTTGTTTTCCTCTCGTCTCTTTCTTAAGAACATATGGTTACTTAATTTCTCCTTTTGGTTCGTATGAGCTCATATTTCACTCACTTTAAATAATTTATAATAAAATTGTGTAAGATTAAAAAAAGTTCCTGGCGCATTTTTTGAATTTTGTTGAAAGCAATTTTTACTCGTAATGTACATTATGCTTGAATGCACTTTGAGCTGATTCACGTAATAAAATTGTGCACATTATTGTTTGACTAAGCTTTGTTGAAGTCGTAGTGGAACATTACGAATTCAAATCAAATGGGGCATTGTTTACAATTTGATTTAGAATATTTTATGTAAAAATAACAACCAAAAAGAAACCAATTTGAATACGTGATATTTTGCGCTTAGTTTTCTATGGTTTATGGAATATTTAATTTTTGAATAAACATTTGGGTTAAGCTAGTTTCTTACGGTCTTAAGTGAAAATTTATATTTTTTATTGTTAAAAATTAAAAGATTGCTATCAATATACATATATACAAAACTAATAAATATATGAATTAACAATTAATTTTGAAATTAAAATTAGTATGCAGCAAAACACAAAAAGAAACCCGATAGTAGTTATTAACTATATACGGAACGAGTTGATGGAACAACAACACCTAGTATAAGACTTTATATGCATTTTAAAATAAGCAATTAAATAAATTAGTGTAGGTTTTGTATAGAGTTTTGCTTTTTTTTCTTTGTTTTACAGTTAAACAAAAAGAGTAAGTTTTTTAATCTGGTTTAAAGCAAGTTTGACTTTCTAAAATAAAGAGATCAGGTGGAGAATAATAAACAAACAAATGATACAATTTAATAATATAATTGATTAAGTGAAACGGTGAAGCTGATGAGATGTTACATAAATACGAAATAAATATTAATTAAAGTGTGTTGCATCGTTCACGCACAAAAGAGGGTACTAACTTTTGGTCTACCTCTGTGGCGTCCGGCGCAGCGGCTTTTAACGTTAAATGCTAAATTTTACTTTATTAATTCTGATTTATCAAAAAGTTGCATATTTCGTTGAATAGGTTTGTTTGTTAAAATTGGGTTTTTGATTCTCAAAAATCAACTTACAGCTGCCATTTGTGTTGATGATAATATTCTCCAAAAAACGTATTGAGTTTTATTTATAAGTTGTGAGATAAAAGCATAACAGATTAACATTTTAGATATAAAATTTATTTTTTTATGAACCTATATTCCAGGCTTGATATGCGAATAAAGCCCATCAGTGAAAGTACAATTCTTTGGAAAAAATAAATGTGAAGATTTTTAAGATCTATCTTCTGTATTTTGATATAATTCGTGTTGGCGCGGCGGATAAAAGATGCGACCCACACTGATAACTTCCCATCCCGTCTGTCGATTTGAAGCGTTTTAAATTTTAACAAAATATTCATAGCAATTGTGTGAGATAAATAATTTGAAGTCAAATAATTCTCCTTATCAGTTTTTTGTTATTTTGTTAAAAAAGTTGCATATAATGAAATAGTTTGATTTCAAAATCTACAGGGTTATTCATTTTGCGGTTTCAAAAGTAAACGTAAATGAAATACATATACAATAATTTTTGACCACTTTTTGACACATACGGGGCAGTATGTCAGCCATCACTTGACGAATGTTGGTTTTTAAGTGCTCAAGAGTTAAAGGTTTATCTGCATAAACACGGTCTTTCGCGTAGCCCCACAAAGAAATGTCCAGCGGTGTCAAATCGCATGATCTTGGTGGCCAGTTGATATCGCCACCACGAGAAATTACGCGGCCAGGAAATGTGTCTTGCCATTAAGCCATATTCGCTCGAATTGTGTGGCATGTGGTACCGTCTTGTTGAAACCACATATTCTCCAAGTCGTATTCTTCAATAGCAAGCAAAAAAAGTCGGTTATCAGATGAGATATGACCATAACGCTCCGAATTGACGGTGACTTAGTTCAATGTAGATCCATTGTGATACCATGAAATATTGAACTTCCCCAAAAATGAAATATAAACCTATGATTTCTATGGATTTTCTTGCTCTAGAGGAGGCTTTGATAAAGCCTAATAGGCTGTTTCGTGATATGGCTCCCAGTTCTTCAAGGTTATTGAGGAAGTATCTGCTTAAGAGTTTGTTTCTTGTGTTCCACAGTGCTGCCAGTGGCAAAAGAGGTGGGATCATCGTGCTCTTCCTCATCACTGCAGCTGTCGCACATATCATCGATGAGAAGCCGCATTTTCTTTTTATGGTAACTCAACAGGTTTTAACCTGCAATCGTAGAGTTTTTTGTCTAGTTGCATAAACGAAAGGGATTTAGTTTTGTCGAATTTGGATCTGTTAAGGATTCTGGATCCCTGTTAGCAAAGCGCCGAACAATTTTCTTGCGTTTTTGTCTGCGTTGTATTGTTCTGTTGTTGAAAACTTTAACCTTGCGTTGCTTAGCCTTATTCTCAACTACAGTCACGATGCTGTCAATTGGACAATAGGCCCCAAGCTTGATCCGGTGATTGAGAGAATGGGGTCGAGGTTCGTTTAATGCAAATTGTCGGTATGTGCATCCCTTGTTAACCGGATACTGACTATAGAAGATGGTGGCCTCATAAATGGCTTAAGGCTAGAGTCTTTCTTGGGAAGAAATTTCCCCCCAACTGCAATTCGACAGAAACTTACAGATCTTTCTGGGAGGATAGGATGTATCTGGAAGACGAAATTAAGTCTCTTATTTCGGCTTCCAAATCATTGTAGCGTGTTTCAGGCGGAACTTTGGACGATAAAAGAAGTATTGTCGTGGCTTAAAGAAAACGTGATATCAACATCTGATATCCGTATTTTCTCAGATAGTCAGACCGCTATCAAATCGCTGGACTATGTCTCTACAAACTCTATAACAGTCCATAACTGTCGATCATCTCTTATGGAGATGGCACAACAGTTTAATATTCACCTTTGCTGAGTGCCGGGCCATAGAGACATTCCAGGGAACTGTAAGGCAGATGAACTCGCCAGGAATGGTACAGTACAAACCGCGCCACGCAGGCGTATTATCAAATGACTTTTGCAGAAGCTGTATGGATTCTTCACCTTCTCTGTACATGCCCTGCTCTAGCTCAAAAACGCAAGAATTACCTAGGAGAATTCTTCTATAACGATCTAAACGATCTAAATCATATTAACATGATCAGCCTTTCAAGTTTCGTAAGGGACTCAAATTGGTTTCATTGAGCTTAGTAGAAAGCCTCAAGATTCATGTGGTACCACAATGGGCCATCAAACTGTCCTAAGTGTGTCCTACTCCATAACGGACAGCCACTTTAACCTAACCTAACCTAATCTAACTGTTGTTCGAAGAAATCCCAAAAGAAAATTTCTTTAAATCCAAAGAATAAAGATCCAAGCGAACGCTATAAAGTGATTTTATTTTCTGTAAAATGATAATGAAGTTTACTTTACAATTTTAGAAACATATAATATAAACTTACAATTGGTAAGAAATACGGATTATAAAATTCTTGAACAACGACTTAATTAATGTAATTTCAGGAGCCGACTGTTTTCTAACCTTAAAGTTTTTTCTTCTAACTCGGAATTCACATGTCGTGTTATATACAAGAAAATACTATGTACATAATTCAAAATCATTTGCACTCTTTCCTTAGAAAGAGACGAAACTATAACAAGTATAAAGAATTAAAAAAGGAAATTTTTGTAAGATATTGCCAGAATGAAATATTAAAATACTATCGATGAATGGTATAACATCAAAGAGTTGACTCGATGACATTCCGGGGGCCGTCTGAAACTAGAAGTCTAAAACAGCGAGTCTCCCTGCAGATCTCTTGGCTTTAATCGATCCATTCGAAAGTTTAACATCAGCCATGCGAACCACTCCGTCTGGGCCCGGATATATTTTGATGACGCGTCCTAACTGCCAGGCTGAACGTATTACGTTGGGCTCAATTACCAAAACTATGTCCTCCAATTGTATCGGTCTTGTACCTCCGAACCATTTTGAGCGCCTTGTGATGACAGGTAGATATTCAGCGTACCAACGTTTGGTTAGCTCTGCCATCAAGTGTTGAGCACGGCGAGAGTAGAGGTTACTGCAGAAATCATTTTCTCGAAATATGCCAGGGGCTGTAAAATCTCGGTCATCTTCTCCAAAAAGCATAGAATTCGGAGTTAAAGGTTTTGGATCATCCGGGTCAACGGGGATATGAGTGAGTGGGCGACGATTAATTTGGCCTTGTGCTTCCATAAGTGCGTTTCGCAAAACGTCCTCTCTGGGGACTAATCCTCTGAGAGCAAAATCAACACTCTTTTTGATGGACTGGATTAACCTTTCCCAGGCTCCCCCCATCCAAGGGGAGTATGCCGGGATGAATCGCCATAAAACTCCTTCATATTTTGAAGCGTTCTCGCAAAGGGAAGACTCCATCTCCTTCACATCCTTATCCATTAAGTTCTTGCTGCCGATGAAATTGAGCCCGTTGTCGCTGTAGAAGAATCTCGTGACGACACGATTGATAAGAAAACGTCTTATTGCCATACTGCATTGATCCAAGCTCAAGTCATTAAGCAATTCTATTTGCACTGCTCTGAACGTGAGACATGTGAAAATCATGCCATAGCGCTTTGCTGTGCCCCGACCGAACTTCACCAGCAATGGTCCAAAACAGTCCACTCCGACGTGAGTAAAGGGTCTGGAGTCGAAGGCTAACCGAGCCTCGGGTAGCTGGCCCATCATGGGCATGACCGCTTTTGCATTTAGGCGCTTGCACATGAAACATCCTTTACGAACTCTCTCTACAGCGCCCCTAATACTTATTATCCAAGCGCTCTCACGAATGTCGGATATAACCGTGGCAGTTCCTCTATGACAGTTCCTTTGATGGTGATGATGGATGAAAAGGTCGACCAAGGGATGTTTCTTAGGGAGTATGGCTGGGTTGCGAGAGGCATATGATGAATTAGCCTTTTGAGCTCTCGAGCCTAGTCGCATGGTACCATCTGCATCTAAGAAAGGAGACAAGGAACGAATGGCACTTGAAGAACTCACCTTTCCACATTTCTTCAGCGAATTGATGTCATCTGGGAAGGATTCTATCTGGATTTTTCTAAAAATCCAATCTTGGGCTTGATGAAACTCGGTTGGGGTGATAAAATGTTCCTTATCGGTGGGTCTTTTTTGAAGAATGTGTTTGTATCGCAGTAGAAACGCTATTGTTCTGATCGTCGAGGTCCATCTAGCTCTAAATCTTGCAGATAAGAGATCATAGGCTCCGTAAAAATTATGCGTTTTAGATTTGTTTGTATGGTGTAACATTCGGCTGATCTCATTCTCGTTGTTCGCTCTTGAAGGTGCAGCATAAGGTGTAATTGGCCATTGCTCTACAGGTTGTCTCAGGAATTCAGGTCCTCTAAACCACCTCGAATCGTAATCGTCCATTGATTGTTCAAACCATTTTGTGCCGTCATCAGCAACATTATCGTGGGATCCAATGTGAAACCACTGACGAGAACAGGATGTTTCCAGGATCTCACCTACTCGAGATGCTACAAAGGATGGTAGTTTATTGGAGCAGTTGATCCATGCGAGGACTGTCTTTGAATCAGACAAAAAAAGCGACTCGTCTATGCGGATGGTATGAGATTCCTTGATGGTTGCTGCTAAGCGAACCCCTAACACAGCGGCCTGCAGTTCTAAGCGGGGTATAGATAACTGCTTCACAGGGGCGACCTTAGCCTTTGCCATAACTTGTGCGACTTCGATCTCATTATCAAACGCGAAACGAAAGTAAGCCACAGCTGCGAAAGCCTTTTCAGATGCGTCAACGAAAACCACAAGGCTAACTTTCGAAGTGTCAGGATTTTTCGAAACATACTGACGGGGAATCTTGATGTTTTCAATGAGATTCAGTTGTTTGATGAAATCTACCCAAGATTGTCTGAGATGGGAGGGCAACGGCTCATCCCAATCATAGCCTTCTCTCCACACGTCTTGGAGAATGATGCGTCCTCGGATGATAAATAAGGAAATAATGCCCAAAGGATCGAAAATCTTCATGATAGTCTTAAGCATCATTCGTTTTGTAACAACCGCGTTCTCAGAAATCATTACCTCCATACAATCACTTTTTGACAACTTGTATGAAAAATGATCCGAAGTAGGGTACCAAAACATACCTAGAACCTTAGAAAATAAACCATTAGATTCGTTAGGATCAATGCTTACCAAGTTCTCGTTCACAAAACCCTCTGGCAATTCACTTAATAGATCACGGCAATTCGACTGAATGCCCACGAGATCAAAGTTCATCGAACGGCAAATACGAATAGCGTCTCTCGTGACAGCGAGCGCTTCTTGAACAGAGTCATGACTATTGAAATAATCGTCGACGTAAGTACGACTTGTTAAACCGTCAACAGCAGCGGGACATTCTTCTTTAAACAGGTTGGCATGTTGATTTTTAACAAACTGGGCGCATGTCGGGGAGCACCTGGGCCCGAACATCATAACTTCCATGATGTAGACAGTCGGCTTCCTAGAGACATCTCCATCCCTCCATAAGAGGCGTTGACACTGTTGATCCTCAGATTTTATTCGGATTCGGTGAAACATTTCACGAACATCACCGTTCACGGCCACTTTGCGCTCACGAAATTTGAAAATGCCAGCGTGAAGTGGGACTAAGTTGTCGGGTCCCTTGAGTAGATGAGTGTTGAGAGATACGCCGTTAACCTTGGCTGCTACATCCGCTACACATCGTGGTTTCGGTGGATTCTTGTTAGGGTTAACGATGATGAAAGTCGGCGCGTACCAAACGCGCGGCCAGACTTTTTCTAAGTCCTCCTGTGTAGCTATTCGAGCGTATCCCTTGGAAACAAGATCATGAAAGTATCGATTTTGCCACTCCAACATGTCAGGCTTTTTCTTCAGCGATTTTTCTAAAGCGATGAGCCGTTTAAAAGCCATCTCATAGCTGTCGGGTAGTCTGACGTCATCTTTATCCCATAGAAGGCCAATTTCGTATTGGTTTCCAACCAGCTTAATTGTACGTTCCATTATATCGAGGGATCGAGCAACTTCTCGGCTAAGTAATTGTCCCCTTGGTGGCATCACACCAAACTCTTCGGTCGTGAAATGTCGGCGTACAAGATCGTGTAAGTCTGTTTCCCCACGAATAGCATCGTGAAAATTCATAACCATGCTGGGTTTCGAAACCGGATGTAAACAGGACACATTCATTGACTGAGCTGACTTGCCGTAGACTATCCAACCTAGAAGAGTCTTTAGAGCGAGTGGTTCTTCTTCGTTCCCGTGTCGCTGACCGTGTCCTATAAGGAATTTGGCTTGATCCAGGCCAAGGAGTATTTGCGGGCGAGCGTCTTTTAAATCACGTATTGGAAGTCCTCTCAGATGAGGATACAAGCTTTTCAAGTAACCCACATCGACTGACTGACTAGCGAGTCCCAAATCTTTGATCGTATACACATTCTCCAAGATATATTTCTTACGGTGGTTAACTCCAGAAATTTCCAAAGACGTGCGCTTAGAATCTTCAACTCGGGACACCCCTTTCGTCCACTGAAGAGTGAGCTGTTCCGGATGCCCAGATAAACCAAGCTGATTAAAAAGATCTTCTTCAATCATCGACAATGAAGACCCATCGTCCAAAAAGGCGTGTGTGTCAAAAAATACATCATCGTTCCCATAAATACGAATAGGCACTATCTTAAACATGATTGTCAGATCAATTCCAACGTGCGATGAATGAATGTGATGCTGTGGTATAAAGGGAACTGCCGTTGAGCTTAGGCCAGTGTTGAAGGTACTTGGTGACGCATGCAAAAGCGGATGGTGACGCCGATTGCAACCATCAGTGCCACATGATCTCTTCTTAAAGCACTGTTTCCACTGATGTTTCGATGGATCCAGACAAGCAAAACATATTGACTTCTCTCTTGCAAATGTCTGCCTTTGTTCCGGAGATAACGCCAAGAATTCAACACATTGGATTAACGGATGCTGAACTTTATTACATTTGCAACATAAGCCGGAGGAATTATGAGATGAAACAGGTTTATGCAACAATACTCGAGAAGACTTACTACCTGGATTTAACTTCTTTTGCTCGGAAAGGCCTCCGGGTTTCGATAGATCGGGTGGTAAATCCAAAACTCTTTGAGATAAAAACGCAGCAAAATGTTCAAAATTTGCCCGTGGCAATGCCGACTTTCTCTTCTGCCAGTCTTGATAAAGGCCGCCGCCTAACCTCGATGCCAAGTTAGTTAAAACATAGCCATTATTCAGATCTTGTTCGCGGTTGATCGATTTGACATCGGCAACAAATCCGTTAAGCTTCACAGCCCATAAGCGTAGTTTAGGATCGCACCTGGACGTAAGTTTGGGTAGACTCAAAAGGTCTGCGGTCAGGTCGTGAATTAAGATATCGTAACGACCGAACATGGACCGCAGAGAGTCCATAATCGCATCAGCATCGGAAGAGTACTTAAGGCGTTCGCTGACAAGTTGGTAAGCTTCACCTCTTAAAGCTTTGCGCAAACGAGAGACATTTTCTTTAGCACTATATCTACCCTCAATCGTAGTAGATTTGTAAACCTCCTCAAAATACGGCCATTCTCGTTTGTTTTCACCAGAGAAAATTGGCAATTCCTGAACATTGTTACGATTCAGAATAGTGAGGAGGTTTGCCATATCTAAATCGCGAAAGGAAGCTACACTTCCGCTTGAATGTTCTTCGGACGTCTCTTTTGCTGAGATATGGACATTAGCTGGCTTAACCGTGATGTTTTCCCGCAATGGGGTGGACTGACCATTAGCAATTGTCTCGTTTAAAAGAGCCTGGTGATTCGCCTGAATCTTTTTTATTATTTCCAACTTGGAGTTAGGAATGCTCAAACTAAACGAATTATCTTTGGCATTAGGAATCGGTGGGGCTTTGACACGGGAAGCTTGTGACAATTTGAACTTGGTGTCGGCTAATTCAGCTCGCAATTCTAAAAGCTCTTTGTCACGTTGAGCAACTGTAGCTTGTGCCACCGCAGCAGCTTCCATAATCAAATCGACCTGTTCTTCTGTCACCTTTTCAGGAGCAGCAGGACCTGACGAAGAATTCTTTTTTGAAACATCCTCGTCTTCACGAAAGACACAATCTTCTTCCTCGCAAAACCAAGGAGTCACTGTGTCGAATTTATCGGCTTCAAAGTTGTGGCAACTGTAATGCCACCAACGCTTACAATTTTCGCAAGCGACCATTTCATCGTCGTCCACTCTTTTACATCCTGAAGCAGAACAACTTCTCTGTTCTTGATCTTCCATAATCGATGAATTGGGTGGCACAAATAAGAAAGAGAAACGAATTGTCGCAATTAAAATAAAATTATGTTGTTCGAAGAAATCCCAAAAGAAAATTTCTTTAAATCCAAAGAATAAAGATCCAAGCGAACGCTATAAAGTGATTTTATTTTCTGTAAAATGATAATGAAGTTTACTTTACAATTTTAGAAACATATAATATAAACTTACAATTGGTAAGAAATACGGATTATAAAATTCTTGAACAACGACTTAATTAATGTAATTTCAGGAGCCGACTGTTTTCTAACCTTAAAGTTTTTTCTTCTAACTCGGAATTCACATGTCGTGTTATATACAAGAAAATACTATGTACATAATTCAAAATCATTTGCACTCTTTCCTTAGAAAGAGACGAAACTATAACAAGTATAAAGAATTAAAAAAGGAAATTTTTGTAAGATATTGCCAGAATGAAATATTAAAATACTATCGATGAATGGTATAACATCAAAGAGTTGACTCGATGACACTAACCATCTGTTAAATTTATTCTTCCTTTTAATTTGTATCTGCAGGATTTTTTCTCCTGAGCAAGTTCTCATTTTTGAATGAACATGTGGCAAATGACTGGGCTCAAGTCTAGAACAATAGTAGGGTTTGAATACTACAACAACAACTTGCGTTATATAATAATAAAAATAGCAATAAAATAATAATTTATGCGAAAAAAATCATTATTTCTATGTTAATTTTAAAATCATAATTTTATTCAAAATCAATTTTGTTGTAAGAAAATAATAAAGGTTTTTCAATTAAGTATCAAAGTTTAAGCTTCAAACTTAATTGTTTAACCATCATCGTCTCAAACTTCCAGTATTATCGAAAGAGTGATTTATATTCCATAAACGCTCGCTTACGTAATATAACAAAATATTACTAAATTTAACTTATTAAAATCTCATCTAAACGTCATCTTATATCAAGTAAGTGTAGCTATAAAATGTATACAAAGTAAAATACTGCAGATTACCTTACATGACCGATGATGATTGATTTGTTCTGGGCACGAATAATCCCACATAGATAGAATTTCAGTCTTTAATGAACATATTATATGTGAATATAAAATATTAAGTTTAAAAAAAAAGATAGTCAATACAAAGTTATGCAATATTTATGTCGTTAAAATGCTTTAAGAATGAGTGAAAGATATGTTAAGACCCATTGAAATGGAAAAACCAAATACATCACAAAAATGCAATAAAGTAGATAGAAGTAAAAATGAATTGATTCTTCAAGCATAACCTTCACAGCAAACTAATAATATATGAACTTAAGTTCTTACTTCAACTCTTTTGTTTTTATTTCGAAGTGACAATATTTTTATGACATCATATTACTTTTCGCTTTGAATAAGTGAAAACATACAAATACTTAGTATAGGTGTACCTACATCAAAGCAAACCAAATACAAATCTGCATATAGACTTATATGAATCTTGTCAATACCATATAAGGCAACCTTGCGTTGTTTAACATATAAAGTGGTAACAAATAATTGTGTCCAAGTGGGCAGGACAAAGTTGTACACTTATTTTTTCACTTGAAAACTGAACTTTGCACATTAAACAAAATTTGATCTGTTGGGGGATCAAATTTTGTGTGCTTAGAGTGTAGTGTCTGTCATTCAAGTTAACCAGGTCAGAAATGCATACAGAGCGGTGTTATTTTTCTTATTGGTCATTTGATATGTGTCCATTTCTATTGTTAACTTAACCATATAAACAGATACTTACTATAGTCTTATAGCAAGTTGATGCCGACAAATCAAAAACACAATAAAACGTCAAACTTGACACAATGTTGTTTTGGTTTATGTTTACATTATTATGTATCTTAAATTTCCAATCATTTTAATTGTTTAGTGTTTGCGGTGTTTGAACGTACATTATTAGAAATAGATGAAGTGTGAGATTGTTACTATTCGAAAATTGAATGACAAAATCAATAATTTAAGTTATTTATTTGAAAAAAAAATATACTCTTCATAACAACAAAAGAATTATAGTTTTCATTCACCCCCAGTTTCACAGTGTAAGTTCAAACTCCACTTTCGTTTTAAACTTCAGTTCAAGAATTTATTCGGTTTCACAGTTTCGTTTAACCCTTGAACTCAGTTCAATTTGCAGTTCAAGTTAACCGAAAGTATTCTGCCGTTTAAACTTCAGTTGATCGTTTGGAACCACTTCCCGCGGTGACATTTCAATTTTTTTTCTAAAGCTGAATTTGCTTTTTTTCCTTTTTCTTAAGTTGTCGTATTTGGTTTTCAACGCATTCGTTGTCCGGGAATGCTATCCACTCTTCGAATTGAACTCATTTGCAATGGAATCCCATGCCGCGGCTTTTTCTTTTCAATGTACTTTGTCAGTTTTTTTGTTTTCCAGAATATTCTTTCTTTTCAAAACTAACTCCTTCAATAAATCTACATCTGCTGATGAAAAATTGCTCGTTATTTTTTTGGCACAGCCTTTTGTTTTAAACTTATTTACATTTTAAAAATCACGCAAAATAAAATAAACCTCTTGAGTTCGTCAACAAAACAAAATATTTGTTGTTTTTCTTGTGTTCTTTACTTTAGAGGGAGAAAGAGAAGACAAGGAAAGACAGTTGAAAAACTTCATAAAAGTGACGATCTGAACACGTTGCGTCACATTACGCAACAACAACGAACAATGCTGCCACCTACTTATCATAAAATCTAATTGAACGAAGTTCAACTGAACTGAAGTTCATATTTCACTGTGAAACCGGACTAGTGAAACTAACAAAATTGAACTCAGTTTAAGGTTCAGCTGAACAGAAGTTTAAACCTTGAATTGTTACGGACCTTGGCCTCAACCAACATGCGTCTCCAGCCAGCCCGGTCCAGTTTCACACGAACAGTTTGTTGAGGTCCTCTCCTTCCTGCGTGCGACACCTGAGTTGCTGTCTTCCTCTACTACGCCATCCCTTGGGATTGGATTCGAAGACCTTCCAGGCTGGAGAGTTAACTGCCTTTCGCTCTACATAACCAATCCATCTTATTCGTTGGACTTTTATTCTTTTGACTAGATCAGTGTCGCTGTACAGTCTGTACAGTTTGTGGTTGTATCTTCTCCTCCACTCTTCATCTATGCAGATGGGACCGAAAATCACCAACAACATTTTTCCTTCGAGAAGGCGTTATCATCTCACTTTGATAAGGTCCAAGCTTCAGAGCCATAAATGCGAACCGGGATAATAAGTGCCTTATTGAGGGTGACTTTAGATGATAGTCGAAAGAAGCAGCGATTTCAAGAGTTATTCTCCGTTTGATGTCAGGGCTGGTGTCGTTGTGTAAATTCATACCGGTTTTACCAACATACATAGTTAGATAAAGTTCTCAACTGACAGCAAATCGTCAGGGACAGGGACGCCAAAACTTGATATTTCCTTGTAAAGCTATCTCTACTGTCATACGCTGCTTTTAAATCGGTGAATAGATAGATGGTGGGTATAGATTTGAAAGATCCTGGTCCAAGATCTGCTGTAAGGTGAATATTGAATAAATAGTGGAATTTTCTGCTCTGAAGCCACAATGTTCTGGACCTATCGAACGGCTTCAGGCGTTCATATAATACGGCTTAAAGGATCTTAAAGGCGATGTTCAGGAGACTGCTACCTCTGCAGTTCAGAGGGTCTCCTTTCTTGAGTATTGGGCGAACTATGCTGGGATTCTACTGATCGGGCATATTTTCTTCCTCATGTGCACCAGGTCAAAACTCGTGTTTTTAAATAAATGCATGCTCCAAATCCTCTCTTATCTTATTTTATATTTCTTGTAAGCTGTCAACTCGAATTGTCTTATTTGGATTGGGATTGTTTTGAATTGAAAATCAAGTTCAAAAGGAGCGAACAAACCTATTATTACATATTGTGGTTTCGTATCGTAATAATTTTGACTTGGACCTTATTCAAAAAGTTTTCCTACCTTCTGTGGTTAATACTTTCTAATTTTATACTTATTTTTGTCTAATGGAAAGCACTATACATTTTTTAAGTTTCCAATTCAATGCTCATTATAAAATCTAAAGTCACTTTTGATACAAATTCTAGTTATTTAGAAATGAGAGTCGAAGCTTGTTTAGCGGTTTTAGTAGATCATTTATAGGTCTATAAGTTAAATGTATTTTATTTTGTTGGTGAGAAAAATATACTTCCAACTATTCCTTGTATTTTTCTTATTGACATGTAATAAGTTATAATATTGAAGACAAAAACAAAACTATGTTTGCTGGCAAGAGCTCACCTATATAAGTTTGTTTTTTATCAGAAAGCCATCAAACAACAGAAAGTTAGATAATTGCTTGGAATTCCCCACAACTGTGATGCTAAAGTGTATTTACTCGTTTCTTTTTTTAAATATGTCATTTATTGTTCCCTTTTTACAACTCTGCTCATACATGCAGTTATTTTTCATTCATAACTGTCTTAACTGCCAGTACCAACTTTGAAAGGTAAAGATATCATCTTCCTTTCATCGTTAACCTGATGTGTGCCTTAGATGTGTTCGGTGGGTTGTAGCTGTAAATGAACTTAAACGACAGAGTAACTTCTTTGACAATGGACTAAAAACTCAACAGACCCATCATCAGCCAACAACCACAGCCATCACCACTCAATCCAAGTGCGCTGCGCATGCCAACACGTTGTAACGTTTTAAGGTGGGTATACATAACATATGAAATGTAGACAGGCTTGCCATATTGACCTATATTAATGGGAAATTGGGCTAACTTTTTCCAAAATTCCTGAAAACAATTTCATAATGACAACCCAATCATAATTGGGCTATAAATAGCTGAAATAAAATCTGAGCGCTTTTTTCGTTCGTATAAGTATTTCATATACATGCATAAACAAAAGGCAGAAGTAAAACCGTAAAAGATCTTTAGGTTTGGCGTATTAAGGTTACAGCTGTTAACTTTCAACAGCTAAAGACGTTTAACAAATTTATTATGTTTTTAAATAAGATTCAACATTTTATAAAAAATATTGGTCTTTATATTCAAGATATGGCAATCCTGAACGTAATAGTAATGAAGTAGATATGAGTTAAAGCAAACCTTCAACTCATAGTGCACTTTGCGTTGTAGTCTGTTGACGATATTCGTACTCATAAATTGTGTAGTATTACGAAGACTGTTAAGTTGTTGAATGTTTTAGCTACTGTTTGATGTTTATTGTGATGAACCGACATTGTTATGTCGTCACACACACAGTGGACCAGAAAACCTTAAAAACGAGACATGAATTACTAAAAATGAAGGAATCTGAATGTTTTCACATTTCACCATCCATACTCCTCTAAGCAACGAACGTTATAAAAATGAATGAATTGTTTTCCAACAATGACTTGACAAATTGCCCAATCGAAGAACGTACATCGCTTCAAATAGAAATTCATGTACTTCAGTACCATGGTAAAAATGTTGAGTTTACTGAATAAATTGACAATGACAGTTTGATGATTAATGAAAGGATACGTGCACAAATTAAATTCAAAGGGCGCATTCATTAAGCTAGTGACTAGATAGTCTAAATGCAAAATTGCGCTACAAAGTAAGTCAATCCGGACCTGCCATTAAAAATGCAATAATGTATAATATAAGAAATATTTGTGTTTGAGAACTTTAAATAATCAAATATAACATATAATATGAGTGATTTTTTTTTTAAATACTTAACTATTAATTTCATTTTGAAAGTTTGTGTCCTTACCGAGCAGCTGATTGTGAAACGTCAAAATCAGTGTATCCGAAATGTGTATACTATGTCGTAGAAGGGGAAATTTCAACTCATTTTATAGTTGAATTTAGCCAATCAGAATGTCTTGACTACGTAGTCACTAGCTTAGTGAACGGCCCCAAAGTTGACAGGTGCCTATATTATATATATATATATATATATATGTATAGTATATATTCCCAATGTCAATGTTAGAAAATCTTTTTGAGCATTTGTTATTCTTACCTTAATTTACATTATTCTTTTATTAACAGTCGTGCCTAATCATTAATCCAATATTATAAAATCTTTTAATAACATTCTCAAGCCAAAATATTTTAAACGACATCAACTAGATTTTCATCTGTCAAAACGCAACGAAGCATGTCAAAATTGTAAAACTGATCCAACAGAAAATTGATCTGTATATCAGAATATACATATGTACATATGTAGGTTATAACTTCCGAGAATTTAATTATTTTGACAGTTTAACTTTATCAAGTAAAGAAATGAAGGCTAGAATTTGATTGTTCATTGTAAAGTGTGGTACAATTTTAAGGGCCGATGTTGGTTTTGAATAAAACATAAATTATTGTCATTTCTTTTTATAGTGATAACATTGATATGGTTCAATTATGTATGGAACAAAATACCGGCTAAACAGATGCCGCAACCTCGGCGGCAAACTTCCATCCAATGGTCCAAGTTTTCCATGACGCTGAGGTATAATCGAGGTTCTATGTCGTTAATGTGCCGAATTATCTCATCCTTTAGCTCTTGAATTGTTGCTCTGGCTTTTGACCGTACACCTTTTCTTTCAAATAACCCTAAAGAAACAACTCCATCACGTGAGATAATACGGCTATTGAATTTGTAGTGCAAAACAACCATTCTTTTGTTACCTGTATGACAAGTGGCACCATCTTGTTGAAACCACAAACCGCACACAAAATTCGACGATTTAATTGACCGAAAAAATCAGGAGGTGCACGATATGCATTTTTATTTGAACGTCCATTTTCATAATAAGCCTGAATAACTTTAACGCATTGTTCGATTGTGTATCTTTCCATGGTTCAAATTGAGTTAATCTAAAATTGAGAAATGTCAAATGAAATGCAAAAAAAACTTGACGTTTAGGCGTAATTGACATTCAACATCGGCCCTTTAAATTTAACCACCCTTTACTTTTCTATCCATGTACAATTTGAATACGTAAGTTCTTTAATATCTGGGTTACGCCATTTGCAAACATTTAAGCACGTTCAAATTTAGTTGCTTTCTAGGAAATCCAAAGTAGTTGTGACATGTGCAAATTAGTAACATATGTATGTACATAGATCGCTGGCTACAGAAAGTGGCGTAATATCGATCGTTACATACCTAAAACCATTCACGGTATAGGTGCCTCATTTCATTCTACAAAAATGGCAAGTTTGCTTGTCCAAATAGCCTTTGAGTCCTCTTCTACCAACATTTTTAACGCCATATTAGCGGTTACACGAACGGTCATTCGGTTTCTTTTCGATCATTTCACAATCTTAAAGGGCAGTGCTATAATTCAGCTGATAGAGGCACTTTTCGGTCTTTCTTGATACGATTCTCCGAAGGCGTGTATTTTTTCAACAACTGAACAAGTTCAACAAAAATGAAACAATTTGTGACAAAATGGCTGACTTTAAAATAATATTTTGACAGCTGAGTGCCATTTTGGTAATTTTGACATTAGCTGAAAATAACGAAAACTGCCATTTCTATGTGATTGACTTTTATAATTTTATTTTTCTTCATTATAATTGAAAACTGTCCAACTGTGTGTCACCATCATTTAATATCACTATGCACAAATATACATAGTACTGTGGTGGACGGTGGTGAGTTTAGTTCAAGGAAAATACTGATCATTCGCCTAGTTTCGTTTGAAATGTTTGAATTTTGCAACAAAGTACCTTCTTCCAAGTTTGATTTAGATAATAATTATTTTGAATAATTACATTGAAACTTTGAAGCACATGAGTAAGTACACTAAAATCTGCATATCTATTTTTTAAGTTTGTATCACATCATGCGCCAAAGAAATATGGCCATCCGTTGGCTTTACATTATGGAACTCAGTTCGTTTGCTTTCGCTTTCATTTAACTTGAAATCCTTATAATAATCGTTTTGAGTGTAAAGAGAGAAAGTAGTTTTTGGATATAATGGACTTTTGGTTTTGTTCAATGTTCAATGAACTTTTGCTTAAGTGGATCAAAACCGTTTTTGTTTTTGTATTCCGTCAGTTTATACGTTCGAGTACTTATTGTGTTGAGATGTAGATTGTACTACTGATTGTGATGGTAATTAAATTGAACAAAAGAGTTTTACTTTAAAAGAAGTAATTTCATTGTTTCACTTTCTTTGTTAGATATGTGTAGATGTTTAAGGTTCCATCAGGGTATTTGTTTAAAGTTATTAACGCTGAACTTGTTTTCAATGATCGTTAAAAAGTCTTATAATATAACAATATAATATAATATAACATTTTGTGGTATGCATTGTTCACGATTAGAAGCTTTTAGTTGAAATTAAGTTTTTTGTTAAATTTAAACTAAGATCTATTTATCAAATAGCTATTTTAAACCTAAAAAGTTTCCAACTAAAGGGTTTCCAATTGGCGCAGGTAGATTTTGGCTCCCCGTGGCGGCCATTTTGTTTTGGTGACATCTGTCAAATCTTTTGTTTATTATTCAGTTGTTTGTGCCAAATCATCATGGCAAGTTACACGATTGAACAGCACGTTCAAATGATAAAAGTTTATTATTAAAATGGGGATCCAAGTTTGAGATGACCGGTTCAGTAAACAATCAGCCAACACCCGTACGTTCAAGGAACACAAGATCGGCCAAGAACATCGCCGCGGTCCGCGAAATTGTACAGCAGAACCCGAGGCAGTCTATTCCTCGCCGTGCACAAGAACTCGGCCTTTCGCAGACTTCAACTTGGCGAATTTTCCGACTGACCCAGGAGCGTATAGGGGACAACACCAACCCACGCGAGGTTCACCAGGTTATATCTAATGCATCCTCAAAAAGTTACTGTTTGGTGTGGATTTTGGGCCGGCGCGCGGTGTAATTGGGCCGTACTTTTTTGAAAACGACGATAGTGAGGCGGTCACCGTCAACAGCGAGCGCTACATAACGATGATAACTAATTTTTTATATCCCAAATTGAACCATATGGACCTAGACGACTTCTGGTTCCAGCAGGACGGCGCGCGGCGCTACGTGCCACACAGCAAACGCCACGACATCTACACACTACATCTATCCGCCCTTATTGAAAAACCGTATATAACATTTTGTGGTATGCATTGTTAACGATCAGAAGCTTTTAGTTACAAATTGTCACTTAGGCAAAAGACTAGTCGCGCATTTTTAAACAAATTATAACTCAGCTTTTGGATGAGCCAATTCTAATTCCTTGTTATGGTGCAGGCTAATCGGTCAACACTAGACTTACGTCTTACTTCTTATCGTAATAAAAAGACGATTAACATTTTATCTCTTGTAGGCCTATGAGACCAAATTTTTGAATTTAAATTTAAGCTGTTTTTTTTTGTGAAGTTGCATGACACAACTTTCAAGATATTTGATTTGAAACTTAATTTTTATTTTTTTTTTTAATAATTTTTGTTAAGGTTTTTATTTTATCTCTCAATAGGTTTAAGATACTTGAGTCGAAAATTAATTTTTAACAGTTTTCAGTAGTATTTTTGTAGGTTTTTATTTTAGTTAAGACAATTTTTAATTGATTTTTTTCATTTTTTCAAATGGTAGCAACAGTATCCTTTATAAGATAAAAAAAAGTATTACAATTTGGCCACAAAAATAGTCTGGAGCAGTTAAATCGCACGATCTAGGTGGCCGGCCCCAAACGTGAACTGGTTTATTGTTACGCGTGCTGTATGGCAATGGCTTGTTGTACCCACATGTTACGCAGGTTAAGCTCTATCATTTTTCGTCAAAAAAGTTTGTTAGCATCGCACGGTACCTACTGCTAAACATTCATAGTAACGTTCCTTTTCGCATCATCTTTGAAGAAATACGGCCCAAATACGGAAGTATTGCTTTTTCACGCATACATTCAACCAGAAATAAGCTTCGTGGTTGAACACAATTTTTCGATAAAAAAAGTGGTTCATCGGCCAACTTTTCAAGAGACAATTCACCAAAAAATTTGGCGTTATTGTAGGTCCTTCAGCTTCAATTCTTGGACCAACTGTATTTTGAAAGGTCTGACACCTAAATCCCTCCGTAAAATGTTCCATGTAGGGGAGTAACAGAGGCCCAATTGCTGCGAACGGTGCCGCCGATAAAATTGAAGATCATCACTTCCATCTATTCCAGTCGCTTTTGAATACTTGATTAAAGTTCAGATAAAGTTATTGGGACATCCAGTTCATCACCAATAAAGAGGGTTAGAGCAATGGCCACATGGCCAAAAAGTGTCTGTATAAGCTTACGTTAGATCCAAAACGGTTACTGATTTCATACAAAAACAGTGCATTATCGCAATATGCATAGGTTAATCGTAATTTTAAAAACAAAAATTCTCCAGTCGAGTGCTGTCAAAAAATTAATGTGTAGCTTAAAAATTATACATAATTCATAGTTATAAGTTTCAAGTTTTTCCTTCGAAAAGTAGTACAAAAATCTTTTTTTCTTATACTTATACCTTTTTTATACCTTATATATTTTAAAACCTTTCATCTTTCTAGGCTAATATAGACTTAATTCTCTACACAAAACAATAAATCAAAATATTTGAACAACAATCTCTTTTTTGCTGTCAAAAATTCAAAAATAGATCAAAAATTATCTCATCTATTTAAAAAAAAAAACAAATTGCTAGCCATCAGCGTTGCTAATTTTTCATGCATCACGCGTAGCGCATCTATTATTAAATAGAAACATACTCATACTTTTATATCTAACCTTGTTAATATCCAAGTGAGTGATTATATGATTAACCATTATAGTAAAAGACTTAAAAGTTACCTCTCAAAAAAGAGCCTTCTATTGTATCTATGTATACACATGTCTATGACTCATCATAAGTCTTTTTGTGTAGTTTTTTGTACTCAATTTTAACGACCCAAATCGTCTTTAAGAAAAATAATTCTAACAAAAAGTTCAAAACAAGAAAGGCTTAATTACCTATTTTGGACAAATCGCTCAAGGGCAAACATACAACTTTGGTGTTTTTTTGAGTTTGTAGCTTATTTCAGTGCCAAAATCCATCATCAGGCATAATTCCAGGTCAGCAACAACTTGCGTTGACCTAAAATTTTACAGCACTTAATTATTACCTCTCGGTCTTAGTCTGAATAATTTTACTTTACAGCTTTTCTTTTGTTAATTATTTATTGACTCATTTTAGTTAAAACAACCATCTAGCTGGTATTTAAAAACATAGAAAAAAGATGGTACAGTAGATATCCTTAATTGGTGTTGTCCGCCCACTGGTGAGAGACACCTTGATGTTGCGATACCAATCGGCAAGTTGTCACTAAGGCGTTATAAGCGGTTGTTGCGTTTGTTGTTAATGTCTTATTGGTCATCTTCATATCTTGCAAATTTCTTTAATTTTTCATCAAACACTTTTTTACGAGGGCGATGTGGTTTCTACGAGTATGGAACAGGGTGTGGGCATTGATAGGATGGGAATATAAGTTGACTTGTAGCAGATAACTACCTACGGATTGTGAAGTTTTATATACAATTGTTTCTTTTTTAAGATACTTCTCAGATAAACATGTTGATGGAAGTTCCATAAATGTGAAAATATATCACGAAATTATTTCTCAGAAAGATGAATTAAAAAAAGATTGAAACAACTGAAACTCAAAAAAATGCAGGATGCTGTAGTCTTATAAAAATTTCAAATACCTAAACAATATTTTGTATATAGATCGGGAAACTATATATTTGCAATATGTGTTGTGTTAGTATTAAAACAATTTCACCATATGAACGGTTTTATTTTAAGAAAGAAAATATTTGGTGCAATTTTACATTTTGCCATAAAAAAAAAACTTTTTCATACAAGTTTTATTGTAAATGAAACATTTATAAGACTAACATCTCCCTCTTATATGGATATTTAAATATTAATGGTACACCTGGGCGTATACGCACTTTTAATATTTTTATTTGATTTTTAAAAGAATTGATAGATTTTTCTTAAACATAAGCTTGTAATTAGTTTATTTATGTAAAGCCAATACATGAACAAATAGAGGACAACATTTGAAGCCTGCATGTCAAGCTTTTAACATTCAAGTTCAAATTTTAGACATTTGAAGGTCAATATCGAATAAATGGAAAGTAAAAACATCTCCCATCAGCAAACAAGAATAAGAGACGAGCAACGTCATTAACAAATTTATCAATGATTAATGTTTACCATGATATGACAGAATAACAATAAAAACAAAATTAAATTGATAGTATAAAGTTGCAATAAGGAAGCATTTCCAATAATCAATCACGAAACACTTAATTATTTTTTTTGTTCACATCTGAAATCAATATCTATGTATGTATGCTTGTTAGTTTAATATGAATTTAAATATATGTATATCAGTGTAAAAAATACAAAAGAAGTCACATTTAAAAAGTTTATTTAAAATACTATCACAAAAGTCTAAAGTCAGATGTCATGATTTTGTAACCATAGTGTTTGTGAAGAAGTTTATTAACTTCCCATAGGAAGTTATTGTAATGGGTCCGATTTTGTCAAAAAATGTGTCACCTCGAACATTTTACGACTAAAATATGATTTCATCTCCAAAACAATTTTGTGCAACGAAGAATAATGTTTTTGACATCTAATAAAATTTTTAGAAAAATCTAATTGACAGTTTTTTTTATAAAAAATAAAAACCTAAAAAAAACATTACTCAAAGTTGGTAAAAATTGAATTTCGAATCAAATATCTTTTCAAAACTTTGAGGTATTGGCTTTAAACTACCTTTATCTTTCAAAAAATATTGTTGTCAACATTCAGCAAAATTTTGAGAAAAATCGAATTGACAGTTTTTTCTTACAAAAAATTAAAAACCTAAAAAAAAATGTATAAAAGTTGGTAAAAACTGTTTTTCGACGTAAACATCTTTTCAAAAATTTGAGACATTGGCTTCAAACTAATATTATCTTATAAGAAATATTGTTTTCAACTTTCGACAGTTTTCGGATCTACAGTTTTTTTTAAGAGGCTGGTCTCATCCCAGCCTCTTAAAAAATACTTTTCAACATCGAAAAACCTTAAACCAAAGGATGTTGTTGTATGAATTCGAATCTCACATTAATTTGTCCATCAATTCAGGTTTTTTATACCTGTATGTCTTCAAAAGTGAAACTTTTCAACATTCCACTTAGTTTCTTTAAATTAAAGGATGATTTTTTAAAAGCTATAAGAAAGTTTTTCAAAAAAAACACATAAAATTCAGAAAAATGCATGAAATCTTAATTTGAATCGATAGTACGGTCTATATATGTAATTTAAGGAGATTAGTTCATGCAAATGTTGACCTTGACTGCGCCTCCCTTAAATGGTCTATCCGATTAGTCCAATTTTGACATACTCTTTCCAACATTTCGGCAGGTATCTCACGAATAAATGCTTCAATGCTGTCTTTCAATGCGTCAATTGAAGCGGGCTTGTCTGTTTTGAAATGAGCTTTAAATAGCCCCACAAAAAATAGTCTAAAGGCGTTAAATCGCACGATCCAGACGGCCAATTGACCGGTCCCGAACGTGAAATAAAATGTTCACCCAACTCGCCTCTCAATAAGTCCATTGTTGCGCGTGCTGTGTGGCATGTGGCACAGTCTTGTTGAAACCACATGTCATGGAAGTCAAGCTCTTACATTTTGGCCAAAACAAAAGTTGGATATCATCTCACGGTAGCGCTCACCATTCACAGTTATATTACGATTGCCATCATCTTTGAAGAACTAGGGTCCAATGATGCCACCAGCCCATAAACCGCACCAAACTGTGACTTTTTCTGGATGCATTGGTAGTTCTTGCAATGCTTCTGGCTGATATTCACTCCAAAATCGACAATTCTGCTTATTTACGTACCCCTTGAGCCAAAAATGAGCTTCGTCGCTGAACACAAGAAGCGCGCGATGAACTTTCTTAACAGCAAGCGTTGTTCGTTTGTAAGACGATTCATGGTTAAATTATAGACCAGGCTGAAGATGTTTGACAGTGAAATAAAACACGAAACGTGCGTCAGCTGTTTAAACGAGTTTGGCCAAAAAGATAAAAAGTAAAAATCACCCTTTACACAAAGTGACGCATTCAAGTAAACGTCCGTAATCGTCTATTTAAGAATCGGCAATATGATCAATGGGTCGTTTAACGGTCGAAATTTTCATAATCTCTGCTTTAACAGACAATTATAGCTTTCCATGGGAAGTTATTGTAATTGGTCCGATGTGTTGAATTGAAAATTGTAAAACATTTCTCAATGTTTCAAGTTCCGTAGATTCTAAATCAAAGGTTTTTAGAAAGATGTCAATGTGTGCGTGTGTACCTTTTTTCTACGGCCATATCTCAAGAACCGGCAGATATATTGAGTTCAAATAAAATTCGTTTTGTAGGTAATAACATGAAAAGATGTAAAAAGGGCTTTCAACAAAATTTACTAAAAAAGTGAAAAATTTGGTTAACCCCAAATATCTCTATAACCAATAACGGTTAGTTCTTCAATAAAATTTTAAATTATACATTGTGACTTGATACCAAATTAAAATAAATTGAAAAGAAAATAAACAAACGGTTTCTTTATAAATACAAAAAAAAAATAAGAAAATAACTTCCCTCTTAAATGATATCTTGCACTCTTTTGACATCTGTTGAAATTTTTAGAAAAATCAAAATGACAGTTTGTCTAACAAAAGTACTACTAAAAGTAACAATTACAGACTAATTACTTTTTAAAATTTAGTAAAAAAATAAGAAATTGGTAAAAACTGATATTCGACTGGATTATCTTGAGATTAAATGAAGGTATTGACTTCTTGACTATTTCACTATGGCACGGAGTTAAATGCAAAATATTGTTGTTAACATAAGATTAATTTCTTAGAACAATTCAATCGGTTCTTTTTTTGCGTTGGGTCTTTTCGTCCAGGATCATAACGCCCAAATAATAAAATGTCATATAAAAATCGCCAAAAATCCAAACTAAATGTCGTAACGCCCAAATAAATTTTAAATAAAAGAACGCCCAAATTTTTAGTTGTCATTTTGCCCAAAAGAAATTTTAATTTTGAGTTTTTGACATAGGGGTTGGGCTTTGTGACATTTATTTTAGGCATTACCAAGATAATGATTTCTATCGTTTCTCATATTATGGTTATGAAACGACATAAAACTCAAAAAGTGAAACGTCTTAAAAAATGTTACTTAGAAAACGTCACAAAGCGAAACTAAAATCTGATATCACCCAAACCAACTTTCAATGTCGTAACGTCCCAATTTTGTATGTGGTTCCGGGCTTTGAGAGGCTTATACACACAACCTAGCACCTACCCCAAATCCTATAGTGAACCCAAGCAGGGGTGTTGCAGAGGGGCATCATGTCCTTTATTCATATTTCACTGTCTATACACACTGTGAGTAACCAAACCATTTTGTTTTATTTCACTTTGAAAATTGGCCTTGCTTCATTTTCTAAAACTAAAATAAAGCCAAACATATTTGTTACGCTTTCTTGACGTCCTTAAGTTTTGGGCGATCGGACAATATTTTGTTTGATGTTCGCGTTTTGGCGACAAAATTTAAAACTCAAAATTTCGAAGTGCCCAAAATAACCAAACATTTTGTCAGAATCCCCAAATGTTGAAACACATTACATCTTTTCAATTAGTAATTTGGAGGTTATGATACTTTAAAATTGATTTTGGTAATATGAAATTGATTTTGGGCTTTGTGGTATTTTCTTTTGAAAAACTTTTTGGGCGATAGAGAAATTTTTGGTCGATAGGAATTTTTTTTAATACTTTGGAGTTATTTTATTGGTCAATAAGACCGAAGGCTTTTTTTTATTTTAAATGTCATAAAACCGAACAAAGTTTTCACTGTAGTATTGCCCAAATCGTACAACAGCAAAATGTTAATTAAATTGTATTGGGCGCTATTAAATTTTTAATTTGAGCGATATGGTTTTGGGCGAAAAGACCTTACGCCTTTTTTTGGCACGAAATGTAAAAATTCAAACAATGCTACTAAAATTGGTAATCTTGGTAACAAAACCAGATATTGTTGTGAAAATTATTATATTCTAAGCAAAATATTGTTGTTAACTTTTAAGTTATTTTTTTAGAAAAATTCAATTGACAATTTTTCTTACAAAAACGAAAACATACAAAAACAACTAGAAACTGGTTACAAAAAGGGTTTCAACTCAAGTATCTTGAGAACAAAGAAAGATATTGGTTTTATCTTACACAAAATTTTGTTGTTAACATTTTGTACAACTTTTAGAAATATCGACAGACGGGCACGAATGTGAGGTTATCAGTGAAGGTCTTATCATAGACTATTTTGTTAAATTAAAATTTTTTTAAAAATCTGCTTATCCTAAGCAACTCTTTTATTAAACAATTTATTGTACCTAAAATAGTTTTTTGTTAATGCCATAAAAATATCTCAATAAGGTGAAATACTCGTATGTTAGAATAACATAGTTATGTTCTCCCCCTATTTCTTGGAATTTAAAAAAATGCAATATTAACATTTTGCAGCTTAAACTGTACGATATTGATACCACTCCTTTAATGTTAAAACATATACATTATACGCTTTATTGGAGCAGTATACAGCACATAAAGTATCGCGCCCAATCGATTTCAACTTCTGTTATCCACTTTTTTCCGTGAATTTAAAACAATAAAGCAAAAGAGGTACGTAGACTGAATAAATTGTCGAACGTAAGTCACGTTTTTCGAGATCAAAAGCTTACATAAGCTTAACTACTATAGGTTTGCATGAATATTTGTAGGTTATGGTTAGTGTTGGTACTTCCCTGGTCATATTTACAGACAATGAAAGATAATAATATGTACCTAATCTAGTTTATACAAGCTGCACCCTTATTGATCTTTATTTACTATGGGTAAAGTATTTTTGACCTTTTTATAAGATTTATAAACCTTACTGAAGCCCCATAAAGCTCGGGCTTCAAATGCAAACTTGCAGAAAAGTATTTATCAACTTATACACTCTTTGCCACTTTAAGAGCATGTTATTTACAAAACATTCAGTTCAGTTCAGTTAAGTTACCCAACAACAACTCAAACTGAATGTAAAAACAACCAAAAGGTGTAACTATAAAGCCAAATGAAAAAATCTTGTGGTTTGATCTTGTTAAACTGTGAAAGTAGTCTTTAGGTTGATTTGGTCTGTTAGACAGTATACAGGTATTTAAACAGGCTTAGCAGGTAGCATTAACAGTTGTCAAATCCAAGGACTTTTCTACAATCGAAACTTAAAACAGAAAAAAACAATATTATATTTATTTGTTTATATACTTTTTAGATACCATCCAACTTAAAGATACGTTAACCTGTGATTGAAAATGGCAAATCGTGAACTTATCATTGCAGCCTTAATTGTGCTAGCATGTTGTTGTTGGAGTGTATCAGCTAAATTCGGTGATAAGATCACAGTCAAAGAGAAGGACATGATGCGGAAATCGATTGTTTTCGATAAAAAAACACCCGATGTGTTTTATTGTCCAATGCAGAAACCATCAACAATGAATAAGCTTATTGTGAGGTAAGTATTGTCTATTTTGGCGTAACTTGTTTACGAAAAAAAGTTGATTTCTATTTTGTTTGTTTTTATTATTATTAAAGATCACGTCCACTTCATAAGCTTTGTGAATACGAAGGTCAACCACTGCCAGAAGATTATAAATCAGATTGTTATCAGGACCTAGATGAATCCGATTATGCATGCAAGGAAAAGTATAGAATAATGGTGAGTCAGAAGGTGGAGGTTTTCTTAGCTTAAGGTCGGATGAAGAAATAAATCGAACATAATTTCCATATTTTGAAACCCCGCAAAATATTCCAGTATTGCATTAAAGATCGCTCAATCTCAAGCTTAGATCTTATGAGCCTTTGTCCTTTGTACTTTTGCGAGGCCCATTATAAAATATAATAATCAGAAATTGATGCTTATACGGTGGTCACTTGAAATAAAGCCAAGTAAATTAACGTCAACTTTCAAAAATGTGCACTATTTCACTTTTGTAAAGGTGAAAATAGTTTGGCCTTATTTTACGTTGTCAAAGTGCAATATGACAAACTACTGAAAGTTGGGCTTATTTCACTCTTGATAAATGCAGTAAGGTTAGTTTTTGAAAATTGATCTTATTTCACTTGGCTTGGCGCTGATCCTTGCGTGTTCTTTTACTTTATTTTTTATTCTGAGTTTCCAAGCATATTTCACGCCATTATTCAAGGTAGCAACCCTATTTTTTTCATTATCACTGTGAATTAACGCCACCTTAAATCGATTCAGATTTGCCCAAAGGTTTTGTACTTATGCGGTTTTCTGTGGATAGAATAAATCAGTGCATTTTAGATCTAGATCTCTTAAGACACAAATTTTCTCTGTTTTTGCGTTCCATGGGGCAAAATAAATTGATTTGTTTTTGATTTAAGGTCAGATCTGCAGATCTGGATTTTCGGCAGATTTAACTAAAAGTTTGACAGATATACCGCACTTTTTAACACATATATACGAAATTGCACTAATTCAATGACAAAAAAACGTACCCATGGAAAACCCCATTAGAAAATGAATGGTCGTAAAATTTTGAGATTTCATTTCGCGGGAAACGATTAATCTTGAAGGACTTTTTAATTCACCTTTTTAAAGTGTCAAAAAAAGTTGAAGTAAAATGATAAGTGTTTGTTTGATTGTGAACATTTTGAGAAATATTTTAATAATAATCCTTTTTCAAATACTGAAAAAATTTCATGTGAATTAATTGATAATCAAGCTCTCCTTCTGTATAAAAAACAAATTTATTGAGTTCACTAGTTTCATTGGAAGACCAATTTTTAACCGTGTTACAACTGTTAAGAAGACAAGTTTGAACTCAATTGACCCAATGTTTAGGCTGTATGAGGGTGGACAGACAGACAGGAAAGACGGACGGAATCGCGGGACCCACTTTTTTCGACTTCTCTACCATCGTAATATCATGTTTGATTAAAATCTCGAGTTCGAATTTTTTTACGAATGCAAAACTTGCCATATAGTTTCTGTATGTCGCAAGTAAAATCTAAATTTTCCAATAGAAAACAATTGTCTTTGAATTTTAAATGTAAGGTGTCAAACGAAATTCCTTTATATCCAGAACGAATAATTTTAAAAATAAGTCATAGAAACAATGCAATTTCATACTTATTGGGATATTATTCGTATTTTAAAGGGGAAGTACCTAGTAACACTTTAAAAGTTCCGATTTTCATGAGTTTTTAAATAGAAAACTATAAAACAAAATTTTGTGGGCATATTTGATACATATTTAAAAGTAGACATATGTACAGTACATATGTACATTTTTCAGGCTTTTTAGATCACATTGAAAGGAAACATTAATGTAAACACATAGAGACTCCGAAAAATGTATTTTTTTTAACTGGACGAAAACATCGTCTTTTGTTTGTTACACTAAAAATGGTTTTAGTATTTTTAATATATTTAAGAAAACAACATTTTCAGAATATTATAGGTTCACAGACAAGCTAATTGAATCATCGTCAATTGAAAAAAGGGTCTTTTATGATCCGTCAATAATTCGCCGAGTTATCGTGTACGCAGTGTCAAAAAATACCGTTTTTAGAAAAACGCGAATAATGTTTGATAACTAAATTTAAACTAAACTAGGCTTCCAAACAGATTCCAATAGACAGTACTAGAGCATAAAAGCCTAAACTAAATATAAGCGATAGATTGCAATCACCAGCTTTAAATGTTACTGACAGCCGCTGCGAGCGCTTTCACGGCGAACGTGTGTATCAACTGCTCTACATTCAAATCGAAGAAGCTCAATTTAAAGGATAAAGCATTCAATTAAAAAAATGCTCTTGCGGACATATTTTGCAAATGTTGTACTAGGAATTGATTTTTTAAAAAGTCTACATGAGGGGGAGTCAAAAGGTCAATTAGGGAATGTGTCATTATGTGTAATGAAAAATGTATAATAGATTTCGTTTGTTTCTTACTATTTATGTTTATACAAAATCGTGCATAAATAATTTGCTTGTGTAAATGTCAATTACAATTTTGGGAATGTTCCATTTTTGTCGTACTTGAAAAGGTCCTATTTATTTATGAAAGGAACAGTTCCAAAATCCAATCGAAAATGACATCCAGTCACTGATTTTTACCAGAACAAAAAAAAAATATATGTTATTTATTATGAAATTGAACAAAAAAAAACTTAAAACAATGCACACTAATTAAATAATTTAAAAAAATATATTTTAATAAAATAGTACATTTTTCTATTTAACAAAAGAGTTTTAATTTAAAATTGAACTTAACTCTGGTTGCTGGTTTTATTTTTTACAGAAACGAATTTCCAAAGATGAATCCAACATTACGAGCAAATGAAACAGAAATAATTAAAAAACATAAGAACTTTTTCTAAAATACTTATTACACTTTATGTCTTTATAATTTTCTTTTACACTTACACTAAGCACTAACTAAATTTAATTTTAATTTGTTTTGTTTCTAAATTAAAACTACTAAAACAATTTTTATTTAATTTTAAATAAAAAAAAAATGGGTGGTATATTTTCAAAGCAACAATTTTAGGTGGATTATTTTTATTATTTTTATTTTATTGTTAATAAATATGTTTTATTTTAATTTTGTTGTCCTGACTTCATTTCTGTCAAAAATTCTTCTTCTTCCAAGAGGCGAACTGTCATATTTCTCTGTTTTATGTTTCAAATAATGTGTCTCTCTATTCCTAAACTCTTTTTCTTTCTACCATTTAATCTGTCATTTTAAAAAACCATTTTGGTTCTTTATTAAATTTAAAAAAACTCCTTCAAACCAACCAAAAATAAAAAGCTCGGACTCTAACCACTGGCAAGAGGATTAAATCTACCAAAATAAAAGGAATTTTAACAGAGGTTCTTATCTTATAAAAAACCATAATCTTCCTTACACACACTTCTTCCGTGTACAAAATCAGATAGCTATTTCAGATGTCAGATTTGTACCAATAAATCAGATTGCACAACTTTAACAAAAACTAAAATCCAGCTTTTAATATTAAAACAAAAATTAAAGCGGGGAAATATGCAAGAAAAAGGTATAGTGTATTCACTTTCACTAAAAATTAATTGAAAACTGCACACGATTAAATTAAAAAATAATAATATTCTATATTAAATTGATAGTTAATTTTGGAATAATTGTTTATTTATTATTATTTTTTGAAAGAAGCCAGTTCTTTATTTGTATTCACAGATGAGAAAATATCCACCAGGCAGTGAACAACCCTACAATGGAACACGTCTAAAGCGTTTCATGGATTTAGATGCTGAGATTAGTGAAAAAATGGAAAGAGTCTCAAAAACTTTGGATTTTCATGATGTTGTGATTAAATATTAATACATATATATAATTTGAACTTCTTCTCAAGAATTTTTGTACATCATCAAGTCAGCGGCTGGGTCCAATCGCCATTTTATTTTATTGTATTTTTATTTCATCTTTTTTTTTGTTCTTGTTTTATTTTGTAAAAATACAAATATTTTACTAATTTATTAAACCAAAAAAATTACGAAAATATCTGTGTACAATTGAATTATAATTTTTTAGTTTTATTTTGTTCCTAAAATGCGCTTAACCTATATGAATTTTGAGTATCTTTAAATTGTGTAAAAAAAATGTATAATAAAATTCAGCTTTTTATAAAATACGTGTACCTAGCAAATTGTTTTCTGATTTAAGTCATATAATATTTATAAGCAGGTTAAAGTCTGTAATATGACTATTTATAAAGGGTTTTGTCGCTGAGATTAGGCGAAGTCATTAGCTATCTGGATTTTTTGATAACACTGGTTGACAAGGATTTATTTCTTGCAATCAAGTTGCACTTTTCAAATTGGTTTTGATAGCCTTAATTCAAATTCAAAATTAATAATATCACGCAAAGTTTTTGAGATGTTATTTCTTAAAATTCGAAAAAAAAAACACTTTTTAGGGCTATTTAAATTCAAGAAGTAGTTTCTTTTCGACAAAATTCGTGATAGTTTTCCAAATCCAAATATAATCCTTTTCTTTGATATTCAGCTGAAATATTTATAGTATTTCATAATATTTTCGAAAAATCTTCATAGACTATTAGTTTTCACTTGTCTAAAATTAATCTTAAAGAAACGCTGAACCATTTGTTTTAAAACGGTTTTCAACAGAAATAGACTAAACGGACTGTAAGTAATTTCTTTGGGAGACGGACACAATCTCGAAAACCGATATTCTTAAATCCCGAAAGTACAAAATCCTTAAAATCCAAAATGCTGAAAAGCCAAAATCCCACAATTCCCAAATCCCGAAAATGAAACTTATTATTTTTGTTTTATTCCTAGTACTATTTTTCAAAAAAAAAAACTAAATTTAGGATGCTGTACGGAGACTTTTTGGACTAAGTGTATATCTAAATTATAAAGTTTAAAAAAACTCGTACAACGAATAATATTATTTAAATATTTCGCTATTGATTTTAGCTAATTTTGCGATAAATCAGAAGCTTTTCTGAAACTTTTAACCAAAAATAGACAGTACGTGAAATTTAACTTTTTAATTCTTCAAAAAAGGTGTGTTTGTGTGTCGTATTAGATTTTGTATTAGAGATCGAATATTTTCATTAAAAAATGTAACATTTTAATAAAAATGGAATTAATTAAGCTTTGTTGGCAAATTTACGACGAAGAAGCAAACCTAGAGAGTTTAAATTTGGTCTCAATTCGGGCTTTAAAGTAAAATTAAAAATTAACTGCTCCTTCGATTTTGTATTGATATATATTATACATTTTTTGAAAACAGCTTCGTTACTCTCTTTTTTAATTATTAACTTCCCATAGGAAAGTTATTGTCGAATTGAAAATGTTGACATTTCTCGACGTTTTAAGGTCCCTAGTCTAAATTTTATATTATATATTGTAACGTGATACTGCGATTAACGGTTCTTTATAAATCAAAAAAACTGAAAAATAATTGTATGCAACTAAAAATAACGTTTTTGATATCTGGTAAAATTTTGACAAAAATCGGATTGACGGTTTTTAAACAAAAAATAAAAACCTAAACAAAACATTAATTATTATTAATTAATAAAACTTGATGAAAATTTACTTTCGACACAAATATCTCTTCAAAAATTAAAAATATTGGCTTCAAACTAATTTTATCTCACAGCAAATATTGTTTTCGACATTCAATAATTTTTTATAAAAATCCAACTGTCAGTTTTTTTCATAAAAAATTAAAATCTACTAAAATAGTACTCAAAATTTGTAAAAATTGATGTTCGGTATAATATCTGGTGAATAATAGAAGATATTGACTTCAAATTAATTTCATTTATTCACTTTGTATTTATTTATAATAAGAAATTAAAACTTTTAAGAAATGCTACTAAAATTGGTAAAAATTGGATTTCGACTAAAAACCTAGCTAGCAAAAATTGATTTTGAAATCAAATTATTTCGTCATATGCAAAATATTGTTGGTAATTTAAATTTTTTTAAAATAATTCAACTGACAACTTTTTTCACAAAACACGAAAACCTAAAAACCTTTTAAGCAAGATAAATCGACAGACGGGATGGGAAGTTATCAGTGTGGGTCGCATCCCAGCCTCTTTTTATATTAATGTTCTAAAGTATCTTATCCCGGCTTTCGATAATTGAGTCAGAAGAAGAGTTAGACGCGCCTGCAAGTATACCCGATACCACCGCCTCCATTAGCAATAGTTTAAATGTAGCAATTGGTATGCCATTATTTGCCAAAAGTGGTAAAATGGGTTGAACTGTACCATTCCTGGCGAGTTGATCTGCCTTACAGTTCTCTGGAATGTCTCTATGGCCCGGCACCCAGCAAAGGTGAATATTAAACTGTTGTGCCATCTCCAATAGAGATGATCGACAGTTATGGTCTGTTATAATAGAGTTTGTAGAGACAGAGTCCAGAGATTTGATAGCGGTCTGACTATCTGAGAATATATGGATATCAGATGTTGGTATCACGTTTTCTTAAAGCCAAGACAAGACTTCTTTTATCGTCAAAAGTTCCGCCTGGAATTCGCTACAATGATTAGGAAGCCGGAATGAGAGAAAGATCTGGAAGGTATAGAAATCTGTAAGTTTCAGTCGAATTGCAGTTGGGGGATGGTGTAGTCTGTGTGTTTTGGAATTGATTCTAAACACTTATAAAAATTACGGTGTGGACAATGTTGTTGTTAACCCACTGCGATGAAGCTTTGAGGCGAATAGCAGAGCTTACAGCTGTTTGTTTGCTACGTACATATATCAAGAGTGGTTAGGTAGACTAGGGTGTCCAGTGCCGCAGATGGGGTCGTGTGAAGCGATCTACTTATATATAGGAAAGCTGAACGTTGGACTTTATTTATTTTGGCGCTGTTTATATATTTTTCTAAAGCAGTCCTGACTAGCTTTTTCGCCATT
Source organism: Eupeodes luniger (assembly GCA_951509635.1). Lineage (NCBI taxonomy): Eukaryota > Metazoa > Arthropoda > Insecta > Diptera > Syrphidae > Eupeodes > Eupeodes luniger. Next base: position 119,259,395 of record OX608073.1, on the reverse strand, counting down.
ACAGCGTGAGAGGTGGGATTGGAATTTGTGACATACATAAGCGCTGACTTGTATGCCTTACTTATGTGGGAGGGGGTAATGATTGTGGAGAGGTAGAGGATATGATCGACCTTTGGTTTGAGGACTCATCTGGAGAAAGTTCTCGAGAATCCTCGACCTTACTCAGCTTCTACAACTCGACAAGTTCGACGCTCAAGTAGAAGAACCTATTGTTCTAGCACATACAGTCGACTAAAATCTGGAACTGCTTTTGTTTTTTGTGCTTATTTGTATCCCTTTAATCAAATATATTTTCTTAAAAGGTTATTTTAATTAAGATTAAAAAAAAATACATTTTTAGATGTACATATGTATGTATAATGTATATGTACATTCAATTTCATTATCACATTTGATGTAGAAACATATTTTCGTTTTTGAAAGTTATTGACATTTGAGTGAAAATTATTCATTGTCGAATTTTCATTTGATTTTCGAAACGAAATGGTCCCGGAAATCTTGGGTTCAATTCCTGTGTCACCTAAAGGATTTCATAATTTATTCAAGAGTTATTCCCGTCATGAAAAGTACTTTCTCAAACGTTCGCATTGCATAGAAACTGTAGACACCCAAACACAGGAATGACTGAGAGTTGTGACTTGTGACTGTGAGCCACTGACTAAGCCTTGGTTTTCAATGACTTGTTAATCTGCCTATTTAATGGACAAGACTACAAAAATCTTCGTATCCACCCTCAAAACAAATCGAACATCCCTGTTAAAACAAAAACAAATTCCCCTTAACGTCAAAATTGATCCCACAATAACATAATTTCCCCAATTTTGAACCCGATTTTAACCGGAAACCTACATCTTCAACAACACTGCCTTAACTATACCGATACCCCAACAACCCAACATCAATCAGTCAAAAGAGTGTCTTGTATACTTCTTGCAACATCTCTCGCTCTGTAAAAAATCTGTAATTGTAACTTTCAATTTTACATATATAAAATAAAAATTAATTTAGATATTATAATTTGCCTGTTTACAAAAAGAGGTAAACTTCTTTGATAATACAAAATCTTATTAATTTGCAAAATTTTAACCAATCCGATACGACAAAATAATTTATAGAAATGTTGTCCCCCACTAAAATTTATCAAAAAAGTGCAAAATGAAAATAATGAATGAAAAGAAAAGATAAGAAAAAGATGGAAAACCAACAATTTTATTGATTTCAAACGAATTTTCTTTTTTTCTTCATGATACCTATTTTATTTCTTTTTGATTCTGTAATAATTTTATAAGTGCAAGTGCAACAAGGACAAGTGATTTGTAATGAAAGGGATGGCTATTGTTATTTTATTTCTCTTGTACTTTGTGGTGTTTCTTTGTTTCGTGATGTAAAAAAAAAGTGACAAATAGAGATCGTTCTCTTTCACCCGCAAAACGAAAGGGATATTTTGCAAGTAAATGGAGTACATATATAACCTGCTCGCTCATACAGTGTTTTCAAAATTTTCCGAGAAAAGGGAGAAAACAATGTTTTGATTTTATTGTCCTCTCCACTCCACTCACTTCTCGTTTTAACAAAAGTTGTTCGATTTCCTGTTTTTTCCCTTTCGTTAAATTTCAGATCGAATTGTGGAATTTTGAATTCGAAGGAAAAACCGAAACCTAACAATTTCGAAGTTCAAACTAAAACCAAACCGTAAGTCATAAATATCCCTTAATTTACCGTTGGTTTATAGCATTTTAAATGGGGCCACGCAAAAATAAATCAAAAGAAGGAAAAATATCCCCCTTAAGTGACGTTTACATTGCAGTGTTTATATGGCGCAAGCAGATCAACAATATTCTCCCTTTGACAATTTGTTAAGTGTTAAAGTAGATCGAATGTATTGGGTCTTTTCGAATTCCTCTTTGGGCACAAAAGCATAATCAATGAAAAAGAGAGACAAAAAATAAAACAAAATGCGACAAATATAGAGGTATTTTTGCTTTTTCTTTCATTTTTCATTTCTTGTGAAGCAAAGAAGAAAGGGATATTTTTCTAATCAAAATCTAAGCAGTAGTTTTTTTCGTCGAAGAGCAATCGCAGCAGAAATCTTCATTTCAATAAACTTTAAAATAATAATTTCTTTTCTCCCCCACAATCAAATCTATATAACAGTAAATAAATAGGTAAATTAAATATATTCAAATTAGATTATTTGTGGTTTGCATGAATTTAAGTGAAATATTTGAGTGAAAATTGTATTTTTTGATGTTTCATTTGGATTTCGATGTCGATTTCGATTTCGACAAAATAAAAAGTGCGAAATAAAATTTTTTAAAGATTAATCAGCAACCATACGGATGAAAAGAAAGGACAGAGGAGAAGAAGGGGGCTAGCTAGTGCCAGTGCCACTGCCACCACACTGTGTGAAGTCGAAGTGAACTCTGTGAATGGGTTATGTATAAAATTTTCTTGGAAATATTCCTTTTCTTTTTTCAATTGAATCTGAAGCATATTTCACTTGGAAACAGACAAATTTATCACGAATTTTTATGCCAAAACTAATTTGAAAAAGGTTATAATTTTGTACTAATTCTGCTAATGGGAATTTGATTTGATAAAAATTGAATTTTTTCTGGACCTTGCTGAGGTGGCCAATGCACCTTGTCGTTGTCTGGGAAATTTCCTATTGAATTTTTATTTTTCTTTCTTAACATCTGATTTTACTTGATTTTGTGCTAATACAAATATTTGTTCAACTTTGGGGGTTACCTGTGTGAACTGCAAAATAATATAAACAACCCAACGTATACTATAAAACGAGTAGTCCGAGAGCCCGAGCTAGAGCCAAGGCATGAAGAAAAATTATATATTTTTGTGTGTTTCTAAAAGACAAAAATACCGTTTTTTCATATGATTTTTCTCACGCATTCTATTTTTAAAAAATTCATTTAAATTTATTCGTGTGTCGTATTTGTCGGATTAAAAACAAAAAAGGAGACGGAGACCTTTCATAACTCGCGATTCGCGAAAGTGGTGTGTGTTGTTATGTTTAACTCTTGAATTAGAAAAAAAACACTTGTTTCGTCTTTTTTTTTCAGTTTTTCTTCTTAATTTTCTTTTTGTTTGATAAGTCCTGATTTAATTTGTGTAAGAAAAGCGGATGAAGTAATTTTCATTGTGATAAAACCCCCCGAAAAAAAAAATAGAAATAAATGCTCTTTCTTGTTCTTGGTTAAACAAAGAAAAACTGAAGACAGCATATTGACGAGTAGGTAGTAGATAGATAGATACCTATAGCTAGTAGTTAGTAGCTATTATATTGATGAAAAATACGTGTGAGCTGGGGCTAGAGAAACCAGCTGAATTATCTGCCACTCAGCTAGAGTAGGTACCTACCAATCATGGCTGCTCCGCTATCTTATTTCTAGTTTTTTTTTTTTTATTTTTGTTTCGTTTTAACTTCTCGAAAAGTTCATCCTCAATGCTTAGGATCTTATCATGGGGGTTTTTGAAATTAATTGATTTATAATTATTATTTAATGTGGATTATAGTCTAGTTGCTATCTCAGAACCTTGTTGTTGTAAACGTTCCACCTGTGTGTTAAATTTTTGTTTGTTATTGTTGTTGTGTGGTGTAGAATATTTTCCATTTGTTTCTTCTGCAATTGTTGTTCCTCTTGTTTTTTTTTTTTTTTGAGACAAAGTGGTTGACTTTCATTTAAATAATATTACATCATTGAATAATACAGGTGCCTATGAAACAAAAAAAGAATACACAAATTCCTACCTAAATACCTAACTAAACATACAAAACACCTTCTCGTGTTTTGTTTTTTGTTTTTAAATTTTATTTTTTACTTGAATGGTTTATGAGTTGTTTTTGTGGTGAAAGTTGTTTTCTTTTGATAATATTAGTTCATTTATTGGTGTTTATTTGTTTTACTCTCAAATTGTTGGTAGGTAGTAGGTATGATAGTAAATTCCATAGGTCATAGGTATCTAATTGGGTAACTTAAAACATTGAGGTAGGCTTTTCGATTTCTCATCTTCATTTTAGACGATTTTAAAATGTCTGCATGCATACAGTCAAGTTACACTTAAATTCAATGGGATTAATTTAACCAAGGCTGATCTATTAATTAAAATTGTAAAGCCTCTTTTTTGAGTCTCTTTACGCTGAAAATTCGCATTTATGCACCACCTACCTACTTTAATTTTATCCGGTATTTTCTAGATATTTCAAGTTTTTTGAAGTATAAAATTAAATAGGTAGGTATAACAATTGAAAATAAAAGAAAAATTATTTCTGATTATCAAAGTTAAAGTTGAGAGAATAGACTTCTTCTAAAAACTTGTGTTTCTATAGTTGATTTTGTTTAAGACTAAAATAAAGAAATATTGTATTAATTCCTTACTTTAATAAAAAAGTTAGGGCTTTGCAAATTGAATAGTGTAAACTACAGAGGTTACTTGTACTTTGTGAACAATCATAATTCAAACTGTTTTTATACACAAAGATCTAAGACCAATAAGCCTATCATCATTGCTTCTTAAAACATTTCAACGTCTGATTAACATCCACTTGAGGGCAAACATAGATAAATCTATACCATCCAATGCTCAATGTGCATACAATTAAAGGAAATCTATAGAAACTCTTCTACAAACATTAGTTAGCAATTTTAAACATTCAATCTATCACAAGGAGTTGACTTAGGTTGCTTTCCTAGATATAGAAGGAGCTTACAACAATGTCAACATATCTGCATCGTCATCTCTGAAGCGAATTATTCTTCAGTAAGTTGATACATCGTTTATGCTGATAATTAGGATTATCAACTAAAAACTGGACGATTTTACTACTTGAAGAACGCAAGGAATTGTCTTTTAATACCTTTGCAGATCGATGTGGACTTGGTGTGACAAGCGCAGCAAAGTTCCATGAACAGCCTGCTTGTGTATGAGTGGAGAACTCCGCTCTAGCCCCTCCGCTCCATTTCATATTCTGTTCCATCTTACGCCGCTGGATATCTTCAGCAAACACCGGCCGCTGACACAACTGTTCGGCTTAAAGATTCTTCGCAGTGAATCAATAACGATATTGACCACTTCACTATTATGAACTCGATTAAGATCTTTAAATAGTAACGTCGACTACGTAACCCCTCATCCACAATTTAACAAAAACTTCCAAGTGTCCATCCCTTACAGGTCTACCTTGGAGCATTAGTCATTTTTGAAGACGAAGCGATTCACTTCTATATAGATGGATCTAAAGCAGATGACGGGTCGGTGGAAGCATGATTTACGACACACTTAATCTCATTTCGTCTTCCCAATCACTGCCATTAAAGGTTCAACTAAATTATTATATTAAATTAAGATTGGAACCAATGCTTAACAAAAAAAAACTGTATTGATTGATTAAAAAAGGGGTTTGATACCTTGCAATGAATAAAGGAAACAGTTAGCTTAGATTAAAAGTAAAAGGGCCGAATATTATAATTGAAGTACAAAAAGCTGCAAGCTCTGCTATTCGCCTTTGGAGCTTCATCACAGTTTAGACTAATAAAGGCCCTTTGTAATTTTTTATTATTTAGAATCAATTTCGATAGAAACTTTCAGAAGTCTATATTTTCCAGATCTTTTTGGTAGGAAATTACATTCCTTGAATACGAGTCAATGCACTTCTTTAAAATAGATCGAAAACTACTAATGGTGGGTTACGTGTAAACTTATGCTAAGACAAGACCCTTAAAAGAAAACCAACATCAGGTAGAATAACATCACCACCTGTCAGGCCAAAATATATCTGGACAACTTTAATTGGTTTAATTGACCTCAGAAGAAGGACTCAAGATTCATGTGGTATCACAATGGGCTCACAACTGGCTTAAGTGTGTCCTACTTCATACTGGACAGCCAATTCAACTTAACTTAAACTAACCGTTAGATGAACGAAGCAGTTTTATAATGTTATAGAAAGGATTACTTAAGAGTTATATAGTTTTTTGTGAATAACGCATGAGTACTGCTATTTTTGTGAACACAACTGTAAATACAGTATGAAATTATGGATAACATCTATGATATTTTTTATATTTGGGGTTAATTTCTTTTTTTAGTCCCAAATCAAAAATGTCTACTTTACTAAGTAACTAATTATTACAAACAAACCTAAACTAAATTATTTATTATTTTAAATTTTTATGAATGAACATAATTGTGTTACATATACATATGTACATACATATGTACCTATTTTGTTAATGGTTAATTTCACTAAAATTTGTATATAGTACTGTATTTTGGTTAAACCTCATGCTTATACATATTATATTAATATGAAAACTCGAATAAAAACATTGCAAGCAAATAATGATCACAATTATTTGGAATTATCTATGAAATGAGGTCAATTAAACCATATGTTCTTTACTTTCATTCATGTTTAAATAAATACAAGTTGGATGTGATGGTTGCAAAATCCAATCATAGTTTGTTAAAAAAACATATATCGATGAATTAGATTATGAACCTACCCATCATGTTAGGTAAACCATTAAAATTGTGTGTGTGTTGGGAAACGTGATCATCTTGTTAGATTATAAAAGAACATATCTTTCAGCTAAGTGTTTAATGCTATAGGTTTAACTACCGATGCATCTAAATCATTGACATTGTTGCCTGTCTCTCCCTCTCTCCATCATTAATCGATATAAGTATTATCTTCATTTATTATAAATGCAAGTACTATATAATCCTACACACAGCACTCACACGTGAGGTACTTTTACTAATCCATATACCAAAACCATATTACAACCCATTCACATGTCCTTAGTAAGTTGAAATGAATAAGATACAAGTAATATTGATTTTCTTGATAATGGTTTGGAGTTAAAATTTGTTTCTTACCTGTGTTTAGTTGCAAAGTGTGCTGCTACCATTGTGAATAGCAATTTTTAATCGGTTTTAGAGTTGTTCTCATGTTATAAGCCCGTTTATATTTTCCTAGTAAATAGCAAATCCATAAAGTTGAAAATATTATTTAAACAGAATTCAGAAAAAAAGAACTGTCGGTTTGTCAAAAGTTCTTCATCAACGTTCTCTTAAAGTTAACATAAATAATAAAATTGGCAGAAACTGACAGCCTAACTCAAAATAAATGAACATTCATTATTATTATTTCTCAATGTATACAAATATGATTTCATGAGAAATACGTGGTGCTACTTGAGGATGGAGTGTCCTATGTAGCTATGTCATCATTGTTTGTATTTTGTTGTTTTTCTTTTGCAATATGATTGTAAAACTCATTTCGCACTTTTTTTTTTATTTTAGAAGGCGCATACTTGAAATAAATCGTTGTCGAGGTTGAATTGTTAGTTAGTAAAATTACTTTCAAATTCTTTGAAATCATGCGAATTAACACTAGGAACTTATTTTTAACAAAAGTTTCGTGTATATAGTCTCATTATAAATATGTACTTTCAAAGTAGATATTCAATTATAAAGCCATCGATTATAATATTTTGTTGTTTGAAATATTTTTTGTTGATTGTACATTCTATCAGCAAAACAGCTATGGTAGGCTTAAACAATTAATTTTAATTTTAACAAATTGAATATTACTACTCATTTGACAGCTTAATATTATGAGAAATTATGAAGACTTGCTCCATTAGAAAGTTATTAAATACAAATAATTGCTAATTTTGATTTATATGCTTTTTTTTTTTTTAAATACAAGATAGGTAATTGTTTAGTATAGTATTACTAATTATGTTTGTAGAGCACGAGAACCAACATTCCTTGTGACAATATGTGAAAAAGTTTTCCGTAGTCGCTATATCGGTGCTAGGTAGTCGTTGGACCCATTGCCTTGAACACAATATTCAATAGAGTTGTGTAGAATCGACAGGGTGATTTTTTTAGCCCGAACTTCAACTTCATAATTTATGAGTTTTAGAAGTAATGAACAAGCTAGGTTGCTATTCGAAATAAAATCGTATATGGCTTAATTTAAGATTATGCCTTAAAAAAAAGTATACCTGGTTAAATTTCAATAAATCTTAAACAATTCTTCAGGGAAAAAATAACAGGGATTGTTACTCCTCAGATTAATCGATTTCATTGCCTCTCCCATTTATATATTTTCCAATCCGGCCAGAACTTGAGTACAAGCTTTTGGAAAGATATTTTGGACTTTTTTTTAAACAAATTTGCGGATATTAATGACGTAATGGATCTTATTCGAATTTCTAAAGGTTTTAAATCCTGTATTTCGTCACTTTTCTTTAATTTTGAAAGTTGGTAAAACTAATTGACTTTCCCTCGAGAGCCCTCAACCTACTTAGTGTGGGAAAATATTACTAGTGTCTCAAGTGAGGCTTGCACTTTTTATTTGATTGAATAATTAAAACCAGTACATCAGCTAAAAATTACTAAGTTTGTACAATAAGTTGCTGCCTATAATAATGTATTGATCAGCGATGTTACCTTTAAGCTGAGGATTGTTGCCCCGTGTGTGAGCAAGGATGATTCTGGAAACGTTACAATCATGATCTATAGTTGATCCTGTTTCAAGCAGGTGCAACAAATTACTTAAACTGGGGCTCTAGCTGATTGCCTGTAGATTTACAACAATTATAAATAAAGACAGACCTGTGTGTGCCCCGTAATCTAGGCCTTACATTGCGCCGGTACTCGAGATTAGAATCAAAAATTGTCTTAGAGTTACCTTCAAAAGGCTTTCGCAGTAGCCAACCTCAATGCTATGAAGTGTTAATTTAGTGAAATAATCAACGAAGGTAAGACTGTAGATAAAACCTCTACTCGAATTTGGAAATGGCCCTACAAGAATACCTACTCTTCCAAAACATTAAATCAGCCGGCTTTTCATTCAACGGCTTCATATGTCTGGTACTAGATGCTCTTTGCCTGTTCGATAGATAATTCGTAATCAAACTGTTGGAGCTTCAAGATTATTTAGCCATACTAAGGAGTAATGATCCGTAACGACCGTGAACCAAACACCTTCGAGATATGGTGTTAACTTCTTCTTAATGGCCCATAATACAGCTAAACATTATTTTCCTGTCGTACTATAATTGCGTTGTTTTCAAAGATCTACTGAGTTAACAGACAAACTTTTCACCCTTATCAACATTTTGCGTTAGGGTATGTGTTAGAACGACGAAAGGTCGTTTAAAGTCTGGACAAGTAAGTATTGGTGCTGTCACCAAACACTCTTGACATTCTTGTGTCCAGTTAAATTTTCTACTTTGTCTTAATAATATCTGATAATGTTCTAAGTAATTCTGCAAAATTGGATACGAATCAACGGTACCACGACACTTCCTATTAAACTTCTTATGTCCTTAACATTTTTCGTTGGTGGATTCCTAACCATACTATCTACCTTTTCAGTATCTACACGTAACCCGTTTCAATCTACTACATATTATAAAAATTTCAAAGGTGGTATACAGAAGTTGCCTTTAACACTGCTTCACTCAACCTTTTCAAAACTTCCTTCAGGGTTTCAAGATGCTTCTCAAAAGTTTCAGAAATAATCATTATGTCGTTTAAATAGACGAATACGAATGGTTCTAAATCGGCACCCAAAACTGTGTCGAAGAAACGCCGCCATGTCGCTGGTGAATTTTGAAGACCAAAAGGCATTCCCCTAAACTGAAAAGCCCTGTTAAGCATTGAGTTAATTCGCCTTTTAATGTCGTTGGACCCTGCCCTTCTGCTCTCTTTCTATGGAGACGGAAACAACTCATTCTATGAAGTCTAACTGAAACATTCCTAAAGCATTAGGTCCATGCTGATGTACCATGCATTATTATCACACAGCGATGCTTCAATTAACCCTTTACTAATTGTTTCTCCAGTTGGCAAGGGTTATTCTACATTATGCTTTATTCCTATAATTATTATCAGTATAGTAGTTTTCTGTTTGTTTATCAAATGTATTATAAATATTTTAAACCACCAACACACAAATCTGCAACTAAAATTGTAGTATACCACAGCTGATTTATTTGAAATTCGCGATTGTGCCGGATCGACAACATTGGGTGGTAAACAGTAAATTGTTTGTAATTATTGCAACCCCCATACAGATTTCTTATTGTCATAGATCCAAAATTGAACTTGTTTTCATCTACTAAAATTGTTTTTTAAAAACGGGAAAGTTTATTTTAAAGATTTTGTGTTTCAAATCACCGCAAAATTGATGTTTAAAAAATAGAGCTATTTAAACTTAAATTTTTTTGTGTTTCAAATCATGTCAAAATTGTATACACATCTGTAAAGAGTATAAAATCATTCAGAATTGTTTTATTTTTCTTCTTATTTATAAATATTCAAGTTAATAAATTATTCAGCTGTTATATTTGAAAATTGTTAAGAAAAACCACTAAAAATACAGTTTTTTAATTCTCTTATACTAAAAACAAATCAAAAAAAAAAAAAAAAAAAAACATTCATAATGTTATACTATTTTTAAATGAAATGTCTATCAGGCAGACGGCAACAACGCCATGTCCTTATATTCTTAGATTTAAATTAATGTAATTTTATTATCGAAATAAAGAATTGAATCTAATCTAATCTATCTAATCTAGATCCAAAATATTTTACTAAAGCCTAAATGCGCCACATGTGCAAACAATTTCAGCACAAAAATATTTTATCAAAAAATTGAGCACACACACTTTATGCAAACAACAGAAATTAAAAATATTTTTAATTCATGGTACTCAAATGACACAAGCAATTTGTTTATAAACTTAAAACAAAATAAATTAAAAAAATAAATGTATGATTTCTGCTTAAGGAGTTAAGTTAAAATGTCTCTATAAACGAGATTTTAATTATTCATTTTCTTTTTCAACACTTGATAGAATTGATTTGCTTTAATTTTGAAATGTGTATCTATAGATGAGTATTTACTGTGGAGACGTGGCTTTTTACCTTATGGGCCTATCAAATGAGTATATTTATAAGACATCGTGCAAAAAGTGGATCTGTGTGAACGTAATCCGTTTTCTCGTGGATTATGAGATTGCAATTTTTGACATTTTTACCTTTAAACAAAACATAAGCGAATAAAAAACGTCATAACTCTTAGAATATAGATTTTTTTTTAAAATAAATATTGCCTATACCACACATATGTACCTGGTCTATAAAATATCAAATAACAACTTAAGTTTTATCATTTAATGTCAACAAAACAAAAATGCTACATCTTTCCGTTTCCGATTACCTGCAGTACAGAGAATGTGTTTGTTCCAATTTTAAAATCAATACGTTCCACAAATTATAGTTTGTAATTAGTTTTTATCTCACAAAATAATATATAAACGGAAAGCAATCATTTCAAAATTAATGCGCATAAAATGAATTGGCTGGCTGAGTAAGTTGTTGTCTAGCTGTCTACACAAGCTTATTAATTGTCTCAAGAGTACTACAACAACTATACACTGCCACCGCCACTGAACTCTTATAGTAAAAGTAAGCAACGTTATCATTTTTGAAAAGATTAAAAAAATGGCTTTTTCTTATCACCTTGGATGTTTTGTTTGTGTATAAATATACATATTTGTTTTCGGACATAGACAAAAGATTTTCTTGACCGGTAAATGTTTCAGAACAAGTAAATATCAATTGACCTTTTCTTTAGTACAAGCAGCTATATTCATACCCACTTCTGGGCCAAGCCCCTGGACTAGAGTCTAAGACAAAGAGTGGTAGACGTTTTATACACTATTTTATAGCTTCCACGTTTTGATGATGTCATCAATGGAATTCGTCAAAAGCAAATCAAAGTAATCACTTAAGTTCTTTTTTCTTTTCTAATTTTAGATTGCATTTTATAGATTGCAAGTTATTGTTATAGACTCCTTAGTACTACGTTTCTTAGATGCGTATTGAATTTAAATTCTTTAACATTTCATTTGTATAGTTTTTTAATTACTTTCAATTGACAAGGTGATAAAATATATTGCGTAATACGAACCTTCTCCCCCGTAGGTTGGTTGTAGTGACGACCGACGCAATAGCTGCAGCAATAGGTTGAAGGAACGGAACTCGACAGATTATAAGCAATCCGAAACTTTGTTTGCAGGCAGCAGTTAATGCGAAATTAAAATTAATTCATAATGCATTCATCTGTGCAAGTAAATTATTATCCAACATTTTGTAGTTCATGCATGCTTGAAGCAGTTTTTCAAAAGTTGTTTGTAAAATGTAAACATTTATGAATGTGATGCCGTCGATATAAACAGACTCGTATAATGTTTGATAAGATCACACACCAAATATAAACAGAAGAAAAAACAGAATAAAATAATAGAACTTCATGAATTTAAAAAGCTTATTTCTAAACAACAAAATGTTTGTATACAGTTTGTTGGAGTTTTTTTTTATTATGTTGTTATTGTTTATATTTTTTTTGATAAAATGGGTGACTTAAAACGAGCAGGTCGGGGTATATGTATATATGTATGTATACAGTGCCGCACTTAATTATTGGCACACCATGATATTCAGAAAACAAATTTTAAGCAATTTTAAGTCAAATCAAATGCATTTCAACTGGCAACTACTTCAACTACTTTTTGGGTATATTCACTTAAATTAAACAATAATTAACTTAAAACTTCTTATTTTCTCGCTAAGAAAAAAAGGAGACCCTATAAACTGCTCCAACTATAGAGGAATAAGTCTCTTTTCTGCCGTTAAATGTGAACGTCGAAAACCCATCGTCCACAACCTGATATGTCACTATCAGTGTGCCTTTAGACCAGGAATGTCCTCAGTAGATCAAATATTCACAGACAGATCATGTTAAAAAACCCATGAACATCAAATCAACACCCACCATCTTTTTATCGACTTCAATGCCGTATAAGACTAAATTAACAAGGACGAACTGTATAAAGCTATGTCTAGTTTTGGCATCCCTGCCAAACTCATCCGTTTGTTCAGGATGACCAAGGAGAATTCACGCTACTCCAAAAAGCTTGAAAAAAAACTTAACCGAAGCTTTCGTATTCAAAAAAGGCTTTAGACAAGGTGATGCGCTGTCATGCGATTTCCCTACCTTGAAAGAATAGTGCAGAGCTCCCACGTCAACACTAGAAGCACTATCTTTCAAAAGTCTGTCGAAATACTCGCACATACTGATAACATTGACATAATCGGAGGAACTCAGTGTGATGTCAATGGGGATTTTGTGAGTATTGAGACAGAGGCGCTGTTAATGAGGGCAAAACAAAGTACATTCTGTCATCAAGAAAGGACCTACTACACCGATACGGACGCCTTGATCAAAACGTCACCTTCGACAGACGTATCTTTGAGGTAGTTAAGGCCCGGAAAGTTTTCGAATCCACGTCCAAAGATAACATAGTAGAGGAAGACCGCGGATCAGGTGGCGCGCACAAGTGGAAAGTGACCTCACTTAACTTTTAGTGAGCAACTGGAGAAATCTATAAAGGGACCGAACTAGATGGAAAAGCCTGTGTGGTGAGAGTTGATTTGTTGTTAATTACATTTTTCGAAAACAAGATTGTATACAAATTGTCCTAAAAAAAGAGACCCACTGAATCCAAAAGCAATTTTTAATATACGTAAACATAAACATGACAAATCATATCCAAAGATTGGTAAAATAATGGATAGATTCCGATACAAAATACCGAACATCGGGCATCGTTTAAAGAATGTGTTTAGCGTTAAGAGTGCCAAGCATACAACGCTATTTGCAGCGGAAGTTGGACAAGAATTTTGGAGTTTGCTGCCGGTTACAACAATCTAGTTAAAAGATGCAAGCCTAGATTTCGAAAGTGAACAAAAATAAAGAAATTCAAGTACGTCAAGTCAAAGTGTTTTTAGGATGAAGTTGTCTTTTCTGTTGATGGTGGATTCAATATTTTTCAAACTAATGACAGTATAACCTTGTGGAGAATGTCTAACACAAAACTACACAAGTAAAATTGGCACATACAGCATAACATAGTGTTGGAGAAGCTATGGTGTGGGGCTGGCTTATTTTTGCAGGTGTTGATGAGTTGGTTTTCATCGTTTGAATTATGGACCCACAAATTTATATGGATATTTTAAAAGAACACCTTAAAAAAGTGTCAAACAGCTAAGTTTTTCACGATCGTATATATAAGGATAACATTTCACACAAGCTTCCACATTCACCATAATCTCTGAACCTAAATCAAATCGATCATTTGTGGAAAGAATTGGGAAAATTCGTGAAAAGGCGAGTGATTTGCCAGAAAAATTTTATTTATTTGTGAATAAACAAATGCAACTTCTATTGAAACAAAGAACTGAACAACATAACATATTTTTAAAGGGTTAAAAGAGAATTTAAGTTTACAAAATCATTGTGTGCTAATAATTGTGGGCGGCACTGTATGTAGTTAGTGAAATGCATATCAAGGTCACAGCTGATAATAATTTTTAAATGTCTTGATACTTTTGACTTGTGTAGTATTTTTTATTTTGTTTGTTGAATGATTAGATAGAAATAAAAGAATAAGGGAATTTATACAAAAATGTAAGAATTTCATTGTTTCAATTTTGTTTTCAACGTCATCTCATCTTGTACTTATTTAAAAAAAAATGCATCCTCGTATATAAAGTCTTACTCAACTATTGTGGGGCAAGTATTGAACTTATGTATATGTCACAAAGCAACGCTTTTAAATGCTTTCAATTTCTATAATGACTTTTTCAAAGGAATATTCGTTCTGAACTGTTGTTAAATCGTTTTTCTTAAGGATTAAATACACGAGTTCCTTGTAAATGAAGATCGTCCGAGTAGATTGCGAATATATAAGAGGTTTTCTTTATTTTGTTTGTCAGGTAGATTTCGAAGAAAGTTGCCCTCTTAAACCACCTTCAATGGTAGACAAAAAACCACTTTGATGACTAACGAGCTAGCCAGCATCAATGCAGACGAAATAGAATGTACCAATAAGGCAGCGGGACTAA
The DNA here is from genome assembly GCA_951509635.1 of Eupeodes luniger. Taxonomy (NCBI): domain Eukaryota; kingdom Metazoa; phylum Arthropoda; class Insecta; order Diptera; family Syrphidae; genus Eupeodes; species Eupeodes luniger. The sequence continues at coordinate 119,244,383 of OX608073.1, read as the reverse complement.
GGAAAATTTTAGCCAAAGAACGTACGCCAGTGGGGTCACTAAGAAAACCCAATAGTCAATGGACAGAATCATGCCAGAAAAGTTAAGAACGCTTTGCTAGATACTACACTTCTTTGGCTGCAACCACGCAAATAGCGAAACAAAGTCAACAACTTACTCCGAACACCCAGTTCCGACTGGTATGATAACGGTGGATAGGATAAAATGGGATATAAGCTCCTTTGCACCATTCAAATCGCCAGGTCCTGACGGCATCTTCCCTAGTATAGAGGCAACCCTACTGAAGTTATCAGATCAAGCTAAATAATTTATATAAAAAATAAATAAATAATAATAAGGAGTTATCCTAAATAAATAGCTGAACTGGTGCCCAAATAAACTAGAGAGATCAAAAAAAGCTCTGATATAATTCTACTCATGCAATAGGATCTTCAGCAAAAACTGGGGACCAAATCTTAAAGTCATAATGTGGATGTACGCTGTAATCTTCAAACCAGTGCTCACTTATGGTAACCTGGTATGGTAGAATGCGTTAAAAAATGCTAAAAATCTAAAAACCCTCACAAAGGTACAGAGAATGGCATATACATATATAGGTATTACAGGAGCAATGGGGACCGCTCCTACTGCAGGAATGGAGGCAATACTCAACCTTTTACATCTGGACCTATATATGTATATAAATAAAACTTCTGCAAACAGTGCATTACGGCAGACCAGTTGCTGGAAAACCAACCACATCGGATACGCGCAGATTCTACAGAAGGGAACAATGTAAGCACGGACTACATGATATCCTGTCTGTAACCTTTAACAATATATTTCCTGATAGAATCGAATGGCTGAACAATGTTTGACACATGAATGAGTCGTCAATATCTATATTTAACGACGGCTCAAAAGCGGATGATGGAGTAGAAGGTTTTTTCTCTGCGCCACTTTTTCTCTTGCCAACTCTTTCAGACTTCCCGATCAGAACAACGTCTTTCAAACTTACAGTTTTTAGCTCACAGCTAACATAAGACTTTGATGGGTACTAGGTCACAGCGATGTACCTCGGAACGAGAGAGCTGATGAGTTGGCGAGGACAGGTACAAAACTGAACCAATTCAGTATAGACTCACATATAGATACCCCATCCTGTGAATTGAAACACATCATTGGAAAAAATAAGAAACCAATGAAAGATGGAAATGTAACCTGTACCACGGCCAGTAAACTTATGGGCCAAATTCAACAAAACAAAATCCCTCCCGATTATGCATTTAGACAAAACACCTTTACGATTGCTTGTTACCATAATAAAAAGGCCACAACCTGTTAAGTGGTTACCATAAGAATAAAATGCTGCTTACCACCGATGACAGGTGAAAAGGATGCAGTGATGAGGAAGAACAACAAGTCACTGTCCACTTCGTATGCCACTGGCCAGCACTAGAAACAAATTTTTAGGCGGACACTTCTTCAAAAATTTAAAGAACTCAAAGATATTACAGGAAGCAGCTATATCAAAGCCTCTAAGTGGCTGGAACAAGACAATGCATACTTATCATAAGTTTAGTTACTCACTTTTAGTGAAGTTCAGCACTTCAGGTTATCACAATGGATCTTATTTTTGGCGACAACGCCATTGATCTCCAGCCCATCAATCTAACGTTAACAAGGTAGATTTTCATGAGCTTGTTATTTCTATTTATATGGAGTATACGGTGGATGCAGATTTTCTACCATTTCGTTCTTCAAATGTTCCAATAATGCTATGTTATAGTTCGTGTTTTCCCTTTTAGATAAATATTACACCAAATATGTTTGGAGCCTGTTCTTTAAGTGCAGTGCACTCTGTTGACTGTCGGTTGGACTACATTTTTAAATGATGGAACTGTATCCATTGCGAAATATTGACCCAAATCGCATACTTCAATATTAATTCATAGTCTCAGCTATCTCGACCAACTTCACTCGTTATCCAAAACTATTTTGTGGACTTTTTGATGTTTTCGTCGGTAACAGCCTTCTTGAGTCTAAATAATATTTTGGCTTCAACAATATTTTTTACTAAATCAAAAATATTTGAGATATAAACACCTACAACTTTGGTGATAATAATTTCCTTAGGGTACCTATTTATAAAAATAAATTTGTCTTCAAATCATAAGAAGAGACATTATGAGTGGATAAAAGTCTAACAAGTCGTCGACATCTCCAACGTCAGCACTGGTCGCTTCGCTTTCTTCTTTTTTGGATAGATACCTTCCCTTATTTTTAATTATTGTTATTTACTTTAAAAAATGTGTAATTTTCCGAAAAGACCACGCTAGGGAGAAAGTACAATTTATTTATTTTAAAATTATTATATTGAAATATTGGACTTTGTATCTAAAATAATTATCTCCGTTTCAACTAATGATTCTATTTGAGCTTGAAGAGAATTTGTTGACGATCTGAATTATCAAACTTGCTTTAACAGCTTACTACGCAGGTTTTGTTACAATTTTAGACTTTTATCAAAAAATCTGAAATCCAATTGATAAAAAAAGAAGAACATTTTGAATGCTTTTGAATTTCATGCAACAAACAAATTGCAGATTAAAGCAAAATATAAACCTAGTCAATCAATCACCTCAGTATTGTCTTCTCTTCCATCAACAAGCCTTAGAAAATAGTAATTATTCTGGACCAAAATTTCTTAGTTCAAGGCATTGCCATCGGCCATCTAGGGGACGTAGATAGAAAAGTTAAATGTTTAATCTTTCGACTTTGTAGATTTCTGTCTAAAAATAAAAATCTAAAAGAAATCCTTACCTCATCTTTCTACACCCATTTTTACCTCCCTCTGGCACTGGACGTCCTTCGGAGGAAAAAAAAAGAAGCAACATAATATGAGACTTTAAACAGAACGACTTGAATGTTATTATGTACTATTGCTGTTTTTTTGTTGTTGTTGTTTCAAATAATTAACCATACCTAACAACAACAACAAAAAGTGCTACACAAGCAGCTAAGATGACATTGGCTTCTTTTATTTTACCTTTTTCTTCGTCTTTTTTTATATTTCACCAGGGAATGCAAAATTTTTCGAAAGTTAACGTAATATAAAACACAACACAAGAAATAGTGTGGCATCTATGATCAGAGATTTTAAACACACAAAAAGTGCACAAAAGAAGTGCAACTTTTATTCTATAAGTCTCTATCTATATATGGTATAGGTATGCTATAGGTAGGTACCTTCTGCATAGTGTTTAAAGAAGATATGCATAGTATTTTAATCCAAAAGATAATAAACAAAACAAAATCATTACATGGAATTAAAAACAATTTCAGCCTTCTTTCGGAATGCAAAAAAAAAAAAATAAAAAAATACGAAAAAGATACAAACATCAAAGAAGAATGAGGAAAAACTTAGAGACTAGATATAAACTAAACTCAACTAAACAAAAAATTAAAAGAAAAAGAAAACAAAGGAAAACGAGAACAATATTTCCAAGAAGCAACCAAGAATCCGTCTTATGAATTCGCACAAAGTAAGCTGCAAACTAAAACTTACCTACAACAGGTTTAATGTGACCTTTTTGCTTTTTTTAAAAATATCTTTTAATGTTAAATAGTTTGTTTTTTGTGTTTTAGTTGTCAAAAACAGGATCGGAGTTTACACTTCACTGCTATGAAAGGCAAGATTTTCTCGAATGCCTCACAAAGTCCAACCTCAGGTGGAGTAGTTAAACAGACTGCATACTACTCGTAGCCCAACCTTTACCGCAGGTGGAGCTATAAAAACCGACTTCCTACTCTTCTAAAAAAAAATATGGATCAAAGCCCAAAAGTAACTTAGTTACTGTAATAGGACAAATGTTATTGCAACCAGCAAAGAAGGGCACCATTAGAAAAATTGGATGATTTCATTTCCTTTGCAAATGCAACGCTTTGGTCAGAACAACTCAATGATACTATTTCCTTTTTTACTGCAATAAAGTGGCTTACGTAGTTTTTATCATGTTCTTCATTCATAAGTCGAATTAGTAATGTTATAAAAACGAAGCACTTCGGCGGCGGCACCACGAATTATGTTTGCTTGTGGACAACATTAAATTCGAAACAGTGATACTTTGAATAAATACTATTCTCCGTTTTGTTTTACGCGTTCATAGCGGAGCCTAGTTAGACAAAGTTCTTAACTACTTGTCGGTGTTGTAAGTCCTTTCTTGATGAAAGTATATACTTTGTATTGCCCTCATTAACCGCCTCTGTCTCAATAGTCACAAAAGTCCCATTGACAGCAATTGGACAGACTTCTGGAAAATAGTGCCTATATTGTTGACGTAGAAGCTCTGCACTATTCTTTCAAGGACGATGTTAAAGAAATCACATGACAGCGCATAATTTTTTTGACATCAAAAGGTTCGGTTAATATGTTAACAACTTTTATGGAGCAGTGCGAATTCACACACACAAACGGTCGAGTTTGGAAGGGATGCTAAAACTAGACATGGCTTTATACAGTTCGTCCCTGTAGATGCTGTCATAATCGGGCCTTGAAGTCAATGAAAAGATCTGCGTGTCAATTTAATGTTCACTCAGGATTATGAATATTTGAACTACTGTGGACTTTCCTGGTCTAAAGCCACACCGATCAGGTTGTTGAAGATGGGATTTAGACGTTCAGATATTACGGCAGAGAAGATTTTTTAAGCGATGTTAAAGAGATTGATTCTTCTATAGTTGGTGGAGTTTAGAGGGCCTCCTTTTGTAGGTATAGGGTAAACAATACTGAGGTTCCATTCATCGGGCATGCTGGACCAAATTATGTCCAGCTTCAGCTCAGATACGGCAATCTTTACTTCGTCTAAGTCGGGAAGACGGGATTATTTGTTTTTGTTGCCTTCTCATGCTCTCTCTTTTTCCTTCTGAGAAGTAGGTGTTCCTCTCCCCTCCTATGCAAATAGGGCTCGTGCGCAGCTCTTGTCCTTCTACTTGAAGTGTGACAATCATTTATCCACCTTAGCCGATTTCACCTTAGGATGAAGTGTCTAAGAAAATTATACTTACAGTCTGCAAACAGGGGATGTCGCGAAACCCTAACATTCAAATTGATACATACTGGGGCTTACAGTAACAATTTCTTCGTACAAAAAAAGTTTTTACATCTTCATAATTGCTTTCCCATAGAAGTTTTCAGTTTTGAACAACAACCTCAATTACGCGCAACCCTACTTGTGTTTTAATTCATACATTCATAGATGTTGGTCACACTAACTTAAAAATCAGGTAGCAGCACCAGCAAAAACTATACAAAACATAACAACTAAACAACAATTAGGTCAACGACTTGAAGACTTGTTTGTGTATCTTTTGAGTTTATTTTTCACTTGTAACATTGCGAGTAAAGTAAAATTGCAAAAAAAAAAATAATAACAAAATAAAGAGTTCACGTATTTTCTGTGTCTAGGTTTATTTTCCCCCTTCTCAGTTTGATAACAAACTTCTAATTCCTTTTTTTTCTATATATGTATAGAGGAGATAGTAGAGACGTATATTCAAAGCTGTTATTTAATTGTATACATTCTGATTAAAAAGAAATAAAGAACAAAACTAATCTTAACAAACCTTCTCAAGTGCATCAAGGTCGTTAAGCTAATTTAGTTATTATTATTATTAAAAAGTTCAACAATTACACAATATTACACAAGTCTGTAGGTATATATGTATTATTGTAACCTTATTGGTAACTATTGTTTTAAAATACGTGCATATGTAATTAAGTAAATGGTGAGGAAAATAGTTATGCATTGTTCAATGTTCTCCCCAAACTAACTATTCCATGTCCGTTTTGTCCAAATCGAAGTTCGATATCAATGATTTCAAAAAAGAGATTAAATCAAAATCGAATGATACTACTACAAGAGTTTTTAGAAATTTAATTGATTGATATCGATCTAGGTTAAATTTGTGCAACTTTGTTCACCCACAAGGTTTTTGTTTTTCTTTTGAATTTTGAGGGTGCAGTGAATTAATTAGTATGGTGACACAGAAAGTATATTTAGATATGTGGTGAAGCAATTAATTGTATTTCCGGCACAATTTGTTAACTTATCAATTTTTCTTTGATAAGAAATACCTTTTCGGCTTAAACAGATTTCAAAATTCCAGTGAAATGAATCAGTTTATTTGTTTTTAATTTCAACCGACTAATTGAATGCTATGCATGAAAATTCGATAAATTGCAGTTGGTTCTTATTGTAGTAGATTCAGTGACGCGGACGTGATGATCTCTACTAGTTTTTTATTCTAAGAAACTCCCTTTTTTAGAAGGGATTAATTTATAAAACAGTTAAAATATTTACACCTGCAGAAATGGAGTTAATTTCATTGTCAAGGTAATAAATAATCCAAAAGAACAAATACAACAAAAGCCTTGTTCGCCTTGTACATTGATGATGTTCTACCGGAGGCGTACATTTTGTGGGAGATCTCATAAAGGTACTTCTCTATGCAGATGACTTGGTGCTGATATCAGATAATAGCTTTTCGCTTCAACTTCAAATAAATGGATTACAAACGTACTGCAAGATATGACTGACTACGGGAAGAAACTTGCTGACTCAATAATAAGCGGATAGATGTGGTGAACGAATTCAAATACCAATCAATAAATTTAAACTAGGGCAAACATGCAAAGGAAAAAAACACTGAAGTTAAATCATCAATCAACATAATATAGTCGACATTTTTAGCAAATTTAAATATTAATCTTGCTCTAAATATCAAGTCGCTACTCTCAAAACGTGTATGTGTTATCGAGTGCAGGCATTTAGGGTCAGTCTAATAGAAGAATTTGAAGATATTCAAAGATATTTATTTAAGGGACTATTCCATTTACCGAACTCTACTCCAACCTATGCCATACATGTAGAATCTGGTTTACCTCCCAGTTATCTGCAAAACCTGAAAGCAAATTCAGATTAATGAATAAAAGTGATGAAAAGAAAATATATGACAAGCACTTAACTAGAGGATCATCATCAACCTCTAGTTTGTTCTATAAATGCCTCAAACCATGCATTTTAATAGTTATTTTAATAGTAACTACTCATCTGAGGTGATAAGACCCATTTTAAAAGCAAGGGTCGAGTTATTAAATCTGAATTGCATACCTCTCAGAGCAGATCTTCAGCAAACCTGTAATCTATGCAACAGAAGGTAACCTGAAAATGTCTTCCATTTTATGGCAGATTTTGCTTTTTACAAGAACTCCGAAGGTTATACGATATATTAAATGGCTCTGTAGGTTGGTTTATTGTGCTTATTTTTTGCAATCATGCCCTGACCTATCGTAATAGCTTCTGAGTTATCAGATATTATCCGATAATTTCAAATTGATAATCTTTATGTTTTAAATCATCTAAAATTACAAGATTTTATGTTGCAAACCATTAAACTTGTAAAAGACCTCAGGTTTTTCGCTTCCCTTTGAAATATTTAACTAAATAATTTAATATTAATGATAAATCATTATGCTTTATAAATAATTAATTCAAATATTATATAGACCTAGTTAACTTTCAATTTTAAATAATATTCAAAATACAAATTTTATGTTTCAAATCATGTTTATGTTTTAATCATCCAAAATTACGAGATTTTGTGTTGCAAATCATGAAAATTGTAATTAAGAAAATAGTTTAGTAATTTCTACTCATATCCCACAGATGGCAAATTTTGTCATGTCTCTATTTTTAACCAAAATATTATTTTACGTTAAATAAAGATAAATCTATTTATCTATCTACAACAAAAGCATTTAACAAAAATCTATGGCAAATAAAGATCGAAAATGAAAACAAGTGTTACCTGTTTCCTTCTTTGGCTCCAAGAATAACTTTGCCTTGAGCTTTCCTTTTTTTACAAAGAATTATATTTCGGACAATAGCTGATCAGATTTATACTCTTAGGCAGGCGATGAAAAATGTGTGGCGTAATACCACGATAGAATTATAAAAGTAGAACTATAAACAAGCATCTCAAAGACATTGACGAGGCTAATATTGACCAAGACTAACACAACAATCCATGTTAAAAAATCCAGTTGGCTATCCACCCCCATCGAAATCTTTATCGAACTTCAATAAGAGGATCGTCAGGCCTGCTTTACATAAACCTTGCAAAGCGATCAAAGCGCCAACGAGAAGGACCACTGTCAATGAGTTCAGCTGGATATTGGCCTACGATGTCGAAATACTATAATTTCATCCAATTCTTACAATATTCGTGTAAATAGTAGCAGCCGATAACAACATGAAAGAAGTAAAGGAGGACGGCTGCTCAAATATAATAGACTCTTCAATAGTCTATAAAAACTCTTTAAATCCAGAAACTGCTAAGTAAACTCTTTTTGGCAGATCACATAGCTTGAAAGAGCGAGGAGGAACCGATAGAAGCCGTCATGTCAGAACATTATAACACTGAAATGATGGGTGAATGAAGACGCCTGATCAATAAAATGTAGAGACTTGTTGAAGAAAATCAGGACCCAATCCTGGTTATTGAGCCGAATATGTTAGCCAATTTTCTACCAATTGTGAACCAACCGCATAAACGGACAATTTTCATATAATTGGATGCTATTGGAAGACTATCGACCAATATTGGAAGATCTTCCAATCGTGTATACTTAGCCTTAAGCCTCAAGTAAATTTTAATTAAAATCGGAAATAAAATTTTACAGAAATATTTATTAAAAACATGGTTGCTCAATTAATTAATTAAACTATATTGAAATAATGACTTCATTCAATGTACAAATGTATTAAAAAAGATTTTTATTTTTGTTTTTTCATTTCAGCCATTTGTACAATAAAGAAAATTTCTTTCTAGAAAGATATAAATACAAAAGCGATTTGCATTGCAAGCCATCAGCAGCAGAGCCTAGAAGCTTGTGTGTTTATTACGTGCATTGGATATCTCCTTGCCGCCTTATCTTGATCTACGCCTAACGAACAAATAAAACACAACAAATCTTTGATTTTGTTTTTTGTTTGGGACGTGCTTGTCGTTTTTAAACAAATACTTCTTCTTTGAATATTACTCATTTCGTCATATTGTTTACGGAGGGAAGAAGCACTAGCAGCAAAGTGCTTTCAATTCCAAAGTCTTCAAAGACGTTGTGTGTACATGTGTGTATATTGAAGTAACCAAAAAAACAACAACAACAAGATAATCAATCGATTGCAATACTGTTCAAAAATACGTACGTGTGTCTTGAATAAAACTATAACATAATAGAACCTCAATTAGTTTAGTTGGGAAATTAATTGACAAATTTATAAAAGTAGTCTTATACTTCGAGATCAAGTACTTGAAACCAATAATAATAATAACAACAACAACCATGAACGGTATGAACAATAGCAACGATGATGTGGCTGAATGTCCATTATGTATGGAACCACTGGAAGTTGATGATTTGAATTTTTATCCGTGCACTTGTGGATATCAGGTAAACATTTTCAAAATACTCAAAACATAAGAAATTACTCTAACCTATTTTTTTTTCTTTTAAATAGATTTGTAGATTCTGCTGGCACAGAATTCGCACGGATGAAAATGAATTGTGTCCAGCATGTCGGAAGGCATATCCGGAGAATCCAGCGGACTTTACTCCTTTGACTCAAGAGGAAGTAAGTATAAAATTTATTAAGCCTTATCACAAACCTATTCCAGAATTATTCGTACTAGAAAAGACAAACAAAGACCTTAAAATATTGCCACCAAATTCGAAATCAAAGCAACGAGTAGAACTTTTTAACGAATACCTTATTTGTCGCCGGTAGTACGAATATTCTCGGATTTTTATAAAGATGATTTTGTTAAAATGTGCGTCGTAACATTAATTTTGTTTTTAACTTCCTTATAGATGGTTGCCCTTAAGTCGAAAAAACGACAACGGGACCAGCAACGAAAGCAAAAAATTACCGAAAATCGTAAGCACTTAGCCAATGTGCGTGTAGTGCAAAAGAATTTGGTATTTGTTGTTGGTCTACCACCCAGACTGGCAGATGCCGATGTAAGTGCAAAAGTGAGAAAACAAAAAATAATAATACTTTAAATATTTTGACATATATTTATTATTAAAATTCAAATGTTAATACTTATGTAAAACTTTTGTTGGTATTTTTATTTTAATAATTTTATTTTTCAAAAAACTTTTTGTACAGATTCTCAAGAGACATGAGTATTTTGGGAAATATGGCAAAATTCATAAAGTTGTGATAAATCCAAGTACGACATATGCAGGTGTGCAAGTAAGTTAAACAAATAAATGTTTATTCTTTTGGAAAAATATTTAAAAATAATGTTTATTTTATTATTTTAAGGGACCTTCGGCGTCAGCGTACGTCACGTATGTACATAACTGTGACGCTCTAAGAGCAATACAAAGTGTTAATAATATATCAATAGATGGACGACTGATTAAGACTAGCTTAGGTACAACCAAGTATTGTAGTCATTTTATGAAAAATCAACAATGCCCCAAGGGTGATTGTATGTATTTGCATGAATTGGGCGATCCGGAGGCTAGCTTTACCAAGGAGGTAAGTTTAATAATTTTATTTGCACTATAATATAAGTTATACAGCTCTAAGTCACACTGATAAGTGCCTAACAAGACGTTCACATATTACGGCCGAGAAGATTTTATAAGCGATTTTAAGTAGACTGATGCCTCTATAGTTGGTGCAGTTTAGAGGGTCTCCTTTTTCATAATCGGGCAAACAAAGTTCGGACATCCATGATGCTGGAAGCGTGTCTAGCGTCGATCGCAATATGGTCAATCTGGTTGACGGTAGAAGATCCTTTGTGGATGTTGAGGTGTGATAAACGTGTGCTGGCTACCATGACGTTTCGCCCCGCAGCGAAATCGATGAGCCTGAATCCTTTATCGGAAGTGTTGTCGTGCAGGCTGTTTTTCCCGATTATTCCACCAAAGAAGTCTTCCCTTCCTAGCTTGACATTAAAATCGCCCAGGACAATTTTAATATCGTAACTAGGACACTGCTTATATGTTTTGTCTAAGAGCTCGAAAAACATATCCTTGGTGTTGTCATCCTTCTCATCTGTGGGGGCGTGTGCGCATATCAGGCTAATGTTGCCGAATTTAACCTTGATGCGAATGGTCATGAGGCGCTCGTTGATGCACCTATAGCTCAAGACTTCTTGCCTAAGTCTGGCTCCAATGACAAAGCCGCATCCAAATTAGTGTTGTTGGTTTTCTCGGTAGCAGTCACCATAATAAATTTCGCAGTTTTTCATCCTCTTTTTGCCCGGCCCGTCCCATCGTATTTCCTGGATGTCGGTGATGTCTGGTTTAAAGCAGTCTAACTAATTCTTCGGCTGCAAGTGGTCTATTAAGGGACCTAACATTCCACGTGCATATCCGAAGTTCGTTGTTCTTAATTCGTTTGCGTGGGTTGTCAACAGTAAATCCGTCCGTATCCGAGGCTTGTTGGTGCTTCGCAACTGGGTTTTCTTTATGTGGTCAGGAAGTCACCTTGAAGGACCAGGTTCTTGATTTAACTGCAGGGCGAGAGCCGGCATAACCGCTCCTTAAAGGTCTGGGCTTCGAATATGTCGCAGTAGCCCTATAAGGTGTTCAATAAGTAGTTCAACCTAACTGGAACTGTGGACGCTTGTGTCCTCTTGAACGCATAGTCTACCATTTGACCATCCTCAATTAAATGTTTCCCAACCGCCATTTTTAAATTTCCCACAAATGTTCTATGGGATTCAAGTCAGGCGATTGGGATGGCCAATCCAATATCTTGATTTGTTGGTCCTTAAAAAAACTTTTGAGCAGATTTGGATGTGCGGTCAGGGCTGTTGTCCTGTCGTAGAACCCATTCGAGAGACATATTCTCGGCCGCATAAGGCAGCATCGTATCCTTCATGATATTGAAGTACATATTTTGATCTATTTTACCTTCAATCGAATGTATTGGTCCAACGCCATACCAAGAAAAACAACCCCAAAGCATGATACTGCCGCGACCACGCTTGACCGTTTTCTGGATGTATTTGGGATTTGAGTTCTTTTAAAGGCGGTTTTCTCACGGTTTGTCTGCCATTACTTCCAAATAAATTTATCTTTTTTTCGTCCGTCCACAAAACATTCCTCCACATTTTGCTTCCTTCGAGCATACTCCAATCAAGATTATCGTGGGCGAATTTTAACAGCGATGCTATATTTTTTTTTAATTAGAAAGGGAACCCTTCTTGCGATCCTTCCTTCTTCAACAAGTCTTCTACGAACAGTTCTGGAAGTTATTGGAAGCTGTAGTTCCGTTTTTTATTTCCCTTGAAGACTTGTTAGGATCCTTGTTTGAGACGCAAATGATCTTTCGGTCTTCTATTGGGGTTGTTTTTCTTGGTTTTCCCAGCTTTTTTGTTGCCTCTCGGCGGTCTTATTGCGTTTGCAATTAACTTGAGAAATCTGCTCATTATTGTGGCTATTTCCCTCAAAGATCTCCCCTTATTTCGTAGAACTAAAATGGCAGCTTTCTCTTCTAAGGAACAATGCTAACCGCGACCCATGTTTTCTTTAGAATAAATTGTAATATTATTAAAATAACTGAAATTTACTTCCTAAAGTTTTACACTTACTGTTTTATAAAACTAAAAACAAATATAAAAAACTAATACTTTTGTCACTAGTTGAATATTAAGGCCTGTGTTGCAATGTGTCCACCAAAAATAATTTTCCAAATGCACTGGTAGCTCTTGCAATGCTTCTGGCTGATCTTCACTCATACAACCAGAAATGAACTTTGTCGCTGAACACAATATTTATCTTCCTAAATTCACCAAACAAATTTGGAATTGTGTTAGGTCCTTCGGCCTTAGCTGTATTTTGAAAGTCTTCACACATAAATCCTTCCTCTAAATTTTCCACGTAGTGGCGTAACACAGGCTAAATTGCTGCGAACGGCCGGCGCCAACTTGATTGTTGGTCGCGCGAGGAACGAGGTTGAAACTTTGTAGTGAACTTAAATAAGCGCCCAAGTTTTGGAGCATTGTAAAATACAACTTCAACTTAATAGGAATGGTTCGATTCCTGGATTTCAACCACTGTACGTTTAATTGTTCTTCAGTGTAATTTACAGTTGCTTTAACTGACAGGTTGTTCAGAAACACCGTGAGGGTGCCATTAATCGTTTTATTTCTTAGTAGTGGGCTTCTTCACTGACTTAAATTGTAATAATCAATAATAATTGCTTGATTTTGTACCTATTCCAGGGTGAAGATAACTTTCCAAATCTTTTTTCCCCTGGAATTGATGTTTAATATTACTGATATAAACCTTCTCCTAGTAACTGTCAATCTTCTTTAAGCTTCATATATCACAAATATTATATTCGATTTGCCATGCAATTGGTGCCGCCAACTCGATATGGTGTATTTCCTGATACTGTAAAATAATTATTAAAAAACAAATTAAATTTGATTTATAGGAAATGCACCAAGGAAAGCACCAGGAGTACGAGAAGAGGCTTCACGACCAACTGATAGCTTCTTCTGGGCCAAATGGTGTGCCAGGCGAAGGAGGATCGTCAACAGGTGGAAATCCAGGAACAGGAGCGACAACAAATGGTATATATTATATAAATCTAAGTTTATAAACAAAACTTCAAAAATATTAATCTTTTATTTATGTCCTATGTAAAGCTATTGGTACTGGAGGTGTTCCTGTTAAAGACGCCTGGCCTAGTCTGTCAGTATCGCCAACCAATACTAAAGAGCTAACAAATGGCTCTGGCAGTGGTGGTGGTGGTGGTGGTGGTAGTAGTGGTGGTAAAAAAGAAAAGGGTCGTGGCAAAAAATCAAAAGGAGAAAAAGCAAAGAAAAATAATAATTCTAGCAGCAATAAAGAACAGCAAACAAATAATAATAGTAGTAATAGTAATACGACACAACAACAACAACAACACCAACAACAAATCAATGGAACGAAAGATTCTGGTGGTCTGCTGCTTGCAGAGACAACGAAATCTTTGATCAGTGATAATAATAAAAAATCATCAGATAAATCTTCGATGCAGCAACAACAACAGCAAAATAACCAACAAATGGCAGGAGGGAAATTATTACAAAACGACACTAAATCGAATCATCTAAGTGTAGAAGATGAGATGAAATTAATCGAAGACTTCGAAAAGGATAATGGTGATGAAGATGTTGAGGAGGATGTCAATGGAGAGGATGCCTATGCTAGATCAATAAGGTAAGAAATAAATTATTATAGATTTTGTTATATTAGATTGGTTTTTAAATGTGTTTTTTGTTTGTTTTGAAAATGTGTGTAGTTCATCAAGCAGCAATAGTAGCGATCAACGTGTATCACCATTCTTAAGTGAAAGTTTAACATCTAGTGGTAATAGCTCCCCTGGCAGCTTCCCAGATCATCACACAACCATACCGAATACAGATCAACATTTAGAACCGCATATTATTAGCAACAATATTAGCAGTAGTAGTAGCAGCAGCAGTAGCAGTACCAGCAGTGGCAGCAATCAAGACACAAACAGCAAGCTTTCATCGTCATCGTCATCAGCGTCGACACCAGCCAGTCCGGCCGTCGAGTTGAATCAAACAACAACATCAACAACAACAACAAGTGTGGCAGATGGTATTGTATCACCAACACCAACATCAGTGGCCATGTCGTCATCGGCCGCTGCCGTCGCCGCCGCCATGACAGCACAGAAACTAACAAATATTGATAATAGTAGTAATATAATTGATACAACAGGTTTGTTATTACATAAATTGGATGCATATGTTCCATCTTCATATCATCAATTTGTGTTGAAAGGATATTTTGTAACTTGCGATTGTTTATATTTTTGTAGCTTGTCTCTCGAAATTGAATCTATTCGATGATAACAATAGCTTCTTTTCTTCATCGTCATCGTTTCAACCGTTTCTCAAAGGCAAATTGGATACAGATATGCGCAACATTCAAAATAATCATCATTTGAGCAGTGCCATCACATCACATCTACCGGATCTACTCAATGGTAAGTGTTTGTTCTGTTTGTGGGTCAATTAATTATTACTACCTATTTACTTTTGATGTATTAAAAAAAAAAAACAGATAAAATATGAAGCTTGTGGTTTGCTTTTGAGTAGATTTATTTAAACATTTGTTGTCAAAAAATAAAATTAGTTATAAACGGTGTGCTATGCATTTTGAATATGAAAAATCATTTGCCTATCATCAAGTCATAAAAAAATACACTTTCATACCATTTCTCATTTGCCATTGTGGCTATCGTATTGTGTGTTCGTAAGCAATGTTAAGAATTTGTTGTTCTTTTTTGTTCTTATAAATTTTGGACCAAAATTAAATGTTTCAATTTGGGAATTTACATCTCTGTAGATAGCAAACTGGATTTTTTTTTTTGTAGTCATGTCCAATAACAATGTGTTTCCAATAACATCAGAAAAGTAGCTTTAGGTTAGGGATATTAATGTAACACAATCGAGAAAATAGATACAAATTTATACATAAGCTAAATTGCATTCAAGTCCAGTCGCATGGGTTGATTGTGGTAGATTTTAGGGGTCAGTACTAAATTACTGGCCTTTTAGACCTTTAAAAAGGTCGCACGTGCTTCGCAAGCTATAGAAATAATGAAACACGGTTTTTATTACAAGCTTTTATTTTAATCGAGTCGTATCTTGCTAATGAATTATAGTTGTTCCGATTAACAGGTTGCTTGTCCTTGGAAAAAATATATATTGTAAAGTTTCATATAACACATCTATTTTCACCACAAAAAAAAAACATATTTTTGTATCATATGCGATTCTTGTTGTTTAAGTCTTAAAATACAGGAAAAAGTCCTAAAAACACCCTACCTAGAGTTTTACTTAAAATCTAGGGAACTCGGTTTTAGTTATCACATTTTTGTTCTCTCTCACTCTTCTTCTTGTTCTAAGAAGATAATACCATATCGCTGTAAACCATATCGCCCAAATTAAAAATGTCATAGCGCCAAAAACAATTTTATTAACATTTTGTTATTGTACGATCTGAGCAATATTACCGAACCCTTGGGCGTTAAAACTTGTTTGGTTTTTATGAAATTCCAAATAAAAAGAAAATAAAAAGATGCGTTCGGTGTTATTGCCCAAGAAAATGACGCCATCATATTAAAAATGTTATATCGCCCAAAATTTTTTCAGAAGAAATTGCCCCCTGCTTGGATTCACTATAGGATTTAGGATAGGTGCGAGGTTGTGTGCATGTGCATGCAAAGTTTCTTTAAATGCAAACTTTGCATACACCCAACTTTACACCTACCCCAAATCCAATAGTGAGCCCAATCAGGAGAGTTGCATACATATTTGACTGTTTATACGAAACAAGAAATCTTTTGAAAACTATGAAATTTCTAAATTTGGAAGTTACGACATTGAAAGTTGGTTTGGCCGATATTACATTTTATTTGGGCATTGTGACGTTTTCTAAATGATATTTTGTACAACGTTTCTTTTCTTGGGTTTGGTGATGAGATATAAGAAACGATAGGAATCATAATCGTCGTAATGCCCAAAATAAATGTCATAAATTCCAACTACTATGTCATAAAACCCAAATTAAAAATTCTTTTGGGCAAAATGACAACTAACAATTTCGACGAATCAAAATGGTTTTTTGAATTATAACACTCATTGTGCATAGAAAGGAATCAATGGCTGGAGATTTACGTTGTTTCGCCAAACATTCAGAAGTTTTTAACAGTGATTCTTCATCCGATCTTTATTTAATTGGTACTACGTCGAAGTTGCTGCTATAAACAGTGACGTTTTGTCCATGTCGGTGGATTGTTTTTTTTTTTATAACAGGTATTTTTTTTGGCACTTTGGGAGCTGTCGAAGATAACTATGTCATCTTTTAGTCCCAGTTAAATCTTTCGTCTATAGGTAATATCAAGTTTAGTCAATAAGCATGCAATAAGTGTTTTACGAAAATGTTTACAAATTTGAGTGGTACATATTCATTTTGGGTCTAGAAAAAAAAATGTCACATCATGGGGTTGTCATGAACTCAATTCCATAGAATTTTTCGAATTCTCAAAAATTTTTCGAAAGCTTCTCTTATATTACAGAGGTTTCATTTTAATATCAAAAATTAAGCTATTCATTTTAAAGAGAACTCAATGATATATGTATACACGAGTATAGGAGAGGCGTATTCTCAAATAACTTTTGCAGAAGCTGTATGAATGAGCCATGCTCTAGCTCAAAAACGCGGGACTTAGCTAGGAGAATTCTTAAATAACGATACAACATAATTAGTCTTTCACGTTTTGTAAGGGACTCAAATTGGTTTTATTGAGCTCAGAAGAAAGCCTTAAGATTCCTGTGGTATCACAATGGGCCAACAAACTCGCCCAAGTGTCTCCTATTCCGTCTCGGACAGCCACTTTAACTTAAACTGACCTAACCAATGGATGTTTTTTGTATTGTAAAGAGGGGCTTTGACTTTTCTTTCCATTGGAGGACAAATATCAACATACAAGTAGTGGCGTTTCTAATTTTATAAATTTGTAAATTTCTGTGAAAAATTGTATTAAAAAAGGATACCTAAAAGAATAAATAAAAGTTAAAAGTTATAAAAGAGAAACACATTTTTAGTGTTAGTGATGGTTGACTTCCTTTTTTTTTCATACCTGTATACTCAAGAAACGCGAAGATGCTTTATTTCTCAGCACTAAAAATATTTAAGTTGTACTTATAATAAATTAATCTTATGGCAAAAGAATTTAACTAATTTTACAAATACAAATTACAAATTCTGTCCAATTGTAAGCTAAAATCGGATGGACCCTTTATCAATTTTACTCTAAAGCTGTGTTTGTATATAACAAACGTCTCTTTAAAAACAAAATAAAAAAAAAAAACAATTGCATTTTTCATTTATAAATATTATGTGTTTCTCATAATTGTGATTAGATTTAGCTATAATATAAATATGTATTTGTTTATCCTTTTTTTAAAAAAATCTTTGCTAGTTTTTTTTTAAAACTATTTTGCTGCTTTTTCTTAGTTTTATTTCTTTAAACTAACAGACGCAATTTTTTTGAAACAAACAAAAATTATACTCGTATCAATCTATTTAGAGATCAACATTACATAATTTCAGTTCTTACAAAATTCAAAACGTAACTATAGATCATTTTCAAAGTAGATTATTTATATTATATATGTGTAATTTCTATCAATATGTGTGTGTTCGTTTGTTTGCTAAAAATATAAAAAAGAAAATGGAAATTCAAATTTTATCAAAATTAAAAAATCAAAAATTGTCGCAAAAAAATCAGAAGCATTGCAAAAAAACTAATTCGATCAAAACAAAAACTATTCTCTTCTTGTTTCCGGCAACTCCTCCTGCATTCTCCGAAACCAAAAAATATATGTATATATAAAAAATGACCAAAATTGTGTTGTGTCAAAATGTATAAATTTTTGATACAAAATACAAAACAATTGCAAAAACACAGGAATCGATGGATATCAAAACAGCACAATCAATGGCACTGCTACAACGAATGGTATTAATATTTTTGAAAATCCCGAAAAACATTTATTATCCTCCTCTTCCAACTTTTCCTCTTCGGTACCACCTACTACCATCACATATCCTCATCAATTAAATGATTCTTCATCGTTGCCATCGACAATGATGCTTAATAAAACCGCAGAAGATTGGGAGGACGCATTCAAATATGTTATGATGAGAAATATGAAGCCATTAGACGATCAACAATTGCCACTGAATCAACAACAGCAACAACTGCAGCAACCACAATCACAACAACAACCGCAGCAGCAATCGCAGACGCAGCTACCTTTTCCACTACAACAACAACAGCAGGAAGAGTTCCTTCGAATTCAAGAAATGCAAAAACGCAATTTACTCAATAATATTGGATTGTCACAAATGAACGGACCACACGGTATGTTTTTTGTTTTTAGTTTGTTTTTTAAGTTTGGTTTTGTTTGTTAAGTTTGTTGTTTTTGTATTATTTTTTTTGTTTTGAATTATTTATTTTATTTTTGGTTACGTTTTTCGTGAATTGCGTTTTATGTATATAAGCTTAGAGAATTTAGGAACCAGCTTCAAGGAATTTTTGCTGCAATAATTTATCGTGTTATGCTTAAAAAACCCAAAATAATACTATTTGCATATTATAACTTTTATTATGAAAATAGGAAAAGAAAACAAAATATATTTACATTTTTTATTTTTAAGTGAATTGTTAAAACAAAATGACTTAAAATGATGATGTAATCGAGTGATTTGAATTATTTTTGGCTTAATTTATTAATTAACATATTTATTCACTTTTAAAAAGCACATGACTGGTTCTATAATTTCAAGACCTAATTATGTGGGATAGTTGGTAAAAATTAATTTATATAATCTTTTGTATTTTAAATAAATAAATTAGAGCCAGGGCCTACTGATTTACAACTCTCAATCATTCCTGTGTGCGAGTAATGTCAGTGATAGAGGGTACCTACAGTTTGTATGCCGAATTTGAACAGCTAATTAGAGAAAGCACTTTTCATGAAAACATTCGTTATTCTTGGAAAACTTATCAATTTCTCGCAAAAGGCAGTGCCCGTGAAAAACAAACTAGGTGGCACAGTCAAGGATTGAACCCACTACCTCTGGCATTAAACATCACGCCACAGGTATTTTGACTTCCATAGTTAATTATCAATTGTCTTCAAAAATAACCAAAGCTTTGATCAAATGCAACAAACATGGTGTAATATCAGGAAATACAATATTAAACACTTTGAAAACTCAATTCACATTTATCCACACAGTTGCAGTTATTATTTTTGTTAGTAAATTTGTTTTTTAATATTCTAGGATTGTAATTGTTCAAAAATGTGTTAAATAGTAGATGACTTGGTGTATAAACCATTGGGATGTGAGCCGCAACCAATTTAACGATCGACGCCTTTCCTGCCTGCGCGCGCCGTTGGAATTAAAGAATCACGAAGGCCATCCCGTAACTTAATTATTCTCAGACAATATAGTTCGATTAATAGAGTTGCTTTTATTTGATTCACGTAAATCCATATTCGTCGAAACAATAACGTTTCGAAAAAACAGGTATCGCCTCGGATTAAGTCCGAAGTTTTCATGAGTACCAATTTTTATTTTTTTATTGCATTGACAATTCAATCCAAGATACAAATACACAAAAGTGAATTTCATGACTATTGAAAGTTTTGTTAAACGTTTAACGTTATTTCAGGCATTCTTTCATGCATCAAATGCTGAAACGACGACGATAATGGTGAAGTTACACAGTTAGGTGAGCAAATTACAGACGGTTTCTTCGATGATCACTGCTTTGACGATTATCGTTTAACGAAATCGTCAAAGCTTTTTTTTTGCAGAGGGACCAAAGCAAAAGTTTGTTATCTTAGATTGCTCTTAATATTTAGAAGAATAGCCTTTGGACATTCAAACTTTTGTCTTTTGAAGTAAACATAAAAATCAGGGTCGCGACTTAAAATTCACAATGAGAGCCTAGAACATAATTAATTATACCCGAAAATTATGTCTTCCATAAAAACATAATTTTAAGAGATAGAAGTTTTCTACATCGAACCAATAGTTCACACTTGGACAGCAAGTTAGTCAAATGTGGTTAGACTTAAAAAACTATCAGCTAGTCGATTTAAAGTCGATCTGTCTTTTTTTTTTATAAAAGGCTTACAGGTAGTAAATTTATTCCCATTAACCTGAATAAAAACATTTAATTTAATGAATGAAAAAAAGTAGTCTAATATATTTTTCAAAAATAGTGGATAAGTATCTGCACCTGTACCAAAAAAAGTAATGTGTGAATGAGTGATTTTACAAAAATTAACATCTTTGTCTTTATAATAAAATAAATAAGCTAGCGCAACATCCCGTAGAAAACAAGGGAATAGTGACATACAACTCTCAACCATTCCTGAGTGCGGATCATGTCAGGGATGGAAGGGACCTACAGTTTTATTTCGAATCCGAATGGCTTTTTGAGAAAGCACTTTTCATGACAAAAATTACTTTTGGATGATTTGTCAATTGCTCGCAAGACAGTACCCATGAAAATAAAACTTTAGGTGACACAAACATGGATTGGAACCCAAGACCTCTAGCATGACATTCCTACGCACTAACTTTCACGCCACGGGTACTACATTCATTAAAGCAATTCTTGTATTCTGGGGTTTGATAGTCAACAAAAATTTAATATTAATTTTCTAACGAAGGTGATTATCTGCGGTAGTATGATTACAGTTACCAGACGCTTACAAACATGCTTCTACATTGTTTTTAACTTATAATATATATTCCAATTATAAAAATATATTTGCATATTATATTCATTCCATAACGGGAATCAGTAGGAAGCAAAATTGGCATTTCCAGTATAATCAACGAATGTTGAACTTCCTATTCACTGCATTTGATTACTATCAAACATTCCTTTGTGTGGTTATTAAAAAATATGCAGCTAAAGCCATTAAAAATTTGATGACTATCAGTGTTATGTCTGAGGCGAGATTTTGCTTAACTAAATAAATAGTTTAATATATATGTACAAGGTGTACAACTTTGCTTCCGCCGTTTTCAAAGTGTTGTCCATTACTGGCCACAACTTATGCCCATTTTTCGGGCAGCGTAGGAATGCCTCGTCAACAAAATTCATTATCTTTGGAGGCGATCCACGAATGGATCCACTTTTTGACTTCTTCATAAGATCGGAATGGCTAGCCAGGTTATGGGCTATAGACCAAAACAATTGATAATGAAAGGGAGCAATGTCTGGCGAATACGGAGGAGTGGGGTCTTAAGGTTTCTAAGAACGTTTTGATGACTTTTGCAACGTGGGGTTGCCGTGCTGCAAAATCACTTTATCGTGCCTCTCGCTGTAAATTATCAATTAATTGCTTTCGATAACGGTCACCTATAAATGTTTCACTTGGTTTTAAGACCTTATAGTACCCGACACCGAGCTGGTCGCAACAAATGTAGAGCATGATTTTGGACGCATAAAAATTCGGTTTGCTCGTCAACGTGGAAGCATGGGCGAGATATCTCCATGATTGTATGCGTTTAGTGTTATCGTAATAAACCCATTTTTCGTCCCGCTCATAATACGATGCAGAACTCGCTTTCCTTTTTTTGCCTTTGAAGCAACTCATAGGGAACCCAAGCTCATTCTTTCTGAATCATACCCATGGCTTTGAGACGTTTTGAAATCGCTGGCTGTGTCACTCCCAATGAACTTGCCAATTCTTCTTAAGTTTGACGCGATCAGTAATATCTCAAATTCTGAATATTCGAAAACTTTCTTTCTAACGCCACTATGTCAGTCTTCCACGTTAAAGTCGCCTTTCTTGAATCGTTGAAACCACTCACAACACTTTCTTTCACTAATAGCGTCCTCACCATACATCCTTGAGAGATAAGGCTACTGACGAGAATTTGGCTCGTGAACTGGCATTTTCAAGCGAATAAAACTTAACGATGCACACACAAATCGATGAATGCTTGAATGGGGCTATGTTGACGGAGGTCCGTGAGATCTGTTTATTTCTACCGCTACTTTCCGTTGTAGCCACTTACCGGAAAAGAGCGCGGCGGAAGCAAAGTTGTATACCTTGTTCATATCTGAAACTCTGAAATAACTGAAAACAGATGGCAACACTACATTTTTCGTTTCGTTTAAGATTTTGAATACCACTCGCAGTTTCCTCATCCAAATCATTTTTATGGAAGATTTGTATCCTATACTGCATCCTTATATCATAATATATACCTACAAATGCTTCCTTAACACATAACTCAACATTAAAAAATCACTCCCTTAATCTGAAATAAAACATAAAATAAAAAAAATATTAAAAATAAACATAAATCTAATAAAACATTTTTTTCTTTTACTAAACAAGACTGAGATCTCAACCTGTTGTTCTTCAACAATTTTTTAATCTATTTTTATCATATTTTTATTTGCAGATTTCCCAAGCATAAGTAATAATTTACATAGCGCAACTGATCTAAGTCGACTTTCCCAAAGCGCCCTTATTCAACATCAAACACAGCAATTGTTGCAACAACAGCTACAACAAGAACGTCAACAGACCGATCATTTATTAAGCAACAATTTATTCGGTACAAATATGTCGAGATTCTTTGATTTCCATAAGAATCAACAGCAACAACAACAACTTCATCAGGTAAAAAGCATACAATTATTATTTTAAGTAAAATTTGATTGAATGTTGTACTTTTTAGTTTGTGGTAAATGGCCATGGAAATAATAGCCAAATAAATGACCATGCCAGAATGGCTTCGTTGTTGGAAAATAACCGAATTAATTCGCAGTTCTTAGATCACACAAATGGTAATGTTTGTTATTGTTATGAGAAAATAATTTAAATAAAATTTTACATTGTGTTTCGAAAGGCCTTATAGGACAACAGCCCGTTCAGAAACAGAGGCTAGCTGGGAAATACGATCCAATGGCTGCACACAATCTACTTGGCACAGGTTTGGCAAATAGTGTAAGTCAATCGCAAGTACCAACACAACAGGCCGCGAATGCTACACAACCATCCCCGTCGTTAACGCAACAGCAGCCCCAACAGACGCCATCTCGTCTCCTTAATCAATTTAGCACACTTAATTCATCTGTGGATGATGATTTAGGTAAACAAAACACACGAAAATCATTTGAAATAATCATAAATTTTAAAAATATATATATTTATATTTCTGTAAAAAAAACTAGGCTTCGATCCATTCATTGAGACACAGAAAGCTTTAGCTGAATTAATGGAGAATGAAATGGTTCAGCAACAAACTGCTGGCCACCAAAAGCACCTGTTGGAAAGTGTGCACCGAGCACGAATGCCACCACCTGGTTTTAATCACATGAATGCATTTGGATTCGGTGTGCCTCGTGCACAAAGTAGTAAAATTTTACCTTTCATGAATATGAATGGTGGTGGACAACAACAACAGCCGCCACAGCAGCAGCAACCATCAATGTCCAATCAGCAACAACCAAACAACTGGAATGCACATTTGGGACCTTTTCAGCAACAACAACTTCCCCTTGATCCACAAATGCATATGAGCCAACAAAACCAGAATGGTGGCAATCTCAACAAGGGTGGGTGTTGTAGAACGAACAAAAATCTAATGAAAAATTCAAATGTTGTGTTTATGTGTTGAAATAGGTTACAGCAATATGTCTGATTGGACAGCTATGGATCCAGCAATACTATCATTCCGTCAATTTTCTTCATTTCCACAACAGCAACAACAACAACCGCAGCAGCAACAGCAACAACAACAACCCCTACAACATCATCCCCAGCAACAGCAGCAGCAACATACTGGACCAGATATGTTTATGCAGCATTTGACACAACAAAATAATCAAGGTAAGTTAGAAATTAAGTTTAAAAAATATATATTAAGTGTTTTCCTGTTGTAGCTTAAGCGTAAAGTTTAGTTTTAAGGGTTGTAATTGAAATCACATCTAAGAAACCGAAGTATCTTTTCAAATTCGACTAGAAGTCCCCTCTAATTCTCGAAATAACCAGAATAACTTACCTAATCTAAAAATCATCTTTCAACCAGCTGAGGCCATTGCTTCTATTTTGCATCTGAGTCTCGGTCTTAAATTCGGAACCTCAGAGTTGGGCGCGGATCCTCTTAAATGACTCTCCACCTTAGTTGATAGTATCGAGATAAGTACGAAAAAGGCAAGATATTAAAAATAACTGACATTTAATTATTAGAGATGCAAAGCAAAAATCCTGAGAAGGGTGCTGTAAGTCATCAAAAGCTCGAAAATATATGAAGCCTAGTATGTATCTGTTCCACAAAAGAAATTGTGCTAACTTCTGATCGATTTCAGGCAGAAGTTAGCGGAAAAAGAAAATGCATACCGAAAGGAAAGACAACTAACTAAAATATTGCCCTATTAGCCAAACCTCATCGCATTAAAAACTCAAACCTCATATTCGATATGGTCAAAACTAGTGTAGGAGTATGTAAATCATGTTAAATAAATATATTAAACTTCGTTGGTATACGGTATCATTCTTCTTAGAATAAGAACAAAAATTTAAAGAGACCAATACTTTGGGTATGAACTGCCCCTCCGAGAGGAGTCCGATTTAAATGGTATTTAAGAGCTACAGCCAAAAATGGATTCTTTTCCTGTGTCAGCTTTAAGTCCTTCAGTAGGAAAACGTGTAACGTGGCTTAAGGTGGTGCTATAATCCGGGACGCACCTGGTCCTCAACCAACATGCGTCTCTTCAGTTTCGCACTTCAAGTTGGTTGATGTCCTCTCTTACCTGCGTGCGCCACCTGAGTCGCTCGGGATTGGATTCGAAGACCTTTCAGGCTGGAGCGTGTTGTTTTCGCTCGACATGACACCATCTAAGTTTTTGGACTTTTATTTTTTGACTATTTCAGTGCGCTGTACAGCTCGTACAGTTTATCGTTGTATCTTCTTCTCCCCTCTACATCTATGCATACATGACCAAAAACCACCCGAAACATTTTTTACTCAAAGCGTCTTGAGACGTTCTCATCTCTCTTTGACTCGATAGAGCACGTTAATACTCAATTGCCTTCTAAGTCCAAAAGAGCAGCGATTTGCAGGAGTTATTCTCCGTTTGCTTTCAGTGCTGGTGTCGTTAACTGAATTAATAGCTGTGCCTAGGTAGACAAAGTCCTCAACTACCTTAAAATTATAGCTGTCGATGGTGACGTTTTGTCCTAGATGTGTCGTCGTTCAAAGTCATTTCTTCACGACAGCATGTACTTGGTCTTGTCCTCATTGACCACTGAACCCATCTTCTCCGCTTCCGTCACAATGTTCAAAAACGCGCCACTGACATTACGCTTTGATCTCCAATTATTTCAATATCATCGGCGTATCCGAGTAATTGGACAGGCTTTTGAAAGATTGTGCCTCTAGTGTTGACGATTCAGTTTTGTACAATTCTTTTCGGACCGATGCTGACAATGCATCGCCTTGCCTAAAACTTTGTATGACATCAAAAGCATCGGAGATTATCTTTTCCAACCTAATAGGGCAGCGTGCATTCTTCATCGTCCATTCTGCACAAAAGAACAAGTTAAAGAGGGAGGCTTAAACTACACATTGTTCTGTAAAGTTCTTCTCCGTATATACTGTCATAAACTGCCTTGAAGTCGATGAATATATTGTGGTTTATCGATTTTAAGATCTGCAGTAATGTGAATATTTGGTCAGTGGTGGTCTGCAGCCACACATTGTCAACAACTATCAGATTGTCAACCAACGGCTTCAGACGTTTACATAATACGTCAGAAAGGATCTTATAAGCAATGTTTAGGAGATTGATGCCTCTGTAGTTGGTTGTAGTCTCCTTTCTTGAGGATCGAGCAAACTATGTTGAGATTCCTTTCATTGAGCATGCCATATTTTGCAGAAGAGTTGGTGCATACTCCTTACTCTGTCATCACCTGCTGCTTTGAATAATTCGGCAGCGATGCCATCAGTTCTAGTAGCTGTGTTCGATTTGAAATGAGATATAGCTATCTTAACATCGTCGAGGTCGGGCAAGCGGAATTGTTCTTCTGCATCGCAGATTGATTCGTCATCGTCGTTATATACTTTGGAGAAATGATTTTTCCATATTCCCAGCATAGACTGCGATTCTACTACAATGTGTCCCTGATTGTCTTAATAGGCTTCGGTTTACGGCTGGTATCCATTGGAAGTTTTTTTTTTACGATCGCTAGCTTCTTATGCTCCATTTTTTCTTTCTAAAAAGCCGGAGCTCCTCTCTCCTCTTCTGCTTGTAGAACTCGCGATCAGCTCTGGTCCTTCGGTGCAGCGCCGTTTTGTATGCCTGTCGGCCCTCGTCGTCAAACAAGGGGTATCGCTGTGGTGGCCGTATGAATCCCACCACTTGAGAGGCGGCATTTCTGATGGCTGTAGGCAAGAGAAAGTTTACACTGATTTTCAATACTTGATGCAGGCAGCAAAGGACTTCTTAAGAGAATGTTCTCGAGCGGAAAAGGACATGCCAATCGCTTGTCATTGTAGCCGTCCAACGTCGAATCTTCTTATATTTCTTCCTTGTTTTGGCTTGGATCGGGATATCCGAGTCAATATTGGCTCATCAGAATATTCGGACGTAGCAATGTTGTCAATCTGTTTGACAGTTCATTGATTTCCAGCTCTTCTTTATTTTACTCAATTCATTTTATTTATTTAAATACTCTGTTTAAAAAGAAAAATAAATTAAATTATTCTCTTATTGTTTTTGAAGACTGTGTTTTGTTTAATATAATAATATTTTGATTTTCTGTTTTTAGGTTTTGGACCACAACCACCCCAACACCTTGGTGTCAATTTACCAAATAATCTTCTAAATCCTCAACAGAATTCTCAAGCACAGGTAAATGCCAACGTTCAAGGAATGTTAGAATATCTTAAAAATAGGCAGTTTGTGTAGATATTTGTATGTGAATTGTTATTGTTTAAATATTTTCTGTTTTTTTTTTTTAATATATTAATTCAAATTAATACCTTACCTTAAAAAAATACACATCCCTCATCCATCAAACCTCCACCATCTCAACCAACCATTTCCTATCCATTCATTCATACTTGAGACATAATTTTTCTATATAACATATAACGAACTTTAATTTTGTCTCTTGTATTTGAAAATGTGTCGTCCTCGTATGGTTTAAAAAACGAACACGAATTGGCATTCATAGAAAACAGTGATTTTTCAAAAGAAGAACAAAACAAGTGTTTGCTTTTATTTTGTTTATGGGAATTTCATTTGTTTAATTTATTTTTTGTTTTTGTATTTTTTCGTATTAACGTTTTTATTGTAAAAAGAAAAGAAAAATCAATTAAACAGTTGAAAATCATTGAAATATTGCCTGGCATGTGACAAGATATTTTTTTTTTGAGAAAAAGAAAAACAATTTATCTATACTATGTTTTGCTTTTGAGTTCCTTTTCTTCTCTAACACTTCTCTCTCTGCTTTTAAGTATACAAAATTTTTTATTGTTATGGGTAAATTATGTGCTTTCTGTGACCAACAATTTATATAGTTTATAAAAAAAAACAATACATTTTCATCTTAAAAAATATTTTATACAAAAACAAAAATATAAATCGGTGTTTGTTGCTTTGTTGTAAATTCAAAACAAAATATTTACGTTTTTTTCTGTTTCCCAAATTGTTTTTATTTATGTGTCCACCCATTTGTTGCATTCATTTATAATTTTTTAAATTTTAAATTGATTTTTTTTTTCAAACCACCTATCAACAAAAATATTTTTCAATCATTAAAATTTTTTTAGGTAAATTATCCACAAATTGCTAATTGGCTTAGTAACGAGCAAAATCTATTCATGAATAGTTTAGCAAATGGATTTGTAACTAATAGCAATAGTAATAATCCATTGAACGGTTACAATGATAAATTCCCAATTTCAATGCCTCCAGGTTTGCTTTCAAATAATTTAAATACACAACAGCAAACAACTGAATGTATTAATTAAAATTAAAATTTAAATTCAAATTCAAATTTAAATAAATAAAATAATACAAAATATAAATATATTAAAAACAAAATAAATAAATTTGATTTGAAAATAGAAAATACAAGAAAATGAAAATAATAGAAAGAGAGAAATGTTAAATATTTGAATATACATTAATTTTTCTTTTTTTTTAATAAACAAATCCCCCAAATCACAAGGAAATAACAAACAAAAATAGAAGAAGGAGAGTTTATAAAAACCATAGAAGAAGAAGCTTAAACAAAATTAAATCAAAACAAAAATAATGTTGTTAAAATAAAAATAAAAATATTATTTTTGTCTTTTTTTTTTGTCAAAAAAGTCAAAAACAAATGATAAAAAAACAAAAATTATTATGTTATGTTATCTAGTTTTTTATTTATATATTTTGTATGTCTTGTGTTTAAATGCTTGTTTATATTTTTTTTTTTCGCTCAGACTACTATTATTGATAACACAATTTATTTATTAAAAAATGAAAATAAGCTTTGGTTGGTTCAGTAAATCATGTACATATGGTATAAAGTATTTTTTGTTTTATACAAATAGGTACCTTTATTATTAGGAATTGAAATTACTTAATAAATTCTTTTGATTATAAGAAATGAGTTGTAATTTTTTTCTGGGGGCCAGTTTTAGCTATCATTGGTTTCCATCATTGAAAGCAATCTTTGGAAATTTTCTTGACATGTTGGTTGATTTTATTAAAAATTTCTCTCAGTGGAATCAAATTTCCTGATTGAAATCAAGCTTTTTCTGATTAGAATCAAGCATTTGAGGTTAGATTTGCTCATTGAAATCAGGTAGGAATTCAAAGAAAATGGAAAGCTTTCAGTGGAACGATTATGTTCCCAGATGTGAAGTTGATAATCAGCTGTTTATATAAAACGAATTCATTATTGAAAATGAAAGAATGAAATGCAAAAGAAAGAAAAAGGGTTAAATAACTGATCAGCTTCAGTGTGACACTAAACATAACGAATTTGACGTTTTTTTTTCACTTTCAAACCTCAAAAGACAATTTTCAATGATGGAAACCAATGATAGCTATAACTGACTTCTTACTAGAATGTTAATCATTCATGAAAATATGGGGTCCTCCTTTTTGTATCAGGTCGCTGAAAAGTCTATTGGAGAAGCTTAGAATATCATTACATCAGCCATATTGAGGTATGCGTTTGTGAGAAGTTGTGATACGAATTTCATGTCGCGTCGATTTTAAATGTATTTCCAAACAAAATACATTGCATTTGTAGTCTTTTGGTTAGATTGTCAGTTTTAATTGGCAACATTTTAACCAAACATCTTCATTGGGACACCCTCCGGGTTTTATTTCTTATATAAGCAATTATGCGGAAGTACAAATTTTGTTTATACAATAGTGTTGATTTAACAGATTGGGCAGGTTCAGATAACATAAGTTACTTCATTTGCAATCAACTGTATTCTTTGAACGCAAAATTAGACCAAGGTAGCTTGTTATTTTTACAGTCATCATTAATTCCAAACTTGAGCCTTTACTTCACTATCTCTTACCTCCAGTTGATTTAGCAGAACAAACTTTATTATCAACAACAAACTCCTTACAAAAGGTAGAAGTCCAGTGAAGAAGTGTTTTGTATTGTAACGGAAAAGTCCTTCAAACAAAACTTTAAATACAATTGTGCAATAAGTAAATAATTCACGGATTTATTAAGTTCAGCTTTCAGTTGAATGCAAAAACATGGTCAACTAAAATTTTGACATAAGTAGACTTCACGTGATAACTTATGTCAAGTCCCTTATGTCGCCTGAACCGCCCATTGTCTCGTATACGAAGATGCACATTATGTTTCTAAAAATCGGAACGGATATTTCAAAAGGGCTAAATTTCGATTATTACTGTCAACAAATATTATTATTTTCTCATTGCTAAAACAGAATCATGTTTTTGTTGATCGTAAATAAAATTGGTTCCCCGATTGAAAATTATAGGTAGATAAAATTCTTCATTTTGTTTTGTATGATTAACGAGGGTATGTTTTGATAATATACAATATCTTTAAAAGTATGATAGTAACACATTTCCAAATCTTTATAGAGCTTAAAACATTGTAATGTGATGAATTGTACCAAACAATTTTAAATGTGAACAACATTTTAAGCTCTATAAATGTTTAAGTGGTTATAAAATATAAAAAGTTCAAACAAAATTCCGGAATAAAACAGATATATCGGCTATTTGTTTTAAAATAATTCCGAAAATGGAATTCGAATAAATATATTGTTTGTAGCTTTGAATAAATGTTTTCAATCATTGCAATGCCAATACGGCATCGAGAAATATTTTTCAAAATGATCTGGCAACATGTTAACATTTCATTGGCACGTAATTTGAGAATCATCAACAATGAGCATTGTTTTTTAAGTAGGTTCAGGAATCATAAACAATATTGAAAAGAAATGTATGCAAAGGCAACTATAGTTAGTTTTTTAGATGTCAATAATCTAAAACTTAGAAATTCACTTTCAAAGTCTTTTGTCTTTATTTTGTCGTGAAGGAAGTACTCAAAACATATCTACCAACAAATAACCTTCTCTCAAGGGTCTCAAGATTATTTAAAGTTTTTGTATCCCTCACAAATTGTGTTTATAAAGAGAGAAAGAAGTAAAAGTTAGAAATTTTAGATATTTCTTGAATAAAAAAGAACTGATTCATCTAATATTTCTACAGAAATACACTGAAGATGTTTCTTTAAAATCAAATTGGATAGTCTTTAACGTGTCGCCTGGACGGCATAAATTTCACTTGTACTAAATGCATTGAACCAAACTACGTACTATCGATTATCAATTCGATTTTATTTAAAATGAAAAATAAAACACATCTACAATATTTTACAATTGATCCCAACATTTTGTAAAATATTTTACTTGTATTTTATAATGTTTTTATATTCTTATCATGATTTCTTTAAGAGATAAAATTTAGCTTACTTTTAAAATATCCATGTCATACACATATTAAACAAAATAAAACACTTTTTGATGAGTAATATATATTTTAAAATTGATCAAAATTTTATCATAATTTAAGTTATAGATTCATATTAGCAAATTTTCAAAAACAAAAAAAAACTTTGTACTTTAAATAAAATCAAACAAATAAAACTCTCCTAATTCTATTTAATAATAAAATTATACCAAATCAATACCCGATACCCTACAAAACACCAGAAATACACTCCAAACCAAAACACAAAGTAGTAGAAACAAATATTAAAAATTGTCGTAAAAGGGCATTTTTCTACCCCATCACTGTAAATTTTATCAAAATATACAATATGTTTCAGAATAAATAAAAACAATAATATAAATACAACCAGTTCATCATAATAAATAACAAATAATCTTATTATTCAAATTTTTAACAAAACACAACAAAAATTAAAAAAATAAAATATATTATACACCAAAATTATGATGACACTTCAAGAAATAACAAAAACAAAATTACTCTGTATACACACCAAACGTAAAATTTTTTAAAACATTTATTTATATGGATGAATTTCCAAAATAAAATGAAATGTGTATTCTTTTTCTAATTATATTATTATTAAACAAAAACAAATTTTAAAAAAATTGCTGCTTGATTAACAAAGAAAAACTAAAAAATGTTGCTTGGAAATTTTTCATCATTAAACAAAAATAAAAAATAAAAACTTAAATATTTAACAAAACAAAAACATATAAAAACTTGATTGAAACTTGAGAAGAAGAAATTGACGAATATGAATTAAAAAAAGAATTATGTATTGTCGTTTGCGAAAATTATTATTGTAATATTCAAACAAATTATGGAAGAAGGGAAAATTTATATATTTGCGTTATGCTGCAAACAAAAGAAGAAAGAACATTAAGAGAAAAGAAACTGCGAAATAAAACAAAAAAATATGTTGATTATTATTATGATTATTATTATTATATTATTAATTATTACTATTAACAATAACAAAAGAGGAAGCAAATGAAAAATTAGTTTAAAAACAACTACAAAAATGCTATTGTATGTATTCAAATATTAAAAAACAAAAAAAAAAACTGATTGACGATGACGATGAAAATATTAAAAGAGAAAAAACCCAAAAAAAAAATATGAAAAAAAGAACAAAAAACAAAATATTATTAAGAAAAATAAATCAAATTATAAAAAATATGCAAACAAAACAATGTGACTTTTCTTTTATTTATTTATAAAAATACTATTTTGGAATTTGAAATAAGAAAGAGCTTAAGCGTAAGTATATGTATTTGTTATAATTGTTGTACTTATAAATAAATTATAGTAGGGTACAGGACATACATACATATCGCACCCTTAGAATGAAAGTGACCCAACTCAAATATTGCAACTTGTGGGAAATGAGCAAAAAGTCTTCAAGAAAGTGTAGTTTTGAGTAATTTCAATTGTATTTCTCACATATTTCGTTGGAAATTATTGATTTTGTTTTTATAGTTTTTTTTAAATTTAATATCAAAATTATATTTAAAAAAAAAGACATAAAATTTAATTTAATGATATTAATTTGTTCATAATATTTCAACATTTAATTTGGCAAATCATTAACAAAATTACTCAAAACTATACTTTCTTGAAGACTATTGCTCATTTCCCACAAGTTGCAATTTTTGAGTTAGGTCACTTTCATTCATAAGTTAATAAATCACATATAAATCATTTTTTTTAATGATATTTCGTCTTTCCATAACTTGACGAATGTTGGTTTTTTAAGTGCTCAAGAGTTAAAGGTTTATCTGCATATACACGGTTTTTCGTAGCCCTACAAAAAAAAGTCCAGCTGTGTGGTAAGGCATTCCACATTCGCGTAGTACGGCTAAAGAACGAATCTCTGAATTTGACAGTACGGCCGAAGTTGGGCTCGAGGGTATACTGATGAGCATTCCTAGAAGCGCTAGTATTACGGTTGAACTGTTTAAGGGGAGGAATGCAACTGGCTATTTCACTAGAGCATACATAAGCCGTTAAAATAACGGTAAAAAAGGGTCAGACAAGAGACCTTACGCTGATTTTCAAGCGAAGTAAATGAAGCGTTTGAGACAATAATTGTCGGAATTTCTCAAATCACTAGTATCAATGTAGTAGAATTCTCCTAAGTGGAGTCTTCTCCTCTGCGATATGGCAAGACATGAACGTAGGTCTCTTCTTTTTCATCCATACAGCTTCTGCAAAAATAGTCTCCTCTTTTCCTTCACTCATGCAGCTTCTGCAAAAATCGTTTGCATGAGTTCCAAGTCGAAAAACATTCCTACCTATTAGGCAGTGCCCTATAAGGACACCTATAAAGTTAAGTTTAAGCGTTAAGAATCAAGCATTGGCCAAATTAGTTTAGTTGACAGACAAGTGGTGGTGATAGTCCATCTGAGGCTCGCTTTCTTTATGGTTTACAAGTAGCTAAAGGCAAACCGATTTTAGATTTGTTGCCCAACAAAGGTAAAATTGTACCATTTTTGGTACAGTTTCTTGGAATGTGTCTATGAGGTAAATATTGAATTTTTCTGCCATCTCCACAAGAAAAGGTCGACTTGGGTCGACACCAAGTCCACATATCGGTCTGTACAGGTATTAAACTTGTTTAAAACATTTTGTAGTAGTTTCTTCAGTGTATTAAGATATTCCCCAGATACGGCTATTGCAACATCGTCCGCATAGGCAATCGCTCTGAATTCCTCAATTTCTAGAATTGTTGGTAAATCGTTTACTACTTGGTTCCAGAGGATTGGAGAAAAAACACTTCCTTGCGTTCTTTAAGTAGTAAAATCGCCCAGTTTTGAGTTAATAATCCTTATTATTAGCATATGATGCATCAACTTACTGAAGGATAAGTCGTTTCAGAGCTGACAACGCAGATGCGACGACATTGTTGAAAGCTCCTTCTATATCTTGGAAAACAACTAAAGTGAACTCCTTGCGATGAAGGGAATGTTCAATATTGCCAACTAGTGTGAGTACAGCCGTTTCTACAAATTTCCTTTTGTTATGTTGAGCATTGAATAGTAAAGTTTTATATATGTTTGCCCTCAAGTGGATATTAATCAGACGTTCCATGACAATGGAATGTGAGCCAGATTAATACAACTATTCAAGATGTTGGTAAGAATGGGTTTACCTATAACCATTCCATCTAACCCTGCAGATGTGTAAAGATCGAAGATTTTCCTTTGAAATCAGACCTTGTGGAGGAGTTTAGTTACTAACGCAGCTGTTTGAGTCAGTGTTATTAATAGAAAGAGAGCTACCTGAAAAGTGTACATCCAGGAGCAGGTTGAGTGATTACTTACTTACTTAAGGTGGCGCTACAGTCCTGTGTGAACTAGGGCCTCACCCAACAAACTTCTCCATCTAGCTCGGTCCCTAGCTAGATGTCTCCAGTTTCGCGCTCCGAGTTGGGTGAGGTCACCTTCCACTTGTGCGCGCCACCTGATTCGCGGTCTTCCTCTACTGCGCTGTCCTGTGGGTGTGGATTCGAAGACTTTCCGGGCCGGAGCATTGGTTTCCATGCGCTCTACGTGACCCAGCCATCTTAGTCGTTGGACTTTTACCCTTCTGGCTAAGCCTACGTCGCTGTACAGCCCGTACAGCTCGTCGTTCCATCTTCTCCTCCACTCCCCTTCGATGCATACGGGACCGTAGATCACACGAAGAATCTTTCTCTCGAAACGACCCAAGGTGCTTTCATCCGCTTTTGTCATAGTCCATGCTTCTGCACCGTATAACAGGACGGGGATGATAAGGGTCTTATATAGCGACACTTTGGTCCTTCGAGAGAGGATTTTTCCACTCAATTGCTTTCTTAACCCAAAGAAACAGCGGTTTGCAAGAGTTATTCTTCGTTTGATCTCAGCGCTGGTGTTGTTTTCTGCGTTTACAGCGGAGCCTAGGTAGACGAAGTCTTTGACTATCTCAAAGTTACGTCTGTCGATGGTGACGTTTTGACCAAGACGTCGGTGTTGTAGGTCCTTTCTTGATGACAGCATATACTTTGTTTTGCCCTCATTAACCGTTAAACCCATTTTTGCCGCCTCTGCCTCAATACTCACAAAAGCCCCATTGACATCACGCTGAGTTATTCCGATTATGTCAATGTCATCAGCATATGCTAGTAATTGGACAGACTTTTGAAAGATAGTGCCTCTAGTGTTGACGTGTGAGCTTTGCACTATTCTTTCAAGTACGATGTTAAAAAAATCACATGACAGCGCATCACCTTGTCTAAAACCTTTTTTGACATCGAAAGGTTCTGTTAAGTTGTTTCCAACCTTTATGGAGCAGCGTGAATTCTCCATGGTCATTTTGCACAAACGGACGAATTTGGCAGGGATGCCAAAACTAGACATGGCTCTATACAGCTCGTCCCTGTAGATACTGTCATATGCGGCCTTGAAATCGATGAAAAGATGGTGGGTGTCGATTTGGTGTTCTTGGGTTTTTTCCAGGATCTGCCGTAACGTGAATATTTGATCGACTGTGGACTTTCCTGGTCTAAAACCACACTGATAAGGACCTATCAGGTTGTTGACGATGGGCTTTAGACGTTCACATATTACGGCAGAGAAGATTTTGTAGGCGATGTTAAGTAGACTGATTCCTCTATAATTGGTGCAGTTTAGAGGGTCTCCTTTTTTCAGGATCGGGCAAACAATACTGAGGTTCCATTCATCGGGCATGCTTTCTTCCGACCATTTCTTACAGATAAGTTGGTGCATGCTCCTAACCAACTTATCTCCAGCTGCTTTAAAGAGCTCGGCATTCAAGCCATCCGCTCCAGCGGCTTTGTTAGACTTCAGCTTAGATATAGCAATCTTTACTTCGTCTAAGTCGGGAGGACGGGATTGCTGGCTTTCGTCGTCTATGTTGAATGGGTAATCCTGCCTGACAGCGGAATTCGGTTCGTCGTCGCCGTTATACAGTCTGCAGAAGTGGTCCTTCCAAATCCTCAGCATTGACTGCGGTTCCACTATGATGTTTCCACTTTCGTCTTTGCAGCCTTCGGATCTAGGTTTATGTACTTGTGAATTTCGTTTCACCTGTTCATAAAACTTTCGAACTTCATTTCTGCTTTTAAACCTCTCAACATCTTCTACCGCACGCTTC
Organism: Eupeodes luniger; assembly: GCA_951509635.1. Lineage (NCBI taxonomy): Eukaryota > Metazoa > Arthropoda > Insecta > Diptera > Syrphidae > Eupeodes > Eupeodes luniger. The sequence goes on along the minus strand of OX608073.1, from coordinate 119,207,532 downwards.
TCATGCTCTCTCTTTTTCCTTCTGAGAAGTCGGTGTTCCTCTCGCCTCTTCTGCTCATAGAGCTCATGAGCAGCTCTCGTCCTTTTACGCAGCGCCGCCGCTTTGCGTGCCTGTTGTTTAGCTGCATTTGCCTGCCGACATTCCTCATCAAACCAGGGGTTCCTTGTTGGTGGTTGCTTGAAACCCAGCACGTCAGAGGCGGCTTCTCTGAGTGCATCTTGGCAATGATTTTGAGTGAGTTGAGTGATTATTCTCTTGAATTTGTCCAGAATACGTCGAGAGTTTTTTAAGCAACTTGACATATACGGATTTTTGGATTATTCTTTTTCGTGACCTGAATTTAAAAAATCCATGCTTATATAGGCTTATCTTTTGAAAGTTAGCATTTTAAAGACAATTTTGTTCTGAACTCAAATCTGTAAACTGTTTTTTGATATTAACGTTGATTTTCTGATGTTCATTTCTCTTTCAAATCAAAACAATAATTACACAAAAGTTTTCTGTATTTTCCTTTTATTTATTATTATTTTTTATAAAAAATCAACAATATTGTTTTTTAACAAAGAAACGACTTAAAAATACATTTTTCTTTTTAAAAAAGTTTTTGTGCGTTTTAAGTTATTTTTTTTACATTCGTATAGAGAACATTATATATTTAGACTATAAAACATAATATAAAAATGTCACTATACATTTAATTACCCCATTGGCCTTTTTTTAGTTTTATGTTTTTTTTTTGTTTAATTTGTTTATTTATTTGCCTTAATAAAAACTCATATTGAGTATTTAACGTATTACTTATCATCATTTAACAAAGAAAGAAAAGTTAATTTAAAAATTAAAGAAAAAGAAATAAATTAACAAATAATTTTTTAACACACAGCACCGCGTTACACATGCTTAGCAAATTAAACATTTAATTATACAAATTCTACATTTTAGAGTTCCTATTTTAGATAAACTACTTTTTCTTATAACCGTATGAATTGATTGCAACATATTCCTGTTCGCAAAGTTTCATCAACTGATACCATTGAATTGCTTCCACGGGTTGTTGTTCTAAAATACCGTTATAAGCTGGTGGTAGGCATTTAGTTGAAATGTGCTTATGCAATGATTCCCGATCGGTTCCATGGAAATAGATACGGGAACGGAGTTTCTCCCTGAAGAATGGCTTGAAAAGGGCAAAGACTAGATTGAAGATTTTTGGTTGATTGACAATGTGAATTGCTTTGACACGTAGGGGCACAGAGTCCTGAAAAAAAGGAAAACAAAAAGAAAAAAGGTTGAGAATTGCAGAAATAATATGGAAAGATTTTCTAAAACTTACTTGTAACCAGTCTACAATCCTCTTGGCAAATGGTGGTGTAAATTGCCAGGTTTGTGACATACTCAAGCCATCCATATCGAAAATGACAATAGCACCGGCGACCTGTGTTTCTGGTTCGAGCATGGCTGCTTCGAGGAAGAGAACACATCCCTTGAACACCTCATCTAGAGAAACTTCCTTGTGCTTCCATTTCTCTGTTAGAAAACGAATAATGTAAAAATTAAAGACAATTAAATTTATAAGTTAAGTATATGTAAGTAGGATAAGCATTTGATTTGTGCCTTCAAAACTCCTTACACCATTTTTCCACTTAAACAAATATTTATTTAATATTACTCACTTCCAAGCTCCAAAAGTAAGATTCTCCTGCCGCATTGATCTCGATTGGGAAACACGGTAAGGACATTTGATTTGAAAATGTTCTCTTCGCGACTTGGAACTAAATTATCATAAATGTCATTATGCTTTAGCTTAAATGAATAATAGCGCTTGATCTGCGAAAATAGAAACAAAAAAATAATCAAATTTTTAATTCAAAATAATGATGTTTCAGATTTCTTATGATCAGGTACTTTAGTACCTGATTTAATGGTACATTCTTAGTTCTATTGAGTTTTTTTGTTAAAGCTAGCTAACAAAGTGGATGGTGCTATAAGGAAGCCATCTTTAAAATGACAAATGTCACACTTGAAGTTTCTGTTTAGTTGTTCAGTATTTTTGTTTGATTCTATTAAAAATGTCTTCAAGTGTTCGCAATTTGGTTTGTTTTTTACTTTTGATTCTTGACATCAAATTGAAATTCGTAAATTCTGAGATAAATACTATCCACCAAACATTAATTGTCCATTTGAAAGTCTGTTTCAAAGCATTATTAATTTGTGAGTTCTTGACTGGTTAACTGGAAATATGAAATAAATAAAATTGCTATCGAAAAAATAAATAACTAAGCAAATTATTGAGGACTTCTTGAATAAAGACAAAACATTACTCAAATTTTTCGCAAAATTTGTCTTAAAAGAAAATTCACATGGCGGTAAATGAGAGTAAAATCAAACGTCAAATCACGTCTTTGACTTAAAGAACGCAATAATCATTCTTTAACTAAAAGCTGGGATTTGACGATTGTTTGGAGTCTCAATTTCTGGAAGACAAGAAAGTGTCCTTTAATGAAAAGAAATATGACAGGAACTATACTTTAAAAAATAGTGTTTTCCATTGGCACTCAGAACATAAATCAATAAATGTTTTTGCAGTTTAAATGACAAATGATAAATGCTAGTTATAAAACGCGTTTAGCTCATTATATTACTAATAACAAATTAAATATATTATTCTCTTAGATGTGAGTCAGAGGCCGAGCCAGTTACATCTATCGTTGGTTTTCATCATTTAAACCAATCATTGGAATTTTTTGACGGGTTGGTTTTAGCTATTTTCCGGAAGGACATTCATTTTCCTGAATAGCTGATTCTTTTATATCCAAAAGTGCAACGAATCGTTCCACTAATTTGTGTTTCAATTTCACACAATTCCAATGGCAGATTTCTGTCAGAAACAAATTGAGGGTGGATTTCAAACAAGAAATTATTTTCAATTAAAGCTATAAACAACCTATCAAAAAAATGTCAATGATTGAAACGAATGATAGTTATAACTGGCCCCTGAACCAGACCTTTTCTTAAAGTTAATTTTGAATTTTTCAATGAACAGCAGATTGTTGCTTTAACATCTCGGGACATAATCGTTCCACTGAAAGCGTCCCATTCCACCTGTCAATCCTACTTTCAATAATCAACTCTAATCTCAAACCCTTAATTCCAATCAGGAAATTTTGTTTCAATGACAGACATTTTCAATAATAGCTATAACCGACCTGTCAAAAAAATTACAATGATTGGTTTCAATTATGAAAAACAATGAAAGCTATAACTGGCACTTTAGCTAGCCAAATAGAGTTTGATTGGAATTGAAATTCCCTTTGGATAACCATGAAATATGTTCAGTGGGAAATAGAATGAATGCATTCGGGGCCATTTTCACATTTATTACGATTTGTTGGTTCTTTTTTCGAGGTCTGAATATAAGGATATGTCTTCAAATTTTCTGGACTTTAATTTGGATATGGTTAACTAGTTAATAAATTCAGCAAATAATCATTCAAAGCCTTTCTTCTTCTATTTTAAAATGCGCCTGCCAATTTTGGAACAGTCTCCATTTTTCATCTTTAAAAACAAAAAGCAAAATAAAAACTCTTTCACTTCAATGACTTTGAATATAAAACAATAATTAATTAACACTTCCAAATACACAAAGACTTGCATTGTTTCTTATAATTAATTGAGTGAAAGAATGCAATTATTATGTCTGGCTGGCAATATCGTTTATAGGTTATTAATTCATCATATACAAATAAGATGAAAGTCATGATATTTGAATAATTAATCAAAAAGTTCATATAAACTTCTCCCACTATAATAATATGGTCATCATTTATTTATTATTGAATTTTGTGTATAACCAAATGTTTGTTAGTGTTAATGATTGATCTCACATCATTTCACATATGAAGCGATTAATTTAAAGTTCGTTACATCCCTCTTAAGAGAAAAAAAAATAAAATGTTTTCTTAAAATTTTAACACAAATATGCGAAAAAAGCAAAACAATTCAAAAAAAATATAAATATTCAAACAAAAAGTTCAAGTTTATTGATCTTACCAAATCTCTGGCACTTTCTGGATAAAATTTACAAGGTCTGAGAAATCTGATCAAATATTCTTCATTATCTTTTGGATATGTGAAATCGGTTTCTTCTGAAAAAATAAATAATACAAATTGTATAAATTATAACATTCGTGTAATAAGGGCGCATAAATGTTGATAAATATTATTAATTCTACTACATTACTTTAAACGGAATAAATTTAGGTATTAATGTCAGCAATAAATTGTTAAGTTGAAAAGTGTGCTTAATATTCATTAAAACGTGTCTACTAAATAAATATAAAAATTTTATAAAACAAAAAAGTTGAATCAAACAACAAAATAACGGTTCCAGGGTTTTATTTGTTTGTCTTTATTTTACAGCAGATATTTTTATTTGATGATTACCTTCATTAAATTAAAATTTAAAATTAACTTTTAGTCATTATCGATGTTTTGTATAGAGTTTTAATTTAAATTAAAAATTGTTACCTACTTAATAATATGTGAATCAGTATAGAAACTGGTTGGTCATTGAATTTCAATTAAATTAAAGCCCAAAGGTTGAACTATATATAAATATTTTTAATTTATTTTAAAAACTAAAAAACACAATGACTTTCACAATAGCAAAGATGCAAAGGGTGGTTCTGATTTAACCCAATTGTTAAAAATTCAAAATTGTAACAAATCAATTTGCAACAAATTGTTAAGGTCATATTTTAGGGTCGTAATTTTTAGTTTGTTTTTCAGAAGAGAATGCAAAGTAACAAAACAAACTCGGATAGTACAATATAAATACAACGGCACACAATTTTAAATGATTTACTAAAATGTTAAAGCGCTTTTTAGCAATTTACTAAGCTTAAATGATGATTTATCTTATTTTAAACAATTTCATCTTCTTATTATCTCATACAAATTTTCTAAAGTTAAAATCACGAAATGGCTACTTTTACTTTTATCAATTTGCTACATCCGTATGACACCTGACAGTTGGGAATTCGAATTAATAGATCCGTTTCAGTTGGTTTGCTTTGTTTATTTTCACGAACTGTCACTATTTCAACATGTTCGGATGCTAGTTTTTTAATAGAAGGGATTTAGCAACTTATTAGTTAGAAAAATGCAATCAAAGGTTTAAAATTTTGGAGTAGCTTAGAACTAAATTGCTGAATATTTAGAAGTTTGCTACTTAGTAAAATGTTAAGCCCTTAACAATAGGTTCTTTTATTAAATCTGATCACCGATTCCAAAGGCATTTTGAAGCGAAGTGAAGGGAAGGGCACTTTAATGAATTACTCAACAGCCAGCTCACCAAAGAATTGAAGAAGTCAAAAAGGATGTAAGCCGTTGAAAGACAACAAGACCTCGTGTGTTGATGGCATCCCAACCAAGCTGATCAAACATGGAGGCGAATCACTACACCAAGTAATTTATGAAGTGCTAGTTCACGAATGGGAAGAAGAAAAGATGCCAGAAGTATATCCTAAAGATATTATATTTAAGTCCCATACATAAGAAAGGAAATATCACTGAGTGGGGTATAACACTCTTGACTAAAACCTTCGAGATATCTTCCTCTATCCAATCAAGACCAGATAGCCGAATACGCGGGAACCATAACCGACCAATATCAATGAGCTTTCAGACCAGGTAAGTCAAACATTGGTCAGATTTTTACAATTAGACAGGCGATCATGGAAAAATGTCTAGAATTTAACATTACAACATACCATCCGTTTATAGACTTCAAAGCCGCCTATGACAGCAGACCTGTCAACATCTACAATGAGCTCCTGCAAGGGGATAGGCTGGCTTGCCTCGTCTGGTAAGACTCTGAAAAATCGTCAACAAGTCAAAAAATCGTCAACTAGTCCACACTACTGGCTTGATCCGTTGGCATTGACATCTTTGGACAAAGCCTACAAGCTGTACAGACACCCTTAATGTCTTATCAGCGTTCGAGAGAAAAGTCTTACGGAGAATAGGTGGCCACCTTTGTTAGGAAAGGTAATTTCGGAGGAGGTATAAGAATGAGTTATAAAATATACAGCGAAGCTGTTATAGTCACATCAAAGGTAAAGCTTGGTAGACTCCTCCAGCGCAGGGCACGTAGCACTAATGATCGATGAATAGGTCGCCAGAGAGGTCCTTTGCTTTACGATTTATGGTTATAAACAGAGGGGAATACCATGTCTTGTTGTGCGCAACTGGTTGGCGTCAGCCAACAACCGGAAAAGCATGTTGAACGAGTTCCGGACCAAATTCTCGTGTTAGGCAAAGATGACGAAGTCATTCGACAAGCCGACGAAGTACGTAAGTAAGATCTGTTTGGAGAAGTGGCTTTCTTTGGGGGTGGTAAGGTTTGTGGGCGTGGCTCAATTTAAGGGTCGAGTGTGTCAAAATGAGTAATCTCAAGGAAGTCCAATATAAAAACCGCCATTTATTCCTATGCCCAACATTTTGACAAATTGAAGATTCTATTCTAAGGTTTCAATTTGATTTAAGAGAGCATTAACAAATTTAGATTTTTTAGTCAAATTTAAAGAAATTTTTTCTATCGTCCGGTTTTTTAAAATGCATCCTTTCATTATATGGATTGTAAATTGGCAGTTTTTGCCAGAATATTGTGCTGTTAGAGGCTTTAAAAATAATTAAAATAAACTAGATTTTCTTAAAAATGTAGTCATAGTTGTGTTTTTTAAACTTGTAACGTGAATCAATTTTATCAAAAGTTAAAAGCCCTTCTATTGGTATTTAAATTCTGGCTTGCCCCATTTCTCACTTCTAACATAATGTAGATTCAAGCCTGTCACCCTGTATAAAGCCTAAGGTCAGTCAACTTGAGTATGTAAATTATATAAATTGCCGTTTTTAAACCTGTTCTCAAGGCTCTCATACGAATCAATAGATAAAAGATATTTTTTTTTTATAATCTGAAGGTGTTGTGTTCCATATATATTAAAAACTCTTAAAAAAACAGTAAATTAGATCAGACTTAAAAATGTACAAGTTTCTTGAATGAGCAATTAAAAGTTGGCACCATCAGACCTTAAATTACATGTAGTATGTATGTCCGTCAAAATTGTTTACGGCGCGGCGATGACATTTGAACTAACCATTTTGCAATTGATTACACATAAGTGAACCTAATTAATGGGGCATTATTTATATAGAAAAGCCACCGCTTAGAAAAGCAATCATTATAACAATTATTTTATATTCTATTTCCATTTCAATTCTACCTTGTACCACTTAATTTAATCACAATAATTTGTATTTTTTTAAATTATATTTGTAGATACATTATGTACCTTCACATATCCAATATAACTTCAAACTTCAGAATTATATTGCTTAATATATTTTATCAATAAATCGATAATTTCAATCAAAAATCTTTTTTTGCAATTGGTAACCATTAAATTAGCAATCTGAGAATAATAATTGCACTATTCTTCTTCTGTCAGATTTGTGTACGTGCATATTATAAGTATCTATCTAATTTGATGTTCATTAGGTCAAATTTTTCAAAACATGCGAATGTTACTCACTATACCCACTTAAAACTGACATTAATTAGCACATTGGCGACGGGTTCAGAGCTCATGTCAATTTTATTTTTTTCAAAATACTCATTTTGAGTAATTAACAATAAAATGACACCTGATGTGGCAATTACTCGTAGTTATAACTAAGCTAACTCCAATATAATTATTTGCAAATCTACTTAGCAGTATTGTTAGTGTGACGGCATAATATATTAGTTATAGCTAATAACTACTGCTTGTAAATCTCTTTAAACATGGATGCTTTTAATGGATTCTATAGAAAAATGTTATGCACTTAAGACTTTTATTTGCACGATGATTGTGAAGCACCCTATGAAATATGCACATGCATGTATATGTACATAAAAAAAAATATCTTGAATAAGTAATTAAATCCAAACCCGGAATGCAAAGTCGAGAAATAATTCCATTACTATAAACACGAAGTTAGCTGCGACAAAAACGTCATACCATATAGAATAGACAATGACGTTTCTAATGTCATTCAAAGGAAATTTTTACTAAATTTACTTATTAAAATGTATATGAATTGATAATTAACACCCTAACATGCACATTAAGCTTGAAAAATGAATAAAGTTTACTACACTTGACCTTGCTCTTTGAAATTTACACAACAAGGTCGGACCAAATTAAACATACACTCCGCTTCAACAGAATATCTACAAACATTTTTGAATATTTTTACATTTTTCCAAAAATATTTAGGGGTTAAGATAAGATTTTAAGAATAACATTTTTAAAACATCTATTTTTTGAGTCAAGTGAAAAGGGTCAAAGAAAATTTAATGGTTGTTTATGAGCGTTTTAAAGTGCTGGACAGTTTAAATAAACAATTTTAGCATCTGCTAAAATTTTAAGAAAAATGGATCGATCTATCTTCCTTAGCAGTGTTTAAAAAGCTAACATCGATTTGCTTAGAGATTGAGACCTAACTCGGTAGTTTAATAGCTGGTATATGTAGCTAGCCGAAGTTTAAATGGCTTTAATTCTTATTTAAAAAATAAAGATTCCTATGGAAGAACATGAATAGAGCTAAGAAAACCTCAACAACAGCAATTTAGAGACGAACAATTTTAAGATGTACATACATCAAATTCTTTCGATTCTGTGGGAAAAATATGTAAAACAAAAAGTCAGCGTAAACGCAAGTTGCTTCAAAAGTTTTAAAAGTTAACAAGAATTCAAGCCATCCTAAACGAAAGAAACTTAAGAAAAAACTTTGAGCTAATTGATGAAAAAAGGAAAGTTATACGATTAGAGCTTCAATAAGTTGAAAAAAGAAAAGTATAACGTGTTTTTTTCAGACGAAAAACAATTTAATTTCGATTAGATCGATGGCTTCAACTTTTATTTTTACAATTTGAAAACATAAAAATGTGTTTAAAGCGTCATCAAAGCAATGAAAGAGGTATTGTGGAGATGTAGAGCTGTCTGTTATTATATGGAACATTTAAGCTTGAAGTCCCTAGGTCTTGGAAGAAAATGGACCTAAATATTGTAACATTATTTTAACCATACATTTTCTTTCGAGATTTAAGAGCGAGTTGGAGAATCAAATTTGTTATGTTTGGTGTCGATTGTAGAATTTTTAAAAATGTTTGAACGTATTCAGTTGAAGCGGAGTGTATGGTATGAGTATGTGTAGCATATAGAAAATAAAGTGTGTGGTAAGTTACAAAATAAAGCAAAAGAAAAAATGAATAAAACAAAAACAAGATATTAAGTTGTTTTCTGGGTTTAAATTTAAACAAAAACCTAACTTGTGTTATGGTCTGTTTAGGTTATTATGAATCATTGAAATTCTGATATTACTAAATCTAATTATGTTAAATAAGTATACACCCAAAGCATGATTGAAGGTTCGAATTGGAGAGGGAATTGTTATACTAATTATATTTTAAATGTTTTTCAAGGTGTCACTAAAAAACTAAGTTAAATTTGGGAATTGAAGTCAACGAAATTTTTGTTGGAAAATAGGACTTTTGGTTGAAGAAATAACACACCAATATTTCAACAGAATAGTCTAAGATAAACCGTTTTAAATTTAATTTAAATTTTTTCTAAATAAATATTGGAACAATAATGAGTCATATCATAACTAAAGGTCCAAAATGAATATGGTAAAAGTTTGGTCATGACAGAAGAATTTAGAACTTGTCTCTACCCCATTCTCAGGATTTTTGACTTACAGCTGATTTGATGAAATTTTAAATAACATGATGTTTGATGGTTTTGACACGAGCAAATATTACTCTCTGAAGTTGTTAAAAGTTTCTCGAATATGTCAGCACTGTTTTAGGCACACGTTCATCAGTTAGCTGTTATCTAAATACGTTTCATTTATTCAAAGACATAGAAGGAATTTCTAAATTGATTTTGCTCTTTGGTACTTTAAATGTAAATTTTGGAGACATTGAACATATCTAATTTAGAAAAGAGTCTAACAAGTTTATCAACCAATATAAAATTGTTTAAAAATAACGTTTTGTAGCTTGACTGTCTAAAGATGGACATAATATTTAATTTGGAATTTTAGAATTAAGCTTTAATTTTTAAATTGCTTAATATTTTGTCTGGCTTAATGCTAAATATTAATATTCTTTGAAAAAGCGTCATACCTTCAACAAAAAGAGCAATAATTGGAGTCTGGTTTCGCTAAAAAAAACTATTAGGTAGGCTTATCTTTTATTCCCCAATTTGTGATTCATGGGTTTTTTATTAACAAACTCGATCTATCAAAGAAAGCTTGTGTTTGAATACATTTCCATATCAAAATAAAGCAATTTAAAAATTTCCATAATAAGTACAAACTACCAATCAATTATAATTATAATAATAGGTGTGATGATGGTTCATTTATGTTTTAAAACAAGTTAGTTAATTTTACAAAATATATTTAAGATGAATTTAAATAAAAACGTTACTCATTGTTTCCTTATAATTTTTATCTTTGGTCCGAGAAAAATTATTTTATAGGTCTATCTGAATGACTATAAGTCCTAAGTCATATGCAAAAATTAGATTGACAGAACTTACAAGTTAAAAACAAAGATAACCACAATAAGAAGAAGAGTAGATAAAATATTTAAATAATTTACTTACGTTCTAATAAGTTTTTCAAATCTTCAATGGCCTTCTTTTTAATTTCTGGAGTTTCTCTTAATTCTTTTTCAGCTGTTTGGCGGCCATTTTCTGACAATTCGTTTAATTCAAATGTCAGCTCAAAATCACCGATTTTAAGGCAAGGTAATTCTGGTAGTTCAGATAACATCGTTGGGATTCCTGGAATAAGAACAAAAAATCAGTTAGTTAAATATATAGTTTATACATTTTAACAATTAAAAATGCGTTTAAAACTTAATTTGAGGTTTGACATTTGATTATTGGATTTGGCACCTTTAAAAATGTCAGTTTCTTATAACCTAACTTCTCTTTTTGACAACACTGGTTTTGACAGTTCACATACGTTTTGTGTGTTACGTTACCGTCAAGTGTTAAAAATCAAACAACGCTTGCCAATTATAAAATTTTATTATGAAAATGTGTGTTCTGTTAAAAGAATTCATTGCGCGCTTCTTCCATTTTATAGTCAGTTTAATCGACCTACTGAGGCAACTATTCGGGCTATTGTAACTAAATTTGGACTTAATTAACATTTTCGGACATCAAACAACGCTTACGCAAAGAGTGAACTGATAAAAATATCGCTGCTGTATCGGCCAGTCAAAGTGATAACCGTGAATTATTGATTCAGCACCGTTCGCAGCAATTGGGCCTCTGTTACTCCACTACTGAAACATTTTGCGGAGGAATTTAGGTTTGAGGCCTTTCAAAATACAGCACAATGCCGAACTTTTGATGAAGGGCTCTTGAAAAGTTGTCGGAAGATCCACCTTTCTATCGAAAAATTGTGTTCAGGGATGAAGCGGATTGAAAGGATACGTGAACAAGGAAAGCTGCCGTATTTGCAGTAAAGAGCACGAGCATCCAGAAAAAGTCGTTGATTGGTGTGAATTATGGACTGGCGGATCATTGGGCCGTATTTCTTCAAAGATGATATGAATTGCGCAACGTTACTATGAACGGTGAGCGCTACCGTGCGATGATAACATATTTCATTTGTGTGGAAAATGGAAGAGCTTGAATTGCACGATATGTGGTTTTTACAAGACGGGTGGTGCCACATGTCAAACAGCTCGCGTAGCAATGGCTCGACTGAAAGGCTATTTCGGTAAACAGTTTATTTCACGTTTGGATCTGGTCAATTGGACGCCTATATCGTGCGATGTAAGGAGCTATGTTAAGGCTCATATTTAAAGCGACAAACCCGCTTCTTTTGTCGCACTAGAAGCCAACATTAAAGTAATTATTTTTGATATACCGTCCGAAATATTTGAGGCATTGAGGATGTCTGGAACACAACAAGGTAATCTCTGAGTAAAGTTCAATGCACAAAACCTTAATGATCATAATTATAGAAACTTTTCCAGAAAATTATAACAAAATCCAAAACAAATGATTACATTTACCCATGAATGCTATTTAATCATTTTTTACAACAAAAAACAGAGTTCAACTTCAACGTAAAGTTATTTTACAATTATGGTAAATTTATAATTGAATAACATTCATAACTACCTACGTTTGTACGAGTACATTTATCACATAAATAATAAAGATAAATCTTCTCCATTGTCAAGGTTGAGACGATTGATTGTTTTGTTTGCAAATCAACTTGACAATTCATAAAAGTCACTTGTGTTTTGAAGATGAAATTAAAATTTAACCAACCGACAAAAAAACACACAGTTGGAGAAGAATTATTTGTGTTATGCATACAAATTAATGGACTACAAACAAAATTGAAATAAAATAAAAACAATCTTGTGGATTTAAATTAAAGTTAAATGAACTTGAAACGGTTTCTTATTTTTTGAAGTTTGCAACTGAATAGGTAATAAAAAGAATTATGACGTCAGAACAACATCGTATCATTCACAATATTACTATAATTTTGTTTTTATTGGCAATTTAGGTAAACATAAATAAGAAACAATCAAAGAAGAATATTAAATTGCCTTTTATGTACTAAGAAATAAAAGATTAACTTTTTTAGACATTATTTTAGTTAGTTCTTATAATGAGTTTTATGACTTTCAAATGGAATTAATAATACTTATATATTTACTCCTACATTTAATTTGTTCGTCACACATAATCGCATCATCGAAGACGAAGTTAATTTGGAAAAGATTAATATTGGGTTTTATGTACATCTTTGTTAAGATTTAATGACGATTTCCAAAAATCGAATATTATTAACCTTGAACCAAAGATCTTAACTCAATAATGACATTATTGAGGTGAATTTTAGACGTCAGATTGCACATGGTAGGTAATTATGAGTGTAAAATTTGAATGTTCACATTCTTTTTGAATGTTTTTAAACACATTTTTTTACAAGTGATTCTATTGGCAAAAAATTGCACATTGTAATGTGTAAGGATAAAATGAGGATTTATCTTTAGTCATCCAAGTCACCATTAAAGAAATATGAACATTCTCAAAGAATTAAAATTTTGTCTGGAATCAACTTAAATCTTCGCAGGTTTAAATTTTACCTTAAAAGTTATGTAGTCATGCATATTGATGGCCTTAATTCAAATCCAACTGAAAAATGAAGCTACCTGTTAAAGTTTTTCCGACTTTACTCTTTAAAATTTGAAAAAAAAAACACTTATATAAGGCTTCTTGAGGTTATCTAAATTCATGAAGTAGATTTTTTTTTTCAATAAAATTGTCGATGGTTTTTGAAATCTCTTTCTCTAATGTTCAGTTGAAATATTAAGGTAAAGTATTTCATAATGGGTTTGAAACATTTTCAAAAGTGGTTAGATTTTACAAATATCTTTAAAAACGATGAACTATTTGTGTAACAAAGGTTTTAACAGAAAAAGGCAAAAAAAGTCTTCATATTTCTTTCCTATAAAGCTTATTTAAATACATTTAAAAAATTTAATTTATTTTTTAAATTTGATCTGAAAGCTTATGCAAAATATGGTTGGAAGAAATCATGCCTGATGAGTGGAATTTCAGCATAGTTAGCCCAATACACAAGAAAGGAGACCCTCTAAATTGCGCCAACTACAGAGGCATCAGTCTCCTGAACATTGCTTATAAGATCCTTTCTGCCGTATTATGTGAACGTCTGAAGCCTTTCGTCAACAACCTGATAGGTCCTTATCAGTATTACTTCAGACCAGGAAAGTCCACCATTGACCAATAATATTCACATCTTGGAAAAAACTCAGAAACTTCAAATCGATTCCCACCATCTCGATTTTAAAGCCGCGTAGGGAAGAGCTCTACAGAGCAATGTCTAGTTTTGGCATCCCTGTCAAACTTAATCGTTTGTGCAGAATGACGATGTAGAATGCACGCTGCTCTATCAAGGTTGTAAAAGATCTCACCGATGCATTTGATGTCTTGCGACTTCTTTAACATCGTTTTGGAAAGAATTGTGCAAAACTCAACTGTCAACACTAGAGGCACAATTTTTCAAACGTCCAATGATATTGACATAATTAGAAAATCAAAGCGTGGTGTCAGTGGAGCGTTTTTGAGCATTGCAACGGAAGTGGAGAAGATGGGCTTAGTGGTGAGTGAGGGCAAGACCAAGTATATGCTGTCATCAAAAAAGGGCATTGAACGACGACGTCTTGTACAAAACGTCACCATGGACAGGTATTACTTTGAGGTAGTTAAAGAATTTGTCTACCGCTATAAAATCAGACAACGACACCAGCGCTGAAATCAAACGAAGAATAACTCTTGCAAATCGCTGCTTCTTTGGCAATTGAGTAGTAAAGTCCTCTTTCTACCATCTAAAATCACCATCTATAAGACACTCATCATCCCGATACTCATTTATGTCGCTGAGTCTTGTACCCTATCAAAGAAAGATGAGAGCTTCTCATGATGCTCCGAAAGAAAAATTTGTTTCGGGTGATTTTTGGTCCCGTCTGTATAGATACAGGCTGTACAGCGACACTGACCTGGTTAAAAGAATAAAAGTCTAACGACTTAGATGGCTGGGTCATGTAGAGCGAATGGATATCAACGCTCCTGCCCGGAAGGTCTTCGAATCCAATCCCGAGGGACGGCCGGCGCAGTAAAGGAAGAAAACGACTCAGGTGGCACACGCAGGTGGGAGAAGACCACCAGAAGAGACAGATAGCAAGGGACCGAGCTGGCTGGAGACGCTTATTTGTTAAAGCTCAGCTCCGCCCCGGACTGTAGCGCCACCTTAAATAAGTAAGTAAGCCAAAGTTAAAATCGAAAGTTCGTATTCGGTTGTCCTTAGCATTTTTAAAGTTGCAGATTTTAAAAACCTGAAGATTTGAGCTTATGACAAATTAATAGGTAGATAATGGTAGAAAAAAAAACCTATTTTAAAAATGTTTGTTTCGAATATTAAAAACACTAAACAATACAAATTTTGCGTTTACGAGACTTGTAAACTTGCAAATTTGCTCTTATTTAAGCACTTTGAAGAACAATTTTAATTTCTTCGTGTTTGTTTCAAGTTTCCAATAGCCAAAAAAATTGGTATCTGCCTCGAAAGCAAACCCTTTGGAAGACTCACTTTAAATTGTGTATTTAACTTGGATAATAATTGTTTAAAAAAAGGTAAAGCCCAATGTGGACAAATCTCAAACATAAATTGAGCCAAAATAGTTAAGAACAATAAACGAATTTCTCATCTATTGCTATGACCTTTCATTATATTCTTCGTAATGAAAAAGTCAAAAGTATCGTCATAAATTATAAGATTCACATTAAATGAATAAAATGTCATTAGCTATCAAAGTTGTGGATAAAACTAAGCAAGGACAAACAAATTAAACAGAAAAATTATTTCATAAAATAGGAAGAGAAGCGAGAGATAAAAACGGCCTAAGCTTTAAATAAGCTGAGATTATGCTAATCTCTAACTTTTTTGTTTTAATAATAAAAATTAAATATTTAATTGACAATTTAACAAAAAATAATTATTAAACAAATTAAAATATATGATAATTAAATATGTAAATTCGAACAAAAACACGCCAATTTAAAATACTTACTCATTTTGATAGATTTTATTAACGTATTCCGAACTTAATTCTTTTATAAATTTATTTTAGTCCGCACTTTTTTATTTTTATTTGTTCTAAGAACAAAACTGTAGATACCCTTCAAATTAAAATGCAAACAGAAAACAAAAATAAATAAATAAAAATTAATAAAATGGATATGCAAATTTTAATTCGATTCACAAAATTTTAATCAAAACGGAATATTTTTTTAACCGGATATCTTCTCGAAGTTATACAGTATATTAAATAAATTAAGAACCCTTGCCTTGACTTTGAGATTTGCGAATATTATTTTATTTTACTTAATTAATTTTTCATCACAAAAGAAAGAATATGTAATTAAATTTAACGTCAAATGAATGATATTTTTGCTAGAACCAGAAGTTGGCGTATAAATAGTCAGCCACTGATACTAATTGCAGTTTGACTTGAAATGCAACTTATTTGTGAATCTTCTTGATTTTTGTAATAAATTTATGGGCATTTCCATGGGTCACATCCCACTTAAACCGGTGGCGGTGTTAATGGCCTTAAGAATGGTCATCAGTTTGTCCAAAACAACAAAATACACACACTCATCAGACGATAAAAACAACAGAACCAACAAGAATATAACTTTCAAGACCGCTTTGGGCCGACTTATACAATGTTTGCAATAAAAATTATGTTTTGTTTTGTTGACATTCTTTTTTTTGCCTTTCTTTTCTTTCACTTTCTCGTTGGTGTTGTTGTTTTTTCTTGACCCTTAAATTCATGTGAAAACCATTGACGAGACCAGCACAAGAAAATACGTAAAAAAGACAAACTGTGTCAAGGTCTTGAGAAACCCAAAACGAACGAAGTCATCCCAAGAAGTGAGTTTGTTTTCTGTTTATATTTTATTTTGTTGACGATAGGGCAATTTATTTTTATGTAATTCTTTGGGCAACCTTCTGAAGTGTCTGGCCCCCAAAAATGTCAATCAGAGATGGTCTTGAATTAACTCAAAATTAGAGTCATTTCAAGCAGTCTCAAGTGAAGATGAACTTTTAATTTATGAATTATTGTATGAAGAAATCTCGCAGTCTCATTAAGTAAGTTCAGAGTTTTAATTTAGTTAAGGTTCAAATTTTATTTAAAATATTTGATTCTAAGAAGAATTACAAAAACACAAAGAATTGATTGAAGATCAAAATTGTAGTATTACTTTATTTTTATTTCTTAAAATTTGCTTCCGACCCGACGAAAGTTAAGATCGAAACTGGACACAGAAAAAGCCATGTGAATGGCTTTAAACCTACGAACAAAAATGACAAAATATACCTTTACACGTTAAAGTTAACACTGCCTTACTCTCGTCTCAAGAAAACACAAATAGTTGTAAATCTGGTTTTCGGTCTTAAGTTTATTGTTATATACAATAATACAGACATCATCCAGAGATAATCAATTGATTTAGTTGAGACTGAGAGTAGCTATAGATAGAGGTAGGTCTATACGGTATTGGTCTTATGTGCTAAATTTCTTGTTATATGTCGTAAGTATGTACGAGTACATATGTCTGTATGTCTATAGCTAAAACGGCCGGTATAGTGACAGAAGCTGCTAGGCTAAGGCAGACAGGTAGTGAATATTTGACGCTGAAAATACTTGAACTTCATTATAGCGTGTTATTTGTTTGTGTTTATTTTTATCAACGACAGTTATTTTGTGAAGCGTATTTGTATTTACAATAACAAAAATAGAGGTAAACTAGTTTTTATTGGCATCACTTAGTTTAAGTGATAACAAATTAAAAGAATAAACTTAAGTTTGTTGTTGTAGAATGTAGATGTTTAAAAAAGATTATTACAATTTACAAAAGTTCTCATCATTAATGAAGTCTGAGTTTTGAATTTAAGATTGGAATTATTATATCTATGAAAATATTAAAAGAAAAACAGAAACTTCAATTGAAGAATTTTGTGAAATTATTGAACAAAAAGTCGATTTTTCTGCGACCATAACAAAATACAAATTTATAATAAAATTTTATGTGACATACAAAATTTTATGTTAATATCTTTCTTTGTAGGTTTGCGTGTTTTGTTAACACAAATTGTCATGAAAAAAGCAACAACATTTTGCATATAACAAAATAAGTTTGATTTCAATGTACAAATGTTTTTTTTCCCGACATTTTTATTCGAAAACTAATTTTTATTAATTTTGCCATAATTTTTTGAAAGTTTATACTTCTTATAAATATAAGTGGGTTTGTTTAAGAATAGTACCTCTTATTTAAGATTTAAAAATATACCTGCAAAATAAGTGTTTATTCAAAAAAAAATTAGGAAACAGTTATTTAAAACATATTAATATATATTTTATATTTCATTTTCGTAAAAAAATATTGAACCGTTTTCGAGATATCGAAAAAAAAAAATACTATTTTTTTTTAACTCCAAAAAAATAGTTTCACATTTTTGAACATTAAATATTATTCAGACATTATAATGCTTTTGTAAAAAAAAGTTATTGAAATCGGTTCATGAGTTCCTGAGAAAATTTAAGAACAAAATAACGATTCTATGGGGTATCCTTTTGGAACAATACAAACATTTATTTTTTTCATTGAAAGAAGCAAAGTGAACAAAAATTTTTAGAGACAATTTATTAAAAATATATTGGTTTGTTTTTGAGTTAATTCAAATTTTCGATTTTTGGCCAAAAACTACTGTACGCGAATCTGCTTAAAACCTTAATTTCAAGTTTTAACTCAATCGGACCAACGGTTTAGGTTGTAAAAAAAACTAAAAATTGGATTTTTTTTAAATTGTAATACTTTATGGAAAAAACAATGTTTTTTGTAGTATAAAATTAGTTTTAATATCATTAATTTTTGGCAAGATATTCGAGTGGAAAATCAATTTTTACCAACTTTAAGTAGTGGTTTTTTTTTTGTAAAAAACTCTTACTTCATTTTTTTCAGTAAACTTTAATAGGGTCCTGTTTCACAAAACGCTTTTCAATTTGTAACTTTGCAATTTCATGAAAAATGTTTCTTCTTTGCAATACGTTTCACCAAACTCAAATTTGCAATATGTCTTTCTGAAAGTGAACATTTTTTTTATTTTGCAAAATATTTGTTTTACCAAACAATAAACTTTGCAAATTGTATTAAGAATTTTGAAAAGCTTTTCAGTAATATGCAAAGAGAAATCATTTGGAAATAAGAGTTTGTTTTAAAAAGTTGTCGAAAACTAATAAAAAAATATTTGAGGAGTTTTGAAAATAAAGAAGTAAAGAATGGTTAACAAGAAAATGGACATACATACATATGTAGTTTTTTTTTTAATTTGACGAATTTACCAAAGGACATGCATTTTGAATTTTAGGGTTAACGCGTTGATTCATCTCGCGATTCATCCACCTTCATCGAAGCCATCCTTCAATAGAATTTGACAGTTTATAACAGCAAAAATAATTTATGAATCGTTTTGAAGAACATTTTGAGTACGAAAATAGTGACAAAAGAGTAGTGACTAAGAATTAACTTTGACATCGGAAATGATTTTTCAATAAAGGAGAGTTGTAGCGAGAAGTATCATCAAATTTTTGCTGTCTATAATTGGAAATAAACTACAATTCAATATCAAAAGGGATATTTGTTTAAGTCCCTTGCAATAACTTTTGTGTACAGTGCAACAGACTGGAAATGGAGCCCAATATCACGGCGTTACATCCATTCACGGAATAAGCAAGGCAACCGTCTGCAGAGTAGTTCATCGAGTGTCGAATTTTGTCATTGATGAATTTCTCCCTGACACCATTTCTTGACCACAAAATTGTTCAGATATAGTCCTTATGGTCTTTCTATGCTGTAAACGTAAGCTGGCCAAGTAGCGTCCATGATGCAAGAGTGCTGAGACAGCCAATTCCAACGGAGGATATCGACCATTCTATAATGCAATCATTTTAAGAGAAACCGGTTATGGTTTCATTGAATGGTTAATAACACCATTAAGGGCATGTGTCCCGCAGAAGCGAACTCAGAACTCATGTAAATGTATTTGAATGTATTAGTGAAAGAACATTACTCTCTTCATTATCAAATTCAAAATTCGAATTTCCAATTATATTCTATATTTGCCTCTTGATCTTTTTTGTCTCTCAGAGCGAGGGATATATTTCCGCACAAGCACTCAAGCAGCCAATCAAAGAAATAAGAAATAGATATCCACATTCACACAACAAGATATATGGATGAACAACGTTGCATGATAAACCGGTTTTTTTTTGTATGTCTAGTTAGTTAGATTTGTTGTTGTCTTTTGCATATGGTTCGAATTTTATAAAGCAAATGGGTAGGTATTTCTGCTGTCCATGGAAATGTTTTTTCTTGAATTTGTTTGTAAATAAGTTCTTGCTTTCTACCTAGATATTTTGTCGTTGTGTTTTCCATATGGTTCGAATCTTATAAAGCAAGTGGGTATTTTGGTACCGATGGAGATGTTTTTTTCTTGAATTTCTTTTGTTGGCGACATTTTCTAATTATTGAAAATACTTATTTTGTTTTAATATTTTTAACTTCCCATAGGAAGTTATTGTAATGGGTCCGATTTGTCAAATTGAAAATTTTGACATTTCTCGACGTTTCAAGGTCCCTAGAGTCGAAATGAAAGATTTTTAGGGGGAGAGTACGATAACTTAGGCGACAAAGTTTAATGACGGATTTGTATAGAACAGTTAAAAACAAGCATTTTTTACTATGGGAGGGGGGGTCTATCTCCCCCCGTTTAGGCGGTAGGGGCAATTTAAAAAATATGTACATTAAATGGAAAAAAAATAATTAAAAAATAACGGTAATACTTACAATTAAGTATTATACCTTTTTTTAAAGCCAACACTTTTGTCTATTAGCCTGTTTTTAAATCAAGTCAAAACTATGCATAGTTTTTGAAAAAAATAGTTTTAAACTCAAAATTTGGACAAAAAAAAGTTAAAAATAAGGTTTAAAGTGTAATTTTTCAAAACCTTAAGAATATCTACTACTGTTTTTTTTTAGAATTCATTGCTCTTATTTGTTTTTGATTAAAAACTGAAAACTAGATGATTTTATGTCTTCTAGTTCTTGAGAAAATTGAAAATTAGCAAGAAAAAAAATCTTTTAATTAAATTATTTTTTCCTTGCTTGAGTATTTACGTAGTCTTATTTTGATAGTAATTATCGAATATGGATTAAGATATACCAAGGATAAATTAATTTTTCTTAAATCCAGCTTATTTAAATGCAAAAGAAACTTTGCATGCACCCCATCTTGCACCCACCGCACCTTTCACCCTCCCCACCTTGCACCCACTCCACCTCGCACCCACCCCAAATCCTATAGTGTGCCCAAGCAGGGGGGTTGCAGGGGGGCAGCATGCCCCCCCTTACAGATCCCACTGTTGCATACACCCAAACTCGCGCACACCTTACTGTTGCATACACCCAAACACGCATTACGCTTACGCAAATACATACCATTATTACTATCAAAATAAGACCACTCAAGCAAAAAAAAAGAATTAAATTAAAATAGTAGTTGTGGTTATTTTCAATTTTCTCAAAAACTAAAAGACATAAAATCATCTAGTTTTCAGTTTTTGATCAAAAACAAATAAGAGCAATAAATTCTGAAATAAAAACAATGGTAGATAATCTTGAAGTATTGAAAAAGTTACACTTTAAACCTTTTTTTAACTTTTTTTACTCAAATTTTGAGTTTAAAATTAAATTTTTATTTTCAATTTTCTCAAAAACTAAAAGACATAAAATCATCTAGTTTTCAGTTTTTGATCAAAAACAAATAAGAGCAATAAATTCTAAAACAAAACAATGGTAGATAATCTTGAAGTATTGAAAAAGTTACACTTTAAACCTTTTTTTAACTTTTTTTACTCAAATTTTGAGTTTAAAATTAAATTTTTATTTTCAATTTTCTCAAAAACTAAAAGGCATAAAATCATCTAGTTTTCAGTTTTTGATCAAAAACAAATAAGAGAAATAAATTTTGAAATAAAAATAATGGTAGATATTTTTGAAGTATTGAAAAATTACACTTTGAACCTTTTTTTTAACTTTTTTTACTCAAATTTTGAGTTTAAAATTAAATTTTTCAAAAACTACGCATAGTTTTGACTTGAATTAAAAACTGGCTAATAAAACAGAATGTTGGCTTTAAAAAAAAGTATGATACTTAATTGTAAGTATTACCGTTATTTTTTAATTAATTTTTTTCATTTTAAATAACAATTTTTTTAAATTGCCCCTACCGCCTAAACGGAGGGAGATAGACCCCCCCTCCCATAGTAAAAAATGCTTGTATTAAGCCCCTCTACCAAAAATCGTTATTATATCTTATCGCCTAAGTTATCGTACTCGTGCCATTTTTAGAAAGACGTCTGTGCGTGCGTTCGTACGTCCGTACGTTCGCGACGTTTTTTTCGTCGTAAATAGCTCAAGAACCAGAAGAGATATCGACTTCAAATAAATTTTTTTATACAGATAATAAGGCAGAAAGATGCAGAAAGGGCTCTCAAGAAAATTGCGTGGGTGGTTTTTTTACCATAGCAGTTTAAAAAAAAGGTGAAAATTTTGGTTAAACCTAAATATCTCATGAACCAATGACGCTAGATACTTGAATTAAATTTTATATTATATACTGTAACGTAATACAAAATGAGTATATTTTTGGAAAAAAATCCAATTAACGTTTTTTTTTATAAATCAAAAAAACTGAAAACAAAATTTGTCACCTCGAAAATTTTACGACCAAAATATGATTTGATCTCCAAAACAATTTTGTGCAACGAAGAATAATGTTTTTGACATCTGATAAAATTTTGAGAAAAATCGAATTGACAGTTTTTGTACAAAAAATAAAAACCTAAAAAAAACAATATGTACTAAAACTTGGTAAAAATTTACTTTCGACTCAAATAGCTTTTCAAAAATTACAAATTTTGGCTTCAAACTTATTTAATTTCACAGAAAATATTGTTTTCGATATTCAGTAATTTTTTTATAAAAATCCAACAGTCAGTTTTTTCACAAAAAAAACACAATCTACAAAAAATAGTACGCAAATTTGCTTAAATTTGATACATATAGACAAACTTTTAAGCAAGACAAATCGACAGATGGGAAGTTATCACTGTGGGTCGCATCCCAGCCTCTTTCATACGTACATAGCTACCTTCCTTTTTTATATGACTTCTGCCTTTTTTCTTTATCTAAGGAAAGCAGCTGACCATGAACAAAATCACAAAAAAATGCAATATTCAGGAGTGATAGTACGCAAAAAAATCAAGAAAACAAAATATATGACAGCGAATTCACGATACCTACGATACCTATTTACCCTTTTTTATACCTACACTACAATGTGCAACAACAAAACTTGCCGAAAGTTGAACCAAAAATCAAATTCTGCTTATACGATTGACTACGTAACACCCAAATCACGATTCCATGACCTTACATCATAGCACATACTAGAAATAAAAAAATATGTCTAAGAAAAGTTTTTTTTGATATTTTCTGTTATTGTGTACCGCAAGCCTACAAAACAAAGAATACAAAACTAAATGAGCCATGAGACCAACAACAACAAAAAAAATCTGAGAGAGAATGGGCGGGCGAAATTCTTTTGCAAAGAATTCTCTTCCTAAGCGCTGTGTATTGCAGCGGCATTCTTGGGAACTGGAAACTTCATTGTGTGCGTTTACAAAAAAATTTGTTGTTAAAAAATGCAAAATAGACCTCTTTTATAAAAATTAAATTAAATAAATAGTGGGCGCAAGAACTTTTTACTTTTTTAAATAGAATAAACAAAATGCCAAAAAAAAATAAAAAAAATATTTTGGAATTATATAAGCTCCCAATCCCTCACAATTGCACCACAAATGTTGTTATTTTGAAATGCATTTTTAATTATGTTGCGACTTATATTTGTTTTTTTCAAAATCCACACTATGTGTAATATATATGGACCTTTTTTTTAAAAAAAAAGTTAAAACTAAAAAAAAAAAAATCAGCTCGCCCCATGAATTACCAAAAAAAATTGGGAAAAAAAGAAAGCATTTTGGATTTTTTGTCTAAAAAAGTTACTATAACTATTTAAAAAAAAAAAAATTAAAAAGCAAATATCTGCACATATCTTTAGAATTTGAAAAAAAGTTGAATTGACTTAGCTGGCTGTTATACTTTGGAAGTTCTATCAATTATTGCACCTATGCCACAATGCAAATTTGCCCTATTTTTCATAGTTTTCTAGAATTTTTCTTGGAATAAATAAATAAATAAAAAAAAAAAAAAGATCGATGCTATGTATAAAAATGTATTGTTTTTTGGAAAAAAATATAAAAAAAATAAAAAATTATATTTAACACACTGCCCCATTGATTTTCCCAAGTAACTACCTGAATTTAATGATTTTTTAGTGATTCTAGTGCTGTTAAGGAACAAAAAAATTTTTTTAATTTTGGATTCCTTTATAAATATTTAGCCCAATATATTTTCAATCAAAACCCGTTTATTTCGTTTAAATATTTAAAAAAATGTGAACGCTACAAAGCTAAGCGCAAAGCACCAATCAATTTTTTTACATGCCACATGCCCTTAAGGAAAAATTCGGAAAATCCAGTAGAACAATTTTCACTTCCTTTTTAAATTGTTATATTAAAAAAACAACCACTCTATATTTTGAAAATCCTTTCTGCATCTTTTGATATTATTATCTGTAAAAGAAAATGTATTTAAAGTCGATATCTCTACTTATTCTTGAGATATGGATAAGGAAAAATGGTACAGATGTTCAAACGTACGTACACGTCAAGAAATGCCAAAATTTTCAATTAGACAAATCAGACCGATTAAATTAACTTCTTATAGGAAGTTAATACAGAAATATTTGACATTCAATATGACAAAGTTACGAGTATTTCCTTAAAAAAACGTTGAAGTTAGAAAAATCGCAATACAATTAAAAAAACGTTAAAGTTAGAAAAATCGCACTACAATTTAAAAAAACGTTAAAGTTAGAAAAATCGCACTACAAGTAATTACCCAAATATACAATAAAAGCAGCAAAAAAGCAAACATAATCTCTTAGAAAATTAAGATACATATTTAATTAATAAATGTTTAAAAATTGCAAATAAAATAATACAACTATTACTTAAAAAATAAAAGCGTTTTGTTGGCATCTTGTTGCATCATAAGAATAGCTTAATTCTGATTTTGTTGTTTCTCCAAAATGAAATTTGAATTCAATTTTCTTAAAATCAACAACGAGAATGATAAATGTTTTTTCTAAAAGACGGAGCCAAAAAAATACGAAATCGTTTTTACTAGAAAATTTATTAAACTGTTTTTCTAAGCAAGAGTTATTTAATATTTAAATGCCTTCGACTGTTGGACTTCCTGCCGTGATCGGCGACATCGATCTACTATCGACGAGCACGTCAGCACCCTTAATCCAGTATGACAATGGAACATCTGAAGCTATAGATTAAATTCTCAATGCTTTTGACAGAGTCAAGCCTGCCAAACTCAGGAAGCCCACAAATATATTGTTGCAGAAAAGCCGCCGCCAGAATTTTGGAAATGGAATGCATTATTTTTAACAGCTGGTGCTGGAAAACTTTATTCATGATTTAAGTACGAGTTATTTATATGTACATTTATTATTCAATAAACAAACTCTATTATTAATAGATACATATGTTTTTTTCATTTTTAATAACGTTGGACTTAATTAAATATGAGTTCGAATTTGCGATTTTAAACTACATTTATAATATTAAGCAAAGATGAATACTCAAAATAGATACAAATCAAATATTTTCTTTCTTAACTTCTACCAGGGGCGAACGCAGGTAGGGGTTTTGGGGATTAAACCCCCCCCCCAACCCGAAATATCAGAATATTTGCAGTAATCAAATATCCATTATTGTTCAAAAAAAAAAAAAAAAACAGAAATTGTACAAAATTAATTTCCAATTCGAATTCTCAAACTATGTTAAACGAAAAATTTTAATAAATTTGCTACAGTGATAGAAATTGTGCACAAAACACAAACACGCTAAATCAGAACAATAAATGTCTGTATGTTTTGGTAAAGAAAGAAAAATATTTTTCTTGTTTTCATTCATACTAACAATTAAAATGTTTAGTATTTTTATTTTCCAACACTGAGGTAGAAAATGAAGGGTTTTTAACTTTTTGTATGAAGCTAAGTATTATTATTAACACAGAGATGCTCTCTTTCGCCATGTTTTTTATGGCTAAAATGAAAAATTGAAACAGAAAATGACCTTGTTGTTTATGACACATTTAAATATCAAAACACCGAAAAATTGTTCGGTTCATTTATGTTAGCTTTAACTGTAAATTAAAAAAAAATCTTTTAACTTGACTTTTTTCACTTCTTGAATTATGACACAAGAATATTTTAAAACAAAAACAGCAACCCTGTTTGCCTTTGTTGCGTTTTTTCCCTATTTTTCAAGAACAAGAATCATATTAATAATGAAAGTTACGTGATGTCTCCTAAACTCAATATTTTTAATCATTTGAATTCGTTTCTGCATTTAAACATACCTTAATGTAAGACACAAAACAATATGGGGCATATTCATAGTCATATTTTAAACCCGAGTCTATTTGAACTGGAGTCTAAATTTAATAGGTTAGACACAGCTGCTACTCATAAAGAATTTTCCAGCTCTGTTTAGTTAGAAACAGGTTTAAGACATATTCTACTACAATTCTGAAATTTCACTTAAACCTATACAAAATGGCTTTTAGAGGGGAACAAAATAAATTGCGTTAGCTGGAGAGCCAAAATCTTTGAAACCCTTTAAACTATTTTGTTTGCTGTTAGTTGATAAATTTTATGAAATCGGGCTGGTGGTTTTAAGACTTGGAAGCACGCAGATATTAGCAAACATTTCATTAAATTTCGATCTATAATATTAAGAAGGGCAATCATAAACTTAACAGTTTTTTTCTCGAATCGATACCTTTCATACAAATCGTCTTCATCTGTTTCAAAGGGGTCCAATCGGGTTAAGTAGAGATTTCGTTTTTTGTTAGTTGGTAGCATTCCAAACTCCAGCAAAATATCAAAATATTGATATATGTATGCTTAAGTCTTTTGACATTTTAATTCTTGATTTTAAATTTTCAAATAAAATGTCTCGTAACTTAATTTACTCAATCAGTTTTTTTATTTTTGACGTTTAATAGATTAAGAAACAGCTTAAACATAGGTTCCGTCGTGTTTATTTTTACACTCCAGATTATCGTTTTAAAATTGTGTATGAATAACATAAACTGAAGTTTAATTTAGCAAAGACAAAATCAGAACTTATCAAGGAACTATGAATATGACCATATGTCTTCGGTCTAAAGGTTCGGAACGCATTCAAAATCATTATTTCTAGTATTTTCATGGTAAGTTTAAGAAAAACGTGTTTAACAATTTCAAAATTCAATCTACGGTAAATTTGAATATGCGAAAACAAACAAAAGAGAACTGTGGAAATAGAAAAATCTCACCTCATCTCTTTGTTTTTTTAGTATCTATATAAAATAGTGCGACAAAAGAATAAAAACACTTGACATTAAAAAAAAAAAATAATATAATATACGTCCACATTATACAAATACAACAATGTAAACAAATGGGTTTTGGAGGGTGATACGTACGAAGGATTTATATCTTTATATAGAGTGTTTTTGCAATGAAGCTTTGACCTCACGTTTCGTTTGACAACAATCGTAAGGAAAAGAACGTAATGTTACGTAATGTGACTCCAAACGGAAGCTCTATTTCAAATTTGCTGCACATTTACTTTGTCTGACAGCTCAACAGCTGTAAAAAAAAAGTCAACAAACAAAATACATTTGCTTTTGGAGGGATTCGGATTGGTTATTACAAAAGTTAAAAGGTAAGTTATTGAAATATACATAGAATAACTATACAATTTTTTCTTGAAAACGTTTTATTTTTGTAGAACAGAAAATTAGTTTCGAAGAACTCCTCATTGACTTGGTGAGGGAACGGGAATTCCTGTATAATACCCGGTCCAAAACGTATATTCAGCTCCCGGACCCACCAATGTCTCTCAGTCTGCGCTTCTTCTTCCTCCATGAGCTGAACATACCCACGATAGGCTGTTTAAGCTACTTCCACGATAAATTTAATTTTTTCGATTTGAAAATTCATATTTTTAACTGCACGAAAAATCAAAACAAACTTTTGAGAAAAAATAACAGCTGCTAATGACATAAGTGTCATTTTAGAAATGTCATATTAGAAATGTCATTCAAAGCAAGCTCGAAGCACGTCCATCGTAACTCAGATGAAGTCGAAGCTGAAGCGTGTTTGTGTTTCAGCCATAACTGGGCTTCACCTCAAATAAACTGATTTAATGAAAATAATACAATATTCAGTTTATGTTTTTAATTTGTAACTTCTCCATTTTAAAATACATAGTAATTTTTCTTACAAACCTTGAATTTTGTTTTAAAAAAAAACTAGTCCTTAACTTAAAACCCTGGACATTTTTTTATTAAAA
Organism: Eupeodes luniger; assembly: GCA_951509635.1. Taxonomy (NCBI): domain Eukaryota; kingdom Metazoa; phylum Arthropoda; class Insecta; order Diptera; family Syrphidae; genus Eupeodes; species Eupeodes luniger. The sequence goes on along the minus strand of OX608073.1, from coordinate 119,179,196 downwards.
ATTAATCAAACGAAAAAGCAGTTTATAGAGTTCATTGACTATTTGAATACAAAAGTCCTATACATGTTAAAAATAAAATAACGAGTTTTATTTTGATGGTTGATTAATTTTCTTTAACAAAAAGAAAAAATGACTAAAGAATAATATTATTTAGACCTTGCTATAAATAATTTAGCTTTTTTTTACTATACATATCAGCAAAATCAATATTCCTTGAATTTACCGAAACACAATTCAATGCTTCTTTGGAATATTTTTTGAAGGATAGTAAGCTTATGGAAAAAACAAAAAAAAAAAATAAATAAACAACCCATTTTATTTTCCATGGCAATCCTTGGCACGAGTACGATAACTTTGGCGCCGAGATATAATAACGGTTTTTGGTAGAGGGGCTTAATACAAGCATTTTTTACTATGGGAGGGGGGGTCTATCTCCCCCCGTTTAGGCGGTAGGGGCAATTTAAAAAAATTGTTATTTAAAATGAAAAAAATTAATTAAAAAATAACGGTGATACTTACAATTAAGTATCATACCTTTTTTTAAAGCCAACATTCTGTTTTATTAGCCAGTTTTTAATTCAAGTCAAAACTATGTGTAGTTTTTGAAAAATTTAATTTTAAACTCAAAATTTGAGTAAAAAAAGTTAAAAAAAGGTTTAAAGTGTAACTTTTTCAATACTTCAAGATTATCTACCATTGTTTTTATTTCAGAATTTATTGCTGTTATTTGTTTTTGATCAAAAACTGAAAACTAGATGATTTTATGTCTTTTAGTTTTTGAGAAAATTGAAAATAAAAATTTAATTTTAAACTCAAAATTTGAGTAAAAAAAGTTAAAAAAAGGTTTAAAGTGTAACTTTTTCAATACTTCAAGATTATCTACCATTGTTTTTATTTCAAAATTTATTGCTCTTATTTGTTTTTGATCAAAAACTGAAAACTAGATGATTTTATGTCTTTTAGTTTTTGAGAAAATTGAAAATAAAAATTTAATTTTAAACTCAAAATTTGAGTAAGAAAAGTTAAAAAAAGGTTTAAAGTGTAACTTTTTCAATACTTCAAGCTTATCTACCATTGTTTTTATTTCAAAATTTATTGCTCTTATTTGTTTTTGATCAAAAACTGAAAACTAGAGGATTTTATGTCTTTTAGTTTTTGAGAAAATTGAAAATAACTACAACTACTATTTTAATTTAATTCTTTTTTTTTTGCTTGAGTGGTCTTATTTTGATAGTAATAATGGTATTTTCGTATGCGTAATGCGTGTTTGGGTGTATGCAACAGTAAGGTGTGCGCGAGTTTGGGTGTATGCAACAGTGGCATCTGTAAGGGGGGGCATGCTGCCCCCCTGCAACCCCCCTGCTTGGGCACACTATAGGATTTGGGGTGGGTGCGAGGTGGAGTGGGTGCAAGGTGGGGAGGGTGAAAGGTGCGGTGGGTGCAAGATGGGGTGCATGCAAAGTTTCTTTTGCATTTAAATAAGCTGGATTTAAGAAAAATTAATTTATCCTTGGTATATCTTAATCCATATTCGATTATTACTATCAAAATAAGACTATACGTTAATACTTAAGCAAGGAAAAAGTAATTTAATTCAAATATTTTGTTTTGGTAATTTTCAATTTTCTCAAGAACTAGAAGACATAAAATCATCTAGTTTTCAGTTTTTGATCAAAAACAAATAAGAGCAATGAATTCTAAAAAAAAAAATAGTAGATAATCTAAAAGTTTTGAAAAATTACACTTTAAACCATATTTTTAACTTTTTTTTTTACCAAATTTTGAGTTTAAAACAATTTTTTTCAAAAACTATGCATAGTTTTGACTTGATTTAAAAACAAGCTAATAGACAAAAGTGTTGGCTTTAAAAAAAGGTATAATACTTAACTGTAAGTATTACCGTTATTTTTTAATTATTTTTTTTCCATTTGAAGTACATGTTTTTTTAAATTGCCCCTACCGCCTAAACGGGGGGAGATAGACCCCCCCCTCCCATAGAAAAAAATGCTTGTATTAAGCCCCTCTACCAAAAACCGTTATTATATCTCGGCGCCAAAGTTATCGTACTCTCCCCCAATCCTTCCTCAATACCAGCTTTAAATGACTCTAGCCCTCGTCATATTATAGTTTCCACCATCACTTCCACTTCCATTGCAAATATTTAAAACAAAAATATAGATAAAATTGGATGCGTTTCTTATGAATTCGATTCGATGCAACAGTGCTGAATGCTGATGCAAACAAATGAACACTTTATGGTGTATTTTTCCATTAAATCAACAAACCGGAAATTTAACTTGAACTTTGTTTAAATAACTACACCATCAAAACAACACCAATAACAGCATGTGAATCACTTTCATTTTATTTTATAAGTCACAAACTACTAACTACCCAGTATATACTTATACTATACTATACTTAATTAAGGCGGAGAGGAGCGGAGGGGATGCAAATATAAACATGGATTTTAATTGCAAAGTCAAGGTCTTGCCCATTGCAAACTCGCGCACCATTTAATTTAATTAATTAAAATTTTACTGATTTGTTTGTGTTCACATAACAAAGTCCTTATAATTAAATTCTCATTGATTCATTGTCCTTACCTTGGTTTCAATAATACAAAAAAAAAAACACTCACTGTATGTGGATAAAAGAGAAAAACAAAAGACGTAACGTAACCCACTAAACTACGAGAGTATTATAAAATTGATAGGTCAATGTTTAAAAAGACCAGCGCCAGCGCCAGCGCAATGCAGTCGCGTCCTAAAATACACACTTTTGGTCTATATATTTAGAACTTAGGTTGTTCCATGCGGGATGCTTGAATCTGAATGAAATGTATTTTCATGAATGAAAGTTTTATGGTATAAGAATAAAAAAAGGAAAGAAAAATACTGGTTTAAAAATGGTGGGAGTCGAAGAGGTGAAAGGAGAAAGGAGAAAGTGAATTCCAAGGATTTGACCTTGAATAGAGTGAAATGTGTCAAACACGTGCTCATTTTCCTTACCTACCTTAGCAAATAATAAAACGAGATTGTGTTGTGCGTTGATTAAAATCGATTTTCATTAAATAAAAAAAAATGCATATGGACGCAAAACGAAGATTTGTATATGCTTTGAGAATGGATAAAATGGTACGTATACGCCCAATTATCCTCTTTGGATTTTTCGTAATATTAGTGGTTTCCTTCGACAAGGCCCCATGGACTTCTATCTTTGTAAAAATATAGTTGATTCGGGTTTGTGGTGTGGCAGCAGCAGCAGTGCCATTTCGATTTCCGGGAAGTCAGAGATCAAGGGAATAAAATGGTTGGTTCGCTTGTGTTTGTTCATATTATTTATTTAATGAGTGCTAAGCGAAACCACATTTATGTATGATCAGATTGAAAAGTGGTTAAAAGGTTAATTTGGTTTTAATTACTCGCAAATAAATTGTGACAGTTTCCTTTTTGTATTTTGTTGTTTAATGTTTTTTGAAGTTTATATTTTGCACTTGATATGATATTACCCAATATTGTTTACTGCCTAATATTATGCAGTTAATTAGCTGTGGAAATGTAAATTTTACTGTCTAATGTTTTATATTTTTTAAGTAGGCTGACATTTTGGCAACTACAAATGAGAACAAATGCTTTACAAGCATAAGAATTACAATATAGTTACATAAATTATAAGAAACAAACCGTGTTATTTTTTTTAATTCATTTTTCTAATTTACATACATAATAGATTTTCGTATTATGAAAAGGTGTTTTTTGATAACCATAATGACTTATTCAAAACGACTTAAATAGACATAGTCCTACAAGGCCTCAAAGGAATACTTAATATGGCAAAAAAACGATATCTTCTCATAAGAGCCGTTATGGGTCTTTGAACTACTTACATATACTGCCCTCGGAATTTATTTAAAAAGATCTTGAAATTCTGAATCTGAACCCTAAATTTAAAGAAGAAAATCCTCCTAGTTGTTTTCGATTTTCAGTTTTCTAACAATTCCATTTTAATTAAAACTATAATGGAGATACAGTGTTGGAAGAAATAATACAAACAAGTGTTTTCATGATTTTCGATAGACAGTATTTTTTAGCAATTGAGTCATTTGTCGTTAGTCTTTCTATATTTTAATCGTACCTAATAATGATCTCAAAAGGGAACAATTGATTAATTGATTAAAGGTAAAAAGTTTGAGGTTAATGATTATTTCGCCTGGAAAAATAATAGAAACAAGTTCTTTAACTATTATTCGAACGCAAGGATCAATTTTTGTTGTATCCAAATAGCCGCCGCGCCGTTTTGAGTTTGTTTAAAAGTTTGTCAGATTTTTTATATTCGATGCTAAACAAAATTTTTAAAAGTCATCTACATATAATTTTAATAAATATGAGTCGTGGATTACATTATACTCCCTTTGAACGCGAAGTGATGAAAAAACTTAGACAAGTTGGAAAAACGATGATTGAAATTGTAAAAACTTTAAACTTTAAAAGTATTGAAAACTTTAAATTCACGCCTAAAGAAGAAACAAGATAAAGAAAAAGATAAACTTCTTCGCGTTTTGATACACTATTGGTAAGAATAGGTAAGAAGAAACCATTTCTTTCTTTAAGAGAACTCAAAAATGAATTAAACGAATCAGTGACAGCTAGAACAATAAGAAACCAACTTATAGAAGCAAAACTTCCTGGTAGAAGTCCACGAAAAGTGGCATTTTTTAACCAAGCAAAACATTATACAAAGACTTACCTTTGAAAACAAACACTTACACGGCCGTTCTTATTGGAATAACGTTTTGTGGTCGGATGAAACAAAGATCAATTTGTTTACTTCCGATGGAAAAATGTATGTGAGAAGGCCAAAAGACAAGAAGTTTAACTCAAAATACACAAAGGAGACAGTGAAACATGGTGGTGGGAATATAATAATTTTTTTATTTATTTTTTCCAGGATGAAACAACATAATAATAACAAGTCTACTTTTTATCATTATTTCCCATTATTATATTTTTAAAAAAGTTGTTGCACATTATTGTTGTTGTTGTAAATTATTACAAATCTATATGTGTTGTTTTTATTTTCCTACTCTTCACAAATATCTTTTTATGTGTTAAAAAGAATGAACTCGAAGCTTATTTCTATAATTTTTTCGTCACTGTATTTATTCAAATTTAAAAATAATCCATTTGCAAAAATGAATGCATATGTAAAGTTATATGTACATATATGTAAGTTCGTTATAAAATATGAAAAAAATAAGAAAAATAATTATAAAAATTCAATATCTTGAAAACGAGTATAGATCATTTCCATCGAATTTTGTTTATTTACTAAAAAATATGAAAACAAATTAAACCTTTTATTATTATTATAGCAATAAAAATCACGCAATGCTAAAAAAACGTTGAAAAAGTCTAAAAAAAGTCAAAAGTGTATTGATAAATTTGATATGATACGCCAATATCAGTGTGTCTCCAGACCATGAAAATTCATTATTGATTAAATATTCACATTACGGCAAGATCGTGAAAAAAACCCAGGAACTTCAAATCGATACAAACCATCACCGATTTAACATTCATCGATTTCAAGGCCGCTTATGACAGTATCTATGGAGATGAACTTAACAGAGCAGTGCGTAGTTTTGGCATCACTGTCAAACTTGCCCGTTGTCATAAAAGGTTTAAGAATGAAAAGAATTGTGCAAAACTCAATCGTCGACACTAGAGGCACAATCTTCTTAAGGTCCGTCCATTATTGACACAATTGGAAGATTATAGCGTGATGTCATTTGCGCGTCTTTAAGCATTGCGACGGAAGCGGAAAAAGATGGGTTTAGTGGTCAATGAGGGCAAGACCAAGTATTATGCTGTCAACAAAAAAGGATATTGAACGACGAAGTCTTGGACAAAACTACAAATTCAGTTCCTACGCTCGTTTCCAATGACACTCTTTTTGTAAGCTCGATTGATAAGGCCAATTTGCTTGCAGCACAGTTTGCTGTAAATTCGATGCTGCCAATGAGTGACATGACTCCTCCTGTACTTGAAAGCGTAAACTATTCCATGGGACGAATCTTCTTTCGCACTCGTACAGTTGCTAGAGTATATAGTATCCCCGCTATTGTTCTGAAGAGGTGTTCTTCAACGCTGGCAAAACCACGGTGTAAGCTTATTCATCTGTCCTATTCTACTGGTCTTTTTCGGAGTGGATGGAAAACTGCATTTGTCCAGCCTGTCCCTAAAAAAGGCGAATACTCCTCCCCCTCTAACCAATTTCACTTACGTTCCTTCTTTCCAAGGTCACGGAAACGCTGGCTGATCAATTTTCAGCTTAAGAAACATCTTGAAGAACGGAAGCTTCTTAATGATCGGTAGTATGGCTTTCATTGCAATATGTCCACTGGTGATCTCATATTTCATCTCACCGAACAGTGGAGCAAATCTTTACATCGTTTTGGAGAAAGTAGGATTATTGTACTTGATATTTCAAAGGCATTTGATAGAGTTTGGCATCAAGCTCTCTTATCAAAAATGTGTGCTTTTGGTATTGAGGAATCTCTTCTTTGTTAAGTTAGAAATTACGTTTCGGACCGTTCAATTCAAGTAGTATTGGACGGGTTCAAATCTGATATCCACAAAATAAACGCTGGTGTGCCCCAGGGCTCCGTTTTGTCTCCGACTCTCTTCCTTATATTCATAAATGATCTTTTGTCTGAAACTTCTAACCTACTGCATTGTTTCACTGATGACAGTACCCTCTGCTTTTCATATTCGTTTTAAGATTCTCATCCTTAATCTTCGGATGTGGACTACCAACGGCAGAGTATGATAAGCTCATTAAATTCTGATCTTGACAGCATTGTTCAATGGGGATTCAAAAACCGTGTAGAATGTAATGCTTCGAAAACTCAATGCTGTCTACTGTCACAAAAGCGTAACCCTCCCCCAATGCCACTATCCATGGGTGGTACTTGCATCGAGGAGATTGAACAACTATATTAGTCCTAGGTACATATTTGCATCACAAACCACTTGTTGTGGAGTGATCACATAAAAATGCCAAAAATGCTGCTAAGTATTTAGGTTTTCTCCGTCGATGCGAGAAGTTTTTTCCCCTTCTGATCTGGCTATAATTTACAAAGCTTTTATTCGTCCTAAACTCGAGTATAACTTTCATATTTGGGCTGGAGCCCCAATAACGTACTTGAGTCTTCTGAATAGAATTGAAAAAAGAGCTTTAAAAATGATAGGAGATCGTTCTCTCACCGAGACATTTGCTTTTCTTGAACACCGCCGCAAGGTCTCATGCCTGTCATTGTTTTATCGTTATTTTTATAAACAATGCTCTAGCGAAATAGCCAGTTGCATTCCTCCCCTTAAACAATTCAACCGTAATACCCGTACTGCTAGGAATGCCCATCAGTTTATCCTTGAGCCCAATTTTGGACGTACTGTTAGTACAGAGATTCTTTCTTTAGCCACACTACTCAAATGTGGAATGCTTTACCTGACTCAATATTTCCCACTTATTATAATGTGCTGACATTCAAAACCAATGTGCATCGGTTTCTCCTTTCTAATCCTTTCCTCCTTTCCTAATTGCTCGCACTGTGTTTAATCATTATAAAGGTATTCATAACCCCTCTAGTGCGCGTACAATATATGTATATAAAAAAAAAAGTCATCATGGACAGCTATAACTTTGAGGTAGTTGAGAACTTTGTGAACCTAGGTACCGCTAAAAATTCAGACAACGACAAGATCACTGAAAGCAAACGTTTGCAAATTACTGGTTCTTTGAACTTAGAAGGCAACTACTAGAAAAGATGAGAAAAATGCTCAGGTTTATTTTTGGTTCCGTCTGCAGAGATGGAGAGTGAAGGAGAAGATACTGCGCGGAACTGTACGGGCTGTACAGCGACACTGATTTAGTCAGAAGAATAAAAGTCCATGTAGAGCAATTTATTAAGATTTTATTTAAAATTTATTAAGATTAAGATGTGATAATTTCCATATCGATGAAAAGTTAAATTTGGAAGTTCTTAATATTAATACTAAATGCTCAAAATTCAACTAAAGTGTTTCTATTGATACTTAACCTTCCTATCAACAGTTAAAAGAAAAGCACTTTGAAATATATTGCTGCATTAATTATAAGTTTGGCAGACACTCCATAGCAAAATCAAAAACTGTTAGTGTCAGAACTTATGTAAGTGGTCAAATTTAAAAAAAAAAAGAAGAATATTAAAATTTTATTTTTTCCAGCCATTGTAGCTAAATTAAATAAAGGATTTTGATTTAACTCCATAGAGTCCGGCAAAGAGACGTCATTCATTCGCTTAGCTCGAAAATTAAATCTGAAAATTTCAACACTTCGACAAAAAAGTAATTGTTTTTGATAAAATGAACAAATATATTTGCTCTTGTTAGGTCAGGTATTTAAAATCAATTCATTTTTGTGCATTTTTCAATAGTAAAGTCACTATGCAACTTTGACCAAAAAGTTATATTGAGGCAAACGCCCTGAAATGCTTTCAAAGTTAATGTCAATAAAAACAATTTTAAAAATTCTTTGGTATGGATTAGTTCATTAAGTACTTTTTTCTTATAGTCTTCTTTGAGTCATTAATATTTACGACTCAACATCATTCATCATTCTCCTCCCTCTGCTTTTTTAAAAATGCATGCATACGAAAAGCGTCATGCCACAAAGAAATAAATAATATTGTGGAAATTTAGTATAAACAAACTCTTTTTGCATATTGTAAACATGTAGATTTAAATTAACTGACTCACTGTTTTCGTTTCCATGATTGTTTACGTTTAGTTAAATGTAAAATCTTTCTGCATCTAAACATGTAGTAATCAGCGAAAATATTGGAGCTACGCTGCGCCCAGTGAAGTTAAATTAAAGGGGAAATTTGAAAGAGGCTATAAAAAGAGGTAGGTTATGATGATCTATTAGACTATCAAAGGTTTTGAAAAAGAGAATATCCAAACGTTAATAAAATTCAGTTGTTGAAGAACGTTTTGAAAGGTTGCATATTATGATGTTTTATAAAATGCACCCCTTTATATTTTAAACAGGGACGCTACAAAAGGAGAGCGACAGGGACAACAAACGACGCCATATTTCTTGCGGCTCTTTTGACATTTCTCTTAAATAAGGTTTGCCATTACATGATATAAAGATACACGAGCCAACAACGAGTCAAAATTATTAAAATTTATTACATAAATTCGGAGTCAGCGGCCTCACCGTTAAGAGCGCTACGTCCAATTTATGGTCATTATAATTGTCCTAGCAGATCAACAATTGCGCGTCTAGTGGACAAATTTAAATCCACAGGCACAGTACAAAATGTTGCCGTGCCAGTGAGACAAATAAGTGCCCGTAGTGTCGAGAATATTGCTGCCGCTGAGGCTTCAATTGCAGAAAGCCCAAATGTGTCTCTCACACGTCGTTTTCAAGCGTGGGGCATCTCTGTGACGTCGTTGTGTTGAATTTTGCGAAAAGATCTTGGCCTACATCCTAACAAGATTAAATTGACGCAAGAACTGAAGCCGCTTGACCACCAGAAGCGTCTTATGTTCGTGAATTGGGCTGAGCAACAACTTGAAAATGATTCGGATTTTCATTGGTATTGGTCAGGCAGCAATCCACACGTACTCCATGAGTCATCATTGCATCCCAAAAAAATTACGGTTTGGTGTGGTTTATGGGCCGGCGCGGCGGCGTCATTGGGCCGTACTTCTTCCGTGATGATCAAGACCGGCACGTTACTGTGAATGGGGATAGCTACCGTTTAATGATAACCGAATATTGTTGACCCCTATTGGATGATATGGACTTGGAAGACATGTGGTTCTAACAGGACGGCACCACAAGCCACACAGTGAATGTCACAATCAATTGATTCAAAACCAAGTTTGGGGAACGTGTTATCTCACGAAATGGTCCTGTCGCTTGGCAGCCTCGGTCGTGTGATTTGAAACCGTTAGACTATTTCCTGTGGGGCTACGTCAAGTCTATGCCAAGAAGCCAGCGACGATTGATGAACTTCATACGAATATCGAACGTGAAATTGCAGCAGCATCGGCCGATTTATGCTTGAAAACCGTAAAAAATTGGGTTCAGCGTCTGGACTTCTGCAAGCGTGCCCGTGGTGTCCGTCCATGCAAAAGAAATCGAGTTCCATACATAATGGCATCAAACGTACTTTCACAGAAATAAAGAATTTTATTGATATACAAAACCGTTTTTGTTTTAGGTATTTAAAAAAAACTTTTGTAGCGCTCTTATTGAAAACCCCGATATTTGGATTAGACAAAATAAAATTTCATAAGTTACTTTCAAGAGTATGCCAAAATGTACATACAATTTGGATCTGCCTCAATTTAAGTAAAGAATGGGTTGGTTAGATTTTTTAAACTACGACATCTTTATGAATTACGGACAGAAATTGTTTTTAAAAAATTAAAATTTGAAATATGTGTTTTTATACTTAAATCCTGAAAATTTTAAACTCCGCCGTTGCTCTTATGTGTTTTCAACCATTTTAATTTTAAAACCTTTCATGTCTTTTTCAACATTCCAACGACCACACTTTTTACAAAAAAAAAAATAGACTCTTTCCAAACAATTTGAATGTTTTGGTTTTATTTTGTGAGAGTGGATTTTTTCTAAAAATTCTTGAAGTAATTCTGTTTCTAATATTAAATTTTACCCTATAAACATTTTTATCTTATTTGTTTTAGAAAATTTTCAAATTATTCCATTTTCCTTTTTTTAAAAGCTATCCTGCTAAACTGTTCTGGGATAGTTTTAGATTGACTTGAATTATGAAAACTAAAAATTATGAAATGTTTTTCAAAATAAGTTCAGAACAATACGGATTTTAAGGTTTTTCAGTGATAACGCTATGTCCACAAAATTACGTTTTTTTTCTGTAGCATAAACAAAACTAAACTTTTTTAAACGGTCAAGATGCCCTGAATTCGAATCTCACATTATTTCTTTTGTATTACAACATGCTTTTAAAATATGAAACTTAAAAAAATACTAAAGACAAGCAAAAACGGCGTGTTTAAGGCTAAGTTAAAGCCCAACACATCCCAACATACAATAAATTGTATGAACATTTTTTAAAGTACAAATATTTGTCTTCTAGATGCTGTTTAAATCATTTATGTAAGTACCTTACTTAGTTTTTAGAAATTCTCATTAGTAATAATAATAAGTCTGTATAATATATCGATTCTAAATGAAATACGGTGCGAATTTTATTGTGGGAAAAATATTATTTAAAAAACCCACATTTATTTTCTTCGATATAAAGTGGAATACATTTCATTTTACAATTATGTATAAAGACACGGATGGCCAGTGTTGCCATACATAACACAGTCTTTATTTGATTCTCTATGACATTTTCAGCAAACATTCAATTTAATGCTTTCATACATTCGAAAAAGACGTTCTGAAGTTAATTTTGAATGCTGATTGCGAACACAAATTTTGATTTCAACTATGTGCTCAAGTTTTAAAAATACCCTTTTTCAACATAATTTTTATATTTAACTGCTCATAGGAAGTTATTGTAATTGGTCCGAATTGAAAATTATGTCATTTCTCGACGTTTTAAGGTCCCTGGAACCTTAATCAAAGATTTTTAGAGAGATGTCTTTGGGACAGGATTTTTCGTCGCCCATATCTCAAGAACCAGTAAAGATATCGACTTCAAATTATTTTTTTTTAGAGATAACAGCATTCAAAGATGCAGACAATACTTTAAAAAAATTGAGTGGACCTCAAATACCTTTGGTATTATGTAATGTAACATAATATCAAATTATTATAATTTTGAAATAAAATGAATAAAAAGTTTTTTTTAGAAATCAAAAAACTGAAAAAAAATGTCACGTCGAAATTTTTAATTTGTAACGTTCCTAAAATAAATGAAGGTATTGAACTCAAAATTGTTCTTAAAAAAATCCAATCGTTATTCTTTTTTTATAAGAAATACAAACTTTCAAAAAATGTTGCTAAAATTTATAAAAATTATTTTTCGACCATTAAAGTCGAGAACAAAAGCAGATATTGAAATCAAATTTCGTTTTAGAAAAACCATTCGACAGATAAAAGTTATCAGTCGCATCCCAGCCTATTTTTGAAATATATTTCAAAAAATTGATACGATTGAATTGTTTAGACGACGGATTCGTTGCAATGATTTTTTGACAACCGTTTTAGCACAAATGGTTCAGCGTTTCTTTAATATTAATTTGAGACAAGTGAAATCTAACAACTTATGAAGATTTTTCCAAAATTTAATAAAATGTAATAAAAGTATTTCAACTGAATATTGAAGAAAGGGATTATAGATTTGGAAAACCATCAAAAATTTAATCGAAAAAAAAGCTACTTCATAAATTCGGTTTATAATTGTTTTTTTTTTTTCGAATATCAAATAGTAATATCTCAAAAACCTTACAGCTATTAAAACCCATTAAAAAAGTTCAATTTAATTGCCAGGAAAAAAATTGTCAAAAAGTGTAATTATAACAAAAATTTAATAAAATTCGGACTGCTAAGGTCAATCTTCAGGACCCTCATCACTAATTATTTAAATCCAAGTCCAGGCGAATGTAAGATCTTCAAAATGCCTTACAATCGTGTGGAAGGAATTTTGTGTGACTGTATTTTTAAAAACTTTACAAGTCAGCCATAGTAAGATATTTCAGAAAATATTATCGTTTTCATATCTCAAACTCAGACAGACTTACAATTTTTGATTGAGAGGTATTTGGCTATTGTGAGCTCAATGGCAGCTTTTGTCATCACTGCATCGCCAGATCTGCGACAATCGTTTATACTTACATATATAGCTCAAGAGCATTTTTTTTTAAATGTATCTATTTCATTTCAAAACAAATCAAAACTATTAACCGTTATTGTTATAAAACTCAAGCCTTCTCATTAAAATGGGCAGGTTCAGACAATATAAGGGACTTCATTTGCAGTCAACTTCATTCTTTGAACGTAAATTTTCACCAAGGCAACTAGATAGTTTTTCAAGTGTCATGAAATTAAAATTCAGAACTTTACTTCACAAACCTCAACTTCAAGTTCATAGTACAAAAATTATTAAAATCATTATTTTCTACAAAACACTCCTCAGGCAAGCTACAAGTCTATCATGATTTGTATTTTGTATTTTAAAGAAATATTACTTATTTCTTTTCATTGACTTGATAGTAAGGGAGATTTTTCTTGCCTAACTTTCCAGTCAACTTTCCAATAAAGTTGCCTTAATTGGAAGGCAATTTTTTGGCAACTGGCCAATCAGATGCAAGAAACTTGCCTTACTTTCAAGTCCCTTATGTCGGCTGAACCTGCCCAATGTCACCCTTTTTTCTGATCTTAAATTACACCAAACACGCAATCCAATAAAAATGTCACACGATTTCTATGAGAGAAAAAAACTTTCCTATAGTCTTAGTCAGACTTTATAAGCGGCTAAGCAGCTAAGCGACTTAACAACAATTCTTAGTGAGTCAATTATATTTATCAAAGTTGACTTCAAATAAGCGGAATCTTTATAACTTTTCAACTTAACATACCTTATTTTTCGTATTCCAAATCCTTAAAATAGACCAACAAAATAAAACAGAAGCACACACTCCACGACTGATGTCTAACGATATTCTAGAACTCGATTCAAAACGACTTATGTATTTAGTGCGTCAACCCCGGCAACGAAAACTAAAAACTGATATTGAATTTGAAATAACTTTATTATTTTTCTGTAACTCAGAAACACACAACACGCGTTTACGATAGACAGTCCCAAAGTCTAGTTCACCACCAGAAATAAAACTAAGGGAATTAATTAGATGCGGTTAGGTTTTATATAAAACAAATTATTGAGAATTTAAATGTTTTTTTTGTTCTTTGTTTATTTGCTTAAGGAGGCGTCTACTTGAAAATTATGCATCGGACTTTTATCTTAAGTAAGTTGCAGCTGTAACTTAGGTTGATCTTTGCAAAGAAAAGGCCACTATACTCTACTCGCTCTCCGGGGTGAATAGGTTTCAACTCATTAGTTAAGTTAAGTAAAATTAACGATCGAAGAATCTTTTGATTTTGTATAGTTAAGTTATTATTCCCAGAGCAAAGATCACTTACGATTAATCGATTAAAATATAGTATCTGTTCTGTAGACTGAGAAATAGTTACACAAATTATATTACATACAAGTACTAGAGTACAGTATTGAAGAAAACAAATGCCTCACTCTCTGACGAAACGCACGCACTGACTGAAAACTAAATAGATAGACATTGAGGTGGAACATAACATATAAGAAGCCCTTTCGTGGTGGGTTATTCTCGAAGATTATAGGCGTTAGTCGAATGAAGGCGAGCGTTTACCCTATTTTTTACTTTTTTCTTTATTGGTCAAATTGATTGTATGCCTTTATTTTGCCTTATTAATATTTTCTCCTAGTTCTCAATTTTATTTTGTTTTTTATTTTTTTACTTTGATTTGAATTTAGAATACTTAAGTGAAGCACGTTTTATACCTCTGTACATATTTTAAAAATTTAAATAAGATTTATAGTCCAGCTTAGCTGACTTGGTACTACAAATTTGCGGATCCAGTAGAGTGGATGAATTTGGAGAGGTCTAATCAATTCCGATATTTAGTTTGAAAACAAAATAGCACAAGTCTGAATAAGCTTATAGGACAAAGCTCATTAGTAAGTTTCAACTGATAATGAGATGGTGGTTGCAGGATGTGGTAGGAACTGAGGATCTCGTGCTGAATCTTTTCATTTACATTAAGTGCTTACATTATCTCAACGTTTTTAACCGCCGCGCCGGATACTGGTCTTGGCTTTATGTCATAACTTAAGCGCGGGTATTTGAGAGACGCGTTAAGCCTCGGAAAACGAACTTTTTAAAATTGGCAACCAGATCCGGAATGAAAATGAACTACGATTTACGAGTACGCACCTTGTATATAAGAACACTCTTTATAGACCAGGTGAATCTGTCGTCCCGCGGTAAAAGGCAGATATTACTGCGATCCAGGAGATACGATGGATAGGATCAGAAATGATGAAAAGAAAAGATTGTAACATTTATTATGCACACGTCGTGGGAAATCGATTTAAAACCAAATAACGATCGCCTGGCTGTGATATGCATCAAAGCTACCCTCCACAAATCATCAGCCTAATATGTGCAGACGCAAATACCAATTAAGCTGAGGAGTCTAACAAAGAAGAGTTTTACGACCTTAAGCATGAGACCAGTCAATGAAGACCCAGCGCACAGTATTGAAGACGTTAAGAAACCCACTCACAAGATTAAAAACAACAAATCCGCTGGCACGGATGGCCTACCTGGATGTCCTGGTAGGGTGCATGCATCAGCTCATCAACCAAGCTGGGGAGAGGAAATTTTGCCACAAGATCCTTTCCAACGTACTATGTGAGCGTCTTAAACCTTTCTGCAACACTATGATCAGTACCAATGTGGTTTAAGGAAAGGCATATCAACGATAGACCAAATATTCACATTAAGGCAAATCCTCCAATCATCTGTCCACCGCATAGGATAATACGTCATTGTTGGTAGCAGTAATTTCGAGGTAGTCAAGGAGTTCACCAACCTCCCTCGGTGGATAGTTGTTCCTATATGCAAAGAGGCCGAAGGGAGTGGAAGATTAAATAGTGAACTGTACGAGCTACGAGCTGTATCAAGATGTGGATGTGTCCATAGAGCCAAAACACGCTACTCTGACTCGGCTTCAGACCAGGTGGTTACTGGTGCAAAATATCTTGCTCTCGCGACTAATGGAAGATTATTTATCATTGTTGTAGCAACATATACTTTCCATGAACATTTGAAATCAGCACATTTGCGACTATTTGTCTTCGATAACATTTCAAATTCCATCTTCAAGTTCTTGAATCGATTGTGGAGTGTTAACATTGAACTTATATCTCAGGTGACCCCAAAAATGAATTTTTTCTTTTTCCAAAAGGTCTACCAGTCGAAATCTATTCAATATTTTGTCATTATATGCCTCTAGAATAATAACGGGTGTTTTTAGAGGTATAAAACTTTAATTTGACCACATTATTTTAAGTGGCAGCCATTTTATGAGGTAAAAGAGAGAGCATGAGAAGCGTGCGGTAGAAGATGTTGAGAGGTTCAAAGGCAGAAATAAAATTTAAAAGTTCTATGAGCAGGTGAAACGAAATTCACAGATGCATAAACCTCAAAGCGAAGGCTATAAAGCATAAAGTGTAAATCTGGAAGGACCACTTCTGCAGACTGTATAACAGCGCAACGAACCAAATCAGGCAGGATTATTCATTCAATATAGACGAAGTAAGCCAACAATCCCATCTTTCCGACTTAGAAGAAGTTATTATACATAGTTAGCTGAAGTTTAACAAAGCCGCTGGACTAGATGGCTTGAAAGCCGCGCTTTTCAAAGCAGCTGCAGATAATTTGGTTTTAAGAAGAAAGCGTCCTGATGAATGGAACCTATGGTATTGTTTGACCGTTACTAATATAATCAGACCCTCTTAACTGCACCAACTATACAATCTTACAACATCTTCTCTTCCGTAATATGTGAAAGTCTAAAGCCCATCGTCAACAACCTTATAATTCCTTATCCTTTAAACCAGGAATATTAAGAATTGAATAAATATCCTGAAAAAAACTCAAGAACATGAAATTGACACCCATCATCTCTTCATCGATTTCAAAGCCACATACATATTATGACATTATTTACAGGGACGATACGTATAGAGCCATGTTTAGTTTTGGCATCCCTGCCGAACTCGTTCGTTTTTATAGGATGACAATGGAGAATTTTCGCTGCTCCATAAAAGTTGGAAACAACTTAACATAACCTTTTGATGTCAAAAAAGGCTTCAGCAAGGTGAACTCAGTGTGATGTCAATGAGCAAGCCTAGGAAAGTCTTTGAATCTACGACCGCAAAACAGCGCAGTAGAGGGATTAGATGGCACGCACAAGTGGAAAGTGACCTCATCCAACTTGAAGTGCACAACTGGAGACATCTTAATAGGAACTTAGCTTAATGGAAAAGTTTCTTGAGTGAGGCCCTATAGGTACTTACAGGACTGTACAGTCACTTTAAGTAAGTAATACATTTCAATTTAATTTACAAAGATAGTATATGTTTATTAAATAGTTAGTTGAACTGTTAGAACCATAGTTTGATGGGCTATTATAGGATAGATTTGACTTTTATTCGAGTATCGAAACTATTACGTTACGTTTGATACCTTTTTAGGAACAATGGATGTGTTCGTAGAGTAGTGTTCAACATGCAAAACACTATGACGTCGTATTAAAAATAAATAAACTCTGTAAGTTCGGCAGAATTTCTTTTCAATTTATTTCAATTAAAATTTGCTAGTTGTATTACTTGCGTGTTTTTTCAATGAGCCGATAACTTAAATTTTATTTAATCTTTTTTATAAATACGTGTTTTTAATTTTTGTCTAAAACAACACAATTTTGCAACGACTCCTTATCAGCTTTAGTACGACTACTTTTCAGAATAAAATCTTAAAAGTATGTTGGCAAGTTTTAAAAAAAGATAAAGATAACAAAATTCCAATCTTATTCTGAGTTTCAACGTTGCTTAGGATAAAATCGATTCTTGAGTCCCCTGCGCGTAGTTGTAACCTTTTTTGTAATTAATTGTTAAACTAAATAAAAATATAATTTTCTTTTTTTAAGCTGACTGCGCGTCGTTGTAATCTTTTTTGTAATTCGTTGTTAAACTAAATAAAAATACAATTTTCTTTTTTTAAGCTGACTCGAATACAGAAATAGACATAAGCTGCAATATTTGTTTGGTGTTATGCCACCAGTTGCACGCAAAGATCTACACATAGTTAGACCATAATCTACGAACCAACCCCTTTCTTTCAGTTCTTATTTTATTCAGTTTGAATTTACAAAATGAAAAACATGAAGACAAATTAGGGGCCGGTTATAGCTATCAGTAAAATCCATCAGTAAAAATTTAGTTTTTAGTTTTTG
Source organism: Eupeodes luniger (assembly GCA_951509635.1). Taxonomy (NCBI): domain Eukaryota; kingdom Metazoa; phylum Arthropoda; class Insecta; order Diptera; family Syrphidae; genus Eupeodes; species Eupeodes luniger. Next base: position 119,161,091 of record OX608073.1, on the reverse strand, counting down.
AACATGTTACAAATTTATTTCTAGCAAAACATTGATGCAATACGATGAATCCTATATCCAAGTATTTTTTTCAAAAAGAAATAATGCATTTAATGTTTTATTTAATTTATAAATCGATTTTAATGTTTTTAATGATGAAATTTCATTTTACTGAACAGATGACTGCCAAAAGCCAAACAAAATTCCATTTCGTTTTACTGTTGGTGTTCCAATTTTTTACTGTTCCGATCACATCATTAAAAACTTTACTGATGAAAGCAACAGCAAAAAAAATTGTCTGAGGGGGAAGCCTCAAAGTGACATTTAATTTAATGACGTAAATTTACTGATGGCTATAAACGCTCATCAGTAAAACTATTCAGATTCCTCCTGTTTCAAATTTTACTGATGGATTTTACTGATAGCTATAACCGGCCCCTTATATATACATACTTTTTTTCTGATATGTTCCTCTTTAGAGCTGTCCATTCTATTAAGTTAAAATTATTTCTGGTCTAATTTTTGTACACCTTCGTTTTGAATTATTCTGACAAAATATGATTAATGGTGCAGGGAATTAACTTCACGGGAACTACCTTCACATGAGAACTAACTTCACCACTAGTGGGAATTAATTTAACCTTTTTTGGTGAAGTTATTTCCCACTGAAGGTGGGAGATAATTTCACTTTTTTGTGGGAATGAATTTCACTTTCATGTGAAGTTAACATAAGTCAAACAAAACAATAAGTCAAAAATTCATTACCTAATATAGAAAATATAGTACAAGTTTTTCTTTTAACAGTATACAAAATCGATTTAACATAAGGAAAAATTGTATGAAGAAAGTGATAAAAGGATATACATATGTATATAAACTAAAAGGAAATCCATGTTGACGATCAGATATGGAGACTGAAAAAAAATTTTAAGCCATTTCGAAGGGGTAAATTTTGGGAATCACAAAATTCGGTAATTGTCTAGAATAGCTACTTTTGCTAAAAACATAGAAAAAAATTCGGAAAATAGCCAAATCGGTGTATTTTTTCGTAAACTTTAATAAAAAATCGGGGGAAGTGCAATTTTGCAACAATTTTTTTTGTTATTAATTAAAAAAGTTGAAAAATGACAGATACTTGTTGCTCGATTGAAATTTTTGAAATTGGAGCCTAAAACAAGCATGCTGCCCCCCTGCAACCCCCCTGCTTGGGATCACTATAGGATTTGGGGTGGGTGCCATACTTGCTTTTTTTTTTGTTGGGAATTTCTTTGATTTTAGTGCTCAAATGCAAAAGTTCTTTGCATATACCCAAACTCGCACCCACCCCAAATCCTATAGTGATCCCATACAGGGGGGTTGCAGGGGGGCAGCATGCCCCCTTACATACCTAGCTGTTAGTATGCCGTGCTATCAATTCAAAAAAACTTTTTAGCAAAAGTAGCTATTCTAGCCAATAAATCAACCATTTTTGCGTGTTTTGTATGTAAATAAGTGAACTTTAAAAATTCGGCGTTGTTTCCATTATTTTTGTGGCCTTATTTCTTTTTATAAATCGAAATAAAGCCAAATTGGTTTTATTTCGTTTTGAACAACGAAATAAGGCCAAATTTGAAATTTGGTGTTATTTCATTTGGTACTATTTCACATCACCAATTCAACGCTTGATATTTTTTCAGATATTTCAATCGTAGGTGGGAAGTTACTTCACACAATTTTCTGATGAAATTATCTCCCGCCTTCAGTGGGAGATAACTTCACAAAAAAAAAATTAAATTAATTCCCACTAGTGGTGAAGTTAGTTCCCGTGAAGTTAATTCCCTGTACCTGTTTAATTGTATCAACTTTGTTAATTTTTATTTTAATGCAAACATCACATTTTTTTACGAAATTCTTGTAAAATAGTAGTAAAATTTACTTTAGGACCAATGGAACTAAATTCGCAGTTTTTATGGAAAAAACGATTTTGAATTGCAACTATACATATATGTACTTTTTTCCCTTTCTCTATTTACCCATTGAATAATTATCAACAATTTAAATTAGTTGAAACTCGAAATATGTTTCTCTTTTAATGATCTTTAACTCATATCTATTAAATAAAAACTAATTAAAAAAAAAGTATATATACAAAAATAGTTCGTTGGTTTATTTGATAGATACATAAACATTATTACTTATTAAACTAGATTTATATAAAAATTTTAATTAGAAAAAAAAACAATTAGCTAAATTTGTGGCAACAAATAAAAAATATGTCTTTTTCTTAAATATTATTAGTTTAATTTTCATAGAGAATTATTATTATTAATATTTGTATTGACTACACTACACATTGTTGTTATATACAATTATTATATTTTTATAAATTTTTTTACTTATTTATAAAAGATAGGTAATGTTATAAGTACATACATATATGTCAAGCACTCGGGATTTTTGTCATACATATTTTGAAATTTTGTGTTGTGTTTTTCATTTTATTTTGTAAATGTCTGTTTGTTATGTTTGTCTTTGTCTTTGTCTTGGGGAATGAGGAAAAAGTCTTTTGATTTACATTTACATAAAATAATAATTATTAATGTAATGATGTACACATAAATAAACAAAAATCATATTAAATTAAAATACAAATAAATTTACGATAAATCAATCTTTACCATACACCACACACGGACGGACAAAAAAGGATACTTTTTAAAAATCTTCTCTTCAACAACGAATAAAAACGTAAAAATTAGTAACAAAAACATTTCTTTCAGACTTATTCTACTTTGGTCGAATTTTTTCATACATAAACTTTTGTAAACGATTATTTTTGTCTGGAATTGTTAGTTTCTTTTTATTGAATTGGAATTGTGCAAGGGCAAATTCGTACAAATCGTTTTCCATTTGCCAGATTTTCGAATTCATAATGGCTGCAACAGTCTCTTCGCTGGGTGCGATCTTCCATGATGTTTGTCTTAGGTGTGATTTGTTTGAGTGTTGATAGTGTTCTCGAAATCCTTTGAATATTCTGAAATTAATGGAAATGATACAACATGAGATAAAAATAACAAGTAATGGCCACTGTTATGTTAATATTTACTTACCTAGGAAGTGATCTTTCAAGGAGATCGACAAAGTCTTCCATTTGTTCTGTGACTCCAACGAGGAAATATTCATTGACTAAATTGTGTTTAGCTTGATTTAATGCCCATTCACTCCCGGGTTCCCTGAAATATAAAAAAAAATAAATATTTTGTATACATGTATGTATGTATGTATGTGTATTTACTGTACATATGTACATATTTCTTAAAAATTATGGAGTTTTTGTTTCTATTTTTTTATTGTAAAAAGGATACAAATTAATCTTTTTATTTATCACTTTAATTGTTAAGCATTAATAATTTGGACATTTTTCTTCATACTGACATACTGCATCCATTTTCTGAGTCTAAGTAAGGATTTTAAATTCATTTTCTCAACCACAAAGGATTAGGTGGATGACATCTTAACAAATGCTCGCATTCACAAAGCTAGTGGCTACGTAGTCAAGGGATTCTGATTGGCTAAATCTAACTACAAAAGTAGTTGAAATTTCCCCTCCGACGTAGTGTAAAATTTTCGGCTACAAAGTTAGTGCACACTGGTTTTGACGTTTCACAATCAGCTGCTCGGTAAGGACACAAGAATTCAAAATGAAATTAATCATTTAGTATTTAAATACAAATAAAAATCACTCATATTATACTTATATTCGGTTTTATTGAATTTAAAAACAAAACAAACTATTTAAAGTACTGAAAACACAAATGTTTCCTGTATTATATATTTGCATTTGTCATTTATATGACAGTTCCGGATTGACTAGCTTTGTAGCGAAGTTTTGCATTCACAAATCTAGTTGAATTTCGACTACGTAGCCACTAGCTTTATGAATGCGCCCAATGTTTTGGTAAGAAAACTACTGATGACACCAACGAACGTGAAGAAATGTGTACTACGTCCAGAACTATGTGTGTTTTCAGCTATTTTAATTTATCAATGTTTTGTCAAGTTCAGTTACAAATACTCAAATCAAACTTAAACCAAAACTGGAAAACTGCTAGCCAGGATGCTGTTCAAACTATTAATTCGTCTACATCTAAATTAATTTTGTAAGTGTAGGCGTAGGGCTTGGGAGACTCAACATTAACCCCCAGTTTACTTGTATTGAATTTATGTCACAGTGGCATTGATGGATATAATGGTGAAAATAACAACTTCTTCAATTCACAATACATGTATGCTGACGATGTCCAATTATTTAAAAGCTGTTCCCTCTGACTTTTTTATGGCTGAGTAATATCTATAGGTGGTCTAATACCATTTTATTCAACTGAAAGCTTAACTTTATTATTCTATGATTTATTTATTTCCTGACAATTACATTTAATATTTTTTTTTAAATATTTGTTAAATTGGTAGAGAAATAAGTAATATTTCTTTACAATACAAAATACAAATCGTGATGGACTTGTAGCTTGCCTTCAAATTTTTGGTTTTCCAGACCCTATGGACATGGCAACACTAACGAACTGATTTCAGCGGATATTTTGACGACAGACACCGACTACTGCACCCCTGCCTTGAAACTCAGTAAAGAACTTAAAGCCAGTGTATTTCAAGCGGAATTACTAGCAATCAGAGAAGCATACAAAATACTCAAATCAAACTCAAACCAAACTAACGCATATCTGGACTGACAGCCAGGCGACTGTTATGGCTATCAATTCGGTCACCACATCCTCTATGCTATATGGTCCAACAATGTCGGGTTGCACTATCCACTATCCTCAACATCAACCTCCGTGTCTCTCTAAGTTGGGTTCCAGGTCAGAGTGGCATTGATGGAAATGAACGGGCTGATGGGTTGGCCCCGTAAGGATCAGGCCTCATAGCTCAATTTTAACAAATTTATCCGTTAATTAATATGTTTTAAACGACCTTCATAAGGTGGTAGGGATAGTTAATTACCCAAGGAAGACCGCGTATTCAAGGAGAGGTCTGACAAAAGTGGTGTATAGAGATTAGTGGTTCAAGAATAATTTAGACTAACGTTAGATGAACCAAGGGAAGAGTTGGCCTTGATTATGACAAATAATAACGCAAATAACTCCTTATTAGCGAATAGAACAGACAGAATTTATCATCATTCTGTCTGTTCTATTCGCGAATAAGGAGTTATTTGCAGATTGTAAGTTCCGTTGCAATTTTGCAACGACTCCTTATCAGCTTTAGTACGACTACTTTTCAGAATAAAATCTTAAAAGTATGTTGGCAAGTTTTAAAAAAAGATAAAGATAACAAAATTCCAATCTTATTCTGAGTTTCAACGTTGCTTAGGATAAAATCGATTCTTGAGTCCCCTGCGCGTAGTTGTAACCTTTTTTGTAATTAATTGTTAAACTAAATAAAAATATAATTTTCTTTTTTTAAGCTGACTGCGCGTCGTTGTAATCTTTTTTGTAATTCGTTGTTAAACTAAATAAAAATACAATTTTCTTTTTTTAAGCTGACTCGAATACAGAAATAGACATAAGCTGCAATATTTGTTTGGTGTTATGCCACCAGTTGCACGCAAAGATCTACACATAGTTAGACCATAATCTACGAACCAACCCCTTTCTTTCAGTTCTTATTTTATTCAGTTTGAATTTACAAAATGAAAAACATGAAGACAAATTAGGGGCCGGTTATAGCTATCAGTAAAATCCATCAGTAAAAATTTAGTTTTTAGTTTTTGAACATGTTACAAATTTATTTCTAGCAAAACATTGATGCAATACGATGAATCCTATATCCAAGTATTTTTTTCAAAAAGAAATAATGCATTTAATGTTTTATTTAATTTATAAATCGATTTTAATGTTTTTAATGATGAAATTTCATTTTACTGAACAGATGACTGCCAAAAGCCAAACAAAATTCCATTTCGTTTTACTGTTGGTGTTCCAATTTTTTACTGTTCCGATCACATCATTAAAAACTTTACTGATGAAAGCAACAGCAAAAAAAATTGTCTGAGGGGGAAGCCTCAAAGTGACATTTAATTTAATGACGTAAATTTACTGATGGCTATAAACGCTCATCAGTAAAACTATTCAGATTCCTCCTGTTTCAAATTTTACTGATGGATTTTACTGATAGCTATAACCGGCCCCTTATATATACATACTTTTTTTCTGATATGTTCCTCTTTAGAGCTGTCCATTCTATTAAGTTAAAATTATTTCTGGTCTAATTTTTGTACACCTTCGTTTTGAATTATTCTGACAAAATATGATTAATGGTGCAGGGAATTAACTTCACGGGAACTACCTTCACATGAGAACTAACTTCACCACTAGTGGGAATTAATTTAACCTTTTTTGGTGAAGTTATTTCCCACTGAAGGTGGGAGATAATTTCACTTTTTTGTGGGAATGAATTTCACTTTCATGTGAAGTTAACATAAGTCAAACAAAACAATAAGTCAAAAATTCATTACCTAATATAGAAAATATAGTACAAGTTTTTCTTTTAACAGTATACAAAATCGATTTAACATAAGGAAAAATTGTATGAAGAAAGTGATAAAAGGATATACATATGTATATAAACTAAAAGGAAATCCATGTTGACGATCAGATATGGAGACTGAAAAAAAATTTTAAGCCATTTCGAAGGGGTAAATTTTGGGAATCACAAAATTCGGTAATTGTCTAGAATAGCTACTTTTGCTAAAAACATAGAAAAAAATTCGGAAAATAGCCAAATCGGTGTATTTTTTCGTAAACTTTAATAAAAAATCGGGGGAAGTGCAATTTTGCAACAATTTTTTTTGTTATTAATTAAAAAAGTTGAAAAATGACAGATACTTGTTGCTCGATTGAAATTTTTGAAATTGGAGCCTAAAACAAGCATGCTGCCCCCCTGCAACCCCCCTGCTTGGGATCACTATAGGATTTGGGGTGGGTGCCATACTTGCTTTTTTTTTTGTTGGGAATTTCTTTGATTTTAGTGCTCAAATGCAAAAGTTCTTTGCATATACCCAAACTCGCACCCACCCCAAATCCTATAGTGATCCCATACAGGGGGGTTGCAGGGGGGCAGCATGCCCCCTTACATACCTAGCTGTTAGTATGCCGTGCTATCAATTCAAAAAAACTTTTTAGCAAAAGTAGCTATTCTAGCCAATAAATCAACCATTTTTGCGTGTTTTGTATGTAAATAAGTGAACTTTAAAAATTCGGCGTTGTTTCCATTATTTTTGTGGCCTTATTTCTTTTTATAAATCGAAATAAAGCCAAATTGGTTTTATTTCGTTTTGAACAACGAAATAAGGCCAAATTTGAAATTTGGTGTTATTTCATTTGGTACTATTTCACATCACCAATTCAACGCTTGATATTTTTTCAGATATTTCAATCGTAGGTGGGAAGTTACTTCACACAATTTTCTGATGAAATTATCTCCCGCCTTCAGTGGGAGATAACTTCACAAAAAAAAAATTAAATTAATTCCCACTAGTGGTGAAGTTAGTTCCCGTGAAGTTAATTCCCTGTACCTGTTTAATTGTATCAACTTTGTTAATTTTTATTTTAATGCAAACATCACATTTTTTTACGAAATTCTTGTAAAATAGTAGTAAAATTTACTTTAGGACCAATGGAACTAAATTCGCAGTTTTTATGGAAAAAACGATTTTGAATTGCAACTATACATATATGTACTTTTTTCCCTTTCTCTATTTACCCATTGAATAATTATCAACAATTTAAATTAGTTGAAACTCGAAATATGTTTCTCTTTTAATGATCTTTAACTCATATCTATTAAATAAAAACTAATTAAAAAAAAAGTATATATACAAAAATAGTTCGTTGGTTTATTTGATAGATACATAAACATTATTACTTATTAAACTAGATTTATATAAAAATTTTAATTAGAAAAAAAAACAATTAGCTAAATTTGTGGCAACAAATAAAAAATATGTCTTTTTCTTAAATATTATTAGTTTAATTTTCATAGAGAATTATTATTATTAATATTTGTATTGACTACACTACACATTGTTGTTATATACAATTATTATATTTTTATAAATTTTTTTACTTATTTATAAAAGATAGGTAATGTTATAAGTACATACATATATGTCAAGCACTCGGGATTTTTGTCATACATATTTTGAAATTTTGTGTTGTGTTTTTCATTTTATTTTGTAAATGTCTGTTTGTTATGTTTGTCTTTGTCTTTGTCTTGGGGAATGAGGAAAAAGTCTTTTGATTTACATTTACATAAAATAATAATTATTAATGTAATGATGTACACATAAATAAACAAAAATCATATTAAATTAAAATACAAATAAATTTACGATAAATCAATCTTTACCATACACCACACACGGACGGACAAAAAAGGATACTTTTTAAAAATCTTCTCTTCAACAACGAATAAAAACGTAAAAATTAGTAACAAAAACATTTCTTTCAGACTTATTCTACTTTGGTCGAATTTTTTCATACATAAACTTTTGTAAACGATTATTTTTGTCTGGAATTGTTAGTTTCTTTTTATTGAATTGGAATTGTGCAAGGGCAAATTCGTACAAATCGTTTTCCATTTGCCAGATTTTCGAATTCATAATGGCTGCAACAGTCTCTTCGCTGGGTGCGATCTTCCATGATGTTTGTCTTAGGTGTGATTTGTTTGAGTGTTGATAGTGTTCTCGAAATCCTTTGAATATTCTGAAATTAATGGAAATGATACAACATGAGATAAAAATAACAAGTAATGGCCACTGTTATGTTAATATTTACTTACCTAGGAAGTGATCTTTCAAGGAGATCGACAAAGTCTTCCATTTGTTCTGTGACTCCAACGAGGAAATATTCATTGACTAAATTGTGTTTAGCTTGATTTAATGCCCATTCACTCCCGGGTTCCCTGAAATATAAAAAAAAATAAATATTTTGTATACATGTATGTATGTATGTATGTGTATTTACTGTACATATGTACATATTTCTTAAAAATTATGGAGTTTTTGTTTCTATTTTTTTATTGTAAAAAGGATACAAATTAATCTTTTTATTTATCACTTTAATTGTTAAGCATTAATAATTTGGACATTTTTCTTCATACTGACATACTGCATCCATTTTCTGAGTCTAAGTAAGGATTTTAAATTCATTTTCTCAACCACAAAGGATTAGGTGGATGACATCTTAACAAATGCTCGCATTCACAAAGCTAGTGGCTACGTAGTCAAGGGATTCTGATTGGCTAAATCTAACTACAAAAGTAGTTGAAATTTCCCCTCCGACGTAGTGTAAAATTTTCGGCTACAAAGTTAGTGCACACTGGTTTTGACGTTTCACAATCAGCTGCTCGGTAAGGACACAAGAATTCAAAATGAAATTAATCATTTAGTATTTAAATACAAATAAAAATCACTCATATTATACTTATATTCGGTTTTATTGAATTTAAAAACAAAACAAACTATTTAAAGTACTGAAAACACAAATGTTTCCTGTATTATATATTTGCATTTGTCATTTATATGACAGTTCCGGATTGACTAGCTTTGTAGCGAAGTTTTGCATTCACAAATCTAGTTGAATTTCGACTACGTAGCCACTAGCTTTATGAATGCGCCCAATGTTTTGGTAAGAAAACTACTGATGACACCAACGAACGTGAAGAAATGTGTACTACGTCCAGAACTATGTGTGTTTTCAGCTATTTTAATTTATCAATGTTTTGTCAAGTTCAGTTACAAATACTCAAATCAAACTTAAACCAAAACTGGAAAACTGCTAGCCAGGATGCTGTTCAAACTATTAATTCGTCTACATCTAAATTAATTTTGTAAGTGTAGGCGTAGGGCTTGGGAGACTCAACATTAACCCCCAGTTTACTTGTATTGAATTTATGTCACAGTGGCATTGATGGATATAATGGTGAAAATAACAACTTCTTCAATTCACAATACATGTATGCTGACGATGTCCAATTATTTAAAAGCTGTTCCCTCTGACTTTTTTATGGCTGAGTAATATCTATAGGTGGTCTAATACCATTTTATTCAACTGAAAGCTTAACTTTATTATTCTATGATTTATTTATTTCCTGACAATTACATTTAATATTTTTTTTTAAATATTTGTTAAATTGGTAGAGAAATAAGTAATATTTCTTTACAATACAAAATACAAATCGTGATGGACTTGTAGCTTGCCTTCAAATTTTTGGTTTTCCAGACCCTATGGACATGGCAACACTAACGAACTGATTTCAGCGGATATTTTGACGACAGACACCGACTACTGCACCCCTGCCTTGAAACTCAGTAAAGAACTTAAAGCCAGTGTATTTCAAGCGGAATTACTAGCAATCAGAGAAGCATACAAAATACTCAAATCAAACTCAAACCAAACTAACGCATATCTGGACTGACAGCCAGGCGACTGTTATGGCTATCAATTCGGTCACCACATCCTCTATGCTATATGGTCCAACAATGTCGGGTTGCACTATCCACTATCCTCAACATCAACCTCCGTGTCTCTCTAAGTTGGGTTCCAGGTCAGAGTGGCATTGATGGAAATGAACGGGCTGATGGGTTGGCCCCGTAAGGATCAGGCCTCATAGCTCAATTTTAACAAATTTATCCGTTAATTAATATGTTTTAAACGACCTTCATAAGGTGGTAGGGATAGTTAATTACCCAAGGAAGACCGCGTATTCAAGGAGAGGTCTGACAAAAGTGGTGTATAGAGATTAGTGGTTCAAGAATAATTTAGACTAACGTTAGATGAACCAAGGGAAGAGTTGGCCTTGATTATGACAAATAATAACGCAAATAACTCCTTATTAGCGAATAGAACAGACAGAATTTATCATCATTCTGTCTGTTCTATTCGCGAATAAGGAGTTATTTGCAGATTGTAAGTTCCGAGGAAATGTTTACTAATAGAGGTAGCACACTTTCCTTAAATAATATTGCAGGCAAACCATTCGGACTAGGAGAGAAATTATCTTTAAGTAGACTTCATTTTTTTTCGACAATATTAACGCTGTATTGTATTATCAGTTGAAAAATTATTAGACTAGGAAAGGTTGCAAGGTAAAAAAAGAAGTTGTAGAAGCTTATCAGGAATTGATACATTTGATGATAAAGATGATGGCACATTATCCCAACAAAGTACTTGAAAAGCTCTAAATATATTATTAATATTCCGTCTTTGTTATGTCATAAAGAGTATTTACAATTTTTCCAATATTTTAAGAATAAATATTGGATCCATTTGGATAGATTTAATACTGGATTGGATAAACGAGAGATTTAGCAAATTGTTAATTGAGTCAAGAATATGCGAAAATAAATCGGGTCATTAGATTAGAAGCACATCAAATAAATGGAAATAAAATGCAAGTATTTGTATTTGGTTATGTTTCTTAGCTTTCATTAGGTTTTTAATATTGTGAGCTACCACCAGCCTTCAAAATAACTTCAAAAATTCTATCTTTAAGCTATCGTGTAAGCTAGCCCCACATATTTTTAATTATGTTAAGGTCCGAGAAATGCGGTGGCCAAGGCAGCAAGTGAACGTTTTGGTTAGCAATAAGTGATTTTAACTCTCGAGCTCTTTGTATGGGAGCGTTTCCTGCTGAAAAATCCATGGCATTGGTCCAAAAAGCTTGCTAATATTGGGTAATACTGATTCCAACAAGGCTTTGTAACTTTTCCTAGTCATTTGGTATCTTGGACTTACCAAGTCTATAGCGCCATATAAACAAAATTGAGCCCCAGACGATAACGCCTCCTTCTTTGCTATGGTGACGGTTTCAAAATCACTACTCTCTCCTGATGTCATGGAAATAATAATTATAATCATCTGGCCCATCTAGGTTAATTTTTTTCGTCGGAAAAAAATAACCTTCCGTTAATCATTTGCGGTCTTTCCATTTTGCACATCAAAGCTCATGTGATCTTTTGCGAAACACAAGCGTTGCTTCTTCCTTGCGTCATTAAGTAGTGGTTTTTTCTTAAGCTTCAGGCGATTTAAGTGTTTAGCATGGCGAATCGTGCATTTACAGTCCCTGACCATATTATTAGACGCACTTTAGATTTTATGCAAAATCTTAATTTCCAGCTATTTTAATCAGGTTTTCGAATATTGTAATGCATTTAAATTATTTTGTATGCAGAATATAAACTACTTCCTAGAAATAAAGCAACAGATTTAAAGTTTTTTTTTTTTTAAATTAATATTTTCAGTTTTCTTGTTGTTATTTTTGTAATTTTTTTCAATATTTTGTTAAAACTCCTGTTGCTTTAATAAGAGCCTCAATTCTGCGCGGCATACTTTAAATGCATGATTTGACTGTTTCCTGCATTTGTGGGTGGTGATTCCACACGTGAATTACTCTTTCAATAAGTGACCGCATCTTTAGCTACTTCCCTCTTCATCAGCTCCCACACGTTTTCAATTAGGTTCATATCAGGGCTGTTTCCACCCAGTCCAACAGAGGGATGTTTTCTTCCCTCAAATAAGTTTTTATGGACCGTGCTGTGTGGCATGGAGCTCCATCTTGCATACAAATGTAACCATACATCCATTCTTGAACGTTAAAAATATTGCATCTAATAATTATTATTATTATTATTATTATTATTATTATCATCTTTATTTTTTCATTTCAAAAGTTTACAAACTTAAAACTAAAGATTACAAGCATGGCTCATGGGCCGTCTGCCGGTATATTTTTCTGAACTAAACATTTAGTGAGAGAAAGTACAAAAATTTGGTTATAACGGGTGATTTTTTAAGAGCTTGAGAACTTTAAAAAAAAAAAAAACGCATAAAATTTGCAAAATCTCATCGATTCTTTATTTGAAACGTTAGATTGGTCCATGACATTTACTTTTTGAAGATAATTTCATTTAAATGTTGACCGCGGCTGCGTCTTAGGTGATCCATTCGGAAAGTCCAATTTTGGGTAACTTTTTCGAGCATTTCGGCCGGAATAGCCCGAATTTCTTCGGAAATGTTGTCTTCCAAAGCTGGAATAGTTGCTGGCTTATTTGTGTAGACTTTAGACTTGACGTAGCCCCACAAAAAATAGTCTAAAGGCGTCAAATCGCATGATCTTGGTGGCCAACTTACCGGTCCATTCCTTGAGATGAATTGTTCTCCGAAGTTTTCCCTCAAAATGGCCATAGAATCGCGAGCTGTGTGGCATGTAGCGCCATCTTGTTGAAACCACATGTCAACCAAGTTCAGTTCTTCCATTTTTGGCAACAAAAAGTTTGTTAGCATTGAACGATAGCGATCGCCATTCACCGTAACGTTGCGTCCAACAGCATCTTTGAAAAAATACGGTCCAATGATTCCACCAGCGTACAATCCACACCAAACAGTGCATTTTTCGGGATGCATGGGCAGTTCTTGAACGGCTTCTGGTTGCTCTTCACTCCAAATGCGGCAATTTTGCTTATTTACGTAGCCATTCAACCAGAAATGAGCCTAATCGCTGAACAAAATTTGTCGATAAAAAAGCGGATTTTCTGCCAACTTTTTTTGGTAATAAAATTCAATGATTTGCAAGCGTTGCTCGTTAGTAAGTCTATTCATGATGAAATGTCAAAGCATACTGAGCATCTTTCTCTTTGACACCATGTCTGAAATCCCGCGTGATCTGTCAAATACTAATGCATGAAAATCCTAACCTCAAAAAAATCACCCATTATAAAGAATATAGCAATTGAAAAAAGAAAAGGAATAATGCCAGAGGGGAAAAAAAATATTCGTTTTAATGGTGTAGGTAATTCAATAGATAAATAAATTTATATAAAAAAAAAAAATATATAAACAAAATCTGAATCGGGCTTTTAGTTTAGCTAAAACAAAATAATTAAGTTTATAAAAACAGCAATAATTTAATTATGGCAATATGTGTTAAACAATTGATTCAAATGTTCTAAGGGCTTTAAGTTTGGCTAAAACAAAAAAAAAAAAAAATACATAGATCTTAAAGAATTTGCAATTTCAAATGCGGCTTGGGCTTTTAGTTTGGCGAAAACGAAAAAAAACGAAAATGATTAGCAATTTTTCAAATGCGAATTAGGCTTTTAGTTTAGCTAAAACAAAATTGTAATAGAATTATTACTCTAGTATATATTAATGTACATGTTTCTATATGAGACTGCATCTAATAAAAACTGAATGAGTAGACGCCAACCGTTATCTCCATTCAGAACACCTAGACATTCTTCAAGTGAAAGAAAACTCTTGTTAAAATAAAGCCGACGAGTTTCCTGCAAGATTGGGCACAATGCAACAAAGTGGAAAATGTTTTCAACTTGATTAAGGTTGCACAAAGTGCAGTTTGGGTTGTTACTAGTTCTGTGCGGTCTGTGATTAAGCTCTAACATCTCCGTGCGTGCTTTAAATATGATGCTCATTTCCATTACAGTAAATTTATCTCTAAAGTAATTAGAAGACCCGAGTCTGAGGTTAAGTTTACTGTAAATTGATCTCGACACAGACTCCCTCGCCCTATCTAGATAACTTTGGAATAAGTGATCATCAATGGTAGATATACAGTCGTAGAGATCGCTTCTCCACGTATCTAAACTATCAACAGATAGAGACAGAGGAAAGTTGTGTGCCGAGGCCAAATCATACCAGTCTTTAAATGGTGTATACCGGCATCTAAAACACACTGATAGGACCCTCTTTTGCAAATTGTTGGCCGACCTTTGCATTACCCTTAATATATAATCAGCGTTTGCTTTTAAATTCATAATAAATATTGGAGCAATTCCCGATTCAATATGTATAGCATAATTGGGCGTGTTAGTTGGGAGTCTAAAGATACGCTTGAAAAAATATCTTTGGACAGCTTCGATATCTTCTATTTGCTTGTACCCATAGACTTGGTTGCCATAACACAAGCAGCTTTTGATAGTTGCTTCAAACACTTTGAACTTAGACGTAGGATCAACAAGTTTGTTATTAAAAAAGTTTGACCACATACAATTTATTGCAGTTTTTGCAACTCTCACCTTATCTTTTATGTGAACACCAAAATTCAGGTTATGAGTTAATGTGTAGCCTAAATATTTAAATTCTTTCACCACTTCTAAGTTGGAACCATTGAGGGTCCAGTTGCGGTCGGTTCTAATGCTACGATGTTGGGACCTAAAGACCATAATCTTCGACTTTGAGGTGTTTATTTGGAGATCCCATAGATCACAAAATTGTTTTAATTTGTTTATTTGAAGCTGAAGTGTGACTGCATTATCAGTTAAGATCACCAAGTCATCGGCGTAGAGCAAAACTTTAATAGATAAATCACCAAAAGTAACACCACCAGGGATATAGTCTTCAATATCATTTATAAATAGTGAAAAGATAAGCGGGCTTAAAATGCAGCCTTGAGGCACACCTGTATTACAACTAAACGGTTTCGATTTGCTACTACCATTTGAAACTACAGCTGTCATATTTGAGAGCAGCTGCTCATAGATTCTGATAAATTTTGTCGATAGCCCGATAGCTGCAAGTTTAAATAGTAGAGATCTTCTGTTAATGGTGTCAAATGCTGATTTAAAGTCAACGAAAAAAGAGTAAAGATTTATTTTTTTCTCTAAGTAACGCCTAGCAACACTCGTGAGAGTGAAAATTTGGTCGATTGTCGAAAGATTAGCTCGAAAGCCCGCCTGAAAGCAACTTATTTTGTTGTTTTGATCGACCCATCTTACAAGCCTGGAATAGAGGATCTGGGTGAATAATTTCCTTAGAGAACTAAGCACAGAGATGCCTCTATAATTTTCAGGTAAAATAGGGTCACCTTTTTTAAAAATTGCAGAGATAGATGAGGATTGGAAAATTCCTGGAAACTGCTCCTCCTCAAACATTTTGTTGAAGAGCACTAAAATAAATTCTAAAAACTGCAAGGTGGCGTTTTTGTAGAACTCAGCTGGTATGCCGTCCAGCCCTGCAGCCAATGGGATTTATAACTGACCTATTACGGTCACTCAAAATGCGCACATTGGCCCAGAAAGCTTTAGAGTCATGACTACCAACCAAATTTGATGCAGTTTTTTTTAAAAAAAGTTCTTTTTTTTGCTTACATAAATCTTTATAAGCGTTGTTATAATGTAGATATAAAGTCTTATAAAAAACATCATTTGAGTCTCTAAAGAGTTTTAAGAACTTAAACGATCTCTCTCTACTTTTTCTGCATTCGTTGTCATACCAGCTAGATTTAAAAATTGTTCTACTATTATTTGAATAGCTGACCGAAGACAGTCTTATTGTTTGAAAAACAAAATTTGTAGCTACATCTATTGTGGACGTTATTTCATTTAGTAAATTAGCTGAATACTGATTTAAGTTACTTTTGTAAAGTTCACATTTTTTTTCGTTCCAACGAAGCCTTGTATTAAAATTTTCTTCGCGAGTTCTAATAAAACTTTCTTGAGGTTTAAACTCACAGGAGACATAGATAGGCAGGTGCATTGAGTAGTTGGCAGGTAATACTAAAAAATCTTTAACGATATTCAGCCATTCATCTTTTACAAGGCAGTAGTCAATGACAGAGCAACCCTGTGACGATATAAACGTGAAATTCCCATTAATATCCCCTCTAGAAATACCATTTAAGATAAAAAACCCAAAATCCTCAATCAAATCCATCAAACGGTTTCCGTTTGTATTTATGGTTTCGTCTAAAGAGTTTCTTTCAAAAGAAAAATATCCATTGTTTATAAAGGGAGAGTTCTGATAATTCGATATCCTGCCGTTTAAGTCCCCAATTAATAGAATATTTTCATTATTTTGGCTTAAAAGGAAATAAATTATGGAGTTCTTCAAAGTCAGAATTCCAATTACTATAATTAAGGTAAATAGGAACTATTAAAAAGTGTTTTGAATTAATAATAAAATCTATTACAACCTTGCTATCGATAACTTTAAATGTAATATGTTTTATAAAAATGTTGTTTTTGATTCCACACAACATGCCACCGCTAGCTCGACCAAGCCTATTATTTCTAACAGCCGATATCCATCTTAAATTAAAATTTTCAAAATACTTAGAATATTGCAACTCTTTACCATCTTTATTAATAATTTATTTTTAAGTCCTGTAATATTATAGCAGAAGATTTTTAAATTATAATTAGTTAAATGGCAGACGGCATCTCTATCCTATGTTGAATGATGTTGCTTAAAGTTCGTACCCAAACCATGACGATCTAATAATATGGCCAGGGACTGTAACAGTGGATAAGCTGACCTTAACATTAGCTTTCTCCCTAGTTTTAGCTGCCGATAAAGCTGTATTTGACGCTATTCTAAGAATACTTCGCGTTTCGCGACACAATGATCACTTCGATTTTTGTTCGGGCTATAGCAAAGCATTAAAGACCTTTAGAGCAATAAACATCTATTCTTGCTTTTTCCTCCACTGTCAAACATTTTTTGTTGCCCATTTCTGTTAACACGAAATCAAGAACAATTAATTTATAAATTGTACCGTTTTTCCGAAAAAAAAAATGTATGCACTTCACAAAACAACTTTGATTTATTTAAAGCTTCTAATCTAATGACCCGATTTATTTTCGCATATTTTTGACTCAATTAACAATTTGTCATAAATGTTCCGTAAGCTAAATCTCTCCTATACCAAAATTTTATATTTTTTTTTAACAAAATAGTCCCTCATTTACCATAGTTGTTTTTTTTTTTCTAATCCATCGTGTATCGGGAGAAATATCAATTTTAGTTCTCGAAAATGCCTGCTTACAACCTTATGACCGGCAGTTTACATAAATTGAAAATCGAGTGATATTATTTTCAGGGTTCTATCATTTGATCGATTTCATAACTTCGAATACTTTTCCAAATCACTTCAAGTGAGATTAAAGTAGCTTACATATTATATCACATCAGTCAATAAACAATATTGTTCAGTGTTATAATTTGTATTATTTCTTATGTTTTTTGTTCTCTGTTTTTTAATGAAATAAATATAAAATGTTAGCGTTTTTTATTTGTTTTGTGTTGACGCACATGAAAGCTGGCGATAGTTTCTAAATATCGGTTGGGAAACCCTCAGGTGTGCACGTATAGTCTCTGAATGTGTCTTGAAAGTTTTTTAAAGAACTCTGTTTTACTCGAAATTTTATAGAGAAGACATTTGGTGTGATAAAAAATTATTTTAAATACTTTGTCCTTTTCTTGAAATGCAAAGTAGAAGCGGCAAGTTCTCACGAATCAAGTTCATTAAATAAAAAAGCTAAGGTTTATTTCCTTTAAGTGAAAACTCTACTTTTTTTAAATAATTTAAACTTGTAGAATTCAAATCACTTGAAAATCAAAAAAATTCGAAATTTAGAACACGTAATTTACGTTCGAAAAAAAAAATCGGTTTTGATAAAACTGAATTTCAGAACTCCAAATTATATTTTGTATCTATTTCAATTTCGTTTCGAGTGAAAGTAAAATGTAGAACCTAGCTATAAGTACCATGTAATTCTCTAAAGATTAGCAGTGTTCTTTTTACAAAAACCAACATTTCGATTTTTCGCATACAAATTTTGAACGGAGAATGTGATCGAAATTAAGAATTTCTATACAAAATATATTTTTTATTTTCTAAAGCTTTATTAAGTTATAGCTCAATAAAATTTTAATATTTCGATAGAATGAGTTTTAAATATTAAAATAAATTAGCCGGAAGACTGATAGTTTAATTAATAATTTTTAAATTCAAAAACTTCCGGCTTTTTGATGATTAATTTAATATTGGGTACAAAACAAACCTAGAGGTTGCGTGGTAAGTAAGGTAAATAAATGTATTATTTTTACAAGAAAATACATTATTAATTTCATCGAAATATGCAGTTGCATTCCAATATTCAAATAATTCTGCCGTAAAACTCAAACTTCGAGGAATATCGCATCAGTTTACCCTGGAGCTTAATTCCGGAGCTATTGTCAAGCATACAGATTTTTTTTCAGCCGCTCATCAAGAATGTGAAATGCCTTGCTTTCCCATTTTGATACATAGGCATCTCCTTTTAGATCCTTTCTCTACTGTAGTATTTAAAAAAATACATACATACATACATAAATAAGTTCACTTAGCTTATTTCAATAAATTTTAATATTTTGAAAAAATTTCGATTACCTTATTTGTTCTCTAACGTTAAATGCATGTTTTGTTTGGTTTTGACAAGAAATCTTGTTTTTTTAATAAGACACAATAGCGAGAATAGCCAGAGTAAAAATTTCAGGTGAGTTTATATGTATGTGATTAGAATGCGAGTATGTGCTACAAAAAACTGTTTTCAATTCAATTTAAGACCTCTGGTTTCTTTTCACCTACATAATTCGACAAAATTGCTTTTACTTTATACACGAGGGAAAGCTACTCCATTAAATAGGTATGATATTTATGAAGAAGAACTTAAAGATTAAAAATTACAAATATTCTACATACCAGCACTCGGCTGCATGTCCACAAAAGAATGGAATTTGTAGCCACATATTCTTCGGATCACAGTCGGGTTGTTTGGATTCGACACATTTGTCAAATGTCTAAATAGAAAATAGAGAGATAGATAGAGATTAATTTAAGTTGACAAACTCTTTTAGATCATGCATTGCGACTCACCATTTTATTGCCAGCCTTCTTGCGGACTAAATTCGGTCGATAGTTGTCCCCATAACGAAGAAAATAATAATAAGAAACTAATCTATCTAAAGGCTTACGAACTATATTAATGTAAATTGGTTTATGTGCTATTTGGAATCTGAAAAAATAAACCTTATTAGTAACAAAATTCTCTGAGACAAGTTGAGAATAGTTATTTTTACTTGGAGAAGTCAAGAAAGGCCATATGGCCATGATATAGTGCCGGTTTCATTTCGCGCCACTTTGTAACATTCCTCACAAATGTCACCTGTAAAAATGAGTTCCATTAGAATAATCATTCTCCACTTGGAAGTCTCTTGAATTTCTTACCTGATTGGGCAACGATAGAGCATGCATGTTGGCCGTGACATTGATATGCAGGACATGGAAGCGATTCTTCTTGCATAGATCATAGGCAATATTAACGAAGCTGGTGGAACCAGTCTTCGGCACACGATTGTACAGAACCACAAGATTCTCATCGTAATCGTAATCTGGATTTAAATCATTTGAAGCAAGTCGTACAGCTTTGGGCGGCGCAACTATAATACAGAATATTAAATTAAATTAAAACTAATTGCACTCTTTAAATGAATAATTCATATTATTTTATAAGTTATACCGTCATGGAATGTTTCTAGCCGCACTTCGGAATACAAAAGCCAATAGCATAGACATGTTGTGACCAAAATTCCGCTGATAGTAATGCAAACCAGTGGCTTTGTCGTTGATAACATCTTCAGTTTTCTAAATCTCATTGAAAGTGCATTTTTATTGAGACAACATAAATTATCAATTTTCAAAAAGTTGTGCGTGGAATTATGTTTTTTAGATAATATCAAGAGGTACAATTGACTTGGTAAACAACATTCTAAGCATTTATTATAATTACTAAAACTTTTGCTACGTCGTTTTCTCTTTAAAAGAAATAACAAAAATATTTCCTCGAATCGTTTTTCGTTTAAGAAAAAACCACTCAACTCAGTAGGAATTTGACAGGTTTTTATAAGAGTTGAGTGGAAATTTCGATTGAGCTGATAAAAAACTGAAGTTTTGTTTTCCTTGTACAGCGGTGGCGTATGAAGAATGAACGTGTTCAGTAAGAAGCAGTTATTGGCAATTGTGGTTCATTTGGTGAATTCGAATTCTATTCTATTTCTTTAATATGCTTTTTCTCCTTTTTTAACTTTATCATCAGAGCTCGGAGTAATTTCGGCTTTTTCAGAGAAGTAAAATATTTCACTACGAGTTTCCGCAAACGATCCGACAAATTCAGCTAGGTTCCCAGAGTGAAATGAAATCGAAATCTGAATTAAAAATCCAGTGAAATTGTTTTGAAGGTTCTATCATTCGATCGATTTTATAACTTCGAATACTTTTCAAAATCACTTTAAGTGAAATAAAAGCAACTGTCACATCAGTAAATAAACAATTTTTTTCCTTGTCATAATATTTATAATTTCTTATGTTTTTTGTTAGTAATGTACTTTTTAATGAAATGAATATAAAATACTAGTGCTTTTATATTAATTTTGTTGATGCACATGACACCTTGCTGCAGATTTGCGGCTCTTTGTGATAAGCAGTTTTTATTGGTTGGGAAAAACTCAGGTGTTGAAGTCTAGTTTCTGAATGTGTCTTGAAAGTTTTGAAAAAAAGTTGTTTTCTTCGAAATTTTATAGAGAAGACATTTCGTGCGTTGAAGAATTAATTTAAATGCTTTGTCCGTTCCCTCAAATACAAAGTAGAAGCTGCAACTTCTCACGAATCAAGTGCATTATATAAAAAAGTTAGGGTTTATTTCCTTTAAGTGAATCTGCTACTGTTTTTAAACAATTTCCTAGCGTCAAATTCAAACCACAAAAACCGAATATGGTCAAAATCAAATCACTTGAAAATCCCAAAAACCGAAATGAAGAACACGTATAAATTCACTTCGTTTTAAGTTCGAAAAATATAAAATCAATATCGATGAAAGTGAATTTCAGAACTTCAGTTTATATTTCTAATCGATTTCAATTTTATTTCGAGTGAAAGTGAAATGTAGAACCTAGCTGATAATTACAGAAATTTAAGAATAGTAATGATTTGTTAAATTATTTAATTTTTGCTTAATTTGGTTTGTATGTGTCGCTCCTTGAAATTCTAAATTAAGTTTTTAAATATGTACACTATACAGTTCCACTTTCCGCGTCCAATTCACGTGATGAATTTATCTGCCCAACATAATTTATTTGACAAGGTTTATGCATCTAATCTATTTGTTTTTCCAACGTTACCTAAATAACACCATTATTTTAAGATGGGTTTAGATTAAAATATTTATAAATAAATGAATTACTTACTTACTTACTTATAAAAGTAGCCTAAAAATAAAAAATGGATCTAAGCCTAGCTTTAAGTCCTTTTTGTCAACAAATTCTCAGTATCAATAGCGCTACCTGTCAATGTACGAAATTTGTATTTTCCGTGCAATAGTAATATGACAAATTATTACCGTTTTTGGTCAGAAATTTTACTTTCTTTCCGAATTTGAAACTCAAATTCAAATTTTAAGAGCATTCCTGCGCTCTAAACTCCTACGATTTTCTATTCAATATTTATTTCCAATTTCCTTGCTTAAATAGACATGACCTTGGATTAAAATGCGCAGAAATTCAAACTTAGATAACAGACATCCTGTTTTGGTTATTTTCAAACTTGAATCTCACAGCCTTATTTATTAGATTTCACTAATACTTATCGATTCGAAGCATTTTAATTGAAATGGATAAAGAAAAAGATCCAAAAGTTAGTATATGCAATTCGCAAATAACAACCTCCTCCTCTTTTATCATCTTTATTCATTTTTCCATATTTCATCCCTCATTGTCATGGGATTAAACCGAGTTTTGTACTGCTTCGGTTTTCTTCTTTTTGTAGTTAAGTCGTTAAAATTATTCAATCATTCACAAATACAATAAAATCATCCGTATTTTCACGAAATTGTGAAAACATATCTTTGAAATGTCAAAATGACATTTAGATACTAAATCGGCTTTTTTGCGGCCTTTATTCTTCTATAACCAGATTTACTTACTAACTCCACCTCAAATACTCTTGTATTTTTCCTTATTTATAAGCTTTTCAGTACTTAAGGCATTAAAAAGTCGGAATGACTTAACGCCGTCTATAAAACGAATTAATGAATTGAGGCTATCAACGTATAACTGCTGACATCATGTAGATAGGGGCTAAAAAAACAGACAGAGTGTGCACCATACTTAAATTACCTGCCAATTTTTTAAATTTCCCTTCATCTCTGAACACTGTTCTGGTCTATTCAGTTGAGTTGAGTTCAGTTTTTCCTTTTTCCTTCTTCATGCAACAAACCCACAAAAATCTGTGAAGAAGAAAAATTTATCATATTTTTAAGTCTGTTCAGTGAGGATTTTTCTAAATCAGAACAGCACAGGACAGCACAGTTTCGTGAGAAACGTCAGATCAAGTTAGAACAGTCAGTTAAACGTCAGTTGTCAAAAAAAAAAAAAAAAAACAAATTGCAAATTGTGTGAATTTTTCGTTTCTCGCTTATTTTTTTCATTTTGTGTGTTTTTACTGTGAAAAATATTATTAAAAATTATTGAAATGGAAAATCAAGTGATTGCTAAGATAATACTAAATGAAAATGTTAGTGGTTCAGACACCGATAGTGATTTTTCGACGGATTCCTCTTCAGATGATTGGAATGAAAGTGTGACGAATGTTATTACCATTTCTTTGATGAAATGTAAAAGATTTATTTATGTAAAATGTAAAAAAATGTATTTTATAATTATTTTATTAAACAAATTAAACAAATTGGCAAAATAACTTTATTTTAATTTTTTTAAAGCACGAGAAAAAAAACACAAAGCACAACCAAATCAAAACGTAAACAAAAAAATGACAACTTCGATTTTGACATTTCTCACGAATCTGTTCTAACCTGATCTGACTCAAAAGCAAGAACAGAAAATCCTGTTCTAAACTGTTCTAGGTTTGTCAATGAACAGGAAAGTAGAACAGTTCAGCACAGAAAAAACCTCAATGAACAGCAAAAAGCTGTACTTTTCTGTCTAGAACAGTCCAGCACAGCGTCACTGAACAGACTTCACCAGTCCAATACCACCAGCATAGAATAAAAATCAACCATTCCAGATAGAAGGTACACATTTAGTTTTTTAACAAAAACGAAGTTTATTTAACAAAAATATTTTTTCCATCCAGAGAACATTGGAATCCTCCTCTGGCACATTTCACCAGAGCAGTAAATACATACAAAAGGAAAAAACAACACAAAAATGCCTGCAGTCGTTCGCGTTAAACGTCGTATCGACGAAGAACCCCTCGGAGCCTTTGTCCTAAATGGCAAGAAACGTCGCATTGATGAGAGTGATACGAACAGCGCCACAAATAACACAACAACTCCATTGGATCTCTTCGACACGAGCAAAGATGAAATTTCAACAATCCTCAAATTCGCTGGAACCGTACAATCGCAGGTAAGACGATGATCTTTTTATTCATCCTTTAATTTATTTCAATGTTTAATTTGAAGGATGAAAAAGTCACAACACAAATCGCCCGTCTAACTAAAGACGAAGCCATTGAACTCGCCAAAAAACACCGCCAACAACCCATCAGCGCCACAGAACGCGGTAGGCAGGAAATGCGCGCCCAAAGTAACCAGAATCGTTTCAAGGTCGTCAATTGTTTCCGCGCCATCGACACAGAAACAGCAGATGCCAATCCCAAGGAAATAACAATTGTGGACATAGAAAAACAGCCTTTAACCACGACTATTGAGGATCCAGCCAACATAGCCACAACTAGTTCCAATCAAGGACAGCATGAGACTCAACCATCTGTACCTCCAAATACAACTATTGAGGAGAACTTCACTCCAACAGATGGCGATGGCTATGTCTACGATTTGTATCTACCAGAGAACGAACAGCAGGCAGACGACGTCGATTACACGGACAACTATCTAAGGTTGGTTTTTCAAGTCGATCAGATATATTTCACCAGTCGGTTCATTTAGGTTGTATTATCCATTTAACTACTATCGCTACTAAGTAAATAAATTACTAGACTACTCTACTCGTCGGTACTCTGACTCTGTTTCTCTGTATCTCTAACACAACTCCATTTAAAAAATCCGATCCATCGATCTTCTAGAATAGAGATAAAAGAAAACATAGCAAATCAAATAATAGAAATGAACTGAAAAACACTTCTAAAGACTCACATCATAGTTTCGTTAGTTGTTCATTGCTGCGGACTGTTTTTCTATAAAATTATAAAACAAAAGATAAACTTGACTTCTTTATTATTTTTCTACTTTATTTATTTTAAAGAATGAGTTAGTTGAATTGTTTTAAAACTTTTTCTACCGATGAAACTTAGTTTTTAAGATTTTTTTACATAATTATTTGTTAGATTTAAGTTGTTTTGTAAAAGAAAATTGAATCATGTATTTGTATTATTGTGTACAAGTTGCAACTCTCACTCTTTCTGGTGGTTCTGGGATAAAAAAGGATCCTTCCACAAAGAAGAGAAGAGATAGTGAACATTGCACAACAGATGATAAAGAACAAATTGTTATAATAAAAAATAATTCTTGGTTTAAAGCAAAATAAAAAGAAAACCACAAGTACTTAAAAAAGTAAATACAAAATAAAATAATAGAAAAAGAAAAACTTTTAAAAATTAAATAATGACAAAAATATATACAATATTTTTGTGTTTGATTTCAATGGAAAAATGTAATTGTTTTTTGTTTATTTTAATTTTTTAAAAGAATTCCAATTGATTTTTGTTTTAACTGGGAACTGTGCACATTTCTTGGTGTGAGATGGTTTGTATATTCTTCTATTTTGGTTTTTGCCAAGTTTTATTTCTTATTTTATGCATTGCAATGTAGCGATTGATCATGCTGATACACATGAAGAAATAATAACATTTTATAATCCTACGAAGTGTGGTGTTGGGCCCTTGATAAAATGTGCGAGCAATGTAGTGTTCTCAGGAACTTACAATATAATTTGATAACATGAACATTGCTGCAATAGATGCTCTGGGAATCGACCAAACAATCGCCAGGTTTGAATTAACAACCACTTTTTTAAGGACTTGCCTTCAATCTAATAAAAATCTTACTTAATCGCCTATTGTCAATCGAAACAATTCCTAGGAAACGTGAAATTTGAATCGGCATGATTTTAGCTCTATCTAAAGAGACACAACACGATCCGACGAGTTTTCAGATGCACTTATTGTACACGTTTTAATTTTACAGAAATAATTCATTCAATAATTATTTAGCATAACAGTTCATCGCTGCAGATGAGTTTAATTTTAGAAATCAATGTCTAAATTCAAGAAATGAATCACATAATTTTTACAATTTGTGTTCATTAAGCGGAAATCGTAACCATTATCTCAATAGTTGAGAAGTCAAGACTAGTGAAGTGTTATAGCAGTTACACCTACGGTGTGGGATTAATACAACAACTAATCTTTCGTCGCATTTCAGGATACTGTGATATATCAAGGAGTGCGTAAATATGTAAATATTTTCGGGTATTGATGGATTGTTGCTCAATTTGGTGTTCCCTAGGGAAGCTCTTTTCTGTTATCCTGTCTATTAACGACGCGACGTAACGTCATGTTTAAGCTTAAGTGAGGTTCTCATTTTAACCGATGGCATACAAATTTTTAAAATAATAAAGTGCACCCATGATCGTATTCTTTTACAGGCCGACATTGATATTTTTATATTTGTGTATATGAAAAATAGCCTTTCCTTAACCCTTCAACATAACAGACGATAAATTTTACTAAGAAACGAATCGTAAGTGTATTTGATTAATTGTTGTATTTCCTTTCAAAAACTCTGTCGTGTCTTCACTTTTAAAGATTTAGGTGTTCATTTCTGTTCCAACTTACAATGTACACATCTCGTCAATTTTATTGTCAATAAAGCAAATTCTATGCTAGGTTTTATAAAACGCTAGGCAAAGGAATTTAATGAAGCCTATGTTACTCTTTCTTTGTACAATTGCCATGTTTGTCCTCATCTTGAATATGCTTCATAAGTATGGACTCCATTTAACGAAATTCATAAAAATCGTATTAAATCAATTTAAAATGATTTCATTCCCTTTGCTCTCAAGGGTCTTCCTTGGGACTCTTGTGTGAGAAAAATGTAAGGGATGGAGGGCACCCACAGTTTTCATACCAAATCTAAATGGCTAATTTGAGAAAGGAATTTTCATCACAAGAATTACTCTTGTAGTATATGTCCATTCCTCGTAGTACCCATGAAACAAAAATCTAGGTGACACAGGCATTGATTGAACCCAAGGCTTCTGGACTGACAGTCCTACGCACAAACTATCACGCCACGGTTACTACTTAAGTAATTGTTTTTTTTTTTTTTAAAGAAGATAGTCCCTTTTCTTTTATTGGGTGATGTCTCAGATATCTGTGTATCTGGTAAAAAAAGGTATTACATTTATCTAAAATTTGGAATGATGTCTCCTCGTTCGGTTTTAAGAGCATTGTTACTATAGTGTCTTTTAAGCTTATAATGTCAAGTAAGAATTGCCATTATTTTTAATCTGAATTGCCACTATTAATTTGACGTTGGTCCTACTAATGTCTCTAAGCAAATAGTAATGTAGCATGCCTTTGCTTGTTAAACGCACTCCAAAGTTTTGATCTTCTAAATTGAATTTAGTCTCGTTTCTTCCATTCAGAGAACTTCCTCGAGTTCTATAGTCGCGTTTATGGTAAAGTTTTCCTATTTTTGTTAAGGAATCTGAGTCTTAATTTCCTTAGACTCCAACATGATTTGGTACCCAATGAATATAAAGTGTGACATATTAGTTTTGTTCAGCTAATTCAAATAATTTAGTTTCAGTAATTTCGCTTAAGATTAAGATTAAAATTGTTCTCTAAATTGCATCTTTTGATCATGCCATCTCTTGTAATGCCTATTCTCGTTCTTTTCTAGATTAAGATTTTTGCCGTTCAACCGTTCCATCGAGTAAATAATGACTAACTAGTTAAGGAAACGTTACTAAGTGTTATCTTAGGTGTTATCTCAACGGAGAAACTGCCTAAAAAGCTCTGAGGGGATAATTCTCCAATTAATACGATTGGGAGAATTGTGTATCTAGTTATTTTTCCAAAAAAACTTTTCAGAATAACTGGAGAATATATTTCTACCGGGTGTGTTTTCTAATTAGTTAAATTTTGAAATTCACCCATAATTGAAAGTAGTAGACAAAATTCTCTTTAATCCAAATTTTCCTTACCAATCTTATCTCAGAACCATCATCCTTGAACTACAATGGATCCATGAAGATTCTACATTATCCAGATCCCCAATACTGCGTTTGACACTGAATATTACTTATAACATTAGTTAGGTTAAGTAAAGGTTGCTGCTG
The DNA here is from genome assembly GCA_951509635.1 of Eupeodes luniger. Classification (NCBI taxonomy): domain Eukaryota; kingdom Metazoa; phylum Arthropoda; class Insecta; order Diptera; family Syrphidae; genus Eupeodes; species Eupeodes luniger. Next base: position 119,132,904 of record OX608073.1, on the reverse strand, counting down.
ACAGGAAAAGCCGTTGGGTCCGTTGTGATACCCTTATAAATCTTAACATCTGCATTGCTCGTTAAAACCAATTAGTGCCAGCTATGAAGCGTTTGAGACAATAAACATCAGAATTTCTCATATCACTAGCATTATTGTGGAAGAAGTCTTCTAAATTGAGTGAAAGGGCAGTACATAGAACTGTCTCCTCTTCGTCTTCATCCATGTAGCTTCTACAAAAATCGTTTGCACCTATATAACGAAGCTAATCTGCAATCTACGAACAAAAATGAGTTGCTTTAAGCCTTTGGCATCAAACTTGGCCAAATTAGTTTAATTGACAAAAAAGGGGTGGTATTAGTCCACCTGTAGTTAGCCATAAGTTTAAAAGTAGCTAAGGGTATATTGATGTTAGATTTGTTGCCCAACAGAGGTAAAATTGTTCACTTTTTTTGTAAGTTCTTCAGCTTTGCAATTTCCTGGAATGTATCTAAAACCCGACTCCCAAATAAGGTGAATTTCATACTACTTCGACATCTCCACAAGAGATGATCGGCATTTTTGGGCTGTTAGTGAGTTTGTTGAGAAAGAGTCCAATATTTTATGGCAGCTTGACTATCTCAAAAAATGCTTATATTGGTAGTCGATATCACGTTTTCTTTGAGCTAAGAAAGGGCTTCTTTGATGGCCAGAAGCTCTGCCTGGAACACGCTACTTCGATTGGGAAGACGAAGAGAGTGACCAAGATTTAGTCTTTCGGAATACACGCCTCCACCGACCCGTCATTTGCTTTAGATCAATGTATATAGAAATGAATCGTTGCGTCTTCCAAAAATGACTAATTCTCCCAGGTAGGTTGGTTACGTAGTCGCCGTTACTATTTAAAGATCTGAATGAGTTCAAAGTAGTGAAGAGAAGGCTTTAATAACTTATTATGTTAAATGAACTTAAATTTTATGAAAAGATTGTATACCTCGAATTTTTATTTAGAAAGAAAAAACTTTTAATCAGGACTGACTATAATTTGTTTTCAAAACAATTTATAACTCATACACGATCTGTTATTGAACTTTTCATATTAAAGAAATTCTAAATATCGATTTAATATGATAAATTGAATATTCTATTTGTGCAGCGTTCGTGCTTATGAGGAACTTGTATTTGAAGATTGTTACAACGACGAAGAAGGCGAAGATTCGGAAGACTCAAATGAAGAGAATTATTTTCGTAATGATTATCCCGATGAAGAGGATGATGATGCAGACAATGATTCTATGGGTTTTCGAGATATGAGAAGAGCTATAGAAACTATTGATTTTGGTAAATATGTTTTTTAATAAATATACCATATGTAGTTATGTTGTTATTATACAGATTTCTTAAACATTTTCAGATGCAAAGGATGATGAAAATGAATTGTCTAGTGATGAAGAGGATTACCAACAAGCTCGGAGTGGTTTTGTCTTTAGTATAGATGCTGGGGATGAAGATTTTGCAGATGATGTTGATTATCGTGACGTTGATCGTTATGGTACAGCATATGCACGTTATAAAAAGAGAATTTTAAGAGACATGCAAGCAGACAATTCTGAGGATGAAGAAGATAGGCATATTGGAGAAATCTCCGAACAGAGCGATTATGTGGATGATGAAAATTCTGAGGATGACTAAGTTTGAATATATGTTTTGTTTTATTATTTAAATAAAATGCTTTATAACATGAATCTATTTATAATAAAACAAAATAAGGCAATACAAATGAACAAACAAGAACTGTAGAAGTGGTTTTCATATCGGTGATGGGCCTATGGGTTGTTTTTTCGTTGTTTAAAATAACCTAGTAGAATTTTGTAGAATTCTATGCCAATATCTATTGTTATATCTTTAAAGCACTAAACTATTACTTAGTATTTCCGAAATTCTCAATACAGGCTTATTAGTTTACATAAATTTTAAAATAGTTTTATTATTTAAACCATACAAATTTCGAAAATCACAGTTTTCCATCCGTTTCCTCTACCTGTGGAAACGGTGAGAAAGATGACTTGACAGACGATTGGACTACAAATCAACGGTTTTACACATCAGCTTACATGTTCCTACATTTTTTTTTATAATGTACAGGCAATGGTTATTAATACCTTAAACATGTTTTCGTTTAAACACAGTGTGATTGTTAGGAAAATAGGGAAGGATTTAAGAGGAGATACCGGTGCACATTGGTCTTAAAATTGAGAATATTAAAAAGGGAAGGGAAAACAGTGTTCGGTAAAGCATTCCAAATTCTCGCTGAGTGCTTAAAAAAAGAATCTCTTTACTTAACAGAACGTCCGAAATCGAGCTCAAGGGCAAACTGATGAGCGTTCCTGGAGGGGTAGAATGAAACTGGATGATTCGACAGAAAATTGATTGTAAAAATATCGGAAAAACAACAAGAGACATGAAACATTAAGGTGGTGTTCGAGCGATGTAAATGTTTCGGTTATAGTTTTATCACCTATCGTTTTCAAAGCCCTTTTTTTGATTATATCCAAGAGATTTAAACTAGTTTTTGAGGCACCTGTCCAAATATGGGAGTTTTATTCAAATTTGGGACGAATGAAGGCTTTGTAAATTATAGCCAGATCAGAAGGGGTGACAAATTTCTTGCACCGTCATAGAAATCCTAAGCACCTTGCGGCGTTTTTGACGATATTGAATACGTGATCATTCCATAAGAAGTGATCTTTGATACACATACCGAAAACTGAAAGTTGATTAGTTTCCTGGATACAAGTGCCGCTCATGGATAGCGGCATCGGGGGTGGCTGACGCTTAAAGGACAGGAGACAGCATTAAGTTTTTGATGCATTAAATTATACACGGTTCTTTTTAACCCCATTGGACAATACTGTCGAGATCGGAATTTAATGAGCTTATCATACGCTGCCCTTGAAGTTTCACATCTGAAGGACAAGAATGTGAATCTAGAACCGAATATGAAAAGCTGAGGTCAACTGCGAAACAGTTTAATGGATTAGAAGTGGCAGACAAGAGATCGTTTATGAATATGAGGATGAGAGTCGGAGACAAAATGGAAACTGACATCTTTGGCCCTAATAACCTCTTTACAGGTCGAATCCTATTCGGAATACAATTTTTCATTCCCCAAAGAAATACATTTGTTACCATATCTGCGCTGGAATCCACGTCACTATCGAGGAAGCATAGTGACCAGTTAAAGTTTCTGAAGAATTGGTTGAGACCGTCCCAGCCAGCTTTCTCATATTGCCAAACAGTTCTCGTAGGAGTTTTTTCCTTAACTGGGTTTGTATAACATAAGAAATTTTCAGATACGATACAGTGGTCTGATGTGCTGATTTCAGGTTATGGACCCGGGAATTGGTTTCCAAGATCGTGCAAGTTAAGGCCGCTTGACCGTTTTCTTTGGATTAACCATATTTAGAACTGAAAATTGTGAAAAAATCTCCTGTTTCAAGGACCGTATACTTTAAATACATTGTTTTGGGAAAGATATCTAATATTGGCAAACAATTTGAGGCTAACGGTTTTACAGCTTTAAAAAAAGTTTTTTGGTCATAGTCTCAGACAAAAGTTTTAAATCATAAAATTGAAAACAACGGACAAAATTGTTTACAAGAAATATTCGTTATTGTAAGCAATTACATCTACTATACTATTTTTTAGTCAGGTAGTCTTGTGTCCGGACAGAAAGAGCAGTTTCCTTAAATTTGGTAGGTCTAATTTTTTTTGTCTAGGTGTTTATTACATTGGTCTTATAAATAGTCTAAGTTTTTGACATCGGGTTCTGTACGTAACACGATAGCAAATCGCATCCCTTAGGAAACTAAGGGAACAATTAAAGTGACAATTACGAGGGGATAGGGGCAGGCGTTTTACGAGAAAAAATCATACGTTGACATTTATAGTTTAAGGACATTTTTAGTACACCATTTAAGAAAAGAATTTAAGTCTTTTGGCGGCAATAAATAATCACTAAGATTAAATTTTACTTTCATAATTTGTCTGTCAGTCGCATTTATAGACCGGTTTGAGAAGGAAATAATTATTTCAACATGATTAATGAAAAGAAATAATAAAAGTGGCCACAGATGACTACCCTGAGGAACACCTGAGGTGGCATAAAGAAGAGATTGGACACAGAACATCTGAACACAACATTATATTGGCGGTTTTACAAATAGGATCTGACCCATCTTAGATAAATATAAATAATTAGATGAGAGATCTTATGGAAAGCTTTACTGAAGTCAATAGTGGTAACATTTAACATCATTCCATATCATAAAGTGACATATTGAAATACATTGGACAAGTTCAGACGACATAAGGGACTTGAAAGTAAGGCATGTTTCTAGTATCTGATGCCAAAAAGTTACTTTCCAATTAAGGCAACTTTAATGGAAAGTTGACTGGAAAGTTAGTCAAGAAAAACCTTCCTAACTATCAAGTCAAGTCTACTTCTATCAAAATGACAGTTGATAATGTTTTTGCATTCAACTGAAAGCTGAACTTTGTTTTAATATGATTTATTAATTTTCTGCATAACTTCATCATTCATTCACTTTGAAATTCATGACACTTGAAAAACTGACTAGTTGCCTTGGTCAAATTTCAAAGAACAAAGTTGATTGCAAATAAAGTCCCTTATGTTGCCTGAACCTGCCCATTGAGTTAGATTCGTCGTAGTGTACGCCTGCCCTTAATAAAATCATGTTATAGTGGAAAAAGTAATAACTTACAATGACAACAAAGAGATTTATAGCTTATGCCCTCAAAGAGCTTGGGTATTGAAACTAAATTTAGCTAAATGGACGATAGTTAGAGATTTCGTAATTTTTGTGAATTGAAAAAAATAAAAAAAGAGGCTAGGATACGACACTGATAACTTCCTATCCCATGTGTCGATTTGTCTTGCTTTAAACTTTAACAAAATATTCATAACAATATTTTGTGTGAAATAAATAATTTGAAGTCAATATCTTTCTTTTTTATTTAGATTCTAAGGACCTTGAAACGACGAGAAATGTCAAAATTATCAATTCGACAAATCGGCCCGATTACAATAACTTCGTATGGGAAGTTAATAAGATAAAGATTGAACAGTGTGTGTTTAGCACATGGCTTTAATATACCATCAGTACCAAGAGGTCATATTTAATAAATCTAACCGAAGGTCGTCAATAGACTAATTATTGAAATTCTAAAATTACAAATTTTAAATAAATACAAAACTCACTCTGGCGTATACGTACTTTTTTTTAATTCTGTGAAATCACAAACAGCTGCTAGTTCACACTATAAATTATTACCTTTTATCAAAAGCTTTGAAATATAGAACAAAGTTGATAACTATAATAAGTACTTGTATAAAATATTAGAACAAAATAACGCGCAGTGTGTTTCCAACTCAACTACACTGCATCTGCAGTTTCTCTCAGAGAAGTATTGAAAACTTAGTGAGACGAATGTGCTCAAAATTATTTCGTGCATTACCAATGCATTAGTTTCATGTTAAAGTCTATCTAAGACGCTCAAAGCTCTTTTTCACGAAGTCTACTCGCACATTTTCCGCTCTCAGTGGAATTTCAGTTTGACTGTTAGACTGTTAGACTGTCGACTTCGAGTTCAGTATCTGTCAGTTTATTGTTGCAGTAGGTTCAAGTTGCTCTTTTATAGACAGTGGTTTTTTGATAATTTATATATATGTACATACAAGTTGTTTATTAACTTTACATTCGATTTTGTTGTTTCTTAAAACTGGTTAAAGAGCTTATCATCAAATAAAGTTGACACCATTATTAAATTGTTATCAGATTTGCAATCAGTTATTAAGATTCTAATATTTTTATACCTAGGTACATAGCCATAAAAATAAGACACAAGTAAATGTACAGTAAACTAAAATAAATATAATTATCAAGTTGATAGGTATAATTAACATAAAGAAACCTATCGATGAATTGTTGATTTGGTTTAAATAAATAAAATACTTCATTAAGTTTATACCTAGTGTAATGTGAGTGAACCAGACAAATTATTTTTAATTTGTGTTAAGTCATTTTTGACAAATATAGTGAGTTTATACAAATACAGAAGTATAAATTATTGTGAAATAAGAGTGAATTATTTTTAATAATTTTGCATTGTAAATAAAAAGAAGTGCCCATCGCACAATATGACTACATTAGCATTCAGCAATGACTCTGACAGTCAAAAGTGAGTTTATAATAATATATTTTTTTTCACAACTATTAGTTTTAAGAAGGTTTTTGAAATACGCATTTTACTTGTGTGTGACTAAGAAAAGAGCGGTAAAGAGAAAAACTACACAGAAAAATAACATAGACTACCGGGTGACGGCCAATGGTTGAATGGGGGCTCATGGGAGGTCAGAAAAGCGGTATAACAAATAACAACGAACACAGCTGTTTATGCTCTTATGTATAAAGCGAGCTCATGACGTGAAACATTAATATTGATAAGATACATATTTATTAGGGTTACCATTTATACATATTAAACGTTTGCAACATATTCTATCAATCTGAAAGAAAAACTCTAAGTGAAATTGTTTGTTGTTTCCAGTATTGATAGATTTGTCGCAGCACGAGTACGATAACTTTGGCGCCAAGATATAATAACGGTTTTTGGTAGAGGGGCTTTATACAATCATTTTTTACTACGGGAGAGGGGGTCTATCTCCCCCGGTTTAGGCGGGAGGGGCAATTTAAAAATGTTTTTATTTAAAATGGAAAAAAATAATTAAAAAATAACGGTGATACTTACAATTAAGTTGTATACATTTTTTTAAAGCCAACATTCTGTTCTATTAGCCAGTTTTTAAATCAAGTCAAAACTAGGAGTAGTTTTTGAAAAATTTAATTTTAAACTCAAAATTTGAGTAAAAAAAGTTAAAAAAAGGTTTAAAGTGTAACTTTTTCAATACTTCAAGATTATCTACCATTGTTTTTATTTCCGAATTTATTGCTCTTATTTGTTTTTGATCAAAAACTGAAAACTAGATGATTTTATGTCTTTTAGTTTTTGAGAAAATTGAAAATAACCACAACTACTATTTTAATTTAATTCTTTTTTTTTGCTTGAGTGGTCTTATTTTGATAGTTATAATGGTATTTGCGTATGCGTAATGCGTGTTTGGGTGTATGCAACAGTAAGGTGTGCGCGAGTTTGGGTGTATGCAACAGTGGCATCTGCAACCCCCCTGCTTGGGCACACTATAGGATTTGGGGTGGGTGCAAGTTGAATTGTGTGCGCAAGGTGGGGAGGTGCAAGATGGGGTGCATGCAAAGTTTCTTTTGCATTTAAATAAGCTGGATTTAAGAAAAATTAATTTATCCTATGTATATCTTAATCCATATTCGATTATTACTATCAAAATAAGACTACGTTAATACTTAAGCAATGAAAAAGTAATAAAATATTTTTTTTGGTAATTTTCAATTTTCTCAAGAACTAGAAGACATAAAGTCATCTAGTTTTCAGTGTTTGATCAAAAACAAATAAGAGCAATGAATTCTAAAAAAAAAAATAGTAGATAATCTGAAAGTTTTGAAAAATTACACTTTAAACCTTTTTTTTTAACTTTTTTTTGCACAAATTTTGACTTTTAAACAATTTTTTTCAAAAACTATGCATAGTTTTGACTTGTTTTAAAAACAAGCTAATAGACAAAAGTGTTGGCTTTAAAAAAAGGTATAATACTTAATTGAGGGTATTACCGTTATTTTTTAACTATTTTTTTTCCATTTAATGTACATATTTTTTTTTTGTAGTACCCGTGGCGTTGGACTATCATGCCAGAGGTAGTGGGTTCGATCCCTGCCTATACCATCTAAAGTTTTTTTCACGGGTACTGCCTCTTGCGAGGAATTGACAAATTCTCCAAGAGTAATTCTTGTCATGAAAAGTGCTTTCTCAAATTAGCCGTTCGGATTCGGCATTAAACTGTAGGTCCCCTCCATCCCTGACAACAGTACTCGCACACAGGAATGGTTGAGAGTTGTAAGTCACTAGGCCCTGGTTCTCTACGGACTGTTGCGCTTGCGCCACCTAATTTATTTATTTATTTTTATACCAGAATTTCCTGGATACTTTAGGATTTTTTGATATCCCAGCTGTTTTCGATCAGTTTGTACAAGCGGCATTGTTACGAATTGTTGGAATTTGTAAGAATCATTTAGCAATGAGAGAAATTGTTGATCCATCAAACTACCAATATCAAAAATCAAAAACATTTATATAAATTTAAATCGAAAAATAAATAACTAAAGAAAAAATGAAGCTGGTCTTTACTAGAATTTTAATAAAAATTGATAAGATAAGTAATATAGCAGTTCTTGAATAAAGTATTTAGTTTTATTTTTATAAAATGGATGAAATATGGATGAATAGGGAGAAATAACGACAAAAATTGGTTACTTGTAGATATAATTTATTTAGGGGTTCGATTGATATGGCGAATAGATTTTAATTAAATTCATTGTACTTTTTCAAGCAAACAAATAGCAAATACTTGTTTGTAAAAAAATCATTCACTTTGACAATTCAACACCTTAAACTTATTGCAAAGCTTTATAAAGAAAATAGTTTGTTCCAGATCGTTAACAACTTATTTCGTTAAAGATTGTTACAAGAATAATTAGAAAACATTATTTTAAAAACGTATAAACAATAACTTGCTTAAACAATGTGCATAATTAAATAATAAAGTAGATTCCTCAAGTATACTTCCAACAAAACTCATCTCTCGAGCTTAGTTGTGAATTGTTACAAATCGTGACTATTTGACACTTCAACAATGGTTGCGTTCAATCTCAGATAGATAGGGTATTTGGATACCTTTTTGTTAGTATTTTACGGGTAAAAGAAGGACAGTGCAGCTGATTCAAAAAATGGTTGAATTTGAAGGCGCATGAAAATCGTATTCAAATTTGTATGTTTTTCTGTAAACATCCTGTGAGTTATTAAAATATTGCGTTGAAATTTGTATTTAACAGTAATTTTGGACCTAGAAATTTCAATGTTTGTTTGCTTTTTGTGAACAGCTAAAAGTAATTTCTATTTTTTTTCAGCTGTTTAGCTATGCAACTCGTTCAATATAGCTATCTTAAATGAACGATACACCTATCCAACACTTACACATTTTAACAATCTTTAGGTTTTGGAACGAAATAGTTAGATGTTGTTAAAAATAGTTAACATAGATCTCGCGACTTACAAATTTAACAGTTTGGTTAAAATTTAACGTCTTTCATTTTTAGAAGGTAAAACCTCTTTACTTTGTATACATTTTAAGATATTATATTTATAATATAATATGATAAATAGCTTCTGCCACTTATATCGCTATGTTCAATAGTTAAGTTTGGTTGAAGCATCTGCTATTGTTAAAAAATAGATAAACATAGTGAAACCCGGATAAGTGCTTCGCCTTAAATGCATCGTAGGGAAGCATGGGTCTAGTGACTAACAAACTCTCCCGCTGGCCTTCCTCTGGGTAATTTATGGACAACATTTTTAAACCAAATTTTTTTTTCGATTTCAGTAACAACAATGGAAGCATTTTCGATGACAAAACTATTTTTCGAGATTTTAAAACTGGACCGCTTACGATTTATAGAAATAAGTCAACATTTTGTTATAAACGAATGAGTGTCATTTTAGAGGGAGAAGATTTTTTACGTCTTAAGGTAAGTACAAAATAAAGTAATCTGTCTAAATTGGGTTAATTCTAAAGCTTACTGCACTCGAAGAATGTGTCTGTCGCGTCAAAGTCGCATGAAAGCAGCTTGTAATTGCTCAAATAATTTACATATTTCAAGACACGAGGTGTTATGTAAATAGAGTTTTGCCTACAACCTATTACGATGCTCCTTATTGGCAGTTTTTTGAACACACGTTTCTACATTTGCAGAAAGCGAAAGGCCTTGAAGCTGTCGTTTAGAAACACTTTTTTGATCAAAAATGTACGATTTCATAAATATTGGACATACAAATTTTTGAATTTTAAATTGATGTTTTTTGTAAGGAAAAAACTGCATTTTAAAATTTATAATCCTACTAAGCATTTAAAAGGGCTTTATGAAAAATCTACTTATAGACTTTGTAAAGTTTTATTTTACTCAAGGTTCTGATTTTTTACACAGCATCGAATATGGAACTATATGGAATCACATCCAGATTTCCAACATGATCAAGAAACACCATCTCTGGATCGTCAAAGACAATTGGCCAATAAACGGACAGCACGCATCTGGAGTCAAAGTTTCTTCACTTTAAATGATGTAAGTCTGTAAAAAAAAGAAGTTATTTGAATCACACAACATTCATTTTTCCTCCTACAGTTCATCAGCAATCCTAGACTGTCATACGCCTTCACTCAAGCCTTGTTCTCCTACGATTTTAGTCTAGCCATTAAGTACTCCCTCTCAATTGGAATGTTCTCGAGTGTTATATTATCTCTGGGAACAGACCGTTTGCACAAGTATACCGAGATGGTCACGGAAGGCAAGATCGGTGGGGCTTTTGCCTTAACAGAAATTTCACATGGCACAAATGCTCGTGGGATGCGCACTCGAGCCACTTATGACCGAAAGACTGAAGAATTTATTTTGAACACTCCTGACTTTGAGGCGGCCAAGTGTTGGGTGGGTAACCTTGGCAAGACGTGTACCCATGCGATTGTCTATGCTCAGTTGTATGTGCCCGAGGGAAGCTATCAGGGTTTGAATGCTTTTCTGGTGCCCATTCGGGATCCACGAACTTTGTTGGCTTATCCTGGAGTCACTGTGGGTGACTTGGGTGAAAAGGTTGGGCTTAATGGCGTCGATAATGGGTAAAGTCTTTGTTGGACATTTAAGCTTGTTTCCTTATTAAATTTGATTTAAACATTTGTGTAGATTTGTGATGTTCAGTAACTATCACATTCCCAAGGAGAACCTTCTATCTAGAACTGGTGATGTAGATGCAGAAGGAAACTTTACGAGCAAAATCAAAGATAGCCGGAAGAGATTAGGGGCTTCATTGGGAGCCCTATCAGCAGGAAGAGTCAGCATTTGCTGTAAGATATAAGTTTAGTTTCCATCAAAAATCTATACTAATTTTTGAATGCTCTCTCTTCAGCCCTAGCCTATATAGCTCTGAGCCAAGCCGTCACAATAGCTGGCAGATACTCAGCCTGCCGAAAGCAATTCGGGCCCGATGGTAGTTCTGAAGAATGGCCAGTGATAGAATACCAATCCCAGCAATTCCGCATTCTACCGTATCTTGCTACAGCCTACGCTCTGAGAGTCTTCTCGCTTTGGCTAGGGAACGAAAGTAATGGCCTTCAGGTCAAAACTTTCATGGGTGAAGATGTCTCGGCTCAGGGAATGGAATTACATGGCCTATCATCGGCTGCAAAGCCCGTCTGCACTTGGGTAGCGCGTGATGGTATTCAAGAGTGCCGGGAAGCTTGTGGTGGACATGGTTATTTGAAATCTACCAAAATTGGTGATCTTAGGAATGATAATGATGCTAATTGTACTTACGAGGGGGAAAACAACACCCTGATACAACAAGCTTCGAATTGGTTGATATCAATTCGTCGGGGGGAGAATAATTTTGAGGAATCATCACCAATGGGTTCGATAAGTTTTCTCAAGGATATGGACTCAATTTTAAAGAGCAGAGCAGAGTTTAAGACCGCCGAAGAAGCCTTAAATGAAGATAGTAAGAAAACAAAAGAAAGAAGATGGTGATTGATTGTTTATTTTGTGTGTGTTTTTTGTAGATCTTCTTCATACTCTAAATTGGTTGTGTGCCTTTCAACTAGATGTCACTGTCAAAAAAGTTGAAGAGCTTCATAAAAGTGGATCGAGTGCGTTTGAAGTTCGAAATAACTCACAAGTGTTCACAGCAAGCAACTTATCAATTATATATGCACAGGTAAGCAGAAACCGTTAGTTGAAATTTTTTGTTTTTCTACATATTAAAATGCCTACAAAAGTTTAATTTGAAATTTTAAGGAGAAAAATTGGTAAGAGATTGATTTTGGCAAGCTAATAGTTTTTATGTTTTAAGTTAGAAACTAATTTTAAGGATAAACATTTTTAGATAATACACTAGAACAATTAACAGCTGTCAGTTTGACAGCGCTTGTATTGCAAAGCAAGAATATTTCGTACATACAAAAGAATAATTAATTTTCAGATTAATATCCAAATTTACCAGGAAAGCTAATCACTTCACAATAAAACTCGGCTACAAAAGCAAGCTTTGCGGGTTTCTCAAAAGCAGAACTGTTCTAAATGGTCTTATTTTTTTATCGGTTTCTCGGAATAGGTCTTTATATTTTTTTATTTTTAAATTTAAAGTTTTGATAATTTGTAGTACTACAAAATTCAATCCTACATCATTGTTGTAAAAGATAGTAACGTAAAGATTTTTAGCTTTCAATTTGACTATTACCTTTTATAGATCAAATTCATCCATTTTCACTATCATTTATCAAAAATCACCTTATCTAATTCTTTCTATATTTTCATCTTCTGAAGCATCAATAAAAATCAAATGGCGTTTTTCATGAGCAAAATAAATAAAATTGTTCTTAATCTAGATCTGTCAAAACAAAATTTTTTCCTGTTTTTGCATTCCATGGGGCAAAATAAATTGATTTATTCTTGATTTAAGATCAAATATGCAGATCTGAATTTTTTGGCAGATTTACTCCTCCTTACAACAATATTAATACAATTTTAAAGAAATGGAAATGGTGGAAATTTGACAGCTTTACCGCACTCCATAGCACGTACACGAAGTTACACAAATACAATTACAACAACAACAACAAAAACCAATTCCAATTGTGTTAAATGAAAATTTGACAGTTATATAGTAATCACTCAAATCTATACAACACTATGACAAAAAACAAAATAATTCCAATTGTGTTCAATACTCCACCAAAAAAATCAATTTTTGATGGAAAACGGAAGTTACCCATGGAAAACCCCATAAGAAACGTCAACACAATAGCTACGTTCAATCCTGTGTTGGACAGGGTATCCTGGATAGGTAAATCATGACCTATTAGATAGCTCATTGAATAAGTTGGATAGCTAAATTGAGATAGCTGTCAAAAAGTAAAAATAAGATTCGCAAAAAGCAGACAAACATCTAAGGTTTCAATCGATAATTATAATAATTCACCGGGTTTGTCATACGAAATGTAAAAAATTAAAATCAATTTAAGTTTCTTTTAAACTCAACCATAATGTTGGATTATCTGTTCTGTCAGATGGAAACATAAACTAAGCATTCTTGGCTAACTTTGGATTTCGTTTTTGATAGTCCAGCTGTTTTAAATCAGCTGTCATTTAGACGTAAAACACTTACAAACAAATGTATCTGAATACCATTTGTATCAGGGATTGAACGCAGCCATTCACATAAAAAACTTAATCGTGTTCCATTGGCTACGAAAACAAATCAGTTTCATTAAATTGTCATCGAAGTTTACCAATGAAAATTGATGTACATAAATACGTTCTTTCATTACTCGCAATCAATATTTCTAGTATTCGAAATATCAAACCATTTCACAAATCAATTTAATTTAATTTTTATATTCTAGCGGACAATCTACTATGTTTTCTACAAATTCGTTAGAGAGTTGCCAGCAAGTCCTGAAAAAGAAGTCCTTAGAAAATTACTCTCACTTTACGGAGCTAATTTAGTGCTAAAACATGTGGCGTTATTATACCAAGTAAGATACTCAAATTTAAACTTGTTTGTATGTTTTCAAAAACTTTCTTATTTCATAGGGAAATTACTTGCGTGATTTAAATCAACCAGAATTATACCAAAAAGGAATTATATCCTTATTACCAATTTTGAAAGACGAAGCAATAAGTTTGATTGATGCTATAGCACCAAGTGATTTTTGTTTAAATTCACCGCTTGGAATGAGTGATGGAAATGTAAATAATTTAAAAATATTATAGTTTAAGGAAATCTTAAATAAAATTATTTTCTTTTTCTTAATTCTAGATTTACCTTCATCTTCAGAGGTCCATTATGCAAGGTCCTGCTGTATTGGAACGTCCTGAATGGTGGCAACAAGTAACCTATAAACAGTTTTTGAAGTCGAAAATTTAAAAAAATGTTTTAAATGGGTTTTATGGGAAAATATTCTTAAACGTAGGTTCGTACATAATTAAGTTAGGGTTGGAATCGTCTGAGGTAAAGAGGACTTATAAGAACCTATAGTAATCAATTTCTGATCAAGAAAATAATATTTTGAAATAGCTAGTTCCAAAATAGCAGGGCATTCCAGGTAATTAATTAATTTTATTGTGGCTGTCCTGATGCTGGACAAACGATAACATCAGCCGATTGCACCCAAGTATTTCAGAGCTGGTTTGAAATCAATTATTAAGCACAATTTATTTTTGTGGTAAAATTTTAAGTTAGCACTATTGTGAACAAAATAATAAACAATGTATTTTATACTTCAGAGGTGATAAGTAAAACAAAAATAAAAATTATAGAAATACAGAAATTGTGTATTTTTGTTTGTGTGTTGGCGAATATAATGGCGTTTTTCATTGGTATTGTGGAAGAGGAGATATCAACTTTTTGAAATCACTTCAAGTCAAATTAAAGCAGCTGATAAACACATCGGTCGATCAACAATTTTGATAATTGTCGTAGTTTGTATAATTTCTTACATATGGTTTTATTTGTATAAATAAATAGTAAATATTTTTTTGAAGAAGTCAGGGGTGGAATCGGCTAAGGTAATTGTTGATTGTTGACAGTCAAAATAATCGAATTTGATCTGTGTAAGGTGATAATCAAATTGATACCTGAAAAGGTGTCACTGGAAAAATTTGATAGTCATTTTCCTACAAATATGTCGTTTCTGAATAGAGCTACCAGACACTTACAAAAAACGAATGACAAATTTTTTCAGTTACCGTTTTTTAAGTACAAAAACACATTCTTGTGACCGAAAAAGCTTACGTAATTCGAAAAAAAACACAAGAGAAATAAGAATGTTATTTAAACACAGCCAATTTGATTCTTTTATTTAGATATTTTATAGGAATCATTTTGAAATTTCACCATAGCAACAATGAATTGTGACAATAATAAGTTGAGTTGAATCATTTTACACAGACGGAATGAAAATGATAGTCAAATTTGACTATCAAAAATATGATAGTCAATTATCAGCTTAGCCGATTCCACCCCAGTTTCAAGGTGGAAAAGAACTCATTGCTGTTAAAGTTAAGCTTTACTTCCTATGATGGAAATTACTCCTGTTTTAAAACACCTTCTTTTGTCAAGATCAAATCAAACCGATTTTGTCTAGCTGAATTCAAATCATTTAAAAATCGCAAAAATATAACACTAGGAATTTCACTACTATTTAACTAATAAATACGAAATCAGTGTATTACCGCCTTTAGGTAAATCACACCATTATATCGTATCTGCAAATTTGGCATGCCAAAAAACCATTTAAAGAAAGAATTCCTACGAGTACCGACTTCTTCAGGAACTTAAACTGGCCACTATGCTTCCTTGATTGTGACTTCGATTTCAGCGTAGATATGGTTGCAAACGTAATCATTTGTGGATTGAGAAATTTTATCTCGATTAGGGTAACATCTATCAAATCCAAAGAAAACTCGAGGTTTGATTCGACCTGTAAAGAGGGTATTAGGATTGGAGATGTTAGTTTCCGTCCCCACTGAGGAAAATCGGTTTAAATTCAAACAATTTAGAAAGACCTATAACGGTCATGTTCGGTAAACTAAATTTTTACATGACAAGAAAAGACGTTAAAAAATACTACAATTTCAGAAAAGGTAGTACAAATGTCTGGCCATTTGTAAAAAATGTACGTCACACCACGTCATTGGACTCAAGAACAGAAGGACAGAAGGACTCATGACACTCTCTGGTAGCGTCAAATTAACAGCAAACTGTGCTGCAAATTGGCTTTATCAATCGAGCTTACATAAGGAGTGTCATTGTGAACTACCATTGGAATTGAGAATGGGCAGGTTCAGACAACATAAGGGACTTCATTTGCAGTCAACTTCATTCTTTGAATGTAAATTTTGACCAAGACAACTAGTTAGTTTTTAAGTGTCACTTTACTTCACAAACCTCTACTTAAAGTTCATAGTACAAAAACCACCAAAAACATTATTGTCTACAAAACACTCATCAGGCAAGCAATAAGTCCATCAAGATTTGTATTTTGTATTGTAAATATTTATATTACTTATTTCTTTTCCAAATCGACAGAAAACCCTTTTACATAAAAAATTGAATGAAGTTGTGCAGAAAATAAATAATTCATAGGGTAATAAAGTTCAATAAAGTTCAGCATTTAGTTGAATTAAAAATTATTATCAACTATCATTTTGACAGAAGAAGACTTGACTTGATAGTTAGGGAGATTTATCTTGACTTACTTTCCAGTCAACTTTCCATTAAAGTTGCCTTAATTGGAAGGTAATATTTTGGAAGCTGGCCAATCAGGTACTAGAAACTTGCCATACTTTCAAGTCCCTTATGTAGTCTGAACCTGCCCATTCTCAATTCCAACGGTAGTTCACGGACTCATCTGTAGTAACATCTGCACTAACATCTCTACACTCTACACGTCGAGAGTTCGCTTATAGAGTCAATTCATAATTAACTCCTCTGCCAAAAGATTTTTTCAGCAGAGGTACACCTCAAGGCGGTAGTGTGCTGTCTTCTCTCCTCTGGAACCTGGTAATCAATGAATTTCTGGCTAGTCTGGATTATAGGATTTTGGATTGATTAGGCGTGTACCATCAACTGAGCGCTCCGAGCGCTCAACTATTTTTTTAAGTGAGACAAAAAATCTCAGCTGAGCACTGAGATTTTTTGCGGAGATCTCTGAGACAAAAAATTTATGGATTCATTTCTCAATTTGCTTGCTCACCCAAAACAGCTGTTCAGTTGTCATTTGTCTGGTGTGGCGCGTAATTTAAATAATTTTAATTTTAGGAGTTCCATCAAAATCTTTTCATGCTCCTCATTCCTTTTTTTATTTCTTATTTTATCTGATGAACTACTTAAAATTTGACGCAAAACTTGTTCTTGTTTGTTATCCATTTTAATAGTTTTTTTTCCAAAAGTAACAAAGAATTATCAATAGAAAAAAATAATAAATTCACATCAAAAACTACAATTGACAACATATGTTTTTGACAGCATATGTTTGTACGGAGATTCTTGTCCCACAAAACGATTCTGCCTCCGTCAATCTGACATTAAGAGCTCACTGAGCGCTCAGTTGATGGTACACGCCTACTAAAGGAACTCTTACAAACAGCAATAGATAAGCCTATACAATTAGCTGATCGATGTGGATTATGTGTCAACCCACACAAAACCGATTTAGTCCTATTCTCCAAAAAAATATAAAATTCCCAATAATAATCCTCCATTTATAATATGTATCCAATTAAAGTTCTTAAAAGAAGCTGAATATCTTGGTTTCATTTTAGACCAAAAAACTAAATTGGAAATTTTATATACAAGAAAGGCTCAAGAAAGCTACTGTGGCTCTCCTATTTCCCCTAGAGCTTCATCGCAGTGGACTAATAACAGCATTGGCCACTCCGTAATTCTTAATTATTTAGAATCAATTCAAAAGCACACAAAATAACACCACTCTAGATATAAAGTGCATGATATCTCTAAGCAAATTGCATATAATCTTGATAACAATTAGTGGTGTCATAACCGGAAACTGCCTAATAGCAAAGCACTCCACACAGCTAAAGCGTTATCTCAAATAACTTGTGCTGAAGTTTCATAAGTAACTTGAATTGGTTTCATTGAGCCTCAAGCCTCAAGATTCATCTGCTATCACAATGTACCAACAAGTGGCCTAGGTTGTTGTACTCCATCACGGACAGCCACTTCAACCTAGCCTAACCTAGTAGTACCAGTAACTTCTAAATAATTACAGCAATCTTCTGTTTTTGTTAAACATTTTTATTTGAAATGTTAATCACTTAAAAACAATTTTCGTGTTTTCACAATCGATCCTTGAGACAATTTATTATTCACTTCTTTTGGTTCACAAACAAAATATTCCAATACCAATATTTTAAAAAGTGATAAATTGGATGAAAGAAAAAGAGAAATATTTAAAGAGTAATGACATAATATAAATACAAATAATTTATTGATGTACTTTTTGCTGTACATTTACTTAAGTAGTTTCATATTTACACATAATTTACACATAAATACATAATTACATTAAATGTAAATTTTCTATGTAAGCTTAAGATCACAGACGTAATTTAACTATTTTTGTGTGTTGTATTTTGTTTAAATCTTAAGAGGATTATTTTTGTTTGTTATATAAATTGAGTAGTTAATTCATTTGTTAATTTGTAAGTGCGTGTTTAATGTTTTCCTGCTTAAAAAGAACTATTATTTTGGTCTGAGTTCCCAGATCCCGACTGATCTATATCATTGTCGTTATTATTCACGAATTGAGTTTGAGATGGTTTACTATTGTCTCCAATGAAATCAGTTTGCTCCAACATTGGTATTTGTTGGGGTAGATCACTTGTTGCCCAAAGATATAGATCCAGGGTTTTTTCTGTACAATCGGCAATAAAGCGAATAAACGGCCGGATATCACCTTCATTTGCCAGCTGCAGGAAGTGGTAATACTTGTGACTGTAATAAGATAAGAACTTGTAAAAATTTTGGAGAAATATTATTGTGATAAATTTTAGATACCGTTGTTGCTTTGGTATGATAACAGGAGGATAACCGGCGCGCATTAGCATAGTGTTCATCAGGAGACGCGAAGTTCTTCCATTGCCATCGATGAATGGGTGAATGTGGACAAGTTTATAGTGAGCCAGTGCAGCGTGTCTAGAAGCAGAGAAAAGACATCATATAATAATTCAGTGGTGTGAGGTATGAGATGAACGTACTTGATTGGATGCAAGGACATAGTATCGCCTGAATTCAACCATCCCTCAAATCTCCTCATAAGAATCGATAGGTCTCCGGGGCCTGGAGGAGTATGACCACCTACGTAAACTTGAGTCCGACGGAACTCTCCACCTTCAATGGGATCAACATGACCTAAAACTCTCCTATGAATCTCCATGATGTCCTTTAGAGTGATTTCCATTCTGAAAACACAATCAATTACCAAAAACTTCTACAGCTCTTTCAGAAAGTGGTGGTTATTACTTATTGACCAAACTGGCATTAATGTACTTCATGGCCAAATCAAGTCCTAGAATTTCATTGTGCTCATCAATGGACTTCCCATCGATGGCCATTCTAGTCTCTAGAATCGATCTGGTCTGAGCCAAAGTCATGGTGTTTCCCTCAATACCAACTGAATGGTAAATATGTTGAAAATAAGCCTCTTTTTTTGCCCTTCGCAATGCGGAATTTGCTTCGTGGATTGCAGAGAGTGCATCTCTTTTGATGTCTAAAGTTTGAAGACGTCTCTCGTCGATTGTTTGAACTATGGATGCAGTTCTTTGGCGATTAGCTAATGCTTCACTGTTGCTGGGATTGATTGTCAGTGCCTGGAATTTCAATTATAGAATCTAGAAATTATGAATTTCATATCAAACACAAATAGTTACTTGAAAGTAAAATTGATCTGCGGTAAGTATATCCCGGCGATTGTGTTCTAGGTATTCTCCATACCTGACTAAAACTTCGGGGTTTTTTGGCGCCAATGCAAAAGCATGTTCGAATAGCTTCATGGCTTTGTCATCTTTCCCTGAGGCCTTCATCTCCTGAGCCAACTTGAGTGAGCCCAGAGCCTCTTTTGTATTTGCCTCACGTTCGTATGAGCCATCGTCATCATTAAGGCCAAATCCGCCCCCATTGCTGCTGCTCAATTGGGATGGATTCCTCCTCGAAATGGTTGTAAATTCATCAATTACTTGAAGATACCGCTCCTCAGGAACATACATTAACTGGGAATGTTTATGATTGATGCCATTGCGAAAGAACTCAAAGAAAACCAAAGATACGAAAGTTCCAGCTAGGAAGATAAGAATGTTGATGTAATGCGATTGTAACATCTTCCGGGTAATTTCTATTAGCAGACGATTGGACTTGGTGGTGTTAGAAGGTGGTGCCACGAACATGACGAAAACTCAAAGCACTTGGGAATATTCTCAAAATCATTATTTGTTTTTTGAACGCAACAACGTGTAATTTTCTGCGATGATGTTTCTGCTTCTTTAACAAAGCACAACACTTTTTGGAAGATTTTTTTGTTCGGTTTTCACACTTTCGCAGACGTGAAAACTGACGTGTGTTTTGTTGTCGCCAGCAACTGTCATCTGCAGTTGTTAACTTATGACAACTGCAGATGGGTGGTATTTTATTGTTAAAAAATTCCCTCTTGAGTTGAGTAAGCGTATGCACAAACCGGAAAAGGAAATTATATTTTGAAGGCAGTTGACTTTTAAATGCTTTTAAACCCAACGAACTGAAGGAACAGTAAGTTCATTCAAAACCCTAAAGGAAAAATAGTGAATTTGAAAACTTTTAGGCAAAGATTCGAACTGCCATATGTAACGATGTAACGACTTGTTTTAGAAAGCCTCCTCAAATGCCTTGCTGGAGTATGGGAATTCAAAGTTTGACAGTTCTTGAAAAATATTTTGTATCGATATTCATTTTGAAGAGTAGAAACGAATAAGATGTAAGAAATGTGTAAAAGTTCAAATTTTTGAAAATTGTGAAATAGAGAATAATTGAGAGATCTTATCCAAATATTTTAATACTCTCAAGGTTTTGACAGCAAAAACGATAACTTTGTATAAGAAATTTTGTTTATATTTCTGAAAAAAAAAAATAAGAAACCTCTAAGATTTTAGAAATCTAAAATATAAGGTGCTGGCACATCAGACGCATAGATTTAAAAAATCAATTAATCAAAAACGAATTTACAAATTACCAATTCCTTACTTTTTTCTAATAAAAAATACAGAAATTTGAAATTACAATCTACTTAAAATGTAAGGATAAGATGGACGGCCCTACACACTTCAATATTGTGTATGACTTTTTCTCTGTAGTTTTAATGCATCATTTTAAAACAAGTGCCAATATTTCGTTGGACACTTCCCAGAGTTCCCTGAATTTAGGCATCTCCTTCTAGAAACACAGAATCTTGGTCAGCTTTAAATACAAAAAAGACAGCTTAGCCAAGTTAGAAATTGATTTCACATGGAATATCAACTATTGGGAGATCAGAACACATCTTACAAGAAAAGTCTATTTATTTAACACAAATAAGCAGAAATAATGGCCAATGTGAAATTTGCTATTTAGGTTGTAATAATAATTTAAATTGTATTTATTGGTTGTGACAATTGAAGCTGTTTCAAACAAATTCAATTTATTACTCCAACGCCCAATTTTTTGACAGAGTCCTAACGTTAGCACCGGCCCTAGTTCTAGAATTAGTACTCAAATCGGTATGAACTAATTTCTTGATACAGTTACTAGGACCTAGTCCTATCAATTTAGGACCTGGTTATTATACCAATTGTTATTACTCCAATTGGTACCAATTAATTTCTTAAAAAAAGTACTGAACTATAATTCTGTCCAATAGGTTCCGAATATTAGTTACAACTCGATATTTTCTGGTATCGCAAAATACATAGGCTCAAGGCGTTAATACTGAAATCAAAGCAATAAAGTTAATTCAAAAAGGCAATTTAGCAAATGGTAGGTTCATAAATGAGGTTCAAAAAAGGTGATAATTTATATATCTTACTGAACGATTTGGATATCTAAATTGAAGTAGATTCTAAAATTCGACGACAAACAACTTTTTCAATGTATATTCTATAAAATTCCAGAAATTCTTGGATCCCTTTTTGACAACCCAGCTGTTTTGGGTCAGCAGTTCTTTTGCACGTAAAACACTAACTAATAGGTATCCGGATACCCTATCGGTTTGAGATTGAACGCATCCTATCTATCTGAGATTGAATCATCTGGTGCATGTGAGAAAAATATTATTGAAAATAAACTTGGATTTATTTGTAGTCATTAGGGCTATTTTTTAAAGCACATTTTAAATAATTCAAATATTTTAAGAATTATAATGGAAGTTTGTTAAAATTTTGATAATTCCGTTTGGGGAAATAAGAAAATGTGACAAAAGTGATTTCCGTAAGGGGCCGGTTATAGCTATCAGTAAAATGTTTGTTTTTAGTTTTTGAACATGTTACAGATTTATTTCTAGCAAAAGATTGATGCAATAAGATGAATCCTATATTCAAGTATTTTTTTCAAAAAGAAACGATGCATTTAAAGTTTTATTTAAATTATAAATCTATTTTAATTTTTTTACTGATGAAATTTCATTTTACTGAACAGCTGACTGCCAAAAGCCAAAAAAAAATCCATTTCGTTTTACTGTTGGTGTTCCAATTTTTTACTGTTCCGATCACATCATTAAAAATTTTACTGATGAAAGCAACAGTAAAAAAATGTCTGAGGCGCGAAGCTCGATGTTATGATCGAAAGAAAACAACATTTAATGGCGTAAATTTACTGATTGCTATAAACGCTCATCAGTAAAATATTTCAGATTCCACCTGTTTCAAATTTTACTGATGGATTTTACTGATAGCTATAACCGGCCCCTAAGGAGTCAACTGTAATTTTTGACATCAAATTAAAACAAACGCTTTGTGCTTCTGAATAATTTTCTTTTAAACGGCGAATAAAATTTGCGTTTACAAGATACAATGTGATAAAAACCATATTGTTTTGATTATTTGACATGTGTATATCACGAATACGATCTGTCATATTTTCATCTAGAATTAATTTTGCCAAAATAAAGATAATCGGAAATCAAAAGTAACTACATTTGCATTCTTTGAAAGCAAAATAAAATTATTGAAGCTATGTAGTTAATTTGTTAATAATAGTTGGACAGGTTCAGACGACATAAGAGACTTGAAAGTAAGGCAAGTTTCGAGCATCTGATTGGCTTCCAATTAAGGCAACTTAATTGAAAAGTTGACTGGAAAGTTAGTCAAGAAAAGTCTCCCTAACTATTAAGTCAAGTCAACTTATGTCAAAATGACAATTGATCATGTTTTTTTCATTCAACTAAAAGCTGAACTTTATTACTCAATGATTTATTTATTTTCTGCGCAACTTCATTTAATGATTTCTGTAAAAAGGTTCCTTGTAATTTTGGAAAAGAAATAAGTGATATTTCTTTTCCAATATGGAAATATAAAATTATGCATTATAAATAAACCATAGAGTTATGAAGGTTAGCTTTCATTTAAATGAAAAAAAAAAACATGATGAGCTGTCATTTTGACATAAGTAGACTTTACTTGATAGTGAGGGAGATTTGTCTTGACTAACTTTCCAGTAAATTTTCCAGTGAAGTTGGAAGGCAATTGTTTGGCAGCTGGCTAGTTATTATACGTTCATACCTAAATAGTTCGCAACATTATCAATCCAATTGAACGTATTATATAATCTAAACCTCTTCTTATCTAATGATCTATTTTTAAAATGTCAATATCAGATAAGGTATAAAATGACTAAGTTTTAATAAATTTGCATAAAAACTGTGACGATTTTAAACTAAATAAAAACTAAATAAACAATATGTTAATCAAATTCGATGTGATTTATTCAACACTTTAATAAACCTCTTTTAAGTTGATAAACTTCAGTGGTCCAGATGTCTGACCGGCTTTATAGCAAAATAACAAAATACTATGTAAACAAATCAAACAACCATGAGACTGGTTTTGCGTTTGACTCATTCTCATCGTATTATTGATCTTTCGGATTAATAAATTCTGCTTACCGGTATTATATTTTGGTGGTCATTAATAAAGAATCATTTTTTATTTATTTTTGTTTTTCTTATCAATGACCTAAGATTCTCAGAAATCTCTAATTCTCATTTAAAAATTTTGTAGCTTATTTTGTTAGCATAAAACTAGTTGTTGACACATGGTGTATTTTTTAAGCAATTTTTTAAAGGAAGTCAATTTTCGACAGTAATAATTGTTAATGCAAAATGACATACCGATTTTATTTTTACTTTGAATTTGAATCTACATATGTTTGTTGTCATTACGATCGGAAGTCAGGAACGTCTTTAAGACTGTTAGAAATTTCATGGCTCTGTAGATTGTGGGCCCTCTTGCATAAGATGTTTGGATGAATATTCTCAAAGTAAATAAATACAAAAATTACAGTCTACAGTCACAGATGCAGATCCGTCAATAGTTAACAATCTTACAAATTTATCAAATGTCAGTGGAGAGTTCACTCCCGTATAGTTGATTGGGTGCGTTTAATCTCCCGTTGGATAGGGTACTTTGGATAGGATAGGTGAATTCTTAGATACTTTATTGAACGAGTTGGATTGGTAAATTGAGATACGAGTAGCTTGAAAAAAATAGTACCTGATTGGCCAGCAGCCAAAAAATATTCTTCCAATTAAAGTAACTTTATTGGAAAGATGACTGGAAAGTAAGTCAATAAAAATCTCCCTTACTATAAAGTCAATTCAAATTACGTCAAATGTCAGCTGATCTAATGTTTTATTCAACTCAAAGCTGAACTTCAAAATTCTGTGATTTATTTATTTAGTGCACAATTTTATTTAAATAAGTGTGGTCAAAGGTTAGTTATCATATTGAAAAAGGGATAAGGACTTTTTCTTTACAATACAAAACACTGCTTAAGATGGACTTTGTAACCTGTGTAAGGAGTTGTTCTTTGTGGATGAGAATATTGTTGGTACTTTCTGAAATTGATGACATCTGAAAAAGTGCCTAGCTACCTTGGTATTATTTAGCTTTCAACGAATGAAGTTGACTGAAAGTGAATTCCCTTATGTTGTTTGTACAATGACTCATTGATTGATCTAGCAATGACAGTATGAGTTTTTTTTTGACAAAGCGTTGGACAAATTAAATAGGTTTCAAAGAGTTTGGGAGGATCGTATTTTATTTTAATACTTAGCACTGAGCACAAAAATCCACCTTCAGCTTGAGCTGGAAACATGTAGTAAAACTAATGGTAGTACAATTAAGTGCTATATTTGTGCTCGTAATGTTTACGGAACTCCAGGTTTACAGAAAAAAATCAATGGGTAGGTTCAAATAACATAAGGGACTTCAATTACAGTCAACTGCATTCTTTGAACGTACATTTTGACCAAGGCAGCTAGTTAGTTTTCAAGTGTCATAAACTTCAAATTTGGAACTTTACTTCACTAACCTCTACTTTCAGTTCATAGTACAAAAACTATTGTCTACAAAACACTCCTCAGGCAAGCTTCAAGTCCATCACGATTTTTATTTTGTATTGTAAAGAAATATTACTTACATATTTCTTTTCAAATTTGACAAAACATTTAACATGATCAGCTGTCATTTTGACATAAGTGGACTTGACTTGATAGTGAGGTATATTTTTCTTGACTAACTTTCCAGTCAACTTTCCAATGAAGTTTCCTGAATTGGAAATTATTTTTTTGGCAGCAGGCCAATCGTATACTAAAAACTTGACATTCATTCAAGTCCCTGAAGTCGCCCGAACTTCCCAATGTTTGATTAGCTCACTTTTGACGTTAATTTAAAAGGTCAAGTCATTGCATTTTTTCTTATAGTAAGTAAAATTCAAACATTTTTAATATTTGTCGATATTAACTTCAACATCAATTTTTATTAGGGTTTGACGTTTGAGTAAAGGCCCCACAATTTACAGGTCATTCAGTGGCACATGGCTCCTACACTTCATCTGGATTAACAATAGATATACTCTAGTCTAGTCTTCTCTTGAGTCTTGAGAGTTGACTGACATACAGGTTGTGGGCAGTTTGTGCGCCCCAGCATCATAAATAATAATAATAAATTCAAATTAAAAAAAAACAATGATTGGCCGCTGACAGATCACAAATGTACGAGTAGTAATAATCTTAGTCATCAAGTCAATAAGTTCTGTACTGAGCTTTTCTGTCCTGTTACACTTAGGTCTCTTTGGTCTGACATTATTAGTGTGGTTTGTTGTCTACTAATGTCTCATAAATGTTTTATAATACTCTTACTGATTTTGAACTTGAATATGGATGAGAATTCACGTCGTCGTCGTTGTGTTTCTGTCTCGTCGTCGTTGTCGGCCCGTCAGTCGTCAATTAAAGTCTACACTACAATTCGAATTCAGGCGACCGCCATAATTGTTTCTTGTTTATAGTTACAACGGATTGCAATTGCTAAATTTAGATCTTAGGTAATTTTTGAACAAAAATGACCTCAGGCACGGAATCACATAATAGAATTAGAAGTGCAATGATTTCAAGAGTTCTATTAGAGGTGTGTGTGGGACTGGATCACCTGGAAACTTGGAACTTCCCAACTGTTTTTGTTGATTTGTTGATTGACAGACAATAGTATGAGCAATGAATACCAATTATTGCGGCCCGTTGACGCGTCTCGGTTTAGTGTTATTGTCAAATGAAATGACGAAGAAGACGGATTAAAAATGTTATAAATACTTGATAAAAATAAAGAATAATATAGCACTCTATTAAACGGGCAGATGATAAAGAATGTTTATATGCGGTGAGAGGCATATGTATGTTTAACATATTAATTTGTTAGACGGATCTTGGTTTAATGTTGACTCATTTAAATTCAAATCTTTTACTTTCATTTACAATATTAAAGGTTGTGGTTATTTTAGTGATTATTTTTATTCAATAAGAAAGGTAAATTAAAAATTTGGGAATATTTTTAAAAATAATTTGCATAACGTCTAAATTGGCTTCTTTAGTATTTAACCTTGACTTAATTTTAAATCTTTGGGATTTGTAATTTAAGAAATACTTTTGGATGAAGGATATATTAAGATTCATAAATCAAAAAACATGTTTTTAAATCTCGAAATGACTAGTCTGGGGTTTTTGGGGGCAGATCCTATTGACCTTTAGCTCTGGTTATAGTGAATCTGTTTGACATGTTATTAGATGTTAGATCCAGGACAGAGCGCCTTATATGGGAGAAATTTGGAAAATTTCAAAGGACACAGTAATCCCAGCCAAGTTCAGGCACTTCTCCCTTTCTACAGGAATCAACTTAGCCGGTTTTTGACCACTTCTAAGTGTTGTAGAATTATGAAATTTATAGTAGATAAAACCGATAACGTAAGAAAAGCAAAGAAAGCCGATGTGGTGACATATGGTAAATAAGTCGAACAACCCTACCAATTAGCTACTTCCTTATCTTTCACGATATTTTTAAAATCCAAAGTTGGCGCAACGGTCCATTGAAAACTAGGGGCTAGTGACTTACAACTCTCAACCATTTCTGTGTGCGAATAATGTTCGCAGAAATGGAGGAGACCTACAGTTTTAAGACGAATCCGAACGGCTTATTTGAGAAAGCACAGGTATTAACGCTTTAGCCTATCGATTTTGCGGCACCAGAAAGTTTTCTATCTACCAATTGGAACCGACTCGAGTACTAACAACTGGCATAATAACCATGTCCTAGATCGCTGCTTAGAAAAGAGCCCTAACAAATACTCGTTTCCATATTGGTAGGGACTAGGTCGTAGTTCTGGTGTAAGAAAATGATTTGAAACCGATTTGAGTACTAACCCTAGGAGTAGTGCCGGTTCTAACGTTAGGACTCTGTTAAGAAATTGACTGTAAATGTTGTAGAATAACCAAATTAAGCAGAGTGAAAGATGTCGATGTGTATACAAAGACAAAAACCGAAGGGGGCGTTGTATCCGCCTACTTTTGAAGAATTTGGTATAGTTTATGTGAAAATACTTCTTGTTATTGCGGAATAAAACAATTTAAATTTTTTAAAATAGATTTTTAAAAATAACGAACAAATTAATACACAGAATGGGCTTGAAAAGGAAGTTTATCTTTACGGTTAACAGCGAAGGTTGTAAGAAATTTCCATTCGATTATATTTTTACTTCATTAAATTTAATTCCTCTATAAAGGTTAAAGTTACTTGATTTCAAAAACTCATGATTTGGTGAATTACATAATTTTACCAACAAAAATATGAAATTAGAATTTGGAATATTATTCCATGTTAGGCCGGCCATTCACGACACAAAATATGTATGTAACTGCGCAAATTGGCTTGAGCAAAAATCAAAATTGTTTTGATTGTTACACAGTTATTCCCACATCACAAACAACCCCATTCAACGCATTAGTTAACTACGCAAGCAGATCTTGTTATATTGTTATACAGTTCACAATTGTAGCGCTTCGAATCGTCCACCGTTTTTTATGCGGCCGTCATAATTCTAGGTTCGTAGAAATTCAAATTTACAACTTACTTAAACAAGGCATCCACAAAATAGTCAATACAAAATTTGTTTAATTTATTTGCCTTGACTTTTTGAAATTCTCATTGCCTTAATGTCCGAGGCACTTTTTTTTCCGCAAAATGGATACGTTCAATATCAAATATTGCGAAATTTTAAAAATTCTTAAGCTTGTGTGAGACTTTTTTATTTAAATTTTTGTATGAAAGCGAGTAGTAAATAAGTTACTAGTTTTTGGTTAAATTTAATTTTAAAATATTTAAAATAAGTATGTATTGTCTTCCTAACTATGTTAAAAAATTATTAACAATTTTTGTGATAATAAAAGTAAATATTTTCGCTAATTTTTAAATAAATGCCTATTCATTAAGAAAAAGTGACATTAAATTGCAACTGGAATTTATAAATCTTAACAAGATATATAAAACTTATCAATAACAAATCACAATACAAATTTTATGAATACTTAAATTTTGTATAAGTAATAAAAATGATTTAAGATTGATTCATTTGAGAAATAAAGAGAGACAAATAAATAGATTGTCATTTATTGAGAAACGTGACTGCAACAAAATACCTACTCAAATTATTATTCTTTTAAAATAACTTAATGAAGAATATTTGTTCTATCAAATCGATTTTAAAGTTCAATAATAATTACTTATTCTTTTTTTGTCACCGGCACCGACTTTGAAATTACAAATTTAGATTTGCCATTTAGTAACAATTAACAATTATGAATGACTGGAAGAAAACCATCACATTTACTTTAATTATTTATTTATTTACTTAACTTACCAGTGAATGAATCACATAAATTGAAAATATACTTAAATCGATTTTAATTGTGGTGACCATATTTTCTAAAGTATATGCTTACAATTATAATAGTTGTCAGCATGGAATGTTAACAGCAAAGCAAATGTAGCTTTCTTCAGTTAAATAGAAACTGAAAAATACAATTTTTAACTTTTTATTCCATATTGAACAAATCTTAGCGTCTCACATATTTAATAGTAAATTATTGTAATTTTTGTTTAAGAAAAATACAGATGGTCACTATTTTGGATTATTAATAATTTTCGCACATCCATTACGATACCGGATTCATGAATGAAGTTCAACTTCTAGCTTCTATGTCTACGATTCAGTTCAATGAAGAATGGTCTGAAACCAGTTATTGATTAATGAAAATGAGCCGGAGAATAAGTAACATGTAACTTCTTTTAAGGCACACCAGTTTATGGCCAAGACTTGAGACCAAAGACATACCATATGAAGACTGCAATCTTTTGTACGTATCACCCTGCAATGGGTGATATGGTTTTCTTTTGACAGCTGAATTTTTGTTTTTTTAAAAGGGAATTTACGCTTAAATCTTAAAATTTAATTTTGTAACTAAAGGGTGGAAAAACCATAAAGACATATTTACACGCTTACAAGGTGCAATCGACACAAGAACTAAAGCCTTTTGATCATTTCAAGCGTCGTCAATGTATTTCATCATCTGTGTTTTATTTAAGGGCCATCGTCTAGGAAAATAATACTTTTCTGCAAAGCATAAATTCATCTAATTGCATGAATATCCTTAATAAACCCAAAAAACTAGTTACTTTTGATAGATGATGGTTTTCCTGGAAAATGTATAATTATATTATAATCTACCCTAATAAATATACCTATACACTTTCTTACATTTAAACTACCTGTGACATTAGCTGCATTCTACTATCTGCAATGACCCATATATGAAGGTTATCCTGCTATAATTAAACGATGTAGGACCAAGACATAAAACTTTCATACTTTTCAAACATTTTCTGTCTCTTTTCTTTCAACTACAGTTCACAATACCTTTCCATAAGAAACACAAAATATCCATCTACCGGTCATAATGAAAACTATTTTTTAGGTTTCTGAAATTGAAATAGAAACCAGGATCACAAATTGTATTGTTGTTGCAATATTTATGAAAAGATAAAACATATACATACATATGTATATCGTATACACAACGATTACAGAATCCGATGAGTAGGCTGCGGGGGATTCAAACGTCAATTTTGACATTTCTATCGTATTAAAAACGTCTTAAGCTCGCTCCGAATTCATTCGCAACTCTTACGTCAGATTTTGTAATCGGCATGTTTATCATAGATTGTATGAATGTTGGATTTATAACCTTGGATTCTCGGAACGATGAGGGTAGACAATTATTAAAAGGGTATGTATTTTATTTAGAAGCATCTTTATTATTTCAAAGGTAAAAGTAATAAAAGAGGTGTTTAATTTTATATTTTTGCTATAAACCTAACTGAAGTTAACTATAATCAAATTAAGAAATGTTCGTTTTGGTAAATAGTCATGAAGTGCGGTCAACATACATATGTATGTATAAACAATTTGCTAATTTGTAATTCAAAACCAAAATCAAATAGTTTTATTTATAATTAAGATTAGTTTGATATTATGGAAATGGGAAAATTCTAAATTTACTACGTTGAACTTTAAGTTACTGATAAGATGTTTTAATATACATACATACATACATAAATATATAAAACCAACTAACAATATTCATAGGTAATCAATTTATAAATAAGAAAAACAAATTTAAAGCTCTGTCATGAATGAATTCAATTTGATTACGTACATGTCAAGGTACATATGTACATGCATGTAGCTTGTTGATTGAGAATAGAAATTTTGGAATTTTTGTTTATAACTTAGGGGATTTTTGATAATAATAAAACGAAGCGGATATTTTCAGTATATTAAAACTTTTTTCACATTTTTAAAACTCATAATTGTAAAAATGTTTGTCTTGCTAAATTGTTGTGGTTCAGAATTAATATGACAATATTTACCTGCTTTATTAGCCGCGTTTTATTTGCCACGTGATATAGATCAGATCATCTATTTATTTGCGTTGCAACAACAAAGCCAAATCCTACTCTATCCTTGGATCTATTTTTATGATCCACAAATTAGTTTCTCCATTTCACACCAGGTGACATTTTGTCTTGTCAAGTTTGGTATCACTTTTAAGTATTTCAATAACAACCGTGTTTCCACATTAACATTTTCATTAATCTGGACATGATATATGTATGTACAATTGTACATATTTGTTTAATTGCATAACCAAAAGCTTAGTATTTATTTATTTTGTACGTATTCTATAAAATAGTGGAAATGTTTAACAAAACAAAACATGATTTTCATGATATTAAATTGAATAAGTGACAATAATACATATTTCATTCATTTTTCCCTAAAAAAATGTTTGAAGCGCAACTCCGCTCTAAACGTCAAATAATATAATTTATATATGATAATCCGAAGTGTTATATTTTCTTCATCTGATATGGATTAAATCAATGTGATAATAAAACGCGGCTTTTATTTACAAAGTCTAATCCGGATCAAAACTTAAAAAAAAATAATAAACAGACTGATCAGGTTTTCCATGGGTAAATTCAGATTTCCGTCAAATATTTATTTTTTTCGTGGCAAATGGAACACGATTGAAACTGTTTTTTTGTAATTGTCATTGTTAATTAGTGCGGTGGAGCTGTCAAATTTCCAGCTTAACATTTTTTACAACTGTATTCTTTTAAGTGCAAAGACGGGTAAATCTACCGAAAAATCCAGGTGGATCGGCTAAGGTAATTTTTGATAAATGACAATTAAAATTAAAGAATGAGATCTATGAAGGTGATAGTCAAATTGATAGCTACAAATCTGTCACAACAAACATTTGATAGTCATTTTCCAAAAAATGTGTTATTTCTGAATAGAGCTAACAGACGCTAACACAAACCACTAAAACAATTTATCACTTACCTTTTTTTTCGTTAAAACAACATTTTTGTGACCGACAAAGCTTACGACATTCGAAAAAAAATAAGAAAAGTAATAATATTATTAAATCACAGACAATTTGATACTTTTATATAGATATTTTATAGAAATCTTTATAAAAGGTAAACATGGGAACAATGAATTTTGACAATTCTAATCTGAAATTATTCAATCGAATTCAATTAAATTGAATCATCTTACACAGACAGAAAGCTCAGTGATAGTCAATTTGACTTTCAAAAATGTAATAGTCAATTATTACCTTAGCCGATTCCACCACAGGTCTGCAGATATGATCTTAAATTAAGAATAAATCAATTTATTTTGCCCCATAGAATACAAAACAAGGGGAATTTCTGTTTTGACAGATCTAGATAAAATATAAATCGATTTATTTTAACCATGGAAAACCCCATGAAAGTGTTGTGAATAATAAATATCCGCCTCCTTTAAATTACTTTAGGACAATTATTTTATTGGTATGTGCAAATTAAGTTCTTAGAGAAATTAACACGTTTTCAGATCGTGTTATTTATTAGGTATAACACCTCCTAATAATTTTATAGTCTGTAAACTATATACAGATAAACAAGTACAATTTAATTTTTGAAAGCCTTTTCACTGCAAACTAAAAGATTAAAAACAGTATTTTTGGACATTAAACCAATGTGTAAGGTAATTATGACCTCTAACAATTAATATTTATTTTGTCCATAAACTTTTATTATAGATACCTACACATTTCGATATTAAGAACTAACCAGTTCCCATATTTAGGTTATGGGTATGTAACATTATTTCAGTATATAGATTTCGTTTTTTTTTTTTCAATTGCGAGAAATTGACAAATCCTCTAAAGATGCAATTTTTTCCTGACATTACTCGTTTAGATATAAGTGGTTGAGAGGTCCTGGCTTGGTTTTCTACGAACTGCAGCGCGACCAAATTTATTAACTTCCCATAGGAAGTTATTGTAATGGGTCCGATTTGACAAATTGAAAATTTGGACATTTCTCGACGTTTCAAGGTCCCTAGAGTCGAAATAAAAGATTTTTGGAGAGATGTCTGTGCGTGCGTGTGTACGTACGTTCGTACGTGCGTACGTCCGTACGTCCGTACGTCTGTACGTTCGCGAAGTTTTTTTCGTCTTCCATAGCTCAAGAACCAGAAGAGATATCGACTTCAAATAATTTTTGTTATACAGATAATAAGGCAGAAAGATGCAGAAAGGGCTCTCAAGAAAATTGCGTGGGTGGTTTTTTTACTATAGCAGTTTAAAATAAAATGCACGACTGGGTCGCACGAACTTGCTCCTGTATTCAAAGAGTCTGTCAAAAAAAGTATCTATGCATATAAGATTTAAAAATATACCTGTAAAATAAGTTTGTCTTCAAAGATATAAATGCCATTTGATTTGTCGAAAAAACCTCCATTTTTCATTTTTTTTGGGAGGGGGTTACATTCAATACAGTTAAAATAATTTAAAAAAAAAAACTAATTTAAGATTCAAAATTTTACCTCAAAAATAAGTTTGTCTTCAAAAATTTAAATGCCATTTTATAAATAAAAAAGCACTTGATTTTTCAAAAATTTTTTTCGAAAATCGTTAGAGCGGTTTTTTTTTAAATTAATTTTTTATATATAAAATTTTTCAATTTTGTTCTAAAAATATTTTTGGTATGCAGTTGTTTAGTGATTGTAAATATACGCTCTACATTTGAATTTCGTAAAAAAATGTTCACCCGTTTTTTATATATAGAATTTTGAAAAAAAAAATTTCAATATTTTTTTAAAAATCCAAACAAAAAAAAATTGCACTTTTGATAATCAAATATTGTTAAAGCAATATAAGAGCTTATTCACAAAAAAAATTATTGAAATCAGTACATAAGTTCCTGAGAAAATTAAAAAACAAAATAACGGTTCTATGAGCGGTACCTTTCCTGAGCAATACAAAAATATGTTTTTCTTATTAAAAGAAGCCAAGTTAAAACATAAAATTTTAGAGAAAATTTAAAAACAATCTATCGGTTTGTTTTTGAGAAAATTCGAATTATCGTTTTTTGACCAAAAAAAGTGTATGGGGGCCACTGTTAGTTTTGATCTTAAAAAAAAAATGAAAAAAACGCCTAACGCGAATCTGCTCAAAACCTTAACTTCCAAGTTTGAACTTAATCGACCCAATGGTTTAGGCTGTAGGAGCGTGGACAGACAGACAAAATTTTTAACGGTTTTTTTTATAAATCAAAAAAACTGAAAAAAAAAATTTGTCACCTCAAAAATTTTACGACCAAAATATGATTTCATCTCCAAAACAATTTTTTTGCAATGAAGAATAATGTTTTTGACATCTGATAAAATTTTGAGGAAAATCTAATTGACAGTTTTTTTTATAAAAAATAAAAACCTAAAAAAAAAAAATTACTCAAAGTTGGGAAAAATTGAATTTCGACTGAAATATCTTTTCAAAAACTTGAGACTAAGGCTTAAAACTTATTTTATCTTATAAGAAATATTGTTTTCAACAATCAGTAAAATTTAAAAAAAAATCGAATTGACAGTTTTTGTACAAAAAATTAAAAACCTAAAAAAAGTTCGTAAAAATTGATTTTTGAATCAAATATCTTTTCAAAAATTTGAGATAATGGCCTCTTACTCATTTTAACTTATAAGAAATATTATTTTCAACATTAGGAAAAACTTTGAAAAAAATCGAATTGATAGTTTTTTTTACAAAAAATAAA
The DNA here is from genome assembly GCA_951509635.1 of Eupeodes luniger. Classification (NCBI taxonomy): domain Eukaryota; kingdom Metazoa; phylum Arthropoda; class Insecta; order Diptera; family Syrphidae; genus Eupeodes; species Eupeodes luniger. The sequence continues at coordinate 119,097,877 of OX608073.1, read as the reverse complement.
AACCTAAAAAACAATACTAAAACTTGGTAAAAATTTTCTTCAGATTCAAATAGTTCTTCAAACTTATCTTATTTCACAGAAAATATTGTTTTTAATATTCAGTAATTTTTTTTATAAAAATCCAACAGTCCATTTTTTCATAAAAAAATAAAATCTACAAAAAATAGTACGCAAAAATTGATACATTAGACAAAATTTTAAGCAAGGCAAATCTACAGATGGGATGGGAAGTTATCAGTGTGGGTCGCATCCCAGCCTCTTTTATTTATTATATAATTCGGCAACTCGATCTTATTATTTTATTCGAATCTAGGTTTTGATTAATTCGCAAAATTGGCGAATATCATTCAAAAAAGGAAAAACCCTATCAAAACTTTGACATTGAACGTACTTTAATAAATCTTTTAACATTTTCCAAGAAATAAAAACAACAAAATTACTCTTTTAACAGACCAAAAATAATACATCCATTAAAAATACTGCCGATCTTCAAGGTGTACAGCAAGTCTATCTATCTTTTATAAATTACTCAGAAATCAGAATACGGACATAATTGTCCTCCAAAAATTCAACATATTCAACTGAATCATATACGACGCACGCGTATGTTCATCGAACTAAAAGTTATTCATTATGACTCTTTTAAGCTTGCATCAAAACTTCTCTTTTTGTTTTGCTGAAGTGAGTGACTAAAGTAACTCTACCAATAATTTTAAATCTCAAAATTAATAATTATTATAGAATGGTCATTTAGAATCAGTGGTGGCGTCTTTTAAAACTTGAATAGAAGTACTTTTTTATACATCGTCATTCAGTTTGTTAAAAAATTAATTTAAAAACAGACATTTCTATAAATTTTACTGTTGAAGAAGTGAAATTGTTGACACGTAAATAAAAAGTTAAAATACCAAAATGACTACTTTGTTTGATTTATTTTTAAATGCTTTGCTACATACACTTTGTGTCAAATGAATAGGGACAAGCCTTTTTTGTTTTTTATTTAACGATATTTTTCAAACCCTTAAGTTTTTTGGAAAGACCCAAATGTTTAATGAATGAGGTAGGTATTAAGTTTATATTGCATATTTTGGATTAAGTTAATGGCAGTTTTTCCGAAAAAGGTCATAAAAAGTACCTGCTTTTTGGGTCACATGAATAGGAACAAGATCAAAATTTACCATAAGCATGTTTTTAATCTGATAAAAGGATACTCTGATTGTTTGGAAGCTTAGTACGAGTATTAATTTCATAGAATCAAGAAGTATGGGTAGAGGCAAAAGTCTAACCAAGGAGGAAATAAGCCAAATTCGAGCTTATCGGGATCTCGGCAAAACCATCCGTTTTATAGCCAGCAAAATTAGAAAAAGTTCAAATGTTGTATACAACTACCTTAAGAACCCAGAGAGGTATGGACAAAACCACAAAGGAAGAGTCAAGAAAGCCACATCATTTCAGGAAAGGCAGGCGATAGTGAGAGCTGCTTCAAATTCATGGCTTTCCATTAGTGAAATCAAGGCAGAAGCTGGGGTAAATGGTAGTAGATCGACTGTTGCTCGGTTGATGCAGAAGGCAAACTTTATACGACAACAAAAAATGAAGAAAAAAACACTATTGGATGCTGCACGCAAAAGCCAACGCCTTAATTTTAAGTTAATTGAAAAATTGTTAAAATTGCAAAATAAATATACAACATTTTGTGAAAAAAATTATAACTTCCCAATTTAATCGGTCCGATTTGACGAATTGAAAATGTTAACATATCTCGACATTCAAAGGTTCATAGAATCTAAATTATTTAAAAAAAAGTCCGTACGTTTGGGATTCCATTTTTCGTCATACATATCTCAAGAACCAGTACAAATATCGACTTCAAATAAATGTTCTTTCACGATAAAATAACATCGATAGACGCAGAAAGGAAAAAATGAGCGGGTGTTTTTTTACTATGTAGGTATAGCAATTTAAAAAAAGGAAAAATTTTGGTAGACCCCAAATATCTCACGAATTTTTAATATATGCAATGTTACATGATACCAAGTTAGTACAATATAGAAAAAAATCAGTTGATGTTCAGTTAATAAATCAAAAAAAAAACTGAAAAAAAATATTTATGACCTCGAATATTTTACGAACTAAAAATTATATTACATTTTTATGTTCCAAAAATAACGTTTTTGACGTCTGGTAAAAAGTTTAGAAAAATTGAAGCAATGTTTTTTTTTTCAAAAAATGAAAATCTAAGAAAAAACACTATGTACTTAAAGGTTCTAAAAATTGTTTTTCGACTCGAATATCTTTTCAAAAATTAAATATATTGCCTTCAAACTAATTACATCTCACAAAATATTATTTTTAAAATGTATTCAAATTTTGAGAAAAATCGAATGGTCAGTTTTTTTTTATAAAAAATAAGAATCTACAAAAAATACTTCGTAAAATTGTTAAAACTGATGTTTGATTTAAATATTTCAAGAATTGGTGAAATTATTGACTTACGAATTATTTCACTCTATGCACAATTTGTTGCTATTTTAAGATTATCTTATTTATTAAGAATTTATTTAAAAAAATGCTCCTAGAATTGATATAAATCCTGGCTCTCTATTAAAAACAGATATTAAAATCAAATTATCATATGCACAATATTGTTGCTGACTTTTGGTTAATTTTTCAGAAAACAACTTTTTTACATAACAGAAAACCTACAAAACAAACAAAAAAAAACTGACAGTAAGAAAATAGTATTTAACTCAAGTATTATGCGAACAAAGAAAGGTATTAAGTTAAAAATATTTGTATTAATATTTTGTTAAAGTTTTAGAAAAGTCCTCTTTTTTTTAAGGAATAGATGGGAGGTTAATATTTTTGTATCCCTACGAACTAAAATATATAAAGAATAAATATTGTGCGTAATAAGCAAATTGTAATGAAACACTAAATTCATTAACTTCATTATAAAATAATTATAATATTTATTTTCCTAGTATAAAGTAATCACTTGTAATAAATTAAATTGCATTCACTGCAGCTGCCGATCGACCAGAGCCCAAAAGACCAAAAAGATGACTGGCAGTCAGCTGTGTTTCGCGTTCAAGTGCGTGGTTATTGTAATGCGTTTAATTGCATTAATATGGATGTCGCTACAATAAAATAAATGTAACACTAAATGAGTCACCAAATACATTTAATTAACTTCAAAGTATGATTTATTTGATATCTACCAAACAATCTTTAAAAACTTTAAACATCGCAAAAATTAACCTTAAATAGTTTTACCTGAGAAAAGTATCAAAACTATTGTTTCTCTTTCGACAGCACTGATCACCATCATTATCATCATCGAATCAATACGCTCAGCATCTCATCTGGTTTTGCATTTCTAAGAAAAACAAAAATCAAAAACACCAATCGAACCAAGAGACAAAATCAAAAATTAATCATCATACACAACCACTCACTCTCTTTAATTTGAATCTGTTTCTGAAGAAAAAAGCTCAGGTCAGATCTTTATGCGGATGGGATCATCTTTGAGATTTATATTTAAGTTCCAAAACGATTGCGTACATCAAGTTAGTCCGCGACTTGCATCTAATCCGAACGGTTCTCCAAACAAAATAAAAGTATCTCCTCTACTTGACGACACATCTGAATAAAAAGCTTCATCTCGGATGAAAATTTAAATTCAGATAAATTAAATTCAGATTAAAAAATAAAACGAATAAATTAAATTTAACGGATATCTTGTGTGAATTTTGAATACAAAAGTGCTAAAAAGTGAGTTTTTGCATAGTTTTATTCGTTATATTTTTAAAAATTCAAACAATAGGTTTTGCCCTATTATATATTTGATCTGATAACTATCTATAGGAATAGGGAATTGAAATAATTGATTGCAACTACATTATGTATAGTATATTTTAATTATTGTTTCGTTATCACTTGCGTAGTTTGTTATACCATAGAGCTTCTTATCAGCTAAAGTTTTGAGAAAAATATACAGTTAAAATTATGTTTATTGTGAATGCCCACACTTTTAAAAAAATGTAATCCTGATTTAAAATGTGTTAAGTAAGCCTTAAAATTATTACTAATTTCTGTGTTTGAAAATTTAAATGGCATATGTAAAGGGATATTGTGTCTGCTGGTCGGGATTTTTAATACTTCGAAGTGAATTCTTCAAAAGATTTGAATTAAATTAAGTGCTTTTTTGAATTTAAACATTAGCTGAACAAGAATAAGAATTATTTTACTGAAAACGGTCTAAATACAGATAGCATACGTAATACGTTACGTACGGATAAATCGAGTTCTTACAATGGATGCAAACATTTTGAAATTCAAATTAAAAGATGCTAATTTTTCCTTGGGATTCAATGTTTTGTGCAAAGGAATTGGAATGTTTGCATTTTTCATGATTTGTTCTAACATTTCTCCAGTTGTGAATAGATTTCACAATTATTTTGTGATCGATGAAATGAAAAAAAATGTCTTATTTAGTAAATTGTCATCAGTTTAATTTATACACATGTTTTATTCAATTGTTAGCGAATTGATTTTTTTAAAATCTTAAATTTTGAGAACAATGTTCCAAATTTTTCGTATGAATTTAATTTAAAAGCTTCTAAAAAGAGAAAATTCATTTTAAAATTGAAACAGTCACAAAAACATTTAAATTTTAAAAATTTGGTTATTTGAAAGCATAATTAAAATAGTTTAAAAGTTAAATGGAATTTTGGGCTATATCATGTAAAGTACAGGGATATCCATTTTTCGGATTTAAAAGCAAAACTAAATAAAACATTTAAAATATTTGTTTTCATAAAATTTCTTTTTTATCATAAAGTTAAAACATTGACATTATGTGTGAAACAACTACATCATTTAAGTGACCACCGCGGGAATTGTTGTACTCATCGATTCTTTTGAGGTAATTTTCGACCACTTTTTAACACGTGTTGGGCGGTATCTCAGCCATAACTTGACGAATGTTAGCATTTTAGTGCTCAAGAGTTAATGGTTTATCTGCATAAACACGGTCTTTCGCGTAGCCTTAGAAAAAAATCCAGCGGTATCAAATTGCATGATCTTGGTGGTCAGTTGATATCGCCACGACCAGAAATTAAGCGACCAGGAAATGTCTCTTGCAATAAAGCTATATTCGCTCGAGTTGTGTGGCATGTGGCACCGCGCTCGCCGTCTTGTTGAAACCACATATGCTCAAAGTCGTATTCTTCAATAGCAGGCAAGAAAAAGTCGGTTATCAGATGACCATAACACTCCGAATTGACGGTGACAGTTGTTTCATTGTTGTTTTCGAAGAAATAAGGTCCAATAACACCTCCGGACCAAAGAGCGCACCAAACAGGGACTTTTTGTGGATGTAATTGCCTCTTTTCAATTACTTTTACTTGAGGATTCTCAGAACTCCAAACACGATAATTGTATTTATTAACATACCCATCGAGTGAGAAATGTACTTCGTCGCTGAAGAAAATTTTGTTCCAAAAAGTTGTCCACCGCCTCGCCTGTTGTTCAAGCACTTATTATTATATTATTGTAGTCGAAGATCCAAATATAGTCCTAATTCCTGAGAACGATGAGGAATCGACACATTCGGGTTTTCGGCAATACTTACAGCTACGATATTTTCAGTGTAATCTCAACTAATCTGTATACAATCCAGTCTCTTCAAATTTCTTCACAATTTTGCCAATTGCTTGCGTAGCTAGACGATTATGTTAACCATAATCTCCTCTTAAAGCACGATATGTGGCTGTGGCGGAATCACGATTTTTGTAGTAGGTTTTGAAATTTAACGATCCATTTTCGTAAATGTCAGACTTTCAACTAAAAAAAAAAATTGATTTAACAACTCAGTTTGACTGATGGCGAATTCCTATATATTTTTGAAACCACAAAAGCGATAACCCGTTACATAAATACGCACACACAGCCATCTCTCTTAAAATCTTTGATTTACATATATTCTAAAGACCTTAAAACGTCGGGAATTTTAAGAGTTTTGAATTTGACACATCGAAACCATTACAATAACTTTCGATGGGAAGTTAAAAAGTATGTAACTTAAGTTAAATGTATGTTTTCTGATAAAGAGATGAAACTGCAGTATTGAAATTAAACGCATACAATTTAACTTTACAAATACTTACGTTGCGTGTTTTTAGCAGATCGTTGACGTTATACATATTAAAACCAAATGAAATGATTTAATATTCTATTGAGTCACGTTTATAAAATTGAATTTTATTTTCATCCCGGAAAATAACAATAATATTACTACCTACTGAAAATAATATAGCGCAGGTGTTAGTCTTATTTTTCTAGGTATAAATTTAAAATTTATATCTTGTATCTTTTCTAAGTGAGAACACAAAAAAAACAGAAAAATAAAATGTTTTGATTCCAAAAATAAATTTCACACTTAACAAAAACCTAAAAAACATAACATTTAATGTCTTAACTTTTTCCAGAGGGAATATCCTAAATGAAAATGATAGAAATTTATAGGTTTTTAAAATTAGAATTGTCGCGTGTCGCTTTTTGACTATGAAGTTTATTTTTAATTTTTTGAAAATAATGCTAATTTTATTTTTGAAACATATATGTAGATACAATTCAATGATACAGCAGGAAAAAATATTATTTTGAACTTTAGTAAATGACACATTTTACACACCTCATTTCGGAGCATCAGTCAGTCACGTTAATATTTTGTCATACGACGCACGCATTCATCGATCTGCGGACGGTGTGGTGTATGTGTTTTTTTTAAATGAAATTATTTAAATTCAAAATTGTACATTCATAAATCTTAAAAGGAATTTATGTTGACAGTATTTCAATATCACCATTATTAAATTTCTTGTTTTTCGAATATTTATATTTTGTTTTTTAATCCGGAGTGAAATGAACAATATTTAAAATTACAATCGAAGGAAAAATACGATATTGGATATACTAATATTCTAGGTACGAATTAAAGTTAATTAGTTTTCAGTCATCCAAAATTGTTTCTATCCTAAATGTTTTGAAACACGGTCAAATATTTCATATTTTTTAAATACTTAAAAGTAAATACAGGTAGTGAAAAATATAAAATAAAATTAAATCTTTTGATGAAGTGCATACATCTTATAGAAATACCTGCTGATATGGAAAATGATTTTGTGACAAAAAATTTAAAATTGAATTAATTTAAAATCAAATAGACTGCACATCTGTTGAAGTAATTTTTTTACGTGTGTTTCCTGGTGACGAATTGGTGCGAAATGTCAAAAATGAATTTCAATATTTTTAAATAGTCTGGCTATTTTTTAATTTTTTTGTTCAATTATAAATAAAGGAAGTCTTATACTAAATGATATCTTAAGAATTTTTAGAAAATACATTTTTAAAGTTGACAGCCAATTTAGTTTAAGTCAAAAGTTGAGATTTATAAGTCGCAAACATGTGGACTTGCATACAATTTAAACTAATTAAAAGTTTCGATTTATGACATAAGCTATAAACTTATGGTGAGCAAGAAGACACCAACACTTTTGTGACGATTTTGTAATTTGCTACATGTATCTTTCCTGGTTGCCTTATCATATTTATTACACTAAGATGATTGATTTTTCGAGCATGGCATTTTGAAAACAGAGCTGAAGAACTTAACCAAATATTTTCGTGCACGTGTATTTACTGATTTTAGTAAAGCGTTTGACAAGTTGTGCCATAAATCACTAATTTTTAAACCGTTTTGAGTAGGTTTAAACTACAATCACTTAAATTGGATTTCATTATAATTAGTTAATAGACAATACTTAATACTTAGAAAATTGACAATATAGTGTAATGAATGATCGAGTCCGTTTATTGTGAACTCTAGTGTTCCCCAGGGCATTCATTTAGGCCCAATCTTATTTATTTTATTTATAAATGACTTGATTTTGATCGTCTCGATTCGTCTGTACTTATGTGTTTATATTGATGACATTAAACTTTTCAAAAGAATCAACACTACATCAGACTGCCTACTTTTGCAAGAAGACTTAAAATTATTTAGGAAATGGTGCAATCAAATTCATCTAGTTTTTAACGTAAAACCATGAGTTTTACACTCAAAAAAGTTCCAATTGTTTTTGATTACACGTTTGATTCTGGTTCCAAGTAGAGTATTTGTGTTTACTGATTTGGGTGTACTTTTAGACTTGAAACTTACATTTACTGAGCATATTAGCATTTTTGTTAAAAAAGCAAATAGAGTCCTTGGCTTCACTAGGAGATTCCGTGTCCCTTATGTTCTGAAGATACTTTTTAGTTCATTTTTGAGGTGTGGGCACCTTATTAATTAATCACTACACGAAATGAGAATTTAAGCGATTCATACGCCCATGTTCCGAATTTCGATCAAAAGTGAATTGAAATAACTTTTCTATTTCACGTGCAATGAAATTGCATGTTCTTCAATTCGATCGATTTCGAAATTGCTTCGAACTGTCATAACTGAAGGATCATCCATTTTTATTTTGTTTCTGAAGTAAAATTGTTGCTGTTGTGAAGATGGATGCAATATTATTGGCAATTTTAAGTGAAAAAAGGAAGCAGAATTCAAGAGAAAAATAAGAAGACCAATTTTGTGAGACAACTCAAATATATTGGATTTACCTGACACAATAGCCGCGTTTTATTATCACCATGATCTGATCCGGATCAGATCATGATAATAAAACAGCATTGGATCATCATATTTTTTATTATTTAAAGTTTGGTAGCAGTGTCAAATTCGTTCTTTCAAAAGTGACATTTCGAAGCAAAACAAAAAATACAACCACATTTATCGATGATGATGATTCAAGTTCCAGTTCTAGCTCCACAACTTTTGAAAATGTTGCTGCAAATCACCAAAGAAATAAAAACTTTTTTGAAATAATTCAAAGCTATTCCGATGTAGACTTCAAAAAACAATTTATTATAATTTATTTGTATTTTCTCCCATTTGTGCTGTGCTGCGGTAGGTTTCGAGACGGTCCCCCATCTGACTACTAACCGCGCTCACTGATGCTTGATTTCGGTGATTGATGGGAACCGATGCTTTATCAGTGACTATATTTTTTGACATTTAAAGCAGTGTTGCCATAAGAAAATTTTGCTCAATGATTTTTTTTTGTTCTTTTTTTTGGGAAAAATAATACCAATGAATTAAGTCAAATATACATTTTTTTGAACTTAATTATTTTAATTTCACCAATTTATGTCTAGTTTTGTTAAAATATCTCATTATTTCATGGATCATATACAAAATAAATAAATATAAAGCTTCTCGCTTTCTATTTAAAAAATATTTTATTTCAGTCAGATGAAAATGTTTATATGGCAATACAGGTTTTATATATTTTTTTGCAATGATACCAACATTTACATGTGAATTTACAATGATAAAGCCCTCCTTGTGTGAAAAAAAGAATTAAATTTTGGATCTGAAATTGAAATCCAAACACAAAGCAGGATCTTGTGTTGTTGTTGTAATGCATGTAAATCCAAGATCCGGATCAGATCATGGTGATAATAAAACGCGGCTAATGTAAGTGTGTTAAAACTATGTAGAATTGTTCTGATAAATAAAGTAAATTCTTGATTTTCCCTTTTAAACTTTCATTGTAATTTTGGATTAAGCAAAGACGCTTTTTTATATGTTCTAAGGAAAATAGAACCTTTAATAATACCTTCATCGGTTCCTTCAATTCAAAAACTTGCTGCAACCCTCCGATTCCTATCAGTAGGAAGCTATCAAAGACAAAGATAAATTCACAGAAATAAAAAATGTGATTTGAATGCGTTAAAAAAATGGAACAAACTGGAATACAGAACATACATTTGCATGTTCGAAAATCCAATTCACAATAAAGAATTGTGGAACACCCAAATTCACTTTCGCAAAGTGTATTCACAGTAAGTGAAATGCAGAACATGGGCAAGAGAAGGCTTTTGCGTTTTTGTCTTCGTTCACTTCCTTGGTTTATTGGAAATATTCCTATTCTGAAAGGCTTACTTTTATTAAACTTCCTTTTTTGACAAACCATACAAAATATTAAAAATTTTGTTATCATAGATTCTCATTCGTTTCAACTCTGGTTTTAGTTAATCGAGTTTACGACTCCAAAGACTACTAATTTTTAGAATTTTTAGCAGATCGAACTATTATGCCTTCTTAATCAATTAATTGAAAAATTTAATACATTTTATTTTCCTATATGTTTACCAAATCAGATTTTTATAATTTGAAATTTACAACAATGTTTCATAACAAGATTTTAAGATGTTTTGAATTGGATTGAAATAAATATAACCCGTGTTTTGTTGGAAAATCTATCCATAGTATAGTAGGATCTTACACGAATAACAAAAACAATATCCATAGTATGAATAACACCGATAAAAGTTAGAGTAAAATCTTAATATAGATGGGTTTTTGACATTTATACGAGTTTTGAATGGATCTTATGTGATTTCGTTCTCAAATGTTGGTACGATTGATATTGCATTTTGTATCTCGATGGCTGTGTTCGTTGAGTAGTTGTGCATTTGGAATCATGTGTGTTTTCCATTGGGGAAAAAAATCAATCTATTACTGTTGATATTATTTAGTTTTGTTAGTGAAAATGGACTAACTGGGCTTATTTTGCAAGAGAAAACACTAGAAAAGATAATTAAGTTTTGGTGTGTTTTTTTATTAGTATTCTGAAAGATCTTCTTTCAGTTGTACCAATTTTTAAATACAAAAATCTGGGTACTGCTGATCGTTTTGTTGGCAATTTTTCACTGTACTATATATGGAATACCAAACAAACGCACTTATAATTATCATGAAATAAAGCCAAAGAGTCAATTCAGCTATGTTCAACGTTATTAAAGTTTAATCCACAAATCGAAATGTAAAAAACAATATTATAGTGGATAGAATTTTACACAAATTTTATTAAACTTAATACCTGGTGGGGTGTTGATTTAAAAAAAGAAATCAATTTAAAATAGATCAGTGTAAACAGTATCAAAACAAACAATTACACTTTATTTGTTTTATTCTATTTTCTAAAATTTCAAACAATTCACTCAAAATTAGAAAGCTTATATTAGGTAGAACTAGAATCCATCTGCGGATACAATTTTGAAGTTTGATCGAGTCTCGAATATATGTATATAACTCTTGTGTATCTTGAAAGCAAGTTCGTAGAGTATGGCAAGTTGTTTGTTGTTTATCACTTTTTTCGATTTTCAGTGAGAGCTTAAGCCTTTTACTGTTTGCAAAATTTTTTCAGATTTCATGTCTTATCTGCAACCAAAATTACGAGACAGAATCGAAAACGCTGTCGATGAAAATACAGCGCCATCTGTTACATGCGAAGATCTCCAGACAGTTAGACCATAATCTACGAACGAGCCCCTTCAATTCAGTTCATTGATTGATTCATAGAGCACATACATTTTTTACAGCCAAATTATTGAGTTTCTTCAAAAATAGTTTTTGGTTATCAGAGATTTGATTCGAATATCGATAAAATTTTTACTTTTAAACACTGTTTTGACTGGTTGACATTTAAATCCAAGTTTTGAAAAAAAATATTTAAATCAAAGTTTTGAAAAAATATAACACTCTAAAAAACTGGGTTTACCATCATTGACCTAGTTTTGAAGAAACTCAATAACATGGTCATTAGGGTATTGTAAGGAATTGTATATGGCATGAATTAAAGCATGTTCAAATTCTGCTTCCCGCAAAAAATCCGCAACTAACAGCCACGCTTCATAGTTTTCTGAGCCCCAAATGAAGCCCAATTTTGAAGGTTAACGATGCTGTCAAGGCATGAGCTTCATCACTGAAGATGATTTTTTGTTTTTCGAAAAATCTGGATACATTTGTTGAAGTTAAAAAATTTAAAATTTAATTTAAATTTATATTAAATCTGAGTTGTCAGCTGTCAGCTGTCAGATTTGTATCTTTTATTTCTGTTGGCAACACTCTTTGTATGTATTTTGAAAGCTATTCAAAATAAATATTATGTTTATGTTTACAAACGATGGAAGCCTTACATATATGTCGATGGGGTTGATTGAGTTTATTTACACTAAAGTAACCGTTTTTTTAGATTCCAATGATTAACAAATTTGCTATCAGCGTTGAAAATTGTTATTAAATGTCTTTCCAAACTCTTCATCAATCTATAGAATGAAGTTTTTGATACTCGTAGTTAGCTAAAAGTCAAAATTTTATCCTGGCGATGAATTGGCAAGTCTTATCTTAAACAAAATTAATCCTTGTTTCAAGGAAATATGAAAGTTTACATTTCTGAGTTGAATATTGAAGCACTATTGTGCCACTGGTCCTAATTGACATAACCTTATTTGTAGTAAATATTGTACATATTTTCTTTTGGCACCTTTCATTTAGTAAGAAATAAGAGCTTATCAGCTTTAAAAGATATTTTTAACTTATTATATGCAACCAAATGTTAGAGGCTAGCCTGAAAGAATTATTAAATTGATACGCCAAATCTTTATCGTGTGTGTAGAATAAAACCTTTTAGATGACCTCATTTTTTGTGCAAAAATTATGTATATACATTTGTCGAAAGGAACAATCGATGTTGATTTCGCAAATTTCTGTAGAATCTTAGCAGATTTATTGAGAAGGTCGAATTGTACAAAGAAGAATTTTGCTTGTCCTGTCCTTGGACCATTTATAAAACGACCTTCATGCAACTTAATCGTAGGTTTTAATTCTTGTACTTTTCCCATAATCAGGGCTTCTTTAAAATTCCAGGAATATCGTAATTGGTTTCATGCATACAGTAAACCTACCTACATAGAAGTTCCCTTATCAATGCTATTGTTTGGCCTCGTGATCTTTCTCTCTCCTCTCTATCTATGGTTGGCAAATCTTTGACTATTTAAAGTTACTTATCAATATGTTCACACATCATAATCGAAAAGACATCAGACTAAAGCTAAAAGTCGGCGGCGGTTGAATATAGTAAAAAGTTTTTCTAAAGAAACAGTATTTTTCTGTTTTTCTTGAAGGGCACTTCTGAAGCAATGAGGTTCCTGATACTTTTTCTAGTGCTTGTGGGCACTAGCAGTTGGAGTGATGCTTACACCTATGGACGATCCCACTCTTACCAAAGTTCCAGTTCTAGTTCCAGTTCTGGTCTGTCGCCATGGGCACAACAACACAAAGATGTTGTCAGCTTGATGGCTAACGCATTGAGACAAGCTTATAATTCAGCTTCTCGGGGACATGCTGCAAGGTATACCAATCAGGCGTGGAGTGGTAAGTTTTCAATTGAAATGCCTCTAAAATTTATATCAATTCTCATGTTTGTCTTCTTCAAGAAAACTTCGCAAACTCGATTGGCAAGAGTGCTGCAGAAATCAACTCTGTGACGCAAAAGCTCTGCGATCAAATAATCGCTGATATGCATTCCGGTCGACTTACCTATGGACAAGTTGCTCAACCGAACTTCTTTGAGTCCAAAGCCTCTGCGGCATTGGAAAAACTAGCTGAAGACTCAGAGTATGTTGACTCTCAACAAAGACAAGTTGATGTATTTGAACCTGGTCTACCCTCAGTTGTGTCCGCTGTTGATCTGAGCAAGTTTGACGATGTCAAACATTACAGTTTCCCAACTGAAGTCAAAGTTATTAACGGTCAAACTATTGTAACCAACAAGAATTGCACCACCGCAACTACCCGTGGTGGAACTGAGATGAATCCAATTGTGAGGACAGTTCGTGTGAACAGAACAACAACACACTCTACCGTTCCGTTTTATGTGTCCCAAGGGAATCCGTTTTTTAACCGCCAAGAACACAACATCTATAGGCATTTGGAAAATCAGGAAGGAACCGTTCCCAATTACTCACCACAGGTGACAATCGATGACAGTTTAAGCACTGGAATGAACCAACAAGGCACTTACTATACTCCACCAATTGTTATTCCTGTGGAAGGAAGCGATATGCATGAGCCCATTGGAATTGGCAACCAATATGGAATCCGTCCTGGTTCAACGGTGACAGTGAAGAAATTCAACCAAAAAGTTATCACCGGATCGGATGGAATTCCAATGGTAAGTGGAAGTCGAAGTGAATCAGTTTGGGACAATGGACAGCTGGTGTACAACTATAACGCTCCCTTTGGAAAGAACGCTTGGACCAGGGACGATATGTGGAAGCGTGAGGAACGTGAAAAACTTTTCTGGGCATTCCAAGATGAAATCATTAATATCGAAGATCTCGAGGAGTGGCAACAAAACCAGGAGGATCGTTTATTGGCATTAGCTTACAGGTCAAATGTCACATTGGAAGAGGTCAAAGACTGGCAACGACATGAGTTGGACCGTTACAAGGCGCTGGTGAGTCAATACAGCACAGGAAACTCAAATCTTCTTGAGTGGCAGAAGCGTGAACAAGGTAGAATTGACTGGCTCATCCATCAAAATGGAATTAACCGTGAAGACTTAGAACGCTGGCAGAAGGAGTACAACCAAAAACTCGTCACTTTGGCCCGAAAGTACCAGATTACAATTGAAGAACTGAAGGCTTACCATCGTCAGGAGCTGAATCGACTTCATATGATCTTCAACCAACAAAATTCGCAAATAAGTAATGTTGCACAAAGTAATTTGCATGTTCTTCAGAAGCAGCAGAGTGATCGTCTGAACCAAATTTTAATGCAACACAATTCTACCGTTGACCAGTTGCGAGAGCAAATTCGACGTGACCAGGATCGCTACAAGTCTTTGGCTGAACAGTACCAAATTAGTGTCAAGGACCAGGAGGCGTTCTTTAAGAGCGAATTGGAGCGCTTGACAAACCAGTTCAACGAACAACAGGCTGAGATGAAGAAGGCAAACGAATGGCAACAATCGGAGAGGGAACGATTGGAAGACATTATCCGCCATCATAATTTGACTGTGGCTGAACTAGAGCAAGGAATCAATCTGGATCGAAGCTATCTTCAGAATTTGGCTCAGAAATATCATATCAGTTTGGAAGAGTTGGAAAAATGGCAAAGAACTGAGCTTGATAGGCTTCACAGCACCGGAAATCTAAATCTTCAGAAGGAGTTTGAAAATTGGCAGCGCGAGGAAAGAGCTCGAATGCTCGGAATCATTAAGAAGAACGATCTTACCATTGAAGAATATCAATCGAAGATAAGAAATGATCGTGCAAGGATTGAACAACTAGCAACAACCTATCAGGTGCAAGTTGAAGAGATTGAGAAATGGCTCAAGGAAGAGGCCCAGAGATTGAAGAACGAAGGTGTTTTCTCCGAAGTACAGAAGAATCTAACCATGTGGCAACAACAGGAACGTGACCGATTGCAAGCAATCGTGCAAAATAATGAACTAACAATCGAAGAACTTCAGAACAAAATCAACCAGGATCAAAGCCGACTCTACACTTTGGCCAATACTTATCAAGTGAGAGTTGAAGAAGTCGAAGATTGGTTAAAGAAGGAAATTCTTCGATTGCAAAGTGCAGGTTTAGTGAAAGCCGAGGACTTACAGGGTTGGCAAAAAGCCGAGAGAGAGAAAATTCTTCAATTGATTGAAGCCAATAAGCTAACAGTTGAAGATTACGAGAAGAAACTTTTGAATGATAAAACCTATTTGCAACAATTGGCAACGCAGTATCATGTCGAGTTGAAAGACATCGAAACATGGTTGCGAAAAGAATCTGATCGTCTGCAGAGCTTAGGCTTAATTGAAGAAGAAAAACTAACCGAATGGCAGAAGATTGAACGAGAGCGTCTGTTGGGTCTTGTCCAAAAGAACGAATTATCAATTGAAGACATTGAAAAGAAGATAAAGGCCGATCAAGTCCATCTCTATTCCCTGGCTCATCGGTACTCAGTGCGAGTTGAAGAAATTGAAGAATGGCTAAAGAAGGAGGTGTTGCGTCTGCAAAACAAACAAACACTGGAATCAGAGAGTTTGAAAGATTGGCAAAGGGCAGAACGCGATCGCATCATGATGTTGGTGAAGCAAAATGATCTTACTATCGATGAATTCCTTCAAAAGATCAAAATCGATCGAGTGTATCTTCAGCAATTGGCCCAGCACTATAACGTACGAATCGAAGAAATTGAAGAATGGGCTAGGAATGAAGGAACCCGGCTCGAGACTCTTGGTTTGATTAAGCCCAATGCAGCTTTGACTGAGTGGCAAGAGGTCGAACGTGACCATGTTCTTCAAGTGGTGCAAGGAGGTGATCAGCTATCATTGGATGAGTTGGAAGAACGCCTCCAAAACGACCGTTTGCATCTCTTTAATGTGGCTCAAGAGTATCAAGTGCAGGTTCAGGACATCGAGGAATGGATCAAGAAGGAACTTCAACGTCTGCAAAACCAAGGACTTGTTCAAATTGAACAGCTCAAAGAATGGCAACAGAAAGAACGTCAACATCTGGCCACATTGGTTGCTCAGCAACAAGACGGGTTATCAGTGGATGAAATCGAGCGTCAATTGAAGGCCGATCGTCAGCGATTACAAAAATTGGCTCACCAAAATAACGTTCAGGTTAGAGAAGTGGAGGAGTGGATTCACAAAGAACTGGCACGTATGCAAGCTCAAGGAAATGCAACAATCGAGAACCTTACCGAATGGCAAAAGAAGGAACTCGACCATTTGTTGCTCGTTGCTCGTCAACACAGCGACTTGACTGCAGCGGAATTAGAGAAGGAGCTTCAAGCTGATCAAAGTCACTTGTATGACCTATCTCAGCATTATCATATTGAAGTTGAAGAAGTAGAAGAATTCATAAGGAAGCAGATTCAAAAGCTCCGCGATCAAGGGCAATTGCATATTGAAAACCTCACCACATGGCAAATTGAAGAACGCAACCGCCTTGAGCAACTTATTCGCCAGCAATCACAGCTGAGCATTGAAGATGTTGAAAAACAACTAATGGCCGATCGTTATCGCTTACAGCAGCTGGCTTCGAAGTATCATATCCAAGTTGAAGAAGTCGAATCATGGATCCGAAAAGAAGCTGATAGGCTGAGGAATCAAGGTGAGCTTCAGATTGGAAGCTTAACCGCTTGGCAGGCAAACGAAAGGAAGCGAATTCAAGAACTTATTCAAGAGAACAGCCACGTTACCATTGAAGATCTAGAGTGGCAATTAAAGATGGATCAAAGCAAGATTCAGCAGTTAGCGAATCAATACCATATAAGTGTGGAAGAAGTCGAGCAATGGATAAAGAAAGAGCTTCAACGCTTGAGAGATGAGGGAAAATTGGAAATTGAACACCTGAATGCTTGGCAGAAATCCGAAAAAGATCGTTTACTTCTTCTAGCTCAGCAACAGAGTGAGTTGACGTTGTTTGAATTTGAGGAAAAGCTCAAGGCTGACCGTAGACGTTTGGAGCTTTTAGCACAACAATATCACATTTCCGTTCAAGAAATCGAAGAATGGATAAGAAAGGAAGCCGAACGTCTAGAGAACCAAGGAATTATTGGAAATTTGGAAGATTGGCAGAAATTGGAACGTTCAAGAATCCACAACATGCTCCAACAATCCAACTTGACAATTGAAGAATTCCAAGAAGAACTGAAGAGAGATTACAGTCGTCTTCAAAATCTTGCAAATACATACCACACAACCGTTGAAGAAGTCCAGGAATGGATTCTTAAAGAGGGTAGTCGCCAAATTCAACCCGAAACCCTTACAATTTGGCAGATCAGTGAGAAAAAGCGCTTGGAGAATTTGATTAATGGTGAAAACCTTAGCTTAGAGGAATTGGAGAGGACTATCAAGAATGAAAGAAGTCGAATCCAACAGATAGCTCTTCACTACCATATTACAGTTGAGGAAATTGAAGAGTTCATCAGGAAGGAGGGTCAACGTTTGATTCAGCCAGCATACTTAACTGGATGGCAGTTAGATGAACACCAACGTATTCTAGAGCAAATTGGTCAACCACAGAGTCTTACTCTTGACAAATTGGAAGAACAAATCAATGGTCAACAATACCGTTTGCAACAAGTTGCCCAACAATATCATATCACTGTTGAAGAAATCGAAGAATGGATCAGAAGGGAAGGAAGACGTTTGATCAAGCCTGTCTATCCGATCTCTGAAGGCCATTTGAATCCTTGGCAACAACACGAACGCGAATATCTGCTCGCGCTGGTTCGCAATAACCACATAACAAAGAAGACTAACTTTGAAGATCGCCTGGCTGAGGATAATATGAGAATGTCAAATGTTGCTTATCACTTCCACATAACTGTTGACGATATTGAAGATTTCCTGAGGAAGGAATATCAGCGTCTGGATAGTTTAAATCTCATTTCCGAAGGTGACAATACTGTAAATACTGTCGAGGTAGTCCAATGGCAAGGTCCTGAACAACAACATATCGAACACCTTCTTCAGGAGCACACATGGTCCATTGAAGAGCTTGAAAGGGAACTGAAAAATGATAACGAACACCTTCAGCAACTAGCCAATCAATACCATGTGACGGTAAATGAAATTGAAGAATGGTACCGTTCTGAGTTACAAAAACTGCTTCAAAAGAAGAGATTACAATCAGAAAATCTCACGGACTGGCAAAAGCGTGAAAAGAATCGCCTCTACACGACCATTGTTCATCAACAGTTAAGCATTGAGGAACTTCAAAACCAACTGGAGCGGGACAATGACATTTTGAGACGTCTTGCTGCTCAGTATCGAGTTACAATTGACGAACTGATCAATTGGCAGCGAAAAGAAGTTGGCCGTTTGGCTAATCTTGGATATGGCAAATCAACTGAGGCCAGTGGTTTAAATAACTGGCAAGCTATAGAGAGAAAACGACTTCGAGCAATCCCTCCAATGGTCCTCATAACCAGGGAGGAACTTTTGCAATTCATTCAAGCAGACAGGTTGTTCCAGAATAATTTGACAGCTAAGTATGAAGTGTCACCACAGGAACTCTTCGCTTTCCAAGGACAAGAGTTGCAAGTCATGGAGAATGAGGGAGTTCTAGAGAAATTGAATTTAAAGCATCTTGAAGAGTGGCAACGTCGGGAACGTGATCGCCTTTATAATCTAATTCACACTCAGAGCTTCAGTTCAAGAAGCCTTCCTCAATGGCAGACTAATGATAAAATCGTCTCAATTGCTTCGTTGTACAATCTTCCAGCAAATACACTGAAGAACTGGCAAAAGGAAGAGATGCAGCGAATTGAAAACATTGCGAAGCATTACAAAATGAGTCTAGTCGTGCTGGAGGACTTCAGACGAAGAGAGATCGAAAGATTAGAAATGGTTGCACATAAGGATTACGTTGGCGAAGAAGAGTATGCCAAGTGGTATAAACGGGAATTAGTACGTTGCAGCAATTTGGGGCAACGAACTGGATTGTCTGGAGGCCAATTGGACAAATGGCGTAGGAAATTGTATCTTCTGGCACAGGGTCTTATCGATTTGGACTTCAATGAGGGCGGATATGGAGGAATTGAATTAAGCACTACTACCTCAGCTTCGGGTAAACGCAACGAGACCATCAGCAGTGATCGGGGAGATCAGCCACCACAGGTCTATCACGAGTCAGATGAATCCGAACCAAACTTGGGATACCATACCGATACTATGCCACCAAAGTTGTCTTCTTCATTCCAAGCACCACCAACTTACCTCCCACCTAAGGAAAATAAGCCAGAGTATGGTGGCCACCGATACGGCGGCGGTAACCCATCATCCTACAGCCCTCCCCAAACTGTTGGCAGCGAATACAATCAACGCATTCATCGAAGAAAAGAATACACCTTCACTCAACCCGAACAAATGAACTCGGACCGGTACGCCCTAGGTCGTGGGTCACCTTCCTACAGTCACATGCAAACTAATCCAACACTTTACCAGAACGAGGCTGATGTAGGTCAACAGGCCCAAGTCGATGTTTCATCGGAGTTTGCCGGTCAGAAAAGTGAGAAAATGGAAGACTACGATCAACAACAACAGCAAGAATATGATTTGGGTCAGCAAGAAGTACAGAAATTTGAGGATTTGACAGCTGAAGAAATCGGAGGACAGCAAGTCCAACAAGAGACCTATCATCCAGCTGAGGTAGAGAGAATTTCCGACGGTCAGAAGCCATTAGGATTGGGACACAATTCCGAGAATGTAGCTACAGTGATGGATGCAAGCACAGCGCCAGAAAAAATTGTAAGTACACTCGTACAATAAAATTAGTTGTTAAGTTTGAAATGTGGGAGATGTCTTACTAAAAGTCAAAAGTAGATAATTTTCTGTTGTGACGTGTGAATTATTCTATTCTTTGTTTTGAAATTAAAATTAAAATTAAATGTCTAAAGTTCATATTTCTATAGATTAATGACATGTGACGCCATTTGCAATCTTAATGGTATAGTGTAATTAGTATTACATCTGAAAATTGAAAGTTTTACTTGAATTCATTTCACAGATTAGGACATTATAGTATTGAAAATGTATTTCAAAATAGATCGACCATTTAGAACAATTTACTTTTAATGACATCTTGTAATTTATTAATAAATGTTTTGTCTTTTTAATTTAATTAACAGGTTGTTGCTGCTGTTGAACCTGCCACCACCGAGAAGCCAAAAACAATATGGGGAAAAGCTAAATCTTGGTTTGGTTAAGCTACAAAAGTCATCATCTATGTATTGTTAAAAAATCGTTTTTTTTTGTTGAAGAAATGCTAATCATAAAAATTTTCCTTTATTGAATTGAAAATTGACTGACAGTAATTTTGTCAAGACTTAATGCCATAATACTTTCTTTTTGATACTAATTGTAATTGTTGCTAACGATAGAAAATGTAGTTTTTATATATAATATTATAATTACATATATTATTTTAAGGCTCTAGCTTATTGTTTTTCTTTTATTTTAATTTTTCTAAATAAACATTGCTATATTTTAAGACAAAACAAACAGTCTTTTTTTTAAATTGAAGGTTTCAAACGTTCATGTAAGCGAACAAATTGGGCTTAGTTTATTAGTTTTCTTATGACTATTGAAAAATCGGGCCTAGGAAAAAAATTGTTAAAGGCATTAACAGGAGTTTTTCACACTATTTTATTATAGGAGATTTTCTTTTTCTGTTGAGAACTCTAAACTTCTGAACATTTTAAACATGATCTGTATCCGTTTTCTGTATCAAAAAAAGTTAGAGAACTTTGAACACTGAACGCACTGGACAGAAAATGAAAAGTAGTAGTAGTAGTAATTTTTATTGAGTTTTCATTTTCATTACATTTGTATATTATATATATGTAAGTCTAATTCATGAACGTTACTTAAAGATACTTATACTATTTGCCGACTTAGAAGTGGTCTGGCTATACGACACAAAATGAAAGAAAATATTTAGTTTGACAGTTCAGAGTATTTTCTAGACGTATGAAAGAATCATCAATTCGAGAACAGAGATAACAATGTGGCAAGTGATATGAAATTGGATGTGAATGTGGATATGAAAGTGCACGTAAATGTGGGTGTGGACGTGGAATTATATATGGAATGAATGTAGAAATGGGAAAGGCGATGTGGAAATGGATGTAGATACGCAATTGGATGTGGAAGTGGATGTGAAAGTTTATGTGGATTAGGAAGTGCATGTGGAAAAGAATATGGAATGGATGTAGAAGTGGGAAAGGCGATGTGGTAGTGGATGTTGATCTGAATTGGATATAGGGAAGTGGATGTGGAAGTGGATGTAAAAGTGGATGTGAAAGTGGATGTGGATGAGGATAATGAAGTGCATGTGAAAGAGAACGTGGAATTAGATATGGAATGGATATAAAAGTGCGAACGTCGATGTGGGAGTGGATGTAGACATGGAATTGAATTTGGAACTAAATGTGGAAATGAATGTGAAAAGAATGAAGATGCCAGTTCACAAGTGGATGTGGATTTAAAGGTGATTATGAAATTAAATATGGATGTGGAAGTTGATGTGGATGTAGATATTGTTGTTAAAGTTGATGTCTTTTTGGATGTAGATATAGAAGTGGATTTGGAAGTGGATATGAAAAAGATGTAGATGTTAGTGTGCAAGTGGATGTGGATTTCAAAGTGAACTTGAAAGTGAATATGGATCTTAAAGTTGATGTGGATGTAGATGTTGCTGTGGAAGTTGATGTCTTTTTGAATGTAGTTATAGAAGTAGATTTGGAAGTGAATATGGAATTGGATGTGTAGATGTGGAAATGGATATGAGAGTGAATGTGGATGTGAAAGCAAATGCGAAATAAATGGAAATAATGAATCACAACAAAAACATAAATGATGAAAAAGGAGCCAAATGTTGCTGTAAAAAAAACCTGAGTAAAGGCTACTGAGAGAAATAATGAGATCTAAAATTACGTCAAGTTCGAAATTTACTAAGGTTTAATATGAATTTGTTTTTTAAAACGTTATATCGAAGGAACTTTGTAATAATGTCCGATAATTGCTTTTGAATGATTTTTGACTAAAATTGGATGGATTGGATGGTTTTACTTACCAAGTTTGAGAATATACTTAAATGTGGATAGTAATAAAGTGATTGAAAACTCTCTGTCAGACGTTTTCCAGACATGTGTTTTCTAAAATTAAAGTGAGGGCAAATCGGGTCTAAAAAGTCTTCTTAGTCTGTTGCATTCTAAGATAGAAATTTCTTGGGCTTTTATTTCAATTGGATCAAAGTTAATTATATGCATGCCATCAAGAGTTTTTGCTCTGACATTGGGACGACCCAATGCCAATACAGCATTTTCAAGACTGAGGACTTGGCTTTTATGTATTGTTATTGAATATGCCAGGCAGAGACGAAATTGTTCTAGATATAATACTAATTACTTTGAGTTAAGTATTCTCTAACTTATCCCATAAACGATTCCATGGCTTAATTTTATAGTTACCTCTTTGGATTTTTACTTGCGACATATAGGAACTATATAGCAATTTCGAACTCGAGATTACAATGAAACATGACATTACGATAGTAGAGAAGTCGAAAAAAGTGGGTCCCCCGATTCGGTCCATCTCGTCTGTCTGTCCTGACCTCTACAGGTTAAACCGTTGGGTTGATTGACTTCAAATTTGGTAATTAAGGTTTTAAGCCGATTCGCGGTAGGAGTTTTTTTTATAAAAAAAGACTAAAAATAACAGTAGCACCCATTTAAATGTTTTGGTCGAAAATCGAAAATTCAAATTTTCTCAAAAACAAACCGATATATTTTTAAAAATGTTCTTTATTTTTTTTATATTTGGCTTCTTTCAATATGAAAAAAATATTTTTGTATTGCTGCAGAAGGGTACCCCCATATAGAACCCTTATTTTGTTTTTAAGTTTTCTCAAGAACTCATCAACCGATTTCAATGATTTTTCTGCACAAGCTCTTATATTTTCTCAATTACATTTAATGATCAGAAATGTCGTTGTATTTATTTTTGATTTTTAAAATTCGATATCTTTAAAATGATTCATCATTTTTGTACGAAATTAGAATACAAGACGTTTATTAATAAGCTCTAAATAACTGCAGACCAAAAATTGAAAATTAAAATTGTATGTATACAAAATTAATCAAAAAAAAAACGCTCTAACGATTTGAAAATACAAATTTTGAAAAATTTTTGGAAACGAAACCTTTTGAACAATTCAATTTGAACACCAATTTGTGTAATAGTTGTTGAATCTCATCATTCTACAAAAATCATAAGTAACGATATCTTATACAACAAAAGTAGGCGGATAGCACGCCCCTTCGAAAACTAACTTCATATTTTGATTTTTTGTCTTTGTATGCAAATCGACTGTTTTCACTCTGCTAAATTGTATTGTTCTATAACAAAAAGAAGTGGTAATTTTAACTCATACCTCATTTGAGAAAGTGGGTGTATGTCAGGCCCCCTGCAATTTTTCGCGCTGTTTCTCAGTATCTCAGAAACTTGTTTGGTTACGGAGCTGATGGTAAAGGGCATATCATCGACAATTTTAGTAAGTGCATGCACATTAAATGTGATATAAAAACTTGCGTTTTACTCAAGCTTTTGAGGATATGCTTCGGGAGCAGCTTTTTTATTTTTTCACAGTAGGCTTCATAAATCATTGGACAACGATACAATATATTTTTTTTTATTTTTATTTTTATTTTTAATAATAAATATGAATACGTATTCGTATATACAAAATATTTACGATTCTTTATACATATATTTGTATCTCTTTTCTGTGTGATTTTGTGTTTTGATTATATTATTAAATTTTATTTTGCTCTTTTTATAATATGAACTCAACATTTTATTTGATTTTAAATTTTGTTGATTTTTTTAAATTTCTGCAAACATAATTTTATAAACTTTCTCTTCAAACCTTTCAAGCTTTTCTTACTTTTCTATATAAATATATTTTACTTTCATCCATAAAATTACACAACATGTAAAATAAACAATTTATGTTTTAATGAAAAATTAAAATAAGAAAATTATTATTAATAATAGAAACTATATATAAATATTTTTAGAGATATGTCTAAGGTCTAGAGGCAAGAAGAACAATTTTTAACAACTATTACAGGTAGGTTTTTTTCACATTTTCAATTCGAAAATTTTGTTTTTATATCTTTAGTTTTGTTTAAATATTAAATTTTTGTATTATGGGGTGGGATTTTTACCAATGATAATAATGAAAAATGTCTAACATAAGAAACGATTTTGAAAATAACAAATATTTTTACATTACCGTCATTTTTGTACATGTTCTGTACATACATTAAATACTGATTTTGAATACTTTCAATCAGTTCCGTGTACTTAAGCTTTAAATATGAAATTAATTGCTATTTAAAATTCTTCTTATGGGAATTTGTCAAATTACTTTCAATTCCTTCGGAAATCCCTATGGTTCTTTTTTGTCTAAGCCGCTTCCAACGAAAATTAAAAGTACTTAGAGAATTCAAGAAATTGTTAAGGCAGGTATATCGCTCAATTTAATTACAATCAAACCATCAAAAAACCTCGAATTTACTTACTAACAAATGTTTAATGAGTATTTGAAGTAGTGCTCCAGTACTTACATGCATACCTAAGTATTAAGGCTTTTCACCTACTTTAATTTGATATTTTCTTTCTTTTTTTTTAAGTACTAAAGCTCAAGTACCTGAAAAATCCTGAAATGCTTTGAAATTTTAAGTAAATACTTGAATTTTGTACCTTAAAGTCTTTTACAGGGATGTGCTTTTTAAGTACTTTACAGGGATGTGCTTATTATTTTAGTAATAACCAATTTTTGTGGATAATAGTTAAATGGAAGATAAAGTTTTGTTTTTTAGGTTTTATTTTAACACAGATAGTTAAATAAATAATTTGTTTTTATAATAATAATTGTTATGATTTAATCATTAAATTTATCAAAATTAATTAAATGCTCGCAATAAAAATAATGTTCGACAAAATAAATTTTGAATTTATATATTAAATGCTTTTTAATACTAGGCACTTTATTATTTTTGTTTTTCAAAAGAGCTGCAATAAAAGAAATAAAGAAGAAAAATATACAAAGAAAAATAAAATATTGACTGCCTTATGTAGTCAACTGTGTTTTTTTAACGCAATTCTCGACAAAAACAGTCTTTAATTTTTTGACAGGTGGCCAATAAGAGATTAGAAACAATGCTTAGTAAAAATTTGTTCATATTTTATAAATTTAAACGTCAATCTTAACAAAAGAATCTTACTTTTGTTTGTCTTTCGAATGACAGATGACTCTGTAGTGTCTAAGAAGAATACAATCTGTCAAATCACTAACTTGTCCGGACAACACATTTGTTGCCTACATTTACATTGTCTTCGTTGATGATTAGCACAGTTTGACAGCTTTTCTACTTATTTTTAATTATTCGAACTTTCGAGAGCCGGTCTAATCTTTTCTTCAGTAAACTTAACGATTAAACAACATTATGTAAATGCCAGCTTTAAGCGGTAAATTACATACGAACAAATAAAAATTGTGAGTGATGATAACTGTCAGTGTCAGTTATGATTTTTATAAAGTTTACGCAAAACATACATACGTTGTTCGAGTAAATCGCAAAGATCGAAGTATATACATAATGTTCAATTTTTGAAATTAATTAGCGAGTAACTGCTATTTCTTCTTAAAATTAAGTCAATTAGAAAATAGAAAAAGGATTCTTGTAACCTTAAACTGCGAATTGATTACACTTCACAATTTTTCCACCTGATACCGTTTTTTACAGACACTTTGTATCCTTCTCGCTAAAAACTACCCCCTCTAGAATCCAAATCAAGCGATTCAAGTGAAAAAACAGTGACAAGAGAATTTTCCAACTCGCTGCTGGAATCCAAAATCGCGGTAAGTTTAGTATCAATAATTTAGTAGCTTGAGAAATTACTCACTATGCGTCGCTTTAGTCGCTGCTGAAATGGCTTCGAAAGAGACTAGCTAGTAGAAAATCTATTTGTTGAGCTGTCAGTTACTCGCCAGTGTTGACTTATAGTTCGAGAAATTCTATTGTATTTGAAAATGACACATCAACTTATGGAAAATGTAAATTAATTATCAGTTATTTGTTCTCTGAAGTTTCAACTAAGAAATATTATATGATGTTTGAGAGATTAATATGGACGGCATATAACGACTTAAAAGATAAATTCCTTAAAAATAAATCTATAGTACAAAATATAAAAAAAAACAGAACAATTCTTAGCAACTAATTTATAGAAAACAAATTTAAAAAATCGATTTACTCTGGCAACAGCGATGACAGCTGATTTATGATTTGAACTCTACCCCACCAACCATTATCTAGATTAATTCATTGAATCAACTATCACCACCATTGCTGGGAAATTCAATTCCATCTAGACCATCACCAGTCTCATTGAGTACCTTATTCTTGAGCATTTCAATTTGATGCAAAAGTTCGAGGGTTTCATGGTCCAAATTATCATCTTCCAAGCGCATTCGATTTGTTTGATCTTCATCGATGTCCCATTCTAAGGATTCAGGAGTAGAGATATGTGACCAGCTTGTTCGAGATGAGGTACGTGTGAAATTCGATTGTTGTTGTTGTTGTTGCTGGAGTTGATGTTGTTGTTGTAGATTCGAGTTGCTTTTGGCCATTTGTGAAGTCATCAATTGTCCATCATTAAAGGCTCTGTTTTGATGTTGTTTTCCTAGAATACCTCCTCTACTATCATCTGAAGGTGGTGAATTGAAGAGTGGTTTGTTGTCGTCACTAGTTTCCCCACCATCGATATCCCCATTGATATCGGCTTCAGCGCCATCTATGAATAGCCACGATCGAGAGAGTCCTCGATTTGAATTTGAGTGGTGATTATTATGATTGTGATTATGTTGACCGTATTCATGTTCCCATTCTAGGTCGAGGGAGGAACTGGTGCGTGAAGATACTGCCGGTACAAAGGTATTGGTCGTAGTGACGTTATTGGTGGCGGCTGTCACAAGAAGAGTTTGAGCATCAAGGCTTTGTAGTTGTATATCCGTTCTGCAAAATGTTACAAAATGTATGTTAATATAAATCATTGAGCTTTAGAAAAGAAATTGTTTACAGTTCAGTTGTAGGTGCCCTGCTTAGCCTTGAATAATTTAAGTCTTGACGTTCCATAAACTTATCTACGAACTGCTTACGATTCTGAAAAAAATTAACAAAATTTTATAGAGTACTTTTGAAAAATGTACATAATCGGAGAAAAGTTTAAATAGCTGCATAGGAAAACATTTAATGTATTATTTAGACCTCCAAACATTTTATCTTGCTCCCACTTGACGACAAGAAAGAGGAAAGGGTTTTAATTTGTTTGCAATTGTGAACAAGATAAAATGTAAAAATGAATCGCCTCAAAAATCCAAGAGATCTCGCATCTACAATCATAAAACGTCAAAAATGACAATTCCAATTGACATTTCTTAAAATAAAATTTAATTTTTGAATTGAATTGAATTTGAATCTCTTTTTTGACGTATAGCATGCTATGTCATACTTTGTATTCTAATTTTGACATATAAACCTAATTCGTTTTTGTTCGTACTCACTAAAAAGAAAGAATTGAGATAAAATGATGATACGTCAAAATAATACACCTTCACCGACGTTATGTAAATCTCGCATCAAAAAATTGGTCGGCTAACAGTGAAAAGTGGAAAACTTTAAAAATCAAGAAATGGCATAGAATATAATAGCATAGCATACTTATCGGCGTTTACTTTTGAAAGTGAAGTTCGTGAATTAAAAATTAATTTCTATTGAGTTAAGTAAAAGCTGAATTATTTATTACTTAAAATGCCTAACCCCTATCATCTTGTTTAGTTTTTTTTAAGCAATTTCCTCAAATTAAGTTTCAAAATTAATGAAAAATGATAGAGACGTTATATTTGTGCACAAATGAAAAAAGCTAAAAAAATCATAAGAGTGTTAGAAAATTTATTTAAGGTTTTGAGTTGAAAATTTGTTTAACTTTAACCTAACGGTAAACGTACCAACACTTTATAGGTAGATTGATTGATTTTCAAAAAAAAAAGTTCGATTTACTTTTTTCTCGGAAATTATCGTTTTTGGCTCATTGCTGTTAAAAAAGTTTGTTTGTTCCTTTGCGTGAAAATGTCCAAATATCGTTAATTTAACTTTTTAATCTTCCAAATTTCCATTCAATTACTCGGATACTTCTATAAAATTGGCATAATTCATCAAAGCGTAATATCAGTGGCGAGTTTTTGAGAGTTGCGACGGAAGCTGAGAAGATAGGTTTTGTGGTTGATAAGTGCAAGACCAAGTATAGGTAGCTATGCTGTCATCAAGAAAAGACATCGAACGACGTCGTTTTGAGCAAAACGTCAACATAAGCAGTTATAACTTTTAGGTAATTGAGGACCTTGTCTACCTGTGCACCGTTAAAAATTCAACCAACAACACCAGCGCTGAAATCAAACAGAGATTATCTAGACTTAGGAGGAAATTGAGTAGTAAAGTCCTTAGGCTTTGACCTTGTCAAGGCAAGATAGAACGTAATTTTTGCTTGGAGAGAAATATTCTTCGGGTGATTTTTGGTCCCGTCTTCATAGATTCTCCATCTATGAAGGAGAAGATTTACCAACGAACTGTACAGACTGTGGAGCGACACTGAATTAAAGTATTCAGATGGCTGGGAAATGCAGAACAAATGAGCATCAGCGCTCCAGCTCGGAAAGTCTTTGAATTAAATCCAGAGTGACGGAGTAGTAGAGGAAGACCACGTACCATGCAGCTGGGATAGCACCTTAAATGAGAGATCTATAGTTATAGACTGAGCTGGCTAGAGACGTATGATTGTTGAAGCCCATGTCCGTCTCGAACTATAGCACTACCGTATAAGTTAATAATACTATTTGAGTTAATATTGCAAAATATTCAATTCAACAACAAGTTTTGAAATTTTGATAGATTGTTTCGAAAATATGCTGTCACATGTAATTGTCACGAGTATTACTTAAATAGCAGACATGTAAAAGAGCGCATCTTTTGTGAATGCATAATTATTCAGCTTAAAGATTCCATTCATTGAAATCACCTAAGGATTAAAATTTCAAATTTTGCATTCACTACTTGACCTTAAAAAGACTGCAATAATTTCTTTTTCAATCATTTGACTGCTACCAATTGATTACAATCATTTATGAGTGATGAGTGATGCTTCCGGACCAGCTAGAGCTAGGATCAATGAAAATGAAGAAGAAGGATATGCAGGGCCGTCGAGAGGAATTCTGGGCCCGGGACTGAAAAATCTCGGGCCCCCATATTTACCATTTTTTTTAAATTTCATGCCTACATATAAATGGTACGTTCTAATTTCAATTGAGAATAGCATGAAATTGGTTGGAATTAATGGAAATAATAATTTTTCATTTGCAAAGTAAACCGAAAAAAAGTGTTTATCATCAAATCAATCTCACGGGTATAGTCCAGTTTCGTTGAAATGGAAGATGGATAGAAATCCGAACAGAGTCATACATTCAATTCGATATGTCAACGACATGTTAGTAACTGATAATACGGTCGATTAACTATTAAAAAAAATAGCATGAAGATCTATTACCTACTACGAAAATAAAATAGAGCGAAGTAAAAGTATTTGAAATTTGTCTTTAAAAAAAAATAAGTATTTTAACAGTTTTACATTAAATACTCTTTATTGTTTTTCTTTATTAAAATATTATTACAATGTTTTTTTAGAGTTAGTTTGAATTCAATGAAATATTTTCTTTTGGCAAACGAGCTTTTCTAGCTTTCTGAGCAGCAAAACAACTTATAATTGCAATCGAAATTCAATTTCCTTGCCAAAGGTGCTTCGAAGCATAGTGTAGCAAGTCCAGAAACACGATCTTATGATGAGCACGAACGATGAAAATTCTTTGTTCTGGCAAGGACGCTAAATGAACGTTCGGCACTAGCTACGGTTACAGGTATGGAGGAACACACACGGAGAGCAACACAAATGTTGGGGAAAATCGTCTTCAAGTTCTGGGAATAAATGATGATGATAAATAAATAATGAGCAAACTCAATGGCGGAAGTTCTGCTTTAAAATTGGCTTCATAAATGTGTTTCAGATGAATTATTTCTTCTTTAAACTCTTGGGACACATGCGAGTTATACTTTTGCATAAACCTTGTAGCGGAGTTTTTAATCTCACGTTCGTCCATTGTTGAAAACTGTCATAAAAATAAAAATGTAGCATTCCAATTTTTCATCGTATCGAACCGACGAGAAATTCCACATATAATTGAATCAACTATGACGTAAAAGATGTTTCTCTTGAAATTTATTTCTTCGTCTGTTTCAATTTGCTATCCGGCTCCTCGGTTTTCTTCTTCTTGAATTTCAACGTCGATAGTACTGTTTCTAGCTCGAAGAAGGAAATTTATTTTATTTATAGCGCTAAGAACCTTGCACCAAATCGAAGACATCAGGACGCATTCAAATTTGTGCATATATTTTAAAACGCCATTTACATCTCTTCGAGCTTCTGCAGTTAAAGTAATATCACTTAAGGCTTCTAATGATGTTCTAAGGTTTTTCAGATGATTTGCAAATGATTTCACTGCCTCAATTCTTGCTTACCATCTTGTATCGGAAAGTTTGTGAAGGGATCCGGGCACATTTTTCTTAAGAATTTCCCAACGTTGAGCACTGCTGCTAAATAAGTTGAAACACTTTTGAACAACACCAAAAAATGTGATTGCCGCAGTACAACATTCCGCTGAATCGACTCCACGCAAGTTAAGGCTGTGAGCTGCACATGGCGAATACACGGAAATCGGAGTTTTGTTTAAAATATGACTGTGCACCATTATACTGTCCTTTCATATTGCTTCCATTGTCATAGCCTTGTGCACAACAGTCTTCTAAAGGGATTCCATTCTTTGCAAATGTTTCGCATATCAAATGAGCTATTGCGGTGCCAGTTTTTTTTTGTTGCAAATTCCAAAAACCGTTCTTGGATGGTGAACACATTTTCTTCAAAGCGCAAAATAAATTTGTTATGTTCCACATCACTTGAATCGGGTAATGCATCGACAATTGTAGCGAATTATTTGGCGTTTTCTCTCTCCTTCAAAATAGCTGAATTCACATGTTGGGCACACATTTTAATGAACTCATTTTGAATCTCAACGGAAAAGTAGTGGACTTGGAAACGTTTGTGCTCTTTTTGTGAAATTCTTAGTTTTTCCAAGTGCTCCTGGCGTAAGGGTCATAATGACTAATTAATTCCAAAATGCCCAAAACATGTTCATTATTTGGCTCTCCAATAAGATTGCTATCGCCTCGTAGTCCTAGTCCCCTTTCGCCAAGAAAGAAAATGGTGTCCAATATTCTATATACATAGAATTCCTTGCTATTTTTGTATGGCTGGTTTAATATACACACTTTGAAGTGACTTGATATCCTTCAAATCTTCAGTAAACAATTTATTCAAAATATTAATTAATTAATATTACGGAAAAACGTTTGCGTGGGATTTTTCGGTCCCCCGAAACCGAATCAAAAATTTCGTTCCCAGCAGAAACAATAATCAGGGGCCCAAATCGGCAAGCTTGTGACTGAAAGATTGGTAGATAACATGCAAACAGGGGCCCGATTGCGAAAGCATGAATGATTTTAAATTTTCGGGCCCCTCAAAATAAGTGGGAATAGGTATGTTGATGATGAATTTAGAGTACCTATATTGAAAAAAAAACACTTCTCACTGCTTTCAATTTTACGGGCCCCTAGAAAATCCCGGGCCCGGGGGGTTTCACCACCTCGTCTAAATGAGATAGGAACTCTTAGGAACACTAGCGGCTATGCTTATCGATGCTATCAATAAGGTTTTGACAACAGGTCGTGTCCCTGGCCGGGAGATGTATGTATGCCGATGTTTTCAAACAAAAAGTAATAAAAGTTAGTTAAAAGATTTTCGTGCCGACTAAATAATTCCTTAAATTCAATTTCAACGGTAAAATTCTTTGTCCAAAAAAGTAAACTCACTTCGTCGGCTGCAAGAAGAAACTATTTGTAAAATTAAAATTATGGATAGAAACTCGATGCGAGATGTTAAAGGCTAAAGAGGAAGAATTGCGAACAGCTGGCTGAAATACGCAAACACCTGATTCTTGACAAGAACGATGAAGTAAGTCAAACTCAGATGAAGAAAAGTATAGCAATTCAGATTGTGCAAGGAAAGCAACTCTGTATTCTGAAAAGCTACAAAGGCATTTTACTTGAGTCAAGTGACAAAAAACCAATCGTGAGTATGTATTTTACAGAAGATTACAACTTACAAGGTTACAAGTAGATCAGAAGATAACTTTAGACCAAGAGAAAGAGAAGTAGAAGACGATCGAAGAGATAGCTTTTTGCGAAATAATTCGCAAAGAGCCGCTGTGAAGAGATCCCAGGCCCAGCCCTCCACAAAAGCATAATCGTGAAACATCAATTTTTGGTCAATTTAACAAAGAACTATAAAAGCAAAACATTTGTGTGTCTTATAAAAAAAATAATAAATCATACTTTATTTCACTAAAAAATGTATTCATATAACCCGCAGGGGAAAATACCATATTAAAATTATTAAATTTAAATAAAAACCTTTAATAGGTATAATAATTATGAAATGTATAAATTGAACTTTTGGATACAAAAATGAAATTCAAATAAAGCCTATAAAATATTGTAATTGATAAATAATGTATGTGGTGATGGTCACCCTAATCCCAAATAAGACCATACCTTCTTACACACATAATATTATATACCAAGTACATAAGCTCGACTTATACAATCGACTTCAGCGAGAGAGTACTATCATCATCATCATCATTATTCACGGTTGTATCATCAAGTACGGTTGTCATCGGTTGATAAAAACAGTTGCTATTCTTTTGTATTTTTCTTTACTTTTTTTTAACTTATTACTTATTAATAATTTCATTGAATTAAATATTAAACTTTATATTAATCGAGCGTTTCATTTACCTACTGGTTCCTACATGTATAGGGTTTTTAAATTGGAGCTGGTAAATTTTGGCTCCCCGTGGCGGCCATTTTGTTTTGGTGACATTTGTCAAATCGTTTGTTTATTATTCAGTTGCTTATGCCAAATCATCATGGAAAGTTACACGATTGAACAGCACGTTCAAATGATAAAACTTTATTAAAAAATGAGTGTTCTTCAACGCAAACGTTGCGCGCATTGCACCCATTTTACGGTAGACGTGATGGCCCTTCAAATTTGAGACGACCGGTTCAGTAAACAATCAGCCAAGACCCGTACGTTTAAGGAACTCAAGATCGGCCGAGAACATCGCCGCGGTCCGTCAAAGCGCACAACAGAACCCCAAGCAGTCCATTTCTCGCCGTGCACATGAACTCGGCCTTTCGCAGACTTGAACTTGGCGAATTTTGCGTGTATTATTGGGCCTACACCCCTACAAGATCCAACTGACGCAGGAGCTCAAAGTTCATAACCACAGACAACGTCGTTTGTTCGCTGACTGGGCTTCGAATCGTTAGGAAGAGGACCTCAATTTTGGCCGAAAAATCATCTTTAGTGACGAGGCGCATTTGTGGATGAGTGGCTGTGTTAAAAAGCTAAATTGCCGTATATGGGACGATACCAACCCAGCCGAGGTTTACCAGGCGATAATGCCTCGACAAAAAGTTACCCTTTGGTGTGGATTTTGGTCCGGGGGCGTTATTGGTCCGTGCTTTTTTAAAAACGACGTTAGTGAGGCGGTCACCGTTAACATCGAGCGCTACATAACGATGATAACTAATTTCTTATGGCCCAAATTGAAGCATATGGACATCTACACATCTACCCGGACTTATTGAAAAACCCATTATAACAAGTAGGTACTACTTAGAAGTTTCAATGGTAAGTTTCAGTTTAGCTTATTTATTTTTATTTTTTAGTTTCCGCTTAAAATTACGACAAAACACAACGAACATGCTTAAAAAAGGTGCTATGCATACGATGCTTGTTCTCACACAAATTTGGCACCTGCTCAGAAAATCGGTTATTTTATTTTTACACCATTTAAACATAGTGATTTTAAGTTTTAATTGAAATCAAATAAAATGATAGCAATTTTGAATTAAAGTTTGTTTTTGAAACGTGAAAAGAAAATTTAATTGTGTCCACTTACCTTTCGTCTAAACTTAATTATTCTAAAAATATGTTTACGTTCTTTGTTTTTTCGCCTTTGTGTTTTGCTGTCATCTTCTTCTTCATCAGTCATAAGTTCAGTCTCGTGTTCATCTGTTGAACGCCATCTGTTGGGGGAGAAATTGAGAGCAAAAATAAAAACACACATTAAAAATCACAGTGACATTAAAAAAAAGTATATGAACATAAATAAAATATCTCCCTATCGACGACAACGAACGTAATCTTACGTGCGTCTGTCATCGTCCGTCGGTCCGTCGTCGTCTTCATCGTCCGTCGATATATGTATTTGCCATCAATATACCATCTTTAACGGGAAAAAATCAGTTCAAGGATGCTCTCGAGCATGGTCAATAGAGTGTTTAGGAAATAGAGGGGGGGCTGGGCAGGAGGCCAGAGGAGGTCGATTGTTGTTATGATATAAAAAAGAAACCAAAGTGACTCCCTCAACCATCGCCAGCGCCATCGACATTGCCATCGCCATCGCATCGCTTTTAACTTAATTAAAGAAAACAAGAACAAAGTGCGGTGGCGGTGGCGTTGTTAGCGTTGGCGATGGAGCGTATTAAAGACAAAAAACATATTTGCTCTACTTTTAACCTTAATTGAAGTCTTTTTGTGCATTGCTATTTATCTATACCTACTACTGCCGGTTGGTGGCGCACTGGGTGCGAGGGAGGCGCCATGCCTTCCATCCACCGAGAGCAATTGAGCACTCAGAACAACTGAACAAAGGGTGGAATTTAATAGATGGAGGAAATATGATTAGAGTTGTAATTAAATACAGCGCCAGCAGCAGCAGCGTGAGAGAGATAGAGATGTGGGACGACACATGTACTTTGCACATTGCACACAATGCACCTCACCGCGCCGTACCACATCATGTAAGGATTTATGACGCGAGTGATAAAATAATGTAAACACACCACAAGAATTCCCCCGCGTGCTTCTGATGCGTGTGGAATATCGATTTAATCAGAAGTGTTTTAGTGTTTTAAGAAACTTGAGACTTCTCAAGACTGCGGTCGTTGGCTCTTTTTTCTTAAGAAAGGGAAACATCTTAGACTCGTAGCACTCACCTTTTCAAACAGGAACTTTTATCCGCAATGCAACGGCCCATACATGCTCCCATTCTAACAGCTTCTGATGATTGCAAAGGTGGCGCTTGTGCTGCTCCTGCTGCTGATGGTGGTTTTGGTGGTAGTGTTGGTGATGATGGTGCTGCTGGCTCTCTATCCAGCTGCAGATCCATTAGCGTTTTCAAATTCGTCCATATTTTGGCATCGTTTTATTGAACTTGAGAAACTAACGAATTCGGTCCGAGTCACTACGATGATTGAGACTTTTGGCATCTGAACAATGGTGACATTTTGAGTTAAAGTGCGGATCTTATATCAGCATTGAATGGGGGTGGATTGGGGTTATAAAAATATTTATGAAACACGGCGACACGAAACTTTTCTTTGAAAACGATTTTATTATCTTTTTTCTTATTCTCTTCTCTATTCACATTTAACTTTCAATGTCTGATGTTTGTCTTAATCACTTCTATGAATTATGACTTATGACCAATGCAACAAAAGGTATTGGCTTGGAAAAAATTATAAAATGACTTTGACAGATGACCAGCTGATTTTCCAGACAAAGACAAGGGTATGATATTTGTCTGTCAAAATAGGGTGGTTTGGTTATAGTTAATGCAAGCGATGTAAGAGGGTTGTATTTTTAGCGCATGTCCTTTGGTAATGTTTTGACGGAAAAGTTGTCAGTTATTGTTGCTTTTATTTTATTTGAGTGGGAGTAAAATTCGTGGTGAATTGGTGAAGTTGACAGATTTTGTTAATGGTGAATATAGTGAGTTGAACAAAAAATATTGAAACAGGGGTGTTAGTATTAGAAATTGAAATAAGATACTTTTATTTTATTTATTGAAGTTATTGAAAGTCGATAAAAAATTAGTAGATATATTTAAATTTGTATACTTAATTCCATATTATAAATATTTGCAGCTTTAAACACAAATGGTGTTAAAACCTCATGCATACAAAATTTTGTATAGTAATTTGGGCAACAAAAAATTAAGCTACTCTTGCACTGTTCTATTTATGTCACCATACACATGACTACACTTAGTTTGTTTTGTTCACATTAAAATTTTAAATCTTAATGAATTACAAGTAACAACTTTCAAATCATTTAGTAATTTTTTCAGAGTCATTCAACAAATAAACCAACCTATTTTTTCAAAACTTGTTATTTAATAAAAGTAAAA
Organism: Eupeodes luniger; assembly: GCA_951509635.1. Lineage (NCBI taxonomy): Eukaryota > Metazoa > Arthropoda > Insecta > Diptera > Syrphidae > Eupeodes > Eupeodes luniger. Next base: position 119,060,854 of record OX608073.1, on the reverse strand, counting down.
CAATAATTATGTATAGGTAATAACTTAGTAATATAATAATTTTGTAATAATTTAAATGTAGTTCGATGCCTTGTAATATTAAAATCTGTTAGATTTTTATAAACTTATTTTATAAACCTACTTAGTTACTTGGCAGGTTGGTTAATTTTAACAGAGAATGTTGGTTAATTTAAACGAAGTACATTGCACAGTGTTAAATAAGTAGGTTAAATTATTTTTAAATAGTAGAATGGTTATAGTAATAGTAAAAATGGTTAGTAATAATAGTTTGAATAATTTCTACAGAACATGTTGGTTAATTTAAAGATAGAAGGTTGGTTAGTAAAAAACCGAGCAAGATGGTTAATTTAGACAAACAATAAACAGAAAAGATGAGTTAGTTTAAACCGAGAAGGTTAGTTAGTATTAACGAAGTACGTGGGGTATTACTAACCCAGTAGATTTCATAAATTCAACATAAGTAGTGTTTAATTAAATAGATATAACAGAGTACCTAGGTTGTTTAAATTCAACTCAGTTAATTAGCCAAATTCAAATAAGTTGTTCGATTTTTCACCTAGGTAGGCTTAGGAATTAACCGTTCTATTTGATTGATATTAGCAACATGGTCTGCTAAAAACAAATTAATAAATTGATAGATGTTATATTAACAGTGTTTCTTGGTTATTTCAGAACAATGTTTTTGCTTGTAAGCTAGCAAATTATACACTCCACAAAACAAAGGAACTAACATTTTTTTAAATTTAGTGTGAAAGCAAAACTTTTTGTTCTTCTTTTAGCTTGCCATTTAATGATAGACTAGTTAATAATTTATTAACTATAATAATAAAAAATATAATAAAATCAAAGAAATTCTAGTTTGAAATATTTTTGTTCTCAATTAAGTTATTTGTTTAGCTTTGATAATTTTCAGAATTGTATCATTTTAACTGTTCAAATGGTAGACATGTGCATTCAAGAGGACACAAGCGTCCACAGGTTTTTCTCAAAACCCACCTCTGTCTATCAACTCCTACTCTCACCTCCCCGCGGTGAACATCGGGTGCCTACTACCTCAACTGGAGATTGGGTTCTAACCCCAGTGGAAAGTTGTTGGGGGCAGCAAACGAGAGAGGGGGGGAGAGGTGTTTCCACTAAGGCACCTCTCCTTATCCAGACGGCAGCGGACGAATTCTCGAGATGGAATCAACGGTGGCGTCTACAGTTCCAGTAAGGTTGAACTACTTAGTGAACACCTTATAGGGCTTCTACGACTTATTCGGAGCCCAGGCCTATAAGGAGCGGTTTATCCGGCTCCCCGTCCTTGGAGTTATATTAAGGATCTGGCCCTCCAGGTTGGGGGTTGTGCCGTCGGGGTGACTTCCTGACCACGTAAAAACCTTTCTAGTTGCGAAGCACCAACAAGCCTCGGATACGGACGGATTCACTGTTGACAACCCAAGCAAACGAAACAAGGACAACGAACTTCGGATCTGTACGTGGAATGTTAGGTCCCTTAACAGACCACGTGCAGCCGAACAACTAGCGGAAGCCCTAAACTGCTGCAAGGCAGATATTACCGCCATCCAAGAAGTGCGATGGGATGGACCGGGCAAACGCAAATTAAAAGACTGCGATGTATACTACGGCGACTGCTACCGAGAACAAAGGCAGCGTCTATTTGGGTGTGGATTTGTGGTTGGAACTAGACTCAGGCAAAAAGTCTTGAGTTTCAACACTGTGAGCGAGCGCATCACGACAATCCGCATCAAGGCTAAATTCGCCAACATAAGCCTAATATGCGCGCATGCCCCAACAGAGGAGAAAGATGAAGACACCAAAGACATATTCTTCGAGCTCTTGGACAAGACATATGAGCAGTGCCCTGGCTATGACATTAAAATTGTCTTAGGAGATTTTAATGCCAAGCTAGGAAGAGAAGACATCTTTGGTGGAACAATCGGGAGATACAGCCTGCACGACACCACCTCCGACAACGGATTCAGGCTGATCGATTTCGCTGCGGGGCGAGACGTTCTGGTAGCTAGTACGCAGTTCACACATCTCAATATCCACAAGGGGACATGGAAGTCTCCTGATCAATCAACTGTCAACCAGATTGACCACATTGCGATCGACGCACGACACTTCTCCAGTATACAGGATGTCCGAACATTCCGAGGGGCCAACATTGACTCGGACCACTACCTCGTTGTAGCCAAGGTACGGCTACGGATATCCCGATCCAAGCCAAAACAAGGAAGTACTGTGAGAAGTTTCGACGTTAGACGGCTACAATCGCAAGAGACTGCCATGTCCTTTTCCGATCGAGTCTCAAGTAACCTCTTAAGGAGTCCTATGCTGCCTGCATTAAGCATTGAAGACCAGTGGCAACATTGTCTTGCGGCCATCAGAGATGCCGCCTCTGAAGTGCTAGGTTTCACACGGCCACCACAGCGAAACCCCTGGTTTGACGACGAATGCCGGCAAGCGCACGCAGCGAAACAACAGGCATACAAAACGGCGCTGCACAGGAGGACCAGAGCTGCTCGCGAGCTCTACGAGCAGAAGAGGAGAGAGGAGCACCGGCTTCTTAGACGGAAAAAAAGAGAGCATGAGAAGCGCGCGATCGAGGAGATAGAGGGATGTCACAACAGGAATGAGGTTCGTAAATTTTACCAAAAGGTAAAAAAAACCTCCCAAGGGTACCAGCCACGAACCGAAGCCTGTAAAGACGATCAGGGGAACATCGTTGTAGAACCGCAGTCTATGCTGAAAATATGGAAAGACCACTTCTCCAAATTATATAACGGCGATGACGAATCGAATTCCGCTGTAAGGGAGATAGAACCACTCAACCTAGGCGACGCAGATCAACAATTCCGCCTACCCGACCTCGGCGAAGTGAAGATAGCTATATCTAAGCTGAAGTCAAACAAAGCTGCTGGAGCTGACGGCATCACTGCCGAACTATTCAAAGCAGCAGGGGATGACTTGGTAGGGAGCATGCACCAACTCATCTGCAAAATATGGTCGGAAGAAAGCATGCCCGATGAGTGGAATCTCAGCATAGTTTGCCCGATACATAAGAAAGGAGACCCTCTAAATTGCGCCAACTACAGAGGCATCAGTCTCCTTAACATTGCGTATAAGATCCTCTCTGCCATATTATGTGAACGTCTGAAGCCGTTCGTCAACAACCTGATAGGTCCTTATCAGTGTGGCTTCAGACCAGGAAAGTCCACTATCGACCAAATATTCACACTACGGCAGATCTTGGAAAAAACCCAGGAACTTCAAATCGATACCCACCATCTCTTTATCGATTTTAAAGCCGCGTATGACAGCATCTATAGGGAAGAGCTCTACAGAGCAATGTCTAGTTTTGGCATCCCTGTCAAACTCATCCGTTTGTGCAGAATGACGATGGAGAATGCACGCTGCTCCATCAAGGTCGGAAAAGATCTCACCGATGCATTTGATGTCAAAAAAGGTTTTAGACAAGGCGATGCACTGTCATGCGACTTCTTTAATATCGTTCTGGAAAGAATTGTGCAAAACTCAACCGTCAACACTAGAGGCACAATCTTCCAAAGGTCCATCCAATTACTCGGATACGCAGATGATATTGACATAATTGGAAGATCAAAGCGTGATGTCAGTGGAGCGTTTTTGAGCATTGCGACGGAAGCGAAGAAGATGGGTTTAGTGGTCAATGAGGGCAAGACCAAGTATATGCTGTCATCGAAAAAGGACATTCAACAACGACGTCTTGGACAAAACGTCACCATGGACAGCTATAACTTCGAGGTAGTTAAGGACTTTGTCTACCTAGGCACCGCTATAAGCACAGACAACGACACCAGCGCTGAAATCAAACGAAGAATAACTCTTGCAAATCGCTGCTTCTTTGGACTTAGAAGGCAATTGAGAAGTAAAGTCCTCTCTCGATCATCTAAAATCACCATCTATAAGACACTCATCATCCCGGTTCTCATTTATGGCGCTGAGGCCTGGACCCTGTCAAAGAAAGATGAGAACGTCTTAGGATGCTTCGAGAGAAAAATTCTTCGGGTGATTTTTGGTCCCGTACGTATAGATGGAGAATGGAGGAGAAGATTTAACGACGAACTGTACGGGCTGTACAGCGACACTGACCTAGTTAGCAGAATAAAAGTCCAACGGCTTAGATGGCTGGGTCATGTAGAGCGAATGGACATCAACGCTCCAGCCCGGAAGGTCTTCGAATCCAATCCCGAGGGACGGCGCAGTAGAGGAAGACCGCGACTCAGGTGGCGCACTCAGGTGGGTGAGGAACTCAACCAACTTGGCGTGCGAAACTGGAGACAGCTAGCTAGGGACCGAGCTGGCTGGAGACGCATGTTGGTTGAGGCCCAGGTCCGCCCCGGACTGTAGCGCCACCTTAAGTAAGTAAGTAAGTATCATTTTAACTTGATAAAAACCCAAGATTTACTTAGATTGTAGAACACTTATTTAAAAAATGTTGTTTTTCGGCACAATGTTGGATTTTTTTAAATTTTAATTTTGTTAAACTGTTTTTATCGACAGAAATATTAAATTGCCAGATACAATTGTTTTGGAAATTGTTCAAGGACTAAATATTTGGCTTTTTAAATTTGACTGATTTTTATATATTTTTATTAACTGTCGAAAGCTAAATTTTTACCGGTATTATTTTGTTAAATTTAATCACTTGTTTTTAACTAAGAGTTTTGTGTAAAATTTTTAAGAAAAACAACAGAGCAAAAACTCTGTAATTTTGATATGTTATTAAAAAAGCAAGGCAAACCAATTTTCCCTATAATATAGCAACTTGAGCAGGAAGCATTTATTGATGTTTTTCATACATACAAAATTCAGGTATTTTTTTCGAAAGTGAACGTTAGTTCCATTACATATTTTAAGAATTTTCTGGCCTAGTTGTCATTTTTTTTCTGAAATTTCAGGCTTATTTTCAAAAATTAATAGTGGAAAATAATTATTGACGTTTTATCCAAAACAAAAAATATGAAGGCATGTCTTGATTTCCAGATGGAGAATTCTTGGGTGACGTGAAATAACGCCAAATCAAATAAAGCCAAATTCAAAAAATTTGGCATTATTTCGTTTTTGAAAACGAAATAGGGCCAAATTTTCAATTTGGGTTTATTTCGCTTTAGAAAACGAAATAATAGCAATTTGGCATTGTTTCGATTTAAAATTTTGCAGAATTAGGAAGAAACATAAAGTAAAATTATCTTTTATTTCCTCTCTATGCTAAATTTAATTTTTTAAAGTTCACTTTTTTAAATACAAAACACGCAAAAATGGTTGATTTATTGTCTAGAATAGCTACTTTTGCTAAAAAGTTTTTTTGAATTGATAGCACGGCGGCGTACTAACAGCTAGGTATGTAAGGGGGGGCATGCTGCCCTCCTGCAACCCCCCTGCTTGGGATCACTATAGGATTTGGGGTGGGTGCGAGTTTGGGTATATGCAAAGAACTTTTGCATTTGAGCACTAAAATCAAAGAAATTTCCAACAAAAAAAAAGCAAGTATGGCTCACAGTTATGAAAGAATCACAACGCATTCGTGTTCTTTGCATATACCCAAACTTGCACCTACCCAAATCCTATAGTGATCCCAAGCAGGGGGGATTACATACCTAGCTGTTTGCAAACGAAATATTGCCAACTTTTGAATTTTAAAATATTTGGCGTTGTTTCCATTATTTTTTTGGCCTTATTTCTTTTTATAAATCGAAATAAAGCCAAATTGGTTTTATTTCGTTTTGAACAACGAAATAAGGCCAAATTTGAAATTTGGTGTTATTTCATTTGGTACTAATTCACGTCACCGAATTCTTGTGGGATAGAAACAATAATCACCTAGTTTGGCAAAGAAACTTCATAAAGCTGTGTCGGTGCTCGTACTGTTTAAAAATTAACCAAAATTTTCATCTTTTTTTTTAAATTGCTATGGTAAAAAAAACCACCCACTCAATTTTATTGAGACTTCTTTCTGCATAATTATTATTAAATTAATTTGAAGTCTATATCTCTACTGGTTCTTGAGCTATGAAGGACGAAAAAAACGTAGCAAACGTACGTACACACGCACGCATAGACATCTCTCTAAAAATCTTTTATGTCGGGTTTAGGGACCTTGAAACGTCGAGAAATGTCAAAATTTTCAATTTGAAAAATCGGACCGATTACAATAACTTCCTATGGGAAGTTTAAGATAACATTTTTGAGGCGAGCTTTCTCATTTTATGGTTTTTTACATCTGTTTTTTTTTTTAGCGATCTTAGCATTTATAGAAACGGCATCAAGAATAGAATATAATATTTTTGGAAAAAAGCTAAGTTTCAACACAATTCAAATATTTCTGATTAGAATGCGCCCCTCTAAACTATTGTATTTTAGCTCTTAAATAGGGCATATTTAGAAAACTGTTGGAATCTTGGAATGATTTCATAGAGTCGTTTGAAAAAAATAAACTGAAATAGTTACTTGACAACAGTATTTTTAAAATCTAATAATTAAAATTGGCACTTTAGCTCTTGAAATAAGTTAGCATATGGTTAAGATGATATGATATTTTAATTTGGTTACCCTCCCTTACAGAACATTTTTAAGTGGTGCCCAACAACTTGTCTCTATTTTAGGTGTGTGACCTCCCCTGATTAAGTCTGGATCCGCCGTTGAACTTGCTATGTGATCTTCTGGCCACAATTCTCGAAATGAAAAATCACTTGACAGCTGACAAAATGGTCACAAGTTAAAGTAAAATTAAAGTTGTATAGACCTCTAACTAAAAACTGATATTTCTTCCAAAAAAGAAAGTATTAAATTAGAACAAAATATTTTTATTTACCTACTTTTTAATATTTAATGGTGAAAAATTAGAATTATACCTAATGTTCTTCATAACTGTAAAGTAAAATTGTCACGTTGAAATATTTTCTCCCTACTTATGTATAGACAACCTGTCCTGCTCTTACCATAATGCCTTAGAAAAAATATCTCTCCTAAGAAAAATCCCTTATAATACCACCCACAATAACTCTTAAACACTATGCATCGACTTTTGAACATATACCACCAAAATACGTACATATGTACATACATATGTATGTTGGTTAGGTACCAACAATTAACTAATTTTTGGTCTTATTCCTCTTAAACCTTTAACCTACCCCCACCCCACACAATCCAACAAAAATACCACCACTAAATGGTTTGAAGGATACAATTCTGTTATATCATTGGTCAGCTTGATGAACTTTTATCCCCCACTAGATATGACTTTAGAGGTGCCTCGCCCCTATCCCTAACCCAATGTGGCTATTTTTCTCCTCCAAACAATGCCGCTGATGACAACAACGACACGACGACGACGCATACTCTTTTCCGAATTTCAAGTGGGGAGAGCTTTTTATTTCTGGTGGGCAGAATTCTTTTCTTTTTTTAATTTCATTTAAGTATTTGACGTATCATTTGCTGATTTTGAGTTGAATTTTTTGTGTTTTCTCCGTTTTCTCTTTCGAAGATGATTTATTAAGTTTTTTCCTTTGGACATTATTATGACACTTGTTCTTAATAAGAAGGGATTTTTTTCTTAACTGATGGTAAATTTGGTCTTAACATTTGACATGAGGAGAAGCGAAAAGCTTAATAAATTCGAAGATGAAGTTTTTAAGGAATTCAAAACAAAAATTATAATAATTTAGTTATATCATTTTACATCAAGTTTTAAAACAAAATTAATGTCAATTATTTGAAAGTGTAGTTAAGAAAGTTAGACAAAAGTTTTTAAATTTACTCACTTCAAAATTTAAATAATTTTTCGGTTTTGTTTTAAAATTCTATGTTTGTTGATTACTTTTACTTTTTAAGTCATAGGTATTTTATTTCAAAATATTTCTACCTTCGAAGAAAAACAGAGAAGTAAAAGATTGAATTTTTATCAAAGAGAATTTTTAGTATCATTGAGCTTTTAGGAGAAATTTCCCACTATTTTTAAATTTCCCCTTTTAGATTCTCTTAAATTATAAATTGACAATACGTTTGTTTCTAATATCTTAGAAATACGAACATCGATTTATTATTTTGATTATGGATGTAAACAAAATTAATCAAAACAAAGGAAATGCGACCAAATGATTTGAATTGAAGGATATTAATTGATTCGATGGTATCTATTTTTTAAGGGCGGTGGCGGCAGCGAGGGAAGTGATGTTTATGTTTATATTTATGAAAACAATATGCAATCATATGTTATTTTCATTAATTGATTCATTTTTTTTAGGGGGAAAACTATGAATGGGTAGGATGTGCATTTAGATATCTCTGAAATTTAGAATAATCGGAAGTTTGAATAAATTGTTTAGATTAGATATTTTTTTTTACATTTAAAGTAATAAGACCAAAACTTAAGAAACAAAATTGAAAAATTAAAATGTTTATACAGTTTTGCCTAAGATTTCTGTGGGTACTATATTGTTCAAGTTTTGAAGACGAAAAGAATTTAAGAGCATGTAGAAAATGGGTGATTAAGGAGTCTAGCAATTTAATGCCTGGCCTTATGCACCGAAACTTAACACTTTTGACAAAAATTATTAAGAACCTCTTAGAACATGCAACCTTACAGAAATTACAGAAAATGTTTATACATATGTAGATACCCATATCTGCACATTTTGTGAGAAAAAAAACAGTAAGAAACAGTTAAACGGACCTATTTCAACCAAATAAGTAGTGTATTTTATATTTGGGGGTTGTTAAAACAGGTGTAAAACATCCTTATAGGCAACCCAACCGTATATTTTGTTTAAAATCTGGTTTTAAGATGTGGCGTTTCTAATGAAGATAAGAATCGACAGTAGGTAAGGGTTGGGGTTAGAATTGGTCCAGTAACTATATTCATCAGACAATGCGTTACATCCAGTAATTCTTATTTTTGTTGGCTATTTGTTTATATGAAGTTGGCCTTATTAATAATCAAAGTTTCCGACCTCGAGCGGACATGTCCAAACATCAGAAAAACAGCGAAAATTTCGCACTAGTTTTGTTTATTTGTACTTTATATCCTGAAGGAGATTTTTTACTTGCGACATATAGGAATGGCAAGTTTTGCATTTGTAAAAAATTCGAACTCGAGATTCTAATCAAACATTACATTACTATGCTAGAGAAGTCGAAAAACTGGGTCCCGCGGTTTCGTCTGCCTGTCTGTCCTCGGCCCTACAGCCTAAGCCGTTGGGTCGATTGAGTTCAAACTTTCGAAGTTAAGGTTTTAAGCAGATTCTCGTTAGGAGTTTTGTTCATTTTTTCAAAGATAAAAGTAGTCCCACACAATTTTTTTTTGTAATTCGAATTTATTAAAAAGCGAACCGATAGAATATTTAATGATCGAAATTAATAGAAGTAATATTTGATCATCGAAACTAGTAAAATTATTACAAATATTTTTAACGAAAACTGAAAAATGTTATATATACAAAATTTATTTGAAAAATAAAACCGCTCTAATGGTTTTCAACTAAAAAAAATCGAAAATTAAAGTTAAGTCCTGCATATTATTTTGAATACATTAATGTTCTACAGTTTTAAGACAAACAAAAATTAACGTTAACATTTGAGGTTCTCAGAATATAGTTGTGCTAAAATTAGCGCAAATATGTTTCTTTTTTTCACAAAAAATCAGCAAATTAATACTACAATAACAAAAATAGACCTTTTTTTTAAAAGGCATATCATAACTTTGAAGTGAGTAGATAAGGCCATAAGAAGGGAACATGTTAAACGATGGTGAGACTATATTTCCTCAGTTACGTAGGAATCAAAAATTTGATAACAATGGCAACACCTACTTTAATCGGATATAACTTTTTTGAAAGCCAGTGTAAGAAACCTCTATACGGGTTAGCTTATTTAAGTAAATTTAATACGAACAAAAATATCACTCATACGCCCCAGTGAATTTTTTTAAATTAAATTGAAGCAAGTTGCTAAGAAAAGTTGTTTATATTGACTAAGGATTTTTTCTATAAAATCTCCATATGAATTACCTTTGTTAAAATCTATTTAGGAAATCAAGGCTCCAATAACTACCCCTTAAAATCGATTATAATCGATCGGAAAGAAAATAAAATTTTCCCATACGAATTTCTCTTCATGAGTTTTCTTAAAAGTGCAGCTATTCAGCATAATATAGTCACCATACCGTTGGCACAAAAAAAAATTTAAAACAATTATATTCCACACCAATCATAGATGCAAGTGTATGTGATCGTGGAAGACTTCCGGTGCCTGATATTTCGGAGGATTTTGACTCAAAAAGTCTAAGAACCTAAGATTTATTATTAATAAACTCTTAAATAAGTTTTAAATTATTAATTACGATTCTTTGGTCAAAATCGTTTTGATATCAGAGGTCCCGGAAGAGTGCCATTATTGTGGATTGTGGAACTCAAAGTCTTAGAGTAAAAATTAGCAGCGAGTTCGGATCTTTTTGGTCATTCTGTTGTGCGACTTGAAACTCGGTGGAAGACGCGGACCGCTTTTGCGGAAGACGTTTAGAAAGGTCCGTGCTTCATAAACTTGCAAATTATTCCGTAGCTAAAAGGTTTAAAAGTTTAAAAAGTAAAAAAAAGAAACAAAAAGAAAGAAAAAACTTATTAACAATGATACCTAAACAGATTTACTAAAACTCTAAGAAATCGACATCTTTGTATATTAATGAGGATATAATTTGAGATGACGTTAGATTTTTTCAACACAATTTTAAATTATCTCAAGAATAAAAGCCTGCTTTTTAGAACAGATTTAATTTCGTTACACCAGAAACATGGTTAAAAATAAATAAATCCGGTGGAGCAACAGTCTTTTGAGAACTACTCAACCACCCGAACGGTTAATTTGACAGAGCACTTTTTATGACAATAATTATTTTTGGAGGATTTTTCAATTCCTCCCAAGAGGCAGTACCCGTGAAAAAATCTTTAGATGGCACAGACAGGGATTAAACCCTAGACCTCTGGCATGACAGTCCAATGCGTTAACCATCATGCCACTGGTACTGCAGAGAAACCCGGTTACTTAAAAAAAATGCTTTTAAACCTCAAAATAAAAAACAACGGAAAATGTTTGTCCTATTTTTTATACATAGATTACTAATTATTATATTTTTTCATTAATCAATGTCCTTGTCAATTATTGATTAAACACCAAAACGCCAAATCTAAAATTATATTTAAGTTTTTGAGAAAATTGGAAACACTTACATCTGCTACACTTTTTTTAAGTCAAGTAGTTTTTTTTTGGACAGGAAGAGCTGATCTTTTTTTTCTGAAGTGTATACGTTTATTACGTTTATCTTATAAATAAACCTGGTTTTTGACTTCGAGGTCCTATGTCGCAACATGGCAAAAATCAACAAACCCGCGAAAATCGTTAGTTATTTTTTTAGTTATTGCTGATTTTACCTCTGATAGTTTCTTCACCATGAGTAAAGAAATTAAAAATATGATTTCGGATCTCCAAGCTTTAGTGACCACATCTTTACACTTTCATAAATCGGCAAAGCTTTTCAAGCAAGGAAAATGGAAGTAATGGCTGAATCACAAACACGCTTCAGCTTCGCCTGACGTTTACGAGTTCAGCCATAGGAATTCAATGCATGCTATCACAATGGAGCTTCGACCTCACGTTTCGTTTGACAATCGTAAGGAAAAGAACGTAATGTAACGTAATGTGACTCCAAACGGAAGCCCTAGTTCAAATTTGCTGAGCATTTGCTTTGTCTGACAGCTCAACAGCTGTAAAAAAATGTCAACAAACAAAATATTTGCTCTTTGGAGGGATGAAATAATAGAAATGTCATTCAAAGCAAACTCGAACTCGAAGCAGGCCCACCGTAACGCAGACGAAGCTGAAGCTGAAGTGTGTTTGTGATTCAGCCATAAATATATTCTTGCTTTGCGGACTTCAAAGCGGCTTTTGACCCATAGTGAACAGAACTGCGTTAATTTATAAACTTTTACAGTAAGGAAATGAATACGGAAACTAAAGCATCAGTCTGGGACGGTAAGGTACTTTCAGTCTAGTTCGACAAATGTTCTGTAGTAAAACAATGTTATCCACTAAGTGCCTTGCTATTTTCTCTATTTCTCTGTTTATAAATAATATTTAAGAAGCCTTGCCTGAAGGTACAGGAACTTCTAATTCTATTGTATAAATGTTTCGCACTTACTTACAGTTTGAATTTTAAAGGAGTATGACTGGAAGATTTTAAGCATCTTTTTAAAAACCATAATTAACAATAGAATCTCATTAATTACGAAATAACATTTGAAAAAAAAAATAATATGTTTTTTACTTATATTTGGATTATTAATTAAACCAACATCATTAACAAGTAACCAAAAAATTAAAATACCGGATTTAACTCAAGGTCTCTTTCTGTTCAAATGACAAAGTTATTGGACTTGAAGTCAAATTGCTAACTTTTGAAATATGTACGTTGTTTTATCGATTTTGTCTTACCACAATCCTTAAATTTACACAGATTTTTCGGGAAATGTGTTTTGTATATTAAATAGTACAGTACAAGAATTATAATAAGTGTTTTCATTCTTCCATTTTGCCTTCTTTAAGAAAACGTTGTCAACTCTAATAAAAAAATATTTTAATCAGAATCCAAATTTATTTTGTATTTTTGCAAATCGTATTTTCGCAACAAAAGTTCTATTAAAAAATGATGCATTTTCATTATTTTTAAAATTCCAACCTTATCCACAATCCTTAAACTGATGCTATTGAACAAGTTTTTGCCATTTTTTACTCGTACCTACTACCAAACTCAAATGTAAATATTACAAAAAATTGAAAACTTTAAGTTTGTACACATTATTTTATTAAATTTAAAACACTTTTTTGTTTTAATAATTGTTAAAATTATTAAAAAAAACTCATTTGTAGTAATACGAGTATATAAGAGACTTAAAAGATTTAAAGGATTAGTTTCACCCACAAAAACGCTTAACATAATAGAACCTCGTGAGCAGAATTATTCCTTACTTAAAAATGTATGTTTTCAATAAATATTTACTTACTTTTTTAGAAATGTCCTGGTACCTTGTGTGATATAATTCGAGAAAAATTTTAGCTAATGCAAGCTTTTGTAAGTTTCATTTCTTTTTCTACTTATCTATGATCCTAAATATCATCAAATCAAATCGAACTTATGTAAGCTATTACAATTTTAAAACACTACATATTAATAACTTCAGTGTCGTCGTTAATGTTTAAACTTTATATAAGCCAAACAAAAACTACAATGGTAATATTCGATGATACTTTGATTTGGCAACGCTTTTGTAAATGACGGCCATTTTGCAAGCTGTCAAAAAATGTTTTTTTTTATTTGGTTTGACATTTCAATACGAATATACTGACGTGCGTCGCCTGAACAAAGCTCTCAAATTGTGTGAATTTATTTTAAAAATTATGTAGTCTTCTTTTTTATAAATATGCGAATTCTGTTAAGCGATAAAGCTCACTTTTGGTATTATATTTAAAATGATGATAATCCTCAAGTTTATGTTAAGACACCGTTACATTCACAAAAGCTTAACTGTTTGGCGTGCCTTATGGATTATTCGAAACGATGCTGGTCAGAGCCAACATAACTGATTTTTTGTTTGTTCATTAATGAAGTGCAAGAGCAACAAGTCGGCCGGCGTAACATGTCACACAGTTCGTCCAACAATTAATTTATTGAAGGGATCGTTTGGTAAGTGCATAAGTAAGTTCACTTTACAGGCCCTTGAATTGACCTCCAAGATTGTGTTATTTGACTTTTTTGTCTTGGGAATTTTGACCACTTGGTCACGATATACGACCAAAAATGTTAGAAAAGTTATCTGAAATTGGACCTCCAGATTAGAATACGTCTAAGCCAGTTTTGGCAGTCATATGCCAGAAACCATATTGAATTTATAATTCCAGAAGATAATCTTTCGAATAAGGTAAATATGTCAACTCAAAGAAATGCTCTTTGTTTTATTTCATCTCAAACTTTTATACCTAGTTTCTATTTGACTTGGAGCTTAGTTCCATTCGAATGCATAATTCGAATGCACACAGACGATACCATTCCCCAACTTCCAGATTTCTATACCTTCCAGATTTTCCTGGGAGGATAGTGCATTCCTGGAAGACGATTCAATCCATTTCTATACATATGAATCAAAATTCAATGAGAGGGTTGGTGGAGGCTTGTACTCTGAACGAGAGTACCATGTAGGATGCCATTAAATCCTTGGACTCTGTCCATACAAACTCTATAACAGTCAATAATTGCCGATCATCTTTAATAGAGATGGCACAACAGTCTAACATTTACCTTTGCTGGGGTGCCGGGAGATTAGAGACATTTCAGGAAATTGTAAAGCAGACAAAGTCACCAAAATTGGTACAGAATTCTCCATTCTATAACGTTTGGCTAATGTTGGCATATCAAAGCTTTTGCTAAAACAAGGCGCTATAAAGAAAACCAACATCAGTTGGAATAACATCACCACTTGTCTTTAAAGCTCTTATAAGATTGCAGATTGCATATAAGTTCGATAATTGGAGTCATAACCGGACACTGCCTAATATTAAAGCACGCCACACAGTGAGGCATTTTCTCATATTGGTTTCGACTTACATACATACATACGTAAGACTTTTCTAGGAGAATACTTCTATTAGGATCTGAACGACCTCGAACACAAAAAGAGGCTTTCACGTCTTTCACGTTTCGTAAGAAACTCCATTTAATTTTTGGCCATCAAGTGGCCTAAGTCTGTCTTACTCCCGCATCCTTCGTCACTTCAACCTTACCTAACCTAACCTCTGTGAATATCACATACACAGCTGTGTCATCATATTCGAAACGAAAAAAAAAATTAATATTTAACACACAGCTTGTTCTATTTAATTTCAAAGCCGACCTACCCTCACAAAAGATAAATAAATCCTTACATCCAAATATGTGAGAAAAATTTCCAACATAAAGGGATTTTAAATAATTGCCAAAATTCACTAGACCGTCTATAATTTCAGAAACTCCTCTTTCTCCCTTTCTAACAAAAAAATCAAGTTAAATTGTTTAAAGTAAATTAGACCCCCAAATAAGGCAACTTAACAGTGAAGTTTTAAACAGTTATGTAAGTAAGTTACTTTGAATATTCTTATAAGCACACATAGATTGATAATAATAAAACCCTACTTGATGGACAACCAACTAAAAGAAAAAAATCTTGTTTACTTCCTTGGAAATATCCCTTCTCAAAATTGATGTCCAAACCAAACGATATGCCTAGAAGGTAAGGTCATTTATCTCAAAGAAGTTTTTCACCTTAACTCCTTTAATATACTTTTATAGAGGTACTCGCTTATATCTACCCAAATGAACTATAACAAACTTGGACCACATGATTTTACCTCAAAAAAATCAACAACACACCTCTATAAGGCCAACGACATCGTTATGTTCAATAGTTGAATTCCTTGTTTTCCCTTTCCCTTAGACCAACATTCAAGTCTGCAAAGACAACAAATTTAACATAATAACTCTCTTTGAATCTCTTTCTCTGTTATTCTCAATTTGTGCAGACTTTTAAAACTCTCTCTATCAACATTTTTGTTCTCTTTCAACAAAAATTCTCTTCCCACCCCCATTTTAAAAGACAACAACAAAAGATTTCACCTGTTATGATGGTCTTTTATCTTTCATTTACAGGCTACTTCCCTTATAACAAACAAATGTCAACAAGCTGATTTCTTAAAATAAGGGTTGAAACAAAAATAGGACAATCATTGAAAGAGAGAGAGAGAGTGTGATGGACTTTAAGAGAAATCTAACAAAGTCTCTTTTGAGTCTTTGGATTTAAAAAACAGAACAATCCAATTTTGACCTATGACCTGTGCTGTGATGTTCGTTCGATAACTTAACTTTAGGTATCCGACTCCGACTGCGGTTCCTCTTGACGTACGTAGATGTGGATGCTTTGTTGTCTGCTGCCATTCTGACTTCCTCTCAAGTCGAGATGATTATGATGATGATGACTTCTCACGATGATGATGATGATGATGATTGTCTCTGTTAAAACTTACTTTTAGCCGCTCTCTCACTCTCACTTGTATTTCTGTGTATCTTTAAAATCCATCTGCAGCATCCATCCGATCCTTGTGCTGCTGGAGCCGAATCTGAACCTGAAGCTGAAGCCGATGCTGATGCTGCTGCTGCTGCTGATGCTGATGCTGATGCTGAATACTGATGCCGCACAGCACACAGTAAATCCCATCGAAATTTGTATCTCAAAGATGAAAATGTTTCGGTGGTAATGTTTTTGTGTATCTTTTTTATTTCTACTTCATAAATACTTTTTTCTGTAGTCTCGGATGTGGATGGGATTTCTATTCGGGTGTAGCGATAAAGTTAGTGGCATTTCGGTCGTCTGAACAATTGGATGTTGGGCGAGTATTTGTCGGTCTTTCGGGATTTATCTTTCACACGTGTTGTGCGGTGTTGTCGGTTACTTTTTACGATCATACAAAAAGAAAAACAAGAAAATTCTTATACAATAATATAGAAATAGAAAAAAAGAAAAAAGAAGTATCTTAAAGTCCTTGTTAATTTTCACGTGAGAGAAGAAAAATTTGTTTTTTTTTTAGTCAATTTTGGGTTCTTCGTCGCTCGTTGTCGTCATAGAAGTTAGCAGGCTCTCGAGACGGTTTAAACAAGAAAAGAAGATCCGGGAGTAATAATTACTTTCGCGGTATACAAAATATCGTAGCCAACATAAGATTTATCTCTTGTGATGCGAGGCAATATAAAGCGATGAACGTCGTCGATTAGAATTTTAAACTTCTGCAAAAGAAAACCGCACCACCTTTGTTTTATGACTGTTTGTGTTTTTCATCCTGTTTTTCCTATATTTTTCATTCTGATTTAAAAAGAAAAATAACAAAAAAAAAAAACAACAAGAAGAAATAAAGAAAAACCTCTTCACTCTTTGGGATTATTTCTCATGGCAATAAGTCGTCAGTAATGAACTTTATACTCGTGTAAACCTGCTGCAAAACCTTAACCTCCCCCTCTCTACGTCGCGTCGCTTCTTTTTACGCAACTACCCTTAATGTTATGCTGTTTACCTCGTTAAATTTACATCTATTATTTTTCTTTTTAAATTATTTCTGTTTAAATGTTTTTAAGTTTTCAATTTTGTTGAAATTGCAATAAGTACACGCAACGCATGTATGTAATCGTTCGTCGACGACGCAACGCATAAATTTGATGGAAAGGCAACTTAATTAAGCGTGCAATTTAAACAAACATCATCGGATTAATGAATAATAATAATGTACAACACATAAAGTATATCACTGATGCAATCGAAATGCAATGATGATATCAATAATAATATAACCTACCTATGAAATTATTTCATTCATTATTGATGCGTAAGTTTTGCTTATATTTAAAGTTTTAACTATGGTAAATATTATTTCGTATAACTCTTATATGTGAGGTTACTTACTACCTGATGTATGTGTTTGAAATAAGGGATGGGGGTTGTTTATATATTTTTGTTGTTTATTTTAGTTTTTTTTTTATAAATTTACTTTAAATCATTTATGACGTTTTTGTTTGAGTGTGCAGGTACCTTTATTTGAATTATTTAACCTTTGGTGTTTCTTTTTTGGTATTTTAATTTAGAGTTACAATTTGAATAAGTTTAAGTCCTGTAATTATACAAGGATCTGGGATACCTTACCGATAGTAATTGTTGTTCTTGGGCTTTATTACTCCAGAGCTTGATGGTAATCTTTTGTGGGTTGAAGACATCGCACAGCTTTATGATGCTGGGTTGAAATTATTTCTATTTTTTTGGTTAATATTTGTTGCTTAGGAACAATCTTAGGGATAAGTCTTAAGGTTTTTTTTGGGAATGGGGGTGTTTTTGTTTTTTGTGTCGATGATGGATAATTTATAATTTTACAAGTTATTTTTACTTCTTTTCTCGGAACTTTTTCTACTTTATTTTGGGATTATAGAGGATGGAAACTTTTGAAGTTGAAATCTCTTAATTTTCTGACTTCGTTTATACAATAAGGGATGAAATTGCGAATTAGCAGTCATTAGATTGAGGTCAAATGCAAGTGGAGTAGAAACGTGATAGTTTAAATCTTACGAATCACCAGAAAAATAAAGGTATCATAATTAATGCAATTTTAAAGTTTATAAAATTGTGTTTATAAAATATTTATTAATATACGTGGAATAAAGGTCCCCTGATAAAATAAGTGATAGAAGCTAAGAATTCTTTGATATTATAAATTTTTGTAACTCAAATTTAAGAAAAAAATAAAATATAATTTATTGTAAATTAATATTTTAAAGTGTCTTTGAAAATGTATTTCAATAAGTAATTGAACTTTTGATTGTGTGGGATTTTAATGATGACACATTCTCGTTATCAGAATTTATTGCACTTTAAGGCGAGTTTTTTAGGTATTTCATTAAAAATAGAGGTTTTTATCAGAATTAGCCCTACGATGAGTGGAGCAGTAGATGAAACTGTGGGCTTTTTGTAGCATTCTTGGGTTTGAATGATTCTCACAAGATTTTTTGTAAGTTTTGTAATTATTAGGGAAATCAGATATTTACTAACAATTTTATAAAAATTGTAATTCATCTTTAAGTTTGAAATAAATCAATCATTCAGAAAAAATGTTAGAAGTGTAATTTGTTTTTTAAATATTTAATTGATACATCAAATTTCACTTTACCATATGTATAGTTATTTTTATTTTTATTAAATTACTGATTCAATATTTAAGTTTACTTAATTGGAAGGGTATTGATCAGATCTAGGATGAAGAAGTTCTTATGTTTGAATAAATACGATGTAGAACTAGTGAAACACACTTACAGTATTTTTCAAAACATGGGCAACTATAATTAAACAAATCAGCATTAAAATTCTACAAGTTACGAAGTTTTCCGCATGTTTTTTGTATTTCTTAAACATGGGTACATATAGCCAAAAAAAGATGTTTGGATAAAAATGTTGGATAAAGAAGCGTTTTGATGCAGACTTTTGATATATAGACTCAATTTAATTATTAAATTTTTCTTTAAACACAGTTGATAAAAGAAGTCTCCAGCTAAATTTGTTTTCTAAAATATTTTGTCCAAAGCAACAATTTTTTTCATAGTGCTAACCGGAAAGATCATTATCAAAATTGTATTCATGCCTTCGAATGGTGATTGTAACGATATTTAAATTAAAATATTTTATTTAATTACTTTTGAGTACACTTACATACATCTTCTTTTAAGATAAAGGTGCAATTTTTTGTCTTAAGGTTCGGGGTTTAATAAACAATTGTTTACCGAATATTGTTGTTGAAGTAATTGAAATGTATTTCGATTTTTATTTTATTAAAATAATAGTAAAATAACACAGCTCTAGAAATTTATGTTGGTATTTACCTTTCGGTCTTCAAAAATATTTCTATAATGTTTTATTACCGAAGAAATTAATCATCCGATTATTTACAATAGTGTTATGGAAAGTGTTGAACAATTTGTTCCTTTGAAACAAATAAGGCAAATAATAGAAAACCGTCTTTCTACGACCTAATGTAGTTGAGCTCATTAAAATCAAAAACAGTTTCAGGAAAATATGGATAAGGGCGAGGAATAACTATTACTTAACTGAAATAAAAATTGTTAAAAATTGGTTTAAAGAATCTATTAGAAGCCTTGTAATGGTTGTGTTTGATCAACTAAGGCAACTCAAATGATCAAGAAGAGTATGTTACAATTAACGTACTTATCGACGCCCAGCTGGCTTTGATAACATAAACAATTTGTAGATATTAAAAAAAAAAAACTTACAAGGTCAGGGATAAAACTTTCTTTTAGATTTGTTTAATTTTTGTATCCAATCAAGTTACTTTGCAATAGAATAGAAGAAGGCTAAAATTATACCAATTTTTAAACCTGGATAAAATGTTATAGCTATCCTGAAAGTTATTGTCCTATATTCTTGCTAAGTTCTATAAGCAAGTGGTTGGAAAAAATAATTAAGAATAAACAAATATTCTATCCTGTCATCAAAAAATTAAGTTGTCTCCGGTAACAAACATCTTTCGGAAATATTTGTGTGTACTGCAAGCGTGCCTCAAGGATCTGGTTTTAGACCAATATTCTATACCGTTTTTACAGCTGAATTGTCTGGTGTGCAAAACTGTAATAAATATATTCTTGCAGATGACACCTGAGTCTTTTCTACTGATTCAGTTGGTTCCATTATTGAAACCAAATTGCAATCTTCATTAAATGTACTTCAACAATATTTTATTGGATTGGAAGATTAAGTAAAATGCTTCGAAAGCTTAGGCCATCTTTTTTACTTTAAAAAGAAAAGCCTGTGAGGAAATCAACGGCGGCGCGGCGTAGAAACTAACTGGAAATCAAATTTTAAGAATCTTGCCGTCCACTTGCACAGTTAACTAACTTTCGGAATTCATATCCAAGAAATTATAAGAAAAGATTTTTCAAACAATAATTTTATATAGATGACCTTCTTGGGTTAACTACGCAAAAAAGCATATCCAAAGGTTCCAAACTTCTCAAAACAATTTGTTAAAAATAATGTTAAACCTTCCTTGGCAAGTTTCAACTAATGAATTACACTTGTAAGCTAAGATTGAATATATTTTTGGTAAAATTATAAAATTTATAGAACGATATAAAGTTGTTTAGGAAATATCTGAAACTGTTTTAATCAAAAATTTAGCTTAATAGAAACAATATTCAAAATACTGATTTTCGTTATTTTCGTTATTTGTGTTACTTTTGTTTATTTATGTATGTATTTTTTTTTTTGTTAATAAATGCATTTATTTGTTATTTTGTTGTTTATAATTTTAGTCATTTTATTAATTAAACTAGCTGACACGGCCACGCGTTGCTGTGGAACGTTTTTTGTTATATTGTTGTAAACTATTATAGGGGAACGATAGGAGACCATCAGACATGGGCACCACCCTGCTTTTTTACATATTTGCCATTTGTAAAAAAAACATGGCGACCTTCATGACTGATTTTCAAATACCGTTACCCCTTATTACAATAAAATTATTATTTACAAACGAAGATGGAAACTTTAAAGCTGGTATAAAAATGTACTGGTTGGGGGTTTGAAGGGTAAGGACTTTGAACACTATTGATCAAAATTTTCGTACAGTTGATGCAAAGCAAAAAATCAAAACAAAAGAATTGTATTGTATAATAAATGTATTATTATTTGTATTGAAGTTTGTAACAAATGAGTATATTACAAAGTTTTTAGTTCATGTGAAAGTTAAACTTATAAATTAGGTAGGTAAGGCGGATAGTTTAAAATCTTCCAACAATATTTATTACTTTCAATTATATAAATATTTGTAATTTCAATTTAATGTAGCACTAATCGGTGTACAATATTTTTGATTAACCTGTCTTTCGGTAACACAAATAGGCACGGTACAACGGTTTCCCTACACGAGAACATGCAACATATAGCTGCTCATGAGAAGAACATGGATTTTCCAAATCTAAAACAAAAAAAAAACATTGTTGAGCCTTAAGACTTATTTATAAAGCATGGAAAAAGTTAAACGAATTGGAAACTGTAACCTTTTGAAGGTATGGTATCATTGGACTACGTGGCAACAGGACCACTTTCCTTTAAACTTTCCAGTTAAAATGGTTACTTCAAGAATATTTCCGGTGATCTTTTTGATGATTAAACCGTTGCATAATTAAGTTGGATTCAAATCACGCAGGAGAATAGTAGGTGAACCAATCTTTAATCGAAGATTATGTGGTGGCATTCCAGGAATATCTAAAGATTTTAAAAATTTAACAACTTTTGTATCTGGAAGTCAATTTCGTCAACAACAACATTTTTGGCTGCCAAAATAGCCCGATGACTGAGCCAGTTATGATTCAAGTAATATTACTCTGTATATCCGGAAATTTACTTTGAATCAATTCATTTTTTTTTTCCTAAAGAACAGTGCAGAAATTGTCTGGCAGTTCAATGCATTGCGTTTTTGTTTGCAGTTCTATTTTACCGTTCCCAATATCTAGTTATTGTTCGAGAATTGCTAACACCAAAAATTGAAAAAGTAAAATTCACTGTATTTCGTTTACTACAAAATAAATTTAACATATAGCTGCTTATGCCTCAGCAACATGTGGTGGTTATTCTATTAAATTGTAGCTTATATGAAACGTTTGGAAGTTTGACATAATGACATAGCGCCATCTATTGAATACTAACTGAAATCAGTCAACAGATGTTGCCATCTGTTAGAATCGTTTGAAGCTAATAAATAATTGTGACTGTCAAATAATGGACAAATAATTTGTAATACAAATATATTGTGATCATAAATTGAGATGTACGTCCATTACATTAGCTGTCAGTTGCGTTTTATTATTCCAAGTCTGATTCTTTTTTGTTATACCATGTTTTATAGTGACTGACGTTTAGTGTCAAGTCACACGGGAACGCTGTCGAACGGGATAAATTGTATCCTATGTCCGTCTCCTGGCTCTAAGCTACCTACTCACCGATTTTCAGCCATATCGGTACAGTCATTGTTGAGTTATAAATAGTGTAACTAACACGACTTTCTTTTATATTATTATTTATAAGATTCTTTGTTTTTCTTATTTATTCTTTTATTTATTTTTCACTCATTTAATTTTTCAATTTGTTGGTAAAACCACAACTTCAATAAGGGTTATTTTATTTATATCCATGACGGACCTAAGATTGAAAACACTTGGCTTTTTTGGATGTAAACAAAATGTTGTTGTTATTAAAATGTTAAATAACCTTAAAAACACAAAAATTTGAAAATATAATATTTTTTATTTTTACCAAACACATTCAAAACGATATTTCGATGTTATTGTTTTGGTTCAAAACTAGTTATACTGCAACAACCAAATTAATAAAAAACGCTTATTCCACTTTTATTCCGCGAGTTTACTAAACCAGGGAATAAGAGTTAAGCTGTGGGTTAAAATGTTCCATGAATAAAACCAAAATGTTTGTGGAATAGTCAAGTGACGTTTACAAAAAATCTCTTAAGAGAATCTACTACAATAACTTGAAATTTCCACCAAGTTCTGCAGACTTGGTTTTTTTTTCGTATGGGTTTTGACAGCAAATTGTAATAATCTGTAAACACACCTAAGAATTCTCTTGTTTATATTTGTCTGTCAAAATTATAATCATTTTTCAATTGTTTGTATTGTGTCTATTTTCTGTCCACCTCTTTTGTTCCTATTTAGGTCATCGTTAACAACTGCAATAAGTTTCCTCAAATTTTTCTTGGAAAACCTTCATTTCTTCCTGAAATCGTGCTCGCTTAGCACTTGCGCTGGATCATACTTGATTTTGTATATTTCTCTTCAGTTCTTTGGAGTTTCAGACACGGAAGGTCATTGTCGTTCTTTTTCCTGAATATCTTGTTGATTTTAGGAAACATACTCATGTCACTGGAATTAACTGACCAGATCCTGCGGTCCTAGTACTTGTTTATTGATAATCTGTAGTTCTCCTTAATCAACAGATTAAAATTTTTCATTGACGACTTCAGTGTCCTAACCTCCAAGTCGTGTAGGTCTGTAATTCGTCTGTATAAGTTACAGTCCAACGCACTTACCATCATGCTACGGGTACTATTATTAGGTAAGGGTGGTCTTCCAAAATAAGAGACATACGTATTTTTTTTTAAATAAAACACAATTCAATGAAATAACCAACATTTTGCATAAATTTTCTTACAAATTGTATGATGGCCTCTGAACCCCTGTAGCGTTTGCCATTCACTTGAATGTTGACATTGGTTCCGGATTCAAAGAAAAATGTTTTGGCGATGCTTTCGGCTTGTAAACCCAACTAAACAGTAATTTTTCGGGGATGTAATGGAGGCTCATGAGTCTCATAAGGATTGTGCTCTCTTTAAAACCGACTGCTCTACATGTCAACTTACTCACCCATTAAGCAATCAAAGAGCTTAGTGGCTGACGATAAGTTTGCGAAAATAATGCTTTATAGTAGTTTGTCGAACAGAGTGCTAAATTTAACAATAAATGCACACGAACTGAAAACATTTTCTTGGTGTAAGTCACAGCATATTGGTAGGTATGCAAAATATTTTAGTGTGACAGTTGTCCCTATCGAAAAGTCTTTATATGGTTCTAAGGTATAGCCACGCAGGACCATTTTCTTTATTTTTTCCCTCAAGTTAAATATTTTTTCAGTTCAAAAGTAAAATTCTACAACTAAAAAAATACACTTTGAAATGTCAATCTTATTTTAAAGAATTTGTTATTTTTACCTGATTAGTCTTTTTTTTTCAAGACTTCACGTTTTTGATAATCCTTTCCAACCAATTTCAACAAAAATAATATGTAGAACTGATTTTTGCATCAATTTCAAAGAAATCAAACCAATTTTGCAATAACGTACTTTAAGATATATTGTTCTACATTTCCTCCGAATCCATCCATTTTCGTCTGTTTAAGTTGTAGAAAAGATTATCAAACCTTTTTCAAGAGTCTTATATGTTTTTTTTTTATTTATTTTCCAAAAGATTTATAATGCTTTTTAACTTATTATCCGCACACTTCAATTTGAATATTCAATTCCGCTATAAAATTTCAAAACTCTTGAAAAACGAAAAAACAAACAACAAAAGAACATAAGACCTTACTAAACATAAGTAAATTTTATCTTGCCGCCATCATTCATAAATTCTTTTAATGGATTGTCTCATATATCGTATCTATACGTATGTTGTGCATAAGCTTAGCAATAATTTTTATCTATGTGACTTTTTTCCCTTCTTTAAGTTTTAGCTTCATCTAGTTCAAGAATGCACTTCAATATGACAATCAAAGTTTTCCTCTTCTTTTAGGTAGGTATATAAGTATCTAAAAATTTAACTATCTTAAGAAGTACCTACATACATAAGAAACAAACCCCCTCAAAATTCTGTTAGCAAATTATAATGTGTGTGTTTGTCTATGCCTACATATATACAACTTATCATCATCTATAGCTAACCAGGCTTTATGTCCTTAAGGCAAACCACTTTCTAAGTGTCACTTTTTATTTTATGTATTATTCTCGCGCAAAATTTGTTCTCTATATCAAATTCAACGAGTATGTATATTGTATATTGTATATGTATCTTTAAAATCCCCTTCCCTTATGGTTTTCTATCCCCGGGTTAACTGCAATCCTTTAAGAACTGTTATCCTTTCAACTTAAAAAAAAGAAAACAGAAAAGGAGATGGAGAAAACTCCAAGTCGTCTTCGTTGTTCGTTTCCACTATAAAACATTTGAAATATTCATTTATGTTCTTCAAGGAATATAGAATAGAAACAGAAAATAAAACATACACACAGCTCCTTTTTTCATTCCTCCCCTTCATTTTCATTCTTCTAGGAAGGATGTGCTCCCGTCAATCACTTGCGGGTCTTTTGCGACACACATAAACCAAGTTTTCGCGTGTAGGTACATATCTTTAGCGACATCTACCACAAAGTTGTCATAACAAGTCACTAACAGAAAAAGACAAAAAGAAATAGAGAGAGACAAAAATACCGAGAATCCTTGAAAAAATAAAATATAAAAATTAACAAAACAAGGACATGCAAGGAAAAATATATGTATATATATTTACTTATACGTATCTATGATGATTGCCACTATCTTGGATGCGTCTGGTCATGTGAAAGGTCCTTGTTGCGCCCTTCGTCGCATCATCATTCATCCAAGACCAAATGCACACACACACTGCTACTCTGGTACGTATATGCAAAAACCACCGCAGGACTCGTCGACGTTCGCTCTAAAATTCAATATGCAAATGAGAAGGATATAATGATCATGCTGTGATTTCTTCCTTTTTTTCATGCACTAAAAATGTAAATCCTTAAATTATTATCCTTGAGGTGTTTTTTTTTCTCTTCTTTAAACTGAACACTGCTGGACCCTTTAGCATCAAACCAGGATGGAAAACATTAATGAAGAATGACAGGAAGCTGAGGCAAAAATCCAACTTTAAAGCATTTTTTCGGTTTAAAAATATTACAAAGAATAAAAAACGTAGACAGACGACATGACCAAGACCACGATTATGACGATGGCAATGACTAGCGACGACAACCTTTCCTATTTGAATACGAGTATATGCGACCCGACCGCGACGACACGACGACGTCAAACGGATGACGTACGTGGCCTTGCACGGTGTTGTCGTCATTTGGCACTAATTGAGTCCTGTCATCAGTCTGAATCCGCGTGCTAGAATTTTTTTTTTTTTCAAGTCAAGTTCCGTGTTTATTTGTTCGAATTTAGCCTGCAACTGAAACACTCGTACTCGTTGTTTTCCTGATTACATTCATCTAAAGTCATTATCGTCTTTGAGCCAAAAAAAAGGGTTAAATTGGAACAACAAATACGTCGTCATAGTGATTGTATAGAGGATGGTGGAGGTGGTTCAGGGGCGAATTTGTTTAATAAAGTCACATGTTCAGGCCCAAGATAGTAATTACAAAAGTAACACGATTTGAGAGTTAATCATAATTAAGACTTTTTGTATAGTTCTAAAGAATTCCAAGAACGTAGTGTGAAGTTGGGAAAGTTGGCTTGCCTCCTGTCTTCTAAAAATGGCTAACTTACGTCATTTGATAATGAACCCTTTAGTAATTTCTAAATGCTTATAGCGTTTTTGAGCCCCAAAAGAGTTTAAAAAATAAGACAAGTTAAATCCTTTGATTCCGAAGCATATTAAATCTCCTGAATTATTCAGTTTAGTTACGATACTTAGAACCCTTTTTTTAGAACATCTAATTTTTTGAGAGAATAATTTCCAAAAACAGAGAAATATGAGTGAGTTAGAAGGGGGCCATAAACCCTCTAAAAAATTGAATCAGCTTACCTTTAGTCAGTTGGTAAGAGTTCTCAAAAAATGCAATTCACAGTTAGGTCATTTGATACTTTTTTTTTTTGGTTTTGAGGCATGCCTACCAAAGCAAATAGTTAACAAAATCATTTTGGAATACGTCGCCGCCGTCGTGTCGATCGTTTGATATCGGTTACAGTGTTTAAAATTTTAGTTTTTATGTACATAAATTGTGTATGCCTCAATAAGTGCGTTTTTTTGGTATTCCATATATAGTACAGTGAGAAATTGCCAACAAAACGATCCGCAGTAGCCAGATTTTTCTATTTAAAAATTGGTACAACTGAAAGAAGATCTGTCAGAATAATAATAAAAAAAAACACACAAATAGAAGAAAGTTTTGTGAAAATCAAATGTTAAAATTTACTTACCAAAAAAAACTAACTAAAATTAATAAAATGGACAATTTTCAAGAAGAAATGGTTAGAAAATATCTGGAAATTGAGATTCTATAAAAAAAAGTTCATTTAACAATTGCTTCAAGGAGGGGGTTTGTTCGTAGACTACTACATTAACATGTTGTGTTGAAGCGAGCTTGAAGATCGCCTCAATTCTTTATTTACCTGAATCGAGTTGAAATGAGCTTAATTTGACTCATATTCATATTCTTATATGGTGCTGAACTATTCAGTTTTTCATTGTTTAACACGAATCAAACTATCACTTGCACTTCATAAGAAACATCGAAACACCATTTGCATTTTAGAAAGTGCTGTCAAACTTAATCATTTTTAAATCTTTTTGTGCGGTGGAAACACCAAAAAGATTTATTTAATCTAAACTGAGATAAACCTTTGGTGGAAACATAGCAAAACATAAATATCTTTTCTATTGTTTTCTCTTGCAAAATAAGCCCAGTTAGTCCATTTTCACTAACAAAACTAAATAATATCAACAGTAATAGATTTATTTTTTCCCCAATGGAAAACACACATGATTCCAAATGCAGAACAACTCAATGAACACAGCCATCGAGATACAAATCCAATATCAATCGTACCAACATCTGAGAATGAAATCACATAAGATCCATTCGAGATTCGTAAAAATGTCAAAAACCCATCCATAGTAAGATTCTACTCTAACCTTTATTGGTGTTATTCATACTATGGATATTGTTTTTGTTATTCGTGTAAGATCCTACAATACTATGGATAGATTTTCTAACAAAACACGGGTAATGTTGGGTTACTAAAGAGAAAGTGATTCTTACCACCGATGATATGTGCAAAAGCTGCAGTGATGAGGAAGGGCAAGAAGACACAGCTTAGTCAGTCAGACACTTCTTAAATAAACTTGAAGAACTGCTAAAATTTCAGGAAACAGCCGGGGGTATCACAATGGATCTACATTGATCTAAGTGTGGCGATAACATCATCAATCGCCAGCTCATTTATCTAACCTATGTCCCAACATAAAGCTGATGACTGAAAGACTGAAAAAGGTTTTTTACATAGCCCATTTTATGCTTAAAAATGAGAGAAAATTTATAAAGGTGCGTCATTTCATAACAATACATAATTTAAACATTTCTTATTCTCTTCATGTTTGAAAAAATAATAATACAAAATAGGAAAATTGCCTTGTATAAAACGAGGGCCTTTGGCCCCCAAAAAAGCAAATAAAATCAAATCAAAATAAATTTGGCAACAATTTTCCTGAAGACTTTTAGCTTATGAGAATAATTTTCGAAGTCTTTTAAGAGTTTGTCAGTTGGTGCGGAAAAGGTACACAATATACTTTTGAGTTACGTCCTTTGACCTACAAAGGTTAGCCCTTTAAGTATCTAAGAAAGATATTTCGTAAGCCTGATGGTGGATTCGTAGTCATGGACTCCCAAAAAGTAGCGATCAAAATAACTAAAGTTAGGTCATTTGATAACTTAAATTTTATAAATATTTAAGAGAATTTGTATGCTTTGTTTCTTTGGCAGGTTATGGTTCCCGTTTAAGTTTTCGGTTCTATTTGTAATAAACTCTAAAATATAACATCCAGAAAATGACTTAACAACATACATTTTATAGCTGATGTTAGACTTCAAATTCATTCAAAATTAATCTTTATTTCTTGCTAAACGGTAGCATTAGTCTGGGAATAGTGACTTGTAAAGTTTCAAAGTTTTTAAAATCCGAGCTCCTAGAAAAAGCTACGAATACTTAATCCGTCCTTTGCCCTTTGTTTTTTTACTTTTTGAAAAAAGAAGAAAAATCAAAGACCCAACACACCAAAGCAAGTGGAGCGAACAAAATTGTGTGGGATTTAATTTTTGTATTTCATTTCTAATGAGGAGCAGCGCGCACACACAAGCAGGCGGGATGTTGATAATTAGTGCAAGGATTCACATTGATATTGAAAATGAAAATTTGTAAAGAAAAGGACGAATTCAACAACGAATAAAAAAAAAGAAGAATTGAAGAAGCTGCAGAAGTAGGTAGCAGCTGACGATGTTGACTTGCATTCGTGATGCAATTTTCTTTCTTCTCAAAACTACGAGGACAACGACACCATAACAACGACGACGATGACAACGAACGGACAAGAAGGACGACGACAAAACTATAAACATTTTGCAGGAAAAATGTCTTTAAAAAATTACTGAACTTGGGTATTTTCTTCTGATTTAATTAAATTAAATTTTTAAGACTAAAGGTCAACGTTGAAAAAGATTATTTTTCTCAAAAAATTTGTTTGAAGCTCAATTAAAAGAAGTTATGTAAGATGATTTACAAGAAAACTTAAATTCTTAACTTAAATACAACTTCTGAAAATTAATGAAATAATTGAGATTTTCCATTTAGTGAGTAACTGCTTCTTGAAAATGGAGTTGGGTAATTATGAGTTATAAATTGTCAGTTTTATTTTTTCATTATTTGAAGGATTATAATATTTTGAAGTTAAGAGAAATTAAACAAAAGTAAGGAAACATAAACTTTTCTTGCAAGAAAAGAAAGTTCACGTACTTAGATTTTCGCAACAATTATTTCAAAACCTGTAACGTTGACTACAGTCCAGATATTGAATCTTTTGGGAATGAGTACTTTCATCCCAAATTGTTCGATTAGAACTGCAAAGCGTTTAGGTATTATGGCTAAAAAGAAAATCTTCGGTTGTTATATAGCCTACCCAAAAAGTTCAAGCAAGCCAGGAAGGCTTTCAACTCTCATATGTGACGGACCTAATTTATGAATGATCAAAAACTAAGCCAAAAAATACACTGCATTGTCCCAAAGGCAGTAGACACTTTTCGTCATTTGTAAAAAAACATGAGGAATTTTTCCTCTACTTCGGTTCTGATCACAAAACCACTAAGAAAGCTTTTTCATATATTCTACTCCTTAGGCCTTGTTCCGAGTAGATGGAAAACGGCATTTATTCAGAATACATCCAAAAAAAGGCGAATCCTCCTACCCTTCGAACTATTGATCAATCGTTCTTATGTCCCTTTTCCGTTGAAGCGCTGATTAACTATCAGCTCAAGAAATATCTAAAAGACTTCTTAATGACTGGTAATACTGCTTTCGTAGCAATAGGTCAACTGGTGATCTAATGATTTATTCATCGAACAGTGGAACAAATAATTAAAACGTTTTGGAGAAAGTAATAGTATTGCACTTGATATTTCAAAGGAATTCAATAGAGTTTGTCATCAGGCTCTCCTATCAGAAATGCCTGCCTTCGGTTTTGACGAATCTCTCCTTCGTTGGATTAGAAATTACCTTTTGAACAGTTCAATATAAGTATTGTATTGAAAAGATTCAAGTCTGAAAAACACAAAATAAATGCTGGTGTGTCCCAGGGTTCTGTTCTTTCTCCGACCCTGTTTATCATTTTTATAAATGATCTCCTGTCTGAAACTTCTAATCCATTAACCTACTTTGCTGACCTCAGCTTTTTATATTCGTTTTAATATTCACAACTCAGCTCTTTGGAAGTTGATCTTAAATATGATAAACTCATTAAATTCTGACCACATTAAATGGGCAATCAAAAATGGAGTAGAACTTTAAGCGTCGTTAATGTTACCTGCTGGATATTTGAATTTCCTATAGATATGCAAGAAGTTTTCCTCCCCCTCTGATCTGGCTGTTATCTATAAGGCTTATATACGTCTAAAGCTTAATTATAATTTCCATCTCTGGGCTGGTGTTCCTGCACTTACTTAAGTCTCCTGGACAGTATTAAGCGTAGAGCACCCAAATTGAGTGGTGATGATATCATGGTTGAATCATTTATGTCGTTGGAACAACGTCAGATAGTTTTAACAAAGCTCTTATATTTGCCATATTCAAGAAAGGATAGATATCAGCAATCGGTTTAATGTATATATCAGGCAGGTTTTCGTTAAGGATTTTTTAACGATAGATTACATTTGTTGTTGATAACATTATTGGTTTTAGGCGTTAACCAATTCTTTCTATTTTCACATATTCCCCCATTTTGCAGCTGTACGTCTTTGATAACTTCAAGAATTCCATGTTTAGTGTCTTGTGGAGCATTCGAATAGATCTTTGCTTTCAAACAAAAACAAAGAAAAAATTCTATTGTTGTTATATCTTAAGATCGCTGTGGCCAATTTGGTGATCACATCTTCGAGAAATAACACAAACATGAAACTTTTCTTGCAAAGTTGCGACTGTTTCGTTGCATGTGTGGCACGTAGCGTAATGTCCAATCCTCACACCAAACAATTACACGTTGAGAATGTAGAAGCTTTTCAATAATTGTTCTTGGATTTTCCGGTAAAAATCCGGATCGCATTGATGCATTTGAGTTGTAATATCAACAGATTTTAAGAAGCCTTAAAAGCTGAGTCTTTATTAAAAATTAGTAGTAATGTCTTTTGTGGAATGCTTTATTCCAAAGATCAACGCGGAATAGACAAACCTAGGCAGGAATGTTCTTAGTTGTTTTTGAACGACGCACACGGTTTCCTTACATCACTAACTTGTCGCAACTGATTTGTATACCAGTTTCACTTAAAGTGCGACATGACGACCGGAAAGTGCTTTAGCTTTGCACACTTCATGACTTCAAAATGGTTGACCATTTTCGCCGTGAATTTTGATTTGTTGTTCAAGCGCGTGTATTGTTCTATTTTTAGTAATGGCGTAGTTATTACTTGTCAAATTTTAAAAAATGTCAGCTTAAAAATTGGCTTAAATTAATAGGGTTTTTAAAATGGCTGCGTTCTATCTCGTGTAGGATAGGCCTTTTTATTAAATACATAGGTAGTTTCCTGCAGCGCTATTAGGCTGAAGGAATCAAACAGCTGGTTGTCAAAACCTTATGGTCACAGCAACACAACGAAATTGATTCCCTCAGATATTATCTCGGTAAACACTGACTACTGCACTCCTACTTTGAGCCTTAGTACCTAAGGCTTTTAAGGTCATTTTCCCATCCAGAGAAGATTGAGAAGATGACATCGTGTCGATAGGTTTCGACACAACCATCTTTAATGACGGCTCCTCTTGGTGCTATGAAGGGTAAAATCTTTTCTTTCTACCAAACTGAATCAAACCGAAGGTGGAGCAATTTACCCAACTGCATTATATCTAGGAAGATATGGCCCATCTATAATAAAACCCGTACAAACGATCTTCTATGCAGGCCAAGGCAAGACATAGCCAGGATTGTTGCGGTTTGTACCGGACATTGGCCTATAGGAGTTCATGCAGAGAAGTTGGGTATCTCTTACAACACCTTTTGCCGTAGTTGTAGTGACCAAAGAGAAAGTGAAACGATAATCCATTTCCTCTGCAAATGTCCTGCTTTGGCAAACACTAGAATGAAATGCTTTGGGAAAGCATTCTTTCACGAACTGGATGAGCTATCTGTGACAAAGATTAGAGACCTAATCTTTTTTCTCAATGCGACAAAATGGCTCTAACGGTGCCGTGAAATAACGCCGAGCGAAATAACGCCGAATTCTGAAATTCGGCGTTATTTCACTTTGGTAAAGTGAAATAACGCCGAATTTAAGCATTCGGCTTTATTTCACTTTCGAAAAGTGAAATAACGCCGAATGACAATTGGGAAATAAAGCCGAAAGAGAGAAAACAGAGAATTCGGTTTAATTAAACTTTTGCAAGGAGAAACTAAGCGGGGCTTAACTCAAAATCAACTGTAAAACAAAGTTTACCGTAGAATAAACAGTATTAAAAAGTATACACATAATGCCTATATATCTACATCTACAACGGTGCCGTGACATAAGGCCAAGTGTCATAAGACCAAATTTTGAAATTTGGCCTTATGACACTTTTCGAAAGCGTCATAAGACCAAATTCCAACGTTTGGCCTTATGTCGCTTTCAGAAAGTGTCATAAAGCAAAATTTTTTTGCGACTTAAGACCAAATTTGTTTTGATGTTTTCTTCAATAACAAAAACCGGTCTTTACTGTTAGAATTATGAAAGAAGTTGTTAATATAGGCGCCTGCCTGGCGACTTTACATACCCTAAGCGGAGCAACGGAGTTGCGTGAGCGGGTGTGACCCCGAAAAAGGGAGTTAAAATCCTGAGAACCCGCGAAGCGGGCCACACACAGGTGCTTTTATTCAAAAAAGCTGTTGATATTGGCGCCTGCCTGGCGACTTTACATACCCTAAGCGGAGCAACGAAGTTGCGTGAGCGGGTGTGAACCCCGAAAAGTGGAGTTTAAATCCTGAGATCCCGCGAAGCGGGCCACCCACAGATGCTTTTATTCAAAAAAGCTGTTGATATTGGCGCCTGCCTGGCGACTTTACATACCCTAAGCGGAGGAACGGAGTTGCGTGAGCGGGTGTGACCCCGAAAAAGGGAGTTAGAATTCTGAGATCCCGCGAAGCGGGCCACCCACAGATGCTTTTATTGAAAGAAGTTGTATGTAAAGTCGTCAGGCAGGCGCCTATATCAACAACTTCTTTCAATAAAAGCACCTGTGGGTGGACCGCTTCGCGGGTTCTCAGGATTTTAACTCCCTTTTTCGGGGTCACACCCGCTCACGCAACTCCGTTGCTCCGCTTAGGGTATGTAAAGTCGCCAGGCAGGCGCCTATATTAACAACTTCTTTCAAAGTATAGAAAGTGTCATTGACACCTGGAGAAATCTAGATCTCAATATTTTTGGATTTTTCTAGTAAAAATGCTAGCAAAATCTCAAAATACTTAGATTTGAGACTGAGATGTAATAAGCATTTTGCATAGGACCAAAAGTGAAATAACGCCGAATCGGCATTATTTCACTTTCCCATAGTGAAATAAGGCCGAATGCTAAAATTCGGCGTTATTTCACTTTATTAAAGTGAAACAAGGCCGAATTTCAGAATTCGGCGTTATTTCTCTCGGCGTTATTTCACGGCACCGGCTCTAACATAATCGCTATGAAGCTTCTCTATAAATCTTTTCCTTTCTATCACAGGTCAAACGAGTTTTGGTATCAAAACGGTGCACTACAGCGCTAATTGGATCTCAGGCTAGGTTGCCTTGAGATCACCATTTCTACATACAGGATAGGCTTTCGAAGATATGTGGATTTTTGAAGTCAATATCTTTCTTTGTTCTAATAATACTTGAGTCGAAACCATTTCTCGTCAGTTGTTTTTTTTACGTTTTCGTGTTTTGAAAAACAAAGTTTTCAATTAGATTTTTAAAAATGAACTTATAGTTAGCAGCTGTAGTAAAATAATTCTGATTTCCACATCTGTTTTTGTTCCCGACATTTTTAGTCGAAAAGCAATTTTTATCAATTTATGGTAACATTTTTAAAAAAAGCTACCAATTGGATTTTTCTAAGAGCTAGTTTTACAGAAAATGAAGTCATTTTGAAGTCAATACCTTCATTTATTCTCGAATTTAATTTGAAACGAACATCAGTTTTTACTAATTTTGCGTAATATTTTTTGTAGAATCCTAAAAACAATATTTTTATTTTTATTTTTTTTTTTAAGATAAAATTAGTTTGTTTTTTAATATTTGCCAGGATATTCAAGTCAAAAATTAATTTTTACCAGCTTTGAGCAGTGTTCTTATCTTTTTGTTTGTGTAAAAACCCATTCGATTTTTTTCAAAATCTAACCAGGTGTGAAAACTTTATTTGACGTTTCATAGAAATATTTTGGGGGTAACATTTTTTTTTTCGTAAAATATTCCAGGTGACAAATATTTTTTTTTTTCAATTTTGTTGATTTATGAAAACCGTTAGTTGATTTCTTTTAAATTATACTAATTTGGTATAACTTCATTGAAGTCGCTATCGTTATTGGTTCAAGAGATAATTTCTATCAACCAAAATGTTACGTGAACACGCACACACAGACCTCCCTTTTTAAATCTTTGACTTAGATTCTAGGGAATGTGAAACGTCGAGAAATGCTAACATTTTCAATTCGACAATTCAGAACGATTAGAACAACTTCCTATGGGGAGTTAATAAAAGGAAATTGTATTCAATTATTCACATGGATCGTGTCCTAAAACAGCTGAAATGGCAAATCCCAAAATTTTAATTGGATGAACCCATAAGCATGTTTACTCAATTTTAAACTTGAAAACATTTTCTGAAAGCAAACCCATTATCATAAATGATCTGACCATGCACAATTAAAGGATTTGTATGAACCCACTCAAAACTCTACACTGCACAGAGCACACTCATCAATCATCATTTAATATTATTATCACACTTTTTATATGATTTTAATGACAAAAACAACAACAACAACAACTCACACTTCACAACCATTTTCCTCTCACTTTCAATTATTATTGTACAATCCTTTTTAAGAACAAACAATACGATTTAAACATTCATATGTACATTGTAGGCATATCCTTCATTCAGATTCAATCTCAAACCCAAATCCAATCCCCAGCCCCATCAACTTGAGCTCGCAGTTGGCTTTGGCTTTGGCTTGGCATGGTTTTGGTTTGGCATTCCCGGCAGAACAAAAATAAGAAAATAAAAATAATAATAATAAAAATAAAAATAAAAATAAAAACTTGTTGTTAATCTGTGAAAGAGCGTCACATTAAACCCAAACAAAAGGAACAATTTACTCTTTCAGTCATCCGTGACGTGTTGGTCATGTGCATGTCCTTCCTTTCACATATAATGTTGTTGGTATACTATGAAGGATAACATCCAACATCTCGTTTTGCTCGTAACCAATTTTTCGACACATCAATCAATTAATTTTTATATCACTATACATACATACTACGGTGTACTCGTAGAATTATATATACGAGTACCTATACGAGTATCAAAATAGGAAAAGTTCAAGATATACAAAAAAAAGTGAATAAAAACAGACAGCAGCGCCATTCTGATGGGCAAATAATTCATTATCTCGTATGAAGGACATTGCTGGAAAAAACTACTACCCTCCCCCCCCCCTTAAGCACCGCACACAAAACCAAAACCAACAACATATGCATACGGTGACCATATTTTAGAATTCCAAATAATGAAAAATGGAAATGAAATTCAATTCAATTTAAAATTATTCCATTTAATGCTAATTTAAAAAACAGAGGCTGGAAACCATACTGATAAAGATAATTCCCCATCCCGTCTCTCGATTAGTCTTGCTTAAAATGTTTGTAGGTTTTCGTGTTAAAAAAGGTGTCAGTTGAATTATTTAAACAAAAATTTTAAATTACCAACAATATTTTGCATATGATGAAATAGTTTGATTTCAAAATCTGTTTTAGTTATCGAGATTTTTAGTCGAAAATCCATTTTTACCAATTTTAGTAGCATTTTTTAAAAGTTTTTATTTCTTATACAAACAAATACAAATTGGATGAATGAAATTAATTTGAAGTCAATGTTTTCTATTATTCACTAATCACGAGATATCAAAAACCGAACATAAACTTTTACCGAATTTGCGTACTATTTTTTGAAGATTTTAATTTTTTATAAAAAATTAACTGAATGTCGAAAACAATTATTTCTGTGAGATAAAAATCGTTTGAAGTCCATATTTTTAAATTTTGAAAAGATATTTGAGTCGAAAGTAGATTTTTACCAAGTTTAAGTATTGTTTTTTTAGGATTTTATTTTTAGTTAAAAAACTGTCAATTCAATTTTTTTCAAAATTTTACCGAATGTTGAAAACAATATTTCTTATAAAATAAAATTAGTTTGAAGGCATAACCTCAACTTTTTGAAACGATATTTGAGCCGAAAATTACTTAAGCCTCAATTATTACCAACTTTAAGAAACGTTTTGTTTAATTTCTTATTTTTTGTAAAACAAAATGTCAGTTAAATTTTTCTCAAAATTTAATTGAATATTGAAAACAATATTTTTACAAGATAAAATTAATTAAAGCCAATATTTCAAATTTTTGAAAAGATATCGATGTCGAAAATCAATTTATTACTAACTTTCATTAATTTTGTTTAGATTTTTATTTTTTGTAACAAAACTGCCTTTTCGATTTTTCTCAAAATTTTACCAGATATTAAAAACGTTATTCTTCCTTGCTAAAAATTATTTTGGAGATAAAATCATTTTTTATTCGTAAAATTTTCGAGGTGACAAATATTTTTTTTCAGTTTTTTGATTTATAAAAAAACCGTTAGTTGGATTTTTTCCAAAAAATGTATTTGTTTGGTATCACGTTACAATATATAATATAACATTTAATTCAACTTGCTAGCATTATTGGTTCGTGAGATATTTTGGGTAAATAAGAATTTTCACCTGTTTTTTAAATTGCTTTGGTAAAAAAAACCCCGTGGCATGATGGTTAGTGCGTTGGACTGTCATGCCAGAGGTCTTGGATTCGATCCCTGCCTATATGCCATCTAAAGTTTTTTCCACAGGTACTGCCTCTTACGAGGAATTGACAAATTCTCCAAGAGTAATTCTTGTCATGAAAAGTGCTTTCTCAAATTGGCCGTTCGTATTCGGCTTAAAACTGTAGGTCCACTCCAACCCTGACAACAGTACTCGGACACAGGAATGGTTGAGAGTTGTTAGTCTCAACGGAGGGCTGCACCACCTAATTTATTTTAATTTTAACCAACTGAGTTCATAACTGTATTTAGTTACCAAATCAATTTTAAAGTTTCGAACTTTAATTTAGCTTTTTCGTTCAACAAAATATTATTTTAAAGTTTTGAACTTTAATTTAGCTTTTTCGTTCGTCCAAATATTATTTAGCATAGTAAAACTCTTTCATATCCTGGCAGATATATGGAGATTAGTTTTAAGACTACCTTTGAAGATTTTTCTTTTGCAAACAGCACTTCTTCTATTTCTCCCAACAAACAAGAATATAGTCATCTTACATCATTCCATTTTTTGATTCCTGAGGGTTCTATACGTGACAACATTTTAAAGCTATATGAATGCTTCAGTCTTGGTCCTGTTATACCATCATTTATGTTGAAAGCTAACTTGTTTGCAAGGCAGTTCGCCGAAAATTCCACCTTACCAGATAGTGTCATGGCTCCCCCAGTTCTTGAACGAGTAAATGATTTTATGGGACCAATATTTTTTCGTACTCGTGGCAAGACTTCTCAAAGATCTCAACATTCATAAATCCGCTGGTCCGGATGCTATCCCCGCTATTATTCTGAAGAGGTTTTTTTCCACGCTTCCACTGCGTAAGCTTTTCCATCTATCCTATTCTTATGGGCTCGTCCCGAGTAGTTGGAAAACTGCATTTGTTAAGCCAATCCCAAAAAAGGCGAATATTCTTCCCCCGCAAATTATCAACCGATATCACTAACGTCCCTTCTTTCTAAGGTCATGGAAACGCTGATTAATTATCTGCTTAAGAAATATCTTGCGAAACGGAAGCTTCTTAATGAAACGGCAATACGGCTTTCGTAGCAATAGGTCCACTGGTGATCTCATGGTTCACCTCACCGAACAGTGGAACAAATCTTTACATCGTTTTGGAGAAAGTAAGATTAATGCACTTGATATTTCAAAGGCATTTGATAAAGTTTGGCATCTTGCTCTCTTATCGAAAATGCGTGCTTTCGGTATTGACCAATCTCTACTTTGTTGGATTAGAAATTTTCTTTCTAACCGTTCAATACAAGTTGTTTTGGACGGATTCAAGTCTGAAACCCATAAAATAAATACTGGTGTGCCCCAGGGCTCCGTTTTGCCTCCAACACTCTTTCTCATTTTTATTAATGATCTCTTGTCTGCAACTTCTAATCCAATACATTGTTTCGCTAACGATAGCACTCTTAGCTTTTCATATTCGTTTCCATACTCACAAACCTCCTCTTCGGATGTGGAACTGCAACGGCAAAATATGATAAGCTAATTAAATTCCGATCTACACAGCATTGTACAATGGGGAATACAAAACCGTGTGGAATTTAATGCT
Organism: Eupeodes luniger; assembly: GCA_951509635.1. Taxonomy (NCBI): domain Eukaryota; kingdom Metazoa; phylum Arthropoda; class Insecta; order Diptera; family Syrphidae; genus Eupeodes; species Eupeodes luniger. The sequence goes on along the minus strand of OX608073.1, from coordinate 119,021,427 downwards.
TCGAAAACCCAATGCTGTCTTGTATCGTAAAGGGAGATATACCCTCTCTGCCACTATCTGTGAGTGGCACTTGCATCAACGAATCTGAAAATCTTGACATCCTCGGAATGTGCATCAGCAACCAACTTTTGTGGAGCGATGTCGCCAAAAATGCAGCAAGATGTCTAGGTTTTTTGAGAAGATGCAAGACATTTTTATCTCCGTCTGATCTGGCTACAATCTAAAAAACCTATATACGTCCGAAACTTGAATATAACTCGCATTGCTCGGCTGGTGCTATAGTAACTTATTTAAGCCTCTTGGACGGTTTCAAAGAAGAGGTTTTAAAATGATTGGTGACATTAACATCATCAACACGATTACGTCACTCGAACATCGTCGTAAGGTTTCTTGTCTTACCCTTTTTTACCGTTATTTTAACGGACTTTGCTCTTCTAGGAATGCCCTTCAGTTTACCCTTGAGCCCAACTTCGGCAGTACTATGAAGTACAGAGGTTCATTTTTTAGCCGTGCTACGCGAATGTGGAATGCCTTGCCTCGCTCTATCTTTCCCTATCATTGCAATGTTCAGGAATTCAAAATCAATGTACACCGGCACCTCCTATCTAACCCTTCCCTCCTTTCCTAATGCTCACACTGTGTATTTGGCATATTAAAGGTATACAAAACCCTTTTAGTGTTCGCTTATTATAAAAAAAAACTTCTATACCGGTCGATAAAAAATATAATCCATTGTTGCAATCCTTTTTCTCACACAATAAATAAAACTAATTTAAAAAATTGTATCTGTGAACAAGTAAAGTCTCGATGAAAATTAGTAGAAATTTAAAAAGTGAGACGATACGTTACACTGCGAATGCCTTCATCCCGAAGTTTCCACTCGTTCATTCGATCACTAATGGAACTCACTCACTCGATCGATCACTGACGCAGTAATTCGGCCCTTTAGAATAAATAATGAACAACCTCTGAAATACAGAACATTTATGTGTGTTTTGTATAACAAATAATTTATAATGAACTGTTCATTATTATTATGAACGGATGGTCACCTTACATATGCATCACTTCTATATTTGTACCTACCTACATACATACATACATACGAGTATATCTCTAGAGCCAGTCCAGATCGGGGATTCGTAGGATGCCCGCATAGACCATAGGAGGTATCTGTTGCATTCTGGAAAAAATTGCTTTTTCGCCTTGTTAGAGAGGTTCCTCAATCCCTCAAAACCCACACCCAAACCCACTGTTTTCATGTAGGTATAGGTATAATCGGATTAAATGGGCAGCAAATTGTGAAATGAAATCCTTTAATTATTTCCGTCCTCTTTAAAAAAATAAAACACAACAACGCAAAATTTCTCGTTCGCAGTTATTTGCCCACATTTAATTTCTCTCTTTTTGTTGTTTTTTCTCTTCTCTTCCACAGGATTTCTCGTCAGCAGTAGGACGACATCACCAAAACAAAAACAAATAAATAAAAACAACAAAATAAACGGATACAAAACGACATGAATATATTTTTATTTTGTTGCCAATAACAAGGGTCAGTGCACAGAAAACACAAAAACACGAAAACAAATTAAATAAAATACAAAAAGATAAATAAATCAGCAAACAACGTGTACAACAATTAAAAGATTTATTCAAAATAATCAAATAGTTTTTTTTTTTTTGATTGTCTCTATACCTTTCCATTCTTCGACAAAAAGAAGAAAGAAAAACAAAATACAGTAAAACAGAATAAAACAAAAATTATAAACACCGAATGAACGAACGGTGATTCTCTAAACAAGGAAATAGTTTTTCGTTCTCCCTCCATTTTGTTTTTTTATTTTTCGCATTATTTTGTATTATTTTATTCTTTAAAATTAAAACCATAAAATAAATTGCATCAGAGAAAAAATCAAAAAATTTAAAAATATTAAAACAAATAAAAACAAGGACACAAAATGGCGCCGTTTTATGTCACGCTTGGCATCTTCTTGATGAGGATTTTTATTGTTTCGAGTGATTCGACGTCATCTTCATCGATGAGCAACAGTATTAATGGCGGCGGTGGCAATAATGGCAACAATAATGGCGGTGGTGTTGGCAGTAGTGGTGGAAATAATGGAGTTAGTTCCGGTGTATCATCATCATCTTCAGGAGCAGCATCAAATGCAATTACAGCCAATAATGGTGAGTAGTTCGGAAAACAAAAGGATAATTGTGAATATTATTAATAATTTTGTAACTAATTTATTCACTAAAATATCATATCTCGTAGCTGGTATGGGTATCTCTTATAATGATGGTGTTGGGTAGGAAATTATTGTAATTTGAATTTGATTATGGTTTATTAAGAGGAAGACAAAATTTTATAATGAGAGTCCTATTTCAGTTCCTATATTTACTATGTAGATATTATTTAAGACATTCATGTGAATTCTGAACGAAGGCATGGAGGGAGGAATATGTCTCATGAATTTAAGAGCATTTATTTTGTGTGTCATTTCTGTTTTGTCATTATCGCCACATTTTGTATTTTAACACTTCGAACCGAAGACACCCAAGAATGACAATTTAATGTGTGGTTTATGTCATTTTTGAAGGAGGATAATAATTTTGTGTCGTCTGCGTCTCCATCTCAGCTCCGTTTCGAAAACTTGTGTTTTGTGATGTGCATCATCATCATCATCGCATAGACAGTTTATGTTTTTTTTTTTTTGTGAATCTTTTTATTTTTTAATGACCTTAAAAAATTAATGACATTTCATCGATTTCATATGTTATGTTATATGTCAGCATACGTTTTAAATTAGAAATTTTAATTTTATGTCCTTTTTGGTCTTTTGATATCCTATAAATAGGAACAAGTGAATTTTGATGGAAGAATATGTTTATTTTTGGGGGTTATGGGGAAATTCTAACTGCTGCTGTGTATTTATATTATAGACGCTTATGATGTGTGTTTCGTTTCATTTCGATAGATGAGAATAGGGAGTTTGGTTTTTATTATTCCTTAAGAGTTCAAAAAACATTTAGATTAAAGACAAAAATTAGGGTATTTTTTTCTCCGAGCGCAGTGAAGCGACTGACCCTTTTGTTTTTTAATTGAATTCAGATTTCTTTTTTAAACAAATTTTTTATATACCCGATTTTATGTACTTACCTAGTGACTGTCATATTTTAAACAAACATCAAAATTTTGATCATTTTAATCATTCCCCTCACCCTCTTATTATCGACCTATTGTACTTACGTTCCTTTCTTTCCGAGGTCATGGAAACGCTGATTAATTATTATCAGCTCAAGAAATATCTTGAAGATCGTACTAGCTGCAGCAATAGGCTCACTGGTGATCTCATGGTTCTTCTCACCGAACAGTGAAGAAAGTAAGATTATTGCACTTGAATAGGGTTTCGAATTAGGCTCTTTTATCGAAAATACGTGCCTTAGGTTTTCATGAATCCCTCCTTTAAGTGGATTAGTAATTATCTTTCAGATTGTTTAATACAAGTAGTATTGGATGTGTTCAAAAACCACATAATCAATACTGGCGTGCCCAAGGCCTCTGTTCTGTCTCCAACAATCTTTCTTATTTTTATCCAATACATTGTTTAAGCTGACAATAGTACTCTTATTCAATTTCGTTTTCAGACTCACATCCCTTTTCTTCAAATGTGGAACTGCAACGACAAAATATGATAAGCTCATTAAATTCCGACCAAAACAGCATTTACAATCTAGAATTAAAATTGCTTCGAAAACCCAATGATTTCTTGTATCGTTAGAGTGAGATATACCACCTTTTTTCATTATCCATGGATAGCCCTTTTATCAATAAGACTTAACATCTCGATATTCTGGGTATGTGTATCACCTACCACGTTTCGTGAAACGATCAAATACGCTATGTTGGAAAAAATGCTGCAAGAAATTTTTTGTTTTTTAATGTGATGCAAGAAGTTTGATGTTGCTTCTAGAACTTACTTAACCCTCGTGGCAGTATTGAACGTAGAGCTTTTAAATTCATTGGTGATAATATAATCTCGCCTTACCCTTATTTTACCCGGTTAATGCTCTAGAGAATTATCTAGCTGCATTCCTCTACTTAAACAGTTCAACCATAATACTCGCACTTCTAGAAATGCTCATCAGGATACCCTCGAGTCCAGCTTCGGTCGTACTATCAAATACAGAGATTGTTTTCTTAGCCGTACTACGCGAATATAGAATGCCTTACTCCACTCTGCCTTTCACAGTCATTGCAATGTTCAAAACCACCGAGACCTCCTTTTCAGATGTTTGAACTACAAATCCTACACAATAATAGTATTGCTTTTATATGAATGGTGTTTTTTAGAAATATGATTTTCAACAAGAAATAATATATATATAATTGAATGTTATAGCCAAGAATTTAACTTTTTTATAAAGATAAAAATGATTTGGGGCAAGTGGCAGCAGCGGCTGGCTTGAATGAATTCCAGCTGAGAAGGTCAGTTTTCGAACACTTTTTGTAGCAATTTGGGCCCTTTTGTGTCAACAACAAAGCGCCAAATATTCTTTTACAGGGCGTCAATCGTTTCGGGCTTATCTGCGTAGAAACGTGACTTCACATTACTCTATAAAAAGTAATCAAGGGCGGGGATTTTACGCACTATTTTGTTGGAAGCCACGCCAATAACCCACAACGCGAGAAAGTACGCTTAGCAAAAGATTCCTTCTATAAATTGATTAATTTGTTTCGTCGTTCTTACAGAGCCATTATTTTGGGAATAAATTTACACGATTTGCAAACGTTGCTCAAAAGTATCTATGTCTATTTATTATAAAATGGCAAACCAAACTGAGGCTAAATCAATTGACAGCTGTCAAAAAGACAAACTCCGAAAAAAGTACAGAAACCAACGGCAGATGGAGTAGTTTAATCGCATTTTCAATAAGACGTCCTGATATACCAAACTCTATTAAAAGCTTTTAAAATATTAAGCGTTATGATCGTACTTTCTCCAAAATGAAATATAAATTGGTTCCACTGTTCTGTCAGGCAAGCCATGAGATCACCCAGTGCACATAGTCTTGCAAGAGCTATATTGATCTTATAAATTCTGAAGAGTTGAAGTTTGTGGGTAGAAATAGAAATTGTGTAAAATATTACATTCAATTATTTATCGTGTATTCTGTTATTAACTTATCATGGTGTAAAATCGCCTTGCCTAGATACTCGGTACTCAAAAGGTCATATATCGGTTTTATATGATTTTTATCCTCAGAAAATGATACATTCCAGTGATAGTGATAGTTAGTGCGTAGGACGCTTCTGTAAAGTAAAGAGATTCTTTCCTTAACCGCACTGCAAGAATGTGAAATACTTTACGAGGATTAATATAACAAAGGAAACCAGGGAAGCCGTAAACATAAAATATTATTAAATATTTGGTTAACAAACACTTTCAAAACCCCATTTCAACATTAAAATATATAGGTAAATAAGAATAAAACAATGTCACACTCCTTAAATAATATTTACTCTTCCGTCAACTCATAATCGGATAATATTTATCAACCTACATATGCCTATTAATACATTTTCAAAGAAGTTTCTCAACTTACTTAATATCCCAGCAATAACTTCCCATCCCTTATTTCTTATTATGATCAAAAGAAAAAGAAATCTTCTACCTCATTCTACACGTAAATGACTTCATATACTCTTACACCTTAATTTTTGAAAAGAGTTATTACACCAGCATTCAACCTCAACCTCATCAGTCTCATCACAGCCATTAGTCACATCCGAAATCCCATACAACCCTTAAAATAAAATTACAAAACAATAGGTTGATGATGGGTATAGGTAAAGGTACATGTGTTCAAATACATACAACTCTACCCATCACTCAACCTCATTAGTATCTCATTTAGTGCAACATTCATTCCACTTAACACTTTACGCTACATTCACACCCCCAGTTCCGAAACAACATTTATTAATTCCAATTAATCATTATAACACACTTAACACATACAAGCACACACATACGCACTCACTGTGACAGACTTAAACACACACGAACGCACGCATCGCACGCGACAAAAACACAAATCTGGGAATCATCTCGAGAATCGAGATTCGGAACATTGTGGGTTTTTGAAAAACAACACGACCTCATACAACAACAAAAATAAAACCAACGTCACCGTCGCGTCGTGCGTCGTCGCCCGCACAATTCTTCCCAGAAGAGAGGGGAGAGGAAGATACGACACGACACGACCGACGAAGCGACGCACGCGACGATGAGGACAACAAAAAAATGTGTAAAGAAATAAATTGTCAATCAAATGGATTCACACTTGGTATATTCTGAAATTCAAGTGCTATGTTTACTTAAGGTCCACACAATCAGAATCACTGTGACTGCTGTTGTTGTCGCCGCCACAGCGTCTCGGAATCCCTATACCCTTATTTAGAATATATCTAGTGACAAAAACGTAAACGAAAACGACGTCGATGGTGACTGTGACGGTAACGGTGACGACGCGACGTCACGGCACAAGTGCGGTGCGGAGCAAAGACCCATTTTGTGCCTTTTGTCTTCCAATCGGCCAACTTTTTCAACCTAAATCTGACGGTAATTGGTAATTCGGTATTTATCGAAATCTAACAGTGAAGGATTTGGAAACCTTTTAGCGCCTGAAGAACTAAGTGTCTTCCAGTAAACTTGTCTTCGTTCGTTCAAGTTCAGAGAGCTAACGTTTTAACCCGATGTTTTGAGTTCCGCTAAGAATCTAGAGCATTATCAGCGACAAAGACTTTCACTTCTAACACTATGAGAGACTTCACCTGAAGACAATGGACTTCAAGATTTTAGTTTTGAATGTCATCAAGATGTAGTAGAGATTTATAGCGGGGTGCTTTATTGCCAGCAGGGTTCAAGTTCAGTGTCCCTGTATACCTGCTGACCTACCAAAAGATTCAAACCTGAGTTTTGAGTGATATCAGGGCTGAAGTGCCTGCTTATATATATAGAGTTCTAGCCGGATGCTTTATTTCCAACTGTGTTCAGTTCAGACTCCCTGACGTTTGGTTGTCTTCAGGATCCTAGAGCCTGCTGATGTATCGAAGAGTATTAGCTTATAGGGTTTGAGTGCCCTCAGATTTCGCATAGAGTTCTAACCCGATGGTTTATTGCTGACATCCCCAGAGAGTTCTAGCTTGCGGGTTTTAGTTCTAGCCATAATCTTTTATTCTCACCAGTGTTCAAACTCCCTGGTTTATTGCGATCAGTATTCAGAATTCAGAGTTACAGCCTGCTGCTTCTGCACCTGGAGGTTAAAGGTTTAGTTTTGATTGCCATAAGGGTCTTAGTGTCTTCGAAAGCTGATGCAGGATGTTCAGACTACAGAGTTCCAGCCTAATGCTTCATGGTCTTCAAGGTCTAACTGACTGTGCTGATACAACAGAGAGTTCCAGGTTGAGTTTTGATTGTTAAACGGGACTTAGTGCCTGCTAAAGATGATGCGGGGTTTTAAGACTACAAAGCTCCATCCTGATTCTTCATGGTCTTCAATGTCCTAATGGTTACTTACGCTCCAGAGGGTTATATACGAGTAGCTTGAGTTTTCGTTGCTATAAGGGTCTTAGTGTCTTCTAAAGCTGATACAGGATGTTCAGACCACAGAGTTTCAGCCTAATACTTCATGGTCTTCAAGGTCCTACTGAATGTGCTGATCCAATCAAAGTTCCAGGTTAAGTTTGGATTGTTAAACGGGACTTAATGCCTGCTAAAGATGATGCAGTGTTTTCAGACTACAGAGTTCCATCCTGATTCTTCAGGGTTTTCAATGTCCTACTGGCTACAAACGCTCCAGAGGGTTCTATAGCTTGAGTTTTTTTTTTTAGTGACTGCTAAATCTTATGCAGTGTCCTTAAGCCTTATATTTGATTGCCAACAAGGTCATATGTAGTGATTTTCCAGAGAGTTCTTGTTTGCTGTTTGAAAAACATACTCCAGTCCTAGGACCAGCAGTTTTGAAATGTTTTAAGAGTTAAATCAGACTTTGCTTTTCTTTTTCTGTACTTAGAGTTTGCACGAGGGAACAATTGATAGTAATTATACCACATAATGTATTAATTATTTGCCAAATCATTCATTTAAAAATCAGCTGTGAAAGAAGCTAGCGTGTGCAATACCGAGTTTTGTAAAGTTTGAAGGTTTAAGTAAGCAGTTTGCTGATGTCGATTTCTCGCTCGTTTAGCCTTCGAGTTAAAAGGTTTTTTTTTTCGGACTCAGGCTATCAATCATTGATTTTTAAAAATGAACAAGTTTTTCTTCCTCCTGAGACATTTTAAGCCTTAAGAACTCTCTTTCCAGGTTTATCCCTTCCTAATCCGTCACTGTCCGGAAAAAGAAGAAGAACAAAAAAAAAGAGTGCTCGAGCTTTAGACACATTTTCTGTTTACGGAAAATCCGATAAATACCTTTTTACACTCCAGCTAAACCGAAAGACCGGAATCACAAAATAATCATTCCAATCGCTCTTCCTTACATTCATCGTCCTTGTGCCTCGTCCTAATCATCATCATTATCATCAACATCATCGACATCGGCATCGACATCAAAATCGACAACAACCAAGAAAAACAAAACTCTCATTGAAATATATACATGTACATATATGAATAAGTTGTAGATATTCGAGACAAGTGTGTAGTTAGGTGTAAGGACTAAAGGAATGTGTTCTTGTTGTTGTTATATTTTTGCTCAGTGTCGGAGGAGGTTGGTATTTCCTTGAAGTGAGGAAACGAACGATGAGCAACTTTAGGTAGGAACGCTATAGATGGCTGGTTGCCTATATTAACAATACGCGAGGATTCCTCATTCTCATTTATCATTTCATTAGAGAGCGAGTGAGCTCTTCTAGCTCTCTGGCTGTTGTTTTAAGATTTTATTTTTCAAACTTCTAGCTCCTTCACACAATGACGGCCTATTCAGGGATTTTTAAACGAACGAGAGATGGAAAAACCCTTAACAATCGAATCGACGATGTTGATGGAAGAGCTTTGGAAAACTTGACGGAAAAATCTTGATGTGAAAATTTTTCCATTTTATCATGATTTTTGTTTTGTTCTACTTTTTATTTCTCAACCTGACATTCCTAAGTAGGTTTATAGCTAAGACTGTTCCTATCCTAGAAGCTAGCTAAGAGAGGTAGGACTTAACTTTTTGATTTCTATAGACATTCGACACCCGATGTAACCATTTGTGTGATGCTCATCTTCATCCCCTTTAAGATTTTTCTTTATTTTTTTAAATGCATCCTTAAACAATTATTGTTGTTTTTGTTGTTATATGATTATTTATAGAAAAATGTTATTTAGCATGATGAAGATAATGATGATGAGGGGTAATTTAACACCCTTAAGAATACCACAACAATTTTATTAGAGAGAAATGCGTAGAGTATACCTACTGCTCTGGATATCTGGCTTGAGTGCTGGCTGAAGTGACGTGAGACATCACTTTAGTTTCATCATCGATGAGGAACCCACCACCGTCACCATTAGGGAGCGATGTGGTGTCGAGGCATTGGTTGGTTGTGTCGGTGAGGGAGTGATGAGGAAGGAATATAGGTTTTTTATTTCATTTGATGCTTGTCGTTGTTTTGCTTGACAGATGGTTATGTCCCAGAATCTATAGACGGAGAGGGATCTTTTAAATAAATTTGTTATAAGGGATTTTGTTTTTTTTTTTTAAGTTGCTTTTAGTTTTGAGATTTGCGGTGAGTTATTTAGATGAGTGTCAAAGGACAACAGCTTAGCAGTTTTGTATGTGAACATAAAATTGATAGGTAAAGCCGGCGCAGGTTTACATTTACCCACAGCTGGGGGATGTGTAATAATGTGCATAAGTGAAGAATAATATCGTCTTTTGTATTTATTTTTAAATTGGGTGTCATTAATAAAATATGGCAACGTTTGCTGATGCCTCTCAAAAAACAGTCTTCGTTTTGTTATTTAGTTATTTTTAATGTGTTTCTAGTTTTATTGTATCTTTTATTTTATTTTTGGAAACCATGTATTTTTGTTGTTAAAGTAAAAGAGCTTTCTTCGACAGTTTAACAATTTTGTCGGATACCATAGTGCCGTAAAATGAAAACTATAAGAAACGTGACGTAGTGCTTTGAGCTCGGTGATAATTGTATGTACAAGCGTACTGACCCTTTAATTGGTCGAAGGATATCAAGTTCGAACAAAAATGGATTTGACACGAGTCGGAAATAAACCGTCACAGTGGTTCCATTTGTATGGGAAGTGCGGTCAAAACTCCAAATTTAACTTTAACTGATGGAAACTAAATTAAATTATTAAAAAAGTATTTTTTCACATACATTATTTTTCTTTTAAAAGAATTACATCAATAAGTTTAAAATTTCTTTGGACAAAGTCGATTTTTGATTTTTTTTTTTTAATTTCTTTCGTTAGAAAGCAAAGGGTCTGAAGTCAACAATAGTCTATTTAACAAATCGGTGTTTGTTGACTTCCTTGATATTTTTCGGGTGTTTTTTGAACGGAAAAACTTCACATCTTTGTTTTTGGCTTCAGCTGCCTCCTCCGTAAATTAGCCTATAGGCAATATAGAACCGCCATGAATTAAAACCTTGTGCACTGAAGCTGGCAATGGGTACCAAGGATACTCTGCAACGATTTCTCGGGCTGTTTCATAAGTGTATTCCTGCAAAATTTCGGCATTTATTGCAGCTAGCGAAAGTTTTTAAAATGACAGCACATCTTTCTATAACCGACTGTTTTATTCCAGTTATTTGTGAGGATACAGATGGGTTTCCATCGTTTGAATTGCCTCCACCTTGTTTCGGCGTGTTGACTATCAACCCAATCTGCCTAAATTCTCCTTGGATACGTTTTTTTTGTGCTTCCATAAGATGTTTCTCACTACTTCCCGTACGCCATTTTTTAAAGTCCAACCTATAGGCTAAATGAATGAAGAATTCAAAAAACCTTATCCATGCATGCAGGGAAGATATGCCGAAATCTAGGAAATCGTTCATATTGGTAGGTTTTGCTCCACAAATATAGCAAACTTGTTGTGAAGCCGTAGGAGACAAGGCGTTGCATACCTTACCATCAAATCAACCATTGGGCGCAGGGGCAAAGGGCCCAGGGACATAACGCCCAACTTTTTTTTTTTGGGGCTTATGTCTCACTTCGGTGGGACATAAAACCGAAATTTAATTTGGGCCTTAAGTCCCACCCAAGTAAGACCGAAGCCCCAAATAAAAATGTTGGGGCTCATGTCCCACTCAATAAGAATCACCAAATGACAAAACTTCAAGCACTCCACAAGACTTTGTTTTGTGGAGTTTAAATCCTGAGATCACGCGAAGCGGTCCAACCACAGGTGCTTTTTTTCAAAAAAGCTGTTGATATTGGCGCCTGCCTGGCGACTTTACATACCGTAAGCGGAGCAACGGAGTTGCGTGAGCGGGTGTGACCCCGAAAAAGGGAGTTAAAATCTTGAGAACCCGCGAAGCGGTCCACCCACAGGTGCTTTTATTGAAAGAAGTTGTTGATATAGGCGCATGCCTGGCGACTTTACAAACCCTAAGCGGAGCAACGGAGTTGCGTGAGCGGTGTGACCCCGAAAAAGGGAGTTAAAATCCTGAGATCCCCCAAATACATAATGTTGAAAATAAACTTTTTTGTTTTTCCTAATTTTTGTATTATCACCGTATCAAAAAATTATTGTTCATTGTATTGAAATACAAAAACTTTATATTCTTTTTTGGCTCTGCAAAAATTTGGGGACAATGTCCCATTTTTAACAAACAAATTTGGGACTTAGGTCTTACTTGGGTGGGACTTAGGGCCCAAATTAAATTTCGGCTTTATGTCCCACTCGGGTGGGACATAAGCCCCAAAAAAAATGTGGGCGTTATGTCCCTGGGCCTTATGTCTCTGCGCCCAACCATTGTCAGTTTTAGTATATGCTTTACGCTGATAAATCGGTCCGATATCTTTATAATTGTTTCATTCAATTCATTTATTTGGCTCTGTATATACTCACTTGCTCAGCTCGGCTCAAGTCTGCCGTTTCTTTTTTCAATTGAAAACGTATGTGTCGGTAGCATCGAGTTGATCCTGGCTGAAGATTTTCCCATACAATTTTCTTTTCAGACTCAGAAACCATTTGCGAAGAAGTTGTATTGGAACATACTTATGAAGTTATAAACATGTCCGAATCCCTGAATTCGACGGATATATTTTGCTTGTATTTGGACTGTCCACTGTCCAGTCCACTGCTTCCAACAAAGCCCCATTTGCCGATTAGAGTAAAATGACCTAAATCAAGAATTCATTTAGCCACAATGAAATTATATTTTTAAAAAGGCGAACACAAAATTATTCTACCTCATGTGGTTTTATTCAAACGAGCGACACTATTATATTGGCAACTGAAGTTATCGGTTGCAACAAACACGAAACACTTTTTCTATTAACACAGCTAAAAAATGAAGGGACAAGTTTTACAACATATCACAAAACTTTGTTTTTTAATTTTTGTATTACCGATATGGACAAAGAAATATGCGTGGGAATAGGCTTATGACGTGGATGCAAGAAATGAACCTAGTTTTCGGAAACTCCTTTTTTAAGAAAAAAGATAAAAATAAATGGACATGGATAACACCTGATGGACAACATAAAAACGAATATGACGTCGCTCTTACAAATAAAATAACAACAGTGACAGATGTATCTGTAATAAATAACTTAAAATTTGAAAGCGACCATAGAATGGTAAGAATGAAAATAAAAATTGACCACAGCACATTAAGAAGAAACCACCAAAAATTATTCTTTCCCAACTCCATCTCTTCTTCATCCATCACATCCTATAATGAATCTTTGACAAGAAAAATAGAAGAAGCCATAAACTTGATGAACTTGGATGACGATCTCCTGAACATATACAACCAGCTTGAGCATATTATAAAAACCACAACAAAAAACGAATTGATGAAACCAAAAACCAAACAAATAGACAAGCTTTCACTTGAAACCAAAGCACTTATCAACCAGAGAGAAATTCTGACACATAAGATGAATCCAACAGAAAATGACAAGGAAGAACTAAGAAATATCAGGAAAACTATAAAGAATAAAGCTAAAGACGATGTTCAAAAATATAACGAAACAAAAATCAAAGAGATTCTTAAGAACACCAAATCGATCAAAAAAACAAAAAACTTCATTAATAGTGAAAAAGAATGGATAGTCTCACTGAAACAAAGAAATAATAATATGACAAAAAGAAAAGATATTAACGAAACAGCAACAAGTTTCTTTGAATCATTGTTCAAATCAACCAAAGACATAGCTTTTGACACTGATTCGGACATTTTATTTGACAGCTCAGAGAATGACACTATATTTCTCCTCAATGAAACTGACGTATCATCAGCTATAGACAGTTTAAAAGCCGAAAAAAGTGCAGGTTGTGACGAAATTGAAGCCGAAATGCTGAAATATGGAAAAGACTCTCTGACACCAATCCTAACAAAAATCTTCAACGCAATTTTGACAACCCAACTGATTCCAAAACAATGGCAACAAAGTAAAATAATACTGCTACATAAGAAAGGAGACAAGGATAACATAAATAATTATAGACCGATAAGCCTGATTTCTACAATTTACAAGCTTTTCTCGAAGACATTATATAATAGAACCAAAGAAGCACTTAACGACAAACAACCAAGAGAGCAAGCAGGATTTAGAGAAGGCTTCTCAACCACTGACCATCTTCAGACAATAAACCAGCTCATAGAAAAACATAACGAATACAAAAAACCACTTTACCTTTGTTTTATTGACTTCACAAAAGCTTTTGACACCGTGGAACACAGCAGTATATGAACGGCACTAAGTAATCAAAACATTCATCCCACCCTTATCAAGACGTTTAGAAATATATACAAAAATAACACCGCTAAGGTAAAAACCGACAAGCTTGGAAGGGAATTCCATCTTAAAAGAGGAGTAAGACATTATTCTCCGCTGTCCTGGAGGACATCTTCGAAAGACTGAAATGGAGAAACAGGTATGGCATTCAAGTCTGGGGAGCATACCTAAATAACTTAAGGTTCGCAGATGATGTTGTTCTACTGTCGAACTCACCTACACAGATACAGACAATGTTGAATCAACTCTCAGCGGCCTGCAAAAAAGATGGACTATGTTTAAACTTGACAAAAACAAAAATAATGACCAACCACATAAAAGAAGACATATTCCTAGAAGATGATAAAATAGACTATGTTGAGGACTACGTGTACTTGGGACAAATAAAATCGTTTAAAAAACAAGAAGATAAAGAAGTTAATAGAAGAATAACAAATGGATTGAAACAATACTGGAGTTTGAACGAAATATTAAAATCGAACATAAGCAGTGACACAAGAAAATACGTAATCGATTCGACAATTCTACCTGTTTTGACGTACGGGCTGCAAACCATAGGACTAACTTCAAATCAACAAGAAAAACTGAGAATCTGCCAAGTAAAAATTGAAAGAAAACTTTTGAATATAAGACAAGTACAAAGAATATGCAACGAAGAAATAAGAAGAAGAACAAACATAGTTGACGTAATACAGCGAACGAAACAATTGAAATGGAGCTGGGCAGGACATATATCCAGAACAGAATATCAGAGATGGACGAAAATTATAACTAAATGGACTTTATTTGACGAGAGAAGACCAAGAGGGCGTCCGAAAAAGAGATGGGTTGACGATTTGAACGAATACAACAACAACTGATATAATGATGCCAAAAACAGAGCTATATGGACAACAATGGGGGAGGCTTATGCCGGATAGAAAATAAACGAAATAAAACGAATATAAGAACAAATTAATTAAAACTTAAAAATATATAAATTGAAAAATGTATTTTATTTAAATCTAAATATTCAAAATAAGTAGATTTTAATTATTAACATAAATTAGTGAATAAGTATTACCTACTTCTATTAATTTAAGAACACATTTGTAAAACTTCAAAATTGGCAAATGAAGCTTCAAATAATAATAATAATAATTACCGAAATCATTCTCCAAATTTTCAAAAATTTCTCGTTGGGATTCTACTATGCTGTATGATTAAAAAGCCCTTGAAGCGAAACTTCAGCTAATGAATCCGATATTTGTATCGTTTGAAGTGCTGTGTAACCTTCCTGTTTGGCTTTAAGAACTTTTACATAGCTTGGAAAGACATCGACTTCAGTTTTTTGGTTTACCAAGTTCCTGATGATTTGGTACTGATGTTTAGACAATTTTGTCTCAACCAAAAGCTTCAAAGCATCATTCGTATCAAGTTGTTTAACTTGAACACTTTCTTTGGACTGACATTTTTTAAGGCACAAGCGATATCTTCATCGACCACGTCAACGATCTTTGCAAGACGTCTCCTCTTTGTTCTAGACGAGCTTTCCAAAATGGCTTTTTTGGTCTGCCTT
Organism: Eupeodes luniger; assembly: GCA_951509635.1. Classification (NCBI taxonomy): domain Eukaryota; kingdom Metazoa; phylum Arthropoda; class Insecta; order Diptera; family Syrphidae; genus Eupeodes; species Eupeodes luniger. The sequence continues at coordinate 119,005,891 of OX608073.1, read as the reverse complement.
GAGGGTTTTGTGAGATATTCTCAGCTGATTGGTCTTGTACAGAACTAAAATCTTCTTCGAAATCAAGCCAAGCACTGTTTTTAGAACAGGCCTCCCACCTTCTTTGAAAGCATTAACAAATATTAATTATCTTCTTTTTTGTTTCCAAATCATCAATTTTATAAATTTGTTTACAAATTGTCCAAGTTTCGTTGGCTCTTGAAGCACTTCCAACTTTCTTAGCCGAATGCCAAATATTGAAAATATCGATTCGCTTTATCATATTGCTTGAATCTAAAAAAAGTGGAAATCAGTGTTTTATTGCGGGTCAAATTTTTTAGATTTACTCCAATCTGCGCTCAATAAGTCACATATATATTCTGAAAGAAGAAAAATAGCACTAAATTTTGATGTATAGGTTATAACCGGTATTTAGCGGCATTTGATGATTTTTTTCTTCAGAAAAACACAAATCAAGCATCAGTTCGAATTAATGTTAAAAAAAAATATATTGTTTTAATATTCAAATCACCTTTTTTCCAAAATTAACTTTAAACAATTTACAAAAATGGATTTATGCGAAGTCGTTTTTTCAGATTTGATTTTTTTTTCTAAACTGCGAAAAGCACTCAACTTTGTGACTTGACTGAGAACCAACAAGTGATTATTAATGAGAAATCTTACTGTCACTTAACTGCCCCGTTCTCATAGATAAATTATGCATTAAAAATAAGCAATTTGATTAACCTTGAAATTTTGACTTTTGACCTATGGGAGGAACCACTACCCGTAGTGATTGATCTTTTAGCGCTTTGAAAAGCATTTTCGATTGATTCAAATTCTTTAGCCTTAAAATGGAGTTTCCATTAGCTATGAGAGTATTGATATCAAGACACCAAACAAATATCTTAAAAATACCGACAGTAAAGAGTCATGGATATCTGACAAATCATCATTCGAATCAATTTGTATCTAAGCTTTAAAAAATATGTAAAACATATTCAGGACCTTTTTCCAAAAGCATTCTGACTCCACTTGAATAAATCTCATAAAATTGTTTTATCAGGATGGATATTTTGTTCGACAAATCCTCCAAGCGTTATTGTTATCATGAAAATTGTTTTCTTCAATTAGCCGTCCGGACTCGACATACAAATTGCAGGTCCCCTCCATCCCTGAAATTACTCGCATACAGGAATGGTTAAGCGCACCACTCTGCTTGAGAGCTTTGCGTAACTATTTCCTATAAGACCTTGGGCCTTCGCACACCACAAATTGGTTAATTTTTTTTTTCAGCTGTTGAGCTGTCAGACAAATCAAATGTTCAGATAATTGAACTAGAGCTTCCGTTTGGAGTCACATTACGTTACATTACGTTCTTTTCCTTAGGATTGTCAAACGAAACGTGAAGTCGAAGCTCCATTGTGATAGCAAGAGCCTGCATTGAATTCCTATGACTGAACTCGTAAACTTCAGGCGAAGCCGAAGCTGAAGCGTGTTTGTGATTCAGCCATTAAGACCATATTTCTTCGAGAACGATGATTTGTACTTTGGTCAATCCGGGATCGGATGATAAATTATAACGAGACGTGGCTTCAAAAAGACACCCATCGCCAGCCTAGCGCTACGTTCTGTATCGGATAAATTCTTGCTGAAAATTCAAAACGAGCTTTTAACGACATAGTCATTTCATCTAAAGGTGATGTAAACTGGGCACCGAGATCTTGCGATTTTACTTTTTTTCGTAAGGTTTTTTACGCTAGAGTTATTGAAAATTACTTTAACATTTGAACGATGTTAGATTCCATACATGATGGCATCGATGGCATGTTAAACGAATAAAAAACATCTCACGCACTCTTTTATTTTATAAAATTGTAAACTCTTAATGAAAGACCCATTGCTTGCATATGAACATAATAAACATATCTTCATCAAAAGTACTTATTTGCTTATACGGCTTCAAAGAGGGTCTCAGCCTGAAATAGTTCCATAGTTTGCGGTCCTTTGCAAAGTCCCTCCAGTCGTCATCGACACTAAAACTACTGCCACAAACATGGACGTCCTATAGGCAATGGACAGATAAGGCTTTGTCTGTTGATACTTTACTTCGTTTTGTCGTTAAGCAACGCGTTTCGCCTGTTCATCTATAGCTGTAAATACTTTCAAAACATCTCGCTTGATGGAGCGGACGTAGATGTCGATGTCGTCCACATAGCCAAGCAGTTGTGAAGACCTGTTAAAAATAGTCAAGTTAACACCATTCTACTCTGGGACTTAAGTTGAAGAAGCCACATGATAGTGTATCTCATTACATGAACCCTGCGCATGTCAGGAATAGCTCAGACCTTCACGTTGTACTTTTTTTTGTTACGTCCACCATGCGGAATAGCTGGATCAATTTTTTTGAGATTTCGAGGTCAAACATCGCCTATTAAAGCTCTTGAAAATATGGAAGCTGTGGATGCTCTTTCTTTATAAGCAGGTTGTTTTTTATCTTTTCACAGTACTTCCATCTTGTTTTCCGTTGAAGCATTTGCATTCGTGAATTTTCTGTTTCCTGCTTTAGTACCGCGCATACATCATAAACTTGATGATATTCACTGGTTATTGACGCTTGTAGATGGGAGTACGGCTGAGAGTTTCCCGGATAATTGCCCACTGTAGTCTCTGGCATTTTCTGGTGAGTTTAGATATACAGTATTGAGTTTATTCCTTTGGACGGTCTTTACTTTTTTTCGCACGCTCAAAATGTTAGAAGCATGCCTTGCCTTAATAAGCATGTGGCCGATTTGGTTAGCAGTTCGACCATCTTCAGATTACCAGGTTGCTGTGTATTCTTCGTCTGGGAAACCTTTAGTGCTACTTAGCACCGTATTTTGAGCTGCAGAAAAATCGATTGCTCTTTGTGCTTTACAAATAATCCGCCAAAGATATTTTCCTTCAAGACTAGTATTGAAGTCACCGAGCACGACTTTGACATCGTATAGTCCAGACATGCTTCGTAGGCTCCTTCCAGGTAGTAAATCATTTCCTTGTTAGACTCCTCAGCTTCATTGGTATAGTCGTGTGCACATATTAGGCTGATGTTCTGAAAGGAAGCTTTGATAAAGATCCCAGCCAGGCGATTACGTTCGATTAGAACCGATTTCCCGTATCAAATCGGCATCCTAACAAATGCATTCTTTGATGACAGCTGTAACAAATGGGACAATCTTTTCTTTACATTATTCCGGTAATCTGATTCTTGTGTTTGAGTAGTACCTTGCGCTGGTGTATAGACTGTATTCACATTCCAGGTCCATACTCGTATATCGTTTCCTTCCGGGTCTGTGTTGCCATTTTAAAGGGGTCGTTTTCTAAGACTTCTCGAGTCTCTCTCATAACATTAGTTGTGTGTTTTTTTTTTATTGCGGGCGGGTCCCGTCGACGTTCTAACTTCGAAGCACTCGTTTACAAGTTTAGCAAGTCATAACATAAAGCCAAGACTAATATCCGGCAGTTACCAACAACGTGTAGGTAATGTAACCACTAGATGTGTAGGAAAAGATAATCTCAAGGCCCCCAGCTCCTCCAACATCCAACCACTTTCCATCAAAAGTATTTTTTAAAAGTGGGAATTGCAGGTCACAAACCCAAAGCTCCAAAATCTATTTATAGAAATATTCAATCTATGGCAGACAAACATTAATGTAAAAAAAGATATTTTTACACACAACAACAAAATATCATGCTATTAAACAATTACCCCAGGGGCTTATCAGCGGAATCACAATAAAATACTTTGTTCATCGACCTGTATAATAAATTAACTCCAGCTCATTACCTTTTGCTACATACAAACAAAACAAAGCATAGGTAAAAAGTACCTATGTATATGTACATTATAATGAAATGAAAAATTAAACATATATCTTTCTCTCTCTTTCTTTCTCATGTCAGTATAGGTATGGTACTATAAAATATACGTCCCAACGGTACTTATCTAGGTAAGTGACTATCGCCACCATTCTCCATTTTAACTGTCAAAACAATGCAACGCAAGCATAACATGATTTTTTAAAGGTCCCGATTTTACTCCCCTCCAACAGGATGTTGAGGTTTTCGGAATAAAAAATAAATACCTACAAAAAAAGACCCACACAAGTTCACATAAATTTTCACAATGAAAATTCGTGCGGATGCAAATTTAAAACCATAAAATGCGAAAATTTATATCACGTATGCATCGTTTTGCTACTTACTCATACTTCATCTCTTTCTGACGCAAGAAGCTTTCTCTCTACGTCTCTGTCTCTGCCTCTGTATCTGGTATTATGTTCTGATGCCTGACTTTTGAGTTAAAGCTGATGGTCGAGTCGTCTTTCCTATACCTACTCTGTTCTGACTCTTTCTCATGCCATTTCCATATATTTTCATCATCGCCAACCCATCCCCCCCTCTCTTCCACCTTCCGAATAAACAAACAAACAGAAAAAATATATAAAATTATGCGAATTTTCTTTCGTTTTTATATTAAAGTCAACAGAAAAATAAAACAAAAAAAGGAGAAAAAATTAACACAAATGTTATTTTAAAAATAAGAACACAAGTCGTCCTTTTATGTGAAGGAAGAAACAAAATAAAAACACACTCCCTGCCTTGAACAGAGAGACAGTCGACAGTCCTGTATATAAAATAATGGGCAGGAGGATGTAGGTATATCCTTCTCCATTTCACCATTTCACCATCACACCACAATGTCTATGTCTAAAGTCTAAAGGTATCTATATAATAACGAGTTATATGGATGCCTTGCGGAATCACATTTGCATTGTAAAACATCAACTTAACTGTTATAATAAACAATTTCAGGAAGTGGTTTACCTTAACTGATGGCGTAAAAAATATAAAACCAAGGCACCGCGAGCGAGCGAGCGGGGCAACCTTGAACTGGCTTAAATCGTTTAAAAGCCATTAAAACGTAAGTAGAAGTAGGCAAAGTCATAGCCATATCTTAAACAAAAAATAAGACACGAACAATGTCGACATTGACAGCAACCAGGGTTGCCACAGAATTCTTTTCTAAACTTTGCCAGAATCTTGATAGAAAATCCTTAAGGAATTAAATTGAAATGGGGTGAAATACTCTTAAGAACCATTAAAAATAATAGAAAAAAAAAACATACTATGTGGCAACCCTGATTTATAACAATCTGAATAATATAGAAAAAAAGAAACTCTCAAGTGAAAGAAACAAAACTTTAAAAGCTAATAGCCATGTTTTTTTTTTCGCTTCGAGGGAATTACATTAAGACTCGAGTCGAATAGAAACGTCATTCGTAAACAGAGATGACAATCGCGACAACAAGGGTTGTGACAAAAAGAATAACAAAGATGACACACCAGCAAAAGCAACAGCGACGTCACTCGTCGGTCGGTAGAAAGCAAAGCAACCCCTCACGTCATTGTTGTTTTAAAGACAAAGTAAAGCTCGTTGGGAGGGGTGTTGGGGGATGGGGTCGCGATGCGATGATGGGGGACAGGAAACACAAAAACAAAAAACCGATGCCAAGAGTTGTATAGTTTCACTTTATGCCCTCTCTATATACGTTTGGCATTTGATGCTACTCTTTGAATTCGACTTTAACTTCAAAGCTCCTGCCCTGCCTCCTGAATCTGTTGTTCAGATGCGATGCTGCTGATGCTGCTGGGATACTGCCTTTTCTGCTGCTGGCAATGGCAATACCAACTACGCTCTAAAAGTCAATGTTGTGCCCCCGATGATGCTGATTTGTTTATAGGAAATAAAGGAAATGATCCCTAAATTATGGCTTTGTTTACCCGAGCGCAAAAGAAGTTCCTGTTTTTCTTGGAAAAAATAAGAAGGGTCGTAGTTAGTTTGTGTGTGTTGTCGTTGTGTTGTGTTGTTTTCTGCTGTGCTGTATGAGCGTCGAGCGAGTAAAGTCTCCACAAAGGGAAAGTTTATTCTTCTATATCAGAAGTCAGAACAGACAAATGGCAGACGGTTTGAACTTAATTTTGCCTTTATTTTCCAAACAAACCAAACTCATCCAAAACAAAACACACACAAAATTCTCGTCCTTCTTATACTAACTTATGGCAAAGGTACAATCTCTCTCTGTCTCTTTCTCTGTCTCTATCGTTAGCTCTATATCTCAGCCTCTTTAGGTTTTGTTTAGTTGGGTAATAGTTGTTTTAAATTGATTTAAGGAAATTCTATGAATTTTCCCAACCCCCGCCCTCCACCTTCTTTTGTTGTCGTTGAAGTCGTCGTCAGTTGGTCGTCATTCAGGTTTCAGGAGAAAGTTTTTACCACCCACTCGCTTTCCATCAGGACGTCGGGATCGGGAGACTCCGTCATTTTCAATTGAACCCTTGTTATATGGCAATGTGAATTTGTAGAATTTCTAATTTGTGATGAAATAGTGCGAGTGGCACGAGTCGTTTATGGTCATGATGGCAGAACTTGTCGTACAACATTTCGTATAAAAGTTTATATGTTATAGCAACAACGGTATATACACGTTACACGTACTATACCTAAGGGTGTGTGAAAATAAAATAAAAACTGATGACAGTGCAATAAGCGGAAACTGAGCGGAAATTAAGGTTCCGGTGGTTAAATCAAGTGGGGGTTTCATACTTTTTATTTGTTCTTGTTGTTTGGTTTTATTTAATTTTTATTTGTTATTTTTGTGTTGGTTTCAATTCGATTTTAAATGTAACAAGCGGTTTCCGTAAAAAATTGATAGTTTATTTAAGGACGAAAACATAAAATGGGTAACTTACTATAGATACTATGTATACGTGGGGGACCATAACAGGAACAGGACAAAATTTGTGGAAACGTACAGTTTTATATTATTTAAACCATTTTTGTTGCTTTTTTTTTTGATTTGCTGAATTTTTTATTAGAAAATATTTTTGTTCTTCTTGGTTTCCTTTTGTTTTTTACTTGAAAACTATAAAATATCTAAATAGAAAATTTTGTAAAAAACAAACCTTTTGATAATTTAGGAAGAGGTTGTAGGTATATTGATGCGGGGTGGCGTTATACCTTTAGCATTTTCTATAGAGAGGAAAAACGCTTGTATGTTCGACTTGAGTATTACAGTAAACAATTAACATTAAATTCAATAAAATTCGTTGAAAACGAATTCTTTTGAATGTTAGTTTTTAAGTGCTCAAGTTTTCTGCATATACAAGTTTTCTGCATATACAAAAAAGTCCAGCGGTGTCAAATCGCATGATCATGGTGGCAAGTTGATATCGCCTCGACGAGAAATTACGCGGCCAGGAAATGTCTCAAGCCATATTCGCTCAAGTTGTGTGGCATGTGACACCGTCTTGTTGAAACCACATATTCTTCAATTCGTATTCTTCAATAGCAGTCAAAACAAACATCGCTTATCATATGACCATAACGCTCCGAATTGACGGTGACAGTCGTTCCATCATCGTTTTCGAAGACGTAAGGTCCAATCACACCTCCGGACCAAAGAGCGCACCAAACAGTGACTTTTTGTCTCTCTTTATTTACTTGAGGATTCTCAGAACTCCATATACGACAATTTTGTATATTAACATACCAACCGACTGAGAAATGGGCTTCGTTGCTGAAGAAAATTTTGTTCGAAAAATCGCCGTCCACAGCCTCGCCTGTTGTTCAAGCACTCATTCGACGTATCTACGAACGTGGTGATTGGTCAGCTGGCTTCAGTTGTTGTGTGAGGTGGACTTTATTTATATGGATGTAGGTGTAGATCCAAATGCAAAATACGCCATAAAGTGCCGTATAAGACAGTCCTAATTCCTGAAAACTACGATGAATCGACTATTCGGGTCTTCGGCAACACATTCACTTACAGCAGCAATATTTTCAAAGGTACGATCGAAACAATGATGCACAGGCCTTTCAATATCTGTAACCGATCCAGTCTCTTCAAATTTCTTCACAATTTTGCCAATTGCTGTCGTAGTTTTACAATTATGTAAACACTAATCTCCTCTTAAAGCACGATATGTGTGTAAGAATCACCATTTTTGTAGTTAACAAAAAAATTGGTTTAACAAACTAGTTTGACAGATGTCGAATTCCAGCCTTATACTTTTGAAACCGCAAAATTGATAACCAGTTGTTTATAAAAATAATGACTAAAATGAAATTTGTTTCCAATGACTAATTAAATTTTCGACATTTCTAGGTCCCTAGAATCTAAATAAAACGTTTTTAGAGAGATGACTGTGTGTGTCCGTTTGTCGGTATACCTTTTTTCGTCAGCAATATCTCAAGAACCAGTTGAGTTATCGAAACTTTTATTTACCTTACACAAAATTGTGGTTTTTAATATATTGTAAAATTTATAGAAATTTCGTCAGACGGACACGATCAGAAAAGAGGATGGGTCGCATCCCATATAAAATGAAATTAGTTTGAAGCTATTATCTTAAATTTTTGAAAAGTTATTGGGTCGAAAATTATGTTTTAGTAATTTTTTTTGGGTTTTTATTTTTTGTAAAAAACCTATCAATTCGATTTGTTTCAAAATTTATTTATTTACAATATGTCAAAAACGTTATTCTTCGTTGCATAAAATGGATACAATCGTTTTTTTAATGTTTGAAGATTATTTCATGCAAATGTTGACCTTGACTGCCTTTCAAATACTCCATCCGCTTAGTCCAATTTTGGCATAATCTTTCCAACATTTCGGCCGGTATCTCACGAATAAATTCTTCAATGTTGTCTTCCAATGCGTCAATTGAAGCGGGCTTGTCTGTATAGACATGAGTTTTAACAATCACACGATCTAGGCGGCCAGTTGACCGGTCCCGAACGTGAAATAAAATGTGTGTGGCATGTGGCACCGTCTTGTTGAAACCACATGTCATGCAAGTCAAGTTCTTGCATTTTGGACAGAAAAAAGTTGGATATCATATCATGGTAGCGCTCACCATTCACAGTTACGTTACGATTCGCATCATCTTTGAAGAAGTACGGTCCAATGATGCCACCAGCCCATAAACCGCACCAAACTGTGATTTTTTCTGGATGCATCCAAAATCGACAATTCTGCTTATTTACGTACCTATTGAGCCAAAAATGAGCTTCTTCGCACGCTGGAAGAAGCGGGCGATGAACTTTCTTAACAGAGCACGCATTTTGATAATAAAATTCAATAATTTGCAAGCGTTTGTAAGACGATTCACGGTTAAATTATAGACCAAACTGAAGATGTTTGACAGTGAAACAAAACACGAAACGTGCGTCAGCTGTTTAAACTAGTGTTGCCAAAAAGATAATAGCTAAAAAATCACCCTTTATATATACCATTTAATTCAAGTCGCTTACGCTATTGGTTCGTGAAATATTTTTGGTTAACGTTTTTAGATTCTCATCCTTGTTCTTCGGATGTGGACTACCAACGGCAACCTATGATAAGCTCATTATATTCTGATCTTGACAGCATTGGTCAATGGGGAATCAAAAACCGGGTAGAAATAAATGCTTCGAAAACTCAATGCTGTGTACTAATGCAAAAGCGTAACTCTCCCCCAATGCCACTTTCCATGAGTGGTACTTGCATCGAGGAGACTGAACAACTATCAGTCCTAGGTATGTGAATCACAAACCACTTGTTGTGGAGTGATCATACATATTTGACATCGCCAAAAATACCTACTGCTAGGTGTTTAGGTTTTCTCCGACGATGCAAGAAGTTTTTTACCCCTTCTGATCTGGCTATAATTAACAAAGCTTTTATTCGTCCAAAACTTGAGTATAACTCTCATATTTGGGCTGGTTTTCCAATAACTTACTTGAGTCTTCTGGATAGAATTGAAAAAAGAGCTCAAAAATGATTGGAGATTGTTCTCTTACCGAAACATTTGCTTCTCTTGAACACCACCGCAAGGTCTCATGCCTGTCATTGTTTTATTGTTATTTTTATAAACAATGCTCTATTGAAATAGCCAGTTGCATTCCTCCTCTTAAACAATTCAACCGTAATACCCGTACTGGTAGGAATGCCCATCAGTTTACCCCTGAGCCCAATTTCAGACGTACTGTTAAGTACAGATATTCTTTCTTTAACCGCACTACACGAATGTGGAATGCATCGGTTTCTCTTTTCTAATCCTATCCTCCTTTCCTAATTGCCCGCACTGTGTTTAATCATTATAAGGGTATTCATAACCCCTTTAGTGCGCGCACAATATACAAAAAAAAAAACTTAAATTTTGTAAAAACTTTTATGGTAAAAAACCACCCGAGTCCTGTTTGCATCTTTCTGCATTACTATCTGCATAACAAAATTTATTTGAAGTCGATAGCTCTAATGGTTTTTAAAGTAAGGAGGACAAAAAAAGCTCCCTAAACGGACGGACTCACTAACTTCCTATGGGAAGTTAGTAAAATAAGTTGTATATTAAACATCAATTAAGTTTTATCTTTATTTGGCCCTACGTGTGAAATGTAAATGGATGGATGGCACGCATTAGAAAGGTCCAGTTTTCTATAACTTCGGGGCATAAATCAGGCTGAACTTAACCGGTGTCATCGATTATGTTGTCTTTTGAGGCCTGCTACTTAAGAAAGCCCCACAAGAAAAAGTCCAAAGGGATAAAATCACACGAACTTGGTGGCCAATTCACGTCGCCTCGGCGCGAGATAACCATGCTATGTGTCTTAAGGCTGTGTGGCACGTAGCACCATCTTGTTGTCAATAAACATGGCTCTATACCGTTCCCAATTGAATGCTACAATGTCGGCTTAGGTTAGGTTAGGTTAAAGTGACTGTCCGTGATGGAGTAGGACACACTTAGGCCAGTTTAATGGCCCATTGTGATATCACATAAATCTTGAGGCTTTCTTCTAAGCTCAATGGAACCAGTTTGAGTCCCTTACGAAAAGTGAGAGGCTGATTATGCTAATATCATTTAGATCATTTAGATCGTTATAGAAGAATTCTCCTGGGTAGTTCTTGCATTTTTGAGCTAGAGCAGAGCATGTATAATGCAGATGATGAACTGTTTCCTCATCCATACAGCTTCTGCAGAAGTCATTTGAGAATACGTATAGCCGAGTGGTGTACTTTCCTATTAGACAGTGCGAGGTTATACACCTATTATCGAGCTTATATGCGATCTTCTTAGAGATAGCAAGCACCTTGATCACTTTAAATTTGGTGTTGTCCAGATGTTTTTTGTGACCTGACACGTGGTGATGTTATTCCACCTGGTGTTTGACCTCTTCATAGCGTCCTGCATTAGCAATGGCTTACATGTAGCGATAAGTATGCCAGCATTTGCCAAACATTTTCCGTAATTGTCTCTATGGTCGGCTTCATTTTTGAAGAAATATGCACCAATGCTGATGGATCACGTAAATATTCAACAAGTTTCATCGCTGAACACATTTTTTTTTTGATCGGTTGCATCTCGTGTTGAGCCCATTCACCGAACGTGGTCGCTTGATGGTCATTCGGTTTTAATTCTTGCACATGCCATACTTTTTAAACCTGAAAAACCAAGATCTTCCGTAAAATTTTCCATAATGTGGATGAACACAGCTCCAATTGTTTGGCGTAATGGCCAATGGATTCAATCCGATCTTCTTCGATGCTCTGTTCTACAGGACGCTCTCTAAGGTTACGCATTATCCACTAGCATGTGAAACCAATCCAAGGTTGTTCAGATTACCGACTCTGCTGATTATGTCTACCATATATTGGAAGCGGTGCATATAGAGCATCGCACGAACGGAATCATTATTTAAATAATAAATTTACACGATTAGCAAATGTTGTTCAAGAGTAAGTCTACTTGTTATGAAATTGCAAACTAAACTGAACATTAATCAAATGACAGCTGTCAAAAATACCAACTCCGAAGAAAAGTTTTGCCAGATTGGAAACCACACCTAAAAAAAACACCCTGTATATACCTTTATTAACTCAACTGAATCTTGCATGTAAGTGTTATAACTTTTTCGACAATTAAATTTTAAACCTTTTTTTTGTTAATTTGATTTGCCCTTAGTCCTAAGATGTTGTATATTTTTATGGCTAAAGTTTCAAACATATTTGATTCAGAAATTCCAATTAACTTTTCATAAACAAGACAAAACAAAACAGAAAAGAACAATCTTTGTATATGAAAGTACCCTACACCTACAAGAAGGTAGGTAATATGCACCAAATCTTATTCCAGATGAAGTTAAAAATTAATACAGAATAAAAATTAAAACGAAACAAGTTAAAGATTCAACCCTTTTTTTTTGCACTCCTTTTGTCCTTTAAACCCATCACCATCATCATCTCTCTCTCTCTCTCTTTCTTTGTACTTATAACATCGTTGTTCTGCTCGTAGTCGTAGCTCATCCTATTTCGGTAATTAAAATTAAAAATTTAAAATAATTCTTATAAAACGGAATTATACAACGGAATATCGAACGAAGTATAACTCGAGTACTTATAACGTAAAACACCTCGAGGTAAGGTAAGCTATTTCCTTCCTTTTCCTCCCTTTTTTTCTTTGTGTTTTTGTTCTTGGTTTTGTGCACGAAAGAAGCACCAAACTCAAGCTCCGTTCCGCTCCGCTCCCAGCATCAATTTAAACAAAACCGTTTCCACTTCTCTTATTTACCTTCTTTGGTTGTCGGTTGTTTCGGTGGGGCTTCGGTTACACCGTTAATGAAATAACACTCACAAATTACTGTTAATGAAGTAACAAATCCACCACACACACACACAAACACACACGATACACCCCTCGTGTACAGGTGGTGGTGGTGGTGGAGGGTGGTGTCGATGTGGCAACAAAGTGGAGCGCCTCTCAACTCTCACTTTGCATACTTGAAACCCTTCTTGATTTTTATAAGTTAATTTGTTTTCAGCCCTTAACTTGCAAAAAAAAATATAAAGAAAAAGGGTGTTTTTTTTTGCTGTGCTGTGTTGTTTTGTTTTGTTGATATGTGTTGAGTGGAAGAAGACGATGATGAAGGGGCGAGTCCGAGAGAAAAAAAGAAACCCTTGTGCGAATGCATTTCGAAAAAGTTGTATCAACATTTTGCCACCCTCAAAAATCGTCGTATAGCTATAGCCTTGTGTATAGCACTGGCACACCGGCACCGCAGGATGTCCACCCCCTGACACACCTTGTTTCGTTGTCGTCGTATTTCTAGCGTAAGTTGAGTAATGATGCCTTATTCCACATGGTGGCACACAGTCTTAGTCTTAGCAGCCAGCAGCGTGTAGTTAAGGGAGCACATCGCACAACATTTGTGTTTTATTACAAGAGTTGCATTAAAAAATCATTGCATCCTTTGGTTTTTTATTTTATATTATATTTTTCCTGCAAAATTATCTTACCTTGCAGAATTCGTTCGACACACACAAGACACAATGAATAAATGTTAGGAGAGGGATGAAAAATAGAAAGTTAAGTGGCGCCCCTTTTTTGTGTCAATAATTCATATGAACTTTGAATTATGAGCTCGAAAAAGGATATTTGGACCAAACTTAGGGTAGAAATGTGAAAATACCAGAATCCACATATAAACCATCTGTGCGCTCGCTACTGTTTCATTTTTCCATTTACATCACAGACAGGACATGACTCTGCCTTAAGGGAAATCCTTTTTACTTTTTTATTACACCCGCTTTATTTTTTGGCCGCCTTGATTTGGCTTTATGGATAATATAATGAGTCGACTATTATTAATGCTGGCCGCCAAATTATAAATACATATAGGTGGTCCTATAACACACAGCAGTATTATTATCCTTGACGAAGTGAAGGAGAGTGACGCGAAAATTGTATATGAATTGTGGGTGTATTTGCGTGGCAAATTTCATTGACTTAGGCTGATGCGGCATCAGGGTCGTGTTTTGTGGTGGTAAGGATGCTTTTTTTTTCTTTGGGAAAAAAGGACGAGTACCTACGCACAAGGTCGTGTAGTCATCATAAATATATATATATTTTTTGTGTGGAAAATATTTACTTTGTGAGTTTTGCCTTAAAAGGGTTGAGTTGATTTTGGTTGTTGTTGTTTAATTTATGAATAAAATTTTGACATTCATTTGTGTAAAAATTATCGCTTAAAGGGGTGAATTTTATAACGGCGGACAACAAAGAAAGTGTTGTTTAAGAGTGTTGTTTTGGTGCCTTCAAAAATGTTTGGGAACGTTCGAGAGCGGGCTAAGGGTTGATATGTGTAATTTGTAACTTAGTTATGTATAAATTAAGGTACATGTTATGTTTACATGTGATTAATTTGAATATAAATTAGATTTTTTCTGTTTTTTCTTTTTTAATTTGAATATTTTTGAAAAGGTACTTTATAAATAGGGTGTGATTTTTTTAAAGGAACATCATCATTTTTGGACCTTTTGTTGTTGATGGTTATTTTAAGAAGGTTATGAATATCAAAGGATATGCCTAATAATTAATATCTCATCGTTCTTAAATGCTTTTCCAGTTTTCAGGAAACGAGTTTCAGTTTATATTTTAATTTTCTTTAAATTGTATGCTCCTTTATTTTTTTGAAAAACTGTATTTTTAATATTACTTTCTCTAAATTTTAATATGGTAGAATTTTTCGACAACTTTTGCAATGGAAAATTAAAAAAAGACACTAAAATCATACAATGTCTGAATTAAATGCAAGGAGCTATATTTGGCAGTTCTTTAAGGCCTGGAAGATAGACATCAGCCCCGATATATATTAGACAAATAGAAAATCGTATTTTTAGATATTTAAATAAAATATTCAAATAGGGAAACAAAATCAAAGTTTTAAGGGCCTTATGACATAGTCTAATTATTTTACTATTTGACTAAATAATTTCCTCACAGCTGTTATAATATTTCAACAGTAATAAAAATTTAATTATTCCAAAACACAAAGTATGATAGTATGTGTATGTTACAATATTAATAAAATTTCGTCAAGTAAGTGCGAATAGAGTATAAAATAAAAAAAAGAGGGTGGGGTGCGACCCACAATGTTAACTTCCTATCTTTAATTTTTAGTTGTTTTTGTTGGTTTTCTATTTTTTTTTTAAAGTTGTCAATTGAATTTTTCAAAAAAAAATTTACCAACAATATTTTGCATATGGTGAAATAGTTCGATTTCAAAATATATTTTTGCTGAGATCCTAAGTCAAAAACCAATTATTGCGTATTTTAGTAGCGTTTCTTGAAAATTGAAAATTTTGTATAAAGGGTTTTTCAATAAGGGCGGGTAGATGTTGAAATGGAATAGAATAAGCTGTGTGTGAGGTATTAACAAAATTATTTTATTATTTGAAAGGCGGATGTATGCCATTAAATGTGCAATATGACATCATTCAAATGTTCGCCTCGACTTCTTACGTTGGCACGGATCCAATTGGAATTTGAGCGATGTTCTATGTTATGTTTGCCTTTAGGGCATCGGTCGATTTTGGTTTATTTGCATAGACATGCGACTTCAAGAAACCCCAAAGGAAAAAGTCTAGCGGGGTTAAATCGCATGACCTTGGTGGCCAATTCACATCACCCATGAGAGAGATAACCTTACCCTCAAATCGTTCATGCAAAATGTCAATCGTGGCGTTTGCTGTACGGCAATTTTGCTTGATAACACAGCCATTCATCCAAAAATGCGCCTCGTCACTAAAGATGATTTTTCGGCCAAAATTGGGGTCCTCTTCCAAGCGATTCGAAGTCCAGTCAGCGAACAATCGGCTTTGTCTATGGTCATGAACTTTGAGCTCCTGGGTCAGTTGGATATTGTACGGGTATAGGCCCAAGTCCCGAAGCAAAATTCGCCAAGTTGAAGTCTGCGAAAGGCCGAGTTCTTGTACACAGCGAGGAATAGACTGCCTCGGGTTCTGCTGTACCTATACTTTCACGGACCTCGGCGGCGATGTTCTCGGTCAATCTTGCGTTCCTTGAACGTACGGGTGTTAGCTGATTGTTTACTGAACCGGTCGTCTCAAATTTGGAAACCAAACGTTGAAGAGTTGACTGTGAAGGGCCACCACGTCTACCGTAAAATGGGCGCAATGCGGGCAACGTTTGCGTTAACGAACACTCATTTTGATAATAAAGTTTTACCATTTGAATGTGCTGTTCAATGGTGTAACTTGCCATGATGATTAGGCATAAACAACTGAATAAGAAACAAAAGATTTGACAGATGTCACCAAAACAAAATGGCCTCCACGGGCGCCAAAATCTAGCCCGCGACAATTGAAAAACACTTTATAAACAAATACAGTTTGGATTTTTCTAAGAACAATATCTTACGTTAACAAAAAAAATTAGCACAGAATGAAATTATTTTGAAGTTAATACCTTATTCATTCAAGAGATATCGAGAATCGAATATTAATTTTTACCAATTTGCGTACTATTTTTTGTAGATTTTAATTTTTATGAAAAACTGACTATTGGATATATAATAAAATGTTACTGAATATCGAAAATGACATTTTTTATAAGATGCAAATAATTTGAAGCCAATATCTTAAAATTTTAAAAAAGATATTTAAGTCGAAAATCAATTCGTACCAAGTTTAAGTAATGCTTTTTTAGGTTTTTATTTCTTGTAAAAAAAAATGTCAATTCGATGTTTCTCAAAATTTTATGAGATGATTATTCATTATATTATTGTTACAAACTTTTCACTTTTTTAAATTGCTATGTCAAATAAAGCACCCACCAATTTCCTTGAGAGTCCTTTTTGCATTTTTCTGCATTATTATCAACAAAATTTATTTGAAGTCGATATCTCCACTGGTTCTTGAGATATAGACGACGAAAAAAAACTTCTAGGAACCTTTGTCGAGAAATGTCAACATTTTCAATTCGACCAAGCGGACCGATTACATGGGATGTTGTGCTGATTTTTTTGGTTGGAGTAGTTCAAAGGTGTGATATGTTAGTTTGCAAAACTCGTGAGAGAAATAATATTTATTGCTTCAGTAATAGTTTAATAACCCATAAAATATTGATACCAAATTATTAATAGACATAACGCTCAAGGATAGATTACAGCACTCAACAAAATTTTGCTATAAGAAGAGATTATAAAAAGTGGTTGTTTTATGCCAATAATATTTCACAGACTCTTAAAGCCAAGAATTTTACCAAACTCAAAATGCAACATTTAAACATATTTTAACAAAAATGAGGGCTAAATTCTTTTCTGTCTTATTTCTGTCTAGATGTTTCGTTTTTCTGTGAATTTACCAAATCGTTTTAAATTATTATAATTAATTTTTCACTGGCTCTAAACCATTTAGACGCACTTGATTAATATAATGGCATTTCAATCAACAGAGACACGTTTAGAATGTAAGCCTAAGTAAGAAATATTTTAATGATTCTAAGACCTAATCTAGAAAATATGATTCTTTTATGAGCTTTTAATGCCATTTTTGTTCTTGAAGTCAATAAATAAGTTGATCGTTTATTTCGTTGAAACCAAGTCCCCTAAAAGCTTAGCGTCTTGATCTTGTTCAGTAGGTTTAAACCCTAAATGGTTTTATACAAATTCGACCTATAATTGCTAATTCACTTTGAATTTTTGAATAGGATTTTAATGTCCTTGAACCTAAAACCCAAACAATAAAAATAGGACTCTTTCAGTACCTTTTGTAGTTTGTCATTTTCTATAGTTTAGTCAATCTTTCAAAAGGAAAATAAAAATCGGGAAAACTTTATTTAAAATATTTTTTTTGTACGAATTAATTTATTCTGTAAGAATATGATGTTTGAAAATGTAACACAAATTAGATTATCTGACTAAAATATTTTAAAAATAATAAGATTTCTTGAGATTTGAACATTTTTTAATGATTTCCGAAAAATCTATTGGTAATTCTACTTGAAAGAGCTTAGTTTAATTTTTGTATAATTCCCGGCTTCAAGAAAGAAGCTTTACAAAATTTTGTCTTACATTTCATCTATGACTAGGTAAACTGAAAAAAAAAATGTGTGAATTGTCCAACTCAAATAAAACTGAAACATGTTGGAAATGAAAATTGCTAATCTTTGTTTTTTACAAATGCAAAATCTGATTTGCGCTTCTAACGAACCCCTAAATCACAACCTAATGACCTAGATTAAACCCAAATTCAATTTGTTGTGTGAGGCGAACATGCTGAACTACGACTACAAGAAACAGTTTATATTTATCACACTTTAAAAACTTTACTAATACTGCTATGAGATCGAGGAGAAAGTGGGCGTGGTTTGGTTAATCCTGCAGCAGTGTTGGGGATCGGGATTAAGCTTTTTTGCTTTTCTTCGTTGAACAAAAAAACGAGACAAAAGTATACCTACTACGCAGCATGGTCGCCTGGTGTAAAGACTCAAATTTAATTTCGCATCTAATGAAATCATAAAGCTGGTACTCGGAGGGATAGAAAGGGAACTTAAAGAATTTGTGGAAAAAGTCATTGAGGCAGATAGAAGAGGATTGAGAATTATGCCAATATCTTAAAACAGAAGCAAAAGCAAATACTTACTGGACAACATGCTCGCCTGGAAAGTCAGTAATAAAAACAACGGGTGACGTTGCTGTGATGCGAGAGAGAAGACAGGCTCGTGCCTGAGTTCGTTCAAAGGTTCAGGTTGCAAACACTTTTAAATTCGTTTGCTTGCACGTTTGAAATTCATTTTCTGAAATTAACTGGTAGGTACTTTTTATAATTATAAAATTAATGCAGTTGTTGACATAATATTTTTACCATGATGTAGTTTTTCAACACACAGCACATTTAACTATACTTCATTGTTTTTCTCGTAAATTTGTCTTTTAAATCCAAAATCGCTAAATTGACTGACATTAACAAAAAACTGTCAAGTTAAATTATTTGGGAATACATATACAAAATTTGACGGTTCCGAAAAGATGCACCACCACATCATTACATTTTTGAGCAATTCAAATAGAATTTTTTTGGTGCAGACGACAGATCTTGATTTTTAAGTTCTAAAATATATTCCATACTTTCATGATCAATATTGAATAAGTTTGGTCTAATAAAGAAAGATCAAAGTTGTCGCAATTTTTTTTTCATCCATCCATTTTATTTAAACATTTTTAATATTTGCAGATTTCTTAAAAATGTTTTTCTTTTTTCAAAAAAATTAAAATTCAAACTCATAGTCGGAACTAGTAGCCGTCTGAAATCCGATTTGTTTATGGATTTTCAAAAAGTGTTTGTACATGTCTCCGAAATCCAAATCACAAACTTCCATTTGATGTACCTTTAACCAGGCGATCATGCTGAGAAGAAGAAGGTTAATAATTTTCGTTTGCTTCTCATTTTTACTTGCGACATATAGGAACTATGTACATACATATATGGCAAGTTTTGCATTCGTGCAAAATTTCGAACTCGAGATTTTAATCAAACATGATATTACGATGGTAGAGAAGTCGAAAAAAGTGGGTCCCGCGATTCCGTCCGGTCAATTTTGTCTGTCTGTCCACGCTCCTACAGCCTAAACCATTGGGTCGATTGAGTTCAAATTTGGAAGTTAAGCTTTTGAGCAGATTCGCGTTAGGCATTTTTTTCATTTTTTTTTTAAGATCAAAACTAACAGTGGTCCCCATACAATTTGTTTGGTCAAAAAACAAAAATTCAAATTTTCTCAAAAACAAACCGATAGATTTTTTTAAAATTTTATTTTTTGACTTGGCTTCTTTTAATAAGAAAAATGTATTTTTGTATTGCTCAGGAAAGGTACCGCTCATAGAACCGTTTTTTTGTTTTTTAATTTTCTCAACAACTTTTGAACCGATTTCAATAATTTTTTTTTCTGAACGAGCTCTTATATTGCCTTAACAATATTTGATTATCAAAAGTGCATTTTTTTATTGTTTGGATTTTTAAAAAAATATTGAAATTTTTTTTTCAAAATTCTATATCTCAAAAATGGGTGAACATTTTTTTACGGAATAGAAATATAGAGCGTATATTTACAATCACTAAACAACTGCATACCAAAAATATTTTTAGAACAAAATTGAAAAATTTTATATATAAAAAATTAATTTAAAAAAAAAAACCGCTCTAACGATTTACAAAAAAAAAAATTGAAAAATCAAGGGTTTTTTGATTTATAAAATGGCATTTAAATTTTTGAAGACAAACTTATTTTTCAGGTAAAATTTTGAATCTTAAATTAGTTTTTTTTTTAAATTATTTTAACTGTATTAAATGTAACCCCCTCCCAAAAAATTGAAAAATGGAGGTTTTTTCGACAAATCAAATGGCATATATATCTTTGAAGACAAACTTATTTTACAGGTATATTTTTAAATTTTATATAGATACTTTTTTAAACAGACTCTTTGCATACAGGAACAAGTTCGTGCGACCCAGTGGTGCACTTTATTTCCTATAAAAATGATGTAATTGTGTTTGCCTATTTATTTTTCCCGTTTGCATTTACTATATGAACTATTTGTGTTTCGTCTCCTAATCCTTCTAATCCTAAGCCAATTAAAAAACAGTTTGAGGGGAGCGTGGGTGGGCGTGGTTAAACCTTTCGCTTCTTTGTCTTGAATAGAATGCAGATCATAAAATAAAAGTAGAAAATACAATGGGAATACCTACTACAATACGTGGTCCCCGGTGCCGTGCAATAACGCCGAGCGAAATAACGCCGAATTCTGAAATTCGGCCTTATTTCACTTTAATAAAGTGAAATAACGCCGAATTTTAGCATTCGGCCTTATTTCACTATTGGAAAGTGAAATAATGCCGATTCGGCGTTATTTCACTTTTGGTCCTATGCAAAATGCTTATTACATCTCAGTCTCAAATCTAAGTATTTTGAGATTTTGCTAGCATTTTTACTAGAAAAATCCAAAAATATTGAGATCTAGATTTCTCCAGGTGTCAATGACACTTTCTATACTTTGAAATACAAAAAAAAAAACAGTGTTTGAGGAAGCCTTGGCCTTTAACAAAACTTTGGTTTTCAAAAACTTTATTTTATCCAAAATAAATAGTACATAATTAATTTTTCTTGCAAAATAAAATTGAACTAACAAAACATTTTCTCCTCACATTTAAAATAAATTTGTTATTTTATTAATATGTTAACATTACTATTTCTGTTTCAAATTTTTTTACATTTTTTGATTCTGGTAAGACCAAGATCATGAGAAGTAACGTGAAGTGAAAGTTTCAGTATTGATTGAAATTGAAAAGTATAGAACTAATACCTAATTATGTACATCTACAACATCAAGGCTAATAATTAAATATTTCAGGTAAGAAAAATTTAGCGGCATGGACCAGAAACAAATTTAAGATTAGAATTTACATTTCAGCTAAGATTGCATTTTTTGAGAATTTGATCGAATACAAATTTAAAAAAATATACTATAGGCAGAAATGGCAGCGAGCGAAGCGAGCGGAAAAAATTTAGCCCAAAAGAGAATCAATTTAGGTTGTGAAAATAACAAAATTCGCGCGAATTTTTTTATTTTCACACCCCAAATTGATTCTCTTTTGGGCTAAATTTTTTCCGCTGGCTGTTATTTGTGCCTATAGAATATTTTTTTAAATTTTTATTCGATCAAATTCTCAAAAAATGCAATCTTAGCTGAAATGTAAATGATTATTATTCATCTATTAATTTTTTTAATAAATACAAATTGTTCAAATATTACTCCGACACTACACTGCACTCAATTCACTGAAGCTACTAAAGTGATTGTTTTTTCATCAACAACCAACCGCGACGCGACTGTTTATTCTACGGTATACGGTAAACTTTGTTTTACAGTTGATTTTGAGTTAAGCCCCGCTTAGTTTCTGGTGCCGTGACATAAGGCCAAGTGTCATAAGACCAAATTTTGAAATTTGGCCTTATGACACTTTTCGAAAGCGTCATAAGACCAAATTCCAACGTTTGGCCTTATGTCGCTTTCAGACAGTGTCATAAGGCAAAATTTTTTTGCGACTAAAGACCAAATTTGTTTTGATGTTTTCTTCAATAACAAAAACCGTTCTTTACTGTTAGAATTATGAAAGAAGTTGTTAATATAGGCGCCTGCCTGGCGACTTTTCATACCCTAAGCGGAGCAACGGAGTTGCGTGAGCGGGTGTGACCCCGAAAAAGGGAGTTAAAATCCTGAGAACCCGCGAAGCGGGCCACCCAAAGGTGCTTTTATTGAAAGAAGTTGTTGATATAGGCGCCTGCCTGACGACTTTACATACAACTTCTTTCAATAAAAGCACCTGTGGGTGGCCCGCTTCGCGGGTTCTCAGGATTTTAACTCCCTTTTTCGGGGTCACACCCGCTCACGCAACTCCGTTGCTCCGCTTAGGGTATGTAAAGTCGCCAGGCAGGCGCCAATATCAACAGCTTTTTTGAATATAAGCACCTGTGGGTGGCCCGCTTCGCGGGATCTCAGGATTTAAACTCCACTTTTCGGGGTTCACACCCGCTCACGCAACTCCGTTGCTCCGCTTAGGGTATGTAAAGTCGTCAGGCAGGCGCCAATATCAACAGCTTTTTTGAATAAAAGCATCATCTCAGGTGATGGAGATTGGCCTTACGTCACTTTGGAAAGCGACATAAGGCCAACCGTTGAAATTTGGCCTTATGACGCTTTCGAAAAGTGACATAAGGCCAAATTCTAAAATTTGGTCTTATGTCACTTGCCCTTATGTCACGACACCTTAGTTTCTCCTTGCAAAAGTTTAATTAAACCGAATTCTCTGTTTTCTCTCTTTCGGCTTTATTTCCCAATTGGCATTCGGCGTTATTTCACTTATCCAAAGTGAAATAAGGCCGAATGCTTAAATTCGGCGTTATTTCACTTTAGCAAAGTGAAATAAGGCCGAGTTTCAGAATTCGGCGTTATTTCGCTCGGCGTTATTGCACGGCACCGTGGTCCCCTATTGCGAAAAATTAAAAAATAATACAGTTTGTTCGGTGAGGTGAGCTGAGGGAGAAATGAATGCAATATATATGTATGTATATTACAGTTTCAGATTTGCTTGCAAAAGCATATACCTACTAAAAATCATGGTCGCCTGGTGATTCTGAATCTATAAACAACAGATGCGTTGCGACACGATAGTAGGAATCTTCGAGACTCTTATAGATTCAGAGGTATTCTGCGAGCACTTTTTAAAATGTTGGCTACCACACTTTAAGTAAGGTTGTTATATTTTAAAACGTGATCAGACCTTTTCAAATGTAACAAACTAATGCTATAGTAAAAATAATATTCTGAAATATTGTTATTAACTAGTTTTGACATATTTTGTTAATATTTGGTATAACTCAAGGAAGAAACACGTTTGTTGAATGCAATTATGGTAATATGTATATTTTTTCATTTTACTATTAAAAAACAATTGACTTTAATTCATTAGGTACATATTTATGGTTTCGTGAAATAGCTTCCCCCCCCCCACCAATAAGAATGAAATATTCTCCCAACAAATTGTATGTGAATGATGACTTAATTCATGCTTTTTTTGGGGATTAATATATTTTGTATTATCTGGGTATTTTTTAATTTGGGTAGTTAAATCATGTGTAAATAAACCCCAAAATCAAGGAATTTCAAAAAGGTCTCCCATGCATACCTCACTGTTTTACTCACCGTAATGCTGGGTGCTTTCGCTTTGGTAAAATAAGTTGGCCCTACTTCTTCTTACTATGTTTTTTTGGGATTTTTTTCATATTTTTTTTAGAATTTATTTCAATTTCGAATTTGAGGATTTATTTCACAATGAAATAAAGCCCCATTTAAAAAGTGATCTAGTTTGACATGTTTTCGGAACCTTAATAAGTCTTAACTTAAAAAATGTTAATATTTATACTGAACTAATATCTTAATCAAGTTATTCGATAAAGTATTATTGTACCGAGATATTATTTTTATACTACCATTTATTATTACTTCCTAGTCTTCAGAATGAAAATTGAAATAGGAATGAAAACGCAAAATTCACCAGTGTTCTGATGTTGATTTATTTGTACAAGATTTTTTGTTGGAGTTTAATTTTATTTACATTTTGATATCGCTGCTTTAGGCGAGGAGGATCCGATCGCAGAATTACATTTTCCTAGGGTTGGCTTCATTTGGAATAGCAGCAACTTTGTTGGACACGCTAAGAGACACCAACTTCAAACATCGCTAAAAATAACACAATGGCAAAGATTTGGGAAGAATATACGATGGCCCACAAGACGTCAGTAGATTGACTAGATAGAACTTTGGAAGATCTTCTTGAAGCTTTGATTTTGTCGTCCTTAATGCAGCTGATGCACTTAACGCGTGTTGAATGATCTAATTTTTGGCAGCTAATATACGCGTACTAAGATCAAAGTGCAGGTGTGTTTTTTAAACAATTGTTAGATATTGGTGATGATAAAGTTTCAGCTGGTATCTTGACTGATTGTATTACACTTCCTAACGATTTTTGTCAGCTTACAGAATCGAAGAAGAAGTTTTTGCTGACGTAGCATAGCAATTCAACAACCATAATTTGTTGTGCGAAAAAGCAATATTGGCAGCAAATATTCTATCCCTGGACGGTTGTTTTCCATTAATTCAGTGGATACTCTTATCAATAAAGGACGTGGTTAATGTCCTACGAAATTTCTCAATGCGCTGGAATTTCCTGGTTACCACCTCATAATTTACAGCTGAAAATAAAACTGGAAATTTTTAGCAGCTATATTTAAGGAAAATAAATTAAAATTGTATTTATTATGCATTCTATGAAGATTGCAACTAACAGAATAATTCAGAAAATAATTATTGCAATCTTTTTAATGTAAAATTAACCTACTAAAAACAATTAACTACAATACTTTTTTTTTTGTGCAGAACTTATAGTTGGCAGCACTATTTTAACTGGCTCCGATTTTGTCAGCTGTCAAGGGATTTGTTCTTAGTTGGTTTTGGTATTTCAACATCAATAGAAAGACGCCTGAACATAACTTCATAATTGTGCAAACTTATTTTGAAAATCAGGCTTTCTTATTTTTTTTATAAGCGAATTTTGTTTAGTGATGAAGACAACTTTTGGTATAATGGATACGTCAATTCACAAATCTGACGTATGTAGGGTGATGCTAATCCTCAAGTGTGTGGTAATTAATTGACTGCTTGGTGTGCTTTATTGGTTGGTGGAATGATTCGTCAATACTTCTTTAGAAGGATATTGACCAAAACGCTACAGTCAATGGTGACCTCTATAAAGGCATTATTTCTGAACTTTTTCGTTCATCAGTTAAACAACCATAATAAGCAGGAGCGAAGGTTTCAACAAAACGCGGCAACATGTCACTGTAGCTCGTGTCGCAATTGATTTATTGAAGGAAACATTTGGTAACCGCATAGTTTCACGATACGGACCTGTGAATTGTCCGATTTAACATGGATTGAGTATTTTCTGTGTTGATATGTGAAATCGCTAGTCTACGATCGTAAGCTGAAAACAATTGATCACTTGGAGAAAACATTCGCCACGTTATTGCTGACATAAGGCCACAAATGGATGAAAAATTCATCGAAAATGGACCTCCAGATTAGACTAGTTCCGAGCCCACCGTGGCGGTCCTGTGCCTGAAATAATATTTAATTTATAATGCCAGAAGAATAAGAATAAATAAAGTTAATTTCAAGCCAATTTAAGAAAATCATCTTTGATGTATTCCATTTCAAAGTTGTATACCCCTAAAAAACACCCTTTATTCATTTAATTTGAATTTTCATATACTTGTTGTAGATGCCATCTCTTTAAGTGGCTGCCTTTTTATTTACATATAAAGAATTCAATATAATTTGAACATCAATATTTTCGTGAGATTCCACCTCTTCTGCAAAGAACTTTTATGAATTTTGAAATTTTCTCCACAAGGCTAGAGCAGAATTTGGGCTCAAGAACCACAATTGCTATAGAGCTGAAATTAAATGCTGTGCTTGTTTAACATAACTTATACGAAGTTTACTTTCTGACTTTATGGAATTTTTGTCAAGTAGAAAGGGAATAGTGATTTAGACCTTAACTAAGGAAAGCAAATTTCATTTCTATGATTTGACCGGCTTTTGCTATATTAATTCTACATAGATGAAGTGAAAAGAACCACGTGGCTTTTATTTTTGTTTGTTTTTAAATAAATATATGGTAAGCGAACTCGAATAGTTCTGGAACATAATGTTTCTTCATATTGACATTGCAAGAAACTATTGAAAAATCTTGATCTTGGGTTAACGGCACACCGATTCACCATTAAAACTGCAATACATACAAATTGTATTTTAGCAAGTAAATGAAAGAAATTTGTAACTAATTTGTAGCCTTTTATACCCAAAGATCTATAAAAAAAACCTTAATTTCTTTGCCCAAAAACATCCTTTTCTTGTTTATTAGCTCTAATCAAAAACATTTAGGCTTGAAAAACAATTTCCCAAAAATTAAATCTCTGCCTCTGGCAATACTCTCCACAAAAACGTGTACAAAGTAGACATTGATTTTCAATGCTACTAAACTTGTGTGTCTAAACTTTTCGTCCTCTATTTTTGTTGAAAACTTACAAATTCCCGATTCACAAGCACAAATATGGAAAATGACAATGATTAAGCCAATCTGAACAATATAGGGACTTTGTTTTGTTGCTTGTATTGTTAGCAGATTTTATGCATCTATGCCAAAATAGTTAGTTACGTAAGATTATGTTTAACCATCGGTATCAGTAACGAAGCGAAGAAAAAAGTGGATTAATGTACTCAGTAACAAGTAACAAAAAATGGATTAGACGCTTCTTGAGAAACTAGAAACACCTTAAACATTAACAAAGTCGCTTATTTAATTTTAAGCATTAGAAAATTAAAACAGAACAAAACATGTACTATTTTTTATAAATTTATCAGACAGTAAAACTCCGGCTGGTGTTGAAAGAAATGTACAAATTTTTAAACTTGTATAAGGAAATCAATAAGTAAAAAGAAACAGAAATCGGAAAAACTTTCCTTAAACTTTTTTTTAAGGATTTGAATAGTTATGTAAGATTATTATTTATTTATTTATTAAAGAAATATAAAGAAAAAGTTTTCTTAAGATTTAAAATTTTGTATTTAATTCTTTAACGATTTTTGAAAAATCTATTTAAAAAAATAAATTTTATCCGCATTGGTCATTCTACTCAAAAGAGGTTAATTTCATTATTAAATAATTTCCGGTTTCCATATAGAAGCTTTTTCTAATCTTTTTTCTCAAATTTCATCTATAACTATACTCAAATATAAAATATGATAAATTTTCAACTCAATTGAAACTGGAACATGTCGGAAATGGAGATTAATAATTTTTGTTTTTACATATGCAAAATCTGATTTGCGCATGAGTTTTAAAAAGTGCTTATAACGAACCCCAAAATCAAAACCTAATAACCTAGATTGAAACCAAATTCAATTTGTTGTATGAGGCGAGCATGCTGAACTACGACTACAAGAAACGGTTTTTATTTATCACACTTTACTAATCCTACTATGAGATCGAGGAGAAAGTGGGCGTGGTTTGGTTAATCCTGCACTAGTGTTGGCGATCGGGATTAAGCTTTTTTGCTTTTGTTCTTTTAATAAAAAAAAGTCAGACAAAAATATACCTACTTCGCAGCATGGTCGCCTAGTGTAAAGAATCAAATTTAATTTCGCATGTAATGAAATCATAAAGCTGTTACGCGGAAGGGAAGAAACGGAACTAAAAGAAATGATGGGGCATAGAGAAGAGAACTCAGCACATGCCAATATTTTAAAACAGAAGCAAAAGTAAACACCTACAAGACAGCATGGGCGCCTGGAAAATCAGAAATAAAAACAGCTGGTGTCGTTGGTGTGATGCGATGGAGAACACAAATTCTTCGAGAATCGCTCCTCAGTTCGTTCGTTAAAGTTGCAAACACTTTTAAATTCGTTTGCTTGCACGTTTAAAATTTATTTTCTGATAATAACTGGTATTTTATTAAATTATGAAATTAATTCCGTAGTTAATATAATATTTTTACTATGAAGTAGTTTTTCAACACACATCACATTTAACTATACGTCATTGTTTTGTTCGTAAATTTGTCTTTTAAATCCAAAATCGCAAAGTTGACTGACATTGAAAAAAAACTGGCAAGTTATTTGGAAATACATACATATGTATACAAAATTTGCCGGTTCCGAAAAGATGCACCACCACATCATTACATTTTTGAGCAATTAAAATAGAATTTGTTTGTTGCAGACGACAGATTTTGAGATTTAATTCAAATTTTATAGTTTTAAAATATATTCCAATAAACATTTTCGTTTTCATGATCAATATTGAATAAGTTTTGTCTAATAAAAAAAGATCAAAGTTGTCGCAATTTTTCTTTCATCCATCTATTTTATTTAAACATTTTTAATATTTGCTGAATTTTAAAAAATATTTTTCTTTAAAAAAAAAATTAAAATTCAAACTCATTGTTGGAACTAGTAGCCGTGTGAAATCCGATTTGTTTATGATTTTCAAAACGTGCTTGTACATTGACTCCAAAGCCCGAATCACAAACTTGAACTGGCCTGGCCATTCCATTTGATGTACCATTAAGCAGGCGATCATGCTGAGAAGAAGAAGGTTAATTTTCGTTTGCTTCTCATTTTTTCCTATAAAAATGATGTAATTGTGTTTGCCTATTTATTTTTCCCGTTTGCATTTACTACATGAACTGTTTGTGTTTTGTCTCCTAATCCTTCTAATCCTAAACCAATTACAAAACAGTTTGAGGTGAGGGTGGGCGTGGTTATACCTTTCATTACTTTGGCTTGAATAGAATGCAGATCATAAAATAAAAGTAGAAAATACAATGGGAATACCTACTACAAAACGTGGTCCCCTATTGCGAAAAATTAAAAAAGAATATAGTTTGTTCGGTGAGGTGAGTTTAGGGAGAAATGAATGCAATATATATGTATATTACAGTTTCAGATTTGCTTTGAAAAGCATATATCTACTAAAAATCATGGTCGCCTGGTGATTCTAAATCTACAAACAACAGATGCGAAGCGTCACGATAGTAGAAATCTTCGAGACTCTAATATGTAGATTCAGAGGTATTCTGCGAGCACTTTTTAAAATGTTGGTTACCACACTTTTTTGTAAGTCAGATTATGGGTTGTTATATTTTAAAACGTGATCAGACCTTTTCAAATGTAAGAAAGTAATACTATAGTAAAAATAATATTCTGAAATATTGTTGTTTACTAGTTTTGATATATTGTGTTAATATTTGGCATAACTCAAGGAAGAAACACGTTTGTTGAAAGCAATTCTGCTTATATATTTTTTTATTTTACTGTTAAAAAACAACAGACTTTAATTCATTAGGTACATATTTATGGCTTCGTGAAATAGCTTATCTAGAAATACCATATATGTATATTACCAAGTTTAGGAATTTCAAAAAGGTCCCCCATGTATATCTCACTGTTTTACTCACCGTAATTCTAGGTGCTTTCCCTATGGTAAAATTAGTTGGTCCTACTTCTCAAAATAATTTGGCTTTATTTCACTTTGTAAATATGGCCAACTTTCGAAAATTAGTGTTATTTCATTTTTGTTTCAAAATAAAATGGTAAGACAATTCTTAAAATTTAGGATTTTTGGAATTTATTTCATTTTCGAATTTGGGGATTAATTTTATATTAGTTATTTCGTGGGAAGTTATTTCACGGAACCTGTAATTATACACTGATTCACGATTAAAACTACGTTCCATATTTTAGCACGTAAATAAATGAAAGATACTAATTTGTAGCCTTTTATACCCGAGGATCTATAGAAAAAAAAACCTTAATTTCTTTGCCCAAAAACATCCTTTTCCGCTATTCCTCTTGTTTATAATCTCTTAGCAAAAACATTTAGGCTTGAAAAACAATTTCGCAAAAATTAAATCTCTGCCTCTGGCAATACTCTCCACAAAAACGTATACAAATTAGACATTGATTTTCAATACTACTAAACTTGTGTGTCTAAACTTTTCGTCCTCTATTTTTGTTAAAAACTTACAAATTCCCGATTTACAAGCACAAATATGTAAAATGCCAATGATTTAGCCAATCTGAAAAATATAGGAACTTTATTTGTTGCTTTTGTTGTTAGCAGATTTTATGCATCCATGCCGAAATAGTTAGTTAGTTCTAAGGTCATTTTGAACCATCGGAAATCGGCATCGGCATCAGTAACGAAGCGTAAAAATACGTTAACGTTTGTGCAGCAACAAGTTCGAAAAAAGAATGGATTTATGTATGTACATAAATGTGTTCATATTTTTGTTGTATTCGACGGAGCCGAATTCGTTTATAAAAAAAAAAGTTCGCACACATCAAAAACGCCAATTAAAGCTCAAAAATGGTAACGCTCGCTGTCCTGGATTTAACCTCAAATTTACCATGACTCTTAGCTGCGACTTACACTACACACAAATCAAGAAAAACGAACCAAAAAATCAAAAAGGAAGCACAAATAAGACCCTGGACGAAGGACCAACATTGACAAACCAAATAGATGACATAATAAAAAAGGACGAAAAAACAAACTGTTCGCAGTGAGTGAGTGAAAAAAAAAGCACAAATCCCCAATTGAATTCAAAAAAAGGAGTAAAGCTTAGCCCCGGAACGCAGAACATATCCGTGTATAGTTTATATACCCCTACGACGACGACAACGACTGAGAGTGACGACTGGGAATAGACTGGTAGTGGGGCCCACAGCCCACACATTAGCCTCCGAATGCGAGAATGCAACGCAGTTTTACAGTACTATACGTACAGCTAGAGCTAGATCGACCCTCTAAGGTCTCGGCAATGGCATGTCCTGGCGTGATAAAAGACCTGTGAGCTATTTAATCCTTGTGCGGAATGTACAATGTACACATAGTGAGTCCGGAGTCAGGATACAGAGTGTAGAACGACCATCGAGAGTGGATATGCTAATATCGCCCTTGATATGCGAGGTTTTGAGCATGTAGGACAGAATTTTTTTCAAGCCAGTCCAGCCCCTCTCCCTCCCGGGACTGCACTCAAATTCACATATAGGTATTTCTTCACTAAGTATAGAAATGGTGTGCTGCTTCTTTTCGTCGTGTATCCTATTTTTCACATCCACTGAAATAGCCCTGATCGTTTGTTGCTCTTTGGCTGACTGGATGGCTGGATAGCTGGCTTGCTCACTGCTCGTTGCTCGTTGATGATGGTTGTTGCAGACATGAGCAAGTCGGGAGGTGGAAAAAAAATTGCTCCAGCATAAAAATACCATTTCTCACATGGACGTTTCCTTTTGGTCCTTCTCTCCTCAACTACGACGACGACCAGCCCAACACCGACAACGGCGAACGTCGAGAAGGGGGGAAATGTATCAGTTCAGGACCATAGATAGAGTCCTTGCTTTTGGTTGGATGAAGGTGGAAGGGTGTTCCGCGTATACTCTTTTACTACGAGAGTTTGCTGTTTGCTTTGAGTGCAGTATTCTTTCTTTTTTCTGAAAATATTCAAGAGTTGAACTTTTCTGTTCTGAATGTTCTGCTACTTCTTAATGGTGCTGGTACTGGTACTGGGTGGTATGTAATGGTCTTGGTCGTTTCGAACCTTTTTGGTGGCTCGTTTGTAACTGTAAAAACATCGCACCGAACACCGACCGACACACACATAGAACTGCACGGGGCAGTCTTCAAGGAGTAGAGGTGTGTAGCCTTATAGATAGTTAGGTTAATTCCTCTTCCTCTGATGGATACGATTTTTTTCTTCCTTTCAAAGAGAACAAGAAGGATCATACAGTTACGAGTACCTCTATGAGAGAAAGGAACTGCTGGGAGGTCCGGATGGAAAAATAATTATTGCATTCAACATGTGCAAGTGCAAAGAGTTGGACTTCTTTGTTACATCTAAGGGGGAATCCTTTTTTTTTCCTGTTTCCACCAGCGCTGCACTGCGCTTGTTGGGGATAGGTATAGTGTAAGTCTTGAGCTTGAGTTAGAGTTTAAGTTCTATACCTATACCCTATACCCTTAAAGTTCTTTTTGTTTCCTTGAAGCTTGAACAAATGAATTCTTGTGTGTTTTTGAGTGTGAAACATTTAGGTTGGTATACCTTATACTTTCTAATGAAATAAGAAGGGATGCATTTTGATTTGTACGTTTCCTTTCTTCTTTTTTTTCTTTCTATTTGTTTAACGACTATATACGAAGTACGAAGAGAAGGTTTTGGTTTGCTTTAAGAAAACAAAAAATAGCCAAGGGATTGAAAGTTGGACACACTATGAAGCTATGATGAAAAACAATCGATAGTTTGGTGGATTTCTTGTTCGTCCTTTTGATTTGGTAAACGGTTTAATGGGAAAGGGCTTCCTCTCTCTTTTTCTCTGTTTTGTGAACTTTAAGGCTAAAAACTCATTACCTAAATACCTACTACTTGACTCGTTTTGGGCTTTGATTTTTAATAGGGCGCAAAAGAGAAAGTTAAATCAAAGGTTTTTTAAAGTTAGAGGGAGATTTTTTTCCAGTATTCCGTGGCGGTGTTTAAGTAGAAATTAGTTTTTTTTTAAATTTTTTTTTTTAGTTTTAAACTTGATGGCTTCAATTAAAAGTGAAAAAGGACGAAGTGGAATTTAAAAAAAAAAAAAAGTTTTCTTTGTATTTCTTATTGATTGGATTTTAACTATGCGTTGTAGGTAGTTGCAGATAGGGGTGAAATAAGGGTGGAAAAAAACTTTAAAGAAAATTTTAAGTTTTCTAATATTAAATCAAAATTAATTAATTAATTAAAAATAAACAGGTTCGAAACGCCCTTCTGCTTATTTTTTTGTTCAAGAACAGAAAATAATAGTTATACTTTGATAAACTTAAGCACCTTACCATCATTTCTAGACAGGGTTTGGTTTAAGAACAAAAATGGGGATCATCACCGAAATAAATTTGTTGATAAAAGTTTAAATTCAATTTCCAACTGTAGCATATTAAGCAAACGCCTATAGCTTTCACCTTATGTGCTAGGTACCGGGCTCAATTCACGACGCGATATTCAAAATTCGTTAAGTTGTGGTCCTTGAATGTCGAGTTACATCGGATTCTTAAGCATTTCAGATTATTACGATTATTGTTTGATTGTTTATTAAACTGGTATGGAATCATATTCATTAGCCACACTTTGAAAATTCCATCTGTTAGTATAATTATGGTGATCTAAAAATGCCTGAAGTATGGAGAAAATTTTCCGTAGGAAACACACATTTTGATACAAAATTTATCATTAAAACTCTCCATGGAAATTTGACAAACAAGACTTAATAACAAACAAATTGATGGGTTCGTATGGCTTCAATTCAAATCCGACTTCATATTTAGTCTATGTAGTCAGGTTTTTGATATATTAATTTTTAAAATTGAAAAAACCGCATGAAACTTTTGAGGCTATTTAATGGGTGGTTTTTTAGACCTGTGGTTTTCAATCTAGCAATACTTTTTTCGGAGTAAGTCTTTTTGACAGCTGTCGTTTGATTTATGCTCAGTTTTTTTTTCCATTTAATAATAAATAGACTTATTTCTGAACAATATTCGAAAATCGTACAAATTTATTACCAAAAAAAGAGGCTGCGATGCGACCCACACTGATAACGTCCCATCTCGTCTGCTGATTCGTCTTGCTTAAAAGCTTTGTTGGTTTTCATGTTTTGTTAAAAAAGTTGTCAGTACAATTATTCTAAAAAAATAAAAATTACCAACAATATTTTGCAAAAAGTTTGATTTCAAAATCTAGTTTTGCTAACGAGATTTTAATTGTTAACCAATTTTTACCAATTTTAGAAGCTTTGTATAGATTTTAATATTTTATGAAAAAACTGACTGAATTTTGAAAACAATATTTTCCATGACCTAAAATTAGTTTGAAGCAAATATTTTTGATTTTTGAAAAGATATTTGAGTTGAAAGTAAATTTCTATCATGTGTTAGCTTTGTTTTTTTAGGTTTTTATTTTTTGTATAAAAAACTGTCAATTTCATTTTTCTCAAAATTTAACTAAATGTTGAAAACAATATTTTTTATAAGATAAAATTAGTTTGAAGCCAATATCTCAAAGTTTTGAAAAGATATTTGAATCGAAAATCAATGTTTATTAACTTTTAGTAATGTTTTTTTTTTAAAAGTTTTTAACCAAAATTTTGCACCTTTTTTTTAAATTGCTATGTTAAAAAACAAAACACCCTTTTAATTTTTTTTGAGAATCCTTTCTGCATTTTTCTGCTTTATTATCTGTTTAAGAAAATTTATTTGAACTCGATATCTCTACTGGTTCTTGAGCTATGCATGACGACGAAAAAAACTTGCCGAACGTACGGACGTACGAACGTACGTACAAAAACACGCACAGACATTTCTCTAAAAATCTTGTATTTAGATTCTATAGGGACCTTGAAACGACGAGAAATATCAACATTTTCAATTCGACAAATCGGACAGATTACAATAACTTCCTATGGGAAGGTCTCATTGCGCGCTGCTTTCAAAATTCGGTCGTCGACGGTAATCAGAGTCGGTAATTCGATTAACTTAAGAGGCACCATACAGTTAGCACTCAAGACGCTATTGCTGATGTGGATCAGAGCACTGAATAAAATCGAAAGGAGACCATCCACCATCGTGCGCAACAATTGATGTTGTGCTCAGCTCATCCGTGAAGCCGAACGACCATCAAGTGCATCGCACACTTGGTGTATGGCCACCATATGAGTGATCATAATCCAGAAGCCATTATTGAGACATCACCCTTTAGGTACATAACTGTTTGGTGTGATCCGGCCATAATATTACAGTCAATGGGAAACGCTATAGAGCCATGATTAATGACTTTTTTGTGCCTGAATTGGAAGATGTTGATGTGAACGACCTAACACGATGGCGCTTTGTGTCATACAGCCAAGGAAACAATTCATTAATTGACGACTGTCAAGTTAACACTACATTTTTCGAAATTTAAAAAACTGAGTATGCAGTTAATTGTAGCTTTTTTGTTGTAAATTAGTTGTGGAAAAAAAAATTTGTAGCTCGACGATTTTTCAAAAAAGTGGTATGTAGTGCTAGGTTGATATCAAGTTAGCACTACACTTTTTGATTTTGTTAAAACTAAGTACGCAATTAGTTGACAATTATTTGTTGTAAATTAGTTTTGGAAAGAAAAAAATTCCAAAAATTTTGTTTACTTTGATTTTTTTAAAAAAGGAGGTGTGTAGTGCTAACTTGACACCGTGAGTCCACGCATAAAACAAGGATATTCGAAAATGTAAAATTTGGATCAATGTTCAGAACAACTAGAAAAACCTGGAATAATTTTCAAAAAATCGATTTTCAAAAAAGGGGGGACTGGTCAAAAAAGTTTTCTCTTGTTTTGTACCTGGACTCACGGCGCGGCGGTGTCAAGTTAGCACTACATAACTCCTTTTTTAAAAAAAATCAAAGTAAACAAAATTTTTGGAATTTTTTTCTTTCCACAACTAATTTACAACAAATAATTGTCAACTAATTGCGTACTTAGTTTTAACAAAATCAAAAAGTGTAGTGCTAACTTGATATCAACCTAGCACTACATACCACTTTTTTGAAAAATCGTCGAGCTACAAATTTTTTTTTCCACAACTAATTTACAACAAAAAAGCTACAATTAACTGCATACTCAGTTTTTTAAATTTCGAAAAATGTAGTGCTAACTTGACAGTCGTCATTAATTGAAGGAAACTTTTGGTGAGCGCATTATCTCCCGTTCTTGGATCTGTGTCTACGCATATATGCCCAAGACGATTGTCAATTAGCAAGATCATATTCGGCGCGTTATTACGGCTTCAATTGCTACAAAAAGTGGTCAAAAATTGAGCTTATCGGCTGGAACTTATTGGAGTCAGCCAATGACCACTTGCTCGAAATCATTTTTAAAACATAATGGCAAACTATTTTCTTTATAATAAAGCTAAATTCTTGGTCATACTTGTAGATTTATTATATGCATATTTCTTCTTGAAAACCAAAGTCTAAAAAACACTCTTTAAATTCATGAAGTATTTTGTGTCCAATTAACTTCGTGATGCTTGTCGAAAAATATAATCCTTATCTCCAATATTCGTAGTATTTCAAAAAGTGTTCGAAAAATCTTTTTTAAGTTGTTAGATTTCACATGTCTTTACATAAATCTCAAGGAAACAATGACACATTTAAGAAAAAACAACTAGAAACTAATCTTTGTTATTATAACGAATCTGTCCTCTAAACAAAGGCTATATACATACATACATACAACACCAAGTTTTTCAAATATATTGAAAAAATATTAAAAAATAGTGTTGAAAACGGGTTTATTTAAAACTCGAACAGATATTTAAAATCGAAGTTTAGATTCGAAATATATACCAAACCAATACAAATTTACTTCAAAACGTATTCAAAAACTGTGTGACAAAAAAAAAAACGTTATTTTGTCGACCAGTGTAATTGACAGAGAATTTGAAAGATGTAGCGTAAACAATTATGTCGATTACAGAATTATGAGAATTTCACTCCCCTTCATTGTAAAACTACCTTTATCAATTTTGAACTTCCCTTTCGACGCTGTCAATTTTTGACATGACAAGCATCTATACAATATCCACTATGATCTTTAAACACATATTTCTATATATTCTGGGCATTTCTAGGGACAATAACTTTGCCTCTATTGTGGTTATTAAAATAAAATTTAAGGAACAGAAATAACAGAACCCTTATTACATTCATTTACTGTTCGATGGATAGATACAGCATAAACTTGTTCGAATTTTCTTTACATTTGACCTTTTGAGTTTTCATCTCTTTTACCTTCATGAAGAAATGCTTAAGGCAAATCGTATTGAAATGTTTTATACGTTTTTAAAATCAATACATGATACTTTAAAAACGAGTATCAGAATTTGAATTACTGATATTAAAAATTGACCTTTGGAACCTTCATGGGTATTTTAAGACCAATTTTTTTTATTTCTATTTTTGAGGAAAGGACTTGAATATCACTTTTAATTTCATTAAGTGTTGATGCAAAAAAGATACCACTTATGTTTGTACGAAAAAATGATAAACCTCTAGAATAATTTTATGTATAACGTTTTTGTCATTTGGTTGCTTTTTCTTTAAAAATTTAAAAGCTATTTTATTAATCAAAACAAATTTTATTAATTTTTTTTTGAAAATTGTTAAATTAATTTTTTAGATATACTACATACAATTTTTCAATTTTTTTTCTTAGAAATAACTGTGGTGTGCAGTTTTGTAGTGCTTATAAATACATTGTTAATTGTATTTTTTTTGAGATATCGAATTTTTGAAAAAAAAATTGTATTTTCTTAAACAACAAAGGCATTTGAAATCATAAAATGTTATTAAAGTAGTATAAGAGCTTATGCAGAAAAAACTATTGAAAGGCTCTAAAGGTCTTGAGAAAAGTTAAAAACAATAAACGGTTCTACGGGGGGTTAACTTCTGGAACAATACAAAAATCTTTTTTAATTTACAGAAGCCAAATTAAGACAAAAATTTAGTAAAAACCTATCGTTTTTGAGAAAATTAGAATTTTCGACTTTTGACAAACAAAATTGTATAAGGAGTTCTGTAATTTTTAGTCTTTAAAATGAAAAAAATGGATAACTCAAATCTGCTTAAAACCTTAATTAACAAGTTTGAACTCAATCGACACAAAAGGTTGGCTATAGAAGCGAAGCCATACAGACGGATGGAATTGGGGGACCAACTTTTTTCCACTTCTCTACCATCGTAATGTCATATTGATTGAAATTTCGAGTTTGAAATTTTTAACGAGTAAAAACTAACAGTTCGTTTTAAAATTGATTTTCGACTTGAATATCTTGGCAAAAATTAAAGATATTGCAACTGACTTTATATTATACAAAAAATATTGTTTTGAGCATTTATTAAAATTTTCTAAAAATCGAACGGTTATTATTTTTATAAAAATAAGAATAAATTAAGGTATTGTCTTCAATATTATTTTATTCTTTCAAAAACTTTAATGTTAATGTTAGATAATGTTCTTGGAAAAATCCAATCGGTATTTCTTTAAAAGAAATAAGGCCTTTGAAATTATGCTGCTCAAATTGGTGACTGACTGATAATGTCAGGAACAAAAACAAATATTGAAATTAACTTCAAAAATATTCTTGCCAACTGTTTTCAAAATTACGAAAACCTACAAATCAACAATTGGCACGAATGGGAGATTAAAGAATATGTATAAAATGCGAAAGGGTTGCAATTCCAGAGAAGTTGAACGAATTGTTTGTGGTGGAAGGCATATTACAGTCATTCCTCCAACTTTCTTATGTTGGATTTAGTAATACTCGTAGAAAAAAATGTTAAACATAATTAAAGCTGTCAATTTAGCTCTGTCAGTGCAAGCTCTTGTCGTTGATCAAATTTTCAAATTTATGATGATTTTTGATGATCAAAAATGACATTATTTTTTTTTTGATTTAAAAAAAATAATTGTTTTTACAAAACTTGATACCTCAGGAAGGGGTGAACATTTTTTAACGAAATTTAAATGCAAAATGTATATTTATAAGTACTAAATAACTGCATACCAAACTTATTTTAAAGCCAAAATTTAAAGTTTGTATATATAAATATTGGACTGTTGCGCCACCTAATTTATTTATATATAAATATTAATTTAAAAAAACCCGCTCTAATGATTTTCAAAAAAAAAACAATAATTTAATCTCGGTTTTTTGAGAAATTTAATGGAATTTAAATTTTTGAGAAAAAACTTATTTTGCAGGTACATTTTTAAATCTTAAAATATAGAAAATATTTTTAAACATACATTTTTGAAGAAATTAGCAAGTTCTAGCGAAACAGTCGTGCATTACATTTCTTTCAAAATTGATTTTTTGTTGAATACACATTTTAAGATCATAAAAAATTAAAGAAATCTACTTTTTGAAGTGAATTTGCTTAAGATGTTCTAGAACTGAGATTTAAACACGAATTTCAAGAATATAAATGTCCCAAAAACAGCAAAAGTGACATTGTGTTAAACTAACTAACTAACATTTTTCTCTCTACAATTTTTAAGTTTTGTTGAGATTTTAAGATCAAAATATCAGCTCCTATCTACTATAAGCTCCAATCTACGAGTGAGCAGACTGATAGCGATAGTAATAATACACTCCCGAAAATTGAGTCCGAAAAAACTACGTCAAAAAAAGCCAGACATTTCTTGATATCAGATTCTTTCTCATTTTCTGGGTTTTTGAATTTGAATAGCAATAAAAAAGAATATATTCTTTTTCAAAAAAAGCTAATTTTCAAAACAATTTTTTACATTTCTGCGTGAAAGCAACAAAAACCCTATAAACTATTGTGTTTTGCTCTTAAAAATGTGGGTGTGACCCCCCCTGATTAAAAGTCTTGATCCACCCTTGCGTATAACCACAAGCTTACAGATTTTCTAAGTTAAATCTCTTCTTTGTGCTTCAACTTGAAATTCTTATAAGTTTGACATTTTTAATTGTATATTTTTAGTCAGTCGGGAAATTCCTAGTAATTATTACTTTGCATCACATTATATGTAGATATCCGCAAACCTACTGACCTAAAATACTTATACGGATATAACAATAACAAACGCTAGCCCAAAATTATAATTAGATTTAAATTTACAACCAAATCATGTACCTACCTAACCTCGATACTCTTATTATATTGTGTTCAAAAAAAACCCTATATTAACCCATATGCGATACACACAGAAAAATAATGCAATGTAAAATCAAAAGGAAGAATTGTCGATTTTTATAAAATGCGATCTGTTCTTTGTTAAATGATTTCGTTACGAATCAACGTTGTTTCATTTTGATTTAAAATTGAAGCTTGTCATTATGTGCAATTATATCAATGATTTAACAATACTCAAGGTATAAAAGGCACCACAAGAAGATTCATTTTAAAATTACATTGTTTTCTGTAGAATTGACATTCAACAATGTTAAAATAAAATGTTCTACACATAAATTCTATGACAAAAATGTTTATTGTTAAAATAAAAGTACCTGATCTTAAAAACATCTTGAATTGTTGAATCAATCTCTCAACTTAACGTAAGTGAAAGCTAATTGAAATAACAATTCTTAATATATTTTTCATAAATCAATGGATTTCATGTCAAAATTATTTCGTTTCAACCTTCAAACGAATATTTTCAAATGGAAATGTAACGTAAAATTGTTTTCTTTTTTTTAACAAACATTTTGTTTAGAATAGAGACTTATTTAGTTAAGAAAAATATTGATAAGATTTGTATAATTTCATTAATTAATGAACGGTATAGATATAAGTATGTAAATAAGTTGTTTTGCCAATGTAGTCACGTAATTCCTAAATAACTTTGTTGCGATCTATGCATTTAAATAACACCAATGACTTGTCATCAGCTGGATTACAACAAAGCAAAACGAAATAAGATACTTTTAGAAAACTATGAGGCCAATTTCATATAAAAAAGTAATTTATGTACCTACTTTCTTCTAAAATAAAAACGGAGAAAGAAATTTGTCACATCGAGTGAACTTTGGAGGCAATGGAGGTGTTCCATATGCACAAAATGTAACGTGGACACCCTTTAATTTTCCAAGTAGCAAGCAATTATTCCGTTATCATGTATGTTTCAGCATTAAATCCGGTTAAAATTACATTGGGTCATGTTGAAACAAATCGAAACGCTTAAAAAAATGTCTGGTTATTTATTTTCCATTCTTGTTCATTTAGTTTTATTTTATTTATTGAAAAGAAAAACAAATATTTTGTTGGTATTGAAAATTTGTTAAAAATAAAAGTACAATCAATTTTACTTTTTAAATGAAATATTTATTATGAAAGAAAGTTGAAAATATAAATATCAGCAATCGAATTATAATATCTGCATCACATATTTCATGCTGGTACTCGTCCATAAGAATTATCAAATTAGACATATTCTGTCTTCTCCACATAAACACCCTTTACTTTAATTTTTAGGAATGGCAAAAAAGTATCCCGTTATAGAGAATGCATTGTAATAACGCAATCACACGAAATCAATTTTGTTTCAACATTTAATCATATTAAAACAAGATTGGGTCGTGTTAAAACAAATCGAAGCTCCATGAATTAAAATTGATAGTTCTTGATTTAATATGAGATCTTGTTGGAATAAAATTAATATTTATTGAATTCCGCCAAATTTACATGAAGTGCCGTTATTTTTCCGAACTAAGTTACTGCAAAATATTTGGTTCAAATTCTATCAGTTCATTTCAATTATAGTCGCGTCTCGTGTCGTAAGGATTTCATGAAGTTAAAAGTTTAATGGTGAAAAGTGAGTTTATTATGAGTTCAAAAGAAAACTTGACTTCTTCTGTTCATTCACAGGAGGTAGAAGTAAATGAAACAATAAACTTTGTAACAGACAGTGAAGGCAATATAATAATAAGCCTACCAATTATTCAAGAAAACAAAATCAACGAAGAAGACAAGTTGGATGATTTTTTGAAAAAATTTAATTTGATAGCTGCAAAAGATTTTTTAACAAGTAAGTATTAAGTTCAATTTATTAATAGAATTGTAAAAAAAC
Organism: Eupeodes luniger; assembly: GCA_951509635.1. Taxonomy (NCBI): domain Eukaryota; kingdom Metazoa; phylum Arthropoda; class Insecta; order Diptera; family Syrphidae; genus Eupeodes; species Eupeodes luniger. The sequence continues at coordinate 118,964,203 of OX608073.1, read as the reverse complement.
GTATCGTTTGTGCTAAAGTAAGGTCTATAATTGATACAATCCGTAGCACTTTTTAAAATTATTTGATTTTGAACAAAATTTTAATTGTTATTAAATTTTGTCGGCTAGTTCTTTTGTTCGTTTAATTTGTAAATTTTTTTTTATCATTTGCTAATTAATTTTGAAATAACTTAACAATACGTGAAAATAATAATTTCGTGCAGAAACATATAATCTTTGTAGTTGCATATATTCATTAACCACGAAATAATTTTAAGACCTCCATTGTCTGATAATAATAATCTTATTTCCTTTATAGAAGCTTCAATTGATTATGAAAGTTTAAGATATTTGTCAAAAGAAGATATTCAAGAAGCTATTCCACCGATTGGTCTCCGTGCGCGTTTCCGAGAAACATTATTCAGCTGGAGAAAGAGCGAAGTATGCATATTTAATCATGTTTTTATTTATTTTTATAATTCATTGTTTTTCTGCCTACTTATTATTAAGTTCGGAATTGATGATGATACATTGTCAGCATCAATTGCCAGCAAAGTAGTTTCTTGGTTGGGAAGCCAGACTAGTATTGCGACACCATCAACTATTCCATCTATTGGGCATGTCGGAAACTTGAACCTATCTAAGGTAGAATCAACATAATATTTTAAATCATAATTTAATTCTGTTTATATTTTATTTATAGAAGTTAAAACTCATTTTATTAGAAAGCCTCAAGGGAAAAGCAGTTTTAGACTTCTACGAAACTAACGGCCATTTGATTGATTCGCTTCGAGCTGATTTAATTAATATAATTTTGGATGACATTTATTTCAACGGCGTCATTTTCCACCAATATTAGAAGAAATACTGGAACAATTCCCTAATGAAATAAAAGTAAGCATATTTTGTCAAAAATTTTCCATAAATGATTGTATTTTAAATTTTAATTTTCAGGAATTTTACTTCATTCCCCGTGGTAAAAAAAAGAACCCTGGGGGAAAGCTTTGGGACAGATACGTTAACCAAAGAGCAAAGCGTTCTCGGTTGGAAATGAAAATAAATGAATCTTTACAATTAGAAGAAGAACCTATAACTCAGATTTGTACTACTACAGAGGTTGACGAGTCCATTTTAAAAGCTTTAAAAGTTTCTCTTTCTCGAGATTTTTCAAATTGGGAGGATGTGAAAGATAAATGGCAGCGAACATTTACATTAAGACAGCTGGAACTAAAATCATCTGCAACTAACTTTGATTTTTTGACAAATTGGCCACTGTTCTCCAATCCAAAGGCACCCGAGCTAGTAAGTTTCCTTTTTTTTTTAATTAAGGCTGGTTAAGGTGAAATCTAGGTCTTCAAACAGTTTTAATTAAGCTACAAATATTTTCTAACACTGCTACAAAAATATATTAATTGTCACTAATGCGTAGCTATGACTGTGTAGATTTTATGGTAATTACTTTTCAACATAAGTAAACCGATCTGTACAGTCATTGCAACAGTGTTTCCTAGATCGCTTTAACTAGAAATTTTGTGTAATTCAACCATTGTCTGCATTCGTATGAAACATTATTTTTCTTTTAGATCAATATCGACTTTGAAATTCTTCTTCCGAATAAAAGTCATCTGCTTTTAAGCAGATGGACAGAATTCCGATTAAAAATAGCGAACTATTATCGTATGTACATAAATGATAAGAAATCGAGAGAAATATTTTCGAATTCAAAAAATATAACGTCCCAAGGTAAGTTATATTTGCAATTTAAATTTTTGAATAAACGTAAAATCGGTATCTTTATACACAGATTCCATAGACTACATATATACGATTCTATTGAATGCAGTAATACTACCTTCTGCACGTTTCGTTAGTAAGTCGGAGAAACACACAAAGAAAATAAGTATCCCGGATGCAAATGAGAGCTTCATCATTCACCTTCTAACAATAAGCGATTATGAAAAAACAATTGCAGAACTAAGAAACAAATACTTCAGCAAAGGTTTGACAATTCAACCATTTATTATAGTTGTAGGCTTAAGTATCTACCAATTAAAAGAATTTTATGTTTATTTCGACAAAACGCTTTTGAAATTCGATAATTTTTTGTCAAGCCTTGATATTTGTTTTAAGCTAATGTATGTTCTATCATTAGAGTACCCAAAAGGCTGTAGGGGTCCTTGGTATTTCATTCAAGAATATTTTTTTGGAATCCCCCTTTCAAAGGAATGTAAATTGGCAAGCATCTGTTCCTTACTTAATTTTCTAAAATCATAACCTACTCTAACCTAACTTTTCTTTATTTAATTGAACAATATTTAATTTTAAATTTACTTTGGTTAATTTAAAAAAAATAAATATGTTATCTTGCTTTATTTGCAATTTTATGATCTCAGATTTGAATACTTTGATGAAACATTTTCAAGTTAATCATTTCTTAGATTCAAACAGTACTATTAAATGTCAACAAGAAAACTGCTCACAAAAATTTTCGAATTTCAAAACGTTTAGAGCACATATCAACCGAAAGCATCCTGGCCATAGCAATCCAAATTCAAATGTAATTATTATTCAACCTGCAGAAACTCTGGCTGATGTAAATGCAAATGAAAATAATAAATTAGAACCGATAGAAATATTATCTGAAACTTGTACTAAATCTGTTAATAAACAGCAATTCGATTCAATGATTGCTGATTTAAAAAACGAAGCATTTAATTTTTCTTTATGTTTGTATTCAGAACCAATGATGCCACGAAAAGAAATTCCAAATATACAAAAATCTCTATTGAAAATATTTTCCAATCTTGAAGAATGCATTCGCACAGCTTCAAAAGGCCAAGATTTAAATACAGATACAAATAGCTTACTAGAATTTTGTAAAAATCCCTTTGAAGGAATTTCGTCTGAACATAAATTTTTGAAAACTTTAAAAGAAAAAAATCTTTTTGAACAACCTATATGTTCTTTTTTCTCACAACAAATCGCTGAACGTGTAAGTCATGGAAATCCTTCGTTTAATATCAAAACATATAGCTGCCATTACATGCCTATTAAATTTCAATTGAAGAAACTTTTTGAATTACCTGGTGTTTTAGATTTAACAATACAAAATATGGAAGAAATACAATCGCAAAATACCATTAATAATTTTATAAATGGTAATATTTTTAAGTCTCAAACATCCCACTTTTCTAATAAGTTGATTTTACCATTGTTTATTTATTTTGATGATTTTGGTATAAACAATCCATTAGGTTCTCACGCAAAATCTATTTCAGCAGGATATTACAGTCTACCTACCTTGCCTCAGCGCGTATTATCAAAGCTAGATTTTGTATTTCATTTGGGGTACATTAACAGTAAAGATATTAAGGCTTTTGGAAATTCTGTAGTATTTCATCATTTATTTCAAGAACTAAAATCTTTAGAAGAACAAGGAATCGAAATAATCACTAACTTCGTAAAAAAACAGATTTATTTTACAGTGGGACTAATTTTAGGAGACAATTTAGGCTTGAATTCAATGTTAGGATTTATAAAATCATTTAATTCAAAAAGATTTTGTAGAGTTTGCAGGCGAATGCGGTCTGAAATGCAAACAGATACTATTGAGATTAATGCAGCTTTGAGAAACAAAGAAAACTATGCAGCTGACCTTTCTTTGGACGATTTCAAAGAAACAGGTCTGAGAGAAAATTGTATTTTTAATGATCTTCAAGCTTATCACGTCACTGAAAATATATCATTAGATTTGATGCACGACCTCTTTGAAGGAGTTTGCATTTACGATATATGTAACACTTTAATATCACTTATCAACCAAAATGTATTTTCACTTGATATCTTTAACAGCAGAAGAAGATTATTTCCGTATGGGGAAAATGAAATAGGTAATATTGGCCCCGATATTTTAATGAAAAATCTTAAACATTTCAATTTGAAAATGACTGCTCGGGAGCTTTGGAATTTAACTGATTTCATTCTTCTCATTGTTGGAGACTTAGTCCCTACATCAAATTCAAATTGGAAAATTTTAGTTCTTCTTGTGAAAATATTAGACATTCTTTTAAAAAATAGGTACACTAACGTAGATTTAGACAGTTTAAAATCTATAATAAAAGAACACAACAAAGTATACTTAGAGCTATATGGGTCGCTTAAACCTAAAGCACATTTTTTACTCCATTATGCAAGTCTTATACGCAAATGTGGTCCCCCTAAATTCATATGGAGTTTAAGATTTGAAGCCAAGCATAAAGACACAAAAAAATATTGCAGTAACATTAACTCTAGACTTAATGTTCCTTTAACACTAAGTACAAAAGCAGGTTTAAGTTTTGCAAAATTCCTTGTAGATTATGAAAATGGCATTCCTGATTCTATTGAAATATGTAAAGAAAACTTAACAGAACCAGATGAGAATTATAATAAAGTTTTTGCTAAACAAAACCTAAAACTGGAATATTGTGAATTTTATACTAAAATAATTTTTTGTGGAAGAGAATATAAAAAAAATTGTTATATAACTATATTCAATGAATTTTGTAAATTATATAAGATATCATATTTTGCTAAAGTTTGTACAAAAATTTATATTTTGTGTTATGAAGTTGAGCTTCAACGTTTTGATAATCACTTTCAATCATATGAAGTGGGAATATTAAAAAACGAAATACTATTAAAAAAACTCTATGAGTTCACAAGCCCGCCATTAAATCTTTTTCCTAGCAATAATGGGAAAATATATTTAAGAAACAAAGATTTGTAATTACTATTTATTATTAATTTACATTAAACTAATAAAAATAAAAGATATAATAAAACTAGCATTTTTGTTTGATTTTTTATTTATACTTGTTTTTAAGATTTGTCATTTTTTGCTTTTCACGTTGAATCAATTGTTATTTTCTGGGTGTTTAAACATGGATACGAATTTGTTTTAAAAGAATTTCATACAATGAATTAACATTACTACTTATTGATTTAATAGGAATCATCGCGTTGTTTTAGCATGGAGATCGATTTATTTTAATATGATTTATCGTTTTGTTTTAATAGGTCGATCAAAACGATTCAACAGGAAAATCATGTTGTTTTCACGTGTGAAACGATTCATATTAACAGGATTTGTAAATTGATTTAACATGATGATCAAAATGATTCATGTTGATGTCATGTTGTTTTCACATGTGAAACATTTCATATTAACAGGATTTGTAAATTGATTTAACATGATAATCAAAATGATTCATGTATATTTCATGTTGTTTTAACATGTGAACAAAATTATTTTAACAGGATTTGTTAATTGATTTAACATGATGCTCAAAATGATTCAAAAGGAATGTTCGAATCGATTTAAAAGGAAGACTAAATTGTTTTAACAAGATCTACCAAGTTAATTCAACATGACCATAAAGATGATTCAAAATGAATCATAGAGTTATTTTAATATTTGATCAATATGAATTTAACTTAAATTAACATGTTATATCAACATGATTTATGATTAAATTAATTTAGATTTTTTTGCGAAAATATCATATTAAATTAACATGAAACGTCTATGAAGCAAAATCATTGGTAAAACATGTTGAATCATGTTTATTTTTTTTGAATTCACATTGGTTTTTCTCTGTGTGTAAGGGATATAGACTGAAAGTTCCATAAATATTTAAATTTCGATGGATCCAAATAGATACAAAAACATGTGACCTCATCCAAAAATAACGAACGAACAAATGAACGACTATAATAACAATCAAGATCGACATCGTAACACACAATTGAAATACCCGTAAACACTTCCCTAATTTTGAAACGACTATAACCAGGGTTATGTCATATTTCATCAATGGCTATATTGGTTAGCGTTAGGTATGGCGAAAAATTAGAGTTTATGGTTATTGATTTAGGTAACTATACAGGAACGGTTATATTCCCTAAACTAAAACCACACATATTTCCTAATTTTCCGAAACTCTTCCTCTTTTTTCCTGACAGCCCCATGCCCATCACACACGGTTACAAATCAATCAAAACACGCCAGGGAAAAGCTCTTTAGAGGTAGATTGGTATTCGCTGGCTGGATGGATGGCGAAAAGAGATGCAAAAGTATTTGTTGATTTTGCCATTTTGGAATTTTTTTTGTTTTCATTTTTATACAAATACAAATACGAATTCACTTCTCCTCTCTGCGCCCTTTTCCCTGAAAATAATCAAACAAATGAAACGAATGAAACGAAACTTTCAGCGTGATGCGATAATAAATCGTATTCCATCGGCATCATCATCAATTGGGCACGACACATCAATATTATGCAACATCCATCGGTCCTTCTATAGCCTGGCCTAATATATCACACCAGCACCACTCAATGGGACCTTGCCTGGTCCCATCTTGCTATAGCTATTTGTATAGTGAGGGACAGGAACACAATCTACAGGGAGAGTGTATATACGGGTATGCTGAAGTATTATAACATCCACGTACAACAACGACGACGACGCGATGCGACGACGTACGCATCACTGACAAAAATAATTCCCGGTCGTTGTCGTCAGTCGTGAGTCGTCGCGTCGTCGTCGTCACTCTAGGAAAACACAAAACCGCATGCAAATAATTACCACGCGTACTTTTGCTGCACCGAATCACGATTTCCATTACGCGCTACACGCGCATTATTCTACGTGCATCATCAGCAGCACAAGGACAATAATTTTTCAGATTGTGTTTTTGTTGTTTTTGTTGTTTTCGGCAACAGCTGCACTTTCGAAAAATCACAGCAGAGGGCGATATTTTTTGTTTGTTCTATGCATTTCGGGGTGGGGACTGTTATCTCATTCCGCGTTGGGAACCCCCAACCCCAAGAGGAATGCACAAAGCCAAGGCAAGCAGAGTGCATCCAAGCGGCATGCAGCAACGGCCGCCCAACAACGTCACTATTCCAATCCCAATCCGAATCCCAAGAAAACATTGCGCACATTGCCCGAGTCCTCATGACGTTTACTATTTTTAGCTTCGAGTTTCCCTAGACAACGAACATCCAACAACGAAGCCAGAATTCCCATTGCCTCTTTTGTGTGCGGTGATTCCCCGTATGCCGAAGCCCGAGCCAGATCCAGATCCAGAGCCACTTTGACTTTATAGTCGAAGAAGGAGAAATGGGCGAGGCGGTGATGATGCACTGTACAGGCACCAGTCACCATTCACCAGGCACACGGACTTCTTCAGGAGTTTTGTGTTTGTTTGTTCTGTTGTTTTGTTTCCTGATGCTGTGCTGTACGCTTTTGTCTGTGGATTATCTCCCGAGAAGACTCGAACATTTTATCCACGAAGCACCAGCGGAGATTGTATTGCTTGTCCAAGCTATAGCTTGCTATAGCTTGAATCAGAAGGGGCGACACAAACTATAGTAATGATGATGATTATTATTATCAGAATATCCACTCTTAAGCAGAACTATAGTGTAGGGCTTTACTTCTTGGAAAAAAGGTAAAAACTTCGGAAGAACCAAGGATCGAGGAGGTGGGGTTCTTGGAGCTCTATAAAAGTGAAGAAGATTTATTTTGTTTTCAATGTTTATTCAAGGAATGATGCTTTATGGGGTTTCTCAGCACTCTCTCTCGCTCTACCTTTGGCAATGGGACGGTGTGTTCTGTTTCTGTATACATTTCTTAAGGGCCGCCAGATCTTCCAAGAGGAAAAGATATTTCAATTAGACTTTGAAGCTGAAAAATATATGGATAGGGAGTGTTTTGTCTATTGATGCAGCAAAATATAGGGTCCAAGCTATAAAAATACCCAGCTGTATCTAAACAGTGCTTTTCGAGTATGTGGAAGGTGCAGAGTGCATTTCTTTAAAAAACAAAAACATCCTTTACAACAAAAACAGTGGCAGTGGCAGTCCGGACTTATTGTATTGTTGTTTATTTGTTTATGGGAATGACTTTGTGCTTTTTCTGAACTTGGTATGATTTGTTTTCTTTTGTGTTCGTCTTATTTGTTTCTTCTTATGTTTTGAAAAAGTGAAGAAATAACCATCAAGTAGTATCAAAGAGATGATGTGTTTATTTAATGTCAGAAGAAATTATGACACACAATCGATGACAGAGAGATGTCAATTTTATTTGACAGGTGGTGTTTATTGATGGATATTGACAGCATCGAATATTGGATTGTTATAACGTTGTATAAATATTTGTATACTCAGTATAGGGCTTTGAGATGTGTGTTTGTTATTTTTAGATGCAAGGTACCTACAGTCAGGTAGACCATGAGGACAGATTTACATATAACTGCCTTGAATATTTTATATTTTAGAAACATTTTTGAGGCATGAGGCAGACTGAGGAAGTTGATTTTGGTGTTGATTTAAGTCTTTTAAACAAAAGCGTTGCAAGGTCAAAATTGATGCAAGTTTAAGAAAACAATTTCAAATAAAGTTCATTTGTCCCGTAGTCAAAACTTGGGCTCAAAGCAAATCACATCTTTGAAAGAAATTGTAGTAAATACAGATGTGTGTCACATGGACTTTTACATTCGATTTTTAACGTCCCATAGGAAGTTATTGCAATCGGTCCGATTTTTCGAATTGAAAATGTTGACATTTCTGGACGTTTCAAGGTCCCTAGAATCTAAATAAAAGATTTTTAGAGATATGTCTGTACGTTCGTACGTTCGGGAAGCTTTTTTCGTCGTTCATATCTCAAGAATCAGTTATACAGGTAATAATGCAGAAAGATGCGGAAAGGAATCTCAAGAAAATTGGATAAGTGATTTTTTAACATATGAATTTAAATAAAATGCACGACTGGGTCGCACGAACTTGCTCCTGTATTCAAAGAGTCTGTTTGAAAAAGTATCTATGTATATAAGATTTAAAAATATACCTGAAAATAAGTTTGTCTTCAAAGATATAAATGCCATTTGATTCGTCGAAAAAACCTCCATTTTTCAATTTTTTTGGGAGGGGGTTACATTCAATACAGTTAAAATAATTTAAAAAAAAAACTAATTTAAGATTCAAAATTTTACCTGAAAAATAAGTTTGTCTTCAAAAATTTAAATGCCATTTTATAAATAAAAAAGCCCTTGATTTTTCAAAATTTTTTTTCGAAAATCGTTAGAGCGGTTTTTTTTTAAATTAATTTTTTATATATAAAATTTTTCCATTTTGTTCTAAAAATATTTTTGGTATGCAGTTTTTTAGTGATTGTAAATATACGCTCTACATTTGAATTTCGTAAAAAAATATTTACCCGTTTTTGAGATATAGAATTTTGAAAAAAAAAATTCAATATTTTTTTAAAAATCCAAACAAAAAAAAATTGCACTTTTGATAATCAAATATTGTTAAGGCAATATAAGAGCTTATTCACAAAAAAAATTATTGAAATCAGTACATAAGTTGCTGAGAAAATTAAAAAACAAAATAACGGTTCTATGAGCGGTACCTTTCCTGAGCAATACAAAAATATGTTTTTCTTATTAAAAGAAGCCAAGTTAAAAAATAAAATTTTAGAGAAAATTAAAAAAAAATCTATCGGTTTGTTTTTGAGAAAATTCGAATTATCGTTTTTTGACCAAAAAATTTAATTTTTTGAAAAGATATTTGAATCCAAAATCAATTTTTACCAAGTTTTAGTAATATTTTTTGTAAAAAAAACTGTCAATTTGATACTTCCCTATATTTTACTGAATGTTGAAAACTATGTTCCTTACAAGATGAAATTAGTTTAAAGCCAATATCCTACATTTTTAAAAGGATATTTAGGTCGAAAACCAATTTTTACCAACTTTTAGTAATGTTTTTTTTTTTTTGTGTTTTGTAAAAAAAACTGTCAAATCGATTTTTCTCAAAATTTTACGAAATGTCAAAAAACTTTATTCGTTGCATACAATTGTTATGGAGAATAAATCCTTTTTGTTCTTAAAATATTCAAAGTTACAATTTTTTTCAGATAGACCGTTGCGTTGATTGATTTTTTTTTTCAAAAATATACTAGTTTGGTGTCATTTCACAATATATACTACAAAATTTAATTGAAGTAGCTAGCGTTATTGGTTCGTGAGATATTTTGGGTTAACCAAAATGTTCACTTTTTACTTGCGACATATGGGAACTATATGGCAAGTTTTGCATTCGTGCAGAATTTTGTCTGTCTGTCCACGCTCCTACAGCCTAAACCATTGGGTCGATTGAGTTCAAACGTGGAAGTTAAGGTTTTGAGCAGATTCGCGTTAGGCGTTTTTTTCATTTTTTTTTTAAGATCAAAACTAACAGTGGCCCCCATACAATTTTTTTGGTCAAAAAACGAAAATTCGAATTTTTTCAAAAATAAACCGATAGATTTTTTTTAAATTGTCTCCAAAATTTTATTTTTTAACGTGGCTTCTTTTAAAAAGAAAAACATATTTTTGTATTGCTCAGGAAAGGTACCGCTCATAGAACCGTTATTTTGTTTTTTAATTTTCTCAGCAACTTATTAACCGATTTCAATATTTTTTTTTAAATAAGCTCTTATATTGCCTTAACAATACTTGATTATCAAAAGTGCAATTTTTTATTTTTTGGATTTTTAAAAAAATATTGAATTTTTGTTTTTCAAAATTCTATATCTCAAAAACGAGTCAAAATTTTTTTACGAAATTCAAATATAGGGCGTATATTTACAATCACTAAACAACTGCATACCAAAAATATTTAAAAAAAAAATTGAAAAATTTTATATATAAAAAATTAATTTAAAAAAAAACCGCTCTAACGATTTTCAAAAAAAAAAAAATTGAAAAATCAAGGATTTTTTTATTTATAAAATGGCATTTAAATTTTTGAAGACAAACTTATTTTTCAAGTAAAATTTAGAATTTTAAAATATTTTTTTTTTTTTAAATTATTTTAACTGTATTTAATGTAATCCCCTCCCATCTCACCAGATCAAATCCTATGCATGAGCCCGAAAGAGCGCATTATTTTGACAAAATTTTAATAACATTCCTATCTTTTATCCAAATAAATGCATTTGGTACATATTTATGTATTTTTATAACTATCTATAACTATTGTAAATACCAACGATGGCCTTGTAGCGCCACTGCATCAGATTAACGAATATGATATATTTAATTAACAATCTATTTTAAAGTGTCTATCAAAAAGTAATATCTTGGTACCTTTGTATATAAGATTTTAACATATTAATCTTTTACTTGCCTTCGCCTAAATAAAAGAATAAATACTTAGTACAAGTTAAAGAAACGGGCCAGAAAGAGTGTATGTATTTTCTATTAAAATCACTTTTTCAACGTACACCTATATATTGTATTGCGTACAACTTCTACAAACTACAACTACTGCTTACGTGTCACTTCATAACTAAGATCCAAAACGCACAAGAGCTTTACTGTAAACAACACATGAATAACAATTTCTTGTACCTGTTCGAATGCTTGTTTTTTTTTTAAACTTTAACGAAAAAAATAAACTGAACGTAATAACTCCATGTTTGCGCTGAAAACTTGTAGGAAAGAAGGTATGTAGTATATACCTTCTACCCACCAATAACATTCCTTCATTATCATCATAAACATGTCTTTATCTATCTATCTGCATAAAGCTGAGCACGCCAATGAACTTATTCTTTATTCGTTTTAGACACCTACCTAACTACACAACCAATAGGCGATCGCTTTACAATTTAAACATACATGTATCTTCCTCTTTCTTATCTTCAGATAATTTATTTTCCATCCTGGTTCTTCCAATGTGAAATTAAAATAAAGCTATCCAAAGGAAAAAGCTATGAACGAACTAGTTGAATACTCAAACAATTGTTTTTGTTAAGTATGCTTACAAGTATTTTTCATTTCCGGGATGAGTTGTGTCTTGGGATGAATCACAAGTTTTTTGACAAATCAAATGGCATTTATATCTTTGAAGACAAACTTATTTAACAGGTATATTTTTAAATCTTATATAGGTACTTCTTTAAACAGACTCTTTGCATAAAGGAGCAAGTTCGTGCGACCCAGTCGTGCATTTTATTTTTTCTGAATACTTGGAAAGCTTCATTCTTATCTCCGATTTCTAAGTCGTGTCTAAGCAGGAATCACTAATTATAGACCAATCTGTAAGATTTCTGTACTTTCGAGATTATTTGTAAAAAAAAAAAAATTATCTCTGATAATTTAAAATAAAATGCCTGTTTACCAGTGGGGTTTCGTCTTGGGAAATTCTACACCAACAAATCTAAATATAACAAAAAGTGCAATTTTTACCAATACTACAAACTGACATAAGTTTTACAAATTTCGCCAAAGTCTTTAAAAGGGTAAATTATAGAATGCTTTTACATAAGCTGATATGTTATGTCATTTACTCTTCTCTGATGTTAAAGTGGTTGGAATCTTATCTGATTGAAGGCGTGCAAGTTGTCAAAATTGCTAGCTACCTTTAGGCTCGTTTCACACTACACGGTTTTGACCGTACGGCAAAAAACCGGACGGCATAAACCGTATCAATGGCTAATTACACATTAAATACGGTTTTAACTGTACGGTAAGACACGATATATGCAGGGTTCCTGTGCTTAGTATACTTTTTCACAGGTTTTGAAGTGGCTGATCGAACTCTGCCGCACGAATAATATCGTATGATGTGAAAACATGCATTTCGTCACGTACGTCACTAAGCTTATCGCGCCGTCCGGCTGCCATATACTGTAGTGGCAGTAGACTGTTGCTATACACGGCGCGACGCCGCCGGCATTTTGTCGTGACCTTATACTATGAAAGCGTATATGCTCTTCTTCGCGCTAACAAAATGTCTAACAAAATGTCGCCTTCCGGTTTTTTGCCGTACGGTCAAAACCATGTAGTGTGAAACGAGCCTTAAGATAAAATATATCCACCGTTCGGTGGTCCACAGGTTAGTCATTTAGGACCATTGCTCTTTCTTATATTTATAAATGACATTTTTAAAAATTCATCTTGTCTCCTCTTTCCGGATGATCTGAACCTTTACCGAATTAAATACTCTGGTCAATTGGGGCAATACCAATTACCTATATCGTAATGTGGCTATGTGTCAAGCCATATCTTGCTTCAGGAACCGTAATCCGGTTATATTTGAGTATGCTGTATAGATGCAACAAATCTGGATAGGATCATGCAGAAGAAAAGACCTAGAAGTAACTCTTGACGTAAATCTGTCATTTGAACTTCATTTGATTGACTACATTGTCAAAAAGGCCAATCAAATGCTAGGTTTTGTCATGAGAAATACTAAGGACTTTAATGACTTATATACATAATTACATTATAGAATTCACTATAAGATCAGTGCTTGTTGTTTTATGTTTGCTTTATAATATTTATAAAAATAAGAAAAAGAGGCTGTGGTGATGCGACCCACAGTGATAACTTCCTATCACGTCTGTCGATTTGTCTTGCTTAAAAGTTTGTAGGTTTTCCTGTTCTGTTAAAAAAGTTGTCAGATGAATTATTGTTAAAAATTACCAACAATATTTTGCATATGATGAAATAGTTTGATTTCAAAATTTATTTTAGCTATCGAGATTTTTAGTTGAAAACCCATTTTTACCAATTTAAAAGTTTTTATTTCTTATATAAAGAAATACAAATTGGATGAATGAAAATAATTTGAAGTCAATATCTTATATTGTTCACGATATATCGAGAACCGAACATCAATCTTTACCAAATTTGCGTACTATTTTTTGTAGATTTAATTTTTTTATGAAGGAACGGACTGTTGAATTTTATATAAAAAATTTACTGAATGTCGAAAACAATATTTTCTGTGAGATAAAATAAGTTTGAAGCCAATATTTTTAATATTTGAAAAGATATTTGGGTCGAAAGTAAATTTTTACCAAGTTTTAGTAGTGTTTTTTTTTAGGTTTTTATTTTTTGTCAGTTCGATTTTTCCCAAAATTTTACAGAACGTTGAAAACAATATTTTTTAAAAGATAATATTAGCTTAAAGCCAATATCTCAAAGTTTTGAAAAGATATTTGAGTCGAAAATCAATTCTTACTAACTTTTATTAATTTTTTGTTTAGGTTTTTATTTTTTGTAAAAAAAACTGTCAATTCGATTTTTCTCAAAATCTTACAGAATGTTGAAAATAATATTTCTTAGAAGATACAATTAGTTGGAAGCCAAAATCACAAATTTTCGAAAAGATATTTGAGCCGAAAATCAATTTTTACTAACTTTGAGTAATATTATTTTAAGGTTTTTATTTTTTACTAGCGGCCCGTATCGGCTTTGCACGGGAAGACATAATTAGATATATTTAAGTTATAAACTTGCTAATTAAAACGACCATGAATCAATAAATTATAAAACATTTTTTTGTCCTATCATTAATACTCTTACCCCTTCGGTGTTTTAATATGAATTTTTCTAGATTTCTATAGTAATCTAGAACTTAATATAGCCTATGTTACTAAGTGATAATGCAGCTTTCTAATGACAAAAGAATTATAAAAATCGGTCCAGTACTTTTTGAGTTTATTCGTTACATACAAAAATACAAATCTTTCCTCTTTATGATATTAGTGTAGATAAAAAAAAACTGTTAATTAGATTTTTTATCAAAATTTTACTAAATGTTGAAAACGGTATTCTTCGTTGCACAAAATTGTTTTGGAGATAAAATCTTTTTTTGTTCGTAAAATTTTCGAGGTGACACATTCTTTTTGACAAATCGAACCGATTACAATAACTTCTTATGGGACGTTAAAAATCAATTAACGCCTATGGCATCAAAAACACATTATGGAATAAAGTTTATGGCACAAGTTTAAAGGTGCTATTTGGATGATTCAGCTTCCAAGAGTGGGCCTAGTAATTATTAGCTTTATTTATAACAGAACTCTCAAGTTCACGAATGTTCTTTAGTATTTTGAAGCCAATGGTATTCCTGTCCTTACCTATGTATATAGATTTTTGTACAGAGAAAGACTCAAGCCCTAAATATGTTTTCTTGAAAGGGATTAGTTATTTGCTAAGTTTTGCATCGTTCTTTCATTCACAGGTCTTACTAGTTTTTAATTTAATAGCATTTGTTGTTGTAACACGTGTCCTGTTTCCACGGAAAAGCAACACGTTTTAATCGAAGGTGTTACTTTTGCAACGGTTATTTTTTTCAAACTTAAGGGACTGTCGGGTTAGGAAAAATTCCCAAGTTTTAAATTATATTAAAAATAACAATCGTTCTATTTGTTAATGCTCCTTCTTCGCAGCACGCTAACCTTCGGTAATGTTAGTCTCTTGCTAACCTGATAGCTCACTGGACTCTTGTTTTGTTGTTTTTTTTTATGGGGAGGGGAGAAGTTCTATGGAGATTTTTAAGAAATAACCAAGTGTCCGCTTAAGTGTTGCTTCGACTAGTAGAGAACAAGCGCATAAACTTTAAACTCTCAACAATTACTGAGGGCGAATAATTTCAAACGTGAAGGGGACCTACAATTGTTACCCACAGTTGTTATTCCAAACAGCTAATTTATGAAACACTTTTCATGACACGAATTATTCTTAGATGATTTGTCTATTTCTAGCATGACCCAGGACCCCTTAAACCTCTCTGTTGAACCTCTGGCATGACAGTCCTTTGCCATAACCATCACCATCACACCACGGTTACAACTATACTCTCTTAAAAGCCTTTCCTCATTTTTAGACCATGAAATTCCTTTTCTATTAATAAATCCAATCTAATCTTCTTGTATTGCGGATGTCCTTAAGTAAATATCTAGAACTGATATATATCCCCATTTCAAATTGGAAATTAGTTACATTTTATATGCCTACTAATTGCCAAACTTATTTCCCAAAAAAAAATTAAAACCCATGAACCTAAAACTTAAACAATAACATACGAGTCTCTAAATAAAACATATCAAAATGACAAGGATCACTTACTATTCATCTCAAGTTTATGTGTCGTCCTTTCTACAACCAATTGATTTTCTTCTGAAGGACTTGTCTCTTTCCATTATAATCGCATACAACTACTAAACTTCAACTTACCACCAACTCCCCCTCCTCTCCCCTCCCTCCAACAGAGCCAACAAAAAAACTTTGACCCATCATTCCTAATATAATACTTCTATAAAACCACTCAAAGCCACATTGAGACCAATTTTGATGAAAACTTTCAAATGATGAAGTTTTTCGTATACCCATTTCTAAATTCTACTGTCATCAGTTGGACTTTTCTTCTTCCACATAAAGGTGTATATATGTATATTTATCTTTTCTAGCCCTCACACAGATCACAGGTTCAACTATTTTTCCTCCCGAATTAAACGATGACCTGTGAGTAGAATACTGGACATGTCATTATAGATACGACTTTACACTCAGACTATAAAAATATAGATGTATGCATGTATGTCGGTCGGTAGTATAGTATCTTTATTAATGTTGAATGTTAAAACCCCCAATTGTATGTCTGACCTGAACCGTTAGAGGGCGACCCAATCGAAACAAAGAAATCTCACGAACGATAAAGTTTTATGATGTTTTTTTTTCTGCTTTCTTCATTTTATTTTTTAAACTTTTGTTATTGTTCTAAAGTGGAAGGAAGGATTTCTATTTTTCTTTTCTTATTTTTCCGCAGGACTTGGTCAAAATTAATTTAACAAAGTATTCGCGCGCATTCTACATGTTTGGAAGTGTTGGCCGATTGGGTGGGTGTTGGTTTGGTTGGTATATAGTGGCAGTGAAGTGTAAAATACGCACACCCATATACTCGTATACTGTCATGAATTCGTTAGCGGAGCCCTTCCCTAGACAATGTTAAACAAAAAGATCTGAAAAAAAAAACGCCAACTAGCTATAAATGAATTTTTAAAGAAAACTTTTTTTTTTTTTTTTGTAGCCAACGAAAGAAAGAATCCATAGAAAGAGTATAAAAGTAGTGGGAACAAACAAAGGCGCCAACGACTTCGACTTCGACGTCCACGACGACGACGGACGCCTTCAAAGTTAAAAATTGTTTCACTTTGGAAAAACAATGGCTAACAAAAGCAAAACAGAGAAATTACAAAAAGAAATATAAATGCAGAACAGGTTCTTATGGACATACCTTCTCGTACCTTCTTGATTTTCTATAGCTTAATAAGCAACTTAAGGCATGATTTTATACAAGAATAAAATCAATTAAACATGGGGAAAGGTATTACGTAAGATGTCTTAAACTAAAAAACAAAATATAATCCAAGGGTTTTATACATTTTATAAACATGTTACTTATATAGCTATTTATCTTTTTAGCAAGCAATTTTTTCATTTTTTTTAATTTTAAAATCAACTAAGCCTTAAGAACAAACAACTGCTAGTTTCAATTCCGCGTGACAAAATTGAAAGAAATTATCAGATGATCGTTGGACCTGTGACAATATACTAACAATTTCACTATTTTCGAATGCAATATTAAGCCTTCTACGAAGACTTAAAATCGAATCAGTCAAACATCTGATGATGAAACTTGAAAGCTACAATTATACGATCAATGTAAAAGGTCAACACTGACAGTGAATTTCTGACGTAAATAAAAGAATACAATATTTTCTCTGTCAATGTTCCAAGTTTCAATCCGTGAAACGTTGATCATCACACGAATGACACCCTTCGGCCATAACTGTCCCAAAATGCGTTGACGTGTTTGTTGTGAGTCAAAGTGACGTTACTACCCTTATTATGTAAAGACACAGTGTGAGCACTAGGGAGAGAGAGGTTGAAAGGAGATTTCCGTGCACATTGGTTTTGAATTCCTAAATATTGCAATGACTAGGAAAGACAGAGTGTGGTAAGGAATTCCACATTCGCATAGTACGGCTAAAGCACGAATCTCTGTACTTGACAGTACGACCGAAGTTAGGCTCGAGGGTATACTGTTGAGCATTCCTAGAAGCGCGAGTATTACGGTTGAACTATTTAAGGGGAGGAATGCAGCTGGCTATTTCACTAGAGCATAAGCCGTTAAAATAACGGTAAAAGAGGGTGAGACAAGAGAATTTACGACGATGTTCGAGCGACGTAAATGATCCTATGCTGGTATTATCACCAATCAATCTCAATGCTCTACGTTCAATACTGTCCACGAGGCTTAAGTAAGTTGCAGGAGCACCAGCCCAGATATGGGAGTTATGCGCAAGCTTTGGACGTATATAAGTCTTGTAGATAACAGCCAGATCAGAGAAGGAGAAAAACTTCTTGCATCGCCTTAGAAAACTTACACATCGTGCGGAATTTTTGGCGACATCGCATATGTGATCGTTCCACAAGAGGTGGTTGGTGGTACACATACCGAGAATATCGAGATGTTCAGTCTCCTCGATGCAAGTGCCATCTATGGAAAATGGCAAAGGGGTTATATCTCGCTTAAACGATACAAGGCAGCATTGGGTTTTCGAAGCATTAAATTATACACGGTTTTTTATTCCCCATTCTACAATGCTGTTTAGGTCGGAATTTAATGAGCTTATCATATTTTGTAGTTGCAGATCCACATCCGAAGAAGAGGGACGTGAATTTGAAAACGAATATGAAAAGCTAAGAGTACTATCGTCAGCGAAACAATGTGTTGGATTAGAAGTTGCAGACAGGAGATCATTAATAAAAATGAGAAAGAGTGTTGGAGATAGAACAGAGCCCTGGGGCACACTAGCATCTATTTTGTGGTTTTCAGACTTGAACCCATCCAATACTACTTGTATTGAACGATCCGATTCGTGAAAACCGAAAGAACGCATTTTCGATAAAAGAGCCTGATACCAAACCCTATCAAATGCTTTTGAAATATCAAGTGCAATAATCTTACTTTCTCCAAAACGATGTAAAGATTTGCTCCACTGTTCGGTGAGATGAACCATGAGATCACCAGTGGACCTATTGCTACGAAAGCCGTATTGCCGGTCATTAAGAAGCTTTCGCTCTTCAAGATATTTCTTGAGCTGATAATAAATCAGCGTTTCCATGACCTTGGAAAGCAGGGTCGTAAGTGCAATCGGTCGGTAATAAGAGGGTGAGGAAGAATCGCCTTTTTTAGGGATAGACTGGACAAATGCGGTTTTCCATCTGCTCGGAATGAGACCTGGGGTCAGAACAATAGCTGGGATACCATCCGGACCAGCGAATTTTTTAAGTTAACATCTTTTAAGACTCTCGCCACAGTACGAGTGCGAAAAAAGATTGGCCTTCTATGGGGCCAATCGATGACAAGCGGAGTCATAACACTCACTGGCAACTTAGAATTGGCGGCGAACTGCCTAGCAAAGATATTAGTTTTCTCTAAAGAGCTAACAAAAGGAGTATTGACAACGAGTGTAGGAACCGAGGAAGAGGAAGAATTCCTCGTGTCCTGCCTTTGGGACATTGCAGTATTTTTTGGTCATGAAAATATTTGATACAATAGTTTTTTAGTACAACTGATAATAATGAAAAGCCTTTAAACTAATTTTAATTTAGCTTTCAACATTTGCTAAATGTATTGTTTAAAGAAAAATCAAAAGAGATCGAATGAAAAATCTGATGTGAAATGGTGATACGGAAAGTGGTTAAACTTAAAATTTAACTTTAAATTTAAATACAATTTTGAACACTTTCAATATAAAACATTGAAGAAGAGTATGAAGAAAAAACGGAAGTTAATTATACATACAGTTTTACTGGATCACACTGATCAAATAAATAAGGAGAAAAAAGAAAGCTAATTTTCTTTTACTTAACTTTTTTTTAAAGAAAAATGAGAACAACTTTGAACGTAAAATTATATTCACAAGAAAAACACGAGACCGACACAAGATTTAGTAATACGAGACCGAGACCGATACAGAGACGAGAGTGACATTTTCGATTTGAACAAGACCAAGATTAGCAAAAGTCTCGTTTTGCTGCCATCCTTTTTTGTAGCATCATATCCGTTTCATAAAATTTTCCACGCACATTTGCTGTGTGATCACTGCACGAATTCTCATAGTTTGTACTTTTGTCAAAAGATAGTTGGCTATTTAAAATGAAACCTTTTTTTGGAAAACCTTTCACAAAATTATATACATTCAATACTTTTTTTAAAACATGTGTTATGTTTTATAAGAGTAGTTAGTCAAAAAGTTGAACAAATATTGCCTTTGTATAGTGATTTCTGTTGTAAAAAAAAAACAAGTAAATACTATTTCATTATTTGTTGAAGTAAAATTCACTCAAGCATCAGACTTTTTTTCGGTAGGACACGGTAGGGTTCAATATTTCTTTAGTTTTGCTCCCAACCATTGCCATCGTTTTGTCGAACTCCAACCCCTGATCTTATCATAAATGCAAGTTTAAAATTGCATCAGCTTAAAGCAACCTCTATACAGCAATGAATGGACGATGACAAAAGGAAATATTTGTAAGGAAATACAAGAAATACAAATCACTCTCTGGAAGTAAGGAATATGTGGACATAGTTGTTTTCGAAGAATAACGAAAATCAAGCTTCAGCAGTTTTAAGCTAGAGAAAGAAGAAGAAGAAGAAAAAAACAAAAAACTTTGGTTATTCACCTTTGGAATGAAGAATGAATTTAAGCTAAAAATAAAGTCTCTATTTATATTTTTGTTCAAAATTCCATAACTGAAAAACATAAACCACCCACTTACCCACCCACCCACTCACTCACTCACTCACTCACTCACTCACACTATCACCGACCAATATTTGTTCTTATATAAGTTACAATATTCATCATTATCTACGTATCGTTCTTCTCGTTTTTTACCTTTAGCCTTGTAGCCTTGTAGCCTTGGTTTAGGTTAGGTTTAAGGTATCTATATATTTAGAGAACTTGAGTGAAGAGATGGAGTCTTCGTTCGGATGATGATGGACCCTTGCCCAATCCCAAAAAAAAGGAACAAAAACATAGATACCATTTGTCTACGGTAGTTATTATTTTTAGTATTCCCATGACATTGTTGTTGTTGTTGTTGTCGAAAGTGTCCTTCTCTGCTCTGTCTCAAATTTAAGCTACACCATACCAAATAACCACAATATCGAGAGAGATAAAAGAGGATGGAGAAAGATCCTTTGGGGTCAATCTACCTATAGGTATAGTGCCTTTATAGTAAACTATGTCCTGCCTGTGTAGAGTGTCTGTCTGTGTATATCCTTTTTGTGTTGTTTGTTAACGGATGAAATTGGATCAGGCGGGATAGAAAAGGGGGAGGGGAGGTGCGGTATGCTAAGGAGCTGGAGATGGACCAACTGATATCTACGTATACATTTGTGTTTATTTTCATAGCTTGTCATTTGATTTTATCGTTTTTGAATGAACAAATAGGGGGTCGAGCGCATGGGGGACTTCACTCTCTCTCTATGACTATATTACGTATATCTCTTTAGGTATACAAGTATTATAGGTCAACATGCAAATGTGGCAGGAAATAGGATACAATTGAGGATATTATTTGTCTGTGCTCGTATTTTGTATTAGGAATCAATTTTTCAATCAAATATTAGTGATTTCATTGACCAAACCATCACCATACATGATGTTTATCTATTTTATATATAATATAGTTTTATAGCTCAACAATATTTTTATCGTTATTTCAATGGGATTTGGATTGAGGAGATCTATAGAAATATATGTACATAAAGGAAGATATGGTATTTATTTTATAAACATTCATTAGAGAGAAGATGTCATGTATGTAAATATTAGAATTTAATAATAATATGTTTTTGAAGAACAAATAAATTTAAGAACTATATAAATTGAACTTAAAGAAGGTATTCAGGTTAAAATTCTTAAAGTGAACCATAACTGAGAATTAATTTATGCATATGGAAAATATTTTTGATGACAAATTGATGAAAAATAATTCATATCTTCAAACTTAACATGAAGTTAAATTTGACAAAGACAAATTGATTTCTTTTCTAAGATTTATTTCTGAAGATTTGTTGTATTTTTTATAATAATATTTATTGATTTTAAGTTAATTAGCATTTATTCATTTTAAAATAATTGCTTTTGGCAAAATAAGTAGAAGTAAGTTTTAATTGCATGGTTTTTCAAAATGTTATTGTTATTTGATTGTTATGGGGTTAAGGTACAAATTTGGAAAACACAAGTTCCTCAGATGGTAGACTTTTATTAACATAAATTGTATGCAATCTTGTTTGACTTTATCATTGCTGATTTAATTTTGGATTTAAGTAAAATTTTACTATATTTACATTTATCAAAAAATGTAGGCGATAATTAATTATAGTTTTAAAAAAGTTTTAAGGGAAGTTTTTTTTTTTTTTATAAAAGTATGGTTTTAAAAAAAAAATGAAAGACATCTAATTTAATGTTATGGCCAGGAATTTAGTTTTATTATAAAGATAAGGGTTTGCTATTACGTTTTAAAAATGATTTCAGGCAAGTAGCAGTTACGGCTGGCTCGAATAAATTCCAGCCGAGAATCTGAATAATCCACCTCATTTTTTTTCATTTGGTGCCACTTTGGTGCCATGTGTCAACGCAATATATGTTTTGGAAGTATCTGACAAACAAACTTACATAACTTTGCAAAAAATAGTCTAGCGGTGATAAATCGCAATATATTGAAGGCCACGCCACCGGCTCGCGAAGACCAAAATTGTCCTTTAATAAATTGATGCGTAGCGGAAACTCAACCATTATGTTAGTATGTAGTAAATTTGCACGATTTGCAAACGTTGCTCAGGAATAAGTCTATTCATTATGAAATGTTAAACCAAACTTGCGTATAAATCAAGTGACAGCTGTCAATAAGACTAACTATGAAAAAGTATTGCCAGATTGAAAACCACACGTCTAAGAAAATAAACGTTAGAAATATAACGTGGGTCCTAAATCGTGAAAATGTAAAAGCATTTTATATATAAATGTAAATGTATTTTATATATATTTTATAATACATATAATCGTGAAATGTGTTATGATCAATAAACAATAAAAAATGGAACAAAATCTTTGAATTTTGTTTTACAACCAATTTTGTCGATGTTAGAAGTAACAGAACGCTTACAGTCTTTCAATTTTAAAATGTCACAGTTTGGAAAATCATGTTTTAAAACTAAAAAGTTATATAAAACTTGAGAGCTCTAAAATGATTAACATTCTCAAAAAGCTTTTAGAAAATACAGATATTTTATTCGTAAAGTTTGGTGAAACCTTGAGCTATGACATGAAGGTTAATAAATAGAAGGATATCGCTGAAAAGGCAAAAGTTTTCAACGCAATGGATTCAAGCAAGGACTGAACGTACCTCCGAGATACCATTTAACAATTTGAAATCATTTTTAATCTTTGTTCAAAACTGACGAATATATAAATTGTACTTTTTTTTTATTTCATAAAAGAATTGATACAAATTTTTCGGAAAATTCCTGACAATTGTGGAAAATATTTTACAATTCATTGGCATGACAATTTCTTATGAAACGAAAAGATGACAACTGTCGGGTATTTTCCTACAATTCTACAAAATTGTCAAACTGTTTATGGGACATATTTTGAAAATTGTCAACTTGTAGACTAACAAATTGTCACCTGTCGAAATTTTCAATGTTTATGAAATAGGCACCTGCAAAGAAAATTAGTAAAGGATTGTTTCCGAACCATTTTAAGCGTAGTTTGATTCCTATTTTTATTTTTGATTGGCATACATTTTTAAAGATTATTTCTGTGATAGAAAAGGTCGATGTTACGATTCTTTGCGATACACACACTCGAGACATGATTGAACTATTTTCTAACTATAAAAAAAGTTTTAACTAAAAATTAAAAAAGAAAGAAAAATATTTGCAAGAAATTACCTTTTTAAATGCACCAACATTTAACATATGTAATTTTTAGAGACGTCACTTTTTTGCAATATTTTGTTACCATATTTTTGAAAAAAATTTTAACAAAACCAAAATTCTTTCATATTCGTTATAAGATCGCTACAAACTACAAGTAATCCAAAACCTAACGGTTTTCAAGGCCCACTCATTCTTTTGTTTTAAGCTTCACTTGAAATGTCCGATATATCTACTCTTTCTAAAAATTCGGCTATTATTTAACGAATAAATCCTTCAGTGTTGAATCGCACCATCTAGACGGCCAATTGAACGGTCCCAAACCTGAAAAAACTGTTCACCGAATTCACCTCTCAATTGGTCCACATTGTTTTCCGTACTCTGTGACATGTGACATGTGGCAAACCAAACTCTTCCATTTTGAGTGAAAACAAAATGTTTAACTATTCAGCGAGTAACGTTGGAATTCATCTTTGAAGAAATTTTGCGCAATTAATCCTCCAGCCCATAATCTGGACAAAAACAATGCTTCTGAATACTCTTTACTCCAAAAAAGGCAGTTTTGGTTGTTCACGTGTCTATTTCACCAGAAATACGCTTTATCGCTGAACACAATGTTTTGAATAAAAAGTGGATCTTCCGCCAACTTTTCAAAAACCCATTCACTAAGTATTAAGGGTTGATGGTAGATCGTTTGACTTCAATTCTGTATTTTGAAAGGCTTAAAAACAAAATCCACCGGCAAATCGTTAATTTAAGGTCATCACGAACACTGGCCGATTTATCTGAGATATTGTTCTTCAGTTAAAACTCTACATGGTTGAATGTAAAACAATGTAAATTTGGTGTGAAATCAAGTCACAATAGCTCAAATAGCCACCTCAGAATAGGTCGACTAAAATGACCATAGATGGAAAAAGCATGCGATGAACTTTCATAAGCGAGCACGCTTAGGACTGTCATGCTAGAGGTCCTGGGTTCAATCCCTGCTTGTGTCATCTAAAGACTTTTTCACGGGTACTCCCTATTGCGAGGAATTGACAAATCTTTCAGAAGTAATTCTTGTCATGAAAAGTGCTTTCTATAATTAGTTGTTCAGGTTCGGCATAAAATTGTTGGTCCCCGTCATCTCTGACATGACTCGTACACGGGAATGGTTGAGTGTTGAACGTCACTCGGCCCTAATTATCACTGACTGTTTTGCCACCTAATTTTGTATTCATGGTTAAAATATAGACCAAATTGAAGTTATTGGACAATTCTCTATACACGAAATGTGGCTGAGCTGTCAAGACCCGTGTTGCCAAAAAGATATGGCCAATGAAAAAAGGTATCTCTAACGTACAACTAACGTAACGAGGTTGTACGGCCATACAGAAGGCGTTAATTCAAGGTGCAAATATGTTTTGAACTCCTAAATATTGTATGCCAAGGAAAGACAGACTGTAGTAAAGTGTTCCACATTCGCTTAGTACGGCTAAGAACCGAATCTCTGTACTGGACTCTGTACGACCGAACTTGGGCTCAATAGTAAAAGCATTCCTGGAGGCTCAGGTATAACGGTTGAATAGCTTAAGGGGAGGAATACCACGCGCCACATTACTTAATCATAATCCGTTAAAATAACGCTACAAATTATTGAGACAAGAGACATTACGGTGGCTTCCAAGCAACTTAACATAATCAACGATATAATTGTTACCAATAGTTTTAACGCTCTTCTTTTATATAATATTCAACAGATTTATATAAGTTACTATACTACCAGTTATGAGATTGCAGTCATACCATAAAGTGTTTTGGATGTTTATACGTTCGAAAAACTTCTTGCATCCAAACATCGCTTATTTAATCGTTTTGTTTGTTTGTAAAATAAATACCTGTATCTGTTGTCATCTTTTCTTTTTAGATTTTTATACTTTTTTGTCAAAAACACCAATTTTCACTTTTAACCCATTTAAAATATGTACCAGCTTTAATCAATATTGACTAGAACTTTCCAATGTTTTTATTCTTTATCACGATATTTGATAAAATATTTCGTCTACCAGATTTTAAAAAAGAATCAAAATAAGAAACAAACACATTTATCTTCGTATTGTAATCAATTTTTCATACCAGACACAATATTGTATACACAACTTTCTTAATCATATTTTTTGACAAAATTTCCAATTGACTGGTAACCTACTTCACAGATACCATAAACAATAAACATTTCCTATAAAAAAAGCATAAATTATACACCAAACAAAACGCAATCGGTATTTCATATTCTTTAGAAATATGTCAGAAATAGTTACGTTATGATTTGGAAAGTCATATTCTAATATCTAATACGTGTTTGTTTATTTTGTTTTTTTTTTGTATTATTTATTGCAAAAACAAAAAACAACAAACTGCTTTGGGAGACAATATCACTCAAAGAGTCCTACATTTTACATATTTTTGTACACTGAGAAAAATCAAGAACAGTGAAACAATAAATTTAAAAAAATAAACAAATATTTACGGAAAAAATTCTAAACTTACACGAACCGTGAATTTTCTTCAATTTGAATAGTAAAGTATTTGCTACCTTTTCGACATAATTTGACAACATCCTTACTTAAGGTGGCGCTATAGTCCGGTCCGGACCTGCTTCAATCAACATTCGTCTCCAGCCAGCCAAGTCCCTACTGCACCGTCTAAGTTATAGAATTCCTTACTTGCAACTGCTTAAAATGATTTTTGCAGAAGCTGCACGGATGAAGAAGAAGAGGAGACAATGTCTCAATTTCTATGTACCAATTATTGGTCTAAGTGTGTTGGTTTTTCCATCAACAGCCACCTTAACCTAACCGAACGTAACATGAATAGCCATATAAGTTGTTGGACTTTTTCTTTTGACTAGAAGCATACTAAGACATTCTCATCTTGCTTTGACAAGGTCCAAGCCTCAGCGCCATTATTAAGAACAAGGTTAATAGAGGGTGACTTACGTTACTTAAGAAAAGATTTAAGCACTGAAACCCAAGAAACAGTAATTTTCAAGAGTTATTGTTCGTTTGATTTCAGCGCTTGTGTCATGGCGGTGTCTAGTTAGATAAAGTCCTTAACTACCTCAAAGTCATAGCTGCCAATGATGAAGTTTTGTACAAGACGTCGTCGTTCAATGTCCTTCCTCAATGACATCGATTCCATCGCTAAGAGTATCCGAGTAAGTGCACGGACCTTAGAAAGATTGTGCCTCTAGAGAAACCTTTTTTGACATCAAAAACTTCGGCGAGATCTTCTCCGATCTTGATAGGGCAGCGTGTATTCTCCATCGTCACTCTACAAACGGAAAAATTTGACAGGGATGCCAAAACTAGACATTGCTCTGTAAGGTTCTTCTCCATAGATACTGTCATAAACGTATCGATTTGAAGTTCCTGGGTTTTTCCAAGATCTGCCGTAATGTGAATATATGGTCAATGGTGGACTTTCCTGTTCTGAAGCCAGATTGATGAGGACCTATCAGGTTGTTGACGAACATCTTCAAACGTTCACATAACATCCACGAGAGGGTCTTATAGGCGATGTTCGGGAGAATGATGCCTCTATATGTGGCTCAATTCAGAGGGTCCCCTTTCTTTTACATTTGGTTTAATGAAAATAACGGAAATATGAAACTTGTAATAATACAAACAAAACTTGTAATTTTTGAGACAACTTAACAAATTTGCTTACAGAATCTAGTTTCCCAAAACTCACCTAAGTCAATTTTATCTGTCAAAAAAAAATAGATGTCAAAATGACAATTCAGTGTGTATCAATGTGACGTTCAGTTTCTATTTTCCACTGCTTTGTCTATTTTTCAAAAGAAGGAAAATTTAAAAATATTAAATAGAAAACGAAGTAGCACACTCCGAAGCTTTAAATATGAAACCAAATGTAGGCTGCCATAAGTTGACAAGACCAATGAAATAGGTTTTGTCTCCGTGTATTCCATAAACAGTTCTTTTCCTTAATCGAACTCAAATATGCCTCCTCCTTTATTACAGAGAAAGGGAATCTGGAAAAGACACTTTCCCATTTGTGGTCATGTGTACACAAGAGCGGCACATATGTCAAAAAGCAAACCACACACATACCAAAAATGATTGGAAAAATAGACCAACAAATACAAAAACAAACGACTAACAACTTTCACACCATTCACATACAAATTGTAAAGTAATGGCTGAAAACGAAAAGAAACCGGCAGTGGAAACGGAAAAGCAGAGCAAAAAAAAAATGGCGAAAAAAAGAACAAGAACAAAAGAGCACAAAATATAAAATTTGAATAAAAATCGGAAAGGCTAAAAAATCACAAAGAAAATAAAAACTGAAAAATCCCCAAAGGGGTGTCAGTGGCGACGGCTTGCCACTAGAGAAAGGATAAAAAATAGAACTATCCAATCCACCGCCGCCGCCCCCCCAGGGGATGATTCATGCGATATCATATCCAATTCCATTGCCATTCCGTGCCATTCCTCATATACACGTTTTTTATGTACATTATTTCAAAATGTCGAAAAACAAACGAACGAAACGAAAACTAAAAAAAGAAAAATATCAAATGAGTTCTGCATATGTTTTTCACTGTCATTCCAATATGGGAAAGACAGGAGCGGGTGGAGGCTGAACACAACGTATGTTGCCTTTTGCTTAGAAGCGACAGAAGGCAGGACGCAGGCAGGACGTAGGAAGATGAATCTTTGATAATGTCTGTTACAGTTTCAGGGATATTTATATTTTGTTTTGTTTTATGTGTGTTTGCTTTTGTTTTAGAATTTTTTGTTTTAGAACGCGAACCATAAGGACAAAAACTCAACATGCCATGTTGCTCGCCATCACCACCACACCGCACCGCACAGCGCCAGGCCACCCGTATCAGCGTCACAGCCACCGTCACAGTCAGCCAGCTGTTGGGTATAGTTTTTGATTTTTTGTTCTCTCCTTCTCGGGAATTATTGTTTTGCGGACATTTTTTGCCACAGTACGTGAATATTTGTGAAAATGTTGAGATCATTTTTATGTGAAGCATATTTGACACATGCAAATGGTTAAAGGGGTTTTGTATTACCTTAAGCATTTAAAAAACCATCAAGCATACACCAACAACAACAACAAACTACAAATAAAATACTGAAAAACAAGCATTTTTCTTCAAGTACCCTACGTTGGGCGCCACTTAAAAACCACTTAATCCGTTATGATACTGAGTACTTGCTGACCACGCGCTCTCTGTAGGAGTAAATTCCAGGGCAAGCAATAATTGTTATTGTATAGTATATAATTAAAGCCTGATCCATTTACAAAGACCACACCAATAATCGCTATAATGTCAGCAAAAGTAATTAACATTCCCTCTACCGACCGGACGAACGCCCGCCCAACCATCATGCCACATCTGTACATCAATATTGAAATCGATTATAACAACAACACAAAAAAAAAACCTACCTATATAAATTTGAATGTACATAAAAATAGCTGTGTATACATTAAATAAATTTAAAAAAGGCCTGTTGCAAATAATAATTGAAGCAACCCCTCTTGACTTTCAATTAAATCACTTAAAAAGCATTTTATATCGAGAGAGGGAATATAAATATTTTAAACTTTCGAGTAGGCCTAGGCATGTGAGTGAAGAGGGTTTTTAAGTATACGAGTATATGATTTTTTATGACTTTAAAACGTGGAAATATGAATGAAATGGCACACTTCTGGCATCAAGGCAGTCAAGTCATTAAATTTTGAAACTCCTCTCATAAACGTGTGTATTTTATGATTGACGGTGGCGCTGCATGCATCAGCCTTTTCAGCCTCTTAGCCTTCTTCTTTAAAGAAAAATTCATAAAATATTTTTGAAATTAGTTAGAAATCTGAAAACTATTTTGGGATTTCTTTTATTTGTTTTCCATTAGCGTTTGTTTTGGTCTGATGGAAACGGGAAGGGAAGGATTTTCGAATAGGTATAGGGAAAAAAAGGGCATTTTGAGAATGTTTTAATGATCGATTAGTTATTTAGGTACTTTGAGTAGAGATTTTTAAGAATTTATGAAGATAAATTTGTTGTTTTCTAAATGTAAGGAAATTACTAGAACTTCATTAGATAACATCGACAAAGTGATATTTTCAAATACTTAAGTGATTTATTTTAAAGAATTAATTGAATCAATTTTCTATTTGTAACCTTTACCAATTGAAAAGGGTGATCAGTCTATTTATTTTGTATCATAGAGTTAAACCATCTATTTGAGTTTATATACAAAGATTGAGGAATCTGAAAAAGGTATAGAGTTTTTTTTATTAGAGTTAAAAAAATATTTGAAATCATTCTGTAGGCACGCAGGTTCAGTATAGGAAGATCGGTTCAATGCTCAGGTTTAAAGTGTTTATGACACTTATTGCAGCTAGCAGTGCAATAAAAATTCTGCATGAAGAAGAGCTTATTTCTCATGAAGGTGATATTGTGTTATTCAAACACTCTAGATTTGTACTTGTATGATTTGCAAGGACACATGATGTTATTCGCATTGTATAATGCAACTACAATAATGTGCAATCAATCAATAAAAAAATTCAACCAAATTTAAATTACTATGAGTGAAAATGCTTAAGGTCATACTGCGATTGGTCAATTTATTGACTAAATAATTTTGGGATACTAGACTGCGGCCTAAAGATCTATTGTACCATTCGATTTTTGAGGGAAGACCTGCACTACAAAACACATAAAACGGTCTTGAATTATTAGCTCATTACTAAAAATTAAGATAATTAGATCTTAGAAGAATGTGGACCTAGTCAAAAACGGATTCAAATTTATCTGGATTTATCAAGAGCTGTGCAAAAAGAAATGAAAGTAAGACTGCTGAGGCGGCCAGAGCTTGGGTCTAGAACGCCCTATAAATCATTTTGAAGCATCCATTTTAAAATCAGGATCGTCGTCGTTGGTTTGCCTGGTGCCTTAAATCCCACTGTAACAAGGGCAGAATAGATTTTATGTCCAGGTTACACATTTATCGTAAAAGGGAAATTTTGTGCAAAAGCTCTTCAAAATCTTATTTAATGCAATTGAAGAAAATTGGGCTTTTATAGTAGTAGTATAATTTATTTAGTATGTTTTTACTATTTACAATTACATAATAATAACTTATTTTAAGAATAAATAATTTAAATATATTGCCTGTTTACATATATACATTATAAAATTGTCAAGTTACGGTTCTACGAATGTGTTTAATTAACTCATTTTTATATCTTTTTAAATTCGTTTCAATTTTTTTGTTACTTGGAAGTTCATTAAACATTATTTGACATGTCCATTTAACCTTATACATAAATATGTCCTAGCTTAAAAAACTTAGCAGTGAAATTTTAAATTTTTTAATAGATAACTATTATCCAGCAAGGCATAGTCTAAATAGTTCCACAACTCCTTCCTTGCGAAAGCATTCGAACAATTTCTTAAACACGCTCCATTAAAGTCGTAACATACAACAACTCAGATGAATTTGCATTAATTTTAAGAGAACTTTTTTCTATTTTGTGAATTGAACTCATCTGTTTCAAAAGTAGCTTTGTTTTGGGCAACTTATTTTAGTGTCTGAGGTAAACAGTTTTTAAAAAGTCAATATGAATGTGTGAGTTGGAGAACACATTCAATATATATGACAGTTGATTTTTGGATTTGGATGAAGAAATGGGAAACACAAGAAATAAGGAATAGGTCTTTTCCCCTAAAACCATAACACCCAAATCCTAAAATTTCTTAAAGTCCAAAATTGATCACAAAACCCAAAAAGGTAAAAAATCGCCAAAAAACCAAAGCGAATGTAGTAACGCCCAAATAACTTTTAAATACAAAAACCCCAAAATTTTTAGTTGTCATTTTTCTTAAGGGATTTTTAATTTTGAATTTGTGTTTTATGACGTATGACGTGACTGTACATAATATCACTTAAAATACTTCACAAAGCCCAAATAACCAACTTTCGTTACTACCAAAAAATGTGTGGTAGTTGGACTCTGAAACGTGAATAAAGAGTTAGTGGACATGCTGAATCCCTCCTACACTCCTGCTTGGGCTCACGATATGTCAATTAGTAATTTGGGTGATATGATATTAAAAAGTTGATTTGGGCAACATGACATTGATTTTAGGCTTCGTGGGATTTTTTTCTAAACAAATTTTTGGGCGACAGAGCAATTTTTGGCCATATGATTTTTTTAATTTCTTGGCGTTATTTTATTGGGCAATAGAACCAAGCAATTCTTATTATTTAGGAATTCATACAGCTCAAAGAGGTTTTAACGCCCAAACATTCGCTAATATTGCCCAAGTCGTACAACAACAAAATGTTAATAAAATTGATTTGGGCGACATGATATTTTTAATTTGGGCTATATAATTTTGAACGAACATACCTTACGCCCAAAAAATTATGTTTTTGAATTTAAAAAAAAAAAATATTAAAATTATTTCTGTTAAATAACAAATTAGGATGAACACAAACATTGTGATTCGAAAGATTCAAGTTTAGGAAAATATTTGTGTGAAAATACTTAAAAGTGGAAAAATTCAAAAGACGTGAAAAAAAAATTACTTGAAAAGTAAGTTTTGTCAGTTTCTTAAGAAACGTGAACACTGTTAATTTGGATGATTTTCAATCATTCTTTTGACCAAAAATGTTCAATTAAATATTTTTCAAAATTAGGAATATTTTTGGATATACGTAACTTGTATTTCATACTTTTTCCACGTAAGCATTCTGCTTTATAAGGGACTTATAGTTATAAGATGCTTTCGGAGAGGGAAATTTCGGACAGTAGAGCAGCTGAAACTGGTGTTAAACTGGGAGGTATTTTCTAAGATTTCGAAAAGTATCAATATCTGTACGAAAAAATGGTATAGTTATGAATGTCAATTATATTGCATTTAAATGTTCGTATTTTTAATACCAAATAGTCAATTTTCATCCAATATCGTCGTAGAGTAAAAAGAGTGGCTTTGTTCAAATTTAAAAATTGATCTTTGACTTACAATGTTAGGATAATTAAAAAATATTACTTGGAAAAAAACATTATACCTGAGAGCGTTTGTTTTATAGAATTCTGAATTTTGGAGACTATTCGAGATACCCTTTAATTTTCACAGAATATTTTTGAATATATGCAGCTTAAGATTTTAAAAGTTTTATAGGTTTTCTTTCAAAATCTTGAAAATGGTAAATTTTACAGGACGCACAAAAAACCGTTTTAAAAAAAAAACATAGGAAACTGTGAGGGTATTTTTGTTTAATAATATTTTATTTATCATTTGTAATACATAATGTGAAGTATTTTGTAAAAATCTTTTGTGGTAACTGTTTAAAGACTTACGAGGTCTTGAAAAATTAATTTCCAACTTTTTATGGAACGTACGAGGTTCTTTAGTGATAATTTCGAATAACAAATAAGTAAGATGTTGTTTTTTCAGGCTTAAAATCAGTTGAATAAAAATGAATCATAACATTCGTGGTAGTCTTTATGTAAAACAACCTTGAGTTGTTGCAAAGACAACCATTTTTCTTTTTTGAGCTTTTCATTACTTGTTACTTGGGGATCACCAGTTTTTGCTCCATGGCAGATTGATCTATAGAAGTTACATGTCGCGCTGTTGTTCAAAAAAAAAATCAGGTATTCGACATAATACGGTTCTGGAAAATTCCTTGAATGCTTGCAAGCATTTATATATGACCTATGACTGGCATACGAGTTTTAAATGAACTTTTAAAAGCCAATATACTTAGGAGGTTTTAAAACTGGCTGATAGAGACAAAAGGAATCATGTTGGAGTTACGAGCTATTACTGTTAAGATTCAGTGTCATTTTCCATAATATTGAGACTTACGAAGTTTTAAAAAAAAGCCGACCATATATAATAATTCACTTTTACAAAAACCACACTTTGTCTTACTGTGTAACCAAAAAACTAAAATTAATCTGAAGATGAGTTTCAGAAACTGAAATGAAGTAAACACTTTTTTTAAAGACAAATATAGTTGTACTTGTCAATTTTATTAACTTCCCATAGGAAGTTATTTTAATGGGTCCGATTTGTCAAATTGAAAATTTTGACATTTCTCGACGTTTCAAGGTCCCTAGAGCCGAAATAAAAGATTTTTAGAAAGATGTCTGTGCATGCGTGTGTACGTATGTCCGTATGTCCGTATGTCCGTATGTCCGCATGTCCGTACGTCCGTACGTTTGCGACGTTTTTTTCGTCGTCCATAGCTCAAGAACCAGAGGAGATATCGACTTCAAATAAATTTTGTTATACAGATAATAAGGCAGAAAGATGCAGAAAGGGGTCTCAAGAAAATTGAACATTTTGGTTAACCCTAAATATCTCATGAACCAGTGACGCTAGAGACTTGAATTAAATTTTATATTATATATTGTAACGTGATACAAAACAAATACATTTTTAGAAAAAAATTCAATTAACGTTTTTTTTATAAATCAAAAAAACTGAAAAAAAAATTGTCACCTCGAAAATTTTACGACTAAAATATGATTTCATCTCCAAAACAATTTTTTTCAACGAAGAATGATGTCATCTGATAAAATTTAAAAAAAAATCTTATTGCCAGTTTTTTTTATAAAAAATAAAACCCTAAAAAAAACATTACTCAAAGTTGGTAAAAATTGAATTTCGACTCAAATATCTTTTCAAAAACTTGAGATTATGGCTTCAAACTTATTTTAACTTATAAGAAATATTATTTTCAACATTCGGAAAAATTTGGAGAAAAATCGAATTGACAGTTTTTTTTTTACAAAAAATAAAAACCTAAACAAAAAATTAATAAAACGTGGTCAAAATTGACTTTCGACATAAATATTTTTTCAAAACTTTGAGATATTGGCTTTAAACTTCTTTTATCTTTCAAAAAATACTGTTGTCAAGATTCAGTAAAATTTTGAAAAAATCGAATTGACAGTTTTTTTTACAAAAAATTAAAAACAAAAAAAAAACAATGCTATAACTTGGTAAAAATGTACTTTCGACTCAAATAGCTTTTCAAAAATTAAAAATATTGGCTTCAAAATTATTTTATTTCACAGAAAATATTGTTTTCAATATTCAATAAAATAAAATCTACAAAAAATAGTACGCAAATTTGGTAAAAATTAATACATATAGACAAACTTTTAAGCAAGACAAATCGAAACACGGGATGGGAAGTTATCAGTGTGGGTCGCATCCCAGCCTCTTTTTCTATTTTAAATTCTCTCTCTTTTATCTGAAAGTTTTATCTTTAGTTAGAGATGGTATTATTAAAATTCATCAGTATGCATAATTTTCGGTTTTAATTTTTCAAATAACTTTAAGGTCATTACACAAAATTTTTATTGTATTTTAAAAGATCAGAAAAACAAACCGATTTTTGAAGACTATCGAATTTCTAAAAAATCTATACATGACATCATTGTTTATGCAACTGAACTCTCCGGTCATAAAAAGAGTTTTCACCTATCTCAGGATGTTTGATGTTTATAAACCTCATGATTGATTTGTAGGTTTCTGCATTTCTAGAGGACCTTTTAAACCTTTTCTTAGAGGTATTAAAGCATACAATTCTCTATTATTTCCTTTTCGTAAGTCTGTTTCAAAACTCTTGCAGGAAAAATAAGGTGTAAATTACTAGAAAAATCAGAAAACAGAAAGGTTTTAATCTAGATCAGAATAAGCGATATGGTTAAAGTGCGTAGCATATAAATACCAGGTCTATTTGGCCTAAGCCCAAAGGTGCCAACTTATTTTTTTTAAATATCTTGAGAAATAAAAATGGACTATTGGCATCTGCGATACCCAGAAATACAAAACATATGTGGCCATAATAATATCTTCTCTTTTCATTTGTGTACTGTACATGTTAGGTAATTTTAAGTCAAATTGATAGTTGACACAATGTTTAACGCCACTGATACCATACGTCAGAAACAATAACAACTACATCCGTGACACATTCCAATCAAGCTGTCAGCTTTTTTTTGCAAGAACAAGTAAGAATATTTCGACAAACCAAGATATGAAACCAAAAATAAACCATTCAAGTATACAACTTGGGCATTTTAAATCTGTGCCTTTTGGTATTTTTGGCCTCACAAGAAGTTCCAAGAAATTAGCACAATCTCACATGCGACTGAAGATGAACTAATTCCGCAAACGCACCGATCAAACGCATTTCAGACAGAGGCAAGCATCAGCACCCCAGACTCATATCTTTCTTTCATCATGACATTGACTAACTGCGCGAATTAAAAGTTTATTAACTTTCTGAGTACCGCAAAGGCGTACAGCAGCGGCTGTGGTGGTGGTACCGGCAGCGGCGGTGGCGTCATTCGTATATCAGTAGCCTTTAAATCGATTCACGCCTCATGATATATCATCATTATGATGAAGACTTCTTAAAACGCAGAGAGAGGCTCATAAATTTGATTATACGATTTACGATTCTTATAGTCTTCCACCAGCACACAGTGTGTTTCAGCCTTAAGTGCATGACTATTGAAATGACTTTAGGTATTAAGTCAATATTTTTGTTGTTGTTTTTGGTACTTGGTATTTCTCTTTGGGGAAATAGTAAATCGTCTCGATAGATTTACGCCAAGAGTCTTGAACTTCAGGGTCGATAGATATACCTTACATACTCTCTGACGCCTGACTTAATGCTAACGTCTTTTTTGCTTCGATTTGCACAACTCATGATGACAGCTAGTTTTTCTTTACCCCCCCCCCCCTTCTTTCTCCCCCTCTTTTTCCGTCTCCCGACCATACCCGGTGTAGATGGAGCTCAAATAGAATTAACACCCCTACCCTGTTTTTGCTGGTGTTTCTGACACCATCAGGGCTATACCAATACACCACACCGTACCGTACCGTATCGTATCGTACCGTGCCGTTCATCGTCGTCGTCGTCGTACAACTTCATTTCGAAATAATTAATTAGCATCATCTGCTTGGGCTTTCTCTGGATGGAGTCCCCTTTTTCCCAATCCCGCATCCAACGCAAAAGTCGATTTATTTGCTTGCTGCGAGGGTTGAGCAGGAGGCGTTTGAAAAGAGGGCAGGGGGTGATGGAGCTATGGGTCAAAATCATTATCATCGTTCTGCGTTCTTTTCGATATGAAAACGATATGAGAAGAACAAGAGGGAGGGGATGACAAGACGAGGCAAGTCGAGACACGACGCAACGACTATCAGGGAATGAAATGAGAATTAAAGAGAAAACATTGTGTTTTACTTTGTTTCTAAATTGACTTTTGAGGGGATTTATTTTATAGGCCCCCATCCTTCCTTCCTTCCTTCCTTCCACCAACCCGTCTATTATAAAGATATACACCTATAAACATCTACCTACCTAGAGCCAAGGAGAAAAGGGGTTTCGTGTATAATTATACAGGAAGAGATAAATGTCACTGAGAGATTTGAATAAGTTAATAAATTTGTGTATAGTTCCTTTTAGCCTGCTACATTACATCAGGAGAGTCTATGCCTTCTTCTACTACCACCACCAAAAACCATCGCACCATTACTGTCCTGAAAGGGGGAGGAAGGGGGTTTTGGTTCTTTGTTTTTTAGGTCAAAATTGAGCCTCTGTCTTTTTGTTATGATAAATGGTATTTTGCCGAAAGCTTAAAAAGAGGTCAAGGTTTAGAAGGATTATAGGTTAGGCATGCTGTGCTGGGGACTGATATACATTGCAGGTTATTAATTTCTGGGGTAAAACAAAACAAACAAAAAAAACAACCTGCAATGAAAGATGGTTTCAATGACATTTATGCGATTCCAGGATTTGGGGACTTTATTTTTGGTTAAAGAAGAAAAAACAAGCAAATTAAAACGTGTTGATTGGGAAAAATGAGGTTTTCGCTCAGTTTGTATTTTGATTGAGGGTAGAAAATTGTTAGGAATTTGAACTAAAGGATCACACGCGTTTTGATTTAAGGTTCATGGGTAGGAAAGTCTATTAATTATCACAAGTTAGTGGATACCAAAAAAGGCTGGGATCTTTAACTTTAATGGTTCATTTAATAGACATATCATTGGTATTTGGGAAGGCGAAAGAGTAGACATTATAGACTTTCGTAAATAAGAAGTATTGATAGTTGAAGAGTTATCCAGCACGTGGATTAGACTTTGGAATGAGTCGGGTAAGAAGTACGCGATACTATAAGGTGAAGGTCATACACTAAAGTCACAAAAGAAAAATTTAAGGGAATGCAACAAAAACGACAAAGAACTATTAAATTGGGTCTGTTTTCAACTTTAAGATCATTCTGAAATAGAGAAAAACAAAATGTTTTAAAAGTTTGGTTGGGCAATAAATACTTTCGATGAGAGGGGAAGATGGTATTTGTCCACTTTTGCCACAAGAAAGCTAAAAAAATAAATGACAAGGTTTAGATTATCAGTAGACATCTTAACTGTGAGGCGTTAAAATCACATAACTTCGAACTTCTTAATCACATGGATTTTTAATGATGAACTGTTAGACGGACTAATCCAGAAGCAAGATGCTTCATGCATCCATTAAAGGGCTTAAGTATGTTAAAGCTGTTGGTTCGGATAGAACACCGTTGGAATTATACAAGTATTGGTTAGACGAGTTGATCAACAAACTAACAGGCATATTTAACAGCATCAAGGATCACGGAATTTCACCATAGAAACTTAAGGAAGCACTTATATTTCCCATTAACACAAAAGGCAGTACAAGGTATCCGGCAAATTATTGAGGAATTTCCTACTTGATTAATGTATCCCACAAAACATTAATTTCAATTTTGCAAAGCCGACCTGTAAACTAAAAAAGTTATTGAAGGAATTTCTAGCTGAATTCAGGCAAGGATTTTCCACAGTAGATGACATTCTTGTCCTCCGAAGTATTGCCGATTACTTTTTGAACCAGAACTAGAAACTATATGTTTTTTTCGATATTTAGGCAGTATTCGATACGTCATATAAGTTCGAATGGGTACTGCAAAACCTCTATCTGGAAACCAAAGCAGCAGTGTGTGATGGAGAAAACATTTCAGAATGGTTTGAAACACAGAAAGATGCAAAGCAAGCTTATTCACGCTTTTTATCAATGATGATATCAACGATGACATAGTATTTTTTGCGTACTCACCGCAATCGCTGCAACTAATATTAAATAAACTCAGTGAGTATTAAAGTACGTGGAAATTAATTGCCAGTTTAGAGAAATCAAAGGTTGTGGTTTTTCAAAAAGGTAGTACTCGTGGCGTGACTGTTATGCCAGAGG
Organism: Eupeodes luniger; assembly: GCA_951509635.1. Classification (NCBI taxonomy): domain Eukaryota; kingdom Metazoa; phylum Arthropoda; class Insecta; order Diptera; family Syrphidae; genus Eupeodes; species Eupeodes luniger. Next base: position 118,925,049 of record OX608073.1, on the reverse strand, counting down.
TCTTACGTTCGATTTCTGCCTGTGCCATCGAAAGCTTTTTTACGGGTACTGCCTCTTGCGAGGAATTGACAAATCCTCCAAGAGTAATTCTTGTCATGAAAAGTATTTTCTCAGATAAGCCGTTCGGGTTCAGTTTAGAACTGTAGGTCCCCTCCATCCCTGGCAAAATTACTCGCACACAGGAATGGTTGAGAGTTGTAAGTTACTAGGCCCTAGTTCTCAACGGACTGTTGCGCCACCTAATTTATTTTATTTTTAAGAGGAAATAATAAATAGTTAATTAATAAAAATATTTAGGTTCTATATCACGAAAAATAACAATAATAAAAGACATCTTACCGAAGTATTACAAAAGGTTTAAACTACAATGAATATGGCGTGGAAAAACATATTTAACATAAAACACAACAACAAATACAAAGTAATATTTGAATCGGTAGCTGAGTACAACTTAAACCATAAAAATCACTTCCATGATAATTCCATAGATGAAAATATCAATGATATTTATATTTATAGGTGAGCTCGTCAATCTCAGCTTCATTTCGCATTGTGATGAGTTGTATTTTCTGTGGGAATTGTGGAATAAGAGATGGGTAGATTGTTCTATTCTCCGAGAAATACAAACAAATATTTTTGGATTTGATTTGCTATCAGAAGATATCTATCTTCTTAGTGAAGCTCAAAGGAGCAGTTAAAAATCCTCCTTATTTGGGTGCCGGCTCAAAAAGATATTCCAGGAAATTGAAAAGCTGAAGAACTTGGAAAAAATGGAACAACTTTACCTTTGATGGGCTACAAATCCAACATCGGTGTACCTAGCTACTTGTAAGCTTATGCTAAAGCATGATACTATAAAGAAAGCAAACCACAGATAGTATAATACAACTACTTGTCGGTCAATTTTGGCCAATGCTCTGAGAAACTCATTTTAGTCGGTAGATTGCACATTAGCTCGATTATAGGAGTTCTTACAGGACAGTGCTTAATGGGTAGGCATGCTTTTTGACTTGGAACTTTTGCTTCTTATCAATTTGTATGTTCATGTTCTGCCCTATCACAAAGACGAAGACTCCATCTTCTAGACTTTTACTGTAATGATACTAGTGATCTAAGAAATGTTGACATGTTTTGTCTTAAACGCTTCATAGCTAGCTTTAACTGGTTCAACGAGCAAGGTAGGATCTTAAAACCCATGTGGTATCAGAACGGACAGAACTATTGGTATAAATGTATTATTTTTTCCCGTCAACAGCCACCTTCACCTAACCTAAAATTGTAAACTTAAAAAAATGTCGCTACTGAATTCCATTGTAGGAAAGATAGAAACATTATGCAGTATCAGAATTAATAGTCTAAAATAAGTTAAATCGAACTTATCCTGTATTTCTTCATTTTACATTTTTCCTCCAAGATTCAAACTTTATACATCATAAGATAACAGACTTCCACTTGACCCGCAATTTATTAAATTTTACCCTTGATCCTCTTTTACTCAAATATAAACAAGGTGAAATAAAAATTAATTATTATTGTTTCTGAGTTCTCTTAAAAGCATCAAAATTAACATCAACTCACATATGGTTCACCTAAATCCTTTTAACACTTCTTCGTACTCACACTGTGGCGTATGAAAATATCAATAAAAATATTCCTGCTCTAATAAAACTATTCGACTTTTAAATCTTTACCCTCCATAGGTACCTATCTAATAAAACACTTAAACAAAACTAAAGAACAACAACAAAATCTCATCTTCGACATGTGTGTGATTTTGATATCCGTGAAATAAGTAATGTAGCTTGTGCGTTCTTCTATTAAATGGTGTGTTGTATCTATTAGTATCCAACAAAACGAACATAAACAATAAATAATCGAGGCTATAATATGGCCGTCGCGTCTTTTGACAGGCACCACGAGCCAAATGGTGTATAAATATGATACGCAACAATAACAACAACAAAACGGTCGGGGTGCGTATGTAGGCAATTTTAGTCGTCCACTGAACTTGTGTATCTGTCTACAAACGAACTAAAATAATATCTTCATCGTGGATAGTTAAACTCTTATAAAGGGTGTCTTAAAATTAAGACCGGATTTGATTTTTTTACTGAAGTGTTGTCTGCCCAAAAATCTCAAAAATCTAAGCAAATTTAGGTTGGATCCATTTCTACAGAAATGGGCGTTAATTATTTTCGCCCATTTCCTAAAATATCATAAAGTCCAAATTGATCACAAATCCCAAAAAGTAAAAAAATAGCCATATAACGTCACAAACCTTAGATAAAATGTCATTTCACCCAAACCAACTTTAAATGTCGTAACGTCCAAATTTAGAAATGTCATAACGCCCAAAAGATTTTGTGTTGTTGAGCTTTGAGAGGCGTACCATTTTGTTATATTTCACTTTGAAAATTATCCTTATTTCGCCTTCTCAAAGTGAAATAAGATCAAATATATTTTTTACGCTTTTTTGACTCTCCGAGTTTTTGGGCAATTTGAAATTTTTGTCGTTTAATGCGATTGCATTCGGATGTTAGAATTTGAAACCCAAATTGTCGTTGTACCCAAAATCAACAACAATTTTGTTTGAATGCCCAAATATGGAAACACATGACATCTTTTGGACGAATGTCAGTTGGTAATTTGGACGTTAGGATAATTTAAAATGATGTGGGCAATATGACACTGATTTTAAGTTTTGTGACATTTTTTTCTCAAAAAGTTTTTGGTCGATAGATCCATTTTTTGACGACATGAAATTTTTAATAGCTTGGCATTATTTCATAAAACCTTAACAAAATTTAACGCCCAAAGGTTCTTTAATATTGCCCAAATCATAAAACAACAAATAGGTTGACACAATTGTTTTGTGTATTATGACAATTTCCATTTTGGCGAAAAGACCTATTGCCACAAAAAGATTTTAGTAATCCTAAACTAAATACTTGACAGCTGACATTTCAGGATTATAAACAAATTACGACGCTGGAGAACAATCTGACTTTTGCCTAAATAAATTATTTCACCAATGAAATACGTTTTCTACCAGTTAAATGCTCCATTTTCAACTCAACTCTATTATGACAGCTGTCAGATTGTTCTTTATCGATTTCAAATGATGAAAAACTTAAATCAATTCAGAGACACCCTTTATATTCATAGACACAACATGTTGTCGCTTGTCGTCTATGATCCTTAATCGATGAGCCTTCCCCAAAATTAAAACAAAATAAAGAAAAAACATCGAAATGTATCTGTTCTCATTCCAAGCGTGAATAAAATCCCCATCTTAAGGGAATGTATTGCCGATCTGACAACACAACCATCAGAATCACAAAGTACACAGTTACAGTTACTCACTGAGATGAGACTTGCTTCATACACAATATTATAGAGTATAGGTACCGTATTATGGAATTGCTGGAAAATCATGAGGGCGCCCATAAAAGTTGACATATTTATAGAACTAGCTAATTGTTTATGGAATGAGGCGGGCGTGTTTTTATTTTTATTTTTATTTGGCTATGATGATTTGAATCGATTTGTATTTGAATATTCTTTGGGTATGATTCTTGGAATTGAATTTGTTTTTTGTGTTTTGTTTGTTTGTTTGTTTGTCTGTTGTCGCGTCTTTCGTTTGAAATTCAGTAAACGGTATCAATGATGAAGGTCAAATGATGATTAAATGAGAGTCTGTCCAATAAAATTGCTAGAAATCAAATGAAAACATTAAAATAATAAAAAGTAAACAGATATTAAGTTAGGTTGGTGTGTGGATTAATTAATCTAATTTCCAAAGAATTTATACCTACAAAAATTGTAGTTCATAAGGTGGCAGTCACATCAAGTTACTTAAGGTGGCGCTACAGTTCTGTGTGAACTAGGGCTTATGTCACATCAAGTTGGGTGTAATTAAATAGAAGTCCGTCAGTGAGTAGGTATATGTATTTATATTAAATCCTTTTTAAAGTTGAAAACATAGCTAGGAATTTTCTGGAACACTCCCATAAGGTCTATTTGCTATAATAACGTGTTATCCATTTAGCAGTTTCAAAAGTATTGGGCTGGAATTCGACATCTGTCAAACTAAGTTGGTAAACCATTTTTTTTTGTCAATTAAAATTAAAAGTATGACATTTATGAAAATGGATCGCTTAACTAACGCACAACGCATAGACATTAGACATTTTTAAAACCTACCATAAAAATGGTGATTCTGCCACAGCCACTTATCGTACTTTAAAAGGAGGTTATGGTTTACATAACCGTCCAACTACGTAATTTAAAGAGACTGAATTGGTTACAGATATTGAAAAGCCTGTGCATCATCGTTTCGCTCGTACCACTGAAAATATTGCTACTGTAAAGTGAATTTTTTGCCGAAGGCCCGAATGTGTCGATTCATCGTCGTTCTCAGGAATTTGGACTGTCTTACGGCACATTATGGAGTATTTCGCATTTGGATCTACACCTACATCTACATAGAGTCCAGCTCATACAACAACTGAAGCCAGCTGACCATTCACTACGTCATAGATATGTCCAATGGGTACTTGAACAACAGGCGGTGGACGGCGAATTTTCGGCCAGAATTTTCTTCAGCGATACGAAGCACATTTCTCACTCGGTGGGTGTGTTAATGAACAAAATTGTCGTATTCGTGGTACTGAGGCCATTACATCCGCAAAAAGTCGCTGTTTGGTGCGCTCTTTGGTCTGGAGGTGTAATTGGACCTAACTTCTTCGAAAACGACGATCGAACGACTGTCACCGTCAATTCGGAGCGTTATGTTCATATAATAACCGACTTTTCTTGCCTGATGCTATTGAAGAATACGACTTGGAGAATATGTGGTTTCAACAAGACGGTGCCACATGCCAAACAACTCCAGTGATTATGGCTTTTTTGCAAGGGACATTTCCTGGCCGTGTTATTTCTCGTCGAGGCCATATCAACTGGCCACCAAGATCATGCGATTTGACACCGCATCAGGACTTTTTTTGTGCGGCTACTGTAAGACTGTAATTATGCAGATAAACCTTTATCTCTTAAGCACTTAAAAACTAGCATTCGTTAAGTTATGGTTACCACCCAATATGTGTCAAAAAGTGGTCAAAAATTACCTGAAAAGAATTGATGCTTGCAACAATTCGCGTGGTAGTCATTTAAATGATTTAGTGTTTCACAAATAATCTCAACGTTTAAATTTGATAATAAAAAAGAAATACCATGAAACAAAATATTTTCTATGTGTTTTATTTACATTTACTTTTGAAACCGCAAAATTGATAACCTTGTATTATGCAAAAATGCACTAGGAAAGCGCAATACTTCTCTTTTGTTAGCCTTTTTTAAGTTTGAATCCGGAATAATAAAGTTTACATATTTGTTAAAGACAACTAACAAACAAAAAAAATAAGGTGGCACAACAGTCCATTGAGAACTGGGGCCTAGTGGCTTACAACTCCCAACCATTCCGGTGTGCGAGTACTGTTGTCAGAGATGGAGGGGACCTACAGTTTTAAACCGATACCGAACCTATGGCATGACAGTCCTACGCCCTTACCATCACGCCACGGGTACTACATTTTTGAAGACATATGGACCAATAATTCCCTTTGCCCATAGAGCACATTAAACAGTGACTTTTTGAGGATGTAACGGTGCGGCGTTACCATCTAGTTTTTGGCCCCCATTAACCGAACGTGTGACGCGCTTGATGGTTGTTCGGCTTCAATTGGTCGTTCGGCACGGGTTGGATTTTGTTAGTCCGCATACCAAGATCTATGCGCAAAATCTTCCATAACTTGGATAGGAACTGCTCCAATTGTTAAGCGCGATGGTGGATGGCCTCATTTCGACCTTTTTCGATACTCTGCTCTGCAGGAGAAGCGAAAAAAACTCCATAATATGTAAAGTAGCTTTGAAAGTTGTAACGGAATTGCTGTTCCTAGCTTCAAGGCATGTATGATTTTATGCATTTCCTTAGATATCCTTAAATCACAGGATTCTTAAAGATATCCTCGGGCGTGAAGCTAGGTTGTCCAGTCGGCTGAGTGCGGTAGGCACGCTAGCGAATGCCAATTAAACTAGCTCGTCGGAGGGGTGGGATCTTGCAATCGCCACTGGACTGCCGTGTACCATTTTACGTGCATATATTGCTATAAATAATTAAAAAAAAAGGGAAAGAACGAATTGCTGCAACCTACTTACATATATCACAATTTGACAGAAACCCTATCTCCATTTGTGGAACCTTAGATGGGCTCGGTTCCATGTAGTGGCCCTCCCACTGACACTACTTGACGTAGTCACTCCTCGGTTACCACACCACCTAATTATCATACGTGGCAACCCCTAAATTGTAGTCAAAATTCTCTAAATCTGACTTACCTCTCTACCGTCCAAGCTACCCTTAAGCATTTCCCTTTCACAAGCTCACTCCTACGTTTACTCACTTAACATCCTGTTAAGCAATAAAATAGACAAATTTCATAATATGTGTATATGTAGATACATAAATTTATTAATAATATTCTATTCTATCATATTCAAACTCGATAATTCAAACATACAAATTAAAAAAATAATCGTTTCAACCTCAATTATGGTATACTTAGTATTAAATAATGTAATAATATGTAATAAGTATGAATTATGTTTTGAATCGCTTTACTAACAAAAGCTTAAATTCATAAGTAAAAAAAAAGAAGATTCATTGACCTATCGAATCTAACACTCTTGTAAGAGCTTTTACTTTCTATTTTGGACCAAATGTCCACTAATCAGGGAATGTCAAATGTACTTTTGCTAATTTGTGAATGCAAAATAAATGTTATACTTTAAATAAAATAATATGACTTTAAGATGTAAATACACTCATAATAGATATTGATATCACTCAACAACAGCATAAATCATCATACAAAACATTATTGCTTATGTAGGCACTGTATGCAGAGTCTGTACCAGACTGTTAAATTTATGTCCGTACAATGTTAAGACGGAACTTTCTGTCACTGACCTATCTCAACTAAAGAGGTAAAGAGCTCTTTTCGGTACCGCTTTTTACTTCTATGTTACACGTAGCAAAGTCAATTCTTACATAAAAAAAATAAACAAAATTTGGACTCACCACTTTAATTCTCCTCCAGCGAAGTTGTGCGCACCACTTTGATGGGGGTTTCACTCGAGTCAAAGAGCTTCCTTTTAGGGCTCTCTTTTGTACAAATGCTAGATAAAAAAATTAAGAAAAACTTTACCACAGTGTAACTTTGGTGATCACCGAATGAGTCGGAACCCTATACTTAACTTTGTGGATCTTGTTGTTGAGTGACTCCGATTCCGTTTCGAGTGACATATATTCATAAAAAAAATTAAACTTTCCCTGGAACTAGGTCTAGGTTGTTAAGAGATAAGAGCTAAGTTGGTTTAGTAGGTCGATGGTCTTTGATGATGAAGGATGCTGATGATGATGAAGGATGCTGATGATGGTGAAGTCGATGATGGTTGTAGGGTCAGATATGCGTACGGCAGTTGTTGTTGTACTTGTTAGGTATTTTACGTTTTATATTTGTGCGATGTATGCGTTCTAGCAGTAAGAGAAGTAGGTAGCGTTCAGTCTATTAGAGTGCATTTTCTCGCAGGTGTATACACTCGAGTGACGGTCGGAGCCATACATGTGTGGGCGAGTATGTATAACCTTGTCTGCACTCGGGCTTCGCTTGAACTTCGGAAGTCGCAACACTAGGTGGATGGCCAACTGTGCCTCGACGACGACGCACGTCGGCACCGTGTTCTTCACAGTCCCAATCACTAGTAAAAACGATATATGCACTTGCACTCTAAGTAATTTCCCTGTTCCCTATTTAAGAGTTAACCAAAATTTGTTATCACTTGTTTTACACGAAATTAAGCTTGTTTTGCTCTATCTTACCCTATTTGGGGATATTAGGCCTTTTTTTTAAAGTACGGTCACGGATTTCTTCCCGTGATCGAGCACGAGAAGCTAGGGCTTCGCTATAAGCTAGTCTCGGACTGGAATCCGACTTGGTCTTGCACTAGGCCTTGGATTGGTTTGACTCTTTTGTTATAAATTATTATAACTATAATGGACGGACGGAACCCTATAGCATAATTTGGTTATTAAAAAAAAATGAAATCAAATTCGCCAAACAATAAAATAAAACGATTTATATTGATGGCATTAATAAACAACACTCACTTGTGTAATTCGCCTTTTAGCCTTTTTACCTCGCGTTTATTGTCGAGGTTTGGTTTGTTAAATAGGTAGCCGATCGATGGTCGGATGGTCTTGTCTAGTCGGAGGTCAAACGAAAAAGGAAGTATGGAGTCAATTTAGCAGTTGTCACAACTTCGATTCTTTAGAATTTTCCGATAACTTAAAATCGATGTTTTGACTTAACGAAACATTTTATCGGTGGCTGCGAACATTTTGATTTTGTAAGGTGTTGTGTTAAGTAAAGTAAATTAAAAAAAAAAATTTGTCTGGTAATGGCCTATACAAAGTATTGGTGAGACTTAACAGAAATCAGCTTATCACAAATTAAAATTTAAATAACGGTTACAAATTCAATGAAATAAATACGTATTCGCCATAGTGCACGACTTTTAGGGGCTTATACAATTGTATGTAGTCTAATGTTTTAGCGAGTAAGACGATTTGCAAGGAATTTGTTAAAAAGCGATTAAGTCTTATAAATCTCTACAATCATATCTCTGTACCGACGCTATACGCACGGTTACATTTTGATTCTCCATACACACTGAATAATAGAAAAGGATTTAAAAGGATGTATCGGTGAACATTGGCTTTTTATATTCTTGATGTGCGGCTGAAAAAAGAATCTCTATGCTTCTGAACTTGAGCTCAAGGGTAAACTGATATGAGTATTTGATATCAGTATTGCGGATGAATTCTTTGAGGGATAACAACAAGTAACAAGCTACTTCTACAGATCGTTACTTTTAAAACAACTTTAAGACATGGAACGTTTGTGGATGTTTTCAAACGATGCAACTTCGTCAGTTCAAAGGATAATTAATTTCGAAACAAATATAAGAAACTGATAACAATTTTCGTCAAATTTTCATTCAGCCTTGAAAGCTATCAAAAACAATACAACGGTAATTTATGATGAAACAAAGAGAAGACTTGTTGATACCAAAACCCCGAAGAGTTTGACTGTAAACTCTATCAAAATCTTCAGAAAGTATGAGAATTAAGTTTTTCGAAATAAATTCAAATGATAAAAACTCTGCGAAATCTTTACTTAATGTTGAAACCGTAATTTCACATGCCAAACCGAGAGTTCTTTAATTTGCTGCTTGGAATGTTGAATGTTGTTTATCTCTGGACCTTTTCAACGAACAAATGAAATGGTATCAAGTTCAAAAAGCTACATAAAAAAAACTCCCAAATTCAGAACAATATTGTGACCATCGTCTTGAAGCAACGAATAAAAATTATTTCCTAGAAAAGTTAATTATTTTTAAATTTATCAAAAATATTTTTCAATTAGATTTTAAAGATTACAAATTATTCCTTAACTCAAACCCCTATTTTTAGTCAATTTTAATAAACTCGCAACTCTCAACTAATTGTTGCTTCAGCTTTTTAAAAAGGCAAAACACGTATTGAAAATTTTCAATTCTCTCTGTCTCTCACCTTTCACAAAATGATCCCCCTCCTAATATTATTTATATTATATCCTCAATTAACCTTCAAATGTCAAAACCAACGAACGCCTTCCTCATTTTCTAATTAGATACATCCCTAGCCCTGCCCAACAAATGTGTACATCTACTGCAGGGGTTTAGGTTAGAGCTATAAACCATTACTTATTCCATCCTGTCACAAATCTTTTCACTTAGTGATGGGAAAGCCTGATGATAAAGGTGGAGGAAAAAATCACAAACCATGCAAATCTTAAGGCGAAAGAAAAATGCTTGGCCTCGTAAATAATTACGTGCGAGACCAATGAATCACGGAAGAAAGTCGTCAATAAACGCGACGAGCCTAAATATTCGTTATGTTCAGTGTCAGCCTTTAACCCACCCCCCACCATCACCAACCAACACCATCATTCGTCTAATTCCTTTTTCTTCTTTTAACCAAAAACCAAGGCAACACACGAAAAATTTCGTTTGAATATTCAAAATAATTGATATTAACAACATAACACAGAACCTGGGTGTGTAATTAATTTCCTTCCCTCGTGCGTTTTGCTTCGCTTCGATGATGCTAGCAACACCTCCCCCCGCCCCCTTTTTCGACCAAAGAAAAAAATAACGGTCGTAGGAAAAACAGTTTTATCAATTATTTTCTTTTTGTTGAATTTATGCTTGTCTCTGTTTCTTATCATGATGATGTTTTTCTTATTCTTTTTCCTTGTGTTTCTTGTTTTGCAGTGGTTACAGAAGATCCAGAATTTACGGATGTCATAGAGAATATCACCGTGCCAGCCGGAAGGAATGTCAAACTGGCGTGTTCTGTCAAAAATTTAGGATCCTACAAGGTGAGTTCATTATTATTACACCCGCATCCTTTATCCTAAGTCATCATATACTCACCCTGTCGTCTGTTGTTCGTCGCCCACATACACATACGACACACACGACAAACACGCATACACATCCATCAGGAGGTAATGCTCACATATCCTTATGATTGCTTTTGTTATTAGTTATAGAAGAAAAGAGGGAGGGCGCTTATGCCTTCAAACCACCACATATCATAAGGCCATGACTCTAACTCGAAACCCAAACCCCTAACTAAGCATTAATTAACCAATTTTGCCATATGTGATGGGATTTCTGGTTCTGGTGCTTTGGGAGGGGAAGCGGGAATCAAGTTTGTATATGAATTTCTTAGGATGAGTGGGGGCGAATTGAATGTTTGTATGATCATTCCACATGCACTGCACGTCCTTAGTCCTTATCTCTGCTCCATATACCTATACCTACCTAACCGAACCGAAATAAAGGGGGAGAGAGATATGAAGATGTGAGTCTTCATCGTCGTGTTGTGGTTCTAAGGTACACACACACACACACACATGCATATATACGGAGGACGAAGTAACCCTCTGTTTGTGTGCACAGTTAATCTTAGTTGGCTTAGAGGCGACAACCTTTATAGAATTACAAATTTTGCTGGTAAGGCTTAATATCCCCAGCAACAAGAAAGTGGCAATAGAGGATGAAATTCTTATTTTCTTTCTACATACATACATACATACATACATGTTTCTTTTTTGTGTTTTTGTTTTGTGAAAAAATATCCTTAAGGCAGTTTTGCTCCTTAACATATACACTACACATCCCTGTCTTTAGTCTATTCTATATGTTAGTCTACACAGCACAAATTCCCATATGTTCTTAGGTTCATATGTTTGTCTTGATGGGGGGCAATTGGTCTTCGGCACCTGCAAGTCAAGTTTGATTCTCTTGCGATATTGACCAAAAAATTAACACACAAAAAAACTTAACTTCAAGGAGCAGCAGGACATCTATTTTTTCTTCTTATACAGTATATTTTATTAGGAGCAAGTGTACTTTGTATAGAATCTAGGATTAAATTCTTCAAAGAGAAGAACCAAAAAGAAAGGGGTTATCTTATTCTTATACGAGAATGCAGGAATAAGAAGACTTTTGGATTGTTTAGGATACTTTTATATAAGTATATTCGTCCTTTAGGCTAGTTTTATTATTTAAGATATCCCTTTTATTTTTATCTGTAAGGAAGAAGAAAAAGTCAAATACGAAACAAGTGTAGGTATATCGAGATTAACACTGTGGCAGAATAACAAGTACTTATATCCTCTTCCATATCTGGGATAGGATTGCAGCTTGGACTTATAAGTTCAGAGGGTGTGTTTATCAATTTATTGGTTAACTAAATTGGTCAGTGAAAAGGCCAATAACCCTCCAGGGGTTTATTTGGTTGGATGGGGTTATATTGAGATTAGGATTAAGACATAGATATGTGTGGTCAAAGCTGTTGATATTGTGTGAAGAGATTTTTATTGCTTAAGTAACATGGAGAAGTTCAGAGGAAGCTATCCCAAGGGAGGATTATAGATTATAGCGAAAGAATCAATTAATGAAGAAAGTTGATAAACAATATGAAGTGAAGATTTACCGAAGTTTAGTTATAAATTAATGGAATATGGTTAATTAACAAACAATTGATTAAAAGTACTTTAAATTTATACAAAGTTTGTTGTTTTCTTCTTCAAGAAGACTTATTGGGTTTTTAATAGGGACTTGATATCTTTGAAATTAATTTGTAAACGCATCCTTTTACTACTAATCGAAGTGTCATTGCCAATTTTAAAGCAAACTCAATATATTCATCATAGAAAAGTACACGAACGAGCAACCTCTACCGAAATTGGGAGTCGGTAGTCGTAACTTAAGGAATGTTAACTCCATTTTTAGGTCGTAATTCTCGTGCTACCAGGCAGGGTATAGTGCAAAATTTTGAATTTATATATTTATTGCGTGATGTTGCCGTATCAGTGAGAAAAATGATAGGTCAAAGTGACGAAAATATCGCTACCGTGCTGTCATCTGTGTTGCGTTCTTAAGAATTGGGCATCGCTTAGACCATGGTTAGGTTAGGTTATGTTAAAGTGGCTGTCTGTGATGGAGTATGACACACTTAGGCCAGTTTAATGACCCATTGTGATACCACATGCATCTTGAGACTTTCTTCTAAGCTCAATGAAACCAGTTTGAGTACCTTATGAAACGTGAGAGACTGATTATATTAAATAGATTGAGATCGTTTAGATCGTTATAGAAGAATTGTCCTAGGTAATTGTGCAATTTTAAGCTAGATCAGTGCAGAGGAGGTGAAGAACTGTTTTCTCCTCTTCCTCATTCATACAGCTTCTGCAAAAGTAGTTTGGGAATACGACTAGCTGCGTGGAGTGCTTTTCTATTAGACAGTGCCCGGTTATGACACCTATTATCTAGCTTATATGCGATCTGTTTAGAGATATCAAGCACCTTGATCGCTTTAAATCTAGTGTAGGCCACATGTTTATTGTGATCGTATTATGGCATATTTTGCGTAAAGATCTTGGTTTACACCTATACAAGATTAAGCTGACTCGAAAATTGAAGCTGATGATGTATCATTTGAAGCGACGACGCGACGTACGTTTTCCGATTAGGAGAAGAACATTTGAGATCTTTGAGTTCAATAATTTCACGTTAAACGTTCAACATAATCTTTTTACTGCTCTATTTGCAGTGTGGTAGATAATCTTGAGTAAACGATTAAGGAATAACTGACCGCAGGCACGAAACTCAAGGTCTACCAAATACATTGCTGCTGTCCATTAGAGCCAAAAGACTTGAAGAATACGAAGCGTTACTTACAAAATCATGAACTCCCATCAAAATTCATCTGAGAATTGACAAGAGATGGAGGTAAACCGTTATAGACAACAGTGGTGAATTCATTAACAAACAGAATTATCAAGAGCATACAATTCTTCCCGAAAAAGCCACAATTTGGTGTTGATGGTCAGCGGTGGAGGTAGCATTGACACATAGTAGAAAGATGGGGGACCGTCTCGAAACCTACCGCGTGCTGTTGTCATGTGTTCTTTCTTTCTGTGTTGTTCTTTCTACTCTGTCCTTCTGTCTTGCATTAATGTCTTGTGTTGTTATCACCTTATATAGTCTAGTCGCTCAAGGTGCTGTGTCTCTACTCTGTACATTTATGTGCTGAGTAGTATGTAATTTAATGTAATGTAATGTAATATTTTTTTTGAAAATGACGTTGGCCAGGCTATCATTTCCCGGCTATTAGGTTAGGTTGATAGGCTGGGGATTAATGACGTTAACGCCACACTTATAGATTAATGTAAATCGATTGTGACGCAATGAAGTATTGAAGTTCCCTAAAAAAAAGTTATATTTAAAACCTATGATGCCTATGGATTGTCTTGTTCTAGCCTTTTAGAGGTTTTGATAAAGACTAATAGGCTGTTTCCTACAATGTCTTCGAGTTCTTCAAGATTATCGAAGTGTGTGTTTAGGGTGGCATAGTAAGCAATGGCCAGTCTCTTCTTGCTCTTTTTCATCACTAGACTGTTGAAAAATATTAATTTGCAATTCATACTTTTTATATTATCATTTGGTGAATAAATACAAGAGTGAAATTTATTATAGATTTCAATTAATTGATTTAAGGGGCTATGTACACCATAGTTTGATCTACTAAAATTACTATCTAATGGTTTCTGGAGTCTTATACTTGAACGACTAAAACTAAAGTTTAAACTATCAAGAACTGATGGTGATGAAATTTGTCCGTTTATTATTCCAACAATAAAACAAAACTGCAAGTACATCCTATGATTTGTCAAAGAGGGAAGATTTATGAGAGAAAGTCTTTGAGAATAAGGCGGTAATGTATGATGTATGAAAATCATGAGGCCACGGAAGGGATCGTAGACAAAAACGCAAAAATCTTTTCTGAATGGCTTCAAATCTTCTGACGTGTACGGCGTAGTAAGGTGACCATACTGTACAAGCATATTCCAGGTCTGGTCTCACAAATGAAACAAAAAGTAATTTTAAAACATATGGATCACGGAAATCACGGCCAAATCTCTTAATGAAACTCAGAACTCTATTTGCTTTTTTAACTATGAAGTTAATATGTTCATTAAATGTTAGTTTCGAATCTAAGACAACACCCAAGTCAGAAAATACATATACTCTACTTAAAGGACAAGAATCAAACATGTAACTAAAAACGATTGGAACTTTTTTGCGTGTAAAACTCATGGTTTTACATTTGTCAATATTTAAAACAAGACGATTATTATTGCACCATTACCTGATTAATATTAAGTCTTCTTGCAAGAGAAGACAGTCAGATGTAGAGTTAGTTATTTTAAAACTCATTACGAAATTTAACACTATAACGTCTATCTTGTAAATATGAGGAGATCCAGTTAATGAAATAGTCGTTAAAACCTTGCTGCGATAGTTTTAAAAGTAATGTTTTATGACACAATTTGTCAAAGGCCTTGCTGAAATCAGTAAAGATACAATCTACTTGTTCACGTTTTTCAAAAACATTTAAACAAAAGGACGTAAAGTGAAACAGATTAGTAACAGTTGAACGCTTTTTAACAAAACCATGCTGGTTATCACAGATAATTGAACTACAATGAAAAGAAAGAACGCTACATACGATTAACGCAAACAGTTTAGGTATCACAGATAGTTTAGCAATAGGTCGGTAGTTCATTATTTCGTTTTTAGGACCTTTTTGGTGTACTGGTATTATGAAAGAGCTCTTCCAGATAAAAGGAAACAGCGAGTTACTAAAAGACGTGGTAAAAAGAACACATAACGGGTGTGCTAAATACAGAGCACATTTCTTTAAAATGGATGATGGTACACCGTCGGTACCAGGACTAAAACATTAGTCAAGGATACTATAAACTTATAACGAAATTGATAGAATTTAAGTGGGGGAAATTTGAAACAGTGGTAGATGTGTTAGAAAAACTAATAGTACCATGATCTACAAAAGCATCTTTGAAGTAGTTTCCAAACATGTTCGCAATTATTCTCGGCTCACTACTATTTGATGTCTAATCAGTCATTAAGTTAGGGTACCCACATGCTTTCTTCTTACGATTAACGAATTTCCAAAAACTATAAGGATTATTTTTAAGGTTTAATTCAATTTTCCGAATGTAGTCATCATATAGGATGTTTGAGTAGTCAGTGAAAAGTTGTTTTATTATAATGAACGTCCTATAATCATCATCAGTTCCTGTTTGACTATACTTTATCCAGGCTTTGTTCCTTTTGTTTTTTAAGTTTTTAACGTGAGAATCAAACCATAGTGGAACACTCAAGTTATTTTGTAAAAACAGTCAAAAAGAGTTAAATAAAAAATGTTACACATATCGTCAATATTTAACTTACCAAATAAGTGATCCCAATTGATCGTACAAAATAAGTTAGAAAGGTTTTCAAAATTACACCTACTAAAGTTGAATTCTAGTTTGTTATTATCAGATAGCATATGAGGTGAAGCCATGTTTAAATTAAGTGCAATATCTAATGTAGGATGATGTCGATCTCCGTCCACAATTTTGACAGCAGAAGGAATCACAGGTGCTTCAGAGCATATGGTTTCGGAGAAAAATACAAGATCGAGTGTTTTTCCAAAACGGTTCTTCACACCGTTGAGTTGACTTAAGCCACATGAAGACATACCATCTGTTAATAAAAGCTCATTTGAAGATGACGCGTTTATTGGAACGTAGAAATTATCATCATCAATTTGAATCCAATTGAGATTGGGTAAATTAAAATCACCAACGTACTGGTTGTTCGTCGTCAGGTTCCAAAAGGATATAAATACTTTCAATACAGTTGTTTAGTTTTTCATAAACATCGTTCTTGGAGCTTGGAGGTATATATAATTTTCAAGCATAGTATTTCGATGTCAGTTGATCGAAAGTCGTCAATCAGGTAACCAGTGAAAGTATTGTTGATAGCGACAAGAATACCGCCACCAACGGCATTTGAATCGTCTGAGTTATAAATGCTATTTTCTGTATTCTTACCCCTGTGAGGGTTTTTAGATTTTTAGCTTCCCCTAAAGTATTCCACCATCCTATGTTACCATAAGAGTCTGACGATTGCATTTATATTTTTTTTTTAATCTGAATTATAGCTTTTGATCCTTCTCCAATCTTACAACGTAAATATTATTTATCGGTCCTCTTGTAGTATTTTTGAATTGAAATTTGATTAATTTTTTGTACACAAAAATCAAGATAAAGAAGAAAAAACTTAAATCGAAATTAAGATTTTCTAAGTTCGTTCCATTATTTTGGAATATGTTATTTCGTCTCTAACCTTCAAGTCAAAGTTCCAAAAAAGACGAAACAAAAAGAAAAAAATGTAAATTGCCTTAACAAAATCTAATTTCCCATACTTCTAACCTTATAACCCCCTTCACCCACCTCAAAGATCTAACAATTTAATTTAGATACACCTCTAACTCGTCTATTCTAAATACATATACATATATTGAAACTGGAAGGCATTTTTCGAAATATGTCTCCTGAAGTTGGATTAAATGAAAGAATAAGAAAAAAAAGAATAAAAAAACAAATCCCATCAAGCGAAATTAATGACTTTGCCTCGTTTTGTGTATTTTGTCTTTTTTGTCATTTAAAAAGTTCAAAAAAGAAGCAAAACTGCCACGTTCCATTACCACACACCTAAACAAAATGACAAACAAAAACGACTAAGAAAAACACCATCATACATCTCTCGGAGATGTAACATACAGAAATAAAATAGACAAACAAAAAAAAAAAAAAAAAGGATTCCTTTGATGTCCTGTCCGATAAGCTTTCTCACCCATATCTCTTTCTAATGCGGCAAAGTCGTCGAGAAAATTCAACTAAAATCCCCAGGACAAGAAGTTGTAGTATTGTGAACAGAAGACAGACAAAGATCCTCTTTTTTTCGTGTTCATGGTGTTTTATGGTGTTTGTCCTGGCTTGGAAAAAATAAAATGGTATCAAACAGGGTTGCCTTTTGGGTGAAACTTTCGATTCAATAGTATCGACTAGATTCTAAAAAATCCGGAAAAATTGAATTTGAAAAACGAATGTTCTAGATTTCGATAGATTTTAAAAACACCGTCATACTGTCTGAAAAGTTAAAATTAGACCACTATTTTCGATTTCGACTAAAAATTGAAAAGCAGACCCTTAGACATTGGCATTGTGTAATGTGTACTTACATTGTTACTTCAGCATCAAATTGTTGTACTTCAAGTTCTACTAAGCTTTGGCTGTAGTTAAAGATTATTCATCCAATGTGTAGTCTTTTCGAGGATTTACCTGAATCGGAAAAAAGAAAAACAAAACATTAAAATTAATAACTAACTTTACATTGACAAGTAGGTAGCAAAAGGACTCATGACAGGATTTTTGTCTAAAAGGTGAGAAGGGGCAATTGATGTAAGTGTTGCTTACTTTTCAAAAAAATTATATCACATCTTAAGTCTACACATAAAAGTCATTCATTGATACATGGTTTTTGGTTTTTTCTTTATTACATTGAAATGGTTCCATCGGGCGTATATGCACTTTTATTACTACACTAATATTTTTGCCTTTGACATCAACGGTAGAAAAACTTCTGACAGGTCAGCTAAATGATTTAAGGAATTATGAGAATAGTTTTTTTCAAATTGAAATATTAAATAGCTTGCTAGGATTTATTTTAGATTTAGATATTTCTAAGATTTATGAGGAGAATTAAACATAAAAAGAATTCTTCTCAAAGAAAAGTAAAGTAAAGTGAGTTTTTTATTACTCTTTGAACTATTTGAATTCTGTGGTGAAAAAATAATTAAAGATTCCAATTTAAACTTATTCATACATATGTTCATATTTCTAGAATACTTGAATCTCTGAGATCTTAGAAACATCAACTCCCAATTTAAAGTGCAAATTAATTTGTATTAGAAGTATTAATTTGATTTTGAAGATGTAGCTTCTTTGGGTACTTTCAAAAGAAATCGAAATCTAAAAATAGGAAATTGGAGAGAGTTGATTTAAATAGGGAATAAGCTAGTTTCAAACCAATAAGGCTACTTAATGAATTTTTGACATTTTTTACTTGCGACAATTGAAACGAACTACACATGTAAGTACATGATTCCGTCCGTCTGTCTGCCTGTCTGTCCCCAGCTTACAGCAAAAGCCATTGGGTCTATTGACTCCAAATTTAGAAATTAAGGTTTTAGCCGACTTGCGGTAGGCAGTTTTTATTTTTTTAGATTAAAAATAACAGTAGTTCCCATACAATTTTGTTGGTCAAAATCGAAAATTCGATTTTATTTAAAAACCAACCAATAGATTTGTACTATATTTTCTTAACTTGGCTTCTTTCCAAAAAAAAATGTTATTGTATTACTCTAGAAGGGTACCCTCTAGAGCTGTTATTTTGTTTTAAGGCTTTTCAGATTCTTATGAACCCAAATTCAAATTTAAAACGTATATTAATAAGCTCTTAATAATTTCATACTAAAATAATTTTTAACCTAAAATTGAAAAATTGTATATACAGTGATGGGAAAAAATAATAGAAACGATCTTAGCTTGCAAGTTCTACTGCAATAAGAAGTCTATTGGGAAGAGTATAAACAAATTTTAAAAAATATCTTACAACTCTCCATGTTTCAAGGAAAAAAAAATCTCATATAAGATTGTTAAACTTAAACAAAAGGAAATGAGTATAAACAATCTCTGAAGTAAGTATTTTCCACTAATTTGCACTGGAAAACATAATACAAAACAAATAAGGAATGGTACTGTACTTTTGTAATAGAATTGTTGCTTATCCTGAACGACCATGTACGTTGTACATTTATTTTAAATAGTATAATTGCATTATGTCTCAATTTGTTTATTCCGTAAAACGATTATCGTCGTCGTCACTTCACGTAAGACGATAAACGTCAAAGTGATATCGTCAAAACGATATCGTTTGCACGATAGCTAACAAGAAATTTCTTGCACATTTCACAATTTCCCATAGAAAAAATAACAAGTTTGGAAAACTTGGTTACATTTTCAAGTTATCGGACAAGTATTGTCTTTCATTTTGACATTTCAGTTACAGTATCAAAGAAGTGAACAATTTAGTACTGAAAACGGTTGACGGGACGATAGTAATAAAGTTATGTGAAGCAAATTATTGACGATAACGTTAATGATAATCGTTTTGAAAATTACGGAATGGCCCTCCTTGTCTTTCGCCCTGCATTTTCTTTTAAGTTCATCCCAAACGTATTCCATTATTTTAAAATCAAATAAATTGTATAGGCCTTCCATTAAGATTATTGTGTTCTAAAAATTATATTCTTTCTATAACTTTTATGAGTGCATCGGTTCATTATTTTGCGTATATGTTCATTACGTTCATTTGTTTTTCTAAACAGACGATCAAGAAACTCTAATTTCGATTCCAAATACACGAAGAAGTTAGTGACTAGTTTTGTTTCGTTTTTTATTATTTTTTCCATCACTTTATAAAATTAATTAAAAAAATGATCTAAAGATTTTCAAATCAAAATTTTGAAAAATTGTGGTTTTTTGAGAAATCAAACGCATTTAAATTTTTGAAAACAAACTTTTTTCCGTTAAATTTTTTAAATCTTAAAATACAAGCTCGTGCGACACAGTCGTGCATTTTATTTATATCTTGAATCAGAAAATAGACTTTCATATATGTCAAAGAAATTTTTTTAATAAATTTAAACTTCAAATATGAATCAAGAATTAGTATGGCCTGGAGACCCATACTAAAAAAGTATCTGTGATATTCCTACATTGTCTTGCAACAACTCCTAATAAGTATGGAATTATGTACTACTGTATGGTACCACAATCTTTGCTTGTAATACAAGGGCGCATAGTACGTTTGACGAGACAGCATTGCCTTCAGCCCCATACTGTACCGGAGATGTCGCAATGCTACTAGTTTTTCCCGCGATAATTTATGGCGTGAAAATCGATACCCTTATTGGATTACTGTTAATAGTGCATGGGTATAACTACTGTATCGATATATTTCTACAATAATTAATAAAACGATAAAATAAACGTACTTACTTGTAAGACGAAAGGTGATTATAAATAATAAACAATATAAAACCAGTCCGAGTGAAATTTAAACAATTATTTGTGTTAATTTACATTCCAAAACATTGGATTTGATACTAATTGATTATTAAAAAACATATTGTAATAAATTTCTGTTGTATAGTGATTAGAAGCAGAAATAAATCAAAAATATTGTTCATTATAATTACATCTTCTACTTTTTCATTGTTTTCCTTGTACACAGTAATATTTAATTACTTTGAAATTACTTTGTCTTTACGCTCCTTACATACACATTTTTAAATATTATTTATCGAACATAACCTATATAATTTATTTCATTGATTTACGTAATATTGTTATTACTCTAATGTAAGCATAAGGGACATAACAATAATGGATAGACTTTTCTGCTAGGAGCGTTGTACATGTCGCCAGTCAGTATGGGCCTGACACCCATACTGGCATTGGCTATAACTATTGCCGACGTTACTATTCTCATTTAACTATGCTTACAACTTTTTATCCAAATATCTTATCTTCAGTATACAGTATTGCCATCACACCCCTACTCACGTTGTAATATTTGCAATGTATTTCTTTCCTTGTACCATTTTTGGCTGTCCATATCTCAAGAAACAGTAGAGATATTGACTTAAAATAAATGTTGTCTTATATAATGTGACGTGATACCAAACTATATAATTTTGATAAAAAAAACTCAATCCTAACGGTTTTTTATACCAGAAACGTTTTTGACATCTGGTACAGTTTTTAAAAAATCGAAGGAACAGTTGTTTTTAAACAAAATTAAAACTTTAAAAGAAAATATTACTAAAAATTGATTTTTGACTGGAATATCTTTTCAAAAATTAAAGAAATTGTCTTCAAAATAATTTTATCTTATATAAAATAATTTTTTTTTTAATTTATATAAATTTTTAGAAAAATCCAACTGTCAGTGTTCTTATAAAAAATATAAATCTACTACTATAAAATACTACACAAAATGTTTAAAAAAATGGTGTTCGATTCATACATCTCGAGATCAAAAGAAAGTAATGACTTCAAAATAATTGTTAATGCAAAATTTTGTTATCAATTAGATCATGTTCTTAGAAAACCCAATCGATATATTATGCATAAGAAATAAAAACTTTCAAAAAATGGTTATCGACTCTAAATGCCGGGAACAAAAACTGATATTGAAATCCAAATTGTTGTTAACTGTTTTAGAAAAATCTAACTGACTTTTATACAAAGCACGAAAACCTACAAAACATATCATAAAACTGATACCAAAAGGTTTTCCAATACAGCGGACAAAAAACGAGATTTATTGAAATTAGAGATTAGTCTCGCATGAGAAATGTTGAGTTAAACTTTAAGTAAAATTCAATAAACAACTTTTTTTTATTGTATATAATTGTTTTTCACACAAAGAGAAATGGTCCATTCGAAGCAAAAAAAGTTGAATGTTATAAAAATGAACACAAATATTTTAAAAATCATCAAAAAGTTTAGAAAATTATCTTTAGCATTTTTTAAAAATAGAAACATTCGTTTTTTTTTCTTTTACCAAATGCTATGAAAATCACTATTTTTATGACCTAATTTCCACTAATCTTAAACATGTATCTCTCTGTGTAAAATAATGATTCCCAATAAATTTAATGCAATGGAGTAAAATGGCGATAACGCTTGAAACAGGACCTTCATTCTATGATTTAATATGGAAAAAGAAAGAAGCGATGCACGAAATTTATAATAACCTAAGAAAGTAAAACTATGGCCACGGTATGGCTACGGCTTTAACGCTATCAAAAAATGTACAAATATTGAATATTGTAGTCATTTTAATTTTGTTATGAGTCAAATGTGTAAACTTAAACTTTTGTAGTCTCTAAATCGTTGTTGAATCATCAAAAATCTGTCTCCTAATAGACCTCTTTTGCAATTTTAAGAAAATTGAAAATCAGCTTATTTGATTCAAAGCCGTTTAAGACTGAAGAGGAAATAAATATAAAGTCACGCGAAGTTCGGTTAAATTCAAGAAAGTTGAATACTTGTAAGTCTCGATGTATGGAATTTTTGGTTAATTACTACGAATTTTCAGGAAACAATGATTTGCTCAAAATTTTTAAGAAGAGTATTAAAATGCCCAAAAATATGGCGCTTTAATCTCACATTTTCACAGACACAAATCCACTGGTCCTAATATAAAAGAACTCATTATTCGGGAAGAAGTCATAGTTTATTTTATATCAAATTAAGTTTTTCAGTAAACAAGAATTTTGTGAAATAAATTCTGGTGTCCCTCAAGGTTCTACTTTGTTTCCAATTTTGTTTATGTATACATTTATTTCTAGAACTAACTTTAAACTTATGTGCTTGTTGGGTCTGCTTACATGAACGTTTAATGATAAAAATATAATAGGGCAATATTAACTATTTTCAAATAGTAAATTGAAATAGTTACAATTCCCCACATCTGATATAAAGGCCTCTAAAAAAAAGATTTAGCTTCATTTACTACAAGAATTTTTATTTTAAGAACAAGGAAGTCGAATTAAGTTTACGAAAGACGTGATACAAACTAAGAAGTAATTTTTTTTAAATAGCTTCCTTCTCAAGGCGTTTTTTTCTTTATTTTGTAGATACTTTTTTAGGAACTTTTGCAGAAAGGAAACTCTGGTTAATACAAAAACGGCACAAAACACAATAAAACGAAGTGAATGTCCTCTAAATGGTTAAGCGTTATGCTGTTCTCTATACGGAAGATGATTTTTTCTTTTTTCTTAGTCCTGTGTAGATTGTAGGTTGTAGGTAGTAGCTACAGTACTTCCTTTGTCCAGGACCGTGATGATAATTCTTTTCTATTTTTCTTTAAGTACCTATGTTATGTACGGTACGTACCTACCAAGTTAGCGCGCAATTTCTTCTTATTCTTTCTTACCAAATTAAACTTAAATATAGGAGAGGCGGATTGTGATCCAGGGATTGCACATAGATAGATGCGAAGAAAGAAAAAGGACGATTCTTATGAAATTAATGTTTAACACTTTTTCATCGAACAGGGAGAGTTTCAGCAAGCACGAAGGCGGCAAAAGACATTGTGTTATATGCGAAAGTGAGTCTATAATATCGTTTAGCTTTTTATAAAGCTAGATGAGGAAGAGAGGGTGCTCGAGACAGGGTTTCAACGAACCAAATGTGTACCCGATTTCATATCCTTTTTTTTGTCATCATCTTCCGGAGAACTCTACGTAGTTGGTAGGTAATCGCTGAATGGATGACAGAGTAGTGTAAGGATTGGAGTTAGGTGCTGGGGGTTGGGGTTGGGTAAGGTGTAGCTCCTTTAATGTACAATGTACATATACTCGCGTTGTGTTTAGTGTGTTTAGAGCTTGACGGGATATCGTTGTTCCTTTAACACACCAAGCAGCGCCATGAATCGATTAAGGATTATATGGCATAGCACGTACATGACATGTGACTATATGTCCTCTACTTGCTACTCTGCTACATCTACTGCTACTGCCACACTGCATATACCAACCAGGATCTGATGTATACGAGGCGACACAAGAGCAAGTAGTATAAAGAAGTGAATTTTGCACATATAGATATCCTTTAATATATACAGACATAAATGTATTTGTGTAATATTTGTACGAGTATATGTATAAAATGTAGATGAAGAGGAGAAGAAAAGAAAAGAATGTTATGGTTGATGTTGTGTTTGACTTTTATTCATTTTGTCAACATGTCGTCTGTTGTTTTGGATGCCATCATCAATTTCACTTGTCACATGGATATTGTGTTGACGACTTTCTGATGGGACGGTGACATTTGATGATATAGAAAAAAAATTGACTTAAATCAAATAAATATTAGAAGAGATGAAATCGAAAGCCATCACAAGCTCTTCTTTTTACCTTCACGACGACGACGACGACGACGATACACTTATTTAATGCTATAAAGAAAAGTCAACTGTAATTGAAGAGAACTTGAGAAAGTATTATAATTTAAAGACATAAGACTTATGACCTTTTTTCTTATGAGAAAATGCTCAAAATGAACTTTAATTGAATGCCATTCTATAAAATTGTGCAACTTCTATACGACGACATTCCGATCGTTCAAAAGGTATATTTTTCTTTTTGAAATTGGCGTTTTTCAACTGTCTGAACAATAGCTCACACTTTCAAGGCCATGTCGTTTGAAAAAATATTTCCACAGAGCGCATTATCTTCAAAAAGGTTACAATATGAATTGGAATGCCAAATACGATTGAAATATTTGGCCTCTTTTATATGTTATTTTAGGTTCCTTAATTAAGTTTTGACTTGCATGAAGTACATAGGTAGAAAATTCAACTTTATAATGATAAAGTTCTAAAATTAGTCCATATAGGAATTTGACCAATGGGAGAGCATTGATATCTTCATTCCCCACGAAGTTCTTCAAAAGGTTGGAATATTAACGCCAGACTTCAAACTCATTAAAAGACTTGTTGGTTCCGCTTTAAGGTCCAAAATTCGATTTTCGTCAAATTTAACTGTTCAAAAAATAGTAGCTATACAGGTAGAGAGCGAGTTGAAATACTGTTTTGAATGATTGAAATTATGTATGAAACTGTTTGGTCAGATTGCTGCCTGTCTTTAATTATGTATATCAGAATACTGTAAACTTAGAATACTGTATATCAAAATGCTGTATGAATAAAATTCTGTATCGAATTTTTTATCATAAAATACTATATCTTAAAAAAGTCAAAATATTGATATGTTTATGAAATAAGTCTCTTAAAATCTCAAAGCTATTCATGTTACTGCTTCAAAATGTTTTTCTAAAGTAGGGTCAGTCAAAAATTGTTGTGATACCTTATTCTTAAAAATATTCTGTTTTGAAAATTGTGTACTTCCAAATGCTCTAAATAGTCTAAAAGAGAAACATCGCGTTGATAATGTTAAAAAGTGTGAAATTTTAAGCATTATCAACGATATTTACGGCGTTTTAAAATAAACAGAACTTTGAGAAAGCAGAATTTTCCTACAGAATTCTGAGGCACAGAATTTTGTCTTCTATAGAATTTGAAATCAAATCCATTTAGGGACAGAGCCTATTAATGGCAAACCAGGTCATATGGAACTTTAGCCAACTTGAAACAGGGTTTGAAGTTGGACTTGATTGACTAATATGTACTTCTAAATTGAACTAGAAATTAACTTGAAAATCTTGTTGGAAGCGACTTAAATTCAAACCAAACTCTTGGGAATATACTGCATATCAATAGCAATACTTAGTGCTAAGAATCGCTGGAAAACATCCACAAGCATATTCTAGACGCCTGCAACTCAAAAGCATAAATTGAAAGCCAATATCAATGAACTTAATGTTGATGACTCTAAATCGTCTAAATCTTAAATCAAATTTTAAAAAAGAGGCTGGAATGCGACCCACACTGATAACTTCCCGTCCATTCCCGTCTGTCGATTTTTTTTAATTTTCACAAAATGTTAATCATTTCGAAGTCAATACCTTCATTTATTTACGAAATATCCAGAATCGAACATCAATTTTAACCAATATTTTGATTTAGATTCTAAGGACCTTCAAACTTCGAGAAATTCAAAATTTTCAATTTGACAACTCGAACCGATTTCAGTAACTTCCTATGGGAATTTAAGGTAATATAAGGACCAGTCAACTAGGGATACAACAACACTCCCCGCGGAGATATTATTTTGGTTATGAGAGACCTCAATGCTAAGGTTGGCAGTAACAACAACGAGCTAAGGCATGTGATGGGTGTTCACGGAGTCGGCAATTGCAATGATAATGGTGAGATGTTCATTAACTTCTGCAACTCCAATGGCCTTGTGATTGGTGGCACTATGTTTGAACACAAATTCTGTCATAAAATTAGCTGGGTGTCGACAGACAGGCAAGCGTCTTCCAACCAAATTGACCACTTCGCGATTAGTCGACGCTTTAGAAGCAGTCTCTTGGATGTCCGAAACAGAAGAGGCGCCGACATGGGACTTGCCCGTGACCACCATTTAATGATAGCTACCCTAAGATTGCGTACAGCTATAGTTTTAAGATCCAACGGAATAACACGAGCCCCCAAATTCAACATCGCCAGACTAAAGGATCCAACGAACCGTCAACAATTCAGGGACCACCTGTGTCCCCTCATTTCGTGACACAGGTGGTCCCTGAATTGTTGACAACAGCAGCACAATACATGACGACATCGAACACCATTGGAATGCTGTGAAAAATGTTTTCATTTCAGGTGCTGACAGAATAGTCGGTCGGAAAGAAGGAAGCACCTGGCTTTCAGAAGAATCTTGAGCAAGGATCAACGAACGCAAACAGTTAAGGGCTCGAATAACTGCTGCACAAGGGGCAGATAGAAACGAGCTGGAGTCCTCGTACCACGTGAAAAAGAGATAGGTTCACCGCAGTGTGCGCCGTGACAAGCATAACTACATCAACGCATTAGCGCAAGAAGCAGAAGATGCTGTGATAAGTTCGGTGGATGAGCAAGTCAGAAGGTGGAAAAAACACTTTTCCTCGAGTGTTTGCAAACAACGTGCTGCCGATACCTTCTGAAGCTCCTGAACAAACTAATTCCCGAATCCGCACCGCACCTCCCAGTAAAGATGAGATCGTTGCCGCAAATAAAGCACTTAAGAACAACAAATCGGTAGGACTTGATGGAATTCCCGTAGAGCTTTTACAAGCAGCGCCACATCAAGCGAACTGCTTCATCCGCTCATAAAAAAAGCCTGGACCACCGAAAGCTTCCCCGATGAGTGGAAGAAGGGAATTATCGTCAAGCTCCCAAAAAGGAGACCTTACAAAGTTCGAAAACTGGAGAGGAATTCGCGTTCTACCTGCCGTTGCCTAAATAGTAGCAAAAGTCATACTGGAACACCTTGAAACCACACTTGATGCCGAACAAATAGGATTTCGCGCTGGATATTCCTGTATTGATCATATCAACACCCTGCGGATCATTATTGAACAGTGCGTTGAATATCGATCACCACTACACCTGCTGTTCATCGACATCGAGAAGGCCTTTGATAGCGTTAACAGGGAGTATATCTGGTTAGCTTTGCGGAGGAGAGGCATCCCAGAAGAACTACTTGCTATTATTAAAGCAACATATGATGGATCCAAGTGTCACGTTCTTTACGGTGATGGTAAGTTGTCAGATAATTTTGAAATCCGTAGCGAAGTCAGACAGGACTGTATTCTGTCGCCAATATTGTTTTTGTTGGTGATAAGCGATGTACTGCGCGCAGCTTTGTCAGGTAGTGGAGGGATCCAACGGACTTTGACATCCTATTTAAAGCACTTGGATTACGCGGACGATGTTTGCTTACTCTCTCATAGGATCATGGATCTCCATCAAATGGCAACAAATGTGGAGAGAGAAGCAAAAGTTGTGGGGCTGCAAATTAATTCCGGCAAATCATAAATGATCAGCCCCGGAACCCGACCATCCTCTCAAATAAATATTTCCTCGCTACCGATGGAAAGAGTGGGGAGCTTTGAATAACTTGGAAGTATCGTCTCCATCGAAGGCGGAACCGAACAAGACGTCATCTGCGGCATCGGTAAGGCAAAAGCGGGGTTCGGTATGCTGTCGAAAATTTGGAGGAATAACTCTATCAGCTTAAGAACAAAGCTACGACTGTTTCGCACTAATGTCGAAACCGTACACGATGGCGCGTAGGCGTTGTAGAGGCCCTATGCCCCATAAGGGGTTCCTAACAGACTTAATAGGACTGAGGACCTAAGTAAGTAAT
This sequence comes from Eupeodes luniger, assembly GCA_951509635.1. Classification (NCBI taxonomy): domain Eukaryota; kingdom Metazoa; phylum Arthropoda; class Insecta; order Diptera; family Syrphidae; genus Eupeodes; species Eupeodes luniger. The sequence continues at coordinate 118,896,515 of OX608073.1, read as the reverse complement.
GTAAGGACCAAATTATCATGACTTTACTTAGACTTAGAACAAGCTTGTATATGCTGGTAAATGGTCTATGGTTGTCTACAGGTATGGGTCCACACCGAATGCTGACCGATTTTATGAAACTGAAAACAGTAGCTCAGAGTTTTTCTGACTAAAGAAAAACTTTTTAAAAGATTGTTTTCTGTCGTCAAAACTAGGCTCTATACCTGCATAAAACTGGAAAGACTAACTTGGAGTAGAATTCACTTATAACCTTGTTAGTGGTGGAACAAGTTTTTACTTATATTTATTGTCGACTTAAGCTAAAGAAATATTTTGTAATGAAACGTTTAGTAAGCTGAAAATTCTCGTTTTGTATTAAGATTCCATGAGGTGGGCTGCAACTTTTAGATTATGGTATTCAAGAATAGTCCAACATCTTTCAGTTTTTTGGACTTAAAAAATGTTTTCCCACTGGAATCTTTATATACAAAGCCTTCATCTAGTTGGCTAGATAAACAAATGTTACTTGAGGTAAGGATCTAGGTTGAATGGAAAATGTTCCATACCGGGGGGATTAAGCCACTATAAACTGACAAAAGTAACTAAGAACTAAAAGCTCTTTGGTTTGCATTGAAGTATATCTCTAGCCCACCCTTATTACTAAAAAGTAGAAACATTCATTACGATTCTAAATTAAAGGAAAATTTGCTGATTATAGTACAAAATAATAAATTGTACTAACCGAGAAACAGTTTGCCATTCAACCTCATGAAAATTTGGCTACGTGCGCCAGGTTTATACTAAAATCTATAGCCTCTGGAAAACAGATGCTTAAAAGTTTATGGGAGCTTCTATCCAAAGCATAATTAGTATAATATTGTGGCACTGATCTTGAAGAAAAAACGATCTCTTACTATTATTGATCGGTTTAGTTGTCTATAAGACTTAAATAAAGTTAAAGTTTAAGTTTAAAATAAAGGGTCGTATTGTTCCTTCAGAGTTTAGTTTCGATCTTTGAACTTTGATGTCGACAATAAAAACAAACAAGAAATTAATTGATATCTAAACAAAAGAATGGCGCCCAACTTCAACTCAAAACTAAAAACTTGTTCCTCATACTTAAAGTTCAAAACAATAAACTTCTCTTTAAGGTCTTAATCTAGTCCAAAGTATATTTTCATTAAAAATTATATTTCAACACAATTATTATTTCAAGTCTAAGCCTTTCAATCAAAAGTTGAAAAAAAAAAAAAAAACAAAATTTTGCTTTCTCCTTTGTTAACCTATATAAAGTATATTGTATAATAATCCTTAACAGACTAGACAAAGTTATGTCTTCGGGTCGTTAGCTTTTCGCCTATAAGCTTCCACTTATCCCGCATAGACAAGGACCTCTCATCTCTAAAATCTAATTGTCACTCCTCATGGAATTCCTTAGAATTTAATCGTCGTCGCTTGGTGCCCCACCACCCCAACCAACCCACTCTCATTCATGCTTATTTTATGCCAATTTCCGTATTCAAAATGTCACACCCGCTATATAAACCGCAAATCACATTTGTGCTGCTTAAATGCCTACAAAAAGGAAACCGTGCTGCAAAATATAAAAAATTAAAAATACGAAGGACCAGAAATCCCAGTTCAAATCCTGCTGAAGGCATAGCATAGCACATCCAGCATTCTGTGTGTGGTTCTTCGTTTCTTTTTTCTGTCCCGTCTATTCGTCTTGTATAGCGAGTGATATCACTCGCCACCTCGGTCGGTCGTAGCCATCTCTCGACAGGACAAAATGGTTTTAATGAAATTAATTAGACCAACCAGATGAGATTTTCTTCTTCGTCGTTCTCATGGTTGTCGTAGTCATCGTCATCGTCGTCGTCAGAAGCAGCAGCAGCATTGCACAGAGCGCCCTCTATCTGTGTGCTTTACCAATTCCCATCATCCCCTCTCTGGAAATGTTGTAAGTTTACTTTTTCATCCGTGTAATTGGGAAATTATCCTTTTTTGCTTCCTCTTCCTCCCATTTCTCTCCCTCCTCATTATAGGTATATCCTGATGACCAATGGGGAGGGAAAGCAGGAAAAAAGTATCATAAAGTGCCTCACCATCCGTTGCAACAAGGTCCTTTGGGTTGGTTGATGCTTTCCTTATTTTGCTCTTCTTTTGCTCATCTATTTCTTTTTTTGAAGAGGATAATTAAAGCTGTAAAATAGCGCTTAAATTTGACGATGGGTATCACCATTAACATCGTCATCAGGCTCATCCTCCTCATTCAATTTTTGTGTTGTGCTTATGATGATGCAAAAGAAAACAGGACACAATTTCTTAACAAAAAAATCCCCATCTTTAAAACGAAAAGATGCATTCGAAAAGGACAATCCTCCCTAATTTGGTGGACTATGCTTCTTTTATGCTTGAGAGGAAAACCGAAGCATTATCGCCATCTGCTTATGGTATCAAAAAATGTGGTCTTCGTGTCACAGGATCATAATTTCCGCACTTAAGAAGGAGCTTTGGGTGGGACATCATTTCAAATACTCTCTAAGGACGAGAGGCTCAATATGTTTCTTATCTAGATTCATTCATTCATTTTTCTCTGTATTTCTATATGTACACACAAATTTTCTCAAACCCTCAGAGCTTGTTTTTCATTCTCTTTTTTTTTGCTTAAAAAGGTGGAATTATAATAATAATGCAAATATTTGAAGATGAAAACAAGTGTATAAAACCCCAAGACTAATCAGCCAAATCAAGCCCGAAGGACTTGTTTGCGACGTGCTCACGCATTTCAAATTATAAACCGAAAAAAAACCGTAACAAAACAAAAATATGGATGAATGGTCGCTTCTTCATTTATTGATTTTCGCGTGGAGTTTTTAACCGAAAAACCGAAAAAAGCGAAAGTCATAAGGAAGTTTATTTTTGTTTGTTGTTGGTGTGGTTTGGCGGAAAAAATGCTCTGCATACGCAAGGAAATTGTTGGTTATTGGATGATTTGTGTTTTCGCATTTATTTTGAATACCCACAGGCAAAGGATTGGAGGATGTAGGGGGATAATTATGATGAATTTTGTTTATTAGCGCACGGAACATTTTTGAAGAGCAAAAAATAAGGCTCTCTGTTGCTGGTGGAAAAGATTGGTATTTTCTCGCATATTTTTATCAGGAAGCTATTGATTTTGTTTGTACATAAAGAAGCTTTCATAAATTTTCATGATTAAGGTAATAATTCACACGTTTTTCAACCAGCTAGGTTCGTACAGATACTGGTTTTAGCTAAAATTTGTATGTTAGACTACAAAGAAACTTTTCAATCAGCTCTTAAAGCAGTTTATCAGTTTAAGATGCGCTAACTGAAAAGATTCGATAGTCAACTTGGATTATATGGAGTACATAGTCTATTATGGAACTGATTCGAAATCCTCGAGCTTTTTTCATGGAGATAGAACGTATGCTTGATATTTTAAGCTTTTTAATGGACAAAAAAATAAAGCAAAAATCTTGGTTATTGCGGACAGTTGTACTTTAAATTGTGATAGTCTTTAGTTTAATTGAGGAAATTTTTAACAGCTGTTTATATCTGTTTCATATTCCCTCGGCATGGAGAGAAGTGAAAGTTGTTTTTATACCCAAGGCAGAAAAATGCTCCCAAGTCAACCCCGAGACCTATAAGTCTATCATCATTCCTTCTTAAGACCTTTAAAAGGTTGATTGGTATCTTCTAAATTAATAAACTAAATTGGAAATGCAATTAACAAGAAAGAGGGGAAAAAGCTACTGTAGCTCTCTTTTCTTGCAAAAAAGCTAAAGCTATTTTCTCAAGCTGCTATCAAATATCTGGACGCTGTTTCCACAAACTCTATAACACTCCATAACTGTCGATCATATCTTATGAAGATTGCACAACAGTTTAATATTCACCTTTGCTAAGTGCCGGGCCATAGAGACATTCCATTAAATTATAAGGCAGATGAACTCGCAGAAATGGTACAGTACAACCTATTCTACCACGTTGGGCTTATGCTGGCATATCAATCGCAGGAATTACCTAAGAGAATTCTTCTATAACGATTTAAAAGATCTTAATCATATTAACATAATCAGTCTTTCACGTTTCGTAAGGGACTCAAACTGGTTTCATTAAGCTTAGAAGAAAGTCCCAAGATTCGTGTGGTATCACAATGGGCCCATTAAACTGGCCTTAGTGTGTCATACTCCATCACCGACATTCACTTTAACCTAACCTAACCTTTGTGTACTCATTTCGTTGTATTTGTGTATTGGTATTCAAAAAATTCTTAGTGTTGAAGTGCAACATCCACAAAGGAATTTTTAGTTCTCGACATCAATCTATCGTCAACCAGGTTAACCATATTGCAATCGGCGGACGGTAGACACGCTTCCAGCATCATGGATGTCCGAACTTTCCGAGAACCAGTGGCAACATTGCCAAGATGCATTCGGAGAATCCGCCTCTGACGTGCTTGGTTTCAAACACCCACCAACAAGAAATTCTTGGGTTGATGAGAAATGTCGTCAGGCAAATTCAGCCAACCAACAGGCACACCAGCTTTATGAGCAGAAGAGGAAATAGGAACACCGACTTCTCAGGAGAAAAAAGAGAGAGCATGAGATCGCGTGCGGTTGAAGATGTTGAGAGGCCTAAAAGCAGAAATGAAGTTCAAAAGTTTTATGAGCAGGTGAAACGAAATTCACAAATACATAAAACTTGAACCGAAGGCTGCAAAGGCGAAAGTGGAAACATCAAAGTGGAACCGCAGTCAATGCTGAGGATATGGAAGGACCACTTCTGCAGACTGTATAACGGTGACGACGAAACGAATTCCGCTGTCAGGGAGGATGATCCATTCAACATAGTCGACAAAAGTCAACAATCCCGTCCTCCTGACTTAGATGAAGTAAAGATTGGCATATCTAAGCTGCAGTCTAACAAAGCCGCTGGAGTAGATGGCTTGAATGCAGAGCTCTTCAAAGCAGCTGGAGATAATTTGGTTAGGAGCATGCACCAACTTATCTGTAAGATATGGTCGGAAGAAAGCATGCCCGATGAATGACATTGTGTGCCCGATACTGAAAAAAGAAGACCCTCTAAACTGCACCAACTATAGAGCCATCGCTCTACTTAACATTGCTTACAAAATCTTCTCTGCCGTAATATGTGAGCGTCTTAAGAAAGTCGTCGTCAACAACGTGAAAGGTCTTTATCAGTGTGGTGTTAAACCAGGAAAGTGCACATTCTATAAAATATTCACATTACAACAGATCCTGGAAAAAACCTTAGAACATACAATCTACACCCACCATCTTATCATCGATTTCAAGGCCGCATATGACAGGGTCTACAGGGACAAACTGTGAAGAGCTATGTCTAATTTTTGCAACAATGCCAAACTCATCCAGTTGAGCAGGATGACAATGCAGGATTCACGCTGCTCCATAAAGGTTGGAAACAACTTATCCGAACCTTTTGATGTCAAAAAGGCTTTAGACAAGGTGATGCGCTGTCAGGCGATTTCTTTAACATCGTTGCAGAGCTCCCACTTTAACACTATAGAGGAACAAATGGAAAAAATGGTTTTAGTGATTAATGAGAATAAAAGGAAGTACGTTGAAGTATGAAGAAGTATGTTGTCATCAAGAAATAACCTATAACACCAACGAAACGTCTCGGTCAAAACGTCACCATTGACAGATATTACATTGAGCTAGTTAAGGATTTTGTCTTTCTGGGCTTCGTTTTGAATGCAGAAAGCAACACCAGCGCTGAGATCAAACGATGAATTACTCTTGCTAACAGCTCTTTCTTTTTGCTAAAAAAGCAGTTGAGTATTAAAGCCCTCTATCGAGCAACCAAAGGGTCGCGCTTTATACTACCCCCATCATCCCCGTCCTATGCTATACCGTGCAGAAGCATGAACTATCAAAAATCTATTGCCGAGCTCTACGGATTGTAGAGTGACGTAGACTTAATTAGAAAGATAAAAGTCCAACGCCTGAGATGGGTAGGTCACTTAGGGCGTGAGTATAGAAACCAATGCTCCGGCCCTTTAAGTCTTCTAATTCATATACACAGCTCAGGGTAGTAGAGGAAGGCTGTCAATCAGGCGTCAAGCACAAGTCGAAAAAGACCACCAACCTAGGAGTTCGCAATTGGAGACATCTAGCAAGAGACCGAGCTACATGGAAAAGTTTGTTGGGTGAAGCCCAAGTCCACACTTACTTTGTTAAATAAAACTAACTTATTTTTATAAGAGAGAAAGTTTCTGCAAGTCATTAAAAAGCTTTCGTTCTTCAAGATATTTTTTAAGCTAAAAATTGATCAGCGTTTCCATGACCTTGCAATTAAACGAAAGTTCGAGAGAGAGGAGGATTCGACTTTTTTAGGGACCGGCTGCATAAACGTATTTTCCGTCCTGTAGATACCTGTAGAATAGGAAAGATGAAACAGCTTACGCAGTGATTTTGCCAGCGTTGAAAAACAGCTCTTCAAAACAATAGGAGGGATAGTATCGAAGCCAGGGGATTCGTGTATGTCAAGGTCTTTCAATTCTCTGGCAACTGCACGAGTGTGAAAGAAGATTCGTCCCATAAAATCGTTTACAATCTCAAGAAGAATTTACAGAAGGCCCCTTGATACTTTTCGGTAGTGTCGAAGTAACAACAAACTGGGCTGCAAGCAAATTGGCTTTACCAAACGAGTTTACATAAAATGTGCCATTGTGAACGATGCTTTGGAACTGAAGATGACGTACGTAATAACCAGACTTTGTACCCGTGGTGTGATAGTTAGTGGGTAGGACTATCATGCCAGATGTCTTGGGTTCAATTCCTGCATGGGCCACCTAAAGTTTCTTTCAGGGGTACTGCCTCTTGCGAGGAATCGAAAAAGCCTTCAAGAGTAATTATTGTCATGAAAAGTGCTTTCTCAAATTAGCCGTTCGAAATCGGCTCAGAACTGTAAGTCCCCTCCATACTTAACAACATTACTCGCACAGAGGAATGGTTGAGAGTTGTAAGTGACTAGGCCCTAGTTCTCTATGGACTGTTGCGCCAACTTATTTATTTATTAGACTTTTTACTATCTTTGGAACATTGTAGTATTTTTTGACATAATTTCTGGTTATGTAAAAATTTGGTTCGTCGAATACAACCATTTTTCTAGTTTGTTTGATCCTAATAACACCCCAACTATGTTTTACTTTAGGTTTGATAGATTTTTCCTTGTTTAGGATAAAATTTCTCATTCACACGAAGAAGTCAGTGTCACTGAAATCAGTTTCACTATCGAGGAAGCATAGTGACCAGTTAAGTTCCTGAAGAAGTCGTTGAGACCGTATTAAGATTATAATTTGATGGAATATCTCAATTAATTTTAGGTTATCTCTATTAAAAATGCACACAGAGTACTTTACATGGTTTTAATACACATAGGATAAAATACGAAATACGCGAATTTCAACAATATCTATAATGAGGCCATAAAAAGGTCATTAAATTTTCAAAGACTTTAGTTAATTTGCTTTCCCAAAAATCCCCTGAAACTCTCCTAAGACCCTCACACATTTCTATTGAACTCTAATTTTGTGTCAAAATGATTACTTTGAAGATATTCTAATCGCAACAAACTATCAACTACTAGCAGACATGTCCTGCCCATATCATTTCATTTCAATCATCTGTCCTATAACTTAACTAAACTATATACGAGTATACTCTGACATTTCAAATTGTTTCTTCTTTTTCTTTTTCTAGGTAGCGTGGATGCATTTCGAACAATCAGCAATCCTTACCGTACACAATCATGTGATCACACGTAATCCTCGAATTAGTGTGACACACGATAAGCACGACAAACATCGAACATGGTTCCTGCATATCAATAATGTCCAAGAAGAGGACCGAGGTCGTTATATGTGTCAAATTAATACAGTGACAGCAAAGACGCAATACGGTTTTGTCAAAGTTGTCGGTAAGTTTAGTTAAAGTCCAATCCAAGGACTCTCTATAGATACAAACATACGCCACTAACTTCTTCATACATAGGACCATACATAAAAACATCAACTGATATGTTATACCTAGGTTAGGTATGTTGGATATTTTAGTATGAATGTGTGATTGAAAGTCAATATTGTTCTGATGATGGCTTTGGGGGGAAGGAGGATGGAAAAGAGCAAAATTTATAGGTATCCCACTTCATTTTGAAGGACTTAAACGGACACACAGGAGTCGTCCAAAGTGAATTACCTTCGGCGGTGCGGCCGGCGCGGTGGTGGTTGTGCTGTGATGGTCGGTTGGAGAGAGGAAGAGGCTTGCTCAAGCAGGGGGTTAAAGATGGATAAATCGTTTGGGAAGAATGGATGGACACACAATGCGGACAACTGTCACATGAAAGTTTACCAAAATACCAAACCTAACGAGGGGTGATTAATGTTTCATTTCAAACATTTTCGATTGCCCAATGTCGGTCTTCTGTTCAATGTCCTCGCTATCTCCCTGTCCCTCTCTTTTTCTCTTGCTTACTTTCCGCACTATGTTCGGGCAGGTTCACCCTTAAGACACAGCAACTTATACACACAGTTAGACCTACCTATGTTATATGAGAATGGGGGGGGGGCTATGGATAAGAAAGAACAGTCAAAAACAGAGGCCTCCACTCCACAGTTCCAGGCAAGTTCGACTTATAGGTAGGTTAGGTTTGGTATATAGGTCCTTAGGAGAATGAGGGATGAAAAGAAAAACTTTGAATTGCCATTGCCGCAACCGATGCGAGACATAAGGAAGGGGGGGGGGGCATACGGTCGGCATACAATATCATTGAGCCCCGCAACATTTACCGTCTGCCATTTGTCGTTACGACTTTGGTTTTGGCCGAAAAACTTTTCTAATAAAACCGATTACACACGTTTTATTTCTTGTTTACCTTTTTTTCTTGTTCTTTGGTCCTTTCTCTGGGTATTTTCTGTCTTTTTTTACGAGGATATGCTGGAGAGTGTGGAAGGACAATATGAGGATTATCTATAAAATGGTCTAATGTCATCGTCCGTTTCAAATACCCTCCTCACATCGAGTCCGTCGCCGTCGCCTTCACCGCCGCTGCCACCGTGCGTCGTCTTTCATTTGATTGTGCCCGATTGTGTATAGGTCCTTTAGGAGGTTCGAGAACGGGTCGGTCGGTTGGTTGGTTCGTTGGTCGGCATCATACTCAAAAATCAAAGGACAACTTCCGAATTAAATTGAAAGTGGTTTGGGGTATTTGTCCCATTTATTATCCTTTTTATAGGTAGAAGAACATTCATACATAAATGGATGTCCATATATGTATTTGCTTTTTATTCCTTTTGTGTATTTATCAGATAAAGAGAAAGATGATATCGTTTATTTTTGTGTATTAAAGGTTGGTGGTTTATACTTGATTACATTATGCTCGTATTTTGCCGATAGGGTTTTGTTTTCTCTAAATTATTTTACCTGTGCCTTTTTAAGGTTTGTTTGTTTCTTAAATTTTTAGTCATTCAAGTGTACATGCATTAGGTATATTGAAATGCATTTTTTTTTACGTATTTTGGGAGGGTGTGAGTTTGAGACTTTTCAACTTGTCCCCTTTTAGTATATGAAGCAAAATATAAAAAGAGAAAAAAAGTTTTTGACAAAGTTTTGTAATTTGTTAGCATTGTTGCCAACAAAATATATATATATATTTTTTAGCCAATTCCACTTCCTTCCTTCTATAAAATGTATGAAATGTAGGTTCGAAAGACTTTTATTATAATATTTGGATGCTTGAACATTTGTGTTTGATTTTAATTTGTTTTAGGGAAAAGGATATAGTTTGTATATGGAACTTGTTGTTATTTTGTATACCATACATGTATGGTTGAATGAATCTTCCTTTTTCTCTTATTAGACTAAATATTAAGTACAATGAGGAAAATGTATGTCAATGGGCTTGCAAATATAATTGGTGTGGGAAATGTTAAAAATAATTAACATTTCTTTATATGATAATCAGTTGACATTTGGGGCTCTAGGCTTAATGGATTGTCTGGTCTGGATAAATACTGTACTATAAATTTGAGCTGAGGTGTCATGTTAGTGACATTTTTTACCTATTATAGGAAGTTTTTGTAATCGGTTCGAATTGATAATGTTGACATTTCTCGAAGCTTAAAGGTCACTAGAGTCTAAATCAAAGGTTTTTAGAGAGATTTTTGTTTAAGCCTTTTTTCGTCGTCGATATCTCAAGCACTAGGAGAGATATTGTCTTAAAATGATTTTTGTTTTGCACTTTATATCATCAAAAGATGAAGAAAGGAAAATTGTTTGAGTGTTTGTTTTTATTACAGCAATTTAAAAAAATTAAAAATGTAAAGCATAAAAAATACTTGTCACCTCGAATATTTTGCGAATAAAAAATGATATTGCTTCCAAAATAATTGTATGCATAAATAACTTTTTTGACATCTGGTTAAATTTTTAGAAAAATCTAATTGACAAAAAAATATATCTTAAAATTGGACACAATTTATTTTCGACTCGAATATCTTAGGAAAAATTGTGGGTTCAAACTAAATTCATCTCAGTTTCCGGTAACTGTATACATGAGACCATACCTTAATTCTGGCCAAACGCAAGTTGTCCAAAAATCAGAAAAAACGTAAAAATGTCGCACTTTCTTCGCTTATCGTTTTTTTTTTAATACAATCGTGTTCTACGATTTTAAGGCAAATAAATTAACTTCAATTTTAGCCTTAAGTTGTGTATGTAGATGTTACGGTTTTCAGAATACAATTGTTTAAATATTTGCTAAAATAATTTTTTTTTGTTTAAATAGATATGTACTTTGCCATAAAGTTTAACAATGCTCTTGAATGAGAAGATATATCCCCCGTTAGGCAAGAGGGGTAATAGTTATTTGTCCTTCCAGTTCGCGTACGAAAAAAAGGAGTTAATACCGCGAAACCAATTTGGGTTCAAGAGAAATCACTCAGCATTGCACACAGTTACAAAACCCATTTCAGATGTAAACTGGAATCTGAACACAAAGAGATGTACACTGTACAGCGTGCTTATTAGATATCGAAAAAGCCTTCGATACAGTTTAGATCACCCCATCTTGTTAAAGTAATTTCATCCATGGTTTTTGTTTTAACCGATAGACAAAAGACTACAACTAAGGTTTTTAATATCGCCAATGGTTTGCCACTTATTTAGTTCAAATATTTCTTACGTATTGAGGTAAATCGATTAATCGATAGCAGTTACTTACGATACCACTTTGTATGCAAGTGGATCAAGAATTACGAGAATCAAGAAAAAGAAAATTTGATAAGCTGCAATTTTTCTACTCGGAGTGGAAGCTTTAAATAAACAATACTTAGTGTGAAAAAAAACAGTTCCGCAGCCCAATAAGACGCGGAAATTCATATTTGAGACGAAAATGGTAAAACTTTAAAATAATAAACTCAGAGGGTCTCCCAATCGAATCAAAGACTGTTATAAAGTACTTGGGTGTTCATTTGGACACATTTTTGTACTATCGTGATCACATAAACATTCAATTGCAAATGGCAAGAGCGGCATTTGTGTCGCTTTAACGCCTTTTCTTCTCCAGTTATCTGAGATCCGATGTGAAGATTATTTGTTATCAAGCGAGTTCAGTATGGTGGAATATTAATATTTCGTTTATGGAAAATCTTCGCATGTTTGAGAGAAAATGTCTTAGAGCTTGCATGCAAATGTACAGAAGCTCATATTCTGACTTTCGGCATTACATTTTTAACAAGAAACTATTGGATGCTTCCGGTGTGTCAAAAATTGACAACGTCATTCTGAGCCTTGTGAGGAATCATTTTGAGCGGTCGGCAAACGTTGTTGAGAACGACCTTGTTACGGGTTATTCTATTTTAACCCCGGATAATTCAAAAACACACTTACGAGTGGATTTATACCTTCCGAGGCTTTCCTGTTTCTGAATGCACATTTTATCCAACAAGAAGAGCTACAGATACACTTTCTGAATTAGTAAATGATGAACTTTCTGAATTAGCAAATGGAAATATGGACCTAAGATACTGTGAGTTAACATACAAAATCCAAGATTGGAAATCAACAACAGCACTTTCATTACTGTAATATAATTTTTCTTAAAGCCAGAAATCCATTCTTTGAGAATGTATCAGTATCAGTATCAAAACAAAATTATTTTTTTTTATTTAAAAACAACAGAACAATTATTTAAACAAAAAAATGTTTGTATGCTATTGAATAGGTACTATTTTTTCAGTAAAAATTTTTTGAAAATTGGAAATAATAACTTCTACTTTGTAGTACCCGTGCCATGATGGTTAGTGCGTTGAACCCGTCAAATCTTCGGTCGAGCATCAGCAAAGTTTTCGAAAAGATCATCAATAGGGTTCTGACTAAGTGGGCTGCGGACAACAAAATAGATCCGAATAAACAGTTCGGATTCAAGGCGGGTCATGACACAATTCATGCTGCGTCTAAACTCGTTTCTTATATCCAAAGGAATAAATCAAAACCACAATGCAGAGGTGCTGTTTTGGTTGATTTGGAAAAGGCCTTTGACACCATGGTAACAGGATTTTAATCTAAAACTGAGCAGGCTTGGCATAAGCAAACCATTGTTGTATATACTTTATGATTTGCTTAACGGTAGAAAGTTTGTTGTCAAAAGTGGCAATGTAACTTCCACCATAACATTCCAAATGAACAATGGTCTTCAACAGGGAGCTTTAAATTCTCCGATTCTTTTCAGCATTTACACCAGCGATCTAATAGGTAGTCTAACAAAGGCAATTGCGTACGCCGACGATCTAATTGCGTACAGAACGGCCCGAAAGGTTTAGGTTATTAGAATTCTCTTGCAGCGTGATTTCGACAAGATTCAGCGAAACTGCGACGACTAGAAACTGAAAATAAATTTCCAGAAATCGGAGAAAATTCTGTTCCGAAACGGCTGTATAACAGCGGTCAGCTTGACCCAGAGTGAAGGCAATTTGCTACATGGCCCTCCTACGGCCGATGATTGTATATGGTTGTCCTGTGTGGTTCAACGTTGCCCCTTCCCAGATGGAGAAGTTTCGGGTGTTCGAGCGGCAGTGTTTGCGACGCTGTACCGGCTTATATAGAACAGCCGAATCTTCTTACGTGCACTACTATTCCAACGAGGTCCTATACAACCGGGCTCGAATCAACAGAATTGACAATTTCGTGATAAAACTCGTTCGAGGTCACATTGCAAGAGCTATGTCTTCGACCAACAATTTAATTTTCGGGGCGTTCTATCCGAATGACGAGTATTTTGAAAGCGCACGCTTGAGCGGCTTCATTCCACCAGAGGCATTCCTCTTCTTAGATAGATGCGGTCTGATACAGGATAGATTGGCAGTTCCGCTAATCTACCACGTCAGACGACGAACCGTGGATAGGCGACTCCTGTACAATCGGGACGCCATGGCACAAGGCGGAGCAGAGCTCCTTCGGTTCAGTAGGGCTGTGTCCGAACGGGACCGAACTGATAGGGTGAAGCAGGAGAACCAGTTTTTGTGGCTTCAATCGGCACTTCATAGTGGGTAGTCGGGATGGGGTTTTAAGCCTTGACCGGCTTACATACTTATTTTATAGTTTTAGGGTTTAGTTTTAAGTAAAAAAGGCATTGTGCCACATACAAAAAGAAAATTAAAAAAATTAAACAAAATTAAAAAAAAATTAAAAGAGGAAAACAAAAAATTAAAAACAAAAAACTTTAGATAGTTAGATTTGCTGCTGTGGTTCTTCTAGTTTTAAGTAGTTTATAGGTAGAATAGGTAGTTTTAGTTAGCTTTAAGTTTTATATTAAGGACCTTATTATATATAAAGGGATATTGATATTAGTTTTTTTTTAAATGAATAAAAAAATAAATAAAATGGAATTGAAGTTAAATAGATCTTAGGGCCGAAAGGCATTAGCATTAAGTATTATTGTTTATGTTTATGTGTCCGTATGGGACCAGTAAGTTAGTTGTAAGTTATGGTTAATTAGGCTAGTTTTATGAATTTTTGGCTAGCTTTAAGATAGGTTTAAGATTGAATTAATAAAAATGAATTTACAAAAAAAAAGTGCGTTGGACTATCATTCCAGAGGTCTTGGGTTCGATCCCTGCCTATGCCATCCACAGTTTTTTTGTACGGGTACTGCCTCTTGCGAGGAATTGACAAATTCTCCAAGAGCAATTCTTGTCATGAAAAGTGCTTTCTCATATTTGTCGTGCGGCTTAAAACTGTAGGTCCATTTCATCCCTGACAACAGTACTCGCACATAGGAACGGTTGAGAGTTGTAAGTCACTTGGACCTAGTTCTCAACCGACTGTTGCCCCACCCAATGTATGTATGTAACTTCTACTTTACTATTTTTTAGTCAACTAGACTGGACAGAAAGAGTCGTTTTCGTAAATCCGGTAAATCCATTTTTTTCCAGGTTTTTGAGCTCGAGGTCTGAAAGCAACATGGTAAAAAATCGAGAAAACCTCGAACAATTTTAAGCTAACTGAATTTTGTTCGTTTTGTTTAAAAATTACAATTTCTTCCACGTGTTTTCACCTTGTTAGTTAGGGTTAATACTCTAATTAATTATTTATGGAACATAACGTTATAAGCCTCGAAATTAATTGGATGATATTGGTAGTGTGTAAGCACTTCGGGTAAGCCAATTGGGAAATAGGTTGTCACTATTTTTTGCCAAAGTCGTTTAAGCGACATTCATTCCTTTCCGCGGAAACTGATAGGTATTTGATATTTGGCATCAAGCTCTCATATTAAGATGCGTGCATTTGGTACTTTTTCAAATGTTCAATTCAAGTAATATTGAACATATTTAAATCTGAAATCCACAAAATAAAAGCTGGTGCGCCCCAGGGTTTTTTTTCGTCTCCGACACTCTTCCTTATTTTTATAAATCTGAATCTTCTAACCCACTTTATTTGTTCGCTCGTTTGTCGATATTCCTTTTTAGAATATTATCTTTGTCCTTTGGATGTTGAATACCAATGGTAGAGTATGATAAGCTCATTAAATACAGATCTTGACAGCATTGTACAATCCGAAACTGCATTCCTCGCCTCAAACCATTCCACCGTAATTCACTTACTTCCAGCTGATCAATTTACCCTTAAGCCCAATTTCGGACGTTAAGGTACGTACAGGGATTCTTTTTTTAGCCGCACTACACGAATGTGGAATGCTTTACCAGGCTCAATATTTCCCACTCATAATGTGCAGACATTCAAAACCTACATCGTTATATAGGGTCCGCCATCTAACTTTTTTTTTCAACTAGTGCTTATTTCGTGAATGATAACACTTAGATAATGTCTGATTTGACAGATAATTAGTTTTATCCTTCTGCTGAACGAATATGGTTGTGTATACGCTTGACAAAAGCTGGACAATATTGTCTGCGATCGACTTAGAGAATATGCCGATTTTGCCAAAAAAAATCATATTTTCAGATGAAGCTCATTTTGATCTTGGCGGGTATGTAAACAAGCAAAATTGTCAAATTTGGGGCACAGAAAAGCCGCACGCATACATTGAAAAGCCGATACACCCAAAACGAGTTGCTGTTTGGTGCGGATTTTGGTCCAGAGGCATAATTGGGCATTTTTCGAAAATGAGCTAGGAATGACCGTTACAGTCAATGGCGATCGTTATCGGGCCATGTTGCACGAATTTTTGTTGAAGAGGAGGATATTGGCAACATTTGGTTTCGACAGAACGGCGCTAAATGCCAAACAGCCGAAGCTACACTCGATGTTTTACGCCCTGTTTAAAAAAAAAATTATTTGGCGGACCCTTTATTATTTTTAACACTACCCTCACTTCGTAATTGCTCGCAATATGTTTTTAATATAAGGGCTTTTATAAACCTATGAGTGTACCCAATATACAAAAAAAAAAGTTTAGTTAAAATATTTATGTTGCATGTTATGGCCATATTATTTTATAAAACTTGAGGCGAGCTCAATTAAAAATTCGATGTTAACACTCCGGTAAATCGGAAAAAAGAATTTAACACGTTTCCATGATATTAGACATGCAACTTAACATTTTAAAAAAAAATCCTTATTCCTTCGCTAGTTGAACTTTTTAACTGTATTCATGTCACCGGTTTAACTTCTAGCTAGAATTTACAGTAGATACGTAAATTTACACGAAAACCATATTTACGAATATTTCCATTGTGTTCATTTTGACAAAAGTCTCAATTTTTTACCACGAATAAACTATGCATTTTAATTGTTTCTTCTTTTCAAGAGCAACACACATATACATACACACATACACGAGTTAATAAACAACGTAATGCACTGGGGCGTATACGTACTTTTCTTAATTCATTGATATTTATATGAAATTTTTGGTTCTTTTTGGTTATGCTCAACTTTAGTTGAGTTTATTTTTCAGCAAAATTTTTAACTCAACAACTTCAACATTTTGTCAGTTCATTATCCTGTCAAAAACTTGGTGGTGAAAACGATGCGTTCCGCTGATGGTGCATTTAAGTTGTATATTCAATGTTTCCTTTTTTTCATTCAATCAACAACGTTAAGGTTTTAATAAACTAATTTATTTCAATTTACAAAACAAAGAAATTACATAAGCGAGTAAATTTTCTAAATTTCAAAACCCGAAACTTACTAAAATAATACCAAGTTAAAACGTTATTTCCAGATATTTGCCTGGAAACTGATAGAGATAAAAGAATTGCGGATATAAGTTGAAAATAGAGTTAAAGTGAAAAGCAAACTTAAGGTACGAGTATATGTATAAAGACTGAATTTGATGGAAAAGATACAAAATAAGAAAACAAACTACACATAACTCTTCTAGGAAAATTCATTTAAATATATTCCTCACATCAATTTAATAATAGTCTTCTTAGTTCGAATAGTTAAATGGAAATGCGCTTCGAATTTTGTATCTTTAATAAGAATTTCAAAATTGTTTCTGACGAAAAATTTAAAACTTAAAAGACTCATTTTTAACTTTAACCATTAACCAAAAATTCAACTTGATTTATTTACCATTTGAATGTTGTCTGTCATTTCGGAAGTTCTTTTAAATCAATCTAACTTTTTACAATTTTTCTCTGAATAAAATATCAAGTGAAATAAAAAAAACACAACTTTAAAAAACCTGAAAAATTGAATGCAAACACTGAATACAAGCTTCATCTATAAGAAATTCGAAATTCGCTTACATATCCAATTTCCCTAAAGAAAAAACCAATTCCTTGCAATGTCCTGTCCATGTTCACTTTATTTTACATATCTCACCCATGAACTTCCTTTGTAAATGTAAATAAGCATCAATGTATGAAACGAGATGTATGTGTGTGTGTTTGTCATATATGCAACATAAACTTTTCACACGATGCGAAAGAAAATATAGACAGACAGACAGACAGACATACATATATCGCAAGCAGAAGCAGCCCAGAAAAGCAGGGAGTCAGAGTCAGAGCGATGCAAGGCGAGTCGACTCGACTCTACTCAATATTTTGTGTTCAATATGATGATGAAAAGCAAGCACAGGAAAAGAAAATTCAAATTCCGCTTCAAGGAATTTCAACTTATCTATCGAACAGCATCTTTTTGATTTGCTCTTCCCAATTCAAGTCTTGTGTTTCCTTTCGTCTTTTTTCTTCAAAATTTAACCTGCATCAGTTCTGGCAGGCTAAGCAGCGCAAGGCAGAGGGAAGCTACTAACATCAACAAAAACAAACATAGCAAGAAAAGTAACCCTTTCGCGTGAGGGTAAGGATGAGGGTGAGAATGCATCATACCCCAAACTGATGCCATACCTTTATATTATATGTAGCAGGGGAGACGCAGACAGACGGAATAGATATATTGAACAGCCAGGATGCTACTGTTAGCAGCTATACTCCTTGTCCTCATTTGTTATTCCACTCTCGATTATAATCAAAAGTTATTTCAGGACTTTGGGATATGAGTTTGTATGTATTTGCAACGCGCAAAAAAGGATGGTGTTGACGACTACGACGAAGAAGACTAAGATGACGGTGCGGTGGTTATGGTGGTGATTATGGCACAAGATGGGGGCAAACCGAACCGTAACAACTCCCTAGATGACAATATGTTGCCTTTTACGTTACATTTTATTAACGCTTCTTTCTTCTGATGCTCTCGGAGCTGGAGCTGGATGTCCTTAGACATTATCGCTGCTCTCATCTTTTGTGTACACACTCGTGCGTCAACAAAAACCATCACCATCACCATCATCATCATCATCTTGACCAGAAACTGAAACTCAACTAGAATATAGAGGACCAAACGTCAAACTATCAAATATTCCCATCCCCTGAGAATTATACTCTTTAGCTTTGGCTTTTGGCTAAAGCACCGGCACCGGCATCGGCACTGGCACCGGCGGCGGCGGCGGCGCACCCCCTTCTCGCAAAAATGTAAATCTTAATTAAGCGGAGGACAAAGTTAAGAAAGTGTCAAAGGCAGTTCGAGTTCAGAGTTAGTTTTTGTTTCATTTCGTCCTCCCCACCTCCCCCTGTCGAAGTCAATATGATGCTATAGTTGAATGGTGTAATATTTCAAAAGGAATAAGAAAGGACACGCTTTTGTACATAGCTACATACTCGTATACCTATATAAAAAACTTTCTTTGACGAAATTAAATGATAACGATACTTTGTCCTGCTGATGCTCTTTCTTGTTAGCTTCCAGAAGCTACAGAAAATAGAAAAAAAAATATAATGTGTGTTTGCAATTTTTGATATTTGCTATTTGCCTCTACCACCCACTTTCACCCTTCTTTGGTCCTTGCACCCACTGCGAACGATATTCCGAAAGTAAAAATAAACCCAATGATTGGTTATCTGGTATGGGGTTGGTTTCCTATGGCAAAGTGGAGGAAATGTCATCGATTTGGTATTTAATGGCCATGATCTTTGAGCGGGTGGTCGTTGACAAGCGATATGGTGCTTCGGGGCACGACAACGCGGCACGGTGTGGCGGTGTGGTGGTGCAAATAAAGGAAGGGACAAAGTGAAACGATTTGCTGCTCTTTGTCAGATACGATCAGCAATATGGTGGAGAGTCCTTAATGGGGTACTTTAAGGATAAAACGTGTGTGTAAATCGTAAGACCACACAAAAGTTCAGATGGCTCCAGCAACAACCATGGCAATGGGAATGCTATCGACGCACCCGCTGCCTGTCACCATTATCATTGAAAAAATAAGATGAAGCAGAAGCAGAAGAACAAGAACAGCGGCATTTGCGAGATTATCTATGATATTTGTTGTGGATTTGCACAAAGTGGCTATTTTAATGTCACACGCGATTGCTTTATAGGGTTACACAAGTGCGTTATTGTCAAAAGTGATAAGAATTATATCCTCCTTCTTTTTTGGAGAAGGTCGAATGTGTTCTTTTTTTGAAGATGTACAATATTGTCATACACTGAATTGCGCTAATCTTTTCAATGACATTTCGGTAATTTAGATTCGAGTTAAATGTGATACGGGTGAATTATAATCGACGCAATGAAGGACGAAGACGCCGATGGACCATTTTATGATGGCAAGAAAAATGCATACTATATACGACAACGATGAAAAATCTCATGATGTTGGTAAATGTTACAAATTAGTTGATAAATCAGTTGGTCATTATTTTACGACCAATCGCCATAACCCATATATCCCATCAGCAGTAAGTTTATTGCGGAGAGTTGAAGCTTTCTTGAAATAAGATTGAACTGAAATGATAAGGGAATCAGTTTTATTATCTTATAATGTTGTATACATTTCTAATGTTAAACGTTAAGTTCCGGAGGTTAATGTACCTATGTGTATAAATTCGATAGTAAACTTTGTTTTATTTATGGTATGGCATTTGTTTTAGTTCTGACTTGCTGTAATGTTTAAGTATTTTTATCTTAACATTGAAAGTTATTGTAATCGGTCCGATTTTTGTCGAATTTAAAATGTTGATATTTTTCGACGTTTCAAGGGACCTAGATTCTAAGTCTAGGGACCTTGAAACGTCTTGAATAACATAGTTAATTTTTTAGAAAAAACAATTTAAAACTTTTATTCACAATGAACGCACAACTAAAAACTGAAAAAAAGTGTTTTGAATCAAGTTCTTGAGTTCAAACTATTTCCAGCATTTTTTTTTTAATTGTTACGAATTTAGTTTAATTATTAGCATTTTCTTTGAAAAGTAAAAATAAAGGAAGAAGTTACCTAATTTTTTTGGGCATATCTTTCAAAACCTTTTGAAAAACACATAATCTTTTTTTAAAGCGTGTGTGTAAAAAATCAATTACAAGAATTTTGTAAACAATACGTTGAAGAGGTTGAAGTTATTCCCCAGCATCGATATCAGCTTATGAATCTTACCTTGGAATATCAGAATGTTTCTTCTTGAAGCAAGTATTACATTTGTTGGATACTTGCACAATGATTTGTTCTTATTTCTTGAAATAAGGAAGCTCTTTTTTAATATTATTCATTTTAAAACAAGACAAATTATCTACATTAAACAAATTGAGTAAAATCTTATGCTGTTCTAAGGCCTTTAAAAATGTTGGTTTTGTAGACACTTAAATTAAATAGAAATGGGATAGTATATTAACTTCCC
Source organism: Eupeodes luniger (assembly GCA_951509635.1). Lineage (NCBI taxonomy): Eukaryota > Metazoa > Arthropoda > Insecta > Diptera > Syrphidae > Eupeodes > Eupeodes luniger. The sequence goes on along the minus strand of OX608073.1, from coordinate 118,875,832 downwards.
ATTGGAAGTTATTGTATTGGGTCCGATTTGTCAAATTGAAAATTTTGACATTTCTCGACGTTTCAAGGTCACTAGAGTCGAAATAAAAGATTTTTAGAAAGATGTCTATGCGTGCGTGTGTACGCACGTTCGTACGTCCGTTTGCATTAAACTACTTTAATCTTTCAAAAAATATTGTTGTCAACATTTAGTAAAATTTAAAAAAAATCTAATTGACAACTTTTGTACAAAAAATTGGTAGGTAGGTAGAAATGGCTGTCCTGCTTCGCGCAGGACACAATTAGCGCTGAGTGCGCCGTTTTGATACCATACCTGGTGAGATTCTGAATGGATTTGAAAATGGGCTATGGATGGTGCACGTTCCGCACGTGCAGTCCTATGTAAAATATAAAATGTAATTTTATTCTCCTACCCTACGGCCTATTATCTCATAGTACCATTTAGTGAGGGAGAAATAAGGGGGGAGGGGGTTAAAGCCACTTTGTGCTATTTAGGTATGAGATCAAATCTTTGATCTTGAATTCTGAGAGTTCCTCAATACCGTTGAAGAATTCCTTACCCAAGTGGAGTGCTCTTTTCCTGGCCAGGGCCGGACAATGGCATAGAAAGTGTGAGACTATTTCTTTTTCATCCCGGTTCTCACAGCTACGGCACAAAGAGTTATGTGGTATACCCAATTTTGCCGCATGTTCCCCTACAGGCCAATGCTCTGTGCAGGTAGCGACAATCCTGGCTATGTCATCCTTGGTTTGGAAATTAAATTGATTAATTTTGGTTTGTTATAGGGGGGCCAGATTTTCCTGGATATAACGCAACTCGTTAAACTACTCCACCTATGATTTGCTTCTGATGTGTATTTGGTCAGGATATTGCCCTTCACAACTCCAAGAGGAGCATATACTCTCACTGCCAGAGAGTTGTGAAGGGCTGATCCTTGCCTAGCTAGCACATCTGCCTTCTCATTACCCTCATAGCCCCTATGGCCCGGTATCCAGATAAGAGTGACGCTCATATCCAGTTCCTTTAGGGCCTCTTTACATTGCTGGACCAGTTTAGAGGATGATAAAGCTGAATCAATGGCTTTAATAGCTGCCTGACTGTCTGTTAGTATAGCTACATTTTGGTTCTGACGGATATTTTTAAGGGCTGGTACAAAAAATTAAAAACCTAAAAAAAAATTAACAAAAAAAAATTGATTTTCGACTCAAATATCTTTTCAAAAATTTGAGATAATGGCTTCTAACTAATTTTAACTTATAAGAAATATTGTTTTCAACATTCGATACATTTTTGAGAAAAATCGAATTGACAGTTTTTTTTACAAAAAATAAAAACCTAAAAAAAACAATACTATCATTCGATATACATATGTATGTATATCATCATTCGATATAAAAATCCAACAGTCCGTTTTTTCATAAAAAAATAAAATCTACAAAAAATAATACGCAAATTTGGTTAAAATTGATACATATAGACAAATTTTTAAGCAAAACAAATCGATAGACGAGATGGGAACTTATCAGTGTGGGTCACATCCCAGCCCCTTTTTTGTTTTTAATAATGACAGATGTCATATGGTTTTAAAATTACTTAAAGTAAAAATAGCCATTCTGAAATTTTATCTTTAGCAAAATGTTTAGAGATAGTAAGATGTTAAAATCGTTTAACATGCTAATAGTCAATTGCTAAAAATGGCTTTAACATTTTACTTAATGATTACAAATTTTGAGCTTCTTTAATTGTTGTCAACAGATATTCGAGTCAAAAACTAATTTTTGTCAACTTCAGTGGTATTTTTGTAGGTATAATTTTTTTTAAGAAAACTGTCACTACGACGACAAGATATCCTATTTTATAAAAATTGACAGGTAACTATTCTACAAATTTGACACGTTCTGTCTGAAAAGTCTATATTTTGTAAAATATTGACAGATGAAAAATTTTTCAGAAAAATACAATGATACATTTTTCATGACAATTTTGTCATTGTCTTATACTGACAGATTTGTCATGATAATTTCATTGTATAATCTTGAATGTGTTATGATCGAAAAACGATGAAATATGGATCAAAATATTTGAATTTTGTTTCTCGACTCTTTCAATTTTAAAATGTCACAGTTTGCAAAATTGTGTAATTTATTATTTACAAAGTGAAGTGAATTAAACGTAATAAAAATAAGTGTACTAAAGTGATTTTAGAAAATAAAGATCTTTATTAATTCGCAAAATTTAGTAAAACCTTGATATGAAGGGAATGATATCGCAGAAAAAGGTATCAACGCAATGGATTCAAGCAAGGACTGGAAGCACCTTCGAGATACTATTTAACAATTCGAAGTCATAATTTTTGTTTGTATTTTACTTGAAATTCCGAGGGTACTGACGACGCGACGTATTCCACGGAGACCCAACTGAGAATCGTCATCACTTTTACTTTGACTTTGAAATACATATACATATATCTTTTATCATGTTAGATCTTTTCACTTTCAACATTTGACCATAACTGAGTTTCCTGTCGCAATTGTCAATTAAATACTGACAAATATGTAAATTGTATTTTTTAATATTTTAAATGAATTGTCAGTAAAAAATTGGTCGGAAAATTCCTGACAATTGTGGTATTGTCAACACCCGACAATTGTCTGGTATTTTTATACTATTCTACAAAAATGTCGAATTGTTTGTGGAACAGATTTCGACAGTTGTCAAGTTGAAAGTTTTTATAACAAATATTTTTTTCGAATTCATACGAATTTGGTATCACGTCACAATGTATAAAATAAAATGAAACTGAAGCCGTTTTTAATTCGAAAGATATTTTGGTAAAAAGAAACACCCACTAAATTTGTTTAAAGTCCTTCCTGCATTTTTCAATGTTATTATCTGAAAAAAATAAATTTATTTGAAGTCGATATGTTTGTTCGCTCTTGAGAATATGGCCGACGAAAAAACGTATCCTGGACGTACGGACACACAATCCTTTTTAAAATCTATTGAATATAATTTCGGATGCCTTTGTTTCACTCATAACATTACAGTAGTTGAAGTTTTAAAAAAAGTTTTGAAATTCATTCATAGATTCAATGCTGTAAAAATCTCTTAAAAAGAATTTGATAATATCCTTTCGTTACTTCAAAAAAATTTCTATTATCTTGCTTGAATTTGTAAATATAAAGTATTCCTTGCAACAAAAACCTACACAAAATCCAAGTTAAAAAAGTTTTTTGGTGCGACGCATTCATTTTTCAAAAACAACCAGAAAACAACAACAACAAAATATAGAAAATAAAAACACAAATATATAAAAACTAAACAAAAATTATGAGAAACTGCAAAACAGTCTCTCTTTTTCTCTCTCTCTTCAAACTTTTGTCTAACTTTTTGCCAGTAATGCCATTGTTATTCTTATTGTTATTGTTATTGTTATTTTTGTTGCAACACATAACAAAAGGACAACATCCAAACCTTAACAACAACTTTATAGGTATGGGTAAAGCAAAAAAAAAAAGACATTACCCATATTTTTTAAATAAGAACAAAAACAAAAATCCCCAAAAAAAGTAAAAAGTTAAAAATATAAAAAATAATATAAACTTATAAACAACAACAACAAAAATGACTACTTACACTATACTTGCAGCAGGAGCAGGCAGTAGCATCAAACTTCCAAAACGAACCCCACTAAAAACTCATAGCGCAACAAAAACAAAAACAAAAGCAATGAATCTCATTAAATCAGCCTATATGCGAAAGTGCACCCAGCAGCACACTCTTCCTTTTGGTCCTTTGAGTTTTTTTGTTGGCATCCTGGTCCTTGGTGTGGCTAGGTTTGGTTGGTAATACTCCTGCTTCTGCTGCTGCTGCTGCTTTACCAAAATTGCATATAATTCTCTGCATAACGTTCCCTCCGAGACACCACGACACAACATACTCACACATCAAGGACTCAACAATACACACACTCTCACTGTTCAACCAGGACATTTTGTACATATATTTAATTTCATTTCCAACATAATGAGGCAATTTATTAAATTCAATTATCCTGATGACAATAAAACAGTGAGGTCTTGCTGTCTCCAATACCAAAATACGTACATATTTTAACCTTAAAGTGGAACGTACACGCTTCCGTTCGTCCTTCGTCCACCCGTCGTCGTCGTCGTCGCTCTCGTAGTTGTCCTTTTTCCAACCATCAAATGGGTTGCGCGATGGTGATGGTGAATGGCGATGGACATCCAGAATGAAAATTGTTTCCTAAATCACGAATTCACAATCAAATTAAGTTTCTCTGGCCATTAGTCGTCCTTTTTTTCGAATATGCATGCACATAGGTTTAGTCAGGGCAAGTGTATGGTTTGGGTCCTGCGATGCAGGTCCTGGTCCTGCTGGCAAATCACATTTGTTATGGTTTTATACAAAACCAACAAAACACCGGGTCAACATCAAACTTGCATTCCTCAATTTACCCTGCACTTCACTCGAGTGCTCCGTGGTCATCTGAGTTTTCTTTTTCATTTTTCATTTTTTAGAGTGCGAGTGCGGATATAAAATATGAGAAGGACATACGTTGGGCTCCCTTGTGGTGTTTGTTGGGCGCCACTCTACGACCACGAACGTCGCAATTTATTAGTCACCTCGACGACGAACTAAAAGTTAGGATATAAATGTATGAAAAGGAGGTTAGACCAGGCCAGCACACAGTCATCAGGAAACTACAAAAAGGATAAAGAATCCTGCGCTATATGAGACTGGCCTGATGGTCTTACCTATACGTCGCCGTATACCTATTTTGGAAAGAAAAAAGTCCTGAAAAAAAAGTTTCTCGCTGGATTTTGCATTCCACATCAGCGCGCGAAGAGAAGACACATTTCACACATGAAATTTTGTCGTCGTCGTCGTAGTTCACCACGTCATGGCAGAGGCAGTGCAACAGTTTGGGCTAAAGAATGTCGCATATGGTCAACAGGAATCGTCGTTTTTACAAATCCTTTCACATCGCTTAGCTTTTTTTTGTTAGCGACAACGACTATGACAACAAAGTATGAGAGGACACAACCAAATCAGAATTTAGACATCTAACCAACAACACGCACCAACAACAGCACGGATTTTGTTAAAAAATTCACATCTTTTTGTGGTTCGTCCTATTCATATACACGACTTGGTCCTTGATATGTAGTAAAAGGATGTATGTATGTGTATATGGAGATGTCATGATGCTGTGCGGAGGTATGTTGGGATGAAAGTTTAAGCTAAACTAAAAAGGAACAAAAATGGAATTTTTACAGACTAAGTTGACCGCTTGGGAAGAATAGGTTACAATGAAGGCTGGCGAGTCGGCTCGGTTCGAGTTGAGCTAAGGGATATTTTTAGACAGGGGGAATTTGCTTATTTATCGTAGGTAGGTATACGCTTTGGAATGGAGATTTTTTCTTTTCGTTTTTTTTTTTTAATTGGATTTTATTTCGACCCCAAAACAAAAGGAAACGCAGACTTTTACAAAACACGAATCTAATGCAGAAAGCAGAAGGCAAAAGATTTATGACTATTTTTTCTTCACACCATAAACCTCATGCTTCAAATATGGCTCTGTGTCATATTGCCTAGAAAAAAAAAATTGAAAAAGTGTCAAATCGTGATATGATACTTCATTGTACTATACGCTGAAAGAATCCCATTCCTTCGTCCGGCACTGCCACGGAGCTCCCTATAGTAAATCATGTTGGAGTCAACATCCTAAAAGACATATAGGGACAGTATGGAATTTCAAAACCGGAAAGGCTGACTGAAACAAAATTTGGCGATGACCTATAAAGACCTCAAGGCTGTGGTTACTTCCTGATGCTAAAAGTTGACTCTAAACCGCATGGTAAGGCCTCAGAATACCATTTATTATGAACATACTTTTAATGAATCTTGACTTCAGTTTCTGAACCCACTATAGCAAAAAATGTAAAGCGGGATACTGTTAGGAATTTCGAAAGTTTGACGAACTTCTAAACCTGCGACAAAGCCATCTTTATAACTGTTATTTGCGTAACAAACCTTAATAACAAAAAAAAAGATTTGTCAGAAGTGGGATTCGAACCCACGCCCTCAGAGAGGACCAGAACGCTCAGCGACCCATTATAATTAAGGGTAAGATTGCTCTTGAGTCTGGCGCCTTAGACCGCTCGGCCATCCTGACAGTTGACATCGAAATGGAATTATCGAAATTCGAGACCATTTATGGAATGTTTTATATTTAGTGTTTTCGTTTAATAAAATAAATGAGAAAAGTGTTAATGCTATCGTTCAACTGATGATTTTGAAATAATGAAATATTTTACATTTTCCTCTTTTTATCAATTTGAAAAGTACACAGTCTCTATAAGCAACAAATACAATTTAGGAGATATTAGTTTAAAATAAACACTTTGAAACCTTAAAAATACTTTTTTGCTGATGATTTTGAGTCAAAAAGAGTACATAGGTAATTCCGAGCTTTACAGCTGATAGCGGCCATATTTTTGAAATATCAGTCAAATTGCTGTCGTTTATTCAGTCCGTTTTTAAAAATAACTATTAGAAAGGAAAAAGCGTTTGACAACACTTTTTAATGATAAAATTCTGTTCTGCCAAAATTCCAAGACTATTTCTTGAAGTGGTGGACAAGTTCGTCGTTGCTACTGTTCAAGAGAGTATGTGGGAGATTTCGAGGCAATCGATTTGGAGCCCTCATAAAAATTGAACCTTTCACAAACAAACATTGTTAATTTTTTTCGTACAGGTTGTGTTGATAATCTGTTGAATGTTTCCATTTGTATACTTTTTTCTTAGCTTAAATAACAATCTTGTTGTTTGAAAAAAGTATTCGAAAGTAGATCCTTTATTATTTGCACACATGCCAAGGTACGACTACGGATATCCTTATCCAAGCCAAATCAAGAAAGTACTGCGAGAAGATTCGAACGTTGGACGGCTACAATCGCAATAGATTGCCATCAAGTCTCTAACAACCTCTTAAGAAGTCTGTGTCAACATTGCTTAACAGCCTTGGTTTCACTGAACTCCAACAAAGCTGCTGGAGCTGACGACATCGCTACGAAATTATTCAAAGCAGCAGCCAATGACTTGGTAAGGATTATGCACCAATTCATCTCAAAAATATGGTCGGAAGAAAGAGTGGAATCTCAGCATAGTTTGCCCAATCCTGAAGAAATTAGATTCTGTGAATTTCAATAACTATATACATATGTATCAGTCTCCTGAATATCGCCTATAAGACCCTTGCTGCTGTATTTTGTGAACCTTTGAAACCATTTTTAAAAACCTGGGAAAGTCGACCATTGATCAAATTTCACATTACGGCAGATCTTGGAAAACAACCCAGCAACTTCAAGTCAAACTTGTCCGTTTCTGTAAAATGGTGATAGAGTAAAATACACGCTGCTGTATCAAGATCGGTTAAGAGATCACCAATGCTTTTTATGTCAAAAAAGGTTTAAGACAAGGTGATGCATTGTCATGCGACTTTTTCAACATAATTCTGGAAAGAATTGGCAAAACTCAATCGTTAAAACTAGAGGCTCAATATTCCAAAGGTCCATTCAATTACTCGAAATTGCTCTGATAAAAACGTCATGTTATAGTGGTCTGTTTTTGAACATTGTGATGGAAGCAGAGAACATGGGTTTCGTGGTCAATGAGGGCATGACCAAGTATATGCTGTCAGATCAGGCTCCTTGGACAAAACGTTACCATGGACAGCCATATTTCTAAGGTCTACCTGGTCACTGCTATGAATTCAGCCAACAACAACAGCGCTGAAATCAAACGGAGAATAACTCTTTAAAATCGCTGCTTCTTTGGAGTAAGAATGCCTTTAAGTAGTTAGTCCTCTCTCAAGTAACTAAAGTCACCCACTATAAGACACTGATCATAACGGTTCTTTTTTATTACGCTGAGGCTTGCACCTTTTCAAGGCGAGATGAGAACGTCCGTTTTTGGTACCGTCTGAATTGATGGAGGATGGAGGAGAAGATACAACAACGAACTGTCAATGATGTAAAGCAACACTAATCTGGTCAAAAGAATAAAAGTCCAATGACTTAGATGGCTTGGTTATGCAAAGCGAATAGACATCAACGCTTCAGGCCGGAAGGTCTTCGAATCCAATTCTGGGAGACAGCACAGTAGCGGAAGACTACGACTAAGACAACCAACTTGGAAACTCGGTTTTCTCCAAATCATGAAAATAGAAGAGACGAGACTACTGATGCAATACTGACAACTTAAAAAAAATCGAGAACACGACCAAGACCGATTCAGATACGAGGCTGAAATATTTCGATTTTGAGGAGACCGAGACGAGACCAGCAAAAGTCTCGTGGGGTTTTGTGTGGCCAGCTTTATAGGCAGCAGAAGGCACTCTCAATTCACCTGGAGGTTATGTGAACTGAAGTGTTCGGAAGTCAAAAGTCTATGCGAAAAACCCTCGATAGGTCTTCCAAATGAATACAATGAAATGTTGATGATGAAATTTTTAATGAAGAACCTGTATATTTAAATTGGAATCATGGGTATAAAATGAAAAATAATAACATTATACAAAATACAGATAAGTCTTTAAGGGATAGTTTGACGACTTTCGATAGAGAGTATATTTTCGGCTTCAGGGTGGCATTGGTTAAGCTTTACAACAGTAAAACAAAATTCGGTTAAGTGTTGTGGGGTTTTCTAATTATCCTTAAGATAGAATTCACGAAAATTACAATTCAATTTCAATTCTAGGGTTTCTTTTGTTTTTCTATAATAGTTATTATTTTATAAAGAAGGTAAATCTTAGGTATAACATTTTAATTACATGACATCGTCTATACATATACATCTTTCATAACAGAAACCCACAATTTTCTCATAAAACATTTTCCTCTGTCTTGACCTTAATTGTCATTCTTTTCTTGTATTTATAGTTCCTCCCAACATAGATGATTCCTTAACCTCAAGTGATGTCATAGTTAGAGAAGGTGACAATGTGACATTACGTTGTAAGGCTAAAGGAAGTCCAGAACCATCAATTCGATGGAAACGAGATGATGGTAATAAAATTGTCATAAACAAAACTGTAGAAGGTAAGAGAAAATTTAATTTAAAGCTAACAAGCTCACAAACTTTTATGAAACCAAAAATATATTTTATACCTACGTAGTGAATGACATGGAAGGTGAAGCTTTGGAACTTGAACGCATCTCTAGACTTCATATGGGTGCATATTTGTGCATAGCATCGAATGGAGTGCCTCCTAGTGTTTCGAAAAGGATCAAAGTTAGTGTAGATTGTAAGTTTCAAAACCATTACATGTGTTATCGAAGACTTTAGGCCTAATCAAAATCCCTCCCATCGATTTCAGTTTCTCCAATGGTCTCGATACCCCATCAATTAGTTGGTATACCGATGTATTTCAATATTACGTTAGAGTGTTTCATCGAAGCCAATCCAACATCTCTGAATTATTGGACTCGGGAGAATGACCAAATGATCACAGAATCTGGCAAGTACAAGTAAGTACCTATAAAGTATAACCTTAGACCTATATGTATGTACATATTTAAAGTTCAACTTTCAAGTGTTTTCTGGATCGTCCTTAAAAAAAACATAAAACTTATTCTCTTGTGTTTTTTTCTTTATTTTAAAGGACGGAAACGCTGCCTGGTGTGCCCTCGTATAAAGCAACTATGCGGCTAACTATAACAAATGTTCAAAAAAGTGATTACGGCAGCTATAAGTGTGTCGCCAAAAATCCTCGTGGTGAAATGGATGGCACTATTAAACTATACAGTAAGTGTCACATTAAAATATTTTCATGTGTTACCCCTTTTACTTTATTATCGAATACAGTGATGTGTAGAAAATTTTATTTGACTTTAAAAAAAAAATACTTTCTTGTTAAAATGTTGCCTTCATACAACATGATTTCTGAAAAAGTCCGGAAATGTAGTATTAAGTCAATCTTTTTGCTTTTTGAATGTTCAATCTGGCATATTCTGCTAAAAACAAGTTCCTATTAAAATATTTAACAAAACACTTCGTGAACTCACAACTTTTTATGTCAGAGTTATAAAACACGTTTTTTATATGCAGCTGCTACCTAATTATGCGGGTATCAATACACTTGTCGACAAAATAACATTTTTTGTATATAACATAAGTAAAAAACGATTTTTTTAAGGTTTAAATTGCCTTGAATTCCAATATCGACTTAAAATGTTTCTATCACATTAGGTTTTTAAAATATGTCCTTTTTAAATTAATTATAAGACAACCAATAACGGGGGATGTAAGGCTTAGGTAAAACACAACATATTCCTTAACATTAACTTTTGAAAAATTTTGAATTTAACTCCTTTGGGGTTTTGTAGAAAAAAATGTGTTTGAGTTCATTAAGTGCGTTATTTTGAGATTGCCAACAAAACGATCCGCAGTAGCCAGAGTTTTGTATTAAAAATTGGTACAACTGAAAGAAGATCTGTCAGAATAATTATAAAAAAAAACACACAAATAGAAGAAAGTTTTGTGAAAATCAAATGTTAAAATTAACTTACAAAAAAAAACTGACTAAAACTAATAAAATGGACAATTTTCAAGAAGAAATGGTAAGAAAATATCTGGAAATTGAGATTCTATAAAAAAAAGTTCATTTAACAATTGCTTCAAGGAGGGGGTTTGTTCGTATAGACTACTACATTAACATGTTGTGTGCGAGCTTGAAGATCGCCTCAATTCTTTATATACCTGAATCGAGTTGAAATGAGCTTAATTTAACTCATATTCATATTTTTATATGGTGCTGAACTATTCAGTTTTTCATTGTTTAACACAATCAAACTATCTCACTTTCACTTCATAAGAAACATCGAAACACCATTTGCATTTAAGAAAGTGCTGTCAAACTTAATCATTTTTAAATCTTCTTGTACGGTGGAAACACCAAAAAGATTTATCTAATCTACAAATACAAATGCAATATCAATCGTACCAACATTTGAGAACGAAATCACATAAGATCCATTCGATACTCGTATAAATGTCAAAAACCCATCCATAGTAAGATTCTACTCTAACTTTTATCGGTGTTATTCATACTATGGATATTGTTTTTGTTATTCGTAATCCTACTATACTATGGATAGATTTTCCAACAAAACACGGGTATTTTTAGTTTTGATTTCGAATCCTGTTTCAGCGTTTCCTTGGGATTTATATGAGAAAGGTAAAATTCAACAACTTATGATGATTTTTCGAAAAAAAAATGGTGAACAGTTTTCCATTAAACAAGTTCTATAAGTAATACAAATGAAGTTTAATTTTAATTTGAGGGCCCTGTTATGATTGAATTATAACATGTTTTAAATGGCCACCGTGGCTTCCTAGGTGAGGCACATTCGTAAGATTCAGTTTTCGATGATTTTGGCTCATATACATATCAGTCTAATTCACGTCGTCGTCGGCGCGAGATAACTTAACCATGCCATGAAACCGCTCGCGCAGAACATCGATTGTACCATATGTCTTCGGTCTTCGGTGTCCATATCATTCAATTCAGGCCACAAAAAGTCGGTGATCATCAATGCCGTTGACGGTGTAGCCTGGCGTATGGTCGTTTGGTTTGGCTGAATCACGAAGAAAAATTCGGTATGTTATGGTCTGCGACAAGTCAAGTTGGCAGATCTTCTGCATTTCGTTGACGTACGGGTGTTGGCTGATTGTTCACTCATCCGGTGGACTCAAATTTGGCCACCAAACTTTGAGTAATCGACTTGGGAAAAAGATTATTGTTGTAAAAATCAACCAGTTCCTATTGGAAAACCCTTTATAAATATTTAAACTGAATATTAAAGATAAGCATTTTAGTTTTGGAAAATGATGATTAAAAAAATACTTCATAAATTTAGATAGTCTCAAATAGCCTTATATATAGTATATGTATTTTTTCGAGATTTAAAAACTAATATCTTAAAAACCTGACGAGTATTTTTGAAGTCACATTTGAATTTAGACAATAAAAACCCATTGGGAAAATGTGATCTGATAGCCATTAACGAAACCTTGTCGACCAGTGTATCAATTGGTACACATATACAATCATACATACATTTTCTTGTTCTTCAGGATACAGTTTGGAGTATTTTCAATTTTCAAAGCTATTATCAATATGCTGACAAAATGTCAAATTTTGGAGTTTATAAGCTACCAATTGATAGCAGAAAATCGCATAAGAATGTAGAACTTGGATCTATCTTTTAACATCAATGTTTTTGGCTTGGTTTTATGACTTTTTGCCAAAGAAAACACGTCTATTCAATTAAAAACAACGAGTTTTCTTTGTTTTATTTTCAAGCCCCTCTTTTGAACTCCATCACACTATTCGTTTAAATTGAATGATGACAATTCTAATAAAAATAGGTGCTTATACCACTCTCAGAATTCTATTTTTAAAACATAAACCATGATTTTCATCATTTTACATAGAAAAGAAGTGTTCCATGTAAACAATAAGAAATACTTAAAAAATTGGTGGAAGTCGAGTGTGTAAGAACAAAATATCAGGTTTCAATTTTATTTTATTTTGTTCATACTAACACCTCTCCAATAAATTTCATCACTTACAACACTTTAGAGTTGTATTTTTATTCATATCCTGATACCTATAGAAAGTGCGAAAACCTGATTTTTTAATTGTTTTTTTTTTTTTTCTTTCTTTACACAATAAAACTTATCTTTCAATATTCTACAACATTCGAAAGCGTAACAATATTTTAATAATCGGTCAAAATAACTCAGTTAAGTTATTTTGCTATTTTTAAAGGGCTATTAGAAACTAATTCGCTTGGGATATAAAACTGATATGGAAATGGAAATGAATTATTTTTACGTGCATGATTATAGTATCTTAAAATTAGCAGTATAGGTAAAAATCAGCTCAGTTTGTTCCTGTAAATAAGGAATATCCTTTATTTCTTGTTCTAAAGATAATACAAACAAAATAATTCAAATATTATTTCTTTTCACAAAAACCTTTAAGTCAAGGGAAATCCAATCTTTCAATGGAAAAGGTACATATTCTAGAAACTTTCAGTTTGTTGTCAAAAAATTCACAAGAGAGAAGGGAAGTGAATGAAAACATTATTACTTTGAAGATTTAAGGAGATTTTGTTTTCCTGGAAAAAGTGATTTTTATGAAAATTACGAAAACAAAAATTCAACAAAAAAAATATGCTAGAACAATTAGGGAATATATGTATATTTACTTTTTCCGAGTAAGCATTTCAGTTTCAGTAGAAATGGGTTAAAAGTTATAACTATAGTAGTTTCATTTCCAAAAAACGAAATTTTCATACGAAGATATGAATAAAAAGTACCATAATCCGGAATAATGCCTTAGAGCGAATGTGGTATACGTACATAATACATATTTTTATTTCATTTAAAAGAAAGTGAAACACGTTTTCTTGTTATCAGTGAAAATTTCAAAAAATAATTCTATGGCCACAAGGAATAAGTAAGTCGAAATTGAATTAATTACACTGGTAAACAAATAAAATTATACTTTTTAAAAGGATTAAGATGTCCCAAATTCAAAAAGCCCCTTTTAATTTTTCCAAAACGGTGTTTTAAAGTCTAAGCTCAAAATATTCCTTAACAATACATTTTATGATGATTTTAGAATTATCTTTGGCTTTTAGGTATAGTTTAAACTAAATTGAACAGAATTGTTTAGACGACGGATTCGTAAGATGACCAAAAATTATACATTTTTGCATTGAAACCCGTTTCAGGCAAGCAAAATCTAACAACTTATAAGGATTTTACAAAACTTTTATGAAATACTTTAAGTATCTTAAGTGAATAAGAAAGGGATTAAAGATATGGAAAATTAGCACAAATTTAATCGAAAGAAAGCCACTTCATGAATTTATACAGCCTCAAAAAGCCTTGTATGTATTTTTGTATTTTTTTTTTTTTAGACGTAATATCTCAAAAACCTTAAGTTATAGAGTAATTTTGAAGTCGGCTGTGAATAAAGCCTATTAAAACCGATTGAAAAAGTACAACTTAATTGCCAGGAATAAAACTTTGTCAAGCAGTGTTATCAAATCAAATGCAAAATTAAAGCTAAGTAAAAAACCATGAGTCTTTTAAAACTTATTTTTGCGAAAGGCAATGAGATAGATAGACATTAGTGCACTTTTTCCAAAACGTTTAAATATTTTTTGAGGACATAAAAACACTTAAGCCATTTTTAACATGTGAATTGTGTTGATTTTCTTATTAATTCCTTTCCAAACTAATCAACAAAACATCTAATTTTCACTAAGAAGCTAGACAGCTCTCAGCTTTGTTTAATGTGAATAAGACAAGATTGCCATAAATAGCTTAGGCTAAATAGAATTCTATCTTAACTTTAATATTTCTAGCGTTCGTTTTCAAATTTTAAAAGACTTCTATTGAGGTGTTATATCAAAGAAAGCCCAAAATGGAAATAGAGATTTAAATTTGGTTTTGAGAAAATTAGTTTATTTTCTCTAAAATTCTACAACTTCGCTTTCTTAGCAGATTATTTAATTGTAAGGCGTTTGAAGCCAAGCTGTAATACTGTATCCAGAATATCCAAGAATGCTAGCATTGTCGAGCATATTCTCGTTCATTAATGAATATATTGCTGAATTGCATGTTGCTTGTACATTAAGACTGAAGAAATCCCTACGGTCGAGTATTCACCAGTTAATCTTAAAGGTTTGGAGGTGGCAATATGGAAACAATCGAAAGCATCAGTAAACGTCTATTTTCTGCACATTTCGATTTCTCTAGGACTCGAAGGAAATCTTTTATTAAAAAATAAGAACTATTCAAAACTTTTTGGTCAGGGTCCATAAATTTAGATATTTTTATAGCTTTAACTATAAAATTTTAGTAGTACCCGTGGCATGATGGTTAGTGCGGTGGACTGTCATGCCAGAGGTCGATCCCTGCCTATGCCATCTAAAGTTTTTTTTCACGGGTTTTGCCTCTTGCGAGGAATTGACAAATTCTCCAAGAGTAATTCTTGTCATGAAAAGTGCTTTCTCAAATAAGCCGTTCGTAATCGGCTTAAATCTGTAGGTCCCTTCCATCCCTGATAACAGTACTCTCACACAGGAATGGTTGAGAGTTGTAAGTCACTAGGCCCTAGTTCTCAACGGACTGTTGCGCCACCCAATTTATTTTTTTTAACTATAAAATTGTATAGCTTAATATTAATCACATAATTTGCAGCTTAAGCCGCAAAAACAAGCTTAAGCCAAATGAACCTAGATTTAGTTGTTTTAAAATAAATAAAGCTTGTTTTTAATCACACGAAATCTAGCTTTGACTTAAAAATCCATGTATTAGCTTTACTTTATTTGTATTTACAAGACCCAATAAGAAGGATGTTAACAAAGCCTTACTTTTTTGGCCCAAATTTAACTTCAGCATTTTTTGTATTAAAAGTTTTACTTATTTTTATTAATTTTGTGATAATCTTGATAAGAAAAAACCTTAAAGGGCTGAAGTAGTCCCTCCTACATTTTGAAACATAAACTTGTCTCTTAATCTATCAATAAGCTATAACAATTGGCAACACATGGTTTAAAATTTTATTTTCAATTTTTCAAAAAACTATTCAAACACGTTGCTAGTTAAGTATGCAAAAATCTCGTCACAGAAATTAGAATTAATTAATTGACCTAAAATATTACTATTTAAAAAACAAAAAACAAACTAATTAAACTAAATTGTATTTACTCAAAAATATTGTAATTAGAAAATTATAATTTTGGTACATATTTTTCTTTTAGAACCTATGCATTTTTAACACATCACTGTACAAATAAGATTTATAAGCCTTAATAAAACAATAGACCGTGAACAAAGAGCCAATTTGGCAATATTTTCCCCGAGTAGTTTGGGGTTATTTTCAGAGGTTAGGTTATAGTTATGGGAGCACAGAGGGCTTCGCTGAATCAAGTTCATGATATTGGCTTTGTTTTATTATTATTTTTTGCACCATTCTTGATCTATGGCTTGGGTAGCGGATATCCGGTGCACAGGAGGCAGGACAGGAGGTAGAAACAAAAAAAGAAGAGAGGTGACAATTTAAAATGCCAAAATTAACAAATATAATAATTTATGGCATAAATCTACAGTTTATTTTTTGTCTTTATGTGATGACAATTATTTAAATATGGGTTTTTGATTTTGTTTTCTATTTGGAAACAGCAGTTTTTCAATACCTATAGCAACAAAAACGCAACAAACCAAAAAGCTGTTTCGAATCATAAATATAATTCTGAATGTTAGTTAACTGTATCCTGCTTTAAAAGTTCTACATATAGATACATCTATGTATGAGTATATGAGTTGAAAAGGAGGAAAATAAAGAGGAAATAGGAACAGGAAATTGCAGTGAAGCTTTTTGAAGTGATAAATATTGTGTGTGTTTGAGTTTTTAGAGAGCAGGATTCAGGACATGCACTACGATGCACATTTTACATACAAACATACATATATAAATATTTATTCAATGGGATTTTAATGGGATAATTAGGTATTGGTTTGGCATTAGTTTGTTTATTATTTATTTGCAATACTGAGAAATCAGTGAAATGTTCTCACGGCCATTTATGGGGTTTTAAAAGTTTTAGTCATTGCTTTGCTTTGGTTTGGTTTTGGTTTAGTTCGTTTTTGGTTTGACTTTAATTAGCAATTAATGGTGTATTAGTTTAGTATAGAGAGAGCTATCGTCACTCGGTATAAATGAAATGTTTATATTTCTAGTTGATATTTAAAGAGGGACAATTAGGTTTTAGGAGAAATATTATAAAATAATATAAATATGGAAAATTGGTTTAATTTAAATTGAATCAGACTAAATAATGAAATTAAAAATGCCAAAAACTAATTAAGATCATATGCCTTCAGTAATATTGAATGTTGTGTCAAAATATTTGTTTTGATTTGTATTTTCTAAATAAGGGAAGGAATAAATATGCATTTTAGAAATATTTCATCTTTGGGTAGCTTTTAGAATTTTTCTTTTTTTTTTTGAGATGATGCAAAATACCCTTTTTGTTATCTTTAATTAAGGAACAATTTTCATGACTTTCTAATGACTTGTTTTCGATGTCTAGGTACTTGTAAATATGTATATTTCCACTTTCTAGTAAATTGTCATGCATTTCTGAGAGAATGGTGACACTATTCCAAGCCGAGTGGAAAATGCTATTTATTAGAAAATCGTTGTACGACGAAGGAGTTATTTATTTTTATATTTTAACTTCAAACCTATGTCAAATTTGAAAAAGAACAATTTTAAAAGAGATTCATAAATTCCCACCCGTGTATGTCTTTCGATTTTTCTTTAACTTTAACAAAATATTGAAAACAATATTTTGTATGAGATAAAAAGATTGAAGTGAAAATCTTTCTTTAATCACATAATACTGGAGTCAAAAACTATTTCTTACCAATTAATTTTTTTCTAAAAAAATAACTAAAAGTTAGCAACAATATTTTTCATGGGATAAAAGAAGTTTGATTTTAATATTTGTTTTTGTTCCTGACTTTTCTTGTCGAAAACCAATTGATATCAATTTTAGAAGCATTTTTTGAATGTTTTTATTTTTCTAAGAATATTATCTTACGTTAACAACAAATTTTTGCATAAAAATAAGTAATTTTTAAATCAATGCCTTCAACTATTCTCGAAATATTCGAATAAATCATCAGTGTTTACCAATTTTACGTAGTATTTTTTGTAGACGCTAGATTTTTTATAAAAAGAACTTACTTTTCTGTTTTCTAAAAAAAAATAATACATTTTGAAAACAATATTTTTTATAAGAACAAATTATTTAAAAGGTAATATCTTAAATTTTTGCCAAGATATTGAAGTCACTTATTTGGTATCACGTAACATTCTATGATATACAATTTAACTGTAGTCGCTAGTGTTATTGGTTCGTGAGATATTTAAGGTCGACCAAAATGTTCTCTTTTTTTATAAATTAATATGATAAACAAACTAGTAGCTCTAATTTTTTTGAAAGTCCATTCAGCATCTATCGATGTTATTATTTGTAAAACAAAATTTATTTGAAGTCAATATCTTTCCTGGTTTTTGAAATATGGACGATGAAAAATGGAATCACCAACGTATTAACGTACGTACACACGCAAACACAGACATCTCTATAAAACTTCTTTAATTAGATTTTAGGGACCTTGAAACGTCGAGAAATGAAATATTCAATTCGATAAATTGGACCGATTACAATATTAGGAGAATATTATAACAAATGAACGAACAGTTTAAATTTTATTTCTGGAAACATGATACAAAGGATACCAGGCATACCTGTACCTGCAATACTCCAGGATAGGACGAAAAAGCGCAGAGTAGAGGATTTTTTAAAGTATATGAATCATTTAATTCTTTAGAAAATCCCTTGATTAATCTAAAGCGGCTTTTTGCCAAACTTTTGTGATGAAATCAATGTGAAAAATTAATAAGAGCTTGACATCTTACAAGACTCTCATTATTAAATGTTTTCACGTGATCACATTACACCTTTATCACCGTTTAAAGGTTCTGTCAATATCTTCATGAAAAACAGAAATCCACTTGGATTTGATAAGCTATCGAAAAGTTTAAAGTCATCTGCAAAGATAAGGTAAAGTTGATCTTCACCAATGTTAATAATGAACACTTAGAAGAGTAGAGGTCCAATACAGCACATTAATATTTGTATATACTGAAAACGGTTTTTTAAATACGATTCCATCCAAGTTATGATCTAATCTGGAAATCCCTATCTTTCTAAGAGCAAGAGTATAGAGTGGTTGACTCTATCAAATGTTTTTCCCAGATCAGAGGAAAAAACGTCAGTTTGAAGATTACTCTGTAAACTAACATTAATTTGATTCGTGAGTTCTAGAAGATTCATTGTTGTAGACTTTTGCAGACAAAATCCATGTTCCTTAGGAATAATTACTAATTTACAGAAAAATTAAATATATGTTTAAGGACAACTTTGGTATGCACGATAGTTTTGCAATGCCACGGTAGTTTTCAGCATTAGTTTTATTTCCAAACTTATGAAATATACGAAGACTTTTAAATTCAGGAAAAATATCAGACGAAAGCGAACAGCAAAGTATATACCTACTTAAGTATTTATAGCGGTGTCGTGAAATAACCCTAAGTGAAATAAGACCAACTTTCAAAACTCGGCCATATTCCACTTTACAAAAATGAAATAAGGCCAATTTTTAGCAGTTGGTCATATTGCACTCTGACAAAGTAAAATAAGGCCAAATTATTCTGAGAAATAAGACCAACTTCCTTTACGGTAAGGTATGTTAGCAACCCCTCTGCTTGGGAACACTATAGGATTTGGGGTAGGTGCGAGGTTGAGTGTATGCAAAGTTTCTTCGCACTAATGACAAAAATACCGTTGAAAGTGAAATAAAACCATTTTGGCTGTTTGACACTTTACAAAAGTGAAATAAGGTAAAATCTTGAAATTTAGCCCTATTTCACTTGGTTTTATTTCACGGCACCATTTGTAGCACTGATATAAGAGTAAGAAGTTTAAAGAAATGTTGAAGGGATACTATCAGGAACAAAGGAATATGTACTTTTCAAGCCGTTAATATATTGCACTACTTCCACTCTATCAGCCTTAAAATTATCACAATTTTAAGAATTGAACGAAGTATAAGATTGTTGGAAAAAAATGTATATATCAAAGAAGCAGAACTTATTAACTTCCCATTGGAAGTTATTGTAATGGGTCCGATTTGTCGAATTGAAAATTTTGACATTTCTCGACGTTTCAAGGTCCCTAGAGTCGAAGTAAAAGATTTTTAGAAAGATGTCTGTGCGTGCGTGTGTACGTACCTTCGTACGTCCGTACGTTCGCGACGTTTTTTTCGTCGTCCATAGCTCAAGAATCAGAAGAGATATCGACTTCAAATAAATTTTGTTATACAGATAATAAGGCAGAAAGATGCAGAAAGGGTTCTCAAGAAAATTGCGCGGGTGGTTTTTTTACCACAGCAGTTTAAAAAAAAAGTAAAAATTGAATTTCGACTCAAATATCTTTTCAAAAATTTGAGATTATGGCTTCTAACTAATTTTAAGTAATAAGAAATATTGTTTTCAACATTCGATAAAATTTTGAGAAAAATCGAATTGACAGTTTTTTTTACAAAAAATAAAAACTTAAAAAAAAAATAATACTAAAACTTGGTAAAAATTTACTTTCGACTCAAAAAGCTTTTCAAAAATTAAAAATATTGGCTTCAAACTTATTTTATTTCACAGAAAATATTGTTTTCGATATTAAGTGTTTTTTTTTATAAAAATCCAACAGTCCGTTTTTTCATAAAAAAATAAAATCTACAAAAAATAATACGCAAATTTCGTAAAAATTGATACATATAGACAAACTTTTAAGCAAGACAAATCGACAGACATCCCATACTCTTTTTTTGATATCGAACCGATATGTTAGGAAATATTAAGTTTTTGAGGATTTGTAAGTAATTAGTAAGCTTAAGAACTGATGATAAAACCGAAAATTCCTTTTCGACAGGAAAACAACAATGCTTAGATATTATAAAAGTTCACAACACATACAACAACATTATTACGATCTATTAAACTGGACTAATGCACGTTTCAGAATATTGTTCCAGTCCTTCCAAATTTATTTTCTTAAAGGTAAAATTTTTGAAAAAAGAAACGTAACCATTTAGAAAGAAAAATTAGTTAAGACAAGATCAAGAGAACAAGAACTCGTTCGGCAATCCATAAATTTGATTAAGTCCGGTTAACAAAGCAGATTCAGCAAAATTAATTTGTAATATTGGACAGTATAGCGATATTTTCAGGAGAATCAATGTTTTCCACAAGCATTCGAAAGTCTCACGAACTACGAGTCTACGAGTTTGTGGTTCATTTTAGCTAAAACAATTTTGAAAAACCATCTTCTTTGACTACACAAAACCCACTTTTGGAAAAAGTTTTCAATATTTCGTTGTTCAAGTTGTTTACATCCCTGACAACATTATTCTTACACATAATGGGTTGAGAGATGTAAGTGAGTAAGCATTATAGTATAGGAGCTCGCAACGTTTTCGAGCGAGAATTTTAGGTCAGTCAATTTTTTGATATGTTGTCTTACTTGCTTTTTCGGTTAGAGTCTGGGCAATCTGGCTGGCGGTAGCGGTTGCGTTTAGGGGGGAGGGGCAATTTAAAAAAATTATTACTTAAAATGGGAAAAAAATAGTTAAAAAATAACGGTAATACTTACAATTAAGTATTATACCTTTTTTTAAAGCCAACACTTTTGTCTATTAGCTTTTTTTTAAATGAAGTCAAAACTATGCACAGTTTTTGAAAAAAATTGTTTTAAACTCAAAATGTATACAAATAAAATTAAAAAAAAAGGTTTAAAGTGTAGTTTTTCAAAACTTTCAAATTATCTACCGTTTTTTTTTAGAATTCATTGCTCTTATTTGTTTTTGATCAAAAACTGAAAACTAGATGATTTTATGTCTACTAGCTCTCGAGAAAATTAAAAATTACTAAAAATCGAATAAGGCTAAATTCATTTTTCTTAAATCCAGCTTATTTAAATGCAAAAGAGACTTTGCATGCATCTTTGCACCAACCCCAACTCAAATCCTATAGTGAGTTCAAGCAGGGGGGTTGCAGGGGTCAGCATGCCCCCCATGCACACTTCACTGTTGCATACGCCCAAACTCGCACCTACCGTTATTACTATCCAAATAAGACCACTCAAGCAAAAAAAAAATAATATTTTAATTAAAATAGTAGTTGTGGTTATTTTCAATTTTCTCAAAAACTAAAATACATAAAATCATCTAGTTTTCAGTTTTTGATTAATAATTAATAAGGGCAACAAATTTAAATAAAAAAAAACATATTTATAAACAAATGGTTTTGAAATATTGAAGTTGAAATTTTTTTAAAACTTTTTTAACGTTTTCGAGCGAGAATTTTAGGTTATTCAATTTTTTGATATGTTGTCTTACTTGCTTTTTCGGTTAGAGTCTGGGAAGTCTGGCTGGCGGTAGCGGTTGCGTTTGTAAGTGCGAAACCTACCTGTACACTGTACAGGTGATAATTTTGAATTTTAAAAGATTTTTTAAAGCTTAATTTACAATTTTCCTCCATTAAATAGGTCTCCTAAATATGCATTTATTATTGCCAGACATTTTTATGATTGTTTATTATGTGTCATACGCGATTTTTTAAATTTTTTATTTAAAAAAAGTAAAATAAGTTTGGGGAGAGTACGAAAACTTAGGCGACAAAGTTTAATGACGGATTTGTATAGAACAGTTAAAAATAAGAATTTTTTAATATGCGAGGGGGGGTCTATCTCCGTTTAGGCGGGAGGGGCAATTTAAGAAAATTATAACTTAAAATGGAAAAAAAATAGTTAAAAAATAACGGTAATACTTACAATTAAGTTTTATTCGTTTTTTTAAAGCCAACATTCTGTTCTATTAGCCACTTTTTAAATCAAGTCAAATCTATGCACAGTTTTTGAAAAACGTAATATTAAACTCAAAATTTAAGTAAAAAAAAGTTAAAAAAAAAAATTTCAACTGCAATATTTCAAAACCATTTGTCTATAAATATGTTTTTTTTTAATAATTTGTTGCTCTTATTAATTATTAATCAAAAACTGAAAACTAGATGATTTTATGGCTTTTAGTTTTTGAGAAAATTGAAAAATTAATTTAGCCTAGGTATATCTTAATCCATATTCGATTTTTGGTAATCTTCAATTTTCTCGAGACATAAAATCATCACAATCAAATAAGAGCAATGAATTCTAAAAAAAAATAGTAAATAATCTTAAGGTTTTGAAAAATTACACTTTAAACCATATTTTTAACTTTTTTTTTACAAAATTTTGAGTTCAAAACAATTTTTTTCAAAAACTATGCATAGTTTTGACTTCTAACAAGCTAATAGACAAAAGTGTTGGCTTTAAAAAGGGTATCGGGTGATTTTTCAAGAGCTTGAGAACTTTAAAAAAAAAAAAACGCATAAAATTTGCAAAATCTCATCGATTCTTTATTTGAAACGTTAGATTGGTCCATGACATTTATTTTTTGAAGATAATTTCATTTAAATGTTGACCGCGGCTGCGTCTTAGGTGGTCCATTCGGAAAGTCCAATTTTAGGTAACTTTTTCGAGCATTTCGGCCGGAATAGCCCGAATTTCTTCGGAAATGTTGTCTTCCAAAGCTGGAATAGTTGCTGGCTTATTTGTGTAGACTTTAGACTTGACGTAGCCCCACAAAAAATAGTCTAAAGGCGTCAAATCACATGATCTTGGTGGCCAACTTACCGGTCCATTCCTTGAGATGAATTGTTCTCCGAAGTTTTCCCTCAAAATGGCCATAGAATCGCGAGCTGTGTGGTATGTACCGCCATCTTGTTGAAACCACATGTCAACCAAGTTCAGTTCTTCCATTTTTGGCAACAAAAAGTTTGTTAGCATTGAACGATAGCGATCGCCATTCACCGTAACGTTGCGTCCAACAGCATCTTTGAAAAAATACGGTCCAATGATTCCACCAGCGTACAAACCACACCAAACAGTACATTTTTCGGGATGCATGGGCAGTTCTTGAACGGCTTCTGGTTGCTCTTCACTCCAAATGCGGCAATTTTGCTTATTTACGTAGCCATTCAACCAGAAATGAGCCTCATCGCTGAACAAAATTTGTCGATAAAAAAGCGCGAAACACATTTCGAACCGAACACTGATTTTGGTAATAAAATTCAATGATTTGCAAGCGTTGCTCGTTAGTAAGTCTATTCATGATGAAATGTCAAAGCATACTGAGCATCTTTCTCTTTGACACCATGTCTGAAATCCCGCGTGATCTGTCAAATACTAATGCATGAAAATCCTAACCTCAAAAAAATCACCCATTATAATACTTAATTGTAAGTATTACCGTTATTTTTTAAATATTTTTTTTCCCATTTTAAGTAATAATTTTTTTAAATTGCCCCTCCCCCCTAAACGCAACCGCTACCTCCAGCCAGACTGCCCAGACTCTAACCGAAAAAGCAAGTAAGACAACATATCAAAAAATTGACTGACTTAAAATTCTTGTTTTCCAAACGTTGCTAGCTCCCGGACTATTAGTTCTAGACGGACTTTTATGCAACTTAGCTTATTTTTATTTTTTAAGTTTTTAACTCACTTTGCTTAAAAAAATTCGAGTGGGAAACAGCTGTCAGTGGCAAAATAAAATATGAAAAGTACTAAACCTAATAAAAAAATCAAATGGTGTCAAATCACCAAAATGGTGACTAATTTATATGAGATGTTTATGTCCTCAAAACACTCGTTCAGGATTTCCAATGTGACATGAACTGTGGGAGACGTACACGACACAGTACGTCCCTATATTCCAATTTAGGTGAAAAGCTTTTAGAAATTATCGACCTTAAGCGCTCTCCGTTAAATGCGATGGTCGAGTCCATCTCTATTTAAAATGATGCTGCCATTAGTTTCAGCAAAACGATGCATAGACGATCTTGTATGTCTTGAAATTGATATCGTCCCAAATTCGACAGTGTTGTTTTTGAAGTAGCAAAAAAAGGCTTGTAAGACGAATATAAGCTGATTAAGGTTAGTCTCCACCTGTTTTATTGAGCCCAAATGCACGTCGTTTTCAGCTTCTGGTCTGGTCACGACACAGAACTCGAAAAATTGTGGCGATGTGCGAAAAGACCAGATTATGTGAGCGAATTGAATTAGACTGCATTATATTCTTCTTGGCACTATTATCCGAATTATATTATTTATTACAAAAAGAATAGTACGACTAAGACAACCGTTAGGTTGTTAAAACAATTTCATTATTAAAAGATGTAACTGCCACAATTAGACCGCTATCAACGACGGTGAACTTCCAATTGAAATTACTCTTGTATGGTTTTATTCTTACTTACTTGTAGTCCAGTCAAAGAAGACTAAAAATTGGTACAGACACTGAAGACATCATTATTATAACATGTGCAAAAAGATCCTAACAAAGTTTTTTGACGAAAATGTACGCTTTTAGGCTACATACATATTTTGAACGGTAAATGGCTAAAAAGCTAGACTTTGTAGATCATAAGATGTACTACAAAATAACTTAAGCAACTTTCATCAGTGTAGTACTCGTGGAATGACTATCATGCCAGAGGTCTTGGGTTCAATCCCTGCATTTGCCATCTAAAGTTTTTTTCACGGGTACTGCCTCTTGCTAGGAATTGACAAATCCTCCAAGAGTAATTCTTGTTATGAAAAGTGTTTTCTCAAATTACCCGTTCGAATTCGCCTTAAAACTGTAGGTCCCCTCCATTCCTGACAACATTACTCGTACACAGGAATTGTTGAGAGTTGTAAGTCACTAGGCCCTAGTTCTCAACGGACTGTTGGCCCCACCCAATTTATTTTTTTATTAACTTTCATTAGTTTAAAAATGTTTCAATTTCCAAAATATCGATTTTTTGCATATTCTGCCTAAATGGTACTTTGTATCTAAAGACTCTTCAAGTAGACCGTAGTTTTATTGATCTTCTATCAGAAAACATTTATTTTTGCTCTAAGATTATAAGTTATATATTTCTTCTTAACTATCAAAATTATATAAATAGAAAACAATTACCCACGTAGACTCAAACAATGTTGATTAAATCAAGAAACCATATCTAATATGTTTTAAGGATCTGCTTAAACTTCTGATGTTACACCTCAAATTTAGTTTACTGCTAATTATTCCTTGGTTTGATTTAATTGTGTGTCTATTTTGACAGGACTATTACATCTGCTGTTGTAAATTTTAAGTCGAAGTGTTTCAAACAAGGAAAAGACAACTATTTTCAAGAAAAATGCATTCTTTAATGCTATTTAGCACTTTAATTACTTCAAGGTGTCCTTTTCTTAAAGAACTTGTTAACTATTTCGCTTTCACAACATAAAGGCTGGAGTCCTTCCTAATTGAAAAATGTATAACTAAAAAAAACTAAAATCTCAAATTAAAAAGTACCACTTTTGTAATCGCTCTTATAACCTTATAACATTAAACACTCTTGCAACAAATTGCCTCACATACAACAAAGAACAAATAAATATTCTCATTACATCATGATGACCAATTGTATAAAAGGACTCGTACAAAATTGTCTATAGAAAAGAAATATACCTCCAAAAAAAAGTACATCTTTTGTAATAAAACTAACTACCTTCTATAGGTACCTATACATTGCTGTAGCTGTTGGTCTATAAATAGAGATATTCTATCTTTAACACTCTCACAAACACTCCCTTAAACATGATAAACATTTCCTTGGAAGCTCGTAGCTATACACTTTGATAAAGAAAAAAAGGATATAAGGATATATTTTTCTGTCGGAACAAAAAGAAAAAATAAATAAAATAAAGTAATTCACTCGCCTCGTCTGGCCCGCCTTGTCACCTTCTATCTTTCTTTTTTTTTACTTTTATTTTGGAAAGTTAAAATTGTCGCTTAGGCCACAAAAAGGCCATAAATTACCACAAATTGTCGTCAATATAATCCACCGACAGAGTGAGAGAGAGACAGAGTGAAAGAAAAGCCGACACAGATGCCGCCACAGTCGCAACCTCAAAGCCCCACTGACAACGACGAAAACGAAAACGACGACAAGGACAACGCAACGCGGCAAGGCAAGGCAAGGATGACAATGAAGAACAAGAATCACGAACCAAACCAAAGATTCGAAATCGTCTATAAAATCAAAAAAACAAAAAAAAATAAGAAAATAAGTCTCAAATGGTAAAAGACTCTATTGAGGGCAGAGATAAATATCGACAAAGGAACTCATTGAACTTTCATTGCACACTCGGATACACACTAATATAGAGGGAGCCACTAAAATTGTCAGTTCCTATCAGCCAGAGACTCCTCACTTTATCACCATACTTCTGTCCGTTCCGTTGTCGCTTTAATACTCTCTTCCCTTGCTTCCTTTTTCTCTTGGATATAAATAGAGATGTAGATGTATATGCTCCCGTCATGCTATGGTCCTTTACCGAGTCCTGCGACTGCCGACCATAACCAAACCAAACCAAACCGAGAGTCGAGGTGTTTTCTGTAGCACTTTACCACAATTGACAGCACGCTACTGCCTCCAGCTTACCACACTATATACTCTATCTATCTTTTATACTGCTACTGTTAGGGTGGTCGGTGCTCGGTGTTCGGTGTTCGGTGCTCGGTGGTGGTTTTTGGAATATCCTTGTGATATACAACAAAATTGCTAAGGAGGAACCTTGCTTGTTGTATAAGTCAGCCCCTCCATCCTCATCCTGTCGACTATGAATCGGTGGCGGTGGCAATGGTGGGAGCGGGAGCGAAAGAAGGTTTGATCCTGCGGTATGAGGCGCTAGGGTGTGAGAAAGATTTATCTATTTGCAGGGATTTCGACACTTTTTAACCGAAGTTTATTTTCGGGTTTATTTAGAAATATAAACGACGAGGAAGTCGAATTCTTTTTTGTTGTTGTTGTCCTGTCCCTCTGATGTACCTACACACATACATATATAGTGAGTCCTCTTGTTTGGTTCGTCGTTCTTTAATGGCTTTCAATGTCCTTTAATGTGATTTTCGATGATTTTCTTTTATTTAACTTTGAATTTGTCAATGGAAATCCATGAAAATTAACAATCGATTTGATGGACTGTAAAATTATGATTTGCCTGTCAAATGGGATCCTGATGGTAGGTTTTGTGAGTGGAGTGAGGGGAAGGGGTGGTGGTGGTGGTTGAAAGTTTTTATTCACTCAATGAAAAAGTCGTCTGCCATGTAAATTATATTACACAACGATAAAGATGATGATTTATTTAAGGAGATTTGTCGCAATGATAAATGGCAGGAAATCATCGTTTTCGTTTTCATTTTTCTTATTTTATTTTTTTTTTGTGTAGAGTTAAGTAGGGTGTTATAGATTCAAATATTTGCGCCATTTGAATGGAAGCAATTAAATATAAGGCTATAAATAGGTGTGACGGATAAAAATAGTCATCTACCTTATGTCAAAAACACACACACACAAATATGGACATTCGATAGTATTTGAAATTTGATCTGTCAATAATGCCACAATTTTGACAGATTAAATAGTTATTTAAGTTATATCTGTAAATAAAAATATGGACAGTGAATAGATAGAGGGTTCGAGTTATGACTACAATTCCTGTCATCGTCCTTTACGTATACATATTTTGCTCTTTGAAACTTTCTACTTATTTTCCTGACAGAATTCTTTATGAACCTATTTGGCTTCTATAGCTTCACTCTAGGAAAACAATAACAAAAGAGTGTATTTCATAAAATAGCGTGAGTCAAATTGACTCTCAACATCGCCACCCGCCGCCGACATAGCTTAATAAAGTCAAATGACAGGTCGGACATAATAAGTAGAAGCTTTGTATATGATGATGAAAATAAAAGTTTATAACTTTTGTTTTGTTTGATGGTTCATTCAACCCACCAACCAAAGAACCTCTTTTTATATAAAGTAGTAATAAATTGATTCCTTTTTCCAAAAGGAAACTTTTTATTTTTAGACTTTTCCAAAAACTAAATGGGCCGTTCCGGGAAGGTTGCGTCGTTGGTCGGTCGGTGGTACTGGTGTGATATTGTTTTGTTCATTTTATAGGTTGTTTTAAATCTTATAAAAAGGATACAGATTTTTTTTTTTGGCCATGTTATTTTAATGGAATTGAAATAAAAGGGTTTAAAGTGTCAAACATTGAGTTGTATTTTGTTTGTTTCTCTGTGTATTAGGTAATTCATTATCAATTTAGTCACTAAAGTCATTATAAATTGGCTTCTGCTTGAATAAGCTATACAACATTTCAAATCATTTCAATTTCCTTTTAAAATCAATCTCAAATTGGCACATTTTGATCGGATTTTAGACAACTTATAGTGACTTTTCTAGGATGTTAGAAGTTCATTAAAAATTTGACACTTTGATAGAAAAGTTTAATGGACATCAATTTTAAAAACTGACTTTAGAGTTAATATTTAATTTTTTCAAAACATAAAATATAGAATTTATGCTTTATTTTTGATCAGGTCATTGCAAGAGAATATTGGAAAATATTATCCAAAATTTTAACACAATTTATTTCGTGGCAAAAATTTGTATTAAAGTTTCTTTCAATTATTCTTGCTGAAGATGTAATAACATTTTTTGTATAGAAGATGAATTCCTGCCTGTGAAACCTAAAACTTTTTTTCACAGGTACTACCTCTTCCGAGGACTTGACAAATCCTCCATAAGTAATTCTTGTCTTGAAAAGTGCTTTCTCAAATACGCCGTTCGGATCAGGCATTAAAACTGTAGGTCTCCTCCATTCCAGGAATGGTTGAGAGTTGTAAGTCACTAGGCCTTAGTTCAATTTGCACTGTTTAGGTGTAAAATTTGTGTCAAAAACCACAAACCGATAGGAAAAGGAGGGCTGATTTTTAATAATCCAAACTGGATTTATTAACACGGTCACTTAGTATTGCCCTGGTATCGATCTCTTAATTCATTTATTTTATTTTCTCGTCTTTAAGTTTTTCCATTAAACTTTGATACACTTTTTAGCAAAATTGTACAGTTCTTAACAAAATTTTACAGTTTTTAGGAAAATTTTACAGTTTTTAGCAAAATTTTACAGTTTTAAGCAAAATTTTACAATTTATCACGCTATTATTTTCCGACATACCTACATTTAACATTTTTATATGTTATCCTTAAAACCAAATTTCTTCCCTAAATATTAAGTCTAGCTACGGTATCGTCCAAGATATTTTGAAGGTATTGTTAACTTGGCATAGTAAGTTATTGTAATCGGTCTGATTTTTCGAGTTGGAAATTTGTAAATTTTTCTCGACTTTTTAAGGTCCCTAAAATAACAACCCTTACTTCGGAGGATACTTTGTGGCGAAATCAGAACAAAAAATTTATATGAGAAATTGTAGTAGATTAAATGTTAATTTCTTGCGAAAACCAAAAAATTAATTGCAGGGATACAAAGTTATTTGTCCGCTAACTTTACATTTATTTTAGCGAAAAATTCAATTTCTTAAATAATACAAAAAAAATTAGTTTGATCGGCATCTAAATTTGTAGCTTTCCAAATGCTTTCAAGTTGTAAAAATTTCGTATTTGTAGCTACAACCGTTGAAAACTCAACCGTTGTTTTTTGAGTTTTTTTTTTCGTCACAAAATTTTATAAATGTCAAAAAGAAAATTTGTTGCACAATTTTGTAGCCCGTATGGTTTTGAAAATATTCAAGTTTTTTAGCTTCCAAAATCCAAAAAAATGAGAAATTAAGCATAAAAATATGATTTGCATGAATTTGTAATCACCTGGAACTATAGATGACCCCCAAACACCGATTTTGTAGCTTATCTAGTTTTTGCATTATTCAAAATTCCGCTAAAACAAGACTAAGGCCCTCGGTCAACATTTTTCAAAAAAAGGGACAATTTTCAAGTTTTTTTGTATTATCCAGTAATAGCAGTTCTTAAAACGAAATTCATTGCGCACAAACTATTTTTATAGCTCCCGTGGTATCTGAATCAAATATTTTGCGTCCTAACAATAGTTACCCATTTTTAGTCGATCATATTTTAAGAACGCAGGTAGATATCGCCTTTAAATAAGATTGACAGACGGATTCCCGAGACTCACTGTTTTCGACTTCTCTACCATCGTATATAGCATGTTTGATTAAAATCTCGAGTTCGAAATTTTTAACAGATGCAAAACTTGCCATATAGTTCCTATATACTCGTATATGCATAGTACTAAGAAATTTAAAAAAAATGATTCAAATAACTTGGCAACTATTAAAAATATTGACTTCAAACTAATTTCATCTTATAAAAAATATTGTTTTTAACACTTTTTACAAAAAAAAATTAAAAATTTTGTTTTTGAGATTTTGCATCGACAGACGGACACCAATGGCCTAATTTTGTAAAAACTACTTTTTTTAACTTCATCAAGTGTTCATTATAAGTAAAATCTTAACAAAGACAATTTTTAGTTTAAAATTCGACGGAATGAAAATTCCATATCGCAAAATCGAATTATCGTTTCTGACTCCAATTCTATTAAATTGGATTTCTAATTGTCGAAATTGTTTTTAATTTCCCATAGGAAGTTATTGTAATGGGTCCGATTTGTCGAATTGAAAATTTTGACATTTCTCGACGTTTCAAGGTTCCTAGAGTCGACATAAAAGATTTTTAGAAAGATGTCTGTGCGTGCGTGTGTACGTACGTTCGTACGTCCGTACGTCCGTACGTTCGCGACGTTTTTTTCGTCGTCCATAGCTCAAGAACCAGAAGAGATATCGACTTAAAATAAATTTTGTTATACAGATAATAAGGCAGAAAGATGCAGAAAGGGCTCTCAAGAAAATTGCGTGGGTGGTTTTTTTACCATAGCAGTTTAAAAAAAAGGTGAAAACTTTGGTTAAACCTAAATATCTCATAAACCAATGACTCTAGAGACTTGAATTAAATTTTATATTATATATTGTAACGTTATACAAAACAATTATATTTTTGGAAAAAAAATCCAATTAACGGTTTTTTTATAAATCAAAAAAACTGAAAAAAAAATTTGTCACCTCGAAAATTTTACGAACAAAATATGATTTTATCTCCAAAACAATTTTGTGCAACGAAGAATAATGTTTTTGACATCTGATAAAATGTTGAGAAAAATCGAATTGACGGTTTTTTTATAAAAAATAAAAATCTTAAAAAAACATTACTAGATTTAGATTAGATAAGATAGATTTTTTATTAGAATATTATAAATACATTTTACAAATCATGTTTTTACATATATACAAAAAAATCATTATGACATGGCATTTGCCGTCTGCCAGATTGACAATTAACATAAATTATACACATATTGTAATAAGCTTTTATAATTATATATGTGGATTTAAAAAAGAAGTTAATTTTAAATTATTTTTTTTCTCAACTTTAAGTTTGAATTAATTTAAGTGGATTATTGTTTGATAAATCAGAAATCTTCGTTCATAATTCTAGATCTATAACTTAACGCGATTTTGCAATATTTGTACAAATTGCCGACATTCATCTCATTCAGCAAGGCAACAACTTGTTCATCCGATAAGAAGTCACTTCCAAAAAAGCTCCTTCTTGTTTCCTTTAAAGTAGGGCATTTTCCAACGAAATGAATAACGTCCTCTCTCTCTCTAAAATTGCACGTACTGCACTGCAATGGTAATTCGGGTCTATGTGGTATGAAATTCAGGATTATAAGTTCGCTTTGGAGTCTAACCATTGTTGAAATCTCGTTCACACTATTTGCATCACTAAAGTAGTTTCTTTCAGCAAGACTGTGGTTCAGCCTTCTATTAATTGTTCTGAATAAGGACTCGGAAGCTTCAGCTACATAATCTTCTCTACATTTTTCATCTACTTTCGCAATCACATCATATAAGATATCCTTGCAACTTGATGTGCTTCCAACGTTTAAATTGAACTCCACGTTACATCCTTCGGAGAGGCAATTCCACTCCCTGTACCAGCTATTTTGATTTTGTACTGCTTTAAGAGCTACTTTCTTGACCAGTCGGGAATCAGGCATCTTGAAAACTTTCAGTAAATAGTCCGCTTGCAGTTTAAGGGTTTTGACAAATAGAGGTGAAAGTCCTGTGTCTAGCATAATAACATAATTTGGTGTGTTCAATGGCAGACGAAATACTTTTTTCACGTAGTGAGTTAGTAGTTTCTCCATCTGTGGGAAACTTTTTACATCCCCAAACTTGGGCGCCGTATAAAAGAATACTCTCTGCTGCAGCTTCAAATACTTTATATTTTATACTATGTGCTATGTTGACGTTCATAAAAACATTACTAAAAGTTGGTAAAAACTGATTTTTGACTCAAATATCTTTTCAAAAATTTAACTTATAAAAAATATTGTTTTCAACATTAGGAAAAATTTTGAGAAAAATCGAATTGTCAGTTTTTTTTACAAAAAATAAAAATATTGTTTTCGACATTTAGTAATTTTGTATAAAAATCCAACAGTCCGTGTTTCATAAAAAAATAAAATCTACAAAAAATAGTACGCAAATTTGGTTAAAATTGATACATATAGACAAACTTTTAAGCAAGACAAATCGACAGACGGGATGGAAAGTTATCAGTGTGGGTCGCAGCCCAGCCTTTTTTTTTTAATTGTATTACAATCGACATGAAACAATGTTGGACAGAGTGGTTATTAAATGAAAGCTGAAGAAAACTTGTGCAAAACATTTTATCTAAAGGTACCATACCTGAATTGTAGCTCTGAAATTGTCAGTTGGCGGTTTTAAAATAAAAACAAACTCATATTTGGAACAAAATCTAATTCATATACAAACTCTCAATGTTATAGAAATGTAGGTAATTGAAATTGAAACAAAAAACAGAAATTTACGAGAAACTTAAGAATTATACTACTTTGAACCAGTTCAAAAGAATAAGTTTACTAACCAAAACACATCTTCACTTTTCAGCTTCAACACCTCCTACAACAATACCACCACCAACAACAACAACTCCACATCGTACAACAACGACAACTCCTAGATTTGGTTTCAATACTCCAATTTATGGTGATATTCCAACGAACTCAATTGTTGCATTAGATAAAAGTAAGTATAGTTACCTACCAAGTACCTTAACACCTTAAAATCGCTCGATCGCAGATTAATTTTAAAATTAACCTAATCTCCCTTCAAAAATTAACAGGTGGTTCAAAATATCAATCAAATCTAAATGAAATTGACAAATCTGAACAAAAACTTACTGGTGACAGTCCTAAAGGTTATGATTGGTCAAAAGATAAAAGTTCAGCGACGACGTCTTTAATTTCGGCTCAAGCTAAGTGTTTAGGAAATTATTTACATACCATCATCTTGGTTTTAGTACAGTTAATATTTATTAGAAGATTTTGTTCTTATACACTTAACTAACCTTCAATTAGATGAAGATTAAAAATAAAACAGATAAGAAAATATAATCAAATCAACGTTTAAAATAAAATTAAGAACTAAAAAAGAAAATTACTTACAAATGAAGATGTAATAAAAAAATATATATATTTATATAAAACATAAACAAATAAATTTAAAAAAAAAACACATGGAAGCCTGAAAATATTTTTGTTTCATTTGAAAAAAAAATGTGTTTTTTTTTAAAATAAACATGAATATTAACAATTAAAATAATATGAAATATTATAACACAGAAAAACAAATTGTTAAGTATTAAATAGAATTAATAAAATTATTAAAAATGCCTAAGAAATATAAATTTAAGCAAGAACAAAAAACTTAAAAATATACATATATAAACAAAATTACATATTATTATACATAAAGCATAATGTATTATATTTAAATACAAAAATATAAAATATTAAAATATATAAATACAAAACCAAAAACATACTGTAGAATATTTTATACCAATGTTGCAAGATGTTATGTAAATAAATCAAAAACAAATAAAAAAAAAAACAACTATAAATAAAAACACATATTATTTTGTTTGTTTGTTAATTAAGTGCATTAATATTAAATTCATTTATTTAATTTTATATTTTCAAGGAAAACCTAATATTGAGGGATAATTGGTCAATTTATAAACATAAATCAAAAAACCAGCTATAAGTTCATAAATTTGTATCCCGGTCTTTGAAAATATTTAAAATAAAAATGAATAAGAAAAAACTCACCTCAGAAAGTTGTATTTGCAAAGCTAAATTAAAATAGTAATATTAAAATATAATATCAAACTGTATTTATATAAAAAGCTTGATATGAAAAACATACAATTTAATTTAAAATGTTTTTTTTTTTTTTTTTTAAACTAAATTAAACCTGTATTCAAAATACTCGCACTTTTTCAAAAAAAAAAGTAAATGAAAACTAAATCATCCACAAAAGAAAAGAAAACAGAAAAACACAACGATTAATATTGAAAAGTAGAAAAATTACAGAAACAAAACGAAAAAAGTAATTTTCATTTTCCAGCAGGATCTTAAGAAAAACCTTAAAAATTAAATTAAATTAAATCAAATCAAACGCACACTTTAATTTTAAAATACTAAAAATATTGAAAGAATACAAAGCAAAATAAAACGAAACATTTAAAACTAAAAACTTACCACAACTAAATAACAACAAAAAAAAACAATACATATAAACATATTTTTAACGGTATACTCACTCTTAAACACATAAACCTAAAAATATGAAGAAAAGAAACACTCACACACAAACATAAAAAAAGCAAAATATACACAAAATTTAAAATACAATTATATAAATCGCAAGACTAGTTGTTAAATAGTGACTTAAAATTAAGACAAAATTAAGTAAAAACTAAAATGTAAAGTTAAAAAATAAACAAATAACAACCACAAAACAAAACAAAACAGAAAACATTGTATAAAGTAAATTTAAACAAAGAAAATAAATAAAAATGTATAGATAAACAAGTTGATAAAAGGCAGACAAATGTAATACATAATTATTTACGTGAACGACAAAGAAAGTGGTAAAATAAATTTATTAAAAAAAGAAGTAAACTAAAAAGTGTGTTTTTTTATTTTTAAAAATTGTGTCTCTTAGAAATTCACAAAATCAAACATGCATGATAGTTCCTTAACTTTTCAATAACGAACTAAGTAAGCCTTTTACTCCCTTGCTAGTGGTTCGTATGATACAAGGGTTAACATATAACAAAACAGCTGACATATTACCAAATTGTGGAGAACTTCTGAAAATCGTAGGGTTTCGGAATCGGTTACAATTGTGGTTCATCAGACAAAATATTTAATATAGAAATTTGCCAACAAGGGCAAGATGAAGTTCATGATGTTTAAAAAGTCAGCCCTAGACGTAAGTATCTAAGTTTTAATGGGTATCAATATTTCCTAAGGTGACACCAACGTTTTAGTATCTAGTTCAAATAATATTGACAGACCAATCATAACTACAACTTCTTATCTTCAAATAAAAAAAAAAACATATTTTTTGTAAAATCATCTACATCTTTTTTGTTTTAAGTGTCTGGCAATAATGGAAAACATGGAAAAAAATCTTGGTTTTGGGCTCATTAGGGTATGGGTAAAAAGTCTATAAATGCTTTATGAACTTATAATTGACTAAATTGGGCCAAAAGTGTAAAAGAAAATTGATCATAAATTCATATTTTTTTCCGAAAAAGTAAGTCAAAAGTCTATACTTTAATCAAACAAACAATTTTTTAATTTCCCATAGGAAGTTATGGTAATTGGTCCGATTTGTCAAATTGAAAATTTTGACATTTCTTGACGTTTCAAGGTCCCTAGATTCGAAATAAAAGATTTTTAGAGAGATGTCTGTGCGTGCGTGTGTACGTACATTCGTACGTCCGTAAGTCTGTAATTCCGTACGTTCGCAACATTTTTTTCGTCGTCCATAGCTCAAGAGCAGGTAAAACGTCGACTTCAAATAACTTGTTATACAGATAATAATGCAGAAATATGCAGAAAGGACTTTCAAAAAAATTGACTGGGTGTTTTTTTTAACATTGCAATTTAAAAAAAGGTGAAAATTTTGGTTAACCCTAAATATCTCACGAACCAATAACACTAGAGACTTGAATTAAATTTTATATTATATATTGTAACGTGATACCAAACAAGTATATTTTTGGAAAAAAAATCCAACTAACGGTTTTTTTATAATTTAAAAAAAAAACTGAATCAAATATTTGTCACCTCGAATATTTTACGAAGAAAAAAAGATTTTATCTCCAAAGAAATTTTATCCAACGAGAAATTACCTTTTTGACATCTGGTAAAATTTT
This sequence comes from Eupeodes luniger, assembly GCA_951509635.1. Taxonomy (NCBI): domain Eukaryota; kingdom Metazoa; phylum Arthropoda; class Insecta; order Diptera; family Syrphidae; genus Eupeodes; species Eupeodes luniger. The sequence continues at coordinate 118,838,772 of OX608073.1, read as the reverse complement.
GAGATAAATCGAATTGACAGTTTTTTTTACGAAAAATTAAAAAGATAAATAAAGTGCACGACTGGGTCGCACGAACTTGCTCCTGTATGCAAAGAGTCTGTTTAAAAAAGTATCTATGTATATAATATTTAAAAATATACCTGCAAAATAAGTTTGTCTTCAAAGATATATATGCCATTTGATTTGTCGAAAAAACCTCCATTTTTCAATTATTTGGGAGGGGGTTACATTTAATACAGTTAAAATAATTTAAAAAAAACTAATTTAAGATTCAAAATTTTACCTGAAAAATAAGTTTGTCTTCAAAAATTTAAATGCCATTTTATAAATCAAAAAACCCTTGATTTTTCAAATTTTTTTTTTGAAAATTGTTAGAGCGGTTTTTTTTTAAATTAATTTTTTATAAATAAAATTTTTCAATTTTGTTCTAAAAATATTTTTGGTATGCAGTTGTTTAGTGATTGTAAATATACGATCTATATTTTGATTTCGTAAAAAATTGTTCACCCGTTTTTGAGATATAGAATTTTGAAAAAAAAAATTTCAATATTTTTTTAAAAATCCAAACAATAAAAAATTGCACTTTTGATAATCAAATATTGTTAAGGCACTATAAGAGCTCGTTCAGAAAAAAAATTATTGAAATCGGTTAAAAAGTTGCTGAGAAAATTAAAAAACAAAAAAACGGTTCTATGAGCGGTACCTTTCCTGAGCAATACAAAAATATTTTTTTCTTATTAAAAGAAGCCAAGTTAAAAAATGAAATTTTAGAGAAAATTTTAAGGAAATCTATCGGTTTGTTTTTGATAAAATTCGAATTTTCGTTTTTTGACCAAAAAAATTGTATGGGGGCCACTGTTAGTTTTGATCTTAAAAAAAAAATGAAAAAAAACGCCTAACGCGAATCTGCTCAAAACTTTAACTTCCAAGTTTGAACTCAATCGACAAAATGGTTTAGGCTGTAGGAGCGTGGACAGACAGACAAAATTTTGCACGAATGCAAAACTTGCCATATAGTTCCTATATGTCGCAAGTAAAAAATTAATAAAAGTTGGTAATAAATTGAGTTTCGACTCAAATATCTTTCCAAAAATTTGAGATATTGGCTTCAAACTAATTTTATCTTATATAAACAATTATTTTCGACATTCAGCAAAATTTTGAGAAAAATCGATTTGACAGTTTTTTCTTACAAAAAATAAACCAAAAAAAAACATTACTAAAAGCTGGTAAAAATTGATTTTCGACTCAATTATCTTTTCAAAACTTTCAAATTTGGTCTTCAAACTAATTTTATCTTATAAGAAATATTGTTTTCAACATTCTGTAAAATTTTGAAAAAAAAAAACAAATTGACAGTTTTTTTACAACAAATAAAAAAGCTAAAAAAAATAACTAAAAGTTGGTAAAAATTGACTTTCGACTCAAATATCTTTTCAAAAATTTGAGATTATGGCTTCAAAGTAATTCTATTTCATAAGAAATATTGTTGTAAACATTCGGACAAATTTTGAGAAAAATCGAATTGACAGATTTTTTAGAAAAAATAAAAACTAAAAAAAAACAATAGGTTCTAATTATTTACTTTAGACTCAAATAGCTTTTCAAAAATTAAAAATATTGGCTTCAAACTTATTTTATCTCACAGAAAATATTGTTTTTGACATTCAGTAATTTTTTAATAAAAATCCAACAGTCCGTTCTTTCATAAAAAAAATAAAATCTACAAAAAATAGTAAGAAAATTTGGTAAAAATTGATGTTCGGTTCTCTATTATCTCGTGAACAATGGAAGATATTGACTTCAAATTAATTTCATTCATCCAATTTTAATTTTTTTATATGTATAAGAAATAAAAACTTTTAAGAAATGCTACTAAAATTGGTAAAAATTGGTTTTCGACTAAAAATCTCGCTAACTAAAATAGATTTTGAAATCAAACTATTTCATTATATGCAAAATATTGTTGGTAATTTTTAATTTTTCAAGAATCATTCAACTGACAACTTTTTTAACAAAACACTAAAACCTACAAACCTTTTAAGCAAGACAAATCGACAGACGGGATGGGAAGTTATCAGTGTGGGTCGCATCCCAGTCATCTTTTTTTAATACTAGCTGACCCGGTCAACGTAGTATAACCTACATCGTTTTGTTACAGCCTTTGATTTGTGATAACTGGTGTGCTTGAAATATTTTGTTATTTCCAAACATTATTAAATAGTGATTGGAACAGTTAAAAATAGTGCAGCTTTCTGACCAATAGAAATAAAATGTACGATTTTGTTTTAAAAAATATTTAATGTATTTTAAGATTTAAAAAAGTACCTGCAAAATAAGTTTTTTTTTTTAAAATTTAAATGCCATTTAATTAAACAAAAAAAACCCTGATTTATAAATTTTTTGTTTCGAAAACCGTGAAGCGTTTTTCTTTAATTAATTTTGTATTTATAAAATTTTTAAATTCTGTCTTGGTATGCATTTCTTAAATGGTTATAAATATTCATTTAACTTTGGATTTTCCCTAAAAAATGCTGACCCGTTTTCGAGATATCGAATTTTGAAAAAAAAAATTAATGTTTTACTACAAATCCAAAAAAAGATTGATATTTTTGATCATCAAAAATTATTAAGACAGCTTGTGCAGAAAATTATTAAAATCAGTTTATTAGTTCTTGAGCAATACAAAAATATTTTATTTTGTTGGAAGAAGAAAAGTCAAGAAAAAAAATTGATTCATTTTTGAGAAAATTTGAATTTTCGATTTTTTATAAAAAAATAAATATTTTTTATACAAATTTTTCGCCTTAAAAAACGCATTCCGCTAAGATCGTAGTTGCCGAGTTAGAACTCAATCGACCGAATTGACAGGCGGAATCGGGGGACCAACTTTTTTCGACTTCTCTACATGTCGTGTTTGATAAAAATTTCAAGTTCTAATTTTTTTACGTATGCAATACTTGCCATATAGTTCCTCTATGTCGGAAGTAAAAAAAAGAGACGATGGTTTTCCTAAACGCGAACACACCACATACAACTGATTAAGCGAAAAACACGGCACGGATAATATAAATTAAACTTTCAATGATTTCTGCCATTTGTTTACGGTCATTGCGAAGGCCAAGCGCCAGTGATAAAAGTGTTTTGACGTGTAAGCTGACTAAAATCGTAAGGATGATGTCAGCTGTAACTTTCCCATCACCAATATCTAACAATTGTTTTAAAAACACACCTGCACTTTCATCTTGTCGTAAAAGTACACGCATATTAGCTGTTAGTGTAAGTGACTTTAGATATCGTCACAAATAAGATGATTTTAAGCACGCGTTAAGTGCATCGGCTGCAGATTGTCGTGGAATAACTGAAAGAGTCTGAAGAAAATCATAGGTCAACCAAAATTGTTTTGCCTATCACGAAGGAGTTGTATTTAGCGCCTTTAGTGATCTCTTGTGGGCCACCATTCATTCGTCAAAAACAAAAGTGTTTCTAGTTCCTCCGGGGGTATCTAAGAAAAGAATTCCACAAGTTCCATTGCTAAGAGCTTTTGTAAAAGAGTATAGTCGTGAAGAATTTTCTTTTGTTACTTCAATTTTGAAACATTTGAGCTTCAGATAGTGCTAGGGCATTTTATCGGCATTCTCTTTGCACCTCGTGATTAAATGTATCATGCATAGGACAACTATAGACGATGCCTCATTGTGAACTTCTTCAGTGATTTGTAGTTTTGGATTTACAGTAATACAGATTTTACGATGCAAAATATTCTCAGACATGTCGTCCTTATATTTCACACATAAATTATTTGGACTCGAGGTAGAACATGAGGATATTAGATGGGAAATAATGTTCAAATTTGATGCGGCGAAATGACGGAATCTTTAAGCGTATTATCCCAATGCAAATCGGTCTCAAGCAATCCTAATAGTTCACACGTCTCATGATAAGTTGTACACAAATGTCCAATAAACGTTTTAGTTGTTGGAACGACGGAACATTTACTAACAGCAATCGAAGCTTATAACCCTAATCGTTATTTAGATGTATTTTACGATTTTTCAACTTTTTCAAATTTTGTTGTCATAATTTTTGTTTTGTTTTTAAAGAATTTTGTTTTCCAATTAGGAATAAAACATTTTAAACTTTGCACTTATACATACTTCAATGTTTGCACTAAGTAATTCATAATTTTTAAGTATGGTTTGGCTCCACTAAGTCGGCCAAAATTCATAAACGATGAGCAATTAGTTCAAAATAATTTTTCTGGACTTTTTGCCCTATTTTATAGGTTATAAGTTCATGATGCATTTATGGGCTCTTGACCAAAATGAGCAAAAAATCCATATGGTCTTGTTTGATTGACGCGCAACTATGGTATGTGTAATTATATGTTGACTCTGAGGTACGTTATGATCAGCGGTTTTTTTGGTATGGGCATGCACCTTAAGAAAATATTGACATGAATAAATCTAAATTGGCGATATCGCACAAATACGATGCAAATATTACATCGCCTATATTGGTTCTTACCCTCGATCACGAGGCGTAATTTCTGTGGCACGTAATTCCATGCTTATAGTCACTCGTGGAATAAATATTGATGGTTATCAATTAATCTAATAAAGCTTACTATTCCCTTAAGGTGTTAAGAAAAGATTATCCAAATACAAAATTTAAACAATTTATATAAAATTAAACGATCCCTTTTTGCCAACGTGTCTGATTACAACTTGATTCTTTTTCATATCACATTCATACTTGAAAATTTCTTTCAAATCAGTTGAGTGGTTCAAGATTTTTTATATTATTTTCAATTTGCCATACAAAGAACACGACTTCGTTCGTCAATTGCAGACCAAGATACGTTGATAGTGATGGTCTGAGCAACGCCAGCCGCCCGTGATAATAATATGTCGCTCTCAAAGAAATGTGGACTGATAGAGTTGTCATCGCTAGTCCAAAATCAACACCAATCAGTGACCTTGCATTGATGCATTGCACTGTCTTGATGCCCATATGGATTGGTATTATTCCAGAAAATTCGAAAAATTACGATCAGTTATCAACTTTTTTCTTTCATCGTTGTATACAATCGTCTATATAATCATTTAACTTCAGAAGAACAACGAAAAATTCAAAAATTTTTGATTTGCGGAAGGTATTTTCTGTGAGCAACAGTGACGTGAAACTGTCACGGAAATTTTTGACAGATGCTTGGTTGATTATTTACTGAACCAGTGATTCAAATCCATCCACCATTTCAGCAAATAGAACCCAAACTTTCTATAACAAAGTTTTATCATTTGCACCTACATACAAAAATTCGTCAAACAACTTTATAAGTGACAGCAAATTTGACAAATGGAGCATCTATGATATCATTTAAGATAAATAAATATTAGTTGGCGCAACAGTCTGTTGAGAACTAGTGCCTATAGTGACTTACAACTCTCAACCATTTCTGTGTCTGAGTCATGTCAATGATGGAAGGGACCTACCGTTTTATGCCGAATCCGAACAACTAATTTGATAAAGCACTTTTCATGACAAGAATTACTCTAGGAGGATTTAAGAATTCCTCGCAAGAACAGTACCGGCGAAAAAACTAGATTGGACAGGCAGGGATTGAACCCAAGATCTCTAGCATGACAGTCCTTTGCACTAACCATCAAGCCTTCGTTACTGCCTATGATATCATTACCTGTCAAAATTCGTAAGTATGTCCTTTAAGAACACTTTTGATTTCCTCCGGGTGTTGTTTTTATCGCGAGACTTTTCAATCTCCTTCAGCTGGGACACTCATGCGTCTGCTCAGTCAAACTATTTTCAAAATAAGAATACTAATCAATTTACTTTTGGACTTTAAAAATGAGCTTCAACCTTATACCAAAATCAATTTGAGGTCGATAAATTATTGTTCATCTCTATAATGCATCAATTTATATATAATATGATGCATATTTTACGTTAACTGGGTTCTCAATTTCAAAATGATTAAATTGGCTAAAAGGTCAAGTATTCTTCTCTTTTGCACACAAAGTCAGATTGTTTGAAGAACTCATAAACCTATACCTTTATTGGCCATCATTTTCATCACCATATCGGCATCGGTATCGAAACCTTGACACAATTTGACTGTGCTTGTGACGATATGATGGCGATGGAATATTTGCTGTGACAAAATGTGTGACTATATAAACTTTGCGTCCTCTGTTGTTTAAAATGTTCGTTAAAATAATATTTATTTTTCTCGTCCTTCCAACCAAACCAATAATATAATGACAACAAATGACGTCATTTTGTTGATTGTTATTATTGTTCCTAAACAAAACTCCTTTCACCTCTTCACACACAAAAAAAAGAAGAACCTAAACCTACACCTCGTACCAACCATAAATTAATGTTGATTCATTCAACAATAAATTGCAAATAATGGAAGTTCAAGTTAAGTTGACCTACCTTATATACGATGTGTACCTTCTATACCACGATGACGACGACGACGCGCGGAGTATATATGGAGGAGTATACTCGTCGTATAGGCCAGGCCAACACAAGACCGCATCCGAATCCGCATCACGCTCCTCTTCATTACTAATCCGACCATAAAGTGCGCGCCCCATCACAATGTAAATAAATATCCATAATACTTGTAATAATGGATTTTCCAAGAGTTTCCTGCTCACAACTTGGAGCTTGGAGCATAAAGCACACCATTGCCATCATCATCGCCATCGCCATTGCCATCGTCATCGCAAGGAAGAATCTCTTCGCTGGTTAACTGTGTTGTGAATATATTTATTGTGTACAGTCTGGTGATGTGTTCTATACATGTATGTATGTAGGGACGAGTGTACAGAGTTCACCCCATCATGCATTTCCCCATTCATATCCAAGCAAGCAAACATTTACAAAATAAAAAAGAAAAGAGTCCTGCCGCGCGTAGAATTTATGCAAAATCCCAGTTAGAAAATGGAGGAGACTTGCACCCTACTCCCCATCCCCATTCCCATCCCCATTCATATAAAATGCGAAGAGACACACACATAAAATCTATATATAGTAAGATTTATAGCAAGGAGCGCGCACTGATTCAATATGATGGCTTCCCAGATTCAGCACCAGCATCAGTGCCTAGCCCCTAGAAATTCTATTCACTCTAAGTGAATTACATTAGCAATAATATAGCCAACCCCAGCCCAGCTCTCACCTTACCTCGCCACCACCCCACCGCTCCATGCGGAACGCCAAAGAGGTGGCGCACTTTATATCTAAAGCAGGTCAAGTTCAATGCTCCTCTGGAACAAGATGGAATAAAATTATAGAAAGATGCCCTGGGAAGAGCATCAATTCAGTTCAGTTCCATATAAGTATCTACAGTGATACACGAACAGGACAAGAGAGTCACTACACTACACTATGATGACGATAGGTTCGCGAAATAGCTCTTACGAAAAAAAAAAATGCAAATATAGCTACAGAAATAGGTTAGGAAAAAAGACTATACCAAAGTTCAAGGTGGAGTCCATTAGAGATAAAATGAAGTTCCAGGTACCTATGCTCTAGGTGCTCTGCGGCAGTAGAGGATTAAGACTTTTAGAGGCCTTAAAATGTTTGCAGAAGGCTTAGGGAGGTTTCAAGCTTATCATAGTTCCGTCGAATAACACAGTGGAATTTATTCCATGTGATGTGAAGTGGGAAATGTATGTGTGTGAACAAAACGGTAATATTTTCAGGTGGATTTCGGTAGATTAGAAATAAATGTATAGGGTCAAAACCGTTAAAGTTAATTGATTGAAATAAAACCCGCTTAGCTGAAACATTATTTTTTTAAACCAGAGTATTTTCAACCAATATTCAATATTTTCAACTTTAAATCCCACTTACTAACTTACTTCGTCATCGTTCGTTCCGGGGTTCGTTCGATCATGCAACTCCACCTTTCCTTGTTGTTCACACCATCCTGTTGGGCACCATAAGGCTCCTGGCATCCTGGTCTACGCCATCCTTCTAAAATGCGGAGACATGGTTTGACATGGTCTACAGTCCAGTGTTCAATTTCGAAGAAGTAATTCTATATACAAAAATTTAAAAAAAACTACATAATGTAAATGTTTTATTTTTGTTTGTATTTTTTTTTATTTAATTAAATAAATAGTTTGGATTTTTACAGCAATAAACGCCTTGTATTTTTTTTAGACATAATGTCGATCACTTCATCTGGATACACTTCAATACCTGAGTCAACAGACAGCATTGCAAGTGCGCTTAGTCTTGGATGGCCCATAACGCTTCGGGATACTGTTTTGATCCTTTTCATCGTTGAAAAGGTTCTTTCAACGCTAGCTGTTGTAACTGGTAGTGTGGCCAAAATTGTAAGCAAGTAGCTTATGCTCCTGAAGTAGGTCTTGTCACATATATCCAGCAGTTTCAGAACATCGGAAGAGGGATCCATCGATGAAATTTTTTCGCACCAGAGTATGTACTCCACATTAACAGCTGACAAGGATATTTCGTTATCGAAGTAGAGTGTTAGATTTTCCATTTCATTTACTCGATTGGCGGCAGCAAAACCTGGAAGCAGAGCTTGAAACGATAGTAAAACGTCCTCGTTGACCATAAATCTGTCAGTAAGATTTTGTATAAGAGAATCTAGACAGGGAATAAGTATAGAAACTCTAAAATAGTCTTCTGGACATGATGTTTCTGGATTAGAGCGCGTTGTTTGTTTCAAGGAAAGCCTTGGAATTGTTATGCTATCAAATAAATCCCTTTCAAGTTGTGATGCGGATTGAAAAGCGTCTCTGAAAAAGTCTCTGGCAGTTTCTCTAATGTTCTTAAGAGAACTTAAGACTTGTTTCGTGAGATTTATTGCAGACACGAAATTTAAAGATTCATTTTGAAGGAAAATTGATAAGGGTAGCGTTAAACTAAAAAGTTTTTCGCATACCATGAGGCTTACCAAAAAATCACTTCTTTGAATTGCTGCTAACAGAGTTGATGCTTTGGAAGACATTGCCCACGTCTTGGTGGATATTTCTTCAAGACTAATAGCAATACATTTAAAGAGCTCTACAAATGAAAGAATGCTGTCATGCCTTTCAATAAACCTTGTTTCACAAAGGCGCAAAAGTCGTTTTTTCTGCTTTCTGGTGCTTATTTTTGGATGGCGATTTAAAAAATAAAATAAATTAGGTGGCGCAACAGTACATGAAGAACCAGGGCCTAGTGACTTACAACTCTCAACCATTCCTGTGTGCGAGTAATGTTGTCAGAGATGGAAGGGACCTAGAGTTTCTATGCCGAATCCGAACGGCTAATTTGAGAAAGCACTTTTCATGACAAGAATTACTATTGGAGGATTTGTCAATTCCTCGCAAGAGGCAGTACCCGTGAAAAAAGTTAGGTAGCACAGGCAGGGATTGAACGCAAGACCCCTTGCATGACAGTCCAACGCACTAACCATCACTTTTTTTTTTTTTTTTCAAATTCATTTTTATTAATTAATTCTTAAAACTATCTTAAAGCTAGGCAAAAATTCATACAACTAGTCTAATTAACCATAACTTACAACTAACTTACTGGTCCCATACGGACACTCTAAATTAAACAATAATACTTAATGCTTATGCCTTTCGGCCCTAAGATTCCATTTTATTTATTTTCATTAGAAAATTTAGAAAAAACTAATGTCAATATCCTTTTTTATTTTTACTTAAAAAACTACTTAAAATAAGGTCCTTAATATAAAACTTAAAGCTAACTAAAACTACCTATTCTACCTATATAAACTACTTAAAACTAGAACAACCACAGCAGCAAATCTAACTATCTAACGTTTTTTGTTTTTAATATTTTGTTCTTTTTTTTTTATTTTTTTATATTCCATGTTTTTTTTATTTATTTTTTTTTTTTGTATTTTTTTGTATTTTCTTTTTTGTATTTTTTGTATTTTTTTTTTTTTGTGCCACCATGCCTATTCTACTTAAAACTAAACCCTAAAACTATAAAACAAGTATGTAAGCCGGCCAAGGCTTTAAACCCCATCCCGACTACCCACTATCAAGTGCTGATTGAAGCCACCAAAACTGGTTCTCCTGCTTCACCCTATCAGTTCGGTCCCGTTCGGACACAGCCCTACTGAACCGAAGGAGCTCTGCTCCGCCTTGTGCCATGACGTCCCGATTGCACAGGAGTCGCCTATCCACGGTTCGTCGTCTGACGTGGTAGATTAGCGGAACTGCCAATCTATCCTGTATCAGACCGCATCTATCTAAAAAGAGGAATGCCTCTGGTGGAATGAAGCCGCTCAAGCGTGCACGTTCAAAATACTCGTCGTTCGGATAGAACACCCCGAAAATTAAATTGTTGGTCGAAGACATAGCTCTTGCAATGTGACCTCGAACGAGTTTTATCACGAAATTGCCAATTCTGTTGATTCGAGCCCCGTTGTATAGGACCTCGTTGGAATAGTAATACACGTAAGAAGATTCGGCTGTTCGATATAAACCGGTACAGCGTCGCACTAACCATCACGCTACGGGTATTATGGCGATTTGGAAAGTCTTATTTGCATTTGAATGGTTTCGGAAGAAATTAGCTATTTCGCTTACTATACCAAGACAATTGCGAATCGGGGGTGTTGACATGGTTTAGACAACATGATTTCAGAACAATATACATAAGTAGTTAGGAACTAATAAGAGAATATACAAACTTTTGTTCAAATACTTTTTTTAAAAATCATTTCGGGGGGGGGGGGGGGGGGGGGGGGCTTGAGCCCCTCTAGCCCCCCCCCCCTGGCTACGTGCCTGCGTGTGAGAGACACATTTGGGCTTTCTGCAACTGAAGTCTCAGCGGCAGCAATATTATCGACACTACGGGCACTTCTTTGTCTCACTGGCACGGAACATTTTGTACTGTGTCCGTGGATTCAAATTTTTCCTTTAGACGCTCGATTGTTGATCTACTAGGACGATTATGACGACCATAAATTGGACGTAGCGCTCTTAACGTTGAGGCCACTGACTCCGAATTTCTGTAGTAAATTTTAATAATTTTGACTCGGTGTTGGCTCGTATATCTTTCCATCATGAAATGGCAAACCTTACTGAAGAGAAATGTCAAAAGAACGGCGAGAAATATGGTGTCGTTTTCTGTCCCTGTTGCTCTACTTTTGTAGCGTTCCTGTTGAAAAACCATCAAGTACATAAAGTTTCCCGTTTACGTTCTCGATAGTAAAGACGTTAAAGTAAATTACTTAAAATTCAAAAAAGCTGAGCTTTGTAACTTTTTTTTATATAAAGAACTCAAGGGGTTATTAGTACCCGTAACATCTTTTAATTTTAAACACAATACGAGCTATAAGAGTATACAGTTAATAAAAGGGCAAGACAGAGTTGGGTAAAGCATTACACATTCTCGATGTGCGGTTAAAAAATGAATCCCTATGCTTACAGTACGTCCGATATTGAGTTCAAGGGTAAGGTTTTATAAATTACGGCTAGATTATAAGGGGTTAAAAATTTCTTGCACGTCGGAGAAACCCTAAGCACCTAGCAGCTTTTTGGTAGTATCGAATATCATTGGATCATTCCATAAGGGGTGATCGGTGATGCACTTACCAAGTTGTACTAAAAGTTCATTAGTTTCCTGGATGCAAGTGCCATTTATGAATAGTGGCATCGGGGGGGAATTACGCTTTAACGAAAGGAGACTGAATTGAGTTTTTTAATCATTAAATTCTACATGGTTAATAATTCCACATTTAACAATGCTGTTAAGTTCGGAATTACATGCCGTTGAAGTTCCACATCCGAAGGACAAGGAACTAATATGCAAAACTGAGTGTACTGTCGTCAGCGAAACAGTTTAATGGATTAGAAAAGGGATAAGAGATCGTTTATAAAAATAAAAAAGAGAGTCGAATAGAAAAAGAAACCCTGGGCAAAACCAGTCTTTATTTTATGAATTTCGGACTTAAAAAAATCTAGTAGAACTTTTATTGAACTGATCAAAAGTATTTTAAAATCCAACAAAAGAAGAGATCCGTCAATACAAAAAGCACGCATTTTCGAAAAGAGAGTTTGGTGCCAAACTCTATCAGATGCCTTTAAAATATGAAGTGCAATAATCTTACACCAAAATGATGTACAGATTTTGAACAATGTTTGTCAAACCATCGAATCACCACCGGTGATCCTATTGCTGCGAAAGCTATACTGCCGGTGGTGATTAAGAAGCTTTCATTTAAAGACCTTGGAAAGAAGGAACGTAAGTGCTATTGGACGATAGTACAGGGCGAGTAGGATTCGAGTAGTTTAGGGACATGCTGTTTTTCACTCATTTGGAAAGAGACCTGGAGGAAATATGAAACAGCTAACGCAGTGGCTTTGCTAGACTTGAAAAACAATTCTTCAGAACAATGGAAGGGATACTACCTTTGGGGCATTGTATTATTTTTTGATGTAATTTCTGATCATGTAAAAATTTCGTTCGTCGAATTTGACCGTTACAGGGTATTTCTAGCTTCTTTTAATTTATGACGGTTTTCCCACTGACTGGCGTTGCTTGAAAACAACGGAAATTCACACCTCTGACCCAATTCTCTATGGGTTTGATAGATTATATTCTATTCGGGATAAAATTTCTCGTTCCACTAAGAATTAAGTTTGTAAAAATATTTGCGATATAATTCATGTCACTATCAACGAAACAAAGTGACCAATAAAAGTTCCTAAAGAAGTCGTTAAGACCGTTCTCGTCAAATTTTGAATTTTTTACCATTTGTACTTCAAGAAAGAAAACTTTTGTGAATGATGTTTTTATTTTATTTATAAGTTCACGGTGAAAATTAAAGTTTGTATTCGAGCAGAAACTATATTGTGTCTGAAGTTTCGATAATCATTTCTTATATAAACGTAATTTAAAAAATAGGAAATCGGTTTTACTTTTCTTTCGGTGTTTAAAGTAGAAACTCCGATGACGTTAAAGTCAATTTATTACAAAACACAAACACACATATTATTATGTAGGTATATTGATTTAAAATAAAAAGACGTTAAAGAACTTTCAAGTGTCTTATAAACATATCCAACAATAAAACAGCAAAATTCTTAGAATCTTTCTGAAAAGAAGGGCGAGCCTTGTATAAAAACGCCTAAGTAATTCCTTGTTGTGTGAATTTATAGGTCCCACACAGATAAGATATTATTTTTCCACTTTGATTTAAAATACCCCTCACTTGAGACGAAATTAACCTAGGTAAAGGTATTTCAACCTTATTTTTTTCTTCTTATTTATGTCCAATTTAAAAGAAAAACTCACTTGCTACTTAGCGTTCAGTTTAAATTCGCATTCAGACTGATATAAATATAATAGGAAAAAGGAATTTAAATATAGCAGAATATTGTGTACTTTGCTTTCTGTATTTTTTCCATGTAAAAGGACGTTATATATGATAAACATATACAAACACATGGGTTCATATTGACTTACATATATCTTTCTCAATGGAAGAATAAAGATGGTCAAATTGATTATCCAAAGAAATTGTATTTTTGGAAGCAAAATAAAAAAAAATCAAATTTTTAATGTTTAGGTATGTATGTATATAAATTCAAAGCAGAGACATTTTTATACATTTAATGGGATTTCAAGGAAAACACAGGCTTGAAGTTGTGGTAGCCAGACACAATTCTTAAACCTTCAATCATTTTTTTAACGTGAAGGTTCAAAGTGAACCAGGATAAGGTAATTTGATTTGATCATTGAAAACTCTGTCTTCAATTTAAATAAATAAGTTCAGCTTTTTGAGAACCATGGCCTATAGTGACTTAAAACTCTCAACCATTCCTGAGTGCGAGTAATGTCAGGGATGAGGGGGACCTACAGTTTATATGCCGATTCCGAACGGCTAATTTGAGAAAGCACAGTTCGTGACAACGATTATTTCTCTTGGAAGTATTGTCAATTTCTAGCAAGTGGCAGTACCCGCGACAGGAATTAAAACCAAAACCTATGGCATGACAAGCCTATGCACTAAACATCACGCCACGGGTACTACGAATTTTCCTTTATATAAAGAACTATTTAATGAATCTATGATCTGTTCTTAATTTTGTATATTCTTCCTATAGGTATATACTAAAATAGGTATAAGATAATCCCAAAAGATTTTAGAAACTTGTCAACTTCAAGAACTTATCTTAAGGCTTTCTAAGTTTACTTCCCTTTTAATAACCTTTCTTAAGATAGAATTTTCGATATCTTCAACGTTTTCGTTGAAGTCATTTGTTATTAATGGAAAGTGCTGTTTTGGTACCATAAATTCGTTAGATCTATAGAATATACAATATATAAGAGTTATATTGACAAAATTAGTGACCCTAGAGCCATTTCTTCACATTCAAAAATTAAATCGGGTCTTTTGATTTTCATCTGGGAAAGTTCATCAAGATCTTTAAGAAAGCCCTTCTGAACCTTAACATTATAGAACCCGCCAGGGCAGGACATTTACAGAGAAAGTTAATTACAGTTTCTCATTCACGTTGGTATCCGCAGCTACGGCCAATGCCCGGTGCATATTTCAGTGACCATGGATATATCATGCCTGGGTTTGCATATAAGTTCTATAGAACGGTTTTTGTTATAGGATAGGTAAGCCATATCTTCCTGGATATGGTACAGTTTATTACACTTTTCAACCTGCGGTTAGATACTGTTAGAAAAATTGAGAAAATTTTGCCCTTAATGGATCAAAGAGGAATATTTACTTTTTCCTCAAGTGAGCTGTGAAGGCCTGATCCATGTCAGGCCAACTCATTGCCCGTTCATTACCATTAATGCCATTTTGACCTGGAACCCAAATAAGAGCGACATGGAGGTTGATGTTGAGGCTGAATAATTCATCCCGACGTTGTTGAACCAGTATAGAGGATGCTGTGGCCGAATTGATAGTCATAATAGCCACCTGGCTGTCAGTGCAGATAGCCGTGTTTTTAGCATGGTTTCAGTTTGATTTGAGTATTTATTCAAAAAAGATATTCAAACTTTTCCCAAAAACAACAAAATTTCCCGTTATATGGACAAATAAATTTCTTGGACCAATATTCAAGAAAGGTGAAAAGGCGGGCATAACAAACTACAATGCTTTATAAAGGAACTCTTTGAAAAAGTGTTTTGTGAGATTTTAGCATTTTTCACTGAAATGTTTGAAATCTCTGTTCCGTGCTACTTGCGCTTCCTCCAAAAATTGTTCGATAGGCAAAAGTCCAGACGATATAATTTCTGTGCCATGAATGAAATATTTATGATGAGTTTTAGGCAACCTTGTTTTGTCACGCCAACATTCCTTGTACTTTTCAACATAAATCCCACATCCATTCGCAACAAAGATCATAACTGTGTCCATTTTTTTCGGCCAAAAATCCAGGGTTTTGTAAAAATCGCCGAGCTGTGTTTTCGTCATTTGTGTTACCAAATCTTGGCTTCACTTTAGATACAATTAATCCTCAACAAGCAAATATTGAAAAATCGCTTTGGCACTGCATTTCTGTTGGGATAGCAAACTTTCTTTGTATTTGGGACACTCATTCTTTTTATATTATATTATTGCTGTGATAGTTTCACTGAAAGTTATACCGCCAAAGTATATTTTTCCCTCATACAACTATAGTCTCGTTCGACTAAGATTTTTCATCAGCTCGATTGGGGCTAACAATCACTTCTTTTAAAGGTTTTTAGGTTTGGATCAGCACGTAGACTAATTTGGGTAGAATAATTGAGAACACCAAGAGATACAGAATCAGTTGTGGTGCTTTTTTTTCATTTTTCAATCGTTGTTGGGAAGAATTTTCAAACTCTACTTCTGAACAACCTCGTTTAACTAAGTCGGGTGCTCTACAAAAATATAGAGCTGTGCTTAGCCAACTATTATTATAGATTTAAAAATCTTTTTCTCGACTCTGCAAGTTTTAAGCCACCGGACTTTTAAATCTTCTTTGAAATGCAAAATTTGTTTCGTCAAAACAGCAATTCTGTTTTTTTTCAGAGTTTTTCTTCATTTTGGTTAATTTTTTTTAAGAAACTGAATTGTTTTCCTATTACCATTCCCCCGAGACCGTCTCATTATAGCAAAGAGGCTGGGATGCGACCCACACTGATAACTTCCCATCCCGTGTGTCGATTTGTCTTGCTTAAAAGTTTGTCTATATGTATCAATTTTTACCAAATTTGAGTACTACTTTTTGTAGATTTTATTTTTTTATGAAAAAACGGACTGTTGGATTTTTTTTTAAATTACTGAATATCGAAAACAATATTTTCTGTGAAATAAAATAAGTTTGAAGCCAATATTTTTAATTTTTGAAAAGCTATTTGAGTCGAAAGTAAATTTTTACTAAGTTTTAGTATTATTTTTTTTTTTAGGTTTTTATTTTTTGTAAAAAAAACTATCAATTCGATTTATCTCAACATTTTTCAGAAGGTCGAAAACAATATTTCTTATAAGATAAAATAAGTTTGAAGCCTTAATCTCAAGTTTTTGAACAGATATTTAAGTCGAAACTTAATTTTAACCAAATTTGATTAATGTTTTTTTTAGGTTTTTTTTTTTATAAAAAACTGTCAATTAGATTTTTCTAAAAATTTTATCAGATGTCAAAAACATTATTCTTCGTTGCACAAAATTTTTTTGAAGATGAAATCATATTTTAGTCGTAAAATTTTCGAGGTGACAAATTTTTTTTTCAGTTGTTTTGATTTATAAAAAAACCGTTAATTGGATTTTTTTTCAAAACATATACTTGTTTTGTATCACATTACAATATATAATATAAAATTTAATTCAAGTCTCTAGCGTCATTGGTTCATGAGATATTTAGGGTTAACCAAAATGTTCACCTTTTTTTTAACTGCTATGGTAAAAAAAACACCCACGCAATTTTCTTGAGAGCCCTTTCTGCATCTGTCTGCCTTATTATCTGTATAAAAAAATTTATTTTAAGTCGATATCTCTTCTGGTTCTTGAGCTATGGACAACGAAGAAAACGTCGCGAACGTACAGACGTACGGACGTGCGGACATACGGACATACGGACATACGGACATACGGACATTTTTTGTAAATTCATTTTTATTAATTCATTCTTAAGACTATCTTAAAGCTAGACAAAAATTCATAAAACTAGCCTAAATTAACCATAACTTACAACTAACTTACTGGTCCCATACGGACACTCTAAGTTAAACAATAATACTTAATGCTAATGCCTTTCGGCCCTAAGATCTATTTAACTTTAATTCATTTTATTTATTTTTGTATTCATTAGAAAATTTCAAAAAAACTAATATCAATATCCTTTTTTATTTTTACTTAAAAACTACTTAAAATAAAGTCCTTAATATAAAACTTAAAGCTAACTAAAACTACCTATTCTACCTATAACCTACTTAAAACTAGAACAACCACAGCAGCAAATCTAACTATGTAACGTTTTTTGTTTTTCATATTTTGTTGTCTTTTTTTTTTTTATTATTTTTTTTTTATTCCATGTTTTTTTTTTTTTTTTTTTTTTTTAATTTTTTTTTGTATTTTTTTTTTTGTTTTGTTTTTTTTTGTTTTTTATTATTATTTTTTTTATATATTTTTTGTTTTTGTGCCACCATGCCTATTCTACTTAAAACTAAACCCTAAAACTATAAAACAAGTATGTAAGCCGGCCAAGGCTTTAAACCCCATCCCGACTACCCACTATCAAGTGCCGATTGAAGCCACCAAAACTGGTTCTCCTGCTTCACCCTATCAGTTCGGTCCCGTTCGGACACAGCCCTACTGAACCGAAGGAGCTCTGCTCCGTCTTGTGCCATGACGTCCCGATTGTACAGGAGCCGCCTATCCACGGTTCGTCGTCTGACGTGGTAGATTAACGGAACTGCCAATCTATCCTGTATCAGACCGCATCTTTCTAAAAAGAGGAATGCTTCTGGTGGAATGAAGCCGCTCAAGCGTGCACTTTCAAAATACTCGTCGTTCGGATAGAACGCCCCGAAAATTAAATTGTTGGTCGAAGACATAGCTCTTGCAATGTGACCTCGAACGAGTTTTATCACGAAATTGTCAATTCTGTTGATTCGAGCCCCGTTGTATAGGACTTCGTTGGAATAGTAATGCACGTAAGAAGATTCGGCTGTTCGATATAAGCCGGTACAGCGTCGTAAACACTGCCGCTCGAACACCCGAAACTTCTCCATCTGGGAAGGGGCAACGTTGAACCACACAGGACAACCATAAACGATCATCGGCCGTATGAGGGCCATGTAGCAAATTACCTTCACTCTGGGGTCAAGCCGACTGCTAAAAAACAGCCGTTTCGTCAGAGCGAAGGCTCCTCTGGCCCTGGTCAGAGCAGCATTTATATGTCTGTCGAAATATAAATACTGATCTAACCAGATACCGAGGTACTTCACTACACTTTTGCTCGCTAATTGCTGCCCGTGAAGATCAACGATGACCATCTTGCGCCAATTCTTGCACGTATCCCTCGTGGCCCTAGCCAACGGAGTCCGGAACAGAATTGTCTCCGACTTCTGGACATTTATTTTCAGTTTCCAGTCGTCGCAATATCGCTGAATCTTGTCGAAATCACGCTGCAAGAGAATTCTAATAACCTCAACCTTTCGGGCCGTTCTGTACGCAATAAGATCGTCGGCGTACGCAATTGCCTTTGTAAGACTACCTATCAGATCGCTGGTGTAAATGCTGAAGAGAATCGGCGAATTCACCGCTCCCTGTTGAAGACCATTTTTAATTAAGAATGTTGTGGTAGAAGTTACATTGCCACTTTTGACAACAAGCATATCATAAAGTATATACAACAATGGCTTGCTTATGCCAAGCCTGCTCAGTTTTAGGTAAAGACCCTCTAACCATACGGTGTCAAAGGCCTTTTCCAAATCAACCAGAACAGCACCTGTGCATTGTTGTTTTGTTTTATTCCATTGGATATCAGAAACGAGTTTAGACGCAGCATGAATTGTGTCATGACCCGCCTTGAACCCGAACTGTTTATCCGGAATTATTTTGTTGTCCGCAGCCCACTTAGTCAGAGCCCTATTGATTATTTTTTCGAAAACTTTGCTGATGCTCGGAAGAAGACTTATCGACCGAAGATTTGACGGGGACATACGGACATACGGACATACGGACATATGGACATACGGACATACGGACATACGGACATACGGACATACGGACGTACACGCACGCACAGACATCTTTCTAAATTTTTTTTATTTCGACTCTAGGGACCTCGAAACGTAGAGAAATGTCAAAATTTTCAATTCGACAAATCGGACCCATTACAATAACTTCCTATGGAAAGTTAATAAGTCCTTTTCTAGGGAAAATCAATTTTTTTTTTAAAAAGTCCCAAAATAACGAAACATATTTTCACCAAAAAGGGGCTACACAATAATTTAAATGTAACAAAAAGTTTAAAAAAGGATTTTTTTTCATAAATAAATTATAAGCCAGATTCACTCGGAACACAACTTTAGGACTCACTAAAAAACTTCACCTCTAATTTACACAATTTTTAAATTTCTTGTTGTTTCTGAAAGATATTTTTAATTTTCATTTTTGAATTATTGCCAGGTTTTGTATCATTTTGCCCCATTGTGCGACGTTGGACAGACTTTGCTAATAATATTGTTTGATACCTTTATTATGACAAAAGGAGGTTTTTAATTCCTGAATATTATATGTATAGTATATGTGACAAGGAAAGACAGTATTTTAATAACTTTTTCACATTCGTGAAGTGTGGCTCTGTGCATGATAGAGTACGACTGAAGTTGGGCTCGAGGCTACCTATACTAAATCACTTCTGGAAACATAAACATCGCGTATGTGATCGTTCTACAAGAGGTGGTTGATAAAGACATACAAAAAACGTCGAGATCTTCAGATTCTTTCATGAAAGTTCCATTCGAATAGTGGCAAAGCTGGTATAAGTTTAGAAGAAGTTTTTGAAAAAAAAATCTTTACGTATTTGCTTTAAGCAGGGCCAACAGTACTGCGTGTCACAAAACTCAATCTACTTTTGAAATTCTGCACGCTCGATTTGAAGGCACAATCATGTAAGATTCAATCAAGCCAAAAGTAACAAACAATTTAATCCTTGCCATGCATCGATTAAATTCAGCATGATTTATGCTCCAGAGGAAAATTGAATTTAAAGGAAAGTTTAAAAAGCTCCTATCTTCCCTCTATTTTAAAATTAAATATAAGATTTTATAATTTATTTTCAACTAATTTTTATCGAATCTCACAAAACCCAAATAAATCGCAAAGCAATCCTAGAATATTCTCCATTTTATGTTGAAATTCTTAAAAACCACACAAACAAAAGTATAACTAGATCAATCTGTGACCCATGAAAGTTCATCTTAGATGAAGTTTTAACCAAATACCCATAACATTATTAAACTTTCCCCCTTTAAACTTGCTTATACAATACCTAAATGTCCCACAAAATAACTATATGGATCATTAAACTATATATTTATAGTTATTCTCTGAAAACTCTGGATTTCTATCAAAATCGTTTTATCTTTAAGGTATCTTCTATCTATACTCTATATAATAATAATTGTCATTGTGATGATTTCCACTGCCAAGATGCGCGTCATTTAAATGTTAATTGCTTCTGAAACACAATTTCAAAACAATACACCCAAGGATATACTCCCAGACTCAGATCCAGACCCAGACCCACCTATTTGCTATACTATACCTAATATCCGAGAGACAGAAAGGAAATTTAAACAAACAACCCAAAACGAACACCCTTCCGTCTTCCATATCTTCTATATAAACTCTCTCACTGTACTCCATACTCTGTCTGTATGTCTTGAATTTCTGTTCTGACGATGGGTTTTGGAGGACGGTTTCAAGAAGAGGAATTTGGCTCCTATACAAAACATCCTACACTCAGCTAGAGGCATCATTATACAGTATAGGTAGGAATTCCATATAAGAAAATTGACGTTCATTCATAGGAATCTACAAAAAGGTAGATTCCTATTTGAAATTTTGTATCCTTTAGCGTCTTTCTGTCTTTATATCATTTTCGTTTTTACTATAAACCTACTCTGAAAACTGACTCAGTGAGTGAAGTGAAGTTGTATGAATATTTACAAAACAGCAACCGTCTGGGAGCGCAATTATTATTTCGGTAACATTACATACCAACATCCAAAAAGACCCAAACATAGAAGAGTACGTAAGTACCTATAGACAATCATCAGAAACTCTCAATCGTCAATCCTTCCATCTGGAGAACAAAATGAGCAAAAGCTTCTTCTTACACTCGACTCTTGACAAAGAACCCATATTTACATAAATTTAAGTAGAGGGTGTTTCGGGTTAAAAAATTATTATTTTCGAACAACTACAAAAAAGTGTTTGAAGAAAGTTACATATTGAATGGCGGCCGTTAAGTCCATTTATCATGTATCTGACGCCTTCCGCACGCCGCCGCACCGGTTATCTGATAAATCAGAAACTTAGAAGATTTTGATACATTGATAATCATCTATTAGAGTGAGTCTTCGAAATCTCTTCTAACAGATTCAAAACAATTGGAAAATTAAAGCTCTATTTAAGAAACTGAAAGTCGAGTAAGGAACACCCTGTAGATCTAATAAGGATTCAGATCCTTTGTGTTTTTAGCTAAAGCCCGACGAGCAAATGAACTGAGTGTGAAGCTAGCAATCTCAGTCTCATGACCTTTTTCACTAGTGCCCCATATGAACAACATACACGCAAACATTTGTACTGTGAGTTGTGTATCCTTCATATTCTAATCTTTATGAAGAAATGTCATATCCTAATCCCAGAGAGCTGTTGTTCATTTGTATCTATACATGGAAATCAAAATCACATACGAAATACGAGTATGTGAGTGTAAAGCATGACGAGACCAATGCAAAATGTCAACAACAAGGACCATGACGACGACGACGAGGACGACGCACGATAGATAGGATTGATGCCGATTCCTGAGACGGAGCCAGAGCCAGAACTGGAGCCCGAGCCGGAGCCAGATGTATCTACATATATTTTGTCTGCTTTCACCTGTGTTTCTATTGTCTTATATTTGGCAAAGAAGAGTAAAAATTGTCTTAACTTTTGCGTCACCATTGGGATTCAGAAAAACACAGAGGAATATACCTGCAAGCTTGTTTGTTTTGCTTTGTTTTGGGTCGGATCTTTTGGTCTACTTTGTTGTTGGGTTTAGTCCTTTGGGGAGAGACTATACATGCGTAGCTTTTAAGCATATACACTGTCTTTTGGTTGACTTCAAAGGACAATGCAAGAAGAGAATTTGTATGACAAAATCATTGTTTTGTTTTTTTTTTTTGTTGAAGAAGTGAGGAAAACAGATTTAAATTTGTAGGAAAATATGATTTGTATTATATGAGAAGCTGGAAAGAATGAAAGTTGTTATTGTTGAGAGTTACTCGTATGTTTAATAAAAATGAAAATTGAAGCTTTGATAGTTTAGATTTTAAGAAAACTGTTCAAGAAATGAGATGTGTAGAATTCAAAGTAATCCTTTAAGATAGTGGACATTTCAGGTATTCGGATATCAGAAACTGTAAAGTATAGAAAATAAAACATTACACCTGTTTTATTTGTACAAAGGGATTTAAGTCTGATGCAGATAGTTTATCTAAAAAGTCAACAACGTTAAATTAGTTGGGTACACATGTTTTGAAAAACTTCAATTTTCAGCAGGTACCACGAAATCAATTTTCTTTTACTTCATTAATAGAAGGCAGACAGTACAAGTAGGTGAGAGCCTATCTAACTTTTTGTCAAATGTTACTGGTATCCTTCAGGGTTCTACTCTTGGACACCTGTTGTTTTCAATACATTTTATTGAACTTACATTTTTAAGTTAACGAACGATCAGTTGATGGTTTAGTTGCCTTTTTATCCAAATTGAACATAGAACCTTTTTTTATCATAGAAGACTTGGGGAGAGTTTTAAATTGGTTTAAGTCAAAAAGACATACTTAGAAAACCTCAGAAAATCTAAATGCTTTGTGGTATGTGGAAAATATCTTGAACTTAATTAATTTGCCTCGCTTGTTTTGATCAAGTGCTCTTCAATTTCTTTTTGACTTAAGATAGCTATATTAAAGGACTCATTTTCAAGATAAATATCGTACTTTGGGCTCTATTTTTAACTGAGGATCTTACACATTTTAAAACAGACCTGATTATTTCTAAGACCTTGGTAGAAAGCGAAAGATCAGTTTTGCATTTAATTCGAAGATAGAAATATACACTTTACAGTACTCTGTTGACCAAAAACAAAGCAACTTAATTTGTTGTTTTAATTTTTGCCGTATAAATTATAATTTATAAAATTTAAAATGTTTTTTAATATCTTCTTCTTTGTAAATTTGTTTTATAATAAAGGGTGATTTTTTAAAAACTTTAGGAAAGTTTTTTTTTTTTAACGCATAAGATTCAGAAAAATGCATGATCTTTATTTGAATCGATAGTACGGTCCATATAATTCAATGAGTTAAAAATGAGCTTCGTCGCTAAACACAATTTTTCGGTAAAAAAGTGGATCTTCGGCCAACTTTCCAAGAGCCCATTAACCAAAAATATTACGTTGCAGTAGGTCGTTCGGCTTCAATTCTTGCACCAGCTGTATTTTAAAAGGCATCACACCTAAATCCTTCCGCAAAATTTTCCACGTTGTTGAGTAACAGAGGCCCAATTGCTGCGAACGGCAACGAATCAAGAATTGATGGTCATTATTAACACTGGCCGATACAGCTGAGATATTTTCTTCAGTTCGCACTCAACGTAAGCGTTTTGGTAATAAAATGTCTAACAATGTAAATTTGGTGCGAAATTTAGTCCCAATAGCCCGAATACCCGCTTCAGTGGATCGATTAAACTGACCATAAAATGGAAGAAGCGCGCGAAGAACTTTCTTAACAGAGCACGTAATTTGATAGCAAAATTCAATAATTTGCAAGCGTTGTTTGTTTGTAAGACGATTCATGGTTAAATTATAGACCAAACTGAAGATGTTTGACAGTGAAACAAAACACGAAACGTGCGTCAGCTGTTTAAACCAGTGTTTCCAACAAAATAATAGCTACAAAATCACCCTTTTTGATGACAAATGGTATTGGAAGAATCCTTTTTCAAAACCATCGCTTTAATTTAAATCTTAACTAATCTCACAATTTACGTTCATTTTTCCAAGAAGTTGTAGGTATTTAAAATTAAAAAAATGATTTTTGTTTTTGTTCTAATCGTAAATATTAATGTATACGTATTGAGTATTAGAAATTATAGCTTAAACTAGCAAACCCGCGAACTCCGTTTCGCCACCAGATGGCTTCGTTTTTTGTAACATTTCGTTTGGGGATTAAAAGATGAAGAAAAATTATTTTTTTGTTTTATATTTGAAAAGGAAAATTTGAATTTCATTTAACAACAGTAATGAATTCATTTCGATTACAAAAATGAAGTGTAATTTAGTTGAACTTCTCTAAGTAAAAAATGAAAATGAATCCAAAGTAAATACTGAATCGAAGCGTTAATTGTCACTGCAAACGCAAGGCGAACCGGAAATTGCAATCGTTTGAAGTCAAGTGTCGTTTGAAGTCAAGTGTCGTTTGAAGTCAAGTCGGAATCAGTATTCGAGAAATAAATACATTTTCACCTGC
Source organism: Eupeodes luniger (assembly GCA_951509635.1). Lineage (NCBI taxonomy): Eukaryota > Metazoa > Arthropoda > Insecta > Diptera > Syrphidae > Eupeodes > Eupeodes luniger. Next base: position 118,814,010 of record OX608073.1, on the reverse strand, counting down.
GTACTTTCTGTTAATAATGGTTGCCTCAATCAAATTCGGCATAAGTCTTTTCACCGCAAATCGAGTATCGTTGCCGTACCCGGTGGATTCAAATCACGCAATATCATAATAACTGAACCAACTTTGAGTTGCAAGTTATGTGGTGGAAATCCTGGTAACTCCAGGAGATAAGAATGAGTGTTACCTCATTCCTAACAATGCGCTTGCATTGCATCAACAATTTTCCCATTGCACTGGATCGGGAAATATTGCATGTTGGAGTATCAATTGTGTTTAAATTGAGTGGCAGCTTAAGCACAGAATGTGCAGTACGACCGCCATCTAGAAGAGTTGCCGCAATTCCAGATGATGCTAACGCCAAAGTTATGTCACATCTTGATCGAATAGTGGCCAAAATCAATAAACTGACAAATGTTTTCCCTGTTCCTCCAGATGCGTCCAGGAAGAATAGACCACCAGTATTATTGTCCACCGCTTGCATTAATGTTTCGTATACTTGTTTTTGCTGTTCATTCAGCAACGGCACATTATTTCGAACGAATTCCTGCAATGTATCAACATTGTATTGCAGCTCTCGATTTAATTCTTGGTTCAATGCATCGTGCATCGATCGATTTGGCTCAATCATTCCTACTTCAATCAGTAGCTTCTCGATATGTTTGGGCATTGGTGGCCGTTAACAGTTTTCAAATGCGCAAATGATTTTGGTCCTCGTACATTTACCAACAGCAGTCGCAAATAAAACATTCATCATTTCTAGGGTGAACAGTGTACATGTACAGTACATGCGACCTAGCGCATCAGTGGAAAACACCTGTGGCCAATTTGGAATTTTCTCTTAATATATTTTGTCTTTCTTCGCTTAAGTTCTGTGAATACACTTGTTGCTGCCTTGCATGTCTTGTGCGGTGGCCGATGTTCGCACGTCGTACTCTAGGCATATATTCTACGTGACTTTGTTTCAGTTTATTGATTTAAAAAAAAAAGATAACTGATTTTTTCGAAATTGTACCAAATTTGCTCAGAATGTGTAATCCAGAATTTTATATAAGTGGATTTGGGGTCAACCAAATTTTTCACTTTTTTCTTAAATTGCTCTATGATAAAAAAAACATTCACTAAATTTTTTTAAAAGTCGTTTTTGCATTTTGTTCTTATTATCTTTAAAACAAACGTTATTTGAAGTCGATATCTCTGACGTTTCTAGAGATATGGTTGACTAAAAAAGGTTCCCAAAAGTAAGCTTTAGTTTAGAATATAGGGCTCTTGAAACGTCAAAAAATTAAAAAAATGCCAATTCCACAAAACAGAATTTTTACAACAGATTTCTATGGGAAGCTAAACGGAGTTCACCTCTTTTCTGTTGAAAATTTTCCTGAATTTTGTCTGCTATAAACCTCACGGAGCCCGAGACCTTTCCAACGAATGCAAAACCGTGGAAATCGGTTCGTGCGTTCTGGAGTTATAGAGTCAGGAAGGAAAACCCGACTTATTTTTATATTATAGATAATCTTTGATTGTTTGTTACTAATTTGTTAACTGATAAAATTAAGAGACGGTATTAGAATATCTACTTTGCTATAATTTTACTGAAACAAATCGAAGTTTGTTTTGTATAATTTTTATTTTTCATTCTAAGTTTTTTAGCTAAAAAACATATTATTTTAATTCGTCAAACCAACACAAAGTACCGTTTAAAAAAATCGATATTTGATATTTTTTTAAACCGCTGTAAATTCTAAGCGATCGGTCGTAAAATCAGAAGTTACTTGAGTTATTTTGTAATACGTTTCATGATTTAAAAAGTCTGTCTACTGTTATGCTGATATTTGAGAGATTCAAATTTCAAAAATTTCAAATAGTGAAGTAAAAGATCTCGGGTAATTGTGTGGTAAGAGTTTTTGTAATGAAATATGATATTTACGACCAAAATTTTAAGATTTGTATTCTTAACACAAACAAAAGAAATGCTTTTGGCCAAGTGAATTAATATTTTCGGTGAATGCCCTAAAGTGCACCTAATCACTTTTCAAAAATATAAGAAATTCTTATGAAATTCTCAAATTGTAATGTTAAAGTGCTCAAAGGTTCCCCTCAAAACTAAAACGTTATTATACGTAGGTATGTACGGTATAAAATGTTAACTAAATGCTATGCCATTACAAAAATTCTTTCTTCCTTAAAACATTTAGAAAAGTGACCGAACTTGAACTTCCGAAAGCCAAAATATCCATCCGACCGGATAAGGGTCTTATAAAAGGTTTAAAACTTGAATTCCTAATTATACACCCCAATTGTTCGGATCCTATATACCACCAAGTCCAACCAGACCATCAGGGATGTTCTCCTGTTGTGGTCAGGTGTATCCAAACTACGACTATACAACACACATAAAAGTAGCTTCTAATCCAAAAAGTAGAAATAATGCCCAAGGAAAAATGAAAAGAAAAGAAAAAGGAAAAACAAGAAGAAATAGGAAAAGATGGGCGGACGAGAAGACTTTGCTAATGCCTTTTCCTTTACTTTTGGTCCTCATGATGTAAATTGTGGTGTTCGGTCTTCAGTGTTGCTTGTTCCAGTTTAATCCTTTCTCTGAATCACCATCGTCCAGGAACAGGATACAGATAGATATAGAAATATATAACGAAATGTACACGTATATATTTAAGAATCAAATCCTATTAATAGAAATTGAAAATTGACCACTTTTCTGTGGTTTTGGACAAAAATCAAATGCCCTGAGAATTCTTAGTTCTGTCGTCGCTGTGCGTCGTCGCGACGACGGTCGGTTGTCTTGATATCCTGAGTGAGGATGATGGGGTTCTCTCGGGTGTTTTGCGGCTCTACTTTCTTATATGTATATATTTCTTTTTCTTTTATACAACCTTCTGCGTCCTGCTTTCAGCTTCATCTGGATCTGGGATTTGGATAAAGAAAAGGACAATTGAATATTTTTGAATTAAATAAACTTTATCCCAAGAAGATGTTTCTCGAATGCAAAATTATCTCCGTTGTCATATTATAACCTTCTCCTGATGCGTCTTTGTGAAGTCGGAAGTCGCTCATAGTTGTTGGATAGTTGCCTCCGGGAGGTGTGGTGCGGTGGTTGTGGATTTTGGTATCTCAGTTGGGAAATCAATTCAAGTGGTTTATTTGGAAAATCATCATTCAGAGCGTTTGCTCGCTATATACTCCGCCTGTCTCACAACACCAACACCGCATTGATGCCATTGCAATGCATTATGCACACAAGAAGTAGTACAAGAAGAAGAAGAAAATGCAAGTGAAGACTTTTGAATGATTTTCAACTGTTGGATCAATATAGTGTCAAAATTGTGTTGTATTGTTGTCATATTATTGCAGATACGACTCTCTGATTGTCTTCTCCTTAAACTGCTCACAGATGTATCTTAGAACGAAAGCATCAATTTTTGGTGAAGTTGATTCAAGACATTGGATCGATGCAATGTGTTCAATATTTTTTCTTCCTTTGCCTCTAGAACCTTTAAGATGCACATATTCGAATCTATTTTGAGAGCCGAAGTAGTTCTGGTGTCATTTTGGATTTTAAGATGCATTAATTGACGTTATTGCCCTGATGGTTCATAATTCTCCGTAAGATGCTGATGTGTGTAGGAGATACAATTAATTTTAAGATCTTATGCAAGTTCATCTCGCTCAAACTTATGTAAGATATTGTAAGTGAAGTGACTGAAGTAAATTTGAGTATTTTTGGTTTTTGTTAAGAGGGATGTACCATGATAGACTACATTGGTCGGCATTATGTACTTGGCTTTGATTTTAATTGTGTGAAGCAAATGAGGTGATTAAGCTGAAGAAGTGGAACTAATTGAAGACAGCCGACAAGGGTATCAATTACTATATTGTAGCTTGAGTGATGCTTGTTTAACAATTTCCGACATTGAAGAGATCTGAGAGGATGTTTCATTAAAGTTAAGGCAATAAATCGAAAGGGAAGGATTGTAGATATACGATGTGCAATTACGAAAACGGAAGGAGTGTTACAAGAATGCGACAAGTATATTACAAACACTATATGATGATGGAAAACTAGGAAAATATGAATTAAGTCAGATCGTTTGTTGGTATGTGTGTTGATGCGTGCAGTGTTGGTAGAGATAGAGCGATAAGAGTTCAACGACCGATTTGCTTTAATTTGGTTAAAATTTAACTTTTTACTGAAATCTTTCAAACTTAAGACATAAGATTTTTAAATGATTTCCTTTTATCTTCAAAAATAATTAAATGGTTAGTTCTTTAGAAGAAGGTTACTTTGTCTATAGAAAAAAAGATAAACGAGAACATATTCCAGTGTTTTTTGTAAACGTCTTTTAACCTTAAACGACGTTATAAAATGATATTAGGAAAAAAAATGTGGACCTTTTTTTCGTAATATCAAATTTTGAAAAAAATAAATTTTTTCAAAATCTTAAAACAACAAATTAATACAAAAAAAAATATTTTTTTCAAAATCTTAAAACAACAAATTAATACAAGAGCTTACGCAGCCGAACTACAAAAAGCATCGGACATTATTGCACTAATCCTTGAGGCTATTTTTACCACCTATATCTATATCTGGTCCACATATTTCCTCGCCATGGAGAGAAGTTAAAGTTGTTTTTATACCCAAGGCAGGTAAATGCTCGCATGTCAATCCTAAAGATCTACGACCTATAAGTCTATCATCATTCCTTCTTAAGACCTTGGAAAGATTGATTGATATACATTTAAGGGCAAGTATTGATACAAGACTTCTGTCTTCGTCTCAACATGCCTATTATAAAGGTAAATCGGTGGAAACGGCGTTACACACCTTAGTATAGTCACCATCGAATATTCCCTCCATCATAGAGAGTTCACTATGGTTGCTTTCTTTAACATCGAAGATGCTTTTAACAACGTGGACACATATGCAATCACATCTGCACTAACATCTCTAAACGTAGAGAGTTCGCTTGGGGGTTAATTCATTTAATGCTGACTAGCAGAATAATTAACTCAAAACTTGTCAACTCTTCTGCCAGACGATTCGTTAGTAGAAGGCACCGCAAGGTGGTGTTCTAGCCCCTCTCCACTAGAACCTAGTGGTGAATGAAATCCTAACTAGTCTGGATGCGGAGGGTTTCAGAGTGATAGCCTATGCGGACGACGTTGCTATAGCGGTTTCAGGAAAGCATCTTAACACGTTAAAAGAACTCTTTCAAAAGTTCAACGTTCAGCTTGCCTATGTATAAGCGGATCGCTTCGCACGAGCCCATCTGCGGCACTGGACATTTTACTCTACCTAACTCTTCTTGATATATTTAGCAAACAAATAGCTGCAAGCCTTGCTATTCGCCAAAAAAGCTTCTCGGCAGTGGATTAACAGCAACATTGGCCACTCCGTAATTCTTAGGTATTTAGAATCAATTCCAAAGCACAGAGACTTCCCCATTCCCGAACTGCTATTCGACAGAAACTTACAGATTTCTATACCTTCTAGATCTTTCTGGGAGGATAGGACATTCCTGGAAGACGAGTCAATCCATTTTTATACAGATGGTTCAAAAACAAAAGAAGGGGTTGGTGAAGGTGTGTACTCTGAACGACTGAAATTAAGTCTCTCATTTCGCCTTCCCAATCATTGTAGAGTGTTCCAAGCGGAACTTTTGGCGATGAAAGAAGTCTTGTCCTGGCTTAAAGAAAACGAAATATCAACATGTGATATCCCTATCTTCTCAGATAGTCAGGCCGCTATCAAATTTCTGGACTCTGTCTCTACAAACTCTATAACAGTCCGTAACTGTCGATCATCTCTAATGGAGATGGCACAACAGTTTAATATTCACTTTTGCTGGGTGCCGGCTGGACCATAGTGACATTGCAGGTAACTGTAAGGCAGATGAACTCGCCAGGAACGGTACAGTACAACCTATTCTACCACGTTTGGCAAATGCTGGCATACCAATTGCTGCATGTAAACTATTGCTAATACAGGACGCTTTGAAGAAGGCAAACACCAGGTTGAACAACGTCACCACGTGTCAGGTCACAAAAAACATCTGGCCACCAGATTTAAAGCGATCAAGGTGCTTGCTATCTCTAAGCAGATCACATATAAGCTCGATAATAGGTGTCATAACCGGACACTGTAAACGCAGAAAACAACACCAGCGCTGAGATCAAACGAAGAATAACTCTTGCTAACCGCTGTTTCTTTGGGTTAAGAAAGCAATTGAATGGAAAAATCCTCTCTCGAAGGACCAAAGTGTCGCTATATAAGACCCTTATCATCCCCGTCCTGCTATACGGTGCAGAAACATGGACTATGACAAAAGCGGATGAAAGCACCTTGGGTCGTTTCGAGAGAAAGATTCTTCGTGTGATCTACGGCCCCGTATGCATCGAAGGGGAGTGGAGGAGAAGATGGAACGACGAGCTGTACGGGCTGTACAGCGACGTAGACTTAGCCAGAAGGGTAAAAGTCCAACGACTAAGATGGATGGGTCACGTAGAGCGTATGGAAACCAATGCTCCGGCCCGGAAAGTCTTCGAATCCACACCCACAGGACAGCGCAGTAGAGGAAGACCGCGAATCAGGTGGCGCGCACAAGTGGAAGGTGACCTCACCCAACTCGGAGCGCTAAACTCGAGACATCTAGCTAGGGACCGAGCTAGATGGAGAAGTTTGTTGGGTGAGGCCCTAGTTCACACAGGACAGGAATTCGAAATTTGTTACTTTCCTATACGTCGAAAATTAAAAATGATGAAAGAAGCATATTAACATTTCTGATATACATAGCTGTAATTTAAGCCTTTATTGGTCTTAAACTAGCATAAAATTATCATATTTTCCCTGGTAACTCACTTGAGTTTTTCAGGACTACCTTTGCCTTACTGAAACATTTTCATGACTCGTGCACCGTCGAAATATTTCATGTTTGTCATTATTCTATCGCTATTCTAAGAATGCTCATCAATTTAAACTTCAGTCCAGTTCTAGACGTGTTGTACTATAGAGGGGCTTAGTAATTAAACTCCCACTTCCATTTATGTATAGATTTCAAATATAATATTGACAGCATCTAGACAGACGATCTATATAAAGGTATTATCTTGGTTTTGCAATTCTGCGTTTTTTGACAAAGCGATTTCTAACACAGTTCCGAAAAGATATGAACGAAACTCATACAATATTTCATAAGAACGTCTAATTACTGAATATTTGGGCGTTCTACTATAACTCCAAATTTCCTTCAAAAATCACTTGGAAGAATATTTGAAACGGGCAAAAAGAGCAATCAACAGCTACAGGAGTAACATTTTCAAGAAATATAATATTGTGTCAACTGCGAACTATCGAATATTTGAAACAGTGGTTCGTGCATTAATGGACTATGCGGCACAAGTAGAAGTAGAAAAACTCCGTAGATACTTTATCAAAGAAATGTTCAGGCTTCCATGTAACATGCTAAGCTATATACTACACACACAGACCGGATTACCAGCATTGTTCACATACACCCTAAAGCTCTGTCTTGATAACTTAAAGAAGATGATGAACCAACCAGTTCATTGGCAACAAAAGCAATTTTTGAATGAATGGTCTAGGCTCTGCAGTCAATACAAGAGTCCGACCAATTCACAAGCTTCAGCGAATAAATCCAAGATAGCCCAAGGAATTTGCCGTGCAAGCATTTCCAATATGAGTTGGGAACTAAGAGTTACTTCCATGATGATCGAAGTATAGATATGATATTGACTATCTATCTATATATAAGACCATAAGTTAACTCTTGCATTTAAGCTACAAACCATACGAAACAAACTCAGAATCAACATGCACCCTATACAACATCAGGCAAATAGAAGACACGCAACGTATCTTCGCAATATGCAAATACGCAAATTGTATAAAAAGGGGAACCTGTGCTTCTGGATTTCATAGATGATTGTGAAGGAAGTTAGTCAAAATAAGTTGGCACTAAATCGTCAATCTATCATCAGAAGTGAGATTACCTAAATTTAGATAAAGAATAAAATTAACAAAAAAAATACATACAGTCAAAAAATAATTGTAAAGAAAATAATACAATGTGACGTGACGATGGAGGAAGTGAACAATTCTGGAAATGAAAATCATGATACCAACCACTGAAGATTGTCAAGGGAAAATAAGTTTCAACAAAACAAGGCTCATAAAAGCTGATGATTTATCAATTGTTTTCAAATTTCTTAACGCTCAGGGCCAAAAGATGAGTAATTGGTTTTCCAGTTTTCGATCGAGACCATTCAATGGTTGAAATCGTAGAATCTTGCTCTGATAAAAATGAAAGAATTCAACCTGATGAACTAAAAGATTTTGATGCCACACTCCGTGTTCGTCCTTCTCTAAGGGTCGATCAAAGATCTGGTTTGACAAAGATGGAGATCAGCACTACACTTGGTTCGATTTACGGGTTTCCTTAAATATTAAAAAATACGAGTTCCTACAAACTGAATTCGAATACCTTGGTCAAGAAGTTTCTGCTTACGGTTAAGACCTGGAAAGTCAGAAGTCGACGATCTCATAAAGTCAGATTTACCGAAAAATAATTTGCTGGAGGAACCAGTTGCATATGCATAACTGCTTTAACAAAGACCGATGCTAGAATCAACTGAAGTAATGAATTTGAAGAAGCTTGTCAATATTCGAGTATTATCAAGCAATTAACTAACCAACCTCTATTAGTTTTATTTGAGCCAAGCCTTCCAACCGAGCTGCGTACTGATGTTAGTGATTTTACTTCTATTTGCAAATAGTAGCATATTATTTCCAAAATACAAAGCTTTTTAAAGGAAAATTTCACAGTTACGAACTAAAAACGCTCGTGAAAAATTTCACTATCAACATACTTGGAATAAGGTTCAAAATTGTAATGTACTGTAACGCATAAAAAAAGAATAAAGAAAAGAGAGATCTTGTGCCTTGAGGAGCTAGATAGGAAAAATTAGGAAACTTTGCAACTGCAACAAGTAGACCGATAATGGCCAAGTTGAAAAATAAATTAACACAGTGGCAAACCTTTTAAGAATATATCTGGATGTTCATATAGAGTGAACAATCTTTGTTAGTAGAGTTCAACTGGCCCTAAATACTACAATGAACAAAAACAACCCGACTTTCGCCACTTAAAATACTAACGGCAATCACTTGATCCGTGAGATAAGCGCTTTTTTAAAATAAATAAATTAGGTGGCGCAACAGTCCGTAGAGAACCAGGGCCTAGTGACTTACAACTCTCAAATATTCCTGTGTGCGAGTACTGTTGTCAGGGATGGAGGGGACCTACAGTTTATATGCCGAATCCGAACGGCTAATTTGAGAAAGCACTTTTCATGACTAGAATTACTCTTGGAGAATTTGTCAATTCCTCGCAAGAGGCAGTACCCGTGAAAAAAACTTTAGGTGGCACAAACAGGGATCGAACCCAAAATCTCTCGCATGACAGTCCAACGCACTAACCATCATGCCACGGGTACCACTTTTTTTAAAAACTTAAAAATTGATCCTGAGTACAATGACGAAGATGCTTTGCGTGCTAACTGGTCAAAGAATATTTTGTATATGATGTCAAATAAAATTGTATAAAAAGGAAGATCTGTGCTTCTAAATAAATAAATTGGGTGGTGCAACAGTCTATTGAGAACTAGGGCGTAGTGACTTACAACTCTCAAATTCCTGTGTACGAGTACTGTTGTTAGGGATGGAGAGGACCTACAGTTTTAAGCCGAATCCGCACGGCTAATTTGAGAAAGCACTTTCATGACAAGAACTACTCTTGGAGAATTTGTCAATTCCTCGCAAGAGGCAGTACCAGTGAAAAAAAAACTTTAGATGGCATTGGCAGTGATCGAACCCAAGACCTCTGGCATGACAGTCCAACGCACTAACCATCGTGCCACGGGTACTACAGATCTGTGCTTCTGAAGTTCATTAATACTCGGACTGTCAATAAGGAAGTTGTCCAAAGTAAGTTGGAAAAAAGTAGTCAATCAATCAATCAATCATTGGCTTGTTATAACCCTTTTCTGAAAGTGTAACTTTCAAAGATCCTAATAATCCCGGTTGCTGCAGCTTTGAAAGAACAGTTCTTTGAATTTTTGTATACAAAGACATCTCTATAAAAGCGGAATGGTGAAGAAGAGTCAAGGCTGTCAGTCAAGACCTTTTAACTATTCATAAAGCGAATTGACAATAGTGCTCCTGTCGGAAATAATTTCGATTCTTAGTGCTAGAGATAATGAAGTATAGAGCAGTGGCGCACATCAGTTGAAGAAGTTAATAAATCTTGTTGGTTTAGGCCGGCATGGAAGTTTTGATTTTCTGCTGTCTGATTTTTGTAACACGATAAGTAGTCATAGGTTTAAACGCAGAATAGTGCATACGTAATATCAAAAGCCATCCCAAAGTTCAATTTGGAACCTAAAGTTAGCTTGTTTATAGTACAGGTTTAACAGATAAGCTAAAAGTTATTTAAATGCAAACAACACACTAGCGCTAATATCTTTTGTCTCAAAATTGTATATATTCCATCCAACACACACGATTACTTAAGCATACATATTCTTCATGCCACATAAAATTAACACCCTTTTTTAATGGTTTATGATTTTACGTACTTACCTCTACCTTTGAATCCAGCAACATCACCATCAGCAGCAGTATTTTCCAACCAAAACTCCATCTGCAAACAAAGAAAACCAATTTACTTCGTCACTCATAAATGCAAAGTATATGTCAATAATAATTTTTATCACAATCAACCTTTCGCAAAATATTGTGTCTCCTATATATCCTATACTCTATAATACAACAACTGATGCTCTTGGGTTTCCTGAAAAAATTCTTCCTCTTGAAACACCAAGTCCTAGTCACCACCATCACGATCAAAACCTCCAAACAAACAATATTCCCAATTAATTTAACATTTATCTTTTGTTTCCGTTTCCGTTTCCGTCCTCGAACCAAAAAGTCCACATTTGGAAGCCAGAGAAAAAAACAAGAACACATAAAAACCAAATTCCTTCAAAAAAATGTATAATGGCAGACTTAAAATGGTATAACTATAAACGTAGGTTTTCCTCATGTACAAGCCCCATCCCCACCGCTGCCGCCGCTGCCACCGCTGCCATCGTTCTATAAAAATCGACTTCAAGTGATGATATCTATGAAATGAAATCACATAAATTTTATTCGAAGGAAGAAGAAAAAATCTGAACAAGAATAAGTTGAAAAGGTAGCTGTTGCCGGGAAGAGGTTTGTGGGGTTTGTACTCTGAGTGCTTTCGGGGAGGGGGCTTAACTTGTAATGGGAAGACATTTTTTTTCAAGTCGCAAAACGAGAACTGGCCCTATATTCAAAAACCGCACGGGAGTCAGAGTTAAAGTCAGAGTCAGATCGTTTTACAGGTTTCCCCTATCTAAACGTGCCGATGCCGACACACCGTGCTTTAGTAAATGTGTCTTTAATCATGGATGTAAACAGATTTTCCCAGCCGCCACAGCCACTGCCACTGCCAACGCCACAGACACTATTCCTATCTTCAACTTCAACTTGTGTGTAAAAGTAGATAGGTACGTATCTCAACTACCAACCAATATCCTGCTGCTATATAGAACAGAGGTGCAAGGATATGAATAAATGTTACACGTTAGGCATCAGCGTCAAAGTACAACACTCCCACTCCTTCTTCTTCTCTCTGTGTTTTAACGTTTATCCTTGTGAAGGAACTTTTGCGATGTTGTTTTTTTTTGTTTCCGTGTAGGTATTTTAGAATATCCTTAGCGCGTGATATTTGACTGCTGATTCAAGTTCGATATGCAGATTTAATGTATTTTTATTTTTTTTTGTTATCCTGATCCAGAGCCCTGACGTTGATCCTTATTTTCGATGCTTTTATGAATATTAACAAGTACCGCATTGCCAAATGCACAATTTTTCCAATAAACTTATAGAGCAACGGAGATGTAATGCGATACCAAAATATGCACAGGATCCTGGAAGGAACACAGGATGCAACCGACTTTATTGCAATAACATTTACAACTCAAATGCTATAAGGAAGAAAAAAGGATGTCTATAGTCTAGTGAGCGAGAAGTAAACAGCTGAACCAGCACAAGCGAGCACGTTACTAGAAAAAAAAAATTCTTCCTTGAAATTGAAAAGGGATACTGGGAATTACGGAAAGGCCTTTTTGCTATTCATATTTTTCCTCTTTTCTATTTTCTCCCATCTTTATTTATCCTTAAAAAATGCTGATAAACAAGTACAAACATAATAACGTATGTCTAAACCTACACAATTGATTTTTTCTTCTTCAGATTTTAAAACATTATGGAGGTGTAGGTATAAGAATTCCATTAAAAACAACAAAAGGAATAATAACCGCGAAACATTTGCATCGGTTTGATAGAGGGCGCTCATTGTTTGATGGTTGCTTACTTCTTTTTTTCTTAAAAGGAATAAAGGTTGGTACATAAATTAACGACTATAGAATTATAATTGATGAAATTGGAGAAGGCTTATTTTTGAGAAGAAACAAAATACAAAATATATTGGCGATGTAGAATTATTGAGTTTCCGATTTCAGTCAATTGAAATATAAATTTTGATTTTCTTTTGAAAGTGTTTTTTCCAAAGTGACTTCTTGAGTAAATACTTAAGTAATTTTTGTATTGTTAAGTTCTTAAGTGAAATTATTCAATAAGTATAGCTGTATTGTTATTTTGTTGTTGGTAACTGGTTGGAACCTTATAACCATGGAGTCAAAGGCAATACCAGACAATAGGGGTTAAAAGCCCCGCCCTCAATCGATTAGTGAAATCAATTAGAATGCAATACGTTTAGAAGTGTAAAGCTTTTTATTCAGCAGGATTTTGTATTCTAACCAACTTGAGAATTGAACGTTGAAACGAAATCGGGCTTAATTTTACACTCGTGGCAAATGGAGATATTTTTCTTAAAGCCAAGTTAATTTAATACAAATAAAATACTGACATATTTATGATTTATGCTTTCAAAACTCTGACTTACAATGGGTCGGTATTTTGAAAATAAAAATTATAATTATTTACCTTTAAAAAAAAGCTGTGGAAGATTTGTCTTTAAATGTCTCGTACACCACGTAAAGCTCAAATCACAATTGCAGAATGTCTAAAAATTAATTTCAATTCATCTGCAATGCATAAAGACGAAGGTGGTTTAAACTCCTAATTTAAAGATATTTTGTCTCTGGTATTTGCTGTTACGACGAATTGAAAGGTCCTATAACGAGTAATTTAGCAACAAAGGGTTAGATTTGCTAGTTTCTGGGTTCTTCATTAGCGTCGAAATTCCTGCTTTAAATTGAAGTATGTCACACTTTTGTCCAATTAACTGCAGCTTGACTACGCTACGAAAAGATATTTATGTTTTGCTATGTTTCCACCAAAGGTTTATCTCAGTTTAGATTAGATAAATCTTTTTGGTGTTTCCACCGCACGAGAAGATTTAAAAATGATTAAGTATGACAGCACTTTCTAAAATGCAAATGGTGTTTCGATGTTTTCGATGTGTGAAGTGCCAGTGAGATAGTTTGATTCGTGTTAAACAACGAAGAACTGATTAGTTCAGCACCATATAAGAATATGCTACCTACTCCATGTCCTTTTTTTTTTTAACTTTATTAAAACAAAACTATATTTTTTGTACACAAACATGCAAATAAACAGGCCATAATGCATTATCTGTTAAACCAACTCCTCCACACAGGTTTTTCTTCTCAAATTTTGACTCCACTCCGATCTCCGACAGGAATCCAGTCAAATTAAGCTCATTTCAACTTTCTTCTATTTGTGTGTTTGTTTTTATTAGTATTTGGACAGATCTTCTTTCAGTTGTACCAATTTTTAAATACAAAAATCTGGCTACTGCGGATCGTTTTGTTGGCAATTTCTCACTGTACTATATATAGAATACCAAAAAAACGCGCTTATTAGGTGGCGCCACAGTTCGTTGAAAACTAGGGCCTAGTGACTTACAACTCTCAACGGTTCGAGTTAGGAACCTACAGTTTTAAGCCGAATCCGAACGGCTAATTTGACAAAGCACATTTCATGACAAGAATTACTCTTGGAGTATTTGTCAATTCCTCACAATAGGCAGTACCCGTGAAAAAAAAACTCTGGATGGCACAGGCATGAATTGAACCTAATACCTCTTGCATGTTGTACCCGTGGCATGATGGTTAGTGTTAGTGACATATTGACCAAAGATTTTGCTTCTGTGGTTTTTTGCGAGAAGAGATTTCTGCTAATCTCGTTTCACTATCGGTCGTTTAGCTGATTTTTTTTTATTTCGTCAAAAGGTTATTTTCGTAGACACGTCTTTGTCAACATATCCATAGGTAGTAATTTTTATTACTGGAATTGAAAATATTGACAATTTTCGACGTTGCGAGATCAATACAATAAATCCAATTTATAAAAAATGCATGTCTTTAGATATGTATAACATACAATAGTTATTGTAATACCTGAGTGAAGTAAGCCACCAACAGAAGTAACATCTTCCAGACCAATATCGAATTTTCGAAATAATGCTACTGAAAAGGCCCAACAAAATAATAGAAGAAATAAGACTTATTCCGAACCATAAATTTGGATTTTGAACTAAACATTCTACGATAGACCAATACTGGATGTGGTGGAAAAGGTGTTTGAAAAAAAGAAAACAAGTATATTGTTAGATTTTGCGCAAGCCTTTGACAAGGTTTGTCATTGGAGACTTGAGTACAAACTGTGTAGTGGCCTTCCCGGGCAATACTACGAAATAATGAAATCTTATGTTACGAACAAACTCTTGAGAGCATGGTACGGCCATAATTACTCAGAACTAAAACAAATAGAAGCCGCTGTACCGCAAGGGAGTGAACTAAGACCAACCTTGTATCTTTTATATATATAAAAATATTATAGTGGATACCAAATGCTATCATGTCGACCTTTGCTGATGAGTGATGATACTGAAACAAAAGTGCCAGATGGTGCAATGGCTATACAAAAATTGCAAAACACAGTTAGTGTTTGGACGTATCAAACAAAATCAAAAACACTGTTTCAATTACCATAAACAATACAGAAGTAACTTACTCCAATACTGCCATACCTTTGAATGACTTTGAATTCAAAGCTTAAATAGATAGAGCACATCAATAAAAAAAGAGAAGGGATAAACTTGTAGTACAGAAGAATGCACTGGTTAATAGGAAAGAATTCTAACCTATCTATCTAGAACAAGCTAATTTTATAAAAGCAAGTCCTAAAACCCATTAGAAAGTCCTTCGTAGAAAAATAAACTTCCCATGATTTATAAGAAATAGCGAACGCCATCGTGACATTCAAATTGAAATGGTTACAGACGTTGCCGTTGTTAAAAAGTTATATCACACAATCAGCCACTGTGACGTTATACTTACT
Organism: Eupeodes luniger; assembly: GCA_951509635.1. Classification (NCBI taxonomy): domain Eukaryota; kingdom Metazoa; phylum Arthropoda; class Insecta; order Diptera; family Syrphidae; genus Eupeodes; species Eupeodes luniger. The sequence goes on along the minus strand of OX608073.1, from coordinate 118,798,508 downwards.
TAAGGTGCCGCTACAGTCCGGGCGGACCTGGGCCTTAACCAACATACGTCTCCAGCCAGCTCCTCCATTCTCCATCTATGCATACGGGGCCAAAAATCACCCGAAGAATTTTTCTCTCGAAGCATCCTAAGACGCACTCTTCTTTCTTTGACAGGGTCCAGGCCTCAGCGCCACTGTGACGTCATATAGTCTTAAATGTAGACAATTTTCTGAGGTTAAGAGGAACCAAACTTCATGAGCTGATGGTCTAAAAGCTATGGAAAAGTATTAAAACTATAAACATTCAATTAAGTGAGTTTTAAATTAAGACAGGAATTATTTGTCGATCTTTTAAAGATTGCTCCTGATTAACCGGTGGTTTTATTGGTTTTGTGTTTTTATTTCTTTTAGTGCCGTAAGCGCCCCACAAGTTTCCCAAAATATTATAATATTGGTATGGCATTTCTTAATTCCTACTTTATTCGATCATTGGTATTCTCATTTGTGCCTTCTTTATTTGATCTGTATTTGTTCTTTATAAGGTATTTTTTTTTCAAGAACTTAAATAAGTATGTTCAATTCTTTTTGAAGCATTCTTTAATACTTCTTTAAATTTCACTACTTTAATTATTATATTGTAATGTGTATACACTCTTTATCTCTTTTGATATCGTGTTATAGTAGAATAAGGGCAACATCTAGTAAATAAGAGGAGAACTCGTTAAGCATCGAGAACAACCTAGTAGATTCTCGAACCGATTTGAGGTATATAAATAGGCGCTCGAAAGCGAAGCGGTTCATTATTGGTTGTGAACTGCGAAAAGTAAAGGCTGTGTTTGAAAAGTAATAATTGAAAGGGTTCAATAAATAAGTTTGGAACAATTTAAATTAAGTAAATTGTGTTTTATTTACAAGTGTGAATAAATTTTAATTATCGGACCAAGCCGAAATATTACATTGGTGTCAGAATAAGGGATTAAAACATATTGAGAATAAAAACAGTGAGCAGTGATTGAACAATTTTGTGTGCAGTAGTGAAGTTAAAGAAAAAAAAAAAAATGAGTAAAGTTTTGAAAGACTTAATTGTCCCTGAGCTGAAGGCCGAACTAAGCAAACGTGGCTTAAGTGGGACAGGCGTAAGAACCGAACTCGTTAAACGGCTGCAGGAATATCTGGAGCAGCAAAATGAAAACCCACATACGTTTGCTTTCGAATTAGAAGCAAAAGTGGAAGAGGTAAATGCAAATATTGCCTTATCTAACATGATGTCAGTTCTTTTAGCCAAATTTGAAGAGAATGAAAAGAATGTTCTCAAACAACTAGAAACTCAAAGGAATGATGCCCTGAAGCAACTAGAAGCCCAAAGAAGCGACCAAAAGCAAGAACAGCAGAATGTTCTCAAACAACTAGAAGTCCAAAGAAGTGACCAAAAGTTCTTGCAGAATATTCTAGAGCGATTTGACGAACAGAAAAACCTTTTAGAAGGCAGGTTTGCGGACTTCGAAGTGAAAATCAAAACTGTCGACGAGCGCGTCGAAAAACAAAATGCACGTTTCGAGAAAATTGACGAACAAATCGAAACCATCACAAATGAACTAGAAAAAGTGCGAAAGATGAAAGTTTGAGAACCTTCTGGTGAGTGCTCAAGGAAGAGAGAAGTGAATCCTCCAAGCTTTGATGGTCAGATTCCGTGGCCAATTTACAAGAAACAGTTTGAAGCAGCAGCGTTAACAAACGGCTGGGACGATCACGGAAAATGCATTGCTCTTACGCTTGCGCTAAGAGGATCTGCTGCTTAACTGCTACAAACCATCCCAGCAGAGAAGAGTGGCGACTTCACAGTTCTGGTAAACGCAATCGAACAGCTGTTTGGGGATAGCCACATGACAGAAGTCTTCCGAGTTCAGCTTAACAATAGGACACAGAAAAGAGGTGAAACTCTGCAGCAGCTTCAGGTAGATATCGAGCGATTGGTTCACCTGGCATATCCAACATCTGGTAACGAGATAATAAATCAACTTGCTGTTGAAGCCTTTGTGAGAGCTGTGGGCGATATAAATCTCCAAAGGGCTATCCGTACTGCCGGAAAGCGAACACTACCAGAAGCATTGGCTTTCGCTCTGACGATGGAAGCTGCAGAACAAGCTTCCCAAAACGTGTATCGTGTAAGAGAATTAGAAGTCCAAGAATGCTCTTGTCAGAAGGCTACTGTGGAAAGGAGTCAGCGAGACGGACCAGCACGATGCTGGAACTGCAATAAGACTGGGCATTTACAGCGACAGTGCAGATTACCGCGAAGAGGAACCAGATGCCAACGCTGTGGAAACAGAAGTAATTCAACTGGTCAAAGAAGTTGTTTCCCACCAGGGAAACGAATAAGAACCAACTTCGAGGGGCAGAAGCTGGTTTCTGGTATTGATGGCCCCAGAAACAACATCCAGGTTTCTCAAACGAAACGTGACAACAAAAGCTTGACCGTGGAAGCAAGTATAAACGGCAACAAATGTGTGGATACCATTGACACCGGTTCCACGGCGTCCATCAAACGGCAAGACCTCGTTAAGAAGGCATGGCTCCACAACAGCTAACGTCTAAGGACTGCAACTGGAGAGGCCTTTAATCGATTTTAAATCGAAAACGTTTCATAGAAAGATTTAATACTTCTATAAGTAATTCAGTGCTACTTGTGACCACACTACTCGGCACCGATTCTTTACAGATTCTTACAGAGTATATTTTGAAGATAGAAAATACAAGTTTGCCCTATTAGAAAAATAAGGTTATAACAACATAAATAAGACGCTAGATCTTATCGCCCAAAACCATAACGCCCAAATCCTGAAATGTCATAAAGCCCAAAAAGTTAAAACAAAATCGCCACAAAACCCAATGTCGTAACGCCCATATAAATGTTAACATTAAGAACGCCCAAATTGTTAGTTGTCATTTTTCCAAAAGGCTTTTTAATTTTGGGTTTTATGACATAGGGATTGGGCTTTGTGTTATATACTCGTACTTTGGGCATAACGACGATTACAAATTTCCATTGATATAAGTCTTATCACCCAATGACATTTAACCCAAATGTTGTTTGTTAATATAGGGTAAATTTTTAAATGAATTGCTGTATCGTTAATTTTGTAGTTACAAAGCTTTTGGTTGGTTGGGATTTGAGAAGCGCATAAGCAGTGAAGTATATATGCTGCCCCTCTGCAACCCTCTGCTTTGTCCCACTATAGGATTTGGGGTAGCTGCGAGGTTGTGTGTATTCAAATTGTCTTTAAATCCAGATTCTGAAAATGCAAAGAAACCTTGCATACACCCAACATCCCCAATCCTATAGTGAGACCAAGCAGGGGTGTTGAAAGGGGGCAACATGGACGGGACGGCAGCATTAACGCACAAAGGTTCGTTAATATTGCCCAAATCGCACAACAACAAAATTTTAATAAAATTGCCTTGCCCGCTATTTAATTTGGGCAATATGGTTTTGGGCGAAAAGACCTAACGCCGCTATTAAGCTAAGCAACCACGAAATATGCAATAAATGAAAAAAAATTCACCATCGGAAAATTGAAGCCTTGAAGAGTTTTGGTGAATTTATAATTTACTGGCCATTTTGTAGTAAAATACTTATACTTTAAGTCAGAAAGCTCATTAATATATTTTGTAAATTTAAAAACCAGTTTATTAAGTTTGAAACATTTGATTTACCTTGGACTGCTCTATAGCCACTCCGTCAAAACAAAATACCCCTTTCTGCTTGAGCCAACTACTTAAGTTATTAACATTTCGCTAGACATTCTTGACTTTCCTTCAAAAAATATTCCCTCAATTTATAAATATTATAAACCAAAAGTGGCATTAAGAAAAACCCTCTCATTTGAAAAATGACATTCAAGGTCATTTCATTACCACACAAAACAAATACAACAACACAAAATTATAAATCCCATGACATAAATTATATCAAAACCAAAAAAAAAAATCCCCTTTTTCTCAATTAAATGATAGGATCAAGAAAAATGAATAAGAAAAAGGATAATTTTGATTCCCTTCAATTAGGTTGTCTAGTGATGTTCTTTGCCACAATTTAAAAGCAGAAAACAAAAACAAAACAACAAGACTTAAATCCAGTAAACCAAAATTGAAAAATGGAAAATTATTTGAAGTAGCCTTAAGATAGAAAAAGAGAAAGAGGTTAACCGTCTCAACCAAGACAAAAACATATAAAAAGATAACCATTTTAATCTAATTTTCTCAAGAACAAACCACTTTGCATTTTGTCTTGAGGATGCATCCTTATTGAGGTTGATTTTATTTAAGAACAACAACAAAAAAAAAAGAAGACAAATTATAAGAAGTATAACTTCAGGAAGTTCAAGGCTGATGCTCGCTCTCAGTTCTTTGTGTGACAAAGACTGCTGTAGCTGTTGATGTTGAATTCAGCTTGACAATTTTGTTTTTACCTACTCCCTAAGGGGTGTTGTACGAGTATGTGCTGTCGTTGTCATTGTCGTCTGTGCTATGCTGCGCTGGGAGAAGCTAAAACACTCGCTCTATAAACAAACTTGTATTTCAATATTAATACTCTTTAAAAACACGACACCTTCCCGTTTGCTGTATCCTTGGGTGCCTCTGCTTATATCGTTGAACTAAAAATGAGTTATAGGAAAATAATTCATAATTAAATTAGCAATCCGTGACTTCATATCTTTTCTCAAACTCAAGTCGAAATAAAGGAGCCTCCTGATGTATCCCTCATATGGTTGAAGTTTCAACATATCTGAAAAGGTGTTCTATAAATATTTAGGTACCTACCTAACTTACCTACAGCTACATATATGTATATGTAGATATCCTTACCACAAGACTCTGCGTCACCTTAAATATTATCCTCAACAATAACACAACAAAGACAAAAAGGCGAAAAGTCATCGTTAAGCTATAAAATCATTTAGATACGAGAGCAGCAGGAAACTTTACCATGTTTCACTCAAATTAAGTTAATTGTACCCAAAAGTCGGTTTTTGGGGTTTTCCGTTTTGTGGTCCTTAGGGAGAAGAGAGGGAGAAGGGAGAGAGAAAGAGAATGGGTGAACAAAAGCATGACGACGACGACGACGACGAAGGCAGTCAAAGCGAGGCACACACAGATGTTAGATTGGTTGAGTGGGTGACCCTCTGGGTTGGTATGGGAAAGGTGTATCCAAGCAAAAGTTCTATGATACCTTTGAGGATAGCTCTACCTTATACTTACTCGAGACTCGTACGGTGTACAGTACATGGGTAAAACGAGAAGGACCAAGTCTTTCCTTTCCAGAACCCTCTTACTCGGTCTTTTTGGCTTCTGTTCTCTGGCTGATGGGAATATGAAAACTGTCGAAGTTGAAGTCGATGTCATTTGGATTGCGGGAGTCGAGTTGAGTCGATTCGAGTATAGAGTCCTTTCGTTGTTGTCGGCATTTCGTCGGTCGATCGGATCGGAACGAGGAAGAAGGAACAAAATAACGGAAACAACAAACTACTGTGCTTATGCTCTTCTATGTGTTGTTTTGGAAAAGGATTAAGTTTTTGGGGAATGTTGTTTCTCAATTGAAGCTTACCCATCATCATCGCAGGACAGGACCTTATGTGTATGGAAAATTTTCTTTAACTTAACTTTGGTTTGGCTGGAATTGTGATGGCTGCAAGTATGTTCACTTCATTCCTATAAAGTCTACAGATTTAGTGTAGACTTGCATTGATAGAAGTTAGAAGGTATTTTTGTACCTTTCTTCCGAATTTTAAGGATGTGACTGTGAGTTTGTCATTCCGAGTCTGGGGAATATGAGTATTTTTGGGCTTTGATATCGTTCGTTGGTAGGTAAGGTATGTTGCAGAAAATTTTGTTGTGCATATTTTTGGTAAATCATATTTCTGTTTTCCTTATGGAAGTGAAGGAAGGGAAGAGGTAAAGGTGATTACATTTTTTTTTCATCATCAGGCTTAGCAACTTTGAAAGTTCAGATTGAACAACAGGAACGAGAAGACATCATGACTTTGGGTTCATAGAATAAAAACCAATTTCCTGATTGCATAAAAAGATTGCAAGGTTTTTATGCTTGTGTGTTTGGAGGGATGGGGTTTGAGTTTGAAGGGTTATACAAATGTATGTAGATATGAAAATAAATACTGATATTAAAGTAAAAAGATATTTGTATGAAAAATGCTTTGATTTCTGCAAAAATGTAACCCAGATTCTCGCTACTCGGATGTAAGGTTCTTGAGAAGGAGCTCCTTACAAATTATACGTAGAGATGTTTTGACAAAAAGCAACAACAATGAACTTTCAACAAATTTCATTATGGTCTGTTGGAAGTTCGATAACTGTTTTATATAATGATCTCCGTACTACTGCACAATAGATGTAAAAACAGAATAATGTCAGTTTTCGAAAATCGATTGTAAACGTAAATGACATAGAATGTGTCAATCTGAGTCTGTATGATATTATGTTTTAAGATGCAACCTTACTTTATGCCATAAAAATTGCTCCTTCCAATTAGAGTTGCATTCTCGCCATATGAGATTGATTGAGAGTTATAAGACACTAGGTCTTAGTTTATAGTCGGTGACCATTTGAAGCATAAAGCTTTGTCTTGATATCTTCTAGTGTCCTTTCAAGAGAGAGAAATGTAACGATACTTCATAGTGAAGAAAATCCTTGAAAAACTATGGAATTTTTATTTGAGAGCATCGAAGTTGGAGCTTTTTCTCTAAACAATGGCATTTACGTCCATCCAAAGATGCTCAGTTGGGCTAAGATCTGCACTTGCCGATATCCATTGAAGTGGAGATTAAAATGTGTCCGTGGTTTCAGATCAGCAGAGTGTTTATGTTCATTGCATTGCTTGAAAGCTGCATACCTGTAATTGCGTATATCAACTTTTTATTAATTCAATGAATTGAGACTGTTTGAAGAAAAAACAACCCAAAAGTTGATCGATCCACCTTCATTCTTGACTAGCAAAACCTTAGTTGGGATTTGGCATTCGAACGTACCGGTTACAATTTATGTCCATCAGATGTTCTTAAAAGTACATAAAACTTTTTTGAAAAAAAAAACATTAAAGACCTTATTAAAATGTATGTTGCATTGTTCAAAATTATTTTAAACGTTACTCTCTAAAAACTTTTTTCGAATTTCCCTCATGTTCAGTACAGAATTGTTATCGTCTGACAATACTTTGAATGGACGTCTTTATCATTTTTGCAGTAACGGTTTTATATTTTCAGAGTTTTTATTTCTTGTTCACGGATAAGAAAAAAGAAATTAATTCTAAGTTTGTGAGCGAATAAAAGATTAACTTCAAAATTTTACAAACCTTAGATTTCCCATGAACAAATTTATAACGAAGTTGAACAATTTATTGCTGATTTGGAACAGGCTGCTGAAGAAACTTTCCAACTATTTCGAAATTAGGAGAAACAAAAATAAAATAAAGAATCTGATTTGGGCAGAAACAAGAGCTAGAAGTAAAAAAAACTACAAGACTTCCAGATGATAAAACAGTCTTTAAACGTCTAAACAACGAACTAAAAAAAAGAATCAGTAAGTTGAGAAATGATTAACTAAGTAGATTTCTGAAAAGTCTGACCAAAGATTCTTCCAGTAAATCCATTTTATAAGAAGCAGAAAAGCGCAAAAAAACAACATAGACACAAAACCCGATAGTAAAATTTCAAGATTAGAAACCCACGAAACTCTGACCTTTTTACAGAACATCTCTTGAATTTCCAGCAAATACGGCTATAGATTCTTTACAATATTTGTTGATAGGAACGATGTGAAATTCCTTTTAACACGCTTTGGATTTAGAAATATACATTCCAAGATAGACCAATACTGGATGTGGTGGAAAAGGAACTTCAAGAAAACAAGTACGCTCGGCTTTATTTTTGGATGTTGCTCAAGCCTTTGACAAAGGTTGGCACTAGGGATTTGAGCACACACTGGACAAGTACCGGTACTTGATATTTATTGTAACTCTAAATGTGAAACTTCTAAGAAATTCCAGGGGAAAAGAAATACAAAATTTCAAAAAACATTTCTACAAAATACTGGAAGAATACTGGATTTCGATTATTTATTTTTATGTAAGGACTTAAGATTTTAAAAATATTTGAAATGAAAATTCAGAGTCAAAATCAATAGACAAGTCTTAGACGTATAAGTTCCTGAGACCTGTTTCTTAAGTTGGATCGTGTACAAGTGATTTGCAAAAATGTAAGTTTACTAGTTTTTAACTTCTCATATGTAGTTATTGTAATGGGTCCGATTTGTCGAATTGAACATTTTGACATTTCTCGACGTTTCAAGGTCTCTAGAGTCGAAATAAAAGATTTTTAGAAAGATGTCTGTGCGTGCGTGTGTACGTACGTTCGTACGTCCGTACGTTCGCGACGTTTTTTTCGTTGTCCATAGCTCAAGAACCAGAAGAGATATCGACTTCAAATAAACTTTGTTATACAAATAATAAGGCAGAAAGATGCAGAAAGGGCTCTCAAGAAAATTGCGTGGGTGGTTTTTTATTATAGCAGTTTAAAAAAGGTGAAAATTTTGGTTAACCCTAAATATCTCACGAACCAATAACGCTAGAGACTTATACTAAATTTTATATTATATGTTGTAACGTGATACAAAACAATTAATTTTTGGAAAAAAATCCAATTAACGGTTTTTTTTATAAATCAAAAAAACTGAAAAAAAATTTGTCACCTCGAAAATTTTACGACTAAAATATGATTTCATCTCCAAAACAATTTTGTGCAACGAAGAATAATGTTTTTGACAACTGATAAAATTTTGAGAAAAATCTAACTGACAGTTTTTTTATAAAAAATAAAAACCTAAAAAAAACATTACTCAAAGTTGGTAAAAATTGAATTTCTACTCAAATATCTTTTCAAAAACTTGAGATTAAGGCTTCAAACTTATTTTATCTTATAAAAATATTGTTGTCAACATTCTGTAAAATTTTGAAAAAATCGAATTGACAGTTTTTTTTACAAAAAATTAAAAACCTAAAATAAAATTTAACAAAAGTTGGTAAAAATTGATTTTCGACTTAGATATCTTTTCAAAAATTTGAGATAATGGCTTCCAATTAATTTTAACTTATAAGAAATATTGTTTTCAACATTAGGAAAAAATTTGAGAAACATGGCATTGATAGTTTTTTTTACAGAAAATAAAAACCTTAAAAAAAACAATACTAAAACTTGGTAAAAATTTACTTTCGACTCAAATAGCTTTTCAAATATTAAAAATATTGGCTTCAAACTTATTTCATTTCACAGAAAATATTGTTTTCGATATTCAGTAATTTTTGTATAAAAAACCAACAGTCCGTTTTTTCATAAAAAAATAAAATCTACAAAAAATTTTACGCAAATTTGTTAAAAATTGATACATGTAGACAAACTTGTAAGCAAGACAAATCGACAGACGGGATGGGAAGTTATCAGTCAGGTATCAGGCATAGTAAATGGCCTAGCTGGACAGGGTTCTCTCCATTTTATGTTTCAAAATATTCATTAAATTAATCAATATACGTTATTTAAAATTCTTCCGGAAATGTTGAAAATCATTTTTCATATCAAAATTAATGTGAATTCAAGCGTGTTCTTTTCTGATAATAACCAAAAATATTTAAAATTAAAAAAAACAATCAATTTCAAAAAAAACTACTTTCAGAGTAAAACTCAGTAGTTATTAAATACCTATATCCATTAACAAAGGTAACAGTTAGGTATACCAAATTATCATTAAAATTGAGCATTCGAAATTTCCATTTTTAAATAATGAACTAAGTTTGTACATTATATTATCTACTAGCGACCCGCCCCGGCTTCGCACGGGTGCAATGCTGATATACTAAATACGCTACAGAAAAACTGTGAACGTTGTTTATAAAAAAACATAGCGGCCCGCTCCGGCTTTGCACGGGTTTAAAATATGTAACTCACTGAAAAAATGATAAAATCAATCCAGTAGATTTGATTTATTCATTTACTGGCCGTAGCCCGCACGCGTTTTTGGAGTACTTAAAACAATTCCCCTTTCCTTATCTTTGGAATATCTTTTATACACAATTCTCTGTCCCTCTGCACTGTATGCCTATCTCGATCCCGACGGCGGCTAATCTCACGCTCTGCTGAAGATTCTCTCTCTCTCTCAGCTCTATAATTATCCCGAAGCTGACTGAGTCGAGCCTCACGTTCCGTTGATTGTTATTTTCCTCGCTACAAAACTCCGATAACGCGTCCGATCGCTGCTAAATTCAATGTGCTATAAGGAAATCCGCGGCCTCCGACGCGCTATTTATAGGCACGCTGCCGCCGCGCCGCGTCGCCGTAAACGCTACGTTCCGCAATTTTTAAATCTGTACATCTTCAAAAATATTGATTTAAATCAGATGCTGTAAAAGGCCAAATAGATCTATATTAAATCAACAATGTATTTAAGGTATTTAATTGGATAAGGATTAATGCTGTATTGGTTAAAATCGCTTCGAATATTAGTCATTATTTGTCGTAAAAAGTAAATGACAAAAAAATGTTATTGTTTGATATCCATAAGAGATAGACATATACCATCGCGGAGTTTTCTGTAGACCTTTTCATTGTGTACAATACTTAGTACATTATTATTTTGATAAATCTCGTAGGATTCAGCCTTCGTTTGCAATGTAAGCGGAAAAAATGTAATTATTTGCGACATCACATTAGAAACCTCAAAAATAACAGTATTTGTCCACTATTTAATGGATGATATTATACATAAAAACCTTCCTCATGAGTTACTCTATCTATTAAAAAAAACCGCATCAAAATCCGTTGCGTAGTTTTAAAGATTTAAGCGTTCATAGGGACATACAACATACATGACAGAAAAAGCGACTTTGTTTTATACTATGTAGTGATAGTCTTTAATAGATGGATTTGATTTGGATATGCTTAACATAAAAATTTCAAAATATTCAACATTTAACCGATTTTGAGAAAACATGGTTAAGTTTGAAGCGTGAATTTGGTTCATATGGCCCAAAGACCGTAAACATTTTCAAACGACTGTAACTCGCTCAATATTCGACGGATCAAAATACAATTTTAAAATAATATTTTTGAAATGTCTTTCTTTAAAAATTCGTCGAAAACGAAAAATATTTCTCCAGAAAATTCTAACTAGATGTACTCCTTTGGCCAATACATTTTATTTTTGAATTCTATCTAAATCAATTTAAATGAATCCAGTATACTATTTTTCTTCAGCGTTCATTAAAATCAAGAAAAGTAGATTTAAATCACTATAACAAACTTCAAAGTTCGAACAACATTACTCGGAACTAAAAAAAACATAGAAGACGGTGTACCGCAAGGTAGTGTCCTAAGACTAACCTTGTATCTTTTATATGCAAGGGATGTTCCAGCGGATACCAACGCTACCATGGCCACCTTTGTTGGTCTTAAGTGACAACTTCAATTGGTTTGAAAGTAGACTTATTAGACTTGAATTGCAGCAAGCCAAAAAAACGAGTAGCTAGATCGATATGCTTAAATTTGAAAAAAAGTTATTAAAAAATTGGTCATTCGAAAATAAGAAAAAATTAAAGTCTGTATGCACGACATAGCACTTTTAAGTTGTAGACATATTATTCGAACTAGATGGGAAGGTCCACAATATTGCTTGTACCCATTAGCCAATTTTTTGCAGGTCGAAAAAGATTTATTCAGCTTTTTGAAGAGAACTTTCAAGATAAAATAAAGCATATCAGCAAATATTTTGAAGAGATATACAATGACTTTTGCGGCGTAGTAATAGATTCAACGTGAAAATTTGAAGACCGTTCTGGCTGGAAGAAATTTGTTTAATGCCCTGTTCAACAAGAGAAAGTAGGTGCATCTTCATTTTAATACCTGAATAAACTAAAGTCTTCAAGATTCAACACAATTTTCGTTTTAAACAATCCTTTTTTGCATTAATTTACTCTGAGTTCGAAGAACTTAATTTCGGTTTAATTTCGCCTTTTTTTTCTATATATACCTGAGACCTGAGGTATAAAAAATGATGTCTTCCTTAAGTGTAAGATATTCAAAACATCCAGTCTTTTGTTTCCTCTTTCACTTCACTAAACTCAAATCCTTGGCGTGTTTGATGTGAAGCAAAAAAAAAATGGCAAAAACCTTCAAATCATTTAGAAACATTTCTTTGCGGTTCATAATAGTTAGCTGAAATCTTCCTCCTCTCAGACATCAGTGCTAGCACTGCTCTTATCCAATTTCAACTCCATACACCTCACCAAACACAGCACCAGCAATGTTGCCTATATTTTAGGTTTAAATGGTCTTTTTCGGTTCTCGGCACAGTCCAATTACTCAGATTTTTCTCGTCGTTTTGTGTTCTTTCATTGTTGTGGAACTGTCGCAACTTTTAACTAAAATTCAAGCTCTATAAGAGAACGACGAGTCATGAAGAAGCAAAAAAAGCGAATTATAGTCTGAGAGAACCTGCAGAAAGGATTCATAAAAGGGCAAAAGGATTACACGCCCGTCACCGCCGCCGCCGCCACGTTGCTGAACCCGCTGCATCGACAATGACCGTGCATCCGCCCACTTAGCAAAAGTGTTCCTTGTTTGAAAGAGTGAAAGAAGAAGATTTTGTGGTTAAACCTGCAACACACAAAACACTATGAAACTAACACCACACCACACCACCCCTTTCAGACCACCCGAGACCGAAGCAAAGGAGAGGCAGGACATTAGTTATGCTCCTTTGATTGCCTTAAAGAACCCAACTCGCAGACACCGTGGCTAGAAGGAATTTCCAGTTTTTTTCTGGCCTCTCTTTCATTGAAGTGGCAAACGTTAGCCCACCAAAACAGATCTGAAAGAGGAAAGATGAAGCACCCTACATTTTAGCCAACTTTTCGTCGACATCCCAACGACGACGACGATGACGGTGGATAGCGGCGACAATGGCAAAAGGTCCTTGCTTTCTATTTTCTCGAATATCTAGAGGTGTCCTGCTGCCACAAAACGTGGCAAAGAGGACGAACCATGCAAACTACGTACAGCAACAACAACAACAAAAAAACATTTTAAATGTTAGCAAACTTCTGACATATTGCAGGATTTGAAAATTATTCATTCTTCGAAGCTGGCTCTTCCATAGTTCAGTATTATGGAAGCTTGGACTTTCTGCTCCTCTGGAGGAGGTGGTTTTTTGGGGGCGTTTTATTTATGTTCTAGAAGGTTAAGTAGAACACAGTAAACTATCTTCTATCTACCTATACAAATACTCGTTGTTATATAGGTATAGAAGCTGCAGGACAAATGGTTGAAAACCAAGCCGCCGCTTCGCGTCAAAACAATTAGTATAAAATGCGCTTTAGCTCGTGCCAGACAAACAAATTGATTTCATATAAAAATTCTCATGAAACTAAGTATACGAAGCGGGTGGCGGCCGGCCGCGGCGGCGGCGTCGAGTAGGGATGGTAGCTTCAATTTTAAACTCACTTTTTGCACCACCGCACCGGAAACGAGGCTAAAGACTTTTAGAATACTTCTTCTTGTTCTTGGCTGTCCTGTTTTACGAATGAAGTTGTGCGGGAGGAAGATTTACATTTTTGGCAGTGCATATTTTTATAGAAGTTTCTCTTTTTTTTAAATGTGGAACGACAGAAGTGGTGGAGGGAGGTGTGAAAATGTTTTCAATTTCTATGTCTGACCTAAGTTACTGTGGTATAGGGTATAGAGAAAAGAGAGCAGGGAGTCAAAACAAAGACTTATCCTTTTTTATTTTTCGATCTATTTGGCAACTCTCCTTTGGGGAAAATTCAAATATAAAATGAAGAATTTATTTAGCACAGAAATATTCTTTGACTTTCTCCAAAATCAGGACTTTAAAATTCGAAGATTTTAAATAGAGGTTTGGTCATATCTCATATGTAAACACAATTTTTAAAAATATCCACGATGTAATTTGATTTTTTTCGAAATTCCAAAAGAGGCAATGCTAACTTTAAGGAACCAAATTTTGGCATCTCTTAAAGAGTCTTCTTCGTCATTGTTTTGCCCGATACTGGAAAAAAGAAGACCCAATTAACTGCACCAGCTATTTAGAGGAATCCTTAACATCGCATACAAACTCGTCCACAGTCGATCAAATGCTCACATTACGACATATCTTGAAAAAAAAACCAAGAACATCAAATCGACACCCACCGTCTTTGTTTTTAATTCCAAGGCATAGAGTCATGTCTAGTTTTGACATCCCTGTCCAACTCGTCTGTTTATGCTAGATAACCATGAAAAATTCGAGCTACTCCATTAAAGTTGGAAACAACTTAACCGAACTTTTCGATGGCAAAAAGGGCTTTAAAAAAATGATGCACTCTCATATGAATTCTTCATTATCGTTCTTTAACAACGCAACCAAAGTCATATGTAACTTTGAGGTGTTTAAAGAATTTGTCTACCTGGGCCTCGTTATGAAAGCAGAAGATAACAACAGCGCTGAGATTAAATTAAGAATTATTTTTTGGGCTAAGAAAGCAAATGAGTAGTAAAGCCCTCTCTCGAGCACTCAAAGTGTCGCTATATAAGACCCTCATCAACCCCGCCCTGCTGCACGGGGCAGGACCATGGACTATGACAAAAGTGGAGGAAAGTCTTCTAATCCACGCCCACAGAACAGCAGTGCAGTAGAGGAAAGCCGCTAATCAAATGGCGCGCACAAGTGGAAATTTACCAAATTTGGAGTGCGCAACTGGAGACATCTACCTAGGGACTAAACTAGAGGGAAAAGTTTTAACATTTTGTTGTTGTACGATTTGGGCAATATTATCAAACCTTTGGACGTTAAAACGTTTTAGACTTTATGAAATTCCAAATAAAAGGAAGCGTTTGCTCTTATTGCTCAATAAAATAACGCCATTATATTAAAAACTTAACGCTTAAAAACTTTTTCAGAAGAAAATGCCACAAAACCCAAAATCATTATTAATTAATTATAATTATATTATATATTATATTTTCCAAATCAATTTTAAAGATGTCATGTGTTTCAGCACTTGGGCATTCTGGCAAAATGTTTGTTTATTTTGGGCACTACGACATTTGGGGTTTAAAATTTTATCGGCCAAAAAACATTAAATGTCAGATCGCCCAAAAACTCGGAACGTCAAGAAAGCGTAAGAAATATGTTTGGCTTTATTTCAGTTTCAGAAAGTGAAATAAGGCACATTTTCAAAGTGAAATAAAACAGTTAGCTCACAGTGCTAGCGCTCAAAATTATGGCGTATAAACAGTGAAATATGTATCATGGAGGCATGATTTATGGGGGCATGAAGTTGAAGTTGCAAACACCCCCGCTACGCACCTACTCCATATACTATGATAAGTCCAAGTTGGAGGGTTGCGATGGAACTATTAGCCCTGCAAGTATGTTGTTGGGTAATCAGACATAAGAAACGATCATAATCGTCGTAATGCCAAAAATAAATGTCACAAAGCCAAATTTAAAATTGAAAATTCTTTTGGGCAAAATGACAACTAACAATTTGGCCCTTTTTTAACTCAAAATTTATTTGGGCGTTAAGACATTCTCTCCGTGTTTTTGGCTATTTTGACAATTTGGGCCTTATGACAAATTTTGGGCCTTATGACATTTTAGAATTTGGCTGTTATGGTTTTCAGCGAAAAGACCTAACGCCGATTGTAGCGCCATCTTAAGTACGTAAGAGAAGAGTCTTCCAAAAGAACTTTCGAACTTTGGCAGTTGATAATGGACATATTTGTTGGGACTGTCATGTATTGAATTAGTTACGATCACCATTATAATCATCTTACTATATGATAGATACATTTGAAATCATACGACCGTCGATAATGCTGAAGGTCTGCTGGAAACATCACTGAACGACACCATCCGTAAGATCGGCATAGGATCCGATTTGCGACTCTATCTTTCGCAAACCACAACTACAAAATTAAAGACAACAACAGGCGTTCGCTGGACCTGCTCAGGAGTTCGCAATAGTTGGAAACTTACCCCGATGTTTAACGAAAATGTATTTTATAAAAGAGAGAGTTCTGCTCTAGACGGTAGACTTGCGTTTTGTGTGTGTTTAACTTCTCCCAAAAAGTATGATGTTTTGTTTTAATTTTACTTGATATTCATTCTTGATAATGAAGGTACTAAACGTTCTTCAAACATTTTTTACTCCACCGAAATAGAGCAGTGATTTTTAATATTTTATGTTTGTTGTTGTTTTCTTTACACAAGGATAAATGATTATTTTCCCTTCGGAACAATTTTCATCCGAAAAAAAAATAATAATAATAATAATTCTACTAAATTGTTTGTGTCACTGATAAATTCTCTCAATCTTTTTATAAACCAAGAATTTCTTAAATATTTATAAACTTCACTTTTATATCGAATTAATAAGAATTTTATTAATATCATCATCACATCAGGTATGGGTTGGGTAGGTTGGTATCGCAATAATGTTGTTATCCTGAATGTTATTTATCCTTTGTATAGGACATAATATTCCCAATAACAATCACCATTTTCATTAGCAGAGAATAAAAGAGATAAATTAAAATACAATTAATTAATCCAAGCTCTGTGTAGCTAATTATTTCTTGGAGAAAATAATAATAATACAAAATAATAAAAAAAAACAACAACTTTGGCTGGAATTTAATGAAAAATTAAAAAATATGAAAATTTGCATGGAGACATAATAAAATTACACAGCTTTCATATTAAGGCAACAACAGGCAAGAGAGTGTGTGCCACAGGCAACAAGAAAATGCCTCTTTCACACACGACGACATCGTACCGTGGGAACCATTGATAGCCAACAAATGAAAGCGTTAAACCACTCAAGTTTTCGCAACTGGACAGAGACGTATTTTCCCAGTACGGTGGGTATAAAAACACCAATTTCATAAACTGGAAGAAACGGCGAGTGTTTTTACCTGTTGAAAATAGCTGGCAATACCCAACGTGTATGGCACCACTTTCTTAAACGTATACCTATAATGTAATTGTAACTTGGTATCATCATTACTTTTTATATTATACCTAAAATTATACCAAATGTAAATGTATAAACTCCATTTTATCATTACCTTCTATCAGTTGTCTACAAGATTCTATAGTTTTAAACCTTACGGACGAAAACGTGACGTGTGTAACAAGGCCTAAGAGTGTAGCCTCTCCGCAAGGGCACTATAAAAACTATAAACTATGTCCTTATTTGAAAACGAAAATAACTTGTCTTACAAAAAATATTTTTTAGGGCCTCTACTACGCCTACGCGCCATCGTGTGCGGTTTCCGGAGATGTGTTTTAGCTCTCTCCAACTCTTACCTAGTGACGCTGATTCCTCCTCGACTGTCCTGCGCCATGTTCTTCTCGGTCGTCCAGCTCTTTTTCTTGTGTGAGCGGATTCCACTGCATTGCTTGGCCTGCAATGCAGTCGTTACCTTTTCGGAGCGTATGTTGCGAATGTTCACTTAAGTTTGTAGCTTTCTTGTAATGGCTGAAGTAACCTTCGACATTTGTGTAGTCGTAGCCTTGTTCTTAAGCTAATAGAGTTATTCCTCCAAATTTTCGACAGCATACCGAATGCAGCTTTTGCTTTGCCGATGCGGAAGATGACGTCTTGTTCGGTTCCGCCTTCGATGGAGACGACACTTCTATGGTATTGAAAGCTGTCCACTTTTTCCACCGGTTGCGAGGAAATATTTATTTGAGAGGATCGTCGGGTTCCGAGACTGATCAATTTTTGTTTTGCCGGAATTAATTTTCAGCCCACGACTTCTACTTCTCTCTCCACACTTGTTATCATTTGATGGAGATCCATGATCCTATGAGAGAGTAAGCAAACATTGTCCTCGTAATCCAAGTGCTTTAAATAGGTTGTCAAAGTCCATTGGATCACTCCGCTCCCTGACAAAGCTGCGCGCAGTATATCGCTTATCACCAATAAAAACAATATTGGCGACAAAATACAGCCCTGTCTGACTCTACAGATTTCAAAATCTTTTGACAACTTACGATCGTGCAGAACGTGACTCAATGTTACTCTGTAATTAATTTGTGTCCCAGCGAATTTCTTGTTGCATATTCCAATGGTCGTTTCTTGTGATTTTAACAACAATGTTTTGCAATGGAACGAAAATAGTGCTAATAATTACTTCAACAAGCTTAATAAATATGTACCGAATTTACCATTTGTTGATACGACCAATTCTGTTGAAATCCTTACCTCTGCTCTATACTTAGAACGGTAAGACAAGCTTCAAATCTTTCGAACGAAAATAAGTTTACTTTCCACATGGTATGACAATGACAATATTAAAGCTAGGAAAAAAACTTTTGCATTCTTGAAACTTTTTAGAAACACAAATAATTCAAGTGCCAAAATGTTATATCTCCTTGGAAACAAAGAATGCAAATGACTTTGTTATCATTTCTCTTCGATGCTTATTAATGTCCAGAATAATACTTTTATTATTAAAATAGATGTAAAACGCCTCGCGACGAAGAACTTTTGTCTATCTAGCCCAACTTTGTATTAATTTAGCTTTGCCACTCCTCACATTATGATACCAAAATTAGATTTATCATTTACAAAGATGGAATCATAAACTTCTTTGATTTAAATAAAATTCTTGTAAAATTCTATAAGCAAGCAAATTTTAGGTGCTAGAAAATGTTTGGCTGTTTTTAAAAAAGGTGATCGTGATCAACTAAAAAACTATAGGGTCATTACTGTAAAAAAAATTTTAAGAAAACTATTGTAAACTGTTGTCACAAATTCTATTCGTACGACTTACAAATCGGGTATAGCTAAATAAATTGATTAGTTATTATAAAGCTGGTTTTCGAGCAAATCTTTCAACTTTTAATCAAATCTTTGTTTAAGTTATTTTTGATAGGAGTTTTATCGATACGAACAAATGTCTAAATGATTTTTTCATTGATTTGAAAGCTGAATTTGACACGGTAAACTGTAAATTCATAATATACAAGGTTCCAGTAATAGGTTTATCAACCAAATTCATAAGGTTCTACGAGAGGATAGTCTAAAAAAAAATCGAGAAACATTAAATGCCAAATCGGAGTTCCTCAAAGTTGTGTCTTAAGTCCTATTTTGTTATCCCTGTTTATAAATGTTGTCAAAAATCACAGAACAGGGGAGCAAGTGTCGGTGATAAAACTGTCAATATTCTCCTTTACGCAGACGATTTAGTTACCGTGTCTGATAACTTACTCTACAACTACAAATTAACAAGCTTCGACAATATTGTCATATGTATGTGTGCTCTACAAATTAATAGTTCAAAATCATTAATTATGGTTTTCAAATCGCATAACAGGTCAATAGGTTAAAGTTGTAATTGGACTCTCAGGGACGATGGAATTGAAGTAGTTGACGAATTCAAATATCTTGGTTGGTAACTGACGTATAACTTAAACGCACATGCACATGTTAAAGAAAAAACGAATGCGGCTTTAAACAACATGGTGGTCAAATTTTTTCCATAACAATTCTGTTCATCCAGTTTCAAAATTTAAAGTATTTAACGCTACAATAAATAGTTGCCTTTGCTATTGTTAAGCGTTAGCCTGATCAAAATCTCTAAAAACATGTCCTCAAGATCTGTTTTGACAAGGGTTACAGCCCTATCAAAAACATGGTACGATCTAGCGGTGACGCATAATTTTGCAATCTCACTACGAATTAATAATCCGGAAGAATTAAAATCGTCGTTTTACGACTGCATAGCCTTATAACGCGTTATTTTAACAATGTAAAGCAGGATGCTCCGAATCATCGTCTAAAAGTATTTATCGACAATTATCTTTTAATCTGTGGAGAAAAACTACTTTAGATATGAGTTCTCATTTCGTGAAATGAGACTTATTTTCAAATCCAGAATTAAATTATAAACCTCATGGATCTAACATAAATCAAATCTGCTCGCTTTAAAACCTTGGCAAGGACCACAATTTTTAACACTTAAGAAGATCCAGTTTCTCTATTTTGCAAAAGTTTTCTATCATTAGATGAATGTATCAATATTTCGAATGGTAGCCAAGGTTGGAAGTCTCTTAAGGATTGGATGTCTCAAGAAGTTCTGCACCGTATTTTTAAACACTTCAAAAGCTCGCTTTTGCAAACATTAACAAAAAGACAAATCATTTTCATTTTCTTACAATGTATACAAAAAGCAATAACCTTATCTTTTTGATTTGAGCAAACTAAAAGCTAATATTAATTATCTTACCTCAATTGCCACAATTGATTTGTTGAAGAAAACTTTTGTAAGCCGCATAACTGCACGTTACCAAGATCGTACGATTTAACGCCGCTTGAATATTTTCTGTGGTAAAGTGTCAAGTCGGTATCCTACGCCGATAAGGTTGAAACAGTTGTCCACTTGGAGGACAATATTAGGGCCATTATTGCTGATATACGGCTCCAAATGTTGGGAAAATTCATCAAAAGTTGGACCTCGGGATTAGACTTTGTCCGAACCAGAAGATTATCTTTCGAACAAATTAAACTTCGTGTCATTTTTGAAAAATCGTCTTTGTTTTATTCCATTTCAAAGTTGTATTCCTCTAAAAAAAAAAACACCCTTACAATAATCAATTTTTAAAATTTTAATTTTGGAAGATTTCGGCTTAGAACTGTTTTTGATTGAATGAATATGTATGTATGTTGATTCTTCACTGAGAAACAGAGCTTCACAAACAACACTTTATGATAAATATTTATCAAAAAAGCTTTTAATCCAACTTGTGTTTGACATAAAATTTGTTTTTCCTTATATCAAAGGACATAGAATAAAGTGTGTGTCCTAATTCTAAAATAAATGAATAACGACAACCATCAATCACACTGTTCATAATTTGTTTTTCAAATACTACGTGGAATAAAATAGTCATATGGGACATATGTATGTAGGTAAGGTACCTTCAATTCATTCAGCAGTAAGTGATGCTATATTTACTCGTCGACCTCCTTTATTCGTTTGAATGAACTCGAACTTATTCCATCATAAAAGGTTCAAAATCACTGTGTGTTGAAAATACACTTATCTCAACTATAGTACAAAAACTAGTTCATTCATTTAACAAACAACGACAACCAAAAAATAACCCATAGAACCTCTAAAACTAACGAATAAAACCGTAAATACTCCTATATAGATAATTCAAAGGATTCCTATACTTTATAAAACCTCTTTACCAATGCTTCTCTTACTCCCGCACTTGCTGACGCTACCCCTGTCCACATACACAAAAAAAAAAGAGAATAGCTAAACAAACGGAAGAGGATCATTTTCGGTTTGGGCCAAAAAGCTGACAACAAGCACACATTCCCTTTTACGGTTACCAAAACCGCACATATGTACAACATCCCATATCACTAAGTACAGAGAAAAAGAGAGGTACCTACTACCTATATCATTGTGCATCACATCAGCTAGTAGCTTGTTCACACAGCAATGCGGCTAAAAGTAGACTTCGCCACATTAGGTCTTTCTCGACACACACATATTGCCCATATACTGAAACTCCTGCGAACTCTGCACCATACATTGCACATCAACCTCATCATCCAGTCCTCATTCCTATACCATACAGATCCACCTACTTGTACATATGTACATAGTAGTATAGTGCAAATGGTGTCCTTATCAACAGCTCTTGCCACTTGCCACTGACTCGTCCATTTTTCGACCACCTAATGCACGCAAATTTAATTATGCAAGGAACCACTAACTAGAGTGGTATTTGTTTTTCGATTTGCAGCTCTTTGTGTGGAATGTTGCATTTCCACGAAAGATATAGAGTGCGAGAATTTACCAATCCCCATTCCTCATTCCCAACCCAATCCTGCCCCGCACCTAGAGTGATGGGTATTTCGACTCAATAATTCAGCAAAAGGAGTTTAGACGAGAGTATCTTCTTCTATATACCTACTTACTCGTATTTGGTATATTTCGTAGGTATGTGTCAGTTGAGAGGACACACTCCGGGTCTATTGAATAAGAACAAACATCTTTTATAGGAATTTAAAGGCTAAGATTGGCACTTATGAAATAGGCGAAACAGCTTCAACATTTTTAAAGATCGCAATACATTAGAATCTACAAAAGTTAATATAAAGCCATAGAAACATAAGCAAGTTGAATAGTATTAGGAATTCTAGTGAATGGTGAAGTCCGATTAATAAATTCAAAAACGCCCTTCTTAAAAATAGAAGTTTTTTTTTCAAATACATGATTTATATGAGCATTTCAATGTTCTTCTGCCACAACAAGTTTTTTGAAAAACGTTTCTTAATAGGCCTTTGAAAATGTGGGAACTCATATATGTATTACTAAAAAAGCCTTGGGAGAGGACAGAATTAGATATGAGTTTCACAAAAATACAAAAATACTCGAGAGTTTCCTTGAATAAATTATAATTATACTCAACAAAATATTAGTCACTAATGATTTTTAGGTTAGGTTAAAATGGTTGTCCGTGATGGAGTAGGACACACTTAGGCCAGTTTAATGGCCCATTGTGATACCACATGAATCTTGAGGCTTTCTTCTAAGCTCAATGAAACTAGTTTGAGTCCATTACGAAACGTGAGAGGCTGATTATGATGATGATTATGATCAAATGATTGAGATCGTTAAAATCGTTATAGAAGAATTCTCCTAGGTAATTCTTGCGTTTTTGAGCTAAAAGCAGAGCATGTACAGAGGAGGTGCAGAACTGTTTCCTCATCCATACAGCTTCTGCAAAAGTCATTTGAGAATACGCCTAGCCGTGTAGCGAGCTTTCCTATCAGACAGTAAAGAATTAATGTCAGTTGTTCAGAGTGGTCTGACTCGTCTTCCAGGAATGCCCTATCCTCTGAGAAAGTTCTGGATGGTATAGAAAACTGGAAGTTTCTATCAAATGGGATGGTGTAGTCAGTGTGCTTTGGAATTGATTCTAAATATTTTGGAATTACGGAGTGGCCCATGTTGTTGTTAACCGACTGCAAGAGTTTGCAGAGTTTGCAGCAATGTTTGTTTGCTAAGTATACGAAAAGGTGTTAGGTGGAGTAGGGTGTCCAGTGCCGCAGGGTCGTAAGAAGCGATCCGCTTATATAGGATGATTTTTTAAAAGCTATAGGGAAGTTTTTCAAAAAAAAAAACACATACAATTCAGAAAAATGCATGAAATCTTTATTTGAATCGATAGTACGGTCTATATGATTTAATGTTTGAAGATTATTTCATGCAAATGTTGAACTTGACTGCGCCTCAAATGGTCTATCCGCTTAGTCCAATTTTGGCATAATCTTTCCAACATTTCGGCCGGTATCTCACGAATAAATACTTCAATGTTGTCTTCCAATGCGTCAATTGAATCAGGCTTTTCTGTATAGACATGAGCTTTAACATAGCCCCACAAAAAATAGTCTAAAAGCGTTAAATCGCACGATCTAGGCGGCCAATTGACCGGTCCCGAACGTGAAATTAAATGTTCACCGAACTCGCCTCTCAATAAGCCCATTGTCGCGCGTGCTGTGTGGCATGTGGCACCGTCTTGTTGAAACCACATGTCATGCAAGTCAAGCTCTTGGATTTTGGGCAAACAAAAGTTGGATATCATCTCACGGTAGCGCTCACCATTTACAGTTACGTTACGATTCGCATCATCTTTGAAGAAGTACGGTCCAATGATGCCACCAGCCCACGTTGTTGAGTAACAGAGGCCCAATGTAAGCGTTTGGGCGGTTTAATGTCCAACAATGTTAATTTAATGCGAAATTTAGTCACAATAGCCCGAATAGCTGCTTCGGTCGATTAAACTGACCATAAAATGGAAGAAGCGCCCGATGAACTTTCTTAACAGAGCACGCATTTTGATAATCAAATTCAATAATTTGCAAGTGTTGTTCGTAAGACGATTCATGGTTAAATTATAGACTAAGCTGAAGATGTTTGACAGTGAAACAAAACAAGAAACGTGAGTCGGCTGTTTAAACCAGTGTTGCCAAAAAGATAACAGCAAAATCACTCTTTAGTTGCCCTGATTTGAAAATATCGCTTCACATCGCGTTCATAATTTTCAAAGATCTTGAAATGTTTTTCACTAACTGATGAGCACATTGCCTGTATCCGCGATTCATTGGTTGTAAGATAAAGCTTTATTTATAAAATATCTCCGAAATAAAACAAAAGATATTTTGAAGACTACTCATTACTCTATACCTTTGATTTTGATTTTGAGTGTATGTTCAGATATCTTCCATAGAAAATGAATTTCTGAAACAAAAATTTTCTCGACTCATTCGTTGCTTCGGTGTTGATTGGTGCAAGTTTTCTGTTCTCTATTATGTATCATGTATGTTTATAGAATTTAGCTGATGCCACTAATGCTTTGGCTTCTTCTGTGTTGATTATTTTCCATATTAGCAACATTTATTGCGTCACAAATACTGCCAAAATGCGTATGGAATTTTATGTGTTGCATGTGAAATAATGCTGAAAGTTCTGCTTAAGTATGTTTAAATAACGAAGGAGGCTATTTTTAAGATTTAGGAGGAGTAGTATTTCTTTGATGATTTGACATTTTAGTAAAGTGCAGTGTTCACCGAAATGTGTATAGAAATGGAAAATGTCCTAAAATTTTAGAACTCAACAACTTTTCGGATACAAATTCATATCATTGAATGAATTCAAAAGTTTATTTTTAAAAAGTTAGTTAAAACTCAGAAGAAGTATGAGAATTTTAGACCAGAGCCTTATTTATTAATTATCAATAACAAAAAAGCTCATTTTTAGTCAAATTCATACATAATTATCAGCTTTAGGCTCTTGGTCGTATGTCGCAATTGAGGAGCTAGTAAAAAAAGTTTATAGTATTGCATTGATAAAAATGGAAAGCAGATAAAGTACACATCAAGAACCATGAGAGACTTCGCAAAATAGTGAAAATAATACAATGAGCTCAAAGTCTATAAAACAAAGATAATGTTGGAACACATAGGACCGTAAATGGAACCATGTGGTACCTCATAAAGAACACGTATAAAACAACTGAAAACGAAATAGAAATAGACAAGAGCATTGACATACAACATATAGACTGCTAGTGTCATCTATTACTTAACGTTACTACCCCCTCTGTAGGTTGAACAGAAATATGTAGAAACTTTTGAACTTGATTTTTGTATTTTATTTATTCTTTCAAATTTTATAATAATAGAAGAAGAAGACTTGGTTCATAGTGATTTTTTAAAGATTTTTAATGGCTTTTAAACTTCAAAAACAAAACTTAGAAGGTTAAAATGTGAATTTTGAATACTAAGCCATGAAAACTAAAATAATTAAATAAATTCAAAAGTCTTGAATAACTTAATGTGCCCACATCGAATTTTTGGACACTTTTTATTGTTTCTAAACGTCTGCACCAATGTTCATATTATATATGTACATACATTTCTAACAATATTGTTTATTTATTTATTGATCAATTTGAATGCTTAGTAACTGTAAGATACAATA
Organism: Eupeodes luniger; assembly: GCA_951509635.1. Taxonomy (NCBI): domain Eukaryota; kingdom Metazoa; phylum Arthropoda; class Insecta; order Diptera; family Syrphidae; genus Eupeodes; species Eupeodes luniger. The sequence continues at coordinate 118,772,898 of OX608073.1, read as the reverse complement.
TCTTATAAGGTAGTTACAAGCTTATAAATGAGAATGACAATGTAATTATTATTAAATGACATTTCAATTATTTATATTATGATTATTATTATTATTTGAAAATTTAAGAACTCTCTAAACGATCTATGTAAGTATGTAAAGTTTAAATTGAAAAGTAATTTATTAAGTCCTTTTTAAGTCTTGTTGTGTTTTGATTTTCTTTAATAAAGCGTAGAAGGGAGTTTCAGAGGCGAACTGAATTTACAAAAAATTGCCGCTCAGATGTTAAGCATGTATAGCGAGGGTGAACTAGTTGACGAGTCCTGTTAGAGGTGGGGAAACATATTCAGGTGTCTTCTGTGAATCTCTTGAGATTTCAAAAACCTACAGACTTCCCGATTTTGCCAGCGTGTTCCAGGCAGAATTGTTGGCGATAAGGGAAGCTTGTACAGCCCTTAAAAATATCCGTCAGAACCAAAATGTAGCTATACTAACAGACAGTCAGGCAGCTATTAAAGCCATTGATTCAGCTTTATCATCCTCTAAACTGGTCCAGCAATGTAAAGAGGCCCTAAAGGAACTGGATATGAGCGTCACTCTTATCTGGATACCGGGCCATAGGGGCTATGAGGGTAATGAGAAGGCAGATGAGCTAGCTAGGCAAGGATCAGCCCTTCACAACTCTCTGGCAGTGAGAGTATATGCTCCTCTTGGAGTTGTGAAGGGCAATATCCTGACCAAATACACATCAGAAGCAAATCATAGGTGGAGGAGTTTAACGAGTTGCGTTATATCCAGGAAAATCTGGCCCGCCTATAACAAACCAAAATCAATCAATTTAATTTCCAAACCAAGGCATGACATAGCCAGGATTGTCGCTACCTGCACAGGGCATTGGCCTGTAGGGGAGCATGCGGCAAAAGTGGGTATACCACATAACTCTTTCTGCCGCAGCTGTGAGAACCGGGATGAAAAAGAAACAGTCCCACACTTTCTATGCCATTGTCCGGCCCTGGCCAGGAAAAGAGCACTCCACTTGGGTAAGGAATTCTTCAACGGTATTGAGGAACTCTCAGAATTCAAGATCAAAGATTTGATCTCGTACCTAAATAGCACAAAGTGGCTTTAATCCCCTCCCCCCTTATTTCTCCATCACTAAATGGTACTATGAGATAATAGGCCGTAGGGTAGGAGAATAAAACTATATTTTATATTTTACATAGAACTGCACGTGCGGAACGTGCACCATCAATAGCCCATTTTCAAATCAGAATCTCACGAGGTATGGTATCAAAACGGCGCACTCAGCGCTATTTGTGTCCTGCGCGAAGCAGGACAGCCATTTCTACCTACCTACCTACCTACCTTGTTATTTAAAAGAAAGGGATGCAAAACTAACCTTAAATTTTTGAAATTAATTCATTTGTTCTAAAATTAAGGCTGGCATTTTTTTCATATCCAAAAATCTTTTTTGTCGACGTTTCTTCAATTCGTAAAATGAAACCAAAATACACTGATACCAACTTGCACAACCTTAAGAATCGATTATATCCGTTTAAAAACCTGGTATTATAGAATTGGGCTACCAATAAATAACGCCATAACCTACTAGATTTAATTGAAGAATGTATACTATTTCAAATTAGGTATAGAGAAACTTATAAACATTTGAATTTAGATTTGTTTCCCAACAAAAGGAAGATTTTAGCGCTTATTTGTGATGAAATATATTATGTTATAGTCTAAGAGCCAACAGCAAAAATGTTGGGAGTGGTGTGATAACCAAAATTGATGATGAATGATTTTTCTATAAAATAAATTTTCAAATAAAATGTTTTATTTTCATTCAATTTGATGATATATGTGATTTTTGTATACATTGGTTATGCCTTAAATCAAAAATGCATCCCTTAGATCGTCAAAGATGCACATTCTAAACAGGAAAAGTTATCAGATATAGAAAACAATTTATCGGATTTTAAAGTTGAAAAATGCATTTGAAAAAGCTGAAAATATCCGTCTAACAAGCAGAAGGCTGAAAGTTAAAGGTCTTTTTGTAATCAGAAGATTTTTTTCTGATTTTTTAATATACCAATCATGTGGTTATCATTTTGACCTCAAAATCGGAAAAAATACAATTTTCGAACATATACTTCCGACCACGGTTGAATAAACAGAGGAGAGACGAGACTACCGATGAAACAGCTGAGGAATAAAAGCAAGGCAAAGACCTAGACAACACTTAGTTATACGAGACTGAGTCCGAAAACGAAAAGTTACTGAAATTTTTGGATTTTGACGAGACGAGGCTAGCAAAAGCATCAAAGTAAAAAAACCTTTAGTTGCTAATTCAGTATTAATAATTAGACGGACAAAAAATGATTGTAATTGAAAAAACCAAAACGCCAAGGTGTTTTAAAAATAAGGTTGTACCTTTGCAATATTTCTCCAACAAAAAGTCATGGATGACCCAAAATTTATGGGCCCAAATTTTATATAAATTTGACGAAGAAATGATAAAGCAGAAAAGACAAATAATTCTTTTTGTCGCCAATGCTGCCTGTCATAAAAAGTTGGACCATTTAAAAAATATAAACGTGAAGTTTGTACCCACAAATACAACGTCCATCATTCAGCCCCTTGAACAAGGCATTATTCATTGTTTCAAATCTTACTATCAGCAAAATATAATAAGGAAACAAATTACAGCCATCGAACGCGGCAAGACTATCGAAGAATTTTCGAAGTCGATCACATCTTTGCAAGCAATACACATAAGCAAACATTGTTTGTGGCTTATAACACCTTCTACTATAAGAAATTGTTATAGAAAATTAATATTGGAAATATTTTACTACTAAACCTACATTTGCAAGTTCTTTTTTAAAGGCAGGCTTCATCCAAGAAGAAGAGCAACCGGAAAATGATCTTGTGGTCATAGATAACGTTCTTGAGGACAATGCAGATTTCAATGCTTATTTGGCATGTGATGACATAACATATCATGTTATGGTGAACTAATAGACGCTGAAAGTAAGTTGAGACTGAAATGTTTATAGAGTAAATTTCTGGGATAAATATTTTATTTTTTAGTTAACCCTCTCGTGCAATTAGACGTTTTTCGCTTAATTAAACAGATATGTCAATTAAGCGGGGTTTCGCTTATTGAACCACCCGGATAATTGACCAAAAAATTTGACAAAATGGTAAGTGCAATTAAGCGGGGAATACTGTATATATTTATAAATTTCAAAAGTTTTAAAACTACTTTCGTTAATAATTAAATAATTATGTAGTCAAAACAAGCTGATTTATTTCCAACCTATTAACCAGCTTATGAATTAATTTCTTTTAATTCATAAGTAATTTACAGACATATGACTTTATGCTTTTTTAATTAAGAAATCAGCAACCCTGCTCGTGGCCTGCTCTAACTAAAATCCAAAGTCCAAATGTTTAAAAAAAATGAGATAAACTAATTAAAACAAAAATAGTACGTATACGCCTTAGTTTACCATACTAAATATTTTCTTTACATGAAGTGACCTGATTACCATTAGGAGTTTGAGCATAAATTAAAAAAAAAAACATTGGTATGGTTTCTTTATTTAACCAAAATTGATTTAGGGGGAATCACCCATACAAAAATAATAACAAATACACATTTTTAAAAACGGAAATATTATTAAACAAATCAAGACTATTTTGAACGCTTGAAACGGTCCTGTCTGTATGGGTGTATTTTGGAAATTATTGGGTATATAGAAACAGGATTTAGCTCAAATTAAGGAAATTAAGTAAGTTTGTGTTTCTTTGATGTTAGGCAAAAAGAACTTAAGTCAGAACATGGTCATACACCCTCAATGAACTTAAGACGTTAATAGCAAAACAATTAAAGACTAAATTAGTACGATAATTAGCACTTGTTCAAGTTGTTAGCATTAAATGAAAGAGGAGAAAAAAGTCCGCTACACAAAATCAGAAACCTAAAATACAATTTTTTGACTTAAGAAACCAAACCATCAGGGTTAAAATCGACAATATCTAAAAAAAAAACTATTTTCAAGGTTTCGATCTTTTGCCATGTTGCGTTCAGACCACTAGGTTGAAAACCTAGACCAAATAAGACCAACAAACCAAAAAAATGGATTTACGGCAGAAACGGATTTTTCAGTCCAGAGAAAAGACAACTTGACTAAAAAATAATATATTAGATGTTATTGTTTCCAATTTTCTCAAAAACTAAATCATATTTTTAGATTTAGCTTTTTGGTATTTAATCAATAATTAACAAGGACATTAGTAACTGAAAAAAATTAATACTCAAAAACATAAAACTCGAAATCATAAAACATAAGAAAAACATTGTTTTTTGTTTTAATTATTTTTCTGTTGTTTTTGACTTTGAGATATTTTTTAAAAAAATTCTGCAAGAATAGGTTTCTGGCCTTAGAAAATGTATGTTGAAATAATGTAGGTGTTGCCATTGTTTTCCAATCTTTTATTTTGTATTTCAACTCATTTTTCTGAAAAGAAACCTCTCTCGCCTAAGAGGAGGGATATTGACCACCATCTCAAACTGGAGTTATTGTACACCATATAAAGCGTCAATTTGTTTGGTAATAACGTGTTTAAGCTAATTTTTGAACAACTGTATACTAAAAAAACGTCGCATCTGCAGATAAGACTTTAGGCTCAAATCATAGTTGATTTATTTGCCTAATATTTAAAAACATTTAAATTAAACATTTAAACATTTAGAACCTGAAATGCTTTTTGATACAAGGTATCATTTAGGCATTTGAAATTTTTTTAAAACATTGGCAATTTTTTAAAAATGTCGTAGAAAAAGTAATTTAGCAAAACATGATATTTAAAATCTAGCTGAAAAAAAAACATTTTTGTTGCATTTACCGTTCAGAAGGTTTCGACAAAAACTCCAACTTTGTATGCTCACTTGGGATTTTTGGAGACTTTTTGTCACTTGCTAATTTCGATGCCCTTTGTGTCTAAACCAATTTGTATCGATATAAGTTCTATGAATTATATGTCTACATATTTTGACTGGACAAAGCAGTCAAAGCCTTAAAAATTATAGCAAAGCAATTAAACAAGCCAAAAATCTTCAAATTCTTCAATACGGAGTAATGCATGCGTCGAAAAGTAGAACCTCGAGGTAACTAATTCTTCAAAATAGCTTTAAGCTCAATACACAAACACATATCTGATAAGATCAACAATCAAGGCAGATTGACAGTAACTTCAATTGGCATTCGTCAGGACAAAAAGTTTTCTAAGCTCCTTAAAAAAGGAGTTGTGTATCTTAAAGAACAATATCTAAGTCAATGACTTTTATTTAATGTCTAAAAGAATCAATAATTTCCCACAAAAACTTCTATAACGATCAACCAACCAATTACATCATCATAATTGCCGACCAAGACGTGTCGTCTGATGTCTCATGTCTACGCGAAGCATGCATTGCTTCCTTACACAAGTCTTTTTCTAAAAAAAAACACTTTCGCTTTGCTAATTGACTTCAAACATAATCTGAGTTTTAATGAAAACGATTACTTAAACTCAAAGTCAACTCTGTGTGTTTTTTTCTAAGTTCAAAGTCTTTGCTTTTCCATATTTTTTGCACTTTGAAACATTTTTACTTCTTTCAAACCCTTAAAACCCTTAAAACCATCATATCATGCAATGAGAGAAGCTTATCAGTGTTTTGCCTTGGCCTCGTCGTCGTTCTCATCCAACCATACCTACTTATAGTACACACTTAAGTTGTTAATAGTTACCATAAAATTGTTTAATGAAAACACCGTTATAAGTCTCACATAGCACCAGGTAGTAGGTATAGTAGGTAAAGGCATACAGAACATCACCCGCTGTGCAGCGCTCGCGCCGACGACGACACGACGACAAGGAGAACGACTAAAAAATAAGTGAGTGAAGCCTTTTATTACACTTAAACCTTTACCCAGGATATACATAAGTGATATGCTGCATGCACCGCATTCAAGAAGGAAGGTTGACACACGCTCCTTAAGAGTTTCCTTTTCATCAAAAGACCCCACTCTGACGACGACGATGGTGATGATGATGATGGTGACGATGACGACACGACGACAAACATCCTCCACATTGGAATGAGAAGAGTGAAATTAATTAACACCACACCATGAACATTGGAAAAATTCAACAGGAGCTCTAAGATACCTATGCCATCATCATCATCATCTCAGAAAGATAGGTAAAGTACACACAAAATGCAACGTTTAAAGCTCAGATGTAAAGACTGCGGACGAAGACGAGGACGACACGGCGAACGTAGCTCCATCACCGCGCCGCGCCCCGCGACGACGATATAACATGGTCTTAACAATCTTTTCGTATACCAAACCCTCCTCCTAATTATAAGGAATTTTGTTTGACTAGTCAGTCCTCATAATATGTATTTATACTTCGCGCCACGCACATTCAATGTAGGTATCCTAGAAACTTGCTTGGCGAAGGTTTTCATGTACATACTCAGCTCATACCTGTAAACGTCTCACGTTTAGCGGAAGGATTTGTTTGTTAATGTGACGATTAATATCATACCTATAGCAGCTGAGCAGTTATGATGGCAAATAATGATTCTAAAGTGCCACCTGTAAGATTCTCTTTCAATTGGTTTTGCTTGCAATTTTACATACTTAAGAGAACATAGGGAAAAGATGTTGGCAACATTTAAAAACCACACAGAAGAGTTGAAGGTTTCGTTTATTTTAGTTAATTTATTTAAGAAATAATTATTTTGTATCATACGAGTTATTAGTTAACTGTAGGGAAACAACAAAATTATGAATTGCTCATAGTCACTGACAAAATCTGTATGTTGCTGTATAAAGCTTCTTAAGTGATTCTTCAATTCTATTTCAAAGACGAATCACAGTAAAAAACTTAAGCAGTACATTTCCCCGACTTTTTTCAATGGTATACTTTATGGCTTTGAGACTTATAGAATGCATTACCAGAAAGAACAAAATTTATTTTCCAATCTGATATATTTAAATATAAGAACAACATCGAATGATATAAAACGATGGTACTTAAAGTCAAACTCTGAATATAAAAAAAGTGTGCTTACGTAAGAAAGTTGAGTTACCATTTAATTGGATCCACATTCACAGTAGGTACTAACATCTCTGCGGAAGATCTATCTACACATTTCAAACAGTTAATTTCGAACAAATCAATGCTCTCATTTCCATACGCTGAACCACTACGTATCGACGAAATACTAGATTCCGAGATAACTCTGCATGAAATACAAGTTTTCATCAACAAAACCAAAAATGAAAAAGCACCCGATGAAGATGGCGTACCATATGAGTTCCTCAAAAATGGCTTACCGACTGAAAAAACTTTTTCATGACAAACTCAAAGAGCTACGGTTCCTGATTCGTCTAGAAATCAGTAATATTCAAAATTCACTAGAAAGGTGACGAAACCAATACTAAAAAGAGGCTGGGATGCGACCCACACTGATAACTTCCCATCCCGTCTGTCGATTTGTCTTGCTTAAAAGTTTGTCTATATGTATCAATTTTTACCAAATTTGCGTACTATTTTCTGTAGATTTCATTTTTTTATGAAAAAACGGACTGTTGGATTTTTATATCGAATGATATATGAATATCGAAAACAATATTTTCTGTGAAATAAAATAAGTTTGAACCCAATATTTTTAATTTTTGAAAAGCTATTTTAGTCGAAAGTAAATTTTTACCAAGTTTTAGTATTGTTTTTTTTTTTAGGTTTTTATTTTTTGTAAGAAAACTGTCAATTCGATTTTTCTCCAAATTTTTCCTAATATTGAAAACAATACTGCCTATAATCTCGTAAAGGCCCTAACTAACATTTTCACTATTTCGAGATAATGATGAAAACACTAAATCGTTAACCGCGACCTGAAGGTAAAAAGTGAAAAATACCAACAAATATTTTTTGTAAAGCTTTTTTATTGCTTTATTTTTTGGAATAGTTTTAAACTCAAAATTTGTATGCATTTGGAAAACAAGGTAGATAGGGCTTTTTAGCTTTGGACGAAAAAAAAGGCCCTATGTACAACAATTTACGTTACTTTAAAATCCTTAATAAAACATGAAATAAGAATTCAAATTCAATTAATTTATTTCAAACATTTTAGTTATGAGTCATGACACACAAATGTAAAGGCATTATTAAAATTATTACGAGGTTACACCTTTCACATACAAATTTGCAGCCAGAAAAAAAGCCCTAACTACAAAAATTCTTGCATCAAAATTTATAAAAAAGAACATGAATATGCTTTCTCTATGCAGTGTGTTATAAAAGGCCCTATATGTGGTAGTTAAGGCTTTTTATAAATTTTGATGCACGATTTGTAGTTAAAGCTTCTAGAAATTGTGTTTTTCTGGCTTATTTGAAGATTTAAGGTTAAGAAATGAATGTAGAAAAATCGGAGACAATGCCCTAACTCCAAATATGCAAAAAACTCAAAATCGGAAATTTTGTAGATAGGGCCTTTACGATATTATGGGCAGAATATTTTTTATAAGTTAAAATTAGTTAGAAGCCATTATCTCAAATTTTCGAAAAGATATTTAAGTCGAAAATCAATTTTTACCAACTTTTGTTAAATTTTGTTTCGGTTTTTAATTTTTTGTAAAAAAAACTGTCAATAAGATTTTTTTCAAAATCTTACTGAATGTTGACAACAATATTTTTTGAAAGATAAAAATAGTTTAAAGCCAATATCTCAAAGTTTTGAAAAGATATTTGAGTCGAAAATCAATTTTTACCAACCTTTATTAGTTTTTTTTTTTAGGTTTTTATTTTTAGTAAAAAAACTGTCAATTTGATTTTTCTCAACATTTTTCAGAATGTTGAAAACAATATTTCTTATAAGATAAAAAAAGTTTTAAGCCATAATCTCAAGTTTTTGAAAAGATATTTCAGTCGAAATTCAATTTTTACCAACTTTGAGTAATGTTTTTTTTTAAGTTTTTATTTTTTATAAAAAAAAAACTGTCAATTAGATTTTTCAGATTTTATCGGATGTCAAAAACATTATTCTTCGTTGCACAAAATTGTTCTGGAGATGAAATCATATTTTAGTCTTAAAATTTTCGAGGTGACAATTTTTTTTTGATTTATAAAAATAACCGTTGATTGGATTTTTTTCCAAAAATATAATTGTTTTGTATCACGTTACAATATATAATATAATAATTCAAGTCTCTAGCGTCATTGGTTCATGAGATATTTAGGTTTAACCAAATTTTCACCCTTTTTTAAACTGCTATGGTAAAAAAAACCAACCACGCAATTTTCTTGAGAGCCCTTTCTGCATCTTTCTGCCTTATTATCTGTATAACAAAATTTATTTGAAGTTGAAAAAAACATCGCGAACGCACAGACATCTTTCTAAAAAACTTTTATTTCGACTCTAGGGACCTTGAAACGTCGAGAAATGTCAAAATGTTAAATTCGACAAATCGGACCCATTACAATAACTTCCTATGGGAAGTTAAAAATTATCTTAGAATAGCTTTTATAAACACAACAACAACAAATTTTCTGTGGCGTTCTTGTAAGTAAGCTGAAAAAATGAGTGAACACGAATAGTATCCTAACAGACTTCCAATCTGGTTTCAGAAGGAATTATTCAACAGTTGACCAAATATTCTGCGTTTGATTTAGTCAATCGAAATGCATTAATGCATAATCTTTCTCGAATGGGTCTATCTTCCAGATTCATTAAGTATTTGAAAGAAATGATCAAGGACACAAAAGTAGTGGTTTGGGATGGATCAGGTTACTTAATATGGTTTAACACCGACTCTGGAGTGAAGCAAGGTTGCCTGCGCAGTGCACTGTTGTTTTCATTACTCATAAATGACATAGTTTCTTGCATACCTGGTGGTGTTCGAATCGATGATGGTACAAATGTTAATATCCTTTTGTATGCAGACGACATTGTTCTTCTAAATTAATCGCCTGATATTCTACAAGTATTGTAAAACATGGGGTCTAACCGTAAACGTTGATATTTAAAATTATAAATTTCCATACTAGTTCAAGAAATATAGCGGCAACATGACGTGGCAAAAGATTTTAAGCAATGAATATGTCAAATACAAATATTTTGAAAGTATCGTAAGATCAACGTTCTGCTATTCTGACCAGATCTGGGAGTAGATGAATTTGAAAAAATGTAGCAATCTTAAAAAAACTATCTGAAGAAACTTTTTGACTTGAGAAGAAAAACACTAAATTACGCTATCTGTTTGGAAATGGTTTTACGAAAATACTAAACAATATCCTAAAGCTTCAAGTTGTAAAATCGCCACACACTCAGATAATCTACCGTCAAGAAAATTGCAGTTGTATGAGAGAATAAAAACATGACTTATGATTGATGATACAGCAGAACTTCAACGGAGTAAATCCTCAATTAAATTTTCAAGACGTGAAACAACTTAAAGAAGACCTATAGTCCTCGAAATAATCTAGTTGTTAAAGCCCGTGAGTCTGAAAGCAGGGGTGGAATCGCGTAAGGCGATTGTTGACTATCAAATTTTTGATAATCAAATTGACTATCATTTTCATTCCGTCTGTGTAAGATGATTCAACTCAATTCAATTCGATTGAACAATTTCAGATTCAAATTGTCAAAATTCATTGTTGCCTTGGTGAAATTTTAAATTGATTCCTATAAAATATCTAAATAAAAGTATGAAATTGGCTCTGTTTGAATAAAATTCTTACTTCTCTTGCTTTTTTCGAATTTCATAAGCTTTGTCGGTCACAGGAATGTGTTTTTGTACCTAAAAAAGGTAACTGAAAAAATTTTCCATTCGTTTTTTGTAATCGTCTGGTAGCTCTACTCAGAAACGACATGTTTGTAGGAAAACGACTATCAAATTTTTCTAGCGACAGCTTTTTAGGTATCAATTTGACTATCACCTTACACAGATCAAATTCGATTATTTTGACTGTCAACAATCAACAATCACCTTAGCCGATTCCACCTCAGAATTAGCTACTCGTCGCTCACAGCTTTTTATCTAAATATTGCTTTTGTAATGATTTCAGCTCTTACCATGCAACAATAGCTTTAATTAAATCTGCACTCTCTGTAAAATGTACGCGAGGAAAGACGTTTGTATAGTTCATCAGTATTTCTATAGTTTTAAAACACAAAAGACTTTGACAACTTGGGAAAAAACACTTAAAATTACTGAAACCATCGATGTCTCCAATGAAACAAATTGGAAATCCCATTGTTCTTATGTAAAATCAATTCAAAATATCAAAAATTTAATTATAACTAAAAATTATTATATTCATTCGTATACAAATGAATATTTTGCCAATCGAGCTTAGACAAGTCGTTAAAATTCAGATTGTGTAACTTTTACGATGCAATGAAAATTTCATATCAATAAATACTTATTTTAGTATCACACTTAGTCTTCTTAATTTCTCATTACTTAGAAAATGACTTATGCGAATCCATTTGACTCTTTCTGAATTTTTAAAAAACGTTGAACATAATTCCTACATGATTTTTAATAATCCGTTTAATTTTTAGTGCTAATTTTGAACACCAATTTAAGGTAGGTATATGTGTTCGAACTGTGTTTAACATTATTTTTATATTTTTAACTTTCCATGGGAAGTTATTGTAATGGGTCCGATTTGTCAAATTGAAAATTTTGACATTTCTAGACGTTTCAAGGTCCCTAGAGTAGAAATAAAAGATTTTTAGAAAGATGTATGTGCGTCTGTTTTTTTCGTCGTCCATAACGTTTTCAACATCTGGTAAATTTTTGAGAAAAATCGAATTGACAGTTTTTTTTATAAAAAATAAAAACCTAAAAAAACATTACTTAAAGTTGGTAAAAATTGAATTTCGGCTCAAATATCTTTTCAAAAATTTGAGACTATGGCTTCCAACTTATTTTATCTTATAAGAAATATTGTTTTCAACATTCGGTAAAATTTAAAAAAAAAATCGAATTGACAGTTTTTTCACAAAAAATAAAAACCTAAAAAAAGCATTTATAAAAGTTCGTAAAAATTAATTTTCGACTTAAATGTCTTTTCAAAAATTATTAACATTCGTTTCGACATTCAGTGAATTGTTGATAAAAATCCAACAGTACGTTTTTTCATAAAAAAATAAAATCTACAAAAAACAGTACGAACATTTGGTAAAAATGATATTCGGTTCTCGATATTTAATTAATTTCATTCATCCAATTTGTATTTGTTAATATAAGAAATAAAAACTTTTAAGAAATGCTATTACAATTGGTTAACGACTAACAAATCTCGTTAACAAAAATAGATTTTGAAATCAAACTATTTCATCATATATGCAAAATATTGTTATTAATTTTTAATTTTTTTAGAATAATTCAATAGACAACTTTTTTAACAAAACACGAAAACCTACAAACCTATTAAGCAAGACAAATCGACAGACAGAATGGGAAGTTATCAGTGTGGGTCGCATTCCAGCCTCCTTTTTTTACTATGATTTCGTAATTGCAGTTTTTGTTAAGCCCTGTTTCAGCATAAATGCTTCAGTGTTCTTTTAAGGTTTAAGTATGGCAAGTGATGTAATATAATGAAAAATTTTAAACGGAATATTCAAGTAAGGGATTGAAAATTTGAAAACTCATGACGATTTCCATTGAAAAGTAAACAACTTCATGCATTTACACAATCTCAACAAACCTAATATGATGTAATTAAAAAAAGGATATACCTCAAAAGCCTTAAGTCATAGATTGATTTCAAAGTCGGATTTTGAACCAGTGTTATAGAAACAAATACTTAACATAATAATTCATTGACAAATTAAATTTTATATGACTTTAACTTGTTTAAACCAAAAGAAAGCACAGAAAGAACGAAACTGAGGTCCGTAGTTGTATTTGTAGAATAGAATTCAAGCTGTCTAATCTCTGACTTTGCGCTCTAACCCAATTTAGCTACATTAAGAATACATTTTTTAGAAAAGTTAATATACAGGATTAATCAATAAGATCGTTCATTGTGAGAAGCCACCTATTTTGATAGTTTTCACTTTTGAAACTGTTTTAACTTGACATACGACAGGTTAAAGCTATTATATATTTCAATCTTAAGCTACTATATTACTAAAACTACACATTTCAAAAACGCATAGAAAATTGGCCCAAAACCATGTTGCCCAAATTAAAAATGTCATAGTGCCCAAAACAATTTTATTAACATTTTGTTCTTTTACAATTTGGACAAAATTACAGAACTTTGGGCACCCAAATTACCAATTGACATATCGCCCAAAAGATGTCCTATCTTTCAACATAAGGGCATTCTGGCAAAATGTTTGCTTGTGTTCACTATGTGTATGCAGAGTTTCTTTAAACCCAGATTTTTTAAATGCAAAGTAACTTTGTATAGGTACACCTAACTTCCCACCTACTTCAAATCTTACAGTGAGACCAAGCAGGGAGGTTGCATTTCTCACTGTTAACACGCGTCTCAGAGCCCAACCAGCCAACATCTTTTGGGCGTTATGAGATTTCTAAATTTGGGGGTTTCGACATTGAAAGTTGGTTTGGGTATTATGACATTTTAATTGGGCTCTGTGATTGGGTCCTTGAAGTGCAACAAAATGATCCGGAATTTAATCTAAAAATCGTCCTCACTGATGAGGCCCACTTTTACCTCCGACCAAATGGAAGTACCTTATGACTTTGAAACTTATTATTTGATAAGATGGACTTCAACAAAATTTTAAAATATAAAATTAAGATCCAATAAAGTTTCAATTTTATTTTTAATGAAAAAAAGATGTACCTGGCATCGATAACAAATATGTACCTTTAAGTTTTGAGGCTTAAAAGAAGTGATATACAAAAGGAAACATTATTCTAGACTTAAAGATGGTATATAACATAAAAAAAAAACTTAAAAGGACTAACTTTATGCTGATGATTTGGTTTTACTGGTGGCAGGAATTTCGTCACCGTGATTAGTGAAATCAAGGAGATGGCTCTAAAGAAAGTTAGCAACTGGCCTAGGTGTTAATTAGAGCAAGATTGATCTGATGTTCTTTATGACCAAAACTAAAAAACCTGCCTTCACCCTAACGACTGAATGGTCAAATTCTTACTTTCACGCCTTTTACGCCTGCACAAAAGCGTTTGGTAAAAAGGCGGACATTAAATCGAAGATGATTTTGTAGACGTACACAGCCGTTGTACGACATTTTTCATTATATGGACAGATTAAATTTTGGCGTGCGCTTAGCAAGAACTAAAACATTGAAAAACTAAAGAATGTTCAAATAATAATAAATAGTAATAATAATAAAATTAAAGAGGCCCTTTGATCCTACCCAAAATACTCCTTAAATGTTATTCTGCACCTTCTACCAGTAGACCTACACCTTAAATATTTAGTATCGTGCAGCGAGCTAAGACTCAAACTGTTTCGGTTTTCTATGACCCTATGGACATGGAACATTAATAAACTGATTCCAGCGAGTGTTTTTGCAATAGACACCGACTATCGCACACCGCACAGTGGTTCCACTCCTGAACAAAGGCGGCCATAATTACTAACTCACTTGATAAAATCTAAAAACGATTGGTCCTAAAATGTTTTGAGCTCCCTGATTTCGAATCTGCAATCAGTTTTAAACTATCTCGTCATGACTTTGAGATACGTTCGGTAAAGGGTTGAAGATCGGTTTAGTATAGTTTTATTTAAATATAATTTTTTTTCTTTATTATGTTTACTTGTTATAGGATGCATGAGTTATTTTGTACATGAATGGCATTAAGTATTCCTTAACCTGTTAGTTAAACGCAGAAAAAACTCTAGGTACCAGTATTCAAATTATTTTTTTGTTTCTTAAATTAGTTTTAATTCGACAAGTTTTTTGTATACATAATAATACAAAAAGTAAATATTTTCAAAAATTATTTATAAAATTACGGCCATTACAATATTTTAACTTTTAAGTTAGGAAGTTTTCATAAACAGGATGTGTCTTAAACCTTAAGCAAAGAAATCACTTGGTCTGAAAAAGCATAATTTTGTTTTTTTGGTAATTTCCGCAAACTTGTAATTAAAGGATCGGAATTCAAAAGAAGCTGATGAAAAAGATCTGTATTGCAAACTTTTCTTGACATTTTTCTTGTATGATCTCGACGAAACAGTTTGAAGTTTTTATTTGTAGCCTCTGCAGCCTCTTCAGATAGTTCTCCTATTGGTAAAAGAGCATGATTGATTATGTCTGATCCATGAATCAAGACTTTGTGAACTGAACTAGGGAGATTGTACCATCCATATTCTTGAATAATGAGTCTGGCTGTTTCCAGTGCGAATATTTTAAATTGTTCGCAGTTAATATCGAATCCAGAAGATAAGGTGATCAGTATTGTATGACATCGCTCAAGGATATTTTTATCGATTCCTGTAATTTCAGCAGATATTGAAGCATTTGTGAAGAATTTTCGTGCCGTGTTTCCATCATTAGATGTTCCACTTCCTCCACTTCGCGGTCTATCGATAATAAGCCCCAGTTTCTGCCGAAACGTATCCTGAATGTATTTTTTTCTTTCTGCAAAACTGTCTTTGTCTTCATCGGATCTCATTTGCCATTTTTGTATATGCAATCTGTACGATAAATGAATACAAAATTCAAAGAAACGAATCCATGAGTGGAGTGGGGAAATACCGAATTCATATTTACATTCATTAACTGGCTTCTCTAAACATTTTTCAATGTTATTCATTTCTTTTGGTGAAGCACCACATATATAGCATTTGCTTGTTGCAGTTTCACTTAAAGCACAACACACTTTTCCATCTACCATAGTGAGTTGTAAGGAATATGTTATTCTAACCTGAATGTTCTCTTCTTCAAAAATAAATGGATTCAAATTCAAAATTTGGTTTTTAATATAAGATTCTTCTTGCAAAGAAAGCTCTTTAGTTTCCTTTGCAAATCTGAAACGAATCGGCCTACAATATCGAGTGGATGAAGGGCGTGGATTTTTCCAGAAAACTTGATTAGATTTTTCACATATCAGCCGCAAAGGAACAAAGGATGTTACGAATAAGCTACTGTCATCATCGGCATTTGATTCTAAAAAGCTCTGCTTATACTCACTTTGTCCAGTGCTGCCATCAAACCCCCATTTCCCGAATAAAATCATATTAGAAAAATCTGTTGAAAAATTTTGCAAAATAATTTCTTGCGACTCCAGTATACGCTTGGCTGTATGGCCAAGTAAACTTTGCAGTTCGACTTCGGCAGACACTTCTGTAATTTTTTCATTTTCAGGATAACATAATTTTTTGGTTTGAATTATTTTTTGATAGGAAGGCAAAAATTCAGATGACGTATACAAATTAATAAAATCCCTCAATAGCAAATACTGATTTTTTGATAATTTGGTTTCAGTTATTAGTGAAAGAACTTCTTCGTTACTTGGTCGTTTTATAGGTGTATTTAAATTATTTAATAAATAATCAACAGCAGAGGAATCCACTTCCGATAAGGTAGCCAATCTTCTTCGTTTTGATCTTTTACTGCTCTCTGCAAAATCTTTGAAAGGTCGCCCTGAAGTTGAAGGTTGCCCCGCAGAAGTTGAAGGTCGCCCCGCAGAAGTTGAAGGTCGCCCGCAGCAGTTGAATAGGGCAAATAATTGTTATTTTCAGAAATGATGCATACTTCCTTTGTATTTAGCCATCCTGAATAATTTTTAACAAGAAGGCATCTTTTTCGGCAAGTTTTTTTCCAGAAATACGTAAGTTTTTTACAAACATATACGATTCTAGTTTCCAATACTTTATAATCTGCATTTGGAATGTCATGTAAGGACTTGGAAATTATATCTAATACTGAATGGGACTTATTTTTTTCGGTTCCATTAGCATTTAACCAATGCTGAAGCACAAACATTCTTGTAAATGAGACTTTAGTTAAATGCCCTGAAATACAAAAAATGAGACTTTAGGTGGCTCAAAAATTAATTAAAAGTGAATTCGCAAGTAATCGCAGCTAAGTCAACGTGTATTAAAAAGTACATGAAATTACCTTTCTGGTAATATACAACTTTGTGGGGGCGTAACGGGGCGTAACAGTTAAAAGTTTAAAACAAACAATATTAAGCTATTTTATTTTTATTTCTATTTTATTTAGACCCAATTTATTACCTCTTATGCTCAGTCGAAAAATGAATCATAAAAAATAAATAACAAATATCTTACCTTCCACCAATATATCCATTACAAAAAAAATAACGCACAGATAAAAAAAATTAATTAAACAAATGCAGTCGCAATTACTCTTAGAGCACTAAAACTCAAATGCCATGTGTTTGCAATGTGATTACTCTGAAGATAAAAATGTAACGGTTTTTCCTTTTCTATTTCTATTTAGTTTGGAATGTTCTCATCTCATTTTAACCGTTTAATGTAATAATCGCTACAGCAATTTTTTTATAATTTTGGCCTTGGGTGGAACCACAGTGCACCGGCTTGAACCTCGGTAAATATTTTAAAGTAATTTTTCCTGCCAGAAAGGATTGGATGATTACGAAAGACTTCCATACCACTATTTTTACTGACGGGTAAAAGATAGCGCGCCGGGAATCTTCTCCGAGTAGTCTTTAAATGTCTCTAAGTCTTTTCGGCTCCCTGATTTTGCCAGTGTATTTCAAGCTGTTATGGCTATTAATTCGGTCACAAAATCGTCTATTCTAGTACAACAATTTCGGGATGAACTATCAAGTCTAAACATCAACCTCCGTGTCACACTTATTTTGGTTCCAGGTCATAGTGGTATTGATGAAAATGAACGGGCTGATGAGTTGGCCCGACAAGGATCACTGCCAGGCCAGGGTCCCTTCAATATGAAATGAATACTAGCCGATAGGAGAGCATGCAGCAAAATTGGGCATCCCTCATAATACCCACTGCTGTAGCTGCGGGGACCAACATGAGAGAGAAGCTGTGATTTACTTTCTCTGTAAATGTCCTATCCTGGCCAGTTCTAGAGTGTCAAGCTTCGGAAGGGCATTCCTTGATGATCTTGATGAACTTTTAGAGGTGAACACCACAGACCTGATTTCCTTTCTAAACGCGATGAAATGGCTCTACCGTCGCTAATTTTGGCAATATAAATCCTCTAGACTCTGAATTTCGCGGTGAATCTTTAATTATTTTGTTTCTTCTTCAAACTACGCTTAATCGAAGACTTATAGAAGTAATAAACACAAATCTGGAAAAATTATATCCGATCGTTAGAGCTTAGGACTTTCTTGTCTGAGGTCTGGGTTCAATCCCTGCCTAAACCATTTAGCAGTTTACGAAGAATTGACATATCCTCCAAGAGTAATTTTTCATTAATCAAAAGTGGTTCGTAAATTATACTTTCGGATTTAACATAAAAGATGAAGGTCCTCTTTGTTCTGACAGTTCGTGGTTATCTATGCTTCTGTTTAGTTTTAGCTTTGACGCATAAACTCTTTAGAAGCTCTGAAGAAGTAATTACTTCATAAAGTAGTTATTGGTATCTTTTCCTTGCTTGATATAGTACAATACTCCTGTAGTTATAGAAAAGACACAAGATGTGAAGACACAGCCAACACAGCGTATCACTAGGAACACAGTTAAGCAGTAGAGCGGATAGTTAAAATGCAGAGACCATAAGTAGATATATACTTAAAACGCAGTAGTCATCTTGACTACCAACTCCGCATACTACAACCATGTGATATCGAAGAAACCAAAAAGCATTTAATGAAATGAAATAAAAAAAAGAAAGAAACTGCTGATATCGATAAGAAATTCATCGTAAATATTCTTGTTTCAAATTTTTATCTTTAATTTCCTGCCCACGAATGCCTTTCCCACGACTCAAACATCTACCTATAGGTAGGCAAAAAAGACACTTTTCTCCGAGTCAGCTGAAATTTATCGACTGAAAATGAAAAATCCAAAATATATCCCAGTGTATGGCAACAATTTCAGCCAACGAAAAAACATTACTGTGCGACTTTATTTCTCTGAAGTCTGAAGAGATGAATGTATTCCAATAAATTAATGTATTTAAAAATTTATATAACGAGATGATACTTAACACCCGTGTCGCGGCATAAAATTTCACCTCATAATTTTAAATTATTTTATTTTTTTTTGTTGATGAGTTAATTTTTCTGGTTTGAGAGAAAACGATGGACGACAGTGATAATAATAAGGCTGAGAATTTAATTTTTATTTCCCACATTTTTGTAGATAAAAATGAAAAACACAAAATGATACAAAGTATGCCTTTACCTACTATAAACTCATTCATTTACACAAACAGCCAACCATCCGCGAGCCATGCAGATACTTCCGCTTCCTGTGACGCATGACGATGGACGCACGGAGCAACCAGTTCCAGTGTTTTTTTTTTTTTTTATTTTGTTAAATTGTGTATCCTTCCTGTTTTGTGTTCGCAGTCTGATGCGCCTTTGCGCCCAACAATTCAACATTTAAAAATTATTTTATATTATAACGTTTGTGTTTTTGTTTTGTTGTTTTTCATAGCCCGGTAAATATAGTTCGGATTGATATGAGAATTATGGTAACTATCCAGTAATGAATAGATCCTAAGTTTAAAAATTTTAAACTGTATTCCATTAATTTATAAAAATATTAAAACGTGACTGCCATTATCAAAACTTATAGTTTTGGCTACCGTCAGTATTGTGTAAAAAGTCACTTATTTACTTAGGTCCTTAGGCTTACAAAATCAGTGGGTGTTTCCTAGCGAGGACACCAGGCCTCAACTACACCTTTGTGCCATAGTGTCCGTTTTCCGGAAATGTGTTTGAGCTCTTTCCAGTACTCTCAATAGCGTGCTGTTGTCATGTGTTTCTTTCTGTCTGTTCGTTCTTCTTTCTCCTCTGTCCTTCTGTCTTGTATTAATGTCTTGTGTTGTTATCACCTTATATAGTCTTGTCGCTCAAGGTGCTGTGTTCTCTATTCTGTGCATTTATGTGCTGAATAGTGTGAAATGTAATGTAACGTAATGTTTTGTGGAAACCTATTAATGAAGTTTCAAATTTCCTGGTACTCGTTTTGCTGTTATTTTCCAGGTTTTGGTTCAACGTTTAAGAGGAACAGTAAAGTCGCAGCTTTGTCCACAAGCTAAGAGAGTTGTTATTCGAAACATTGGATAACATGCTAAACGCAGCCCTAGATTATGTTGTTCTGTTTCTAATGCAGTAAAGACGATATAGTCGATAAAATTACGTTGTAAAATTGTTGCACAATTAAAAGAATTCTTTTTTTAAAGAATTAAGATGTCCTAAATTTGAACCTCACTTATAAATTTTTCTATCACACCGATTTTTAAAATATGTCTTTTTAAAAATGCTACAAACAACTAAAAACTCAAAATATCTCTTAACAATAAATTCCCATTCGTTATGAGTCTTTATTTGAATGTAGATGAAGTTACGAGAAAAACTTGAATTTGCTCCTTTAATAGTTTTGGAGAATACGTTGTGGACTTAATTTTTAGTGTTGATTTTGAATCCAAACTCTAATTTGAACTATTTGAAGATTTTGAAGATTTTGAATCTATTTATAAGAGAAGATAACCAAATGCAATTTAGAACAAGTGGTTCTTTATTTATTAGTTCAGTTTAAAGAAGATTAAAATTCCTGAAACATATTGTTATGCTTTTAAACTAATTAGCATACGATTTAATAATAAACTTACTTTATGGTTTAGAAACCAAAGGATTAAAGCACAAATTTAAGATTATTAATGAGACAAAGTATAATCAGTTTGGATATACAGCAGTAATTCAAGAAATCGGAAATAAGATGAAAATGACAATTTTCGAATTTTAAAAAGTGATATCTCAAAATCCTGACGTGATACATTCATTTTGAAGACGGATTTTAATTAAGGCCCCAAAATCAATTGGAAAAAAGTAATTTTAATGCCAATAAGAAAATATTGTTGAGTAGTGGAATAATTCCAAGACATTGGAAACTCTGTTCTTTCTCTCAAAGAGGGACTGAGAGACTGACCATCTTAGTTTTCACGTGTTGATTTTCAGCCCAACGATTTCGGCTTGTTTCTGCACCCTTGCTTGATATCATTTGATGGAGAACTATTATCCTATGAGAAAGTATACATCGTCTGTCTAGTATAAATGTTTATCATGTAATATATTGTCAAAGCCCATCTTATTCCTCCATTTCCTGTCGAAGCTGCCCACAGTACATCACTCAACACCATTAAGAACAAAACTAGTGACAGTATGCAGCCTTATCTGACTCTACTTTGGACTTCAAACTCTTCAGACAACCAACTTCCGTGTAAAACGTGACATTTAGACAGAAATGAGATTATATGACTCCGCAAAGCGAGGAACATAAACTCCCTATAAACACTGTCAAAAAGCTTCTCAAAACCCTCAAGGTATTGAGGATCCATTGTGTGCTTGACAAATGTTCCTTGAAGGTGTTCTCTTATGTATTCGAAATCAAGCTTCGCTTTTATTTTAGCAACTGCAGACAGAACGCAAATACCTCTCCAATTTTCGACATTGCTTAAGTCTCATTTTTTTTGTGAGCTTAGACTCTTCAGGGATGAGTTTCAGGCTGCATATGTCAGCGGTTGAAGTAATTCGCTCTATGAACTTGGGGTTGATGCTTGTAAGAATTCTGCACAATTGCCGTCAAGCTTTGGTTGTGGTGCAAATCTTTTATCTCATTTCAAAGTCAATTTAAAATTGTTACTTTTTATTTTAACCAGTAAAACTAATCAAGCAAACCCTAACTAGGACGACTTTCCAGATCAAGTGACATCAATCACCAAAGCCCACTACTTCCATGCAAGTTTAGAATATTGGTAAACAAAATCTTATTCTAAGATATTTAACTTTTTAAAATCATTCCTGAAGTCAATTAAAAGAATGATTCATTGACTCTGAGACTCTGACTTAATAAGGTCTGAACCCGGCCTCATCTAATGTGTACTGTGGCGAGTTATTAAGTAATCAATAAATGTAACCAACTTCCTATATTGCTTAATCGTTCTGATGGTTTAAGGGACAGCCATACCTCATTTTATTACTTCTGTTAAGTAATTCATTTTTCGGTTTTGAAACCTTATAATAACACACAAATCGATATATTTTTGCAAAAATTATGTTTCATCATCAAATTTGGAACTTGCCAAATTAAAAAAAAAATATAAAAATAAAACTTTATTTTTTAGTTAACAAAATATCGGATCGGTAATCATTTCTTGAGTCTGTTATATTACCTACAAAAATGTATTATAATGTTGTAGAATACAATGTCCATTTAACGGGTGTTACTTTTGTAGAGGTATAAAACTTTAAGTTGGTAACACTTTATTATTTGGCTGCCATTTTGCCAGTTGTCAAGTGCATAATTTTAAATTTAGTTTGTTATTTCAACATCAATACTCTGGCACCTAAACAACGCTTCCATGTTGTCTGAATTTCGATGTTACAAATGAACGTCAATGGTGACCGCTATAGAGTCATTATTACTCACTTTTTCGTTCATCAATTCAACAACCATAATATTTAGGAGCTGTGGTTTTGACAATTACCACACTTGCTTTATTAAAGGAAACGTTTGGTAACCGCATGGTTTCACGTTACGGACACGTGAATTGGTTTTCAAGATTTCGCGATTTAACACCACTCGATTATTTTTTTGGAGATATGACCACTTGAAATGCAACATTCTCCGAGTAATTGTAGTTATACGGCCACAAAAGCTTTTGAGAAAATTTCATCGAAAAGCTGACCTCCGGATTATACAACGTTGGAGCTAGTCATGGCGGAAATCATCTTCAAATTATAATGTCAGGAGATTAAATAAAAAATAAATTAGGTGGCGAAACAGTCCGTTGAAAACGAGGGCCTATTGACTTACAACTCGCAGGAATGGAGGGGACATACAGTTTTGAATAAAGTGAATTTCATGTCAATTTAAAAAAAAATATCTTTGTTTTATTCCATTTCAAAGTTGTATACCTTTTCAAAAATACCCAGTTCACATAATTATGTTTACGAATGTCCCAAAATACATTTTATTGAGGTTTGCGGCAAAGTTAACCTTTATTTCTAGGATGCGTTAAACAATCAACATATTCACGAAGGCATAACAAGAGCAGCAGTGCCGTTTAAAACGCACATTATTATACACACAAACGGTTCAGTAAAATAATTGATGTTGTTAAGCCCTACGGATCATAGACAGTCATTAAATTGAAAGCAATGTCAAAAAGTCAAACAATTTAAATGAAATATAAAAATAAATATTATAAATACTATAAAGTCAAAGAGAAAGAGAAAGGGATGCAGAAGTTTAAAACAACAAACGAAATAAACGAGTATGTTAAAAAATAAAACATGATGCAAAATGGTCGCCAAACAAACGGGTTGATAACCGTCAAATTGATTTAATGTCGATTTTGGCTTTCCGCCCGGATCTGGGTCCGTGTCCAGCTCAAGCTGCTCTGAGTTCTGACTGAATCCTATACACGTGATGGGAATATAAGTATAAAACATTTACACACATATGTATTTATAGTTACATATGCATACTTATACTATTATGCCTCGAGTCCTTATATTGATGTTTTTAAAGTCATAATGATTGTGTTGTCGGTTGATATACATACATACATATATCAGCCTACATATAATTTGAAATAAATTCTGTGAATTTAATTTTTAATTTTATTATTATTTTTTTTATACATACATGCATAATATAAATATATATTTAATTTTATCGTCGTTCCCACTGAGTTGTTGCTGAAAAAGTAGTTGCTATGAAATATTGTTATTTATGATATTTTTGGTTAAATGAAACAGTAAAAAGCTATTAAAGGGCCAGAAGAAGTAATTGATTGGCAAGTGATTTTTCCATCACAGAAATTATTTAATTTAATTATATTCTTCAGAGAACAAGTAAAGTGATGTTGTTTATTTTACTTAAATCGAAATGAATATATGATAAGGCAAATACGCGTACCTACTTTTTTAATGTCATTTGAGGCCATTATATGGTATATGGTTTGACATTAATGAGAATTATATTAATAGCTTGGAATATATTTGTATAAATTGGTTGGTCGAAATGTAAATCCAGTGAGTTAAGATCTTAATAACAGGTTCTAGTCTATAATTAAATCGGTTTATTTACTCGTTTAAGTCACTATTCTTTTTTTTTCTTTAAATCAAATAATACACCAAAGTTGACCGATTTATAATGACATTTTTACTTTATTAGACCTTCTCGTATAAAGGCTCAAAATCAACTGAACTCTAACTGGCAGCCCACATAGATACATGTGTATAGACATATTACATTTTTTTAATTAAATAGAATATAGTTTGGCTCTCTTCATTTTTACTTGTGACATATAGGAACTTTATGGCAAGTTTTGCATTCGTTAAAAATTTAGAACTCGAGATTTTAATCAAATATGATATTACGATGCTAGAGAAGTCGAAAAAAGAGGGTCCCGCGATTCCTTCCTGTCTGTCTGTCCACGCTCCTACCATTGGGTCGATTGAGTTAAAACTTGTTAAGGTTTTGAGCAGTTTCGCGGTAATCGTTTTTTTTAATTTTTTTTAAGATCAAAACTAAATTAATTGTCTCTAAAATTTTATTTTTTAGCTTGGCTTCTTTAAGTAAGGTAGTACCAGTAGCGTGATGGTTAGTGCGTTGGACTGTCATGCAAGGGGTCTTGGGTTCAATCCCTGCCTGTGCCACCTAACTTTTTTCACGAGTACTGCCTCTTGCGAGGAATTGACAAATCCTCCAAGAGTAATTCTTGTCATGAAAAGTGCTTTCTCAAATTAGCCGTTCGGATTCGGCATATAAACTGTAGGTCCCTTCCATCTCTGACAACATTACTCGCACACAGGAATGGTTGAGAGTTGTAAGCCACCTAATTTATTTATTTATTTTCTTTTAGTAAGAAAAACATATTTTTTTATTGCTTCGGAAAAGTACCGTTATTTTGTTTTCTAATTTAAGCAGCAACTTATGAACCGATTTCAATATTTTTTTTTTGAACGAGCTCTTATATTGCCTTAACAATATTTGATTATCAAAAGTGCAATTTTTTTTGTTTGGATTTTTAAAAAAATATTGATTTTTTTTTTTCAAAATTCTATATCTCAAAAACGGGTCAATATTTTTGTACGAAATTCAAATATAGAGCGCATCTCTACAATCACTAAACAACTGCATACCAAAAATATTTTTAGAACAAAATTGAAAAATTTTATATATAAAAAATTAATTTAAAAAAAAAACCGCTCTAACGATTTTCGAAAAAAAATTGAAAAATCAAGGGTTTTTTGATTTATAAAATGGCATTTAAATTTTTGAAGACAAATTTGTTTTTAGGTTAAATTTTGAATTTTTTTTTTCAAAATCCGATATCTTTACGAAATTCAAATCTAAAACGTATACTTACAATCACTTAACAACTGCATACCAAAAATATTTTTAAGAAAAAATGGAAAATTTGTATTTATAAAAAAAAATAATTTAAATTAAACCGGTCTAACGATTTTCAAACAAAAAAATTGAAAAATGGAGTTTTTTTTTGACAAATCAAATGGCATTTATATCTTTGAAGACAAACATATTTTACAGGTATATTTTTAAATCTTATATATGTAGGTACTTTTTTAAACAGACTCTTTGCATATAGGAGCAAGTTCGTGCGACCCAGTCGTGCATTTTATTTCACTTACACTCCTGATGAAAATAAATCCTATTCCCAGATTATAAAAAATGTGCGGAAGAATGAGGAAACTTCTATAAAAGAAATGCTGGAACTCATCCTGAAAAGGATTGACCAACAAGATTTAAACATAAAACAGCTAAGCGAAGAAGTCGCTCTTAAAAAACAATGATGGACAGAACACTCAAAATCGCAACATGGAATGCAAACGGTCTTTTACAGCATGTATCAGAACTAAACATCTTTTTAGACATAGAGCATATAGACATTTGTTTGGTGTCTGAAACCCACCTCGCTATTGAACAAAGTCTTGATAATAAATTACCAAACTATACATGTTATCATGCTCCGCACCCAGCTGACAAAGCTAGGGGAGGATCAGCAATACTTATAAAAAAGTGCTTAACACACTATGAAGAACCAAAGTTTACTAATGAAAACATGCAAGTAACAACAATTAGTATTGGTATAAAAAAGAAAGAATTTAAAATAGCAGCTATATACTGCCCTCCGAGGCGCTCTCCAACTGAAGAAGACTATGCAGAACTCCTACATTTGTTAGGACATAACTTCCTTGTTGGTGGCGACTTCAATGCTAAACACACCCAATGGGGATCTAGGCTCATAACAACAAAAGGTAAACGGCTATACCAAGCAGGCCGAAAATACAACTGCGAATTTTATTCTTCTGGTTCGCCAACATATTGGCCATCTGATACTAACAAAATACCAGACCTTATAGACTTTTTCGTAGTTAAAGGTATTAAACGAAACCATATACACTGCCGCTCATCTGAATAGGTTCACAAATATTTTCACCTCACTGTTGGCCTCCCTTCATATATATTGCAATGACACATCTTTTTTATATATGTAATGAAAGAGCATCATTATGTGCTTGTTTTGGGAGAAAAAAAATTGTCTTAAAGCTTACCGTTATTCTCCCACGGTAGTTAGACTAAATGTATTCAAAAAAACAAGAATTTTTTTTGGCTCATCTGAATAGGTTCAACAGCAAAAATTGCAATTTGCGTTGAGTTGCGTGTTAATTGTAATCGAAATTTTATCTGTCAATAAAGTTAGTGTGTTTGTCCTATTAACGGTGAAAATGGGTCGCGAAAAATCTTTAAGCGAGGAAGAAAAAGGCAAAATAAAAGCATTTCGGGAATCAGGCCTAAGCCAACGACTTTTAGCGAAGAAAATTAAAAGAAGTCAAAATTTGGTATGCAGTTACTTGCGAAATATCCAAAATTATGGAAAAAACATGAAAGGAGGAACTTATACGGCCACATCAATGGCTGATAGAAGTGGTATCATCAGAGCAGCTTCTAATTCTCATGATTCCGCGTCAAAAATAAAAATAAAAACCAGTGTCAATTGCAGTTTAGCTACGGTAAAACGCCTTATTAAATGTGCTTCTCATTTGAAAAGAAAAACAAATCAGAGAAAACCACCACTTAACAAATCTAGGAAAGAAATTCGTCTCCAATTCTGTAAGAAATACATGTCGTGGAAGTCAGAGTGGCAAAGTGATTTTTTCAGATGAGAAAAAGTTCAATTTAGGGGGCCCTAACGGCTATAATTATTACTTAAATGACCTTCGAAGAGAGGAGCATTATTTAAGTCGGCTGCTAACTGTGAAGGCAGTGTTATTGTGTGGGGAGCTATTTCCTTCTACGGAGCCTAGGAGCTCCAATTTGTTACATCGAGAATGAATGCAAATTCTTTTAAAGGTGTGCTAGAAAAAGCCTTCCCACAGATTTCTGACCTGTTTGGACCAATATCGTGGACATTCCAACATGATGATGCCCCTATCCATACAGCGAGGACAGCAAGGCAGTGGATTGATAGTCAAAATGTGGAGATGCTGGTGTGCACCCCATACTCCCCTGACCTTAACATAATAGAGAATGTATGGGGACTTTTCTAATGTAAAGTATACGAGTCAGGGAGGCAATTTGAAGACAAAAAGTCATTAATCGCAGCCATTAAAAAAGCCTGGTCAGAAATTTCGCTTCAATACCTGGAAAAATTGTATAGTTCCATTCTAAATCGAATTTACGAGACTATATTAAAAAGAGGTGGCAACACTAATAATTAACTTCTGTTAAATAATCATACAATACAAAAAGGTAAAATAAATCTTTGAATTCAAATAATTTTTATTGTTTTATTCCATTTCATCCGTTGAACCTATTCAGATGAGCCGAAAAAAATGCTTGTTTTTATGAATACATTTAGTCTAGCTACCGTGGGAGAATAACGGTAAGCTTTAAGACAATTTTTTTTCTCCCAAAACAAGCACATAATGATGCTCTTTCATTACATATATAAAAAAGATGTGTCATTGCAATACATATGAAGGGAGGCCATCAGTGTTGTGAAAATATTTGTGAACCTATTCAGATGAGCGGCAGTGTAAGTGTCGAAGGTAATTACGATTTATCATCAGATCATACTCCAGTAATTTTATCACTGAGCGAAACAGAAATAATAGAAAAAAGTAATCCCAAGCTCGTGAATAACAGAACAAACTGGAATGAATTCAGAGACAAACTTGAAAATTTTATAAACCTAAGATCCCCTATGCAAACAATTGAACAAATTGATCATGAAGTAGAACAATTTATTGCTGATGTGCAGCAGGCTGCAGAAGAAAGTACTCCAACTATTTCGAATGCGAGAGAAAAAGAAATAAAATATCCTATCGAAATAAAGGAGTTGATATTGGAAAAAAGAAGAGCTAGAAGAAAATGGCAATCCACGAGATTCCCAGATGATAAGGTAGTTTTTAACCGTCTTAACAACGAATTAAAAAAAAGAATCTGTGAGTTTAAAAATGATTCACTAAGTAGATTCCTGAAAAGTCTGACGACGGATGCTTCTACAGAATACTCCTTATGGAAAGCAGCTAAGCGCCTAAAAAGACCTCAGACACAAAACCCTCCGATAAAATCTCAAGATGGTAAATGGATCGGCAACCCGAAACAAAAGGCTGATCTTTTCGCTGAACATCTCGCGAATGTTTTCAAGCCATTCCCAGCAAGCACGGCTACAGATCCCTTACAGTTTGTTGACAGAAATGACGAATGTGAAATACCTTTTGTCACGCTCAAAGAAGTAAGAAGCATGTGTCAACATAAGTTGTCAAACAAAAAATCACCAGGGTACGATCTTATAACTGCTCAGGTTCTGAAAGAAATGCCTCTTATAGCCTTCAAGAAACTCCAATTTATAATAAACGCATGCCTTAAACTAAGATATGTGCCACATCATTGGAAAATTGCAGAAGTCATTGTTATACCTAAACAAGGTAAGCCACCAACAGAAGTTACATCTTACAGACCAATATCGCTTATACCAATCATGGCAAAAGTTTTTGAAAAACTGCTACTGAAAAGGCTTAGCAAAATAATTGAAGAAAGAAGACTAATTCCGAGCCATCAGTTTGGATTTAGAAATAAACATTCCACGATAGACCAAGTGCATCGAATTACGGATGTTGTGGAAAAGGCACTTGAAGAAAAACAAGTATGCTCGTCTGTATTCTTAGATGTTGCTCAAGCTTTTGACAAGGTTTGGCACTTGGGACTTGAGTACAAACTGCATAGGGACCTCCCCAGGCAGTACTATGAAATACTGAAATCCTACGTTACGAACCGACTCTTTAGAGTACGGTACGACCAAAATTACTCGGAACTTAAGAAAATTGAAGCCGGTGTACCACAAGGAAGTGTCCTAGGACCAACCCTGTATCTGTTATATACAAGGGATATTCCAGTGGACACCAACGCTATCATGGCCACCTTTGCTGATGATACTGCAATATTGGTGCCAGATAAATCCGTTACGAAGGCTACACAAAAATTGCAAAATGCAGTCGATAAAGTTAGTGATTGGACGCACAAATGGCGTATCAAATTAAATGAAACAAAATCGACGCATATAAACTTTACAAACAAAAACATAAACAATGTTCCAATATTTATAAACAGTACAGAAGTACCTTACTCCAATACCGCCAAATACCTTGGAATGAATTTGGATGCAAAGCTTAAATGGAAAGAACACATCAAAAAGAAAAGAGATGAACTAAACTTGAAGTACAGAAAAATGTACTGGTTAATAGGAAAGAACTCTGACCTATCTATCCAGAACAAACTAATGTTACTTACTTAAGGTGGCGCTACAGTCTGGGACGAACCTAGGCCTCTATACCAACATGCAAAATTAATTGAGGTCCTGTCCCTACTGCAGGGTACGCCATCTGAGTCGCGGTCATCGTTCGGGATTCGATTCGATGACCTCCCCGATTAAAGCATTGATGTCCAGTCGCTCTGCATGACCCAGCCATCCAAGTCGTTGGACTTTCATTCTTCTGACTAGGTTAGTTTCACCACTGTGCAGCTCGTATAGTTCGTCATTGTATCTTCTCCTCTACTCTCCATCTATGCAGACGGACAGACGTCGGGTGACGTTTTGTCCAAGACGTCGTCGTTTAATTTCCTTTCTTGATGATAACATGCACTTGGTCAAGGATGCTAAAACTAGACATTGCTCTGTAAAGTTCTTCATTATAGATAATGTCATACGAGGCCTTGAAATCGAATTAATTATTTACTCTTTAATACAAATGGAAAATTCTTATGGTTTTATTGAAAACTTGAAAATATACCATTTGAAACGCTCGCCGCGCCGTTATTAAGAGTTAATTGCACAATTCTATGTAAGGACATTTTAAACTCTTTTTAGGAAAAATCGTTGATTCAATAAGTTAAGAAAGTTTGATCTTGGGTTCAAGATTCAGATATATGTAGTAAAAGTTATATTAAACCATTTTCACCATTTTATAGTGAGCGACATTTTTAGTAAAAGAAAAGAAAGTTATTGCCGAAAAGTTTTAACACAAAATGCATATCATAAAACTGTATCTCTGAAGTTCTCATCACAAAATAATGTATCGTTACAGTGTCTTTTCTTTTCAAAATCAGTCGATTCCACGCCAAGCTCAGGCCACATTATGGCGTATTTTGGAAAAGGATCTCGGTTTGCATCCATACTAGATCAAGCTGATAGACCATGGGATGTACTTGCTCCGATTGGGCTCTAGAAAAGAAGCCCCTAAATGACAACTCTAAACGCAAAATCAACTTCAGAAAATTCACATTTGCTTCATGAATCAATACTTCATCCACAAACAAATAACTATTTGGTGCGGTTTGCATATCATCGGCGATAACTCTTGTCAAGTTACTATGAATGGCCATCGATATCGCGCAATTATCTCAAATTATTATTGGCCCACATTGGAAGATATGGACTTTGACATGGGACATGTGGTTTAAACAGGATAATGCCACAAACTCTAAAGCAAACCCTACAATCGTAGGGTATGTTTGACGAGCGTATTATGTATTAAGCCAACGACGACAACGACGACACGAACGTTGGAAGAGCTGAAAGCCAACGAGTCATCGAAAAGGTCCATCGAATCACCGCTGCAAACGTGCCTGCAGTAACTATATTTCAAGCCGATACTAAAGTGTTTCAAATATCTCAAATCGTTTGTGTTTTATTTTTAAAAAAAGTTTCAAGTCTTTATTGGAGAGCCCCTTAGCTTGAACTTAATTTTCTTCGAACAAATCATCTTAATCGATGGGCCTCAATTCAATGTGTACATTACGTACAACCAAACCTGTCGAAATTGAGGTTTTACTAACCCTTTTCGTTTGTGTTTTAATTATTTCTCTTTCGTGTAATTTGACATGGTTTTGAACTGTTAGGTCCAGGATTCAACAGATTCATCAACGCTATTTTACTAATAGATTTCCGAAACATCAACCCTTTGAACTTTGAAGAAACGTTAATAAAATATTATTTAGAGTTCGATGATAAAGCAACAAATTAAACATTTGATCCTAAGGATAATGTGTCCTTTAAATGCATTAGAATAACTTGCATTTCATATTCAAATTCAAAAGCAATAATAATAATTTCCCTAAGCAGGTTACCGCTTATATCCAATATCCATATCTGTATAGCAATATGGGGATAAACTCCTGCCTTAAGTGTTCCATCAGCATTCCAGAAATTAATGAACCGCATGATTTTCCTGTTCCCTTATGCACGCCTAGGAGACGACATATTTTCTGTGTGACAAGTTAATCCCAGCATTAGCTGTTTGCTTGATTCTCCATTGCTTTGGCATGGCAGTGCTTTTGAGGAAGGATGAGATCTTATTATCCTGTCATCACAATCAAATTGCCTAGAATATTATTCAAGACCGTCTAATCTAACAGATTTGGTAATTGCTTTCGTGCATCAAGAACAAGTTAAGGAAGAACAAGACCAACAGTAGAGAATAGAAAAATCCCCTATACCAGACTTGTGTGGTGTAGAACCAAGTCGTACGTAGCTATATCCGTATCCGTTCCGTATCCTTGTCGTGTCGTGGTCGTGGCTTGAAGGGAAACAAAAATTTGTATATAAACAAAATGAAAAAAAAAATAAGATCCTTTGGCGTTATCCGTAAATTTGCTCTCTACGTATATATTTTTCTTTTTTGTTTTTGTTTTCGTTTTTTATTTTGTTTCTCTAGCGATAAGAATTATAATTAATTTCAGATAATCCGGTTGGTCTATTCGAAGGCACGAAAAGGTGACTTGGTTTGGTTGGTGGAATAGGGGTATAGCAAAAGGACACGCAGGCAACGAAAAAAAAACCAAAACAAACTGCGAGGAGAAAGAATCATTTTGAAAAGTGACAGGCAACAGTTCATGTTCTGTGTTTTTGGTTCCCTCAGGACATGTTTTTTCTTCCAATTTTTACGAGTATTTTTGGCGTAGTTGGGTTGAGGTTTTGAGAGTTGGCATCCAGGCGATATGATGGTTAATTTTTCCAGCATTTATATAGCTCCAGGAGGTAACATCAACTACGCGGATTCCCAGAAGTTTTCTGATGTATAAATCGAAAATGTTTGAGTTGTGTGGTAACAGAGTAGGTATAAAGTTTTCTAGAACTTCATTCGATGTAGGTATGGTACAATATGTAACTTAGGTTCCTATATAGTAGGTACAAGTTGTTTGTACCAACTCAAATACGTGGACTGCCTCAGAGTTTGCTTAGATATATAGAAGGATACCAATTTATATTATGTACTCGTACATACCCGACTTGAGTCTTAATGACTTTAAAAGGAATAGTTTTATACAGAAATGCCTGAGGTTAAAATAAATGTCAAAGTTTTGTGAATGTGCTTACAACAACTTGTATTCAGGTTTTGAAAGTACCGAGATGTAGTACATAATTTGAAAATAATAATTTTGTGATCGGGTGAAATTGGGTAGATGATGGAAGGTAGTTTAACTTTTGATCGCTGGACAGATTTGGCTCCCTGAAAGTTGCAGAATTAAGTATAATTTATGATGAAAAAAGATTTGAGATTCTGCCTATGAATCTTGAATCTTGTGGAGAGGTACTCCCAATTTTATAGAATCTTACATATTTTCTTCCTAATATTAACACGAGGGTTTTGGTCTGTTTTGTTTTTATTTCCCAGTGATATTCTTTAGGAAAATCCACGATCATAGAAAAGTCCAAGCTTCTTTAGAAGTATTTTGTTGTTCCATGCAATTGCTTCTTTTTTTTAGACAAAGGAAGAGAGTTAACATTATTCTGCAGCTAAAGAAAAACTTGATGTGTCTAACTGATGTCATATAGTTTTCCAGTAAGGACTTGACATTTTTTTTAACCACTGCGTAAGCTTTTTCATCTTTAATATTCTACAGCCGTTACGTATAAAAGGCGAATTCTCCTTCCCTTCTAACTATCGTCCAATTGCACTTAGGTAACTTCTTTCCAAGACCATGGAAACGCTGATCAACCAAATCCTCTGAACCAAATCATCTTAATGACCGGAAATATGGCTTTCGTAGCAATAGGTACACAAATAGTGAGCAAATGATTTATCTAACCGATTAGTAGAACAAATCTTTACATCGTTTTGGAAAAAGTAAGATTATTGCACTTGATATCAAAGAATTTTTTATTCGTTGGATTAGAAATTACGTTTCGGAACGTTCAATACAAGAAAAGGGCGATTTTTTCAAAAGACAAACACATACAAATCAGAAAAATGCACGAAATCTTTATTTGAATCGATAGTACGGTCCATATAATTTAATGTTTGAAGATTATTTCATGCAAATGTTGACCTTGACTGCGCCTCCAATGGTCCATCCGCTTACTCCATTTTTGGCATACTCTTTCCAACATTTCGGCCGGTATCTCACGAATAAATGCTTCAATGTTGTCTTCCAATGCGTTAATTGAAGCGGACTTGTCTGTACAGACATGAGCTTTAACATAGCCCCACAAAAAATACTCTAAAGGCGTTAAATGGCACGATCTAGGCGGCCAATTGACCGGTCCCGAACGTGAAATAAAATGTTCACCCAACTCGCCTCTCAATAAGTCAATTGTTGCGCGTGCTGTGTGGCATGTGGCACCGTCTTGTTGAAACCACATGTCATGCAAATCAAGCTCTTGCATTGTGGGCAGTAAAAAGTTGGATATTATCTCACGGTAGCGCTCACCATTCACAGTTACGTTACGATTCGCATCATCTTTGAAAAAGTACGGCCCAATGATGCCACCAGCCCATAAACCGCACCAAACTGTGACTTTTTCTGGATGCATTGGTAGCTCTTGCAATGCTTCTGGCTGATATTCACTCCAAAATCAACAATAAATTCTGCTTATTTACGTACCCATTGAGACAAAAATGAGCTTCGTCGCTGAACACAATTTTTCGGTCAAAAAGTAGATCTTCGCCCTACTTTCCAAGAGTCCATTCACCAAAAATTTTACGTTGCAGTAGGTCGTTCGGCTTCAATTCTTGCACCAACTGTGTTTTGAAAGGCATCACACCTAAATCCTTCCGCAACATTTTCCACGTTCGTTGTTGAGTAACAATAGGCCAAATTGCTGCGAACGGCGACGAATCGATTTGTGTCCGACACTCTATCTTATATTTATAAATAATCTTCTGTCTGAAACTTCAAATCCACTTAATTGTTTTGATGAAAATAGTACCATCAGATTTTCATATTATTTTTACATTCACGCTCTTGTCCTTCGGATACGGAACTTCAACGACAGCGTATGATAGGCTTATTAAATTCCGATATCGACAGCATTGTAACCGCTCAGAATTGATTGCTTAAAAAAAAGAATGATGTTTACTGTCGCAAAAGTGCAACCCTCCCCCCATGCCACCATCCATGGGTCGCAGTTGCGTCGAGAAGACTGAAAAACGTTCAGCTCTAGATACATATGTGCACCACAAATTTGCAAAGCTTTTATTCGTCCGAACTTGAGCACAACTCCCGTAATGGGGCAGGTGCTGCAATAACTCACTCCAGTCTCTTGAAGAGAATTCAAACGAGAACAATACAAATAATAAGTGACAACCACCCCCCGCCGCTAGGTTCCATGTCTACAGGTATTATTATTGCAACGCTATTTTATAGCCAGTAACATTTCGCCGCTCTAACAATTCAACCGTAATACCTGTACTAGGAATGTTCTTCAGTTTAGCGTAATTTCGGACGTGCTGTAAAGTACACAGATTCAGTTTTTATTTGCACAACACGAATGTGGAATGCTTTCCCATACTCAGTTTTTCCCACTCATTGCAATGTGGCAGGCATTCAAAACGAATGTGCATCAATACCTCTTCTCTAGCCCTGTCCCCCTTCCCAATTTTTCGCACTGTGTTTATTCGTAATAAGGTTATTCATATCCCCTTGATTTTGTGAATAATATACAAAAATGACCGTTTCTGGCAAAAGTTTAATCACTTTGAGTAACAGCATTTGACCTCATACAGGGTCCGCCATCTAAAGTTTTTTTTTCAACTGGTGCTTATTTCGTGAATGGTAATACTTAGCTCATGTCTGATTTGACAGATATTTAGTTTTATCCTTCGCTAAACGAATATGGTTGTGTATACTCTTGAACAACGCTGGGAGATCGCTTAGAGAAGATGCCGTTTTTGTCAAAAAAATCAGATGAAGCTCATTTTGATTTTGGCGGGTATGGGGTATGTAAACAAGAAAAATTGTCGCATTTGGGGCACAGAAAACCCGCACGCATACATTGAAAAGCCGCTACGTGCCACACAGACGAAGCTACACTCGATGTTTTTATGGCATTTTCAAAAAAAAAAAGTTATTTGGCGGACCCTATATGTTTTATCTCTTATGATCTTTATTAAATACAACAAATATTCCAAGTTTCGTTAAGTTAACATTCCTTTAAAGGCTCTTCGATAGTATTTTAACTGTTGTACTCAAAAAAATCATCATTCCTTTATACAAATTTTGCTGTAATATTTCTTAGAATTTTTCAAAAGATTTTATTTTTATTTCATTAGATGTAAAATTTTTCCTAAAATCAAAATTTCTTTCCTTAAATGAGTTATGTACATAAATAACGTTGCCTCACATTTTATCAAATCGTGTAATCACAAACGCGTCAACGCATTTTGGGACAATTATGACCGCAGACTTTCATTGGTGTGATTGTCGACTGTTCATGCATTGCTACTGGTAACGTTGACGGTGCGTTGACAAATTTTGAGTTTTTTGCTAACGTCAGAGAGCCAACGCGTTGACCCTTTCCGTTGACCTTGTAATTGTAGGTCCATAAGCTTAAGGCACAACATCCATTTTGATAAATTAATTTTATTATTTGCACATTTAGTTTGAGGCTGTATCCGTGCAAAGTGCTTTGGCCGAAACGGACTGATAGACAATTCTACAGACGTATTTGGACAATTTTCATATTATACATAATATCAATTACTCTAAGTTAAAACTTTTTGACGCATGACCTAAACGACTTTAATAAACAAAAATTGCGCCTCTTAATAACGTCAATAAAATCAATATCGATATTCTTAGAAAATATAGGCAAAGTAATAACTTTTAAAACGAATCAATGTAAACATAGACGATTTTTTCAAGCAATTACTTTTCCCGGTGATGATGGTGTGTTCTGTGTAGTATAGGTATACGGGGAGGTACATAGAGACGCATATATAGAAAACTTCTAGTCTCTCTCTTACTCAAGGCCATATATAGCCCAATATAAAGTCAACCAAACTTTGGTTCCTGGTTTTTGGACTGCAGAATAATAAATATCCTTTGTTGACTCTTTTCTTTTTTTTTAACTCTGTAAATTGGAACAACTGTGCTGATTTTTTCTTCTGTCGAGTTGAACCCGTGTCGTTATCGTTATCCTTACACATCAGATTTCACATCCAATCTACGTTACCATCACCATCATCATCATCAGTAGCAACACCAGCAACAGCAGCAAGGGGGCAAGCAAAAGCAACCCATTTATATTGAAGCTCCTGTGTGCTGTAGCTTTACAGGGTACATGTCGTCGTCAAACCCGTTTTGTCTGTCTATTAACTATTAATTCCTGGTGATGAAAAATTTGATTCATCAAACGCGCAAAAGGTCCTGATGTTGCTACCTAGCTACAGGCTATAGAAGGACGTTTTATTTTTATTTTAGGTAGGTAGGTATAGGCAGGTATTTGTTAGATTCGTGAAAAATTCAGTCGCTTCGAGTGATAAAAGGGTTCAGGTTTGGTTGCCGCACCTCACTCACTCGCGTGTCCTTTTATTTTGTTAGTCAAGCATGGCAGTTTATTTTGCTCTCCCCTTCCGTCGTCTTTCCTGATGTGGCCGGCCGATCCCAATCCCGATCCCGGTCCCAGTCCCGGTCCCTTTATCTGCCTTTACGATGATGATGGTGTCACTAAAAACAGCCTTTGACAAGGTAATTGGGGTTCTATGGTCGGTCTGGGTGATTGCTTTTATTCTATCAGCATAGGACATGTTCTCATACAATAAGAGGAGGGGTGGCACGAAAAATATGCCAACATGAAAAAATTGTTACTTTTTTTTAAGGTTCGAAATGGAAGGACATGCCCGGGAGGCTAGTTTTTGGATTTTTTTTTATTTGCTCGTCCTTTACACAATGAAAGACGAGAGTGTACTTAATGCTAATTACGTTTTTCTTGATTTTTATTTTTTAATGCAACCGCTCAAAAAGGATGTTTTATATGCCAACAGGGGTGACATACTGTGTCACAGAATGACGACGACGACGAGCGGCAACCAACCAACGGAGGCGACCAAAATAAATGTGTGCGTTGATAAAATATGCTGGCAAAAACGAAAAAAAATTGATTGCCTTGTTAAAAAATTTGACTCCAGGACCAAAATGGTGAGAGTTTGCAATTTAATGAAACTTTTAATTTAATTTTTTATAAAATAAAAAATATATTTCGCCTCTTTTTGGTGGGTGGATGTTGTGGCATGGGATGGAATGGGATGTGATCTGAATGGAATGGGATATATGAATATAGATACAGAAGCTAAATGGTAGAGAAAGGTAGGTATTTATTTTAATTATGAAAATTAATTACTTCAATGATATTATAAGGATGGCGACTGCATACATAAAAAATTTAACAAAAAATACGCGGGAATTTTGTATATAGCGGATTTATTGCAGATTTTCGTGTAGGTTGGACCCTTCTACATATGAAGTTATGTATAGGGAGGCTGCAGAGCCGCAGAGAGTAACAAAAGAAATATTTATGAAGGGATGATGGGCTTGGAATGTTTTAACGACAAAAGGTTGTGATGTTAATATACCTATAGGTACCCACCTATACACTGATGACACTCTATGTGAGTTGTGTCAACTGTCAATCATGTATAACCTGATATTTATTAAATAATTCAAACCATAGGTCTTTTTTTATAAGGCAAAAAGGATATCATGGGTAGGTATATTAGGTATACCTAAGTGCTATAACTATACTAAAGTATTATTATATGTGAAAAATATATCAGTTGGTTATAGGTCGTTAACCTGTTTACAAAGAATTGAGCTTGTAATTGATATTTTTCAATAAATATTAGAATAGCTATGTTCTTGACTCATTCTAAAGAACTACATATATATCATTCAAATAAAAAAAAAAACAAAAATTCTGTAGGTACAAATAAATGTTAAATATTTTATTATTTCTTAGAAGGAGCCTTCACGAGTTAATACTTTGAATTGAAAAATTTTAATCAGAATTTATAAGCAGAAGGAGACCCTCTCAACCGCGCCAACTATAGAGGCATCTGTCTACTTAACATCGCTTACAAAATCTTCTCTGCCTTAATATGTGAACGTCTAAAGCCCTTCGTCAACAACCTAATAGGTCCTTATCAGTGTGGTTTTAGACCAGGAAAGTCTACAGTCGACCAAATATTCACATTGCGGCAGATCCTGGAAAAAACCCAAAAACACCAAATAGACAACCACCATGTTTTCATCGATTTCAAGGCATCATATGACAGCATCTACAGGGACGAGCTGTATAGAGCCATGTCTAGTTTTAGAATCCCTGCCAAACTCATCCGTTTTAAGCAGGATGACCATGGAGAATTTACGCTGCTCCAAAAAGGTTGGAAATAACTTATAACAGAACCTTTCGATGTCAAAACAGACTTTAGACAAGGTTATGCGTTGTCATGCGATTTTTTTAACATCGTACTTGAAAGAATAGTGCAGAGCTCCCACGTCAACACTAGAGGCACTATTTCTTTCAAAAGTCTGTTCAATTACTAGCATATGCTGATGACATTGACATAATCGGAAGAACTCAGCGTGATGTCAATGGACCTTTTGTGAGTATTGAGGCAGAGGCGGAAAAAATGGGTTCAACGGTTAATGAGGGCGAAACAAAGTACATGCTGTTGTTAAGAAAGGACTTACAATACCGATTTTTCGGTCAAAATCAAAACGTCATCGACAGACGTAACTTTGCGGTCTACCTAGGCTCAGCAGAAAACAACACGAGCGCTGAGAGCAAACGAAGAATAATTCTTGCTTACCGCTGTTTTTTTGGGGCTAAGAAAGCAATTGAGTATAGCAAAGCCCTCTCTCGAGGAACCAAAGTTTCGCTATATAAGACCCTCATCATCCCCGTCCTGCTATATGGTGCAGAAACATGGACTATGACAAAAGCGGATGAAAGCATCTTGTGTCATTTCGAGAGAAAAGTTCTTCGTGCGATCTACGGTCTCGTATGCATAGAAGGGGGAGTGGAGGAGAAAATGGAACGACGAGCTGTACGGGCTGTACAGCGACGTAGACTTAGCCAGAGGGGTAAAAGTCTAACGACTAAGATGGCTGGTTTACGTAGAGCGCATGGAAACCAATGCTCCGGCCCGGAAAGTCTTCGAATCTATATATATCTATTAGGTGAGGTCTTACTTCACACAGGAATGTAGCGCCACCTTAAGTAAGTAAGTTTTATTCCAAAAGCTGGTAAACTTTTCCATGTTAGCCCTTTAGATCTTAGACCTATAAGCCTATCATCATTTCTTATTAAACAATTCGAACGTCTGATTCATATCTACTTGAGGGCAAACGTTAACATGGTTAACTGCTCTACGTACACTAGTTCGCACAATCGAACATTCCCTCCATCACAGCAGATTCTAATTAACTAAAGTTTAATATAACATTGGCTAGAAGATACATATTTCGAGTCAAAGCTAAATTAACTACATAGTTACTTTGGAAGTATCCTTCCAAAAAGCATATTATTGAATTTTGACGTACGTTGGATTTTTATTGTTTTGTGTACTAACATATTTGATTTATTAACTGAAACAGGGTTTTCTAATAAAATATTTTATTTTATATTAAAAACCTAGTATTTCTTGAGACAAATTAATTGTTAAAAAAAAGTGTGAAAAGAAGAAGAAATAGTTTAAAACAATGAAAAACGATGACAACCAAACAGCCACCACGGGCGGCGGCGTAAGTTAATTCACTACATTCTTTTCATAAAATTTTCAATCATCAATTCGTACATTTTTGGTTGCGTGATGTCTTAGATGACTTCTCTTTAAGGTATTAAATCGATTGTGGAGTATTGGCATGGATCTTATCTTCTTATCCTTAACCACAAAAAAAAAGTTAAAGATAGACATTTTCCTTGCAACAAAATTTTCTGAGACTGATGTAGTGCATTTAAAACACTTCAACGCGTTCGAAAGCACTAGTTACCTCTTATTTCGAAATCATTTGGAATTCTTGACAAACCACACTTTACACATATTTCCTTGTCAAGAATACGTTAAGAGATAATGCCTCTTAATTTTAAGAAACCTATTTTAAAGGGCTTAACATTTAATTAAGTAGCAATTTACTAGCGACGCCAAAATTCAAATTGTTTCTGTTTTTACTTTTGTTAACTAGTAAATTGCTTATTCCCTTTTATTAAAAATTGGGCATCCGAACATGTCTAAACAGTGACAGTTCGAGAAAATAACAGCAGTAAACAAACTTAAAAGGCCTATTATTTGGAATTCCCAACTTTAGACCGCTCTTTTAAGATTAATTGTACATAGGTACAATCTCGTGTTCTATTAGAAAGGATACTTATCAATATCATCGTAAAGTATATATTTCTCAGCAAATAAATGTAATTCCAGTGAACTCCTAAGGTGATAAGGTCTTAGATGTTTAAGTTATTAACCAAGACCAGAATTGTTACCTAAATACCTAAACTAAAATTCTTGGTGCGTGTCCATTTGAGAGTACTTCTGCTAGTTAACTCTCGAGAGCAACTCTTGGGAGACTGTCCATTTGAGAGCCAAATTTTAGAAATTTAGCTATCGCGAGCTCTCTGCTAGAATATTGAGAGTTTTCTTGCTGAGAGTACTCTCATAATCGTGTCCACTTGATAGATTTCTTCTGCTAGCATATTTTTAGTTGGCCATGTATTCCTACAAGCTAAAGATTGCAGCTGCTTTAATTATCGGCACTGTTCTTAAAAAAGCAAAAAGAATTCAAAACAAATGTTGGGACAAACCGTGGGTAGATCGTCGTAACCAATTCGGTGGGGGGTCTGCTCTTTCAAGAGAGCTTCAAATTGAAGATCCTCAAAAGTTTCGAAATTGTTGCCGTTTGTCAGTTAATGAAATTGAATTTTTGATACAAAACGTTGGACCAATAATTTTTAAAAAAGATACCTAATTAAGGGAAGCCATACCAGTACGCGAGCGAATACTGGTAACACTTAGATTTTTAGCATCCGGTAAGCATATGAATCGCAAATCATTTTCGAAGGAAAAACTAAAAGTTAATTGTATGATCTATGCAGGTGATTCATACGGCAGCCTTCAGTACTTTTTTCGGATTCCAGTATGTATAATAGGAAGAATTGTGAGAAATGTCTGTCCAGCAATTTTCAACAGTTTAAAAGACAAGTTTTTGAAGGTAAAAGCAAAAAAAGAGGCTGGGATGCGACCCACACTGATAACTTCCCATCCGGTCTGTCGATTTGTCTTGCTTAAAAGTTTGTAAGTTTTCGTGTTGCGTAAAAAAAGTTGTCACTCAATTTTCTTGAGAGCTCTATCTGCATTATTATATGATAACAAAATTTATTTAAATGTCGATATCTCTACTGGTTCTTAGGCTATGGACGACAAAAAAACGTCACGAACGAACGTCCAAAAGCACGCACAGACATCTCTCTAAAAATCTTTTATTTCGACTCTAGGGACCTTAAAACGTCAAGAAATGTCAAAATTTTCAATTTTACAAATCGGACCCATTACAATAACTTCCTATGGGAAATTAAACATTTATTTTCAACTCAAATTTATATGAACAAAAGACATAGTTTCAGAACACGAGAACTGTTTCGCAAATTCGGTTAATATTACGCTTTTTTTTATTTCTATCGCGAAATGATTTGTCCGTAGTTCTCCACAATAATTCAACTTACTCATATTTTTCAATAAGTTTGTTGATTTCCTCCAATGTCCACTGTTTTGCCATGTTTAAAGACGTCATATGGATTTAGTAAATTGCTAAGAGCCATAAGAAGTTCTGTGGTTTTTAATTTAGTTAAATGTTAAGAAATAAGAAGATGTTAAAATCGTTTATAAAAAGCTTATTAACGTTTTTAGTTGAGCCAATGTTAATTAAAATTGGAAAACATCAAAGTATAAGCTATTGATGCATAATTTTGAAATTCTTTTTTGACCAATTTGTAGATGCAAATATGGAACAAAAAAATTACTCTTTAGTTTAAATTTGATTACAAAAGATACAATTTTTTCGATTTCTGCTATTAAACTGATATTCTTTAAACCAAAATCCGCTAGAAATATAGTCCAATTTTGAAAATTCAATCATGTGACTGTGGCTTTTTAGTACTGACTTGAAAGCTTGAAACAACTGTTTTTTTACTAAATTTATTTGGGTTCATTAAAAGTTGTATTTAGGTTAGATTTGAGCTTGATAACAAAACGTGATCCTAAGAACTTGACTTTATCAATTCAAAGTGAGATACGGGAAGAATGTATGACAATTTCAATATCATTCAGTCAGATTAAAAAGGCTATACCTAACCTAAGTAGCAATCAAAGGAAACACCAAGGGTTACAAAAACAATGGAAATAATAATCATATCATATCATAAAAACATACCCATCTTAATAAGACCGGTTTTAAATGTGCCTTTCTTTAAAGCTTCTTTCTCAACTTTATGCAGTCTAGAAGATTTAAAACAAAAATAACCTTTCTGATACGTCAAATTTTACACTAAAACTCCTTCGGATTTGTAGAAAATCATTTAACAAATTGAATGACAGTCAATATTTAGTCAAATCGTATCCCTTTCCAATTTTAAAGAGTTTTAGAGTTACCTTGAAGTTTATTTTTCTTATACAAAAGTACTCAAAATCCTCTTGAAAAATTTAAAATTCCCTGCAATTATTAAAATACAACCTTATGTGTTTTATTTTTTGTTCTTTCGTACGGTGTCAAAAAGTTGACACTCTTGAATGACAATCTTTGTACGTGAGATGGTAACTTTTTCAACCAACATTTTATAAGAAAAATTTTCCAAAAATGTTAGGTAGGTGAAGGAAGTGCTACACACCTTTTAGCTAAATTACTTCAAAGCTTAAAATAAAGATAAATATGTACATAGATTTCTCAAATCTCACCTTAGGCCACATATATCAACGAGCAGTGACTTTAAAGGAAAAATCTTTAAAAACAAAACAGCCTTTGGCTAAGGATTTTTCTCTCTCATTTATCATTTACTTTATCGCTATGCTATGTTGGCTGGTGGTACAAATTTACCCTAGGGACGTAAACACAAAAAATTTACCTAAGTGCCGCTTTCAGTTTTTGCGTTTTTATTTTATTTTACTTATTTATTTGTATATGTCTCCTTCTCCCCCAAAACTTTTGTATGTGTCTTGAAGACGATGACAACGACAAGCAGAGACGAACGGGTGGGTGTGTAAGGTGTTCATCTGTTGATGTTTTATACAACTAACCAAAAACCTGACAGGAGACATCTCCAATCATATGGAATTAAATAATAAGGTATCTAGACGAAAAGAGGAAGTACATATGTACGTGAAAGGTCCTACATATCAACGTCTGCTCATATGGCTACCATTGAAAAAGAAACAGACAATTGCAAAGACCCGCATGCTTCCCTAAGGACGTCCTCTAGCTAATATCGTTGCTACCACCACCTGAAGTAAGACTGTGCTGCTTTATTAACTTAATTGGGGTGAATAATGTCTTTACTTAGGTGTGAATACAGCCTTAGGAACTTTGTTTGTCGCATCTTTAATACTACTTAGTCGATTGAAGATTTAAAATGTAGACCCGTTTGATTGAACTTATACGTATGCTTCTACTCGTATATTCCAGTATTCATTTTATTACTAAACCCCAAAATTATGGATATGGATATGGATATGGATATGGATATGGATATGGATATGGATATGGATATGGATATGGATATGGATATGGATATGGATATGGA
The DNA here is from genome assembly GCA_951509635.1 of Eupeodes luniger. Lineage (NCBI taxonomy): Eukaryota > Metazoa > Arthropoda > Insecta > Diptera > Syrphidae > Eupeodes > Eupeodes luniger. The sequence continues at coordinate 118,728,110 of OX608073.1, read as the reverse complement.
TATGGATATGGATATGGATATGGATATGGATATGGATAAGGATATGGATATGGATATGGATATGGATATGGATATGGATATGGATATGGATATGGATATGGATATGGATATGGATATGGATATGGATATGGATATGGATATGGATATGGATATGGATATGGATATGGATATGGATATGGATATGGATATGGATATGGATATGGATATGGATATGGATATGGATATGGATATGGATATGGATATGGATATGGATATGGATATGGATATGGATATGGATATGGATATGGATATGGATATGGATATGGATATGGATATGGATATGGATATGGATATGGATATGGATATGGATATGGATATGGATATGGATATGGATATGGATATGGATATGGATATGGATATGGATATGGATATGGATATGGATATGGATATGGATATGGATATGGATATGGATATGGATATGGATATGGATATGGATATGGATATGGATATGGATATGGATATGGATATGGATATGGATATGGATATGGATATGGATATGGATATGGATATGGATATGGATATGGATATGGATATGGATATGGATATGGATATGGATATGGATATGGATATGGATATGGATATGGATATGGATATGGATATGGATATGGATATGGATATGGATATGGATATGGATATGGATATGGATATGGATATGGATATGGATATGGATATGGATATGGATATGGATATGGATATGGATATGGATATGGATATGGATATGGATATGGATATGGATATGGATATGGATATGGATATGGATATGGATATGGATATGGATATGGATATGGATATGGATATGGAAATGGAAATGGATATGGATATGGATATGGATATGGATATGGATATGGATATGGATATGGATATGGATATGGATATGGATATGGATATGGATATGGATATGGATATGGATATGGATATGGATATGGATATGGATATGGATATGGATATGGATATGGATATGGATATGGATATGGATATGGATATGGATATGGATATGGATATGGATATGGATATGGATATGGATATGGATATGGATATGGATATGGATATGGATATGGATATGGATATGGATATGGATATGGATATGGATATGGATATGGATATGGATATGGATATGGATATGGATATGGATATGGATATGGATATGGATATGGATATGGATATGGATATGGATATGGATATGGATATGGATATGGATATGGATATGGATATGGATATGGATATGGATATGGATATGGATATGGATATGGATATGGATATGGATATGGATATGGATATGGATATGGATATGGATATGGATATGGATATGGATATGGATATGGATATGGATATGGATATGGATATGGATATGGATATGGATATGGATATGGATATGGATATGGATATGGATATGGATATGGATATGGATATGGATATGGATATGGATATGGATATGGATATGGATATGGATATGGATATGGATATGGATATGGATATGGATATGGATATGGATATGGATATGGATATGGATATGGATATGGATATGGATATGGATATGGATATGGATATGGATATGGATATGGATATGGATATGGATATGGATATGGATATGGATATGGATATGGATATGGATATGGATATGGATATGGATATGGATATGGATATGGATATGGATATGGATATGGATATGGATATGGATATGGATATGGATATGGATATGGATATGGATATGGATATGGATATGGATATGGATATGGATATGGATATGGATATGGATATGGATATGGATATGGATATGGATATGGATATGGATATGGATATGGATATGGATATGGATATGGATATGGATATGGATATGGATATGGATATGGATATGGATATGGATATGGATATGGATATGGATATGGATATGGATATGGATATGGATATGGATATGGATATGGATATGGATATGGATATGGATATGGATATGGATATGGATATGGATATGGATATGGATATGGATATGGATATGGATATGGATATGGATATGGATATGGATATGGATATGGATATGGATATGGATATGGATATGGATATGGATATGGATATGGATATGGATATGGATATGGATATGGATATGGATATGGATATGGATATGGATATGGATATGGATATGGATATGGATATGGATATGGATATGGATATGGATATGGATAAAGTCAATATATCATAGTTGTTAGTTCAGTTTTTATTTAACAGCAAACTTAATTAATAAAATCATGTTTTCTATCAAAATAAGTCTAATGTAGCTGAAAACATTTATATACATATATTATCATGCTTATATTTTACATGTGTTTACGAACCAGATACCTTTTCTTTTACTGCAACTAAAACTATTCTTTTTTTATGATTATATTCAAATAAACTAACAATTTATACCTGGGGTTCCATTCTTAAACCACCTTCTTATCCAAAACCATGCCCTCATTTCTTACATTATACGAAATTTATCATAAGATGCTTCTAACATTCAGTGATGGTTGTTTTGCCTTTGGCTGACTTTTCTCTGATGGTAGTAGGTAACTTTAACCTATCCTATCCTTTTTAAAACTCATTAGTCACGTTTTCTGTCTTTCGTTCATTTGAGTATACGTACACGAGTATACAAGGAAATAAAAATCAAAAAACTAAAAAAAATGTATCTCGAAGGACGAAGGACTAAACCAAACCAAACTAAACCAACCAACAACAAGAGAGCCAGCATTTTATAACAACAACTGTGATGTGACTTTTCGACAACATGTAAACATCTTTTTTTTTTTCGAAGCTTCCCAAAGAAGATGATGCCTTGCTGATATGCAAGCAGCCACGGCAACTGCTGTCGAAAGATGATATTCTCTGACTATTGGGCTTGTCCCTAGGATATCACATAGCCCGCAGTGCCGTGTTTGTGTGTCTGTGGATGCTGTTGGTTGGTACATATGCAGATAAGTACTCTATGGTTTGCCCTACCGTGTTGTGGTAGAATACTCCTCTTACCATTTCCGGTTCATGAAGCATTCAAATTAGAATATTGGTTCAACCTGTGTGCGCTCGTTTTGTGCTATGCCGGTGGTGCCTGTTTCTGTGCCGGATCCGGATCACCGAAGTGAGAATTTTAGCAAAAACGTGATGATGGCATGCTCTGTATAGTATATCTATGTTCTTAGCCGTTCGAAAATGTTTGTATCTATTTTTTGAAGTTGGGAATTTTTTGTTATATTTTTTGTTGTTTTGTGCTGTCGTCTTTCTTGGAGCGGAAGTCAACAGAAATGATAAACAAATAAAAAGGAAATTTAAAATAAAAAGAAATATGGAAAAATTTAACTGAATTTGTTGTAAGAAGATATGTGAGCTTTTTCGTATCTACATATATGAGTATGAATGTGTGCATCGTTTCAAGACGCCTCAAAGTAAAGGTTAGGTATTATTTATTCAAGTACCTTCAATTGAATGTAGGAAGCAAAACCAAGGTTTTTCAACAGTGACTTCCTATACGCATGCTAGACGCATATTAATTCAAAATATTTTATTTAGGGTATATTTTTTCAGCAGATATTGTATGAAGTTGTAGAGGCACATTAACAATTATAACTTTTATTGGGAAAATTAGGTGAGGGCGTGCTGTGTTAAGAATTTCGAAGTGTGTTCATTGATTTTTATTTTCTACTTTTACTAAACATGGTATTAATAATAGTTCTTTCTTAATAAACAGTCTGAGATATGAAATAGCAGAATCATAACAAGAGATAACTTTTGGTAGCAGATACCAATGAAACACAGAGTCTGATCTATCGAGACCTCATATTGCAAACGTCACATTAAAATAAACTCAGATAATATTTTTCACTTTATACCGATTTGCGAATACTTTAAAATATTCCGAGTCCAGTCAAAATAGACTTTTCACCTCGGAATAATTCGCATATCTATCAAATTTTAAACGATTCTGATTACTTTATAAAACAAAGTGTGTAGTTAATTTTTTAACTTAAAAAATAAATTTGGTTGCTGGAGTTCCCACACGGGTAAGCTAGTTTTTCCAGAGTTCCAATTTTTGAACTTTTGTTCGGGCCCAAATTTCAATGTCTAATTATTTAAACGTCAGGGTAGCCAGTACCGGTTTTCCACACTTCAAGATCCACATAAATTAACTTGGTGTTCTACCGTCGCGTCAACCAGCCTGACGACATTTCCAAGATATAATCAGAGCAGCGGCCTCTGACGTGCTTGGTTTAAAAACAGCAACCAACAAGGAACCTCTGGTTTTATGAGAAAGAATGTCGGTAGGCAAATGCAGCCAAACAACAGGCACGCACAATGGCGCTGCATAAAAGGACGAGAATTGCTCACGAGCCTTACAAGCAGAAGAGGAGTTCACTGAGCATGTAAACGAAATTTCTTGAACCAAAGGCAGACGAAAGTGGAAACATCGTGGTAAAAAAGCAGTCAATGCTGAGGATATGGAAAGACCACTTCTGTAGACTGTATACTGGCGATGACGAATCGAATTCCACTGTCAGGCAGGATGATTGATTCAATATAGCCGACGTCTTACCGACTTAGACGAAGAAATGATTGCCATAACTAAACTGAAGTCCGACAAAGCCGCTAGAGCAGATGGCTTAAATGCTGAGGTTTTTAAAGCAGGTGGAAATATTGTGGTAAGATGCATATAACAACTCATCTGTATAATATATGATAGGGACAAAGTATGCCCGATAAATGGAACTTAAGTATTATTTGGCCTAAACTCAAAAGACTAGACCCACTAAACTGCACCAATCATTGAGGAATCATTCCAATTAACATCGCATAAAAAAAACTTCTGTTTCGCAATATGTGAACGTCTTTATTCCATTGTCAAAAACCAGGAAATCCACAATCGATCATATATTCACATTACGCGCAGATCCTGCAAAAAAAAACCAAAAACGTCAAACTGTCACCACCATTTTTTCATCAATTTCAAAGCCGCTTATGGCATTATCTACAGGGACGAACTACTATAGAGCTCTGTCTTGTTTTTGCATCAATGGCAAACACGTCTTCTGTACAGGACGACCACGGAAATTTGGCGATGTTCCACAAAGGTTAGCAACAACTTAACCTAACCTTTTGATGTCAAAAAAGGTTGTCGTATGAAAAATGACAAAATCGGATGAAAGCAATTCGGATCATTTCGTGAGAAAAGTTCTTCGAGTGATACACAGAGGATGAATGAAGGAGAAGATGGAATGACGAACTGAACGGCTGTACAGTGACCTAGACTTAGCCGGAAGGAAAAGCCTGAGATGACTTGGTCACTTAGAGGGTATGTAAATTAATGCTTCGGCCAGGAAAGTTTTTGAACTGGAGACATCTAGGTAGGGACCGACCTACTCCTGAAATAACCAAACAGCTAACAGCATGAAAGTCACTAAAACAAATTCTGAAAGTGCATATCGTATATCATTTAATTTAGGTTAGGTTAACGTGGCTGCGGATTTAGAAGCCACACACTTAGGCCAAAAGAAAATTCCCATTGGGATACCACATGAATCTAGAGAATTACTTCTTACTAGTCGAACCATTTTGAACTTTTTATAAAGCGAAGAAGATATTTGATATCCTTTTTAGCTAGTTCACTGGGATTATCAAAAGAGTAGTCTCCCAGATGAAGTTTGCGTCTTAGTGAAAGAGCAGGGCAAGTGCAGAGAAGGTGAGAGATTGTTTCCTCTTCTTTCTCGTCCATACAGCTCCTGCAGAAGTCATTTTAGGCTACACCAAGTTGTATTGCGTGCCTGCCTATAAGACAGTGTCCCCTAAGGACACCTAGGGATAGCTAATATGAAGTCTGCTTTGAGATAACAAGTCTTAAGAGCGCTTTAGGTCCAGTGAAGGCCATAATAGTTTTGTGGCTGTACATGTTGGTAAATTGTGCCACCTAGAGTTTGCTATCGCAAAAGCTGTTCCTTTTACCATAAGTTTACATGTAGCTATCGGTTTACCTATCTCCTCCCTTTCAGGTGAAATAGGCATGACGGTTCCATTTTTAGCGAGTTCATCGGCTCTACAATTTCCCGTGATGTCTCTGTGGCCCGGCACCCAACATAGGTGAATGTTAAATTGCTGCGCCATCGATCAAGACGATCGACAATCGAGGACCGTTTGAGATTTGGTTGATACACCGTCAAGAGATTTAATAGCAACCTGACTGTCAGAGAAGATGCGGATATCAGAAGTTGATATCACGTTTTCTCTTAGCCAGGAGAGAACCTCTTTGATCGCTAAAATTTCCGCTTGGAAGACGCGACAATGATTAGGGAAGCGGAATGAAATGCTTAGATTAAGCTTTTCTGAGTACACACCACTACCAACTCCCTCATTTGTCTTGGATCCATCTGTATAAAAATGAATACTTCTGTTTTCCAGGAGTTTTTTGTCTTCCCATTCATCTCTGGATGGAAAGGATACCTGGGGTTTAGGAATAGTGTAGTCTATGTACTTTGGTATAGAACCGAAGAGGTTCAAAATGATGGAGTGCCCCACATTGTTGTTGGTCCATTGAGATGAGGCGTTGAGTCTTATAGCTGTACTCGCTGCCACTTGTTTACTGAAGATGTCAAGGGGTGTCATATGGAGGAGAGTGTCTAACGCTGCTGAGGGTGTGGTTCTTAATGCCCTGCCCCGCTTATGCAGAGACATGCAGTGCGTTGGACTCTGCTGAGTTTGTCGTAGTATGTGACTTTCTCCAGTGCAGTCCACCATACTGCAACGCCGTACATAAGTATTGGTCGGATGACCGATGTGTATAGCCAGTAGGTTATGCGAGGTTGAAAACCCCATTTGCTTCCTATGGCTTTCAAGCTGTAGCTTTTTCAACTCTTTCCTGAATATTTCCAACTTAATTTTTTGTCCAATATCAGACCAAGATATTTGGCTTCATTGGTAAAAATTAGTGGTACACCTTTTATTGAAGAAGGTACAATTACTGGGATCTTGTATTTCCGTGTAAAAAGGACGAGGTCTGATTTTTGAGGATTAATACTAAGTCCGCAGTGATCAGCCCATCTAGTGAGCATATTGAGTGCGTTTTGGAGGAGGTCTCTCAGTGTATTAGGACGTTCTCCTGTGACGGCGATATCAACATCATCGGTATATGCAACCACTCTGTAGCCTTCCCTCTCAAGGGATATTAGTAGTTCGTTAACCACTATGTTCCACAGAAGAGGGACAGAACACCACCTTGCGGAGTGCCTCTACCGACAGACCTTTTCGTACAAAAACCCCCCATCTTAGAGTTGATGATCGTGCTTTTTAGCATTAGATTAATCAACTCACAGATTGAGTATTCGACGTTTAGGGTCGTCATAGCAGAAGTGATAGCGGATGTGTCAACGATGTTGAAAGCGCTCTCAATATCCAGGAAGGCCACCATAGTATATTCCTTTTGCTCTAGGGAGTATTCGATAGTTCTTACCAGAGTGTGCAAGGCTGTTTCTACCGATTTCCTTTTGCAGTAAGCATGCTGAGACATCGATAGTCTCTTATCAATGCTATTACGTACATTGTTATCAATCAATCGTTCTAGAGTTTTGAGAATGAATGATGATAGACTATAGGATCTTTAGGGTTGACATGCGAGCATTTGCCCGCCTTGGGAATGAAAACTACCTTTACATCTCTCCATCGCTGAAGTATATAGACCAGATTTATACAACTTTTGAAAATATTCTCAATGATCGGCAATGTTATATCAATGGTAATCACTTAATTTAAGACTGATATAAATAAATAACATACGGAGGCAGTATAGCGATAACATTATACTCATTAAATCAGAGGTTGAGAAAGCGGACCTCCCTATTATAGCAAATATCTCTTAGTCACAGTCTAATACAGCAGACGTCACTTAATCACCATTGAAATTAAAAGATACCAAAAAGAAGTGATAGCCAAGATTTGCGCATTTTCCATTAAACAAAAAAATCTACGTGAAACAAATACTCGAGGGTTCATAATTCAAGTACAACGATTAACTTAACTTTTTCTCTGTAACAAAAACTCTCTTTCATATCTATACAAGGATATTTTTTGGAAATTAAAAAAAGTCCTCCAAGGCACATAAAACGATTTAATCCCTGTTTTTCTGTGTTGCGTTGCTAGTGTGTGTGAGTGAGTTAAGAACAAATAACATTAAGTTAAAAATATTTGGTTACTTCTTGAATTCTAATTATGGTCTATTTTTTTTGGTTAATAAAAGAAAAGGAAAATCGTTAAAACACCATGATTCTAATCACAATGTCGCACAACACATTCACACAAAGAAAATCATCCCACCTCAGGCAAATACTTGTTAATCAACGTTTCAGGAAAAAAAAAACAAAGTAAACTCTCGCTACACAAAAAAAAAAAGAAACAAGATAAAATCATCATCAAACTAAAATAAAAGTTCGAGACCCCCTGAGACATAATGTCCATCGAGTCCCTCCTCCAATCCGCGTGGGCAGTACACTTAATATAGTCCGGGAAGAAACTTTTGAAATTCTTTACGGAATCTTATGGTTTTGTGTAAGAAAATTGTATTTTTTATTTTCACACTAACTGTAGTGGGTAATACGTAACTCCATATTCTTTATTGACATTATTTGGAACTGGCTATAGCAATCTAATGACTTTTTTTTTGTTTATGGGGAACACTTTTACTTTTTGAATGTTATTCCACTTGGGAAATAACTCCAGTTTGGAGTGCAGAGAGTTTTTTATTATATTCTTTTAACTTTAGTAATTCAAATGTCACAAAGTGATTAATATTTCGATTTTCGTAGTTGAGAATGTTATTTTCAATTTAATCTTAATAGTTCCTGTTAACAAAAAGTTTAAAAAACTACTCATAATGAAGATAGACTGTGATTTTTTCAGCTTCATGTGAAATGATAAATCACTGCTCAGACTATAAAATTACCATAGATATTTTTTCATTTTTCTTATCATTTTGAATGTAAGGTAAAACATTGCGGGTAAATACTGTCCTGCGGGAATATTACCATAAAAGCTACTCTTGGAAATCTTATACTAAATAGTGTTTAATTCACTCACTTGATGTTTGGGTAACGCTAGCAGTTGGGTATGGTGATAGCAATGGCGGTGGCGATGGCGCAAATAATTCACCCCTCATTTTAAAGAAATTAAAAATATGTCCTTACATACATATGTATAGGTATATAAATTCTCCAAAATAAACATATTTTTTTTTCCTTACGGAGGGATTAGTATGTCAAGTCACGTTTATTGCCATATTTAAGCGACACCCGAAACACGAAAAAAAAACTCCAGCTAAACAAATTTGTTTGCGGTACATCGACAATAAAAACAAAATAACATGAACTCTTCGTGGCTTAGTCTTGCTTGCGGCTAAAATGTTAACATAAAAAGAAAAACGAAAAAATTGGTTATAAAGGAAATATTTTGAAAATTTAACAATTGATTTGTGTAATACCCTATACTTTTGAAAGGAGCGCTACAGCTCGTAAGGAGCCAAGGGACTTACAGCTCTCAACCAGTGAAAGAAAACAAAACTTTGGCGGACATAGGCAGGGATTGAACTAAGAACTCTTTACACCATGAATTTATTTTTGATTGAACGTAACTCATGATTAAGACAAATCAAGGCATGGAAGAATATCAGAACTCTGCAAAAGATGGATGAATCTGAAAAATCACGAATATTTTCGACAGAAAAACATTAATTGTTAAATTAAGCACAATCAGACAAGGGCGGATCCAGACTTTTAATGAAGGAGGGGGGGGGGTTCACACACTTAACATGAAGATGAGTTTTTGAGCACCACTTAACAATGTTATTTAACCATCTCTAAAGGAGACTGATAAGACTTAAATAACATAACGTTTATCTTAACCTTACATGCACATATTTCAAGGGCTAAAGTGAAAACTTTAGTTATAAGAGATATGGTCTAACTATTTAATGTTTGGACGATTATATGAAAAAAATCTAAGATTCCAACAGTTTTCTAAATATGACACATTTTAGAGCTAAAATAAACTAACAAAAATGTTAAAAATTGTTTTCAAACGTAGCTTTTTCCAAAAATAATATATTCTGTTCTTGTAGGCGTTCTATAAGAACGCTATAGAAATATAGATGCAAAAAATCAGAAAATGAGAAAGTTTGCAGGAAAAATGTGATCAGAACAGAACTCAAATTTCGGCAATCTATTATTACTACCATTTTCAGTCTGCTTACTCGTAGATTGGAGCTGATGCTAGAAGTTCTGAAAAATTACTATTTTGCGTAAACCTTTTGAAAATATTTCGATCTTGAAGGAGTCGACAAAACTTAAAAATTGTAGAGAGAAGAGTGTTTGGTTCTTGAATTTAAGGTAATAGGTGGGTTTTAGTACATACTTTTTCTAAAAATTAAATACAAAAAAATTAAGGCAAACAAATAAGTTCAGAAAAACCTTAAGTATGGCACTCACAAATAACAGAATCTCTTTACACTACAGGTCTCGAGATATTCAAAACTTTTATATAAATTAGTATATATCGTATGCATGAAACGTTCATTATGTTTTTTAATTAGCCATTAGTTCACGAAAGTGTCACTTTTGCTCCTTTTTGGGACATTTATATTCTTAAAATTCGTGTTTCAATCTCAGTTTTAGAGCATCAATTTGAAAAGTTTAGAGGTCTTTAATTAGATCTCAAAAGTTTGTGTATTTAATAGAAAAAAAATACTTACACTATTTATGTTGGTCAACAAAATAAGATGGAATTGAAGAGTTTCAGAAATTTAGAGAGAACTTAATATCAAAGTTTCCTCCTAAGAACCTGAATATTTGGCCTTTCTCTCAGAAAAGATCTTATGGAAAAAATTTAAAGCATAGTAAAGTTTTTCCAAATTATAAATTGTGTGAAAACAAAGATTTGACCCCCCCACACACACCTGGATGCGCTATAGAATTCAGGAAATCATAGGCAACTCTACCAAAACATGGATTCATTAATGCACAACCGATGGTGTTGGCGGATCCCTAAGGAATGCGGTAGGTAGTGGTCAAGTTAGATATTACTGATGGATCGGGATATCGCAAAAATATCGGGGATTTTCGCAAACAATCCTCTAGGAACCTATCAATTACTGATAAGTCCGTAGAATTTTTGAAACTATAAACAACTAGGGAGATCAAAGACCACGGAAGATTTTAACAACTTATCAAAGCAGTCAGTAAATTGTTTAAAACACGGTATTTATTTAAATAAGTATTAAAGTAGTTTATTTAAGTGAAATGTAATAGTTGTTCTGTCTGGAAACTCAGATGTTCTTTTTTCGGGAGACTTTAACTCATCACAGAAATTTGAGCTGGAAAACAGATGAAGATAATAAACGAACCTATAACGCTTTTTGTCTTGTATTTGAAAGGAATTTTGCTAGATCTGTTCTTAGTCAAATTAATGGATTGTCAAACGAGTTCTTGTGTTAACTTGATCTTGTACTTAAATAAATAAATTGTGCAACAGTCCGTAGAGAACTAGGCCCTGGTGGCCTGGTGGATGACAATTCTCAACAATTAATGTGCACGTGTAATGTTTCATGAATTGAGGGGACTTACAATTTTAGGTCGAATTCGAACAGCTTATTTGAGAAAGCACTTTTCGTGACAAGAATTACTCTTGGAAGATTTATCTATTCTTCGCTAGAGGCAGTACCCGTGAAAAAAAACTTTAGATGGCACAGGCAGGGATTGAATCCAAGACCTCTAGCATGATAGTCCTACGTCTTGTCTTTACTAATTCTTCTATTTGCTGCAAAGTCTTAGATGTGGTTGCTTTGCTTTTACCAAACAATTGCATTTGAGGGCGAACAAAATGTTACTTCTTTGTTCAAAAATGTTAACTTTCAGAAAATTTATTTGAAATGATTGGAACAATAGTTTTGTAACGTGAATTGGTTCAATGCAATGGTTCGTAGGTAATAACTAATAATGTTGAAGTATGTGTTGTGAACTTTTATAATTTTTAATCAGAATTTAATTCCTGTCAAAAAGAAATCTGTTGTTTCATCATCAGTTCTTTACTTTACTAAGGAATTAAGACGTTTACAAAACCATTATTAAAAAAATGTTACACAAAATACTTATTCTATAAACTTAAAGGTTCTATCAGGACAAGTTAAGAGAATTATACTTGTGATATAAGATGCAATATAAAACAAAAATCATAAGTTCCTATTGAAAGTTCTTAAACTCTAAAATTAAAACTTTATATTTCCCACCATATCCGTGCAGTAAAAATAAAAAATTGTATTTGCTGATATTTTCCAACAAACTTATACTTCGAGCAATTCTAAATACTGTGATAATTCAAACCGATATCGATTCCACTGTGATACAGATTTGTGAAGGTTAATGGTGACCATCAATTATCGATTCGTCGCCGTTCGCAGCAATTGGGCCTCTGTTACTCAACAACGTGGAAAATTTTGCGGAAGGATTTAGGTCTGATGCCTTTCAAAATACAGTTGGTGCAAAAATTTAAGCCGAACAACCTACTGCAACGTAAAATTTTTGGTGAATGGACTCTTGGAAAGTTGGGCGGAGATCCACTTTTTTACCGAAAAATTGTGTTAAGCGACGAAGCTTATTTTTGTCTCATTTGATATGTAAATAAGCAGAATTGTCGGTTTTGGAGTGAATATCAGCCAGAAGCATTGCAAGAGCTACCAATGCATCCAGAAAAAGTCACAGTTTGGTGCGGTTTATGGTCTGGTGGCATTATTGGACCGTACAAATATGATGCGAATCGTGAATGGTGAGCGCTACCGTGAGATGATATCTAACTTTTTTTTGCCCAAAATGCAAGAGCTTGACTTGCATGACATGTGGTTTCAACAAGACAGTGCCACATGCCACACAGCACGCACAACAAAGGACTTATTGAGAGGCAAGTTGGGTGAACATTTTATTTCACGTTCGGGGCCGGTCAATTGGCCGCCTAGATCGTGCGATTTAACGCCTTTAGACTATTTTCTGTAGGGCTATGTTAAAGCTCATGTCTATACAGACAAGCCCGCTTCAATTGACGCATTGGAAGACAACATTGAAGCATTTATTCGTGAGATACCAGCCGAAATGTTGGAAAGAGTATGCCAAAATTGGACTGAGCGGATGGACCATTTGAGGCGCAGTCACGGTCAGCATTCGCATTAAATAATCTTCAAACATTAAATTATATGGACCATACTATCGATTCAAATAAAGAATTCATCCATTTTTCTGAATTGTATGTGTTTTCTTTTGAAAAACTTTCCTATAGCTTTTAAAAAATCACTCTTTATTAGTGCTGCAATGATTTATTTATATATCTTTTCGCTTTTGTCTGGTGTTTTCTGGAATTTTGGAAGTCTTCGTTCTTTGTCTTTAAGAAGAGTTGAAATTATAGGTGTTGATGTTGCATTCAAATGATATTGGATTCGAAATGACCATGACCAACTGAAGCAAACGGTTCGTTAAGGCCATTGGAGGTGTGGTGAGTTGGAAAATAGAAGAGGTATGGGATTCTAAGGTTACGCTTGTTAGTATTCAACGAAATCGAGTTATAGAGAGGGGAGCAGTCAACTGAGCCAGAGAGAAACCGATGTATGAAAAAGGCCTAAATGACTACCTTGGGAGACACCAGAAGTGGCTAGAATATAATTGGATCGGACATAATATTCACCATTCTTAAGGTAAGAAGTAATCCATTTCAGGAAAAGAGTTTTAAAACCTAAGGAGGAGAGTTTGAAGACTATACGATTACGAGAAATTTTGTCAAACGCTTTGTTGAAGTCAGTGGAAACCATATCAATTTTTTTCCCGAATTTTAAGGCTCTTAGAGCGAATGAAAAGAACTTTACAAGGTTTGTGGTAATATATCATTTTTTTAAGAAACCGTGCTATGCTGTGGGGTAGTTAGAGATCTGCAACGAAATGCTTTCAAATTTTTTTGGAATATGAGAAAATTCTGCAATCGGTCGATAGTTTGTCACCTCCTCTTTCGGTTCCTTCTTGTAAATTTGAGTTATAAAATATTTTTTCCAGATTTTAAGAAATGTTCCTAAGGATAATAAAAAATGAAAGGTTTTAGATAGAAGAGTTGAAAGAGAAGATGAATATTTTTAGGGAAATGGCAGGAAGGACATCAGGGCCCGTTGAGAAAATTTGTTTTCAATGGCTGATGGAGAAATGCAATCGGGTAAGAATGGACCCAAAGTACAATTCTGTAATTACTCAAAATTGGTCCGACCTGGTTTAAAATAAAATGTATTTGTCTACAAAAGTTTGCCAATTTTCTAGAATTTATGAATCAAATTAATATTAATATACAAAATAATCTGCAACCACTTTAAGTATACTCTTTTCATTATTGGCATTAATAAAGATCGACTTTACTTAAAAATCTTTATTTTCGCAGATGCCTTTAAGCTTTTCCTTAGCTTCTCAAATCCAAGTGGATATCTGTCCTTTTCATGTTTCAACTTATATTTGGATCAATTTGTTTTACCTATAACTTCAATATACTATACTCAGTATTAATTCTCGTCAAAGATTAAATCTTAATAATGATTTATTGTACTTCTTATACAAGATCTAATTATGGTTTAAATGAAACCTAAAATGTCAACATCCTAATTGTTTTATTATTTTATAAATTAATTTTGTGTTCAATTTAAACATAAGTTTTCAGTTGAAATAAATAAATTCTTAAGAGAATCCAGTGCCAAATTCATGAATAAATGTAGCAAAACAAATTCCCACATACCAAACAAAGCAAAATTTACCCTATAAACGGTTCCTACTGCAAACATTAACAGTCATAAAAAAAAGACTATCCTTCGACCAAAAACAAAGCTAACAATATACGGAGCATGTATTGTATAGACATGGCGATGGCACCAGGAGCAACAGTCAGCATAAGCATTTTGTGTCCTAAAGCAAGCCTGATATACATTATAGACGCGACCATAAAACCAAACGAAACCACGATTGCATAAAAGAAGGAGACCGCACAAAAGGACACCTATCCATGCAAATTAACAAACAAAACACTCCGACTTTGTGTGGAATGTCCTTGCTCACCTTCTCTCTTTCGAATTTTATAGATACGTAGCCTAGGTAGGTATAAGGTGAAGGCTACTAGGCGTTAGAAAAAAATAAACAAAATGAAGATAATAGCGTCCTGTGAATCCTCACAGCTCACCTCCAAACCAGGACATATGTATAGTATATCTTACCTATAGCCAAACCAATCCTGTGTAACATTGTTCCTTAGGTGATGGAATGTTCAAGTAAAGGAAAAGCTAAAAGAAGTTGGGCTAAAAATGACATGAAGTCATTTTAATTGAATGCCTTTACCTTGATCCTTGAGGAACAATCGACATAACCTTTCAATGCAAAAACAGCTTTTACTTGTTAGAATTTAGCCAACGGCCGCCGGCGTTCACTTAAAAAAAAAAAAGAAACAAAACAAGAAAGGAGAAAGAAATCCTTCCTTCCATTGAGTTCATCCTACTGGGATAATATGGCAGGAATCAGAATGAAAAATGGAAGGGCAATAGTGACTGCTATAGCTGGAGGTTTTTCTTTAACACTTTGGTTTTTGTCTAGGAAAAGTTTATTTGTCAATTTGAACCTTTCTTCGTTCGTTTTCTTTCCAAAGAGAGCTGAAGCTATCTCAGGGGAAAATTTCAATTCACTCTTATCAGGGTTGCCAGGTTCTTAAGAGATGAATGGTTTTTGGTGAATTGCGTTGTGAGAAAGAATTTAATCCTGCTTTTTTCAAAACTCTAAAGTCTAAAGTATCAAGGTTGCTTATTGCTAAAAAGAAAATGTAGATAGAACTGACGATGAATTTTTAGCTTTATATATAGTTATCTAAAAGCATCAATAATAATTTGTACTCATTGAGAGGATATCACAAACCGTTTCGATATGTCAGGGTTTCAAACTCCGATGTTGTTCTTAAATTGATAGTGAAATTGTGTGTCGCATGAATATCTCGCCATTTATGACCTTATTAGAAGACTTGTCTTTAGTATGTGGGCCCTTCAACAGTAATTTGCTAACTCAAGAGGATCTTTTAGCAAAATATTTTCAATTCGAGACTACCTTAACGAAAATGTATAGCTACTATGTGACAGTGACAGGTGTATTAAGATATATATATATAGATACGAATCCTCCATAGTTCACCTAAAATATCCGTTTCTTAATTC
Organism: Eupeodes luniger; assembly: GCA_951509635.1. NCBI lineage: Eukaryota > Metazoa > Arthropoda > Insecta > Diptera > Syrphidae > Eupeodes > Eupeodes luniger. Next base: position 118,711,810 of record OX608073.1, on the reverse strand, counting down.
TGCAGTGAGATCTTGTCTTGTACATCTTAGATACTTAATGATAAATGTACTGTTTGATAGAAAATAAGGTTGTGATGAGAATGGTTAAAAGCCAAGTTTTTTACGAGCGTCTAAATGGCTCACATGTAGTCGGAAATTATGACAGATTTTTCCTGAACTTCGATGTTGATAGAAATGTCCTAAATGAAAAGTTTCTGGCTGACTGTGTATCGCAATCAAAAACTAATTTCAGTGTTGAGATCAATATCTCGTCCTAGTTTCAACGTCATGTTCGTCAAGAGTACAGCGATATTATTGAGTTTATCCTCCTAATCAAATCCTAATCAATGGGTCATGATGGAATGCACTCTTCGCTTCCCAAAAGTCATTTGCCTATAACTTTATAATCATTTTTGGTTACGATCCCAAGCAATGGTAACAATCGAAAATTCTCCATATTCTCCATATTATAAAGTGCAAAGGTTTTGAATTTAGGTCGATAGATGTTTTATCTCGTTTGTCTAAGGTTTTGGAAAGACTTATTCAAAAACAAATTAATAAATTTCCCAATTATAATAAAACTAATTTCATCTCTACAGTCTGGCTTCCCCTGAAAACATAGTTATGTATATTACCGTCCCTTTCAATGAAATGAAGACTTGCATCAGTCTTTGGATAAGGATTACAAAATCTCTTAAATTTCCCGAAAGTAGTTTATACACAATTGTGTACTTAAGTTATTCGACAACAGCAGTAAAGTTGTATTTTTTTGATCTTACAGAGAGATCTTAAGCTGTAGAATGGATCTTTAGATAAGGGTTAAATACTCTTATAAAGGTTTAAAAGTTTTAAAATTTTGAAAATATTTTGTATGTTTTGTATGGAAGGAACAAAAAGGAAATTTTTTAGATTACAGTGAAAAGGTCTATTTCAAATTTCATTGATTTTCGGGCAGTCTATAGTTAAGTGGTTGATGGCCAGGTGGATATTGAATTGGCTTGGCAGAGGTGGCAAATGGGTAGGGGATCTTTGTTGAGTAGGTGACTGTGGGTGAGCTAGAATCCTCAACCTGGTGAAGCATTTGTTCATGATTGCAGGCGTAGAGGTGGGGTAGATAACTGGGCTGCAATTTTGGTTGATGGAAGAATAGTGGTGATGATAACGAGACCAATATATTATTTTTTGATTTTGTAAAATGGAGCAAGTCAATTTTAAAATATCGTTTTTGTTAGGTTGGTATTTTGATATTGGTAAGTTTCTGTTCCTAGCGGTTATTTCGGCTTCATTGTCTGCGTGTTCATTGCCTTTTACATCGATGTGATCTAGCTCCCAAAAAATCTTTATCGCTTTTTCAAGTTTGATGACGTTATCTCTGATTTTGCCAATGTAGGATGATCAATTGTTGACGTTTTCGATAGGGACTAAAGTTGAAAGACTGTCCGTCCATATCACACGGAAAGAATTCTTAGATCAGATCAAGAAAAATAAGCTACAAATCACGAAAAATGAATCCAGTTTTGGACCTTGGCTTCGAAATAAGTAAATTGCTACTTTTTGTTTGCAATTTCATAAAATGAGCAAAATGAAGATATTGACACTCAAAAATCATATTTCACTACATTTGAGTAGCAATAATTCGACCGAGGAAATCAAATATTTCAAACAGCGAATTGCAATTTGATATCAATTTGTATCAATTTAATGTTTGTTTTTATCGTGAATTTCAGCAGGAGTTTGTAGATTGAAATTGTTTTCTTGTAGATTATGATTCGTTTTTTTAAATACCTACACACACAAGTGGCAAATTTCAACCCTTGTTTTCTTAGACTGCGACAATATACATTAGTTTGCAAATGACAACTAATGTTTTGCTACTTCTTTTTTTAAATTGCAACTTTTGAGTTGTAATTTGAAATAGGTTATTCTGCAGTTTGCAAATGACAGTCACAGTTTTGATACTTAGTTATCTTTAAATTGCAACTTTTGAGTCGTAATTTGAAACAGTTTCTGCAGCAATTTGTAGCTTTTAAAGATTAATTTACTTTCCATTTTCAAGCAATCATGTAGAGATTCAAGAACAATTCTTCGCAAAATCAACTATCTTCATTAGTGATTTACAACATAAACTTATTCTAATAAATATGATTTAAAATCATGAAAAATATAAACCAGCATAAGTGTTCATATATGCGTTTCGCGCCGATGATGCAATGGTTGGGCTCATCAGAAGATGACCATTACACCTTGTCTTGACGCATACTTTCCCGAATAAATCGAGACTCCATATAATCCGAGCTGCATAGAGCAACTGCGAATTATACAAGTCTTCAAAGAAGACAAACTGTAGCCACTTTCATTTCCCTGCTATGGGACTTTTTAAGAAGAAATATTCGACTGTTAACAGTCGAGCAGTGATTATATTTTATTGATTTGAGAATTGAGAATGCTTAAATCACCGCATACATTTCGCAAAACAAGATTAATGAGTAGTAAAATTAAATTATTCCCCTAAATCAGTAGATTGCGACTCAAAAGTTGCAATTTACCATATAAATATTTTTAAATTATTACCCGGAAAATAGTAGATTAAGACTAAAGGAATTGTAATTTACTGTTTAGCCTTTTTCTTAAATCAGCAAATAGGTATTTCGTAAATTACAATATTGCAGCTTGAATATTTATATTGTGATTATATTTTATTGATTTGAGAATTGAGAATGCTTAAATCACCGCATACATTTCGCAAAACAAGATTAATGAGTAGTCAAATTAAATTATTCCCCTAAAATAGTAGATTTCGACTCAAAAGTTGCAATTTACTTTCATTTCAACAAGCTCGAATTATAACTTTTGATAATAATTACCAAATTATAAAACTTTGTATTTTACGAAGATTTGAATGCTGAATTACAACTTTCTCATTCATTTTATAATAAAATCGTCTTGATTTACTAAAAAAAGGGTTTTCGTAAATTGCAACCTAAAATTTAGCAATTAGTGATTTTTCAATTCTCTCCGTGCACTCTTTTTTTCTTGCATTTGCAGGTGAATTGCGTAGCTTTTAAGACCGCTAAGGCTTCGGCTGAGAATACAGAGACAAATGGTGGTAGCTTTTCTGAAGAAATTAGATTCTTGTTTGAGTTAACGATTGCGAAAGAGGTACCTTCCTCACACTTTGAACCATCGGTAAAGAGGATATTCCAATTATTTCTAATGAAAGGATTCATTAATTCATGAAAATGCTGAAGATATACATACCTCTTTCAGAGTTGAATCTATTTTATATCAAGCGAGTGCAGTGTTGATGGATTCCTTCAGGCATAGATAAGGAGGGTTACATTCGACATCGAAAACAAATTAGAATCTGATAATGTAACAGAAAACATTAGATCTTAAGAATGGTAATTTCGAACCTTTTGACTCTAGTAGCATCTGCCACTTGAGGCATATAGAAATCTCGGATATATCAGAAAAACCAGACAACTGTTTTCAGTTTCACATTAGTGGTAAAGTATCTGGAGTAATACTCAGAGAACCACTTGAGGAAATATATGAAATTTGATTTGAAAGGATAAAAACTTAAATATATATGTGGTAACCCTGTTCACACACACAACACAATATTGTGTCCTGCGGCCATTTATGTCCTTTCACTATTTTTGTCTTTATTGTTTTTGTGCGATGTACATTTTTGTTTCTTTCGTTTGGTGTTTGGTTTTACCCTGTAACCAAACCAACCGCAATTTCTTGTGCCCTCTGCCACTCTCACCCCTCGCCCTTCATCTACTACAAGACCATCCAAGTTAAGTTGTTTGCGTTTTCATTTTAACGGTATATTAATTTATAATGAAATCGCATTTTAGTATAGTTCAGCTTAATTAGGTGAATTTCTTGAGGGCTTCAAAAAAAGAGAAAAACTCTCCAGCAGCCACTCATTGCAATTATTGTTTGTTGATGTCAACCATATTCTATAGAATATAGCGATAGTACAGCAACGAGGGCGCGTAATAAGTCGGAGAACGGTTGAAGTTTTATGTGTTCAAGATAAGAAAAGTTAATTTAAAATTTGTGATTTTGAGTTAAAGGAGATTTTTATGGTCAAAACTCAGAACTTGAAAGTGTTGAAAGATATTTTATGAAAGTGTAATTTATTTATAGCTTCAGGTTTGAATGAAGGAGTACTCGTATATATGGACTTTTTGAAGGTGGAATTTTTGCTTAAGGACATGACGTGAGTTTAGTGTAGGTTAGTAATGTAATATAATAATGTACAAAGTAGTTCAAGAGTAAGGTTATATTGTTAGTTGTTATAAAAACATTTGCGACGTTTTAAAAAATGTGTATATTACTAAACATTAATTTATGGGAAATTGATCTTCATATGTTGCGTCATCTTATATTTATCTCTACAACAAATCATAATTTATCTCTACAGCACAGGCAATGGGCATCATGAATAGATGAAAGAAACGAACAAAGAACCGTCTAACCCAGTCCCAGCGGCCAGTATTGAAGAGGTTTAAAAAACCATCCGCAAGGTTGAAAACAATACATCCATAAATGGTTAGATGCATGCAGCAGCTGATCAACCAAGTTTGGGCAGAAAAAAAGAGTGACCGATGGTCAAATAGCTCAATATACCCAATCCACAAAAAAGGCGATTGTATGTCCTGCAAAAATAACATAAGCATATCCCTGCTTAATGCTGCTTACAAGATACTATCCAACGTACTATGTGAGCGTATTTAACCTTTCCGCAACACTATGATCGGCACGTACCAGTGTGGCTTCATGCCAGGCCAAATATTCAGATTAAGCGAAATCCTGGAAAAGACCAACCATCTTTTCATCGACTGCAAAGACGCATATGATAACATAAGTCGCCAAGCTATTCCAGACATGTGCAAGGTTCAAGCAACGACAAGCTCAACATAGTCTTGGAGCCGATAGTCCCCAAGAGTGGTGTTAACCTGGCATGCAATATCTTAAACTGGTATGAGGACGAACTCGACGTTGACATAATCGACTGCTCCAAGCGAACTGTTCTAGAAGATTTACAGCTAAAGATGAACAGTCTCTTTTCTTGAAACACAAAATGCATCACGTTACACAAAACTCTAATTTTACCATTTACCATTTTTACGGCGCCAATTACCGGACGATAAGTAAGAAAGGGGATCTGATACTGGGAACTTTTGAGAGAATAATTTGGTCCTATATGCGAAGATGGTGAAGGGAGGAAAAGATTCAATCGTGAACTGCAAAACAGCTACACTAATGATTTACAACATAAGTACCACTTTTTGACACATATTGGGCGGTAACTCAGCCATAACTTGACGAATGTTGATTTTCAAGTACTCAAGAGTTAAAGGTTTATCTGAATAAACACGCGGTCTTTCGCGTAGCTCCACAAAAAAAGTCCAGCAATGTCAAATCGAATGATCTAACATGGGCAGGAAATTTCTCTTGTAATAAAGCACCGTCTTGTTGAAACCACATACTTTAAAAGCAGGCAAAAAAAGTCAATTATCATATTACCACAACGCTCCAAAATGACGGTGACAGTCGTTCCATCGTCGTTTTCGAAGAAGTAAGGTCCAATCACACCTCCGGACCAAAGAGCACACCAAACAGTGACTTTTTGTGGATGTAATGGACTTTCTTCAATTACTTGAGGATTCTCAGAACCCCAAATGCGACAATTTTGTTTATTAACATACCCACCTAGTGAGAAATGTGCTCTATCCCTGAAGAAAATTTTGTTCGAAAAATCGCCGTCCACCGCCTTTTGTTGAAGAACCCATTCAACATATCTACGACGACGTAGTGAATGGTCAGCTGGCTTCAGTTGTTGTGTGAGCTGGAATTTGTATGGATGTTGGTGTAGGTCCAAATGCAAAATACGCCATAATGTTCCGTAAGACAGTCCTAATTCCTGGAAACGACGAGGAATCGACACATTCGGGTCTTAAGCAACATTTTCACTTATAGCAGCAATATTTCCAGTGGTACGAGGGAAACGATGATGCACACTGCACAGGCCTTACAATATCTGTAACTAATCCAGTCTCTTCAAATTCCTTCACAATGTTCCCAATTGCTTGCGTAGTTGGACGATTATGTAAACCATATCTAATCTTAAAGTACGATATGTGGCAAAGACTTGGAAAAACTAGTAAAATTTGTTTAAGTTTCCTTATACTATACAGTAATATTTCATTATTTGGCTGACGGACCTTTTGCCCCCGCCTCAAAAGATTGTAATAACGGTTAGTTTATGTTAAAGTGGCTTTCCGTGATGGAATATGAAATTATGAGTCAGCAGGGATGGATTGCACACCTTGATCATTTCGAGAATGTCCTCGATACCAGGATGTTCGATTGGAGTCCAAATGCGGGCTCTAGGTCTGCTAAGAATGTCTTCCTTAGCAACAACCTCGAGTTTCGCACCTGGCCAAACTTCACCTAACCGGCTGACAGCAAGCTTGTACATGTCATAAGACCTTTGATTGCCACAAACCATGAGTTTGACATGACCTTGATGCCAACCCCCACATCGCTTATGGAAGGAAGTGGTCCTGGAAGCTTTCTCAACATGCTTAGAAACCCACCCGAGAGCTTTACCTGCCAACTGCCAATAACGATCAGCCGAAATTGTGCCATCATCATCGCATCAGTCAAAGACCGCAACCACGGCTTTGCCCTGTGCACGAGGCCGTTTTGGTGTCGGTATGGCCAGCTCATGAGACCTTTCGCGTTTAAACATAGAGTATTTACTGGTCTTTGCTGCTTTATGAGAGTTTCTCCTTTCCATTTCTGGATTTTTTATTTTTTTTTTTTATTTAGCGTCAATAAATAATTTTGGACTTAGTAAATCACTATCTTTTTTATTGTTTAATTCTTTAATTGTCTTCATCAAATCATTTATATTAATTTCATTAAACTTGAAAGGATTTTCAACAGAAAAGTCTATTTGATTAACATATGGAACATTTTCAATCGTATTATTTATTATTTGCACACTATTGATAAAAAATTTATTAAACCGATTAGCTAGCTCTTTGTCATCTGTGATAAATTCACTATCGAACTGAACTTTTGTTATTTCACTTTTTTTTTCGCGCAGTACTAACGATTTTAGTGTTCTCCACATAGCTTTTTGATTAGTGCAGTTTTCAAGGGATCTTTTTATAAAATTATTTTTCGCATGATTAAGTTCTTTAGTGTAAGTATTTCGTATGTTCCTAAAATAACACCAATCATCCAAACTACCTGTAAAGATTGCTTTACTTTTCGCATTATGTTTTTGATGTTTGAGCGCATTCAAATGTTGATTAAACCACGAATTTTCTTTTTTACTTGGATATTTTAGCGTTTTAAATTTAATCAATACCATTAATAATTTATTTTGAAAATTTTTCGCGTACTTGTTTATATCATTAACAACAAGAGAATTTATACCACTTTCTTCAAACGCTGATAATAAGTTGGCTTTAGAATATTTTAAAACTTGTATTTTTTTAACTTTTGGTTTGGAAAATTTTGCTCTCATTGGGAGTTTTAAAGATATAGCTTCATGATCTGCGATATCAAAATCACCACTAACATTAGCCACTAAATAAGATAAATTTGAGACGACATAGTCTATTAAGGTTCTAGATGTACTTGTTATTCTTGTTGGTTCATTTACTAATTGTGTACACCAGTTTTCAAGTATAATTTTGTTGCAATCACGCCTATAAATATTATTTTCATCGAACCAGTCAATATTAAAGTCTCCAACTATTATAAGATTATTGTTATCTTTCACCAAATTATCCATTAACTCATTAAAACGGTCACAAAATTGTCTATTAGATGATGATGGAGATCTATATAAACCAGCGATTACAAAAGAGCAAAAACCACATCGCACTTTAACAGCAAGACACCAAATATCCATATTCACTACTAGTGTATATACTTGTTCACACTGCAGATTTGCATTTACATAAATAGCGACTCCACCTGTATGCCTAGATAAGCTATCACATCTAATAAGATTATATTTTTCAATATTAACTTCATTATCTGAAATATTTTCAGTCAAACGTATTTCACTAAGCACAATTATATCAAAAATTTGGTTTATTAAAACTTGTTCAAGCTCATTAAAATTTGCGATTAAGCTTTGAATGTTAAAATACACAAAAGAAATTTCGGTTGGTTGCTAATATTTAATTTTGTCCTTTTGGATCTGAACTTTTTTTTTGAATACCGGACATTCATTACTTCGACTATCATGGTCAACGTCAAGATTAAGTTTTAAATTTGCACAATTAATACATTTCATTGCTTTTTCACATTGACGTTCATCGTGAGATTCACCGCACCGAGGACAAACTGCTTCACGTTTACATGTTTTGGCTTCATGATTATAGCCCCAACATTTATAACACCTTTTAACCCATGTATAATCGTACACTGCACATTGGTCCCATCCGACATTTAATACTTGTAAATCTAAAAACTTTTTATATAGTTCACCATTAATTTGTAAAATTGCATTAAATTTATTTTTTCGGGGGCATTTATAAAACCGGACACATTTGAAATTGTCACTAATATCGTTTTGCGATTTTATTGCTTCACATAGAGCCTCTGCTCCCCACTCATCATTTAATCCACAAATTATAACATTAGGATCATTTAATTTAGGTGTTATTAAATTATAATCATCACACATTTTGGACGATACTTCATGTTCAATTTTTTCTCTTGAATCGGTATCCACACATTTAATTGCTATAGCACCATCTTTCCTATTAGAAACACTTTTAACTTTTAACGACAGAGCCTGAGGATCAATGTTTACTTTTATCGCTTTTCTTGTCGCATCGTTGTTTTGTGTATTCTTAGGTGCAATGATGACAGGTGGTTCATTTACCAAAACATTTGAATAAGAAGCACTATTATTATTATTTATGGACATTGATGAGCACGTAACATCATTTATTTTCTTATCAATGTTTTTTACAACTTCACTATTCTTGATTAAAAGTGTTTTTATTTCATTTACACTTTTTAATAAATCATTGGAGAATTTTTGACATTCTAAGCAATGAAAAAGCATGCACTCATGTTCCATTGTCATGCGTTTCTCATATTCGCTTATGCCAAAGCAAGAGAGATGAAAAACACCATTACACACACCACTGCAAGAGATACCATCTTTTTCTTTCTTTATGTGTTTGTTGCACAACTTGCATATGATAGAACTCATTATGTATATAATAGCTTTTTTTTTTTTAACGTTTTGTCCTTTGTTTAATTTTTCACTCAACAACCACTAATATTTAAGTTTTCTTTTAATTGTTTATTTATGTTTTAAGCTAATTTTGATTTAAATAATTTATATTTCTTTTAAAATTACTACTTAAGTTCACTTTGCACTATAATTTATAATTGCCAATGCCTTATAACAACTTTAAATAAATAATACAAATGGAGCACTTAATCCGCACAACTGTCGCGATCAAGAGACACTTATCTACTTGAAGAGATACCGGTCTCATCATTTTTTCTTTTTTGTTTACATTCATAACTTGGTACCACGAGTTGCAAAGAAAGAAAGGTCCGTCTGTACAGAGATTTGCATTATACAGATAAGGCTAGTTAATCCGGAGGTCTCCAGGTATCCGAATACTCCATTAGAGACTGAGCTATTTTTTTAATTGGGCCCTCAGCCAGGCTTATCATCGGCACCTTAGATCCAGCCCAATAGTGATAAGAGGTGGTTGGAAGGAAGAGATAGGGTAAGGAGTCAGTTGATGTTAAAAGCATCATGCTGATATGTATACGGAAATGATTAGGATCGGTAAACAGCAGTTGAGCTATGTTAGCTAGGGATGAGAAGGAGCACCGGAGAGAGGAGTGCTGTCTAGCTTTTCGCTATTACAGCGTGGGAGGTGGGATGGGAGTTGGTGACATAAGCGTTGGCTTGTATGCCTTGTTTATGTGGGAGGGGGTAATTACTGTGGAAACGTAGAGGATATGAACGTCCTTTAGTTTCAGGACTCATCTGGAGAAAGTTCTCGAGAGTCATCGACCTTCCTCAGCTTCTACAACTTTACAAGTTCGACGCCCAAGAAAAAGAATTGTAATAATAAAAAACGACCAAAATATACTTGTTATGTAAACAATGTGTGAAATGTACTTTTCATTTGTATTGAATAGTTAATACATATGGCCAAAATTAAGGAATGAAAATAAATATGTGTTAATTTTTATCGTTTTCTAATTATTATTCTATCACTGTATGTGAGCCGTTTATTTTGAAAGTGGCATAAGTCACTTTTTCAAAAAAATCGAGTTAATGGCAACACTAAATACAAGTGAATGGTATCTTTTCATTTTTAAAAAAATTGCACTCAATAAGTTGAGAACTATTGAGATTTCATTTTGTTCCCCTTCCCCTTAAGAAATATGCCATACGAATTAGGTTCTTTATAACAAAATTCTCTATAGCGAAATTCTCTTTATAAGGAACTAATTTTTAGGCCCGAAAGCAAAGTTGTTTCTTTATAACGAAATGTCAATTTTCAAATTTGAAAACAAAGTTTACTACGATTTGTATTTCTTATTTTAAAAGGGAACTCCCCGTTTTGGGAAGAATTTTCTTAAAGTGAATGTGTGTATGCATGGAGGTATAGTAGAAATGTTACGCATATCAACAGGTCAATTGTTTGAGTTGGCATTTTAAGTTCGAGAATTCTTGCCAAATTGTCGAAGCGCAAAGCTATTTCGCTATCAGAGAAGTTATTGAAAAAGTTAAAAGGGGAGAAAAGAAAAAAGATGTTGCAGAAAAATTTGGTGTATCGTTTACATTGGTGTATCGTTAACATTGTCGACAATTTTAAAGAATGAATGCAAAATTTTAAAGTTTGCCGAAGAAAGTTCAAACAGAAGCCAAAAAAAACTAAGAAAAGAAAACAAAATACGGTAATGTGGATAAAGCAATGTTAAAATGGGTGCAGATAAACAGGAAAAGGAATTTACCACTCTCGGGCTCTATTATCAAACAAAAAGCTACATTTTTTTCTGAATCTTTGTTACAGCATAATTTTAAAGGCAGTACTGGATGGCTGGATAAATTGTTCATCTGCAATCGCAAATTGATATGTTTTTAATTAAAAAATAAAAAGACATACATTTCTTTAAAATGAGGTTTTTTGTATACCTACTTTTTTTGAAAATATAAAAGAACACTTGCAGTGTTAAAAAACAAATGTTTTCTATATAACGAATTTTGTATAAAACTTCTTTATAACGGAGCAATTTTGTGTTCCCTTGAAGGTTCGTTATAAAGAAGTTTGACTGTATCTTAAATATCTCGACTTAAAAAAAAGTGACTTATGCCACTTTCAAAATAAACGGCTCATATATGAATTTATCAGAAAAAAATATATGTATGTAAAACATAGAAATAAAATCTCGTCGTCAAAATTGAATAAAGTCACAGTTTATAGACACAAATCTTTTCGACTTCAATTTCGTCAACAGAGACTTGACTTTCTAAAATTCGAACTTATTTCATTTCCTTGAAAAGAAAAAGTTAAATATTCAATGGAAAATGATGTGAACTTTCTAAACTTTCAATGCATATGTAAGAATTCCCAACTCAAGAAATAAAATATAAAAATATATCAAGAAAAAGATCATCAATATGTCAAGTAAAGGCTCTCACTGTCTTTTCCTATGAAGGTTTACCTAAAGAAAAAACTCGTAAAGAACTTAACTCTATAGAAAATAAATATAAAAAATCCAAACAAAATTACAGCGTCAACGTAAATTCGATAAAAGTTAAATGAATATTACAACAACAACAAAGTGAAAAAAAAGAAAAGTTTGATGGAAAAGCAGCACGAAAAAAGTATATTTTCTTTAACGAAATTTTCGAAAAATGAAAAGAAAAATTCATTCCGCACACCATTTTTCACTAAAAGCCAAACAGCGAGAGGTATAGAGGGAGGACAGGAAGAGAGGAAGAGAGTGAAAAAAAGAGTAAAACCTTTCACTGAACACATCCTAATGGAAATATGAATCCTTCAGGATCCATCTATAATAGGATAAGCCCTTTGCATCATCCCAACAGATCCTTGCGGCTGTGGCTTTTGGCGATGCTTGTGCTTCTGATGCTACTCCTATCTCTCTCTCTCTCTCTCTCACTCTCTCCTCATGTTAATGTTATCAAAATAAAAATATAGAAAAAACTTTATAGACTCACGCTTCATGAGCGATTTTTTACCACCACCGAACCGGATTCATCTCTCCCTTCCTGACATAACTTCTTGTTTCATGTCCTTATTTCATGTCCTTGTCGTCTTCATCTTCATCAGGCATCAATTCTTCGGTGAGGGAAGGAAAAAATTATAAAACTGTTCACATATCTATCAAGGATTTTCAAAAAACCTGCCATTGCATTGGTGTAGGTGTGTATATGGAAAACTTCGTGACAGTGCAGGCTTCCGGTGCTAAACATCCAAGTGAAACCTTGCATTCAACCCTATACACAAAAGCTAAATGCATACACACGCTTCAGTATCGCTATCGCACCCCGGCCCTGCCCTGCCTCCTCACCCCTCCGAAAAATGAAAATCCTTCTATTTCTGTATGAAGTCTTGAAGTCTGTCCTACCATTTACCAAGTGAAGCAAGCTCACACCCCAAGAAAAGAAAATAGCAACAAAATGAAAGGAGTTAAAGAACACTTAGTTAGGAAGAAAAATTCGAACTTTATTGCATGTTGATTATCGTCATCCTTAGAAGAAGGAGAGTACGAGAGTCAAGTAAAAGGAAGGGTTTCTTCTTCTCTACCTTCCTACCTTAGTCAGCTCAACGTGCATCCATACATCTGAAGGATATATTTTGACTTAACTACTGGAGTCTTCTAAATGACACGCTGGAAAAAGTTCGTTTCTTCTATTAGTTTGATGCTTTCTTTCTTTACGTTAATATTTTTTTTATATTTCGTTCTTCTCAAGAAAGAAGAAAGAAAAACCTTGCCTCGTGCTTACAATGACAGTTTGCGTCTTCTATAGTTTGTTGGCATCCCGACTCCAGAGTGTATAGAAACTTGAGTGAGTCCTTGTTTTTCTTTCTTGTGGTTCTTTTGCATAGAGTTAGGGTATATAGAGGTATAAGGTATAAGGTATGCTGTGCTGTGCAGTGTGGCGTGCGGTAGTAGTTCTAGCTAGTTTTAGCCTGTATCTATAGTCTATAGTCTAAGTATATTAAGGATAGCTATAGTGAAAATTGTGCAACAGACATGAGAGCTAAACAAACGAAATGATGTCGAATAATTAAGTAGATAAAAGGAAAGGACACGTAAATGAAAGTTGTTGCCTGTGAAGTTGTTTGATATAGTTGAGTGGAGTTCAGTTGAGTCTTATCACGAAATAACCAGCAGCATTTCACTGGAATATATAGTTTTTTATGAGAGTGAGAAACAAGAACTTGATTTGAAATTCAGATAATAGGGGATTTTTTTTTTCTTAACTGATTCAATAGTTGAAGCATTTTAAAAGACTTAATTCCTTTCCAATCCGATTTATTTATGACCAGAGATAAAGTTCTTAATAGATGGTAAGATGTGATGTCTTTAGAGAAAGAATCTGGATGATTTGGAACCATCACGATCAGAACTTTAAACATTATATTGTACATCGTAAAATGGATAAGTATACCTGATTTTTTTTCAGCGAATTTAATTCTAGTGTCACGGTAACTATACCTTTGAATACAAGCGAAAAAAACTAAGTTGTCCATCTTCCCTGCATCGACGACTCTAAAATTGTTTTGTCTAAACTTGAATCCAAAAAAGCGTCTAGAGCTGACAGCTTTCGAACAATAATAAAACACGATCAAATTCAGTATTTTTCATAACATCACTTACGAAATACTTCCAAACTCTTGGAACTCTTGAATGCTTTAATTAACCATCAAGTTAAGGAATAGTATGCAGTTACTAAAACTTAAAATCAGTATCACTTTTAACACTAAGTTTTAAATTATATCAACAAGGAGATCCATAACAAAATTACCATGATGCAACAATGCATTTTGTCAGGTGGAGATTAACTCTTACATATCAGTGGATACCACACATCAGATCAGACAATCATTTTAATTATCCTTCCTCCGCCTCAAATATTTCAAAAATTTAGACTTTTTCTTTATATAGAGCAACCGAGCATCGTGGCATGAAAATGCAGACCGTTGGTTGAAGAGGCTTGAATCTAGAGTCCTTTAGTTTTTAAACATTATAGTTATTGCAATCCTCAAAAGATATTCCTTAGATTCTCTTTGAAAAACAAAAACAACAAATTCAATATGCAATAAATATCTGCCCATATGTGTTCACATCAAGCCCTTTCTGCCAAATTTTTGTAAGTGCCAATTTTATGTTGTACATATTTTTATTGTAAACGACAAATTAAGGTAAACTGCTGGTCCATGAAACCACTTATGGTCGAGGTTTTAAAAAATCAATATCACACAAAAAAAAATTGCATGTACCATCTCAAGACAGTACACGATATGTTGAGGAACTTGGGAAAACATTTCAATGACATTTTCAAATAGAAGAGACTTAAACCAACTATACCAAAGCCTAAATTTTGGATCTTTGAACAGTTAACTACAAAAAAAATATTGACGAAATTGCAACAAGCGAATATAAAGCCAAGCTATTGCAGGAACAGGAAGTCGACTGTATTACCGAATCTTAACTTAACAATTTGGTACAATTGAGTTTGTACAAGTACAAAAGTACAATGTGTACACTTCAATATTCAGTATAATATCATCCTGAAGACGTTCATAACCATTTTAACAGTTTATATTTCTAAGATCTCGTAGATTCTTGGATTTTCAGAAATCGAAAATGTGCTCCGAACTTCGAAAAATCTATCACAAATTCCAATCGTAGTGGAAAATCTGTTACGAAATTCGAAGTGTGTGAAATTTGGTATCACTGAATCCGAAGTAACTGGAAATGTTTCCTCTTTTTCTACGATGATAAGTTATTTGTGTCGGAATCGAAAAACAGCTGTTGTGTTTTGAATAAATATATAAATATTTATTAAATTCGTTTCACTTTTTAAAATAATATTGCTTCAAAGTGAAAAAACAAAACAAATAAGGCACGATTAAATTGAATTAAATTGGGTGGCGCAACAGTCCGTTGAGAACTAGGGCCTAGTGACTTACAACTCTCAAACATTCCTGTGTGCCAGTACTGTTGTCAGGGATGGAGGAAGGCACGATACGAAACACTTAATATTATATAATTTCTTTTCACGTATATGTATAAAAAAGACTCGTTTAGAAACTCGTAAATTTATACAAAATGTTTTTCAATAATTTTCACAAATGACTATTATGTCAAGTAAAACAGCTAATTTCGAAAATGCGAATGGCTAATAAGGCAATGCCTTTTTGGATTGTATTCTGATTTCGTGACAATACCCGTGTTTTGTTGGAAAATCTATCCATAGTATAGTAGGATTTTACACGAATAACAAAAATAATATCCATAGTATGAATAACACCGATAAAAGTTAGAATAGAATCGTAATATGGATGGGTTTTTGACATTTATACGAGTCTCGAATGGATCTTATGTGATTTCGTTCTCAAATGTTGGTACGATTGATATTGCATTTGTATCTCGATGGCTGTGTTCGTTGAGTAGTTGTGCATTTGGAATCATGTGTGTTTTCCATTGGGGAAAAAATCAAACTATTACTGTTGATATTATTTAGATTTCTTAGTGAAAATGGACTAACTAGGCTTATTTTCCAAGAGAAAACAATAGAAAAGATTTTATGTTTTGCTATGTTTCCACCAAAGGTTTATCTCAGTTTAGATTAAATAAATCTTTTTGGTGTTTCCACCGCACAAGAAGATTTAAAAATGATTAAGTATGACAGCAGTTTTTTAAATGCAAATGGTGTTTCGATGTTTTCGATGTGTGAAGAGCAAGTGCAATAGTTTGATTCGTGTTAAACAATGAAGAACTGATTAGATCAGCACCATATAAGAATATGCTACCTACTCCACGTACATTTTTTTTTGTAATTTTATTAAAACAAAACTATATTTTTTGTACACAAACATGCAAATAAACAGACCATAATGCATTATCTGTTAAACCAACTCCTCCACACAGTTTTTTCTTCTCAAATTTTGACTCGACTCCGATCTCCGACGGGAATCAGGGGTGGAATCGGCTAAAGTGATAATTGACTATCAAATTTTTGATAGTCAAATCGACTATCACCGAGTTTCCCGTCTGTGTAAGCTGATTCAATTCAATTCAATTCGATTGAACAATTTCGGAATATAATTGTCACAATTCATTGTTGCCATGGTGAAATTTTAAAATGATTTCTTTAAAATATCTAAATAAAAGTATTAAATTGTCTGTGTTTTAATAACATTCTTAATTTTTGTATGCTTTTTCGAATGTCGTAAGGTTTGACCGTCACAAGAATGTGTTTTTGTACCTAAAAAAGGTAACTGACAAAATTTTCCATTCGTTTTTTGTAAGCGTCTTGTAACTCTACTCAGAAACGACATGTTTGTAGGAAAACGACTATCAATTTTTTTTAGCGACAGCTTTTTAGGTCTCAATTTGACTATCACCTTACACAGATCAAATTCGATTATTTTGACTGTCAACAATCAACAATCACCTCAGACGATTCCACCCCAGGTCAAATTAAGCTCATTTCAACTCGATTCAGGTATATAAAGAATTGAGGCGATCTTCAAGCTAGCTTCAACACCACATGTTAATGTAGTAGTCTACGGACAAACCCCCTCCTTGAAGCAATAGTTAAATGAACTTTTTTTTTATAGAATCTCAATTTCCAGATATTTTCTAACCATTTCGTCTTGAAAATTGTCTATTTTATTAGTTTTAGTTAGTTTTTTTGCTAAGTTAGTTTTAACATTTAATTTTCACAAAACTTCCTTCTATTTGTGTGTTGTTTTTTTAAGTATTATTCTGACAAATCTTCTTTCAGTTGTACCAATTTTTAAACACAAAAATCTGGACACTGCGGATCGTTTTGTTGGCAATTTCTTACTGTACTATATATGGAATACCAAAAAAACGCACTTAATGTAGACGTTATGATCCATAGTTTTTTTTTCAATTATGCAAAGTTTTTCAACTCCAGCTGCTGAAAACTGTCCCTTAAGGGTTTTTATTCGGTATTCGGCTTACAGCAAACCATTTGTATGCCATGCGAGCAATGAATATTGAACTTTTACTAGTCTTAGAAAATTGCAGTTTTCCAAAAGTCAGAGTCCTTTGATTGGATTTTTTTTTTGCGAACTCAAGCGATTTGAATCTGTTGACGTGGACGTTCATTACTCTTGCGTTAAAACCATGTTCTCCTATACATATCCTCAAGGTTTTAGTGGAAAATACTTTCGGACAGTTGTGGTGCACTCATTTTTGGACTTTTGTCTACTTCTCGCATATTAGCTTTTTTATCTTCTGTGTTTAAAATACATCTTGTCGTATAACGATGCAAGTTTACAGTTCTGTTTTTATTTACAAATCGGTTACGGTTATGGATGGAATGGTGGATTTTGGTCGATGTGCTGAAGATAAAATTTCTTTGTATGCTTTACCATCTGGGTGGTATTTTACAATGATTCCTCGAAGTTCCTTAGAGGTTTCGCTCTGTTTTCTTTCCATTGTACTTAGTTACTTTCAAAGTTGTCTAAACGGTTTTGAAAAATGTATGAAAACTTCAGGATATGTATTACCTATTGTACTATAATCATGTTTTGTATTCATTTTTATATCTCAAGCCATGAAGTAAAAGGAGAATATTTAAAATTTTAATAAAAGGTGTACCAAATTGAAATTGAATCACTGACTGTATACAAAAATTGATGTTTGTAATTGGTAGAATGGATGTGGTACACACTGTTGTTGAAAAAAAAGGTATTGCAATGTAAACTATAGGTGTTTGGGAATTCGTTTTAGAACACCCAGTCCCATTCCTGAGGTTATAAATCAAGTCCTCACCATTCTTTGGTGTTAACATCATTTGAGCTTTATAGAAAAAGAGATGATAATGAAAAACCAGCTTTTCCAACTTTTTGGGATTCAAAACTTATGACGAGGCTTTAAACACAATGTTATAAGAACACCAAAAGGAAGGCATACACAAATTTACAGCTTACTATCTCTCATTCTAAGTTGACAACTTTTTCAGCCTTATTTTACTGGAGTTGAAGTCTTGGCTGATTGAATCTGAGAAAAGGTGTCTGAAAACTAGTTCGGTAGATAGAGCTACAAGTTCAATGGCCGTTCTGGAGAAAGATCTATCAACAACAAGAACAACAATAAAAGTATTCTCTTCTTCTTCTTCTGTTATACTTATTTTTTTTTCAAGCATTAAATTTATAAAAAAAAAGTAATTTTCAATTTGTTCACTTAAGCGCATAAAATACACCATTATTAAAAAAAAGTTAAATTAACTTCTAACTAATTCTAAAAATGCCTCTAAACGCATATAGTATGTAAATATATTCCAACTATTGTATAATATCATATAAACTAAAGACTAAATCAAACAAATGAACTGCTACTGACAAACCTTTTATACATAGGCAGAGGTATTTAAAATAATAATTGGCTGTCTAAATTGGTGGTTTTTATCGCTTGATCAAAACCAAAAGTGTTCACTCACCAAAAAAAAGGTCCATTTCAACATACATCGCACATAAATTGAAACAATTTCATACTTTTGTTCACGGCCCCGGCCGGCCTGGCTTTAACCCCATCATGTAAAAAAAAAACTTTTATCATCTCAAATCGCAATCGGAATGGTCAAAATATTTTCAGTTCAATGAATTGGAATTTACCATAACTACAATAAAAAAAATTAAACAAAATAAAATAAAATACACGAACTCACACATCGATACATAATACAGATACAGAAATAATTGAGTTTAAATAGAACTTTTAATCCTCTTGTCCCGATACTATGTAAGGTATATGAATATGGTGTATTCCTATATCAGCCCTAGGGGCTTACATCGAAAAAGCAAAGGCAAAAGCAAAACACCCACCTACCAACCTTCATACCTATTTTATACCTTCCTACAAACAATTCAATTCACTTTGACATTTTAAAGCCCTGCCAACCGCAAAGCTTAAATCTGCGTTTTAAAAACATAACCTACCTACACACACAGTTTTACAGTTTGGCTTATCATCAATATTATTATGTTGTATATGCTCTGCTCTTGCTCGTGTAAAAATTGATTTTACTTATATATTTTATTATTATAAATTCAAAGCCCTGTCCGAACCACCAATAATCTAATTATAACAAATCCAAAAGAACACCACAGACGTGACAACCAACAAAATAACCAAAAAAACAGTCATACAAAAAAGCCTGGCTTGGCCGGACCAGGCCTGGCCATGTGTGCCTGGTGCCTTAAAAATATAACTCGTAAATAATGTAAAAAACAAAATAAAAATAAAACAATTTTAAAAATTAAATAAACCTTTTAAGTTAGTGTGTTTTATTTTTCCAATACGCTCGACCTTCGGTATGCAATTGAAATTCAATGGAAACAAATTTAATAATTTCCATTGCAATTCTGGCCTATTGACGTGACGCCAATGAACTTACTGCAGCGAAATTGATTTGTTTTGGTTCGGAATTTAGAGCGGGGAATATAATGTAGAAAAGTGTTGCCATTGCCATTTGCTGAAGATTTCTATAGGGCTGACTATTTGTCAAATTAGAAGATTGAAGTCAAGTCTCTAAAATCTCTATAAGTAACAAATACTTATATCGAAATGTAGGAGGCAATTACGTAGAGCAAAATAAATAAATATTAAGGGTGTGTTTGTTGATATTTTAGATAAGGGAGCGTTCAAGTATTACGTAACGTAATTTTTGAAGATTTTTGACCCCCCCCCTCCTCCCCTTGTAACGCACCGTAACGTTTTTTCTACTTCCCTTCCCACTCTCTAAACGTTACGTGACACTCAAGTGACCATTTTTACAACTTGCGAGAACAAATCAAAAATGACGACCAGACTAATACAATCAAGGGATTCCCCGTAAAACGTAAGTGAAAAGGGTTGCCAATTTGGAGTTTTAATTCCCTAATTTTTTATTTAAAAAAAAAAACAATGTTACGTAACGTGTTGTAAGAAAGACCCCCTCCGCCCTTGTAACGCATCGTAACGTTTTACGAGACCCCCCTCCCCCCAAATTGCGTTACGTATTAATTCAACGCTCCCTAAGATAATATTTTAAATTTGTTTCGGTGTTAGGTCCTTGAGCCCAAAACCATATTGCCTAAATTAAAAATGTCATAGCACCGGAAATAATTTTACTAACAATTTGTAATTGTACGATTTGAGCAATATTTCCGAACCTTTGGGAGTTAAAACTTTTTGGGTTTTATGAAGTTTCAAAAAAAAAGAGTCGTTCGGTCTTATAAAAATGTCATATCGCCGGCAAATGATTCTATCTCTCAAAAAATTTTTCAGAACAAAATGCCACAAAGCCTCAAGTCATATTGTCCAAATGATAAGTTCCAGCAAAAAATGTTTTTGTATATTTTGGGCACTACGATATTTGAGTTCTAAATTTTGTAGCCCAAACGCAAACGAAAAAAATGTCAGATCACCCAAAAACTCAGGTTTGGTTTTATTTCCAATTCTCAAAGGGAAATAAAACGAAATGGTTTGCTTGCTCACAGCACTAGAATTTGGGTTAGGGATGAATGCCCAACATAAATGTCATAAAGCCCAACCCCTATTTCAAAAAACCCAAATTCAAAATTAACAATTATTTTGGGGAAAATGACAACTAACAATTTTGGCGTTCTTTTATTTAAAATGTATTTTGGCGTCAGGTTATTCAGATACAAAACTCATATATTATGTTAAAATTAAATAACATTTTATGTTTTTAAATACCTATGTATAATAAAAATAATGTCAAATTTCACTTCCAAATGTTAAGATTAAAATAATAATAATATATGAGTACGGGTATGGAGACCCTTATTAACAATAAAAACCCAGAAAAATAAATGAATACATATGTATGTACAGTGTACACTACATGTGTAAAGAAAAATTAGCATGAGATTAAAAAAAAAAATAATCGTACAAATTTACAAATAAATGTAATTCGAAAAAGTTCCCAAATGAAAAAAGCTCATCCTTGAATCAAACCAAAGCCCAGTACCTACTTACAATCATTAACCCTTTCTATCAAAAAACAATCATCATAGCAACTAGAACTTCTAAGAAAAGTTTCATGACCTCTACCTACAGTAGAAGTACAGTTAAGGAGCTCGAAACATTGACTCTCAGGTGCGTGATAGTAAAAATTGGGCAGGTTCAGATAACATAAGGGACTTCATTTGCAGTCAACTTCATTCTTTAAACGTACATTTTGACCAAGGCAACTATATAGTTAGTGTTATGAATTTTAAATTCAGAACTTTACTTTACAAACCTCTACTTTAAGTTCATAGTACAAATACTACCAAAAACATTATTGTCTACAAAACACTCCTCAGGCAAGCTACAAGTCCATCATGATTTGTATTTTGTATTGTAAAGAAATATTACTTATTTCTTTTTTCAAATTGACAAGGAATCTTTTACAGAAAACATTGAATTTATGTAGTTGTGCTGAAAATAAATAAATCATAGAGTAATAAAGTTCAGCTTTCAGTTAAATAAAAAAATATGATTTACTGTCATTTTGACAGAAGTAGACTTGACTTGAGTGGAATGACATATGCGCATTAAAGCTCCTCAGGGCAAACACCAGTAATTATTGAGAGGTTGAAAAAAGGAATCAATACATCAACTAAAAACATCCGACTTTTTTATTTATTATTATTTACATTACAAAAACTTTTAATCAAATTTAAAAAGCATAAAAGGAGAACAGACAAATTTTACAGACCCACTAAATTCGACTATAATTGTTTTAAGCGAGTTTTTCAGGTAACACGTCTTCGTTTTGACTCAAATTTCAAGGAAGATTAGACTTTTATTCAGAGTTGACCTATTTACTAAAAACTAACAAATTTAATTTTTTAAATAAGTTGCAGGAGCACCAGCCCAGATATGTGAGTTATAATCAAGCTTTGAACGTATGTATATAATTCTTGCAGATTAAAGCCAGATCAGAGGGGGAGAAAAACTTCTTGCATCGCCTTAGAAAACCCAAACATCTTGCGGCATTTTTGGCGACATCGCGTATGTGATCGTTCCACAAAAGGTGGTTGGTGACACACATACCGAGAATATCGAGATGTTCAGTCCCCTCGATGCAAGTGTCATATATGGATAATGGCAAGGGGGGTATATCTCGCTTTAACGATACAAGACAGCATTGGGTTTTCGAAGCATTAAATTCCACGCGGTTTCTTATTCCCCATTGTACAATGCTCTTTAGGTCGGAATTTAAGGAGCTTATCGTATTTTCTTGTTGCAGTTCCACATCCGAAGAAGAGGGATGTGAATCTGAAAACGAATATGAGAAGCCAAGAGTACTTCGTCAGCGAAACAATGTATTGGATTAGAAGTTGCAGATAGGAGATCATTAATAAAAATGAGAAAGAGTGTTGGAGATAGAACAGAGCCCTGGAGCACACCAGCATTTATTTTGTGGTTTTCAGACTTGAACCCATCCAATACTACTTGTATTGAACGATTCGAAAGGTAATTACTAAACCAATGAAGGAGGGATTCATGAAAACCGAAAGCACGCATTTTCGATAAGAGAGCCTGATGCCAAACCCTATCAAATGCTTTTGAAATATCAAGTGCAATAATTTTACTTTCTCCAAAACGATGTAAGGATTTGCTCCACTGTTCGGTGAAATGAACCATGAGATCACCAGTGGACCTATTGCTGCAAAAGCCATACTGTGGGTCATTAAGAAGCTTTCGATATTCGAGATATTTCTTGAGCTGATAATGAATCAGCGTTTCCATGAAGTTGGAAAGAAGAGACGTAAGTGCAATCGGTCGGTAATTAGAGGGTGAGGAAGATTCGCCTTTTTTTGGGATAGACTGAACAAGTTGCGATTTTCCATCCATACAAGTTGTTCATTGAAGCAATGCAAAAGCACTTCAGGCTGTTAACCAGTGGACAACACTCATATTGTGTCTTCTTCCTATTCAAAAATGATCCTGGAAACAACTTTTCGGACAACTGAAATTAAAACATACCCTTTTTAAGTTACATTCATTTCAAGAAATTAACTTTACAACTAATACTTGTTAGTTTAATCGCGGTTGACAAAAGTTTACCACCACTTTAACTTCTAGTGATATTTTTTAATTTTATTGGAGTAAACATCTTTCTTTTAACATATAACAGAAGTGGATTCCTTCAAAATCCTATTACTAAAAATTAAATTGAAAAAAATCGCGATTTTTATCGCGCTCCCCAGCTGTTTAGTTGGTATAAGTATAATTATACCCTGTTATCCAAAGATTTGCTTTAAAAACCCGCTATTTTAATAGCGTGTGTCTAGAGAATGTGGCCTCTTAGACGTATGTCATGTACATATTCGAACTCAGGAAGTCAAGGGCTTTCGAATACGACCAATCTCAAGTGGTTTCCCAAAAGCCCAAAAACGCCAAAATAGACACAATTTCGGCGACGTGAGTCTACCCGCAAAATGTGGCCACGTAAACGTCTGTCATGTTCTGTACATGTTCGCAATCAGGGATTAGAGGGCTTCCGGATGAGACCAATTTCAAGTGGCTGCAGGAAAAATGAGGCCACCTATACGTCTGACGAAACCATATTTGTGATCAGCGAGTCGTAGGCGTCAAGATGCAATGAATTTGAAGTGGTTTTAATAACTATTTCAATTTCCGGAAAAGTTGTACTTTTGATGCACTTTTTCTCAGAAACGCGGTCACTAAGTACCGGCAGACTAACGTTTCTGTTATTACCTTTATTAAGACTACCCAAAATAAATAAATAAACAATAAGGTGGCGCAACAGTCTGTTGAGAACTAGGGCCTAGTGACTTACAACTCTCAACCATTCCTCTGCGCAAGTACTGTTGTCAAGGATGGAGGGGACCTACAGTTTTAAGCCGAATCCGAACGGCTAATTTGATAAAGCACTTTTCATGACAAGAATTACTCTTGGACAATTTGTCAATTCCTCGCAAGAAGCAGTACCCGTGAACAAAAACTGTAGATGACACAGCTAGGGTTTGAACCTAAGACCTCTGGCATGACAGTCCAACGCACTAACCATAACGTCACGGGTACTACTACTACGACTACCTACAACTTTAATATCAACTGGTTTCCTTTCACCACAAAAATTAGCACTCAGCTCTCGGTCTTAAAGTAAATGAAGACTTTCAAACTGAGTACTTTCCTTCAGTACGTCTGTCAACCTCCTGTTAATTCATCTAGAGCACTAACGAGTGCACCGATTTCCATCAAATTTGGAACAAAGTTTTTTCAACGAGATTCGAAGATTCAACGAGTAATGAACTGCATCCAAAACGGATGGCTTCCGTCGGGTCGTCCATAGTTGGTTCATCTAATAACACGCTGCTATTTCATCTTTCAAATAGAGACGTTTGGGATCACTGGGCTTCAAACATGGTAAATATAGCATTTTTATGTGATCTTCATATTTTTTTTTGAAAATATGATTTTCAATTTTTCTTTTAAGAAAAGTTGGCAACGCTATTTTACGTTTATTATGTGCTTGGCTTAATCTGAAACAATAAAACATGGTTTACCCGCGATGAAGTTTGGCGTTGTTTATCCTGTGGTACAAAAGGGTGGCTTTAATTTTCATCAAATGATTTCACATTCATATTGTATAATTATTTATTTATTTTCATTAATAATTTCAAATGACATTGGATTACATTATGCCTTACATATGCATACATCTACGAGTATATATCTATAGCTCTATGTTTGATATAATAATAATTTTGGTATGTGATTTTAATCATTTATAATAAAAAATGCATGAAAGTGGAAAATAGGGGTTTATTATAGTGCATCAGTGTAGGTAGGGATATTCTTAATGTTTTGTTTGTCATTATTTAATGATATGCATATCGAATGACACTTTTTTTCTGGATGAAGGCATAAAATAAAAGCCAATTTAAAAAAGTTAAATTAAGTATGTAGTGGATTTATCAAGAAAAAAAAAAAAAAAGTGTATTAAACTCTAACTTATTTGAAAATATGCGAACAAAAAAACAAAAACAAAATGTTTTTTTTAGAGGAACAACTTTAAGTTGGCAACGCTATTTCAACTGGCCGTTATTTTTTCAGCTGTCATGTGATTCATTTTAAGTTAGGTTTTGAATTTCAACACGAATAGACTGACACCTAACAATGTTTATATTTGAAATCTTACTTTTGGTTGAATAGATACGTCAATAAACAAAACTGCCGTATTTTTGTAAGATTGATAATCCTCAAGTGTGACACCTTTACATCCACAAAAACTTACTGTTTAGGTTGTGTTTTATCAATTGGTGAAATAATTGGTTAGTATTTTTTTTTCAACGATGTTGGCGAGAACACTCAAGTCAATGGCGACCACTATAATTACGAGTATATATCATGAGCCATGATAACTGAATTTTTATTCATCGGTTGAACAACCACGATGTACAGGAACTGTGGTTTTACTTAATGTTAAAAAAGTAAGTACGGCAACTGCTGCACAACTATGCAAAGAGATAAGTTAACGTGGTCACAAAAGTAATTCTGACGTTTTTTTTTTATATGATGACCAATTATATGACAATTTTTGACAATAATTCAACTTTTTTTACCATCATTTAAAATTTCTCTTATTCAACAGGAAATATTTTTTTGCCGAATTTTTAAAGCTGACCATTTTTAAAAGTTCCAAATTCGATATTATATATTATGTTAAGAATTAGAAGAATTTCAAGGGTTGTTCACGTTGTATTGAACATTTGAAAAAGTTAAAGGGTGGCCAAAAATCTCTTAAACATAGCAAAACTTAACATCTAGTATTAGATATTATGAGGAATGTGGCCCAAAAAATACCTAACTTCTGTATATTCTATCGATTCAAAACTGGTTTCCACGGAGCTGTCACTTAAGTTGATCGAATACCCAGAAGTCACATGTTTCGAGATTTCACTATTATAAAGCCTAAATGGTCACTCAAAATAGTCAACTAAATACACCAACAACATTCTTAAAGATAGTTTTTTCATTTTTTCCAAATATTAATAATTATTGTGACATCTGCTGAAGCTTAGTATTTCCTTAAAATGTCAAAAAAAAAAGAATTGTCCAAACACAACCACTAGTTTAAAGCTTTCAACGAATGTCAAGTTTATGGGTGCAATAATCTTTAAAAACTTAGAAAGATTTCTTTCCAAAACTGTCTCATACCCAGATCCAGTAATTTTTGATGTAACGACCTAAAGCTCAACTGTTCCAAAAAAGCTGACTGCTTCTCATATCATAAAATCTCTTTCAAAGCTATTATGACGCTTTAAAAGCATTTTTATTTTCTCAAATCTTAAAATAAAATAATCGTAGATTGAACTTTCCTCTAAATGATTGTATACGTCATTATTGTTATTTTATTGTACTATTCGTACTAGAATGTCAGCTTGTTAAACTTGACCATTCCTTATTCCGTCAATTTCATTGAATGTTTTGAACAACAACAACAACTTAAAGGTGCTACCACTCATTGTTTTGGCTGGAGATATAGCTATTTCGTGCTTTGCCACTTTTGCACTCATCAGTCTCCTTTTTTGTGGTGCCGAGCTTTAATCCAATTTTATTTGAAAAACTTTTTATGCACAACATAGGATTCGAACCCACGCATATAGAAGTCGTGTGCACTACGCACTCCACTACTTTAGACCACTGACGTCACAGGTCGAGATGTGGTAATTGTTTATTAAATGCATTTGAAGCATCAACATTTTTATAAGCTCCTTTATATACGTCTTTTAAAATGTCCCAAGATATTCCAGTGTATCGCATTTGTGTTACATGCTCTTTGGAATAAACCTTGATGAAAATTATAAGTTCAAGCTTGTTTTCAAACTACTCAACACGTTTTTAGACTATCTCAATGAATTTTAGAATACTGCCAATTCCTTGAAAGTTATTTAACCCCGATTTGCATTCGGCATAGCAGAACGTTCATTTTACGTATCTGCAATTTGTTTTTGGAATACTCTTCCGAATGAGTTTAAAGTTACTACCACACCCATGAATTAGAAGCAACAAATATTATTATATTAACAATTTTAAAGCCATTATGTTTATTTTTTGTCAAGATATTCAAGTCGAAAATTAATTTGTATCAATTTTTAGTAGGTAGTAATTTTTATATTTTTTGAAAAAAACTCTCAACTCGATTTTTCTAAAAATTTGACCAGATGTCAAAAATTAGAATTAATATCATTTCTTGTTCGAAAAATGTAAGGGTGGAAACTATTTCCTCAGTTTTTTTATTTCTAAATAAATTTTAATTGATTTTTTTTCTTTTCAACATTATACTTTACATATTTAGTATCACGTCAATACTTTTATTGGTTCGTGAGATATTCAGGGTTAAATGCTATAGTAAAAAAAATACCCCTTCAATATTTTTGAAAGTCCTTTCTGCACTTTCGATGTTATTATCTGTAAAACAAAATTTATTTGAAAATTTATTTTTATTCAATGACTCTACTGGTTCTTGCTTGAGATATGGACGACGATAAATGGTATTTTGGACGATGTACATACGAACACACAAACATCTCTCTAAAAATCTTTGATTAAGATTACAGGGGTCTTGAAACGTCCAGAAATGTCAAAATGTTCAATGCAACAAATCCGATCCGATTACAATAAATTCCTATGGGAAGTTAAAAATAAGTACCACCGCAACAATTAATAAATATAAGTAATTTTAAGCTTTAACTGTTTTTTTTTTTAGAATTTTAGGATAAAGCAAAGCTTTACCCTTTTGAAATTGTCCTGTGTAACGTGTTCACAATCATCAATACACACACAACCTTCAATTACCTTAATTAGGTATTTGTCCTGTCATTTCTCATTAAACAACAATTATACAATCACAAAGAGAATACAAGACTCCTAGAAGCTATCTCTACCTAATGAACAAGCGAAAAAATAAAATCTAGTTAACTCTAATTGAAAGTGTAGGTAGGTTAGGTACATATCTTGTACTTCTATTCCAAACATCTAAATTAGTGCCTGATGTCTAACTTGTCCACAAAAACATCAAAAGCAACTCCAAAACCCAAGTAAACAACAAACAGATTTTGACCAAAGAACTATCGAACGAACGAACGCAACGCAACGGAAGGAGGCAGCAATGCAGAGCAACGTAACGACCCAAAGCATCCATCAACCAAATCAACAAGAAAAAGCGATAGCGGTCCCGTCCGGTTGGTAACCAGGCGATGAATCGATTTCATATATGCACCAAAGAGTAGTTATATCCTTACTCCCAATCCCAACTTATCCCTTCCTATAGTCCAGGATGGTAGCCATAGCCTTATAGCCAATCTGCCCCAGAATACAAATCCTCTTTAGAAACGGTTATTTGGTGAGAGAGGGAAAGGCGAACCGCATCACATCATCGGGACCGGACAAACTGCCATTGCCAGACAATCAAGAGAAAGAAAGACATACCAATACCAATACCAACAATCCTACTACTACACACACACAAACAAGTAAAATGACAAAACTTTGTGTCCCAATAAAATGATTACACACCACTTTCGCTTTAGAAATTTGAATGCTGCCGGCTAAATTGGCTGCTCTTCTTCCTTCCACTTCCAGGATACGAAAACCCCGTCCTTTAAAGAACCAACAACAATAACATGGGAAATTGGATATAGCATAAGTAAGAGTATTTGAAGTTGGTATGTTAGGGTTTCAGCTAGACTATAGTTGCTGATATGATAATTCTTATATAGCACATGTTAGCAGGATTATTACGACAGAAAAAAAAATTGCAGAGACGACGACCCAGTCAGCTGGAAAATCATTTAGAAATTAGAACACCATACCGTTATTGTTGGCATATCTATGATGGTTATTGGTGGTATTGGTCGGTCTTGAAATATATATGGTTATTCAAATCGATTAGGGAGGCAGTCATAATGCTCGGTTTGTTTTGTTTTGTACATTTCCAAAGGACAACGAGGATTTAATTAAAGTGTAACGGAATTTCAAGGCTCCATTTCTATAGGACCCCAGTAGAATGAAGACCTCCTCCATCCATATAAATGATATTCCATTTGCAAATCGTTGACGCTCTAAATAAAATACATTTTCTTTATCAAATAGAAGACGAAATAGATTATAAAACAAAGCACAAATACAAAATTAAAACAGAAACACATTAATTTCATACAGTTTTGTTTCCGCCAGATGGAGATAGTGTTGGTTTTAAAAAGTCTCCAATTGTTTCCATTTTAGCAAGGACATTAACCTATCTGTGTATAAAATTTCCCTTCTCATAGCCAATAACGTAACCTTATTCCGAAAAATGTTAAATCGCATGTACATTCAAAACCGATTAGACATTAATGTTAAATGAGCAAATTATGAAGAGAAATGTACAACAGGTGACGCTTAAAGCGTTATTTTCGTCGGTAATGAAGTAAAGCAAAGATGTAACAACTTTCTTTATTCTAAAAATTTTTTTTTGTATTTTCTAATTTATCATTATCAGCTTTGTATATCAGTGCTTTTCAAAGCGATGAAGACAAGAACTTAAAGAAACACACGGGATACCATTTCGTCTTAACATAGAGTGGAGACTTTTTCATTTACCGTTTTTTTAAAAATGAAGTTTGAACTTTTTAACTTCCCATAGGAAGTTATTGTAATGGGTCCGATTTTTAGAATTGAAAATGTTGGCATTTCTCGAAGTTTTAAAGTCTAAATAAAAGAGTATTAGAGAAATGTTTGTACGCACGTGTGTACGTTCGTGCGTTCGGGAAGCGTTTTTCGTCGTCCATATCTCAAGAAACAGTGGAGATAGGAGATATCGGCTTCAAATAAATTGCGTTATACAGATAATTATGCAGAAAGGACTCTCAATTGGTTAACCAATAATTGGTAATTGAATTGAGTTTTTTTTTACATTGAATTAACTAAAACCTTAACAATGCATTACTAAAAGTTGGTAAGAAATGATTTTCGACTCAAATATCTTTTCAAAAATTTAAGAAATTTCATTTTATAGAAAATATTGTGTTCTACATTCAGTAAAATTGATGTTCGATTCTCGATACCTCGTGAATATATTATAATATTCGGCTTGGTCCGACAGTTAAAACTTATTCAAACTTCGTAAATAAAAACACAAATTCACTTTCTTCTAAATAACTCACAAAAATTCTTTATTCAACACTTTCAATTATTACTTTAAAACACAGTCTTTACTTTTCAAACACAGTCTTTTCTTTATAGCAATTCACAATCCATAATGAACCGCTTCGCTTCCAAGCGCCTATTTATATACCTCAAATCGGTTCGAGAATCTACGAGGTTGTTCTCGATGCTTAACGAAGTTCTCCACTTTATCACTAGATGCTTACCCCTTTCGAGGTTCTTGTATGCGCTGAATGAGTTCCCCTCTAAGCCACTAGATGTTTCTCGATGCTTAACGAAGTTCTCCACTTTATCACTAGATGCTTACCCCTTTCCAGGTTCTTGTATGCGCTGAATGAGTTCCCCTCTAAGCCACTAGATGTTTCTCGATGCTTAAGAAGCGAGTTCTCCTAATAGCCACTAGATGTTTCTCGATGCTTAAAGAAGCGAGTTCTCCTATTACTACCACTAGATGTTGCCCCTTATTATTGAAAGAGATAAAGAGTGTATACACATTACATTGCCCCCTCCTTAGGATTGATCGTCCCGAACAAATCCATCGTTCTCATCACCACTGTAGCGATGTAGCCGGTCGCGATGTACAACTTTAGGTTTTCCTCTGACTCCCTTTTGTATCCGGTACACGACATCGTTGATTTTTGTAATGACTGTATATGGACCTTCCCAGTCCCGTTGAAGTTTCGGTGACAATCCTTTTTGTCGATGGGGATTGTAAAGCCACACCCGATCTCCTGCTTGGAACTCTGTTGTTGTCGCTCGTATATCGTAGCGTGTCTTCATTCGGTCACTGAACGTCTTTATTTTCAACCTGGTATTGTCGTGGATCTGAAGGAGTCTTTCTCTGAGGTCATCAATGTAGTCATCCTCGGCTTGCAGCTCCGACGTGGGACATCCAAATTTTATTTCGCTCGGCAGTCTGATGTTCCTTCCCATCAAAATCTCAGACGGTGTATGACCAGTTGAGCTATGTCTTGCACTTCGATACGCCATCAAAAACAGTGAAATGTGTCGATCCCAATCTCGCTGGTTGTCGTCCACAACTTTGCAAAGATGTTCCTTCAGGGTTCGGTTGAATCGTTCCACCATGCCATCAGATTGTGGGTGAAGTGGTGTTGTTCTTGTCTTCTTGATGTCAAGAAGCCCACAAACTTCCTGAAATATGTTTGATTCAAAATTCCTTCCCTGGTCGGAATGCAGTTCTAATGGAACGCCGAATCTGCTCACCCAGTTGAAGACAATTTGGTCTGCGACTGTTTTGGCTTCTTGGTTTGGAATGGCGTATGCTTCAGGCCACTTGCTGAAGTAATCCATGACGACCAGAATATAACGATTTCCATTATTTGTTTCCGGAAATGGACCCGCCACGTCTACTGCAATCCTTTCGAAGGGTGCTCCAACATTATACTGCTGCATTTGGCTGTGGTTCTTTTTGTTCGGGCCTTTAGTGGCAGCACAGGTATCGCATTTTCGGCACCACTTCTCGACATCTTCCCTTACATGTAGCCAGTAAAATCGTTGTCGAACCTTTTCTAGCGTCTTGTTCACTCCTAGATGGCCTCCCGAAACCCCACCATGCATCTCTCGCAGAACGTCTATAACCTTCGATCTCGGTAAGACTAGCTGCATGACATAAGACTTTCCATCTGCTGATTCCCATTTACGTCGAAGGACACCCTCTTGGACATGAAACGAGTCCCACTGTGCCCAATAGGTCTTCAGAGTCGGACTTCTATCGGAGATATCAGCCCATTCTGGTTCTTCCTGGTGTTCCTTCCAAGCGAGGATGGGTTCGATATCTGAGTCTTCTTGTTGAGCCTTCCTCAACTCGTCGTTGCTCCAGCCATAAATGGGATCGGCTCTGGTTCGTTGGACAATAACCACTTCTTTTTCTTCTTGTCGTCTGCAATGCTTACAATCTTGCTTGCATGGTCTCCGAGACAGTGCATCTGCATTTGAGTGAAGCTTCCCTTTCCGATGTTGAATTTCGTAATCGTACGTCTGCAGCCTCTCAATCCACCTTGCCACTTGACCTTGTGGATTCTTGAAATTCAATAGCCAGTTAAGTGCACCATGGTCAGTTCGGAGAAGAAACTTCTGTCCATAGAGATACTTATGGAAGTGCTTTGTTGCCAAAATCAGTGCAAGAAGTTCTCTTCTGGTCACACAATAGTTTCTTTCCGACTTCGAGAGTACCTTGCTGTAATAGGCAATTACCTTTTCTTCGCCATTATGCACCTGCGATAGTACAGCACCTATCCCGACATTGCTCGCATCAGCATCAATTATGAACGGTTTTCCTGGAGTTGGGTAGGTCAGCACTGGTGCATTACACAAGCGTTGCTTGAGCTCTTGAAAGCTGCGCTCGCATTCACCTGACCATCTAAACTGCTTTCCCTTTTCCGTTAGCTGATGTAGACTCTTGGCGATTCCTGCAAAGTCCTTTACAAAGCGCCTATAGTAGGTGGCTAGACCCAGAAAGCTTCGGAGTTGGTGTTTGTCCTGTGGTGTTGGCCAATTCTTCACGGTGTCAACCTTATCAGGATCCGTCTTTACTCCTTGGGATGAGATGATATGTCCCAGATATTTCACTTCGGTTTTGAAGAGTGAACACTTTTCTGGGTTAAGCTTGAGGTGGGCTTCTCGAAGTCTTTGAAACACGGCTCTCAGATTTGTACAGTGTTCGTCAAATGTTTTCCCGTATACTATGACGTCATCCAAATATACCAGGCAAGATTTCCATGTGAGTCCTTGCAGGACGCATTCCATTAGGCGCTCAAAAGTCGCTGGAGCATTGCAAAGTCCAAAAGGCATTACTTTGAACTGCCACAATCCGTTTCCTGTTGAGAATGCTGTCTTTTCTTTGTCTTCAGGATGGATCTCGACTTGCCAGTAGCCACTTTTCAAGTCCAAAGTTGAGAACCATTGTGCTCCTTCCATTTCGTCCAGAGTATCACTGATCCTAGGCAGAGGGTAGCTATCCTTCTTAGTCACATCATTCAACCTTCGATAGTCCACGCAAAAGCGGGTTGATCCGTCTTTCTTCTTTACCAGGACCACTGGAGACGCCCAAGGGCTTTTAGAGTTTTCGATCAGCCCTTCTTCCTTCATGGTGGTTATCAGTTCTTCAACCTCACCTTGTTTGGCTAGTGGAAGGCGTCTTGCAGGTTGACGAATCGGCCTTGCATCCCCGGTATTGATTCGATGTTGCACCAGTTGCGTTCTGCCATATTTCCTTTTCGATGACGAAAAGATGTCTGCAAATTCTTCGAGGAGACCTTCTGCAGTTCTTCGTTGTTGGTGGCCAAGATTAGATGACTTGAGAATGTTCGTCTTTATGGAGTTCAGCTCTTCGGACTTCAAGGATTGCCTTGACTCTTCTTCGTTGATCCTTGTTATCGCTGATACAGATTCGCATTGTCCGACAATCTCACCTTTTCTTAGCTTAACTTCATACGGTTTGATGTTCAGTATTCGTACCGGAACCATGTTCTTTAAAGGTCTCACAAGAGTCTTCCCAATGGTGACGTTTTGGGAGGACTTTACAGATGCTGGTTCGACCATGAGGTATCGATGGCTGCCAGGCTTACCCTTCAATTTCGTCCACACGAATACTTCTGAAGAAGCAGGCAAAGTGGTATCTTCTTTGATGGCGGTTTTCACAGATGACGAGGTCTCATACGAGTTAGTCCCATAGATCATCGGAATCTCGATGTTTCGATATTTCAGGACTTGGTTCCCGATGTCCAATATCACTCCGTGATCTTTCATAAAATCGACGCCGACAATGCACTCGTCGCATATATCTGCTACCAGGAACAGATGAGAGAATTCCAACTCTGCCATTCGGATCTTAAGACGTACCTCACCATAAACTTTTGCGGCCCCTCCAGTTGCAGTCCTTAGACGATAGCTGTTGGTGTTGTGGAGCCATGCCTTCTTGACTAGGTCTTGCCGTACGATGGATGCCGTGGCACCGGTGTCAATGGTAGCCACACATTTGTTGCCATTTATACTTGCTTCCACGGTCAGGCTCTTGTTGTCACGTTTTGTTTGAGAAACCTGGATGTTGTTTCTGGGGCCATCGATACCAGAAACCAGCTTCTGCCCCTCGAAGTTGGTTCTTATTCGTTTCCCGGGTGGGAAACATCTTCGGAAGCAACGTTGTTTGTGTTGCTTTGAACGGTTGAATTACTTCTATTTCCACAGTTTTGGCATGTGGTTCTTCTTCGTGGTAATCTGCACTGTCGCTGTAGATGCCCAGTCTTATTGCAGTTCCAGCATCGTGCTGGTCCATCTCGCTGACTCCTTTCCACAGTAGCCTTCTGACAAGAACATTCTTGGACTTCTATTTCTCTTACGCGATGCACGTTTTGGGAAGCTTGTTCTGCAGCTTCCATCGTCAGAGCGAAAGCCAATGCTTCTGGTAGTGTTCGCTTTCCGGCAGTGCGGATAGCCCTTTGGAGATTTATATCGCCCACAGCTCTCACAAAGGCTTCAACAGCAAGTTGATTTATTATTTCGTTACCAGCTGTTGGATATGCCAGGTGAACCAATCGCTCGATATCTGCCTGAAGCTGCTGCAGAGTTTCACCTCTTTTCTGTGTCCTATTGTTAAGCTGAACTCGGAAGACTTCTGTCATGTGGCTATCCCCAAACCGCTGTTCGATTGCGTTTACCAGAACTGTGAAGTCACCACTCTTCTCCGCTGGGATGGTTTGTAGCAGTTCAGCAGCAGATCCTCTTAAAGCAAGCGTAAGAGCAATGTATTTTTCGTGATCGTCCCAGCCGTTTGTTAACGCTGCTGCTTCAAACTGTTTCTTGTAGATTGACCACGGAATCTGCCCATCAAAGCTTGGAGGATTCACTTCTCTCTTCCTTGAGCACTCACCAGAAGGTTCTCGAACTTTCATCTTTCGCACTTTTTCTAGTTCATTTGTAATGGTTTCGATTCGTTCGTCCATTTTTTCGATACGTGCATTTTGTTTTTCGGCGCGCTCGACGCGCTCGTCGAGAGTATTGATTTTTTCTTCGAAGACCGCAAACCTGCCTTCTAAAAGGTTTCTCTGTTCGTCGAACCGCTCTAGAATATTCTGCTGTTCAATCTTTTGGTCGCTTCTTTGGACTTCTAGTTGTTTGAGAACATTCTGTTGTTCTTGCTTTTGATCGCTTCTTTGAGCTTCTAGTTGTTTTAGGACATCATTCCTTTGAGCTTCTAGTTGTTTGAGAACATTCTGCTGTTCTTTCAGGACATTCTTTTCATTCTCTTCAAATTTGGCTAACAGAAGTGACATCATGTTAGATAAGGCAACATTTGTATTTACCTCTTCCACTTTTGCTTCTAATCCGAAAGCAAATGTATCTGGGTCTTCATTTTTCTGCTCCAGATATTCCTGCAGCCGTTTAACAAGTTCGGTTTTTACGCCTGTCCCACTTAAGCCACGTTTGCTTAGTTCGGCCTTTAGCTCAGGGACAGTTAAGTCTTTTAAAACTTTACTCATTTTTATTTTTTTTTTATTTTTAACTTCACTACTTTACACAAAATAGTTCAATCACTGTTTTTATTCTCAATAAGTTTTAATCCCTTATTCTGACACCAATGTAATATTCGGCTTGGTCCGACAGTTAAAACTTATTAAAACTTCGTAAATAAAAACACAAATTCACTTTCTTCTAAATAACTCACAAAAATTCTTTATTCAACACTTTCAATTATTACTTTAAAACACAGTCTTTACTTTTCAAACACAGTCTTTTCTTTATAGCAATTCACAATCCATAATGAACCGCTTCGCTTCCAAGCGCCTATTTATATACCTCAAATCGGTTCGAGAATCTACGAGGTTGTTCTCGATGCTTAACGAAGTTCTCCACTTTATCACTAGATGCTTACCCCTTTCGAGGTTCTTGTATGCGCTGAATGAGTTCCCCTCTAAGCCACTAGATGTTTCTCGATGCTTAACGAAGTTCTCCACTTTATCACTAGATGCTTACCCCTTTCCAGGTGCTTGTATGCGCTGAATGAGTTCCCCTCTAAGCCACTAGATGTTTCTCGATGCTTAAGAAGCGAGTTCTCCTATTAGCCACTAGATGTTTCTCGATGCTTAAAGAAGCGAGTTCTCCTATTACTACCACTAGATGTTGCCCCTTATTATTGAAAGAGATAAAGAGTGTATACACATTACAATATTGTAATATTCGGCTTGGTCCGACAGTTAAAACTTATTCAAACTTCGTAAATAAAAACACAAATTCACTTTCTTCTAAATAACTCACAAAAATTCTTTATTCAACACTTTCAATTATTCTTTAAAACACAGTCTTTACTTTTCAAACACAGTCTTTTCTTTATAGCAATTCACAATCCATAATTATACTGAACCGCTTCGCTTCCGAGCGCCTATTTATATACCTCAAATCGGTTCGAGAATCTACGAGGTTGTTCTCGATGCTTAACGAAGTTCTCCACTTTATCACTAGATGCTTACCCCTTTCGAGGTTCTTGTATGCGCTGAATGAGTTCCCCTCTAAGCCACTAGATGTTTCTCGATGCTTAACGAAGTTCTCCACTTTATCACTAGATGCTTACCCCTTTCGAGGTTCTTGTATGCGCTGAATGAGTTCCCCTCTAAGCCACTAGATGTTTCTCGATGCTTAAGAAGCGAGTTCTCCTATTAGCCACTAGATGTTTCTCGATGCTTATAGAAGCGAATTCTCCTCTCCACTAGATGTAGCACGATAGTAAAAGAGATAAAGAGTGTATACACATTACATTGCCCCCTCCTTAGGATTGATCGTCCCGAACAAATCCATTGTTCTCATCACCACTGTAGCGATGTAGCCGGTCGCGATGTACAACTTTAGGTTTTCCTCTGACTCCCCTTTGTATCCGGTACACGACATCGTTGATTTTTGTAATGACTGTATATTTACCTTCCCAGTCGCGTTGAAGTTTCGGTGACAACCCCTTTTGTCGATGGGGATTGTAAAGCCACACCCGATCTCCTGCTTGGAACTCTCTTGTTATCGCTCGTATATCGTAGCGTGTCTTCATTCGGTCACTGAACGTCTTTATTTTCAACCTGGTATTATCGTGGATCTGAAGGGGTCTTTCTTGTTGAGCCTTCCTCAACTCGTCGTTGCTCCAGCCATAAATGGGATCGACTCTGGTTCGTTGGACAGTAACCACTTCTTTTTCTTCTTGTCGTCTGCAATGCTTACAGTCTTCCTTATATGGTCTGCTCTTGTAGTAAGGTTTCGTTTGATAAACCTGGATGTCGTTCCTGGGGCCATCGATACCAGAAACCAGCTTCTGCCCCTTCAAGTTGGTTCTTATTCGTTTTCCCGGGTGGAAAACAACTTCGGAAGCAACGTTGTTGGTGTTACTTTGACCAGTTGAATTACTTCTGTTTCCAAAGTCTTGCCATGCGGTTCCTCTTCGCGGTAATCTGCACTGTCGCTGTAGATGCCCAGTCTTATTGCAGTTCCAGCATCGTGCTCGTCCGCCTCGCTGACTCCTTTCCACAGTAGTCTTCTGACAAGAGCATTCTTGGACTTCTAATTTCCTTACACGATGCATGTTTTGGGAAGCTTTTTCTGCAGCTTCCATCGTCAGAGCGAAAGCCAATGCTTCTGGTAGTGTTTGCTTCCCGGCAATGCGGATAGCCCTTTGGAGATTTATATCGCCCACAGCTCTCACAAAGGCTTCAACAGCAAGTTGATTTATTATCTCGTTACCAGCTGTTGGATATGCCAGGTGAACCAATCGCTCGATATCTGCCTGAAGCTGCTGCAGAGTTTCACCTCTTTTCTGTGTCCTGTTGTTAAGCTGAACTCGGAAGAGTTCTGCCATGTGGCTATTCCCAAACCGCTGTTCGATTGCGTTTACCAGAACTGTGAAGTCACCACTCTTTTCTGCTGGGATGGTTTGTAGCAGTTCAGCAGCAGATCCTCTTAAAGCAAGCGTAAGAGCAATGCATTTTTCGTGATCGTCCCAGCCGTTTGTTAACGCTGCTGCTTCAAACTGTTTCTTGTAGATTGGCCACGTAATCTGACCATCAAAGCTTGGAGGATTCACTTCTCTCTTCCTTGAACACTCGCCAGAAGGTTCTCGAGCTTTCATATTTCGCACTTTTTCTAGTTCATTTGTGAGGGTTTCGATTTGTTTGTTCATTTTCTCGAAACGTGCATTTTGCTGTTCGACGCGCTCTTCGAGAGTATTGATTTTCTGTTCGAAGTCCGCAAACCTGCCTTCTAAAAGGTTTTTCTGTTCGTCGAATCGCTCTAGAATATTCTGCTGTTCTTGCTTTTGGTCACTTCTTTGGGCTTCTAGTTGCTTGAGAACATTCTGCTGTTCTTGCTTTTGGTCACTTCTTTGGGCTTCTAGTTGCTTGAGAACATTCTGCTGTTCTTGCTTTTGGTCACTTCTTTGGGCTTCTAGTTGTTTGAGAACATCATTTTTATTTTCTTCAAATTTGGCTAAAAGAATTGACACCATGTTTGATAAGGCAACATTTGCATTTACCTATCCCACTTCTGACACCAATGTAATATTCGGCTTGGTCCGACAGTTAAAACTTATTCAAACTTCGTAAATAAAAACACAAATTCACTTTCTTCTAAATAACTCACAAAAATTCTTTATTCAACACTTTCAATTATTCTTTAAAACACAGTCTTTACTTTTCAAACACAGTCTTTTCTTTATAGCAATTCACAATCCATAATTATACTGAACCCTTTGTATATAAAATTGAATAGTACTATCATGAAGCAGAAAATTATGTTACGGAAGGCGGAGATGAGGGCGCTGTGTGTACGGAAATTTGGTGTGGAATCTAAGAGCGACTGGAAAATAAAATTTTTAAAGCAAGAGTGGGAATGAAAGGAGTATATTATTTTGTCCTCATAAGTATTAAGATGTGTGAGGGAGTCAGTTGAATCAGCTGTTTATTTTAAAAAAATGAGAAAATGTGAAAGCAAAAACACAAAAACAGTTCGTTGCCATAGTTACCTTGGATTTTTTGTGCCTCTGTGTACCTATCAATGTAAAGGAGTTATGCATATACATATCGTTATAGCTATGAATTGTATGCTTTTAGCAGTAGGTATTTTGCTTGAAGAAAATTATATTCATTTGATTTTAGATTTTCAGTTTTTCAGAAATTTGAAAATTTAAATGCAACGTTTTCAAATTTCATTCTCTGTAGGATTCATTGTTGCCATATTTTGAATATGGGGTATAGAAGTATATACCTATAGGTATACATTTTTTAATATTTATATTTCTACAATGTAGGCACCTATATGTAGGTAGAGGGTGGGTATGTATGTAAGTAGTATCTAAGGAGATTGGCATGTAGTGTTAGGCGGTGGAATAAGTTTTTTTTGAATACCTACTGGTTCTAAACAGCCAAAAATAATAAAATAAATAAATAAAACTTTATTTATTAGTTAGCTTCCCATATAGGAAGTTATTGTAATGGGTCCGATTTGTCGAATTGAAAATTTTGACATTTCTCGACGTTTCAAGGTCACTAGAGTCGAAATAAAAGATTTTTAGAAAGATGTCTGTGTGTGCGTGTGTACGTACGTTGGTACGTCCGTACGTTCGCGACGTTTTTTTCGTCGTCCTTTGCTCAAAAAAAAATATATAGATACCTATCGACTTCAAATAAATTTTGTAATACAGGTAATAAAGCAGAAAGATGCAGAAAGGACTCAAAAAAATTGAGTGGGTGGTTTTTTTACCATAGCAATTTAAAAAACAGGTGAAAATGTTGGTTAGCCCTCAATATCTCATGAACCAATGACGCTAGAGACTTGAATTAAATTTAATATTATGTATTGTAACGTAATACAAAATAATTATATTTTTGGAAAAAAATCGAATTAACGAATTAAAACAAATTTGTCACCTCGAAAATTTTACGACCAAAATATGATTTCATCTCCAAAATAATTTTGTGCAACGAAGAATAATGTTTTTGACATCTACTAAAATTTTGAGAAAAATAAAATTGACAGTTTTCTTACAAAAAATAAAAACCTACAAAAAAAACAATACTAAAACTTGGTAAAAATTTTCTTTCTACTCAAATAGCTTTTCAAAAATTGAAAATATTGGCTTCACATTTATTTCATTTCACAGAAAATATTGTTTTCGATACTCAATAAAATAAAATCTACAAAAAATAGTAGGTACGCAAATTTGGTAAAAATTTTCTTTCCACTCAAATATCTTCTCAAAAATTTGAGATTGTGGCTTCCAACTAATTTTATAAAAAATATTGTTTTCAACATTCGAACAAATTTTGAGAAAAATCGAATTGACAGTTTTCTTACAAAAAATAAAAACCTAACAAAAACCAATACTAACACTTGGTAAAAATTTATTTTAATTTAATTTCATTCATCAAAATTAATTTCATTCATAAAAAAACGCTACGATTTGCATTCGAAAGAAATAGGACAGGGCTGCCACTTTTGAACGTAAATATAATAAAATAATTTACTAGTAATTTAAGATTTGTTTTTCATTTCACCTTATAAATGCGTACCTACCAATAGGTATACGATAATGCATTTACGTGAACTAAAATTTTATTTTAATGTTTCCGTGAACTACAGTAGATTTTAAATTTTAACGTATGAAATTTAAAACCATTTTCAAGGGAATTCAAATTGTTCAAAAATGTTTTATATTACATAAAACATGTTTCACAATTAAAATTAAAGGAATTGCTAATTTTTTTAAGTGAACAAACACTGAAATGTAATTTTAATCTTCACCTGAATTTAATTCTAAATTAACCTGAACAACGTTAACAACTTCATATGGACTTAAATGGATTTTGAAAATAAAATAATTTAATACTGTAATTTGTACCTACATGATTGCGTATTTACTATGCTTAAGAAATAGAAAACATTAATCTACATTTGTTCGTTATATTTCTAAAAATAACCAACACTGTAAAGGTGATATATAATATCTATCTACCTATATTTATCCTTATAAGAAACAAACAATAAATATCTGACCATTATATTAATTTTCTTATTCATTTCATTCGTTGAATTTCTAATTGAATTTCTCATTTATTCTAATTCATACTTGAAAAAAGGAGTACCTACTTAAAGCTTCAAATTGGGAACCGGAATCAATTTGTACTTATTCAATCCTTTTTTTGCCTTGTTGATATTTTTCAATATTCCTCAATACCTACCAAGCAAAAAAAACACATTATACATATTTGTATAGAATATGCATTGAAAAATAATAACAAAAATGTCTTTTCAGTGAGTCCCTCCAACTATCGCTAAATTTGTATACATTCTTCTCTATCTTCTATTTTTCGATTATATGGAAAATTATTCTTCTATTCTTCGATTATCTGGAAAATTATTTCTTAATATTGCAATTCTCGCTCATTCTCCCCTCACCGCAATACATTCCACACGTCAAACATGTGGAACTGACGTTTGGGAAGTCGGCAAGTAGTTTTATTGCCGACGTTTCACCTTCATGATAGTACTATTCCGATATATATACAAAGGTGAAACGTCGGCAATAAAACTACTTGCCGACTTCCCAAACGTCAGTTCCACATGTTTGACGTGTGGAATGTATTGCGGTGAGGGGAGAATGAGCGAGAATTGCAATATTAAGAAATAATTTTCCAGATAATCGAAGAATAGAAGAATAATTTTCCATATAATCGAAAAATAGAAGATAGAGAAGAATGTATACAAATTTAGCGATAGTTGGAGGGACTCACTGAAAAGACATTTTTGTTATTATTTTTCAATGCATATTCTATACAAATATGTATAATGTGTTTTTTTTGCTTGGTAGGTATTGAGGAATATTGAAAAATATCAACAAGGCAAAAAAAGGATTGAATAAGTACAAATTGATTCCGGTTCCCAATTTGAAGCTTTAAGTAGGTACTCCTTTTTTCAAGTATGAATTAGAATAAATGAGAAATTCAATTAGAAATTCAACGAATGAAATGAATAAGAAAATTAATATAATGGTCAGATATTTATTGTTTGTTTCTTATAAGGATAAATATAGGTAGATAGATATTATATATCACCTT
Source organism: Eupeodes luniger (assembly GCA_951509635.1). Lineage (NCBI taxonomy): Eukaryota > Metazoa > Arthropoda > Insecta > Diptera > Syrphidae > Eupeodes > Eupeodes luniger. The sequence goes on along the minus strand of OX608073.1, from coordinate 118,669,241 downwards.
TACAGTGTTGGTTATTTTTAGAAATATAACGAACAAATGTAGATTAATGTTTTCTATTTCTTAAGCATAGTAAATACGCAATCATGTAGGTACAAATTACAGTATTAAATTATTTTATTTTCAAAATCCATTTAAGTCCATATGAAGTTGTTAACGTTGTTCAGGTTAATTTAGAATTAAATTCAGGTGAAGATTAAAATTACATTTCAGTGTTTGTTCACTTAAAAAAATTAGCAATTCCTTTAATTTTAATTGTGAAACATGTTTTATGTAATATAAAACATTTTTGAACAATTTGAATTCCCTTGAAAATGGTTTTAAATTTCATACGTTAAAATTTAAAATCTACTGTAGTTCACGGAAACATTAAAATAAAATTTTAGTTCACGTAAATGCATTATCGTATACCTATTGGTAGGTACGCATTTATAAGGTGAAATGAAAAACAAATCTTAAATTACTAGTAAATTATTTTATTATATTTACGTTCAAAAGTGGCAGCCCTGTCCTATTTCTTTCGAATGCAATAGCGTTTTTTGATGAATGAAATTAATTTTGATGAATGAAATTAAATTAAAATAAATTTTTACCAAGTGTTAGTATTGGTTTTTGTTAGGTTTTTATTTTTTGTAAGAAAACTGTCAATTCGATTTTTCTCAAAATTTGTTCGAATGTTGAAAACAATATTTTTTATAAAATTAGTTGGAAGCCACAATCTCAAATTTTTGAGAAGATATTTGAGTGGAAAGAAAATTTTTACCAAATTTGCGTACCTACTACTTTTTGTAGATTTTATTTTATTGAGTATCGAAAACAATATTTTCTGTGAAATGAAATAAGTTTGAAGCCAATATTTTCAATTTTTGAAAAGCTATTTGAGTAGAAAGAAAATTTTTACCAAGTTTTAGTATTGTTTTTTTTGTAGGTTTTTATTTTTTGTAAGAAAACTGTCAATTTTATTTTTCTCAAAATTTTAGTAGATGTCAAAAACATTATTCTTCGTTGCACAAAATTATTTTGGAGATGAAATCATATTTTGGTCGTAAAATTTTCGAGGTGACAAATTTGTTTTAATTCGTTAATTCGATTTTTTTCCAAAAATATAATTATTTTGTATTACGTTACAATACATAATATTAAATTTAATTCAAGTCTCTAGCGTCATTGGTTCATGAGATATTGAGGGCTAACCAACATTTTCACCTGTTTTTTAAATTGCTATGGTAAAAAAACCACCCACTCAATTTTTTTGAGTCCTTTCTGCATCTTTCTGCTTTATTACCTGTATTACAAAATTTATTTGAAGTCGATAGGTATCTATATATTTTTTTTTGAGCAAAGGACGACGAAAAAAACGTCGCGAACGTACGGACGTACCAACGTACGTACACACGCACACACAGACATCTTTCTAAAAATCTTTTATTTCGACTCTAGTGACCTTGAAACGTCGAGAAATGTCAAAATTTTCAATTCGACAAATCGGACCCATTACAATAACTTCCTATATGGGAAGCTAACTAATAAATAAAGTTTTATTTATTTATTTTATTATTTTTGGCTGTTTAGAACCAGTAGGTATATTCAAAAAAAACTTATTCCACCGCCTAACACTACATGCCAATCTCCTTAGATACTACTTACATACCCACCCTCTACCTACATATAGGTGCCTACATTGTAGAAATATAAATATTAAAAAATGTATACCTATAGGTATATACTTCTATACCCCATATTCAAAATATGGCAACAATGAATCCTACAGAGAATGAAATTTGAAAACGTTGCATTTAAATTTTCAAATTTCTGAAAAACTGAAAATCTAAAATCAAATGAATATAATTTTCTTCAAGCAAAATACCTACTGCTAAAAGCATACAATTCATAGCTATAACGATATGTATATGCATAACTCCTTTACATTGATAGGTACACAGAGGCACAAAAAATCCAAGGTAACTATGGCAACGAACTGTTTTTGTGTTTTTGCTTTCACATTTTCTCATTTTTTTTAAATAAACAGCTGATTCAACTGACTCCCTCACACATCTTAATACTTATGAGGACAAAATAATATACTCCTTTCATTCCCACTCTTGCTTTAAAAATTTTATTTTCCAGTCGCTCTTAGATTCCACACCAAATTTCCGTACACACAGCGCCCTCATCTCCGCCTTCCGTAACATAATTTTCTGCTTCATGATAGTACTATTCAATTTTATATACAAAGGTTTTTGTGTTTTTGCTTTCACATTTTCTCATTTTTTTTAAATAAACAGCTGATTCAACTGACTCCCTCACACATCTTAATACTTATGAGGACAAAATAATATACTCCTTTCATTCCCACTCTTGCTTTAAAAATTTTATTTTCCAGTCGCTCTTAGATTCCACACCAAATTTCCGTACACACAGCGCCCTCATCTCCGCCTTCCGTAACATAATTTTCTGCTTCATGATAGTACTATTCAATTTTATATACAAAGGGTGAAACGTCGGCAATAAAACTACTTGCCGACTTCCCAAACGTCAGTTCCACATGTTTGACGTGTGGAATGTATTGCGGTGAGGGGAGAATGAGCGAGAATTGCAATATTAAGAAATAATTTTCCAGATAATCGAAGAATAGAAGAATAATTTTCCATATAATCGAAAAATAGAAGATAGAGAAGAATGTATACAAATTTAGCGATAGTTGGAGGGACTCACTGAAAAGACATTTTTGTTATTATTTTTCAATGCATATTCTATACAAATATGTATAATGTGTTTTTTTTGCTTGGTAGGTATTGAGGAATATTGAAAAATATCAACAAGGCAAAAAAAGGATTGAATAAGTACAAATTGATTCCGGTTCCCAATTTGAAGCTTTAAGTAGGTACTCCTTTTTTCAAGTATGAATTAGAATAAATGAGAAATTCAATTAGAAATTCAACGAATGAAATGAATAAGAAAATTAATATAATGGTCAGATATTTATTGTTTGTTTCTTATAAGGATAAATATAGGTAGATAGATATTATATATCACCTTTACAGTGTTGGTTATTTTTAGAAATATAACGAACAAATGTAGATTAATGTTTTCTATTTCTTAAGCATAGTAAATACGCAATCATGTAGGTACAAATTACAGTATTAAATTATTTTATTTTCAAAATCCATTTAAGTCCATATGAAGTTGTTAACGTTGTTCAGGTTAATTTAGAATTAAATTCAGGTGAAGATTAAAATTACATTTCAGTGTTTGTTCACTTAAAAAAATTAGCAATTCCTTTAATTTTAATTGTGAAACATGTTTTATGTAATATAAAACATTTTTGAACAATTTGAATTCCCTTGAAAATGGTTTTAAATTTCATACGTTAAAATTTAAAATCTACTGTAGTTCACGGAAACATTAAAATAAAATTTTAGTTCACGTAAATGCATTATCGTATACCTATTGGTAGGTACGCATTTATAAGGTGAAATGAAAAACAAATCTTAAATTACTAGTAAATTATTTTATTATATTTACGTTCAAAAGTGGCAGCCCTGTCCTATTTCTTTCGAATGCAAATCGTAGCGTTTTTTTATGAATGAAATTAATTTTGATGAATGAAATTAAATTAAAATAAATTTTTACCAAGTGTTAGTATTGGTTTTTGTTAGGTTTTTATTTTTTGTAAGAAAACTGTCAATTCGATTTTTCTCAAAATTTGTTTGAATGTTGAAAACAATATTTTTTATAAAATTAGTTGGAAGCCACAATCTCAAATTTTTGAGAAGATATTTGAGTGGAAAGAAAATTTTTACCAAATTTGCGTACCTACTATTTTTTGTAGATTTTATTTTATTGAGTATCGAAAACAATATTTTCTGTGAAATGAAATAAATGTGAAGCCAATATTTTCAATTTTTGAAAAGCTATTTGAGTAGAAAGAAAATTTTTACCAAGTTTTAGTATTGTTTTTTTTGTAGGTTTTTATTTTTTGTAAAAAAAACTGTCAATTTGGTTTTTTTCAAAAATTTATCGAATGTTGAAAACAATATTTCTTATAAGATTAAATAGGTTTGAAGCCATAATCTTAAGTTTTTGAAAAGATATTTGAGTCGAAATTCAATTTTTACCAACTTTGAGTAGTGTTTTTTTTAGGTTTTTATTTTTTTATAAAAAAACTGTCAATTTTATTTTTCTCAAAATTTTAGTAGATGTCAAAAACATTATTCTTCATTGCACAAAATTATTTTGGAGATGAAATCATATTTTGGTCGTAAAATTTTCGAGGTGACAAATTTGTTTTAATTCGTTAATTCGATTTTTTTCCAAAAATATAATTGTTTTGTATTACGTTACAATATATAATATTAAATTTAATTCAAGTCTCTAGCGTCATTGTTTCATGAGATATTGAGGGCTAACCAACATTTTCACCTGTTTTTTAAATTGCTATGGTAAAAAAACCACCCACTCAATTTTTTTGAGTCCTTTCTGCATCTTTCTGCTTTATTACCTGTATTACAAAATTTATTTGAAGTCGATAGGTATCTATATATTTTTTTTTGAGCAAAGGACGACGAAAAAAACGTCGCGAACGTACGGACGTACCAACGTACGTACACACGCACACACAGACATCTTTCTAAAAATCTTTTATTTCGACTCTAGTGACCTTGAAACGTCGAGAAATGTCAAAATTTTCAATTCGACAAATCGGACCCATTACAATAACTTCCTATATGGGAAGCTAACTAATAAATAAAGTTTTATTTATTTATTTTATTATTTTTGGCTGTTTAGAACCAGTAGGTATTCAAAAAAAACTTATTCCACCGCCTAACACTACATGCCAATCTCCTTAGATACTACTTACATACATACCCACCCTCTACCTACATATAGGTGCCTACATTGTAGAAATATAAATATTAAAAAATGTATACCTATAGGTATATACTTCTATACCCCATATTCAAAATATGGCAACAATGAATCCTACAGAGAATGAAATTTGAAAACGTTGCATTTAAATTTTCAAATTTCTGAAAAACTGAAAATCTAAAATCAAATGAATATAATTTTCTTCAAGCAAAATACCTACTGCTAAAAGCATACAATTCATAGCTATAACGATATGTATATGCATAACTCCTTTACATTGATAGGTACACAGAGGCACAAAAAATCCAAGGTAACTATGGCAACGAACTGTTTTTGTGTTTTTGCTTTCACATTTTCTCATTTTTTTAAAATAAACAGCTGATTCAACTGACTCCCTCACACATCTTAATACTTATGAGGACAAAATAATATACTCCTTTCATTCCCACTCTTGCTTTAAAAATTTTATTTTCCAGTCGCTCTTAGATTCCACACCAAATTTCCGTACACACAGCGCCCTCATCTCCGCCTTCCGTAACATAATTTTCTGCTTCATGATAGTACTATTCAATTTTATATACAAAGCTGAAAATCTAAAATCAAATGAATATAATTTTCTTCAAGCAAAATACCTACTGCTAAAAGCATACAATTCATAGCTATAACGATATGTATATGCATAACTCCTTTACATTGATAGGTACACAGAGGCACAAAAAATCCAAGGTAACTATGGCAACGAACTGTTTTTGTGTTTTTGCTTTCACATTTTCTCATTTTTTTAAAATAAACAGCTGATTCAACTGACTCCCTCACACATCTTAATACTTATGAGGACAAAATAATATACTCCTTTCATTCCCACTCTTGCTTTAAAAATTTTATTTTCCAGTCGCTCTTAGATTCCACACCAAATTTCCGTACACACAGCGCCCTCATCTCCGCCTTCCGTAACATAATTTTCTGCTTCATGATAGTACTATTCAATTTTATATACAAAGATTAGGACGATGCTAAGGAAATCACAGACTGCGCATCACATTGTCTTTTTTGACACCAAAAACATCGGTTGAGCTGTTTCCAACCTTTATGGAGCAGCGCGAATACTCCATGGTGATTCTTCACAACCGGACAAGTTTGGCAGGGATTCCAAAACTAGAGATGGCTCTATACATTTCGTCCCTGTAGATGCCGTCATATGCGCCCTTGAAATTGATGAAGAGATGGTGATTGTCAATTTGATGTTCTTGTTTTTTTTTCAAGAATCTGTCGTAATGCAAATATTTGATCGACTGTAGACTTTCTTGGTCTAAAGCCACACTGATGAGGACCTATCAGGTTGTTGACGATAGGATTTAGATGTGCACATATAATTACGGCAACTAAAATTTTGTAAGCGATGTTAAGAAGGCTGATTTCTCTATAGTTGGGGAATTTAGAGGGTCTCATTTTGTCAGTATTTTTATATTATTAGTGTTACTTTTATTAAAAAAATTTGTTAAAATGGAATTGACTGGAAATTAAGTATCTTAAGATCAAGACTGAGATTATATTTAACAATGCGTTAGTTTCAATAGCTACGTTTTATCGTACTTTCACTTGACTATGATAATAGAATAATAATAATTTCAATTATTGTACTGTTGTTTTAAGTACACAATCTCAACACCATCAATAAATGTTTAAATAAGTTTTCAACAATTTTTACCCTATCGCCTCTAGAAAATCATTCACTGTTTTTGATGTTTGGGAACAACAAGAAAAAGTAGATGTCAAGTCAAGGATAGGACGATCAATAATAAATATTTCAAAACTCGCTTGTTTTACCTGACTTCTGTTTTTACTTTTCTTTCATTGGTTTCTACTATTTTTCCAAAGATTCAGACAAGCAAATAGAAGGTGTGTTTTTAAAGAGGTATAGAACTTTAAGTTATCAAAACTATTTTAACTGACGATCATTTCTGACAACTTTCAAGTGATTTATTTTTAGTTTGATTTGGCATTTTATAAATTGAAAGCACGGTTCCTAGCAAAGCTTGGAACCGGTGAACGGGCCCAAAACAATATTGCTGTTGACCTCAATTTTCATAAGCGCATTTTGCTTAGCGGTGTTAATTGAATGGATCGCTAATAAACAAAACTGTCGTATTCCTAGTGGTGATAATCTTGAAGTTGAGACAACGTTACATCCATAAAACCTGACTGCTGTGCTTTATGGGTTGGTGAAATAATTGTTCCGCACTTCTTTAAGAACAATTCTGATCAGAACCTTACAACATTTGGGACCTGTATAGAGCCATGATTACTGACTTTTTCGTTCATTAATTAAACAACAATTATGTGCTAGAGCTGTGGTTTAAACAATACAGAGCAATACGAGATTGTCTTTCGAATGAAGTAAATTTCATGTCAATTTAAAATAAATCATCTTTGTTTTATTTCATATCAAAATTCTATACCACCAAAAAAAACACTCTTTACTTCTTAAGCATTCCAATCTGACCGTTCAAAACTTTATATGGTAAAGACTTATTGATTGAATTGGAAGTGCTCCCTCACAAATAACTCCAGGTTTAAATTCGTATCAGTTGGATTTAACAGTGCTATGGGATGGAGCTTGAAACAAAAAAAAACCTGCTTAAGTTTATTTTTTTTATGAAAACCTACAGATTAATTCAGGCAAATGAATCATGCTCAAATACGAAAGCAATTTGAAGATAGTAATACTCAAAAAAAGACAAACTATTAAGCGGCAGTGTAAAACGCCACCTAAGGTATTCAACTTTACAATGGCCAGATACATAAAGAGCAACTTTTGTATTTATTTTTCCAACAAAACCCAGCTTAGCTTTCAAATTCATTAAGCTTTAGCTTTGTTTTTAAAAGGATAAATATTTCTTTTGATCGCTGTAAAAATTAAATTCAAATTAAAGTCATACGCTGGCAGGAAAATATCATTCGAGTTGGAAACAAATCTATTGGCAAATTGTATTGGATTTTTGTTCAATGGAAAGAGAAATTTCTGTGAGAAAAAAAATCCTAACCGTTTCAAACATAAAATATTGATAAAGTTTAGAGCCCGTACTCGAAGAAAATGTTCGCTCTTTCGGAAAATTGGGAACATGAACGGTGCTTAAAAATGTTCGAGTTAGTTTGTATCTAGATAAAAATCCAGAGAATGGTCGCATTCAGAAAGCTAGTGGCTACGTAGTCAAGGGATTCTGATTGGCTAAATCTAACTACAAAAGTAGTTGAAATTTCCCCTCCGACGTAGTGTAAAATTTTCGTCTACAAAGTTAGTGCACACTGGTTTTGACGTTTCACAATCAGCTGCTCGGTAAGGACACAAGAATTCAAAATGAAATAAATCATTTAGTATTTAAATACAAATAAAAATCACTCATATTATACACTGCCGCTCATCTGAATAGGTTCACAAATATTTTCACCTCACTGTTGGCCTCCCTTCATATGTATTGCATTGACACATCTTTTTTACATGTGTAATGAAAGAGCATCGTTATGTGCTTGTTTTGGGAGAAAAAAAATTGTCTTATAGCTTACCGTTATTCTCCCACGGTAGCTAGACTAAATGTATTCATAAAAACAAGTTTTTTTTTGGCTCATCTGAATAGGTTCAACGGATGAAATGGAATATAACAATAAAAATCATTTGAATTCAAAGATTTATTTTACCTTTTTGTATTGTATGATTATTTAACAGAAGTTAATAATGAGTGTTGCCACCTCTTTTTAATATAGTCTCCATTTGGAATGGAACTATACAATTTTTCCAGGTATTGAAGCAAAATTTCTGACCAGGCTTTTTTAATGGCTGCGATTAATGGCTTCTTGTCTTCGAATTGCCTCCATGACTCGTATACTTTACGTGGGAGAAGTCCCCACACATTCTCTATTATGTTAAGGTCAGGGGAGTATGGGGGCCACACCAGCATCTCCACATTTTGACTCTCAATCCACTGCCTTACTGTCCTCGCTGTATGGATAGGGGCATTATCATGTTGGAATGTCCACGATATTGGTCCAAACAGGTCAGAAATCTGTGGGAAGTCCTTTTCTAGCACACCTTTAACAGAATTTGCATCCATTCTCGATGTAACAAATTGGAGCTCCAAGGCTCCGTAGAAGGAAATAGCTCCCCCCACCATAACACTGCCTTCACAGCTATGCAGCCGACTTAAATAATGCTCCTCTTTTCGAAGGTCATGAAAATAATAATTATAGCCGTCAGGGCCCTCTAAATTGAACTTTATCTCATCTGAAAAAATCACTTTGCCACTCTGACTTCCACGACATGTATTCCTTACAGAATTGGAGACGAATTTCTTTCCTAGATTCGTTAAGTGGTGGTTTTCTCTGATTTTTTTTTAATTTCAAATGAGAAGCACTTTTAATAACGTGTTTTACCGTAGCTAAACTGCAATTGACACTGGTTTTTATTTTTATTTTTGACTCGGAATCATGAGAATTAGAAGCTGCTCTGATAATAGCACGTCTATCAGCCATTGATGTGGCCGTATAAGTTCCTCCTTTCATGTTGTTTCCATAATTTTGGATATTTCGCTAGTAACTGTCTACCAAATTTTGACTTCTTTTAATTTTCTTCGGTATAAGTCGTTGACTTAGGCCTGATTCCCGAAATGCTTTTATTTTGCCTTTTTCTTCCTCGCTTAAAGATTTTTCGGCACAAATTTTCACCGTTAATAGGAAAAACACACTAACTTTATTGACAGATAAAATTTCGATTACAATTAACACGCAACTTAACGCAAACTGCCATTTTTTGCTGTTGAACCTATTCAGATGAGCCAAAAAAAATGCTTGTTTTTTTGAATACATTTAGTCTAACTACCGTGGGAGAATAACGGTAAGCTTTAAGACAATTTTTTTTCTCCCAAAATAAGCACAAAATGATGCTCTTTCATTACATATATAAAAAAGATGTGTCATTGCAATACATATGAAGGGAGGCCAACAGTGAGGTGAAAATATTTGTGAACCTATTCAGATGAGCGGCAGTGTATCTTATATTCGGTTTTATTGAATTTAAAAACAAAACAAACTATTTAAAGTACTGAAAACACAAATGTTTCCTGGGGTGGAATCGCGTAAGGTGATTGTTGATTGTTGACCATCAAAATGGATGATTTTGCTTCACGTAAGGTGATTATCAAATTGACTATCACTTTTTTGCTATGGTTTGTTAGTGATAGATATTTAGGTGTCACTTTCATATATTTTGAATAATTTTTTGTGAGAAAGATAATTTATATGAACTTCAGCTCCACTATAAATTTTAAATTTAGTTAAAAAAGTGAAAAGATATCAAAGTTAAAATAAAAATAAGTGAACAGTAATGTACACTTCAATGCAAATTTTCTATCAGTGCACCAGAACGAGAAATGACTACAAAAAAGTTCAATTGCTGAGAACCAACTTAAGGAATAAAGCAAATATTTTGGAACTTCCTAACCGAATGTAACTATAAAACTTTCTATGAATATTTATAAATATGTTATTTACAACATAATGTACATATGTATGTACGTATAAATTATTTATTTCAGATTCTTGAACAAAGAAACGTTTGTGTATGTTTTGCGGTTGCTCGATTTACCACCAGGAATAAGATCAACACATATTCCACCTATCCTTCAACAGGCTGCAACTTTAAATCTTCATGGAGATGGTGGTTATCAACGACAAGTTGGGGCTGATTGAGCTGCAACGATGGACTAAAGTACTGTAGCTGAAATAAGCGAATATAAGATATAATATGAGTGATTTTTATTTGTATTTAAATACTAAATGATTAATTTCATTTTTAATTCTTGTGTCTTTACCGAGCAGCTGATTGTGAAACGTCAAAACCAGTGTGCACTAACTTTGTAGACGAAAATTTTACACTACGTCGGAGGGGAAATTTCAACTACTTTTGTAGTTAGATTTAGCCAATCAGAATCCCTTGACTACGTAGCCACTAGCTTTGTGAATGCGACCAATTATGCCCAGCGTTGCCGAAATGGCCATTTTGGCCCTATTTAATAGAAATGGCCCGGTGGCCCTAAAAATTTGAAAATGGCCCCCTAAAAAGTATTTGAACCAAATACAGAACATGTATTTCAAGATTTCAATCCTTCACTGACGATGACGAGTTCGATTTATTTATTTTTCACTTAGGATGTTACCCAGATTCATAAATCATCACAATCACAGGTTTAATTAATTTAAGTGATTTTTACTTTTCATGAACTAAACTGTGTTAAACTTTACTTTGATTCATTAAATGAATGTGGTTTATTTTATGGTAAATGTAATATTTACTTATTTATGTTTGTTCTTTTTATGAATTTTATTAGTTATGTTTTGTAACAATTATTTTTATAAATAAAATTGTGCCTAAAAAATGAATTTAAAAAGATACAGTAGTGCATCTCCTTCATTTCTGTTTTTGGCCCCGAAACGACGAAAATGGCCCATTTATTTTCAAAAGTGGCCCGATTTCAAAAAAAAAATCGGCAACGCTGATGCCTGTTGCAATTTGTAAGTGCTGCCAGCAAATAGTAAAGTTTTAGCGATCACTTTACACAGAACAAAGAAAAGGTGATGATCAAAATTGACTATCAAAACAGTGACAATCAACTATCGCCTTACGCGATTCCACCCCTGTATTATATATTTGCATTTGTCATTGATATGACAGTTCCGGATTGACTAGCTTTGTAGTGAAGTTTTGCATTCACAAATCTAGTTGAAATTCGACTACGTAGCCACTAGCTTTATGAATGCGCCCAATCTCTGCAGTTCATGTCATTATTTTGGAGTTTTATTCCATGCAAAAAATATATTCCGAATAAAAAAGCTCCAGACCATTTCAAGATATAATATATAATGAAGATCAGGGTCTTTAGTAAGAGCAACGATAACTGGTAAGCTGCAATCATTCTGCTCCGAGTGGAAGCTTAAAATAAACAACACTAAGTGTGAAACCATACTGTTCCGCAGCCCAATAAGACGCGGAAATTCAGATTTGAGACGAAATTGGAAAAACCTAAAAAAAAATAAACTCGGAGGGTCTCCCCATCGAGTCTAAGACTGTTGTGAAGTACCTGGGTGTTCATTTGGACAAATTTGTATACTATCATGATCACATAAACAATCAATTGCAAAAGGTAAGAGCGGCATTTATATCGCTTAAACGCCTTTTCTTCTCCAACTATCTGAGATCCGATGTGAAGATTATTTGCTATCAAGCATTTATACGTCCAATTCTGACTTACGCGAGTGCAGTATGGTGGAATATTAATCCGTCGTATATGGAAAAGCTTCGCATGTTCGAGAGAAAATGTCTTAGAACTTGCATGCAAATGTACAGAAGCTCACATTCTGACTTTCGGCATTACGTTTCGAAAAAGAAACTTTTGGATGCTTCCGGTGTGTCCAGAATTGACAATGTCATTCTGAACCTTGTGAGAAATCATTTTGAAAACGTTATTGAGAACGATCTTGTTTCTGGGTTATTCTATGTTAACCCCGAATACTTCAAAAACACACTTACGAGTGGATTTATACCTCCCGAGGCTTTCTTGTTTCTGGATGCACATGGCTATTTGTCCGACTCAATGAACGTACCGATAATATACCATATGGCAAGAAGAGCTACAGATAAAAGAATACTATATGAACCCTTTTTTTTTTTTTTTCAATTCATTTTTATTAATTCAATCTTAAATCTATCTTAAAGCTAGAAAAAAATTCATAAAACTAGCCTAATTAACCATAACTTACAACTAACTTACTGGTCCCATACGGACACTCTAAGTTAAACAATAATACTTAATGCTAATGCCTTTCGGCCCTAAGATTTTTTTTATCTTCAATTCAATTTTATTTATTTTTGTATTCATTAGAAAATTTAGAAAAAAACTAATGTCAATATCCTTTTTTATTTTTACTTAAAAACTACTTAAAATAAGGTCCTTAATATAAAACTTAAAGCTAACTAAAACTACCTATTCTACCTATAACCTACTTAAAACTAGAACAACCACAGCAGCAAATCTAACTACCTTACGTTTTTTGTTTTTCATATTTTGTCTTTTTTTTGTATTTTTTTTTTTATTATTCCATGTTTTTTTTATTTGTTATTTTTTTTTTTTTGTATTTTTTTGTATTTTTTGTATTTTTTTTTTGTATGTTTTTTTTTTTTTTGTGCCACCATGCCTATTCTACTTAAAACTAAACCCTAAAACTATAAAACAAGTATGTAAGCCGGCCAAGGCTTAAAACCCCATCCCGACTACTCACTATCAAGTGCCGATTGAAGCCACCAAAACTGGTTCTCCTGCTTCACCCTATCAGTTCGGTCCCGTTCGGACACAGTCCTACTGAACCGAAGGAGCTCTGCTCCGCCTTGTGCCATGACGTCCCGATTGTACAGGAGTCGCCTATCCACGGTTCGTCGTCTGACGTGGTAGATTAACGGAACTGCCAATCTATCCTGTATCAGACCGCATCTATCTAAAAAGAGGAATGCCTCTGGTGGAATGAAGCCGCTCAAGCGTGCACTTTCAAAATATTCGTCGTTCGGGTAGAACGCCCCGAAAATTAAATTGTTGGTCGAAGACATAGCTCTTGCAATGTGACCTCGAACGAGTTTTATCACGAAATTGTCAATTCTGTTGATTCGAGCCCCGTTGTATAGGACCTCGTTGGAATAGTAGTGCACGTAAGAAGATTCGGCTGTTCGATATAAGCCGGTACAGCGTCGTAAACACTGCCGCTCGAACACCCGAAACCTCTCCATCTGGGAAGGGGCAACGTTGAACCACACAGGACAACCATAAACGATCATCGGCCGTATGAGGGCCATGTAGCAAATTACCTTCACTCTGGGGTCAAGCCGACTGCTAAAAAACAGCCGTTTCGTCAGAGCGAAGGCTCCTCTGGCCCTGGTCAGAGCAGCATTTATATGTCTGTCGAAATATAAATACTGATCTAACCAGATACCGAGGTACTTCACTACACTTTTGCTCGCTAATTGCTGCCCGTGAAGATCAACGATGACCATCTTGCGCCAATTCTTGCACGTATCCCTCGTGGCCCTAGCCAACGGAGTCCGAAACAGAATTGTCTCCGACTTCTGGACATTTATTTTCAGAAATCACGCTGCAAGAGAATTCTAATAACCTCAACCTTTCGGGCCGTTCTGTACGCAATTAGATCGTCGGCGTACGCAATTGCCTTTGTAAGACTACCTATCAGATCGCTGGTGTAAATGCTGAAGAGAATCGGCGAATTCACCGCTCCCTGTTGAAGACCATTTTTAATTAAGAATGTGTTGGTAGAAGTTACATTGCCACTTTTGACAACAAACTTTCTACCGTTAAGCATATCATAAAGTATATACAACAATGGCTTGCTTATGCCAAGCCTGCTCAGTTTTAGGTAAAGACCCTCTAACCATACGGTGTCAAAGGCTTTTTCCAAATCAACCAGAACAGCACCTGTGCATTGTTGTTTTGTTTTATTCCATTGGATATCAGAAACGAGTTTAGATGCAGCATGAATTGTGTCATGACCCGCCTTGAACCCGAACTGTTTATCCGGAATTATTTTGTTGTCCGCAGCCCACTTAGTCAGAGCCCTATTGATGATCTTTTCGAAAACTTTGCTGATGCTCGGAAGAAGACTTATCGACCAAAGATTTGACGGGTTGGAGTTGTCCTTTCCCTTTTTCGGGAGAGGATGAACCACAGCGGTCTTCCAATGCCCTGGATAATATGCATTATTCAGTGCATTATTGAAGAGTGTGGTGTAAATGTCAATTGCCTCCATCGGTAAATGTCTTAGTACAACGTTGGATATACCATCGACACCTGCTGACTTTTTATTTTTTATTGAGTTGAAGATGAGCTGAAGCTCAACCTTCGTTACTAACAAGGGACTTGGTCCCGTTTGCTCGGCGATTATGGCATTTGCCAAGGAATCGTCATTGAACCGCATGAAACCGCGGTTCTCAGATCGCCATTGTGTTATATCATTTCGAAGGTAAAAGTGATTAAGTAGGGCTCTGTTTTCCAGGTCGTGGTTGGGGCGAATGCTAACATTCACCTTGTACACTTGCTGGAAAGCAGCTCCCACCGCCTCCACTTTTTCCTTCGGATCTTCAATTATATAAAAGTCATCGTCAAAGATGGCTCCTTCTGGATCTATTTGCGCTGTCATGAGTACGTCCCTGTTCTCTTCAGTTCTTTGGAGTTTCAGACTCGGAAGGTCATTGTCGTTCTTTTTCCTGAATATCTTGTTGATTTTAGGAAACATACTAGGGTCACTGGAATTAACTGACCGGATCTTGCGGTCCCAGTACTTGTTAATTGATAACCTGTAGTTCTCCTAAATCAACAGATTGACATTTTTTATTGACGACTTCAGTGTCCTAACCTCCAAGTCGTGTGGGTCTGTAAGTCGCCTGTACAAGTTTTTGAGTCTTTTCAGTAAGCCACTCTTGTGCCTACGTAGAGCGTCAATAGTCGCGTTCCTGTAAGCGTTCATTTGGTCCCGTTCTTTGTACTTTGGTATTGTCCGTTCCATCGTTCGTTTTATTATTTCGTCCATCTTTTGTAAGTGTTGGTCAATTTCTGTATTTGTCAGATTTCTGTTGTTTGGTGGGGCTCTGTCACTCGAACGAAGTTCTCTCGCTAAGGCGTTGGTGAAACGAGGCCAACGCATCTTACTGTAATTGTAAGAGTGCGTTGCAACGTATTCCTCCAACTCCACGCGTTCGTTCGGAATCTGCATTACAGCAACCAGTCCGCAGTGATCACTGTCGTACTCGACTGTCTGTAAGCAGTTTCGAGGGTGATTACCCACTTTGTCTGTAACTGTCAGTCTTGTGTCGTACAGCAAAAGATCCAGAAAGGAGCCGCTTCTTGGATACGATGGCTTTTCAGTAGCCAGCAGGTCGACGCCATATTCAACGCTGTAAAGATTCATCAAATTAAAAAGATGGTTACCTCTGGGATTACTATGTTGATTTCCCCAATCTTCATGTTTTGCGTTCAAATCACCGGCCAAGATGAAATAGTTTTCTTCCAAGCTCAGTTTAAGTTCCCTAAAAAGAATCTCGAGTTCTGAAGCAAAGTAAGTAACCTGCGGAGCTCCAGCCGCATAAGCCGCAATCATATACATCCGCTTCCCTTGAGTGAGAGAGATGCATACAACGCAAACTTCTAGCGTCTTGAGCTTTCGCAATTCATTGTTGTATATGACCTTATAATTAATGCCTTTTCGTATAAAGAGAGCGACACCACCCCCTTGAGTGGAGTCGGGCCGGTCTCTTCTTACGATATTGTAATTTTTATGAGTCAATTTGTGTTTGTGGTTTAGCTTAGTTTCGCTAGCCATAAACACATCGGGACTGTAGTCTTTCAACAATTGGAACATATTGGCTCTTCGTTCAATCCTAATCAGTGAATTTACATTCACAGCTAGGACTTTTAGGCGCGTCTCCGGCAGCGCGCCCATTATGGTCTAAATTGCGCCAGGCCAGGCAACAAAGAGTAGAGATGGTCTACTCTTTTGCCTTGCTCCTTTATCTGACTTTGCAGTCCTGTAAGTTGACCTTGAATGTTCAACAACAAGGCTACAATGTCAGGCTGCACCTCTGGTGCCTTAGGCACAGGGGCCTTTGGGGCAACCGTTGGTGGAGCCTGTCTCGTGTTCCCATTCCCTGACACCATTTGGGCGTAGGAAAATTTGGGATCCACGAATTTTTGTGTAGGAGCCCGTCGAACTGTTCGACTTTCTTCGGCTTTTTGACTGGCCTGTTTTTGTTTGATTTGTTGGACCTTAGGGCAACCCCTATAGCTAGCCGGGTGCTCTTGGTTTCCACAAAGGACACACTTGAGCTGGGTCAAATCCTCAACCCGATCATTCCCCAGCTTGCACTCTCCCTTGATGTGGGTTTCTGAGCACCTGACGCAGCGCAACTGCATATTGCAGTTGGCTCCGGCATGGCCGAACCTCTGGCACTTCGTACATTGTAAAATGTCGTCGTGCCTTTTTAATGTCTCCCAGTGTATGGCTTGATAGTCGAGGCATTTGATTTCCCTCAGACTCTCAAGACTACTTTGGGGCGATAATGTTACGAGGAACATTGGCAGCCTATAACCCCCTCGCCTGGACTTCACCGTAGTGAAAGGCTTGACCCCGACTTAAATTTTTCGCTTTTAGGCGTGTAGCTGAAGAACTCAGCTGTGGCCTCTTTTAGTAACCCTTTTACTAACTTGTAATCGGCCAGTGAGAAGCACTGGACCGAATAATTCTTTTCTTTTTCATTTAAAATTTTTATGAGAAATTTGCCCTTAGTGGCCGACTTACATACCTGTTTTATGTCGTCCAGGTCAACTCTGTGTGTCCTTATTGGTGGCACCTTCTCCTTCTGGGGCTGTGGTTGTTTCTGGTGTTGCTGCTGTTGCTGCTGCTTCTGCTTCTCCTGCTGCTGCTTCTGCTGTTGCTGTTGCTGTTTCTGCTGCTCCTGCTGCCTTGGTTGTAGCTGTTGTTGTTGCTGCTGCTTGGCCTTACTCGAAGTGGATGGGCCCTCAGACATTGGGCCTGTCACTGCTGGTGGAGCCTTCATTTTTTGTTCCGCTCTAGTTGTGTTGGTAGCGGGCTTTGGCTGTGGTTGTTGCTGCTGTGGTTGTTATTTTTGTTGCCTTGTTTCAGGCTTTATTTGTTTCGGCTGTTGCTGCTGTTGTTGTTGTAGGAGCCGTGCTTTGTTGGCCTCCTTCTCAGCTGCCTCTTTTTGACGGCGCGCTCCAATTTTAGCTTTCAGTATACTGAGAAGGGGCTCCATCTCCTCTTTCATCTTTTTTAACTCCGCCTCATAGGCATCAATTTGGAGCTTTTTTGTCTGCAGCACTTGTGCCAGCTCCACCTCATCGACTTCGTTGTCGTTGGGGGCATTAGGTACCTCCACCTCCTTTTCTTTAGGCTGCACTGGCCTCGCTAGACTATTTTTATTTTTGGGCGACCTGTAGTGCCCCTCTCCCCCTTCGGAGACGTAGTCAACTTCTCCTTCTGACGACTCACTTTGTGACGTCATCTCTTGTGTATTTGTTGGCTGCACTTCTTTTCTCATAGCTCCGCGCTTAGCAGCATTGTTCCTTTCTACAAGGTTCGGAGTATGTCTTTTCCTCTTCGTTGTTGTTGTTAGGGAACTATCAGACTGGTGGCCTGATGATGTTGCGGTGAATCGGGGTACCGCTGGTGGCACCACATTAACATCACCTGATGAATTCGCAGAGGTATCTTTCGATACCCCTGCTCTCTTCTCCTTCTCCATTACCTTTTCCTCCCAATTAATGAAGTCTACTATTTCTCTATTATGAAAAAAAGCAATAATGTTTTTCGTCGACTCCGCACGGGATTCGAACCCACGACCTCTGGCTTCGTCTTCGAACGCCACTTTTTTTTTTTTTTTTTAAATTCATTTTTATTAATTCATTCTTAAGACTATCTTAAAGCTAGACAAAAATTCATAAAACTAGCCTAAATTAACCATAACTTACATCTAACTTACTGGTCCCATACGGACACTCTAAGTTAAACAATAATACTTAATGCTAATGCCTTTCGGCCCTAAGATCTATTTAACTTCAATTCATTTTATTTATTTTTGTATTCATTAGAAAATTTAGAAAAAAACTAATGTCAATATCCTTTTTTATTTTTACTTAAAAACTACTTAAAATAAGGTCCTTAATATAAAACTTAAAGCTAACTAAAACTACCTATTCTACCTATAAACTACTTAAAACTAGAACAACCACAGCAGCAAATCTAACTATCTAACGTTTTTTGTTTATCATATTTTGTTGTCTTTTTTTTTTTAAATTGTTGGTCGAAGACATAGCTCTTGAAATGGGACCTCGAACGAGTTTTATCACGAAATTGTCAATTCTGTTGATTCGTGCCCCGTTGTATAGGACCTCGTTGGAGTAGTAATGCACGTAAGAAGATTCGGCTGTTCGATATAAGCCGGTACAGCGTCGTAAACACTGCCGCTCGAACACCCGAAACTTCTCCATCTGGGAAGGGGCAACGTTGAACCACACAGGACAACCATAAACGATCATCGGCCGTATGAGGGCCATGTAGCAAATTACCTTCACTCTGGAGTCAAGCCGACTGCTAAAAAACAGCCGTTTCGTCAGAGCGAAGGCTCCTCTGGCCCTGGTCAGAGCAGCATTTATATGTCTGTCGAAATATAAATACTGATCTAACCAGATACCGAGGTACTTCACTACACTTTTGCTCGCTAATCGCTGCCCGTGAAGATCAACGATAACCATCTTGCGCCAATTCCTGCACGTATCCCTCGTGGCCCTAGCCAACGGAGTCCGGAACAGAATTGTCTCCGACTTCTGGACATTTATTTTCAGTTTCCAGTCGTCGCAATATCGCTGAATCTTGTCGAAATCACGCTGCAAGAGAATTCTAATAACCTCAACCTTTCGGGCCGTTCTGTACGCAATAATATCGTCGGCGTACGCAATTGCCTTTGTAAGACTACCTATCAGATCGCTGGTGTAAATGCTGAAGAGAATCGGCGAATTCACCGCTCCCTGTTGAAGACCATTTTTAATTAAGAATGTGTTGGTAGAAGTTACATTGCCACTTTTGACAACAAACTTTCTACCGTTAAGCATATCATAAAGTATATACAACAATGGCTTGCTTATGCCAAGCCTGCTCAGTTTTAGGTAAAGACCCTCTAACCATACGGTGTCAAAGGCTTTTTCCAAATCAACCAGAACAGCACCTGTGCATTGTTGTTTTGTTTTATTCCATTGGATATCAGAAACGAGTTTAGATGCAGCATGAATTGTGTCATGACCCGCCTTGAACCCGAACTGTTTATCCGGAATTATTTTGTTGTCCGCAGCCCACTTAGTCAGAGCCCTATTAATGATCTTTTCGAAAACTTTGCTGATGCTCGGAAGAAGACTTATCGACCGAAGATTTGACGGGTTGGAGTTGTCCTTTCCCTTTTTCGGGAGTCTTCGGACGCCACCTCCACTAGGCTACCGATCACTTATATATGATGGTGGCAACTTGGCAACTTTATTAATATTCACACACTTGATAATATTTAAATTGCAAATTACAAAAATAACCACTCTTCGCTCGTTGGAAGTCAAATAACGACTGACTATATGAACCCTCTGAATTAGTAAGTGGAAATACAGACCTAAGATACTGTGTAAGCATACCTCAAAGAGATGAACAAAATTTCGATCGTTATAATCGCGAAAGATATTGGTGGCGTGACTGGGTCGTTGCAGACGCATAGTCCCTTTTACCATAACGTTCTGATATATGGTTTCTGATCGGTCGAGAAGGCAGGCTAGATAATTGGAAACAATTGTCGATCCTGCTTATATCTCGAAAGGTTAGAGACCATATACCAGGACACCTTCTAGGTTAGTTAGTTTTTTAAGTATTTTAAGTATTAGTTTTAAGAAAAAAATGAAAAAATAAAGATTTCAAAAGGTTTTTAAATCCCACTTTCCTTTAACATGAAAAACAAAAAACATAGACACAGTAAACAACAATACGAATGTAAATAATAATTAATTGTACTAAAAATGAAATATTAATTAGTATGTATACGAGAAATCGATAAATAAGTAGGTACTGAGAACTCTATGTCATGTACTAATAATTTAAAAGAAAAAAATAATGTAATAGTTTTTAAGTTTATTTAACTAAGATACAAATTGTTAGACTTTAAGGGAACACAAATAAACAATTAAAAAAAAAAAAAAAAAACGATAACTGGTCGACAAAATTGCTATTTTTTTCTGGTGCCAAAACAAAAGAATACTTTTTTAAGGTAATAAGATGTCCTGAATTAGAATCACGCCTTAAAATTTCTCAACTACATCAGTTTTTAAAAATGTGCCATTCCAAAAAACTAATACAACTAAGCTTAATAGTTAATACAATACGTTATGATTTTTAGAATCTTAAATGTTCACTATCTTACATTTTTGTAGGAATCCGTATTTGTTGTAAGTTATACATTAACCTTAAAAGACCGCTGAAGCATTTATACTTTAACGGTTCTCAAACGATAAACGCATAACAGTATAGGAGCAATTTGTAATCTTATTAAGAATTTGTAGTCTTAAGGTTATAACAAGATTTTAGAATATATTGACAAAAATATAAAAAAAAATAATATTGTGTATTTCTGAATTTTAGCACTTGTAGATAAAATGGGAGTTTGGATTCCAACTCTAAACTAAAAGGAATTACATTCAAGAAAACCCACTCATAAGTCATCTCATAACTAATAAGAAATTACGAAAACCAAGTAAGATACTAAAAGGATTTAAAATGTATCTAGAAGATAATGATTTGTCCTTTTTTTATTGTCTTCAGCATTTTTAGAATGGCATAGTTTAAAATCCTTTAAAACCAACTAAAAAGCGTAATTTTGTCGACTAGAGTAATCGATAAATGCAGCATAGGTCTAAATATCGTAAAAGTTTATTTCATCAAACAAAGTTACAATATTGTTACAAAAGGAAGGCATATCTATATTCCAATTAAGCCTTTTCATTAACACTCTAGTGAATCTTCTTTGGATTTTTTCAATTCTAAAAGAGTGAACATTCATACGAAGGGCACCAAATAGTACTACAATATTAAAGAGTAGATCTAACTTACGCCTAAAACAGACATTTCAAAGTATATGGATCACAGAACTCTTTTTAATTGCGTAAGATAAATCCCAACATTGAGTTACCTTTTGCTTCTAGAAAGTCTATATTTTTAAAGAAATCAAGCTTTTGCTCAAAAATTACACCAAGGTGCTTTTGAGAAGATACTGTTGAAAGAAATGTATTGTTTATTTTATAAGAAAAGTTAATTGATGAACGATTTCTAGAAAAAGTTAAACTTTAAAATTTTGCAATATTAAAGTGTAAGGAGTTAATCAAATACCAATTCGAGAATCTCTCAAGATCTTCTTGCAATAAAATGCAATCCTGTTATGTTTTTGTACAACGAAAGAGTTTTAAATCATCCGAATAAAAATACGTTGGGAATGACATTGATAAATAATAAGAAAAAAAAGAGGACCGAGATAGCTTCCTTGAGGCACTCCCGAGGTAGGGGTGGTAGGTGAAGCGAAAATGTTATTAATACGAACATGAATACGATCCTTTACTTTCAGGGGAACGATTTAAAATTAATTCCAAAGGAACTGCAACTACTTTAGCACACCTCTATAGCATAATAGGAGCGATTCCATCCATGTCAAGTCGTGTGTCAACTTGAATTTCAGATAAGTTAAAATGTTTAAAGTTCCAATATTAAAATAGCTATTAAAGTAATTAAATTGATCATCACGAAGTATATTGGAAGTGGTAGCTAAGTAAAAGGATTGAAAATGACT
The DNA here is from genome assembly GCA_951509635.1 of Eupeodes luniger. Taxonomy (NCBI): domain Eukaryota; kingdom Metazoa; phylum Arthropoda; class Insecta; order Diptera; family Syrphidae; genus Eupeodes; species Eupeodes luniger. The sequence goes on along the minus strand of OX608073.1, from coordinate 118,646,887 downwards.
AGCAAAAAGGTTAGACACAACTGAGAGATCAGATGATGATATGCCATTGTGACACATTAGATTAGTATGCCCACCTTGAGAACTACTTTCTGATGTGAACATTATCTAATTTTGTAAGTACATAAAAGTTTAAAATAAAAATAAGATTTGTTAACTTTTAAATATCATTTAATTTTTCTCGCATTGGCATTCTCATTTATCAAAAATAAAATTTCACTCTTAGTTTACTAAAATAAAACTCGACAAAATTGTATTTTTTAAATTTTTTATTTGATTTTTCTTTATTATCATTTTTTTATAATTTTCTTTTTCTCCTTGTTTCTGTTGTTGTTTTAATTATTTAATTAATTTATAATAATGTATAATATATATAATAATATAAAAAGTGTTTCTTTTCCGTATAGTTTTCATTTTTATTTGTTTCATTTAATAATTGTTTTTATTTTATTTTTCACTTGTTATGTTTTACTTATTTTGTTCTTTCAATGTCTAGACCTCATTTTTCATAAATTTTGCTTTTGAAAATCTTTCTTTTTCCCTTCTGTTTTATTTTGTTTTAATTTTTTTAATTTATTTCTACGTGAGTGAGTTTAGTTATAAATATAATTTCCAATGAATTCATTCTCCTTAAATTTCTGGTTTGTTCTTACATTATTGTTATTTTTGGGGGGAGATAAGGAGAGCAAATATTCTAGATAAATATTTAGTTGATGTTCTATTGTGATATTTAGATTTTGTTTTTTAATTTACTTATATGCAATTGATTAGATGTTATATTACGAGTGTGGAGAGTGGTGTATTTTTTCTGTTCATTTTATATTTCATTAATTTAACATTGGATTGTTAATATTTTGTTGTTTATTTTAAATATATAACTGCTAAATAATGTGTGTCCATTAGAGGTTTTCCATTTATTAGTTTTTTTTTTGTTTTTTTTACAATCTGGATTTCCTAAAAAATTAATAGCTAACTATATATTTTTGTTTTATAGCTTCACATTTAATTTAATATTCATTCAGTTGTTCATTTTGTTTGCTTGTTTTCTTTTATAATTTATATAATTTTTAGTTGTTTTTTTCTTTTTATTTCTTGTTTAGACATTTATCTCATCCGCAAAAAAATTATCATGTGGAAGGATTTGATTTGTTTATACAATTTTTATTCATTAGATTATCTTTTTAAATAATTCGTATTCTAATTAAGGGGATACAACGATTTGTTAATATTGTTTTTTCTTTTTAAATTAAATTATTAACACAAAAATAAAATTTACAATACATTTATTTAGTTGAAAAAGAAAAGAAAATATTAATCAAAAGCAAAAACTAATACAAACGAAAGAAACTATTACTTATTTTGGGGAGAGAGAGAGAGGATTTTTGTTTTAGTAACAATTGAATAGTGATGCGTAAATACAGAGGGATATTGTGGAGAGTTGGGTTGGGTTTATAGGGGGAAGGTAATTGTTTTTGTTAATTGCAAGTATTTCATTTTGATACAATCATTGGTTTTATAGTTAAATATTTTACTATTTTTCATGTTTTTCTACTTTTCAACCGATATTCTTTTCCACATTATTTCTTAACAAATAAACAAAAACACAAACTCTTTTCTTCTCAACTGAATTAGTGATTTTTGTTTTGTTTTGTTTGTTTTGGATAGGTTGTTTCATTAAGTTGTTTTTTTGATTTTTGTTTAAATAATTATTATTTTTCTTGTTTGTTTATCGGTTAAAATGAACACTTTTTATCTGGTGGGAATTTTATTTTGATATCTATTGCACGCTACATGAATTTTTGTGGCCATTTTTGTGCTTAAGCCTTGATTTTGGCCTATACCGCTCTAAATAGGAGAGTTGTTTAGCGTTAATAGCGCCTCGCCGTTTACTAAAAAAAAAAAAACGAAAAAAAGGTAATTATGATGATTTTTTGAAAAATTTAAAATTTAAACTTACTCTCTGATCATTTCAACAGCTGCCTCATATTTGAGACCAAGTTCGATCAACGCCAATGCAACTAAAACAGGTGCTCTACCTAGGCCAGCTACACAGTGAACAGCAACGCATGCTTCAGGATTTTGTTGATAGCTGAAAGTAGTACCAGATATAAAATATGCGTTTTGTTGCATAGGAAAATAATGGTGGTATGATAATGATAACTCACTTAAATATGATAATGATGATGGTTTATATTTGAATTTATCCAGGCAAATGTTACAAACTGATTATTGTTTTTAATAATTCTACTTATTCTTATTGGACTGGTGCTAGTAAGTGTAGTGACTGACGTTTGACTTGAAATAGGTGGATTTGAATTTTGTATTAAGCTCCCAGAGACATTTTGTTTAAATAACTTTAAATTATTCCTCTATTTCGATGAATTGGAGAAGTTTTTTCTCACTGGTATGAATTAAAATAATTAATTTAAATTTGTTTCCAATACTTTTGTGCAATTATATACTCCTGTAATTATTGTGTATGGATGGAAGGTTTATGTTATGTAAATTTTAATTAACTATAATCAAAATCAATCAAAACAACAGCAACTCCGCACCGTAATTTGATGTTATGGTTTAGAGAATGTTTATGATTCCGATTTGTTTTATCGTAAGATCAAAATCAATAACACTAGACTTATCACATCCGAGCCCGGGTAACTATGTATGTACGTTTTCGAAAAATGCACTCATAAAACATTCAACGAATTGACTAAGTACTATAAGAATCAAAAGCACATGTTCAGTACCCGTAGTGTGATGATAATGGCTGTCATGCTAGAGGTCCTGGGTTCAATAACTGACTGTGCCAACTTAGGTTCTTTTCACAAGTACTGCCTCTGGAGAGGAATTGACAAATCATCTAAGAGTAATTTTTGTCATGAAAAGTGCTTTCTCAAATTATACGTTCGGATTCGGCATTAAAATTATAGATCCCTTCCATCCCTGACATTTTGCACACACAAAAATAGTTGAGAGTTTTAAGTCACTAGGTCTTGGTTCTCTAAGAGCTATTGCGACACCTTATTTATTTATTTTAAAGTACAGGTTGCAAATCCTTCATTTAAGTGTTAGGTAGACTTTTAACAATTGTTAGTGAGTGAAAGCTCCATATTTTGATGATTTTGTGTTAAACTTCTTTTTTTAACAAAAAGCAGTGAACGTAGGTGGTGACCTAAACTAACTAAATCTATTACATTTTGTCCCAAACCTTTCTGGTATATTTTCTATATCGTAAGCTGGCTAAATGGTTTAAATATGAAGAAGAAAAGTACGAAGCTGCTTCACCTACATATGCACTACTAGTTGGAACCAAACTTTCACTTAAAAAAGGTTTGATTGCTTATTGGATCACAAAAGTCGACTTTATTCACAACGCTTACAAGTGGCAAACGAAAGTGCTTCTAAGAAATCAAGTTTTAAAGTTTTTTTTAAGGTAAGCTTAGATGGATGAGCTGGCGATTGATGACGATATATCCACACTTATAACAATGCCATTTACAGGCTGCTTCCTGGATTATCTTCGAGTTCTTCAAGATTATTGAAAAATATTGAAAAAGTGTCTGTCTAAGAATTTGTTTCTAATGTGGCATAGTGCTGGGTAGTTGTATAAGAAGTGGGCTGTGTCTTCTTGTTGTTCTTCATAATGATGCATTGCTGTGACCTGATACCCAGCAGAATCTAATGTAATGCTGTGAGTTAAAAACCATAAGTTCGATTTTAATGCTGTTTTGCTATCAATGAATATGGTGATATAAGCTTCTGACAGAGCGCCATCATTGAGACGGCTTGAAAGATGCTCCTTAGATCGGGAAGCCTGAAGGAGTTAGCAAGGTTAAGTGCCTTATAAAAGAACCCTGCTCCTACTCCAGCATCCCTTTTCGAGCTGGCATTATATATGGATATTGACGACTCATTCATATGTGGAACATTCTTATTCTTTTCTATCAGAAAAAATGGTGTTCAAGGTTTTGCTCAAGTGTAGACAGTTTATCATATTGTCTGTGCTTACATTTTTACAATGTGGCTGATTTTCCAGCAACTGGTCTGGCTCAGACGTAATACGCCAACGAATTGCTTCCAATAAGAGGTTTCATTTTGAATAGTTGTTTCAAAAGTTGTAAATTTTGACAAGTTGTCATGGTTTGACAAGTAAAAAATACGTTACTACTGAAAACAGAACGATACACGAACAACGCATTGAAATTGAGAAATTTTCTACAAAAAAGTGAACATTTTGCAAAAAAAAACATTTGACCTATTATTTCCCGAAGCGATGACAATAATTGGCCAGCGAGATCTTTGCATTCAACACCTTTAAGACTGTTTTTCTATACTATTTTAAAAGTTTAAGAAGAAAGAGTTTATAGAAAAACATAGATAACTATCGTTTTTAAGATGAAGAGCTCACTAAGCATTCTCAAAAGGCAAGGTTTTAGGGTAAAGAGAGGGCGGACTCCCTATTCAAAATAGAATCAATTTTATTGAGAAGTCGCAGAAAATATGAACTATTTATAGGAGATTAATTTTATGTAAGTCTAATGTTTTTGTGCACCAAATATAAGTATTCCTATTGTATTTTGAGTAGAAGTCCTCGTGCAGTATGTTTAGGGCGTAGGACTGTCACGGCATAGCTCTTGGGTTAAACCCCTGCCTGTGCCCCATAAAAGTTATTTTCATGCTTTCTTTTTCGAATAATTGACAAATCTTCCAAGAGTAATTCTTGTTATGAAAATTGATTTCTCAAATATCGCTCACAGAAATTGTTGACAGTTCTAAGCCACTAGGCCCTGGTACTCTACGGACTGTTGTGAACCCTAAAATATTTTATTGAATTTTAAGACTATATAAGGAATTACTTCATTGAGTTTTCTGATTCCGATCTTAAGTTACACCAAATCTATTAATTTTTAAGCTTATTAAAAACATTTTTTCTAAAACTATTACTCACTTTTGCTTCAAAATTTCGAACCATTCATCAACAACATTTTGTGGCGGTGGGGTTCCGTCTTCAAATGCCAAATCCTTAACAACAATGCCTTGAGACTCAAGTTCATCAGTTTTATAACTTGGTTCGCAAACACGTACAACTGTGCTAACATTATTTTTCTTTAATTCCTGTAACAAAAACAATATATGTAAATTTATAAAATTCTTAAACTTCAAAATATCATTTCTACTCACCAAAACATAATGTGCTATGGTAAGATCAGATGGTCGATCTGTAATCAAAAATTTCATCCCTTTGAACTCAATAAGAGCGGGTGCTGGTCGGATGTCCTTTTGGCGCATGTTGCTCATCAATAAAAAATTCGCGTTCAGAATAGAAAAATAAAGAAAGAACAAACTTCTTTTGCTTTGCTTGTTTGTTTCGTTGATTGGCTTCTTGTTTTTTGTGTGTGATTTTCTGTTTCTTTAAATTGTTTTTCTATTTATTAATGAAGTTTTGTTTACGGATTGTTTTATATCAATAAATAAATTAGTTAAGTATTTTATTTTATTTTCGATTCACGCGTGCGTAGTTTGACTTGTTTAGTTTTTTTTTTAATTTTATTTTTTTAATATTAAGTTAATTATTGCAGTCCTTTTTGTTTTTATTACTTTAAATTTAAATATTAAATAATTAGTTTATCTTCAGTTTTATATACTCTTAATAATTTATACTTTATAATATATATTTATATATATAATAAATTACAAAAACAAAAATAGTTAGAGTTTTCTTTTGTTAATTTTGTTTTTCTTTTAAATTTATTTCGTCAGCTAAATTACTGAGAGTTTTGGAGAATTTGTTTGTTCTGTTTCGACGAGAGACGAGACGGTTTTTGTGGAAAAGTTATTCTTTTTTAAAAAAATATAAATTGATCTTTTTTCTTTTGTTTCTTTAAGTAGGTTTTTTTTAATTTTCGTTTTGTAAAAATATATACGTATCTGTTCTTTTTTTAAATGTGAGATAAAAATATATACTTTTATTTATATTTATCTGTTTTTCTTTTGAAGGCCTTTAGTTGAAAATGGCTTCTAACTTATAAACAAAAAGTATTAAGTAGAAAAATGTTTGGTTTTTTTTTTTAGGAAAATGAAAAAATAGAAAACAAAATTATCAGTTTGCGATTTTTTTTGTTTGATAAATTGCTAAAAAATTCTTAATATTATTGTTTTTATTTATCACCCATAACAATTTTTATTTAATTTCTTTCAAGAGTTTTGTTAGTGTATCTCATGAACTTTTAAATAATTTTATAATTACTGATTAAAAGTTGTTAAGCTGACACCGATAAATATTAATTCAATTGTATTGTATTTTGAAAGAGAGATAATTTTAACCCTGTTTTTTTTGTTTGAATAATTTTTTAATTTAATAATAATAAAATCAAATAAGAAAACAAAAGAAAAAAAAAATAGGATTTCTGATTTTGAGTTGAAATTTAAAACGCTTCAACCGATATTTCCCGGTTGTTTTTCTTTAATTTAGTTTTAAGATTTTGTTTAATGATCGTTGATATGCGTTTTATTTTTGTTTTTGCAATATGATTATACAATTGGAAAAAATTATTGATTTTTGTTTTTGGATTTTTAAAAATGAACTGCTGATAGAGAGATTTGTTGTTGATTGAAATTATGATCTAATGATTGAAAAATAATTATTTTTTTGTTGTTTTGATGTATCTACTCTGAATCGCGCACGCGCTCAATTGCTCTCTTCACCACTCTCGCACTCCCCCGTTTTTTGAGGTGTTTTTTTTTTTAAGTCACCTGAAAAGAAAAAAAAGGAATTAGAAATAATTTTTTTTTTTAAACGTATTTTATTATAACGGGTTATCCATTTTGCGGTTTCAAAAGTATAGGGCTGGAATTCGTCATGTCAAACTAAGTTGTTAAACCAATTTTTTTGTTTAGTTGAAAAAATGGTGATTCTGCCACTGCCACATATCGTATTTTAAAAGGAGATTATGTTTTACATAATAGTCCAACTGCGCAAGCAATTGGCAAAATTATGAAGAAATTTGAAGAGACTAGATTGGTTACAGATATTTTAGGGCAGTGCATCATCGTTTCGCTCGTACCACTAAAAATATCGCTGCTGTGAGTGTAAGTGTTGCCGAAGACACGAATGTGTCGATTTTTCGTCGTTCTCAAGAATTAAGACTGTCTTACGGCACATTATGGCGTATTTTGCATTTGGATCTTCACCTACATTCATATAAAGCCCAGCTCACACAACAACTGACGCCATGCACTACGTCGTAGATATGTTGAATGGGTGCTTCAACAAAAGGCGGTGGACGGCGATTTTTCGAACAAAATTTTCTTCAGGGACGAAGCACATTTCTCACTCGGTGGGTATGTTAATAAACAAATTTGTAGTAGCTGGGGTTCTGAAAATCCTCAAGTAATTGAAGAGAGGCTATTACATCCCCAAAAAGTCACTGTTTGGTGCGCTCTTTGGTCCGGAGGTGTGATTGGACCTTACTTCTTCGATAACGACGATGGAAAGACTCCTGTATCTTGAGCACTTAAAAACCAACATTCGTCAAGTTATGGCCCCAATATGTATCAAAACGTGGTTGAAAATTACCTCTAAAGAATCGTTGTTTGCAACTGTTCGCGTGGTGGCCATTTAAATGATGAAGTGTTTGACATATAACGTCAACGTTAAAACTTTATAATAAAAAGAAATATGAAAAAAAATGTATATGTTTTATTTACTTTTACTTTTGAAACCGCAAAATGGATAACCCTGTACAATTTTTTTGATAGAAAGTCAGTTTTCTAAGTTTATATTTATAAGAAACTAGTTAAATTATGTAAATAAAATGAGAAAAACGACGTCTTTGCTTAAATGTGAAATCTTTAAGGCTTAAGGCATCAAAAATAGTATTTTGTACAAATTAGAAATCCGATGTTTTTGGTACTTTTCAAAATATAGTTAATAGTTTGATGGAAGTGTTTTTTTTGTTATTAAATAGTAGCGAGAAGAAATAAAACGTTTATAATTTAACGTTCGTTATGGCCAAGAAATTAATTATTAAAGGTTTTCACAAAATTTAAAATTTTGAAAAACCTTAGTAATGCTTTAAATTATTTTAATATTATATTTTCTGAGAAAACGAGCAAATACTAAGATTTTTAAGATGAAGCCTTGGATGAAAGATCGCCAATTTAATACTAAGTTGGTGCGGTGCTTTAGAACTAATCTTTATTTAAAAAAAAAAAAACCCTTCGACACTTGAATGTAGTTTCTAAGGACTATATAATGTGTTGGTGATAGATTTCTGCAATTCTTATTCATCTTAATCACCGAACTGATTCAGTGCTTCTAACATTGTAGACCAATTTTTAGTCTTGAAAAAAAAATGCCAAAAACTGAAAGTTATACGTTTTGAATAATATGTACATAATAATAAGGTCGTATTTCAGTACAAACATATTATGCAGGTACTATTGAAAAAGTATTGGAGAATCTAAAAGGCAGATACCGTCTGCAATACAATCATCACAATTATTAAGCTTAAAACAATTGTTAGACCTCGAGAACGTTTAATAATAAATAGATCAAAAAACAGACATTTCAGAAGAAAATCATTACAGAAAGGAGTAATGTTTTTTTTATAGGAAAAAGTTAAATAAGTTTTTGATATAAGAGATTTAACTTTGATATTAAGAAAACTAGTTTTTCTTTGGAAGAGCCAATGCCACAGATGCGGTTGCAGCACAGTTGATATAATCATCCTTTTTATGAAATTTTGTATGGCCAATTTTCACATTTGTGGTTGTTTGTCCTTAATAATTTGACGAGTTTCATCCATAAGGTCTTGAATAGATTGTTGAGCATTGCCATAGATCTTTTATTTCAAGAAACAAGTCTAAGAATTGTTAAATTACAAGATAAAGGTAAACCAATTATGATTACATCTTCAAGAAATAATACAGCCAAAAAACTTCTTTCTTTTGCAAACTTTGACGTAAAATGTCCAACACTTTTGTAACAAATCTTAACAATTTAAACGCGTTGTTGAAATGTTTGTCGATTAATTTGAAGTAATGGCATAGTTTTATCTTGCGAAATAGTAAAAGATGACAAAAAAGCTGACGGCTGACAGTTTAAAGTCAAAAAATAGGACTAAGAAAGAAATAGATTGACCTTAACTTCATCAACTGTCAATGGAACAATTTGAACAAATTAAGAGGACAAGGTATTGATTAAAGTTTTAGGAACTCTTTTTTTAATTTTTAATAATAATTTGTGTGTAATTCTCAAATTGTATCAATTATAAATCTTTCATTTTCAGGGTTTCCAATACTTTACTAAGAAAAAATGTGACACTCTTGCATTGGTTTATCTTTTTAAACAGCTCCGGTGGTATACAACTTAACCTGGAAAAAGGTTAAAAAAGCGTTTCACGAGCAACAAAAAAAAAATATTTTAATTACAAGTTCAAAAAAGACGCCTTAATTTTAAAAGCTTATATGTACATATGTACATATATTCATGAATTTTTCATTCGATTTTATTAAAGATAAGTTTTCAATGAAAACATTTATAAAATAAATGAAAATTCTAAAATAGAAAATCTGTTTGATGTGTTTTTATTTTCTTTGTTAATTTACACAATTTTTAAAAATAATCTATTGTTTGTTCCAACAAATAATTAAAACATTATTTTGGTAATTTGCATCCTCATTGTGTATATGGTTAAGCTATTTCAAGTGAAGCGCCATTTTCACTATTTTGTAGACTATATAGATTTCACTAGAATTGAACAAGGTTTCGCTTGTCTGTCAAAAACTTATCTATTTTCGAATAAGAAAGTGCTCCCCCGCCATATGACAGAAAATATGACATATTTATATAAATGAACCCACCTACTAGACAAAGTCTAAGAAAAAATAAGTAATTTTTTTTTTGGCAAAAATTTTAAAAATAATTTAAAATTTTGTTTTTGTTGGCATTTGTTCAAAATTTTATTTTCTGTAGCCAGTTTTTAAACTTCCATATGTTATATTTCTTATATGATGCAAAACAAGCAATTTAAATTACAGCCGCCGCGACGTTCCGTTGTATTCATAATTATTACTACAGACTGGTTTCTATAGTTTGCAGGAAAATGACAAAATTTCTTACATGTGTCGAACTTGTTTGACCTTTAATGATCTTTGATCGACTTGACTGCAATAAGTTAAAAGAAACAACAAAGAAATCTAGAAATACATTTTTCTTTTGTTGGTTGTTTTCCAAACTATTTAGTTTGTTAATATAGGGATCGTTAACTTAATGCATTTTGTTCATTAAGCATTGAATTAACAGTCAAAATCTCGTATATGGGTAGGTTCTTCGACTTGTTTATTATTTGAGTATATTTTAAGAAATATTTAGTTGTAGTTTTAGATTTAAGGAAATTTTAACTATTTTGTTTGTATTTTCAATGCAAACGAAAAAAAAAATTTCCTTTGCTGACACTAGTTTGACAGCTGTCATAATTTACTTTTTATCAGATTAAAATCAGTTGTCAACTAACAACTTTGATAAACTTTATGACCGTAATATTTTCAATAAAAACAATTTTAGATTTAATTTTCAACTTCTATTTTCCTCACAAATGAAGTTTTTTATTCCAATACTGTATTTCGAATGTGAAAGCACGCAAAATGTTTTCTGTTTTAATTTCTTGTTTCTTTTTTATAAAATTGAAATAAAGTAATATCTAATTATAGACAACTTAATAGAGGGTTGATATTATTATATACATATGTCTTGTGCAAGTACTACTTACTTTTTATTTGTGCTGAGCTTGGCAGTATTCTGCACTGTCTAGATGAAACTCCATAGATGTGGGAACAGGTCTAACAAGCTGCAAGTAATTAAAAAAGAAAAATATATACATTAATTTTTATTGTAAATAGATAAGTATACAAATCTATATATGTATATACATTTTTTGTTTATATAAGAAGAATAATAAAAACAATTTATAAACCGTCAGAAAATAACAAATAATTTCTTGGTACCTACACATTATTTTTGCCATAAAGAAAAATAAAGCAATTTTCTCCTCTGTTAAATATTTTGCTCGTTAATATTTATTTTGCAATGGTTTTTAAATGGACGCAAAAACTAGGCCATTAATTTATGTAGGCGGAAGAATATTTTTGAGAGAAAATAAAAAAAAAAAAATAACAAACTGGGTTTAACTAGACGCAACGGGGTGTTAGATTTCCGGGTGAGAAATACGAACAAACAAAAAACAATTGGAATAGAAATCAGAATTTTTTAATTTTCAGGTGAACAAATTTGAGGAATGTTTGAAATCTTAAAATTAGATTTAAAAAACAAGGGTATGGAAAATAAAAATAAAGATGCTGGATGCGACCCACACTGATAACTTCTCATTCGTTCCCGTCTGTCGATTTTTCTAAACCTTTAACAAAATATTAATAACAATTCTCGTGTGAGATAAACAAATTTGAAGTCAATGGCTTTATTTGTTCTCATAATATTTGAATCGAAAACGATTTCTTATCAATTTTTTGTTTTTGTAGGTTTTCGTGTTTTGTAAAATTGAATTTTTCTAAAAAAAAAAATAATTAAAAAATAGCAACAATATTTTCCAAATGATAAAATGAATTTGATTTTATAATTTGTTTTTTTTTTCATATTTTGAGTCGAAAACCGATTTGTATCAATTTTAGCAGCATTTTTTTAAAGTTTTTGTTTTTTTTATAAAAAAAATATCTATCGGATTTTTCGACTCGAACATCACTTTTTACCAATTTTGAGAAGTATTTTTAGAAGATTCTTATTTTTTATGAAAAAAACTGGCTTGGATCATTCTAAAAAAAAAATTAGTAAATGTTAAAAAGAATATTTTTTATAAGGTAATTTAGTTTGAAAGCAATATCTTCAATTTTTAAACATAATTTTTTACCAACTTAAGGTTTTTTTTAACCGCTTTTAAAAAAATATAAGATGTCAAAAATATTACTCTTCGTTTTTGACAAATACTTTTTTAGGTTTTTTTTTAATAATAAGAAACCCGTTTATTGATTTCTTTCAAAATTATATTAATTTTGGTATCACGTCACATTATAAAACTTAATTTAAGTCGCTAGCGGCGTTTTTGTTCGTGAGTTATTATGGGTCAACCAAAATGTTCACTTTTTTTAAATTGCTATAATAAAAAAAAAACTACAAACTCAATATTTTTGAAAATCCTTTCTGCATTTTCCGATGTTATTATCTGTAAAACAAAATTTACATGAAGTCGATATCTCTACTGGTTCTTGAGATATGGATGACAAAAAATGGTATCCCGAACGTACAAACATAAGAACGCATAGATATCTCCTTGAAAATCTTTGATTTAGATTCTAGGTATCTTGAAACATCGAGGAATGTCAACAATTTTAATTCGACAAATCGGACACATTACAATAACTTCCTATAGTAATTAAAAAAAAAACTATAGACCGTAGTATTGACGAGAACCCAGATTTATATTTAGAATTTAAAAAACGACTAAGACTTTAGACTTAAGGCGTTTAAGGTTTAGTTGACCCATCCGATCGATCACCATCAACGTCATCGTATCTTTATTGATCAAAATAAATGTATCAAAATAATTCCATTTTTCATTGAAAACGCAACTTCAACAATGAGGCTATTTTAGCAGAATTAAAGCAGTGGGGCTCTCAGAAAATCTAAGAATGATTTTTAAAAAGCTTTTCCATTCTGATAGTTGGATCTTTATTCTTTCGAAAATAAGACTGGTGCAACTGTTACCGTAAATCCATTGCACTACTGAGCTATGATCATTGACTTGTATTTGACCGGGAGCTATTGATATGGATCGCAATCGCAATTCTGTCTGAAAAGCTTTTTAACCGCGTTATTTCTCAAAGAGGTTATTACACGTTTGCGACTAAGATCTTTTTATTTTACACCTTTAGACTTATTTCTTTGGGAATATGTATATATGTGAAACTTAAGATCAAGAGTCTGAAAATCTCAAAACCTAATTTTCAGTGTTTTTCTTTTTTTGTTTCATTGTTTGCTGAAGTAGCCAAAGTTCTCGTCAGGAATTGTATTGATACTGCCTTTAAAATTAGCTCCATAATAAGTCGGTTTTTCTAATTGAAATATTCAGTGTTTCTCCTATGGATTTTTCTTTAAAACCGAGTTTTGATAATTTGAGGCATTACAGCTAGTAAATGTGTTAAAAATCTTCTTAGTCTTTTTTATAGAAAATTTTAAACACTCGTTTTTCAAAATAATAATAATAGTTTTACCCTAATTTACCCTACTGAACATTCTAAAAATCACATCAAAAATAGCAAATTAAAGTAATTAATTTATATTACGAACAAACATGTCTCTTTTTGACACGAAAATGTTATCTTTTGACTGCCCAAAAACCCCATTGAAAATGTGATTTCTAATAATAAAAGCAGTGATTTTATTTTTGCCAAAATTGGTCTCTTCTTCTATAGGTGTCGTCTATACACAATTATTATATTCAATAATTTGTTATCTATTGTTCATTTCATTTTAATTATTTTCTTTATCAAGTTTACTAGTTAAGAATTTATAATTCATCATTAAAAATAAGCTTCCGCAAATGTTTGAAATGTTTTATGGTTTATAAAAACACATAAATGAATAAATTTCCAAAATAAAATAGAAAAAAGAAAAGATAACAATTTAAATGAGTTTTACGAATATGTAGGTACGTACAGCTTAGTTAAGAAAATTTTGAAGATTAGATATAAATTTAAAAATAAACAGTTCTTTTGTACTTAAAATGTATAATTTTATTATTTATTTATCAACGTTTTAAGGTTGTTTTTCAAAAAAAAAATTCAAAATTATAAAAGTAACAAATGGGAAGTGTTTTTATTTTTGAAACATGATTTTCTTTTAACTTTACCGATCTGGTTGACATTACTTTGTTTTTATAAAACAACAGAAAATTGTGATTAATTTTATTTTTCATTCAATTTAAAGGTAAAGGAAAAAACACATTATTCAAAGTGCGTCACACCACTTACAATGATCAAAATAAAAACAAATCAACATTTGGTTAATTTTGTCTTATGTGTGATGGCACGGGCAACGTATTGCAACGACACAACATAAAATAGAAAACAAAAATACTCAGCGAATTTTGTGTTAAAATTGAGGAAAATAAGAAAATACAAATAAATGTGTAGCGTTTCGATACGTTACGTAGCTATATATTATTTTGATCAATATTGAATCATTTTAATTCGTATTTATTTTTGCAAACATTTTATGAGTTTTCTAGAGAAAATTCTAGAAAAGTAAAAAACCTATTATATTGGCCTAGCACACTTCTAAAATTGTATTGCATCCACAATAAAATATGAAACTGTTAAAACTATGTATATCTAAATTGTATAACTTACTGCAGAGAAATAAAAATGTAAAGTTTTATTCAAATGGTGAGAGTTTTCCATATTTTGTTTATACTTTGGAATTCATCATGAAAATACACTTCGAAAAATTTGATGGAGTCCTAAGGGTTTTTTTTAAGACAAATATGAAAAATGTGGTAATTTTTGGGAGTCCAAGTAATAATTAACTTAACAAAACCTATTGTTAAGGATTTAACATTTTACTAAATAGCAATTTTCTAAATATTTAGTAATTTACTAGCGACTCAAAAATTTTAAACGAGTTGATTTTGACAGTTTGTGGCGGCCATATTGTTTCTTTTACTTTCTGTCAAAATATCTTCTTTTAAATAGTCACTAACGACAAATCATAATGGCAAGTAACATCGTCGAACAACAAGTGCAAATGATGAAAATTATTATCAAAATGCAGTTGGAAGTAATAAAGTTGCTGATGTTTGCTAGGGATTTTCAGCTGGAAGCGTTATCGGTCCATCCAAGTATTATCGGTTCTTCTACGACGATGATGCAGGCCACGCCATCACCGTCGTCGATGATCACCAACTTCTTGTTGCTTGAATTGAATTATATGGATACAGAAGACATATGGATGGCGCTACGTGTCACAGAACTCAAGACACAATCGATATTCTGCTCAAGCGATTTCATGGTATGGTGACGTGAAATGTTAAATAAGGTCGTGTGATTTGATCCCTTTAGATTTTTCCTTGTCTAACTTTCTTTAGTCGCAGATCTATGCGAATAAGTCGCAAACCACCGCCCCGTGGCCCTCAAAGACAACATAAACAACGCCATCGGTCAAAAACTGGACTTTTCGCATGTGCGTCACGCTGCTAAGCTTTTAAAACGATGTTATATATTTAACATAATGTCATTGATAGGGCTATCAAATAAAGATAAAACCATATTGATATCTCATATACAACTTTTTTTATTCAATTTTTATATCGACCCGACTTTAATGGAAAACCCTTTATTTTGTAGGTACTACCTTCAGCCATTACACATCTTATAATTGGTACGACATAGATTCTACAACCTTTTTTATTTGAAAGACGGAGATTTTGGCGACTTTCACTTTTAATAGACTTTTGTTACAGTTCTGGAGAGTTTGCTTGAATTCTTCCGATAAATGCTCAATGGGATTCAGGTCTGCTGAATAAGGTGAAGTCTTGAGCTGGTTTCTGCCATTATAAAACAACCATTATATTGTTAAAAGTAAAATAAATAAAATAAAATAACCATTCCTGTGTGCGAGTAACGTTGTCAGGGATGGAGGGGACCTATACGTTTTAAGCCGAATCCGAACGGCTAATTTGGGAAAGCAGTTTTCATGGCAAGAATTACTCTTGGAGGATTTGTCAATTCCTCGCAAGAGGCAGTGCCCGTGAAAAAAAACTTTAGATGGCACAGGTAGGGATTAAGCCCAAGACTGGCATATAACAGTCCAACGCGCTAACCATCATACCACGGGTACTAAGTTAAAAGTAAAATGTTGCTTGTAAATTCTGTTTTTCTGTGGACTAAGCATATTTCTTTAAAGAATGTCCAGAAACTTTCATTCGTCTATAATTATGTCAATGAATTCAAAGGTTTTCGTTGCACTTGCCATAGACTTCTATTACAAAATATTACCTCCTTTATGTCTAAAACTGACACAAAAAATTCTCAAGACTATTACAAAAAAAAAACTTTAATTTATGCACGATTTCTTCACAAAGTTCTAATCTCTAAAACTCAGTTTTTCGAAATATTAGAACTCAAACGACTTCATTTTAAGGTTCGAATGGATTTTGGAAAAAGTTCAATGCAAAAGGACATTTGATGTGCAATGATAATACATTTTTAGGATTTCATTCATTTGGCGTTTCGAGTTTTCAAGAAAAAGAAGTAGTGCTGAACTTCTAAATATTTTCAAATCCAAACTTCCAAAAATAAACAATAATTAATAGATCGAGCTTTATATTAATTTAAGAACTTATTCAAGAAATTGGCCGCAAATGTTCCAAGTTAGAGCAATTCAAAAATTTGCTGAAATACGTTTTTCTGACAATTTCAATTTCAATTCAATTTCAATTTCAATTTATTTCTTTATCAATTTTTAGGTTTTAGAATTACATATAACGATAACATCAAATAGCATAATAGACAAATTAATAAAGAGCTGCAATCTATAGAACCTAAGGAACTAGTGTCGAAAGCAGCCGGACAATGTCAATGCAATCTACAGGAAATCAAAACCAATTTCCTCCCAAACCTACTTTAAAACTTTCTATTCCTTTCCTAATGCTCGAATTGTTATTGACATCAAAATGGTACTACAACTCTTGGAGTGCTAATTATTAAAAATAGATAATGTTCAAGCTTACTAATAGTAACAACTCCAATTCTATGGAAAAACTATTTTTTAAAGTTCGTGAAAATGTATTTCAGGCCTTTTAGTATCTCTATATTTACCACTTAAAATTCCGAACACACCCTATTTCTATTACATAACTTCCAATCATTAATTTTTAGTCAATAAAATCATTCATCCAATTACTACCTCCTATCTACTTCAATTGATTTAACCTTGGCCACTTGTTAACAAGAAACCAAACAGCAACAAAATTAAAATAAGAAACATTTCACTTTCAATTCAATTGAATAATCATAGCTAAAAATAAATGCTATTTTGACCTATTTGTTCGACACCACATGACCTCATTTGACATTTAGATCAATTAATCGAAATTAACTTGTCCCAAATTGGAATGCCTGCTGCCTTACACTTACACTCAGACCCTCCATTATCATCATCATCATCATCAAATAGAGTATCAGGCATGTGAATCTCATAACCAGAGCTATAATTGCGATTGACTTATAGAACGTATAGAGGAGAAAATATTTCAGTTTTCAGTATTTGTTTGTTTTTGTGATTTTGAAATAGAGATTTGAAGACATTTTGCTTTAAAATACTTTTTTTGCGATGTTTCTATTGGGAGCCAAAATCTATCTACGCGATACAAATATTTAAACTCAAAATTGTCGGTCGTGCCTCGGATCAGATCAGATGATGATGATGAAGATGGTGGTGATAATTTTATTTTGGCAAACATTTTTGTGGAAAATCTTAATTGACATGAAACAGAATTAAAAAAAAAAAAACATTAGCAATTTGGAATTCGTCTTCGATGTTCATTTTGTTCGGGTTTATTTTTAACACAAAAGATACAAATTTTAAAAATAAAAATTTCAGACCAAGTGTCAATCTCTTAATGTGAGGTTTTGAACAGTTTTTGCGATAAATATTTCTTTGTTCAAAGAAAAAACAAAATTCAAGTCTTTTTACCAATTTGCCACAAGTTAACTATTTTCCACTTTCTTTCAATTGAAAACCAAAATGTCAATGACAAAACAAATTGACAATCAATTTATTGTGCATTTTTTCATCATTCAATATTTAAATTATTGTAAGAGCTTGAATTGTTGCATAGTTAGTTATAAACAGACTGGGACTGCTCTGCTGGACATCATCACTATAAACGTGGAAATAAGCTAACGTTAAAGCTGTAAAAGTGCAAGCATGACCAATAAATGTGCGCGATTAAATGAAATTCACAATAAATTTGCCATTTTAAATTGACTTTATTTCTCTGCCCAATGGAAATTAATAATTTTTAAATATTTACGATTATGTCATGATGTTAGGGTTTGTTTAGATTCTGGATACCTTGACTTGGCTCAGTGATCTTTTATATGTACTGATGGTTGTTGATAAAGAAAACAACAATAAATAAATTATTAGTCCTACAACATTCTTTGACTATGAGTGAACTTGCCACTTGTCGTTTTGTGAGATTCCAGTTTTGCACTCAAATGACATTTCAATGACTGTCGGGCCCATTTGTATTTAAAAAAGAGGCTGGGATGCGACCCACACTGATAACTTCCCATCCCGTCAATCGATTTGTCTTGCTGAAAAGTTTGTCTAAATGTATCAATTCTTACCAAATTTGCGTTCTATTTTTTGGAGATTTTACTTTTTTTATGAAAAAACGGACTGTTGTATTTTTATAAAAAAATTACTGAATATCAAAAACAATTTTTTCTGTGAAATAAAATAAGTTTGAAGCCAATATTTTTAGCTATTTGAGTCGAAAGTAAATTTTTACCAAGTTTTAGTATTGTTTTTTTTAGGTTTTTATTTTTTGTAAAAAAACTGTCAATCCAACATTTCTCAAAATTTTACCGAATGTGTAAAACAATATTATTTATAAGATAAAATTAGTTTGAAGCCAATATCTCAAAGTTTTGAAAAAATATTTGAACCGAAAATCAATTTTACCAACTTTAATTAATTTTTTTTATTTAGGTTTTTATTATTTGTAAAAAAAACTGTCAATTCGATTTTTCTCAAAATTTTTCCTGAAGTTGAAAACAATATTTCTTATAAGTTAAAATTAGTTGGAAGCCATAATATCAAATTTTTGAAAAGATATTAGAGCCGAAAATCAATTTTTACCAACTTTTGTTAAATTTTTTTTCGGTTTTTAATTTTTTGTAATAAAACTGTCAATTCGATTTTTTTTCAAAATTTTACTGAATGTTGAAAACAATATTTTTTGAAAGATAAAAGTAGTTTAAAGACAATATCTCAAAGTCTTGAAAAGATATTTGAGTCAAAAATCAATTTTTACCAACTTTTACTAATTTTTTTTTTAGGTTTTTATTTTTTGTAAAAAAAACTGTCAATTCGATTTTTCTCAAAATTTTATCAGATGTCAAAAACATTATTCTTCGTTGCACAAAATTGTTTTGGAGATGAAATCATATTTTAGTCGTAAAATTTTCGAAGTGAGAAATTTTTTTTTTCAGTTTTTTTGATTTATAAAAAAAACCGTTAATTGGATTTTTTTCCAAAAATATAATTGTTTTGTGTCACGTTACATTATATAATATAAAATTTAATTCAAGTCTCTAACATCATTGGTTCATGAGATATTTAGGGTTAACCAAAATTTTCACCTTTTTTTAAACTGCTATGGTAAAAAAAACCACCCACGCAATTTTCTTGAGAGCCCTTTCTGCATCTTTCTGCCTTATTATCTGTATAACAAAATTTATTTGAAGTCGATATCTCTTCTGGTTCTTGAGCTATGGACGACGAAAAAAACTTCGCGAACGTACGGACGTACGTACACACGCACGCACAGACATCTTTCTAAAAATCTTTTATATCGACTCTAGGGACCTTGAAACGTCGAGAAATGTCAAAATTTTTAATTTGACAAATCGGACCCATTACAATAACTTCCTATGGGAAGTTAATAAATAAATAAATTAGATGGCGCAACAGTCCGTAGAGAATCAAGGACCTAGTGACTTGTGTGCGAGTCATTTCAGGGATAGAGGGGACCTACATACATATTTTATGCCGAATCCGAACTGCTTCTTTGAGAAAGTACTTTTCATGACAAGAATTACTTTTGTCAATTCTCCGCAAGAAGTAGTACCCGTGAAAAAACTTTAAGGTGCCACAGGTAGGGATCGATTCCAAGACCTCTGACATACGATCCCACGCAGTAACCATCATGCCATTATTTTCTTTTTCAATATTAGCAAAACCTTTGTGTTTTATTTGACTGTGTTGTGGTCTCAAGATCAATTTTTTATAGAATTTTGACAGAATTTGATCGAAAAGTGAAATAATTTAAAAAAAATATAAAAAATTCAAATATCTATTTGGGCGATTAGACATAATGTGGTATTAGAAATGCTTTAACTCAATCCTAGTTCTCGTTATTTTGAGTTTTTGCTAGCGATCGTATGCAAAATGGTCTTAAGAGAAATCTCACAAAAATTTGATGGGTTATTTGATCATTTAAGGGATTTATCTCATTTGAAGGTATTTCGTATGCAAAGCTTAATTTTATTAGATTAAGCTTGTAATCCTGAACTTAAGTTGAAAATTAACAATTTTTTTTAAAACATAAGAAAGTGATATTTTTTGGGATGGTTGTTTGACGAATAAATCTAGAATGATGATTTTCTACAATTTGAATGGAATTATTGAAGGTTCGGTTTCGAGGATAACAATCGAAGTTGCTGTAAAAAATTGTAAATAAAAAAAAGGTACTAGATTAAGTTTTATTGAGTAAAAAAGATGGCGAAAATAATTGATATTGACTTATCCTAATAGCATACTAGGTTTCGTATAAAATATTGCTTTATTTTGCTCAAAAATTGCCTTACATTTTTGAGTTTTCTAGCTTCTTCCAGAAACTTCTGAGAAATATTTGTTTTTAATTATCGCAGTACTAGACCTGCAGCCCATATACAGAAGAACCATACTTTTTTTGAATAAAACTAACGCAAACAATATTAGTGTCTTCGTCTTTTATTGTAGGGTTATCACAAACACTGGTTTCATTTAAAGAAGACATTTTGAAAATTGATGATGTTTTAAGACTGAGTTAGTGGGTTTTGCATAGCAAAATTTGTTTTATAAAAAAACATGTACATAGTTGATTTTTTGAATTTGAAGCCAATATCTGGACTAATTTTTGATATATAACCGACAAAAAAAGATATAATAAACACACACATACATCTCTTTAAAAACCTTTGATTTAGGTTATTTAAACGTCCGTCGAGAAATGTCAACAAAAATCAAAAAAAAAAAAGGGACCGATTGCAATAACTTGTATCGAATTATTCGCTCATTTCGTGCGGTATCTCGGTTATAACTTGATTAAAATTACTTTTTAGGCGTCTAGAGCTCGATGATTATTCGCGTAAACACGAATCTTTTTGTAGCACTGTAACAAAAAAATCTATCGGTATGAATTCGTATGATCTTGGTAATTAATTGATATCGCGAAAATTTGAAATTACTCGACAAGGAAATTTCTCACGCAACAAAGCCATTAGTGATAGTCTTTGAAAAATCACGGACTAATGACACCTTTATAACATAGCGCACAACTGTTACTTCTGTTGGCAAGAACAATTCTTCGATGACTTGAGGGGTTTTCTGAAACCCATATGCAACAATATTGTTTATTTAAAAGAAAACCTGCTCAAAAAGTGAGCGAAAAGTGGCAAACATCTAAACAATATAATGTCACTTCAAATGACAGCTGAATTTGACACGTGCCAAATGCCAGAGCTATCAACATGAAACGAAGATATACTGGAAAGTATAAAAGTATTTAGAAAAATTAATTTTTCTTCCAAGTACTTAGTAGAAGTGCAAGTTATTGATACTTGACTAGTACTGTACTGAAAATCTGTTCTTGTATTGTATTCTTTTGTTTACAAGTACAAGTACTAAATAGGTATCTAAGTAAATGATAACTTTTATATGGCCAAACTTCCTCTTTAAACACGGAACGTTTGATCGGGCTACAAATTTTTTTTGTCTTAACATGTTAGCTAATTTTAAAATGTGTTGTGATGTTTTGTCATATATAAAATATTTGGAGAATTATTGTAAAGCAAGACTGAAGTGTAAAAAAAAGCATTTGTAGAGTAATGACTATTTTCTATAAGTTACTTAATAGCTTATGATTTAATTTTTTGAAATTCAGAAGTCATTAACTGACTTGGGAATTAAATTTTTCTTGAGTTACTAACCAGCTTCTGAATTTAGGTTAAAATTAAGCTAGAAAGTGACATTTTGCAACTCTGATCGAAATATAAATTAGGGTCTAGGGTGCTTTGTTAAACATTGCCCATTTGTGGAAAAACCATCTATTCAAGTCAAGTGCATCCGAATTCATTGTAGAAGTCGGACTTTTGAAAGAGTTTTTTCCTGTGCATTATAGTGTTTTTTTTTTAATTTAAACAATTACATTTTTTAATTTATTCCGAATCTCAAATATTTCAAAATATAGTTCAATAGAAATAGAATAGACAAAAGTTTTTTACATAAATATTTTTGTTTAAATCCTTCAAACCTCACAGGTGTGGCCAATTTATGCAGCTTTTTCTATTCATCAACACCTTCTTGTGTCTATAATTAAACGTTTGATTATTTAAAAATTCACCTGTCATAAGAGAGAATTGTTTTAACCATTTTTGGTATAAAATTTACGTGAAGACCATGAATATTAACTTTAAACGAGGCTCACATAATAATAATTTTAAATTATTTTAACAAAATTAACTTGAAGCAATGAATATTTTATGAAACGTCTCCAAAATCCTAAATAAGAGCGCGTGTTCCAAATAAAAAAAAAAAGACTGAAAAAAACACGTTTATAAAAATAGAACAACTTCTATTCCAATATTATTCTTACCAATGTACTCTAAGTGAATATTCCATTTGATGAATAAAAATTGATATACATGAGAAAAAAACCTATTGTGATTTAAATTCATCGATGATGTGACGTTTAAAAGATCACTAACTTAATTGTGAATTGAATTCAATAACCTACTAACCTTGAATATCAAAATTATTTTTTTTTTAATTCTTAGCCGGTAGATTGTTGATCTTTTGTCAAAAGATACATACATTTAATTAGATACAACAAATAAAAAAACGAATTTTCATTCAAATTTAAAGTCACAGTGGAGAACACAGAACATGATGAAACATGATCAATGAAAGTTCTATTCACAATGGAATTTTTGTTTCTTTAATTTGTCATTCAAAAAATAAAAACAACTCAAATTACAAACTATTCAACTTTGACGTCATTCGTCTAATAATTGACGTAAGAAAAATGACAAACAAAAATGAACAGATTATATTTCACTAATACGTTAAAGTAGATGCAAATTAAATTTACCATCTTATAACGTCATAAAACCACTAAAGTTGTTAACCTCAATCGATCAACATGTTTTCTCTGTGCTCATGCTGGATAAATAACCATAAAATGTATTTAAAAAAAAAAGTACATATGAAGAAAAACTGAATGAATTGAATCCACTTATCATCATGCTCAATTGTTGGATGATGGCGCACATGACTTTATTAGGAGCTACTCGTCGTCTATATATGTATGTATAAGCGTATTATGGTTGGATAAATGAATGCCCATTCATATTATCGCTGTAAATCTACTTATGTTAATGAAAGAAAGAAAATAAATTAAATAAAAATATGAGTAAGGCGACATTCAAGTGACTAACATACAAAAATATGGTTGGCATCCGGTGAAAAGATTTTATTTTAAATTAATTTATTCAATTTATTTTGTTTGGAGAATGCAATAAAATTGTTATTGTGAATAAAATGACGTGCAAGTTTGCATACATTTGTAAAAGTGACATTTTAAACGTCAAGTTTGATTTTCATTTCGTCCTAAGCTAAAAACTTTGATTGACAAAATATAAAACAAAATGGCGAAGCAAAAAGAAAGTTTATTAATCGTTGCGAGAGACAGTTATGTCATAAGGGACTTGAATGTTAAGCAAGTGTTTAGTAGATTCTAGATTCGCCAGCTGTCAAAAGCTTCACTTACAGTTAAGGCAATTTTATTGGAAATTTGACTGGAAAAATAATCAACAAAAATTCTCCTTACTATCAAGTCAAGTTTACTTATGTCAAAAATGTCAGCTGATAATGTTTTTGCATTAAATTGAAATCTGAACTTTATTTAGTATACAATTTTATATAAAAGTTTGTGTAAAAGTGTCATATTCGAAAAGAAATAACAACTTTTTCTTTAAAATACAAAACATAACTTATGATTGTAACAACTGTAGTTTTTTTCCTGTTTCTAAGTAAAGTAAGGTTCCAAGTTTGAAATTAATGACATCTGACAGATTAACGAAATACCTTGGTCTAATTTCGAGTTCAAAGAATGCAATTCAAATGAAGTCCCGTTCTCTAAACCTGCCCAGTGTCTACTTAAATAAAGATGAAAACATTTTCACGGAAACTTAATTGCCACTGGTTTATTAAAGTGAAATTTTATTCTGGGTGCTTCAACTGTCATCACTTAATTTATTGTGACTTAGTGTAATAACATAACGTGGTAACGTCACAATCATTTTTAATTGCAAGCAGTTTAAGTTTTCATTAATCTACATACGATCTCAACGGATCAAGTGTTTCAACAATTCCAAATGAATTATTTTTACTCAAATCTGTAATCTGTACTTAAATTACGTAAATATTTTGTTTAATAAATAAACTTCTAAGAAAAATCCCCGCCCATAAATAGGTATCTATTATTTTGTTTCGCATGTTGAATACAATTTCAGCACATTCAGCACACATCATATGATGAAATTTATCACTCCGGAAAATAATCAACAAAAATAAACAACAAATTATTTACTCAAACCCTAAATATTTATTATCTCTCTCGCTGTAAGATTGCGTGTTTTTCTGGTTAAAAAAAAACTTTTAAATTTTGTTCCCTTACCTACATACGTTTGGAAAGTTATAATGTCAACAAACTATATCTGAGATTATGTACATAACGTTAAGATAATAGAAATTAAAAAAATGAATTACAGCTTTTAAATGAAGCTTCACTTTCAAAGGTACATAGGTACTAAGTTCTGGTTATTTCAGCTGCTTTTCCAAGATTTTTGCTTAAATTCTGCATAAAATCACGGTACTAAATTTTTTTTTGAAAATACAATTTATTTAAATAGTTTTGTTTCGGTTATTAAAATAAAGGGTGTCTCAGAATTTACATTTTCATTTTTTTCCTATCTGAAATTGTAGTATTTCAAACTATTAGCAGTTAAATGGCACTTTACTACAAAATATGAGGTAAATTAAATCTTGAGTACATTTTGAAACACCCTTTGTGCATAAAACATATACTTTTTAATTGATTATTCTGATTAAGTAAATTCTAAAACAACGTCATTTTATTACGATTTATTTGCATAATAATGACAAAAAAAAAGAGTTCCCGGAAAAAATAATTGATACTCATCAATAGCGTGGAACTTAAAAACTGAACAGTGAAATAATTAAATGTGATTTGATCTTAACTTAATTATATTGTTTTTTTTTCAAAAGTAATAAACACAAACAATTGAGCTAATTTGATTTTGAATTTTGTATTACATAGAAAATGTTTTGAATAAGATTCATTGAAAAACCCTAGGGTTTAATATTCCGCAACTTTTGATAATTTTTGTCTAAAATAATCATTTTCAAAATTACACCATTTCTCATAAAGTGATGCAATTTTAGTATCCATTAAAATATGTTCAACTTCAATGAAATTGTAATTAAAATTGTCTTTTCTCTTTAAGTGTAAATAATTTCGTGATTTCAATTCAGTAAGGCTGGCAATTGACACCTGTCAAAATCAGCTGTCATTTTAAGTGTCATAATATTTTGTTTTGTACTATTGGTTTGATTTTAACTGACAAACACAACAATCGAAAATGACAGTTTCGAATCAACGACATTTGTATGGATCGATCCAAACATTAGCATTAGTTATTAAAGAAAAAAAAGTTAAAATGTAGGAAAATTAATTGGTTCAATCGAAAAAGTTACATTTAGCAAGATGTTACTTTTCTATGAAGAATCGCATGGTTTTTAGAATTTGTACGGATAATTTTTGAATAGCATTTAAATAGAGTTTTCTAATAAAAGGTTTAATTTTGATATTAAAAAATCAAATGTTTTTAAAAGAGCAAATAATTAATATTTATTTCATTCTACAGAAAACGATATAATATGAGTGTTTTATTGGAAAATCCATCCGTAGTACATGAATAACAAATTCAACATCCGCAGTGGAATTACTGCAGATAAAAAGTAAAGTAAAATCCTGCTGCGGATAGAATTTTGATTTTTATTTGTATCGATACCAAATTATGAGATACCTATTCTTTTTTAGACGTTGGTACGTTTGATACAAGGAAGTATCCTTGAGACTTGAGGGGGTGTTCGTAGTGTAGTGCCAACATACAGAACACTATGACGTCAAGTTATCTATTAAGTTAAAATCAGTTCGAGTTTCGAATTTCGCCAAAATTGTGTACAATTATTCTGACAAATGTTCACTAGTATCAACTTTCAAATATATAAAAACAGAATTACTGCGGATCGTTTTTATTGCAAGTTACAGTGAACTGTGACTAAAAAAAAATGTCGCCAATTTTTAGTGAGTTTCAACTCATTGCGTTTTTTAATTAATTTTATATGTATCCAATTTTTGTATTTGTATTTAAATATGTTTTTGGTGTGCAGTTATTTAAATAAATAAAAATTGACACGTTTTCGAAATATCGAATTTTGAAAAAAAAAAAATATTTTTTTGAAATTCCAAAAAAAAAATTGATATTTTTGATCCACATATTATTTAGATTATATGAGAGCTTGTGCAGAAAAAAAATGATTAAAATCGTTTGGCGAGTTCCTGAGAAAATTAAAAAAAAAAACAAAATAAAGGTACTACGGGGGTACCTTTTGGAGCAAAACAAGAATATAATATATTTTTTTTTATTGAAAGAAGTCAAATTAAGAAAAAAACTATCGGTTTGATTTTAAGACAATTCGAATTTTCGATTTTTGACCAAAAAATGTGTACTGTTATTTTTTATCTTTAAAAAACTGAAAAAAAACCTAACGCGAATCTGCTGAAAACATTAATTTCAAATTTTGAACTCCATCGACAATATGGTTTGGGCTGTAGCGGTGAGGCCAGACAGGCATACGGACGGAATCGGGGACCCACTTATTTCGACTTTTCTACCATCGTAATGCCATGTTTGATTAAAATCTCGAGTTCAAATATTCTTACGAATGCAATACTTGTCCCTATATACGTCAAGTAGAAATTGAGTGGGTTAAATTTAAAAAAAAATTAAAATTGATTTTCGACTAGAATATAAAAAATATTGTTTTAACATTCAATGTCATTTTTAGAAAAATCCAACAGTCAGTTTTTTTTTCTATGCAAAATTTTGTTGTAATCGTAAGTTCCAATCGGTACTTTTTTTAATAAGAAATAATAGCTTTAAAAAATGTTGATAAAATTGATAAAATTTTGTTTTCGACCAAAAATCTCGGGAACTAAAACGGATCTTGAAACTAAATTTATTTTATTATATGCAAAATATTGTTGCTCAGTTTAAGTTAATTTTTTAGAATTTTTTTTTATAAAACACAAAGAAAAAGATCGTTTCGACCAAGTTTTATGAGAACAAATATTTTTTTTTTCATTTGACACAAAACTTTTTTTTTTTTTTAATACATACTTTGTAATTTGTTTAACAAAAATAGACGGGTGGGAAGTTATCAGTCGCATTACATACTATTTTTCAATTTTATTCCTAAAACGGGAATAATAAGCTTCAAAAACCACTTATATTTAGAAACAAAAAAGTATCTTCAAAAATGTTTGTGCGTATTCAGTTGACGTGGAGTGTATGAACAGCTGTGAACAGACTCAATTTTGATGGTATTTTTGTATCAAAGTAAAATTTAATTTATATATATAAACAAAATGTTACCTATTAAAATTTGTTTAAAAAATCTTAACTCACCGAAAAATTTATTATTTTTATTCCTTTCAAACGTCTGTGATAACTTTAAACATTCTTATATATTTCGTTCAAAGAGACAAAAATTATCCAAAAATATAGTTGATTTTGAATGTTTTGTTTTATTTTATTTTATTTTATTTTGTACTCAAATGTTTATATATATTTTTCTTACTTTATACAAAGGAGAACAAAAAAAAAAAAAACTAATTCACACACACTGATATTCTTTTTAATTAGGTATTAAAAATAAAAACATTAATTATTTGTAATAATTTTATATTATTTTATGTTTTGTATCTGCTTATATTCGATTAACTTTTTTATTGTTTTGTCAGTCTTCACAAGATCTCTCCTACTATTATACTAATGTACACTGAGTGATTTTTAATTCTTCTTTATTTGTTTGTTTAAAGAAAGAAATTTAAAAAAAGGAAGGAAAAAAGCACTTTTTTATTTTGTATATAGCAAATATATAAACAATTATTTATATAGGGTTTTTTTGTTGTCAGTATTTTTTATTTGTTTAAATTTGTTTTAATTATTTTTTATTTTTATTGTTGCTGGTGGTTTAACTTTCAAACACCGAGGGTTGTTATAATGGAAGAAGAAAATTTCGAGTGGGCGTTTTTATTTTATTTTGTATTTTTGATGTCTAAAATATATTATTTCCTTTGTTTTGTATTTTTATACCAAAATGTTTATATATTTTGTGCAAAATAAAAATGGTTGTAAAAAAATATATTTTTGTTTTGTATTTATATTTTATTTTTTGAGTGTTATCACAGAACTTGTGGTTTTGTAATAATAAAATAAACTGTTTAAAATTTAGGAACTATATCCACTGTTTTTTTTTTTAATGTTGTTGTTTATAATTTAATGCATTTAATTTGAGATGGAAAAATACACACTATCTTAGTGTAACCGGCAAGGCATTTACTTTTTGTGTTTGATATAATTTAAATATAAATTAGAAGACGAGTGAGAGACCGCCAACAAAAGCGAGGTCATCCACTTGAACTTGAGAGATAAAAATAAAGCGGCACAGGCAGGCAGCACACGTTCGGTAATAGAAGAAATTGTCGTCGTCGTCTTCGACGTCGCTCGTTTTCGTTGTTGAGCAGTAAAAAAAAAAAGATTGAGTCAAAGATATTTTTTTGATATTTTCTTTAATTTAAAGAATTTATTGCATCAAAATGCTAACCGAGGATGTCCACACAATAAACTATCAAATCAACAACGCTGAGAGCTTTATTAACACCAATCTGTTAAATTATGATGAATAAAATTGTTTAAACTTTTTTTTTAACAAATTTAAGAATGAATTGAGAAAAAAAAACAAGTATTTTGAAAATAAATTTAGAGGCGTGTGTTTGACTTTTTGAAAAACAGCAAAATAATTCTCCTTCTTTTTTGTAGATACTTTTATGTTGACCAATTGGGATTTGATTGGATTTATTTAGGCCACGTATCGAAGACACAACACGAGCGAAAAAATTATTTAAAAAACTTTCACTTTTTTAGGAGTGTGTTATAATTTTCCTAATGGCAAGCTTAATTTTTTTTTTAAACAGGTAATTATGCCAAATTGTTGTATCTTTTTTCGACTTCGTTTGGTGGTAAGAATTTTTTTTGTTGAGATTTTGAAAGAATTTTTCTTTACACTTTTATTTCAATTCAAAATTTATGATTGCGGAGGGAATTTATTCCCCTGCTAGACGGCGTGATAGAATCTCGATAAGATATCGACAGGTGTCAATTCTAAGACGTTGATCAAGTACAACATTCAGCGAATAAACGCGACAAGACAGTTTCATCATTTGATGGCGACTGATGGGATAAAAAATTTCGTTGTTACTAGCCGAGGAGTATTTTCGAAATGTGTTGTGCTTGTGGCGTGTCATGATGTCGTCGTCGTTGTCCGTCGACTCGACGTTGTCGTTCTTCTTCTTGTCGTAGCTTTTCAGAGAGCGAGAGAAGAGAGTTTGTGATGAAAAAAAGCTTTTATTTTCCAACTTATTTAAGTTGATGACGAGGTTCTGGCTTATTATAATAGGCTTGTTGTTGGGGAGAAACTTGTTTTTCGCTCAGTTTGTCGATTTTTGTTTGACATGAAAGAAAGCTTCTTTTTTCTCTTAAATTATACTCTTATTTTTAGTTGAGGTCATTGCTTTTAAAATGTACAGGGTGTTGCTTTCGTAGAGAAATTTAACCATTTTTGTTTCATTTTTAAATTGAAATTTTAAATTTGGTGTGTGTGCTTTTTGTAAAATTTTATAGTTTTCTTTTAAGAGAAACCAAAAGGTCATTATAAGTTCTCGAAAAAGAAAAATTCATTAAGAGAAGAAAAACTTTATCTAATAATTAAGGTTTATCATTAAAAACACTTATAAATATTTTTTCCCATGATATTTCTTTTTTATTATAAAGTTTAAACGTTGACATTATGTGTGAAACATTAGATCATTTAAATGACTACCTCAAGAAGTAAGGTCCAATCACACCTCCGGACCAAAGAGCTCACCAAACAGTGACTTTTTGTAGTTGTAATGGCCTCGCTTCAATTACTTGAAGGTTGTCAGAACCCCAAATACGACAATTTTGTTTATTAACAAACCCATCGAATGAGAAATGTACTTCGTCGCTGTGGAAAATTTAGTTCGAAAAATCGCCTTCCACCGCCTTTTGTTCAAGCACCTATCCGACGTATTTACTACTTTGTGAATGGGCAACTGGCTTCAGTTAATGTGTGGGCTGGACTTTATATGGATGTAGGTGTAGATCCAAATGTAAAATACACCGTAATGTGCAATGTTTTCAGTGGTACAAACGAAACGATGATGCATAAGCCTTACAATATCTGTAACCAACCCAGTCTCTTCAAATTTCTTCACAATTTTGACAATTGCTTTTGTAGTTGGACGATTATGTAAATTATAATCTCCTCTTAAAGCACTATATGTTGCTGTGGCAGAATCAACATTTTTGAAGTAGGTTTTAACAATTTGTATGCGTTATGCGATAGCTAAGCGATCCATTTTCGTAAATGTCAGACTTTCAACTGAACAAAAATAAATGGGTTTAACAACATAGTTTGACAGATGACGAATTCCAGCCCTATACTTTGGAATGGATAGACCCGTTATTTCTTTTTATATATATTGTCACGATGCTTTCCTAGAGTTTAAAGTATATTTTGTAAGTTAGTGAGTTTTAATGCTATTTATTCCTTTAAAAAAGTTTAAATAAGCATTTCTCACTCTTGTTCTTCATTTTCGTCAACTACCATCGTTCTTAAGAACACACTAAAACTTCCCAGACTATATCATCGAATATATTTAAATTTCTATTCACAAAATATTGTTGAATATAAAGAGAGAATTAACTAAACTCTCTTTTAAAACATAGAAGACAAAGTAAACAGCTTTTTTTTGTAGCTTTTTATTACTTTAAACATCATTTTATAAATAACCCAATCATATGGTTCTCTTTATTTTTTAATCTATGTATGTTATTTTTTCGGGCAACCAAAAAATTGTAGACGATTTGGAAAGAGTTTTTCTGGTTTAATTTTAAGATATGAGCGGTTTTGCAAAAAAAAAAAAAAAAAAAAAAGTAGATATTCTAATTTTTAGACATAAAAAAAACTTGCTTACTTTTTCTTGTTAAAATATCTAGAAACTTTGAGGGATAAATATTTATTTAAGAAGTATTTTAAGTGCTATTCTTGTTTTAGAGAACTTTGTTCTTTTCAATTTTCATACTAGCAAAATATGTAGGTTCCTGTGAAATATTCAAATATTATGACATAATATTTTTAGGTAGACAAAATTTTACAAATTTCATAAATATAAATCCATATTTAAGCACTTATCAATTTTCAATTGAAAAACGTGGTCGCTTTCAGCTTGAATAAAAATAGAAACAAAGATAAAATATAATGTAGTATAACATTATGAATTAAAAGAAAAAAAATAAGGGGTAGGTAAAGTAGGTATAGATAGATATGTGTACATAAGAATAATAGTATATAAGAAAAAAAATATATTACAGCTTTATTTGTTAGAATCTTATGAGTTGATATGAAACCTAGATACAAATAGACTTCAAATAAATTAGTAAAACAAAATTTAATGAAAGATGATGTTGTATGTTGTTTCAGTTGTATGTCGTAAATTTTCAAACACAACAAAAATAAGCAAAATTGTAATTCTTTGAACTTAAAAAACAAGGTATGCAATCAATGAATAAAGTTTAAGCTGTATTTTGTAGACATTCGAAGCTTTAAACCAATATTTTGTCATTTTTGAAAATATTCAAATTTATTTTGTAAAAAAAACTTTCAATTGATTTTTTCGTACAGTTTAAAAGTATAGTACGTTTGTTAAAATGATGTTGTGGACGAAATGAACACAAAATGTACTTGTTCGTGGTAAGTTTAATTCCAATATCTTTTTTTTTTTTTAAATATTTTAGTCGGAAGCCAATTTTTACCAACTTTTTGTAAAATTTTGTATATGTTTTTATTTCTTATAAAAAATATCCAATTTTTTCACAAAACTACCTTGTGTTAACAACAATATTTTGTATACATTTTGAAAATAACATCTTTATATATTCTCGAGAGTCGAAAATCAGATTTTTTTTTTCAATTTTGTGTAGTATTTTTTTCTAAAAAAACAATGCTTTTATAAGAAAAAATTAGTTTCAGGCCTACATCTTTAAGTATTGCCAAGATTTTCATTTTTTTTATCAACTGTCAGTATTGTTTTTTAAGGTTTTTATTGTTTGTAAAAAAAATCACTTCGATTTTTTTAAAATTTTAACCAGTGCCCTATTTCATAAAAATTGACAGGCAACAATTCCACAAATTTTTCACACTTGTCTGTAAAATCTGGAATTTATAAAATTTTGACAGCTGACAAATTTGTCATGACAATTTGGTCATTGTTATATACCGACCAATTTCAACGCATAATCTTGAAATGTTTTATGATCGAAAAACGATGAAATATGGAACAAAACCTTCAATTTTCATCGTTTGCCAATCAATTTGTTCGATGTTAGAAGTAACAGAACGCGGCTGGTACTCTTACAATTTTAAAATGTCACAATTTACAAAATCGTGTTTTACTATTAAAAAGTGAAGTGCATTAAATGATACATAATTTTTCTTTAAATTGCAGTTCATTTTACGATTTGAATTCATTATTTATTCTTTGTTTAAAATTCCGAGGTCAGCGTCGAAAGTATAACACTTTCACTTGAAAATACATATATGTCGTTTATCATTTTAGGTCTTTTCACTGTCAACACTTAACAACACCGTAACTTAGTTTTCTGTTGCAATTGTCAATTAAATACTGAAAAATATGTAAATTGTATTTTTTTTTTCATTTCATTAAAGAATTGTCATTACAAATTTGTCGAAACATTTCTGACAATGGTGGGAAAATACTTGACAATTAATTGAAATGACAATTACTTTATGAAACGAAAAGATGACAATTTCCGAATATTTTTCTAAAATTATACAAAATTTTCAAATTGTTTATGGAACAGATTTTGATAATTGTGAAATTGTAAATTGACAAATTGTCAACGTTTATGAAATAGGTTCTAGATGTCAAAAACGTAATTCTTCGATGCATCAAACTATTTGGCTGGCAATATAAGTTTTTGTTCGCAAAATACTCTAGGTGATAAATAGTTTTTTTTTCAGTTTTTCGATTTATAAAAAACAACACTTAGTCAATTTTTGTTTCGAATTCATACCAATTTGTTATCACGTCACAGTGTATAACATATAATTTGATTGAAGTCGCTACCACCATTGGTTCGAGAGATATGTGATAACAACCATATGTCTAATTTTTTTTTTTTAAAATCCATTATTTATGCAACAAAATTTATTGAAATTCGATATCTCTACTGGTTCTTGAGATATGGTCGACGAAGGTAGGTATCCCGAACATACGCACACATCACATACATCTCTTTTAAAACCTTTGCTTTAGATTCTAGGGACCTTGAAATGTCAAGATACGAGTATGTCAAAATTTTAAATTCGACAAATCGGACCTATCATAATAAATTCCTATGAGAAATGACTGTCAATCTTCACATTCAAATTGTTTTCCTGAGATGGATGGATGGATTCCTTTTTGTGCCGATTACCGTTTCGATATACAATTGATTTAACAAACAAAAAGATATTTAGGGTTTCGGCTGAGACTTATTTTTTTTATAATAAGCACACATTCAAGGGGACATTACTACCCTTATTATGCAGATGCACAGTGTGAGCACTAGGAAGACGAGAGTGGGTTTAAAAGGAGATGTCAGTGCACATTGGTTTTGAATTTCTAAATATTGCAATGACTAGGAAAGACAGAGTGTGGTAAGGCATTCCACATTTGCGTAGTACGGCTAAAGAACGAATCTCTGTATTTGACAGTACGGCCGAAGTTGGGCTCGAGGGTATACTGATGAGCATTCCTAGAAGCGCGAGTATTACGATTGAACTGTTTAAGGGGAGGAATGCAACTGGCTATTTCACTACAGCATAAGCCGTTAAAATAACGGTAAATAAGGGTCAGACAAGAGACCTTACGACGATGTTTAAGCGAAGTAAATGAACTTATAATGATATTATCATCTATCAATTTAAATGTTCTACGTTCAATACTATCCAAGAGGCTTAAGTAAGTTGCAGGAGCACCAGCCCAGAGATGGGAGTTATACTCAAGCTTTGGACGTATGTAAGTCTTGTAGATAACAGCCAGATCAGAAGGGGTGAAATATTTCTTGCATCGCCTAAGGAAACCCAAACACCTTGCGGCATTTTTGGCGACATCGCGTATGTGATCATTCCACAAGAGGTGGTTGGTGACACACATACCGAGAATATCGAGGTGTTCAAATTATATTTGCTGAAAATTAGCCAAAAATGTTTGTAGCAAAGGGATGTATCAAATTTTTCGAACAACTATTCAAATAATTACACTGCTCAGCAAGGTAGTCTAGGTGAAAATCAAATTATACTCTTTTAAGATATTTGATGGCTTTAGTTCGAATCCGACTTAATCAATTTTATTTATATTATCACCACAGTCTTTTTAAATAAATAAATAAATAAATTAGGTGGCGCAACAGTCCATGAAGAACCAGGGCCTAGTGACTTACAACTCTCAACCATTCTTGTGTGCGAGTAATGTTGTCAGAGATGGAAGGGACCTACAGTTTATGTGCCGAATCCGAACGGCTAATTTGAGAAAGCACTTTTCATGACAAGAATTACTCTTGGAGGATTTGTCAATTCCTCGCAAGAGGCAGTACCCGTGAAAAAAGTTAGGTGGCACAGGCAGGGATTGAACCCAAGACCCCTTGCATGACAGTCCAATGCACTAACCATCACACTACGGGTACTACGGTTTTTGAAATACAATCTTTTATAATTCGGAAAATGCCTTGTATTAGGATTTTTCAGGCTATTTTATTCATGAAATAGTTATTTTTTAATAAAATTCGTAATGATTTTCCAAATCTTCAATTACTCACTTCGATATTCCGTTTAAAAATGATCAATACTTTATTTATTTTTCAAACAATCCTCATTAGTTGTAAGTATTCACGCTACGCTGAAGAATTTATACTTAAACGGTTTTTTGGCAGAGAAACGCAAAACGGTATAAAAGTAATGTTTGATCTTATTACGAATTCGTAGTCTTATGGTTATTACATCAAGTGTTTGGAATAAATTGAAGAAATTATAAAAATAATCCTGAAAACGGGAATTTCTGAATTTGAGCGCATATAGCTTAAGTCGGAATTTGGATTCAGAATTGGTACTAAAAATTTACTCTAAAACAGATTATTCAAAAACATTAAGGAATAACATTAAAGGTTTTTCAAAACTTTATCAAATTATCAAATGAAGACGAAAATTATTTAAACCGTATCTGAAAGATACAGATTTGTATTTTGCAATATCATCATACAACTTATTGTTAAGAGATATCTTTCCTTAAATATCTAGTTTTTGGTTTTCTTTATAATTTTTTTAACATGGCATATTTAAAAAACCTGATGTGACAGAAAAATTTTAAGGCGAGATTCAAATTCAGGGCATCTTAATCCTTGTGCAACAGAAAGTAAAGTAATTTTTGTCGACCAATGTTATGAATTATGATTATTAAAAAATATCACATCCTAAACGAAAATCTCAATTTTTTAAAGCTGATTTATTAAATGAATCTACAGCGCCTTTATCCTAACTTAAAGTCTACCATTCGGCTACCGGAAATTCTCTCGTATAGGTTACTGCATACATAGGGCAAAAAGTAACCTGATTAAAGTAAGTGAAATACACAAAAAACATGCACAAAATTATACTCTTAAGGATATTTTTAAACAAAAATTTGAACTACTGTATTTAGGTCCTAAAGTGAAAATATTTGAAAATATGCCTAGAAAAATTTAATACTCAAAATGTTATTTTTATTTTTTTTTTTTTAACAAGCTATTTTATATTTGATCTATGAACTATAAAGTGCAGTAACTTAAAAACCTACAAAATAAAGGAGACCCAATACACATCGACACCATTCATTTTTTCTTTTTCACCTACATATACCAACAATCTATAGAGACAGGTGTACAAACATATTATTTCCGTTTCCGATTTATACTTGGATAACCACAGCTGTTGCGCTATCATTGTTTATATAACCTCATTATAATTGTTAAAGGTTGAAAAGTTGGCACATAATATGTAGGTACCTGGTTTACGATTATAGAATTAACAATAAGTTCTTATGCATCAAATTGATTAGAAATTGCTGACTGGAATTAATTTATAATTATACAGTTTGTCAAGCTTATGTTCCTTGTTAAGAATAGAAGGTTTTCAAATAAAATAGATATTTACAGAATAACCTTAATATCATGCAACCTTCAAAGTAATAGTCCTACTTTAATTTCTTAGACATTTTATTATGACAGTAAATTTATTAATTTTTGTTATTTATTTTGTTTTTAGTGTGGAGATGAAAGATCATAATAAATAAGCTATTTCCATAAGACAGTCTACATTATAATAGGGCTAAACAGACACGCTCCCTCTGAAGCCAACCTTCTTCTCATACAAGTACTTAACCTTAACAAACAATTTTAACCGCCCCCCCCCCCTCCGCTCTCATTCGTTTTTCCATCTGACTCACTTACATTTTGCTGAAACATAGACGCATCATCGTTGATAATATATTAACAAAGAAGCAAAAAGAAAGAACATAAATAAATTTATTTTTAGATCAAAAATGCGTGTGCTGAAAACTGATTGATGTGCTTTTTAGGCGCTATAAAAACAATACATAAATAGATATAGCTCTCTCCAGGCATCCCTCTCTCTCCTTCTATCTCGCTTTCTAAATCAAAATGTGTCAAAGAAAGGTTCGGTATTTGGTTTTAAGATTGAAATTGTCCTTGTTAAAGAAAAATAAAATAAAATTTCAAACCAAACGAATATAAATCAACTTAAGACTTCTTGGAAATCGATAAAATAAAATAAGGAAAAGATGAAAAGGGCTGGAAGACTCGTGCAATGATGGGAACTGTATGCGTATACACACGAGGCACCGATATAAAAGCTTTTGGCAAACAATTGTCCTAGTTTTACGATTATTCAAGAGTATCTGTATATCTCAGGATATACCTACCTAGTACCTACCTACAGCTTTTTTTCCTTCTACTGTCATTCATTTTTGTGTCATTTCTCTATAAGTATATATAGAAAGCTTATACAATAGGTACACACCTCTGTCAATTTCTTTATCTACACTTTACACGTGCGAAAAATGAAAGCATCAACGCGTGTAATTGATGCTATCTACAGAGATCTCAAATACTCAACTCAGCAGCGGGGCGGCTATGAAGGTGCACAAGAAACGAGTAGATACTCTCTCTGGATCTTGTGGTTATGCATTCGCTGAGAATATTAAATTACTTACTTATACTTTATCCTTGGATGTGACCTCAGGGAAATTGATAGTCTTGCACATGGCAACATCATGGCTATGGAAGGATTTCGGAAAAATAAGCTAAAGCTCAGCTTGTGTAAGCCTTGAAATTGCAGTGTGGTATGGTGGTAGGTGGTGGTGTAACATAAGACTATGGTTTCAAATGCAAACAAATCATGACAAAAATGAAAGTGAGTAGTTTCCGGATCTATACCAGGGTCAAGAAGTATCTAAAAAAATAACCCTTTGCCACTTTTTCTATTTTATGATAAACTTTCAGTTTAAATCAAAAACAAATCCTTAACAGTCTTATCTTCTCCACCCACTAAAACGCCTACTTTTTTGAAACGTGAATGAAATCAAACACTGTCTGTAGGAATTGGTTTGGGTAGAGGTATAAGAGCAGGTCCATAATGAATTAAGTAGGTTTACTCAGGATACATTAAGAACGAATTACATAATATGAGTATTTTATTTACTGACTGAGAGGTCATTCGGGTGGAATAATATAGGACAGTAATTGGTTTACTTGCAAAGGATAATTTTTTGTTGTATCTAAGTTAAGACGCATCACTTTTAAAAAAATTTTGTTTATACTTTGGGTCAATTTTGGATTAAATAACAAAAATTAAACCCAATAATTTAGCAATAACTTCTTATAATATTTTTGGACAATAATTTTACACGGAGCCATAGTGAAATAAGCTTTTACGATTTTTGACCAATAATTAGACGTGAGAGCTGGTTTTGTTTGATACTTTTTCAGAGCATCTTATAAGATCAAAATTTAGTGAAAGTCTCGTCTTATTTAAATTTTAAATGTTCAAATGTCATCTATAACTTTTCATCCATAAGAACAAAAAATAGAATTAGACAATTTTTCTGTAAACGTTTTCAAAGGTTTATAAATGCCTTAAAATGATCAAACACAGTGTGAGCAATTCGGAACTTAAAAGAGTTAGAAAGAGATATTGATAGTGTTAGAAAGAGATATCGATGCACATTGATTTTGAATACATGCACATTGCAATGTATTGGACATTTTGAGCAAGTTACATTCTTAAGGTGCGGCTTTAAAAAGAATATCTGTATTTAGCAGTACGTCCCGCATTGGACTCAAGGATAAATTGATGAGTGTTTCGGAGGAGGTACGGATACTGCAGTTGGATTGTTTGTGGGGAAGAATACAACTGGCTTTTTCATTAGAACATATTGTTTATTAAAATAGCGAGAATATAATGATCTTTCTTACGCAGTGGGGTGGTGTTCAAGACGTACAAATGTTTCAGTAACACAACGGTAGCCTACAATTTTAGGGCTCTTTTTTAAATTGTTATAGCAGTACCTGAAAAAATATGAAAAGGGTTTAAGATAGCCAAATTAAGAGAGGTAAGAAATGTCTTACATTGGCGAGAAAATCTTTAACACTTAGCAGTGTTTTTGGTGACTTCATATGCACTGCAAGCTGTTGAGACAGTTGTCAACTATTCAAGTGCCAAACATGGAAAGTGGCATTGGGGGAGGGTAATGCTTTTGCGAAATAAGACAGCATTGTGTTTTCAAAGCATAACATTCAACACAGTTTTTGGTTTCCCATTGGACAATTCTGTTAAGATGAGAATTCAATGAGATTATCATACACTGAATTTTAAAGTCCACATACGAAGAAAATGGAAGAGTATCTAAAAACGAATATGAAAAGCTGAGGGTACTGTCATCAGCAAAACGATTAAGTCTGTTAGAAGTTTCAGACAAAAGATCATAAATAAAAATGAGGAAGAGTGTCGGAGACAAAACGGAGCCCTGGGGCACACCAGCGTTTATTTTGTGGATATCAGATTAAAACCCATCAAATACTACTTGCAGTGAAAGGTAATTTCTAAACCAACAAAGAAATGATTCATCAATACCAAATGTACCCATTTTCGATAAGAGAGCTTTATGCTCAACTCTATCAAATGCTTTTTTATTATCAAGTGCAAAAATCTTACTTTCTCCAAAACGATGTTAGTATTTGTTCCACTGTCCGGTGAGATAAACTTTGAGATCACCCGAGGAATTATTGCTACGAAAGCAATACTGCCGGTCATTAAGAAGCTTTCGTTCTTCGAGATATTTCTTAAGCTAATAATTAATCAGCGTTTATATGACATTGGAAAGAGCGGACGTGAGTGTAATTGAATGATAGTTAGAGGGGGAGGGGGATTATCCTTTTTAAGGGACAGGTTGGACAAATGCTGTGTTCCATTCACTCGGTTTTGAGAGCTTTGAAGAACAACTCTTCTGAAAAATAGCGGGGATACTATCTGGGCCTGGATTTATGAATATAGAAATCTCGAGTGCGAAACAAGATTCGTCTCATAGAATCGTTTCAGGTGGAGTCATGTTAATCATTGGCAGGATCGAATTAACAGCAAACTGCGCTTAAAGCAAATTAGCTTTATCACTCGAGTTTACAAAAGGAGCAAAGAAACCGACTATGACGTAGTGTTACGCAAAACCTTTGGGGCATTTAAGTATTTTTGGTCATGCAAAAATGTAATGCGGCAAATATGTCCGATACAGGTCTTTCTAGCTTGTTTAAATATATTCCGGTTTTATTATTCTCATTGGGGTTGGTTTTGAACATCCGGAATTTTTCATTTTTGATTCTAATAACCTCTATACAGCTCGAATCAAACCATAAGTTTTCAATTCCTTTGATAGTTCATAGCCTATTGATTTTACAAAGTTAAGTTTATAACCATTTCTGCACCGGAATCCTCGTCACTATTGAGGAAGCTTAGTCACCAGTTACAATTCCTAAAGATGTGCATAAAGACGGTTTTGAAATTATTGCGTATTTATTAGTCAGATGTAAAAAAACAAGTCTAGTGTGTTGGCGGATTGATCTACAGCGTAAGGAATTCAAGTTAGCTCGTCCATAAGCTGAGTTAATAGATTAAACTCAGCAAAGACTTAAATGTACCTTAATTCGGGTGGTGTTTAACCAGTTCTTTTTTTGTTTGGACCTCCCGGCTCTGGATAAGTTCATAAAGTGCACGGCAGCCAAAACTCCAATTCGTTTAAGAGAACTGAGTTTTTGGAGGCATAGCACTTATGGCCACGGGTCAATCTTACAAAGATATGACACGATTCCAGGACTGAGGGAGACCACCGATTACATCCCCCCTTTACTAGATTTCGACAGAAAATATTCTATTTTCATACCAGAAAGACAGGGTTGGGATCCCAAATCACTTATAAGTAAACAGGGTATCCCTTTCTACACTGACGGTTCAAAAATGGAATCAGGAACAGGTGCTGGAATTTTTTTGCCAATCTCTCAACATCAGAGCGTCATATAAACTCCCGGCTGACTGTAGTGTCTTTCAGGCCGAGGTCTTTGCCATTGGAAAAGCAGCTGAATTGGCACATCACGAAAAGCTAAGCTCTTCGGAGATTACTTTTTTCGTGGAAAGCCAGGCTGCTATCAAAGCCTTAGCCAGTGAGACCATAAGATCAAAAGCAGTTTTAAAATGCAGGAAGGAATTAAACAAAATCTGCCACACTAACCTGGTAAAGCTGTGCTGGGTTCCCGGACATAGCAATATAGAAGGGAATGATATAGTAGACGACCTAGCCAGGAAGAATCAAAAGCAGACACAAGTAGTAGCGACCATTCAGTTAGGGGACCACTCGTCCCGATTGGGGTACTCAAGAGGAAGATAGACCTTAAACTAAAAGAGAAAACCAATATCTTCTGGAAATCCAGGAACGATTGTGTAATCTCTACAAGTTTATGGCCTAACACAAATGAAAAGGAAACTCGGTATATTCTATCGCTGAGTAAAAAGAGGAAATGGAAACCATTAAACACCTGCTCTGCGACTGTCCGAACCTCCAAACCAGCCGACTCCGTCATTTCGGAAACAGGTTTGTTGGAGAACTGGATGATCTAGCACAGGTCTCAATGGCGAGAATGAGGAAATTTATAGATAGCACAGGCTGGTTCGTTAACGAGCCAGTCTACGATAATCGACAGAATTGAATTGAACTGAGGAGCATCGATTTTTACTTTTACAGGGGATCACAATGGACCAGTAGGCCCCCGTGTACGCAACAGCTTCTTGATGTGCACACCCCTTACAACCTAACCTAACCTAACCTAACCTAACAAGTTCTTTAGTTTTATCCCAATTTAAGGAAATTGCAATTCTTTTTTGTTCAACAGAAATTATGGGTCCTTTCTATTTCTAACATTTATAGTTCCTGGTTACTTTACTTCCTCATATAACTTAAAATTGGAGTTAATCACGCTACGAGCTAAAAACTGAAGTTTGGTAATTTTGTTCCGAATTTAGTTTAAATAAGCCAACTGTTCATTTAAAGAGCATTTGCTTGGGAAACGAAAGAATAAAAAATTATAAAAATAAATTAAATATCCTCTTTCGACGATTATCACTCCGCACTCTTTCTCATTTTGATCCCTTTTCGTTTGCTTAAGCTAGAGATAAATTTTTTTATTAAATTTAATTTTACTTTTCAAGCTTTCAACACAAAAAAAAAATTCCATCTTATAATATGCAAAATATTTTACTACCTCCTTTTTTCTTGATTGAAGGCGGATCAAAATATTCCACACAAAAATCAAACAAAAACGTAAAAAGATGAAAGCCTTTTCCGATGATAACGTTCCATTGGAATTATGAATATGAACTATAAATGAAGCTATAGAATAAATGTGTAAGAAACCATTTCGAGATTTGACTCAACAATTGCTTATTCTATAGAAAATTATTATTAAAGTCACGATTATATGAAATTTTATTCGGTTTATTGGATTTTAAGTGGTTTCTCACTGAGTGTAAATCAACTGTGAATGAAAAAAGTAAAAAAAAAAAAAAAAAGAAAAAAGTATAAAATATGAAAGAAAGAAATAAGGTTACGTATACGCCTGAGTGTACATGGGAAGATATTTTTATTTTTAAATAGATATTGAGAGAAATTGTGTGTTCTAAGGAAAAAAAAACTTCCGAATTTTTTAAAGAAAGATTTGAATAATGTAGGTAAACTTCGTATTCTTTATTGGCTTTTCTGTTCTCGTGGAAACTTTTAGAAGATGTCTTCCTTTTATTTGAAGAAAAGAAAACTTCTTTTATCTGTTGTGCTTTTTTCGAATTAAATTGACTTAAATTCCGGTTCTGAATTTAAGCACATTTCAAATTAATTCATCTCACACTTTCTATGACTTTGAAGACATAAATTAGACCTATTCTTCTTTGATTAGAAATTATTAAGTGTTTGTAAGCAAAACACTTAATGTCCATTAATTTATATTATATTAATCAATCCTTGATATAATTATAAATTACGAACCTAAGCTAATAATACATTTTGAACTTCCTTAGATAATAGATAGAAACTATATCAGAACATCAGGTAATCAGACACCTAAGCAAAACCAAGATGATGATGATGATGATGTGGATCTGTCTCAAATCATAAATTATTATTTCTTTGAAAACTTAAACTGAAGTCTATAGCAAATAAACAAACATCTTGATGACGATGAGATAAGTTTATATATTTATTCATTCAAGTCAGACAACATGCGATGTCTTAATAAATTCTGCTCCAGAAATCTTAGCGTTCTTTTCCAGGAGACAAAAAATACATATATATATATTTGTATATAGATATAAATTTCAACTTCATGTGACCTAAATGTTAAGTATCAAATTAAAATCTATGACCATCATTCGGCAGGATACATCACCGTCGTCGTCGGTAGGTCGTCGCAGAAGAAGCTCAAGAGAGAGAGATACGATTTGTGGTGCAAATTGTGTGTCTATTTCAGGATCATCCCCTTTATGTTCTTTAGGTTCTATAACCCTATGTATTTATGTGATGTCAGATTAGTGTGTATTGCCTATAAACTTCTAGGGAAACATAATGTTGAGTAGAATATTTATATCTTCTTTCAGGATAAGAGCAAGTTTAGGCTATTTATGTGTTTAATAAAATTGGATAGGTAGGTAGGCAATGTAGGCAAGGGTCTAGAACCTACCTATAACGAAGATTTATGGCAAAATGTTATGATTTATTATGTTGCAATTATTATTCATCACACGATGATGTACCTACCTAGATATTTATAGATCAGTTATGTATTTTTTTTTCTCCTTACAAAATCAATTCAAGGTCTCATAAAATTTATTATTTTTTCGTTTATTGTTGTATAGATAAAATGGCGGTACAAAACTTTCAATCAATATTACAGCATTCATTTTATTTACGGAAAAATAAAAGTATTATAGGGTTTTTCAATATAAATTTTAGAAAAAAGAGTTTGAGGGGTTTTCAAATAAGAGCTTCCATTTATTTTGAAAAGCCAACATTTGGGCAGCTGTCATTTTTAAAGCTGTCTTCCTTTGACATTTGGAAAATAAAAACTACGCCATTACCTAAAATGAAACGATACAAAGCTTCAATAAGGGATCGAAATTGTTGAAATTCATTCGTCACTCAAAAACAACTGAAAATATTGATGCTGTAGCTCGTATTCCATTAACGACATTTTCCCAAATATTTTGCATAAGGACTTA
This sequence comes from Eupeodes luniger, assembly GCA_951509635.1. Taxonomy (NCBI): domain Eukaryota; kingdom Metazoa; phylum Arthropoda; class Insecta; order Diptera; family Syrphidae; genus Eupeodes; species Eupeodes luniger. The sequence continues at coordinate 118,602,396 of OX608073.1, read as the reverse complement.
AGTCTCAAATCTTTTAAAATTCAGCTAAGAAAAACCTCAAACTAATCGATCAAAAGAAGCTTTTTCAAAAGGTTTGTTATATAAAGACTTAATTTTTAAGGCTTTAAAGTTCAGTTAAGAAAAATATCAAGCCAGAGTCAATCAGCCGAAACTTCCTCCTCAATCAGTCGAAACTTCGTAACTTCCCTCCAAGGGTCCTTAAAATATATCAAAAAGATCCGAATTTTAATCACAAAATCATTTTCAGTATTTTACTTCAGAGGCCGCGTTAATAAACAAAATTGTAACGTTTGAGTCATTGAAAACCCATGAATGCTTACTGAAAAGGTTCTCCATCCTCAACGCATAACTGTTTGATGCTGTTTTAGGGTTGAAACTGTGGGCCCTAATTATTCGAATATGAGGCTTGTGCAACTATTATAAATTGTTTTCATGTAGACGATTTTTTTTAAACATGACGGCACGGTAAGAAACAATCGGCAATGTGAAGAATAATTTTCTGACTGTTTGATTTCTCGAAGATGTAAACTTGTGGTTTAAAGCACTTAAACTATGGAAACTATCGGCAATGTGAAGAATTATTTTCTGACTGTTTGATTTCTCGAAGAGGTAAACTTGTGGTTTAAAAGCTTTTAAATTCTTTCTATGAAAGATGGAATTTATGAAGTATTCGGGAATATAATATGTAAAACAGCTAATGCTGGCATACCTTTTTCTTTACGACTTTGCTTCGTTCACAAGATATCGGCCTTTCGCAGATTACAACTCATTAGACTTGCTTATGTGCAAAATTGCAGGAGGTTAAGGTTAACGATTTCAGTTCAAAACTTAACCCAATTTTGCATGAAAATCATCTATAGTGGAGAGGCTTATGTCTGCATTCCGAAAAAGTCAAAGTTGGGTGTGGATTTTCGATTAGCGGTAGTGGCGTCATCGGTCGATATTTCTTTAAGAAATACGACCGTGTTATACAGGCCAATATATTGAGCATGCGTCGGGTTCAGCTGCCGTGAGTGCTGTGACATAAAAACCAACCACATGTGCTTTCATTCGGAGGCGATATGTGCCACACAGAAACATTAGAAATTTTGCAAGTTTTAGTTCTGGTCTTAAATTTCGATGTCGTAGGATAGGTTAGGCAGGGTTAGAAAGGATTAGGTAAAGTATGGGAAGATCAGTGAGGATTTAGGTTGAAGGTGACTCCTTGAACCATCATGATTTCTGGGAAAATTTCATAATGTCTCTAGGTTTCAAGTACGAGACGTCGCATAGGTCGTCGAAAAAAAATGTTCCTAATATTGTCTTTTATATTCTTTTGGCTAGCCTTGGGAATTTGCATAGAAAGTAGAAGGTATTTTCATCCGTCTTCTCGTCCCCACATCCTTTACAGAAATCGGATGAACTGATACTCATATGAGTGCACTATCAGTTTCGAACCATTAGGATACCTATCAATAAGGAAAATTGCGGCTAGCCTTGTTGCAAAAGGAATTTTGTTTTACCTTTGGAAATACTCGGCCATAGATTCCTTAAAACCCTGCAAGTTTTAAAAGCAGACTACCTGTTGTTAGCGATTTCAATGAAACTTTGGTAGATTAGTTCATTTATTTGCTCTAGTGATACCATATGGCTCGGTCTAAGCATTGATCCGTGTTTGACCAATTTGTCTGCCTTTTCATTTCCGTCAATGTGACAGTGCCTGGGAAGGTAACCGCGTTGGGTTTTCTAAGTTAACGAAGCTCCCACGGCATTGCTTAACCAGTTTTGACTTTGTGACGGTAGCAGATATGACTTTCTTTTCTCCTTTGCTGTTGATAAATATGTGTATGATTTTGTTTTCCAAATTGTATCACTGTCATGAAAACGACTTGAATTTCTTTGTATCGACTTAGTTCTACTAAAATTATTTATCTTAATATGAAACTCGAAAATATTCAATGCATTACAAACAATATTTTGACAATTTTTCGTTTTATCATGAACCATCATCATGTTAAATGTTCATAAAACGTTATCATTTGCCCATCTCTCAATTTCATACATTAAAAATAAAACCTAACCTCAAGTCACATTCAGACATCCTGGCCAGCCAGTAGTCTGCCCTTGGATGGATAACACAACCATTTAACTCTCCGCCCTTTTTTATAAAGTTATCCCTTTTATCTTGTCATTGTCCTTCTATTTGAATTTCTCTATAATTTTATGGCATATATATATAAAATGATAATTGTATACAAAGTTACCCTCATATTGTTAGTATAAGTGTATGTATGTATATTTTCTGAATGACGACAGATCACACAGATAGAACAAACGAAATTAACAACAATTTCTTCACTTGATGTCATCGACCTCCAACCACCAAAATTAACAGTTTCTAATATTTGGGATATCATGGCCAGGCCATCATCGATAAAGCCTCCGACTTTGGGCGTATTCATATCTGCCAACAAAAATGTGAATCCTTGTGAATATTATATATACATATATATATATTTCAATGTGTAACATACGTATAGATATCTAGTATTGATTGACCTCAATTTTCATCCTTTTTATGTATTGTATGGATTCTATTCGAAGAGTTACAGGGTGATAGACTTATATGTCTCGCACAATATATCTTTTAAAGGTATATAATTGTTAGATAAAAGTCGAAATAGGATCCTTCTGCCTATAAAATTTTTGACGTTCGCTCGAGTCAGCACTAAAGGGGTTATTAATACCCTTTACATGTTTAAAGTTTAAACACATTGCGAGCTTAGAAAAATAGAGAAGGATTAAAGTTTTGAATATCAAAATGAGAGGGAAAAACAGAGTTTGGTAAATCATTCCACATTCTCGATGTGCGGTTAAAATAAGAATCTCTTTACTTGAAATTACGTCCGAAATTGACCTCAAGGGTAAACTGATGAGCGAGCATTCCTGGAAACGCAACTGGCTAATAAATGTTGGTACAACTAAAAAGTCTTGGGTATCTGGAAAACATGTTCGTAGAGTATAATAAGTAGTTTGTTTTTTTTAGTATTTTTTTCATTTTTCAGGGAGACCTCACAGCTTTTACTGCTTGCTGCAATTTTTGAGATTTCATGTTTTATCGTCGCGTAGTTTTAATCTTTTTTTATAATTAATTTTAAAAATATAAGCTGACTTGACTTAATTGTTTAATTATATGGAAATAGACAAACGTGTCATTTTTCCAAAAATAAAAACTGAGCTACTTTTTTGGTATAGTTTCTCAATAGTGGAATCCCAAAAACACTACTAATTTTTTTGAAAAAAATCAACCAGTTGCAACATTTATTTCAAAATTTTGGGCTTTAGCGTTTAGAGGCAGTTCAACAGTTATATTTGTTAATATAAAATAGTATTAAGAATATCAAAACAAAAACCATTTATATCCCACATATGGTGTTTGAAAGTCTAGAAACGTCCTCCGGAAAAATCAATCAGAAATTGTATCACTTTTAACAAGAAAAATAAAAGTATCAATCGATACTTTGGAACGTCAAGTCAGGTCAAAAGTTATAATACTGTTCAAAAAGCTTGATAACACTGACAATGATAAAATATCTTAACCATGAAGGTAAGTTTAATAACTATGAGGTACTACTCGGAATTGCTTATGCCATTCTTTCGAAATTTTTTATTGTTTTACCTCTTCCAGATTTGTATGGCTGAAGGCTTAAAATCTATTTGTACATCCCCCGTTGTAAAAGCAACATTATCGTCGAAGACGATTCAAATAAATGCAACTACAGTATCTATCAATCAATCCCTGCCTGTGCTACGAGGATAGGTATCCTGAATAGGATAGGAGTCCTAATATTACTCGCACTCAGAAACCAGCGTGAAAAAATTCTCACGAAAAATTTAAATTGCAATTCAAATCTCTATTTTCCCAGTTCTTCAGTTACTTTAAAATGTTATTGAAGACTTTCAATTTATAATTACAAGTAATTGAAAAATGTCAATTAGTTGCAATTTAATTACATAAATGTAATTGAAAACGAAAGTAATGATCACAATAGCAGTAATGATTGCTTGTAATCATTACAAAGACATGTAGTTAAAGATTATTTAAGTCAATTTAATATTACGACATATTAAAAAGTAAAGGAATAAAGGAATCAATATCAGAAACAAAACTCAATATGTAGTTCATTTTTTCATTTACAATTACATGTAATCGGATTGTTTATTTTTTTTTCAATTACAATTAGAAGTAATTGAAATTTATATTTCTTCAATTACAATTTGTTTTCATTGTAATATGAATGAGTTCAATTACTAATTATTTGTAATTGAAATGAAAGTTGAAATTAATTACGAAAAGTAATCGTTATTTCCCAACTCTGACAAGAATGGTATTTTTTTTGTTGGACTGATATCACCCTGTAACTAACTTTCAGATGTCCTTCATGATTATTAAATATGGAAGTGTAGGTAACTTTATATATTGCAAACAACAAGGCATTTGTTTAACCCTGATGAAGCTTTTTTTTAACGAATTTATTGTACTTTTGTATATTTGACAAATATCATAACTTGTCTTATCTATGAAAATTATCATTTTTATGCTATGGTTGGTACCTACTTACATACATTTACCTGATGCCTACGTCAATTATCCAAAAAGTAAAATTTGGATGGGTAGGTTTCTTTTTTTTTTTAATAATATTTAATGTTCTCAAATTGAAAGAAACGCCCTTGAATGTTTATTGAACACGATTTCTTTCAAAAATAGAAAAAAAAGGAAACGTCTATTGTCATCAACCAAGTTATTTGGGTGGCGACAAAATGGAGCAAAGAAGACGTTGTCGTCGTTCGTCATTAGTCGTAGTTGTCGTCGCTTGTCGCCAACTTTTAAACGAATAAAAGAAAATGTCGTGCCTTGGAAATTCAATCCAAACAAAAAGGATACAAAGAAAATTGAAGATGGAATCCTTTTTCTTCCATTTTCAAGGCTAAGTAATTCAGTCTAAAAATAAAGGAAATGACTCAGACATAGAAGGTTAAAATAAGAAGTGTAATTGTGTCCTTTGGACTGGGTTTTTGTCAAATGAAATAATTATTGAGAACTTTTTTAATTTTGAACGACATCACATAAGCAGTTTTGAATATCTTGAGCTTAGTCAGGTGAATGTTTATAATACTTAAAATTGTAATATTATTATACATATACAAACAAATTAAAAACAAAAATTGTTCTTCAAACTTTAGACTCACTTTGGCAAATTTTTAAAATTTCGAAATTGTTGTTTTGGGCATAAGCCGATAAGACCAAAAATTGATTTCAAACTCAAACAAAACACCAAAAAGGATTATTAAAACAAATTTCGGACGACCTAATTAATTTAGATTTTAAGGGATTAGGCAATAAGATCTACCGATTGCAATTCTTATCAGATTGAGATGTTCGATTTTTTTAGGTTATAACCAACAGGATTTCTGAGAAATATATCTTGTTGCTAAGATTTTTAGAACAAAACAGACAAAGAAACATGCATTTTTGGATATAAATATTTGACCATTTTTAAAAAGAATATAATGGGTGTTTTTTAGAGAAATATAACTTTAAGATGGAAACACTATCTCATTTTTAGTTTCGTTAGGCATTTCAACATAAATAGTCTTATGCCTAAGCAAAGCTTCCACATTGTTTAAATTTATTTTGAAAATAATGGTTCTCCTTTTAAGGCCGCGTATAACAGAGCAATGCTGTTTTGGCATCTGTCAAACTTGTTCTTTTGTGTAGAATGCAATGGAGAGTGCACGCTGTTCTATCAAGGTCGGAAAAAATCTCGGTTTTAGACAAGTGCGAAGCTCAATCTTTAAAACTAAAGGTACAATTCTTTAAAGCCCAATTACTCTAATTCGCCGATGATATTGTCATAATTGGAACATTACAGCGTGGTGACAGTGGCGAGTTTTTGAACATCACCACGGAAGCGGAGAAGATGGGTTCAGTGGTCAATGAGTATAAGACGAAGTATACATTTGGTATCATTAAGAAAGGACATTGAATGACGACTACGAAGTCGTGGACACAACGTCATCATGGGCAGCTGTAACTTTGGGGTAGTTAAGCTCTTTGTTTATTAAGGCAAACAAAAAATTAGACAATGACACCAGAGCTGATCTCAAACGGAGAATAAATTTTGCAAATCGCTGCCTCTTTGGACTTGAAGACAATTGAGTCTTCTCTCGAGCAACTAAAGTCATCCTGTATAACACATCCCGGTTCCGGATTAGGCTTCCACCTTGTCAAGGAAAAATGAGACCGTCTAAGGATGCTTCGAGAAAAAAATTCTTCGTTGATTATTAGACTCGTCTGCATACATATGTGAAGGAGAAGATACAACGACCTCCGGGTTGTACAGACACACTGATCTAGTCAAAAGAAAAAAGGTCCAACGACTTTGATGGCTGGGTCATGTAGAGCTAATAGACGCTCCAGAAAGACAGAGCAGTTTAGGAAGCAAGCCGAGCTGGCTTGAGACGCATGTTGGTTGAGACCCAGGTCGGTCCCGGACTGTATCGCAACCTTAAGTAAGTATGTTGAGACAATGTTGCATCCACAAGAACCGACTGTTTGGTATGATTTATGGGTTGGGCGAATAATTTATCAGTACTTCATGAAAAACTATTCTGGCCACAACGGGGACCGCTATAAGGCCATGATTATTGACTTTTTTAGTTCAGGAGCTGTGGTTTTAAAAAGACCAATATGTCACACAGCTTGAGTGAAAACTGACTTATTTAAGAAAACGTTTATTAAACGCATAGTTTCACGTTACTGACTCATGAATTGGCCTTCAAGATTCTTCGATTTAAAGTCGCTTGACTATTTTTTGTGGGGATATGTGAAGTTCTTAGTCTACTTTGATAAGCCCGATTGACCACTTGAAAGACAACATTCGCCACCTTATTGCAGAATAAATACGGCCACAAATGTGAACTTCCACGTAAGACTACGACTGAGCCAGCCGTGGCGGTCATTTGCCTTGAATAATATTGTCAGAAGATTATCTTTGGAAAGAACTAAATTTGTATGCCAATTTCAAAAATTGGCCTTTGTTTAATCCCATTTCAAAGTTCTAAACATCTTTAAAAGAAAACACCCTTTAAATATATATTTATGGGGTTATTTTTCTATCTTGACTTATATGGACAAAATATATAAATATCTAAAACATTCTTCCGACAAGGTTATTCCTTTTGTTGAATTTTAATCTTTGCCACTTTTTTGATACATTTATGTCGCTGCAATGTCAACTTTAGAACTACAGCTTTTACCCATTAATTCAAGTCGGCTCTTTTCATTTTCGTGCATTGCATTTAAAAATCTACCGAAAATCATCATAAAATAAATAATTTGCATTTTTACCTGTTTTTTGTCATAGTCATGTATACAAAATTAATTAAATTCAATTTGCTTACCTGAAAAGAGAAGAGAAAAAATAAATACAAATTAATTAAATTTATCATTTAAAATTTATCAGACCTGAAAAAAACGCAAAAGCTTTTAATCATAAAATTCTATCAACACTTCTAGACCTTTATAAATTTACTGACTGACTGAATTGAAATATTAATCCAGACAAGTTGTAGCAATTTCTTCAAAAAAACAATAAAAACTTATATCATATTTCTTAAGTAGGTTATTTGCAAAAAACGTGCTGCACCTAAATAAAATTTCCTAACCATCATTACTTGTTTTTTTTTTTGGAAGTTTGTGAAGGTTACTAGGGTTGACGTTCTTATTACATTTTTATTTTGTATTCCCACCCAGGAGTAATTTTGTTTTGTTTTATTTTTTGAGGAGGCGCATGTGTCTGGACTTGAACTACCAAAGACTGGCTTCAAGTTTCTCTACTCAAAACTTTAATCATTTGTGTAAACAAATCCAAGCCACGCGTGCCTGTAAACATAAAACTGAATTGCCACTCTAAGTCATAGTAATGCTCCTCCGGGAGACAGTCTACATACGAGTAGCAACCATGCATGCATGCCGCCAAAAGCTGATTCTGATTCTGAATGTCCCTGAAATTAAATCGTTCTCCAATTTCTGTCCACGTCCATTAGTCTATAACTGTTTGATATACATAAAAGAAGATGACACTATCTATCTCGATAATAATAATAATAAAATAAATACAAAAAGTTGATTAATTCGCACCAAGGAAGAAGATACAAACAAAATTGTTTTATCCACGTCGTCGTTGCTTGCGTCATTTTCAGATCAAATCAGATGAGCTTAAGGTGAATTTAACCATGATTTTGAGTATACAAAGAATATTGTTTCAATATAATTTTTATTTTTAATTGATTTTACTTAGTTTAATTTATTTTGTTAACAATTTTTTAATTATAATTTCTTTCGGTTTGATTATGTTATGGTGCAAATTTATTTTCATATTTATTCAATTATTTGCTGTGATTTTTTTATTTAGTTTAATTTTTTAGGCTTTGAACTTTATTTAATTTTATATTTTTTAACTATGTTTTAGATATTTTTGAAATATTTGAATACAAAAAATTGTTTTTATTCATTACGTGTATTGTTTTTTTTTTATTTTTCAAAAACATTTTGTGTCATTTAAAAATTATTATATTTTACAATTTTTTTCTTGTTTAGTGATTCTTTATTTTATTTATGATTTATTTGTACATATTTTATATTGTTCATTTTTTTCATAGATTATTCTAATTTGCATTGTGTAATACTATTTATATTCCATTTTTTCTTTTCAACATAATTTGTTGGTTTGTTTATTTTTTTAATATTTTTATAGATATTGCATGAGTTCACTGAGTTACAAGTCTTTTAATTTAATTTTTTTTTGTTTAAGTTATGTTTAATTAAAGTTCTTTTATTTTATTTTCATTTAATTCTTTTAATTTTATTTCATTGTATTTTATTTTTTGTATTTCATCTTATTTTGTTTCATTTTATTTTATTTAATTTCATTTTATTTTGTTTTGCTTTAGTTAATTTTATTGTATTTTATTTTATTTTATTTAATTTAATTTAATTTAACATTATTTTATTTTATTTGATTTATTTTATTTTATTGTATTTTATTTTGTTTTATTTTATTTTACTTTATTTGTATGTATTGTTTTGTATTATCTTGTTGTTTATAATTAGTTAAGTTAAGCGTAGTTATTTTTATTCATATATTTATTATATTATTGACCTCTTATAGCAAATTATTGCCATCGGTCAGAATTGAAATTTTTCACATTTCACGACGTTTCAAGTTCCTTAGAATCTTAAAAAAAAAGTTTTTGAAGAAATTTCTGTCCGTACTCTCGGGATACCTTTTTCCGTCGACCATATCACGAGAATCAGTGTATCGACTTCAAGTTAAAAAAAATAAAAAAAACAATGAAAGGGTGTTGTTTTACAATAGCAGTTTAAACAAAAAGTGAACAAGTAAAAGGCTCGCGACTTCTATTAAATTTTTCTATTATACATTTATGACGTGACACCAATTAAGTATACATTTAAAAAAAAAATACCAATAGCTTTTTTAATAAATTAAACAAAAACAAAAACTGAAAAAATATGTATCACCTCAAATATTTTATGAACAAAAAATAATATAACCTCCAAAATAATTGTATTCATCAAATAATAACGTTTTTAACATCTGGTAAACAATTTAGAAATATTGAAGTGACGCTTTATTAAAAAAAATAATACTAAAAATTGGTTAAAATTGATTTACGACTCGAATATCTTAGAAACACTTGAAGATGTTTATAAACTAATTGTGTCTTATAAAAAATATTATTTTTTTAACATTTAGTAAAACTTTAAGAAGAATTCGTCACTTTTTTTATAAAAAAATAAGAATATTCTATTAAAAATTTGTAAAAATATATATTCATTATTTGAATATTTCGAGAATAGATGAAGATTTTGACTTCAGGACTATTTCATTCTATGCAATTTTTTTGATAACGTAAGATGATGTTCTTATAAAAACTCAATCGCCTTTTTATAGTAATAACAACTTTTAAAAAATTCTGCTAAAACTGACAAAAATTGGTTTTCGACTAAATATCTCATAACAGATATTGAAATTAAACGTATTTAATCATATGCAAAATATTTTTGTTATCTTTTAGTGATTTTTATTAGAAAAATCCAATTGAAAACTTTTTTTACAAAACACAAAAACTACAAAAACACCAACAAAACTGATAAGAAATGGTTTTCGATGTAAATATTTTAAGAACAGAGAAATATATTGACTTGAAATTTTGAAACTCATTCAAAATATTGTTTTATTTTGATATTTTGCTAAGGTTTTAGAAAAATTTACTGATGGGCACGAATGGGAATTTATCGTTGTGGGCCGCAACCCAGGTAATATTTTATGAATAGTACACATTTTATGTGCTCTTCTATTTTTGTATCTGTATTTATAAGAATTTTATTTTATGTATTTTTTCTTTTTAATTTAATTTTTAGTTATTTTTTTAGAATTGAATTTAAGTTATTTTATTTTATTTTATTTTACTTCATTGTATTTATGAAAATGATAGTTAAGTTTAGTTAATCTTCTTTATATTTTGTATTATATAATTTTATTTACATCCCTTTTTCCGCTTATTTATTTTCCTTTTGCAAATTTTGTTTCTATATTTAAAACAAATGTGTACTAATTTTATTTAAATAATAATTTATTTATATTTAATTCATTTAATATTTTTTTATTATCAGAGTTTTAAGTCTTTGATTTAAAACTAAATTTTTTGAATTTAATTTTTTGCTATGTATATAATTTTATTTAATTTTATTCTATTTTATTTTATTTTATTTTATTATATTTTATTTTATTTTATTTTATTTTATTTTATTTTATTTTATTCTTAGTTGTATTTATGAAATAATAATAACAAAATTTGGTTTATTTTATTTAAATTTTATTTTCATCCACATTTTCTTCTTTTTATTTTCCGTTTTAATAACTTTTTGTAATTTTACTATTTAACACAAATGTTCGATTATTTTATATATCAATTTTTTTTATTTTTATATCTAATAAGATTAGTTTATTTTAACTTTATTGTCTTTTATTTGTTATTTGGTAATTTTAAATTACATTTTTTTTTTTTTTTATTAAATTTTATTTTATATTCTTGCTATTTTCCTATTTTCTAAATATTGAATCATTTATGCATTCATAATTCTTTTTAACTAGTGAAATTCAATTTAAAACAATAATTTTCGAAACAGAGAGCGCCTTGTCAAGTATTTTTTTTACCGCCAAACACTTAGTTGGTTTTGAAATTCGATGAGTTATGAACTACACGCGCCTGGTAGAAATATATTATATATATATGTATGTTTATGTTTATAAATAAATTTTGCAAAATGAAGCATGTTTATTGAAGATTGCTTCTAAAAAAGAGATCAAGTGGTATATTGACATGAATATTAAAAAATATCAGCTTCTCAGTATTAGACTCGTTTAGCCTTGGTCTGTCGTCTGGCTGCTCTGTACTTCTTATGGGGGCTCTTATATTACTACTTTGGTCAGCTGTATATTTATTTGTATTTTATTATTTCATGTTCTTCGTTTTAGATTAATTAGCTGATGGCCATATTTTTTCATAATATTCATTTAGTTAATTGATTTTATTTTCTCGACTCAGTCGAATTAGGTTGTCAATATGAAGACCGTTTTCTTTGTTCTGGAGATATTTTCATTTAAGTAAAAGTAATGTTTTAAAATTGTATATTTGGAATTGGTATTTTTATGAGAAATTTGAATTTAACTTTTATTCGTTTTAAAATAAAGACAAATTTATTGACAGAATATTAATTAAAGACAAACGAAATGAAAAAAGTCTTGCGGCCTTGTATAAATTCTGAACGATTTGAACCATTCTTATTGCCATACTAACTATTGAACTGATGTGATGATTAATACCCCCAAACACATGAAAAAGAATGTGATGGCATAAAATATTGCGTCGAAAGAAAACGTGACCTTAAGACCGTTTACTCAGGGATTTTGTGATAACTTTAACACTTTTTACATACCTCGTTAAAATTATAAAAACCCTAAAAATTGTTTGAAGTATTGAAGATATTGACAAAAGAAGAAGAGGGGGATCGTTTATAGGAAAAGTTTAAAGTTTGATGCTAGTTGACATTTGACTCAAAGAATATTTAAGTGTAAAGGGTGGGCCATTTACAAGTGTTTTTTTTAAAATGCAATGAAATTAACAAAATTCAATTTATTTTCCATATTATTATATATTTATTAGTAAGAAAAAACAAAACATTGTTTAAATGGCTGCCTCGGGTGTAAACTCGCAGCTCCAAGGATGTTAATCGACGATTAGTTTAATAACATAATTAGAGAAGTTGTTACGCAAACGATAGATAGGTAGAGTTTCACGGCAGGACATGTAATTTTAGAGGAAAAAGATTTAACTAGAGGTTGCTAGGCCTTCGCTTGCAATAGATGACAATATATTTCCTTATAATTAAAAAACTTAGTAGCGTCAACTTAACAGAACGTTTTGATGTCAAAAAAGGCTTTAGACAAGGTGATTCGCTGTCATGCGATTTCTTCAACATCGTCCTTGAAAGAATAGTGCAAAGCTCCTACGTCAACACTAGGGGCACAATCTTTCAAAAGTCTGTCCAATTACTATCATATCCTGATGTGATGACATTGACATAATCGGAAGAACTCACCATGATTTCAATGGGGGTTTAATGAGTATTGAGGCAGAGGCGGCAAAAATGGGTTTAACGGTTAATGGGGCAAAACAAAGTGCATTCTGTCATCAAGAAAAGATCTACAACGCCGAACGTCTCGGTTAAAACTTTACCATATATCTAGATGTAATTTTTAGGTAGTTTGTCTACCTAAGCTCCGCTATGAACACTGAAAATAACACCAGCGCTGAGATCAAACGAAGAATAACTCTTGCTAGCCGCTGTTTTTTTGGGCTAAGAAAGCAATTGAGCATCATCTCCGGTGCAGAAACATGGACTATGACAAAAGCGGATGAAAGCACCATGGGTCGTTTCCAGAGAAAAGTAATTCGCGTGATCTACGGTCCCGTATGCATAGAAGGTGAGTGGAGGAGAAGATGAAACAACGAGTTGTACGGGCTGTACAGCGACGTAGACTTAACCAGAAGGATAAAAGCCCAACGACTGTGATGGCTGCTTCACGTAGAGATCATGGAACCCAATACTCCGGCCCGGAAGTCTTCACGCTCACAGGAGAACGCAGTAGAAGAACACCGTGGTGGCGCGCCCAAGTGGAAAGTGACCTCACCCAACTTAGAGGGCGCAACTGGAGACATCTAGCTAGGGATCGAGCCAGATGGAGAAGTTTGTGGGATGATGCCCCAGTTCACACAGGACTGTAGCGCCACCTTAATTAAGTAAGTGCGTCAGCTTACAAAAACAAAACGATAATTTTATTTAGTTAAACAATTAATTATAAAAAAGATTATCAAAGATTGATTTTACGCTAAACAAAGTTGATAAGCAGAATGAGAAATAAGATTTGAATTTTCGTATCTTAAGCTTTTTTTAAAGACTTGACTTAATCTAAAAGGTAGTCGTACTACAGTTGATACGAAGTCAATATACAATTTTGTAGGACTATACAAAAATTAAAAAACTTGTTTGCAAACAAAAATTAAATAAAAGTAGACACGTCAACTCAAAAGCCTCAAGGAGGTCTTAAAAGTGCCAACGTCTAAATACGAAAAACTCGAAAATTGATTTCGATACTCAAATAAAAGTCACATATCTATTCACAGCAGGATCTTACTTTACCTTTTACCGGCAGTGATCTTACTGTGGATTCTATTTGATAATTACATAAATCACTACAAAATCAATTGGCGAAAGGGGTACCCTGGGGGACTCTTCAACTTCCATGGATAAGATCGACAAAAAATTTATAGCTCATATTACCGTTTCTTTTAAAAAAAAAATTCCAAGCAACAACACCTTACAAAATTAAAAGCCCTTAAAATCTCCAAACTTCTTATAATTAAAACAAGTGTGACGTTAAGTCCATCTCATTGCCAGTGTTACATTTAATTTATTCATAATTTCTTAAATGCTCAAAATTATTCCTGAATTTTAAATCTCATAAAATTTAAAATTCATACTTAACATAAGTTTACACAACAATTTCCCATGTAAGCACAACAAAAAAGAAAATTAAAAAACCTTTAACTTATCTTAAGCTGAAAAACCGTTTCGTTTTTATTTCTGTTTTTATGCAGAAAATTTAATTTAAAAAAAGTATCTACGATACAAGTAGGTAACAACATACCTAGTTCAGCTGCAACTTTCCCTCTAACCGTTTTAAGGGGGGCTTCAACGTTTTTTTTTTTTTGAATATTCATAAATACCTACTATTTTTAACTACAACAAAATACCTACCATCATCACTACTCTAGGTATCTTTTGATGTTGAAAAAACTGCATGGTATAAAAATACCTCCTTTTTGATGTAATTTAATTGAAAATTAAATTTCCTTTTGGAAGAAGAATATTTTCCACCTCCTTGCAGATAATATGCCTTCGCATATATCTAAAGATATAGTGTGTATGTATGTATGTTGTATATTTAAAATAAAAAGAAGGGAGGTTTTAAATAATTTTTTTAATGGAATTAAATTGAAAAGTGCATGCATGACGACATCATTGAAGACGTATGCGCTTCAAAGGGCACTGCACCCAAGCTTATAAAACATTCTATATGTATATTTGTGATGAATGCAAAACGTACAAATAATGTTGCAACAGCTACTCTGCCACCAATACAGTAACACATTCAAGAACATAAAATGTACATTAGGGTGGTGTATGAAATTTCTTCGTTAATTTCCATTTTTGAATAATATTAAAAAGTTGCAATAATACGAAAGCCTTCTACCAATACTCCAAGATAAGCAATATTTGTAGAAATGTCCTTGATTTTTGTAGCCGTCAATTCAACTTTTATTTAAAAAATATTTTTTTTCAAACTTATCAAAGATATATTTCTTACTTTTCTGTTCTATGAGTCTTTCTCTAGGCTCCTGTTAAAGGTCATGGACTATAATCTTAAAAATTACAACTTGAAACAAAAATAAGACTAAGATCTTTCAACACTCATACGGACTGCGAAATCGGTTGCATATTCCTAATTTTATGATCGATACGGCATCTTATATCGATCAGCAGCAGAAGTGACGGGTGCAAATGTTGGCTTAGTTATTGCAGATAATATCGAACCCTTCACATAACCGATAAAAGTTCGTCGAGCCCTAAAACGGCAACTTAAAGTTCTCCAAACTGAAGAAATTATTTCAGAAATTGAAAGCATTCATTTCGATGGATAGACCCGAGTCGAAATTTTGGCCCTATTCTGATCCTAAAAAGGATCTTTTCTCCTCATTTGCTCCTACATACAGCAAAATGAACCTCATATCATCCTAAACGATTTTTCATCGTCCTCATTTGGTCCTACATGAATCTTTAGAATTCTTTCCGTTTTTCTACGCATATTTTGTGAACCTCATTTCGTCCTAAATGAAGGTTTATCAACATAGAAAATAGATATCGTCCTCTTTTCATACTTAGTAAGCCTACCTGGTCGTGTAGCTGCTTTTTTTTTGTTGCTGCTGTTGTTGTCACAGCAGATGATGACAATGACAACAATGATGGTGGAAATGACAAGGATGGTGATAGTGAAAATAATAACGATGGAGCTAGTAAAGTCGACGACACCAACGACGTACGATGGCAGCAACGACGACGACTCCGACGACGTAGACGACGACGAAGAAGACTATTTCGACGAAGTATTACTTTTAAATTAGTTAATAATGTTAATAAAAACTTCTTTGTTTACAGAATAAAATTAAAATTTAATTTGACATTATTTAAAAAAAAAAGCTTTTAATTAGTAAAATGAAAGAAAGTGATAGAGAAAGAGCAAAAGCAAGTAGGAAAGAGAAAGAGAAAATAAGAAAGTGAGCGAGTTAGATTAGACTCTCTATAAACTAGTCTTAGAGAAAGAGAAAAAAAGAGGGAGAGAGTAAATGAACAAAGAAAAAAACTATGGTCAAGATGAAAGAGGTTCATTTGAGGCTTTTTGCTGTCGTCCTCATTTGATCCTAAACATCGTATTTTGTCCGATAACTGCCACTATTAGGTTCAAATGAGGAGCAACATTTTAACAGTAAGTGATCCTCTTTTGAATCTCTTTGGTCCTCTGAGAACCTGAATTTTGGGGACGAAAATAGGGCCAAAATTTCGACTCGGGGAAAGACAACTAATTTTAGGGAGTGACTAAAGCATAAGAGCATATTCAATACTTACACAAATTGATATTTAACAACATTTCCCGGGACAGTGAAAGTTAGAGCAAATCATATAAATTCCCCGACAGACTTCTAGACACAAGTAAAATGTGTACTGTTGGCTGCAAACAACGGTTGTAGAATTTTTGGAGGATCGCTGCAATGGTTTATATGTCCACTACATCATACTAACTAATTTTCAACTGGGCTATCTAACTATTAAATTGGATAGAGTTACATAAGAACCTTACCTTTTTTCGGAAGCGTGTTGAGATTGAACTGACCTTCCTGTTGCTGATTCTGTAGGTAAATTATCATCTTTATCCAAAAACATCCAACACTCCGGACAGCACTGTTCAAAAAGATTATACAAGAGTTATTCTACACTTGTGGGATTTTTCTTTTTTAGTTTGAGCACTGAGCAGAGTCTAAGCGAACAGAGTAGAGTAGAGTGATCAGCATTTTACTCCGTTTACTCTGTTATTTTATTCTGAGCTCACAGAGCGCGCTCTGAACATGTTCAGACCTAAGAAAGAAACACGAATTTGAAGCTCTGAACGATCAGAGCTCTAAAAGAAACACAATTATTTTTTTGACAGTTCGAGCTCTGCTCTGAACTAAAAAAGAAAAACGCCATTGATTGACCAAGTCTGCCATGGGAAACGGCGCTTTGCGATGACTTTGTTCTGTCCTCATTAATGACAAGACCCATTTTGTTCGGTTCAGACTGAAGAACAATATTGTAACAGTAACATGACATCGCATCGTCGACTTATCTTTATTTACTGTTGGTTTTGAAATTATCAGTTGAGTTTCTACCAATTTTGACAAGTCGCATCACTCTCATATAATAGGGGGTTTGATAGAAAAAGCAATAAGGAATTGGAAGAACTTTTACAACAAAAAAGCTTCCTTTAAAATGCCATATCCCAGAACTGCAAGCCTGTAAAGCTCTGTCTGTAAAATGATGACCAAAGCTTCAATGGCAACTGTTGGTGAAAATCCCTTATAAGAAATAACATCAAGATTACATTTTCGGAATATACATATTACCATTTTTCCACAATAAAAAAACATAATCACGTTCAATAAATGTATTTCAATGAAGTATTATTTTTGTTTGTTGATTGAGAATTACGTGAGCTAGACGTAAACTCACCAAAATTGGTGTGGATTTTAATCTAGCAATACTTTTTTTCAAAGTTGGGCTTTTTGAAAGCTGTCACTTGATTTATGCTCATTTTGGTTTGGCATTTCATAATGAGTAGAATTACTCCTGAACAAAACTTTGCAAATCGTATAATTGATGGTGGGTTCCTGCGACGCAACGAAACTATTGAAGGAAACTTTTGGTGAGTGCATTCAAAAATTCAAAACTTTGAGCTTAGGTAGAGTTTTAAACATCTCATCAAATTGTAACAAGATGGAAGTATTCCAATCCTATAGAATTAGACTAAATTTTTCCCCCAAAAATTTGGGCTCCACCCTAATATAGATAAGCATAAAAGGTACGAAGTTGATTGCAATTTTATATCTATACCGGTAGGGGATTAGACGGTTGCATGGGTAGCTTTTGTGTTCGCGGAATAACAATGGCTCTTATACCACACAGCACACTATATGCGAGGAAAGGGATAAAACAACAACAACAACAAAAACGTAAGGCATAAAATTCATCCTGCCAGAGAGATATTCTTAATCAAAAAAAGATAGGATATTTTATTTAATTCGCATGAACGTGTCGCGAGGAATTGTTTATAAATAAAATATTTTTTTTTTTTAAATTAACAAAATCACTCAAAACCAGTTAAAATTCAGAACATTTATTTTTATAATTTGTGACATTCGTTATTTTTTCTATAATTCAGTGTGTCTTTAAAGCTAACCTAGTTATGTACTAGAATTTACCCTTAGGAACTTTTTAAAAGTTCAACGCTTTAAAAGAAATTTAAAATTTGTTTTTAGTAAATTGTTAAATTTAAGTCTTGTAAGCGAATCTAGAGACTACACTCAAGGTTTACATTCATGTTTTTTTTATTTGTGTAATGTTCACACTAATTGTTTTCGGTTAAATTCGATGTAGGTTGAAAATTAAGCAGATTTTTGGAATTTTCGAATTTTGTTCACCAAACTTTTAATTAAAATTAAAACCAAAACTCAGTTGTGAGGATTAGGAAAGGGAGAAAGTATTTGAAAGGAGGTGTCGGTGCACATTGGTTTTAAATTCCTGAATATTGCAATGACTGGTTAAGCATTCCACATTCCCGTAGTACGGCAAAAGAACGAATCTCCGTACTTCACAGTACGACTGGAGATGGACTCGAGGGTATACTGATGAGCATTCCTGGAGACGCGAGTGTTACGATTAAATTCCTCGGGGAGAGGAATGCCATTGACGGTGAAAAAGGGTGAGACAAGAATCTTTTCGATGGTCCGTGTTCAAGTGACGTGAATCATTCAACGATGATATCATCACCAATCAATTTGAATGCTATATTCGTTCAATACTGACCAAGAGACTTAAAGTAAGTTGCAGGATGACCAGCCCAAGTTTTGGACTTGTGTATAAATCTTAAATTTAACAAGTAGATCAGAGGGGGAGAAAAACTTCTTCCATCACCTTAGGAAACCTAAACATCTTGTGGCATCGCAAGAATTAGTTGGATTTACACATGCTGAGAGGTCTCCTTGATGCAAGTGCCACTCATGGATAATGACAAAGGTGGTAAATTATGTTTTAACGGCTATAGGCAGCATTGAGTTTGCGACGCACTAAATTCTACTCGATTTTTAATTCCCCTTATAACAATGCTGTCTAGGTCGGAATTTAATGAGCTAATCATGCATTGCCGTTGAAGATCCACATCCGAAAGGAGGGTTGTGAATCTAAAAATTAATATGAAAAGCTAAGCTAAGACTATCGTCAATATGGAAGTAGAAAAGTGGATTAGAAGTTTCAGACGGGTGATCATTAATAAGAATGAGAAAGAATGTCGCAGACAGTACAGAGCTCTAGGCATATCAGCATTTATTTTCTGTTTCTCAGACTTGAATCCAACCAATACTAGTTGTATGGAACGGTCCAAAAGATAATTTCTAATCCAACGAAGGATGGATTCGTCAAAACCGAAGGCGCGCATTATCAATAAGAGAACATGATGCCAAACTCTATTAAATGCTTTTGAAATATCAGGTGCGATAATCTTACTTCTTTAAAACGGTATTAAGATTTGTGAGATACACCATCAGATCACCAGTGGACCTAGATTGCTACGAAAGCTGTACTGCTGGTCATTAAAAAGCCTTCTGTCTTTGACATATTTCTTGAACTGATAGTTAATCAGCGTTCCCATCGCCTTGGAAAGAAGGGACGGGAAAGTGCGATCGGGTGCGATAGAGTGGGTAGGAGATCGCCTTTTTGGGCTGAACAAATTCGTTTGCCATCTACTCGGACCCATACCTGAAGGCAAGGATAGATGAAAAATCTTACACAGTGGTTTTGCCAGTGTTGACTATGCAAAAAACTATCTTCTTTCTGTAAGGTTTTCAGCTTTTTTGGGTCGAAATATTGTTTTAGAATAGTTTCCTACAAAAAGTCTATGAAATCAAATTTTCATAATAAATTTAGTTTTCGATTTAAACATTCCTAAGCTATTAAACATTATTTTCTCAGAAATGCAGGGGTAATTATATGATAAAAACTTTAAAATTTTGAAAGCGTGTTCTGAATTTTATTACAAATCCAATAAATTTCCTCTTGCACAAAAGAAGAGGATCTAGGAAAACACACACTACTAAATCCATAATATGCTAAAGAGTTACGCTCTAGGGCAAGTTTGCGAAAGTAGAAAATCCATATCATAAAATTGGAATTAGAACACTACACAGTTCACAGCGAAAGATGGGCAGGGACCTAAAAAAAAGAGGCTCACACCATATCTTCTTCCTATAAGGTGAATAACCAAGTTTAGTTACGAGCATGTTGTGTTCTAGTTTTGTTATCAAACTATAAACACCACAGCCCGAAAGAATAGCGCCACACCTTTTTGAATTGAAAATTGAAATGCCTAAGTTTCTTTTTCTACAAATGACTCAAATAAACCTTAATTACAATACATTCTATAATAAAAGACTTGCAACTGATTTTCTTCTTCTTCGAAAAACCTCGAAATGGATGTTATTGCTTAAGTTATTTTGTGGTGATAAATCTCGCCGGAACCACATTCCACATCTCGTTCTTTCCCCATTCTGTCTCAATGTGTAGGCTCTGCCTGCCACACGTAGCGCCGGGCCACGCTGCTCCAAGCGAGGTGGTTACGTTGTTATGCAGGATGCTTTGGAATAATTGCTGGATAACTCTAATGCGAAAAAAAGTTGTTATGCGGATCTGTCTAGACACTCGTATAGGATATGCTTTTTTGCGGACAAGAGAGAAAAAGGAAATGAAGGGTTAGGATATACAGGATAGCTTATAGCTTAGCTTAAGCGAGGGGGAGTGAATGATTAACGATTTAGAAAATGCTTTTAGAGGGTTGTTAAATGTTTGATGATGTACTACTGTGTGCGCGCTTTCATATACATAAATAGAAAATACAAAGGGTGGAATAATATTCAAGTATATACGAGCATTCGTAAAGCTTCAAATTATGTAACGTTGGAATTGTAATTGCAAATAACAGACGGAAAAATGTTTGTTTTGTTTGTATTTATTCTAAAATTATGCAGCATTCGGATTAGAAAAAACTGTAGAATTATACTTTCGAGATTTACTGCAGGAAAGTAAAAATGATCCAAACTTTTTGGAGTCTGTTTGAATTTTTTTAAAGCTCTCAAAAATTTTGTCGGAAACTATACATTATAAATAGTACTTTAAAACAGTTTTCTCAGACATATAGGTGCCTATTTGAGCCTTTTTTCAAAGATATGTAGGTTTTTTTTTTTCCAAAAGTTGTCTCACCTCAGGTTACCATAGTTACCTACATTACATTTTAAACGAACTACTACGCACATTTTTATTTACAAGGCAGATGATAAAACAACAAGCAATAGAAGACACGTGATAGTTGGACATGACAAGTTCTTAGATTCTTCTGCAAACAGCATGATAAATGCCATCAGTTAGAGTCCACGTTCTTCTGCAGCTTATTTAGTTATCTATTACTCTTTTTATCATCATCATCGACTCGACAAGCGAGATCTATCCTGGTCTCATTCCACAAGTCTGTTTTCCATTTATCCCGAACTCGAGCCGACGCCAGCCAGTTACGCTATCTCAAGGTTTCGGCAGTCCTGGTCTACGCCAACACTCTAGCGTAAAAATGTACTACAAAGGACGTTCCGGGCTGGTTCCTCTTCGATCACACGAGCTAGGTGTCCAGCCCCCCGGAGTCTACCAAGCTTAATTTTTGTGGCGATTATCTGCGCCGAGGTAGATTGCAAACAGTTCCTGATTATAGAGTTTCCCGAATCGTCTTTCCTCATATGAAGATCTAACAATTCAATGAGTTCTGAGTGCCTTTTACTAAGACCCCAGGCCTCGTATCCATATGTGAGTACTGGCAGAACCATATTCTTGTACAGCAGCAGCTTAATAGATATGGTAAGAATTCTAGATTTGACAGACTAAAGTAGGTCTGTAAGCTTTTAAAAACCGCCCGAATCGAGAATACCTTCTATGCCGTTATCGGCTGCTACTATTCAACCAAGGTATTTTAAGGATTAACTACTTCAAATTAATGCACAACTATCTTGATTGCTTGACCAAAAATTCTTCTTTTTCTTTTGTACTTTGTTTTCGTTGACGTGCCAGAGTCACGAATTAATTTCTCCAAAGTTTGAAGAGGAGGCAGGTCAAGCCATCCGTGGCACGAGTACGATAACTTTGGCGACAAGATATAATAACGGTTTTTGGTAGAGGGGCTTAATACAAGCATTTTTTGCTATGGGAGGGGGGTCTATCTCCCCCCGTTTAGGCGGTAGGGGCAATTTAAAAAAATTGTTATTCAAAATGAAAACAATTAATTAAAAAATAACGGTAATACTTACAATTAAGTATCATACCTTTTTTTAAAGCCAACATTCTGTTTTATTAGCCAGTTTTTAATTCAAGTCAAAACTATGCGTAGTTTTTGAAAAATTTAATTTTAAACTCAAAATTTGAGTAAAAAAAGTTAAAAAAAAGGTTTAAAGTGTAATTTTTCAATACTTCAAAAATATCTATCATTGTTTTTATTTCAAAATTTATTGCTCTTATTTGTTTTTGATCAAAAACTGAAAACTAGATGATTTTATGTCTTTTAGCTTTTGAGAAAATTGAAAATAAAAATTTAATTTTAAACTCAAAATTTGAGTAAGAAAAGTTAAAAAAAGGTTTAAAGTGTAACTTTTTCAATACTTCAAGATTATCTACCATTATTGTTTTTATTTCAGAATTTATTGCTCTTATTTGTTTTTGATCAAAAACTGAAAACTAGATGATTTTATGTCTTTTAGTTTTTGAGAAAATTGAAAATCGCCCAAAAATTTGTTTAAAAGAAAGTGCCACAAAGCCCAAAACCAATTTCATATTGCACACATCAATTTTAAAATATCATAACGCCCAAATTACATATTGACATATCGCCCAAAAGATGTCATGTGTTTCAACATTTAAGTATTCTGACAAAATTTTTGTTTATTTTGGGCACTACGATATTTTGAATTTTAAATTTTACCGGCCAATCGCAAACATTTCACGAAAAAAATGTCAGATCGCCCAAAAATTCGTAACGTCAAAAAAACGTAACAAATATGTTTGGCCAATTCTCAAAGTGAAATAAAACGCTGTTTGTACACGTCTCAAAGCCCAAACGACATGGAACATTGGTTTGGGTGATATGCCATTTTATTTGGGCTTTATGGCGTTTTCTCAGAGTTTACGACGTTTCTGTTTTTTGGGCTTTATGTCATTTTATGATTTGGGTTATATGTATGTCGTTGGGTAATAAGTCATAAGAAATGATAGAAAACATAATCTTCGTAATGCCCAAAATAAATGCTACAAAACCCAACACCAATATCACTAGACTCAAATTTAAATTAAATTAAAAAAAATGGCAACTAATAATTTGGGCGTTCTTTTATTTAAAATTTATTTCGGCGTTAAAATATCCGCTTTAGGTTTGTTTGCGATTTTTTTTAAATTTAACTTTATGACCAATTTTTGGGTTAGTTTTGGGCGAAACGACCTAAGGCCCTGTCTTATATGTGACATAGAACTTATAAAGTCTGTTATTTGTCTTTCTGTTACACTAGAATAAACTAAAATAGCATCACTGTTATTAATAACAAGGTACTATGTAACACTGTCTTTTTTGGTGACACTTGCTGTCTCAGATTGTTGTTGAGTTAAATATGCATTCACAGACTGTTAAAAGTGATTCCTGACACTTCAGATTTTCGATAAGTGACATCTGGTGTTCAAAACTAAAATTTGATGACATTCGAAACCAAACTGTTAATTTTTGTTTTATACTGTATTTTACAGATGTTTGAAATCCCGGGCTAAAATTGAGATTTATCAGTTATTTTGATATCTCCAAATGTTTTTTTAAATAAATCAAGATGGTATCAAGTGATGTGCGAAGCCTCACACTTAAGGTTTTTCAGACTTCAATTATTGTACTTGCAACCTCTGCTACTTTAGACTGCAATCAATTGATAGTTTCGATTAGTCTGTAATTGCCAGATTGTTTATGCCACATTCTAATTTAAAATAATAATCTGCTATTTTTCACTGTGATTTCATGATTTTGTCCCCATTAGATTCTAAAGTTACGCCTTCCATCCCATATTATATTCTAGTAGCATTAGTCTCAAAAGAAATTGTCTTTAAAAAACTTTCGGAAGTGGGTGTGTTTTCTAAACTAATCTCTATTTATTGGATTTTAAATCCTTGGAAAATGTCTTAAGTCAGCTTTTATCTTATACATATTAAAAACCTCTAACAAAATTATTGATTGTATAACTTAACCAACAAAAACTAAAACATAAAGCTCAGCAAAACAATAAAGCTTACAAAAAAATGGAGGAAGGTTTTTTATTTTGTACATTGCATTTCACAACAATCTCTAAAGTTCAACAAAAATGGCACGAAATTACTTTCAATAGGGAGAGTTTATAAAAAAGAACTTCGGGTCAAAGACCCAAAATACATATCTGTAGGAAAAACATCATTAAAAATAAAACAACAAAAAAATGTCTGTATTGAAAAGGGAACAATTCCGCCGTCGGTCGTCGTCATAGCCACCGCCAGTCATTCAGCTGCTATTGCAAAAAAAAAATTAATAAATTATAAGATGCACCAGCAGCGCTAGCGTCGATCTCTTCGTCTGTCTAATCGTTAGTCAGTTTCAGTTCGGTAGGGTCGGTCGGTCTATCAGTCGAACGGATGGCCTAGGTTTTACTTTTATTTTTCAACCTTTTTTTAAAGATGTTTTGTTGCCTTTTTGCATTGGCATCATCATCATCATCAGCAGCAGCAGACAAGCATCTACAACTCCTGCAGTTGTGGTGGCTTGAGCCCCTTGGGCCATCCATACGACGACGTTATACCGCTAAAAAAAAACTTCTTCTTCTGTAGATTCGTTTATTATCTCTCCAAAAATAAAGCGGGAAAATTGCAATGTAAAGTGCAGGAACATGCTACAAGCCAACAAAAGGGGAACAACCAGCAAAAGCATCGTTATACAACAACAAAACACCCAACACATAGGTAGTTAGTGTTATCTTTATATTGTATCGCCAGGCGCTACGGTTTTTATTCCCTGACTGTTCGCTGTTTGTATCTTTTCAGGGCAGCACAGCGCCCGGTTGTAAAATGATTAAACTCCAATTCACTCGATAAAGGACTATATTTATTTTATTGTTTTTGATAGCAAATGTGTAGCTTCTAGTTTCTACTTTTTTTTAGCAGGTTTTCGAACGTGGCGGTTTTTGCTTAAAACTTTACTTAGAGCTCATTTTAAAAAAAGGTAGTCAAAAATAGGTTGTATTTTTTTAACCCATTGCTGTTTTTGACGTTTACTGGTGTACTGTTTTCATCAAACTTAACTTTCGAAAACATGCAAAGGAAAAAAGCACTGAAGCTAAATTGGCAATTAAAATGATGTGGTCGAAATTTTTGCAAATTCAAATATTAGTCTTGCCTCTAAATTATTAAGTCTTAAACGCTACTATCAAAACGTGAATCAAGTGCAGGCGTTTAAGGTCAATCCCTTTGAAGTGTTTGAAGCTCTTCAAAAACATTTCTATTCCATTAACCGAACTCTACTCCAACCTTTTTCATACATGTAAAATCTGATTAACCTCCCATTTATGGACAAAACCTGAAAGTGCATTCAGATTATTTAATAAAAGTGATAAAAGAAATAAAACATTCTTCATAATAATCAACGGCATTAAGATCATTTAGAACCAATGCTTTTGCTTTCAGGGAATTGAACTTCCTGGCTTTATCGCTTGACATCCCACCATCGTTATCTGAGAGTAACGTTCCTGATTGGCAGGACATATTTTCAATAATCATAGCTAAATTGCACGAAGAAATATATTGCCAGCACTTAACTAGAGCATCATCATCAGCCTTTTGGCTGTTCTACTAAAGCCTCAACCATCTATTGCCTGCTAGAGAAATGTATTTCCAATAGTAAGCACAATTTTCAAAGCAAGGCTCGAGTTTTTAAATATGAATTTTATACCTCACAGATCAAATCTTCAGCAAACTTGTAATATATCCAACAGAAGAAAACCTGAAAATATCTTCCATTTTATGGCAGATTGTCATATTTTACAATAAATCCTAAAGTTAGTTCATTATGTTCAGTTTTTGGAATCATGTCCTGGCTAATCGTAGTAGCTTCTGAGTTTTCAGATATTATTTAAAATTGATAGAATTTACAAGATTTTATGTTGCAAATCATTAAAATTGTAAAAGACCTCAGGTTTCTCGCTTTCCATTGGAATATTTAACTAAATAGTTTAACATTTATGATAAATCATTATGCTTTATTAATAGTTAATTCAAATATTATATATAGAAAATATTGTTATAATGTTTTGTTAAATAAGGAGCAAGCTATCTACCTATCTACTTCTTCCAAATTTCAAAACTCAATAGCGGCTATTTTGTTGAAATTCATTCATCATTTATTCAGTCCGTTTTGTCACATCATTGCGAACTCAATAACTGTTCAAAAACATGTGCACAAAAATGTTTCTATTAAAATTAGTTTTCTTTATGTTTATTAATTTAACATTTCAGTCCACTAGTTCAGTAAGCCAACACCCGTACGTGTCAACGAAACCCCAAGACCTACCGAAAACATCGTCGCGGACCTTGAGGTATGAAAACTAGACAATCCATTTAGTATCAACCGTTCTCAAAAAAACTGGGCCTTTTGTGACTTGGGTTAGCACACTGCAGCTGCACAACTAACTGAGCCGTTTCTTTTGGACAGCTTGGAAATTGACCAGAAGAATCATCTTCAGAGATAGTGGGCATTTCTTGATGATTGAATTCAAAACTATCGAGTTCGAGATGATACGTACGTGCGCCGTCGTCTTTATCCCGGAATAGTCGCTGCTTGTTGTGGCATTTGGGCTGGCAATGACGATCTCTGTTCAATACAACCTTTGTGTGACCTATTTCATAAATATTGACAATTGCTACAACTGATAAGTGACAATTTGTTAATTTACAACTTAACAATTGTCAAAATCTGTTCCATAAACAATTTGACATTTTTGTAAAATTGTAGGAAAATATTCGATAGCTGCCATCTTTTTGTTTCATAAAGAAATTGTCATGACAATGAATAGTCAAGTATTGTTCCACAATTATCAGGAATTTTCCGACAAACTTTGTACTGACAATTCTTTAATGAAATGAAAAACAAAAATACAATTTATATATTTGTCAGTACTTAACTGACAATTGTGACAAGAAACTCAGTTACGGGCAAGTGTTGACAGTGAATAGACCTAAAATCTTAAACGATATATTTTCTAGTGAAAGTGATGACGATTCTCAGTTGGGTCTCCGTGTAATACGTTCGTCTGCGACCTCGGAATTATAAGCAAAAAATAAATAATAGTTTCGAATTGTTAAATGGCCTACAATTTAATGAAAAAATTCGTATAGTTTTATGCACTTAACTTTATAATAATAAATCACGATTTTGCAAACTGCGACATTTTAAAATTACATCTAACATCGAAAAAAATTGGTCGAAACCATAAACATTGAAACGAAACGCAAAGGTTTTCTTCCATATTTCATTGTTTTTCGATCATAACACATTTTAAGATTATACAATGAATTTGAATTTTGCATTGTATTTTTTTGACAAATTTGTCACCTGTCCATATTTTATGATATACAGATTTGTCAGGCAAGTTTGACAAATTTGTAGAATTATCCCTAAATTAGATGAAATGAGCACTAACGACATGTGGTTTAAAGAGGACGATTCAACCTCCAAACAGAGTTCACGTTACTTCGGAAGTTTTGCATTATTGATTCGAGTGGATTTTAGCCATCTCATACGTGTAGGTGACGTAAACTGGCCACCGCGGTGTAAGATTTGACTTTTTTCTGTGAGATTTTCTAAAATTCGCAAATCTATAGGAATCAAAGCCAACATAAACCATGAACCAGAGTCATGATTGGAAATTTTGGGTATTTGATGCTCGTCAGAACGGTACATTACATAATGTCATTGAAAGGACTTTCAAATAAATAAAGAATGTGTGTACAGTTTTATCTTTTATTTAAATTTAAAGCTCTTAAAAAAAGAAAGCTGAAAAAATGGTGTAGATCCTGGAGTCCCTCGAAGGATTATGATGCTCAACTTGAAAACACGTCGACTCTCGATCGGAATACGTAGAAAAACTCATGGAATTAGGTCAAGAGTTCACAACTCAAAATTAGATTGATTTAAGAAAAAAGAATTTATCAAATTTGACTTTATTGTGCTTTAATCAAATACACTTAATTATTTGACATATGATGTAAATTTGCACATCATCGGATTAGAAATATGTATAATGGTTCGTCCAAGAATTCTAACAAAGAATCTTATAAAAAAAAACTGAAACTGAAATAATAAAGGACTAAAAATTCAACCTTGTGGAACTCCAACAAAATCAACTATTTTCGGCAATTTTTTGTATCAAATAAAACTAACTGTCTAAATTATGTCTTTATATAAATGAATCAGAGTGTAATATTAAAGCCACGAAAATATTGTAAGCATACAACAGGCCATACATGTATGAAGGTAGATATGAGTAGAGTACCTTGGTGGGATTTACGTTGCATTCTTATTGCATTTTAAAGGCTGTAATGTTGAACACAGGATGGTTTGGTTTGGTGTTTATTCTTTTTTTATTATTATTATTATTAGTTGTTTGTCCGAGGTCGGGATCATTTTCAGTGCTTTTTGTGCATCAATTTTTGTGGTAATGTTTTGTTTGTTTGTTTGTGTGGAATGCAGTTTAACCAAGCATGGGATTGTGTATCTTTTTGATGATGAGAAACAGCAGAACAATGTTTTATAGCTTATACAATTGGAATTCGATTATATTCAGTGTTGTTTTAGTAGATATCTCTAAAACTTAACAACACAAAGGCAAAAGAGGATAAAACGAATTACAAAATTTCAACAACAAATAAAAAACGAATTCCATTAAAGGATTCTTAATTAAAACAAACGGGGGAAGAAAAATGTTGAATTTTTTAGTTATCATCAAACAACATGTTCGTTGTTTCCTTTAGAAAAGATGGTAAAGGTACCTCCGAAAGATCACTATCCTTGTTCAGGGTTAAGAGCATAAATAAAAAGAAACGAAACAACTCTGCCTCCACGCTCCACCATCACCGCTGCTGATAATAAAGCATCGTGTCTGGTTAAAAGAAATCGGGACAAGAGTTCTTTGCACCTGAAGTTTAAATACAAATAAATAAGCCTCAAGAAACCAGTTTTCAGGTAGGTAATAAACGCACAAAACTCAATACCACAAAGCCTTAAATAGTTTCGCAAAGGCACGTAACACACAAAAAAAGGAATGTATAAGGGGATTTGTCGACTTCGATTCTTTTGTTTTGAATCCTTGCAATGTGGTTTGGTTTTGCTATGATGCAGCTCGTCGGCAGCGGCTCGGCGTGTCTGGAAGTTTATGCTGTTTTTATCCAACTTTGTTTTTTAACACGCAACTGGTAGCTTTAATGAGGTCATTGTATTCAAAATCTTGATAGGTTATTGCGAAAAAGACAAGACAAGACACAACGCAAAACTGAAACTGAAACTGTGAACAACAAACGAAGAGACGAGACGAGAAAAGGACTTTGGAATGTGTCGGTTGCATCAAGAAGTAGATATAAGGTTAAGGAACGCTTCTTGTTTGTTTTTTGCTGTTTTTTTTTGCTCCTATGTGTAAAGCTGTAGTTGAAGGACCTCACTTTTTTGTATTCATTAAGAAAATGCACATGGCAAGGTTTTTATTTTCTGTGGATGGCGGACTTATTTTTAATCGAGTCAATGATTAGACCAATTATCGATTTAAGATCATTTAATTCCAGTAGTACACCGGTTTTTACATTAGAGGCTGAAAAAATAGGCTTTTTGTTCAGAAATTCTACAAAATAAAATGAGATTTAAAAAAACAATTTTTTGAGGCGTTGCAGCTTTATGAGATTACATTCCGTTTTAGGAGGATCCACGGCTGAGCTAACCGCTCGTGTAATTGTTTTGCTCATATAATATTTGCTAAAGAATAACGTCGGACTTTTGCGATGTTTTGACGAAATGGTCCACTTCAAAAGTGAACAATTATCTGAATTCTAATAGAAAAATAAACTGAAAATAATGGAGGACTAAAAATGGAACCTTGTGGAACTCGAAGGAAATCCACTACTCCAAGCAGATTCGGTTTTGTTTATTTAACGAAACTTATGATGAGTAAATACATTCAAATGGAAACTCTAAAAACATTGAATAACAGTAAACTCAAACATTCTCCAAATACATGGCACAAAATTAAGCCTGCTTTTGGGTAGCAAAGAAAGAAGAAATGTTAGAGTGTCATAAAATTGGAAGATTTATATTTTGTAGGACCAGTTCTGAAGCCTTCGCTTGAATTCTTCCCACAATTGCTCAATGGTATTGAGGTCTGGTGACTGAGGTGGGGTATAGAGC
The DNA here is from genome assembly GCA_951509635.1 of Eupeodes luniger. Classification (NCBI taxonomy): domain Eukaryota; kingdom Metazoa; phylum Arthropoda; class Insecta; order Diptera; family Syrphidae; genus Eupeodes; species Eupeodes luniger. Next base: position 118,571,809 of record OX608073.1, on the reverse strand, counting down.
TGGTTTCTGGCATTATAAAGCAACCATTCCTTCACAACAAACGATTATTGTTTGAGTCGTTAACTTGATAAAAGTTAAATGTTGTTTGTAAATTCGGTTTTTGTGCGGTATGACAAATATTTCACTTAAGAATGTCCAGGAATTTGCATCTGTTCATATTTGTGTTAATGAATTCAAAGGTTCCCGTTGAAATAAGTATTTTATTTAATTTAATTTTGGGGGGGGGGGGGGTTGGGTAAACTCCATTTGTTCAGCTTAAGAACTTAGTAACTTGTAGCCAAGGATGAAGCTAGTGAGTACAGTGCTTTCATTAAAATCAAAAATGTTGTCATTTAAGTTGAGATTCCGTAACATGCGAGTAATCTGTTCGTTTGAGCCATAGGAGGTGCTAAGGTGGGAAGATAAAAGAGGTGAGTATTTCTAATGATAAAGAAGATGGAGTTATAAAGATTAGTACAGTTAATAAACCCAGAAATCAGACAATTTGGATGAAAAAGATGTCAGACATCTGGCTACGTTCTTTCACATTCTTTAGATTAAGTAATTTAAGGCGGTTTTGATATGAAGAAGGATCAGGGAATCATGCCTCGAAGGGCAAATGAAATATGTATGCCTTGGTAAGGGGAACATCCTTGAGATGCATATCCAAAGAAGGGACGGAGAAAGGTGATGAAGAAAGATCGGTAACGAAGGAGTTAGAAAATTCCTGTAACCAACGTTTTAAAAAAACGAGCGCTGAGTTGGATTTTAATATTATATACATAAGAGCCCAAGGTCACAAATAACCTCAACAGAAGCAATGGGTTGGCTATGGAGAAATTATTGAAGGTGTGAAGTTCTTATTTGCTTTCGTGAAAAAGCAATTGGTTGACATTTATTTATATTTAGATCTAAGCAGTTTTGTTTACACTAGACTGAGAAACTGTCGAGACGTAATGGACTTAAAAATTTTGTGTCATAAGCGTAAAGTGAGATATGAGAACATTTAGAAATCAACTCCGTATCATTAATGGTGAGGATAAAAAGAAAAGGGCCTAAAAGGCTACCTTGTGTTACGCCAGCGGTAGCAAGAAAAGGGCAAGAGAGAGCGCATCTGAAGCAAACGTTACATACGCAGCTTTCTAAGTAAGAAGAAGTCTGTTGCAACAAAATCAGTTCAAAGCCTAGAGTAGAAAGCTTAAAGAGTATAAGTCTGTGGGATATTTTCTCAAAGGCTTTGCTAAAGTCAGTGAAGATTACGTCAACTTCTTTTTTCAAGCGGCAAGAGCGTTAAGGTCACAAATTCTACAAGGTTGATATTTATAGAAAAACCATGTTAATAAGGGAAATGGAAGATTTGCAATAGAAAATTACTTTCTAAATTGATATCTTAAAAATAGAAAATAATTTCCACGCAAATTTCAGATTAGTTATAAGTTATAAGACAAAGCGATTAATATTATTAATTGTAAGTAGGTACCCTAATTAATCAATATAAGCATACAAAAACCTATTACTGCAGAACAATCCTTCCAATTCAATTTCTCTTTAAGGGCTTTTTTAAATAATTCGAAAGTTTTGAATTTTCTTCTACAAAGACAAAAAACAATTTTCCAAGTAAACAAGTTTCAAAGAGAGAATACACAAACACACATAAAATAAAAGCTTTTCTATAGTTTTCTCCGAAATAATTCTCTTGAAGTGTGCTTATTGTCACCCTCTTTAAAATTGTAACCCCTTCAAACAACTTCTATTAGTTTTACAACATAAGTAGGTCTAGAGTGCTGAAGGTGGAAGTTCTGGTGGTTGTTGTTGTGAGTACAGTTGTGTGTTGCTGATGATAATTATGATGAAGTATTTCAATTTTTTGGCAATACCCTGTACAAATCTTAATTTTGATAAACAAATTTATTATCAGTGAGACTAAAATAGCCCTTTACAAAGTCATTATTATGCAAATAGTCCTTATAACCATAATAGTACAGTATGTTCCAAATACCTATATCTCTTGTTCCTCATTGAACAAGAAGGGAATGCAAGTATTATACATCATTTATTGAATTCAACTTCAGAGATTTTATTCATTGGTTCCACCTAAAGATTGAAACTTCAAATTTTGCAATAACCAACCATTTGACCTTGGTGATACTGCAATTATTTTGTTCTCCAACCATTTGATTGCAATCAATTGATTGCAATCATTTGAGACTTTATGTATTCTTTGCATTTACTTGAGGTCTTTGTATTCTTTTGCTATCTTAAATGAAATTTCACTACACAAAATGTTCTAAATTCGCCCATACACCTCGCACATATGGTGTCAGACACCGATTTTCGATGTGCAAAGACTTAAAAAGACTTCAAGTGAACGCAAGGAATGCATGAAGTCTGGAATGATTGCAGTCACATGATTAGAGAAAAAAAAATTATAGCAGTCTTTTTAAGGTCAATGATTTGAATCCCAATCTTTAGATGAATTTTACGAATGCAATCTTTTATATTGTAGTCATAAAATATTGCATTCCCAAAAGATTGTATTCCCAAAAGATTGCATTCCCAAAAGATTGCATTCTTTTACAAGCTTGCTTTCTACATCCGCACCCACATTTTTAATATTAACTACCTTTCATGGTAAGCACTGCAGAATTAGTATATGAACCACCCTGTAGAACCCAAAAATAACGAAGACCAAACTTCAAACCAAAGTGGATGTTCTCTCTCTTATAATAATGGACTATGCACTCGCCATGATTGTTGTTTTAATGTTTTTTTTTTTAGCCAAAAAAGAAGCCCATTTTTGGGGGCAATAACCCTTCGATTGCAGGAAAATATAGGGTTGGATGTAAAACTGTAATTGCAGCACAAAGGTGCTGATTTTTTTTTGTTGGTTGTTGTTGAATGTCTGCGATGAATTCTAATTCCTGACAGAAAAGTCAATGGTTCTTATTTTTTTAAATTATTTTCCCTTTCGACTCTGACAGTGGCAACGACGACAACGACGATGAAGGCCAAACGGATGCTGCTTTTTCTCTACGGATTGACGACCGTTCCGGTGCGGTGGGGTGTTGAGCGGTACTATGAGGCTTTTGTGTCTGCGTCTCTGCGAGATGCGTCAGCTGCTCCCGTTGTTCTCAACCAAAAAACCGAATAAAAATAAAACATTTTAATACTTATGAATGTGTTTGAATATAAAGTATAGCATATCACTCAATACACACATTTATCGGTATATATTTATGTTAAGAGTTAAAGTAGGTACATCATCGTCGTCGTCGTAGTCGTCGTCGTGGTCGTCGTTTCGCTGTTGGTATCACCCCTAAAAATGTCGTTGAGGTCGTCTAGACGAGACTTTTGGCAGTTTTTTTTTTACTTTTTATTTATTTGACTATAGAAAAGTTGAATGACTTTGTGTTATTTCATTCAGGGACGATCAGTCCGACGGTTATTTCGTTTTGTTTGTCCACGCAGACTGTTCACTGTTTTGTTCAAAAGCATGGCGGTTCTTTGGTCAGGGACTGAAAAGAAATTCCCCGAATTCGACAACATAATTGAACAAAAAAAAAGGAGAAGGAATAAAAACGAAATACATGAAGAAGGTACAAGTTAGATACAGTGGGACATCTGAAGCATAAATAATATAAAATTATGAAACTCTATATTTTGGAATGTATCGAACGTAGTGTAACGAAACGTACAAACTTATCCATCTTAAAAGCATCAAGGGGTCTTTTGCACCCTTTTTATAGTACATGCAATAGGCAAGGGAGAAAGGGTTTGGAAAAAGGTGACACGTTGGTTTTGAAATGCTGAATATTGCAATGACAGGTAAAGATAGTGTGGTAAGTCATTCTACATTCAATTAGTACGGCTAAGGAACGTATCGAACGTATTTGACAGATGAGAATTCTTAGAGGTTTAGAGGAGCTTATACGAAATTGAAATTGATATTTCAATTTTTGTAACTTGTCCTGAGAATTGTCTTCCTAAAAAAAATTGTTGCAAGTTACTTTTCAAATTTATTCTTATTTTCAATTTAAAAAAAAAAAACTTTAAAAAGCTCCTAGTGTGACCATCCTTATTGAAATGAAGGTACATTTTTCACTGCAAAATTTAAGCAAATTAGTTTGACTATAAAGAAAGGCTTATAAATTACTTTGGGAGGATGAATAAGAAACGATACGAAACGAGTATGGGAGGCTTCTACTATAACGATACTAGTGGCATCACAATTGGCCAATTAAGGGCTCGAAATGTCTTTTTGACAACCACTTCTACCATACATTACCTCATGAACTTACCGAATTATCAATGAGGCTCAACATTAAAAATATTCAGTTTTTATTATAACTTTTTTGAATTGGATATATCTTGAAGTCCTTTAAACAGTAGTTTTAGGAAGACACAGCAATTTTTAAAATCAAATCGCAATTTAGGGTCCAAGCAAGAAGTAAGTGCGTGTAATTTTGTTCACTTAAGAAAAACGAGCAGCACTAAAATGTGAAGCCTTTTAAGAATGATATATTTGATGGTTGGGCAGACAGCCTTTGTTTTAATACAAATTGAGAAATTCTATAGTTCAAAATTATAAGTACCCGTGGGCGTATACGTATTTTTATTTTGAATGTATTTTATATTTGTATCTTAAAATTAAGTTAACGCAATTATAAAAACTTGAAAAATATAAATTGCCCATAGATTTACAAGGAAGAGTTTATACTTTTTCTTTGTCTTTTTTGTTTGTTATTTAAGCTCCTTTGTCCCACTGTAAAACTTCAAATTGAATTTCCTTGTTATTATACATCACAAACTGATATCTTTATATATACAGAGGTAGACAGACAGACAGACTAAACACGACCGACGAGAACAACAGCAAGAACCTGCACCAAGCCTATCGAATTTCAAAAGATGTCTTTCTTCTCATTTACTTTTGACCATTCCAATTTTGTTGTTGTAAATATAATACAGAGGTGTTTAAATGTAATGTTTCCATTTTTTTGGTAGAATTTTTAGTTAGTAAATCATACAAAAATGCTAAATTTAAGAATCAGTATTGAAAATTTAAACTAATTTAAATACAATTTCTAAAGAATTCCATGAATTCTGTTTCCAGGTTTGCAATCGATGGTTTGAAATGATTGTAACTGAAATTCATGCAGTTCTCTAGAAAAGTTTCTTTGATGCAATGTGTAGACTATTTGAAATGTAATAAGATAAACACTTGATTATGATTCTTTTGGCTTAGAAACAAATCTCGACTTAGTTTTGATTAATATTTAAGAGTAAAGAATCAAAAGGAAATATGCAATGACAAAACAACACGACTTATTTTTTTCAGGATGTAAAAAAAATGGGTTCAAATTAAATAATTACTTCTTCTTTTTTCCTTAAAACAATCAATCAAAGAAATCTTAAAATATATCTCTTTTTTTTAACACCTTTTTAGATTAAGAAAAGAACACCCGATAACAGAGGAACTAGACAGAATTCATGGATTTAAAAAAGATTACAATTGAGTGATGTAAGAAAAACTTTTTTCAGTCTTTTGAGTGTCAAATGAATAGTTATTGGCCAATGAACAAAGCCAGTAATCCAATGCCAAAAAGCATAAACAAGCATTAAGAAAGAAAGAGAATTTGAAAAACATTTTGGTGCATATTTGTTTTGAATTCCGTAATATTGCAATAACCGGGAAGACAGAGTATGATACATTATTCCACAGTCGTATTGTACGGCTAAAGAACGAATTGCTATACTTGATACCGAAGTTGCGATTGGGCTGAAGTTGTACTGAGTATTCATGGAGATGCAAGTAATTTGGTTGAATTACTTAAGGAGAGAAATGGAAGTGGCTATTTCACAATAGAATAATCTGTTGGAATAACTAAAAAACAATAATTTGTAATGCTAGTGGACTAAGTCTGTAGTACCCGTGGCATGATTGTTAGTGCGTTTGACTGTTATGCCAGAGATTTTGGGTTCAATCCCTGCCTGTGCCATCTAAAGTTTTTTTTTCACGCGTACTGCCTCTTGCGAGGAATTGACAAATCCTCCAAGAGTAATTCAGCACACAAGAATGGTTGAGAGTTGTAAGTCACTAAGGCTATAACTGAAATAATTTTATAAACTGATGTTAAAATTTGGTTTCTTGAAAAAAGCCCAAAACTTAACAACCACACATTTTCTAAAATTTCTACGACAAAATGACAGAAAGACGAACAAAAACCCAAAACTCCAAACATATTTCCTTATCTCTTTCCAGACTATAAGAAGGTATGTAGGTATAAGACTTCAAAAGCACTCCAACTTAACCAAATAAATCTACAGCCAGACATTGCGTACATACATAGGTACATCCTTATCCATAACGCATACCTATATAACAACATAAATATGTATATGGTAAAAAGGGAACATCTTCAAGACAGAAATTTCGGTGCAATGTACTTTACATTTTCGGGGGTCTGGTTCCTTTGTGTGTCTGTGGTTATGTGTATTTCATTTTGTCCATGGTTCTTCTTGTTCGTCTTTCTTAAGGGCATTTACCCCTTTCAACAACTTCATATTGATTTTCAAGGATTTAAGGTTTTTTTGTGTGCTTGTTCCTGGTTCGAATGAAATTTTTGATTCCCTGAAAAAAGTAATCGAAGGACACCGCACACAACACAAACACAAACACACCAAAGATACACCATGCGGCTGTTGCTTAAGAAGCATGGCTTAATGACGAACAAAGGTTTTGTCTGGTCGTGAAATCCTTCAAAATAAAAAATTTAAAAAAAGAACCATAAGACAAAATTACCACACAAAAGTAAAAATTCAAACTTTGAAAAAAAGCATAAAGTGAAGAAGAAAAAGAACATAGAAGAATGTACAAAAAAAAAAACACAAAAATAAAATTAATTTCACAGAGAACAAAAGACTTATGTTGCCGGAAGCCGTGCTGAAATCCCCCATTGTATGAATTCATCGATGTGGAAGCATGAGAATATCTGTAAACCAAAAACTGGCACGTTTTTTTTTTGTTCTCCGACGACGACGATGATGTTACCTATGAAAGTGGGTACCTACTAAGAATTACCGCCTTATACACCTACCTACCTCCCATTAAAAATTGAAAAAGTTGCAATAAAACAGCTAATACAAATTTCAATAGAATGAGAAATAAATAAATAAAATAAGAAAAAATAAAAACAACACTTCCGATTGCATACACCATCACCGTCGTCATCATCGCACATATTGCCGCCAACGCCCACCATTTTCCTATTTAGCACCGATCTCAGTTTACATTTGAGTTAGGAGGGTGCCACCCGCCACAGCCCGCCATTACCGCCCGAGGATTGTTGGTGATGGTTAAGGGTCTTTTTTTTTGAACCAGAATTGTATACCTACCATCATCAGTACAAAATTCAGTGTACCTACCCTAAGAATATTATACTTGGTGATACCATATAAGGGCATTCTAGCGAAAATAAAATCGATAAAATGTGAGCTTTTTGTGTCTCTGGGATCTTGATGTCTCTTCTTCTGAAACGAAGAGATTTTGATGAGGTTTTTTATTGTTGCAAAACTCTCTTTTTTTCATTGCGTCGGGGTCGGGGTCAAAAGAGTTATAAGAACTCTGTTGTACCTATATCTCAGCGAAAAACCATAAAGAGAACTTGTTATATTTGGGCCAATGGACGATAAAAGACCTTTATTTGGTTTGTCGAGTTTGTTGACTTCTCGCTAAAAGGATATTATATTAGTATGGGTGCTCAAAAAATGGGGGTGCCGATATAGAGGAGGTGATAGATGACTCCTAATGACACTTTGAATAAGTTTAAATTGAAAAATGAACCTTTTTTGTGGAAATTTAACAACTTTGTTACTTTGGGTTAAGAAAATTTTCAGTTTAAGGACGTCTTTCAGGTTGCCAATTCTTTCGGACCACATACAAAATTAAAATTTTTGTCATATGTATCATCTCAAGGTAATTTTTGTGTTGCCAGTTTTTTTAGGGCTAAATTTTCTTGGAGTGATTCTCTTCTGGAGAAATTTCGCATCAAAGGTATTTTTATTTCTTTCAAACTAACAGTTCTAAGTTTAAACTGACACTACTCCACGGTTCCGTACACAAACCAAGTTCAAATTCTAGGAGTTAACAAGAACAACACACATTGTGGCACCATTAGACTTTTTTTTTCGAAACGTTTTCTATACTAATTTGACTCCCTATATGCACAGTTTTAAAGAGATGCATAAGATATACGCCCACAATTAAAGTGCCTCTGACTCACTGCTAAATCAATAATCCACCATTTTTTATCGACTGATTTCTATGGATTAACTTGGAGTTGACAAGGATTCAAGAAAACAACAAGATTGTAATTTTGTCTGTTTTTCACACATTTTAGACTTTTGGGACCATGTTCAAAAATTTTAACATCATCTGCATATATTAGCGATAAGAAATTATTTAAAACAGAAGGCAAATCATTAATAAATAAAATAAACAGCAACGGACCAAGGTGACTCTCTTGAGGTACATCAGAACCGATTTTAAAAGTGACATGAAGGGTTACTTACGAAATTCACATAACGAAACGGTCGTTAGGACCAATATAACTTATTTATTAAGTAGAATTTCATAATTTAATTTGTCAAATGCCTTTGGTGTAGTCTGTAAAGATTCAATCGACTTGAGTGTTTTTCGAAGGCATCCATACAAAAAAAAATAGAGAATTGTAATAAATAAGTAATTGCAGATTTTTTTCACAAACCCTTGTTGAATTTCACATATGACAGAAAAACAATTAAAAGAAATAATGTCACAGACAAGAGATTCAAACAATTAAGGAAAAGCAGACAATTTCGCTATAGAACGATAATTCGTAACCAAATTTTTAGAACCTTTTTTATAAATGGGCTTTAGGTATGAATATTTCCAAATATCTGAGAACTTAAAACATTTCAGATACTTGTTAAAAAGAAAAAATAATGGACAAAACATAAGACACGAATTTTTTTAAAAATAAAAGATGGTATTCCATAAGGACCAACTGACCAAGACTGAAACATATTTAGTTTTTAAATCATTGATACGTATAGAGGCTTCAGAACTCAGAAGAATTATTGATGTAAGATGACTGTATTCTTGTGTGTTAGGAAAAATAAGAGAATAGGTGCTTGCAGAAGAAAAATCTGCTAAGGTAGTCCTAAAATAATATGCGAACATGTTCTTCATTGATTCTGGAAGATGGTTTGAAGAATTTTGAAAGGTCATACTAGCTGGACATAAGCCAAATTTACGTTTATTATAAACGTTTCTCCGAAAATATATGGGGATTCATTTTCAGATCACGATTTTCAAAATGAGTTGAGAGTACAAAAAGTTGGAATAAGTCAAAAAGTCGTATTGCAGTTCTTGGTAAGCTCTAAGCGTATCATCACTCTTGGATGGATTGACCTTCAACCAGGCATTATTTCTTTTATTTTTTTAAAGTTTTTTATTTGCTATAGAACCATGGCGGGCTACTATTTTAAGTTTTTAATAGCGCTGTGGGGATATTATCTAAAAAAACAATAAAATAAGGTTTCGTAAAATCATTTCATCTAAACACAAATTTGAAAATAATGCATCCCAGTTTACATATATCAACTTTTATCGTTTGAGGTTCGTAAATCCTTTAACATCCAAGTATCTTCTAATATGAAACTTGTACAAAACTCCTGTTCTCAAAGTTAATTCAAGGAATTTCAATAAACGATTGTTTGCAGATTTGTTCAAGTTTAAACTTAAACTAAATTGAACTTCTTTTTCGGAACTGGTCCGAACATTAATTAGTTTTTTTGGACATATAGAAGTGGTCCCTTTAAATGTAATAATAATGACTTGTTGGCACTTGCAGTCCAAAGGCTATTTAAAAAAAAAACTCAACGCACTGAACAAGGGAAATAAACATCGAGTTTCTTGCAGAGCAAAGCTTACTTAACCCTCAAGCGGTCGCGCGGTCATTTGTAACGGGAGCGGGCGCGCGTAACCGAAAAGACCTATCGGATGAATAAGAGAAATAAAGTACTAATTATTCCATAAATATTTATTTATTTGTACTCAGATACATTATCATTGTCTTTAAAGTCTAATTTTTCAAAAAAGTACTTAAAATTATGAAAAAGGCTACTAGAAATGAGAATTACAATGATGGGTACAAATAATAATATGAACGAAAATGAACTAAGCGCGGTCGATTCGACTACGCGCGACCGCTTGACGGTTAATAGTGATATACCGCCAAGTTTTGAAAAAAAAAAATGCATCATATTTGCTTCACCATTTAAGTTACACCTGAAGGAATGCTTTAATAATCTCCACTTTGCTCTGCATTGCACAGTAAGAACAATATTCCAGAAGAATTCGTATTGTTGGAAATTAGCAAGAAATTGCATTAAGCGTTTAAATATTAAAGAAAAAACCGTGTGTGCTGATCGAAAGAATACGTTAAAGCAAAAACGAATTTTTAGCTCCAAACGGATACCTGGCTTGGGCCGAATTCCTACACATGTAAGGGACATAAAATTAACTAAAAGGTATACAAAATATTTAAAAAAAAAAAGGCTTATTTGACGTATGAAGTCGTTTGAGTTTGACCTAAAAATGTTTTTTGCAAAAATATCCTTTGGCTGATAATAAATCATTGTGTTGCACTCCCACATTTTATATGACGTAAGCTCAAATTTCCCAAATATCCTTGACTCATATATGAACAGTGCATACATACATAGTCATAGCCTCACGCAAATGAAATCATCCACTTAAAAAAAAAAAAACCCCAATTCGTATCGATTAAAGAGATTCGCAATAATAAAATCCTTGAAAATAAATAAGGTCAAAAGTGAGATATGCTCGAATAGTGAAAAGTCCAAAAATAATTTGAAGTACCAGAGAGCTCCTTTTATTTGCCTTCATTCTAAAAATAGAATAAGTCATTAAAGTCGTTGGGTTGTTGTTTTGTTTTTCCTTCAAATTGAAACACCCGAGATATTAACTTTTTTCTTTTCATTGAGTTTACACCTACGACCCTGACATCCTATGGCGCCCAACAACATGACAGCGAAGGACGACATTTCAAAGGGGTTTCCCTTTTTGCCTTAATCGATAATTTATGATTATCTACGTAATAATCATCATCATCATCATCATCATCATCATGGCTGTAGTGGGTGGTTATAATTTTTGTTGTTCAACATGGTGTTTGTCCACTTTCAACACAGAAGCTGGAAATACATAAAGTCGTATACTCGTTCCTAACCTACCAGGCTATGGGTAGAAATGTTAAAAATAACTGTGAAAATTTAAATTTGTATAACTTAATAATAATTTACAATTACATTAATGCTATTTGACGCGCAACGATAATCTCGTTTGCATTAAAAAGAAGGCGTTCGTTTTTATGGATAGTAGTTTATTGGCATACTTAATAATACGCACAATGTTGTAGGTCGTAGTTTATAGTCTGTGACCGTATTCGTTTTACGTTCATTTTTGTGCCACCATAATACGTGGGTCCACTGGAGAAGACAGCTAAAATATTCAAATTGTGTCTAATTAAGTTTTGGTATATTCTAAATTATAGTAAAAACAAAACAAAAATGACTCCTTGTTAATACAATTATTAACTTTAATTATATCTAAGAATAATCCTAACTATATATGTAAAAAATGTTTAAAAATATAAACTCTAGAAAGATAGAAAAACTGAGGAAAGGAGGAAAATGTAGACAATTAAATTTGGAACAACTTTTATTATGAAAATATTTGTTATAAGTTATGGCTCCACCTGTGTTCGAGAGCGTAAATGATTTTATGGGACCAATCTTTTTCACAACTTATGCAGTAGCCAGAGTTTAAAAGACCTCAACACTCATAAATCTCCTGGACCGTATGGCATCCCCACGATTGTTCTGACGAGGTGTTCTTCAACGCTGGCTTTCTTCATCTATTCTACTCTTCATGTCTCGTTAAGATTGGATGGAAAACGGCATTTGTCCAGCCTATACCCAAAATCGGCCAATCACTCTGCCTTCGAATTACGAGTATCTACCGATCGCACTAACGTTTCTTCTTTCCAAGGTCATGGAAACTCTGATTAACTATCAGCTCAAGAAATATCTCAAAGACTTAAGGCTTTGTAATGACCAACAGTATGGCTTTCGAGGCAATAGGTGTTCACATCGTTTTTAAGAAAGTAAGATTATTGCACTTGATATTTCAAACCCATTTGAAAGAGTTTGGCATTAGGCTCTCTTAACGAAAATGCGTGCCTTCGTTTTTGACGAATCCCTCCTTCGTTGGATAAGAAATTACCTTTCGGACTGTTCAATACAAGTAGGTTGTATTGGATGATAAACACAAAATAAATGATGGTGTGCCCCAGGGCTATGTTCTGTCTCCGATACTTTTTCTAAAATTAATTAATTATCTCCTGTCTGAAACTTCTAATCCAATACATTGTTTCGGTGACGATAGTAGGTACTCTAAACATTTCATATTCGTTTTTAGATTCACAAACCTGGTCTTCGGATGTGAAACTTCAAAGACAATTTATGATAAGTTCATCAAATTCTGACCTAGACAAAATTATCAAATTGAGAGTCAAACCAATTGAGTAGAATTTAATTCGTTGAAAACTCAATGCCGCTTACAGTCGTTAAAACATAATTTACAACCTTTGCCACTATCCATATATGACATTTGCATCCAGTAGACTGAAAACTTCGAGATTCTCGGTATGTGTATCCCCAACAATCTTTTGTGGAAGGATCACTTGAGCGATGTCTCCAAAAGTGCCACAAGGTGTTTAGGTTTCCTATGGCGATGCAAGAAGTTTTTCTCCCCCTTTGAACTAGTTATCTATAAGGCTCATATACATACGTGTCTAACGCTTAAGTATAACTCTCATCTTTGGACTGGTGCTCCTGCAACTTATGCCTCTTGGCGATAGTATTGAACGTTAAGCATTCAAATTGATTGGTGACAATATCATCGTTCAATCATTTACGACGCTTGAAAACTTCGAAAAGTTTCTTATCAAACCTTTTTTAACGTTATTTTGACTGATTATGGTTTAGAGAATTGCATTCCTTAAGCAATTAAACCGCTTATTAGTATACCTCACTTCCATCGTACTGCCAAGTATAGAGATTCGTTCTTTAGCCGTACTACACGAATGTGAAATGCTTTACCACACTCTGTCTTTAATTTATAACCAATGTGCCACGACACCTCTCTACCTTTCCTAAAGCCCACACTGTGTCTCTCAATAAAATTACGACAACAGGGCCTAAATGACAACCTTGAGGAATTAAAGAGTTTACTTTGAATTTATTTTTTTTGGGATAGAGAACAAAAATTAGCCAACTATTAAACTTAAAGTTCAAATATATATAAAACTTTATATATATTTTTCTTATTTCTCTCTTATTATTACCTACATTTTGGATGTGATATAAGCCCTGGCATTTATAAAAAGTATTGACCATGAAATATTAATTAGAGGGCTGTGAAGTTTCTAGTTACACAACCGTAAATTATTTTCGTAATAAAATTAATTTTTGTTTTCATTTTAAAATACGATAGAAGCCAAAGAAACACAAACGCGTCACTTCAAAAGAAAATTTATTTTTCATTATGGAGTCGAGTTGTGCGAAATACGAAAAAAGAATTTGTTAAGAAACAGAAAAATTTCTATTTTTATTCAAAAACAAAAAAATACACATCTTGCCAACGCGAATAAGAAAAAATACATATGTATGTGATATGTATGTGTAGTATAATTTTTAGCTGTTGACATTAAAATCAATTAAACATTTTGTTAGCAAATATACATATCTACAGGGTGACCACACAAAGTAGCCCATATTCCTTTTTTTGTCTAGCTACAGAGGTAATACTGCTACCGTTTCGAATTTGCTATCAGTCTTCATGGTTCGCTGTACCGAAAGAGAATGAGCATTTTGCGGTATATTTTCACGAAAAATCCTTAGACGAGCGTTCCGTTAAAGTTCCTCATCATAAACCCGGCCTTCATGGAAAACTGTAAATTTTCGTGAATCTGCCAAAGTCACTGATAAGAAGCGTCATGGCCCACCAAGAACGATTCGAACGAGTGAAACATGAAGAGAGTACGTTAAGCGAATCAGTGCGTAACATTTAACCTCAAGGCAGTGAAGCTCATTTCGAGCTCGGAACAAGCAAATCTTCAGGTACTAGGCCGAGGATAACCCAGTCTGGGTACATGAAAAGATGTTACATAGCCGGAGTGGTAAATTGTCGCTTCTTACTTTTTTGATGGAACGGTGAGCGGTACCGAAACATGTTACGCGACTTTTTTCTTCCTGAACTTAGAAGGAACTTAAACGTTAATTGAGTCGAATAATATTCCAGTAGGATAGTGCGAGCGACGTGCCACACAAACGTTCGGTACTTTCTTAAATTCTCGTCTCGACACGAAATTTCTGAGATTAAACCGTAAAAATGGAAATCATTTAATGGATGTAATATTTTTAAAATCAATTGGTCTACTTAATACTTCCCAAATAAAAATTGTATCGTTGTCGTACGAGCTTTTGGTCTGAAGTAGAAATGAGGGCATTTTTGTGTGGTCCCTCTGTACAACCTATATGCCAATATAGAAATTTATGTATAAAGTCTGGAAATTCGAATTGTAGTTTTGGAAATCTAAATTTTGTTTTCTAGAAAATATCAACTGAACATCTCGAAATTTTTGGTATACCTAGGTATCATCCCCCTCTGTTCTAGCTATTATATTATATTTAATTTCTACATAAGTAACTATTTACCATCTAATGGTTTGCACGTTACTCAAAGATTGTCAGAAATGGTCCTAAGTCGAACTTATTTTACAGGGAAGAAATGGTAACGCATAAAGTCCTTAAGGTTATGCCCTTTACTGACATTTAAGTAAATTTCTGTCACACAATTTGTTTTTGATTGAAATTAAAGAAAACTAAAAAAAATACATTTTGAGTTGGTGGATTTGTTAGAAGGTGATGTTCAGGTCATCGAATTGATTGAATTTGAAGTTCGTCGCCAAATTTTCGATAAGGAATGAGTATTATTTTATAGTTTCGATCAACTGGTTTTTTGCAAAAGATTTCGCCTGACAAAAAAAAATGACTATCTACGTTTAAGAACAAATCGATAAAAAACTGGAATGAGCATATAACATGTCCAATACAATATTTCCAATTCAATTAATTTTATAAAAATGTTTGCACAAAATTTTCAATTTTGCAGGAACAATTCGATTGCACGCATAAATCAATTATTAGTGGCTATACGATTCTTTTTCAAAGGTAATCATCTTTTAAGTATTGCACACTTTGAAAGTATGCATTTTTCCAATGTTTCAAGGATCGTTTCAAGAGTTGCAACAGAAATTGCAAAGCGTTACAAAAAATACATCAAGTCTCTAAGTAAACAATCAGAAGTTTTATTGGTGCTGTTGACGGAACTGAATCTCCCGGTAAAATAAAATATGGTATATTTTACAAGAATCTAATGTTTTTTCGTGGGAGGACCCTAATCCGAAATATTAAGGAATAGAAAAAGCTTTTCAATAAATGTACGGGGTATATGTACTGCAACCATTGTGTTTATTGACGTGGTTGCAATGTGGCCTGGTTCAGCTCATGATGCAACAATTTTCAAGGATGTTAGGATAAGAGCGAGGATAGAAATTCAAGATTCTACACATTGCGTTATTTTACATAGATAAGAACTTCATTTTATATGATTTGATTCACACATTTGATGACGCTAATACTTAGCCCCTGTGGCCCTGCTGAAAAATGTAATAATGGTTTTCAGATTCGCACAAGAGATCCTATAGAAAAAGGTTTTGGAATATTAAAAAGACGATTCCCTGTACTGGCGTACGCTTGTCGTCTTCAATTGAAATGGAAAAAAAGCCTTCCCAAACCCTTTAGGAAATTGCATGCTTCAAAAATTGTGAAGGAATCAATTTTTGCTTTTTTATGAACTTCAGTTTTTTATTCCAATATTCAATTTCAATGACCTTTTCTCAAATCAGGCTTAATTGCAAGCTCAGTTTTTCTAACATTTTTTGAGTGCTTTAGTCTTCCCGTAGCATGCTGAATCTGAATGGGAAGTGAAGTTTGTGGTAGTACGTTCTCAGGGTGCTTCTTTTTCTTTCCGAGTTCTTTCATCAAAGGTACATTAAAAAAGCGTCTGCTTTTTGTCTGATGTAAAATGTTTGTGTTTCTTTCTCTTTTTTTTACCAAACATGTCTTAAATTAATGTTTGAAAACTATTTGTATTCTTTCCACAACTTCACCGTTTTTTTAAGTGTATATAATATACATTGACGTCTGTTTGACATATTGTAATAAAACCAAATTGGGTACGTTTCAATCTAGTATTTGTAGTTAAGTATATCTTAAATACTTTGTGACAACCAAAAATAAATTATGTTGCACTCAAAAATCTAATATGTACTTAGTTACGACACATATTTAAAACAGTATCAGCAAATGGGCCTAAAGTCTTTTGGACAGTATTCAGAACGTTAAAAATGTTTGGTAAAAAATAACATCATTGGTTTACAGTGCTTATCTTATAACCTTTTTAAAGTTATGTTAAGGCAACTAACCGCCAATGCTCATATACTCAGTATACCCTATCGGTCGTATAATTCAATTCACTGTGAAGATTTGTTCCCGATCAGCAGATTTGTATATGTATTGATGGCTGGAACAATTAAGTTCACTTCAACTGCTTCATATTTTCAATGTTTACAAAAATCAGAACTAAAAACTTTATACAAAAAATAAATTTAAATGCATTGTTTTTAGTTTGATTAAAATTTTGATGTTTTTCTATTGCAAGTGCAGAATCCAAATAAGGTTTTTAACCCTTTTTACCATTTTAATTAGTCCTTTGTGAATGAAAGATTTTATGTAGTGAGCCATTGACTTCAATTGAATATAAGAATAGATTTTCACGATTTATTTGTTTTTCTAAACTATGTATAGAAAGCAGCACGTCATTGTTTTCTTAATTTAAACCATACAACAATCCAACGCAAATTGCACCCACACTTGATGGTTTTTTGTATAGCTAAATTTATATTAAGTTGAAAGGATTCAATACATGCATAAATGGATAAAAAGGTTAAGGATTTTTCTTTTTCCTTTATTGACGTAGATATAACTTTCAAACTTAAATTTTAGATTTATGTATGTTGTTTTATGGAATAAATTCTTTTTCTATTTTTTTTAGTTGAAATGAGATGAATAATAAATTAAAAACTTATTGCAATTAAAAATAGAAGGTAGATAATTATTTATTTAACAATGCGTGTAAAAACTTTAAAAAGACAGCAAATTAATTGCCTTCCTAAAGTTTGTTAAAAGAAAAATTAAATGCACGATTGTTTGGCACGAACTTGATCTCGTAGTTCAAGGGTTTTCTATTTATTTATTTTTTGAAATGGTAAAGGGTGTGTTTTTAGACGTGTGGTTTTCAAATAGAAATAAAACGCATATCATTTAATGTTATGGCCAAGAATAAATACAAAAATAAAGTGGCGCAACAGTCTGTAGAGAACTAGGGCCTAGTGACCTACAACTTTCAACCATTCCTGTATGCGAGTCAATTCAAGGATGGAGAGACCTACAGTTTTTATACCGAATCCGAACGGCTTATTTGAGAAAAACACTTTTCATGACAGTAATTACTCTTGGAGGATTTTTCAATTCTTCGCAGGAGGTTGTGCTAATGAAAAAAACTTTTAGTGGCACAGGCAGGGATTGAACCCAAGACCTCTAGCCGTCCTAGGCACTAACTATCATGCCATGGGTACCAAGAATTAAGCTTTATTATAAAATAAGGGGTTTTATATTATATTTTGAAAACGCTGGCTCGAATAAATTCCAGTCAAGAGTCCCAATTTCCGACAGCTTTTTGCACAATAGAGGCCGTGTGTCAGCAATGCCAAGCCAAATGTTATTTTTCAATGCGTCAATCGTCTCGGTCTTATCTGCGTAGACAAGCGACTTTACATAACCCCAAAAAAAAAGGTCAGCGGTGTTAAATCGCACGATCTTGGACACCACGCCAAGGTCCACACCGCGAGACAATGTGCTCAACTAAGAGATGAAGTGTTTTTAAAAGTAGGCTTGTCAATAGGCGTCTGCGTTTATAAGACCCCATTATGTATGACATTACACGTAACCTTGAAATATTTATTGACTTTTTGCTTAATTGTCTAAATATGTCTTATTTTGCTTCCTTGCAATTTATAACATAATTTTCTTCAGAATATAAAATCATTTTTAAAAACGATCTTCGTTCCACTCGATCTCCATTTATAATGCACAAACGTCATTATCATCCTCGTGTGCCTAATTACATAAATCAGGAAATCAGAAATGCATTCTCATTAAAAATATATAAATAAAAATAGTTTCCATTATTTCATGCATATTAAAACCACAATCTTTATTGGCATATCTTGAAAACAAATCCAACAAATGTCTATATAGGTTGAGCTTTCAGGTACAGAGGTACTCCTCGTAGAGACTTGAGACTATAGGGTGTATGTTGATAATGATAAATCTTTCTGGCAAAGCTACTTGGCAGGGCACACTTAGAATATGGCAGTGGTTTTGCATTTAGAAATAACCCATACTTCCCTTTTCCTATATTCATAAATATTAATTTATGAGGTAAATATTAGAAAAAAAATAAATATTTATTTAACACCACCCCCTCGGTCTCTCGTTCTATAAGTTAACCGCAACCTTATTTGAGATTTAAAAAAAAAATGAAAAATATTGAAAAATATGAACAAATCAAAAAGTATTACAAACAACAAAATCAATAGAAAATGAAGGTCACACGTGCTTGAAAGCAGAGTGACGATATAGGGTGGCACATGTTTTGATTTGAAAATTAGAAACAGGTACGGGTAGGTAATAAATATTAGAAACAATTAATTAATTTTCTCTTCTTGACTTTCCTATGCGTACAGGCTTGTTGTTACTTCAACTTTCAATCAAGTGAAAATTAATAATTTATAATAATAAAAAAAAATGTCATGTGAGTTATATGAATCAGTAAACTTTCCATAACTTTGACAGTTAGAAGAAAAATATAAATTGATTGACATGTGTCAAATTTATTTTTCTTTTTGTGATAGATGCCTTAAGTGCACAATGAAAAATTCATAAGTTCACAATCTTATTTATATGGATTTTTTTCTAAAAAGGTGTGAAGTAAAAAGATATCATGGGTTTTAATTTTGACAGCTGTCAAACTAGAATTAGTTGCATTTATATGATGAGTTTAAAAAGGTGATTGTTTTAGTTTTATAATAATAATTTCGTATGGATTGTCTGTGTGAAGATATAAAATTGAACATGAAATGTACAGTTTTGTCATTTTGACACTAGTGCAAAACCCAAATGTCAACTAACGGATTATCTATTTTGAGGTTTCAAAAGTGTAGAGCTGGAATTCGAAATCTGCCAAACTAAGTTGTTAAACCATTTTTTTTTATAGTTGAAAGTCCGACATTTACGAAAATGGATCGTTAAATGTTTAAACCTACTACAAAAATGGTGATTCTGCCACAGCCACATATCGTGCCTAAAGAGGAGATTATGGTTTACACAATCGCCCACCAACGCAAGCAATTGGCAAAATTGTGAAGAAATTTTAAGACACTGGATTGGTTACAGATGTTGTAAGGTTTGTGCATCATCGTTTAGCTCGTACCACTGAAAATATCGCTGTTGTAAGTGAAAGTGTTGCTGAAGACCCCAATGTGACGATTCCTCGTCGTTCTCAGGAATTAGGACTGTCTTACGGCCCATTATGGCGTATTTGGTATTTGGATCTACACCTATGTATGTACATCCATATAATGTCCAGCTCACGCAGCAACTGAAGCCAGCTGATCATTCATAACGTCGTAGCTACGTCGAATGGGTGCGTGAACAACAGTCGGTGGACGGCGATTTTTCGAGCAAAATTTTCTGAAGTTAATAAACAAAATTGTCGTATTTGGGTTTTGCGAACATCCTCAAGTAATTGAAGAGAGGACATTACATCCACAAAAAGTCACTGCTTGGTGTGCTCTTTGGCCCGAAGGTGTGATTGGACCTTACTTCTTCAAAAACGACGATGGAACGACTGTCACCGTCAATGTCAATTCGGAGCGTTATGGTCATATGATAACCGACTTTTGAAGGATACGACTTGGAGAACGTGTGGTTTCAACAAGACGGTGCCACATGCCACTCAACTCCAGCGAATATGGCTTTAATGCAAGAGACATTTCCTGGCCGGGTAATTTCTCCTCTTGGGGATATCAACTTGCCACCAAGATCATGAGATTTGACACCGTTTAAGTATTTTGTGTGGGATTATGTGGCACGAATGACGCCTTGAAAGATAATATTGGGCGCGATTGCTGCAATAAGTGGTCGAAAATCGGGTCCTCTCGATTGAAATTTATTCGAGCCAGCGAACGACTCGTTTTCTGTATGCGATTTCTTATGAATACCCTTTATCAAACTATTAATGCAACATTGCTAATTAATTTTTCTACTAGATCTATAGTTTTATAAGAAAATGCAATTTGTTAAATGATTCTATTTAAATTTTAATTTGCGGAATAAATTTTGCTCCACTAAATCTCTATAATAATTTTTAAATATAAATCAAGATGAGAAAAAAAGTTCAAAAAAACTTTTCTCTCTAATAATTGATGCATTTGAAGATATACCAGACCAACCCGATCTATTAACATGGGTCGGGGTGGTTCTCCTCGATTTGTGGCAGAAAAACTTACGACAGCAATAATAATCATTTTTTTTTTCTTAAATTTGTTTTTACAAAATGTTATAGTTTCAGATTAGAGAGAAAAATAATAATAAATAGTTCTTGACTGCATAAAATGTTGTTTGCAGATGTTTTGTGGGGGATGGCCAATGTCAATCCATTAAAATTACTTGGCATCATAAGTTTTGGTTTTTATATTATTTTCTTTCCTGGGAAATAAATCCAAATATATGTATGTACATATGTATCAACATAATAATGGATTCTTTGAGGTAGTATCTTGTTGGTGGATTTTTTTTTGTTTTGTTTTACAAAATTTATAAGTCTGTGTGCTTAGATAAAAACTAAATGGAAATTAGAAAACCACAATATATTGCAGTGCTTAGAAATTATATATTTTGAACTACTTGTGAATGTGTACCTAACTAATAAGGGAAAGTAAATATGTGATAGTTTTGACGACTGTAATGGCTAAAAGATTACTTTTTACAACTTGCCATTACTTTTTTTAATTTGTGCATGCTTTTCAAATGCAACTAAAAATATGTAGATTTTAATTTGAGAATGAAAATCATTTAAAAAAAAAATAATTTTATTTGAAATTTGTGAAAAAAGGCACATTTTTTTGCTGATTGAAAAGCCAAATAACTTTCACAGTGATTTTCATAAAGTTACTGGAGCAAAAAAATTTAAACGATTTCGTAAAATGTCAAGGCCACTTTAAGCAATTTACTAGGCTTCATGATTCAGCTAATTTTAAACGATTAAAACATCTTATCATCTCTTAAAATGTTGATATGTATAGTTAAATTCAGGGAATGGCTATAATAACTTTTAAAAATTTGTTAAATTACTATGGCATCTGTCAATTAATCTTCTAAGAGCAGTGGATGGAATGGTCCAGTCTTACAGTTAATTTCCAATTTCCAATTAATAGGTACGTTTAAGTTTATTTTCTTTCTTCACGAACTGTCACTGTTAAGACAAGTTCGGATGGCCGTTTTTTTAATAAAAGGAAATTAGCAACTTACTAAGTTAGCACAACGAAAAGAAAGTTAGTTGCTAGTAAATTGCTCAATGTTTAGAAATATGTTGTTATTTTAATAATAATTTTGCCATTGTATCTTCTCTCCATCTCAATTAATGATAATTTTGTGTTAAAGTAAGTTTTACATTAAGAACTTCTCTGTATTACATAATTTCCTTACTCAATAATTCTTGATAACTTTGTTGTTAACTTACCTGAAAAAAGAAAAGAGAAAAATATTAAAATTTGAATCGAAAAGAAGAAAATTGTTTAGATTGAAATTCTTAAAAAATACAATAATCGAGGGACAAAATGCAGCACCTTTAAAAAACATTTATTTTTACTAGATTTAAATTAATTTGGAGATCTTTTTTATATTTTTTAGAACTTCCTACACTTCTTAATAAGTTTGATTTGATATTATTCAAAAAGCCTTAACAAGCCAATCTTTTCTACTTTAATCGTCAATCACATGTAACTTCAATGCGAACTACAGAATGACAAAAGATCAGCATAAAATCTTAACAAGTTACAAAAACGTTTGACCAAACTTTGGAACTTCTATTGAAAACATATTTCAAAATTAAAAGCTGTGTAGCGCAAGCAGTGCCAACATCAGAGTATCATTTAACAAACTAGCATTCTGCATTAAGATTTCGTATTATTCGCTTACAAAGTCGGAATAAATCAACAATTAATGACGAGCGGCTATTCGCTTCGCAGTTTGGGCCTGGAGCAAGTTTAATTCGACAACAGTTCCTGGGCGCTACCGTGACAAAATTTCAAGTTTTTTTTTGATTTTCGAAACCCTTCTTATACCAAGACACAGTGTGAGCATAAGGAAAGGTGGAGAGGGTTTAAAAGGAGGTGTCAGTTTTGAATTCCTGGATATTGCAATAACTTGGAAAGCATTCACCATTCGCGTAGTACGGCTAAAGAATTAATCTCTGTTCTTGACGATAGTACCCAAGTTAGGGTCGAGGGTATACTGATGAGCATTTCTGGAGGCGCGTGTATTACGGGAGAATCGCTTGAGGGGAGGAATGCAACTGTCTGTTTTTCTAGAGCACAAAGTCTTATAGATAACAGTCAGATCATAGGGGGAGAAAAACTTCTTGCTTTGTGTTAGAAAACCTTAACATCTTACGTCATTTTGGTGACAAACGTAGAATTTCGAGATTATCAGTCTTCTTGATGCAAGTGTCACTCAAGGATAGTGGCAAAAAATTGGCTTTATTTCAGTTTTGAAAAGCATATACACTGAACCTCGCAACTGACCCAAATTATTCATAGGTTGCCCAGACCATTTTTTTTTTCTAAAAAGGGGCTGGGAACAACATTTCAGTCAACGGTAAGCGTTACAGACCTATGTTAGCCGATTCAGACGACATCTGTTTTTTATGCAGGAAGGCACACACAGCGATCGATCTTTTGTACACCACATTCAGCCAACCAACAGACCGAAAATAAATCAAGCACTTTATAACAATATTATCCAAGTAACCTGTAAACTTCACATCGAATCCATCAACAAGGACTTGAAAAACTTTAGTAACAGAATAAGAACTAAGAAGTCAAAACTCTTATCAAATACAGAAATGAAAATCACAAGAAAAACACTTCTTCAAATCAGAAATCTAAGGAATCTAGGAAATTTACGCGAGGTTATCAAGATTTGAGATATCAGGAATTACTGTTCGAGCTACCCTTACACCCACCTCTCCCCCTTTCAACAAGGCATGCATGCATGACAAAATAAAAAGGTTCAAATTAACATTGACATTTTGCTGATTTTAATACAAATATTTACAAAAAAAACACCCTGTTTTCATTGCATGCGCATGAAACTTTTCCACTCTACTGTTTTAATTATATATTGTTTATTATGGCATGACTCAATCGCGGGATTTATTAAATCCGCATTATCATTACATATTGCTGATTAAATTACATTATTAATAAAAATAAATAAAAGTCTTAAATTACAAATTACCACACAATTGAAAATACATTTACAAGTGTATTATCATCAAAACACTTTTAGTATCTCAAGTTATAACCCCTCCCCACCCCCCCTTCCTTTGAAGTGTACCCTGCTTATGAAAACAAAAATAATAATAAAAATGTCTCTCACGATCCGCACTGCGCACCGCGCCGCACCTTTTCAATGAAATAAAATAAAAAATTTTTTTTCTTTTTAGTTGAATGAATTTTTTCTTAAATTTGATTGTTCATTTATGTAAATGGGTTATGGTTAATTTAATTTAACATTGACCTTGGTATTGGAACTGTACCCAAGTTCAAAGCTACTTTTTATTTTGTTGTAGACTTACACATTTAAATTTTAAAATCAAATGTTTTTGAATTCTTTCCAAAAATGATTCAACTAAACTTTCTGCATTTTCACATGTTTATTCCAATTTCAGAAATAATGAAAGCTCTGAAACAGATGTGTTCTTATGTCGTTTTTAACTGACTTTTAGAATGCACTTAAATAACTGGAAATTCGTTCCAGGTATGCGAGGTTATAGCAAAAATAATTAGGAATTTTAATTAGAACTCATTTTATCACAAATTGTAAAACTCTTTTTTCGAACATTACTTCAAGCACTTTTTAATTAACATTTATTTTAAAGAGCGAAAAGATAAAGTAACTTTTATTTGTAAATAATATCATGACTAATTTTGTAATCATAGAGATTATATATACAAGTACATATACATACATACATAGATACATATCTAATCTAAGCAGTATAATATAATATAAGCTTTATGAAATGAAGCTTGTACCTAATGTGTGCGTAATCACGTTTCGGTGATAAAGTCTGGCAAACGATGACGATGACAACGACAACAAGCATAACGCAATGAAACCTTGTAAATGTCAGAAAAAATTATATATGTACGAAAAAAGAAAAAGAGTGACGGTTAAGTTGTTAAAAATCGACACTCTACGTGAACATACATTATATAACAGTTGTTTCTACATTATTTAGTTATATTTATTTACATTTTAACTAAAGTAATAAAACACCATAAAACTGATGTCCACATTCATTGGAATTTATTTTTTTAAGTAAAAAGATACTTATGCATATACATACATTTAATTTGTAAATTGTACTTATACATACATAGCTTACTCACCAAATGTTTATAATATTAAAGAAACAAATGAAATTAATGAAAAATAAAAGTACAGTGGGGTTGTTGGGATTTTTATTTTTTGTCAATGCAATAACCTAAAATTGATTTTGCAATTTATAATTTTGATAAAACAAACAGCATCTTTTAGGTCCTTTTATCTAAATGACAGTGGTTGACAAAATTGCTTTTTATTTTCCGTCATACAAACAAAACAACACTTTTTTATTTTTCTACCATATCAGGGCCCTTTTTCACCAAACACTTTTCACTTTGCAACTTTGCAAATTACGTTCCACCTAACTCAAATTTACAAAGTGTAAAATCTTTTCTGAAAAGTGAAACGTTTTGTTATTTTGCAAAGTATTTGCGCTTTTTGTTTCACCAAAAAATAAACTTTGCAAATTATATTTAGAATTTTGAAAAGCTTTTCAGTAACATGCAAATAGAAATGTTCATTTGCAAAAAAGAGTTTGTTTTTAAAAGTTGTCAAAAACCAATAAAAAAAATATAAGAACCGTTTTGAAAATGAAGAAGTTAATAATAGTTAAGAATACGATGGACATAGGTTATTTTTTTTTATTTTGATAAATTTTCCAAAGATCATGAATTTTGAATTTCAGCGTTAACTCAATTTCAAAAATTTCTGATTTTGTAGAGGTGTTTTTAATTCATTGACATCGTTACCAATGGAATTTGACAGTTTCAGCAAAAAAAACTAGGCTATTTAAAAAAAAAAGAATATTTAAAAAAAATTGAAAAATATTTTGAAAACAAAGAAGTTAATAATAATGACCAAAGAGTAGTGAAACTAAGAAACTTCGATATCGGAAATGATTTGTCGATAAAAGAATGTTTTCAATTAACGAAAAGTACCATAGAATTTGTGTTGTCTAAAATTAGAAATAAACTACAATTCAATAGCCAAGGGAATATGTGTTTAAGCCTCTTGCAGTACAATATCTAGCCAATAGCAGTGTTGCATCTATGCACGGATAAGCAAAGAAACCGTCTACAAAGTAGTTAATTGAGTGTTGTCTTTAGTCGTTCGTCAACAACCTGATAGGTCCATATCAGTCCACCATTGTCTTAATGTTTACATAACGGCATATCATACCCAGGAACTTCAAGTTGATACCCACCGTATATTGATCAATATCTAGGCCGGCAAGGTATATAAAGAAAAGAACTTTACAGAGCAATGTCAAGTTGTGTCATCTCTGTCAAATTCCTTGATTTGTGCAGAATGACGATGGAGAATGCACGCTACTCTATCAAGGTCGGAAAAGATCTCACCGTTGCTTTTGATGTCAAATACTGTCAACATCATTCTGCAAAACTCAATATGCCAACACTAGAGGCACGATCTTGCAAAGGTCCGATCAATTACTCGTATACGCCGATGATATTGACATGAGTGGAAGATCAAAGCATAATGTCAGTAGCAAGTTTTGAGCAGTACGACGGAAGCGGAGAAGATAAGTTTAGTGGTTAATGAGGACGTTGCTCGATCACATGTTAGACAAGACATCACTTTGGACAGCTATAACGTTGAGTTCAGGACATTGTTTACAAAACGAAATCAAACCGAGAATAACTCTTGCAAATCGTTGTTTCTTTGGACTTAGAAGGCAGCTGAGCAGTAAAGTTATCTCTATCGAGCAACTTAAGTCACCCTCTTTTAGTCACTGATCATCCTGGTTCTTATTAATAGCGCTGAGGCTTGGACCTTGTCAAGGCAAGAGAACGACTTATATCTTTCTAGATAAATGAAAATTTCTTTTGTAATACTTGAAATATATAAGCTTTATCATACTTCTCCTATTAGACATTTTGAGATATTTTGATTTTAGTTCGTTAGAAACGTATTTTTTTGTGCAACCTTTTATAGACAAATATTTAAAAAAAAAATCAGTGATAACATATACTTTTTCGCACTAATATAAAGCTTATTTGAAAGTCTTTAAATTGATATCGTCAATTCATGTATTTTTAATTTATCAAAGTTCATTTTTAGCAAAAGTGAAATAATTACTCAAACCTCATGAAAATAACAAAATCTATATTATGTCGAAACTCCCTCAGCTCTATGTGTCTATTTTGTTAAATTATAAAGAATTGAAACTCCAGAAATAAGATAATTTGTTATTCATTTCAAACGTTAATATGTACAAATATTAAAAACAAAAAACACACAATACTTAGGACTTAGGAAGTTTTATTTTTGTTTTTAAAGTGGAATGAATTTAATGGTCTTAAACATTGGTGAACGTTGATACCAAAAAAAAGTTTATAACATATGGCAGCACAAGAAAATACTTTATTTTAGAACTTAAACCTGATTTTTCAAAATGTGTATAGTAGAGAAGAATATAAAAGCTTATAGAAACACCTTTTATTTGATATGAAAACTATTTTCTTACCTTTTGTATCTCGCAAGATATAAGCAGTTATTTCGGAGAAAAAAAGAAATCTTAACTTCAAGTTCAAATATTTTGAAAATTTTGCCACTTCAACCATCAGTTCAAGGCCAGTATATGTCAAAGAAATTCAAGATTTACCGCTATCGAGCTTTTTAAGATCTTCGCCCATCGCAAAAAAAAAACTCAATTGACATAAACACCTGATAAGAAGCAGTTAGAAACTGAACCTAAATTGAATAAAAATCACTTCAGCTAACTAACTATCCACATGAAATCCAAGATCATCCAATACATCCGGAAAGTCACCGTCAACGGTGACAAACTTGTGTAAATGGGCCAAATAAGCAGTTTTAAAAGTCAATAAAACATAATGCCATCGTTCAAATTCATCAGCCTCATTCTAAGTCAGCTACACAGTAAAATTTAGACATTTTTGATTCGCTGCACCCTGAAAAGTCTAGGCAATTGAACGATAAACGATATGTTCTATACGAAATGAAATCGATAATCTATTCGAACAAAATGACTATAAATTGACAAACACTTTGTTTTAATTTAATTTAAGTGTAGGAAAAGCTTGAGGAGTGATCCTTTCATACCAACCATATTTCAGCTTTTGATTCGTACTAATTAAAATGTAATTTATTTAATAAAATTTCATCGTAAAAACTTTTTAAGACCAGAAAGAAAACTTTGTATCTCTACTGTCGTGCAGTTGATTGTCGTTAATCAATCACTTTGAAACTTTTACAAGTGATTAAATTAAATATTATCAAAGGCGCTTACATTTTTTAAATTAAGCATATTTTTGTCTAGACAGTACCTATACATAAATACATATTATTATGCGTATACGTACTTGTTTATTGTATTCATATTAAAAATGTTTTATATTATTTTAATGTCCACAAATACTCGTAACAAAATTAAATGGAAAATTCTTTCGAAAAAGCTTTATCTCGTTCTATCTTTGCTTGATGGTTTATCACTCATATAAAATGTCGATATTTTACAACGTGTCTTAATTTTTTGATCGTAAATTAAATATAAAATAAAAATTGCAAAACAGCATTCGAAAAACCAAAACAACTCTTTAAAAATAGGTAATTAGGTAAAAACCACACAAACATTCATCAAACAAAAAGAAACAACACGTCGATAATATTTTAATTTTAGTTTTAAAATAAAAAAAAAAACTAATTGCAAGATGCACGTCACGATTGTTTAGAGTAGCAAAATATCTACATTTATGAGAATACAAGATATTATGAACTCTCGTATAGGTACGTGATGGAATGGCAACTTGTATAAGAACATGTCTGACTCTACAACAAAATCTTTCGGTCTTTATAGATTAGATAAGAAAAGATGGATTGACAAGAGGAAAAGAATGCTGTTATCTTGTAATGGATGAGTAATCATATACCTAATTGTATAAAACCCTGCAATGACGCAATTTATTGTACAAATATATTTATGGGGGAGCGTTATATGATAAGAATATAATATGTTTTTCTTAAAATAAAACCTTGTTTTTTGTATTTTGAACAAAATTTACAAAAATGCATGACTTTTTGACCTAATGTAGAATACAAGAATTAAAAAGATTTCAGATAGAAATTGTATAAATTCATTTGTGATTCTGTCTCTTATTGACTGAAAAGACATTTCAAGGTCACCATCAATTTGTTTTTTAAAAAAATTACAATGGGTACATTTCGTCGCATAAATGCAAAATTTCCAATTTTCGTCGCATGCAGAGCATATGGGGTAAACACATTTTCAAGTTTTAAATTCGATCTCCTGAAAATTTTGGATATTGTGACCTAGGCTTGTTCACCATTCATGAGACGATTTGTAAAGGATGTTTTTTTTATAGGTACAGAACTTTGAAATGGAAGAAAACAAAGATTATTATTGACATGAAATTTACTGTATACGAAAGATAAAGCTTTGGAAATATGATTTCCTGATGGAGGTCCAATTTTTGACGACTTTTTCTAACATTTGTGTTGTCCCCCAACTGTTCAATCTGTAGACTTGCGCCGATATTTACATATCACTACTGAAAACAGTGAAGTGGCGTTAAATCACACAATCTTTTGGAAGTAAATTCATTGCTCCATAACGTGAAACTATGCGGTTTCCAACCGTTTCTTGCAATAGATCAATTGTGGCTTGAGCTGTTTTACATGTTGCTATGCCGCCGTTTTGTTGAAAATTTAACTCATGGTTGGAATATCAAGATTGTTCAATTTATTAACGAAAAAATAGTAAGCATGGCTCTATAGCGGTCACCATTGACTTTAACATTCTAGCCAGCAATTTTTTTTAAAGAAGTACGGCCTATTTATTCTACTAACCCATAAGGCACCAAAATGTGTCTAGCCACCTTGGTCCTTAGCTTGCTGTGTACAGTTACGCACTCCACGTTGGTTGAGGTCCTCTCCCACCTGCGTACGCGTCGCCTCTCGGAATTGGATTCGAAGACCTTCCGGGCTGAAGCCTTATTGTTAATTCGCTCTACAAGCCCCTGCCATCTAAGGCGCAGAGACATAGGGCCAAGGGACATAACGCCCAACTTTTTTTTGGGGGGCTTATATCTCACTTCGGTGGGACATAAAACCGAAATTTAATTTGGGCCCTAAGTCCCAACCAAGTAAGACCGAAGCCCCAAATAAAAATTTTGGGGCTAATGTCCCACTTAATAAGAATCACCAAATAACAAAGCTTGGAGCACTTCAATACCACAAGACTTTGTTTGTGGAGTTTAAATCCTGAGATCCCCCGAAGCGGACCACCCACAGGTGCTTTTATTCAAAAAAGCTGTTGATATTGGCGCCTGCCTGGCGACTTTACATACCCTAAGCGGAGCAACGGAGTTGCGTGAGCGGGTGTGACCCCGAAAAAGGGAGTTAAAATCCTGAAGCGTGCCACCCACAGGTGCTTTTATTGAACGAAGTTGTTGATATAGGCGCCTGCCTGGCGACTTAACAAACCCTAAGCGGAGCAACGGAATTGCGTGAGCGGGTGTGAACCAGATAAAGGGAGTTAAAATCCTGAGATCCCGTGAAGTGGGTCAACCACAAGTATCGTTTTCAAACAAAATTTGTTCATTCAAACCAGTTTATTAAAAAATAATACTAATGCAGGCAATTCTATGAACATCTCTAGAGACAAAGATTTTCACTTTTTTAAAGTTTTTTGAAATTAGTTTCACTCTTTACAATTTTGTTTAGTCCTAAAAAGAATATTTTAACACTCCATTTCTGAAGTTCTTAACGCTTAAATGAAATGTTAAGCGTTTTCAACCTCAAAACTTAGCGAAAAAGAAAATTTGATCTAAGGTAATTCTTAAACACCATTTTAAGCGTTCTCAACCCCAAACGCAATGGCCACAAAACGCTTAAAATGATATCCAAGCGAAAAAGAGAATTCCATCCCACGGAATTCTAAAACGCTTAAACACCATTTTAAGCGTCCTTAACCCAACCGACCCCTAGGCATGCTTAAAATGTCCTTTACGCATCGAAAGAATCTTGGTATTCCTGAAATATTTTGTTCTTACCGTGTAACCATTTTAAAATGTGCAGTAGCTGTTTCTCGAAACTACACGAAGAATCAATTGCTCAACATAATGAATGTCCCACCGAAGTGAGACATAAGCCCCAAAAAAAAGGTTGGGCGTTATGTCCCTGGGCCCTATGTCTCTGCGTCGCCACCTAAGTCGTTGGATTTTCATTCTTTTGACTAAATCAGTGTATGTAGCTGTGGAACCCGTACAGTTCTTCGTTTTATTTTCTCCTCCACTCTCCATCTTTGCAGATGGGAACAAAAATGACTGAAGAATTTTTCTCTCGCAGCATCCTAAGAAGTTCTCATCTTGCCTTGACAAGGTCAAAGCCTCAGCACTATTAATAAGAACTGGGATGATCAGGTTATAAAAAATGATCTTTCTGCACAAACGGGCAAGCTTGACATAAACTAAACTCTGTAAAGTTTCTTCTCTATAGATACTAGCATGCCCGGCCTTGAAATCGATGAATAGATGGTAGGTATCGATTTTAAGTTCTTGGGTTCTTAAGTTCTTAACTAAATTCTCTTATGAAAATAAGTATAAACGGCAATCTTGTTTTGGGCCCATTCACCTTATCTACAACCTTATTGTTCAGGAGTCAGTCTATTGATGTTGAAAAACCAACCCAAACCAAACTAAATATAATTCATTTGACAGCTGACAAAATAGCCGTCAGTTCAAATAACGTTTCCAACTTTAATTATACACCTCTAAATAAAACCCCCGTTTCTTTTTATTTTCATTTTCTTAGGAAATTATCGTATTAAGAGTACTTTGGCTTAAAAAAAAAACAAGAACAGATATAGAGAATATTTGAGGATTAATAACGACAAGCTTAGCCTCGTCTTTAATCCTCTCGTCAATTTTTGTTGTAAATATTATTTTCCTCTTCGCAGCATTATATTCAGACTCTAAGCACTTTCAATTTTGTTTGTCAATTTGTTCTACTCATAGAATTTTACTAAAAGACGACAATAAATTCCATCAAATTATATTGAAATAGTCTCCATGTTGTCTTGACCAAACACACTCATAGGAAAATTCAATTAAAAAAACCGCTTGGTAACCAAAAGCTGAAATTTTTCTGCTAGAAAAAAAAGAAGAAAAATCAACCCTGAATAAGTAGAAGGACACAATAATGTTCTATGATGGTTCCATGAAGTTGTCGTCGTCCTCGTTCTCGTCCTTGTCATCATCATCAGCATATGTATGTAATATACCTAAAACCTAACTTAACCAAACCAACTAAGGGTAGACGTACGACCTTAAACTTCAAACAAAAAAAAAACGCTCCTAGATGTTCATATTCTTGGAACCCAGAGCTCGTTTATTATCATGAATATATATTTTATTTTTTTAAAGAAATTCTCTAAGTTTTATTGCCACAATATTACGGTCGACATCATAGAGGCGACAAAAAAAACTTAAATTAATACAAAAAAGAATCCTGGCAACGTATATTCTAATAATTCCTATGCCTTCCGGGTTTCACCACATTTTCTTTTTTTTTTTTTTTCAATTCTAAAATGGCACCGAAAATATAAACACGTCCTTGGAAAACCCGTATACTCGTATCTAGCCATTTGAGTAAAAATTTCTTAGCCATATATAGTTTTAAAAATAAACATTCATGGTTGCTTGCTCGTGCGATGGTGTGGCACGTGTTTTGGTTTTCGAGTTGTGTATGGATTTGGGTTGGGACACAAGTGAACCATTATCCCTGTTACTATGGGAAAATCAATGAATTGGCATAATGCAAGATTAGGTTCATAATTTCGCCCTAGTGTAGGCACTAAGCAAGCTTATTTGAAATGTCAACGAAGAGGCTAAGATAAAATAATAGAAAGAAAAAAAGAAGTCTCGTTGACATTTAATAGCTGTCAAAGTGAGTTTAAACTTATTTCAAATGCAGTAAATTATTATCCTAGGGCGAAATGAGTATTATGTCTTGTGAAGGATTTCATTACTGCGAAGTTCTAAATCAGAAGGATAAAAACAGTGTATTAAAAGTAATCAACCCCCACTGAACAGATTAATCGATTGTTAGGTTTAACAATAAGGACTTGACAATTTGACAACTTGCCCAATCGGAAAACGTACGTAACGTTTGTCGCTTTAAATGGCACATCAGGTTCAGTTCTTGAGTTAGATTGGTCTTGTATGATGTAAACCAAGAGTAAATACTCCCATAATGTGGTCTGAGTGATGCCCAATTCTTGAGAATGACGGGGAATTGACGGTTTTGAATCGTTTTCTACAGACGCATAAATACAGTTTTGAAACTTCACTAATTCATTTTTCATGGCAACATTATACAAAAAATATTTTAGAATTAAATGTTTGCACTAAATTTGTGATTGCCTTGCTACTAGGGCGAGAATTACGACTGAAAATTGGATTTAATGCTCTTAAAGTTGCGGTCACCAACTCCGTATTTCGGTATAACATTTTTGCAGGCGTTGGTAATTCGTGTACTTTATCATAATGAACAAATCGACACTGAGAGTTCGATGGTACTTGAAAGGGTTTGTTTTTTTTTTTAGAAAACCCGATTTAAAAAAAAAAGTGTGAAAACCCCAACTAAGTAAGTAAGTAAGTATTGCCTCTTTAGAGAGGCAATAAAAAATTTCAGACCTACATCAATTATTTGGAGTTATTTCTATTTCAGCATAATCGAAAAACATATTAGAATTGCATTCGATTGAGTTATTTCCGGATCCGGAATTTTGGCACCTCACATTTGGGTTCTTCTCAGAGTTGTTTAATTTATTTAGCATAAATTGAATGTCTAAATAACTAGCGTTTGAAATAAGCCGTGACATATCAAAGAACAACATTTTTATGTTTAGTTTTCATTTTTTTTTAAATTAGTTATACTTTTTTAAAAAATTATGGTTAAATCAATTTTTTAAGTAATTTAAAGTCACAGGCATTTTAACCTTTTATTAATTTTCGGGATATGAGAAAATAAGTTAACAAGATAATTTAAATAAACTAATGGACGAATGCCGGAAGCTTTCCCATTTATAGGGGTGTTTTTTTGTAAAAGCCATCCGTAGTACATTCAAAATTTATAGGAATAACAAATACATCATCCTCAGTAGAAACAATGTGAAATGCTGCTGCTGATAGAGATTTGACTCTTATTCAAGTATCGAAACCAATTTTCGAGTTTTTCATTTTTAGACTTTGATAAGTTTGATACCTCTTTGAGGCTCGATGGATGTGTTCGTAGGAAGTGCCCAACTTACAAAAAAAACACTAAGACATCATTTAAAACTCAAGGTGAACTCTGATATTTCGACAGAATTTCTTTTTAATTTATTTCAACTTATTTTTGCTAATTTAGTTACTGTCGTAATTTTGCAATGTCAAACCATTTAAGTTTTATTTGATCTGTTTTTTTATAAATTAATGTTTTCAATTTTTGTATAGTTCTACAATATTTTGTGGTAGCTTCGTATCAACTTCAGTATGACAGTCATTCAGAATAAAGCCTAGATAGTATCTTGGCAAGTATTCTAAAAAAAAAAGAGAAAAATAAGAAAATTCAAATCTCACTTCTCATTTTGGTATAAACGTTGCTTAGCATAAATTCGATCTTTGAGCCCTCTGCACTTTGCGTCGCCGAAAAAATACGTCTAATGTTGTAAATTTCTGATTTTTGTGGAGATTTTGTATGGAGAATTCCAAAAGACAAGATCTTAACACCCCATAAAAAACTAAAATTTTTTGAAAAACTTAAAACCAACCCAAAATTACGAAAAAATGGAAAGTAAAAAAGTACAAAATCCATATAAAGGGAGGTTAAATTTAAAGGGTGGTTAAATTTAAAGGGTGGTTAAATTTTAATGGCCAGTGTTCATTTTGAATAACACACAAATTATTGTCAGTTCTTTTTATTATGATAATATTGGTATGGTTCAATAATGAATGGAACAATATCGGCCAAATAGCCGCCGTGACTTTGGCGACACACATCAATCTGATAGTCCAAATTTTCGATGACGCTGAGAATAATTGAGATTCTATGCCGTTAATGTGCCGAATTATCTCATTCTTTAGCTTTCTCGAATTGTTGCTGACTTATCGACGTACACCTTTTCTTTCAAACAACACCAAAGAAAGAAGTCCAACGGTTTCAAATTACATGATCTTAGCGGCCAATTGACATCGTCACCCCATATGAGATAACATGGCTACTGATTTTCTCGCGCAAAAGAGCCATTGTTTCGTTAGCTGTGTGGCAAGTTTCACCGTCCTGATGAAACCACATACCGTCTGCATACATATCTTCCAACTCGAGCCATAAAAAGTTAACATCGTTATCATCTGACGATAGCGAACACCATTCACATTAACGCCCCGATGATGCCACCAGCCCATAAACTGCACCAAACAGTCACTCTTTGTGGGTGCATTGCTTTTTCGACAATCAATCTTGCATTATAATTCGCTCAAATGTGAAAATTCTGCTTATTGTAAAAATGTGCTTTATCACTGAAAATGATTGAAAACGAAAATTGATCATCCACTGTTGCTATTTCTGACCATCGACGAGGCTTAAGTTCTTGGGTCCATTGCATTTTCTAAGCGTTTGAAAGAAAGTCTTCATGCATAATGTTCATCAACGACGAGCGTGAGAGGTGCAAATGTTGGGCACGACACGACGCACGAGTTGAGGTGGACTACTACCTTGAAAACTGGCGAACTTCTAATAGTCAATTTTCCTTAAAAACTCACAACATCAAAATCCGAAATTTTTGTAAAACCAAAAATCCTAATATCTCCAAATTTTTAAAACATGAAGTCCTTTACAGTTCTTAAATTTGAAAATTTGTCACCATATTCTTTTTCGAGGCTTTTGAAGTTTATTGCTTTCCATATCTCATCTCGAATACAATATTTGTATGTAGTAAAAAGTAAAAATAAGTAAGTCCAAGAGCTACATTATGTGACGATGATCTAGATTCCACAGTGATAACTTTTACAACTTTTCAAGATACATTTTTATTCACATTTTGTTATTTCCATACATAAAATGGTTATATTCAACTCAAACAACAAACATCACACACTCTATGAATATATTTTGCTGGGGCGTGCAAAGTGGATCTGATAAATTTCTTCTTCGACAGAAAAAAACGGCAACAAATATTGACCTACTTTTCTTCTTACCACACAACACTCTATCCAGATCCAGCATCCTTCCAGAGATGATGAAACAAGCTAAAGAAATGTCTCACAGTGTATACCATTTTTATCTCTCTGTTGCCAGTTTTGAAACTATGCGGTCAATTTAACTAAAGGATTTTCAGAAGAAACGAGACAGAGATACATGTTAACGTCGACGACGAGTGTAGGTAGGTGGGTAGAAAGTAGATTGCTGAAGCTGATGATGATGGTAGAGAGTACAAAAACCCAACCCTTTATAATTTTGTTCTTGTTTTTGGTTTGTATATTTGTATATAGAGAGCCTTGATGGGATTGAATATGGGTAGATTGTAGGATGGATAGGTACCTACCTACCTTCATATAAAAAGAATTGAGGTGAGAAAATAAAAACGAAGCAGAGGAAACAAAAATTGTAAATGCCAGTGGGTCAGTGCCGCATTCAAATTACAGTGGTTGAATTTTGTAATCATTTAAATTAAATTGTAAAATGAAAAAAAAAAAAATAAGTGAAAAAAGAACTGTTGCGGTTGTATACCTTTATACCTTTGGTTGATGAAACCATCCCCTTCTTTTACTCTTTTTGGTTTTCGATTCCTTCCGTTTGAGTTGATGTCATTTTAAAAATAAGCATCAGGTAATCTACTTAAGTGAGAGCTTACGTAGACAAAAATACCTCGAACAAGACCAACAAAACTTTTAGAGAAGTTCTTTCATATGGCTTGATTCGGCTTGAAACAAACAACTTGATTTACATTATACTTGTATACTACTTGTTGTGATTCCAGTGTTTAAGCTTTTTTTACAGTTTTTTGTCACCTTTTCTTTGGTTTTGAAACAAAAAATAAGTTTACATTTGCAATAAGTAACTCACAACACATCACGGATTTTAATTTAAAGACAGGAGACTAAAAATGGTGGCGTTTAATAGAAGACTTACATTATGTACATATTAATCAAACAATTAAAACACCATGAAATCGTAACGTGACTATGAGGGTATATTCATGATTCTAAAGCAGCCATACTCAACCTTTTTTTTGAATGGGCCACATTGATAATTTTGTAATTGTACCCCGGGCCACAAGAATTTTTTGTTATCGTAAATAATAATACTCATTTTAATGTGCATACATACATACATACATATGTACATTATGTATTTATTTATTTATTAAAAATATTTTAATGTGATTTTTGAAATTGAGAACCCATTTTCAAAACTTTATTTAGATCTGGCTTGTTGCTCCATGCCAACCTAATGACATCATCTAGGTAGGAGTCCGTAAGTTTGTTTCGGTAAATATTTTTAACATATTTCATTCTCGAAAACGAAGATTCGCAAACAAATGTAGACCCAAATAATGTCAGCAGAATCTGTGAACTTCTTTTGACGATTGCATATTTTTCGGGGACGATGCTCCAAAATTCTAAGTATTCCCCTTTTTCCCTTTTTTCCTTAAACAGAGCTTCAAGATTTGAATCGTTTTTAAAATCGATGAACTCATCAAAAAAAATTGCCTGATCTTGATTTAAAGCAGAAGCCACCCGTGAGATAGTCGTTGTTTCCAGATGCCATGGGTTTTCTACAAGCGTTAAGCATTTTTTTATTTTTCTGATATCATGAAACCTTTTTTCAAATTCTTTTGACAGTGCTGTTAAGTAATTCAATATTGTTGAGTAGTTTTCTTCAGAGATGTCGATGAGGCTCTTTGTAGCTATTACCGTTGTTGGAAAATTTTGTAGCTGTTTACTTCTTATTTCTTCATGAAAAATATTAAGCTTTTCTTCAAACGCAAATATTTTACTTGCCATGTGTGAAATAATGTTATTTTGTCCTTGTAAATTTCGATTGAGGCTATTTAGTTTTACTGTGATATCGCATAAAAATGCTAAAAGACACCACCATTGATCATCTTGCAACTCTGGGTAAACTTTTTTATTTTGTTGTAAGAAGAGGATTATTTCGTGGCGCAAGGAAAAAAACCTTTCCAAAACCCTTCCCCTACTAAGCCATCGCACAGACGTACATATGCAAAAGAACGTCACCATACTCACTTCCAAATTCTTCCAAAAGGCTTTTAAATTGTCTGTGGTTTAATTCCCTTGCTCGAATATAATTCACAATATCAATTACAATCTTCATCACAGCATCGATTTTTAAATTGTTAATC
The DNA here is from genome assembly GCA_951509635.1 of Eupeodes luniger. Lineage (NCBI taxonomy): Eukaryota > Metazoa > Arthropoda > Insecta > Diptera > Syrphidae > Eupeodes > Eupeodes luniger. The sequence continues at coordinate 118,533,438 of OX608073.1, read as the reverse complement.
CGTGCAGCCAAGTTTTCTTGATGAATAATGCAATGAAATGTAATTAAATTTGTCGAATTATATTTTTTTTTAAACAAGATTATAAATCCATTTTCAGATCCAGTCATGGATGGACACTGGACAGCCATCTGTACATACACCCACGATTTTTTTAATATCAATATCATTCTGCTCTAGAAAATTTGAAATTTATCAAGATAATCTATTCCCCGGGTCTGACCTTTCATCGGAGAGAATTTGAAAAATTCTTCGAAGATTAAATTCTGTTCTGTGCAATATCTAACAAACACCGAGCATTGAGATGTTGCTGAAATATCAGTGCTGGAATCGAAAGCCAAGCTAAAAAACATACAGTTCCTTAAGTTTTCTATTAAATTGTCACTAATATATTTGGAAATGTGTTCAATACGTCTCACACATGTTAAATCAGACAGCTGTAGTTTTTTTATTTCAGACAATATTTGTTTTTTGTTGCTAAATTTATCAAACAGTATATCGGCAGCACTTACGAAACATTCTTTGACAATTTCTGCATCGGTGAACGGTTTCATGTGCTTACCAAGAGTATAGCAAATTTCGTAAGATGCCTTAGTTACCACAGAGTGTTGAGATAAAGCCACGGACATCACATTTTGTTGCTGTTGTAATGACCTCGTTAAGTCAATTTCTCACTTCTTAATTGTGTTCCAGGAGGATAAGTTTCGTTGAAAGATTTGTGTTTTGTATTAAAATGACGACCAATATTATACTTTTTTAAATAACTTTTTCACGGCATATTAAACAGGTAGCCGCGTTGTTTTTGCTTGGCACAACAAAATATTCTGTTTCCCATTCGTCTTGAAATGATCTATTTTCATCACATATATTTCGTTTTAGTTTCGAAGAAATTCCTGCCATTATTCTTTATTTACAAAAATTCACTGCAACCGCACTAACTAAAATTCAAAATGTAAGTACATAATCATCAAAACGAGGTATGTCGGGAAATAGTTTCCTTGACTTATTATGCCTGGACTGCTGTGTTTATGAATTTTCCATTCAAAATTTGAATAAAATGATTCCAATTCAATTTCGCAATGGCAAGAAAAGTAAGGAATACTCAGCGACATCTGTTTTTCATTTAGTTGTGCAAACTTTTCCTGGCGTTGAAAGGAGTGACATCTAGAATATTTTTTGAAAACACACGATGTCCACTTTTCCGCTGATGTACGTTCTAGTGTTGCTTCCATTTTGAAAACTCAAAGGGATATATTTTTCTCACGTTTTTCTGTAGTCACTCGATATTTTAAGAATTTATTAAACTACGCTGCGGGCCAACTTTTATAAGCTCGAGGGCCGCAAGCGGCCCGCGGGCCGCAGGTTGAGTATAGCTGTTCTAAAGGGTGTTTTTTTTTATTTATTTTTTAAGAAAGTGCACTTGATACTTCATAGTGGTTGTGATTTGGCAATGCTTGCAAGCATTTTAATAACATTTGACAATAAAAATATATACAAAATTAAATCTTCCAAACTTGATGCATCTAGGTTTGAAAAACCGACACGTTGTTGTAGGGAATGGGATTGATTGGTGTCATCATTGGACTATTTCTATTCGAAAATGCAGCTGGAAACAACGTTTTGGTCAGTAACTGTGGTTGTTATAGATCCGTGATAGCCGACTTATTAACTTCCTATTGTCGAATTGAAAATTTGGAAATTTTTCGACGTTTCAAGGTCCATAGAATTTAAATAAAAGGTTTTTCAAGAGATGTCTGTGTGTGCGTGTGTACGTATACATACATTTTCGTCGACCATATCTCAAGAACCAGTGGAGATATCGACTTCAAACAATTTTTTTATTACAGATAATAACATCAAAAGATTCAGAACAGACGTTAAAAATAATTGAGTGGGTGTTTTTTTACCAAAGCAGTTTTAAATAAATTAAAAATATTTGTTTTCACGCTAGTGACTTCAATAAAATTTTATATTCTACATTTCGACGTGATCACGTTTTTGAAATCTCGTAAAATTTTAAGAAAAATCGAAATGACGTGAAGTTTTCTTACATACAATAAAAACCCAACACAAAGCTGGTAAAAATTGATTTTCGACTTGAATATCTTGGCAACTATTAAATATATTGCCTTCAAACTATTTTTATTTTATACAAAATATAGATTTTAATTGTCATTGTTTCAATAAAAAAAATTGAGGGTCTTTTTGCCAATTGAAATTGAAGACATGGATTCGGGTGACCTATAGTTCTTGCAAGATTCAAAAATCGTGTTATCGCCCGTTTAAGCGATGTCGCTTGGCCGCCTCTTAGCTGAAATTTGCTTTTTTTCGGGGAACCCTAAAAGCCGATGTTAGGACAACAATCGTGAAACGATTTAAGAACTTACATAAATCCGTCAAAGGCAATAATGAAGTATAGTATTAGACAAGCAATCTATAAGCTACAGCTCGAAACCATCAACAAGGTCTTAAAATGACAGAATGAGCTACTGCGAAAACAGCCGAGGTTGTGTTCCATAACACTGGTCAACAAGATTATGTAGCTTACAGCCAAGTTATATTTTGTCTAAGATTGTTGATGACTTTAGTTCGATTCTGACTCCAAAATCCATGTATCACGTCAGGTTTTTGAGATACAGACATTTTCGAAGAAAACGTAAAGATATTAGGTAAATTCATTAAATTGTTTTTTTTTTTGTTTTAATACAATTCATGATGATTGTCCAAATCTACACTCCGTACGTCAATATTCCCTTAAAATATATATTTAGTATCGAATTTACTTCTCAAAAAATAATCATTATTCTGCCTTACATAAATGTTAAACGAACGGTAAAGCGTTTATGGTAAAACATATAAAAACGCAAAACGGTTTAAAAATAATTTTTCTTCTTATTACGAATAAGAAGTATTAAGTGTTATTACCTTAAGAATCAAGTTTTTGATTAAAAAATAAAATAAAAATAATGTTATTGCCCATGTTCTGCATTTCACTTATTGTGAATACACTTTGCGAAAGTGAATTTGGGTGTTCCACAATTCGTTATTGTGAATTGGATTTTCGAACATGCAAATGGATGTTCTGTGTTTCGGTTTGTTCCATTTTTTTAACGCATTCAAATCACATTTTTTATTTCTGTGAATTGATCTTTGATAGCTTCCTTCTGCTAGGAATCGGAGGGTTGCAGCAAGTTTTTGAATTGAAGGAATCGATGAAGGTATTATAAAAGGTTCTATTTCCCTTAGAACATATAAAAAAGCGTCTTTGCTTAATCTAAAATTACAATGAAAGCTTAAAAGAGGAAATCAGGAATTTACTTTATTTATCAGAACAATTTTACATAATTTTCTCAAAATCTAATATATTTGTTTTGTCTTGCAAAATTCGTCTTCTTATTTTTTCTCTTGAATTCTGCTTCCTTTTTTCACTTAAAATTGCCAATAATATTGCATCCAGATCCATCTTCAAAACAGCAAAAATATTAGTTCAGAAACAAAATCAAAATGGATGATCCTTCAGTTCTGGCAGTTCGAAGCAATTTCGAAGTTTTCGAAATCGATGGAATTGAAGAACATGCAATTTCATTTCACGTGAAATTGAAAAGTGATTTCAATTCACTTTCGATCGAAATTCGGAACAAGGGCGTATATTTCGGAATTTGAGCACATGTAGCGAAAATCAGAGTTCGGATTCAGAATCAGCACCAAAAATTAACTTAAAACCGAATTATTCAAGGTCTTACAAAACTTCAGTTAGAGTCAAATCAAGACCTACACGTCATCTCATAACTAATAAGAAGTTACGGAAAACTAAGTGAGATACTAAAATGATTTAAACATTATCTAGAAGATAAAGATGTGCACTTTGTGAAGTCATCGTACAACATTTCGTTAAGAACTATTTTCCGTCTTACCCTAGCCTTAAAAAACGAGGAAGTTTGCATTTGTTTTGCATTTTCACAGAGGTGCATATATTTCAAAACGTGACTATTATAATTTGCTGGTTTGGCAGAAAAACAACTTAATTTTGTTAACCAAATGGGAATGTTTGATCTTACTAATAAGCCTAAATAGTTTCATGGAAAAACATTTGTGTACATTGTGTTTGAAACTTCTAATTGGCACACCCTTTAGTTGCGGTAAAAACGCTTTATAACATAATAATATTATACCCATTACCTCACCCATTACCTCACCCTTTCTTTAACGCCTATACTAAATAAGTTCATATACACATTTCTTATCAAACAAACTTATTATTATAACATAAGCATTTACCATAACATAAATCTGTTTTTATTTGATTGATTGCCAAATATATGAAAAAATAAATCACAAGTGGATCTAGATACGTCAATTTTTATGAAATGTATTAGTATTGTAGGTTATAGATAAAGAAGCATATACGTCATTTTGACACGAACAAATTTTTATCATTTTCATTGAAATTGAGAACCAATTTTATACATTTCTACATATTTTTTATATTTATTTCTTTTCGTTTATGAATGCAAAATAAAAAATCTGAAAAAAAGCTTTTTGGTTGGCAACAAATACGAAAACAACAACTGAAATGTACCTATAGTAAATAAAATGTAAACTTAAAGACCGTGAGAAGTTCTGGTAGGTATAGGCATTTGCCAAAAATAAAAACTATGAATAGATAAATGAAAGCTTTTTTTTAAATTATTTTGACAACTGAGATCTTTGTATTCGAAATAGATAATATTTATTTAGAAATGTATGAAGATTCGAATAAATAAACACTTTGTTTGTTCTATAAAAGAAATGATTGAGAAGATGTATCTACTGATAATTGCAATAACATAAATAATAAGCACTATGAGCTGCATTCAATTTAAAACTTATGTATGTACATACTTTTTAGAACAATGACCATTATTTAACAAAAATTTCTAAATCCAATTTCTACGTAATTGATACAGAATGAATGAAAGAATGACCCAGAAATTCAGATTATAACAACGATCTATTTTTTTGTTCACTGGCATTGCCTCTTGTGAGGAATTGACAAAACCTCTAAGAGTAATTCTTAAATTAACAGTTCGTATTCGGCATACAAACTGTAGGGCCCCTCCATCCCTGAAATGACTCGCACACAGGAATGGTTGGTTAGGAGTATGTACCAATTAATATGCAAAATATGGTCGAAAGGAGTCATACTCGATGAGTGGAATTTCAGCATAGTTTGTCTAATCCTCAAGATTTGAGGCCCTATGAACTGCGCCAAACACAGAGGCATCAGTCTCCTTAACTTCCACTATAAGACCCTTTCTGCTGTATTATGTGAACGCCTAAAACCGTTTGTCAACAACCTGATCATTGTGTCTTCAGACCAGTATAAAGTCCACCATTGACCAAATATTCACATTACAACAGATTTTGGAAAAAACCCAAGAACTTCAAATCGATACGCACCATCTATTCATCGATTTCAAGACCGACTATTACAGTACCTTACAGAGAAGAACTTGACAAAGCAACGTCTAGTTTTGGCATCCTTGTCAAACTCCTCCATTTGCGCACTTGAATGCACTGTGCTCTATCAAGGTCAGAAAAGATCCCACCGATGCTTTTGATGTCAACAAAAATTACAACATCATTCCTGAAAGAATTGTGCAAAACGCAATCATTAACACAAGACAACATCAACCAACTTGGCTTGCAAAACAAGAGACAAGTAGTTAGAGACCGTGCTAGATGGAGACGCATGTTGGTAGAGGTCCAGATCCGCTCCACCTCAAGTAAGTAAGTTTAACCGCCCGCCAGCTGTTAAAGAAAATAGTTTCCGTCAGGAAAATAGACACATACGTTTTAAGCAAAAAAGTAATTGCACAATTAAACTTTTTTCTCAAACTTAATTTTTTGACTGATTCTCTATTTTTGTTTTCTATTCAAACAGCCGGATAGATTTCAATAGAAGCTCATGCAAATTAAAAAATAATGAAATTCAGTTAAATAGGAAAAAAACATGGTCAATTGGTATTTCGAAGCAGGTAGACTTGACTTCCAAGTAAGGGAGATTTTGTTTAACATACTTTAAAGTCAACTTTCCGATAAAGTTGCCTTTATTGGAGGCACTTTTTTAACAGCTGGCCAATTAAATACTTAAAACTTGCCTCACCTTCAAAATCCCTTATGTCATCTGAACCTGCCCAGTCTTAAGCGATAGATAGAGTATCACTCTGCCAAAGAGTAAGTTATTTATATTTTACATTTACGTTCAAACCACGCGTGAAGGCATCGCTTGTCTAGCATAACTCATTTCTCACGTAAAATTTAATTTGTTATAATGTGTGCGGGCTTTATAAAAACCAGTGCAATGTGGATATCAATTGAATTTAATTATTTTCTATGAATAGATAAGATTCAACGCAAAGTCTTCCATGGTGCACTCAACGAAAACATTAGGTAAAGTAAAATTGTTTTAATTCATCAACTTTTTATATAAAGCTAGCAATTTTCTTTGGAAACTTGTATAGATAAAATTGGTCATTATTTGAGCTTAATAATTGGGAATGTAAACCGTTCATTACTTCAATACAAAAGCTACAAAAGTACATTTTGTAGTCGCTTTCTGGTTTTCATTTTGCAGCATTGGTTCTGTGTATACCAATTTTTTCAATAAATTTATCCCAATCCACTGTATACTACCATTTTAAGCTTATCCTTTTAGCTTCCTTTAAAAGTGTTGTCTTCCTTTTCTTGATCGTGATCTATAGTTTAGAATTATTGGCAATGCCCTGCAAAAGCTCCCGAACGAACGATATATGATTTAAACGATAACATTATGAATTAAAGGAGGTGTAAAGGAACTTGCTTCTAATCTAAAACCACGTGTTCAACGGTTAAGATAAACCTTGACATCCAATTTGGTTTTCCCCTTCAAATTAAAAGTTATCGATATTTTCTTCTGCTGTCTTTTTTTAACTATTTAATTGCCATTCCCAGTAAGAAATCTTGTATACTTTAGCTTTTTTATAGCGAAGGTGTATTTTTGAATTTAAGATTAAAACAAAACCATGCAAGGTTGAATTTTCTGATACAATTGCTGTATAAGAGTAGTGTAAGTCTCATTCTTCTACTCTGAACGTCGAACTTTTCGAGTTGTAGAAGCTGAGTAAGGTCAATGATTCTCGAGAATTTTCTCCAGATGAGTCCTGAAACTACCTCTACCTTCCCAGAATCATCATCCATTCCCACATAAACAAGGCATACCAGCCTACGTTTATGTCACCAACTCCCATCCCACCTCCCACGTTGTAATGGCAAAAAAGCTAGACAGCGCTCCTATCTCCTATGCTCCTTCTCACTCTAGGTAACCTAGCTGAGTTGCTGTTACCGAATCCCAATCTTTTCCTTACATATCAGAATGATGAATTAACATCAACTGACTCCTCACCCTATCTCTTCCTCCCCTACCACCTCTCATCTTTATTGGGCTGGATCTAAGGTGTTAAACGACCCGTGCCGATGATCAGCCTGGCTGGGGGCCCAATTCAAAAATAGCCCAGTCTCTAACGGAGTATCCGGATACCTGGCGACCTCCGGATTAACTAGCCTTATCTGTACATGCGAATCTCTGTGCAGATGGACCTCTTTTCTTCGCAACTCGTGGGACCAAAGATGAACAAAACAAAAAACAAAAATGAAAATAAGGATGAGACCGGTATCTCTTCAGGACCGGGCGGCAGTTTGGCGTCAAAGCCTGTTGCCGTATCTCTTGCGGCCAACACAGAGAAGGGAGTAGTGGCTAACCATGGACCCTCCTCTGCAGTTGGTATCGGGGGCTGAAAGGACACCGCAGCAAACCGCTAGCGTCGAATGGGCTAAAAGCATACTTGCTACAACAAGGACCAGTAAGGACTCTACGTCTAAACGGGAAAGGTCTCTTGAGGGGGCCGCACCGACACCAAAACGGCCTCGGGTGCACAACACCAGCACTCCCCTCAAGAAAGCCAGTTTCAGTAACGTCGCGAAGGGCAAAGTCATGGTTGCGGTCATTGACAGGAGCGATGATGATGGCACAATATCGGCTGATCGTTGGCAGTTGGTCAAGGTTAAGCTCTCGGGTGGCTTTTTAAGCATTTTGAGGGAGCTTCCAGGACCACTTCCTTCCATAAGCGATGGGGGTTGGCATCAAGGCCAAGCTCATGGTTTGTGGCGACAAGAGGTCATGTGCCTTATACAAGCTCGCTGTCAGCCGGTTAGGTGAAGTTTGGCCAGGTGCGAAGCTCGAGGTTGTCGCTATGGAAGACATTCCTAGCAGACCTAGAGCCCGCATTTGGATCCCAATCGAACCTGCTGGTATCGAGGACATTCTCGAGATGATCAGAGTTTGTAACCCGTCCCTTCCGACGCATAACTGGAAGATAGCCAAGCTAGAGGAGGCGAAGAATCTTTATAGGAGTGTCATTGTGGTACTCAATAAGGAGTCCTTGGCTCCTCTAGCCTTTGACAAGGGCTCTATAAACTATGGCTTCGAATCCATTAAAATTCGAATTTATAAAAAAGATGAGATTAACGCGGATAGCAGGCCTCCTAAAACAACCGAGGGTGAACTAGCGGTTGGTGGGCCTGGGACGTCGTCTTCTCACCTAACAGAGGGTGACGATGCACCTATGCCCTCTCCAATCGCGACTCCACCCTCTACACAACTCGTAGACAGTAAAATTTGAATAGAATATCGCGGAACAGAATAACTTACCACTTTGTCAAAAAAAATTATTTGATAAGTGCAAAGTCAAAATTTGATTAAAGATGAAAATATAATGAAAAAAAAGTGGGTTAAACGACTTTTGTACCCACAGCCTAATACATTTCCTAATATATACATACATTTATACCATTATACAATATACAGTATACCATTCATATTTAAAAATTATTATGTTTTTTTTCAATTATTATTGATTTGAACTCATTGACTCATTCTGGCTGTAATAGTTTTACAACAACAAAAAAAAAACATTGAATTACATTCAATTAGTGTCCCCAATAAAACTAACAAAATGTAAATCCTTATGTAACTTATTTAGCATTTACTCGTATGTAGGCGTACGAGGGGTTGGTTTGCATATTAATAAATATAAAAAAAAATATTTATTATTAATTATTCAATAAAAAAAAACGAAACCCTGATTCTCCATAGTTTATACCCTAAACCATTATGACATAGTTTAAAATAACCCACGAACAACGACGACGCGCAACGGTGACAACGTACGGGCCGGGTGACTCGTTTGCATTAACATAGGTAAGTAATTGCATGTTATTCAAAAAGTTATAAATGACAAAACATTTCATAATAAAATGATAATGATAGTTAACTTTTCTATTAATTTTTCCACTAATTGTGCATAGACTTTTTTTTGCAATAAAAAAACAGAGATAAAGTAGAATCACGAAAGAATATTGATTTCGAATTTTTATTCTAGTTCCTTTTTTTTTGGTTTTAAGTTGTGTTTTTTTTCTAACCACAGCGCGTGTTTGAACTTTTTCAAGTTCACTTTTGCTCTTTAGTTGAACTTTATTATTTATTTAATCCACGCAATTCGGCAATAATTAAGTATTTGCAATCATTTGCAAAACCAAAGCAACAAAACATGCACATTATGGTCATCGTGAAATAGAAATAGAAAATAGGATTCGCGTTTTTACAAACAATTAAATTAATGCAAAAACCATATAATGCAAAAAGTCATATACAAAAATTGATATTGACAAAACTTAACAAGGGATGGCCAAAACATTGTCTGTGAGAAAAACACAAACAATTAAGATGGCTCTATGAGAAAATTCTTTTTTTGAATTAAATTTGACGAACGATTGTAGTTTTATCTTAGTTCTGAAATACAGAACTTTTCACTGTTTAACTACGTCTTTGGCTTTCTAACAATGGAGAACGATAAAAGTCAAATTGATACAATTAACTAACTCTATCTTTTTATCAGGAAACAAAATTGAAACAGAGTCCAGTGATATTTGCCTTAGGCACCTGCCCCAAGTATGTATATGTTGAAGACAATCTGGGTAGGTTTTATTGATGTGTTTAAAAAAAAAAACATTATGGTAACCTCCGCATTCCTACATACATCATAAATGTGTACCCTAAAGTATCTATTCCGTGGCATCATTTATGGTTCTGACCAAATGAATAGAAAATAACACCTAACCAAACCAAACCAAACCAATCGCAAGTAAAGTGCCAATTACAGACCTTGACTCAAATTACCAATGATACTGAGGCATATAAAGTTTTGTAATCGTATTGAAATATATGCCTACCAGACTGATGACGATGAGTGTCTTAAGAAGCAAAACCAAAGAGTGTTCGATTGCTATGTGCAAACAATATATTAACGACAATGGCGGGCAGGTCTAATTTCATTTCTCAAGCTTAAGTTCTTTTTTTTTATAAATACATAGACTAGACAATCAAGTGCGAATTATAACGCTCTATAACTGATATGGCAAGCAACTATGAGTGATATTTTTCCAAGGTTCGTAAATGATAAATGCGACAAATTCGACTTGAGAAATATTGTCACTATAAGCGCTTTTATTACCACAAATAAAGATTCCAATAAGTTTTATTGTAGTTTTTATAACTTAAAAATAATTCAGTGTTAATTCCACCTTGAAGTCTATGGTTATAGATAGTAAATCAGTCTAGAAAATGAAAACCGAACTCAGTACTGTCCGTAAGATGATATCTAGAATGTAAAATTCTCATTTCAATCCCAATCTTAACCATCTAAGTTGTTTTGCGGAAGTTTAGTAATGCACATCATAAAAATGTCGGATTTGGCATGCAAACGTTGATATTTCCATTCCTACTTTTACAGGTATTGAGGATTATTTTAAAATTTTTCGACGAAGTTGGAAAAACAATTCTGTACCTACGGTACACCAACAATTGACATCATCGTCAACAGGTCCAGTCAGATACCTGCATACACAGAAGACCTCGACTGTAAGTATACTATATTCTATCAAGGCTTAATGCTAAATCCAGAAATAATAGGTGTACAGGGTAATGGGCAAGTGATACTCACATATGAATATGGAAGTCACGCCAGAGATCTTGGGTTCGATCCCTGCCTATGCCATCTACCATCTAAAGTTTTTTTCACGGGTACTGCCTCTTGCGAGAAACTGCCAAATTCTCCAACTGTAATTCTTGTCATGAAAAGTACTTTCTCAAATTAGCCGTTCGGATTCGGCTTGAAAACTGTAGGTCCCTTCCATTCCTGACCACATTACTCGAGTTGTAAGTCACTAGGCCCTAGCTCTCAACGGACTGTTGCGCCATCCAATTTATTTTAAAAAGAATCTTCCCGAGGTATTATTGGCCTCGTATTTGAATAGAAACCCCTCCGAAAACACTCATTATTGCAGACCTCGACTAAAAATAGGCTCCCTAGATTTCAATGGACAGACTTCGTCTCGGAAAGTCTTAGACTAGACTTAAGTCAAATCGCAGTCGAGATAGTTGGAAAGACATGTTGAGGAAGATCAGGTCTAGATCCGGGTTGATCGAATATCTTGTCATCAATTTAAAAAAAAAATTGTGTTTGCAAAAACCAGTTGTCCTGTTAGGACTAAATATATACATAATACAGCTTAATTTTTGGAAATATTAAAAACGCTACAGTTGAATCTCAACAAATCCACATATGCCCTGGTTGACCACTCCAAAATAAATTATAGTGGCCGTCAAAAGGATACACTTAAGTTAGAGACTTCTTCCCTCATCATTGAAACCAATTTGAGCTTATTATTTCTGTATGTATAGATGGAATTCCTTCTACCTTTTTCCTCATCCATACAGCTTCTGCAAAAATAATTTGAGTACAACGCAGCGTTCTTGATTATTAGACAGGATTCTGTTAGCACTTTAAAAGTTAAAGATCCAGAGTTGCCAAATCTGTCAAGTTTAATATTGATCCGTCTGATCATATTTTTCTTGGCCACTTCAACAACAACTAGTAGATTATTCCTCTATTAAAAATGGCTAGGTAGACATAAACCTTGTCTCAGACCAAATAATGGTACGATTCAAAGCGAAGGTTTACTTCTAAGGTTATGAGCAAGGTTATTAGAAATTTTCTTTCCAATATTAAGCCTTTTAACAAATACAGCATACTACAGCTGAAATCCATTGAAAAATATGGAAAATTCGGTTGTTATGAGTGAAAAATGATCTCTTAGGGGTAGCGAAACTAGTTGCCACACAAAATAAACGTAATTAAGGGAGGTCGTCTATTCTGTGGTTCAAGGTTATTCCAAACGATTTGTTTTTGTTTATGATCACAATAGTATGACAAGAAACCTTCAAACAATCCCTTGCAACTCTCTGCGGACCTTGCGACAACTCCAATTTGTGCTATCTTTGGTACGACCCCATGGAATGGCAACCTACATAAATGTTCGCTTGGCTGGAAATGGGTAAGTTCAACAAATCAATTCATCAAATAGTGAGACTTTTTAAACCTAATTAAATTGTAGAATCAAATTATCCAGCTTAATTGATTAATTTAGGATGTCAATAATTGAAACTATTTAAAATTTAGTCCTTACGCTGTTCTTAATAGACACACTGGAAATAAATAAGGCATAAAATTGTTTAAAAATCATCAAAGCTTGAAGATTCGTTGACAAAACAGACGAAATTTTAAACACATTTATAAATGTTTGGCTTTTAATTTTGTTTTACTCCGAATACTTTACAAAAATGTCCAAGAAGCTTATGTACAATTACAGTTACAGTTATAAAGCAACAAAAAACATTATTTTCAATAATAAAAAGGCAATGTTTTTGGTAATTTGTATTCAATTTTGATTTATTTAATATTTTAAGTTCTACAAAAAAGAGCAAAAACTGTGAAAACAATCAACAAAACAGAATAACAATTAAAAAACTCAAAAATTCTTCAAAAACATGGCACAAAATTAAATTGAAAGATTAATATCGTGTAGGGATACTTTTAGCCACTATCACAGCTTGTAATCTCCGCGGCATCGATTCGACAAGTTTTTTAAGAAAGACTGGGGTTTTATTCTCCCAAATTTCGGTGAACTTAACTTTCAATTGAATTTTGTTGCTTGAGTAGCAGTTTTGGAACCTTTGATTGATTCCTTCCACACAAATGCTCAATGGTATAGGTCTTAAGCTGGTTTCTGGCATTATGAGGCAACCATTCCTTCACAACAAACGATTTATGTTAAGGGTCGTTATCTTGTTAAAATTAAAATGTTGCTTGTAAATTCAATTTTTCTAAGGACTGCCGCATATTTCTTTTAAGAATTTCCAGAAATGTCCATAATTAAAATTGTTTCATGAATTTAAAGGTTCCCGTTCCACTTGGCATAGCCATAGACCCCTATAACATGACATTATCTCTTCCATGTTTAACAGTGGCACAAAACTTCTCATTCTGGAATAGCGTATTGGGCTTTCTCCAAACAATTTGCTTTCAAATAAGTAAAGAATTTATCAAAAAATCGCATCTTAAAAATTAAAAGTAACGAATTACTTATTTTCATATAAGTCTACCCTCAATTTTGGGAGTAACTGTAGGTAGTTACAATGTTCAATGAAAATTGCAAAAATAAAGCTTCAATTAATATCACTGTCCAGTGTCCATTGCCAAGCCCTTATTTGTCAATACCACTTGACCACTTTTATAAGTAGTTTGTGTAAAATCGATGTGACTATTGGAATGATTTGAATAGTTGAGTCATAAAAAAAATACATGAATCTCAATTTTCAACACCTACTTTTCTTCTCATGTTTTTCTCTTAATCTATTATCACAGAAAGATTTACTGTTGTTTTTCCTTTCTAATCAATGACGCATTTGAAAAAGAAAACTCTATCCAACAAACCTATAGCATTTAAAATTTGGTTGCAGTGATAGGTAAGATACTCTAACAGAGCTCTCCAAAAACCCCCACACACGATAGACGATACCATAACCATACCCCATATTGTTATTGCTTTGCTGGCTGGGGCTGTGCTGTGGTGAATATCTGTAATTTACGGAGTTGCCTTTGCCTTTACCTCGTGCATGATGACCTGTTTGAGTATGACGTCATTACGGTTTATTGCTTTAAATTTTCTTCGAAGTAGGAAAACATTTGCAGTTTGACGTCATAAGAAATGCATTAAAAATGTGATGGTTTGGTGGTGTGCTGTTGCATTTTTAAGTACACAGGAAGAATTCAAATACACAGCAGGTATAATAATTTTCTTTTTTTTTCTATTTCTATTTTTATTGTTGTTGTTATAGTTTATCTATTTTCGTAGAATTTTGTAACAATAAACATAAAACAAAAAATGAGCAAAAGGTTAGTTTATAATTTTATTTTTTTCATACGCCACCACATTTCTGCATTTGATGAAATAACAATGACTTAATTCAATGGAAAAGGACTTGAATGAACCTTCTATAAGTACATGGAATGGAATGTATGTAGCTGATATGAGCTTTATATAAAAAGTGAATGCGAATAAATGGAGTAAAGTTGGTATTGTGTTTGCTTGTCACCTCATTTTATTTTGTTTGCAATATGCTATGCAGTTGCTAATACTACGAAGGCGAGAGGTTTTTTATTGGTTGTTGTTTAGTTATTAAGAATTTCACGAGTTGTGAAATTTGTTTTGAACCAACAGACCAAGTCATTTCAAATTTAGTCGTAAAAATTGAAAAGCTAATTTATTGATTTTTATCTGTTATGAAATAGGTGTAAGATTTAGGTAAGCTTATTAGGAAAATAATGTCAATTTTTGTATTACTCATGGGAGTATATGATGTATGTACATAGAGATTTGATAAACAATAGTAACACTAAAGAAAGTGATAGTTTATGTCAAATACGCCCTTTTATATAATTAAGAGATTTATGGAATTTATAAACTTTATCTGCTAATAATTATTTGAACGCAATTATGACACGTAGACTAAATTAATGTCGCTCCTTTCTACTCCCAAATTACTGCAGCGTGTTCTGGCCTTTAAAAGAGAGCTCAATTGGCTCAAAGAATACGTGATATCGATTACTGATAAGACTCTATCTACTCAAACCAGCTGCCAAGCTGCCATAAGATCATTGAAATATGTGTCTATCAGTTTACAAACTGCCTTAAAAGGCGAATCATACTTTATAAATAAAAGCATTTCATTAATCACCTTTTTGGGGCACCATGCCGGGTTACAGAAAAGCTGACGAGCTTGCAAAAAGTCAAACTACTTTCCTTTTTTGGTCAAATAAAGCATACCCTTAGGTAGATGGACAAACGCCATAACTCGATTGTGAACAAAACTAATTTTCCAAAGACCATTGCAGTGACCTAAAAATGTCCAATATTTAATGCCTCATACATACACTTCATAATAATCTTCAAATGATTGAACACATAGGGAAAGATCCTAAGATCTTTTTCAACTAGCAGCCACTTTAATCAAATATAAAAAATAAGGTCAGGTACAGGGCTAACTTACTAAACAAAAGGACCGTACAATCAAAATAAAAATAAATAAATTCTTTTTCGGTTTTAGCCGAACTTTGTTAGTACAAATTTAGTATTTAGCTCACAATACGTTCGTAAACTCATTGTTTCCATTTCCAGTGCCACATAGTAACCATTTGTAAGAATCCACAACTCAGATCAAGAAGATGAGTTTATAATTAATACGTTATCAAACTTTATGGGACTTTTTAAGAAAACTATGGATTTAAAAACTGCTTTTGCCATCTTATTCAAAAATTTGTTCACAAAAAGGAAACAATATTTAGATTTCGACGTTCAAGATTATTGTTAAATAAAATTTTTAATGAATACTTTTAAAATTTTATCGGATCTGTATCATAAAACCTAAAAATGTTTAAATCAATTTACAGGTTCATTCAAATTCAACCATATGTCGAATCAGCTGTTCTGTCAGGTAGCCACATACAGGGTGTCCCTTAATATTTAATAGGTTTAAATCCATTTCTGCACTTTTCGAAATAAGTATAAGTTTTCGTTTGCTCTCATCTGCGGTAAGATTTGTACCTTCTTAAGGAACTTTAAAAAACAAAGAAGCTTTTTGAAATAAAAAACCAACATCAAGTCATACAAATTTCTGTCTGCATACAAATTTACAGGTAGTACCCGTGGCGTGATAGTTTGTGCGTAGCACTGTCTTGCTAGAGGACTTGCCTGTGCCACCTAAAGTAAAAAAAGTAAAGTACTGCCTCTTGTGAGGAATTGACAAATCCTCCGAAAGTAATTATTGTCATGAAAAGTGCTTTCTCAAATTAGCCATTCGGATTCGGCATAAAAACTGTAGGGCCCGGAAATGACATGCACTCTGGAATAGTTGAGTATTGTAAATCACTAGGCTCTAGTTCTCTACCGACTGTTGCGCCACCTAATTTATGTATTTATTTATACAACTTTAAAGATTCAAGTGCAAAATGGATTTAAATCGCTTAGTATTTTGTTAATTTTTAGTAAATTGGCAATGTTCATTAAATTTGTGTTTACTAAAAATAAATTTTCACATTTGGTTATTTAAAAATACCAAAAACACTAAAAACAAAAATAGTTTGTGAACAGTGAATTAAAAACCGAATGAAAGTAGGTTTTTTCAAAATTTCATTAAACGAACCCTTACTCGAAAACTGTTATGATTTGGGATGATCAAGTTACCAAATTCTGAAAGGTTATTATCTGTCCTATCACCATATTCAGTTTGGACCATCCTTTAGGGGGTACCCTGTATACCAGAAAATTTTGGAGTAAGGCATTTTACATTCGAGTAGTACGGCTAAAGAATGAATCTCTGTATTTGACAGTACGACTGAAGTTGGTTTCGAGTATATACTAATTGGCATTCCTAGAAGAGCGAGTATTACGGTTGAATTATTTAAGGGAGGAATGCAACTGGCTATTTCCCTAGAGCATGAACCGTTGATTGTTTTGGATCAGCTGTTCTCTTTTTGTTCGTTCCAAATTTATATTTCTGAGAATAAAGAATTAATTTTATAACAAAACTAAAACGGATTTTAAAATGAAAGAAATTACCTAACATCTTTGACCTTGTGATATTACGGTCTGGCATCACTGAAACTACAACAACTAGAGGGAAACGTCAAAATCAAACCATTGTTGCGTGTGTTTCATGTCAAACAGAGGGAAACTTTGAAATTTCATTTAAAATAGACAAGTTTACTGAAAAGCAAATACAAATTCCATTTTGTTAAGAGAAAATAAAACTATCACCTTGGTAACTCTATTTTCGAAAATAGAGAAATGGAGAAAAAAAAATTTGACAGCTGAAATGTCTTAGAAAAACAACAACAATTTTTAGGGAAAATTCATTTGCGTGTGTCTGTAGTGGTGTATGTGGCGGAATGATATGATATATCCATGCATATGGTCAGTTCAAAATTTACCATGAAAAAAGTCGGAAAATATAACAAAAACAACAACAACGCAACACTTTTCTTCTACCTCCGCTTCACGTCACATTTGTTCTTTCTTTTTCTTCTTTCTAAAAGTGCAACTAGGACAAAAATACTCCGTGACAACACAAAAAGAAAAACTAAACCTATATCAAAATCAAAAGGCGCCCCGCCGCGGCCGCACTGCATTAAAAAGATGAAGAGAAGTAGAAAGAAAAAAGGAAGGTAGAAAAAGGAGTTTTATTTTAGTGTGTGGGAAAAAAAAAGGAAAATCAAACCGAAAATTCTATATCGGATGAATTTCCATGGGTTTTATTTTTTCTTCATTTATTTTCAAATCCAAAACTTACCACAATAGCCATACACATTTGAGATTTACTGAACAATTCACAAAATAGCGACTGTCGTTGTCGTCGTCGTGCTGGGATGAAAAGTGATTTTGATTTTAATTCTTCTATTTCTCCAAAATAAATAATTTCTCTCACAACACAAGGATTTTCTTTTCGGCCAAAATTTTCACACTAAAAATCAAACGAGTGTGGTCGTCGTCCTCCAACTTTCACTTTGCGTTTGCACACACACAATTTATTTTTATATATTTTATTGAAGAAAGAAACACACCACAGGGCACAGAGGCAGAGGCAGAAACACACGTTATTATTACCACACGGGAAAAAATTTGTAGCTTCTATGAAAAATTTATTTTTGCTTTTTTCTGCACTCTTTTTTTCTTTTTCTTCTTTTTCTTCCTTCACTTGGATTTGGATAAATTTCAACACGTTGCGACTTGCGAATTATATTTTTCTTCTTGCTCTCTTTTGGAAAACGATTTGCGGATAAGAATTTGCTAGAAATTGCACGATTTTTAATTTTTATTGAAGTAGAACAATCTCGGATGATTGATTTTTATTTTGATTAATTGGATTAGACAATTTTTTAATGATTTTGAAAATTGCAAAGAAAATTTTTCTATACACACCTTTTGCTGCGGAAAGAATCTTTCTGACTAATTTTTTTTGTTGGAATTAGAAAATGTGTGTAGCTCTTTATGAATTTGAGCGAATAGATGAGAGGAAGTGTGTGTGTGTTTCTCTTTAGTTTGCTGAATTGAAATTGAAGAAAATTATTTCCATTGTTCGAGGCTCGAACTCGGATTCGAAAAATGAGTATGTCAATAAGTGTGACCAGGCGCGGAGTTTTATTTTAAAATATTACGTTTGTTGTTTTGGGATACAATAGGTGCGTTTTTTGGCAAGAATATCCGTAGTGAAGTATGATACAAACTCTTAACTGCAGATAGAAGTAGAAGTAGGATCCAATTGCATAGAATTTGACGTTTGCTCGAGCCTTGAATATAAATTTTGGTATAATTGATAGCTATTTTGTATCTCGAAAACATATTCGTGGAGTTTGATAGGTAGTTTGTTGTTTAGCATTTTTCTTTTCTGTTTTTAATTAAATGAATTTGAATTAAACAAGAACTTAAGACAGAGAGATTAGTAAAATGGTTGCAAGCACTTCACGTGCAAAAGATGGCGCTACCGCTGATTACCTACTGTTTTTAATTTTGATTCAATGTATGGTACAGTGAGAAATCTTAAAAAACAAACCCATCATTATATTTTTAAAGTAAAATTGTAAAAATTAAGTGAAATTAATTTAATAAAATGGACAATTTTAAGGGAAATTATGTTAAGAAAATATCACGAATAACTTTTATTTAATTTGTTTGTTTTACATTCTGCAAATTAAATCTTATTGAAATAAGAACTGAAGAAAAGGAATTTGTTACTAGATTATGATTTTCGCTGTTAAACTGTACAGTGTTTCTTGTTGGCTCTAAATTATTGCAAAATAATAAACAATAATACATCTTATGTCTGATTCCGTTAAAGTTGTCTGAGAAAAATAAAACTATGTTTTTATTTACTTTTACAATTAATTATAAAAAAGAATACAGGGAAGTAGGTCGATTTTATGCTGAGCAACTTTTAAAATCAGAAATCTAAATTCTCCACAAAATGTTATATAGGGGTTTTCAATAAAGCCTAGTACGCAGCTAAAGTGAAACGATTTTTTTCGGCGGTCTCCAAGTGCAGAGCGAAATGAAAACCAAAACCACAGCGGACAAATATTTGTGGAGAGTTCTGTCTGGAAGTTGAAGTTCACTGCTTGTCTTCATCACTTCTTGCACATCACCAATAACATCCTAAGTTTCCGATTCAGAAATGCAATGTTGGAACACATTAGAAAAATCCATTTTATTTTAAATTTTAAATCAAAGATAAATCCAAATTAAAACACCGAAAGTCACGAGTAAACAATTTCTTTCAATTTAAAGCCTAGTACGCTGCTGATGCGAAACGAAAATTCCCATACAAAAATGACATGACGAAATTATAAACGAAAAATTTCGAAAATTTTTTCAATAAATAAATTAAACGTCAAAATTTCGCAAGCAATTAATATACCGGGCAATTAAATGTCATTTTTGTATGGGAAATTCCGTTTCGCATCAGCAGCGTACTAGGCTTAAGGGCGGGTAGATGTTGTGTGTAGATATCGTGGCGTTTGCTGTGTGGTACGTAGCGGCGTCCAGCTGGATCCACATGTCGTCTAGGTCCATATGGTTAATTTTGGGCCATAATAAATTAAAGAAATTAAAAAAATTAACGTTATATAGCGCTCGTTGTTGACGGTGACCTCCTCACTAACGTCGTTTTCAAAAAAGTACGGACCAATTACGCCACCTGCCCAAAATCCACATCAAACGGTAACTTTTTGAGGATGCATTATCACCTGAAGATAATTTTTCGGCTGAAATTGGGGCCCTCTTCCAAACGATTCGAAGCCCAGTCAGCGAACAAACGGCGTTGTCTATGGTCATAACTTTGAGCTCCTGGGTCAGTTGGATCTTATACGGATATAGGCCCAAGTCCCGACGTAAAACTCACCAAGTTGAAGTTTGCGAAAGGCCGAGTTCTTTCACTTTCACGGACCGCGCCGCTGTTTTCGGCAAAATGGCTGCCCTGGGGGCGCCAAAATCTACATGCGATAATTTAAAAACCTTATAGGACATAAAGAAACGAAATCATGCATATACACAAAAACTACAAAAAATTTGACTTGTCAGTTGATTGCACAAACACAAAGTACTCATATTTTCAAATATTTATTAAAATAAATTGAATTCTTTTGAATTATCAAAGTTCATCTTGAGTGAGATCATAGTGTTTTGCTGGCCACTCAGCAGAGCCATCTTCTAAGAATTAAAACCGATAAAATTTCAGATCGGATCACTTTACCTTTATCGGCAGTGATTCTTTTGTGGATGTTGTATTTATTTTTCATATACAGTTCTACTGTACTACTGATGGCTTTTTGAAACCAAAATCAAAGAAATTGTCTGATAGTCAAACTGTTTCTTACTTGAAAAGAATGTTATTACTATCGATTTAACTATTAGACATTGGGATCTAAACACCTTAAAATTAAAAATTAATGGACTATTGGCATGTGATCGACCAACAAACAGATCTCTAGACTTGATTTTACCACGATTTTACTACTTAGTATCCGAAAGACAATTCTTCATTGCTGCCATCCGGCTCTGGAATTCACTTCCGCGCTACCTAAGAGAACTGAATGAGACACATCGATTTAAGAGGGAACTGGGGACATTCTTGTCAAACTAGAGTAAAAAAACGTATGTGTTTTGTTTCAAGCAATCTCAAGTGAGATTATAAAATATATGTATGTATACAATTTATTTTATTTTCTTTATCTTCTTACCTCATCAACTTAAACTTTTGCATTTAAAATTAAATTGAAAATTATATTACTTTTATCATTAGCATTTTCGGAACTCTATTTATTCTTAGTGAAATATTATTATTATTATTGTAATTAATTAATTAATAATGTACATAGATCTATCACAGATTTAAAAGTGTATTCTTACTGTGTTAGGATGTATTCAATAAAGATTAAAGAAAGAAAGAACTAAGCTTTTCACAGGAAATTATCGGTGTTGCCCAAAAACCTACATCGAAAACTCAAATTTTGCCATACATTATTCCTTAGCTACAAGCTTTCGTAAACAACGAGCTTTATATAAAACATGTCGAAAACTAGCACCAATTCAAAAATGAACTAAACAAACAAACCTTTCAAATCATTCAGCACTCAATTAAATGTAAACAAAACAGCTGATGGCTGCTGTCGAAACAAATATTTCACTTTTGATATTTTTTTTTTTTTTTTTTTTTCAAAACAACCACATTTCAATTTTAATTTAAATAAAATAGTATAATTAATTGAACTTACAGTTTGGCTGTGGTAAGTAATTTTACTTATAAAGATTTCTTATGACTAGAATTTTTGTTAAATTTTTCTAATTTACAGAACATGGAAGAAAAAAGAAAAACAATTGAAATGACAATGTGAACGAGTTTCAGGTTTTTGAAAATTTTTAGCCGAAAACTTGGTTTTGCGTGAAAAACCTGTAAGGCACCATTCACATGAGCGCGACCAACGAACGACGAATGAATTACAAAATGTGAGTTTATATACGTTTGAAGACATATTTCCACACAAATTCATACTTTTGTATGCATACTTTTACTTTTCAATATCGTATATTAATAAATTTAAGAAAACAAATTTATTCTTCGCGAAAAAAATTTTAGTTGATACGAACTGTCAAACTTTATTCGAGTTCCACATCATCCACACTCGCAACGAATAAAATAATCGAGCGTACTTAACCTAAAAAAATCATTCTTGTTTTGGTTTCGGTGGTGAATGGTGTTCGGCTGTCAAACTTCATTCGCGACGAATTAAAAACTCTCATGTGAAAGAAATGTCAAAATCAACGAATATTCGTTCATTCGTTGGTCGTGCTCATGTGAATAGTGATTAAGGCATGTGCGACTATTTTATTCGTGGAAGTGTGAATTGTATGTGGAACGTGAATTAAGTTTGACAGTTCGTTACAATCAGTTAAGCATCTTGCACATGAATAACGAACTGCGAACTGCGAACTGTGGATGTTCGCATATTTTGACTTTTCTTTCACATGAGCTTTTATTTCTATTCGCAGGTAGCGACGAATTGTCAACCCTTTTCTCCATATTTTCCTCAGCCATCATCTTTCACACAAAAACAAAACAAGAGTGGTATAATTTTGAGGTTAAGTTGAGCGCGAACAATTTATTCGTTGCAGTGTGGATGGTATGTGGAACGCGAATAGAGTTTGACAGTTCGCAGCAACCACACCGCGATTCGTTACTACCAAATTGTTTTTACAAAATTCTCTTGTTTTAGAGAACAAAATGCAAATTTTATTATCCTAATATTAGTGTCAATTGGTTTCTTATAATTTAAATGTGTTTTTGTGTGGAATTGACTTTTTGAAATGTGTAAAATCACGTTTGTTCGTCCATTCGCAGTTCGCAGTTCGTTGCTCATGTGCAAGGCACTTTAAGCACTTTGCACATGAGCTACGAACTGCGAAATGTGGATGCTCGCATATTTTGATTTTTCCTTCACATGAGCTTTATTTCCATTCGCAGACAGCGGCGAACTGTCAATCTATAATTACCCCTTTCTCCATATTTTCATCAGCCGTGATCTTTTACACAAAAATAAAACAAGAGTGGTATAATTTTGAGGTTAAGTTGAGCGCGAACAATTTATTCGTTGCAGTGTGGATAATATGTGGAACGCGAATAGAGTTTGACAGTTCGTAGCAACCACACTCCAATTCGTTACTTACAAATTGTTTTTATTAAATTGTCTTGTTTTAGAGAACAAAATGCAAATTTTATTATCCTAACATTAGTGTCAATTGGTTTCTTATAATTTAAATGTGTTTTGGTTTGAAATTGACTTTTTGAAATGTGTAAAATCACGTTTGTTTGTCCATTCGTTCATTCGTTGTTCGCTCTCATGTGCAAGGCCCTTTAGTTCTCGCAACGAACAATTTGTTTTCTTACCTTTTATCTTATTTTGACAATGAACATATTTAACGTATTACCTTAAGATTAACGGAAGCTATATTTCTACATTTTTGTTTACAATTTGCACAAAATTAGGCTTATAAATAGTTTACAATCATATTCATTCGGCTAAAGGTGGTCGTTTTCATGTTAAGATCGGCAAGTTTAATGTTAAATAAAAGAACGATTTTTTTTTCTCAATAGTATTATTTTTGTAAGATTGACATATTAAACAAATTATTTATTAATTGAAGATTATTTCCAAAGCCCTAAAAATATGTTTTTTTAATTTTTAAACAGCAATTATTATTACAAACACTCAAATCAGCTCCTAGTTGCGAAAATAACACCAAGGAAAAATTACTTTTTATGCTGAACCTAAAGACAAATGTTTTATATTGAATTTGGGTCTGACTTTGACCTGGGTTCCCAAAAATTAAACAGTTTTGTGTGTTACGTATCCATTTATCCGAAATTGACCTCATCACTGAAGAAGATCTTTCGATCGCCAAGTTGTGGTCGGCGTAAGAATAAGTTCTTTAAAGAGATGCGAGTTAGAAATTAAATACCTGGGATTCTCGTGATAGACATTCCCACATTCCGAAATGGAGTACCTTACTATTTACAATGATCATCCTTTTTATTTAGCGGTTTCAAGAAATATACTATAAGGTTCAAATGTGAAAACATGTGACAGGTTAAGTCAACTACTATCACCCTATCTTGATAGTTAACTCACTGCGATCCGATTGTTAAAAGTTTTAAAACGCATTTCCAGAATTCAAATATATGTAATGCATTTTAGTCCGTGCTGCAATTTAATTTGTATTTATATATAAACTTGACATGATTTGAAAACGAGAAACCGAACAAACCTTATCGACGACTAGAGTGTGTATCGTATTGTGTTTAAAGATTTAAAATCAGCAATATTCAGCACATATCTAGAATCTAGAATCAGCTGTTCAAAATGACATTTTCATCTGACACACGTGTGTCGTGTATAAACAAATATACAAAAAAATAATTTTTCTTTACAAATATTTAAACTCGATTTCTATTTCCATTTCCACTCTTTTTTCAATGGAAACTAAAGAATCTGCAACTGAAAAGAAAGTCAAACTACTATGGAATCAAGCAAATATTCTACCCCAAGGAAATCACACCATTCAGTTAATTCGATCGTTTTACTTGTAAGTATTTTCAGTCAAAACCTTGAACTAGTTGTGTGATAAAGCTTGGGTTTCCTCTTTCAGGACAACATGCAAAAAGCTGGGGAGCTATGATGCCAAATTACCTGCCTTGACATTTGTTCCATCTGTTATGTGTCCTAAATGCTCGTCCATTTGGTCAGAAAGTAAATTTTCACTTGCACTCAAACCTCTTCGAATTCATAGTCATAAAGCTGAGAAATTGGTTGAAAAACTTAATAATGACCAAAAGAGCCTTAGTAGGAAGCAAAAGAAGCGGGCCAAATGGTTGAAAAAGAAAATATGCAACAATGTGGTAAGTTTTTATAGATTCCTTTTGTGTTTTTTTTTTGTTGAAAATAAACAATTTTCTTCTATTCAAGGAAATAACGTGCGAGTTTTGCAAATTAAAAACAAAACAAGCTCTTATCAGGACGAAAGAAAAAGCACAAATCGAAGAAAAGGAACCTGAAATAGAGATTCCAACAAAAAAGAAGAAAAAGAAAAAAGACAAATCTGCTGGACTCAAGCTTGACAAAGTGATTAAACCTCAATCCCAACTCCAACCCCAATCCCAACCCCATCCAAAGAAACTGAATCCAAATCCACCTGCAAAGAAAAACAATAAATCGAAAGCACAACCAGCAAAGGCGAAAATTGAAAAAACTATTTCAAAAACACAAAAGCAAAACTCTCTTCTGCAACTCGCTAAAATGCTTAAAAGTCAAACCTCAGGCGTGGGGACCAAATCAAATAATCAGTTGGAAAAGTTGCTACGGTAACGACGATTAGTTGTAATTGATCAAAACAGATTTCAATAAAAAGATGAGAAAGATTTGAGGTAGACATAGAGAAATATATATTTTTTGAGTAAGATTTAAAAAATGTGTTATCTTTCGGACCTGAAGTGTTTTAGACCTAATGCCAACATAATATTTTTGGTTTGAATTCATTTTCTCATATAATGTTATTTGTTTGGAAGGTTTGTTATTTTTTTTTTGTTGGCTCTTTTCCAACAGTAGTGTCACAACACCCAGCAAGAATGGGCCAAAAGGCAGCAGTTTTGAAATGAAAATTCCTATTCCGTTGAATTTTTTAAGAACAAATTGAGAGATAGGTGGGCTGTAGATCTTTATTATTTTTATAAATTTAAATCTTCAAGTTTTTTTTTGTCCGTCTGTGCAGAATGATGATAGACAATGTACGTTGCTTCATCAAGGTCGGAAAAGACCTCACCGATGGTTCAACATCGTTCTGGAAGAAATTGTGCACAATCTTCCAAAGGTCCGGCCAATTACTCGGATACGCCCCCGATATTATTGAAATAATTTGAAGATATTATGTAAGCGCGATGTCAGTTAAGCGTTTTTGAGTATTAAGACGGAAACGGAGAAGATGGGTTTATTTGTCAATGAGGACAAGACCTTCAATTACATACTGCAATCAAGAAAGGACAATAAACGACAATGTCTTGGACAAAACGTCACCATGGACAGCTATATCGTATAGGACGTTGTTTAAGTAAGTAGTACCGCTATAAATTCAGACAACGACACTAGCGGATAATAACTTTTGTAATCGCTGCTTCTTTGGACAATTGAGCAGTAAAGTCCTCTCGAGCAACTAAAGTCACCCTCTATAAGGCATTGACCATTCTGGTTAATATTTATGGCGTTGAGTCTTGGACCTTGTCAAGGCAAGATCAGAACTTCTTAGGATGCTTCGAGCAAAAAATTCTTCGGTTGATTTTTTGACCCCTCTTCATAGATGAAAAGTGGAGGAAGAGATGATCTAGTAAAAATAATAAAAGACCAACGGCTTGGGTGGCTAAGTAATAGACATCAACGCTCAAGATCGGAAGGTCCACGACTCAGGTGGCGCACACTAGGTGGGAG
Organism: Eupeodes luniger; assembly: GCA_951509635.1. Lineage (NCBI taxonomy): Eukaryota > Metazoa > Arthropoda > Insecta > Diptera > Syrphidae > Eupeodes > Eupeodes luniger. The sequence continues at coordinate 118,506,883 of OX608073.1, read as the reverse complement.
AGGACTGCGAAACTGGAGACAGCTAGGTATGGACCAAGCTAATTTTTGTTTGTATTTTTCCGTAATAATTCGACTGGTTATATGACATTTTCATTGTTCTTAAGTAGGTATGCTAATAGATGATAATTCTAGCTGATAAGATTGTCTAAAGTCAAAATGTTTTGGCAACAAAAATTATTATAATTAGAAAATGTTAACCCTCCTACCTACTTTTAATTAGCTAACAGGTGACCACGTTATATCTTCTAGTTTCTCGGTTCAAAACTAAAAGTTAAAGAAAGAACCCTTAAGATAACCATTTGAAAATACCAGAAAGCCATTGCACGGTCTCAACAATTATTTCAGAATTCTAATTGATTACTATTGTTCTTCGATAATGTATTTGAATTCAGTCCTGATATAATAAACAAATATTTCTTTAAAAAAGTGAATAATTTTATATACAGGGTGCCCCGTAAAAGATGGTCCAAACCGACTATGGTGCCAAGCCACTTCAGAATTTAATAAATTGTCTTTGTTCTTTAGTTTTCAAAAAGTTATACATTTTACAACACATAGGTCCAAATCAAACCCTATACCCATTTGATCCCATACAGAGAAATTTTTAAACCAAATAAATATAAAAAACTGTGCTCTTAACGTATTTTCGTAAATAATGGAATCCTTTTTTAAAGATAATTAGCTTCATTTAACAAGGACACGATTTTAAACGATCTTGAAAAATTCTCAAAGAAGTATATACATAGTTTACAGACTTAAACGGACAACAAGGGTTTTCAAAACCGATAATACTTTGGTCAAAGGAATATTTTTGTATCAACAAAAATCTTGAAATTTCTATCTTATCTGTGGTAAAATGTATACTTATTAGAAGGTTAAAAATAAAAGTACTTTTTTAAATAAAAACCAACATCAATTTATTCAAAATTTTGCAAACATACAACTTTAAAGATTAAAGAGTAAAATTGGGTTCGTTCAAACTTATCATAATTTTTAGCCAAATTTGTATTATGCCAAATTTTTAATGCCAAAAACATAAGAACCAAAAATCATTTGTGGCTGGGCTGAGTAAGAAATCGACTAAAAGTAGGTGTTTTTCAAAATTTAATTAAAACAACCGTTTCTCGAAAACCGATATGATTCGAGATAAACAAGCTATCCGATTCTGAAAGGTCATGAGCGTGACATATAAAAAAAAGAGACCATTTTCTAACGATTTCCAGAAAAACAAAATCAAGTTTAAATAAAATGCACGACTGGGTCGCTAGAACTTGGTAATTTTTTCCAAAAAGTCTTGTTCAAAATATTAAATATATTTTAAGATTTGAAAGTGTACCTGCAAAATTAGTTTTTCTTAAAAATGTAAATCCCATTTTATTTCTAAAAAAACCTAGATTAACTTAATTTTTTTTTGATCAATTTGATCATCGACAAGAGGTTGCAGAAAAGATTATTGAAATAGGTCCGTTAGTTCTTGAGAAAACTTTAAAACAAAATAACTGTTTTATAAGGATAAGGAGCACCCTTCTGGAGGAATACCAAAATAGTTTTTCTTTAAAAAAGAAGCCAAATTAAGAACAACAAACTTAGAGAAAGTTTAAAAAACATCTATCCGTTTATTTTTGAATAAGTTGGAATCTTCGATTTTTAACCAAAAAATTTGTATGGGGAGGGGACTGCTATTATTTTCGTATTAAATAAATTTTAAAAAAACGCCTTACGCTAATCGGCTGAAAACCTTGTTTTTCAATCGACACAATGGTTTGGACTGTAGGGTCCAGGCCAGACAGACAGATAGATGGAATCGGGGGACCAACTTTTTCGACTTTTTTAGCATCGTAATGTCATGTTTGATTAAAAGCTCGAGTTCGAATTTTTTTATAAATGCAATACTTGCCATATATAGTTCCTAAATGTCGCAAGCAAAAATTACTTCTATGTTCACTATTTATGTGCGTCAAAAAAAAAGTAAGATATAATATAAAATTGACGATCTCTTATTCAAAGTTTCTCCTTAAGAACCTGAATATTTGCATTTATTTAAAGAATTGAATTATAAGTTTTTCCAAATTCTAAATTTTAGTTGTTTTTGACAGCAAACCACTTTTTTGTCAATGTCGTTAAATTAGTAACAAATCTTTAGATGAAATCTTTACTTATACAACTTGAGTGTATTAGGTTTATGGCTCATATGACCTCCCTGGATTGTCCATCGGTCAAAAGTTGATGAATTTGGGCTTGATTACCGATTAATTACATATTATGTTCTTTGTCCAGTCCTCAGTTAAAAGTAGTACTTTTAGGAGCAAAGTTTAGGGAAGTAAAATACAAATTTTATTTTCATATAAAAACAATAAATAGTTCAAAATATAATGGGGGTTATATCCATTAACGCAATACGATTAGTTTTGAATTGAAGGGAATTCCTAATAAAATACAAACAAATTATCTCCCAGGGGGGGGGGGGGTCATGACCCCTAAAGGTGAAAACCAATATCTTTCTTTGTTCTCAAAATACTGAATTCGAAACCCATTTTGTATCACTTTTTAGTTATTTGTGTAGGTTTTCGTTTTTTATTGTAAAAAAAGGTTCTCAACAATATTTTGCACATCATAAAATAATTTTGATTTCAATATCTGTTTTTGTTCCAGAGATAGTTCAGTCGAAAAATGTTTACTAATTTTGAGTAGCATATTTTGAAAATTTGTATTTGTTATAAAAAATGCCAATTGGATTTTTCTAAGAAAATTAAATTATATTAACAACAATATTTTGTATAGATTTAAATAATTTTAAAGTTAATACCTTCATTTAATTTAGAGATATTCGAGTCGAAAAATCAGTTATTACCAATTTTGTGTAGTATGATGGGGACAATTATTTTGGAGGTAATATCAATTTTTCCGCAAAATATTCAACGTACCAAATATAGTTTATCAGTATTTCTGATTTATCAACAGTTAGTTGATATTTTTTCAAATTCTTCTACATATTAATTTGGTATCACGACACAGTGTATAATATAATATTTAATTAAAGCCACCAACTTCATTACCCGTGTTTTGTTGGAAAATCTATCTATAGTACGATTTTACACGAATAACAAAACCAATATCCGCAGTATGAATACTACCGATAAAAGCTAAAGCAGAATCTTACTACGGATGGTTTTTTGACATTTATACGAGTCTCGAATTGATCTTATGTGATTTCGTTCTCAAATGTTGGTACGATTGAAATTGTATTTGTATCTCGATAGCTGTGTTCGTTGAGTAGTTGTGCATTTGGAATCATGTGTTTTCCATTGGGGAAAAATCAATCTGTTACTGTTGATATTATTTAGTTTTGTTAATGAAAATGAACTAACTGGGCTTATTTTGCAAGAGAAAACATTAGAAAAGATAAATAAGTTTTACTATGTTTTCACCAAAGGTTTATCTCAGTTTAGATTAAATATGTAAATCTTTTTGGTGCTTCCACCGCAAAAGAAGATTTAAAAATTATTAAGTTTGACAGCACTTTCTATAATGCAAATCGTGTTTCGATGTTTCTTATGAAGTGCAAGTGAGATAATTTTATTCGTGTTTAACAATGAAGAACTGAATAGTTCAGCACCATATAAGAATATGCTACCTATACTCCATGTGCAATTTCATCAACTTTCAAATATAAAAACCAGACTACTGCGGATCGTGTTTTGGCAATTTCTCACTGTACTATATATGGAATACCAAAAAAACACGGCTATTGGTTCGAAAGATATTTTAGGTCAACCAAATTCTTCACTTTTTTGTTTAAACTTCTGTCCTTAAAAAAAACTTTCCACACAACTTTTTTAAAAGTCCTTTCTGCATGTTATTATCTGTAAAACAAAATATATTTAAGTCCATATCTCCACTGGTGCTTGAGATATGGTCGACGGACATAAAAGGTATTCCGAACGTACGGACGCACAAACGTACGATTTAGATCCCAGGGTTATTAAGTTTTCACCTTGAAAAATCGGACTGATTACAATAATTTCCTACGGGAAGCCCAGAATAACTGAAAGGAGAGCAGATTTTAAAAATTAATGTTTTTTTTTTTCTTATAAAACATATTTCTCCAGGGGGCCTGTAGAATATTTAGTTTATTTTTTATAAATTATTTAAAGTTGTTAAATTAAGTTGAGTATTCTCCTATTTAGGTAAAGTTATTGTTTTACTGATGTGCCCCATATTATTTCTTAAACTAAAACCTACAAAAACGAATGTACTTTACTTAACAACACACAGTCTTTCCCCCATTTAACGTTCGAAACCAAAATGTTTTTCCACTTTAAAATTCAAAATTCCACAATGTGTTAAAGAGCATGAAGTTGTCTTAAGACCTTTAACATTCAGTTTTCAGAGGCTAAGATTCTAAGTAAAATAACTCCTGAAAAATAAAGTAAAATTAAAGAATATAAATATATTTATTGCCTATTTAAGTCTGAAGCACAATATAATGAATGTCAATAGCAATAAAATCATCATTGGTATTTCCATCGATACCTGAAACATTTATAGTTCACTTGACATTGTGCATTATATTATGCACTTTGCTGATGATACAAATGTTTTCTGCAAAATGTGTCTTAATCCATGGCTTAATAGTAAGACAAACCGCAAAAAGGAATTCCTTAATCTTCTTAGAAGTCTTCTCGTCAAATGAAAAACCTATAAAAACCCACCACAAAAATTCCACAACGCGAGTCTTTACAATCGGGTGGAATAATTCAAATCGAAATTTTAAAGAAATTTTTCCTGGGAACAATAGAAATGTTTTTACCCAAAAACTAATTCAGGAAATAATATGGACGTCGGATTGGATTCCGATATCCGTCTATATCCGCGACCATTAGCGTATACGAACTATTTTAATAAGTAAAGATTTTAAATAATTGTGTCAAAATGTTATGTGCTATAAAAATGATTGTGATTTCTTCTTTCAAAGCTCTGGCAATAACGAAACAAAATTTATGGGATGGAATCTGCCAGTTGAGTCCCTGCATATGGTGCATCCTTATTGGCGTGGTTTTCGAGCTCCACCAACTTATCATCATGCCCTCTTTTTCATCATCTATTTGGCCCTATTTTCGTTCTCTATTTTTGGCAATGGATTGGTGATATGGATTTTCGGAACGTTAGTTCAAAAAGCTTTGTGATTTTTAATTCATCCTTTAGTTGAAAAAGTGTTTTGTTGTTTTCGTAGATCGAAATCCTTGCGGACACCATCGAATTTATTTATCATTAATTTAGCTGTTTTTGATTTGTGCATGGCTGAGAATTCGTTGGTGTTTCTGGGGAATTCCATTTGGGGACGAATGCTGGGCGATGATTTAGGTTGTAATATTTATGCCTTTTTGGGAGGAATTTCAGGAGTTGGTGCTGCTGTTTCGAATGCTATGATTGCTTTTGATAGATACAAGTAAGTTTACCAAGTTTGTGTTTTAAAATTTATTTAGAATTTAGAATATATTAATTTATATGTATTTTTTAAATTTTTTTAAGAACAATATCAAGTCCGATTGATGGTCGTTTGAATGCGTTTCAAGTCTCAATGTTAATTGTTGTTACTTGGTTTTGGGCGATACCATTTAATTTGATGCCATTCCTTAGAATATGGGGTCGTTTTATGCCAGGTTAGTAAACTTTTTATTAAAAATTGATATACTTATATGTAAGCATGTAATTCGATATGAGATTGGCTACAAATGTGTATTATTAATCATTTTAAATAATTAATATTATATAAAATAATTTAAGCATGACATTGCCGTCTAGATTGCTATATTGAAAACCCTATTCTTAAGTATTTAAAAATGTAAATTTAATTAGGTACTTAAAAATAATTGAATTAATTTTAAAAAATGTAAAAATTATTTTATTTTGTATGTACAATTGTTTTTTTTTTGTTTATAAATCGCCAGTTTTTATTCTATTTCTATAATTTATGGCAATTTTTTAGAATTCTTATAATTTGTTTCCGTTCATTCAAATTTTTTGAAAGACAGTGCACTGGTATTTGACATGACATGAAGTTTATATAAATAAAAAATAAACTTCAAGTTTAAGAGTCCTAATAGATAGCGCTGATAGTCCAGTTTTGATATACAGCATGTAAAGGGTTTTCCATTAGAAGAGGTTCGATTTTAAAATTAAAAAAGAGGCTGGGATGCGACCCATACTGATAACTTCCCATCCCGTCTGTCGATTTGTCTTGCTTAAAATTTTGCGTACTATTTTTTGTAGATTTTAATTTTTTATGAAAAATGACTGTTGGATTTTTATAAAAAATCTACTGAACGTCGAAAAAAATATTTTCTGTGAGATAAAATAAGTTTGAAGACAATACTTTTAATTTTTGAAAAGATATTTGAGTCGAAAGTAAATTTTTACTAAGTTTTAGTATTGTGTTTTTTTTTAGGTTTTTATTGTTTGTAAAAAAACTGTCCATTCGATTTTTCTCAAAATTGTACCGAATGTTAAAAATTATATTTCTTATAAGAAAAAATTAGTTGAAAGTCATAATTTTAAATTTTCGAAAAGATATTTAAGTCGAAAATCAATTTTTACCGACTTTGAGCAATGTTTTTTATAGGTTTTTATTTTTTATAAAAAAACTATCAATTCGATTTTTCTCAAAATTTTACCAGATGTTAAAAACATCATTCTTCATTGCATAAAATTGTTTTGGAGATAAAATCGTTTTTTGTTCGTAAATTTTTCGAGGTAAATAATATTTTTTTTTCAGTTTTTTTCGATTTATAAATACAACCTTTAATTGGATTTTTTCCAAAAATATGTTTGTTTGGTATCACGTAACAATATATGATATAAAATTTAATTCAAGTCTCTAGCGTTATTGGGTCGTGAGATATTTACCTTTTCACCTTTTTTTTAAACTGCTATGGTAAAAAAACCACCCACGCAATTTTCTTGAGAGCCCTTTCTGCATCTTTTTGCCTTATTATCTGTATAACAAAATTTATTGAAAGTCGATATCTCTTCTGGTTCTTGAGCTATGGACGACGAAAAAAACGTCGCGAACGTACAGACGTACGGACGTACGAACGTACGTACACACGCACGCACAGACATCTTTCTAAAAATCTTTTATTTCGACTCTAGGGACCTTGAAACGTCGAGAAATTTCAAAATTTTCAATTTGACAAATCGGACCCATTACAATATGGGAAGTTAATAAAACAAGATGTACCTATGTATGTATATATATGAGGCATCATTTGAGAGCCCCATCAATGACATAAAGTTTGAAATATAACATCGTTTAAATGGCCCCCTCGGATTCACTTTGTGGCGCGCATTCGAAAGATCCAGTTTTCAATGACTTTGGCGCATAATCAGGTTGAATTCGACCGATGCGATAATGGCATCAATTATGTTGTCTTTAAGGGTCGTGTTGGTTTGCGGCTTATTCGCATAGACCTGCGATTTGCGAAAGCCCCACGAAAAAATCAAATCACACGATTACAATTTAGGTCGCCCAATAACTATGCCATGAAACCACTCGTGCAGAATATCGATTGTGTCTTGAGCTGAGTGGCACAATTTTGGTGAAACCATAATGAAACGCTAAAGAAACGCTACCAAAATTGGGATCTACTTCCAACTGCTTGAAAATCAAATTAGCGAACAGACTATACTGCGTTTAGTCGTTTTGTTTCAGCTCCCGGGTCAGTTGAATTTTCTCAAATCACGACGCAAAAATTACCATGTTGTGGTCCGCGACAATCCAAGTTCTTGTGACCTACGCAGAATTGACTGACTCGGATTCTGCTGCACAATTTCACGAACGGCGGCGAGTTTTCGGTAGATCTTACGTTTCGTTCACGTACAGATTTTGGCTGATTGTTCACTGAGGCGGTGGACTCAAATATGACCACCAGACGTTGAATAGTTCACTTGGAAGGACGACCATGTACCACATAAAAAGGGCACAACGCGCGCATCGTTGCTTCCAGAGAACAATCATTTCTGTTCTTTAGAATATACTGTTTTTCAGAATTCTGTATGATTAAAATTTATTATGGTCATAATTCTGTATGTCATGTATTATGACAATACAGTATAATACAGAATTTTGACCATACAGTATTTTAAAATACAGCATTTCAACCCGTATGGTTAATATTCTGTATTTCAAAATACTGTACATTTAAAATGCTGTATTATCCAAATACTGTATTTCATAATATCTACTGTATAATACTGGAAATACAGTATTTTGAGATACAGTATCATGATCCATTTTAAATGCAGAGTTACGACCCAAACACTATTTCGACTTCAACTCGTGATATTTGTATTCTTTTATTACTTCAACACAACTGCGTTCCCATCATACCATCATTTCTCGTTGGAGCTGTTTCTGTCTCGTCCCTTTTTAATAACCATTACTTTCGACTTGTTAGGACTTAGTTAAAGATTCCATAACTTGCAATATTCATATGAAGCTTACTTAAAATTAGCTGCAGAGTTTCAGGTGAGTAAGCCAATATAAATACATCCTCAGCAAAGAGTAGGGCTTTAATTTACTGGCCTGCGAAGCGAACTCAATACCTCAAGGTAGATATTGAACTAAGTCATCTACAAAAAGTAAAAGTAAATCAGGGTTAAGTGTACAACCTTGTCTGACTCTTGTTTTTGTTGTACAACATTCTGGTTTATACGAACAATTCCTACTACTGCTTTGGACATGGAATTTGAACTTGAGTTAAATCAAAACCCATCGGAAAAGTGCAATTTGATTGCCAGGAACAAAACCTTGTGTGCAATTTTACTCCCCAGTCTTTATAGTTACCCTTTTGACCACAAAAAGACTCTGTCGATTTTCGAAAGTCAATTTTCAACTTAAAACTGATGATCTTAATTTAAGCTTGATGGTACTTGCCTGATGGTGTAGTTGACTGAATAGGGCAACCTTTCAAATATCAATTTGACAACTTATTTTCTTTTGAAATAAAACGCAAACCATTTGAAATATTTCAAAAACTTTACTATCCATTTGAAGTAAAATCCAAACATTTATGAATGAAACTCGACTTCGTTCATATGGCCGTTTTTTCGATGACTCGGTCACACATTTCTAACTCTTCTAACGTAGTCTTCTGCTAGTTGACATTAACCATAAAGGCTTAAAGTAGCCCAAAAAAAAAAGACAAGAGTCTTTAACACGCACGAACAATGCGGCTAATCGACGTCTATTTCTTGAGATCCTGTGGAAACCACATTTTTTCGAAGTTCATATCTTCAAAATCGGGCCAAAAATAATCGGTAGTCATGGCGCAATACGCGTGCCATTCGCAGTGACGAGACGATCATTTTTGTGGATGAAGTGGTGATTCATTGAGAAACCCATTGAGTCATTGAGAAAGGTCGAGAATTACGACCGAAAATTGGAGTTAGCGCTCTTAAAGTTGTGGTCATCGATTTCGAATTTCGGTAAAAAATCATGTCAAATATGCCCTTCACACGAGGAAGTTCCCTTTCTTGAATACGATAATATCCATAATATCTACATAATGCCTCTGCAATAGAACAGAAGTAACGGTTAAGTTATTGAATTTAACAAAGGCCAAAACAGGCCATACTAGACTATGTTGTGTTGTTGTCCATTAAACTTATGTTTACAATTTCTGTCGTTTTATTGACTTTAATTTAAAAGTTTTAAAAAATTTGGATCATCAAAACAATTTTAGAAGGCTACTTGACCACATGTTCCTTTGACTATCTAACTGAAGATGATGAAACTAAAAACTTTGGAATGGGAATTTTTATTTGGGCCTATTTAATTCCAATGATCATCATATGTACCTTCTATTTCAAACTCTTTTTACATGTAAGTTGTTTTTCAATAATCCAATCAAAATTTATCAAACATATTTCCTCCAAAATCAAAATGACCTCCCCTCCAGGTAAGAGCTCACGAAAAAATGCTAGCGGAACAAGCTAAAAAGATGAATGTTAAATCTCTGTCAGCTAATCCAACAGCAAATAGTGTCGAAATAAGAATAGCGAAAGCGGCCTTCACAATTTACTTTCTTTTTATTTGTGCATGGACGCCATATACCATGGTTTTCATGATATCGAATTTTGGAAATCGGTAATAAAAAAAGATGAATACTTTGATGTTGTTGATTTTAAATTGTTTATTGTTTTCTATCAGAAATCTTGTAACACCATTTACATCAATGCTTCCTGCAATGGCCGCTAAAACAGTGTCTTGTATTGATCCATGGGTTTATGCAGTGAGTCATCCTAAATATCGTCTGCAGCTGGAAAAGCGAGTTCCATGGCTTGGAATAACAGAAAAGAATATACCTCAAGAAACCGAAAGTAAATCAACAACAAGTGATGTTGAAACTGTAGCGTAAAAAATTGAAATCTTACGAAAAGTAAAACGAAAATAAAAAATTATAATTATATAATATAAGATAGATATTTTATTTATTTTATTAAAGCAATGAATTATAAAAATTCACAAAAAATACAAAAAAAGTCTATAGTTTAGTAAATAAAGTGCATTCAAGAAAATTGATTAATATTGTTTTTATATATTACACGTGGAACCCTTGATTTTTCTATCACATGAGTTTTGTTTTAAATATGCAACTTTAAAATGCTAAAAGCAACCAAAACGGGGTTGTTAATGCCAAGTTAAGGCTCAAAATAACGTTTGATAATGAATGGTATGCTGATTTTGCAAAGTACAAATATTTGTCTTCTAGGTAAAGTTTAAATCATTTTAGTATCTGAATTAGCTTATAAGTTTTGAAAAATACGTGTTGGAGTTAATTTTTAGTGCTGATTGCAAATCCAAACTTTCAACAAAATTATTATATTTTTTAATAAAAGTATTTCAAGAACTTGGTGAAACAGAATTTTTTGGACGAAGGATTCGTTACAAGAATAAAACTTTCTTTCAAACCGTTTGCGTTTTTCCGTTGAAAACCGCATTAGCACAAATGATTCAGCGTATCTTGCAGACTTTAGTAAGACAGCTGAAATCTAACAAGTTGATTTTTCGAAGAAAACCTTATGAAATACTATTAATATTTCAACTGAAAAATAAAGAAAGTGATTAAAAATCTGTAAAAACAATCACGACTTTTATTGAAAAGGCTACAACATGAATTTAGATAACCTAAAAATGTGTTTTTCAAATTTTAAAAAGTAATATCTCAAAAACTGAAATTTACATAAGAGAGTTATATTTAAGTCGAATTTTAACCAAGGCCATCAAAACCCATTGTGAAAGTGCAATGTGATTGATAGGCATTAGGCAGTGAACCAATATTATTTCTCATTTCTCCAATTTTAGAAAGTGCTTCAAGAAATCCCTTTCTATTCAAAAATCATGGACTGAAGGAAGCAGTATAAAACTGATTTGTTAAAACTACATACACATTAAATGTGAAGGGTATGCAAATGAATTCAAATAATCATACAAACTTTACCGTTGAAGAAGGGCGGAGCTTAATATTATTAGCTTAAGCAAAATAGAACAAAATTGTTTCAATTTGCCACTGACGTGAACATTTTTGCATAAGAAAATAGAATAGGAAAAGAAAACAAAAAAAAAATAGACCTGCTCCTTCTTCCCTACTCCCCCCGCTAAAGATGAAATGATTTTTGTCATTAGACGATATAGAACTTTTACAATAATTTTTCTATTTTTACCAGGCGATCATGACAATGAGTAGGTAAATTATTTTGCTGTTGTTTGAGTTCTTTTTTATTTTCTTTTTCTAATAGCCTACTCTCCCCCTTCTGGTATAAGAACCTAAAATAAACTTGACTATCATCTAGTGATGGGTTATTCTTAATATTCCAATGGGTCCAAAAGAGAATTTTTAAATTTTCTATTGAAAATTACCTACGTCGTTTTAAGGTTTTTTTACTGATAAATTTTCATTGGCACATGCAGTTTAAAAATTATACAGTAAACCCCGGAAAAGTGCTTCTCGCTTTAGCAGCAAAAGAACAGTTAACTTATGAGAACAAAAATTCAAAGAATTTTTTTTATTTAAACTTCATCTTTTAAGTAAGGCCCTTTCGCTTAACTACAGTCTTAGCTTGACTACGTTTTACTATGTATAATTTAAACGAATTTTATTTAAAAAACTTATCTTTTAAGTACACATTTAAAATTAACTGAAAAAAGACTAAAATATCTTTGCCTTTAGAGTTTTTCTTATGTTTTATGCGTTAAAAATTCTAATATAAAAATGTTAATCTACTACTACAATAGTGGAGATTATTCTTAAGGGCATGTCTCCCGCAGAAGCGAACTCAGAACTCATGTAAATGTTTTTGAATGTATTAGTGAAAGAACAATTACTCTCTTCATTATCAAATTCAAAATTCGAATTTCCAATTTGCCTCTTGATCTTTTTTGTCTCTCAGAGCGAGGGATATATTTCCGCACAAGCACTCAAGCAGCCAATCAAAGAAATAAGAAATAGATATCCACATTCACACAACAAGATATATGGATGAACAACGTTGCATGATAAACCGGTTTTTTTTTGCATTTCTAGTTAGGTAGATTTGTTGTTGTCTTTTGCATATGGTTCGAATTTTATAAAGCAAATGGGTAGGTATTTCTGCTGTCCATGGAAATGTTTTTTCTTGAATTTGTTTGTAAAAAGGTTCTTGCTTTCTACCTAGATATTTTGTCGTTGTGTTTTGCGTAATGCGTATGGTTCGAATCTTAGCAAGTGGGTATTTTGTTATCGATGGAGATGTTTTTTTCTTGAATTTCTTTTGTTGGTCGACATTTTCTAATTATTGAAAATACTTATTTTGTTTTAATATTTTTAACTTCCCATAGGAAGTTATTGTAATGGGTCCGATTTGTCAAATTGAAAATTTTGACATTTCTCGACGTTTCAAGGTCCCTAGAGTCGAAATAAAAGATTTTTAGAAAGACGTCTGTGCGTGCGTTCGTACGTCCGTACGTTCGCGACGTTTTTTTCGTCGTCCATAGCTCAAGAACCAGAAGAGATATCGACTTCAAATAAATTTTGTTATATAGATAATAAGGCCAGTAGCGTAGCGTGGGGGGGCAGGGGGAGCAAATGCCCCGGGCGGCACTTGTTTGAGGGGCGGCAAAAAAGGGGCGGCGGCACGAGTACGATAACTTTGGCGCCGAGATATAATAACGGTTTTTGGTAGAGGGGCTTAATACAAGCATTTTTTACTATGGGAGGGGGGGTCTATCTCCCCCCGTTTAGGTGGTAGGGGCAATTTAAAAAAACATGTACTTTAAATGGAAAAAAAATAATTAAAAAATAACGGTAATACTTACAATTAAGTATTATACCTTTTTTTAAAGCCAACACTTTTGTCTAGTACCTTGTTTTTAAATCAAGTCAAAACTATGCATAGTTTGCGAAAAACACTGTTTTAAACTCAAAATTTGGTAAAAAAAAAAGTTAAAAATATGGTTTAGAGTGAAATATTACAAAACATTTAGATTATCTACAATTTTTTTTTTTAGAATACATTGCCCTTATTTATTTTTGATCGAAAACTGAAAACTAGATGATTTTAAGTCTTTTAGTTTTTGAGAAAATTGAAAATAACCACAACTACTATTTTAATTTAATTCTTTTTTTTGCTTCAAAAATCTTATTTTGATAGTAACATGGTAGGTGCAAGTTTGGTTGTATGCAACAGTGGGATCTGCAACCCCCCTGCTTGGGCTCACTATAGGATTTGGGGTGGGTGCGAGTTGGAGTGGGTGCAAGGTGGAGAGGGTGAAAGGTTCAGTGAGTGCATGCAAAATTTCATATGCATTTAAATAAACTGGATATAAAAAAAGTAATTTAATTGAAATATTTTGTTTTGGTAATTTTCAATTTTCTCAAAAACTAAAAGACATAGAAACATCTAGTTTTCAGTTTTCGATCAAAAATAAATAAGAGCAATGTATTCTAAAAAAAAAAAATTGTAGATAATCTAAAAGTTTTGAAATATTACACTCTAAACCATATTTTTAACTTTTTTTTACCAAATTTTGAGTTTAAAACAGTGTTTTTCGCAAACTATGCATAGTTTTGACTTGATTTAAAAACAAGCTACTAGACAAAAGTGTTGGCTTTAAAAAAAGGTATAATACTTAATTGTAAGTATTACCGTTATTTTTTAATTATTTTTTTTCCATTTAAAGTACATGTTTTTTTAAATTGCCCCTACCGCCTAAGCGGGGGGAGATAGACCCCCCTCCGATAGTAAAAAATGCTTGTATTAAGCCCCTCTACCAAAAACCGTTATTATATCTCGGCGCCAAAGTTATCGTACTCTCCCCGGGGGCGGCGGCAAAAAAAAGGTTACCAAAACAAAAAACCCTGCACTTGTTTGAGGGGCGGCAAAAAAAAAAGGTTACCAAAACAAAAGAACCCTGAAATAATTTCCGGTAAACAGAATTTTGTATGGGGTGGCATCCAATCGACCTGTACCTATACCACCACAAACGAGAACAGATGCAGGAACTTTGCTTATAGCAATACAATCCTTTTCTTTTCTCATGTTAATGGTATTTTTTTCCAAAAATATACGTATTTTGTATCACGTTACAATATATCATATAAAATTTAATTCAAGTCTCTAGCGTTATTGGTTCATGAGATATTTAGGGTTAACCAAAATTGATTTTCGACTGAAATATCTTTTCAAAACTTGGAGATATTGGCTTAAAACTACTTTTATCTTATAAGACATATTGTTTTCAACATTCGATAAAATTTTGAGAAAAATCGAATTGACAGTTTTTTTTACAAAAAATAAAAACCTAAAAAAAAACAGTACTACACTACAATGTGCAACAACAAAACTTGCCGAAAGTTGAACCAAAAATCAAATTCTGCTTATACGATTGACTACGTAACACCCAAATCACGATTCCATGACCTTACATCATAGCATATACTAGAAATAAAAAAATATGTCTAAGAAAAGTTTTTTTGATATTTTCTGTTATTGTGTACCGCAAGCCTACAAAACAAAGAATACAAAAATAAATGAGCCATGAGACCAACAACAACAAAAAAAATCTGAGAGAGAATGGGCGGGCGAAATTCTTTTGCAAAGAATTCTCTTCCTAAGCGCTGTGTATTGCAGCGGCATTCTTGGGAACTGGAAACTTCATTGTGTGCGTTTACAAAGAAATTTGTTGTTAAAAAATGCAAAATAGACCTCTTTTATAAAAATTAAATTAAATAAATAGTGGGCGCAAGAACTTTTTACTTTTTTAAATAGAATAAACAAAATGCCAAAAAAAAATAAAAAAAATATTTTGGAATTATATAAGCTCCCAATCCCTCACAATTGCACCACAAATGTTGTTATTTTGAAATGCATTTTTAATTATGTTGCGACAAATATTTTTTTTTTTCAAAATCCACACTATGTGTAATATATATGGACCTTTTTTTTAAAAAAAAAGTTAAAACTAAAAAAAAAAAAATCAGTTCGCCCCATGAATTACCAAAAAAAATTGGGAAAAAAAGAAAGCATTTTGGATTTTTTGTCTAAAAAAGTTACTATAACTATTTAAAAAAAAAAAAATTAAAAAGAAAATATCTGCACATATCTTTAGAATTTGAAAAAAAGTTGAATTGACTTAGCTGGCTGTTATACTTTGGAAGTTCTATCAATTATTGCACCTATGCCTCAATGCAAATTTGCCCTATTTTTCATAGTTTTCTAGAATTTTTCTTGGAATAAATAAATAAATTAAAAAAAAAAAAAGATCGATGCTATGTATAAAAATATATTGTTTTTTGGAAAAAAATATAAAAAAAATAAAAAATTATATTTAAAACACTGCCCCATTGATTTTCCCAAGTAACTACCTGAATTTAATGATTTTTTAGTGATTCTAGTGCTGTTAAGGAACAAACAAATTTTTTTAATTTTGGATTCCTTTATAAATATTTAGCCCAATATATTTTCAATCAAAACCCGTTTATTTCGTTTAAATATTTAAAAAAATGTGAACGCTACAAAGCTAAGCGCAAAGCACCAATCAATTTTTTTACATGCCACATGCCCTTAAATGCCCTTGGTAAGAAAAATACACTCACACTGCCTATTGTGGAATAGTGGAAAACGTGATTAGGAATATAATAAAAAAAAGATTAGGAGGATTTAAAGTTAAATAAGTCAGGCAAAAATACTACTTGGAAATTACAACTAACAACGATTTAAAGACTGCACGAGCTTAAGGAGGATCAACCTAAGAATAGTAACTAACCTTACTCATTCAATAACTGGGCACTGTAAATTTAACAGGCAACTAAACATCTTGGGCGTAACATACAGTGCCAGTTTTAGGTCTGGGAAAATGTGTAGTGCTTATTTTAGTAGAAAAAACAACCTTAAGTTTCTAAAACAGATTAACTTGGAGGGAGAACTTTAATGTGACACCTCAACCACTTTTAGAAGGGGACGCAATAGATCTTTCAGTCGAAGTGCAATTACTCCAAAGGTTAATTCACTCATCTATCCGGGTTTAACTGTATGTGCGAAAACGATTAATCCCTCATTAAATCATTAAACTGTTCTCAACACTTTAACGAACCCAAAATTGTTTTTAAAGAAATTGAGAGCGGAAAACATTTAATAAATTTAACCCTTGACTATGCCTACTTGGGCTATGAGAACGGTATCTAAGATTTTTGAAGTTGAAATACCTCAAAAATTCAGTTAGAGTTCACAAATATTTTTGTTTTATCTAACCGTTTGTTAAAATGTGGTTTGAATTTACATATACCAATGTAAAATATAAAATTGAATTGAAGACGTTCGCAATTTTGGTTCGAGAGGTATTTGGGGTCAATTAATTTTTTCACTTATTTTTTAAATTGCTACCCATTCAATTTTTTTGAATGTCCTTTGTTTTTCAAATTAAAATTCAAAATATATGTTATATCGGTACAGAGTCATAATTACATAATCCCGAAATATAACCACTCATTCATGTGAAGCCAACTAGAAAATGCTATGTGTATTGAGAACTAGCTAATAAAGATTAAAACACTTAACTCAGTATATGCCTAATCAAACACCTATAGATAATTTAAGTGCAAACGAGATCTGATCAACCACAAATATAATTTTTTCATGATGTTGACGAAGATGACGATTCCGATGATGATCAACTTCTCTGCGACACAAGTCAAATTCATAAAAATCGACATTATTTATAAGACAACAAACCCTAATAAATACTTCAAGAGCCAACTCCCCATCACTGTCTTAAGAACAGTTACTTCAATTTTTCTCAAAATTTTACCAAATGTCAAAAACGTTATTCTTCGTTGCATACAATTATTATGGATGTAATATCATTTTTTTTTAAAAACTATCCACTCAATTGTTTTGAAAGTCCTTTCAAAAATTTTTTGAAGTCGATATCTTTACTGGGTCTTCAGATATAGACGACGCAACATGGTACCTTGAACACACACAGACATCTCTAAAAATCTTTGATTTAGATTCTCGAAATGTCGAGAAATACCTATGTATCAATGTTTTCAATTCAACAAATCGCACCGATCAAAAGTTTAAAAAAGAAAAAGAAGTTAATAACCAAAACCGGCTATAAAAACTATTATCTGTCTTTAGATATATCGTTATGATACATTTTTTTTCGTTTTAGAAAAAACAAACGATTATTTTTGCTTTTTATAGAATCTTGGCGTTCCAGGGTGCTTCTTGTTTATAATCTAGCAAAATTAAACATCATGTTTACATCGTCCGCGGAAAGTTAAATTGTTTAAAGTCCTTAACAAGTCCTATAGAGTTAGAACAATTTTGCTTTTCGTGGACGATGTCTAAATAAAACAATCAAAAGTAACGAATTTTGTAACTTTTCCATTTTACATGGTAACACCATAAATGCCCATTATTTATGTCTCAGCTCTCATTATTGATTTTTTATACTTTACAGTTTTTGCGAACGGTCACATTTATCAGGCGGAGCTTAGCATTCAGTGACTTGAGAAGGGGAAATAATACAAAGCGAATATAGAAATCACATACAAATAGTAAGCCTACTATTAATCATGTTCGCCTGGTAGAAATTGACAAACAGTTGTTTTGATTCTATTTTGCTCAGAGCCGCAACGAAAAAATGTTGATTCATTATTTGTATCCGTTGCATACTCCCTATTGTATTGTAACCATTGTATTGTATGCGTAGGTTGAACAAAATAGACAAGACGCCTTTCTTATTATTCTATTATTATTATATTATATTATTATATTTGGGATCAATAAAATTGTTCACTTTTGTTTTAAATTGCTACCCATTCAATTTTTTCGAATGTTCGTTGGTTTTTATCTTGAAATTCAAAATATTTGTTATATCGGTACAGAGTCAAATTACATAATCCCGAAAAATAACCATTCATTCATCTAATAAGATAATTAAAAATAAGAGTGAAGCCAACTAGAAAATGCTATGTGTATTGAGAACTAGCTAATAAAGATTAAAAAACTTAACTCAGTATATGCCTAGGTAATCAAAAACCTAGAAAAGAGGCTGGGATGCGACCCACACTGATAACTTCCCATCCCATCTGCCGATTTGTCTTCCTTAAAAGTTTGTAGGTTTTCGTGTTGTGCTCAAAAAATTGTCAGTTGAATTATTCTTAAAAATTTCAAAATTAACAATAATATTTTGGATCTATGAAATAGTTTTATTTCATTTTTTTTTAGTTAACGAGATTTTTAGTCGAAAACAAATTTTTAACAATTTTAGTAGCATTTCTTAAAAGTTTTTATTTCTTATATAACAAATACAAATTAGATGAATGAAATTAGTTTGAGAGATATCGAGAACCGAACATACATTTTTACCAAACTTGCGTACTATTTTTTGTAGATTTTATTTTTTTATGAAAAAACGGACTGTTGGATTCTTAGAAAAAAATTATTGAATATCAAAAACAATATTTTCTGTGAGATAAAATAAGTTTGAAGCCAATATTTTTAATTTTTGAAAAGCTATTTGAGTCGAAAGTAAATTTGTACCAAGTTTAAGTATTGTTTTTTCTTTTAGGTTTTTATTCTTTGTAAAAAAAAACTGTCAATTCGATTTTTCTCAAAATTTAACTGAATGTTGACAATAATATTTTTTTAAAGATAAAATTAGTTTAAAGCCTATATCTCCAAGTTTTGAAAAGATATTTGAGTAGAAAATCAATTTTTACCAACTTTTATTAATTTTATTTTTAGGTTTCTCAAAATATTTCCGAATCTTAAAAACAATATTTCTTATAAGTTAAAATTAGTTAGAAGCCATAATCTGAAATTTTTGAAAAGATATTTGAGTCGAAAATTAAATTTTACCAACTTTTGTTAATTTTTTTTAGGTTTTTAATTTTTTGTAAAAAAAATTGTCAATTCCATTTTTTCTCAAAATTTTACCAAATATTGAAAATGTTCGTCTTCGTTGCACAAAATTGTTTTGGAGATTAAATTATTTTTTGTTCGTACAATTTTCGAGGTGGAAAATTTTTTTTTCAGTTCTTTTTGATTTCTAACAAAAAGCGTTAGTTGGATTTTTTTCAAAAATATGATTGTTTGGTATCGCGTTACAATATAAAATACACAATTTAATTCAAGTCACAAGCGTTATTGATTCGTGTGATATTTAGGGTTAACCAAAATGTTCACCTTTTTTTCAAATTGCTAGGGTAAAAAAAACACCCACTCAATTTTCTTGAGAGCCCTTTCTGCATCTTTCTGCTATTATTATCAGTGTAGCAAAATTTATTTGAAGTCGATATCTCTACCCGTTCTTGAGCTATGGACAACGAAAAAACGTCGCGAACGTGAGGACGTACTTACGTAAGTTCTTTTATTTCGACTCTAGGGACTTTGAAACGTCGACAAATGTCAACATTTTCAATTTGACAAATCGGATCCATTACAATAACTTCCTATGGGAAGTTAATAATTTAAGTGCAAACGAGATCTGATCAGCCACAAACATAATTTCTTGATGATATTGACGAAGATGACGATTGCGATGATGACCAACTTCTCTGCGACACAAGTCAAACTCATTCAAATTTATAAAAATCTACATTATTATTATAAGACAACAAACCCTTATAAATAGTACTTCAACAGCCAACTCCCCATTACTATCTTAAGAACAGTTAATTCGATTTTTTCTCAAAATTTGAACACATGTCAAAAACGTTATTCTTCGTTGCATACAATTATTATGGAGGTAATATCATTTTTTAAATTGCTACAGTAAAAAAACTATCCACTCTTTTAAAAGTCCTTTCTGCATCTTTCGTTGTTATTATCTATAAAATAAAATTTATTTCAAGTCGATTTCTTTACTAGGTCTTTAGATATAGACGACGAAACATGGTACCCAGAATTTATGAACGTACATGCACTGCACATACATACATCTTTGATTTAGATTCTCGAAACGTCGAGAAATATCAAAGTTTTCAACTCAACAAATCGGACCGATCAAAAGTTTATAAAAAGAAAAGAAGTTAATAACGAAAACCGGCTACATATCGTCGATGGAAAGCAACATTGTTTCAAGACCTTAACAAGTCCTATGGATGTAACACAATTTTGCTTTTCCTGGACGTTGTCTAAATAAATCAATCCAAATTAACGATTAGTTTCTAGGAAAAGTAACGAATTTTGCAACTTTTTCAATGGAATGGTAACACCATAAACGCCCATTATTTATGTCTCATCTCTCATTCTTGATTTTTTATACTTTACAGTTTTTGCGAACGGTCACATTTATCAGGCGGAGCTTAGCATTCAGTGACTTAAGAAGGGGAAATAATACAAAGCGAATATAGAAATCACATAGAAATAGTTAGCCTACTATTAATCATGATCGCCTGGTAGAAATGGAAAAATTATTTAGAATTATCTTGTTATGTGGAATTTCACTTTACTTGAGAGGGGATAGAGAAGGCAAGAAATAAATACACGTTTACTTTTTTTATATCATGTACATAGGGTAGTTAAAACAAATATTTTGGTGTCCATTGTTAACCTACTATAAATCATGTTCGCCTGGTAGAAATTGACAAATAAACAAGCAACAGATGTTTTATGATTCTTTATTGCTCAGAGCCCCTTAGAAGTCTGCAACGGAAAAGCTTTGATTCAATATTTGAATTCGTTGCATACTTTCTCTTGAGTGTGTTGTATGCGTAGGTTAAACAAAATAGACAAGACGCCTTTCTTATTATTCTGATCGCCTGGTGGAATGAAAGAATTTATTTTGATAACTCAACTCGTTGGCCGGTATGCCGTTGTTGAGGTTTATTTTATGAAGCACTTTTTAAAATGTATTTAGATAGTTTTCTTTTTTAACATCTAGGTTTAAAATACACTATTTGAAATGTGCTATTTACAGTCTATCTAAATCTAAGTCCAATGCATATTTTAGGCAAATAATAAACTTTAAGTTCGTTGCACCTTAATGTCTATACTTGTTGACCAAATCGCTTGTTTTGCACTACAATAGAATAAATAATTGACAGATTTGAACGATTTCCTTTGGCTGTAAATCTCTTTTAAATTCTAAACAAAATTATAATAAATAAAACTCCGTGAACAAAAATTATTTTCAGTTTTATATATTTCATCTTTGTCTTTAATGTTTTAAATTAAAATATTTTTAAAATCATCATTATCATTTTACAATATAATTTTCTCTTACACAAAACTAAAACTAAATTAAAAAATTATTATTAATCTTATTTTTATTTATTCTGTTTCTTTTTCTTTTAAATTTAAATATCTTAATGCCTAAAAAACAAGTTTTTACTTTATTTTTATTTTTGTTTTATTTTATATTTTATATTTTATATTTTATCCATTACGTGCAACTTCTTAAAATATATATTTTCTATTTATGCAACTATATTATGTGTTTCTAGCTTGTGTTTAATCTGTTTTTCATTTTCTTTTTTTCAAATATAGTGTATATTTATATATATGTATATATAGTTTATATATGCATGTACCTACTTTATATTTATATATTTTTTTTTAATTAATTTTAGTTGGTTTTCTTGTTTAATATTTAATTTGATTAGAATATTGATTTCCCTTCTATATAATAATATCTACACATTTTGTTTTATTTAATAATTGTTTCATCTAGGATTTGTGAATTACATAATTTTTTTTTCGCATCCAATTTAATTTGTTTAGATATTTAATCAATTGGATAATTTGTTTTTACTATTTTTTTATTTATTTTTTCTCTTTCTTTCTTTTCATAAAGCTTTCTATATCAAGTGTATAATTTATAATGTTTTTTTGTTTTTTTAATTGTTAATGCCTATGGTATATATATGTGTTAAACTATATATTTTATTCTTTTTATAATATTCAATTTTTTTTCTTTAAGCGCCACCGTTTATATAATTTACAATTTACTATCGTTACTTTTTTAAACTTTTTATTGTTGACTAAAGTGATAGTGTTATTCCTATGATTTTTTTCCATATAAATATAATTATTTATAATTTTCATATTTTATTTTATTTTTATTTATAGAAGAAGTATAAAAATTTACTTTACACTAAATAAAATGATTAGTTTTCCTTGTTCTGGATAAAGAAAAAAAGTTTCTTTATTATTTTTTTAATATTATTATTATTATTTATTTTTTTGTTTATTTAACACGAGAGGCATTTTTGTTTAATAGATTTTCTAGATTATAATATTACTCATATTTTAGTAGATTTTGTTTAGACTTTACTCAAAAATTTTAAAGTATATTTTTGTATTCAAAATAAAATTAACAAACAAATAAAAAGGAAAAGGATGAAATATAAAAACGAATACATTTTCCGGTAAGATTTGAATATTTTTCCTGTGGCGATCATCTCTCTGTAAAAATTAGACTGATAGATGAACGTTTATTTTGGGCAATCCTGATTTATGTCTATCTGAGATAAAAATAATTCTAAGGTTGTATAAAAAAGTAACAAAACTTCGAACAAAGTATTTTTAAAAATGTTAATCGTTTTTGAATTTTAACAAAATAAATTTAAATGATTTAAAATGTGCTATTTGACCATTCACAATTCAGTAAGTCTTCTATAAAACATTTTATCTCCAGTTTCCAGTTATTCATATTCCAAGTTGAAAAACAATGGGATACCAGCGTGTCCATTAAAATTAACATAATTTTCAAAATTGCTCTGGGAGGATTTGTCAATTCCTTGCAAAAGGCAGTACCATTTGTGTACAAATCTGAAAAAACGGTATTGAAATAATTTGCTATATAAAATCTGAACCATTGATATACGGATAAGGAAATGACATTTGCCCCTAAAGTTTTTGAATCTCTAAATGATTTCCTATGCAACAGAAGAATTACCTGTCCTAAATAATTGAGAACGAACGAAAAAAACGAATCATAGAAAGTTAGAGTAGTAAATCATAAACTAGCTAAATGTATGTATTTTTACACAGTAGACTTATTTTCATTGTTGGGACTTTGATAAATCTAAGCAATTATTTTCAAAAATGTATTTGCTTTAGGAAAAGCAAATGACGTCGAAACTTAACTGATCATCCTTACTCCCAGAAATAAATCACCTCCTTAAACTACCAAAATTTGGCATTCAAAGTTGTTCTTGGTGCTATTTAAACAGAATTTCCCGGATTTATTTTCACAGACTTTAAATTCATGGAAGCAGTTCGACTGCATTCGTGTGCATTAAGACGTTTCCCAAGTTTGCTTTTGTACCGGATATAGAAAAGTGAAGTATTTCTTAGACAACATTCACTATCGCAACTCTAACAATGTTTCTTCTGCGTTTACCAGAATGATAATACAATCATTTTTTGAAAATGCAAATCTTAAGGAAATTTCTGAAATGTAAATCAAAGGCCAGCGGTGGAATCTCAAATATCTTTATCGCAAAACTGCATTTGTTTTTGAAAAACGAACTATAATTCTTTTTATAGAACCTTTAAACTGATTGGTTTTTTTTCACAACTCAAAGAATTTGATCTAGGTCGTCCTATATAAAATCTGTCATTCCATATGGCGTTTCATTGGGCAGGTTCAGACAACATAAGGGACTTCATTTGCAGTCAACTTCGTTCTTTGAACGTAAATTTTGACCAAGGCAACTAGTTAGTTTTTCAAGTTTCATAAATTTAAAATTCAGAACTTTACTTCACAAACCTCTACTTCAAGTTCATAGTACAAAAACTACCAAAATCATTATTTTCTACAAAACACTCCTCAGGCAAGCTACAAGTCCATCACGATTTGTATTTTGTATTTTAAAGAAATATTACTTATTTCTTTTCCAAATTTACAATGAACCTTTTTACAGAAAGCATTAAATGCAGTTGTACAGAAAATAAATAAACCATTGAGTTAATAAAGTTCAGCTTTTTGTTGAATTAAAAAACTTGATCATCTGTCATTTCGACAGAAGTAG
The DNA here is from genome assembly GCA_951509635.1 of Eupeodes luniger. Lineage (NCBI taxonomy): Eukaryota > Metazoa > Arthropoda > Insecta > Diptera > Syrphidae > Eupeodes > Eupeodes luniger. The sequence goes on along the minus strand of OX608073.1, from coordinate 118,482,359 downwards.
ACTTGACTTGATAGTTAGGGAGATTTTTCTTGACTAACTTTTCAGTCAACTTTCCAATAAAGTTGCCTTAATTGGAAGGCAATTTTTTGGCAGCTGGCCAATCAGATGCTAGAAACTTCCCTTACTCTCAAGTCCCTTATGTCGGCTGCACCTGCCCATTATGATATCAGAAAGACGCAAATTTCTTCAGCACTAATTTGTTCAAGATGCTAAGTTGCTTAAGGAAACAAGTTTTAATTCCAATCATTCAAAAATGCATTTTATAACCACTTCTGGCTCATAAACAGTTGTTTGTCAAATATTTTTTTTAAAACTCTGAAGTTTTCAGCTGGCATTTAAAACCAGAAAATGTTTAGCCAAGGTGGTGAAATCTACTTTTCTTTTTTCCTTTCAGATAAAATCTGTCTAACTCAGTGAAGAAAACTTTTTCTAAAACTTTTTCAAAATTCTTTCAATATAATGTTTTCTAACTTACACATTCAAGAATTAAAAACATGGGTAAAAATGAAATGACTATTCCTAGTTTGTTCGAATTGTCTCTACCTTAAGTTATACAAAATATAAGAAATAAGTAGATTGGCTAATTTGTATGTACTAAGGTTCAGTATTGTCTGAACTTCTAAATTTACGAAACACATGTGCTTGAAGCAAGTTACGTAAATCGATAGAACTTTTAAAAATCGAATACTAATGTTTTTTTTTCAAAAACGATTAACCTAAGAGAACAAAAAATTAATAACATGTCATAACACTTTGTATTCGAAATCTGACAGTTTTTTTTTTCGAAAACCAATTCTTGTTTTCTTGAGAAGTAAATATGATTTTTGTTTGAAAATCTTAAGACATTAATATTAAATTTTGAAAGTGTAGGTATTAAAACAAAAAGAATATAAAATAAGAAAAAAAGGCAGCATCTTATTTGAATGCTAAGCTGACTTTTGAATTAATCCATAGCACCTCTCAAATATTCTATCTATTGATAATTCCAATTCTAAAAACTATACAAAATTTCACATAATTTTTTCTTTTGTTGCTCTTCACTTTAAATATAATGTACCTAAATATAATTACATTTTGTAAAAACTGATATGATAATTCGTTGTGGGCTAAAAAAAAAAATAAACAAATAAAAATTAAAACAAAAACAAAACAATGAAATATTTTAATATTATAATGGCATCTTTATTTTATTTTTTAAACAGCATACCTATACATTTAAAATTATTTTGAAAAAAAATTAAATCTAAAATGTAAAAAAGGGGAAAAATTTGCGCACATTTTTTAAATAATAAAATTTATCAAAACTTATTTATGCTTATAGTTAAATATCTTAAAAATTAACACTTAATTTAATGGATTTGTTTGTTTAAATTTTTAAATATATGTATTTATTTATTTGTTCTTTTTTAATTTGTTCTGGTGTGTGTATTGATCAACTATTGCATGCTTTAACTTTATGGATAGGGTAGGTAAATTTAAGTTGTAATCTTTTAAAGAAAACGAGTTAAAGTTAGAGGAGTGTAAACTGACGAAAATATGTTTATTAATTTCATATGAGGCTATGAAAATCAAATGGACTAAACTGGTTTTTGAAAGCTTTAAAAATAAACAATATGGATTTCGTGACATAAATATATAAGCTAAGCTATGTAAATAAAAAGTGCTATGATCAGTAATGGCCTAACTGTTGGTTCTAAGCTCCTCAATTCATGTCTACTTGCGAACTATATTTCTTTTTTTTCGAATTGAATCACCTTAACATGGCTGGATTTTTAAACTTAACCTTTTTTAGAAAATGGATGCACTTCTTTTACTTCTGTAATTCTTTTATAGAAGGTTTTTTTAATAAGAATTTTCATTTTGATAAAATCAATGGATGTTTATCATTAACAATGGAAAACGGTACCAGCCAAATGGACGTTGTGGCTAAGGTTGCAGCATCATATCCTTTTCATGAAATTTTCCATCACCAATACACACATGTCTATTTCTATTTATTTTTAAGGTTTTTAACCGATTAACAAACTTTTCAAGTGGCCCATTAGGAAAAAAGTCTAAAGGTGTTTGACCACAAAATCTCTGCTTCCAATTCTGATCAACTAACTCTTCCGGAAGTTTTATCAAATATCAATGAGCTGTTGAAGAGTGTATTTTGTAAGTAATGGCTTAGTTTTAACTTGTCAAATTTAAAAAGATGACAGTTTTAAAGTGACAGTTGCCCAAAGAGCGGGCTGTTCGAAATAAAGCCTCTTTTAATTGGAAAATCCTTGTTTCCAATAGAAGAAGTTGACAAACTTCTAATGTTTTTCTAAAACAAAGATTGTTCAATATCGTCTGTCTCAAAATTTCCTTTCCATTCAATATCCATTTCATTTTTAATTTAAACATTTCTTTTCTTCAGGTAATACCTCACATTACAGAAGCAATAAGAAAAGATACGAAAATAAGTAAATATTCATTTTTCAAAGTCTTATACTAATTTTAAAAACACCTCCCAACTGGTGAATATGTGTATTAAGCAGTGCATAAGCATTTATTAAGGCTCAATTCAACATGGAGAAAATGAAGAGGCTTATTTCTAACGATGTGTTAAATAATAAACGTGCTGTAAAAATGGTAATATAATAAATATCACATCTTTTTATTTGTACTAAATAGCAAATAAAATTAATGTTTCTTAAGATTTGGGAAGCTTTCTTATGCTCAAAAATGTACATTGCAAGATAAGCATGAAATTTTGTAAATTATTTCTCTCTTCTGTTCAATTAAAATATATTGAAAAGAAAGCTGTAGTCTATTGGACTCCTAGGTGAGAAATTCTTTTTATAACTTATTCTTCTATTGTCAACTAAAGATTGAAAATTATCGAATATATTTTTCGGTTTAGTAAAAAGTATTTCAAGAAAATAAATACTTTTTAACAAGATTGAATAATTTTTTGGATATACATAGTTATCTTAGCTCTGTAAACAAAAGACTGTTTGACATGAATGTTTTAAAATGGTAACAAAAAACTTTTACTCCATTCAACTTCTCTATTCTCTAAAAGATTACAACTTGAATTTCTACCATTTTCTGTTTTTTTTGTTTTGTATAAAAATTAATATCTAGTAAATGCTTTTCTCATATATTGTATATATATAAATTTCTTGTATGTAACAACATAGCTTTTTACAGAGTTTAGGTATAGGTATATTGTTTTTTTTTTTACAACATTGGTGTATTTTTTACAGTTTTTGTTTTATTTATTTTTTATTTTACATTTTTATTTTGTATTGCTATAGCTTTATTTATTACAATAAAATTTAATTGTTATGTAAAATAAAGAATATTAACAATAAATTTCTCTAAGTACAAAAATAGTTGCCAGTCATTGAATTTAAGAAAAAAAAAAATACAAAAAAAAGTAAATTTATATGCGCTTATTTTGTAAAAAATAAATTGAATATTTACTTAAAATAAAAAATTCGCAAGTTGCCCATTATCTTTTTTGTTTTAATTTCTTTTTTACTATCAAACTATTCACAATCATTTTCGTAAAAATTATAAAATGGATAATTTAGTTGAAATAGTTTCTCAACAAAAAAACTTAAATTAATAGAACACAAAATAAAATTCGTTTCAATCTTAAATCAAAAGTAAGCATAATGGAATGATTTAAATTTAATACAATTGACGCTAAATTTTTCGTTTTCTTTTTTGTTTCTTTTACAAATACAAACTAATATTGCTTATATATGAAAAGATTACACCAATTTTAAACCGAATTAAGTGATATGTATGGCTACATTTTGCATTACAATAAAATACACAAAATTTTGTTTTTAAACAAAATATTCTAAGCCTCATTTAAAAAAACAGTTTCAATTTAAACGAAGCTAGGGCAAAATATTATTGGCAATCCAATAAAAATAAGAATCAATTAAAATTCTCAGGAAAAATGAGATCCCAAAGTGGAAAGGACGTATTATGAATAAAATAATTGCATCTATCACACCAACTGGCAAGTTGAAAGGAAATAAAATAAAATTAAAATCTATCAAAATTCAGTGTTGGATTATTATTGGAATATATATGGTATTTGTCTTTTACTAGCAGCAAAACAAAGGCAGGTAGGTACTAATATTTAGATAGAAATTAAAGGCAGTTAATTAATTACCACATTCAACTAAATTATCCTGTAATCACTATATTTATATAATTCTAAAAATAAAAACTTAAGAATTATAAAATCAACTTTAACAACTAATCACTAAGACTTATAGTTAATTATTTTTGTTTTGTTCTTGTTTTTTTTTCTTCTCTAATATATAATATTTAGATCTTAAATTAATGTATAACAGTCTTTTAGTACATTAAAACATAAAAGACATTCCTAGACGTTTTTGTTCTTTAAATTGTTGTATTGTGTTATGTGTGTGTGTTAAGTTTGTTGTTCCAAGAGCATATAAAGGATATTATAATTATTCTTTTTTATTTTTTAATACATATATAAAGACTTTCAGAATTGATTCTGACATTTTTGAGATTCTGATAAATTGTCCTAAATTTCTTCTTTTTCTTTTTGTTGTTGATCACAAAAATTAGTAATAAGAAACTATTAATAATCTTAAATTATATAAATGTCATCCACAGGCAGTTTTTTTTTTTTTGATATTCTCCTCCTTGATGTTCAAATAAGTCCCGGAACGAAGCACAGAAAAGCGTTTTTTTATTTATATGTATAGATGCATGTAAAAATAATATGTAACACCATCGAATTTTTGTCTAACACAAGAACCAAAATAACAAAATAACTTTAGTTTGTGTAGTTATCAAAAGAACCCAAATACTCCAAGGCGGCACGATAACAGAAATGATATTGATCCTGAAAAATAAAAATTAAATAAATTAATTTGATTTTTTTTAGATAGAAAATTTGAAAAACTTACTTCTGTTTGCACCATTGCAGGTCGTTGTGCTCTAAGAATTCGCACTGTTTGGAAAACATCTAACACACCTTCATATTGCATACGTTCCAAAACAATACTTAAAGTTATGAACACACCAGTTCGTCCAACACCAGCACTACAATGCACCGTAATTGGACCATCTTGTCCAAATTGTTCCTTAGTTTTGTGCACTTGCCCAATGAAGTCGATAAAGCCTTCACCAGACTTTGGTACTCCTTGTTCGGGCCAATCAATGAATTGGAATTGGCGTACAGTACGGGAGGAACCATCACGAGCGTCTGTTACCTAGAATATTGAGAATGAAAATTTTAATTTGAATAAAGCAGAAGTTTTTAATAGAAATAACATACGAGTGTGATTCGAAAGTAAATACTTAAGTATTTGAAAATCTAAGCCTAAAAATTCAAATATTTTTTTCTATTTTCTTTTTTTTTTTAAATACTTTTCAAAACCGATACATTTAATTGTTTTGTTTATATTTTCTATCAAGTTAAGAAGTTGTTAGAATTTCTTTAATGTCGTTGTAAAGTTGGAGCGGGGGGCACTGAAATGGTGGTATAGAACTAATTATTGAGCCTTAATGGAGAATCCTTTAGGGAATTTGTACAATTTTTCCCCTTAAGGTTGCATGTTAGCTATGTTCCAACAGATAGGGAAACGTGTACAATGTTTTAACCAAAAATAAACTGACATTTGTCGAAAGCAATGGATTTGACATTTATAAACTTATAAATAGGGATACTTTATTAATTAAAGAAGCCCTATTGTCGATTCGAAATGATTTTTGTAAGGTTTTGGTTATAAGTGCTTTATTAACAGAAGCCTCAAAAAGACCCGGTTTAAAAATCACAAAATGACAAATGGATCTATCGGAAACCCGAAACAAAAAGCTGATCGTTTTGCTGAGCATCAGAAAATGTTGTAACCATTCCCAGCAAATACGGCTACAGATCCCTTATACATAGTTTGTTGATAGGAACGGCTAATGTGAAATTCCTTTTGCAACGCTCAAAGATATAAGAAGCATGTGTCAACATGACTTATTTAATAAAAATGCATCAGGGTATGGACTTATCACAAAATTCCATCGATAGTCTTCAAAAAACTCCAATGTATGTAATTGGAAAATTGCAGAAGTCATTGTTATATCTAAACAAGGTAAGCCACCAACAGAAGACTTATTCTGAACCATCAGTTGGGATTGCTCGTTGTATGCTCGGTTATATTCTTAGATGTTCCTTAAGTCTTTGAAAAGGTTGGAACTTGGGACTTGAGTACAAACTGTATAAGGACCATTACAGGCAGTACTGTAAAATATTGAAATCATATGTTACGAACCTACTCTTAAGAGTACGGTACAACCAACATTTCTTAGAATTAAAGAAAATAGAAGCCGGTGTACCTCAAGGAAGTGTCCTTGAAACAACCTTGTATCTTTTATATGGCCACCTTTGCTAATGATACCGCAATATTAATGTGCAAGATATATCCGTGGTAAAGGCTACAAAATATTGGAGAATGCAGTTGATACACTAAATGTTTGGAGGCAAAAATGGGGCATCAAACTAAATGGAACAAACAAAAACATAAATATTGTTCCAATTACTATAAACAGTAAAGAAGAACTATCTTACTTCAATACTGCCAAATACCATGGAATGACTTTGTATGCAAAGCTTAAATGGAACGTACTCATCAGAGAGAAAAGGAAAGGGCTAGACTTGAAGTGCAGCAGAATGTACTGTTTGGTAGGAAAGAACTCTGACCTTTGGCTCTGCCCAAAAAAATAGCGATCTACGAGTACATCGGATATTTAAATTGAAATGGTTACAGAAGTGGTTAAAAACACGTTGTGTCACATAATCAGTATCTGCAAAGGCATACCAACTCCGAAGTGGAAACAGTCCTAAATGAACGAGACAATGTTCGGTGATTGAAAAGAACCAAGCCTCATGAGCTGATAGTCTAAAAGTTATATGAACATAGCAACTATAAACTTTCTCTAAAGTGAATTGTAAATCATTTGTCGATCTTACAAAGATCGGTCTTGACTAACCGGTGGTTTAGTGCGGTAAAACTTTCAGCAATGTTCACTTTTTCAAAAACCTTTAATTAGAGAATTATAACAAATTCTTTGAGTTTGTCTAATATCTCAAGACAGCCCTGGGAGATAAAAGTTTTATTTGTAGTTACAAACTTAAAAGTTTTGTTGTTCAATAAATTACCGTTAAGTTAAATTAAAGTAGTTGAACTTCAAACTCTTTAAGCTTACCTTAAATTCACGCAACTTATATTGTGGCATATTGTATTCGGCAATAGGATCCACAACGTAATACTGATATCTTACTGATCTCTCATGCGGCCAATATTGGAAGCATTTTTCCTGAAAGAAAAACAAAAATTAATACAAATTTTTTTTTCAAACATTTATGTATTAAAAACTTACCCTTCCCATCTCTTTGAGCTTGGTCAACATCACAACAATTGTCGAATTATGTTCCCATAACATTCGCCAAAAGTCTTCCGCCGTATCTTGCAACGGCCCTTGAGCGGCAATATAAGCCGATCTATAACGGTAGCCATCAATGAAACTTGCATTAACATAATCACTCCCCTCGATGCCATGAATCGGAGTCAAATAAACGCGACTTGATTCATAGGGAAGAATATGAACCAAACGATTTTTATGTTTATTACATGGCAAATTAGCGGTAACGAATTTAGACGAATCGACTTTGACATTGGAGAGTTTCTTGAATTCGATTTCCATGCCAGTGATATTCTCACCGGATTCGGTGAGAACCAATTTTTGCAAATGGGTATGGAGGTTTCTAGCCGGAACTTCGGTATTTCCACAGATAACGGCTTCGATGATGGCATCGTGGATAAAGATATATTGATCTTCGGTCTGAACCATGTAGTTACGTTGAGCGCGTAGACAGGTTACATGACCATAGATGTCGATGATCTTCTCGTGCTTCATACGTTCCAACATGGAATCGATTACAATATAGCAACCGGTGCGACCCACTCCAGCGGAGCAATGAACAACAACCGGACCCGAATCGGGTGGAGTGAGTGAGCGGCATCGGCGTAGGAACTGTAAGAACGGAGCTGGATGATCGGGAACTCCATGATCTGGCCAGGCGGTAAATTGGAGCTGCTTGATTTCACGGCGATCGTTGAAGCCCTGACGACAGATCTGGAATGTGCGAATACTATAAGTGGCTAGCTCCTGGGTCTCGGTGATTGTGATAAACATCTGTCCGTAGGTTTCTGTGCCCCGCGATGGCCAGTACTGATCGCATTTTATGCGGGTGCGCTCTTCCAGACGAGTCATCATAACAATGGTGGTTGTCTTCAGTTCCCAGCACATCCGCCAGAAGTCTGCGAAGGTCTCCTGCAGAGGTCCTTGAGTTGCCACGTATGCATTATGCTTCCGATAGCCATCACAGTAGTTCGCGTTGATGTAGTCCGATCCGAGAACTCCCTCGAATAAGGGCAATTGAACTCGGCTGTGATCGTAGGCGGTCACGTTGGCGTAACGGTTTTTACTCTTATTATACTCGTAGTTTGAATTGTCCCAGGTAAACTGCTGGCCCGGCTCGATGCTTTCGTATTCCTGGGAGAATTTCTGATTGTCATTTGCTTTCAGGCGTTCAATGTGATTGGCGAATTCCGAAATCGGAATTGGTGGATGGCTTATCATACCGGGGGTTTGGAAGTTCAAACGTCGCATGTCAACTGGATCGCTCGGCGCTGGTCCAGCGCCAAGATCGGCGGCCATAAGAGGTCTTGTGACAGCAGCTTGATCAGGAGTCTTGCACGGCTGACGACGACGCTTAATTATGTACACAACCACGAAGGACATTGAGAGAAGGAGGGCAGCTAGAACCGGTAACACAACCCACAGCATACCGGGTTCATCACTGTTACGATTCACGGAGACTTCTGGTTCGGAGGGCCAGTTTGGATCGGGTCTATGAGGTCTTTCTCCTGGAGGTGCTTCTCTCATGTCCAACGAGAGAAATTCGGAGAATGGGCTTGAGGTATAAAGATGCTTCTGAGGAGTGTCTACAACCGCACGCACAAAGATCCGATAACGCTTGTCCCGCTCAAGTTTGCGATTGGTGAAGTTGTGATAGTCATCACCGGATCCGAGGTGGAAAGTGAAAGGAATCGATCGTTGTGGAAACTTAGCTGCTATATACGGTGAATTGGGGCGTTCGGGCTTATTTCTACCGGGAAGAAGGTCTTCCGTAAGGAACTGATCGGGGTTTTTGTGGAGGTTGGACTTGTCTTCTGGCACTACCACCAGATAGTAGTGAGAAATCGGTCCATATTCTTCGGAAGCTTGAGGTAGGATTACTAGAATTTCTTCGCCATTCACAACTCCATAGAAATCCGGCTTAACCATCGGCTGTGGAGCAGCCATTTGCGTTGTCACGGTAATTTTGGTGGGCGGTTTGTATGAATAGTCAGCGGGGAGAGCACTTACATTCACATTGTATGTTGTAAAAGGTGACAGTTCGTTTATTGTGTGCGTACGGATGGTTTGCTTTAGAATAATCTCCCTCTTTGTTACGACTTGTGTCTGGGAAAAACCCTGAGAGTCGACAAAGACCTTCATAGCATCGAAAGACACTTTGTAGTTGACTGGGTTCAAACGGATTGGCGGCGACCAACTCAGGGTCATTGAATGAGTGCTAACATCATGGGCTCGGAGGTTGAGTGGTACATCCTCGGGCTTTATCTTGACGGTTACCTTCTCACTCAGTCTTCCTAGGCCAGTCTTGAATCGGGCAGCAATGGCGACAGCATACTGAGCAAATTTCTCCAGATTCACTAGGTCAGCGGAGGCTGTGAGACCAACAGTCTTAGTTTGCCATTCATCGAGGTCCTCCACAGCCGTCATTGTGTAGAATATTTTGTAGCCCAAGAGTTGGGGCCTAGACGGAACTGGTTCCCACCAAATTTCAGCAGTTTGTTCAGAAGTTGCCACTGCTTGAACCGACATTGGTGCTCGACCCATATCACGCTCGGTCTCGACTAAAATCTTCTCGCTAAACGGTCCCGCTCCCTGTTTGGTGTAGGCTCGAACTCTGAAGATGTACTCGGTGTTTTCCTCTAGATTCGTGAACACTGCCTTGCGAACTGTCATATTACGTTCTGAACCCAGACCATGGTCGATTTTCTTGTGGAATAAAACATCGAATCGAGTAATTTGACCATTGCGATGCTCCCTGGTCGGAGGGTCCCATGTAATGCACACAATATCAGGAGTTTGAAATCGAACCGATATATTTGCTGGAGGCCCCGCTGGAACCCCCTCTGGGGTTTGTAATATTTTTACAGTTTCCTGTCCAATTCCAATGTGATTACTTCCTGCAACTCTGAATTCGTATTCAACACCACGTTCGAGATCTTGGAATTTTTTCCGAGTTATTCCAGGACCTTGAAGCATGTCTTCTCTTAGTGGTTGATCTTTGATACCCCATTTCAGTCGATATCCACGCAATTCACCGTAAGTCTGAGCTGGTCGTTCCCATTCCAGTTCTATCGATACTGTTGGATCGCGTTCGAGAATTTTCAAACTTACTGTCGGTCTTACTGGTACACCGCCTGGGGTTTTAACTATCACGGCATTACTTCGATCGCCATCACCTTTGCGGGTGAGAGCGGCAACTTGTATGGAGTACTTGGTGTCTGGTTGGAGGCCAGTCACATTGTATTCTAAGGCATCGACAACATCGAATTTTAATGGTTCATTAAGGAAGCCCTTGCCCTGAAAAAAATAAAGTAATCAGAAAATAAAAAAAATGGTCAGTGATTCTATGATATGTTAATAAAAGAAGATTCTATTAGATTGTGTACTTTAAATGTTAATAAAATAAGTTTCGCGTGTGCCGACGACGCTTCCATCTGGGAATAAAAGATACAAGTGCCGTGTGCGCACTGATTTATGCCATCGAAATCATGCCTTTCTCGGGAACTAGCTCAATGATATACTCTGGAATACCACCCCTTATTCAGTGGAAATTAGATTTGAGCCCGTTCAATATTACTTGAATTGAATAGTCCAAAAAGGTAATTTCTAACCGAACAAAAAAGCGATTCATCAATACCAAACGCACTCAAAAAATATGTTGCTGATGATTTTTTGATAAAACGGAATTGTTAGTTTTTGATTTATATCATATAAATATAATTTTATTTAGCTCAATGCAGAGTAAAACAAAAAATACATAGTGGATAATTTGGTGGTTCCTTTTTAAATTATAGGATTGTTTGGCACTGACAGCTGGTTACATTTGAAATCTTGACATAAAGTCTGTTGTCATGGGAAAAATGAGTCACTTCACGCTTAAAAAACTTTGAAAAATATTGAAAACTTATTTCCGAAATGAGTGCACCAAAAACAGTGCTTTAGCCGAAGGGCTAAAGTTTAACAGTCAGTATAAAAAATGAAATATTCCAAGTATGCAACCCCTGCTTTGGTAAACTATTAGATTTGAGGGGGTGCGATGTTGAGTGAATGGAAAGTTTCTTTTGCCTTTATTGTAAGACATACAGTTGAAAGTGAAATAAAAAACTTCTTTATGTGTAATAAGACCGAATGCTGAAAATTGGTCCTATTACATTTGGCTTTATTTTACAGCACCAAATTGAATGCAAATAGTTGGACGACCTCTATCTAGGTCAAGCAAAATTGAGCCCCTATGCCACAATCGATATTTTGCGCACCGAATTCCCAAATTTTGTTGTGGGGCGTCTAGGAATATGTCAATTGCCCCCTTAGCAACTTTTAAACTATTTTTTGTTCGGACCTGTGAAGAAGCGTTGTTATGGCAATACTCCAGAAACCATTCAAGAACTTAATGCAAGCAATTTCAAAGCTACAGCCCGTTCATGGCAGTCACTTATAGAATAGCGTTATGTTTCATAATGAAGTAATGAGAATATTTGCTCTTACTAATAAGGCCAAAATACGTAGAAAAAATTGTAATTGTAAAAAAGTTCAACTTTTCTTGAGACTCTTAGAAAATATTATTGCATTGTAACTGAAAAACAGATTATATATTTTGTCTATTTTTATTCATCTTTTATGAATTCATAAATCTTTTCGGTACAATCCACTAAACATTTTAAATAAAAAAAAAATAGAGTTTTTTAAAAGGCTGGTAGATGTTTTTTTTATATTGTGCGTGCAATGGGATATGAATACCTTTATAATGATTAAACACAGTGCGAGCAATTAGGAAGGGAGGACATGATTAGAAAGCAGATACCGATGAACATTTGTTTTGAATGTCTACACATTGCAATGAATTGGAAATATTGAGTGTGGTAAAGCATTCCACATTCGTGTAGTGCCACTAAGAAACGAATCTCTGTACTTTACAGTACGTTCGAAATTGGGCTCAAGGTTAGGCTTATGAGCATTTCTAGAAGAACGTGTATTACAGTTGAATTGTTTGAGAAGGCGAATGCAACTGCCTATTTCAAAGAATTTTATTTAAGAAATACAACAATATTCAAATGTCTAAATGTCTGCGGCTTCTTTTTTAAGAAATGTTTACTTAAGCTAACATAGTTTACATTGTCTTCGAAAAATATCCAATCAATAAATTTTGTAAAACCTTACCAGTTTTTTTCGCAGTACAATAAAACTTAATCAGTTATTTAAAAACAGAATATAACCTTTACTGATAACTGCCCACTTACTCAAAACAAGTTTGAAATCAATATCTGATCTCAAGGCACTCAGTTTTCCTTTTTTTTTAAGTTTTAAGTGGTTTTTGTAGGTTACAATTGATTTTCGACTTAAATATCTTTTTAAAAATTTAAGATATTCGCTTCAAACTAATTTCATCTTATAGAAAATATTGTTTTCGACATTTTGTATATTTTTTATAAAAAATCCAACAGTCAGTTTTTTCATAAAAATTAAAATCTACAAAAAATAGAACGCAAACTTGGTAAAAATTCGTATTCTATTCTCGATATCTCGTAAATAAATGAAGGTATTGTCTTCAATTTCAAAAAATTTTGTTGTTAAAGTAAGACGTTGTTCTTAGAAAAATCTAATCTTTATTTTTTTTATACAAGAAATACTACTAAAATTGGAAAAAAATTGGGTTTCGACTAAAAATCTCGTAAGCAAAAATTTGAAATCAAATTAATTCATCACATCCAAAATATTGTTGGTAATTTTTAGTTAATCTTTTAGAAAAATTTAACTTTAAAAAAAAAAACGCGAAAACCTACAAAAACAACAAAAAACTGATAAGGAATAGTTTTCGGCTCAAGTATTAGGAGAACAAAGAAAAATATTGACATCAAATTAAAATACTGTTATGAATATTTTGTTAAAGTTTTAAGCAGGACAAAAATGGACAAAGAGGATGGGAAGTTATCAGTGTGGGTCATATCCCGACCTCTTTTTTTTGTAAACATTGTAAAGTGGAAAAATCATCATTTTCCATGCGACAAGAAAAATGAAACAGAAATCATACCCACTGTAAATGTTTTGTTATAATATTTATATGTTAGCTTTAAGATAGTATTTTTTAAAAATTCACTTAGAAAACAAAAAGCCAACAAATTTACCTCTTCTCTTAATTCTTGAACATGTATGTGATAACCACGAATTATGCCATTGCGATCCTTTTCCAATGGGGGCTTCCAACTAACATGTATCGATGTTGAATTTATTTGAGCAGCTTTAACATCTTGAGGATCTCCAGGCACTATTTTTATGATTTTATTTAAAAAAAAAATAAAAGTAAAAAACAATAAATTATTAGTAAAAATAAAAATATTAGAATATGAAAAAATAAATTATATGCAATTTCAATAATTGAAAAGCTCTACACATAGAAAAATTACACTAAGCTTAAAAACTTTAATTTATTAATCTATTATTATAGCGTTTATTTTGTCTTTATATTCATTTTCTTTTTATAAAAATTATTATAAATAGCATAAAGGTTATTTTACTTTTTGTATTTTAAATCTCGTATGTTTTTGTTCATCCCTATCTATTTTTTTTATTTTTATAAATTTAATAAGGTCGCTGTTTTTCTTTTCTAGCTTAGGTATACACTTACAAGAAGATTTTGGGTGGGGGTGTAAATAGGGAAAATATATTCAGATACCTCGAGTTTTTGATACTTAACTAAAAATTAAAGAAAACAAAATTTATATTATTTTCTTTTCTTTTCTATTAAGAAACATTATATCGATTAAAAAATATTTAAAACAACATCACCACATCTCATAACGATGCAAAAAACACGAATGAAATGATTCTTAAATTTGTTTATTTTTCTAAATTACGTTTCCTGTTTTTTGGAACCTTTTTCTTTTTTAGTCAATTAAACAGAGAACATACCTGTCTCCTTTTTTCAAAATTTGAAAGACTAGCAAAATACACAACAAAATAACGGAATATATAAAAAAAAACAAATATGGAGGGAAGAAAGATACAAAAAAATCCACGTCCATATATAATTTTGTTAATTTTGTTTTTCAAAAAAATGGAATGCATTCAAAAATAGATTAATTCCTTATTTTTTTGTATCAAAAAATGTTTTTCTTTTTTTTTTTAATTCAAAAATATTAAATTCCATAGATGCAAAAAATTTAATCAGAGATAAGATTTTTGGTTTTGTTAAAATTTATTATATTTATGTAGAAATGAAAAAGACAAAAATAATTATAATATCCATTTTTCATTGGGAGCGCATTGCAGAAATACAAAAATTTTCATATATATGTATATAGACAAAAAACATCCTGTATCATAATATGGTTCAAAAATTCAAAAAAGATTTATTAATGTATATAGGAAATATGTATTTTGGTCAGCAAAAATATTTAGTACATACGTATACAAGACTTTCCTTGTTTTCTTTTTGTTTTATTAAAGTTTGTTATAAAAGCAAACTACAAAACATTTTTCAAAAAACACATTTTGGAACATTTTTCAAATTTTGGTAATTTAAGATAAAAATTAAATAATCAAAACAACGTTCTGAAATTGAAAATTTTAATTTCACGTGTTAAAAATGATGTTTATTTAAATTAAGTTTAAAAAATTCAAACTCAGTATAAATTTTAGTACAATTTTAAGTTGGGTCGAAATAGTTTCTATTTCCCCGCTTTATAAATTTTTAATTATTTAGTTTTGGTTCAAAATTTTTAGTTGCTATTATTTTAACCAACAAATATTTGTGAAATATGTTCCAAAAGAAAAAAAACTATAATTTAGCATTCTCAAAAAATTCCATTTAAGGAGTTTGACTTCTACACTTGTTGTTCCAAAAAATTTATAAGAACAAACATGGCAAAGTCAAAATTGAAATAAAAAACAACACTAATATAGTTTTTTTTTGTTTTTTTTTATCAAAAAAACTTACAACTATCAAAAAACTTGCACGCACACCACAACAGAAAAACCAAAAGATCAAAAACAAATTTTGGTACACGCAAAAGTTCTTATTTTTTGATTTTCAATATTCAAAAAAAAGATGCATAATCAGTCATGAGTCGTATGCATGAGTAGGTATTTTATTTTGGTTAAAAGTTTAGTTTATACAAAAAAATAAAATTTAAAAAAAAAATAACCAAAACAAAAAATAAAAATACAATTCACACAACATTTTTTTTTTCAAAATTGTATTTTTTGATTTTGAAATTTCTTTCTTTTTTGTAAATTTCAAAACTAATTTAGGTACTCACTCTTTTTTTCTATAGTATTCGACGATTTTAAAGTAAATCCCCGTTTTTTGTGTTCAAAAATGATATTATTTTCGCAAAATTCAAAAAATTCATATTCATTGTTTTTTAAGTTTGTTTAATTTATGTTTCATTTGTTTGAAAAATTCAGGTAGAGGAGACAGATATTTGGTAGATATTCAGTAAATATTTGCAGAGTTTATTTTGAGTGGCCATTAAAGAAGACGATAATCAATCAATTTTCAATACCGAGAATAAAAAAATATAGAAAAGAGAAAAAATATATTTTTTGAAGATTTTTTTTACTATTGTGTTATAAATTTTTAATTGCTGTGATTTTGAGTGATTTTTTTTAAAATTTCATTATATTTTTTTTAATGGCCCACTCGCATTAAAAATTAAATAAGAAAAACTTAACAAACAAAGAAAAAGATATATAAAAGAAAAAAACACATTTTGGGTGAAAACTTTTTTGTAAATTTTGGCACGGTATTGACATTTTTCTTTCAAAGAATTTTGAATATTTAAATGGAAAACAAACACTGCAAGGATTTCTAAAAAGGGATTTGTCTTTATCTGTTTATTAACTATCCCGCTGGTAACAGCAGTTTTTGAAACTATTTCAATATTTTTTACTTCATAAACCAATTTTCCTTATATGTGCGTATAACCTTTTTTGTACTTTGTAAATAAAACTGGGACTCGAAATACTGTAGCACTTTTGACGGTAGGATGTTTTTGAATTTAGAATAATAAATATTTTAAAAACGCATTACGATAAAAATTTAAAAAATTCATGCAGACAAAACGCCTTCAACTTAATTTATTTTTGTTTCAGTTAAAGTTGAAAATAATAAAATATGACGTTTCGAACTTGCGATTTTTAACTCTAGAGTTAATTAACTGAAGATAACTTCCGAAAAAATTGAAATTGAAGAGCAAACTTGGGAATTAAAATAATATCCCAGGGATATTTTTAAATTGTCAAATAAATCAACTTTAGATTTTTAACTGGGAAGTTAAGAATCAAATAAGTGAACGAAAAGTAAGTTCAACTTGAGACTTTGTGTCAAGTGTAGCCATAGTGAATTTCCCTAAAACTGCCAAATTGTTGAGTTCTTAATTTTTGAAGTATTTAATTTTAATTTTTGCAACCCTGATTAAATTTCAAAGTATCACTTAATTTCCTAATTTTGATCTTGGGCTAATATTTGCGTATTGAAATTATAGTCAAAGTCCCATATAAACTTATACAAAAAAATAAAATTCCATAATAAACTTTCGATGTTTTTCAAGTAACAACATTTTGAAGAACCTAACAATTTCGAAGCTTACTTTGTTCTATTATGGTGAGACTATTATGATTAGGCAATTTTTAATCCCAAGTAAGTTATATTTTGAGAAAATCCTTACTTGCCTAGTGAATGAACTTCAAATTCTTTCAATAGGTCGTAAGGAATAAGTTTGATTTTAAAGACTTGTGAAAACAGCTTGTTCTTGACTTTTGAATATAAATTACTTAATTAGATCTATTCCTGCTAGTCTAGTAAAAAAGTCTAAAAGACTTTTGGTCTTAAAGGATTATTAAATTTTAAAGATATTGTATATACATAAAAGGTGGCCGGAATATAAGTTTCTTTTTAAAAATGCAATTTCAGGTTATATTGTTTTGTCGCTCTTATTTTTCAAACCTTTGTTCCGAACTGTAGATCTTTGATGGCTCGGATGATATTGGTCTAAGGTTCTTAAATTGTTTCGAAAATAAAACTGTCCACAGATGCCTACACTCCACAATCCAAACCAAATTGTCAATCTCTGGTGATGCATTAGCTTCAAAACATTAAGGGCCCCCGCAGACTGCAGACTTTTTATTGGCCGATAGTTTAGTCGGGTTGGGCTGAAAGTGCGCACACCGAGCCAACTAAAAAGTTTGGTTGGTGAACAGGGCGCAGACTATCCAACAGCCGGCCGACTATTCTCGAACTAGTTTGTAACTGACTGTTGAAGCGGTCGCACAATGAAAATATTGTCCAGAAAAATTATTGCTCTCATCATACTCCGGTGACGCCATATTCAAAATACACGCACACGACGCCAAATCACAGAGCGAACTGAACTATCGGCCTACTAAACAATTGTCATATATGCGCAGGCGTGTATGCGCAAATACTGATTAAACAGTCGGCCGATAGTTGGCCGACAGATTAGTTTGAATGTAATCGGGTAGCCCATCAAACTTTTTTATCGGCCGATACTGAATTGCTGTAGTGTGCGCATATGCATTCCTCTCCATACTGATTAAGAAGCCGACCAAACTATCGGCCGATAAAAAGTCTGCGGGGGACCTAAGTGTTTTTAACGAAGAATATGGTCAATTGTTCCTTGTAAGCGAATAATCCGAGAATTTTGTTAAGAAATTTCCTCAGGCTAGAACGTGAAGTGTTGAGCTGTTGAGATCGGTTGCGATATTGATTTTCGTGAATTGCGTCTCACACTCTCGGCTACAGCAGCCACATTCTTATCTGTGTAGTTCAATGACGTGACGCTGGCGCTGGTCATGAGTGTTGTAAATTAGCATATCACTCCGCCGCCATGAGTGTTGTCCACCAAACCATGTCAGTGTCAGGAATTTTTGTACATTTGCGTACATTAGCAGGCTTAGTGATGATTCACTTGTGCCAAATCTTTTATTGAAAAAACGCACTGTTTGAGTGTGAGATGCTAGTCTCTACCAATATTATAAATGGGAAAGTAAGTTTGTTTGTTTGTTTGCTTGTCCGTCTTTCACGTCGCAACGAAGCAACATTTTGACATGATTTTTTGTGTGAAAGTAGTTACAAGGCTGGAGAGTGTTTTAAGCTACTTTTTACGGCGTTAAAATATTTCATTTCCAGCATATTCGAGCAGATCCGCCGGTAACACTTATGTATAATTATGTACATACTACTAGTTAGCAGCATATCATTAGGTGTTGGCTGCTTTTAGATCTATCGTTGCCTATCATTAGGCGATCCTTATAATAACTTTAACGCATGAACCTACGCTGAAACACTATTAACAATAGGAGATGGCCAAGAACTATGTGACACTAACGGAAGATTTTTGTTATTCAGTACAGAGTAATTCTTAACTTTTTGAAAGTGTTTACTCTGAATTACAAAATACTAGTAACATGCATGACTATCAATTTCTCTCTCAAATAACAATTCTAGCACCGAGAAACGTTGTTTTGAAAATAAGTTTAAACATATTAGATATAGTAGCAGAAGATATGAGTCAATAGACATCGTCACGGACACGCATTTCATACCAAGATGCTGTGCGGTTCGCACTCAAATAAGCTCCAATTGATTTTAATCGCACCAGTAATGCTTATGCGAAATTTGGATGGCTGTCGAATATGTAACGGCACAAGACTTCGTTTCAAACAACTTGGGTGGTCAATTTATTAGTGCTAATATCTTAATCGGCGGCGTTGGAATGGGTGAAAATATAATTATTCCTCGAATCACAATAATTCCTACAAATTTACCATTCCAATTCAAAAGGCTTGAATTCCCTATTAAAAGTTAGTTTCGCTAGAACCTAGAAAAGCCTTGCATCATTTTAAAAATACAAAGTTTAACTTTTTGTTTATTTTGATTGTGGAAAATCTTACCAACTAACTTCTGTATACTTGCCCCTGGAATGTTTCTATGTGAAATTTTAATTTTCAGTAGCCTATAAATTAAAAAGAAACTACAAGATGGCCCATCCTCTACTTAAAATTTGTGTGCCTTGGCTATAAAGTTAAAATTTGCCAACTTTTTTTTGAAGAGTTAAATAACATTCTTCATAAATATCTCTGCACTTATTTTGAATGCCTAAATCATTCTCACTTTTGTATAGAAATTTAACTTTAATTGTCATTAGATCCGGATTTTTGTATGGGTTTCAATCCAAACTTTTAAATCATGAAGAAGAAAACTTTTAACTTTTCGAAAACTAGTTAAGAAAAACAAAAATTATTGTAAAATTTATATTTAAGGACAAGAAGTGTCAAGTCCGTATTTTAAAAATTGTTATACCGTTCATAAATAAAGAATCTATCTTTCTATCTAATTTTTATTCATAACAAATCATAAAATTATTATTATACTAATAAATGTTTCTCACTTAAATTAAAGTTTGTATTTTATTTTTGTAATTATGTAGAAAATATAATTAACAATTCTTAGATTTTGACTATCGAATGATTCGAAGTAAATGCCAAGCAAGTGAACAAAAATAAAAGCTTATAGCTTGTTGTATACTAAAAACTGGAAGGTAGCCCACTACCTAAGAATATTTTAAGAGAAGAAGAAGTTTCCACTGGCAAAATGTTAAAATGGCTCAGTGAAAAGGAAAAACAATCCTCGCAGTGTCTGCTCTTCCCTGTTTAATAATACCTTTTTCTTTTTTTATTTTAAATGGTGGTAGTTTGCATAAGACAGTTCAACAACCTGATAATAATATTTAACAGAAATCAAAGAAATTCAAAATTTAAAATTATTAACCAAAAATAAAATGTTTTAAGAAAAAAAAAAATTAAAATGTCATATGAGGTTTTGTGTTACATGTTTTTTTTTTTTTTTTTTTTTATAAATTAAAAAGAAATATGTTCATTTTAAATTACTTTTCTGTTTTTGGTCAAAGAGCACCTTTCACTGATTTTTCATCTTATATAAAATATACAAAAAAAATCATTCAACACTCTCACTCATAAAAGTCCTACCTACTTCAGAGTTCAAAACAAAATTCATCATTTTTCATAACCATACCAACATCATATATGTATACAAATCAGTCAGTTTTATTCAGAAATGTATATACTATGTATCTAGATACTTGTAAAACCATTCAAACTTTTAGGGAACGAGTCACCATGACCAAAAAATAAAAACAAAATAAAAATTGAAACTAGTTACTTGCAGTTGCAATTTTGTTAACTTTTTTTAACACACTGTACTTTTTTTGTTTACTCTTCAAAGTGCATTCATTTCATAGAGATATGAATTGTGTATATGCATGTGTGGCATGGGTGGCACTTCAAACAAGGTGATAGCAACCTCTAAAGTTTATATTTTTGAAAATAAAAAATGTATCAAATACTCTACACATAGTTATTTCATTTATTCACTGACAAAATAAAAAAGAAAGAAACATACCAACCTACGAGTAAAAGGAAAAATCATCAAAATGCATAATTTTTTTTTCATTTTCCACTACGCTTAACCTCTACCCTGGGGTCGCTTTTCACCCACAAAAAGAACACCATCATCAGGTAGAGTAGACATGTATGGCGGCGGCAGCGGCGGCGGTAGTGGTAGCATCATCGCCTTACCATCAGAAATAACACTATCAAAACCTTGTTAGTTATGTCAATAAAACTAACGACAACAAAAAGAAAAATGTCACTATATGATGACATGTACTCAGTACTGATGATGACAGTATGACCCAAAACAATAGTAGATAGATACAGTAACTGAAAAATAATAGGACAGGTTAGGTAGGTGTACCCTGCAATTAAGTATATGTGTTGGTTGTTTACAAACATAAAGCGAAAAAAAAACTTAATTACTATGGAATTATACTCAACACAACAGACGCAGACAACATGACATAAGAGTGAAAGGAATTAAAGGACAACAACCTCAGAACTCCTCCGCTCCTTTTATAAACAACTCAAGCATGTGTCCGAAAACTTTCAACAGGGATTGTGTTCCAAGTATAGTAGATAGATAGGTAAAAAAATGTACAGTCTGTTGCGGGAGAAAGGGTATTTTTTCCCTTTAATTTCAATATTTGATTGAATATGTTTTATACAAATTTGTATCTTGGCTTACATTTTAAACAGTTTTATTCAAAACTTATAAGAAAAGTCTGCATTTTTTCATTTATTCCGCAGTTTCAAGTTGGTAGTCTGACACCTTTCAAACTTAGGTGTCATTTGACTTGTCCTAATATCAGTTCATCGTCCTAATATCGTCCCATTTACGATAATGGATCGTTAATAATTTACTGGTCAACAAGGTTCAATCTGTTTTGATAGCCTCAAATTGACTTCAATTCCTCTATCACGTAAGGCTTTTGTGATATCACTTTAAAATGTAAGAAAAACACTAGGCTATCCCAATTTTGAAGCAGCTCTTTTTCTATTGATTTCGAGATGGGTTTTAAAATCTATAATCCCTTTCTTCGATATTAAATTGAAATATTTATAGTGTTTCATAAAATTTTCAAAAAATCTTCCTAAGTCTTAAATTATACGTGTCTCAAATTTAGATTTAAAGAGACGTTAAGCCATTTGTGCTAAAACAATTTATATCAGAAAAAT
The DNA here is from genome assembly GCA_951509635.1 of Eupeodes luniger. Classification (NCBI taxonomy): domain Eukaryota; kingdom Metazoa; phylum Arthropoda; class Insecta; order Diptera; family Syrphidae; genus Eupeodes; species Eupeodes luniger. The sequence continues at coordinate 118,460,309 of OX608073.1, read as the reverse complement.
GCATAAGGATTGAAAGTAATATTATATCCAGTTTTTGACATATATTACGAAACATTAAAATAATGTTGAAAACGGGTATGTTTAAACATTGATCATTGATGATTGAACCTTGTTTTTAGTTGTCTTAAGCATTTGTAAAAGGGGTATAGTTTAAAAACCTGATGTGATAGAAACATTTTAAGGCTACATTAGAATTATGGAAATCTTAATCCTTATAAAAAAAGTATGGTTTTGTTTGTGCTGTACAGAAAAAAATGTTATCTTGTCGAACAGTATTATCGAACAACGTGCTAAGGTTCAGATTTGTTTGTTTAGAGCTAAGAATAAGACCGTATTCTTGCAAGAAATAGCTGAACTCTAGTCGCATTTAAAACCAACATAACTCTTATTACCTCAAAAAAATCGCATACTGCCAATCTTCTCAAAGCGACAATTCGAATGATATTGTTTATCATATTTAATTAAATTGTCATCAAAAATGTATCGATGTACTTTATTTGGCTTTCTTTTTATTAAGTTTTACTTTCGAAACTAAAATATGAACGACCCGTTTTATCCAAATTTTTGTATTGTAAAATGTAGGTGCCGTAAAACACTTTAGCACTGATGTGCTATCTTCCTTTTGTTTACGAAAATTGTGTGGCTCAGCTCTTCTTTAGCCGTAAAGCCGAGAATATATTTTGTATGGTTGTTCGTAGACTCAGCGTTAGTGTTTTGAAGCACTTTTTCTTGTGATTAACGCACTCTCATAACTCACTCTTATATCCATAATACGCAGACACACAATGTGAGGATTTTTGGTAACGCACTCTACATTCGCGTAGCATCGCTAAAGAACGAATCTTTGTACTTAACAATATAGCCCAAGTTGAGCTAGGCATTCCTAGAAGCGAATATATCATACGGTTAGGTGTCAATTATATCTATCATAGGTTTTTATCATTGAACATTGTGTTTCGATATTTAAAAGTGGTAATTTATAGTTTTATTTTTACTAATTTTCGATTTCATAATTTGGAACAAAATCGTTCAACTAAAAGCGTTCCTTTTTCTTTGTATTTCCACAGGCCAGCTGTTTTGGCACTTAGTGAAACCCAAGTAGGTGAGTATTCCTATTCCACTGAATTTTGTATTCATGGGTACAGCTTGGTGTCACTATTCTTTTGCCACCATGGCTTTGCCATAAACATTAGGAATGATGTTGCTTATCAGTTCTTGCCACAATATGGTATCTGTACCAATTTTTTTTTCAATTCTATGTGGTTTAAATTTTCCGTAAATACGAACCACCTAACTAAGCTGGTCAACGAGTCTACTCGAATATAGGACTTGTTAGGTCGATCAGAAAACACTCTTGCCTAGTTTCTTAGCTCTGACCCTGGTAAGTACCCTATTAGTGTTATATCTCCTGTAGGCGCAACTGACCGTTGTTTTATATCAGCAAATTGTCCGTGGCCAAACCCTCCCGTTAAAGAAAGAGCTCCTAAGACAACAGTTTGGCAATACGAGAAAGCCAACTGGGGCAGTCTCAATAATTATTTCTGGATCTTTAACTGGTCACTATGCTTCCTCGATAGTGACGTTGACGCAGCGCTGATACGATCACAAGTTTGATTCTCTTGGGAATGAGAACTTTTACCCCGAACAGGGTTAAAAGCATGAGACCTAAAGAAAACGCTTCGTTTGATACGTGCTGTAAAGAGGTTATTAGGGTTAAGGGGGTAAGTTTCACTTGTTTTGAAGCCAAACCAACTGAGGAAAACCGGAATAAGTTCAAGCAAGCCATACTTGACGGACCAAATTTTTACATGGCCAATAATTACGGCAAATAATACTTCAATGTCCCAAAGGCGGTACAAATTGTTGGTCATTCGTAAAAAATATGATTAATTCTTTCTCTTTCTCGTTCTAAAAGATCTCAACATACACAAATCCGCTGGTCCAGATGGTATCCCCACTTTTGTTCTGAAGAGGTGTTCTTCAACGCTGGCAAAACCACTGTCTAAGCTTTTTCGTCTGTCCTACTCCTCAGGTATCGTTCCGACAGCATCTGTCCAGCCCAATCCTAAAAAAGGCGAAGTTTTCAGCGAAATTTATAACTAACCTTTCAAAAAATTCCAATGATTGGTTTCAATAATGGAAACCAATGATAGCTATAACTGGCACCTTAAACTGTTTGAGAGAGTCAATTATGTTAATTTTTAAGACTTCTTCGAATACATTTTTAAGGTTTGAACGCATTACTGTTTTGTAGATTGTGGATAAATCAGAAGTAGAGACAAATTTGTTGTATCGTCTCAGAAGAACCCAAACATCTTGAAATATTTTTGGTAGCATCGCGTATGTGATCCTTCCACAAGAGGTGGTTGGTGATACTTTATGCGAATATCGACATTTTAAGATCCTTTGATGTATGATGGTGACTTAATCTTGAATAAATTAAATTTTAGCTTAACTTAAGTCATACCAATTTCTCAATATTTAAAACCAGAAAGAAAACCGTAACAATTATCGAATCAATGTGGAATTGGAAAATTAACAAACGTCGGCTGTTAGTAAACAACTAGTAATAACAAATGGATATTTTCATGTGAAAGAGACTGTAAATTATATGATTTGGAGAAGAAAAATCCTCTGCACAAACCATCAGCCAGGAAAGAAAAAGTAAAATAAAAATGTTTAAAAAAAAAACATACAAAACTGAAAAAATAAAATCCTTTGTTGAAAGGTTTGCAGCCTCTTTTCTATGATTGCACTTTGAGGTTGGTGTTCTTTGTACAAACTCCTCCTCTGCGAAGACAGTTCTCTTAAAAAAGGACTTAATTGCGATGCGGTACACACATCGTTAAGGTTTTGTATATTTTTCTTTTTTTTTTAAAGCTCTATAATGGTGACTCTTTCCCCGACATCATTATCTTCATCATGCACACAATACTTTCGTTCATTTTGTATAATTCTATACACATTCTCCCAGACAGGACTCTCGGTCTTTTACAATACTTGTGCAAGTAATAAGTGCGCAATAAATAGATATACATCGTATAAAATGTGTGTAGATATACATTTACATAAGTATGTGCAAAAAAGGACACTTCTCTATATATATAGATGGGTGGATATATATTTTATATGCGGGGGTAGGATTGTTGCTATAAAAGGATATACATTTGTGAAGAGTGGCGAGTTCATGACGATGACGTGTGTGTAGGAGCTAGGATGCTTGATCCTTGTAATTTAAATAACAAAATTGTGCAAGTTACACACTTGAGAATATGCAAGATGAAAAAGATGACTTTATACCAAAAAAAAGATGTAATGTCGTTGGTACCTCGATGTGTGGTAGTTAAGATGGTGATGCTGATGATGGTTGTAAAAAAAGAATAGAAAATTCTCAAGTTTACAACATGTGAGTTAACAGAAAACAAAAAAAGAAACACAAAATTAAGGAACAAATAAAATGCACATAAATATGAATGCAGATGGAAATTTTTCTTATTTAAGTATAAGGATTTTTTTTTTAAACTTTTATGTTATTATTTCCTGGGGAATGAAATTATGTTACCTACTTCTTCTTTCTTTTAAACTTTTATATAAAAAGGGTTTGAACAAAAAATGTATACATATTTACACGCAGGAGGAGTCTATATCACACAATGATGGGGTCTCGGGTTGGGCGCCAGTGAAGAAAAGGGAATGATTATTATTATTATTTTTGTTAAAGCTACACTTTCTATATATGAAATTATTATAAATTAAAACTATTTATACACAAGGTGCTCTTTTATACTTTTTAGTGATTTTTTTTTTAATTTTTACTCAAAATTATTGTGATACATAGATTGTGATCTATAGTGATATAGTGGTTGTATATAAATATAAAATAAAAATTAAAGATTAAGTGTGCAAGTGTGTGCTGATATATAAATCTGGTGAGAAGAAAATATAAAATTCAAATTTACACAAATAAAATCTGATAATGAAATTAATGATAAATAAATAAATACAACTTTTATCACTATTATAATAAACATAGCGTGCTTATATTATGATTTCTGTGCCGTCTTTTCTTCATTTTTGTTTATAATATCATAGAGAGTAAGTTTACTGATTTATAGACTTGGTGCTGATACTGTTAAAAAAAGTGCTTTACTTAAACTTTAAAAGGAAAAAAATAAACATTATAATGTAAGTACCTCATAGCTTTATTTTAAAGACAAACAAAAGAATCTGAAATTGAAAGCGCCAATTAAAATAAGGAACTGTCTTGGAAAAAATTACTACAAAAACCTAGCATAGAAATTGGCTCCATTTGGATAGTAAAGTATATAGAATTTAATTTATAACTTACTCTTTTAGTTTTTTCTATTTTTTAGAGGTAAATAAAATATTAAACTAAGAATAATTTAAGTACTTTTTTTATTTATAACAATTTTTTTTTAAAAGAGACTTTAAAGTGATATGCTGTGAGGGTTGTACACATTCTGTTTTGTTAGATGTTTTTTTTTCTTCATATTTTGAGATGATTTAAGAGCTTTTATTTTTTAATTTGTTGACCAAAATTTCTTGAGTAACCACAGATTAAACTTTGTACTCGATGAGGGGGTATTTAATTTAGTTTCAAAACTTAGAAGTTGGAATTTGATGTTTAACAGTATTATTTAGATTTGTATATTGTGCGTGTACTAAAGGGGTTAAGAATACCCTTATAATGATTAAACACAGTGTGATCAATTAGAAAAGGGGGACAGGATTAGAAAGGAGAAACCGATGCACATTGGTTTTGAATGTCCGCACATTGCAATGAGTGGGAAATATTAAGCCTGGTAAATCATTCCACATTCGTGTAGTGCGGCTAGAGAAAGAATCCCTGTACCTAACAGTACGTCCGAAATTGGACTCAAGGGTAAACTGATGAAAAACTGAGGATACTGTCAGCAGCGAAAAAAATTTGGTGGGTTAGAAATTTCAGACAAAAGATCATTTATAAAAATAAGGAAGAGCGTCGGAGACAAAACAGAGACCTGGGACACATCAGCGTTTATTTTGTGGATTTCAGATTTTAACCCGTCCAAAACTACAATCTCAAAAGCACGCATTTTCGATAAGAGAGCTAGATGCCAAACTCTATCAAATGCCTTTTAAATATCAAGTGAAATAATCTTACTTTCTCCAAAACGATGTAAAGATTTGTTCCACTGTTCGGTGAGATAAAACATGTGATCACCAGTGGATCTATTGCTACGTAAGCCATACTGTCAGTCATTAAGAAGCTTGCATTCTTCTAGATATCTTTTAAGCTGAAAATTAATCACCGTTTCCATGACCTTGAAAAGAAGAGATGTAAGTGCAATTGGACGACAGTTAGAGGGGGAGGAGGATTCGCTTTTTTTAAGGACAGGCTAGGAAAAATGCTGTTTTCCATCCACTCGGAAAGAGACATGTAGAATAGGACAGATGGAAAAGCTTACGCAGTGGTTTTGCCAACATTGAAGAACACCTCTTCAGATCAATAGCGGGGGACCAGCGGATTTGTGAATGTCAAGGTCTTTAAGTACTCTAGCAACTGCAAGAGTGCGAAAGAAAATTCGTCCCATAGAATCGTTTACAATTTCGAGTACAGAAGGCTTTATCAATCGAGCTTACAAAAGGAGTGTCATTGGAAACGAGTGTAGGAACTGACGATGACGTAGTGTGGCGCACATTTTTTACAAATGACCAGAAATTTTAACTACCGTTGGAACATTAAATAAAGGGTGCTCATTACCCTTTTTCCATGTTTTAATTAACTTCTGAGCTTCAGAATACAAAGGCTAAGCAACTGAAATATTAAACTGATACAAGGTTTTATTAACCAATAAACAAAATATCAGAAATGTAAGTTTAGCTTTCAACTTAGCCGACATTTTGAAGAAAAAAATGTTTCACACAATATTTCGAAAACGCCGCAATTTATAAAATGTTTTTTATTAGATATTTAGATTTTTTTTCTTCATAGTTTGAAACCCGAAAAGTATAGTATTTTCAAAAAATAATAAACATTAAAATAGAAAACGTCATTGATCAATAATAGAAAACGTTTCACGAGGATAAATTTAGATAACCGGGTCCAATGGTATTTTATGTAAGAAAAAGAAAAATACCGACAGAATCACAGTACAACCCTGAAAAAGCATATTGTTTTTAATTTCTGGTTTTTTCTTTCACTGAAATCAAAATTTCTATTAATACAAAAAATTTTCCCTGTCTAACTTCTCAATCTATAAAGTGCTCAAGAAAAAAAAGTGCAATAAAATCCTTAAAATATTTATACAAATTTAATAAACATATTTTTTAATTGCATTTAAAATAAAAAATATTAATTTTTTGTATTAATAATAACATGTTTTTTTTTACATATAAACTATTAACATAGACTTAAAAGTGTGCGAAACATACGAGCTGTGACTTAAAACTAGAAACAATATATTCATGTTTATATTTTTTTTAAATTTTTGAAATAAAAAGATAAAATTAATATTTATCAAACAAACTCAATAATTTGTATGCATACAAAAATGAAAACTACATTAGTTCCATCATAAAAAAAAATAAATATAGAAAAATTAAAAACAAAAATTGAACTCAAAACGAGCAAAATTTTTTTTTTGTAAAGTTTTGAATTTAATTCAACATTTTTTTGTATAGAAAAAATTCCAAAAACATCTACAAAATAAAGAATAAAAAATGTATATATAAAAAGAAAAACACAACAAAAACGCATTATTAAAGCGTTGTTTCAAAAACAATTCTCAAAAAAACTGTGTAGAGATTTATTTAAAAAAAAAAATTATGTAACGTTTTCTGTTTTTTCGTTCACATTTTGTCGATTTAACGATGTCAAAATATTGATTTGTTTCAAAAAATATATATATTTATATATTATATAAAATTAAAGATATAATTCTTGTAGAAGAATTTATTTTCACAAAAATATAAATAAACATGCAAATATTATTGTGTAGTAGTTGAACATAAAATACATATTTATTAAAAACGAAAAATAAGAATGCAATAGATTTTCAATATAAAAATACGGAACTAATTAAACAAAATTATAAAATATTCAAAAAAAATGTATATTTGGATGGGTTTTTCTTATTATTAAGTATATATGTATATCGGGCAAATCGCACAGCTTTACAAAAATTGTTAAGTGCTTCAAAAATCAAAATATATATAATATATATAGATTATAAATTGTGTGCAATAAATTAAAAAAACAAATTAAAAACTGAAACAAAAACAAACTTTAAATATAAATTGATGTTTAAATATAATAATAAATAGTTATGTGCTCTCTTTACAAAATACCACAAAAATAGTGCATTTCCAAAAATTCGGAGTATATAATTACGTAATTAATTTTTTTTTTAATAATGTATTATTAATTTCTTTTTTTTTTTCAAAAAATGAAATACATTGAAAGATATAGTTTGAAAAATATTTAAATTTTTCATCAAAAATAATTTTTTTTATATATTGTTTTTTTTTGCAAGGGTTTGCTTTGAATAAAAAGTGCATATTGTGCCAATTTTTATAAGAAAAAAAAAAAACTAAAAGGTGAGGAGAAAATTATAAAATATTAAAATATACAAGGTTGCAGTTGAAAAACAAAATGTATACTTTTTTTTTGATAAAAAGTCAAAAAAGTAATAATAAATATTTAGGAATGCAATAAAATAATTTTAGAGACTAAAAACAAAATTATTAATAATAAAGTGCGAGTGGTTTTTATTGCCCGAACATTAAAAAACATTCAAAAAATATTTAGTTATTATAATGTTTGTTATAAATATATATCAAAAATATTATTTGCATATGAAAATTTATACTTTTTAATATAAGATATAAAAAATGCTTAATAGAAAAATTAATGTAAGAAAATAATAATACAAATTAACTTAGCAACTTCGCCCATTTTCTTCTGCAACAAGGAGTCTTTAAAAGAAGTAATTTCGTTCAATTTTGAATATTCTCAAGTAAAAAATGTTCAAGTAAAAATGTTGAAATGTTTAAAGCATGATCACTGAATGTGTAAAAGTTTAAGTCATTTTCTGCAAAACCTACACAATAGTTGTAAAAATATGTCACTACGTTTTTTGCTATTTTTATCACCATTTTTTTCATTGGTTCAGCTTGTATTGTATTCATGCTTAAAAATTACAAAGATTGTAAATTTTGGTAAAGTTTTTCAATTATAATGCTGTACAATTTTTAAAAATATTGATTCAATATCTTGAGATTAAATTAGTGAAGAAGAGAACTCACCACGGAAAGAATTAGAAAAATGATTAAATTTCCGAATTTTTGAAAAATACATTAAAATAAGACCTAATTAATAAAGGACGGTTTAAGATCAAAATATTTATTCGGAAAAATAAATTTTGGAAAGACTGAATTCTTGAGTTGAGAGATATTGATTACTTTTCGTAATTATTTTTTAATTTCATTTCAATTACAACTAATTAGTAATTAACCTTTTTTTCAATAAAATTTTATGTAGGTAATTATAGTTACAAAATTTTTCATTTTAATTAATTTTAACTGAAACTGAACAAAACACACATTTTTTTATAATAAGGCACACTCAAGGGCATATTATAATACCATTATTATGCAAAGACACAGTGTGAGCATTAGGAAAAGGAGAGAAGGTTTAAAGAAGGAATCGGTGCAAAGTAGTTTTGAATTCCTGTATATTGCAATAACTGATAAAGACCGAGTGTGGTAAGACATTCCACATTCGCGTTGTACGGCTAAAGAACCAATCTCTGTATTTAACAGTAAGAAGTTGGGCTTAAGGATATACTGATGAGCATTCCTTGAAAAGCAAGTATTACGGTTGAACTGTTTGAGTAGAGGAATGCGACTGACTATTTCTCTAAAGTTTTAACCATTTAAATAACTGTAAAAAAGGGTGAGACAAGAAACTTTAAGAGGATGTTCAAGCGACGTAAATAATCCAATGATGATATTATCACCAATCAATTTTAATACAAATTCCAGCACCACCAATCCAGAGATGAGAGTTATTCTAAAGCGTTGGAAATAATAAGCCTTCTAGATTAGAGGGACACAAAAGCTTCTTAGAAAACCTGAGGAAACCCAAATATCTTGCGGCTTTTTTGGTAACATTACGTATGTGATCCTTCCTCATACCGAGAATAGCAAGATGTCCAATCTCATTGATGCCAGTGATAAGCTTGGATAATGGCAATGTTTTGTATTCCCTATTTTACAATGTTGTTAACGTCGGAATTTAATGAGCATATCATATTTTGTCTTTGCAGTTCCACATCCGAAGAAGAGGGATGTGAGTCTGAAAACGAATATGAAAATCTTAGAATACCGTCAGCGCTAAACAATGTATTGAATTAAAAATGGCAGACACTAAATCATTAATGAAAATGAGAAAGAGTGTTAGAGATAAAACAGAGCCCTGGGGCACACCAGCATTTCTTATGTGAATTTCAGACTTGAACCCATCCAATACTACTTGTATTGAATGATCCTAAAGGTAATTACTAATCTTATGAAGGGAGGATTCATAAAAAGCATAGACATGCATTTAAGAGGGATAAGAGGGCTTGATGACAAACCCTTTCAAATACTTTTGAATTATCACGCGAAATAATATTACTTTCTCCAAAACAATTTAAGAATTTAATCCATGTTCGATGAGATAAACCATGAGGTCATCAGTGGACCCTTTGCTTCGAAAGCCGTACTGCCAGTTATTAATTAAGAAGCTTTCAATCTTCTAGATATTTCTTGAGCTGATAATTAATCAGCGTTTCTATGGCCTTGGAAAGAAGGAGGATTCGTTTTTTTTTTGGTATGGACTGGATAAATGCTGTTTTCCACCTACTCGGAACGAGAAGTAAAATTTCTTCAATGCACTTTTATTTTTAGAGTAACAGTTAACTCAAGTTTCTTATGTCCGAAAATTGACTTATGATGATAAATTCTCATTTCTGAAAAGGAAATTATCATTTATCATAAATAAATATCAATTATTTGTTTTGTTTTGGATGTTTTTGCTTCCAACAAGGGGTTTTTGAAAAGCCTGTGTATATTAGAGATATCAGAATCAATTACTTAATCAGCTTGTATCTTAGAGCTAAAATCAATAACGATATTCAGTACTCGTCTAGGGAAGATATCATAGCGATAACTCCCGTCCTCCCATAATTTGTAAATGACAACTGGCTGATTACCTAAGGCTTAAAAGAGAAGTGAGTTTTGGGAAATGAGGACAAACGGCAATTAGACTCCAATTATTATTTGAGAGAATATAACATACAAATCTAGAACTTGAAAATTGAACATTTCACGCTCAGACGTAGTAAAACACATATATAATCAAGACTCAGGAATTACACGACATACGATTCAGGTATGATGGAGTATAGAAATTAAACATGTATTAAAATGCGCTCAAGTCGTCTAAATAGAGAGTGATCCATATTAAATAATATTAGCAAAATAAGAACCCCTACAGAGATGAAGCTGAAAGCTTTTTCGGGAGGAGTTTTATGACTTCTTTAAAAGTGCTTTGGAAACCTACCAGGTGGAATTCAAAACTAAATGTTCATAAAGCGGTTTCCTTTTTAAGTTCAGAGCAGAGCCTTAAACAAAAAATTGTGTGTTTCTTTTTTACCTCTGAACGTTTTTAATTTATAAGGAATTGATTTAAGGGGAGTGTGAGTTTGCAACCACCCAAATATTCGAAGATCATTAGTTGAGCCGTTTATTTTGAAAGTGGCATAAGTCACTTTTTCAAAAAAATCGAGTTAATGGCAACACTAAATACAATTGAACGGTATCTTTTCATTTTTAAAAAATTTGCACTCAATAAGTTGAGACCTATTGAGATTTCTTCGAGAGAAGTATTGGTAATTAACGGTATAACAAATATATCTCGACTTCAAAAAAAGTGACTTATGCCATTTTCAAAATAAACGGCTCAGTTTATCCAAATTAAATATTTTTTGTTTCACATATTTGTCAATGTCAAAAATACAATTATCTAATTTCAACATTAATGCGAAGTTGCTTCTGAAAAAAAAATTCAAAAAAATAAAACTAAGATAAATTCAAGCATCACAAAATCATAAATCATTCTTACACATAAATAAATTGTTTAAATTAAATACAACATCTAATTTCAATAATTAAAGAAAAATTAAAAACAGAATGTTAAAAAACACTCTTATATATGTATAAAAAACCAAACCGACTTCAAAAATTCTATTAGTCAGATATGGTTTTTTAAATTCTAATAAAAAACCTTAAAAATATTTGTTTTATATTTATTTAAGGTTTAAAAAATATAGTTTTTAAAAAAATTTAATAATTCCTTATCCAAAAATTGAGGCATCCAGCAGCCTGCTAGGAAGAATTTAACAAAATTCAAAAAAATATTTATTTTTGTTTCTGATTAAATTTTCGAAATAAAAATAAACACAAAAATAAAATTAAAATTTAAATAAGAAATAAAATTCATATAAAATAAAATACAAAGTGTGATTAGTAAAAAGTTTATAAAAACAAATGTGATTTCATATAAACAAATTTTTTAAATAGACTTTTGATTAAATAAAATTCTACAAAATACATACCATCTTCGTGAGTTCGTAAGATAATCGGATGCGATCTTGGCCCATCACCGACTGATGTCCCAGCTAGAACCCATATCTTGTATTCGGTCCATCGTTTCAATTCGTCCAGAACAATGCTGCTAGCGTTTAGGGTTGTTATTGTAGCCTCACTATCGGAACGGCCAACTTCGACAAAGAACACTTTATAATAGACAATGCGACCGTTGGAACGTTCTATGGGCGGTGGTAACCAAGATACAGCGATTGTCGTTGGACTTGTTGCTTCGGCAGTTATATTTCTTGGTGGAGCACCTGGCACTACAATATTCGAATTTTTGTGTTTTTTTTTGTTGTTTGTTTTTGGAATCGACAATTTGTTTTGTTTGGTTCCAAAAATATTTTTTCAATTTTTTTAAATTTTTCATGAGAATTAAAATTTGTTGATTATTTTATTTCAAAAAATTTCAAACCAAAAATGTTGAGAACGGGGGAGACGGGGACGAGGAAAAATGAAACGAAAATGAAAAAAATGAAGACACAAATTAATTAAAATCAAATGAAAATATTTATATATTAAGATAAATAAATAAAAATGAATTAGCTATATAAATATAATTGTCCAATGGTTTATGCAAGAATTTTGTTAAATTAAAACAAAACATAAATTAAAAAAAAAAACAAAAATCTAGGCCCATAGTGTACCTAATCGCGAACGAAAAAACAGAAATTGTTGTTTGTAATTTTCGTTGTTTCTATTTTTTGTTGAATGAATTGTTCTTTATTTTGTTTTGTATTTTTTGAAATAAGAAGACAATATTAAAAATAGTGAGTGCAAAACATGCAAAAACATATATTTAGGTTTTTTTTTAATTAAAGACAGTTTTGTATTTCAAATTGAACATTGTACATATTTTGGTTTTTATCACAACAATTTTTTAACAAAAAGAGAACAAAAACTATTTAAATAAGACAAAAAAAAAAACAAATGTTTACATTTATATATAAATTTTAACCAAATATACATTTATTTACTTTTTTAGTTTTTCTTTTTTTTAATTTCTATGTACATTTCATGTGACAGTCCTTGCATAAACCATTTCAAATATTAAAAAAAAAGAAATATATATACGAATTTAAATTAAAAAAAAATTAAAATCGACTTGCAATAAATTAAATAAATAACAGAATTTATTGTAATTAAATTAAAAACTATTATTAAGTTCATACATACAATAATGATAATGACAAAAAATTGTTTGAATTCATTCTGTATTAATTGTCTAAGGGTTTTAGAGAATTTTTGTTTCATAAAATCATTGTACTATTTTAGAAGTTAAAATACGTAGCTAATATTTATTTAAAATAAGAAATATTATTTCAATGAGATCCAATAAAAATAAAATTTAAATAACCCAACAGTAATTAAATAGACTTTAATCATCTTCTTCACTAAAAAGAAAAACCAAATAAGACAGGTCCTTAAATTTACCCTTGCGGTACCCATGCAAAAAGCAGTAGTTTTGTGTAACACATAACACTAAGATATAAAATGACACGTATGTTGACAGTGCAAATGATTTAATGTCCGACTGTTTAAATACAACTTTAAAAGCTATGATTTTATGATTTGGCAGTCTTATTTAATGTAATATATTTTTTGCAAAATATTATTTTATTAGAGTTTTTTTACTGGGCTTTAATGACTTTTATTCAAATCCGACTCTAAAATGTATGTACTAAATCAGGTTTTTGAGATAATCCTTTTAAAATATGACAAAAAACACGTATACATATAAAGCTTTTTGAGGCAATTTAATTGTATGAAGTAGCTTTTTTGTAATAAAATTTATAATTCTTTTTTCCAATATTCAGTTGGAACATTTATAAGTAAAAATCTAAAAGAGACGCTAAACCATTTATGCTAAAACGGTTTAAAACAGAAAAAAGAGAAACGGATTGAAAGTAATTTTTATTCTTGTAACACTAACAATAACCTTGAAAACGTATTTTTTAAAACAATGAAAGTATTAAATACAAGGTTTGCTCAAGACTTCATAATAAGCGATTCAAATAAAGTATCATAATTATTGAGAATTTCCAGAATCTAAGTAAAATACTAAGATGACTTAAACTGTATTTATAGAAGACAAAGATTTTTAGTTTGCAAAACCATTATAAAATTTATTGTTGAAGAATATGTTGAGTTTTAAATTAGCCTTAACCACTTTTTTGGTTGTCTTTAGTATTTTTAAAAGGGGTATATTTTAAAAACCTGATGTGATGGAAATATTTAAAGGCAAGATTCGAATGTGGGACTAATCCTTTGAAAAAGTATTGTCTTGTTTGTGCAACAGTAATTTTGTCGACAAGTGTTACAAGCTGATTTTGAAGGCTTGTTTTTTTACCTCGTTCAGACCATACGCAATACTTAGTTCAAATTTGTTTGACGTTTTATTTTTCACTTTGGTATTAAAAACAACTGTCAATTTTGAAATTGTCAACCACCATTACTAAAAATGGAACGATACATGGATACGTTAATTGCGGTTTATCCGTCATTACCAACGGGGTAGTACGGGCCACTAAACGTGTTTTCGTATTTTCATAAAAATTTCATTTTTAACCATTATTTCGAAAAATAAACCATCTTTCTAGGAAATTCAATTTCTTAAAAAAAAGTTCTTAGCACCACACCACTAAGATTGATAAAACAAATAAATTGGGTGGTGCAACAGTCCGTTAAGAACTAGGGCCTAGTGACTTACAACTCTCAAACATTCCTGTGTGCGAGTAAAGTTGTCAGGGATGGAGGGGACCTACAGTTTTTTTTAAGCCGAATCCGAACGGCTAATTTGAGAAAGCACTTTTCACGACAAGAATTACTCTTGGAGAATTTGTCAATTCCTCGCAAGAGGCAGTACCCTTGAAAAAAAACTTTAGATGGCATAGGCTGGGATCTAACCCTAGACCTCTCGCAAGACAGTCCAACGCACTAACCATCATGCCACGGGTACTAAAAGATTGATAGTTTACGAAATGTTAGTAAGGGAAATAATATTAAAGGGTGTATTGTTTAGACATATGATTTTCAAAAAGAAATAAAACACATATAATTGTATGTCATTACGTTTTGAATATGATTTCGGGCAAGTGACCGCCGCTATTGGCTCTAATAAATTCCAGCCAAAATGCCAATTTTGTAACCACTCCTTACATGAATGGTGGCAGAATATTCTCTTTCAAGGCGTCAATAGCCTCCGGCTTAGCTGAGTAAGGAAGCGACTTCACATAACCCCACAAAGAATAGTCCAGTGGTTGTGACGTGTATTTTACATGGCAAAACTTAAGACTTAAATGAAGGGCTCAAATTTTCAGGGAATTGTTTTCTGATATTTCGAACAAATTTCCACAATGGGACTGACGCATTTAAAGGATAAAAAGTAAATAGTTTAATGCATTAAAAAGTAATCTATAACGCTTTATTTTTTGGTTCTTTAAAGTAAAAAATCAGTTAAAAGCCCAGAAACTTTATATTTACGTATAATTTTGTTTTATAATTAAAAGCTTTTACATGTTATACAGACTTACTACATAATAAGTTTTACCATAATGACTGCTTGGAAAAGCGTCTATGATAATAGCATACGATATGGATTTTTCTTTAATCGTTTGAAAACGTAAAAAAAACATTGCTTAACCGAATTCTAATATCGTAGACCCCTAAATATGAGGGTCTAATAATTTCAAGTTCTATCTCATGCATATTTAAGAAATCAGTTTGAACTAAATCGAGTACTAATTTTTCAATAAACTTAGTTTAAGAGACTAAAACTTGCACGTTAGACTTTTCTATTTGCGTCTTTGAAAATGCTGGATAATGTACAGCCGTAAATGTGTGAATTGGTCACGGTACAATACATATCGTTAATGGCATCTCTCTCTACAGTAAATTAAACATCCATTGATATCATTTAAGAAATAAATGTTTCTGTTTGTACAAAAACTTCTTATTGGAATACCCTGTTCAAAATGAAAATCTCATAGTAGCCTACATCGAGTCTATTTGTAAATTGAATTATATGCCAAAAATTAGAAATTAAGAAATTTCGACATTTTATTTACATGACATAAACACAAAGGAATTGTCACTGGCCCTATAACACCTTGTAAAATTTGTGTTAAAAATTTTACCACAATATATTTGTATTCTTTTGGTAAAACTACTTGAACCTGAATCCAAAGACAATGAATTGTTAACTTCAGACTGGAATTATCAACATTTCATGCGATCAGGCACCATCTTATGATATAGGGTAATTTCTGGAGAGATGCCGCAATTCGAATCGAATTCCTACTATTGGTCATTCAGGCTTAAACTTTTTGTTTAACTTATTTTCGTATTCAATCAAAAATGCAGGGAACAAATTTAGTTATATCGATTTGTTCCTATTTATATAGTTTATAGCTTTGTAGCCTACTATGAAAGTTTTTCAGTTTTCATGCAAAAAGCCTATGCGGAAACGAGTTACAGGGTGTTTTTTAATACATTTTGTTTTTATGAAAATTTAATTTTTTTTCTGGTCAAGTATTTTATTATGGTGGATCATAAATCCATTGCTGTTGTTTTGCAAATATAATATTTACTTTACATTTGTAAGAAAACTACATTGGCGAGTAATCTCCGCCGCAATTACCCTATGAACTTTTTGTAGATTTGTATACAATTACAAAATATCTTTCTGAAATGGGAAAAAAAATCATAAGCTTAGATGAAGTTAATTTAAGCTTGTATTTATTTTTTGTCTCCGACACAAAAGGACTAAAACTTAAACTTTTTTGTATTCAATAATTGGGTACCGCATTAAAAAAAAAATATTAACAATTTATCGATAATTGGTTGTTTTCACAAAAGGAAATTCACGTCAACTATACACAAAGAATGAATTATTATTATTAAAAAAATATACATTAAAAAAAGTTAAAAATTAAAACCAAAAAACCGCAAAACGAAATTTCTTCTGCTTTAAAGTTGAAACATAATAAAATAAAACAGAAACAGAAACATAACCACATTAAGGGAATTTAAAAAATAAAATATTAAGTAAGAATAAACAATCCCTGTAATATTTTATAATCAAATTAAAAATCAATTAAAATAAAACTACAAAAGAAAACCCTATTAAATTAATAAAAAAAAATTAAAATGTAAAAGCTACTACCATAAAATAAAGATTGAATTTCGGTTTAAAAAAAATTGAGAAAAGGCTTTTTTTTGTAACAATTATTATTATTAATAAATTATAGATGTCAATATCACATCTCTCAAACATATCATACACTCAAAAAGGTCAACGAAAATGAAATTTAAAAAAAAAACATTAATTAAATATATATTATCTTTTATTTCCGCTTTGCTTTGTTTTCTTATTTATAAAAGTAAACATTAATTAACTGCGGGATAACAGAAATAAACCACCATTTTTTTTGTACATTTAAATTTAAAACAACACATCTCATAAAATTAAAAACGAACAAAATACTTTTGTTTGTATAAAGGTATAGGTAGTAAATTTAATAATTCACAGAAGCTGCACCACGACAAGCTATATTATGAAATACGATATTATATAAATGTAATTTTTATATATTTTAAACATTTAACTAACATTGAAATAACACATTTGAAGCAAAAATGCATTTTTAATTAAAAATAAACAATTACATAAATTAATCAAAATTATTAAAAAACAAGTACACTAAATTAATATGAACAAAATCAATAAAAAACACCTCTAAAAATGTTTCTTTCAAGTCAAAAACAAACAAACACTAAATCGATAGAAATTTACAAACAAAAATAATAATAATTAAAGTTGAAAACTTCTTTTAAAAAAATGCAGACAAATAAGGACATCAATTAAGAGACTTCCCCGTATCATTGATGTCCTTTTTTATACTATGTATGTACATATATACTTCCGGTGTGCACATGCAATTTTTTAATAATTAAATCTCATTCAAGGGGTTTTTTATTTTTTTAATTTTTTTATAAAACTTATTTCTTTTTCTTTGTATTCAATTTCCATGCTCCATTTAAAATTTAATTACAAGTCCTTATAGGAAGAAGCGAGTTATTAAAATACAAAAATAAAAATATTCAACGAAATAATGAAATTATAATAAGCAAATATATAATACATTGAAAAAATCAAAAAAAAAAAGAAAAGAAAACAGTGCAGGTGTGTGCATGGTGCAAAGTGCAAATATTGTTTTTAATTATTTTTATCTTTCTCTCTTTCTCACTTTTTTTTTTGATTTTATTTTGATTTTATGAAATCAACACACATGCAATTTAAACAAGAAGAAAAGTTATTAAAAAAAAATATACATATATAACGGTATAGGTATTAAAATTTGAATAGTCTTTTGCTGATGGACGTGATGAAGGATCACAGGTGAATGTATTGCAAATTTAAATTAGTTTAACATAGAAAATGAAATACGAACGTTGGGCGCCATTTAGTGAGATTCTTTTGTTTTGTTTACTTTTCAATTGGGCGCCATTTAGCGTTATTTTTATTATAAAATAGTTGAAAATAGAAAGAAAATACGAACGTTGGGCACCATAGTGAGATTCTTATGTTTTTTTTTAGTTTTAAATTGGGCGCCATTTTTTTTTTCTCATTTGCTTTGTTTTCATTTGGATGCAATGAAAATATAAGTTAAAAAAAAAATTAATTACGCACTACGCAAATGGATTAATTTTTTCAAATGTGTCCTTGGGATATTTATTCACCTGAGCTCCATCAGGTCCACCACAAAAAAAAGAATTCAAATCCTCATAATTTACTAGTAGATAAAAATGTATATAAATATAGGTGCAGGCAACATAATCCTATTAAAGTCCTTTTCATTGATACACAACAAAGGATTTTAACTCACTTTTGAATCACACAAAACAAAAAATTATAAAATATACAAAACACGCACTCCAAACACACTTTTGAATATAGACACAAAAATTGTATGTGTTTATAATCATTTGACAATGAACTCTTATTTTATTTTTTTAAATAATATCCTTTTTAATGTAGTATTTTAAAACACTTCAACAATTAAAATATAGTAAGGTTAATAAAATCTCCATTAAATTTTTGTATTTTATGTTTAGGAGTTCGTCCCATCATATTCAATATCATAGTGACAGTTAAAAATGTGGTGATTCAAAAACTCTCACTTTTGAGTGTGTATATAATGTATTTTTGATATAATAAGTTACAAAACGTGTGCCAATTATTTGCTTTGCAATAGTATAATTAATAAATTCGAAAAACAAGAAACACGAAAATAAAATAAAATTGTATGTCATTGGGGAAAACGAAATTCCTGGCTGACATCTGTTGTAATATTAAATTTTTCAAAATATAGGTATTTTTCAATGCGATGTTGATGGGTTTTGGTACTTTTTTGTTTTTTAATCATTTATTACAATTAAAACATGTTCGTGTAAATGAAACAAAAATTAAAAAAAAAAAAACAACTAATGTGCAATCCCACTTCTGATTAATTTGTAATTGCGAAAAAGGGGTAAGGGTATCTGAGGTATTTAAGTGAGTTATTTTTGAGTTTGGTGCTTGAGGGGTTCTACAAATTGGATTTTTGTTGTGTTTTGAAATATATGTACGAGTAGGTATATATGCTGTATATGTAGGTATAGAAAGATAGGAAGGTATGTTCTATGTTCTATGTTGTTTTTGTTTTTGTTATTGTTATTGTTCTTTTTTTGTTTTTGAGAATTAAAAACATGCAAAAGTGACTGACTGATTTGTTTTAATTTTTTCTTCTTGGAAAATTTCGCTGAAAATGAGTTGTTTTTAACTTAATGACAAATATTATGTTGTGTTTCTTGTAGCTATATATATATATTCATATGTATATATGTATTCTATGTTTACTTTTGTTTTGTAAGTAATGACTAAGTTAATGAGTTGTATAATTTTTGTTTGATTTATTTTTGAAATTTGTTAATTTTTTTTTACTTATTTGGTGAAGTAGAGTTATTTTTGTATGTTTGTATTTTAAAAAAATGTTTTTGTTTTTTATTTCAGTTTCCGTTTAATTTTATTTAATATTATGTGTATGGGTGAATAATTTCGAATTCGATTTTTGTTTAAGTGATGTGATGTGGTGGTGTTGTATACGTTGTTTTTATTTGATTTTCATTTTTATGTTTAATGCTAATTGATAAATTGTTTGATAGAGGATTACTATATGAACGTATCAATACTCAAAAATAATTGAATTCAAAAAATATATGTATATACGTACATAACAAGTTTATCTTAAAAAATGCTTTCCCATTAAAAAATTAAATGTATATTAATATAAACACAAAAAAAAAAGATTTAATTGATAAAATTTGATTTATACAGATAAATCAAATTAATTTAAGTTTTGATATTTATTGTGAAATGGAATTAAATTAATTGGTTTTTGATTCCATATGAATATATTTTAACACGATTGATTGAATTAAATTTAAAAAAAAAAACAAGATAAGATATTTAAAGGAAAATTATAA
The DNA here is from genome assembly GCA_951509635.1 of Eupeodes luniger. NCBI lineage: Eukaryota > Metazoa > Arthropoda > Insecta > Diptera > Syrphidae > Eupeodes > Eupeodes luniger. Next base: position 118,440,089 of record OX608073.1, on the reverse strand, counting down.
CATCATTTTTATACCTATGCACGATTTATGACGGTTTTGTTGTGCAGAACAGAAAATGACAGAAGTCTCCAAACAATTTTTTTGGACAAAAAAAGAAAATTTAAATTTTCTCAAAAACGAACCGAAAGGTTTTTATTAAATTTTCTCTTGGCTTCTTTCAATAGAAAAAAATTTATTTCTGTATTGCTCCAAGAGCGTACCCCTCATAGAACCGTAATTTTGTTTTAACCTACTTCAATCATATTATTTCTGCACAAGCTGTTATATTAGTTTAATATGATATTTAAAATAGGCCTGCAAGAGTGTTCGTCAACTCATTTCGGTCTTTATTTTGGCAGTCATACTTGTTTGAGTATACGTTGTCAATCTGCATTCAAATAAATGTTTAACAGATCTTCTTTTGAATAAAAGCCCAAACTCGTGTTTTCGACACTTAAAATGGGTCTTCGACATTGTATTTTGTTCAGTCTTTTATTGCAATAATACTAATATGCGTATATGAAATAAAACGTTACAAACAGACAACTTTAAGAATGATATTTGAAATAAATATTTAAGACATTTCGAAATTTAAAGTAGGCCTGTTGAAGTGCAATTTAAAGAATGTTGGTCTCCACTTTTGCGGTCTAAGTTGTTAAGGTCCATGCTTTAGAATGATATTAAAAAAAAATACAAAATGCTCAAAGTTTCTGCCAATATTTTTTTTTTCAATACTAAAAACTATAGACTTTGACATATATAAGAAGTAAAGGTATTTCATCTACTTACTTTTTTTTTAAATTATGTTTTTGAGTTAATTTGACAATTTTAGTCAACAGTTTAAGGGCTTCTGTCCAGATTGCGTAAAGCCTTTTTGAATTTAGACACGTAAAAGGGTCTAAAAACGAAGAGCGTTTGTCTTAATGTTTTGCAAATGACTGCACTTGGGTAATTTTTTTTGCCACATCTTTGAACACTTCTGTGACCTCTTTCTTCTTCTATTTGACTTTTACTACATATATAAGCTAACCAAGATCTATCTAAGTGCAAAGTTTGTAAGTAAATGTTTGCAAATAGCGGCTTACATCTTTGAGTGCAATTTTTGCCATCTTCGTCGTCAAGGGTACAGCTGGACAGACTTGGTAGTCTTTGTTTAACACGTCAAGACCTTTCTATTACTGGACTTTTTTGTCGCCAGCTTTGATTCTATAATATTTGTTTGTTATTCTTTAAAAAAAATTAGTGTCAACACATAAAGCGCCATCTATTGGTTGCCGACATCTATATATAATTACATCATACTCTTCTAATCCTTAAATATGAAGTATTCCTGATATTTTTTTTACATTTTCTCTTCAAAATTGTAAATATGTTTAAGTAAAAATAAGTTATTGGATCTATTTCACCAAACAGTTTTCACTTTGCAACTTTGCACTTTTACTTTCACCAAACTCAAGTTTGAAAAGTGCAAAGTCTTTTCTGAAAAGTGAAAAGTGTTGCTATTTTGCAAAGTATTTATTCTTTTTGTTTCACCATTCAATAAACTTTACAAATTATATGTATTTAGAATTTTCGAAATCTTTTCAGTAACATGCAAAGATAAATTTTTATTTTCAAAAAAGAGTGTGTTTTGAAAACTTTTCGAAAAGTAAATAAAAAAATAAATGAAACATTTTGAAAATAAAGACGTAAATAAGACAATGGACAGATGCTATTTTTTTTAAATGAATTTTGACGAATTTTAAATTTTAAGTTTAACGAGTTGATTCATCTCAATTTAAAAAAAGTCTGACTTTGTAGAGGTCTATCGATATCGTAACCATCCTTCAATGAAATTTGATAGTTTATAACAAAAAAAAAAAACGTTTCTTTTGAAAAGCTGTTGTAAAATTATTTATACAAAAATTAATCGAATTTAAGAATATTTTGAAAGAAGTTTTGGAAACATTTTTTTTGTACTGATTACTTTTGCTGGGTATGGAGCCCAATATCAAGCTGTTGCATCTATCAGCAAAGCAACCGTTTGCAGAGCAAATTTATGGAATGTCGTATATTATCATTGATGAATTTCTCTCCAATACCATTTACATTTACTAGGCACAAAATTATTCAGACATAGCCTCACAATTCATTTTTCAAGGACGATGATTTTGTATTTTGTAGTTGCAAATCCATGGTGAGTATAAACGAATGATTGTAATTTAATTTGTAAAATTTAATGAGTAAAATAAAACAAATATTGAATATAATATATATAATTATCAATTGTATTTTATTAAAAAAATAACATAATGTGTCATGTGGTTTACTTTGCAATTTTTCAAAATACGAATTAATTGCAAAGTTGTATTTTAAATTAATGAAACATATTTACTTTTCAAATTAAGTCTGAAAAATTGAAAGGTGAACAGTCTTTTAACTTTGCAAATTTTCTTAAACACTTAGTTATTTTACTCTGCAGGATAGTATATTTTTTGCAAAGCTGCAAAGTGAAAAGTGTTTGGTGAAATAGGGCCCTGTGTTGGATTTTGAGAAATATCGAAGGATTAGTATTTTTTTTACAAAAAATTAAAACCTAAAAAAATATTAAAAGTTAGTAAAAATTGACTTTCGACATGAAAAGCTTGGTTACAATTACAGATATTGCCTTGAAACTAGCTTTATCTTATAGAAAATACTGTTTTTAATATTTATTAAAAATTTTAGAAAAAAACAATAAGCAGTTTTTTTTTTATAAAAAAATAACAATCAACAAAATTTTTTTTAAAAACTGATCTTCGATTCGAATATTTCGATAATAGATGAAAATATTGACATACAAATGTTTTTGTTTACGTAAGATAGTGTTTTAAGGAAAATCCAACCGTTTAAAAAAAAAAAAATTATGCAAAAATTGATAAAAATCTGTTTTCGACGAAAAAGCTTATTTTATCATCTGTACAATATTTTTTAGTTATTGTATTACAAAAAATCAACTGTCAACTTTTTTTACAAAACACGAAAACCTACAAAAACCTGATAACAAAATGGGTTTCGGCCTAAGTATTATGAGAACAAAGAAAGGCAATGACTTAAAATCTTTGTATATCACCCAAAACATTGTTATTAATATTTTGTTACAGTTTTAGAAAAATCGACAAACGGGCAATTTAAAAAAAGTTATCTCTTTTCTAATTAACAACACTTCCATGCACTAAAAATCAGGAAGTAAATAGTAAAAAACAAAACATTCCTCAACAAATATATTTATTAAAAAAAAAACTTATTTAATTTCTGAATTCAATCAATAAAATGTTTTTGTCTACATTCATTGCACAACAAAAATTCAAAAATTGCATTAAGTTATCTATTTTTCCCTTTTGGAAACAAAAAAATAAAAAAAAAATATTTAATGGAATTATATACACCTTCTATTTTGGAACAAAATCAATAGCTACTAGTAATTTCTTTTTATTTTACATTTCTATAAATATATTTTATTTGTTGGAAAGCATTTTTTATATGTACCTACATATATATTTTTTCAAATAAAAAATTAATACAAAATGTGAAAAATAAAACTACAAGAAAATAAAAGTAAATAAAAGTGTACTCGTGTATCCTTGCTGTTTGTTTTGCTTGATGGGATTTCATGTTGAATTTAAGATAACAAATATTAAAAAAGACAAAATAAAAATAGTGTACAAAAATACACTGCCTGGACGGGACACATAATTTCATTACACGCAAAATAAACGAAAACAGAACGAAAAAATGTTAAATATTTTCACATTTTTTGTAACTTCATTCGACTAGGTGGTTTTTTCATTGTGAGTAAGTTTGTGTTTGTGTGAGTATGTGTGTGAAAAATACACACCTTTAGTTCCTCTCTCTCTTATACATATTTAGGAACAAAAAGGACTCTCGTTCTCTAAAACCTACGATTTTTGATATCATTAGACGAGAGTGTTTTTAATAAAATTCTTTCTTTTTTTATTTATTTATTTGTTTTTTTTTTTGAACTTGACTCATAGTCTTTGGATTTTGTTTATTTCAATTTTCGTCCTTTTTTATGTTGAACTTAAATTATTTTGGGTGTTTTTTGTGATTTTTTTTTTTTGAAAAAGAAGCCCAGGAATCAAAGGATTACAAAAAAAGGAGAACTATAGTTGATTACCTGTTTCCACGCAGCTTTTATAGGTTAAAAAAGGATTTTTTGTTGCTTGGAAGGACACAAAAGGACAAAGGTATAATAGAAGCACACCAATTTGAATGGATGGATAAAATTATGGTTTGAGAGGGAAGGACATTTTATGGGTATTTGTAGAGATTTTTTTGTGTGTGAATGTTTTTTATTATAAATCATTGTTTTTGTTCTTTTTTATTTGTTTAACAAAAATCTACGCAACTACTTTTAGTCTAAGTATTTGGTGTGTTAAAGAAGGTTTAGGTATAAGGATTTGTTTTTTTTTTTTAATGTTTTTATAATCTATTATCATCGATTTTTTTTTTATTGTAAATATTCTCAAATTTTATATGACTAATTATTACTAAGCGATATACATTTATTTTATGTATGCATATTATATATAAATAATAGTGTTTGAAATATGTAAGTCAATAAACATACATATTTATATAATATTAAATAACATACAACAAATTAATAAAGGTTTTTCTTACCATATTGTTTCGTTCGGACGGGTATTGGGGGTGTGGTAGCTCCTTCGCCACGTTGGGAGCGTGCTGCTAACCATATATAATACAATGTGTCAGGATATAAACCATCAAGCGTATACGATTCTGTATTTGATATACGTCTATATAGAATTTTTAAAAATAAAAGGAAATGTTGTTATTAGAAAAAGAAAACATGATTGATTGTTAATTTTCAACAAAAAAACAATTATTTCAAGTTTTTTTTTAAAAGTGTATAATTGATTGAGTTATAATAAAATGAAGATTTTTAAAAGTTATAATTTCCAAAACAAAAGCATTGATATAGATACATGAAATTTGTTCTTTTATAAATTAATAATTATGAAACATTTTGATCTCGAACACAATTTTAAGTGAAAAAGATAATAATATTTTATAAACCTTAAATGTAATGTTAATTGTAATTACATTTTCCGGAATTAATAATCTTGAAACTTCAAGATAAATTCAATTTAATTTTTCCCCCAAAATCAGATAATTCATTTTAATACAGCTCAGATATTTCGATTGTGAGTTTGTTTTATTAAATTCAATTTCGAAATTATGAGTAAATTTAATGCTTTTATTTTAAAACAAAAACAAATATTTTGCAATTAATTAATTTTCCGTTGAAAAGGTGAAATGGGTCACATTGGAAATGTTGACACTTTTCGACGTTAAAACCCCATAGAATATGAAATCATGGCTCTAAGGGAAATGTCTGTGTTTTGGTCTGCTTTTGTACGTCTTTTTTGAGAGATTTTATATTAAAAACATGAGGATTTTGAAATATGATAACATTTTTAGAAAAATTCAATTGACATATCAAAAACCTACCAATAATATCAATACAATGAAAACTCCTTTAAATTTAATCTTTTGATTGTTTAGGATTTTCCGAAGTTCTTTAATTGAAAATTTGTTTTTTATTTTTAGAAAAAAATATTTACATAAGGGCAAAAATGGAAAGTTATCATAGTTGGTCGCATCCCAACCTCCTTTATCTATTTAACTTCTCATATGAAGTTATTGTAATCTGTCCAAATTTGTCAAGTTAAAAAATGTTGACATTTCTCGACATTTTAAGGTTCCTAGTATTTAAATTAGAGATTTTTAGAGAGATGTCTGTATGTGTGTGTTTACGTACAGTCATAAGTTCGGGATACCAATTTTAGTCGTCCATATCTCAAGAACCAATAAGGATATCAACTAAGAATACATTTTCTTTTACAGATAATAATAAGATGCAGAAAGGACTTTCAATAAAGTGCACGACTGAATCGCACGAACTTGCTCCTGAACTCAAAGACTCTGTTTACAAATATAAATTATGTTTGAAAATTTACTGGTAAAATAAATGTGTCTTCAAAAATTAAAATGCCATTTAATAAAACTATGATTTATTAATTTTTTTTCGAAAATCTTTAAAGCGGTTTTTTTTAAATTCATTTTTTATATATTAAATTTTGCAATTTTCAGTTTAAGTATTTAGTATATTTTAGTATGAAGCTTAAAAGAACTTGTTGATATACATTATACATCAAATTTTCATAAACAAATACCAGGGGTGGAATCGGCTAAGGTGATTGTTGATTGTTGACAGTCAAAATAATCGAATTTGATCTGTGTAAGGTGATAGTCAAATTGATACCTAAAAAGCTGTCACAAGAAAATGTGATAGTCGTTTTCCTACAAATATGTCGTTTCTGAATAGAGCTACCAGACGCTTACAAAAAACGAATGGAAAATTTTGTCAGTTACCTTTTTTAGGTACAAAAATACATTCTTGTGACGGACAAAGCTTACGACATTCGCAAAAACACAATAAAAGTAAGAATGTTATTAAAACAGCCAATTTAATACTTTTATTTAGATATTTTATAGGAATCAATTTAAAATTTCACCAAGGCAATAATGAATTTTGACAATTTGAATCTGAAATTGTTCAATCGAATTGAATTGGGTTGAATCATCTTATACAGACGGAATGAAAATGATAGTCAATTTGATTATCAAAAAAAATGATAGTCAACTATCACCTTAGCCGATTCCACCCCAGTTCTTGAGATATCGAATTTTGAAAAAAAATTAATATTGTTTTAAAAATCCAAAAAGTATAATCTAACATGTTTGATCATCAAACATTATTCAGATAGTATAAGAGCTTGTGCAGAAAAAAATTATTTTGAAATCAGTTCATAAGTTTTTGATCAGATTTAAAAACAAAAAAAGAGGCTGGGATGCGCCCTAAACTGATAACTTCTCATCCCGTTTGTCGATTTGTCTTGCTTAAAAAGTTTGTAAGTTTTCGTGTTTTGTTAATAAAGTTGTCAGTTGAATTGCTCTTAAAAAATTAAAAAATACAAACAATATTTTGCCTATAATGAAATAGTTTGATTTCAAAATCTATTTTTGCTAAAGAGATCTTTAGTCCAATTTTTATCAATTTTAGTAGCATTTCTTAAAAGTTTTTATTTATTATATAAACAAATACAAATTGGATGAATGAAATTAATTTGAAGCCAATATCTTCTATTATTCACGGGATATCTAATCTAGAACCGAAAATCAATTTTTACCAAATTTTCGTACTATTTTTTGTATGAAAAATTGGACTGTTGGATTTTTATAAAAAAATTACTGAATGTCAAAAACAATATTTTCTGTGAGATAAAATAAGTTTGAAGACAATATTTTTAATTTTTGAAAAGATATTTGAGTCGAAAGTAAATTTTTACCAAGTTTTAGTATTGTTTTTTTTAGGTCTTTATTTTTTGTAAGAAAACTGTCAATTCGATTTTTCTCAAAATTTTACCGAATGTTGAAAACAATATTCGTGTTTAAGAAAATTCGAAGTACCAATTTTGTACCGACAAATATGGGGAATACATATTGCATTCAAACGAATTTAATCTTATAAAAAATATTGTGTTTAATATTAATTTAAATTTTTAGAAAAATCCAACAATTACTTGTTTTTATAAAAAATAAGAATCTAAAAAACTATGCAAATTTGGTAAAAATTGATTTTAGATTCTTCTATCTCGAAAAAAATGTTGTTATGTTTTATAAGAAATAAAACTTTAAAAATATGTTTTGTAGGGGCTGCCAAAATAAGTTGGGTGCCAAGGCTGCCAAAATAAGTTGGGTGCCAATTGTAGAGGGGTGAGGTCTTATAGTGAACTCAAGGGGTAGTCTGTTCGGGAACTCTGAAAAGAAGTGTTATTAACCTACACGCCGCCGCTTTGCTTTAATCTCTGCCGCTTTCTGTGCTGTCCGAGGACTACAGCAGACGCTGAACAGGCAATGAAGCAAATGAAATTATTATCTCTGCCGCTTTCTGTGCTGTCCGAGGACTACAGCAGACGCTGAACAGGCTATGATCCAAATGGAGTTGTTGAGTCGGTTTAGCTTTCTCATAGATTGAAATAATAAGACAAAGGTTTTCTTATAAAAGATTTAACAAATATTCAAGTTTTATTCAATGAAAATTATAGTTAACTTAACATGTAATGAAATAAACGTAAAGAAAAGATACAAACGTTGCATAGGTGTGAGTGATCTGAAGGCGGTGGAAGGGGTACCCGACCGTCGAACAGAACACTCAAACCCGAGCAAAGGTTTGAAATGAAAACCACAAGGAAGAAATCATTCAGGTGTGTGTACGATGCAGGCGGTGGAAATGTAACCCGACCGTCGTACAACGCACTCAAACCCGAGTAGTGAAAGAAATAGTAGATCGTTCAGGTGTGGACGCTTTGAAGGCGGTGGAAGGGGTACCCGACCGTCGAACGAAGCGCTCAAACCTGAGAGAGAGAGAGATCAAAGAGAAAACAAAAGTATTCATTCAAGTGTGGGCACTTTGAAGGCGGTGGAAGGGGTACCCGACCGTCGAACGAAGTGCTCAAACTTGAGTAGGAGGAAGCTAAGGATGATTCAAGTGTGAATGTTCAGAAGGCGGTGGAAGGGGTACCCGACCGTCGAAAAGAACACTCACACTCGAGTATTTCTCAAACTCCACGTCCAAAATACCTACAGAGGACGGTGGAAAGGACCCGACCGTCGCTAAGCAGATACCAAGCGTGAATGAAATATTCTGAACTGATCTCTCCTTTTATACGATTCTGAGTGAGCTTTTTAACTTGTGGAATCCATTTGTGGAATGTATAAAAGAAAGCTTTTTTTTTTATATATAATAGAGCTTTTGTCTTGGCGTTGCCACCTTTTGTTATATAATGTTTCTTTTTACAAAATATAATAAATAATGATTGATATGAATATAATGATATTAATTATAACAAAAGTAATGATAATAAAAGTAATGCTAATAAAGTACAAAGTTAAGTGATCAAAATAAATGATGTGTTACATTCTCCCCCTCTGGCGCAGAGATCGTCTCGATGATGCGGCAGGACTTGTAGTGGGTGCTGTCTTCTTTGGGCGGCCTCGTCTTCGTAATGGCCGTAAAGGTTCGTCATCAGTTTGTGATACGGAAGATCTATATTTTGATATAGAGGAGACATGGTATGTCCCTAGTGGAATGGTTAAATCGTCTTTCGATGCAATCTGATATGTTGATGCACCAATTTTATTAATGATTACATAAGGACCATCTCGTTTTGGTGCAAATTTTGAAGTTATACCTCTTGAGGCTTGGCTAAGGGTGTGAGTGGTGATGAAAACTAGGTCACCTATTTTCAGGATCGGTTGTTGTCTTCGTTTCTTGTCGACATAGAGTTTGTTTCGGTCTTGTGCTACCTCTGTTGTTGATTGAGCGTCTTTGATTGCTTGAGAAAGCTGTTGCAATTTTGTAATAATTTGCGGAGCGAAGTTTTTGTTGTCTTCTATTGGTCTGAGATCGTGGATGACATCATCGCTTGTTCTAAGTTCTCGTCCGAACATAAGAAATGAAGCTGTATAGCCGGTGCTCTGGCATTTTGCAGTATTCATTGCAAATCTTATTGCAGATAAGTTATCAGCCCAGGTAGTATGGTTATTACCTACCAAAATACTAAGTTGTGACTTCAAATCCCTATTTTTTCTTTCCACCGGATTGGCTTCTGGGTGGTAGACAGGAGTTAAAGTCTGTTGTATTCCGAAGTAGTCGGCAAGTTGTTGCATTAAAACAGATACAAACTGTGGTCCATTGTCTGTTATTAATCTTCTTGGTATACCAAAGTGAAAAAATACTTCGTTTAGTAAGGTCATGGCGCAATTCTCGGCAGTTGCTTCTTTGAGTGGAAAAATTTCAACCCATCTGCTTGCTAAATCTTCGGCTATGAGAATCCATTGGTATCCGTCTTTAGTGATAGGGAGTGGTCCAAATAAATCAGCTGCTACAACCTCAAAACGTTGGTTACTTGACACAGTTTGGAGTAACCCACACGGTTTCATGTTGGTTGGTTTATAACGCTGGCAGGCCATGCAGTTTCCTATATGTTTGGTTACGCTGTCTCTCATTTTAGGCCAGAAGTATCGGGATGCGATTCGAGCAAATGTACGCTCAACACCGTAGTGACCTGAAGTGGTTTCGTCATGGTAGTGTTTTAAGATGGAATCTCTTTCTTGAATGGGGATTACAAGCTGCGCAGATTCAGCGTCGGATTCTGGAGAATACCTATATAGGATACCGTCATTTAACAAGTAACCTCGGGATGTCCATCTTGTGACATTTTCGTCATTGTTTTCAAAGGATTCGATTATTGCTTTAAGCTGATCATCTTGCATTTGTCCTTTTCGAATTTCAGTTGCGGTTTTAGATTGTAAATCAATTTGGAAGCTACAGATATTGCAGGCGGAATTCGTATGGTTTATATCTTCGCATGGTGGTCTGGACAGCATGTCAGCAACACAATTCATCCTTCCTGGAGTATATTCAATTTTAACATTGTATGGTTGGAGTTGTAGAGCCCAACGTGCTAATCTTCCAGTGGGTGATTTTAGACTCATTAGCCATTTGAGAGGTTGGTGGTCAGTTTTGAGGGTTATTTCACCTCCTTCGATATAACCACGAAATTTGTTGACTGCCCCTACTATGGCTAGAGCTTCGCGTTCTGTAGTTGAGTAGTTGCGTTCAGATTTTGAAAGTAGTCGTGAAGCATACTCAATTGGATGTTCATTCTCTTGCTCCCCCTGGCTTAAAACTGCCCCGATCGCGTAGTTGCTGGCATCAGTTTTCAACGTGTATGGCTGATCTTCTTGGGCTTGTTGCAAGATAGGTGCAGATGTGAGCAAAGTTTTGAAAGTTTGGAATGCAGTCTTTTCTTCTATAAGTTGTTCCTTTCTAATAGGTGAAAGTCTGTATAGGTTCGTGATTACCCGTATTTATTTTATGTTCTGCATATTGCGTAGGTTCTGTAGGGGAATCAAACAAGGATTCCTCAAGCAGTAGCAGTTCATTTAATTTGTTTTTTTTTTTTTTATCAAAGATTTCCATATAAATCTGATAGTTTGGCTTAGCTGGGGCATATGCGTTTCGCAGGAGTGAGACGATGTCTTCAAAGATTTTAGCTTCTTCCTTAACTCCTTGCCACCAAATACTAGCATTTTCTTCCAACAGTAAAGGGAATCCTTTGATAGCATCTTCATCTGTGATCCTTTCAACATCTTTATATACTTTGATGGTTGCAATAAATCCTTCCACTATACCAGCATCTCGTTCGCTTCGTAAGCGGGATGTGCAGTGGCTAAAACTTCCTTTTATAGGGTTTTGGGTTTGCATGGATTCGATAAAGGTTTTCAGCTGTTTGTCGGTGAAGTTAGCCATTTTAACTTAAAGTTGTGCCAATTATAGGGTTGACGCCAATTGTAAACGAGATAGATCTTCGTTTAGGTTTGCCAAATTTAGTTGGGCTTTAATTGTAGGAGTGCTAATTTTATAGCTGGACGTCAGTTGTAGACTAATAACTCTTCTTTTAGGTTTGCCAAATCAAGTTGGGCGCCAATTGTAGGGGCTGCCAAAATAAGTTGGGTGCCAAGGCTGCCAAAATAAGTTGGGTGCCAATTGTAGAGGGGTGAGGTCTTATAGTGAACTCAAGGGGTAGTCTGTTCGGGAACTCTGAAAAGAAGTGTTATTAACCTACACGCCGCTTTGCTTTAATCTCTGCCGCTTTCTGTGCTGTCCGAGGACTACAGCAGACGCTGAACAGGCAATGAAGCAAATGAAATTATTATCTCTGCCGCTTTCTGTGCTGTCCGAGGACTACAGCAGACGCTGAACAGGCTATGATCCAAATGGAGTTGTTGAGTCGGTTTAGCTTTCTCATAGATTGAAATAATAAGACAAAGGTTTTCTTATAAAAGATTTAACAAATATTCAAGTTTTATTCAATGAAAATTATAGTTAACTTAACATGTAATGAAATAAACGTAAAGAAAAGATACAAACGTTGCATAGGTGTGAGTGATCTGAAGGCGGTGGAAGGGGTACCCGACCGTCGAACAGAACACTCAAACCCGAGCAAAGGTTTGAAATGAAAACCACAAGGAAGAAATCATTCAGGTGTGTGTACGATGCAGGCGGTGGAAATGTAACCCGACCGTCGTACAACGCACTCAAACCCGAGTAGTGAAAGAAATAGTAGATCGTTCAGGTGTGGACGCTTTGAAGGCGGTGGAAGGGGTACCCGACCGTCGAACGAAGCGCTCAAACCTGAGAGAGAGAGAGATCAAAGAGAAAACAAAAGTATTCATTCAAGTGTGGGCACTTTGAAGGCGGTGGAAGGGGTACCCGACCGTCGAACGAAGTGCTCAAACTTGAGTAGGAGGAAGCTAAGGATGATTCAAGTGTGAATGTTCAGAAGGCGGTGGAAGGGGTACCCGACCGTCGAAAAGAACACTCACACTCGAGTATTTCTCAAACTCCACGTCCAAAATACCTACAGAGGACGGTGGAAAGGACCCGACCGTCGCTAAGCAGATACCAAGCGTGAATGAAATATTCTGAACTGATCTCTCCTTTTATACGATTCTGAGTGAGCTTTTTAACTTGTGGAATCCATTTGTGGAATGTATAAAAGAAAGCTTTTTTTTTTATATAATAGAGCTTTTGTCTTGGCGTTGCCACCTTTTGTTATATAATGTTTCTTTTTACAAAATATAATAAATAATGATTGATATGAATATAATGATATTAATTATAACAAAAGTAATGATAATAAAAGTAATGCTAATAAAGTACAAAGTTAAGTGATCAAAATAAATGATGTGTTACAGTTTTAAAAAATTGATAAAAAATGTGTTTTCGACTAAGAATCTCAGAAACGAAAACAGATATTAAATTATTATTTTCTTTCAAAACACGAAAATCTACAAAAACAACAAAAAACTGAAATGGTTTCGACTCAAATAATACGAGAACAAAGAAAGATATTGAGTTAATTTTTTAGTTTCTCACAAAAAATATGGTTATTAATATTTTGTCTAAGTCTTAGAAAACTCTAAAGACGGGTAGGGATGATGGGAAGTTATCAGGGTGGGTCGAAAATAAATTTTTTTATGCAGATAATAGGGCAGAAAGATGAAGAAAGGGCTCTCAAGAAAATTGCGTGGGTGGTTTTTTTACCATAGCAGTTTAAAAAAAAGGTGAACATTTTGGTTAAAATTAAATAACTCATGAACCAATGACGCTAGAGACTTGAATTAAATTTTATATTATATATTGTAACGTGCTACAAAAAAATATATTTTTGGTAAGAAATCCAATCAACGGGTTTTTTATAAATCAAAAAAAAACTGAAAACAAAATTTTTCGTCTCGAAAATTTTATGACTTAAATATGATTTCATATCCAAAACAATTTTGTGCAACGAAGAATAATGTTTTTGAGATCTGATAAAATTTTGAGAAAAATTTAATTGACAGTTTTTTTTTAAAAAATAAAATCCTAAAAAAACATTATTCATAGTTGGTAAAAATTGAATTTCGACTCAAATATCTTTTCAAAAACTTGATAGTAAGGCTTCAAATTTTTTTTATCTTATAAGAAATATTGTTTTTAAAATTCTAAAAAATGTTGAGAAAAATCGAATTGACAGTTTAAAAAAAAAATTAAAAACCTAAAAAAATGTATAGAAGGTGGTAAAAATTGATTTTCGACTCAAATATCTTTTCAAAAATTTGAGATAATGGCTTCTAACTAATTTTAACTTATAAGAAATATTGTTTTCAAAATTCGATAAAATTTTGAGAAAAATCGAATTGACAGTTTTTTTTTCAAAAAATAAAAACCTAAAAAAAAAAATACTACAACTTAGTAAAAATTTACTTTCGACTCAAATAGCTTTTCAAAAATTACAAATATTGGCTTCAAACTTATTTTATTTCACAGAAAATATTGTTTTCGATATTCAGTAATTTTCTTATAAAAATCCAACAGTCCGTTTTTTCATAAAAAAATAAAATCTACAAAAAATAGTACGCAAATTTGGTAAAAATTGATACATATAGACAAACTTTTAAGCAAGACAAAACAATAGACGGGATGGGAAGTTATCAGTGTGGGTCGCATCCCAGCCTCTTTTTTGAATTCAAATGTGACCAATTTAAATTTTTTTTGAATTCAAATGTGACCAATTCTTAAATTAAAGGAAGTCTTAATACGTTTTTAGTTTTATGTATTCTATCTTTCTTTTTATCAATTCGTAAATTAGTCACGGAATGAATCATCCAGCCTTTTAAAATATTTCAATGAAATTTTGCTGATATTAAGGATTATTCGTCGACAAACCACGACTAACCTCATTAATTGTAGGTACAAACCATCCCCGTATTTTTAGATCAGATGAGTACGGGCAGACATTGAAAGAAGTGCACATTTTGCTCCCCTGTCCAAGCTCTTATTTTGCACACGAAGTGAATTGGCACATTTTCATATTGGAAGGCCAAGCTTATGGATCAAACAATTTTAGAATATTTAGTAACATTTTTTTCCATTAAATTATATCCAGATGGCTATGATGAAGATTTTATTTTTTCAAATCGTAAAAACAAAGGTTGGACCCATCAGGGTTATTTTTCGTCTGAAAAATTTTAGTTTTGAAAAACTCTTATTGCATGACTTTTCATTGTTCGTCAATTAGCGGTTCTTTATTAAGATAAATCCATTGAAAAAAAGCTCCAATTTTTGAAATCTCTTAAAAATGTTGAGCAATTTGCGTTTACAATAAATTTTGTTTAATTTTTGACACAGAATTAGAAGAATCTGTTTGTCGTTGTTTTTTGACCTCCCTTCATGTTTTTTCTGTACGAATCTTTATCCACTCAAACTTTAGTCAATTTTATCAGCTATTGCATGTCTGGTTAGGTCTTGTTCTCAACGCCAAGCGATTACAAATCTTTAAACACTGCTAAGACATGTAGACCTACTAATTTTTTAAAATTTATTTCAGAAAGTGAATGTAATTGAAAACACTTAAAGTATTGACTTAATTATTATTTAAAATCAGCTGACTCAAATAAAAACTTTGTTCTTTACATCAAAGGGTTAACCCTTTGCTTCCTAGTGTTTCGCTGTGGAACTACAAATTTGATACTTTTTTGTTATGTTCCCAGAGGTTTTATCACAAAGAGAAAATCCTTTTGTGCAAAATGTAACTGACACCTTCGGAAACAAAGGTTGCACAAGAAACCTCAATATTTGGAAAAATTTGTCAAAGTATTTTCAAAAATGTTTGCACGTATTAAATTGAAGCGAAGTGTAGTTACTATGGTATACTAAGGCATATACGAACTTTTTTTTTGCCCAGACTTTGGCATGACAGCCCTGTGCATTAACCACCACGCCACGGCTACATAAAATGACTATAAAATGTATGTGTCTTTCAAACACGTTTTTATCCAGAGTAGGTCATTATGTTAAGATCATCAACACTGGAAAATCGCTTAGAAAAGTAATCATATTGAGCACTGCATTCAGGTATAAAGAGATAAGTTTCTAATCAGTCATGATTGACTGAAGCATAATTCCTTGAAATATAGCAATCGCTATTTCTGGACTGTTTCGTACATAATTCTTTCACATGATGTTAAAAATATATGACTTTTAAATCCATGTCTGTGCTTAATCTAAACGCCAACAGAATTTCATCTGTCAATTTTTTTTCAAAGCCTTGTCCTTTTCCATTCATATAACAATCCAAAGTCCTACACCATCTAAAAAAGAGTCAATTTTCGTCAAGGCTAATCTTTGATTTATTAAATTTATATTTTCATCCTCAAAACGGCACAGAGCATTAAAAACCAGAAAATCTAAACCCAATTATCCTTTCTAAAAAATGTTCCTTCGGGAAATTTTTCAAAAGGGCCAACAACCAAAACTGCCAGCGTGTAATATGATTTTCAGCCATCAATTCAATTCACTAAAAAACCTCAACTTTTGATAAACTTTGAATGACAGTTCAATTTAGCTTCAAGTTAAAAAAAAATCAAAAAATTCAAATCAAATTTTCACGATAAATATAAATAATATATGTAATTCCCTCCCCCCCCACATTTTTGTTAGCTTCCATCCTTTTTTTGTAGGTTTAAAAATATTCATAAAAAAAAAGACTGAATTAATTTATAGTAAAGGTATACCTATACATAGAAGAAGAGGTGGGCAAAAATACATATAATAATACTCACTTATGATGATCCTGATTTGCATACGTATCATTCCAGTAAAGTTCATAATGTACAATATTTTCACTGGAATGTGTCGGCTTCGACCATTGCAGGGTAACTGCGGTCTCACCAATATCGGTCGCCCGGAAATTACTGGGCTGCGATGGGACACCTGGTGATTTTCATTTCATCATTATCACCATCGTCATCATTTTATTTTGTTGTTGTTGCATCAAAATTGTCATTCATTCGTCGTTTTGTTGTATATAAAGTTGATTGAAATGTTAATGTTGTATGGATGATAGAGAGTCCGTTCCGTTGACGTCCCATGATGGCGGAAATTGAATAGAAATCGAAGAAAAATTAATAATAATATTCACAAAAAAAAAAAAACAATATAAATATAAATTCAATTCACTGTCTGTCTGCTGTATGCATACAAATATCGGAAATGAAATTAAATTTTTTCTCCTTAAATACAAATTTAAATTAAAAAAAAACATGTCCTTATGTGAGGAGACTGTAATTCTATACTTGTATACATTTTCGTATATATACAGATTTTTGATGGTAAAAAACACGCGAACGTTTGCGTAAAAATGTAATCAATAATTTTTGTTTTTTTTTTTCATATCTACTTTAGGTAGATTCGTAAATTTTGTATTTTAAGGCTCTACCTATCTGCGTATGATGGGCATCATCAGATCTTTCTTATATATGCAGTTTTCATTTTCACACGGTTTTCAAGCTTATAATGTGAGAGATAAAAAAATCCATGGCAGATTTATAGCTCTGAATCAACCTTAATTAATGTAATTTACTTCCTCGATGCGAGTTTTTTGAGTTTCAAGCCAACAACGCAAAAAAGGGCATTCATATTCGAATGGACAGTGGTGCAAAGGGAATCAAGAATTAAATAAAAATCGTTTAAAATAATAAAAAAAAAACAACCTATTAATCCTTATTAATAAAAGAAAATTAAACTCAAATTAATTCTTGTAATGATTAAAATGTCACTTTTTTCAAATAGCAAGCATAAAAATCAACATTTGATGGTTAATGATTTGATTTTGATTTATTGAAAGTTTTTACAAGGAAAAGAAAGTAAAGGCTTTTCCAATAACATGTTTTATTTTGAATAGCCCACTTTTAACGTTGTTTACTTTTCGCACTTGACAAAAATAAAAGCTACGTCATAAATAAAAATGGAACTATACTCTCATCAAAAACGGAATAAAATTGATAAGATTCACTATAAATTGGAAAACATTATGCAGTCACAGTTCGCAAAACTAAAGCACTTTTGTGTCATCGTGAAATTGGTTTAAAATTTTGAAAAATCGAAAGCGTTTGCCTGGCTCAACAACAACTGAGAACTTTATAAACCAAAGATTGTCGATTCATCGACGATCTTTGGAACAAGGCATTGCGCAAACGACGATACACCATATTTTGTAAAAAGAATTGGGGCTTAAAGATTTAAAAGTTCAACAAAAGAACTTGAGCTGGTAGATCAAAAGCTTCTGATTTCGACAAATTAACTTCAGTGATAAAATGCTTTTTTATTTCAGAGACTTCGTTTATAAGCAGAATTTGGGATTGGTTACATCAAAGAAGGTTTTCAATCTCCGTAGTGATTGGGCTTTACTCATTGGAATATGAGGCTGACACAACGCGTTCAGTGAATAGTTTGCACTACCGAGCTTGGAATAATTATTCGTTATGAGTGACGAAATAATCTTTCAAAATTGAACACCAAGATTTTCCGATTTAACTACTTTAGACCTCTTTCTTTGGTTTCGCGTGGAAGGTCTTTGTCAATGCTCCACCATCGATTGAAGACCTTAAAGATAGAATATTTGGCATAAAGTTGCAAATTTGCGAATTGGTAATGAAAAAGGATATGGTTCTGCAATAGTAGGCGTGGTTGATATCGTTTTTCATTGTTAAGGGCATATCTTCCTCTTTACAATGAAATAAATTATTCATTGATTTTTGCTAACACGTGAAATATAGGGCCCGGCAGCGAGGTATGGAAGATTTGGGGGGAACCGTATTGTTATGAGTATGGGGAGTATCGACCCGTTGCGAGATGCCATTTTAGTAACAATGGAGTCGTGGTTAATTGTGCATCGTGTGTTCGTTACAACACGTTCATTGAAACGGATTGTTCGGTCATTGAAACCCAGTGACGATTTCGAAATCACTTTAATATTGGCCGCCACGGTTGTGTTACAAAGTTAGATACGATTATGAAGTAGGTGAATAACTTTAACAGTACTGGTTCCTTGTAGTCTGGGAGGCGACCGTAGGGTACCCTACCTCATAAGCCGACTGGAATTGAGTGCCAGAAATGGATAGAGCATGACGTGGCATATACAAAACTGCAGGGCGGTCTAACTTTCGATGGGCCTTGTGGTGGCAAAATGGCTACTTCCGGTACCGTTTTTTGGTACATACCTACCTCATCAGCCGACTGCAAAAATGTACAACGGGTCTGTTGGGATTTACTTACATATTTCAAAACAGAAGGGCGGGCAAAAAAAACTTGGGCCAAACCGCTTGTCCGCCCATTTCGAAAAACGGTGTTTTTGGTACAAACCTACCTCATCCGCCGACTAGACAAATGAGGTATCAAATGAAAGCTTAGACTCTCTAGATCAAGAATCCGTTGGGCGGGCTAACTTTTGATGGGCCAAACATGTGCCCGCCCAGCTGTTTTTGAAAAAAAAAATCAAAATTCATTAACTTTTTACTTACCGAAATTTCAAAGTTTTGTATCTCAAATTAAAGAAAAAAGGGTGAGTTGATTAGTTTCACTGTCAACTCAATAAAACCTTTAACTGAAGTTTTAAAAATTTTTAAAATTACTAAAAACAAGTATTTTACCACAGTTTTTAACTGTATTATTTGTCTAAATGTATGTTAAAAACATACGTAATAAATATGAAATTATTTTCTGCAACAAATTTTTCGATCTTCAATATTAAAAAAACAAAACACATACGAAATATAAAAGTATTTATCTTCATTTTTTTCAAAAAACAAATGTAATAAAATTTTACCATAATTGAAAAAAAAAATGTTTGCGGAAAAAAATTCGTAAATTTTGTTTTGAAAACTAAATAAATTATATGCAAACGTATGCTATGCATACATACATAGCTCAAGGTTCAGTAAACGGATTTATAGATGGTAAGCATTTCATTAGGTACAAACGAATACATCCGTTATTGTCAGGTGCCATTCAAACTTTGCATTTCCAACGGTTTTTGTTCTGAAAATAATATAAATATTGCAGAAGATTTTGTAGAAGTTTTACAAGACATGTTTCAGAACTCTTTGCTACCAAATGAAACCCGTGTTTAAACCCATTCCTTGCAAATTATGCAGATATTTTATCGAAATACAGAGTATTCATCGGTCAAACCCTAAGAGGAGATCATGTTAAAACTCCATAGTTCTTCATGCAGTATGTTGAGTTTATGAACATTTTTTTTAAGGGTTTCAAGAAGTATACGAATAAGTGATTTTGATTTATATGTATGTTCTATTTTCGAACTGTATTTTTTGTTTTTAACCAACCAAATTATGCTAGGTGGATATTGAAATATAACTCTAGTTTAGTTGAACTAAAAATAAAAAATTCCAATTTGATTACCTAATGAATTTAGGCGTGGTGCATTTGGAATAAAACGAACTGCAAAAAGTTTTGTTAGGTCTCCTGTTGACTTAACACTTGAGCAGACCATAAATGCAGATGCTGGCATGCTAGCATGAAAATGCTAACCGATTTAAAAATGGAACAATTGGATGATATTTGTCATAAACTCGCCTATAACAGAGCTAAAAGGATAAGAAGTCATTCTCTGAAATAATTAACATAAAACAAAATATTAATCCTTTTGATGAAAATTTAGAGAAAGGATTTCTATTTTTAATGCAAATGAAATAGGTGAAACCCAAAAACATAATTGTATTAAAGAGTGTTCAAAAGACATTGATCGATTTGCAAAACCGATTAAGCGAAATAAAGTTCTTAACTTTGAGTCTGAATGCTTAAAGAAATACCAAAAGAGTAGTTATGGTAAATAACAGGGTCTTATTAAAATGGAAAGCGATGTCTTTGGGAGGCTCTTAGCTATGGCATTAGAAAAAAAAATCGCTTTGGAGGTTTGCTTATCATATCCTCTGTCGCCAGCTCCTCCAGCCCTTTGCCATTATACAGGTGAAATGCATAAAACGGACAAGGCTATTTTGGAAAAATCGCATATCCCCTTCAAAGCCATCAAAAAAAGACATTGAATTAATTGATGGTTTTTACAAACATTTAATAAAATATCAGAAATGATTTTAAAAAGAGTATATGTTCTACTGAGTCTCAGGTGATGCGTATTGTTTTTTAACGATATTTAAAACCATCAATTAAGGATTCGGAACACTACAATAGAAATAAAAAGGAAACCACAAATTTTACAATATCTGGCCCACTACAAAAAAGAAAGACTTCCTTAAATGTATGAAAAATCCAAATTTCAAGGAATGTCTGGTAAGATTCTTAGGGCAACATTGGGAGGATAGTTCATTAATTTAAATTTTGAGGGGAAAAAAAGTATTGCAGTCATGAAGAAGCCGACACAAGGCTAATTTATCATGTCAGCAAAGCAAAACCGAATTTAAATATTTGGATAGCTATTGGCAACTCAAAAAGGAACAATCTAAATTGCATAAATTGTACCAGAACTTGCCGCAAAACTAGGGATGAGTTTGTGTGCTGCATTACCTGCATTTCATGCATTCACAGGTTGTGACTATACGTCCAGTTTTTTCGAAAAGGAAAAGTTAAACCTTTCGAAATACTATAAGAAAATGTTCATTATCAGGCCGCTTTTGAAAAACTAAGTAATGAAGCTCAACCTTTAGACAGAAAAGCACTAAAATAATTCAAAATTTTACTTGCCAAATGTACGGCTTAAAGAATTGCAAAAGCGTAAATTTAGCAAGATTTCAAATTTTTGCAGTACGTTTTATTCCAAATGCACCACGCTTAAATTCATTAATCAAATTGGAATTTTTTATTTTTAGTTCAACTAAACTAGAGTTATATTTCAATATCCACCTAGCATAATTTGGTTGGTTAAAAACAAAAAATACAGTTCGAAAATAGAACATACATATAAATCAAAATCACTTATTCGTATATTTCTTGAAACCCTTAAAAAAAATGTTCATAAACTCAACATACTGCATGAAGAACTATGGAGTTTTAACATGATCTCCTCTTAGGGTTTGACCGATGAATACTCTGTATTTCGATAAAATATCTGCATAATTTGCAAGGAATGGGTTTAAACACGGGTTTCATTTGGTAGCAAAGAGTTCTGAAACATGTCTTGTAAAACTTCTACAAAATCTTCTGCAATATTTATATTATTTTCAGAACAAAAACCGTTGGAAATGCAAAGTTTGAATGGCACCTGACAATAACGGATGTATTCGTTTGTACCTAATGAAATGCTTACCATCTATAAATCCGTTTACTGAACCTTGAGCTATGTATGTATGCATAGCATACGTTTGCATATAATTTATTTAGTTTTCAAAACAAAATTTACGAATTTTTTTCCGCAAACATTTTTTTTTTCAATTATGGTAAAATTTTATTACATTTGTTTTTTGAAAAAAATGAAGATAAATACTTTTATATTTCGTATGTGTTTTGTTTTTTTAATATTGAAGATCGAAAAATTTGTTGCAGAAAATAATTTCATATTTATTACGTATGTTTTTAACATACATTTAGACAAATAATACAGTTAAAAACTGTGGTAAAATACTTGTTTTTAGTAATTTTAAAAATTTTTAAAACTTCAGTTAAAGGTTTTATTGAGTTGACAGTGAAACTAATCAACTCACCCTTTTTTCTTTAATTTGAGATACAAAACTTTGAAATTTCGATAAGTAAAAAGTCAATGAATTTTGATTTTTTTTTTTCAAAAACAGCTGGGCGGGCACATGTTTGGCCCATCAAAAGTTAGCCCGCCCAACGGATTCTTGATCTAGAGAGTCTAAGCTTTCATTTGATACCTCATTTGTCTAGTCGGCGGATGAGGTAGGTTTGTACCAAAAACACCGTTTTTCGAAATGGGCGGACAAGCGGTTTGGCCCAAGTTTTTTTTGCCCGCCCTTCTGTTTTGAAATATGTAAGTAAATCCCAACAGACCCGTTGTACATTTTTGCAGTCGGCTGATGAGGTAGGTATGTACCAAAAAACGGTACCGGAAGTAGCCATTTTGCCACCACAAGGCCCATCGAAAGTTAGCCCGCCCTGCAGTTTTGTATATGCCACGTCATGCTCTATCCATTTCTGGCACTCAATTCCAGTCGGCTTATGAGGTAGGGTACCTTACGGTCGCCTCCTGGACTATTGAGACCTGAAACTACGCGAGGAGGTAATAGATCGGTAAGGACTCCAGATCGGCTGCATACCACGCTCGGGCTCTGTGGATGTCCGACCGCTCAGTTCGGCGAATTTCGCACTTTGATTTGCATTTTCATCCATAGAAGATGGTTGTCCAAGAATTGAAGAAAACGACTACGGCAGACGGATGACTTTGCAGAAGCAAAGTTGGAAATCTTGACGGGTGACACTGTTTTGATAATGAGCGACGAAGCCCACTTTCATTTACCAGGAGTGGTTGGGCCTCTGAAAATTAACAAGAAGCCTTAAGTGAGACAAGATATTCGAGCAGTTCCAACTTCCACGGCAAATTGTTCGGAGGAGAATGCAGAAGTCTACAAGAATTTCTTGACAACAATGGACAGAACTTGATTGATTTTGTTTTTGGTACGTGATAAATATGTTTTTTTCATTTTTTGACTGGTTTTGAATTTTGGTGAAAAATTTTCCATAAACAATTTTATGACATACACACAATAATTATTTCAACTGAATATCAAAGGCAGAGAATGTAGATTTGGAAAACTATCACGAATTTTATCGAGAAAAGCAGCTAATTCATGATTTTAGGTAGCCTCAAAAAGCCTTGCAAATGCGATTTTTCGAAATTTAAAAAGTAATCTCTCAAAAACTTTACGTGATAGAGTAATTTTGAAGTCAGATTTGAGTTAAGGCTATCAAAACCAATTGAAAAGTGCAATTTGATTGCCAGTCCAATAGAATTAGGATTTCACCTCGAAATGAGAAATAATAAAATGGAAACTTTTTTTTTGCATTCTAAAATGTTTAAACCTTTTTTTTGTCTTCTAAACATTATGTAAAAAGTCTCAAAAAATCTCGTGTCTGCGTCGTAAGTTATGGACTGCCAAAAATCGTTTTTCCATGATTACCTTCGTTTCTATAGGTCCAATAGTGTTGACACTTTTACCAACAATTTTAAGCACATAATTTTCTAAAATTTTTGTATCATTCATTTTTTCTTTTGTTCTGTTTTGGAAATACATAAATGGCAGAAATTGCGCTCTGCAATTTTTTGAAATCATTCTATAAAGATTTCTGCAACAATACACATTTTGTTACAAAACTTCAAGACCTTATCGCTCAAAAATCCATTCGATATAAAATGGTTCTCTTATTTTCATTAATATTTACATTGGGAAGCAATGAATAAATGTTAATTTGGTTTCAGTTTTACTTCTGTTATCATTGAGTGATGCGTAAGTTCTGGCCGAACTGTCTTGTTTTAAAAAAGCACTGAAAACCGCAATGTTTGGTAATCGGATTCTCCACCAGTTTGCTATGTTTTTAAGAACAGTTGACAGTCAAAAAAGTGTGCGCAGGCACATTTGTACACTTTTGGAAGATGTGCGAGAACGAATACCACTTCTAACTTCTTTAAAAGAGAAAGATAATGTTCAGAGAATTGGATCCTTCCAGATCCATTTCAATGCTGATTATTGAGCATCTAGAGCATATAGAGTACTATCGACGCTTTACAGATCATTTCTTAACTTCTTGACTATAAACCGTTAATGTGGAAAAATTCAATGAGCTTTTACGGTTGTTAGTTTGTACCATAGAGATATTGCAGAAGGTTTGGTAAAGAGTTTAACAAATATTCTTTTCAATGGGGAGAGATGTAAGACAACACAAAACTGCCTTAGGGTCCGTCCACGCAATGAGCGACGAGCGACTGAGCGACCGAGCGACGAGTCGCTGAGCGACGCAAAAAAATTAGAACACATGAGATCGTATGGAGGCGGCCACATAAACCCTAAGCGACTGAGCGATTTATTGAGCGACAGAGCGACGTCGCTCTGTAATCAAATCTGTTTTAATTTTTCAATCGATCGCTGAGCGACGTAGAAAAAAGATGTGTACAATAAACACTGAAAGTTTAATTTCAGCTGTCCAAAAGCTGTTCGATTTTTCTCAAAATTTTACCAGATGTTGAAAACGTTATTCCTCGTTATACAAAATTGTTTTGGAGATAAAATCATTTTTTGTTCGTAAAATTTTCGAGGTGACACATTTTTTTTCAGTTTATTGAAATATTTTCCAAAAATTTATTTGTTTGGTATCACGTTACAATAAATAATACAAAATTGATTTCAAGGGTTAACCAAAATGTTCACCTTTTTTTTAAATTGCTATGGTAAGAAAACCACCCACGCAATTTTCTTGAGAGCTCTTTCTGCATTATTATCTGTATAACAACATTTATTTGAAGTCGATATCTCTACTATTTCTTGAGCTATGGACGACGAAAAAAACGTCGCGAACGTACGGACGTACAAACGTACGTACACACGCAGACATCTCTCTTAAAATGTTTTATTTAGACTCTAGGGACCTTGAAACGTCCAGAAATAACAAAATTTTTAATTCGACAAATCGGACCGATTACAATAACTTTCTATGGGAATATAAAAATGTCACCGATAAAGAGTGGGAAAAAGTTGGACAAATTTGTAATTGTTTTGTTAAGTTTATTATTTATTTAATCTTTAATTACAAATAGTGTTTTTTGTTCAAAAGATGGTACTGACATACGACAATATTGCAAAATTGATCTGGAAATCTGCGAAGATTCAGAAATAAATGATGAAATTCACCATAATTTTCCCTTTCACTATTAATGGGGTGTACACCAAATCTACGGAACCTCGATCTTATTACAGATCTATTTTTTCCAACTAATCGCTCAGCGACGTGTCGTTTAGTAAATGGCCACCCATCGCTCAGATTGGTCGCTCAGCGACTCGTCGCTCGGTCGCTCAGTCGCTCGTCGCTCATTGCGTGGCCGGACCCTTAGGGTTAATATCGTAGGTTTAAGAGGAGATTAATATTAACACTCGGGAAGTCCATATTTTAATTATTAAGATTATTTGTATGCGGTCAGAATTGAATATCAATAGAACCAGTGCGTACCACTATAGGTCGATGGCCACAACCTTTAAGGGCTGGCATTAAAGCTGGTGTGGATCATTTTGAGTGAAACTATTTTTTTAAATAAACTAATATTATGGCCGAATAAATGAAAGACTAATGAACTTATATCACTTTTAGGTATACTATAGATGTGAGTCACGGGTAATATCCTTAAAAAAATGTGTCAAGTTAAATTTTTCCAACTTTTACATCTTCTCTACCCCACTGTTTGACATATCGAATAAAATATAATCAGAGTTTAAATGTATCCTACCGGCACAAGCAAAAAAGGCAACATTTTTTGTTGTTTTTGTTGTTAATTGTGTCACTTAAACGCTGCAACAGAATCGAATGATTATCTACTTCTGCTTTTGCACTCTTCCAATTGCCTCTTTCCCCAAAAACTGATGATGCTTTTGAACGCAAAAGTATTAAGGTAAAGGTTATATTTTTTCCGGTTTAAATTTTATTTTTCAACAATTTTATACTTTTATATGTAATTTAAATGTAAAAAGGATATAAAATATCCCAAAAGCAATTAATGTAACACAAGAGCGAAGCGTCGAGATGAAAACTTGCTCCTTGTTAAAATGTTCCGATTCTTTTGCGTGTGTGTGGGTGGGGATTCGTATTAATTGTCATATTGATCATGATTGTACTTTTCCTGCTCCATGTTTTTTATATTTAATTTATATATCCTGATGAGTTGTACAAGGGAAACAATGCATTGTAATGTCAGCAACTTGGTAAGTATGGTTCAGTGGAAGATAGAGTACGGTGCGGTGATAACGATGAATTGTTGAGGAATTGACATTAAAATTCATTATGAGGCGAATCCGATACGATGTACGATACGAGGTTAAGTTGTTCTTTTTATGGATTTTTTTGAAATTTAATTTATTGTTAATTTAAAATTATGTGGAAATGCATTAATTTTTGTGATGAATGTAAACATTGCTTTCAAAATGTCACACAGTTCGATATTGATAAAATCTGGGGCACGATTGACTAAGGTTGATAGTTAATGGTCAATTATTTGAATGTCGTATGAATATTGCTCTTTCTACCTTTCAAGCTCTGAGCATGATGGAGACAAATAGTGTTAAAACGACTTTCCCACTAATCGAACTATTGTTTTTGTTTGACGCGATAAGGGTCCTGGATACAATAGAATTTTGAAAGGCAGTTTGTTAGTGATAAGAAATATCAATGGATTAAATCTAGAATTAACTCAGGGTATGAATTAGGTGAAAAAATATTTTTTATTAGGAAGCTTTAGCTTGACGTCAAAACTATAGTAACTAACAGGTGTTTTTTTAGATGTGTGCTTTTCAATCTAGTAATACTTTTTTTTAGAGTACGTATTTTTGACAGCTATCACTTGATTTATGCTCAGTTTGGTTTGCAATTTCATAATAAATTAAATTCCTCTAAAACTTTTGCAAATTTTACAAATTTATAACCTAAATATTGGTTCCGTTTGTACGACGCATTGCAAGTTGCGTCTAATATTCAGTAGAAATAATCACCCAGCCGAAACGATAATTCGAGCAACAATGGGCCGATTTCGCACCACGTGAACTCTAGTGGATAATGCGCATCTTAAGAGACGCCGCGCAGAACAGTCCCCATAGAGTTGGCTATTGCTGCTGTTCAGAGCAGAGTATTGAAGAATTGAATGGGTTCATCTGAACATCCATCGAACACAGCAAATGAAGTTGTGACCAGCGTTGCCGATGTGGCACGATCGTGACATTTTGACACGGAAATTTTCTCGTGGCACGGTGGCACGAAAAGTTTAAATATGGCACGTTTTTTGTATTTTAATTTTTTTACATAAATTTAAACGCAGTGTCAATATTCATTAAAAAAAGAACTGGACGTATCTACTTTATCACCTCAACAGAACTGGATGCATCCATTCTTACTCATAGTATGAACACACTCATTTCATTATTATCCTTAAAAAAATTTTAAAAGAAGATTATGTAAATTCTTTAAAAAACAAAGATGATATTTGCTATGAAATCGAAAACTGCAAAGAAGAGCTTCAAAATTTAGAGACTGACGAAAAATTGAATGTTTTAAAAGATTGTCAAATATTCTATAAAAACTTTCACAAGAATTTGGAATAAAACTTAATTTGAAGGATAATGTTCTAGATGCGTTTAAGATAATTGATCCAACCTTTATAAAAATAATCCAAACATACAAAGTATTGTGCCACACTTCAATATTTTGGTATCAGAATTTTCTCATCTATTAGAGTGCGAGAAAGATGTTCTTTTTGGTGCAATAAGAAAAATTTTTGAGATTGGGCTAGCCGAAAGCGTTTTTCTTGAAGATTCAAAAACGTTTTGGCTTAAGTTGTATAAATTAAAAAATATAAATGATGAAGGAATGTTCATTAATATTTCCAAATTTATGTTGATTCTCCTTAGTTTGCCTCACGGAAGTGCATCAGCAGAACGAGTGTTTTCAAGGCTAAATAATATTAAAACAGACTGTCGTACAAAACAATTAATGCTATAATGTCATATAATCAAATTATTAAGCCTAATAATTGTCAAAATTTCAAACCTCCAGCTAATTTATTTATTTAACTTACTAAAACAAACCTTTATTACGTCTTTATATTTTTATATATTTATATATATTTTAAATAATAATACCTACTCAAAATGTGATGTGAAATAGGTAGTTATGAACTTGCCAAAAACTCCTGTTTCTGGACAATGCCTACACGAAGTGATTTTTTTTGTAATAGTAATAGTATTGAATTAAAATTTATTTTTAAAGAACAACTTGAGTTTTTTTTTCATATGGCACGAAAATTTCATAAATGGCACGTTTTTTCAAAAAATATGGCACGAAAAATTTTTTTTTGGCGGCAACGCTGGTTGTGACTATCCACTTTATGGCAAATTTTACGGAAGGATCTTGGACAACCTTGATGTTTATAATAAAGCTAGATTTTTGACAATAGCATTAAATTAGCTGTGTTTTATTTATTCTTAAAAATAATATGCCTAAAAAAAACACCTTTTATATTCCATATTGAAAACTGAGACTTCAAATACTAAGGATAATATTTTACATGTGAAGCTGCTGACACATTGAACTTAACGATAATCAAGGAAATATGGACTGGTCATTCCGCCATCCAGACGAAGAATGTACGTCTATGGGATGCATTATGCGCTCCTGTATTTTATGTGCATTTATTTGAAGACGATGTCTTAAATTCATGGAAAAAATCGAAGAAGATTTTTACACTTAATTTCAAGTTGCATACTTCAGAGCCATTTCATTGTTGTCTTTAGTCATTTCCTTTCAGCTCCAAAACGAATATTAAAGGCGGAAAATTTGCCTAGTTATGCAAAAGAAACGTAAAACATTTCAGAATTTAAATAAACTGTCTCAGTCTCTTACACTACCTTATGTTTTTGTTGGACGTTGGCAAATTACCTCAATAGAAAATAACCAGGGATAACCTAAAATAAGGGAACTTTCTCGGAAATAAAAAAAACCGTCTACAATTTTAGTCTTTCGAAGTGTTGCTGACTTCTTTATTCGTCAATAGTGATCAAGGAATATTAGAATGGCAGACAATTTGGTAAATGGAACCTCAAAAATATAGCAGCTTTTAACAGCCAAAGTCCCAGTTTGAAAACCCTTTCGTAATGAATCAATGCGTTATGTTACTAATTTATAACATGAATAAAGTTTAAATTGTCATTTATTTTAATCTTGCAGAGCTGAAGTTTTAATGTAACATAGAACATAATCGAACAGATCTCGATGTAACAGGTTAAAAGCAACATGTGTGAAAAAAATGTTTGATGCAACATACTTGATGTAACATATTCCAGACACCATGTTTTATGTAACGTGTTTGAAGCAACATAAAACATGAAACATACAATATCAACTATCCAACATTGAACCCCAAACATTGAATATTAACCACAAATGTTAAAATTTGAACATTAAAATTTCAAGACTTAAGATTCAAAACTTTAACATACTTTTTTAGACCTTTCAATTTTACATCATCCGCTCTTTAAACCTAAATTTTGATCAAAACTCATGTAGTGTTTTCATGTTCCAATCATTAAGATTGTACAACCTGCCCTAAATAGCAGGAAAGTGACATTTGTATTGCATTCCTTTTCTCAATTCGCATTCATTTTTTTTAATCAAACATTATGGTTACGTGATTTCGAAATCTTCACAAAATACCAAAAAAAACTCAGCTTCGTAACTCACACGAAAAGCTCATCATGAAAACAAACATTTGGAGTGAAAATGATGAGTTGCCCCATGTGTTGGTTAATGCCGTAAGATGAGCTGGGTTGTGATGAGGTGTCGTGCGTCCACATATTAGAGACAATAAGTTGCGTTGACCTAGTTGGTTCACTGGTGTTAAGGACAGGCTTTTCAAACAAAATAATTTATGAACAGAGTACCGGAGTTTTAATCAAAATTCAGGTAGGAAGGAAATATGTTAGCATTTTTAATCTTAATTTTTAAGTCTTCATCTGTTAATGTTCAATATTTGTCTAAAGATCGAAGTCAAAGGACCAAGACCAGAAGACAAAGATGCAACATGTTAATGGAACAAGCAACATGCATCATTCTAGTTTTTTGTTATCAACTTTTACAAACTCACTAACAAACATGTATTGCGTAAAGTTTATAACTTGATAATACATATTTCTCATAAGTTAAGCGTTATTTATCTAAAAGCCTAAACTTTGTTTTAAACTAAATGTCCACAGATAAAGTAATGTATTTTAAATATTTTGCGTAAATTTCATTGTTCCTTTAATCTTATGAACTTCGAATTTTGTACAATATTTAAGAGAGCACGTGTTTTCCATTTAACCTATATTTTTACTACAAACAAAAAACTAAAAAAACTTAACCTAAACGTGCTTAGACTTTATCACTTTTTAACCAAAAAAAAAAACTAGTTGTGGAAGATTATGTCAAAACAAAAATATTTATGATTAAAAGATGTACCCTAATACATATACTCAAAAATCTTAATCCTTTAAATCCGAGTCACGTTTTTTCATAAAATAATTGATGCAGTACATAAAAACTCTTTCTTTATCCGAATTAAAATACAACGCAAAAATCTGCATATATACGAATCACGGTAAATGGTCACGAAAATTGCAAACATTTTCTAATAATATAATAACAAAATAATAATTTCATTCCTTACCTTGTTGTGTTTTCACCTGCACCGGAGTGGACATTGGACCGGCACCCATTGATGTATAAGCTTGTACACGTACCGTGTAAATAGCATGCGGTGTCAATTCGGATATTGTTGTTAATTCGCTATTGTCAACCATTTGTGAATCCCAAGATGCCTCAGGTTGATTAGAATTGGTTGTGTAATATACTTTGTAGCCCTGTAATACACAAAGGGAGAAAGGGAGATAGAAGAAAATTATGAATAAATTATTTACAGATTAAGTATACAGATATGGCAGAATAAGGTAGGTAAGTCCTTGTTGTAATAGAATGTGCTTAGACCCACATCAGCGAGTCGTGAGAGTGTAGTCTGTGTAAAGGTAACTGTCAAATTTCATACAGGTACATTTAATGAATGGAATATATAATTTGAATTCTAGAGTACTTAATACCATCTACAGTGCTGTGAAATATGTTTTTGTCGAGAATGTAAAGAATACTTTTAAATGTGCTATCAATTAATTCCTTAAAAAAACTTATAATGTTTTCAATATTATGTTCTTTTACGAAGTGCAGTGGAAGAGAAATTTCTGGAATATGAAAACGTTTTAAATAGAATGAATCACATTTTTGAAGACATACAAAATTCCGCCAGACTTAGTAAAGTCTTATAGGAACATTGCAATCCATCTTTTTCTAGAGAACCTTGATGGATTGTGGACAGCCCCTTAAGTTGAGACCTTGGAAGTACTGATGACGATTCATTTTCATGTTTATTCTATTATTACAAGAGAAATGATTTCCTGGGCTAATAAGACTTTCTCTCCCTAAAAATCTCCAGATGTGGATGTCACAATACTAGTTATGCTACAAAAACTGCCAGACATAGCAGTAACATGGGTGGAGGCTATCTTCAAAGGATACCTCTATATCAATCATGTAACGGAGACATGGAGACAGGTTAACGTAGTTTTTATCCTGAAAGTGGGTAGGCGTGGTCATGAATCTGCGAAAGATTTTCGACCAATAAGCCTGACATCTTTTGTTCCTTAAGCACTAGAATGCATCTTAAATACCCATATCAGGGATATGCCACACGAATTTCCGCTAGAAAAATCTTAGCACGCATATCTCAATGACAAGTCTACTGAGATGGCCCTGCATGGGGTAGTGCGCACTATTAGAAGACAATCAGGGCGATCAGATCCTGTTCTAAACTAAAAACTGAACATTGAAGAACGGGTAAGAGGGCTTGAATTGACTTTTACGAATTAAGAAAAACATTTGGTAAAAAGTGGGGCATTCAATCGAAAATGATTTTGTGGACATACATAGCTGTTGAATGACATATTTTGTCATATAGATAGATTAAGTGGTGGCCGGCTCTTAACAAGAACTAAAACATCGACAAACTAAAGAAGGTTCAAAGAATATCTAGTGTCATCACTTTATGCCTTAAAGGTTATTCTGTACCTTCTACGAGTAGACCTTCACATTAAGTAGAAAAGATTAAAACTGTTGGTTTTCCAGATCCTCATGGCAACATTAATGAACTGATGCCAGCGGGTATTTTTGCGACAAACACCGACTACTGCACCCTTGCCTTGAAAAGATTTTAAAGTCATCTGTTCTGCCAGAAAGGATTAGGAAGATGGCATGGTTACGAAAGACTTCGATACTACCATCTGACGGTTTAAAGATGGAGTGTTGAGTTGGGTCGGGAATCTTTTCTGAGACCAATAATCAAAATTTTCTCAATTTTTCTGACAGAATCCATCGAACAGTCTAACGATCAGTATTATATCCAGGATGTTATGGCTCCTATCTATTTCTATATTCTATGATATAGCCAGGGTCACTCCAATATGTACCGGACCGGACACGGGCCGATTGAAGAGCATGCAGCAAATTTGCGTATCCGTCACAATACTCATTGTCAAAACAGCGTTCTTCAGTGCTAATTGAGTAGCTCAGCAAAGGCTGCTTGTGACTGCTATATCTACCGACCTACCTAGTTATGAAGCACATTTTAAATGTGCTAACAACAGAAATCTTGGAATGCTCTAAAAAAAAGGAACAAAACGTTATTGTAAACATTTTTTTAACTAACATTTTTAAAAACCTAAGCTCACAAAATCATATCACATACCTGTGCACAGCGTAGCTAATGTGAATTAAGTGACTAGGACTATAATTCGATGTGACCCCAAGATAAGACGAAGGCAATAAAATACGAGCTAAAGTAGACGAAGTGGGGGGGAAGGTGGAATATAATGTTGATATATAATGAAATTGACATATTGATTGAAAACCAAGATGTCCTGAATGCGACATCAAAATTCTACATGGAATTTACCATCAGAGCCCAGGAAAATGAACAAGAAGAAGAACAACAAGAAATATTATCTAGCTCATTTGATAGAAATTGAAGGTGGATGATGATAATGGTATAAAGGTAATGTGTTGTTGCTTCCATATTATAGACATAAGAAAAGGGAGGAAGGTAAGTTTACATAGGTACTTATGTTTTTGTGATGGTTTAAGGTTATATATGTAGGTATTTTCTTGACGATGATGAATCAAGATAAAAATGATATAATAAATAAATATGGAAGCATGACTATATAAGTTATGTTTACGATCACAAAGGTACCTTTTATATGCCTTTACTTTACTATTTATAAAAAAATATAGATATTGTGTGTTTTGAAAAGGAATTATTATTATATGTTCCGTCATTGAAATTGACATTTTTTTGTTGTCATTCTTTTAAGATTAGATATTTTCATTTTGACAAGAAAACGAACAGCACAAGTTTGAGTTGAAAATCTAGCTAATAACGAGAGGTTTTCAAAATGAGAAATTATAGATTTTTTTTTGGGAAAAAATAAAAATGATGGCACCTGATTTCGGTTTTATACTTTTAGAAGCATTCATGTAGTAGGTAGATTCAATAAAATCCTGGAAAAACGTTTATTATAATGAAATACAATTTGAACACTTAAGTGCAACTTCCCTTCTCTAAATATTTTAAAAAAATTTCTTACTTTTTGACAGCCAAAAACGCTGACATGATAAAATAGTACGCATACGCCACAGTACACCTTTTAATTGTTTATAGAATAGTTTCGACAGATTGTGTAAATTGAATATGTTTTAGTTCTATAAATTTGATGGTAAAGCTTTTGGTTAAGCCAACAGATATTTCAAATCAATGGAAAGAGAAATGCATAGTCTCCTGCATGGGTTTACATACATTTTCTAAAAGAGTCAATCTTTTGAAACCCAGATTTTTTCATTTTTTTTTTGCTAAAGTTGCTTATATTTTAAGTGTAAATAACTGCATTTTAGTTTTTTTTCAGTATTAAAGATTTGTTTTAATTAATAGTAGGAACAAAATGTTTACTATGTGATATTTTTTCATGGGTTTGAACAAATTATTTAAAAACTTTATCATGATTTTCATAGATATTGTTATATTAGATATTGTTATTTTTTTACAAAACGAAATATAATCGGATCTATTTTTTGAGAACTCAAGAAATGAGTTAGTACTTTTTGTGTATTTCCTTGGTTTAAAGTTTTTTTTTCAGGGCTCCAAGATCCCATAACTATCGACAGAAACATCAAAAGCCATTGTTTTGCCCCAAAGTAACCGTTTGGTGCGCCTTATCAAAGCATTTTTTTTTTTTTTAATAATAAGCACGCATGGGTTTACATACATTTTCTAAAAGAGTCAATCTTTTGAAACCCAGATTTTTTCATTTTTTTTTTGCTAAAGTTGCTTATATTTTAAGTGTAAATAACTGCATTTTAGTTTTTTTTCAGTATTAAAGATTTGTTTTAATTAATAGTAGGAACAAAATGTTTACTATGTGATATTTTTTCATGGGTTTGAACAAATTATTTAAAAACTTTATCATGATTTTCATAGATATTGTTATATTAGATATTGTTATTTTTTTACAAAACGAAATATAATCGGATCTATTTTTTGAGAACTCAAGAAATGAGTTAGTACTTTTTGTGTATTTCCTTGGTTTAAAGTTTTTTTTTCAGGGCTCCAAGATCCCATAACTATCGACAGAAACATCAAAAGCCATTGTTTTGCCCCAAAGTAACCGTTTGGTGCGCCTTATCAAAGCATTTTTTTTTTTTTTAATAATAAGCACGCATGGGTTTACATACATTTTCTAAAAGAGTCAATCTTTTGAAACCCAGATTTTTTCATTTTTTTTTTGCTAAAGTTGCTTATATTTTAAGTGTAAATAACTGCATTTTAGTTTTTTTTCAGTATTAAAGATTTGTTTTAATTAATAGTAGGAACAAAATGTTTACTATGTGATATTTTTTCATGGGTTTGAACAAATTATTTAAAAACTTTATCATGATTTTCATAGATATTGTTATATTAGATATTGTTATTTTTTTACAAAACGAAATATAATCGGATCTATTTTTTGAGAACTCAAGAAATGAGTTAGTACTTTTTGTGTATTTCCTTGGTTTAAAGTTTTTTTTTCAGGGCTCCAAGATCCCATAACTATCGACAGAAACATCAAAAGCCATTGTTTTGCCCCAAAGTAACCGTTTGGTGCGCCTTATCAAAGCATTTTTTTTTTTTTTAATAATAAGCACACACTCAAGGGGATATTACTACCCTTATTATACAGAGGCACAGTGTGAGCACTAGGAAGAGGAGAGAGGGTTTAAAAGGAGATGTCAGTGCACATTGGTTTTGAATTCCTGAATATTGCAATGACTAGGAAAGACAGAGTGTGGTAAGGCATTCCACATTCGAGAAGTACGGCTAAAGAACGAATCTCTGTATTTGACAGTACGGCCGAAGTTGGGCTCGAGGGTATACTGATGAGCATTCCTAGAAGCGCGAGTATTACGGTTGAACTGTTTAAAGAGAGGAATGCACCTGGCTATTTCACTAGAGCAAAAGCCGTTAAAATAACGGTAAAAGAGGGTCAGACAAGAGACCTTCCGACGATGTTCAAGCGAAGTAAATGAACGTATGATGATATTATCACCTATCAATTTAAATGCTCTACGTTCAATACTATCCAAGAGGGCTTAAATAAGTTGCAGGAGCACCAGTCCAGAGATGGGAGTTATACTCAAGCTTTGGACGTATATAATTCTTTTAAATAACATCCAGATCAGAAGGGTGAAATATTTCTTGGATCGCCTAAGGAAACCCAAACACCTTGCGGCATTTTTGGCGACATCGAGTATGTGATCGTTCCACAAGAGGTGGTTGGTGACACACATACCGAGAATATCGAGGTGTTCAGTCTCGTTGATGCAAGTGCCATCCATGGATAATGGCAATGAGGGTATATCTCGCTTTAACGATACAAGTTAGCATTGCGTTTTCGTCAAATTCCACGCGGTTTTTTAATCCCCATTGAACAATGCTGTTTAGGTCGGAATTTAATGAGCTTATCATATTTTGTCGTTGCAGTTCCACATCCGAAGAAGAGGGATGTGAGTGTGAAAACGAATATGAAAAGCTAAGAGTACTATCGTTAGCGAAACAATGTATTGGATTAGATTTTGCAGACAGGAGATCATTAATGAAAATGAGAAAGAGTGTTGGAGATAGAACAGAGCCCTGGGGCACACCAGTATTTATTTTATGGTTTTCAGACTTGAATCCATCCAATACTACTTGTATTGAACGATCCGAGAGGTAATTACTAATCCAATGAAGCAGGGATTCATGAAAACCGAAAGCACGCACTTTCGATAAGAGAGCCTGATGCCAAACCCTATCAAATGCTTTTGAAATATCAAGTGCAATAATCTTACTTTCTCCAAAGCGATGTAAAGATTTGCTCCACTGTTTGGTGAGATGAACCATGAGATCACCAGTGGACCTATTGCTTCGAAAGCCGTACTGACGCATTATTTAATTGAACCATTTTTGTTCGAGAATGTTTGGGGCCAGGCGACAAATGTGAATGGTGACAATTACCGACGCATGATAACGGATGTCTTTTAGCCGAACTGACTGCAAGCTCATCCATCGTTTTCATCGCACATTTGGTTCCAACAGGATGATGCGACCGCACACACGGCAAGAGATTCGATGAATTTGCGTCGGGAAGCTTTCCCTCAAAAACTTGTCAGCCTTTTATAAATTTGATGGTAAAGCTTTTGGATAAACTAAAAGATATTTTGACTTCCCGTGGCTACCGAGGCCCCCGACGCACGTAACCCCGATGGATTTTTTTTATGGGGCTACCACAAAGAGAGAGTTTACAGCAACAATATACGAACTCATGTGAACCTAAAAGAAAATATTCGTCGAGAAATCAGCGAAATGGAATTAAGTTTACTGCAGCGTGTGGCGAGTAACACGAGGCTCCTTTTCAAACAATGCGAGAAACTCGACGGAAGACATTATTTGTCTGTCATTTAAAATTTTGAATACAAAAATATATCAGTCTCAGCCAGTCTCAAACTATTCTTTTAATTTGCATATGATTCAACTCAATATCACTAAGTAACTAGTTACTTGATTATGTTACACTGTTACGGACTGATTGACCATCATATGATTCTCCAAAAACTCTACAAAAAGGAAAAAACAGAAAAGAAAAGGAAAGTTACTAAACCTCACCGAAGGCTTTCAATGAAAATGCCTTGCAGTCACTTATTATGATGACAAACAAATACTAGAAACAGAATAACTAGCAGGCTTGTAAAAGAATGCAATCTTTTGGGAATGCAATCTTTTAATGACTTCAATATAAAGATTGAATTCCCCTAAAGATTGCGACTTTCTTTTTATTTTTATTCTACAATAATTTGAGACTTCATGCATTTTTTTTATTCACTTGAAGTGTTTGCATTTACTTGAAGCATTTGCATTTACTTAAAGAGTTTACATTATTAAGTGAAATTTCGCTGCACAAATCTCGCAAACCATTTTTCGGTGTTTTAAAGAGTGTAGTGATATTTTACTTAAGAATACAAAAGCATGAAAAGTCTTTAAGTAAATGCAAAGACTTCAAGTCAATGCTAAGACTTCAAAAGAATGAAAAGACTTGAAGTAAATGAAAAAACTTCAAGTGAATGTAAAGAAAGACACACATTATTGCAATCAATTGATTCACTCAAATGATTGGAGAAAAACATGATTGCAGTCTTTTTAAAGTCAAATGATTAGTGATTTTTTAATCTTAATCTAATCTTTAAGTGTTATTAATGAAAGTAATCTTTAAGTTGAATTCAATAGGTCATATTTGAAAATTATGTTGTCTTTGCTTCAATACTCAGATAAAATTTCAGAGCCATATTCTCAAAAGAAACATTTTAGGTAGTTGCTTCGTATGAAAAACTGAAACTTTATTTATGACCATAATTACTGTCTCTTTTTTTTTTAAGTCGACATCTTTTGGCTCAGTAAGATCAGTCAGCAATTTATAACCTACCTAACTTAAGCTTATTTGTCCTGACCTTCCTACAGTTAGTATATCAATTCCTTATCGCTTAGTTCTACTCCATATAACTTATCAAGATTATCACTTTATTCACTCAAAAAATAACAAAGTGCTACAAGTTTATATAAAGACAGGTACGAGCTCATAAATATTCTTCCTATTTATTACGTAAATCAATATGTAACAACAACAACAAAAAAGGACCTTAAATAAAATTCGTATTTTGTAACTTATACGAATTGTGTATTCTCATTGCTATATCATTTCAAATTCAATAATATACACTTTCGAATACAAAAGAGGAGAAGAAAGAAATACAACAACAAAAACATTGAAAATGGTAACAAATTGCCAAGCAAAACAAAAATAAGAAAAATTTAACAACAAGAGGCACTGAAGGTAGACAATCTCTTGCCATCACCCAATATTGACAATCCCAAACGCACATAGATGTAAATGTAAGTACCAACCTATAAAGGTCCCGAATCTGATGCTATAGTGCTGTTGGTATTTTCATTGGGAATCCTTTTGGATCACACACAATTGAAACTCAATTCAACTTTTACAGATTTGTGTGTAGGTTACAAAACATTCGGGTCTGGGGGAGATAGAAAGTTCAAGAGAAGATATGATCTCAACCATATAGAGGGATAGCAGATAGAGGACAATTGTATAAATATTTTCATCTGGAAAGGAAGGCGGCTCCCCACACATCCCGATACATGCACAGCACAGCACACATAGCTTTAAGGATATGAGGATGACAACAGATATAAAACCTCTGAATAATAACAATAACAATATGAATAGAGATTTAACTGTGTATCTTGCATTGTATAAATTTCAAATGAAATTCCAACCTCAAGCAGATAGAAACTTCTGCTCTCAAAGTCTCGTCTCGACACATATTCATATAGATTGACAGGACTCTCTTGCTCCTGTTCTATAAACACAAAAAAAAAATCACAAAAATGTGAAACCTATATAATTTGGTCGATGTGGTTATGGTCGGTCAATCGGTCGGCGGTAAAGGTCCTTTCGATTTTATCTTAGGTTTTGTATTATATGCACATATGGGTGGTTTATTTGGAATATTTTTGTTTATTTGGGATAATAACCAAGTCATGCAGAAGATGGGAGGGGGGGGGGGGGGTTGATTTGGTCGTAATACTTACAGTCACTTGTCCATTCGGTGTCTCTGGTGGTTCCCATGTAATGACCATTGTTGATGAGCTTAATGGTCTTACTTGTACATTTCTCGGTGCGCTTTCCATTTCTAGAAAATATAATATAAGAAGAAATACAATAAATATAAGTAAATTTATATTCCTATAGAAAATATTTACATATAAATATAAATAAAGAAAATGCAAAGAGATGTCGAATATAAAACATTCTGCATCACTTGGGTGAAGATATATGATCTCTTTGATTTTTCTATATTATTTTTCTATCATGCAGATGAATTTTAAGACATTTAAAGAGTTTTTTAGGATCATTTTACTATTTTGTACGCCATTGTTAGCCAAGCAAGCCAGGTAACTGATATTACCAAAGGGTTTGCATCCCACAGAAATAAAAATCGTGATCAAAAAAAGCTTACAAGAAAAGTTTCAAAAGTAGTCCATCAGGAGAAATATGGAAATTTAAAAATGTAGTACCTCAGGGTTGAACTTTATGACCACATTTGTTCCTGACGATGTCGTTAATGCAACACTGTGAGATCAAAAGGTTTCAATTGACATTTTTAACTTTGCTCATGAGATTTGACTGTCACACTCATTTAATTGACTTGGAATTTGGAAGCTGAAAACATTAACTAGTAGACTTGAAATGGTAACATCCGAAACAGAAGTAAATGGGAAGTTCCAGAATTTGTGAGATTTCAGAGAAATATTTTTTCATATAAGTGCAATACCGATCAGTAAATCATTAATTCTATATATGCTGTAAAAGGTATGAAAAACTATGTTAAATAGGGTCATTCGTTTAAAGCGCGTACCTAACTGTCAAAAAAGGTGAGACAGGAGAAGTTACGACACTATTTAACCGACGTAAATGAATCAACGACGACGTTAAGCCATCAATCATTTTGAACGCTCGTCTTTGAATTCTGTCCAAGAAAGTAATGGAATCACCAGCTCAAAGATGATATATAGAGCTATTGACATAAGTAAAGGGTGTTTTTCAAAAGAAATTAAAATAAAGAATTTAGCTTTATTTTAACGATAAAAGTAAGCCATTATGTTTTGAACATGATTTCGGGCTAGTGACCGATACGACTGGCTCGAATAAATTTCACCTAAAATACTCAATTTTCGCAACTTTCTGCAGCTTATCTGCGTAGACAAGCGACTTTACATAATCCCACTAAAAATGGTTCAGCGGTGTTAAATCGGAATATCTTGGAAGCCACGCCATCTACACGCCTATGACGACGTGAGATAACATTCTTACCAAAAGTTTCCTTCAAAAACTTGATTGTTTCGTTGCGGCACCAGTCACGGAACTATTAATCTGGTAATACATTATTGTTTATAATTAACAAGCACTCAATTTACGAGCTTTAGGAAAATAGGGAAGGATTAAAGAGGATATACCGGTACACATTGGTCTTGAAGTTTTGAATATCAAAACTAAAGGGAAAAACAAAGTTGGGTAAAGCATTCCACGTTCTCGATGTGCGGATAAAAAATCGATCTCCGTACTTGACAGTACGTCCGAAATTGAGCTCAAGGGTAAACTCAAACGCTGTTCAGGGGAAAGTCTATTCATTATTTGAAATAGCAAACTGAGCATAAATCAAGTGATAGCTGTCAAAAAGACCAACTTCGAAAAAAATATTTCCAGTTTGAAAACCACACCTTTAAAAAAAACATCTGTTATAAAAGTTGTATACATACTATCCACATCAGAAGGAGACAACAACGTTTTGCTTGGTTGCAAGGACCTCAATAGTAACATCGAGTATGTTCCACCAAGAATAATTGTGAGATGTTTGGTTTCTTCGATGCAGGTTATTATCATTGAATTACTGTTAGGTAGTATTGAAAGTTATTCCCCATTTATCCATCAAGTTCATAATTTTATTCGCTTATCTTACTTTGCTAGTACCCGTGGCTGGTTAGTGCGTTGGACTGTCATGCCAGAGGTCTTGGGTTCGATCCCTGCCTGTGCCATCTGCGTGCGAGAAATTGACAAATTCTCCAAGAGTAATTCTTGTCATGAAAAGTGCTTTCTTAAATTTGCCGTTCGGATTCAGCTTAAAGCTGTAGGTCCCCTCTATTGCTGACAACAGTACTCGCACACAGGAATAGTTGAGATTTGTAAGTCACTAGGCTCAACGGACTGTTGCGCCACCTAATTTATTTATTATTTTTATCTTACTTTGCTGCTGAAGATTAACATCCAAAGAGCAGAGTTCTGAATCTACAAAACGAATATAAATATAAAAAATATGAAAAAGCCAAAGCAAGCAAGTGGATTAGAAATTTGAGACAGAAGGTTATCAATACAAATTTAAAAAAAAGTGTCGGAGACAGACCAGAGCCCTGAGGCACACCAAATTTTATTTCGAACGTGTGGACGTGTTGCAATGAATGTTCTGGACTAAAAGTGAAAATATATAGAAAGATTCATTAAAACCGAAATTCCAGATAGAAGGATATTAATAAAAATGGTTATGTCGAAGTCAGGCCAGAGCCCTGAGACACGCCAACCCATATTTTTAGGGTGCCAGACTTGAAGCCTTCTAATACAACTTGTATTAAATGGTCTTAACGTAAATTCTATTTCAACGATATAGAAAGATTCATCAAAACCTAAGGCACAAATTTTCGATAAGATAGCCTGTTGCCAAAGCCCCTGCCTGAATTAAGGGCTCAATCAATTGACGTTGAGTGTATACTTAAAGAAAATATCGAACCAAATTCCATTGTTCAATTGTATAATATTTATTTATTTTTTGTTTCTGTGTGGGAGTGCTAAAACAGATAGATATATACGTACAAGTATCTAGATCAAGACAGTTTTTGCAATTGGAATATCAAATAGCAAGACTTTGATAATAATATTCTACACTCATAGGTTATATAGACGAGTCGAGTAGGCATCCAATTTTCTCTTTAGATAGATAGGCATCTTTATACATATATATCTAGAATTGGAAAATTAAATTTAGAATTTTGTTTCAATTTCCAATTAAATAAAATTGCAGGAAATATATATGCATACACATACACTTTTATAAACGTATCTATACTCTACATTTATGTGTTGGTGGTATACATGTATATGTATAGGAAGAAAAACGATTTGTGGGATATTCATTTGTTTTCAAATTGAATTTCAGAGATAATAAAATTTACTCTTTATTTCAAATATATTATACATATGTATGTATGTATGTAGATATAAATATTTACATTTTGTAGGTATAATAATTGTTTGTGACAATCGTTACTTATATACATATATGTTTGCGATGTGTGAGTTTGTGTTTTTGTTTTTATAAAAAGATATTTGGGCCATGAGGTTTTTTGTTTTTGAGATATTAGATGGACAATACCTTGATACATATACTGAGGTAGACATATTGGTTAAATTATGTTTGAAAACCAATTGAGTATATATAAATATTATTATTTTCAGGTCTTTATCAAGTTTATATTATAGTATCTACATTCTTGGTATATTCGAAGGATAATAAAGTACATTTGTATAAGGAAAAGTGTTATAAGGAACTTAGGTCTTTCCTTAAATTGAATACAAAATATTTGTTTGCTATAGGAAAATATTTAAATGTTGAATGAATTTCAAAACATATTAAATTTATTTAAATTCTAACAAATAGAGAAATTTATATGATGTAAAAATGAAACACAAATTTGTGAATTTTTTTAAAAGATTGAAGCTGTATTAAATCAATATAATTTCAATAGAATTTCTAAAACAAAAAAATTACGAACTGATTATACAAACAGATACAAAAGATTTTTTTTTTCAAAACACCATTTTTGATGTACGAAACATACAAAACAGTATAATAAAATTGATTACGTAAAATCAATCTGATTATTTCATCAAAAAAGAACATTTTAATTCAAAAAGGTATGAACACAAATCAACATGAACATCAATGAAATGAAATATTACAAATTCATTATAAATACACATATTTTGCAATTTCCCACTTCTGATACTATGTATTAATTCAATTGTTCATGTCTATGGTTTATATACTTTACATTTCACGTTTTAAAATATAAAAATGAACAAATATCAACAAAAAAAAAAAGTGGTTAGAATAATAATTGTGGTACAAATTCTGTAATAAATGTTTTTTTTTTCAATAAGGTAAAACATAAAGTAAATGTTTATAAATGTGTACAGAGATAGAATTTAAATCAGTTAGTTCCCTGAAGGCGTTATTATAGTTGTACAACAATAACATATTTGTTTTGGTTTGATATGTTAAAATTTGTGAAAAAGGAATAATAACATAGTTGCATTATCGGATGGATAAACCTTTACGCCAATTGGGTTTTTGTTGACTTTTGTTAAAAAAGGGACAAGTACTGGGATTAAGAAAAATTCATGCTTTTTTCAAATGATTTTTGACAGTTGCTATAGGGACTATATTGTTAAAGCTAGATCTTTCAAAATGGCTTTCATTATTATGTCTTTTTTTGTCAGTGTGGTAGATAGATAAATGTAAGTCTAATAGTTCAGTAAAAGATCAAGAAACATTCCTCCAGTTTGAGGAAAAAGTACATCTGTCAATGAAAGTGCACAAGAAAATCCGAGGCAGCCTATTTCGCATCGCTCTCAAAAGAAATCAGTCTTGGGCTGGATACTAGCCAGCATCATAGGTTTATATTTCTTTGACAATGACATTTCCTGGGCCATGACAGCGGAACATAAAACCAACTTAACTTATGTCATCGGCAGAGTTAAAACTGATTTAAGTCGGACATTTAAATAATATTCTATTTTATTCACAATGGCATCAAAAGACCTTTCAATTGAAGATTATCACAGTACAGAAGATCTACAGCGACCCCAACATGATTGCTTATATAATTTTGACACCAGAAGAACTAATTTGTTGTCTGAAGATTTAACCATTTCTGGAATTGCTGAGACATTAGCATTTTCAAATATTGACGAAGAAGTTTTAATTTTGTTTTAAATTCTGAATAATTGTTTGGTAAAAATTGTATCTTCAAAGAAATCAACGAACACGACAAACCTGAGTTCACTACCCAATAAAAGGAATGAGGCATCGCAATTTACCTTAAAAATCCGTCTCAGTCTAACTTCTCTGTTTATATCGAACTCTTTTTAATTCTTCTTGTTCTTGTTATGTTACTGATATGGGCACCACTTTAAAAGATAATTCTAGAAGATTCTGGAAACTTGTCAACTTAAGG
The DNA here is from genome assembly GCA_951509635.1 of Eupeodes luniger. Lineage (NCBI taxonomy): Eukaryota > Metazoa > Arthropoda > Insecta > Diptera > Syrphidae > Eupeodes > Eupeodes luniger. Next base: position 118,395,345 of record OX608073.1, on the reverse strand, counting down.
ACTTAAGTTAACTTCACTTACAATAACCTTTCTTTAGATAAAACATTCGATATTTGTAATTTGTTTTTGTGACCAATTTCCGAGACTCATTTGTTAATAGCTCCGAAGTAGTTGATAAAATATATTCCCATAATTTACACTCCTTTTCGAAAAAAAGCTGTAAGTCATATCCCTCTTGCTATAGAGTACGGTTCTTGATATTCTTTCCCTGTTGAATTATGACTGCTAAGCCGGTACGTATGGTATTCTTACGACAGTATTTAAAAAGTGTAGAAGTGCTTTAATTGAAAACCTCACGTTTATACACAAAATGTTCATGTATGGAAAAATTCATTTATTGCATCAATATTAAGAAAAAGTTAAAAAGGTGGAAATAATAAACTACAGGACCATTGCAAAACTTTTTTGCATTCCTAAACTTTTTGAACAAGTTGTTTGTGAGAATTTTTATTAAATAGAGATTCTTTCTTAAATTGCACATCGAGAATGTGGAATGCTTTGGCCAACTCTGTTTTTCCCTCTCATAGATAGATTTTTATTTTCGTATTTGAATTACATTTGCTAAGCTATCGCACAGTTTACATGTACAGAGATTTGATATAAGATAGATACATTATATCTTTTTACTGAATCAGTATATATATTATTAAAGTTAAGAATTGTATAGTGATATTAATATTTGAAGGAAAGTACAAAAAAACCTTCAATATGAAAACAAAAAAAAAATAAAATAAATAAATAAAATAATAATAATAATGATACTAGTAATATTCGGGTACATTGAGTCTTAACATAGTTTTTTACAAATTATACATATGTATTTGTTTGAAATAACTGGGTTAGTATTTTGGGTTAGTAACAAAATTCATAAATAATGGAAATATAATTACGTTTATATTTTAGTATGAGTTAGTAATAAATTAAATAAATAAATAAATAAAAAAAAAAAATAAATAAATAAATAAACAAATAAATAATAAATAAATAAATAAATAAATATACATATGTATATAATAAATAAATTAATTGATTGCAATACATAAAAAATGAGTATAGGTATACATAAATAGTTGTTTAACTCACATAGAGGTAAATAAATAATAAATACACATTAAATCAAATAAGCAAATTATAAAGAATAAGTTAATATCACAGAGAATTCAATAAATAACATAATTTAACAATTTAGAAAAACAAAAACGAAAACGAAATTTAAAAATAAATCAATAATTAATATTAAAAATGAGTGGTACAAAAATAAGATAAGTTAAATTACAAGTTTTAACAAACAACTATATTAGTTGGTAGAAAAATTGTTAGGATATAAGTTGGTTGATCAATGGATTATCCGAAAAATCACATTTTAATACAAATGAATTATTCAGCTTTTCAATTCTATCACAAATTTTTTCAACATTTGCTCTTGCATGCAAGTCGGCTGTAGAATAATAACAAGGAAGATTAAGCATCATTTTAAGCAATTTATTTTGAGATATCTGCAGTTTTTTGATGTGACACTTTGCACATTTTCCCCATATCTGGCAACCATACAAACGAATTGCCTGAAAAACCTCGCACTGTGTTTAAATATAAACATATAAAGGGTACTAATAACACCTTGAGTGCTTGTGAATTATAAAAAAAAAAAAAAAAAAAAATAATAAGTACAAATATTCCTTAGCGAACAACAATACGGAGTTGTGAGAAAAATATCAACCACTATAAATCTTTTCACATCCTCAAACAAAGGTTCAAACGCTTGGGGAAAAGGCTTTTGATAAACTAAGCAAAGGATTTTCTAAATTCAATGTTAAAGTTCTTGGTTTTTTTTTTATAATTTACAGGCATCGGGGGTGTGTTACGCTTTAACGACAGTAGACAGCATTGAGTTTTCGAAGCATTCAATTCTACACGGTTTCTGACTCCCCATTGGACAATGTTGTCAACTAACACATGCACTTATAATGAGCCTCTGATCGAAGTTTGACGCTTGCTATAAGCTTACTACTTTCTGAAAATTCTGAAGTGTAAAAAAAGAGATCAGAATTTAATGAGCTTATCATACGCTGTCATTTAAGTTCCACATCCGAAGGACAAGGAGACAAGGATGTAAATCTAGAAACGAAAATGAAAAGCTGAGGGTACTGTCGTCAGCGAAACAGTTTAATGGATTAGAATTGGCAAACAAAACATCGTTTATGAATGTAAGGAAGAGAGTCGGAGACAAAACGGAGCCCTGGGGGACACCAGTATTTATTTTATGAATTTTCACCCTTTTTTTTTTTAGTTTGGATCGAATCTTACCTTGAAAATAGATCCTACTAAATATATCCTTAATTTAAATTTATTGGAAGAACAAAGTAATTGTAAAGTAAGGCCCTATCATGAAGCACCAAGGAGACTTTGCACAAAAACCAATCTTGCTGTATGGTACAGAAACATGGACTCTCTCTCCAAGGCAGATGATAAAGGCTCTCTTAGTATTTTCGAGAGGAAGGTTCGATACATGATCTATGGACCGATTGGTGTCAACTAGCTCAAAAACATCTGGCGGAGCCAATAAAACCATGAACTACTAACTTGTTGGTCCAAAAACTGCGTGTTGAACGGTAAAAATGGCAAGGGCGTGTTGAACGAATGCGTATTGGAAAGCCAAAAAGCAGAGGCAAATCTTATCTCCGGTGTAGCGACTAAGTTGAGCCCGACGCACGTCACCTTGGTATTCAAAACTGGAGACAGCAAGTTAGAGATATGAGTAAGCTGGTGATGAAATCTATTACTTGAAGCTCAAGAGCACCCCGCGCTGTTGCGCCAACAAAAGTAAAGTAAGTAAGTAAGTAAAGTGGGCTTAAAATCAATATCACCACTATCGTATTTTTACTATGTGAACCTCTGATCGTAGATTGACGCTTGCTACTACTTTGCTTGCTTACTAGAATTTCCCAAGCGTAAAAAAAATACCTTCGACAGTAACTATGACCGAGCAATGTCCTTATCAAGACGTAGATGACACATTAAAATTAAACTTCGATAAATTAAAATGTAAGGTCAGTATAAATGGCATGAATATGTGCTTCCCATCATTATTCTAAGGCCTATCTCTTTGTTAGCAGTTTAAATTGAATTAACTTTAAATTTAAGCCAAATAACTGTCAAATATTTGAATGTGTTATCAAAATAACCTCCTTTATCATTTCATAGTTCGATGATATAAAAAAATAATAATAACAACACAATATAATCATTTCTATTTTGTATATTCAAACAAGCAAACATTCAGTAAACATTTCAATGCAAAACCGAGCATAAAATATTTATTTAATAATTCGAGGTAGATATCAAATAAAGTGTAGTGCTGCTTGTATTTCTAATAATATCAAGAATTAACCGCACAATATTTAACTTTGACTCTTTGGTTTCTCTATATTGTGTTTATTAGCATTTTAGGTATGTTTTTGTTTAGTATTTAATTTTCTAATTTAGTTATTAAGTTTACTCAACTTTGTGTACATATTTTCAAATGATGATATTATGAGGGGAAAATATTAAATCTAATTAAATTTATATGCACCTAGACAGGTATCGAAAGCAATATAAAATATTGATTTTTGTTATAAATTTGATTTGCGATTTGATATAGGTAGATATATTTTATCTTCTGCTTTAATACATATAACAATTTGTGTGCCAAAATTACATATATAAAATTTATTAGAAAGAATTCGAAAAATTATAAAAATAAATAAATACAATAAATTTATTTATTTATTGAAATAATTTACAAACTTAATTTATAAATTATTTTTAGAAATGATGCCGTCTCTTAATTATTTAAAAAATACAATAAATTATGATTAAAAAATACAACTTTTTTGTTAAATTATTTCTTTATTAAAAAGGTAGTAAAAATCCGAATTTTTTTGAAATCAGTAGAGCAGCATTTCATACTGAACAAAAAACAATATGGTTGAAAAAAATGGGTTGAAAACTTTTCTAGTTATCTTTCCCGAAAAGTGTAAAAACATGACTCACTTGCACTAGCTTTTAAAGTTTGAAACACTAGTGGTCTTAAAAACCATATACACTTTGATACACGAACCTACACATAGAAATATAAACCTTTGAAGAAGTTTCTAAAACAAAGAATAGCGATTCTTTAATGCAAAAAGTTAAAAAAAAATGCTGATAAGTCTTAATAGATAACGGTAATCGTTATCTCCAATCATAATGCATAATTTTATGCATATTTTCTTTATAAGTACGGGGGATAATCTTGAAAAGTTGCCTCTAGGCTACACAAAAATTTGTCAACTAAACCAGTGATACAAAGCTGTCTAAAAAATACTCCGCTCCTTGGCAATTTCAAGTGAAGAATCGCTGAACTTGTTACTGGATACTCACTTTCCTGGTAGTTCTTAAACTCTAAATTGTAACAGTCCAATACGTGCAAGTACTACTGCAATATATCCACAAGGTCTGATCACTAAGGACAAGCTAAAATGGGCTCTCAACAACTTCGAACCATTTAAATCTGCAGGACTAGATGGTACAATATGAGCCGAACTCCAAAAAGCCTTAGATATAATTGCACCAATCCTTGAGGAAATTTTCAACCGCTGTCTATATCTGGTCCATATTCCAGTACCATATGGTTGTTTTTCTTGACATCGTGGACACATGTGCACTGTAATTTCTGAACGCAGAGGATTCGCTTGAGGCGTTAATTCATTTAAAGCTGACTTAGCAGAATAATTAACTCAAAACTGCTTCTTCTGCTAGAAGATTTGTCAGCAGAGGGACACCGCAAGGTGGAGTTCTATCCCCTCTCCTCTGGAACCTGGTAGTAAATGAAATTCTAATTGTTGTGGATGCGTAGGGTTTCAGAGTGATTGCATATGCGGTAACCAAGGTATGCAATTAAAGTTATCAGGCTAGGCTAAATATCTGGGTCTTATTTAAGACAAAAAACTAAATTGGAAACGTAATATACAAGAAAGAGTGAAAAAACCACTGTAGCTCTTTTTTCTAGAAAAAAAAGCTATTGGTATAAAATGGGGCCTCAGACCGGTTTTAATGTACGGTTTGGCGGTATGGTGAATTGCTTTGGAAAAAGCTATAAGCCGCCACAAACCAAATAAATTGCAACATTCAGCATGCCTATGTATAAGCGGATCGCTTCGCACGACCCTTTCTCCGGCACTGGGCACCCTATTTTACTTAACACCTCTTGATAAACTTAGCAAATAAATAGCTGCAAGTTCTGCTATTCGCTTCAAAGCTTCGTCGCAGTGGGTTAATAACAACATTGGCCACTCCGTAATGCACACAGACTACACCATCCCTCATTTGCAATTCGACAGAATCTTATAGATTTCTATAACTTCCGGATCTTTCTGGAAGGATAAGGCATTCCTGAAAGACGAGTCAATCCACTTTTATACAGATAGGACAAAAATAATAGAAGGGGTTGGTGGACGCGTGTATTGTACGACTAAATTTAAGTAGAACTTTTGGCGATAAAAGAAGTCTTGCCCTGGCTTAAAGAAAACATGGTAGCAACATCTGATATCCGTATTTTCTCAAAGAGCCAGGCTGCTATCAAATCTTTGGGCTCTGTATCTACAAAACTCTATAACAGTCCATAACTGCCGATAATCTCTAATAGAGATGGCACAACAGTTTAACATTAACCTTTGCTGGGTGCCGGGCCAGGAAATTGTAAGGCAAATGAACTTGCCAGAAATGGTACAGTACAACCCATTGTACCTCGTTTGGCTAATGCTGGCATACCACAAACGCTACCAGTAAACTATTGCTAATACAAGTCGCTATAAAGAAGGCAAATGGCAGTCGGATTAACATCACCACGAGTCAGGTCAAGAAAAACTTCCTGAACTTCTTTGAGAAGAATTAGGTTACTCCATAAAATGTTGCGGTTGTAGCGGATTGATGTTCCTGAATTAATCATTCTCGTCTTGCACTATCAGACATGGAAAAAACTGTCTTGTTCGCTAGCACATCTATCTCACGAAATGTTTGCAAAAACTTCCGGACAATCAGGCACGTTGGGAACTTCATTTAGGAAAAAAAAAACGAATTGCGTGGGAAATTCTCACACTCACTTAGAAAATAATTTTTCAACATTTCACAAAGTTTTTTCAAGCTTATACCTTCTTCTTTCGTTCAGAGGAATAACCTATGATTTAAAAAGAAACCACTTTAATGGACCAACCAAACAACAACAGCTTAGAAGTTATGGTAAGTTTTTTAGATTTAGTGTTGAAGGTTTATAACGCACTACAATAGTATCAGTTTGATTTGTACAATCGTACTCCGTCTTCTATATTTTCATAGGGTGTTGATACTAACCCTAAGGTATTTTAAGGATTGCACTACTTCAACTTAATGGAAAACTGTTTTACCGTTCCTCTTAAGGACTAACCATCTTATGAATTATCTTCCTTACCACTGCTAATTGCTGAAGTATATGTTATACAAAACTTCCATCAAATCGGCTTTAACTTCTCAATATAATCTTAAATTTCTAAGGAATTGCCTCTCAATCTTTATAACTTCGCCTCAAAATTGAAAATCGAACTTTTCCTTGAAACCTGAAATCCATTCCAATTTATTTTCAAGTTCAATAATAATCGACACACAGCAAGCAAAATTGTGGTTTCTTGCAAATTATTATAATAGCGATTGTGAATTATCATCATCATCATCATTACCATTATCGCTCTTTAACTCTCTAAACTGGCAGCTTAATTAAGCTTAATTTTCTGAAAATGTACTTTTCATTAAACTTTCAATCGTCTTTTTCACATTTTATATAATCCCAAAAGCTAATAGCTCGTCGTCGTAGTCGTAGCGTATTTCAATTGCATTTTACCCGACAAAAACCATATCGCGACCATAACCCCATTAACGTCTGCCACTATTAATACTCCATCTTTTAACCAATCCTCCTTCTCCTCCTCCTCGTCTTCCTGAGAAGAGAACCTTCAAAAACATGAAAAAGTTTTGTTCTATGTTTGTTTTCTGTTCATTCTGTTGCATCCTATCATCATCATCATCATCATCATTTTCAACATTATCCACTTCAGTTGATTGGTAGTTTAATTCCTTAAAAATATTTAGCGAAGAAAAAAAGTAGAAAATTAAAACTTGCGTGTAAAATATTTTCCGTCATCGAAACTTTCCTTTTTCTCTGTGCGAATGAAGGAAAATCGTCATTTAGAAAATATGAGTACTCAGCACACTTTAAAGTTCTTCTTCTGTTTTCATCCTAGTCCTAGAACTCGTCCTTTTCCCTCGTTCGTTGAATAAAACCTTTCAACCTCTCATCATCTACTACACTTTTCGATAATAGTCTTAAAACCCCCATGTAATCAAGAAGTTAGCTTTGGTAAGAGTTTAGCAAACTTATTCTCAAATATTTTGCCAAGCGTGTAAATTGAAAGCGTACTTCACTAATACCAACTCAATAACACGATACAATCAGCAAGTCAAGATTTTGCAGAATGCTGTCATCAGCGGAAGTAGGATTCACGAAGTAAGTTGTACGAAGCGAAGCGACTACGCAACTGAGACGACCGAAGACGCGACGACCTTAATTGTAGGTTTACTTTTCGTAAAATTATTTCTAATTGATGGGAATGGCAAATAATTTTAGGTTCGATTCAGGTATTGGCAACGGATGTTTTCGAACTTCAGAGTTAACTTAACCTTATAAGCTTCAGGAAGTTTTTGGAATCAGGTTCCTCTTTAGATATACAAAACGATAAATTAGGAGTGTGATAGCGTCGCATAGGTTTAAACAGGGGAAATATTTATTCGCTACCGGTCCGTCAAAAGTGTCCCAAAATGTGGTGACATGTAATTTGTGTCAAAAGGATTAACAGAATGCTGCTTTGTAGCTATGCGTTGCATTAACGTTGAATGGAAAAATACTATAAGATGGAAGTCTTCGCTGGTGTAAATCATTAAAATAAAACTGCTGCAGAATTTGACTTTTTTGTTTCAGTATCGACGCGAAATTCGAAAAGAAGATCTAACATAAGTGCAGTGAAGTCAGTACCAATTACAGTCTCCTTTTCTTTTAACTTTGGAAAGACTTTTAGGCTACATTCGTGTAACGCAATCCAAAAAAGATACTTTTTTAGAATAGGTACCTCAGAGTTGCCACTATGGACCTCTTCTTTTCTATTTTGATTTTACACTGAAGAAACATTTAGGTTTTCCTGAATTTTTTTCTAAATCCTTAACCTGCCATTAAGAATATACAAACCTTCCTTTACAAGAAGTAAAAGTCGTTATAGAGTCTTAGGGGGTAGTGAATGTAGCAGTGGCAGGCAATATAATGTTTATCAGGAATCAAAAATTATCATCAGGTTGTGGCAGAGCACCGCGCTCATCGCCATCCACGCAGCGCCGTATACCCTCTCGGTTTGTTGTTTTTGAGTGGTGGTAGGTGGTTGGTTGTTTGTTTGTTTGGGTTGTTGAAAAGAAGAGTTGATAATTTTCTTAAATTAAACGAAGGTGGTACATATGTATATATTTCAGTGCATCGATCCTTATTATAGATGGTTGGTATTGGTATTGCTGGGGTTTTGGTAACTGCTTAAAGACGTTATGCGATGTTGATTTTAATTTCGTGGCTTTTCAACATCCGTTTGATCCCTTGAATTCGTCGTTTCCGTCACTCGTTGGCGTCGTAGCTGATGATGCTATACATATAACGTAGCTACTGCAATTCGCAACCTTCACCATCAACATCATCATCATCATCGTTCGTTGCGTTGGTGGTGGAACTTTATTTCAAGTGTTTTAATAAGCAATTAATTTAATGAAGTCAGACCAAAGTCTACGTTCTACGATGATATGTGGTAATGAAAAGGCGATGATGGGGAGGGGCCATGAGGGAGGCGGTATGGAGAGCTTAAATTAACTTAAACTTTTAACTGAAGTGTGTGCGTGACGGTGTTCTGTGTTCACATCACAGTCACTCGCTGGCTCGTCATTGGCGTCGCGTCGTCTCGTCCTCGTTGTTGTAGTTGTCGGCGATATTTTGAGCCAAAAATGGCAACAACAAGAACACATGGAAAAAAAAGGATACAATTTGTTGCACTTTGTTTGGTGATGGTTGCATTATAATTTATATATTTTTATGGATTTTGCAACAAAAACAACACAAATTTAAGTGCACGTCATTCCAGACTTTGATAGACGTTTATTTAAGCGCGATAATAAAATTGCACTTGCACTAAAATATACAAATACATAATTATTTTCAATTTTTTGCTTGTTTTGGTGGTAAAAAGAGGAAGGTGGGGGAAAGAGGGGGAGGGGAGAGATTGGTTGAAATTATTTTCAATATTTTGATAGGTGTGTTGAATTTAATTTAATTAAACAAAAAAATGGTTTATGGGATTCGAATTGAATTTCAAGTTTAAAGGTTTCTCGTTGTTGATGAAATTTTAACGAACTGTTTAATTTTTTTAGTGACTTATATTTGACACGTTAAGATCTGTGAATCTATGAAAATGGAAAAAACTTGTACCACTTTAGTTGTCAAATTTTGTTTTCTATGTTCAAAACTTCTTTCGCACTTGTGCCAGTGTAGTACAGGAAATTGGTATACGTTAGTCCGCTGCTGGCCCGGAAAGTATCCTTCTTGATATTCAACGCTGCGTAAGCTTTTTCATCTGTCCTATTCTACAGAAAACTGCATTTTTCCAGTCTGACCCTAAAAACGTCGTTTCTTCTTCCTCCTCTAACTGTCGTCCAATCAAACATACGTCCTTTCCTTCCAAAGTCCTGGAAACGCTGATTAATCATCAGCTTAAGAAATATCTGCTAGAGCAAATGCTTCTTAAGGACCCGACTTTCGTAGCAATAGGTCTATCGGTAATTTAATGGTTTTGGAGAAAGTAAGACTATTATACTTGATATTTCAAAAGCATTTGGTAGAACTTCGGCATCACGATTTCTTGTCGAAATTGCGTGCAATTGGTATTGAAGAATGTCTTTTTCGTTGCATTAGAAACAACCTTTCTAAACGTTCGATACAAATGGTAGCCCGAAGTGTACCCCAGGGCTTCGACTTGCCGTCGACTCTCTTTCTTATATTAATTGAAATGATTTCCTATCTGCAACTTCTAATGCTTTAAACTGTAATACGCTGACTTGTAATATTCGCGATTCTAGATTTGTGCACAAGTCCTTCGGATGAGGAAATTCAACGGCAATTCTTGGGGGAATGGGGAATGCTTCAAAAACTTAATTATGTCTCCTGTCGTTGAAGAATAACCCACCTCCAATGCCGCTATTTATGAGTGGCACTAGCATATCGATCAAACTAATCAACTTTTAGTACTCGGTTTGTGTTTCACAAATCACCTTTTATAGGAAAATCACATTATATTCTACATTGCCAAAAATGCTGATATTTTTCCGCCGGGGTGCAAGAAATGTACAAAGCCTTCATTTGTCTAAAACTTGAATATAACTCGGCAGGTGCCCCAAAAACTAGCAAAAGTCTTTTGAATTGAATTAAGAATAATAGGTATTAGAACTATAACAGAAACTTTAACATCGCTTGAACACCGTGGCAATGATTCATTTCTTCCATTGTTTTAACTGTATACTACAAACAATGTTCTATCGAATTAGTTAGTTACATTGGCCGCTTCAAACAATTCAAGCGTAATACTTGCGCTTCCAAGAATGCTAATCAGTTAACCATTGAGCTTAATTACGGACGTTCTATCGAGGTATCAAGTATAGAGATTCTTTTTTTAACCGCACATCAAGAATGTGGAATGCCTTACCCAACTCTGATTTTCCTCATTATTTTGATATTTAGGACTTTAAGAACGATTTAATCCTTTTCTAATTTCCTGTAACACCCACACTCTGTTGAAACTTTTTAAACATATCAAAGGTTATAATAACAAAGTCTATGTTTGAATGAAGTTTAATAGAATTTTATTTCAAAAATGTATTTTCAGTGCCCATCAAAAACATTGAAAATACAAAAAAACATACAAATATTTTTCGTTTGAAACATACAAAAATGTATAAATATGATCGAAATCCATTAAGGAACAGAAAGCTTTACCTATTACACTTGAATTTCCTAAAAGCAACGAGCATTTTGGTACTTCTGCAACCTTTATTAAGTAAACATCATATACACAGGTAGGTATTTAATTTACTTCCTGTCGCTAATTTCAATTCATAAAAAATTAAAAATCAACATCAATCAACAGTTAAATCAATATATTTCACTTAATGCATGTGAACTTGTGACTCTGTCCCAAAACGTAATTTTCTATAATTACTATAGAACTTAACGTTTACTTCCATCGACATGTCCTATCAACATACATACATACTTAAATAAACTCTTTACTTCGATTTTCCCAAATTAATCTTGAAGTTCTCTTTGTCAATAATTAATCTAAATTGAATATTTGCAAACAACAACAACAAAAACAACAACGAAAAATCTAATCAAATTTCAAAGCATGCGATGATGCCAAAGGAATTTTATGTTTTATATGTGTCGTCCTCTATATCTTTCTAACTCTGGAACTTCAGTCTTCAGTCTCTGTGTCTCTGTGTGTCTTGATGTAAAATTACTCGCATCATGGCGCGTAACCAATAGTTCTTAAACAAAGTTTCCCATCATCCAAACTAAAGTTTCCATTTCAATTCATGTCCTTGTCCATCATCCCCGTTATAGAGTATAGGGATGGGTAGGGCATTGATAGTGCTGCTCTATAAGTTGATGTGCCATTGCTTGCAACTTTATATCTTATACCTATAATAACGGTTACACAACCCCATTAAGCGTTCATACATATATTCATGCATAAGCAAAGTAGGTATAGATGCAGAGTAAAGCTTCGCATAATCTCTGCGCTTTATACATGTATGTATCTCTATCCTTGGCAAACCCTAAAACTTTCTTCATTCGACAAAATCCGGATGCAGCCGGAAGTCTTTGCGAGAAAGAGTTAGACGAGGTATAGGTTAGCTATAGCTCCATAAGTCTATAAGGAGAAAGAGGATAGTTTTGGTTATCCTACATCCATATCCATATCGACCTATACCTACTTACGTTCTAAATATCGTTCGTTTCGTATATTAAAACGAAATGCAATTATCGATTGGCCATTAAAGGACCGCTTGTATTCCTACATCTATGATTTTACCAACACACACGCATACACACTATATGATGATGGTGTGTAAGTATAAAACGTTCATCGCATAAACCAAGAACTTTTGCCGTTTTCTTCTCATAGGAAGTGGTTGGGTTGTTCGCATGCAGGAGAGTTTATAGAAGTACTCACATGACAGAGTTATAAGTTTAGGTTATGTGAAGTTAACTGAGGGATTGAAAGAGAGTATAGGAGGGTGTTAAGACCCCTTTTTTGTACTTTATTCAGAACATATATCGCTCCATCTAACCGGTTGAGTTGTTGTTAAGTGAAATGGTGGCGTCGTCGTCGTCAACGTCTTGGTCGTCGTTGTCATGAAGTGAAGGATAATCCTCTTAACCAAGGATTAGAGTTGTAATTTAACCCGATTTTTACAAAATCTTTTTTATATATAGGCAGTGTGTGTGTTACGAGTATACGTATTTAGTTCTTTGGTTGAATGAATTTTTATAGGTTAAGTTTTTTGGTGGTTTGCAGTTATTGTTGTTCCCGTTTCTTATATAATCTCTTGCGTAATATAACTATTGTTAATTGCTTTTACTGCAAAGTGATGCAAAATCTTTTATAGGGGTGCATGTCAATTACTTTAGTATACCTACATTACATATACGAGTTTCAAAACAGGGGTTACCTCTATTTAGGTCAAGTTAATACTATTTTCTTTAAATGTGAATTTTAAAATATAGGGGAACATATACTATAGTTGGAATATACTATACATAACAATTTTAATTTAAAAGTCAATGCCTTAAGATAGGTAGGTACGTCATGTACGTACTTCAATCTTATAGGTGACATCAATTAAAAAAATACAATTTATTTAAAGTGTCATTAGAGAAAACGTTCAAATTTAAAAAAAAAAGTTATACATCAAGAGTCAATTCAATTTCTGCGCGGTTGAAACCAAATTAAATGAGCAGCACAGAAGGGATTGGAAAGGTCCAAATAAGAAACTTGAAGAAACTTTGGCAGTTGGAAAAGGTCATATTTTGTACACTACATCGGTCATATTTTCTGCGCAGATCTTAACTTGCATCATGACTTAAGCTTTCACCCATAAATTATTCAAATAACCACAGAACTTATGTTGCTTTCTTTGAGGTCCACAGTGGCTTGCGACTTGGACGCACAAACATGGACCCCATAAAGGACGAAACGTTGCTGCTAGAGAACACTTATTTTGATAATAAAGTTTAATCATTCATTTGCAAGTGCTACTTGCCATGTAGATTTGTCTTTAGTGACTGATTAAAAGAAGCTACTTTGGCAGAAAGTAAAAGAAACAATATTTCCACCACGTGCTGTCAAAATCAACCCTTTATGTTTGTTCGATAAATAAGCTCTGAAGTAGTTGGAAACTGACAATATTTTGTCCTGTTCTGTATTCAGCACTATGTGAAAATTTAAGGCGGTGGCGCGGTGGTAGCGGTCGATATTTCGGCCTTAGATATGCTACTTACCACTTTTCTTAAGTCTGAATAAGTCATAAAACACAGCGGCTTTTAAAGCCAACATAATCCACAGCATCGGTCAAATTCAGCGGTGACGTGAAATTAGACCAACTTTCAAATATTAGCCGTATTGCACTTTACAAAAGTGAAATGAGCTCAATTTTCAGCAGTTAGTCACATTGCACTTTGCAAAAGTGATACAAGTCCAGATTATTTTGAAAAATAGGCCCAACATATTTCTACGGTGAAGTATGTAAGGGAAGGCATGCTGCCCCCTGCAACCCCTCTGCTTGACATTTTTTGAAAAAACTATCACACAAAATTAATGATTGTGAGTCTTTTATTTTGTTTAAATTAAAATAAAAGTATATTTAAATAAATAAACACCTTTCTATCGTTTAATCAGTAACATTATTTTCCCTGCCCAAACAATTCAGTCGTAATACTCTCACTTCTAGAAATGCTCAACAGTTTACCCTTGAGCTAGATATCAGACGTATTGTTAAGTATAGAGATCCGTTTTTTGAACGCACATCGAGAATGTGGAATATTTCCCTATATTGTAGCAAGAACCTGAAACTGAGTTCTATATTGGTATGGTACTATCCTTTAACACAATTTCATCCAAATTACCTGTAAGCTAACTGTTGGCTTATTTATTAACTGTCATAACCAAAACCAATACTTAAAACATCAATATTAAACTCTCAACTTAATTTTCTACTATTGAAACTGAAAATATCCTTCAAATTTTCTGCACGACCACTGGAATGGTGTGGCAAGAGGAAGAGCAGTGAAAATTTCCTTTATTAAATTACCGCCAATTATTTTAAACGTTTTATTAACGCTTTTCTATATATATTATACAAATGTACTCTTATTGGTGAACCATCAAAAAAGTAGATAATAGTGCGAAGAAATTCATGTTCAAGACACAAACAAAACAAAAACCATTTCATTGCTCTCAAATTACCACCATCATACAAAAGAATTTCCACCGAATGCAAGCTATCAGCGTTTCCAAAACTGACGAAACGTGCCATGAAGTTGAATTTTACAATTTCTAAAAACTTCCTCATCAACACTTCCCACCCAACCAAAGAAAAAGCGGAAGATAACCGAAGGAAGGAAGGAAGGACCAACAACAACAGGTTTATTTTGGTACCTTCATCTAAAGGTACTATTTTAGAAAATATCGAATAATGTTGCCAATATTAAGGTAGAGGGGGTTCAAACACATATACAAAAACCATCACCCAATCCCAAACATATAGCAAAACGAAAGAAGGATCCCCGAATTAATATGATGGCCCCGCATGTATCTAACAATTTCAAGGATCGTTTTACCATTGTTTTCTTCCACTATTGGATTTGATTCGCATGGCTTCTGTATTCAAGTAGGTAAGGTATAGGTTCCCCATTGGCAGGAGGACGGTATCTACATACAGTAATAGTTTGTATGTGCCGAGCTTTGGATTTCTGGTATCGACTACTAAGAGAATGTAAGGACTCCTCATCGAGAAAGCTGACCCTGCCTGCATTCTTGAGGCAAACCATCAACAGACCTCACACACAAAAACAGGACCTTTTATATTATTTCGATGATAGTGGAAGAAGAAGACCATCAGCCATCATCCAACACACATGTATGTATGTGTGTACCCTCACCATCCAGAGGTATCCTTTTTAGAGATCTTCTATAGCTATTATCTCGTTTTTGTTTCTTTTTTCTGTGTTTGAATTTTTCTTCAAAACGTATCTTTCTGTAAGGAGAGAAACGACGACTGATGTTCCTTGGTTCGTTCATTTGTTCATTTTGTATTGTTATATGTGTGTAAACGTTTGCTTGAAAACTTTTATTGAGCCAATTATCCTTATCGCTTTCGATTTTGCAGCAATACCATTTCATACAAAATACTACTCATATAGAAGTCGTCACAGATAAAGAGAGGATAAAAGAGTCTCCCCTCCCCTCCGAAAAAAACCGAAACGACCGATTTGAGAACGAACACATTGGTTAAATACATTCATGCCACAAGGTGGCACCAACACGTTCTGTAAATGACTAAAGGTGTCACGTACCAAAATGGAATCGAACGAAGATACGTGGTAAACATGCATGAGTTCGAATACGACTACGACTTCGACTATGACTTCAAAAAACGACAACGATGTTGAAATATTTTGTGAATTATTTTTTGAATTTTTTGTTTTGTTTGTATGTTATTTTACTTACTTGCACCTCCAAATGTAAAGTCACCTAAGGGTATGCAGCATAGAAAATGGTAAGAAAGAAAAAGACGACACAAAATTTAAACAATTCGTATACTTATAAGAATATTTACGGGTGATGTTTTTAATTTGTTAAAATTTAAATAAAAATAAATACAAAATCTGATTAATTTTTTTTTATAAATTGTGATCGGAGAAATGTATAAAAGTTCTGAAAAATAAATTTGGCTTAGGAAATCTGGAGAATAAAATCACAATTCGCCATATTTTTCCCCAGACATTAAGATACTTGGAAAAACCAGGCTTTCAACTAGTTCCAGGCATTTAAGTGAGGTATTGAAATTATCTGAATTATTTTTAAAAGGCAATGATTAACCTTAGCTTCAAAAACAACGTACTATGTTTGCATTTGAATTTTTAAAGCTTTTAATAAGAGAGCAGAAATGAAGTTCGAAAGTTTTATGAGCAAGGGAATGAAATTTACCATGTGCATGAACTTCAAACCGAAAGCTGCAGAGACATCATAGCAGAACAGCAGTCCATGGTGGGGATATGGAAGGGCTACTTTTGCCGGCTGCATAACGTCGACGATGAACCGTATTTCGCTGTTAGGCAGAAAGTCTAACAAAGTCGCCATTCAGAGGTATGTATCTCTTCTTTAGAAATTGTTGCGCCACTTAATTTAGTTTTTTAAAGCAGCTGGCGAAAATTTGGTCAGGAGCATGCACCAACTTATCTTAAAAATATTCTCGATGAATGGAATCCCACTATTGTTTGCCGATATTGAAAAAAGGAGACCTTCTGAACTGCACCAACTACAGATACAAAGTCTTCTTAACGTCACAAAAAATTCTTCTTTGCCGTCATATTTAAACGTCTAAAGCCCATTCTCAACAAAATGATAATGCATAAATCCAAGATCATCAAATTGACACCCACCGTCTTTTCATCGATATCAAGGCCGCTTATGACAGCATCTACAGCTACAAACTGTAAAGAACTATGTCTAGCTTTGGCATCCATGCCAATCTCTTAAGATTCTGCAGGATGACCATGGAAAAGTCGTGCTTCTCTACAAAGATTGAAAACAATTTGACCGAACCTTTTTATGTCAAAAATGGTTTTAGACAAGTCTTTTTTTTTTACATCGTCCTTGAAAGTATAGTGCAGAAACACCTTGGTTCCTTTAAAGAGTTCTTCGCGTGATAGAACGACGAGCTATAAAGCGACATTGACTTAGCCAAAAATATTAAAGTTCAACGCCTGAGATGGCTGAGCCACGAAGAGCGCATGCCCGGCCCAGAAAGTCGTCGAAACCAAGCTCACGGGACAGTGCAGTAGGGAATCTATACTAATATTATAAATGAAAAAGTCAGTTTGTTTGTTTGTTTGTCCGTCTTTCACGCCACAACGGAGCAATATTATGACAGTGTGGAGGTAGCTACAAGGCTGGAGGTTGTTTTATGCTAGTTTTTCCGTGGTCAAACATCTCATTTCCATCTCATTTAAGCAGATTTACCGGTAACACTTAAAATTAAATATTCGCTAACTTCTTCTTTTTTTAAAATACTAATTAGTAGCATATTATTTGGTGCTTCTTGATTGCATAATTGCCTATCATTAGGCGTAATGTAAAAGTTTTCAGTAAGTTAGTATTAGTGATCGAATTAAATTTTTTGTACGAAAATTGTCAATCGGAATTTGGTTTCAAATTCTGAAATTTTAACAAAATTCTTAAAAATATGATAAAATGAGTTCGAAGTAAAGATTGTACTTAGTTCTCAATTATTTTGTGTTTAAGATCAGTTTGTAAAAATTTTAATAAATTTTTGTTCAGGTTTTTATTTATTGTGAAAAAACCTGTCGATTGGACCTTAAAATGTAGAGAACTTTTAATACTAAATCCGTATTTTCACCGATCACAACTTATAAAACATCATCCAAAATTCTATTGAAACAAAAAGATAAAACGAAATAATTATCAAAAATTCCTGTTGTTTTTTTTACCAGACCAAAATCCAAAAACAGAATTTGTAAGGCATAAAAAAGAGGAGAGAAGGGAAAAAGAGAAGACAAAAATGTATTACAAAATTTTCAAATACAAATATTAAAAAAAAATAACAAAAATACAAATTATGAAAACAAAATTACTCACCAGTCTCACCGGTGGTACATGTCGCTGGAATTGATGGCGGTCCCCGTCCAATATTATTCACAGCAATCACATAAAATTCATATTCCGTGTAAGGACTCAGTGCTCGTACAACATAAAACATTGTAATAATACCACTGATTTCGCTAAATGCCTAAAAATAAAATAAAAAAACGTACAAATTTAAATAAGAAGACACAACAACAACAACAAAAACAATAAAAAATAAAAGTCTTAAAATTTTGAGACAGAAAGGACGAAAATAGCATCAACAACACAAGACGAAGATGAAGAAAAAACTAAATTTACATTTTCGCTAGCCACATTTAATTTATTCCAAACAGATGGAAGTCCTTTTTTTCGTTTGCCTTATTTTGACTGTGAATTGCTCTCTTCTTGTTATAGTCCTTTATTTCAAGGATTAGAAAACACCCAACCCTCAATCGCATCACAGTGACGAAACGAAACGAGACGAGACGAAACAAGACGAGGCAGAAAAACTAATTAGAAATCTTTTATAGTTTGCTATATTTTTCGTCCTTTATTTGTATCATTGTTGTGTATTGTGTATAGCTTTTTGTTAAATTTCCTTACCTGATTAGCATTTTTGGGTTTGTACTGTATAACGTAATACTGTAGATCCTCAGGACCCTTGTATGACCATTCTAGGCGAACAGATGTCGCTGTAACTTCGGATATTTGTACATCTGTTGGTGCGGTTGGAAGAGCTATATGAAACAAAAGTAACAAAAGGAACAAAGTTAACAAGAGTCATTAATTTGTCTAAGTGTTAGTTGGTGGTATAAAATCGAAGTCAATTATTTCTAATTTACATACATTGCACTTTAACAACAGCAACAGCTTCAATTTGGCCCAAGGACGATGCTGCTATGCATGTATAATTTGAACTTTGTTGAATGTTAGTCAATTGAAGGACATTACGGCCAATGGGAATTTCATTTTCTGGTGTTAGATCTTGAGGGCCTAGAAAAAAGAAATTAAATTTTTAATTGAAATTAAAAATTGTGGGTGTTTTTTTGTTTACCTTTCATCCATTTGACATGAGGCATTGGTGAACCAACTGCTATGCAAGATAAATTTAAATTAGCACCTAACATTACTTCATTGACTTGCTCTGGTGGTCTTGAAAATGTGGGCGGAACACGACGTACTTTGACATATAAATTTGTTGCTTTCGAATGTTCAGTGCCAACAGAATTTTCAGCAACACACTCGTATTTGCCTTGATCTTCTTCTCGACTGTTTTCAATTTGAAGACCTCCTGGAAAGAATGTTTAGTTCAAAGTTATTTAATTGTTTCAATATAGATTTTAATTTATTTATTCAATCGTATATGGTATTTATGATATAATTCATTTTTTGAAAAGAGTCACTTTGATGTAAAAAATAGGATTTTTAGGAAATAACAGATGGAGAAACTCTTAGGTAAGCGAATATGGAGCAAGTTTAAAAAATTGTTTTGTTTTGTGGAAAGAGAAGTCAACTATAAAAATATTGGTCTATTTACATTCACCCTAATTTATTCAGTAGTCTTATTCTTTATATAAATGGTGCTCTGGGGCGTATACCCAATTTTCGAGAGTCTCTATGTTTTGTTTGGTTGGTTTTTAGTGAACGACTTAAGCATCTTGCACATGAGCTACGAACTGCGAACTGTGAATGTTCGCATATTTTGACTTTTCTTTCACATGAGCTTTATTTCTATTCGCAGACAGCGACGAATTGTCAACCCTTTTCTCCATATTTTCCTCAGCCATATTTCACAAAAAAAACAAAACAAGAGTGGTATAATTTTGAAGTTAAGTTAAGCGCGAACAATTTATTTGTTGCAATGTGGATGGTATGTGGAACGCGAATAGAGTTTGACAATTCGTAGCAACCACACTGTAATTCGTTACTAACAAATTGTTTTTACAAAATTGTCTTGTTTTAAAGAACAAAATACAAATTTTATCATCCTAACATTATTGTCAATTGGTTTCTTATAATTTAAATGTGTTTTTGTTTGGAATTGACTTTTTGAAATATGTAAAATCACGTTTGTTCGTCCATTCGCTCATTCGTTGTTCGCTCTCATGTGCAAGGCACTTTAAAGTATTCAGTCAATTATAAAATTAGAAATGTTTTGATAGTTATTTATTCAAAGAAGAACAAAGTGTGTCTACATTTTATATACCCGAGTATGATTGTCAACAAAAGTTAATTTAAGATTAGATGATAGTTTCGGTCTATGGTCAAACTAGTTGATGTATTTAAAATTAAAGCTTAAACAAGTTAAGAACATTGAAATAAAGAAATTAGAACATTGCACAAAATTAGTCCGGCAGTTTGAAATACATATACAGTCGGTTACATTTCTCAGTTTTCTTTGGAGAATATTAAAGTTGATACGAGACAAAAGATGCAAAGAGTCAATATTTCCATGTGTTAATTTAACAATAATCACAAAACATAAATGAGAATGTTCTGAGAACAGAACTCGACATATCAATATAATTTAATCTGTGAACTAAGAAAATCGTAAGAATTAGCCCATTCTAACCACCTCAGTGCAAATCTCAGGAACCTTTTTTGCACCAGTTCTAGTCTAGATTTATGAAAGGCATAATTTGGTGTGGAGACCCAACAATCGTTTTCGAGAATTGGCCAAACGAATGTTATAAAAAGATGCTTTAAAACAAAAGTATAAAAAAATTGTTTCGATTCCATCGTAATCCAATCAAGAATTTAATTAGCCTTATTAGTTATTGAGTTAATATGCTGTAAAAAATTTCTATCAAATAAAATACCTAGGACACACAGAATACACGAGATAACGATAATACATCGAACATATTATTAAAAGAAATTACAGAAAGCTTTCTCGTAAAGCTTAAGTTTAACATTTAACGTTAAGAAGCAGAAAGTAATGAGCACACCCATACAAAAAACGAGTTAAGAACAAATTTCTTTTCTTCACAATCACGATAATTTGAAACAGTTTTGAAAATTAAAACATCGTCTGCATAAATGATGTACTAAGAGTGCTTTAACACAGAAGGAAAATTGTTTATGAATAAAGCAGTTGTAACTAGAGGGTAGGAGAACACCGGCATCACCAGCATCACCGGGGTTCTGATCTATGCTAAATACCGGTATTATTTTGGGTTTTAGACCATGCTTAGCAAACGTTAGATACCGGTATTATTTTCGGTTCTAGACCATGCTTAGCAAACGTTAAAATGCAACAACGTAAAATTCACGTTAAAACGTAAAATTCACGTTCACGTTAAAACGCAAAAACGTAAAATTCAGGTTTACGTTAAATAATACCGGTATTTAGCGTAGATCAGAACCCCACATAATACCGGTATTTATCATAGATCAGGCCCCTAATAATACCTGTATTTAGCATATATCAGAACCCCTGTGATACCGGTATTTAGCATAGATCAGAACCCTGGTGATACCGGTGTTCTAGAACCCTCTAGTTACTACTACTGAATAAAATAAAGACAATAGGGCCTAAATGACTACCTTGTGGAATTCCAGAGTTAACTTTGAACTTGTTTGATTTGCAATCATTGAAAAGTACGGAGTTTGATCTTGTCAATACATACAATTGAAGCAATTTCAGAAAATGTTCACTAAAACCCAGCTTTCTCAATTTAACTCAATGTGATGCTTTATTTTTTGTACAAAAAAGTAAAAATCCAACAGTAAAAATTTAAATTTTATTTGTTTGTTTCTTAGATACTAATGCGTGGTTTACAAATTTTAAGTAACAGCCCGCATAGTAGAATTTTTAAAAATTTTGAAAAATAAAAGAAAAAAGGCCTGATTGAAGTTCAATCTATAGAAGAGTGATGAGACGATAAGATTTTACCAAGAGCCTTGTGACTTATTTAAACTTTTTGTACTTTCAATTCTTTTCCAATACTGAGTGCGATTTAAAAATGAACCCTCATTTGTTTTGGAGATACGTTTATAGTAAACGTGAATTTGACGGATATCCAGCAAATATGACCTTTCAAAATTCTTCAAGCCATCTTCCGGCATCAATTTTGAACATGTTAGCAGATTGTTTTAAGACTGCCTTATTAAACACAAAAATACAATCACCTTACATCAACCAATTTCCCGATTTTTGAGGCCTCTATACGTGACAATATTTTAAAGCTAAATTAATGTTTCAGTCTTGAGCTTGATGAAATACCATCAAATATGTTGAAAAATTATGAGTCTTATGTTCCCTATCCATTGTTTCTTCTTTTCAATGAGTCTCTAAAATGTTATAAGTTCCCAGATCTTTGGAAATATTTATACCTTACGCCATCCAGTCTATAAAAAGGTTCTACAAATGACAAATTGTCATCCTATAAGGAAATTGTCTGCTTTTCCTAAATTGTTTGAATATCTTGTCTGTGACATAATTCCTTTTAACTGTTCTTCTGTTATAGCTCACATACAACAGTCAACATGGGTTTGTGAAAACAAATTACTAATTTATCACAATTGTCTATTTTAAGCTTGGATGTATTTAAAAAACACTCTCAAGTCGATTACACCTCTATTTACATGCTTTAGAAAACCATTTGATAAATTAAGTCATTAAATTCTTCTTAATAAATTAGGTATTATTGGACTTAACACCAATTTCGTAATGTTGATTAGGTCATCTTAAAGAAGAAAAGAATATAGCTTCATGTAAAGTAAAGTCAATTCTGGTGTACCTCAAGGGGGTCACCTTAGTCCATTGCTGTTAATTTTGTTTATTAATGATTTGCTTTCTGTTTTAAATATTTCTATATCGCTAATCTACGCAGATGATGTTTAATTTTTGTTCAAATTGTTAATTCTATCAAGGATTGTAAAGAGCTACAAGAAGATCTAAATCAATTTTGGAAATGGTGATCGAAAAATCGCTTGATTTTTACCTCCATTTAAAGGCTTCCCTTAATAAATTTCCCATCTCTATCTGGCCACAGAGAGTATTGGCAGTTCTGCCTTTTAGCTGGTGTATTGAATGGAACGATTTCATGTCCATCTATTCTTTGTCGATTGTATTTCAATTTGAGTCAGCTTAGCTTAAGAAGGAATTCCCTCCTTAGAACTATATTTAGCAAATCGAACTATGGAGGTAATAGGCCTCCTAAACAATTAATCATTAAATTTAACAAATTCTCTATACAAATTGTTTCTACACATGACAATCTCAAATCTGCAAGGTTTAAATTCATTTTGTTGTTATGAGTAGTGGTTGTTAGTTTTAAGATTAAATTTAAGAAAACATTGTGAACTTAACATAGGCATTTAACATATTTAATAAATATCAAATAACACCATCCTCTAAATCTCGAGATGAAACTGAGAAGATACTGAGACGGCACGGAGAGTTTTATGACATCGCTGATATCCCAAATAAAATAGCTCACAACATCTCTTTGTGGTCAGCGGACTTTTTCAGTTTTCATGTGGCACAAATTGGTTTGAACTGGAATTTCGGTTTGAATTGACATTTTGAACACCGCAGTTGTCTTAAGCCGATTGGAAAACAAAGCCATAGGTCATAAATTTAAATGGTTTCCTTTGAAGCTTTTGAATTATGACAGTTTTATGTAGGCTTAAAAACTTATCGAATTGAATATTTTTAATAATGGTGCTAATTTTGGAACATCCTTTATATCCTTTTACAAGGACCATTTTGTTTAAAAAATGAAATAAACCCGCTTTTTTTTTATTTTTTGAGCTCTTAGGGTTTGGAAGAACCGCATGTTTTTTCAAGTTTATCTAGTGAAACAAACACAAATCCTTTTTATAGATATCATTTAACATTTCCCCAATGATTGATCCCTATGTTCTTTCTAAAAGACAGATTGATTCTCTCGTTTCTATTGGTTTAAATCTACCAGAAATAAATCCACTACTTTATACCTCGATGGTATTTGGATATTTTAAACCAAAACAAATAAGTAAATATCTCTACACAACACACACACATACACAAATATATGTATTTTTGTGCATATATTGGACCGCATAACGCCATCAACTGTAACCGTAACTCGTTGCCACTACCATATATAAGGGAATGACCAAACCAAATCATACCAACAAAATTGTGTTAAAGGAACTTTCAGCCTTCCACCAACCCGAAAAAAAAACGAACGGAAATAAAAAAATATGTAAAAGGAACAAAAGCAAGCAGGACGAAAAAAAAAGAAAGAAGATCATATCACCCATCAGTGTTATGCCTCATACCTACGTACCTACTACCTACTCTATATATGTATACCTATAGATATTTTGTGTACAAGGATTCGCCATTAAAATGATTTAGTACTGTCGATGGACTATTAATTTTTTATGGTTGGCCATTTATCCTTCTTTATTTTTGTGTCGGTTGGTATTTAATATTTTTCTTTTTTGTCAATATAGTAGTTGCTCTGTTTTGTTCGGTTTTATTTATATATTATGTATATTGTATTTGGTTCGTCCGTCGTCGTCCTCATCGTCCTTTATAGTGAAGCCGAACCAGGCTATTCATATTTTTAAAAAATGAGGACGCAGTATTGCACTCTCAGAATATGTTTTATCTTTTTTGTTTTTTTTTTATAATTTTTTTGTTACTTTTAGGTTTGAATTTAACATCAGCAGAAGCACCACAATGAGGATATTAAAGGTCAACAGCGCGCCGCTTTTTCAAGAGCTCTATTTTCTAGCCTTGGAATTATGTATGTATTGTGTATAGGAATTATTGAGGCAATGTAATGCGATATCTATATCCATAGAACACACTATGGACTCCATTGATATAATGTTTTGTAATTTTTCTTTTTTGGAAAATAATTTCAATCCAACTTTGAAGGTGTATGGTCTGGTCATGCTGACGAAGAGATGGAGGGCTAAAAACAAACCGCGTCCTTTTGATATTAAACAGATCGATGTTTTTCTGATGTCAAAAATGCTTCTTTGGAAAAACAGAGGCGTGGAACGGAATCCAAACCGAGAATGTAATTTGAATCAACTTTGATACTGTGTTCTGTGATGTAAAAAATACATTCAGCTTAAAAAGAACGTAGGCATAAGGCTACATTTATTTTGAAGTAATGTATTGGGAGGCACATACTATAGAAAAGTGAGATTAAATCAAGTGGTATTATTTGATTCCAACAGAATCTTTCAACTTTTCCAGTTAAAAATCGAGCACCTCTCGTAAAATTGTGTCGGAGTTACATTCCTCCCCTTATACAGTTCAACCGTACTATTCGCGCTACTTTGCATCAGTGACCATCAGTTTACTCTTGAGTCCTACTTGGATCGTACTATGAGGTAGAGATATTTTTTCTTTTGCCGTACTACGCGAATGTGGAATACCCTTTTTTTAGGTTACCAGGCACTCAAGGAGTTATTAATACCCTTAACTTGTTTACTTTAGGGTGTTAGAAAAATAGGGAAAGAATTAAGAGGAGATACCGGTGCAAATTGGTCTTAAAATTTTGAATAATAAAATGGGAGGGAAAAACAGATTTCGGTGAAGCATTCTACATTCCCGATGTGTAGTTGAAAAAAGAATCTCTATACTTGAGATTACGTCCGAAATCAAACTCAAGGGTAAACTGATAATGATGAGCGTTACTGGAAGTGCTAGTATATTACGTCTGAATTTTTGAAGTGTGAAGTGCAACATTGCGGTGGTGTTCGAGTAATTTAAATGTTTCGGTTATAGTTCTATCACCTATCATTTTTAAAGCCCTTTTTTGGATCCTATCCAAAAGCCTTAAACTTGTTTCAGGGGCACCCGCCTAAATAGGGGGAGTTATATATAAGTTTTTGAGAAATCCTAAGCTCCTAGCAGTATTTTTGCCAATATCGAATATCCATGAGAGGTCATCCGTGATAAACCTACCGAGTACTGAAAGTTAAGGGTGGGTTACTAATACTCACACTATGTCCTGGATAGTTAAAGTTATTCAAAACCATTTGAGTGTGTGTGTGATTCACGAAATTTGTAAGAAGAAAATATTTCAAAAAAGAGTATCTTAAGCTCTATTTTACTAGATCACGAGATTATTGATCTGCTAACCAAGCAAATATGAACGAAGATTTAAAGGTATTGAATTTTTGACTTAAAACAACTTTTTTTTAATCAATTAAATAATCAACAAGTTTATCCCATAAAAGCCGAAAAAAATTTCAATCCTCAGAAAAAAAGTGTCAAACAAATATTTTGGAGAATTAAGTTTAATCTGTTTTTAAGCTTAGTAGCTTTTTGTCGAAGAAAGTTAACAAAGTTTTAAATTTTTGAAAATGGTCGATTCTGGGCGATTACTAAAACCTCTGTTTTTCTTACTTGCAATGCACGATTTTGGCATAGTAAAAAAACTAAATGGCCCACTGTGTGCCATAATATTTACTGGCAAAAAGAGTGCCAGCAGTTGTTGTATTTTTTGTGTCTATCTAGAGACTCAATGACTGCAAAAGGTGATACCAAAAACACCATATAGTGTCCCGTCCACTGCATGCTGGCCAGCTGGAAAGCCGGCCTTCCGTCCCTTTGGACACTATAATGTTGTGTGGAATATGCTTAACCGCGTATAATTTATCGTTTGGCGTTCTTCTTTCCATTTTATGTTATGTGTGTTATCATACTTTTATACACTCTCTTTTCTCTCTCATTCTATATGTATGTATATATTCACATTGTTTGCTGTACCTTTAGCTGCAGATGGCGCTAGGGTTCGATATTGGAAAGTATACAAGTCCACTTTCACCCTGGGGCTATCATTTATCGGCTCAGGTTATGAAAATCGAAGAACTTGAGGGGTAGGGGGAGGACGGGGAAGTGTGTTGTGAACTAAATGGTATAGGCGGTATAATAATTATAGCTGGTCAGGATATACGCCAACGAAGTGTTGCAGGACACATATGTGGCAGTCTTTTGTTTTATAAGTTTCCTATATTTGCCCCGAGGTGTGGTAGGTTTACGAGTATGCGAAAGTTGCCGATATTATATTGAGTTTCGCGTATAGCCATCAGCAAATCGTTATAAGTGGAAAAACACGCGCTAGGCTTTACCTATACCGATGACAACAATGACAAAGACGCGACGAACGTGACGACAAAAACGGAGACAGTGCAGATGACGCGACGACGACGACGGAAGCAAGCTCAGCACGGCGGCGGCGGCGGCGCGGCGCGGCGTGCCCAAGGAAAGACAACGACGCTTCATTACTTTTATTATTTGTGCCACTAAAGGATTCCTTTCACCTGTCACTGCCGGATTTTTATGACTTACTCGCCTATTTCTTGCCCTCTGCTCCTTTTGGCCTGCTGCTGCTTCAGCTACCCCTCACTGTGGCTGGCTGTTGTCGTTTGCTTTAATAGCCGCAAGCATTAAATTTACGAGCTGATCTTAATTTCTCCCCTGTTTATAAGGATATCTTCATTGTTGTGGGTTACATAGGGGTTTGTAGTTGTTTGTCTTTACCCCCCCCCTATTCTCTGTAAAAGCTGTATGTGTCATTGACAAAGTGTAAGGATTATTATCATTTCTTGCACATTGATGTCGGTCCTTTTTACCTTTTTCCGTATTCTTTTTTTATTTATTTCTTGGTTTTTATTTTGTGGCGGTGCGGTGCGGTCTGATGGTAGATAGGTATATAACCGTATAATGATTCTGCTTCTTTTAATGTACAAAACAAAAGCTTATACAAAATAAAAAAGTTTATAACAATTTAAGAGACAAAACCTTTTAGGGATTATATTTGCGCAAAAAGGTGGGCTTTGCGTATGTTTTGATTGGACATTCAAAAAAGAAAATCTCTCTCACGCTATATCCTACCATATCCTACACCTTTACATACCTTTCTACGTATATGGATATAATTTTTACGATAAGTACAATTTAAATGGCAAAATCAAGTCTTCATCCCTGAGGAGTTATGTATATTTATATATATTAAGCTATTTGCTTTAGGCCCAAATTTCACTTTCATGAAGGTAGGTAGGTTTAGGTTAGACTTGTCGCACTAGATCAATAAATTGTTGAGGGCTTTTAAAGGTGTATGCCTATAAAAGTATAAATGGTAAAGTGTAGGTTTGCATTTATGGATATTTTGTTGGTGGGATTAGGATATAAACGTTTTAAACATAAAGTGCATGATTTGATGGAATGAATGGCTCTTTTTTCATGATTTATATTAAGGAAATTTATGGACACATAACTTTTATATTATTAAAATTTGATAATAGAGATTTTTAGGAAAATATGACGAAAATGGAAAGCAATTGATTTAATATTGACACATTTATGCACCGACATAATAATGTGGGCTTAGCCTTAAATTAATGTCATAAAGGTGGGGCAATAAACGATGATTCCGTAAATATCCTTTTTCGGAAATAAAAAAAAACAATTTTAATTACACTTTCTTCCACAATATGGAACCTAACTTTAGAGACTAAAAACGACAGGTTTAATAATAGTCAGTAATAAAATTTCCTTTAAAATTTTTTCCAACGTCTTAAATATATAGAACGTGAAAAATGTGAAAAGAATCGTATCAAATTTACTGAAAATTTAACTCCCATTTCAAAACTTGCTACTTAATAATTTAGATTAAGAGATGAAAATTGAAAATATTAATCTTTAAGTCAGTGGCGATTCCTGGTCATAATTTTAGGGTTAGCTACTGGTCTTCTAGAAAATAAAAATACTTTTTCAAGAATAATAATTCATTTTATTCAAAACTATAGTTCAATAAATATTGATTTTCGCTAAAGGTTCGAGTATACTCTCTGTGTCTTTCCTTATGTGTTGATTTTAAATCTGTAAGCTTTGGACATGGACGCCCATTATTGACTACTGTTAGCTTCTCCGAAAACGATCTTGTTCTAAATGGTTTTCTAGTAATTGTTCAATTATGGTCTTTGCTTGATAAGTATTGGATTCCATTTCAATTCCTATCAAAATAAAAGTTCCTATTGTTAAACCTGTCATTAAAATATAGTATCTATTTTTAAACATACAAAGAAGAATCTTTTTAAAACTACTTAGTATAGCCTAAAACTGGATATAATGTGTCCATACACAAGTTATAAAAATTGAAAATTATGATGGTATAGTTACGTATATTGATTGATACATTATTTTATAAATGCCCAAAATTGTTTAAATAATTGTTTTTTAATATATAATTATTTAAATCGAAAATATCCAAAATCCAAAAAAAAATAACCAAAAATAATCTGAATCACCGTCCTTAAGTCGTACAGTGTACCAATTCATACATGCTAAAAGTAAAACAGTCGATTGGAATTCACTGTTCTTTATACTTACAGTGGTTAATAATTCCAACCAGCTAGATGGCCAAAGAATTACAATTCCATGGCTTCAAAGTGAAATAGAAATTTGTATAGAATATAATTATTTGCAAATTAAACTTCATACAATTTGTATTATACTTTTTAATTGAAAAAGAATTGAATTTGATCCTATGCAGGTACATATGTAAGTCGTTATGTTCTCTTACTTTGTTATTTTTTCGTTCTGGTAATGTTAAATTTATCATATAGTTTTCAGTGTTTCTTAAAGAATAAATAAGCAACGAATTAAATTTTCATAAAAATCCAAAAAAATGTTGACATTATTGATCATCAAATATTATAAAGACATTATAAGAGCTTGTGAAGAAAAAAATTATTGATATTGGTTCATTAGTTCTTGAGTACCCTTCTGAAACAATACCAAGCAATTATTTTTCTATAGAAAGAAATTTAGTTAAGAAAAAAATTAAGGCAAAATTAAGTAAAAATCTTTCGGTTGGTTATTCGATTTTTGGCATTTGTATGGAACTACTGTTATTTTTACTCTTAGAAAAAAAAATAAAAAAACGCCTAAAGCGAATCTGCTTAAAACCTTAATTTTCCTTTTTGAACTCAATCGACCCAATAGTTTGGAATGTAGAGATGAGGGCAGACAGACAGATGGACGCAAGTGGGGGACCCACCCTCTACCATTCTAATGCCTTGTTTGATTAAAATTTCTACCATTCTAATGCCTTGTTTGATTAAAATTCCGAGTTCGAATTTTTTTACGGAACCAATACTCGCCATATACATAGTTCTTATATGTCGCAAGTAAAAATGTATGTATGTATTGTAGATACTTAATTAAAACTTTGAAAAATTAGACTTCAAACTGATTTTTATTCATTTGTTTCCAAATTTTGACTTACTAGTTTGACTTGAGCCCGCTTATAATTCTTAGTTGTAAGTAGGTACTACTGTTATTTAAAAAAATGTCTTCCATTAAAAATTAAATGCTTG
The DNA here is from genome assembly GCA_951509635.1 of Eupeodes luniger. NCBI lineage: Eukaryota > Metazoa > Arthropoda > Insecta > Diptera > Syrphidae > Eupeodes > Eupeodes luniger. Next base: position 118,364,950 of record OX608073.1, on the reverse strand, counting down.
TTTTGATTTGAGCTGTTCTAAAAAAATCAAGTAGCCTACCCTCTAGCATGTATGAATTGGTATGGAATTATGTTAATAATAATTGCAATAAGAAATATAAACATAAAAATCATACCGATCATAACACATCCAATATTCAACTAATAAAACACGATTTATAATAAAATGCACTTGCTTAAGTCACTTTCCTTTCAAGATAAAAAACGCTTTCACACAAAAACTATTTCTTAATTAACATTTGAAAAATCCGCCTATTAAACTCAAACACCACCCGTGTTCCATTTTCTCCTTCCCCACACATCGACACCAAAAATCAGTATTATCTCTAAAAAGAGCGCTAAACAACGAACATAATTCCTGTCGTAGTACTTTGTCAAGTTCGCTAGCAAACCTCATTTTCACACAAATGAAAATAGATAACACAATATTCTCCTTTTAAAAACGAATATGATATGATATGAATTTCGACGATCATGTTCGATTCGTCGTCGGTTTTGTTTTTCCTCACATAGTCCATACGATGTATAAAGAAAGGAAACATCAAACTCATGGTTGCGACTCGTGCAACTTGTCTTTTGTGTCAGTTGTGTGCCTTTAATGTGTCGTATACTTCGCCGGGTTATCGCTTTTATTTGCGCTCACCCTTCTGTTTATTTTTATAGGGTTTTTTTCGAATGTGTGCATAAATCTGTGTGTGTGGAATGTATGAAATTTGGTAGCGCAAATTTTTGCGCTGCCCAAAGCCCAATGCTTTAAGATAAATTATTGTATGCGAGTTTTATTTCATGAAATGAATGTATGAAATTTGGTAGCGCAAATTTTTGCGATGCCCAAAGCCCAATGCTTTAAGATAAGTTATTGTATGCGAGTTTTATTTCATAAAATGAAGATTTGTAGAAAAGTTGCATATAATGTAACTACAACTGAATTTTTTAACATTATAGTCAGCTGTTGAGTAATTCAATTACCAAATAATATACATATTAGAAAATTATATTTATTCTAAAATTCTTGGTTTAGCGCCGCTAAACCAGCTAACTATGAGGAATCGCCCCTGCTTTAAGTACAAATTGTTATGACCCTACTTGTTGGAAATACCCATTTTAATAATTCATAATTCAAAACTAGCCCTTTAAACAAAAACATTTCAAATTGAAATTTGTGTACATCTTGAGATTAAAGAAACTACCACCAAAAAACACAATTCAAATTTTTCAAAAGTGTGTCCTTAAATAATTTTAATGCAGTCCGAAAATAAATTTAAAAGGTGCATTCAAATGTCAATCATTTTTAAAACAGTGTCTGCATCTTTAATTCCTATCTAAATCCAATTCCAATGTGGTACTCTTGGTTTTGCATCTATACCGCACTACAAGCAACATACGAAGACTTACATTCAGGAATAACCTTTAACCAAATATTTTACTTCTTTCGTTTGTATTAAAGAAGAAAAAGGACCAACAATTATCGTCATCGCCGTTGTTGCCACACTCAGGACCAGGGCTTTAAGTGGATCGTATAATGGAATGTTTCCTACAATTGCATTTCGTCCTTTTTTTTTTGTATCTTGTGCCACCACCCACTACGGAAAATTATCATCATTCAGCCGGAGGAAGTCCTTTATACTCCCATATATATTTTTACTTGTATCAAATCCTTGTAGCCTATAAAGTTGCAACAACGTTGCACCGTTTGTCAGTTTCGATTTTTTTCTTCTTCATTGCCATTGTCTCATAGGATTTAATTATTATTTACTGAGAATTAATTTCTGTTTTGTTTCAGGTAAAAAATGACCAGCAAATGTATAAGGGAAGGAATTTAATTATTGTTTTTGTTAAACAAAATAATAATCCAATTAAAAATGCCAATACCCAGAATAAAACGCATCAAAGATCACAAAAGTGTGAGGGAGAAAATTCCATTGCCATTTTAAATAAACCTCCTTCAACCATATACCCCGATAAATTAATTTGTAACTTTCAACGGAAAAAATTAAATGAAGAATGAACTTTTATTTGTCGGGTTTGCTACTAGGGAGCTTTCAATTTAGTTTGTGAACACATCCTTTCTCTAATCATCGAGCTGTCGTTGCCAAATTATTTAATAATATAAACATTTTCATCATGGTAAAATACGAGGTGTGTTCAAAAAGTACCCGGAATTTATTTCTCGGGTCTGGAGAGTCCGAAGGTCAACATTTTTGTATTGTGTTGGTATACATGCCCCTAAAGTATGATGTAATTTCCAGCTATATTCACTGGTTACTTTGTCTGTGGTAGTTGCTAAGGTTTGACCTGTTTTTATGAGCTCGGCGATTTTTGCTGAAACTGCTGAATTTTGACCAAAAAAACAATCGCATGAACATCGCTCAGGAGCTGTTAAATGACGTCAACGATGGTCCAAGTTTGCTTGAAAGGGTCATAACTGGTGATGAAACATGGGTGTACGGTTATAATGTCGAAACCAAAGCACAATCGTCCACCTGGAAGCATCCAACGTCACCAAGAGCGAAAAAGCACGTCAAGTTCGATCAAATGTGAAGGTTTTGCTTACTGTTTTCTTCGATTATAATGGCATAGTGCATCAAGAGTTCTTACCACAAGGTCGTACGGTTAATAAGGATTATTACCTTGAAGTTATGCGACGTTTGCGTGAAGCAATCCGAAAAAAAACGCTCAGATTTATGGAAAAACAATTCATGGCTTTTGTACCACGATAACGCACCTGCTCATTCGTCGTTGCTTGTTCGTAGTTTTTTGGCCAAAAACAATACCGTAGTCATGCCCCAACCTCCATATTCACCAGATATGGCTCCGTGTGACTTTTTCCTGTTTCCAAAGTTGAAGAGACCCATGAAAGCCCGATTCGCTGAGAATGCTCAAGGACATATCAAAAAGTGAATATCAAGAGTGCTTCCAAGATTGGAAAAAACGCTGGCGTAAGTTATTTATATCTGCGGGGGGGGAGGGGGGTTACTACTTTGAAGGGACCACCTTGATGTAAACGAATAAATAAATATTTTTTTAAAAAAACGAAAATTCCGGGTACTTTTTGAACACACCTCGTACAGGAACGACCAACTTCTGTAAATTATAAAAATGTTCAATCGAACTTCGGAGTAGGTGTCCGTAACTTTAAAAGCCTTTACTATTATTTCGGTCCTAATTTCTGCTCTAGTAGAAATGCATTAACAATTTGAATGCAAAAATTTAAGTCTACTTATTTGTTGGGTAATGCTGCCGTGTAAGTGAGACAACAAATTAGCGGAAGTGTCGAAAATTCCGCTGCCGTTCAGGTGTCCGTAGCAAACTATCAAACTCAGTCAATTCCATGGCATTCTCAAGAATTCAGAATCGCTCAAACCACATTATGGCGTATTTTGCGTTAGGATATTGGTTTACACCCGTACAAGATAAAGTTGACTCAAGAATAAAAACCCAGGTTAATTTCAAGTGACGACGTACGTTCTCTGAGTTGTCAAGTCCTTACTGGAATGCCCTATAGTATATTACCAAAAATTGCTTTATATTTTTTTAGTCTATATATTTTATGGACTAAGTCTTTCATTAAGATCTTCCTATTTCTAAAGTGTTTGCGAAACATCATCAATATTTCAAATTGTCAAATATCGGTCAAATCACACGATATCGGTTGCTAATTTAAACTACCGACATTTTGTCTTGCCAAAATCCAATCTCTAGATTGGGCAGGCTTAAAGAAAATGTGATGTCAACAGCTGTTATCCGTATTTTCTCAAATATTCATGCCGCTATCAAATCTCTGGACTCTGTCTTTACAAACGCTGTAACAGTCCATAATTGTCGATCATCTCAAATGGAGTTTAAAATTCACCTTTGCTGGGTGCCGGGTCATAGAAACATTCCAGGAAATTGTAAGGTAAATGAACTCGACAGAAATAGTACAGTACAACCCATTCTACCATGTTTGCCTAATGCCGACATACCAATCGCTACATGTAAACTATTGATAATGCAAGACAATATGAAGAAGGTAAACATCAGGTGAATTAACATCACCACGTTTTAGGTCACAAGAAAAATCAGGCCTACACTAAATTTAAAGCGATCAAGGTGCTTCTATCTCTAAGCAGACCGCATATAAGCTCGATAATCGTTTCATAACCGGGCACTGCCACACGGCTAGGCGTATTCTCAAATGAATATTGCAGAAGCTATATGGATAAGGAAGAGGAGGAAACAGTTCTTCACCTTATCTGTACATACCCTGCTCTAGCTCAAAAACTCAAGAATTACCTAGGTAAATTCTTATAAATATAACGATATCAATCATATTAACTTAATCAGCCTCTCACGTTTCGTAAGGGACGCAAACTGTTTCATTGAGCTTAGAAGAAATCCTCAAGATTCATGTGGTATCAAAATGGGCCATTAAACTGGCCTAGGTGTGTTCTACTCCATCACGTACAGCCACTTTAACCTAATCTGGTCAATACCGTCGGCCTGGTCGTGAACGCATGACTCTGACCAATTTCTAAATGCTTCAGAGCCTATTTTGTAAACACACGTAGTTGTTTACTTTCAGCTCCTAAGTCTTTTCAATACAAAAAATTCCAAATTCGCCAAGATATGGTTTGCCATAGTCCAAATTCGACTATTTTGGATTCTCTTGTGGCAAAGCATAAAGTGACTGTTTTATGCTGAATCAGTGGACTCAAATGTAGACATCTCCTAAATTGTTATCTTCAAGGAAAGATTATGACTACCGTGAAATAACACAAATTTTTATGAAACAATTTATCACTTGCAAATCTAATTAAAGGTTTGTTGACATAATGACAACTTTTAGATTGATGTAGCTCCAATATTTGATGCCAATTTGTCAAGCAATGTCGAAGTTTGGAAGTATTTTTGCATAAAAGTAATATTAAAATACAAGAAACAACGAAACGAGGATTTTGAGATGGACAAGCCCATATTTCAGATTTAAAAAAAAGACAAATCTAATGGAATTCTAGTTCAAAACATAACAGAAGACGTTCAAAACAATCCCAGTTAACTTTTCATCAATACACTGTAAACAGTTAATAGTTCCTTAAAGCTCTAAATCAGTATAAGTCCCAATACAAATCCTATTTTCCGTGTCAAAAGTTACACCTTGCTTTAAATCCGTCATTCTACATAATTTATTTCCCTTATTTCAATTTAATTGACGACTTAAACCACCACCACAATTTTACTATACTATTACTATGCCAATCGTAAAAATTAAGTAGCTGTTTTGTTCGAACGAAAACATCAGCATAAAACCTAATAATCCAATATTTTAATTTAAGGTTGAATAAACTTGATAAAATGTCGTTCTATGTAAAAGAAGAAGAAGAAGAAGGAACAATTTTAAATCCTTATGGCTTAAGGATTCAAAATATAAAAAAAAAGTTAAGGAAAAGACCATTTAATTCCTTTTTCCTAAAGAACATAATAAGCTCACCTTTTTGGTGCCTACAAGCTACAACATAAACCTACATAAAAAGGTATTAAACGTGTTGTTCATCATCAGAGTAGCAGAAGCACCATCACCATCACCACCAACACCAACACCAGCAGCATCAGAACAGGAACGGAATATATTATATAGGAAGAGAAACCCTAATTTTTGAATTGAAAAGCCTACAAACTGGCCAGAGGCACATTCAACCCTGTCCTTTCGTTCTGCACTCCAACTCCAACCCCAACATTCGATTCATTTCTATATTCTGTTCCTTGATGAGTTCCATAAAAAGGATTTCGTGATTGCCATAAAACTGAAAGGTGTAGATACGAACAAGGAAAGGTATCCAGCCGTATAAGCTCAGCTCCTCTCCTCTGGCTCTGGATGGATGGATGGATGGATGGCATTTTGATCATAACGCACAAATATTTCAATTCCGGATGCTTGGCTTTTGGTGCCTTGGAGCAGCATCAGCTCGTTCCTCCTGAAATCTATAATATGGCTAATAAAAATGAAATACTTTGCTTTCGGTGTTCGCGCGGTGTGATACCCGGCTACAGCAGGATGAGACACAAAAATATTGAAATGGATTTTGAGAAGCCTACAGAATATTAGATTTAGCTAAGGATCTAAGGACTAGTGTGTTGATTAAGTCTCTTCTCCGCCTTTTCTTCTGATTCCCAGAACCATCAAAGAAGAAGAACAAGAAACAAAGAATAATAAAGTCTAATTGAATTTGATGAACTCGGTGTGAATTTTAATGACTTTCTTGTTGTTTGGCATATTTATTCAACCAAAAATTGACTCCTTTTTCCTATGAAGTCGGATTGTTTTATATGAAGCCATTGGCAGGATCCATAACGATTGGTGGCAGCGCAGCGAGGCAGTTAAAGTTAGTTACTACATTTTTGGTCAGAACATCAGAATATTATATTATTGTTTCATTTGGGGTATAATTTCTGCAGTATGAGTGTGCGAGATGTGGGCTGCGGTCTGAGGGATGCTATGTGGTTTACCTTGGAATGACGATCATCATATTTAATGACTCCTTTCACACTTAGTTATGTTCGCATCTTAACTGCCATGTTGTTATGGATTTGGGAAACATTAAAACTTGATAGGTCGTTGGAATGTGTGAAGAATTAAATTGTCTCTAAATTGTCTTATTTCCAATCTCAATATAAGCCCCCTCTTTTCACCGGCCACCACCGACCGCCGCGCCGGCTTGAACGCTGCCTCCGTGCATGTTTTATGTAAGGGATTGCTTTTTTATTTGGTGTTTAATAGGTGATGGCAATGGGAATATACTCAGGAATATAAAGTAAATGTTATCGGATAGATTAAGAAATTTATTATTATTGCATTTTGATTGAAGTTATATCACTTTTATACATATAAGTGGTATTATACACAGGGTTTGTTAAGTCTTAAAGGTTTAAAGTAGCAACCCTAATAATATCGCAATACCACATCACGTTCAAGTTGACTGAAACAAATCAATTGGATTTGGAGGGCGGGTTGGGTTTTGTGTCTAATAAAAGGGTTTATTGAGACCTTTAAGTACTTTCTAGGTGAGGCTCTCTTGAGAAAAAGACAATTTATGTTTTAAATTGAGTTTTTTGAATAAGGATTGAATTTTTGTTTATCTCAAAATGTTTGTTGATTTAAAAGAAAAAATTACTCTGTTACATACGAATTTAAAATTATTATTTATTTATTTATTTCACCTAGGAGTAACAAGCTCCACAGATTACTTTAGAATTATTTAGGTAAATAAAGTTAACATTAAACAATAATGAAATTATATTCTTATAAATAAGTACAATAAATCATTTTTGAATTTTATTCTAGAAAATGAAAGATCAAGATGTCCATTTATTTCATTGAACTCCCTAACTGACCTTGAAATTGGTTCATTCATTCCGTAGTTTGTTCTATGACTAGGTTGAAAAAGAAGGTGTCTTTCCCTCAACGGTCTTGTTGGAGCATAAATAAAAATTAAAGACAGTAAGGTAGGGCATTTAATGTGGTAGCACATAATATCACGCACAAAAATTATATCATGAATAGTTCTTCGAGATTTGAGTATCTGCAGACCTAGAAGACTTTGCCTGGCTAGGGAGTTTGGACAGAAATTCCAATGCATTTTATAAAAAACATACCTTGTAAAACGATTTTGGATCTTTTGAATTCTATCGGAGAATAGTTGTTGGTGAGGGTTCCAGGTGACATCAGCATATTACAAAATAGATCTTACTAAAGTAGTATAGACCGCAACAAAGGTGTAGGGGTCGGAAAAATCAGTTGAATTTCTTTTTATAAATAATGACATTGAGTAAGCTTTAGCGACGATGGCATCAACATGTGGAACAAAAGAAAATTTGTGATCGAATGTAACCCCTAGATCTTTAACTTTAAAAGTTCTTTGAAGGTGGCTGGATCCTAGAGAATAAGGAAACTCGTAAATAAATTTTTCCTTGGAGATAGAAATAACAAAGCATTTTTTAACGTTAAGGTTTAGGCTGTTTGACTTACACCAAGAGGATAAGTTATCTAAATCCATTTGAAGTTTAATGCAGTCGTATTCGCTTGTTACTTTCAAAAATAGTTTGAGGTCATCAGCATAGGTATATTAAACATTGGCTAAAATTAATATGGCTGACAATATCATCAATAAATATTATAAACAGCAAAGGACCAAGATGACTACCTTGAGGGACACCTGAAGTACATCTAATAGGCCTTTAAGTATATTCCTCTATTTTTACTTCTTGCACTCTACCAATTAGGAATGAGCCGATTCACTGAAGTAGACTTGAGTGTATGCCGAATACTTCAAGCTTACGAAGCAATATATTGTGACATACAGAATCGAAGGCTTTGCTGAAGTCAGTATAAATAGCATCAACTTGGCTTTGGGTTTCGATAGATTCAACCACGAAAGAAGAAAAACAAACTAAATTAGTAACGGTCGATCTTCCAGAAATAAATCCATGTTGGGCACTACTAACATGTTCCTTCACAAGAAAACCAAGTTTTATTTTAACTAAAATTTCTAAAAGTTTAGGAATGGCAGATAACTTACAAATTCAACTATAGTTTTCAACGTTGTTTTTAGAGCCCGATTTAAAAATTGGAATCAAGAAAGATGATTTCCATTCGTCCAGAAATATTCCGGAAGACAAAGAACGGTTAAAAATAATAAGCAGAGGTAGGCAAAGAGAATTAGAGCATCGTTTTAAGACAATCGCAGGAATGCCTAACTGACCCTATTCTCTTTATAGACTTCAAGGTCTCTATCTAGACCAATCAACATCTACAATGGACTCCAACAAGAAGATGGTTTTGCAAACAATCCGTGATTCTAGAACGCCAACAAGAGGGACCAAAGTAACTATAGATCCAGCCAGATACTGGCTTACGCAGATGACATAGACGTATCATCGGGAGAATCGAACAAGATGTACAGGATTTTTGGGCTGCACATTGGTGGAGGAAAAACAAAGTACATGGTCGCGTCAACTGCGAGAAGGAAAGTTTGTCAAACAATCAACGATTGCGAAGCATGATTGAATGCAAATACCTTGGGTGAATATAGTAGCCTACTATAAAGTTTTTCAACGCTTTTTAAAACCAGAATCCTTACCACAACTTCTAAGTTACTCCTGTACAGAGTTATATGGTTTTGCTAGTACTCACATATGGGTTCGAGACGAGACCTGGGTGCTAAGTAAAAGGCACTCTAAACTCTTAGAAGCGTTCGAGAAAAATGTCTTACAGAGAATTGTTAAAAGGACCATTCCGGAGACGTTGCAATTTACCTCTTCACAAAAATTAAGCTCGGTAGACTCCGCTGGGCTGTTGAGTGTATACCTATCTCACATTAGCCAAGAGGAACCAGTCCGGAAAGCCCTTTGTAGTACATTTGATGGTAGGCGATATCGTGGTATAAAGACCAAATTTCAAAATCCCTCAAACGTGAGATGCGGAAATGCATATATGCAAATTCATATATATTCAAAATGTAACTTCACTTCAGCGACGGAATTAAGGTAGGGTATTGGAAATGGGAAATGGTATCCCGTTATTTTTAAGAGTCGATAAATCCAGGTTTCAATATTAATATAGATAATTAATTAAGTAAAAGTTGAAACGGTGGCAATGATTACATCATGTTAAGTAGAAAAACAACAAATATTTGTAGTTTTATTGTAACACTTTTTTAAAAATAATGTTCTTTAGAATAAAACTCTTTCAAAGAAGTTCACTGTCCAAAATATTAAATATTACTCATTTTAAATACAAACAAAAACTTTTGTCAATATTTGAATACATCTGAAATAGATTGTTAAACAATATAATTTTAATTAGTATTATCTATTTATTATTTAGACAACACAACTTTTTTTTTAAAGTGAACACACATGACCGCTTAATAATGCCTTCATCGTCATTATGAGGACATCAACATATTTACTCATACTAAATTCCCACCCATCACCATATTCAAATTTTCCACCGTTTTCCTTACTTATAAAGCATATTATTAATTTAACACACCGATTAACACATTTCAAAAAGTTTTACACAACTTTTTTTTAACTTTTCTTTTAACACCTCTTAATCTCAAGCCTATAAAGAAAGAAACCAAGTCCGTCAAAAAAAAAAAAAAAAAAAAAAAAAACAAAAAACATAAACCCCTCAACAAGTTTTGTATGTGTATAGACAACGGCAAAAAGCCAAACCAGAAGGTAACTTAAGAACTTTAATCTTTATTCTCAAAATGAAAAAAAACTTTAAGCAGAAAAAAAATGAATAACAAACAAACCAAAGACAGCAGCCTTCCTGTCGAATATAAGACAAACGACCGTTAAGGTCAAAATTCATTGAACAAAGGATTATACAGTGTTGAAAAATAAACAGCAAATTTAACTAACCCTCCTCCTTATTGAAGGCACCCCTATAGCCCCACAACTCCCCGGCTAATCATCTAACAAAATATAGCCTTAAGTATAATATAGATAAACCTTAATTCCTCGTTGTAACATCAGAAAAGTTACTCCTTAAAGTGCCAAAAAAGGATGAAGGCTCACAGAAGACTCACAGAAAAGTTTATTCCTTTGCTGCTTTTTTTTCGTGATTTTGTGTGTTTATAGCAGAAAGTTTGTTTCCCCCCCCCCCCTCCATCGTTTCAATCGCTTAACAAAAGAAAGAAGCAGACAGTGGAAGAGGAAGTGCGCAGCAGAAGAAGGAGTTCTCTTATAGAGATTACGCAAATTAAAAACAGTCCTGGGTAAAATATCCTATACAACACGAACAACACTGATTGTGATTAATGGTTCTCCCAAGGATCACTGCGGCGGCGGTAGGCTAAAGGATATCTGTTTTTTTTTTTCCATTTTTATTAACTTCACACATATTGCTACCTAAATTTTTCGATAAAAATTTGTCACACTGGTGGCGCCTCCGCTGAGCGCTGGCTGTACAGAAAAAGAGGTGTAAAATCTAACAGGATATAGGGAATAGAGGTGTCTTTTATATTAGAAAATATGGTAGTTACGTTCGGTCGCATAGAAAAATGAATACCTCTACAAGGATATGCGCTAGTTCATCCTGTAGTCACGTTTCGAATGAATTGCACACAGCTTGTGTGAACCAGAGAGCATCAGTAAGCAAAAATAAAAAAATAACAGAGAAGTGGTTATAAAGCAAGAAAAATGTCAACCGTGTGTTAGTTAGTACCTACAACTAGTGTTGTTGGAATATAAAAGCACAGCACTACGACGAGGACGAGGACGAGGATGAGCTTTATAGCAGCATCAGCCAGGAAGACACACCATTTGAGAATTTAGGTAGCAATTTATTCACCGCGGATATCCTGCCATCATATGGCAGCAGCCGGTTGTTACCGAGACCGACCAACAAACCAGACCAGCAAGAGACGCTTAGAATTGCCACTGATGCTGCATTTGCAATATATGCAAAAACTATGGTTGCTCGATATGAGATATACCTATTTTCTATAGCTTGTCGTCATTTTATCTTCAAGTTATCCCTTTTTCAAAGCACAAAAACTATATAAGGGTGTTATGTTATACGACCACGACGCGACGAGCGACGACGGCATAGAAAAAATAGAAAACAATCACGTAGGATATTCCAGGAATAAATCTGTGTGTCAAGGCGTTTGAATTGCGGTTCTAAAGACATCATACCTATGCAAACGTATATCTACCTTAACTATACTATAACTAACGTCATTGCCTGTGGTTTTGATCTTCTAACACAGCTGCTGAACAAAAAGATAAATGAAACTATCATCGAAAGGGCTTTGAACGAGATAAAGGAGAGTAGCGCCAGCTCTAGCAGCGTGTCGGGGATCAAATTTGTTGCACGTTTTTTATTTTTTATGATGATGGATATAACTACCTACCTACCTATCTACAAGCATAGAAATACCTTCGGAGTCGTGAAAAAATTGCAAACTAGTGATTTTATTTAAATGCGGTTTCTATAGGAAAAGAGTACAAACAGAGCACGTCTACGAGTATAGTAACATAAAATAAAAATAAACCGTTTGATCATAAAATAGATGCCAAATATTGATATCAATTTTAATAATAATATAAATTCTTGTTTCGTATACATTTCATGAAAATTATCACCCAGCTTTATTAGTGGTCAGTCAGTAATGGTTTGTCCAAGTGATTCAACAACTTATAGCAAAAAAATTTAAGTTAAAGCTTGAAGATTTGAGATTGACATTTGTAGAGTCAATAAGTATAGAGAATTTGTTGAAATTACTGATCAATTGATTAAAAGGACTGTTAGCGCCATAGGTCGATCTGCTAAAAATAGTTCAAAGGTGGAAATTCCTTCTTAAGGTTGCTTGACTATGATTGAAATACAATCGACAAAGAATAAATAGATGGGTATAACATTATTCCATTCAATACTCCAGCTATAAAGCCGAATTCCAAATACTCTCTGTTATCAAAATAGAAATATGAATATGGTGCCCATACAACGCAAGCGTATTCAAGAATTGGCCTGACAAAAGAAACATACAGAATTTTAGTAGCATATGGACCACGGAACTCTCGGGAAAATCTTTTCACAAAACCAAGTGTTCTGTGAGGCTTTTTTATAATGTAATTATAGTGATCAGTAAACGTTAGTTTTGAGTCTAGTACAACACCAAGATGAGAAAAATTGGATTCTTTATTCAAACGTGACGAATTCAACACATTGTCTTACATTTGTCAATATTTAAAATCAATTTTATTGCACCATTCCCCAAGATATTCTACTAGCTTTTTTGAATCCTTGATGGAGTTAATAATTCGAAAAAATTTAACATCATCTGCATAGATTAGCGATAATCAACAGCAATGGACCAAGGTGACTCCCTTGAGGTACACCAGAATTGACTTTAAATTGACACGAAGGGTTACTCCTGAACATTGCTCAAGAACAATTAAAAGAAATAATGTCACAAAGAAAGGCTTCAAATAATTTAGGAATAGCAGACAATTTCGCTTTAGGACTAACATTCGTAACTTAATTTTTAGAATCTCTTTTACGGACCCAAAGATCTGGAAACTTTGAACATATCAGAGACTCATTGAAAAGATGATAAACTTTTTTTCAATATAAATGATGGTACTTCATCAGGATCAGGGGTCAAACATTCATTTTAATCGAAAATTCGATTGATGTAAGATGATCGTTTTGTAGTGTGTTACGAAAAATTAGAGAAGAGCTGGTTGCAGAAGAAAAATCTTCAAAAGCAGTCTTCAAATAATCTGCGAATATGTTCGAAATTGACTCTAGAAGATGGATTGAAGAATTTTCAAATATATATTCGTAAAATTAATGTTAATAGTAAACGTATCTCGAAAACATATAGGGACTCATTTTTCAATCACACTCAGAGTACAAAAAGTTTGAATAAGTCAAAAAGTCGTATTGTAGTTATTGGTAAACTCTAAGCGTCTCATCACTCTTCGATAGATTGAATTTCAACCGGGCCTCATTTATTTTTTTTTAACTTCCCATAGGAAGTTATTGTAATAGGTCCGATTTGTCAAATTGAAAATTTTTACATTTCTCGACGTTTCAAGGTCCCTAGAGTCAAAATAAAAGATTTTTAGAAAGATGTCTGTGCGTGCGTGTGTACGTCTGTATTATAATTATAAATTGTAACGTGATACAAAACAATTATATTTTTGGAAAAAATCCAATTAACGGTTTTTTTTATAAATCAAAAAAACTGAAACAAATTTGTCACCTCGAAAATTTTACGACTAAAATATGATTTCATCTCCAAAACAATTTTGTGCAACGAAGAATAATGTTTTTGACATCTGATAAAATTTTAAGAAAAATCTAATTGACAGTTTTTTTTTATAAAAAATAAAAAACCTAAAAAAAAACATTACTCAATGTTGGTAAAAATTGATTTTCGACTCAAATATCTTTTCAAACCTTTGAGATAATGTCTTTTTACTAATTTTAACTTATAAGAAATATTGTTTTCAAAATTATGAAAAATTTTGAGAAAAATTGAATTGACAGTTTTTTTACAAAAAATAAAAACCTAAAACAAAAAAAATATATAAAAGTTGGTAAAAATTGATTTTCGACTCAAATATCTTTTCAAAACTTTGAGATAATGGCGTCTTACTAATTTAAACTTATAAAAAATATCGTTTTAAAATTTGTGAAAAATTTTGAGAAAAACCGAATTGACAGTTTTTTTTACAGAAAATAAAAACAAAAAAAATATATAAAAGTTAGTAAAAATTGATTTTCCACTCAAATATCTTTTCAAACCTTTGAGATAATGGCTTCTTACTAATTTTAGTTTATAAGAAATATTGTTTTCAAAATTATGAAAAATTTTGAGAAAAATCGAATTGACAGTTTTTTTTACAAAAAATAAAAACCTAAAAAAAAATATGTAAAAGTTGGTAAAAATTGATTTTCGACTCAAATATCTTTTCAAAACTTTGAGATATTGGCTTAAAACTACTTTAACCTTTCAAAAAATATTGTTGTCAACATTCAGTAAAATTTTGAGAAAAATCGAATTGACAGTTTTTTTTACAAAAAATAAAAACCTAAACAAAAAAATATATAAAAGTTGGTAAAAATTGATTTTCGACTCAAATATCTTTTCAAGACTTTGAGATATTGGCTTTAAACTACTTTAACCTTTCAAAAAATATTCTTGTCAATATTCGGTAAAATTTTGAAAAAAATCGAATTGACAGTTTTTTTACAAAAAATAAAAACCTAAAAAAAAAATGTATAAAAGTTGATAAAAACTGTTTTTCGACGTAAATATCTTTTCAAAAATTTGAGACATTAGCTTCAAACTTATTTTATCTTATAAGAAATATTGTTTTCAACATTCGATAAAATTTTGAGAAAAATCGAATAGAAAGTTTTTTGTACAAAAAATAAACAGTACTTAAAAAAATAGCTTTTCCAAAATTAAAAATATTGGCTTCAATCTAATTTTATCTCACAGAAAATATTGTTTTCGATATTCAGTAATTTTTTTATAAAAATATAACAGTCAGTTTTTTCATAAAAAAATAAAATCTACAAAATAGTACCCAAATTTGGTAAAATTTGATACATATAGACAAACTTTTAAGCAAGACAAATTGACAGACGGGATGGGAAGTTATCAGTGTGGGTCGCATCCCAGCCTCTTTTTAAGTTTTTAAATTGATAGATTCTTATAGCATTCTCTCTTCTTGGTGTTTTTGTTAAAATATTAGATATGACATTTAGAAACTGTACACGCTTGTAAAAAAAGGTGTAAGTGTTCAGGATATTCAAAAACTAGTTTAAGGAATGTTTGACAAGGCAGACACTGCACTTGAATGAAAATATTAAAATTTTTAAATCAATGGCAATTTGTTAAAAGTCATACCTTAGAAAAAAAAATCAATAATCCAAAAAATCTAAATTTTCTACTTGGTTTGGTTAACTTGATTTTTTCAGGACTATAATCTATTTATTTCTTGAATATTTTTCAAAACAAGCACATATTTATACGTGTGTAATTTTCCTTGAATTTATTGCTTAAAAACTCTCAGCACAAATCATTTTTCAATCACAAAACGCGTAGAACATTAAAAAAAGACAGTTAATCTATTTATGTATCCATGAGATACAAAAATATTAATAACAATGTTTTGTGTGAGATAAAAAGTTTTAACTCAATATCTTTCCTTGTTCTCAAAATACTTGAGTCGAAAACATTTCTTATCAGTTTTATATAGGTTTTCGTGGTTGGAAAAAAAGTTATCAATTGAATTTTTCTAAAAACTTAACTTTAAGTTAGCACCAATATTTTGCTTATGATAAAATAAGTGTTATTTCAATATCCGTCTTGTTCTCCATATTTTTAGTCGAAAACCAATTTTTATCAATTTTATCAAAACATTATGATACCGCAATGATTTTTCTAAGACGTTGTACTGGCTTATATCGAACAGCCGAATCTTCTTTCGTGCATTACTATTCCAACTACGACGTCCTATACAACGGGGCTCGAATCAACAGCATTGACAGTTTCATGATAAAACTTCGACCAACAATTTAATTTTCGGGGCGTTCTATCCGAACGACGAGTATTTTGAGAGTGCACTCTTCGGTGGCTTCATTTCACCAGAGTCATTCCTATTTTTAGATAGATGCGGTCTGATACAGGATAGATTGGCAGTTCCGCTAATCTACCAATTCAGACGACGAACCGTGGATAGACGACTCCTGTACAATCAGACGTCATGGCACAAGGTGGAGCAGAGCTCTTTCTGTTCAGTAGGGCTGTGTCCGAACAATATCGAACTGATAGGTTGAAGAAAGAAGGAGGAGAACCAGTTTTGGTGCCTTCAATCGGCACTTGATAGTGGGTAGTCGGGATGGGGTTTTAGACCTTGGCCGGCTTACATACTTGTTTTATAGTTTTATTGTTTAGTTTTTGACGTTATAATCTGTAAAATAAAATGTATTTGAAGTCGATATCTCTACTAGGTCTTGAGATATGGACAAAGAGAAATGGTATTTCGAGCGTAAATACGTAAACACGCACAAACGGATAGCTATGACTGGAAAATTTTTTGATTTAGATTCGTCGAGCAATTTAAAAATTTTCAATTACACAAATAGGACCGATTACAAACTCGGTCTATGTGAAGTGAGAATTTAAAATATTTCGAGTACTTCATTGATTAAGTAATTGAAAAGAGTGTTTATTTCCATTTCAAAAAAACATTGAATGCCTCATAAAATATCAAAAAATTATACAAGAAGCCATAGATTTAAAAAGTTCGAAATATCAAGCCATTTGCAATGTCACTGAAAACATATTATAGTCAACTTATTATGTAAGAAATAATTCTCAAAAGACTTTCATAAATTTGCCAACAAATATCAGACTGCGAGGTTTTTAGAACCTGTCACATGATTTTTGGCTATTTAAAAAAAAAAAATCCAAAATTTCCTTAAAAGGTTTTTCGAGGTTATATAGAAAAAAATTAAATTACGAAATTCTATGAAATTAATTTGTTTGCCAAGAAGTTTCCATTAAGATCACGTGACTGCATAATAATACCGCATATAAACTTTGAACAAAAATAAAACTAACATCCGTTTAGAATAAAATGCTTTACCAGTCTCAAGGATATCTACGAAAAAAGTGACATCATCTCAATGTGGCGAGTATGCGGTATCGTATAATTGACTCACTGTAGTTTGCTTGCCACTGATGCAATTGCTTTCACCAAACTAAGAGACAAGATGGAAGGGGAAGGAAAAGGTAGAGAGTTTATAGACGAAGGAATTTGCTTCTAGTTCTAGTTCTGCTCGCCTCTTTGTTCCCCTCATATCCTTGTTCCTCTCCTTGTGAGGAATATGAAGTGTGGTATTTTCTTCACTTTAAAAATTT
Organism: Eupeodes luniger; assembly: GCA_951509635.1. NCBI lineage: Eukaryota > Metazoa > Arthropoda > Insecta > Diptera > Syrphidae > Eupeodes > Eupeodes luniger. Next base: position 118,347,516 of record OX608073.1, on the reverse strand, counting down.
TCAAATAGTTGTTGGTTTTCTGTGTTTTTTTTTGTCTTCTTCTTCCTTTTTTCTCAACGTCCGTCTACAATATCCTTCTCGGGTTTTTAGTTGGGTTTTGCGTGCTAGGAATACTTCATCTTCAAATTGCTCGATTTTGCTTCGTGTAGAAGGTTTATTTTTTCCTCAGCTCTGGGTATAGGTACAATTTTAAATAAGAAGGAAATAGAAGGTCTATCTATACACAATTTATAATATTATGGAGAGATGCAGTTGCAGGGGAAGGAGGAGTTTTTCTATAGAATATAAAGGATGCACGAAGTCTCGGGTATTCAAGCTCTGGCTGGGATAAAAAGGATATACCTACCTATAGAGATATTTTTCTTATTTATTTCCGGATATCAGTCAACAGTTTTTTTTTTTTTTTTTTATTTTTGAAGTTTATACAGAGTTTTAAGGTTTGACTTTTACTCTTTTGTGTGGTTTATGGAATTTTCACTGAGTCAGTTCCGGCTTCTCTCTGTCTTTTATTTTCATTTTTTGAAAAGAAGTGACCATAACCACGTTCTAGTTCCACCATCAGAGAAAAGAGTTGTAAGACAATTTGAATGATTTTTGCTATCGAATCAATTGCTGAAATAGCAAATTTTTATATTTTTATATTTTTTATTTTGTGAGTGTGTTTTTGAACTGGTGAGAAATTTGTCTTTATATGCGTGATGATGTAGTCAATGAATGCTGAATAAATGTATATTTTATTTGTGTGTAAATTCAATCAGAATGGATATTTTTCAAAGAATAAAAGACGTAAAGCTTGTTAGGAGTAGTTTTTTCTATCGAAAGTGTTTTGCTGTTCACAGTTTTGAAGGGTTTGTGAATATTTAAAGGATATTTTAGTTCTTTGGGGTTTTATGTTCTTTGATTTTTCAACTTTTCTTATTGTCGTTGTTATTTGAAACAATTCGTCAAATGTTTGAGTTTATTTGTGTAGAAAGAACTGCCATTCTCAGATGTCATTGCAATATTTTATTTTTGGATACATTTCAAAGGAATTGGCAGTGTTATTTTGCATAGTTTCACTTATTTTCATTTTTTTATAAGGGCATTTGTGTTGTAGCACTTAGAGGACTTTCTTTTAGAACCTTCATTCACTTCCATTAATTGCTTACTTATCCTTATCCATGGAAGTTCTTAGATTGAGATATTGCAATTTTCCATCGTTTGTGGTCCTTTTGTTAGTTACCATCTCATACCTGTAGTATAGGTTCGGTCTTTCCAGTCGTCTCGAACCTAGGCCTGGGATTTAAAGATTGTCTTGGCTGGAGCGTTGTTGTATATTTGCTCGATGTTACCGAGCTAGTGTAAATGGCATGTTTTAGCTCTTTGGACTTTCTTCCGAAAGTGCCTTGTATAAGTTCCTCCTATTTACTCATCTTTCAGCACTCGGCTCCTCGCCGTAGAATAGAACTAGTAAAATTAACGGTAAGCTAGGGTAACTGTTCGTTAGATTTCCACTAAGCTGTCGTTTATACAATGAACTGATATTTTTGTTCCTAGATAGTTGAACCCTTTGAATAAATCGAAATTACTGCTACCAACAGTGCCGTTTATAGGACATAGGATCGTCTTGATTGTAGATCAGACATATTGAGCTATATGACCAGTCATCGGGCATACTTTCCTCTTTCCAGAATTGGTTAATGAGCTGGTGCATGTACCCTACCAGGACATCATTTAGGCCATCCAAGGCGACGGATTTGTTGTTCTTAACCTTATGAATGCCTTTCTTAACCTCTTTAATGAAGGGCGCTGCGACTGGGTCTTAATTAACTGGTCTCATGCTTCTTTGCAACTTAATTGTTTCCTCTACATGACGCCTATTAAGCAGCTGCTGGAAGTTCTGCTTAAACACGTCTACAATTTCCTGTTTCGAAGCTGATTCTATAATCCGATGCTATTTGTTTGGCAGTTTTCTAGAACCGGCATTTGTTGGAGGATGGTGGTGCTGGAATTCTGGAGATACTTGAGCTGCTCTTTTCAACGCAGATTTTTTTTTTCTCTTTTCACGGTACTCCTCTTTAATTGCTCTTGTTTTTCATTGTTGCATTTGGATTTATCATCCCAAGATTCATTCTTAGATCCCGGCTACTTCTTTAAAATTATATCTTGGTACGGGTTTAGCTGGTTGTTGACGCTTGTGGTTGGGAGTACGGCTGGTAATTTCCCGGTCAGTTTCTCACTACAGTCTCTGGCATTTTCTGAAGCATTCAGTATTTAATTTCATCCTTTGTGCGGTCTTGTTTTTCTTTTTTAGTTGGACAGTTGATCTCTGAACTTTGTTACAAAAAGAAAGTGGTCAGAATCCACGTTTACACCCCGAAAGGTTCGCACGATCAAGATGTTGGAGGTGTGTCTTGCGCCAATTAGCATGTGGTCGATTTGGTTGGCAATTCGACTATCTGGAGATCGCCAAGTTGCTGAGTGTATTCTTCGTCTAGAAAATCTAAAAAATAAATAAATTAGGTGGCGCAACAGTCCGTAGAGAACCAGGGCCTAGTGACTTACAACTCTCAACCATTCCTGTGTGCGAGTACTGTTGTCAGGGATGGAGGGGACCTACAGTTTAATGCCGAATCCGAACGGCTAATTTGAGAAAGCACTTTTTCATGACAAGCATTACTCTTGGAGAATTTGTCAATTCCTCGCAAGAGGCAGTACCCGTTTTTTTTTTTTTTTTTTAAATTAAGGTGGCACATGCAGGGATCGAACCCAAGACCTCTCGCATGACAGTCCAACGCACTAACCATCATGCCACGGGTACTACCTGTCTAGAAAATCTAGTGCAACGAAATAACGAGTTGCAGCAAAGTCCATTAGTCGGAAGCCGGTGTCTGATGTTTTTGTTCCGTGGAGGCTGTGCTTTCTAACTAATTTTTTTTCCCGTAACGTACATAATACTATAGAAAGTCTCCGCAGGATCTATTCAGAAGACCGTAAAACTCCTCCTTATAAGACTTCTCAGCTTTATCAATAGGGACTTGAGCAGGTTTCAGGCCGATGTTCTGGAAGGTAGCTTTGATGAAAATCACATCCATAACGCCAATATCCAAACTTTAAGGAGTTGACTTTTGAAAATAAATTATTTCACATATGCATGTGAAACTCGAATTTGTTCAATTAACCGAATGTTTGATGGGTTAACATGGACTCAACTTTAACTTCTCATCTCTACGTTAATTCATACTTTTAGTCCGGCAATCTTTGATATTTTGATTAAATTTTCTTAAACTTTCATTCAAATCAGATACCCGCAAGTTCAAGCTTAAGAGGGAATTTAAAAATTGCATCTTCAAACAACACCCATGCCTTCCTATACACATTAAAGTAAAGAGTAGACAAGAAATAAAAATCTCCTTCCCTCTGCCCCCCATCTCACTTGAATAATTCCATCATTAATAAGGAAACCTCCATTTCATCTAACTTCCTGTGACTGTGAGTATATATCTACATACATACATATATACTCATAGAGCATATCCTTCGTTTTATATCAGATTCTTATTTCTATAGTTTCTTTTTACTTTTTTGTTTGCTTTTCTTCTAATACGAATACAAGAAGAACCAACAACCACATCATCACTGCCTGGATGAAGCTATATTACTCTCTTCTGATGATAGCTTTGGAATATATAGGTATTATTCAGTCTTCAGTTGATGCCTTATAGCATTCTACTCAGGAACTATTCCGGAACTTATGGAATTTTTATAGGTTTTCCTCCTTTGGTCGACGACTATTTTGAGATTTGAGTAGGTATTGCATTCGTTAGGATTCTTTTTCGTTCGTCCAAGTATATTTCCACAGAAAGAGAGGGAGAGATATATAGAGAGAAAGAGATGAAGAGACAAAGATCACTTCTATTTCGTCCTCTTAAAACTCTACAAAAGGTAGAAATGATGGTGAATAAGATAGAAAAAATAGAGAACAAAAGCCACTATATTCGTACTTCCGTTCGTTCGTCCTTTCTACTATATTTTTGATTTACATCGAAAACGAATAAAAATTGAAAATATACTCTTCTGTCTGAGTGTGTGTTTGTGCGTTTGTGTATTTGTGAATGCCATGTAAAAGGAAAAAGGTGCTCGATATAAGAATCTCCGACTCTATTTCGTTTTCGATATCCTATTTTATTATTTTTCACTTTTTATGACTGCACCAGAAGTCTGATGGGTATTTACTATGATTTTTATTTTTTAAAGAATGCAGCTTCACTAAGGAAGTCTTAAAATTTCGATATAAGAACTCTGTAAAGATGTTTGATTCTTTTTTTTAATTTTGTTTTTTTTACGAGTAAAAAACCACTTAACCATTCATGGGATCTTAAGATATTCCCAAAGGACCTCAAGCTCAAAAAGCTTCAAACAACGAAAATAAGTGCTAAGTATATTTGTGGTGGTTTTCTATTTTCTTCTTTTTTCTTCATACCAAAATCAGTTAAAATTTCTTGTGAATTTATCATATTACGAGTTCTTCTTTTTAACCAACACAAGACACAAGAAAAGTTAAAGTTTAAATTAAAAAATTTAACATTCTGACTTATTACAAGAATTTTTAATTGAAAATCCTTTCCCTGGACAAAAGTATACCACCAACTTGACCACCACTATAAACCATCATATCATCATTATTATCTTCATTATTGTCATCAGACTCCAGGAAGTCCCAACTAGAAAATCAGAAATGAAAACATACGTCCACACGGAGGACATACAAAAAAGAATACATTATGAAATGAAGAATTTAACAAGTGGTTTTTAGGTTATGCTTTGGTTGGGAATTATATTGTAAAAGAACAGTGTGAGTTAAACAGGGGTGAACTTATACTTCCTAGACCCTACTTTAAATTCTAACTTGCAAACAAATAGCTTTAGAAATTGTTGAAAATTAAGAAAAAAGTGAGCATACGCCCAAGTGTGCTTTTAAATTATTTTACATTTGGAATGAAGAGGTAAGTGCAGAAATGCTTTAATTAATTAGAAAAAACACTTTGATTTTCTTCTTGTTCAATTCCTGAAGATCAAACCTGGACATTTTAATCGAAGTCTTAAGATTCCAATTCCAGAAATAGCACAATTTTGGAGATTTTTATTTCATTTCTTTTAACCAATGTTTCTTTCTTAAAAACAAAATCCGAACATTTCATTCGAAAAACAAAGGTATTTCAAAAGTGGGCGTGGTAATGGGTGGTATTCTTATTCTTATACCGATTTTCGAAATAGAGTAGAATTAGTAGCGCCTGGATCCACTTCACTCTTCGTACTCAAAACAACCCCACCCTTGTTGTCTAGGACAGAAATTCCAAAGAAAATTATTATTATCACCAAAAGACTTTACTTTCTCTCTTCTATTTTATTTTGTCTTTTTTGTGTCTGTTATGCCATAGTTAAGGGTAAGATGAAAGAGAGAGGTTTCAGATGCTTTTACTTCTGCAACTGCGATAAAGTTCGCTTACTTTGCAGAAATAAAAATGAAAAAAATAACAAAACCATAAGAATTATTATTGAAAGTCTGTTGGGTTATAATATAATAAAAAAAGTTTTAATTGAAAAATTTAACACAGAAAAATAAAAAAAAACACAAACACACACACACACACTCACAAATAATAATAAGAAGAGAAAAAAAGTACACAAAATGAGAAAATCCGTGACACAAAAACTTATGTAAGAGAAATTCTTAAGTAAAAGTTAAATATAAAATTATGGTTTTGATCTTAAAGTATGTAATTTAAAGGAAGAGGGGCAAGAAAATAAAAACACAAGCGACGAATATTATTGTTGGAAAATAGTTTTGGAAGAATATTACATTTTGAAAAAATAAATACATCTGTTTGTTATTTTTTTGGAATTTGCAATTAAAAAGTTCTAAGGCCAAGAATAAGAAGTTTTATTTTTTTTCTAATACAGAAAAGAACACTTAGTGTGACGTACGTGGATTTTTTAAATTTATGAAACTAGTAATGAAAAAATTGGGTTAAAATATTTCAAGTTTTCATAAAACATAATTATATTTTTAATATAAGCATCTAAGACAGTGTTTTGAGTAAACTGGTTAAGATGGTGATTTAAAGCATGTTTAAACAATACCGTAGTAGACTGTTTCTAGGATTTGCAGCACAGATTTGTATGTAAAAAGTTTATTTCTTTCTCCCAAGAACTGAGATTCGCTTTTTAACCGTACTTTTTGAATGTGAAATGCTTTTTTTAACTCTGTTTTTTCCTGTTATTGCATTATTCAGAAATTCAAAACCACTGTATTTGAAATGTGTTTAGCATAAAAAAAGTACTTGCTCCTGCATCCAAAGACTTAAAATAGTTCTTATATTTAAAAATTAAAAAAATTACCTTAAAAATAAAAAAGAAACCAAGTTAGGAAAATTTAATAATAACCTATGGGCTAGTTTTTGATACAATTCGAGTTTGCGATTTTTTACCAAAAAAAATGTTTGGGGACTACTGTTATTTTTAGTCTCAAAGAAAATGAAATATGTAGGTTGGGGTGTACGGGATAGGAAAGATCTCCCGAAAACATTAAGACTGTCAGTTAGGGAATTTACAGTTTACAGTCTTTGCGTCGTGACTTGGGCGTGTGTCACGTGCAACTGGACTGGAATCAGTTAAAAACTATGATTGGCCAGTATTTTAATCAACAAATCAAATCAGCGAAAAGTCTGGATATAAGTAAGGCTTCATTTAAAATTTTTAAATTTAGGCCAAAACTAATCTAATAAAATCTAATAGCGTTGTTTCTCGAAATGTTCGATGATAACCAACGATCGACAAATGCTGGCAAATATTGCTAAAAAATGCAATAAAAAAAAAAGAAAAGAATTATACGCTTGTTTCGTCGACTTAAAAGCACCATTCGACAAGATAAATAGATCAACTTTCAACGCTAGAAATGTCCCGAGAATTCTTGATGATGTAACTTAACTTTCTTGTTTTATTGAGTGCATCAGTATGGGATTTGACAAACTCCTCAAAATGGTTTGAAAAATCGACTGTTTGCATTTTAACTCCATTACTTTTTGTTTTATTTATTGACTAGCAGCCCGTCCCGGCTTCGCACGGGTAGACATAAATAGGTTCAGATAATGTAGCTTTCTAATGAAAAGAATTATTAAAATCGGTCCAGTACTTTTTGAGTTTATTCGTTACATACACAAATACAACGTGTTTTGTATGCAACGGTCAACACATGCATGTGCTTCTTTGAATTGTTTGAAACGGTGTAGAGATATTTCTTCAAACGCTTATTCAGACTACTTAATTCAACGCCAAACTATGCCATCTATGTGGAATCTGGTATAATGCCTCTGTACATCTGTACAAAATCTAAAAGCTAACAATTATTATTTGATAAGAGTGATGAAAAGAAGTGGAAAAAGTCTTCACAAGAGTATCATGGTAAGACTTTAAGAAACAAACGCCTCTCCGTTCAGAGAATTGAATGAAATAGCCTATTCCCATGAAGTTCATTTATCACTTCTGGTGTCAAACTTCGATGAATGGTAGGGAATGTTAGCAGATGTCACGACAAAAATAGATGATAAGCTTTACTCTCAGCATCTATTCAGAGCAACTTCTACATCATCCAAGAATAAATACAGGAATCTTAATCACTAGTTGTCTTCAGGAAACTATTTCAGCAACGAATACTCTGTCGAAGGTGTTAGCTTAATTGTTAGAGCACATATTGAAGTTTTTAACTTAAACTTTATGCCCATTGAACTGATCTACCTTAAATCTGTAATCTTTGCAATTTACGGGAAAATGAAGACCTAATCCATTTTATTCGTGAAATGTAAAAAAACCGCCGGTTTTATTTGGATGAAAATTACATTTCTCAAAATCAACTTGGAAAATATGAAATATTGAACGGAGCATACGACTTTACTTTTCGCAACAGTTTTAAGGCTTAAAACCTTTCGTCTATCCAGTTCTTGTAGGCACTATTTTCCTCACTTTATCTCTATCTATCCATGATAACAACGTTTTTAGGTAATGTAAGGACACCAACGATACATAGTTCTAAAAGGCCGGCGTTACAGAACTTGCATAATCTTTAAGCGAAGAGACTTTGTTTTTTTATAGCAAACATAATCGTTAGGCCTTTCAAACCAATAAGAACTTCGCGATAGGAAGCCCTTAATCAAAGGCCATGAAATTAGTCAGAAAAAAACTTGTTTTGCTCTTTTTGAATTAAGTGGTGATGAGACTTAAATTAAAAGAAAGTATTTAAATAATACAATCGAGTATACGCCCAGAGTGCCATTGTTTATATATAAGCTCACATGTCGTGGCCCATCAATTGCTTAAGAAATTGGAACTGAAAGCCGAGGTATACAAAAATTCTTGCTCAATAATTTGTTTCACTTAATTATTCTTTATTTTAACAGTGATTTACTAAAGATAGAAACGTATCCAGATAACAGGAGATTATAAAATTAATCAAGGATCTAGCTGTTCTTGAGGTATTGTTGGTCTACCTACCCTGACTCTGTTTTATATATTAATATTTTTAAAGCAAAACAAAAATCATTTAACACGATTTTGTTTTCAAAATTGAAATATTCAAAAACACAATTTTAAATAAATACGAAACATGAGACTATAACATTTACAAGGTTAAAGATTTTATCTTTATATTCCATGTGTATTGTGAACATTTCAATCAGTACCAAAGATTTATTAAGAAAACCTCCTGTTTGTTTTAACACCTTTCAATAAAGAAGATTTATAAGGGATTTAAAAAGAGTTCACCATGATTCGTATAAATCAATTTCACAAAAATAATACCACACAAAAAAAACCTCTTTACCCGACAACTTATATAAATGTTCACATGTGTCCTAACACAACTCCATATTTTCTCACTAAAAGCCTTCCAAGCGCATTAAAGGTGTGTAAAAGCAGAAGAAGAAGATAAAAAGAAGACAATATCTAAGGTAAACCATGTTAAGGGATATATATTGAGAAAAATAAAGCTAATTCCTCTAATGGCTGTCAACGACAATATTTATTGGAGATATAATAGACACCATTTTAAGTGACAAACACAAGGTACTAATACTTTATGTTGCCCAAACAAACATCAGGCTCTTTGACAGTGGAACTGGAAAAGACAATTTTGTTCTCTCTTCTGATTGCTACTAATTTCATGTCCTTTAAGAGAAAGGACATGTTCATAATACAAAATACAAATCATTATGATGCTACCATCAGTGACCTGACCACACCACCACTTCAAGATGACGTGGATGTGGAACAAATTTTCTTTAATTATCTGAACTAATTATATTCTCTGCGTGTCATTAAGCCACCGCCATCAATGAAATCCGCACAATATAATGTTATAATGGCGGCTATCGCAACTAAGACAAGCCCACAGGAGCTTGAGGATTAGATAAGGCAGCAGAAAGCAGGTGATAAATAGAAATCCTGGCAAGTGACAGCCGATGAATAGGAATGTACATAGGTAAGTATAAAGGTGTTGCCACCAACACACTCATATATGTAGGTACATACAAGAAGCAAAACACACATTATTATTATTTCCTGTTCTCTCTCGCTTTACTCGTATATATTGACGGGCAGGAAGAACGATTCAATTCATTTAAGTGCGGAAAAGTTTATTATTATCCTTAGAGATACAGGTTGATATATGTATCTCCTTTCCCTTAAACACACTATGTACAATATGTACATGTATGTTGATAGTGTTCTTTATACCTTAAGTTATTTTATAGATATACATTACATACATGTGTACATAAGTGATGATGTTGCAAGTGGCAATTAAGAGATTAATCGCGGTGACATTTGATTCCCTACTGCTGCCGTGTCGGTCGTGTCGTCGCGGTCGCAGCCACAGCAAAGGCCTACAATATTTGTACTTCCTCTCGTAGTAGGTTATAACAGGTGATTCGCGTAAAATGCGCCATGTGGCACACTCGAATGCATCAACCATCAGCACACAATAAATAGAAAAACAATAAACAATAGCAAAATATCCTTAATATCCTGACATGACGCTGGCGCTGCTATACCTGGCTGGCTTGGCTGGCTGCTGCTTAAACAACACAAATTGCAAAATCATGTACCGTGTAACTGAATGCTGACATTAATCTCCATGGAACTGTAAAAATAGAACAACTTCAGTTCAACTGAAAATGAAACAACGAACAAAAATAAATCTGCAAGTTTCGTCAAAAAAATCTAAAAACGACGAGGAAAAAAAAGTGAATTTCCTACCACGTCCCCCTGTTCATTTAGGGGAGAGACAGAGAAAGACCGACTTACTTTGGGTTTGACCTGATTTTACTACAACGACTATACGAGTGCCGATTCGATATATTCCCTATGGAAATTGAAGGTTTTGAGAAAGTGCAACATAACGAATGGATGGAAAAAATGCTTGACAGAAATTCCTTTTAGGGACAGAGGCAAAGTTAAGGGACAACATTTTTAGCTTTTCTTACAGTTTTTTCTTTCTTTTTTGTTGTTTTTTGGATCTTTTTTTTTAGGTAACAAAATTTCACGGGAATGTATTGAGGTACAGGGTAGCTATTTGGTTTTGGAAATGCCACTGCCAGATTGGATTACCTATATTCATGAAATTCAAAATCAGAGTTTTAATGGAGGAATGTGGACAAAATTGTTACCATCCCAAAAAAAATAGACAATTTTTAAAAGCTTTTAGGTATACATAGTTCCGTTTGCATTTTTAATTGATCAATATTGTGATGATATAGAGGGTAATTTTGTTTGCTATGTTATTTCTGGCAACGTTGGTTTCGGTAGTACCCGTGGCATGATGGTTAGTGCGTTGGACTGTCATGGCAGAGGTCTTGGGTTCAATCCCTGCCTGTGCCATGTAGAGTTTTTGTTCAAGGGTACTGCCTCTTGTCATGAAAAGTGCTTTCTCTAATCAGCCGTTCGGATTCGGCTTAAAAACTGTAGGTCCCCTCCATCCCTGACAACATTACTCGCACGCAGGAATGGTTGAGAGTTATAAGTCACTAGGCTCTAGTTCTCAACGGACTGTTGCGCCACCTAATTTATTTATGTATCACTATCAACAATTTTCAGTTTATATCTACAAATGAAAAACGCTTGCAAGCTATTAAAAAAGTTCATTGCGCAAGCTTCTTCCAGTTTATGGTGAGTTTAATCGTCATATTGAGGCGGATATTCGGGCTATTGTGACTAAATTTCGCACCTAGTAAGGTGTAAGGACACAACACGCGTACGTAGATTAAGAATTGAGAACGATTAAGAATTAATGAACGCTAAATATCCATTCGGCGCCGTTCGTAGCAAAGTGGACTCTGTATCACGTGGAAAATTTTGCTGAAGGATTTGGGTGTGAAACCTTTCAAAATAAAGCTGGTCCAAGAATTGAAGCCGAAAAGCCTACTTGAAATTTTGGTGAAAAGGCTCTTAAAAAGTAGGCCGAAAACTCACGCGCATTTCTGGTTGAATGGATAATCAAACAAGCGAAACTGCCGTATTTCGAGTGAAGGGCACAGCCAAAAGAATTGCAAGAGCTATCAATGCATCCAGAAAAAAGCCATTGTTTGTTTTCTTTTACGGATTATGGGCTAGAGGAATCATTGGGTTGCATTTCTTCAATGAAGATGCGTGCTATGATAACAAACTTTGTTTTTTTACGAAAAATAAAAGAGCATGACTTAGAGCCGGCCAATTGACCTGGCCACCTAGAGAGTGCTATTTAACGCCTCTAGACTATATTTTGTGGTGCTATTAAGGCTTAAGTTTTTTTTTGTGAGCTACTGACTAAAATGTTAGAAAGAGTGATTTTTTCTAAATTATATGTGTTTTTTTGGTGTTAACTCCCAAAAGCTCTTAAAAAATCGCTCGTTAGTTGCTTTTGACCTACTGTCGCTCTGAAACTATATAAGTGACTATTGAATGTCTTAGTCTTAGTGAATTGACAATTTAGTGATTTGTGTAAACGCAATATTAGCAAATGAGTTGAGATTACAGAAAAGCAATTTTCTTAGACATATTAATGTTTATGAACGATTTTCTTTGGAGTGATTCATTTCAAAATGGCGGTTTTGTTGCTTTTTAGGACGACATTCACTTTTTTCAGGGTTCATGTTCTTACTGACAGCTTTTGTAATTTTGGAATATTAATGAAGAATTTCGTAGGATTTTTGCAACTTTTTGATTTTTGGGCAAAAATTTGAGTGATTCTGCCACATCAACATATCGTGGCTTAAAAGGAAATTATGGTTAACATAAACTTGTAACTACGCAAGCAATTGGCAACATGGTGAAGGAATTTGAAGAGACTGGATTGGTTACAGATATTGTAAGGCCTGTGCATCATCGTTTCGCTCATACCACTGAAAATATACCTAGCTGCTGTAAGTAAAAGTGTTGCCGAAGACCCGAATGTGTCGATTCTTCGTCGATCTCAGGTATTAGGACTGTCTTACGGCACATATTTTGCATTTGGATCTACACCTACATCCATATAAAGTCAAGCTCACACAACAACTGAAGCCAGCTGACCATTCACAACAAAAATATTGGATGTATATTCGTTTTATTTACGTTTACTATTGAAACCGATATCCCTGTACTTATAAAAAGTATACATTTTTCAAGATATATTCAAAATTTCAAGTTAATCGGTTGAAAATTGTTTGAATTATGAATCCGGTCAAAATAATATTTCATTAAAAATGTTGCCATACCTTTAATACTAAAATTCATAAAGCGAGTACTTTTTTTCTCGGACATAACCTTTAAAGACATCAGTTTTGAGGTACTAGGGGACAATTTATAATAAAGAAACGAGTTTTCGAAAATTGTATCATGGACTACAATATTCAGAATAAAAAAAATTTAATTTAAAAAAGTTTAAATTTTGTTTGCTGGATTTCTTTTTGGGAACGCAACAAGTGTATAGACCTTATCTTGACTTTGAATTAAGACTTGTATTATTAATATATTTTTTTCAAGATCTTTACAAAAAATCAATTATTGTCAGTGTTGTTGGTTGAACTCGAAAACGTGTTTATCGATTTCAAGATTTCGTTGTACAATTACAGTGATCAGAGTATTATTTTAGTGTCGTACAACATTCCATTGCAATTCAAAAGTACATTAAGGTGCGAAAAATTGAAGACACTACAGTAGCTCTTTACATTACACAATGTCGTCAAAGCCAGCGCCACTTGGACGTCCATCTGTGGTATGTATGTAGATATATAGATAAACAACACATGATGCATCTTTTGTATCTCTTAGATCTCTTAAGGGGGTATTCTAGTGTAGAATTTTGAAAAAATCAAAAATTTTTTTTTTCATATTTCCAAAGTTTAGACATTCAAGAATATGCGTTTAAAAGGATTTTTCAATATTAGTATAATTTCACAAGTTAATTGAAGGTCTTAGAAACTGAAACGCGTATCGAGCGCTCGGAATTCTGGACTTCAGAGGCGTCAAAGGAGGGTAGAACTGCTCGTCTTCATCAGAGAACATCGAATGAGTATTTTGAAGTAGAGGAAGGATTTTTATATGAAGCAGGAATCGCTGATTAAAAATATGTACGTATTCTATATCATTTTATAAGTAAAATTATAGAAAACTTGTCTCAAAACTCTGAACGCGTTTTTCTCGAAACTACTTTTTTCGAGCTGGCGGCATCTATAATAATTAAGAATATACAACGCTTCAAAAACCAGGTGAAATTCATGTCTCTACACTAGAATACCCCTCAAAATATCAATGAAATAGCATGGTTCACCAAGACGTATACTTATTTTTTTTTAAATTTAGTTTTTAGCAAAACATTTGACTGAAAAAATTGGTTAAAAAATTGATACCTTAAATGTTTAAGTTGTTTTGATTTATCTGATAAACATAAATTTCATTTGTAGTGAAATATTATAATTACAACTTTTCATGTTTTCTTATTTTTTTTGTTACAATTAAAAAGTTTTTTTATTCGAAAACAAAACAAAGTATCACAAACAATCTTAATGATGTTTTTAATTACATCCTTTTTCTAACAATTGTTGTTTTCTATATTAAAACACAAAAAATATAGAACAAATTAATAATTGAAAAAAAGGAAAAAATCTGAAACTGATTTACAGAATTTAAAAACAAAGTATTTCTATCTTTTCTTCATCCTTCTGCTGCCATATCCAGAAACGCGTAATATCCTTTCATTATAATACTTCAATGTTTCTTGAATTTTTCTTTTCTTTTCTGTTTCTGTCCACGTGCTGTGCGCTTTCTTTTCATTTTGATAAGTTATTAAAAATGCATAACATGGCAACTTTAGATTTACAATGAAAAAACGAACTCCTCCTACTCTTTTCATTTCTTTCTGATGGTATTATGCGAAGGAGATGCAAACATAAATATCCTTTTTCTGTATTTGGAATGATGTTTTTTTTGTCTCGAAAAGAAAATTCTAACTCCTCAGCAGGATATACAAATACACAAAATTAAAAGAAAAAAATAGGAACAGAAGACTTAGAAGGATAACAACTAATTGTTCAATAAAGTCATCATCCTCTTCTCTCGGCTCGGCAGGACATCCATGGAAAGAATATACATATTAATAGAACAATGACTTATATACATATTTTTTAGCTCAAGAAAACCAATTAAAAGAAAACAAACAAAAAGAAAACACGAAGAACTTCCAAGGCAAAAAAAACATCATCCTCATTATTCCCAGAAGTAAAATATTATTATTTATTTTCATTTTGTTTTATTTAAAAAAAAAACAGTAAATGATATACGATTTTCCTGATTAACTTGTCATCCTTGTGTCCACTCAATAAAAAATAGAAAACAGAACAAAATTTGCGCACTTCCAAAAGCCATGCACTGCGCCATCTGTTGTGGGGATTAGACGAGCTAGATAGTGATGCCCAACTTAACCCCCTTTTAAATCCCAATTGGAAAATATCCTTTCGAAAAGGATCAATGAATGGAACATTGAACAGAACATAAATACAAATAAATACAAACAAAGAAGATGATGTCCTGATGATGAGAATGAGAACGAAAAATAAAAACAAGAAGAAGAAAATCGTCCTCAGGCACAATTGTATTAACCTTTTTGTGCCCATTTCTTCCTTCTTCTTCGTCGCTTCTTATTTCTCATCCATCCATAAAGAAGGTATAAAGTATGTCCTTTGACTGGTGTTTTCTATAATTTTTGTTTTAACCTCATTTAATCTTCATGGATTATGTTCTATCGTATCGTTAACAAACAACAACAACAACAACAAATAAACAAACACAAAGACACACACAAAAATCTCTCAAGTTGGAAATTATCGTTTTTCTGTATTGCACCGTTGGGCATTTGTGGGAAATTGTCATCCCCCGTACCTTTTTCTTTTTAACCATTTTTACCGTGTTATTTTTGTCAATATGGTTCTTCTGCTGGTCTTCTGGTGTACCACCTTACCTATCCTTACCTTACCTACCTTACCTGCTCGATAGAATGTAATAGAAAAAAAAAGAATAATTTCTGGATAAAGTGACGGGTGACTTTGCGGGTGGATTACACCAACATGGGTAAAGGTAAAGGACGAATAGCCGAGTAGGCGGTGGGCATACGAAGGCTAATCTTGCGATAGGAATGTAAGGAAAGGCGAGTGTATTTTGAGGAGAAAGGTGTGTAGGTAGGTACGAAAAGGGAATTATTTTTTACCGATAATTTACTTTGGGGTTTTTGCTGAGTTAAGGTTGCAACTTGATTTGTTGATACCATTAAACCGCGCTAGCCTCTCTCTCATTCTCTGAAGTCGTAGTGTTATATACATATATTTGTATTTTTTGCTTTTATTTATTTATTTATGTATATATTGTAGATAGGTAGATAGACTAACAAAAGCAAAATGAAAATGAAAATAAAAATGATAATGTCCTGTACGTGGTGCGATAGCAATGAATTGAAAGGATATTCGAGGGTTTTAATATAGAATGATAGGGTATTTTGGTAATTCATCGCGATGGGAATTAAACAGATTTATTAAGGTTTTTTTTTTTGTTGTTGTTGTTGTTTCTTTTAGATAAATGAGTAAAATAATTGCTATCTTTGACAGAGCAATATTTTTTCGTATATGCAGGTAGGTAATCGTTTTTAATAATTTGTGCGGTACAAATCAATTTTAACACCTATACATACATATGTGGAAATACACACTAAATTAATAAAACTTTTTTTTTTATAACAAGCGCACACTCAAGGGGATAATACTACCCTTATTATGTAGACACAGTGTGAGCACTAGGAAAGGCAGAGAAGGGTTGAAAGGCGGTGTCGGTGCACATTAGTTTTGAATTCCTGAATATTCCAATGGCTGGGAAAGACAGAGTGTGGCAAGGCATTCCACATTCGCGTAGTACGGCTAAAGAACAAATCTCTGACAGTACGATCAAATTTGGGCTCGAAGGTATATTGATGAGCATTCCTAGAAGCGCGAGTATTACGGTTGATTAAGAGAAAAACAAGCTGATATGAAAGTTTTCGAAATTTGTTTTTTAAAGTTTTTAGCTTCGTCAAATTAGTTTAAGGATATTTTACATGGAGACTATTATTCAACTGAATCCTGAGACACAAGTAAGCAACCGTAGAAAAAGGGTAATAATATTGACCTTAATATAACTTTTAGCTACGGGAGGCGTATTCCTGATTGGGTGTATACGGTATATATTACAAGGACCTTGAGGTGTAGTTTACAATCTGGCAATATCTACTTTCTTTGTAAAGTTGGTCTTTTTAAAAGCTGTCACTTGATTTAAGCTCAGTTTGGTTTACCATTTCATGATGAGTAGACTTGCTCCTGAACAACGTTTGCAAATTGTGCACATTTCTTACCAAAAGAATGGTTGGGTTCCTGAGACGCTTCGCGCGCTGTGGAAATTCGAGCAACCATGGAGCGGTTTCGCACAATGTTATTTCTAGTGGATGATGATGAGCATCCTTAGAGACATCGGGCTTACCGAAGACGCTTTTGCTGATATGGAGCAGAATATTGAAGAAGTTCTGAATCCAATCTGTTATCGCGTGCAAAAATTGAAGTTGTGCCTATTCACTTTATGGAAGATTTTGTGGAAGGATTTTAGTTTGCAGGCTTACAATGTCCAAAATCGTGCAAGAATTGAAGCCTCATGACAATCACGCACGTCACACGTTCGGTGTATGGGCCAAAACAAGATGACCACTGGTCCTAATTTTCGAAAAAAAAGTTTTATCAAGGAAGCTCGTTTTTGGTTCAATATTTGGAGTGATTATAATTCAGGAGCCATTGTTAAGACGCCACCGCCGCCGCCGCTTTCCGGTACATCTTCAAAGAGACAGTGTTTGGTTTGCTTTACGGGCAAAGTGAATCATTTGTCCATGTTTCTTCAAAAATAAAGCCGGCCATAATGTAACATTCAATGAAAAATAGAGCCATGATTAACGACTTTTTCGTGAATTAATTGGAGGATGCTGATGTGGACTACCTTTGTTTTCTATAAGACGGCTCTACATGCCATACAGCCAAAGAAGTAGTCAAATTATTGAATTAGACTTTTGATGAGCGCATTATCTTGTGTCGTGGGCATGTGGCATCGTCCTCAAGATCAAACGATTCAACACCACTTTACTATTTTTGTAGGGTTATGTGAAGTCGCTTGTCTACGAAGATAAGCTAATGACGTTTGACACTTTGGAAGAGAATATTTGGCGCGTTATTGTTGACAAACAGCTTTAATTGCTGCCAAATATAGCCAAAATAATAATAAATAAATTGGATGGCGCAACAGTCCGTGGAGAACTAGGGCCTAGGGAGTAGGGACTAAGAACTCCAAATCATTGCTGTGTGTGACTAATGTTTTTAGGGATGGAGGGGACCTACAGTTTTAAGCCGAATCTAAATGGTAAATTTGAAAAAAAGCATTTTCCATGACAAGAATTAATCTTGAAGGAAATTTAACAACTCCTCGCAAAAGGCAGTACCTTCTCAAAAAAAAAACTTTAGATGGCACAGGCAGGGATTAAACCCAAGGCTTCTGGCATGACAACCTTACGCACTACCCATCACGCCACGGATACTAATGGGTAATAATGTTAAAACCTTATCATTTTATTTCTGACTGGCAACCCTTTAACTTTAAGGGACATGACAAATTTCAAAGGCTAAAAGGGACATGACGTCTTAGAGGCTACTACTTCCAAATAAAACATTTTTCGAAATTGCACGTGATGGATGATTTAAAATTGGGTTTGTATTCAACTCCCCTGGAAACTAAAAATACAAATTCTGACACCCGCTCAGTTTGGCATATGATCATCAAAAATTTGCAAAACAAGTGACGATTGTGAGGATATACGTCACTACTTAAAAGTTAAGGATAGCACCTTTAAGGTATCATGCGAGAAAATTTCCACACACTGATACGCACAATTATAAAAAATGGTCTCCTAACTGTCATAGTGGTTCTTTGAAAAAGTTGTAGATAATGTTATTTTATATCAATCTTGAATACATTTTTTTTGCCACGCCCACTTTTTGGGGCTTTTTTTTTACAAAAAAAAAGAATGATTAGAAAACGATACAAGTTGCTGTAAAAATATGCACACACAAAATGATAATGTGAACTAAATAACTATAAATTTATTTATTACGTCTTATTACATAAGATCACGTGATTTGACCCTTTTTAGACGTTTTTAGAGGGGTTTACTAAAGTCTTTTATACTAGAAACATAACTTAAGCTCAATTGTTATATTCAAACGACTCCATAAGAGGTGTAATAGTATACAATACAAACATTTTAAAGGAATTAATAATTTAGTCTTTGCTTAATTTGAATACACTTTCTATTAAAATAGAAGCCAATAAACTTTCTGTGAAAACAATGCTCTATTTTGAAACCTTAGTGGAACTATGGTTTTTTGCTTTATAGATCAATTGTGAACAATTACTAATTCACTAATTTTTCCTTCTGCAAATTCATCCATTATGAACATCAACTCTCTTCTTAACATTTCTATCCCTCTTTTTCAGTATTTATACGAGTATATGTAAGTAAACATTAAACATATACACAATATATCATTATTTATGTATATTAAACAAACCATCAAGTTACTGATGGCAAAACCATTTGCACTAATTGAAACCCCAAAAAGCATTTGATTCATTAACAGAAATATTATTGTACAATGTACAGCATCAGTTGATGCACATTTAGTCAATATTGGTTAGACATTATTGCCTTACCCAAATATATAAACCTGTGTTTATAACGTATCTATATAACACATCTCAATTTCATGTTCCCTTTTAGACATCATACACACATTAGGACCCCATATTTATAGTTCGACAATTTTCCAATAACCTTTAACAACTCTCTATATTTGAATTGATGCGGTGTGGTATGGTGTGGTGTGGTAAGGGCGGTGGGTTGTGTGTTGTGTTGTGTTCAAAAACTATATTTGAAAAACCTTTGACAAATCGGAAATTTGAATGAAGTTAAAAGGAAATTTCTATACAATCATACTACCACACAAATAATATTACCAATATATGTCTATGTATATCATATTTTGTGGGAAATGTATAGAGTGTTAAAACTGTACCCGAAATATGTAGTTGTGTAGGTGGTAAAGGTGATATAAAGTGTAATCTATTTGGTAGTTGAGAAAAATCAAATAATTTCGAGCATTCACACCTTTTGGCTTTTTAGCAACGGGATTTTAAAGGGAAATGAATAAAATTTCTTAGAAAATATCATTTTCAATAACATTCTACACGAGAATTACACGAAATTTACAACTAAAGGTGAAACAAAAATTTTAATAACGTTGAGAAGATTAAAAGGGGTTGTATGTAAATTTTAAGTCAAATTTCCAAAAACTGACAGAGAAAAAAATAACACTATACATTTAAAATTAAAAAGGCATACCAACTAACGATAATGAGATATCCTCTTTCTATACTTTTAGAAGGAAAAACTATCATATTTTAAATGAAAAACTTATTTTAAGAAAAATAAAAGCTAAACTTGAATTCAAAATCTTAATTTTATGAACAAATTGTTCTCTCTAATGAAAATTACACTAACAGCCAATTTCTCGACGAAGTTCTACATTAAATTTAAAACTCGATCTAAAAATTTATTTTTATGTTTGAAATTTCGTTTTGAAAATATTTAGTAGATTAGTAAGTCTTCACATTTATACAGATCTCAGTTTTTAATCATTTTTACGTTCCAGGAAAAGATCTCGGTTGAAAAATATACGTCATATACCAATTTTTGTTCGAGCTGTAATTTATTGTGTTTTATTGGATCCCTATTTCGTGTAGTGTTATTGTTTTTTTTTAGAAGAAGTAATTAAACGCTTAAAGTCAAATGTTATGGCCAAGAATTAAGTTTTATTTGAAAGATAAACGTTTGTCATTATGTTCTAAAAATGGTTTTGACTAAAAGAGTTTGCGCTGTCGAGAGGCCTAGTTTTCGCCCAATTTAATCATTATTCTTTTTGGGCTTATCTGCGTAAACAAGCGACTTAACATAACCCAACAAAAATAGTCCATCGGTGGTAAATTTCACGATCTTGGAGGCCACTCTACAGATCTACGACGCGAGAAAATGAGCTTACCAAAAGTTTCCTTCAATATTGATTATTTTTTTTGTATGTCGCGCGAAACAAAACATTATTTTGGTAAACAATGTGCATGATTTGCAAAAGTTGTTTCGGAATCTATAATCACAAATAAAGTGACAGCTGTCAAAAAGACCAACTCCAAAAAAAGTTTTGCCAGATTGAAAACCACACGCCTTTGATTAAATTTAATTTGTTTACTTTAAAAATCGAATCACCAAAAATGCATTCAGATTCCAGGAGTTTGGAATCTCAAGAAAGTTTTTAGCAGATTCAGCGACCTAAAATTTTAATAATAGTTAAAAATGTAACGTCAACATCTTCTCATCTATGAATCTGGGAAAATATTTATAATATTCAAACCGACAACTTCTCTTCTTTAAGAGATTTATTGTCCATGGAAATAATGAAACCAATGAGAGAATGGGCTAGCAACGAGAAGAGACTATTTTCACTACTGTCATGTGGAACCAAGACGATACTATTTTGGAAGCCTCAGAGACGGGAACAAGGCGAGACTGTATATTTTTTTTACGAAAGTGGTATCGCTCCCGTGCGTCGGCCTTTCGGGTTGTGTATGTAAAAATGTGTAGTATTAATGCTTCTTTCATTCTTGAAATAAAATTACACCAATACAAAAGTGCACAAGCTTTAGAATCAATTATATCTGCTTAAATCATTTCCAATGAAAAATACCAATAACTATTTCATTTTGTTGAAGAATGGTTACGATTCCGATGTTTTAAGAAACTTATAAAAATTTAAATTTTAAATTTTGCCCAGAAAAGGGTGAGTTTTACATTTAAATTTGACAGAATATGGTAAAAACTTTAGAATTTCATTGTAGAATGACTATGATCCAGATAACATTTGACGCAAAATGTCAAAAAATAATTTACTGCATATCTGTCAACCCATAAACTGTCAAACTTCTACAGTTTCCGACTTTGACGGAGCACATTTAAAAATATTCAAAATATGAGTAGGAGCGAGAAAAATCATTCAACGCTTAATTCGGTGTTAATAATGTAACAAGATATACAATTTTCATAAAGGTTACAATACGGAAATCGTGATTGTAATTGGTAATGCAATATCCTTAACCCTTACGCTTTCACCAAGTATTTCTAAGATTTTAGATTTATAGAAAAGACAATGCAATATTTATTTTAAGACTTCTTGGGTGACTTAAGCGCTTTAAAACCCCGTCTGTTCTCAAACGCAATGAAGTTTTAAGTCACGAACGACGGGTTATAAATCAACTTTTTCGGACATCTTTCTAAGTGTCTTCAATATTGATACTTTCAACTGTAATAATTTAAGCTGTGCTACCATAAACTATGATACTTCAACCTGTGGTACTTCAATCTGTGATAAACCTGACGTAATAAATCGAGACTATGATCTATTGCAATCTTTTGCTTATAATTGACTTGAACTTTAATATTAATGACATCACTGCAAAGTTTATATCTAATCTTGACGATACTTATGTACCAACTCCTGATGGTATATTGCAGCAACTATTTTGAAAAACTGTGTAAGTCATTTGTCGTTTCATTTGTCCATTGTTTTTAATTTTTCAATATTTTAAATTTGGAATTCCACAAGGTAGTCATTTAGGACCTATTCTCTTAAGATTAACTTTCTATTTTAAAGAACTCTAGGGGCATCATTTATACCGACGATGTTATAATTTTCAAAACGGTTTCCAGTTTTCGTGATCGGTAATTCAAATATTTGTTGGGTTAAGAGCGAATCGAAACAATTTTCCTATCCTTTTGTTATTAAGTAGCTTTTTATAACATTTGTTCGGAAAATTCTTGAATACGATTTTCAGATCTGGACAATAATTAAGCTTGTCATAAATCCAGACTAGCTAAAAAGGTTCCTGTCAAGTAAATTCAAATCAACTTTTGTTGACAATTATGCTCGTATACATAATATGTAAACTTACTCTGTAAAGCAAGTACTTAGCTGATTTCAAATAAATAAATAAACAAATAAAACGAAATAAACTCTTTTACTACAAAATCTTTAAAAAAGGAACTAAAAAAAAACATAAATCCAAAAATTAAAAAAAAATAGGTTGTGGTTGAAGTTATAGTCTTGATTTACTTTATAGTCGAGAAAAGAAACAACGTTTCAAAAAAACTGGCACACCTACCTTAACATGAATCTTATTTATCCTCTTGCATTTACCTTTCTTTTATACTCGCATATACCTACATACATACATAGATCGTCCTTTACAATCTGCAATAAAATAAACAATTTATATGTGAAAACAAAACTCCCCAAAACGAACAATATCTACCTCCTACCGCACTTAAAGGCACTCACTTTCTATACTTCCAACCGCCTTCCATCACACAAACCTATCTTCGTACATATGTATATGTAAATAAATATAATGTATGTGTTTATATGGTGCGCACTGTTATGTTGTTGTTGTTGGAATCGTCATCATCATATGAACATTGAACATGCCCCCACCACACCACATATCTACCTACCATAGGTAGTCCTTTCCTTACTTACTCACTTCTTGACAGAAAAGTAAAATATAGTTCCTATCGCCCTAAACAACACACACTCCTTCTTGATATGGGGTTTTGGTCACAAGTCCTTTACCTATACCTATACACCCAGTACCACATAAAAATAAAGCGCCCAGAAGCAGAACATCCCATTCTAGTCGCTGTATATTCATCGTCGTAGTCGTCGTGTGAATTGAAATTTATTTCTCCTTGATACTCTTCCTGTCTGTCGTCCTAGGTGGTTTCCTTTCACTATACATATTCATTCCTTCTACCTATACATATCTGCTACATATATTCTTGGGTATAGTACAGAGGAAGTAAATTCTCAAGATTTACAATGAACTCGGATGATTGAGACAGAGGAGCTTGGCTGGTAGCTGCTGCTAGAACTGGTGCTGCCTGTTTGTCTGATTTTGCCTTTCTTTTATTCCCAAAGAGATAAATAAGAAAAATCGCGTCTAGGGATGTGCATATGCATTAGAAATTCCTATATACATATGTAAACGATACAACAACAACAACTACTACAACCAAAAACACATCGTCCCTCATAGGATTCGAATTTTCCAAACATGATATTCAATTTGCAAAGTTGTTTTTTATCTTTGGTCTTTTCGAGAGACGAAAAGAAAATACAAAATTTTCACTTCACACGCCAATGTGAAAATTGAAAAAAATACTCAAAAGCAAATTATGTGAGAGAAAATGTAACGAAAATTGCTAACAAATTGTGTGTGTACTGAACATACAACGTGTAAAGGGTTTCAGTTCGATTTTTTTTTTGGTTTGTTTAGTTTTCTTTAGAGCTTAATTTTTCTTCTAACAAGGGAAAATGTAGTTTTCTTAATCATTTACACCTGTTCTACATGCTTTTTTGATATTTTACACCTTCAAACGTACAGTGTGAGTTCACGTTAAGGTATTTTAAATTTCTAAAAACTAGATTTTCATTGAAATAATATGTTTGTCTTATTTTACACTTGACTTTAAGAAATTTTATTTTTTCAAACATTTTTATTTGAAATTATGATAGTTACGATACTTAATTATTTTTGGGAGATTTTAATGCCAAGCTAGGGAGGGAAGATATCTTTAGTGGAATAATCGGGAAAATAGCCTGCACTACACTTCTGACGATAACGGATTCAGGCTCATCGATTTTGCTGCGGGTCGAAAAGTCATGGTAGTAACATCCACAAAGGAACTTGGAGTTCCCCAAATCAATCTACTACCCAAGGAGCTCACATCGACTCGGACTACTTTTCTGTTGTAGACTTAAGGTAAAACAGGGATACACTAGGAGAAGAAACAACGTCGAACGACTTCAATCGCAAGAGATCACCAAATCCGTCTCAGATCGACTCATTAGTAACCTCTTTCAAAGTTCTTGGTCGCTAACACAATGCATCAAGAAACAATTGCAGCATTGTTCTGACACAATCAAAGAAGCCACCTCCGTAGTGCTGGGTTTCAAACATCCACTAACAAGAAACCCCTGGTTTGATGAAAAATTCATAAGTAAATAATCTTGAAACCGAAAGGCTGCAGGACGAAAGTGGGAACTTAAAAGTAGAACTGTAGTCAATGGTGAGGATATAAAAGGACTACTTCTGCAGACTATAAAACGGTGACAACGAACCGAATTTTGATATCCAATATTCCCGTCTTCTCGACTATGCTGATGTGCCGATGTGTAACAAAGATTGAAACCTCGGTATTGTTTCAACGGTACTAGAAAAATGGGACCCTATAAACTGCAACAACTTTAAAAGAATCAATTTCTGTAATAAGTGAACGTCTAAAGCCCATCGTCAACAACCTGTCCTTATCAGTGTGAATTTAGATCAAAAAAGTCTACAGTCGGTAAAATATTTATATTATGACAGATCCTGGAAAAAAACTCCAGAACATCAAATCGACACCTACTACCGTTTCATCGATTTCAAGGCCAAGTCTTCTAATTTTTGGCAACTTTTCTGTTTGTGCAGGATGACAATGGAAAATTCACGCTGCTCCATAAAGGTTGGAAACAACTTAACCGAACCTTTTAATATCAAAAAATACTTTAGACAAGGTGAAGCGCTATCATGTGATTTCTTTAACATCGTCCTTGAAAGAATTGTGGAGAGCTCCAACGTCAACACTAAACGCACTATCTTTTACTGTTGACATGAACTCAACCCGATGTCGGGTATTTTGTGAGTTTTTAAAAAGAGGCGATAAAAATGGGCTTAGCGGCTAGTGACGGCAAAACAAATTACATGGTGTTATAAAGAAAGGTCCTAAAATATCGACCGACGTCTCGGTCAAAACGTTATGTCACCATCAACTGACGTAACTTTGAGGTAGTTAAGGACTTTGTCTACCTGGGTTTCGCTATGAATACAGAAAATAATACTAGTGCTGAGATCAAACAAAGAATTAGTTTTGCTAACCGCTGTTTCTTTGGTCTAAGAAACCAATTGAGTAGTAAAGCCCTCTCTCGAGCTATATAAGAACCTAATAGTCCCCGTCTTGCTTTACGGCCTTGGGTCTAAACTTTTTGTTTTACTATTTTAACCAAAAACATTCTCCAAAAATTGCATAGATTTTTACTATCCTGAGGTCCAAGAACTATGAATGTTGAGGGAACGTTTAGGTTAGGATTCTTTTTTCGTTTAATATTTTAGCTAGCATTTTAGTTAAACATCTTCATTATGAACAGAAAATGAACTAAGTTTGCATGGAAGTCGATGGTTACATAGGGAAGCTGATGAAAAGGATAATGCTGCTGCCGTCACAGCTGGAAATCGTTACCGAAACATTTTTAGACCTTATTATTTTTAACAATTTAATAAGTTTTTGGTCAACAGCAACAAACAAGGCGAACTGAGAGACAAAATTGAACTGTAGTTAGTGGCGGAGTCATAGAAAATTGGGTTTAACGCAAAGTCTGTAGGAAACTGCTACAAACTTACATATTTTGACTTCGGAAGATTTTCAAATAGGAGACTTTGACAGTTGATAGCAGTTATATTATTTAAGCTTCATCTATCGACTTGACTCTCTAATGTCATACAAATATTATCGTCAACGATTGAGGCCCATTAACCATTAAGCGATAACGCCTAGCCCAAAAGGTTGATAATTACCAGGCAAATGTGTTACAATCAATAAATAATTCGACATTTCGGGCGAGAGACTTTGAGTCGGACACCTTATCCGTAAATAATCGATATGCCCTTCAAAGGATTAATGATGTATCGCAAACAGTTTATTTTACTTACATATTAAAATATAACCACTCAATGAAAAACCCTGTACTCAAAAATGTATTGGAAAAAAAATTGTTTTAAAGAAAGAAAGTATCTATTGAAAACCCCGCTGTAATTGAATTAAAAATATAAAAAGGAAAGGCTGTGAAATTTTGGCACTTCCTCCTAAGATAATTTTTCTGCACTAATTTACAGCTATTTGGAAAATTTTCAGACGTACATTTTCAATTTTTCTGAGATTTGTTACTTAAGACTTAAGACTTTAATTTGAAGTAAACTTTAATTTGAAGTAAACTAAAATCTCCAAAAGAAGAAATAATTCGCAATGATCTTGTTGTGAATTTTTTAATTATATCTTTTTTGATTTAAAATCCTTTACAATTAAAAAATAATCTTTATAATGATGAATATGTACAAACATACATATGTATGTATGTGTCCCTATAAAACAAAACAAAAACTCTCTCCTTATTCGTATTTCACGTTAAAATATTCACTTTTATTTTTTTTGCATTTCTTTTCAACTGTGTCCTTACTCTATTAAAATTCACCGTCCAAAGTAAAAAAGGCTCCATTTTCATAAATTGCAAAATTTCAAATTCCCACAAAATAACCCGTTTTCACAATTCTCTTCTTCTTTTTCATTTTCTTCATCTCGAATACGAATAAAATTTTTGCATTTTATAAAATAAAAAAATGTAAAGTACCGTGGGAAAATAGACAGATTTATCCTTTTTCCTATCCGCGTGCACATATACGTAACGTAGATAGGTATATAACTGTAACGGCATTATTTCAATTTTCCAAAAAAAAAAAAAAAACAAAATACAGAAAACAGTCATGTCTCTCTTATTGTTCTTTTATATTTTTTTCTCTGTGGTGAAAAATGCATTCACCATTGATGATGATGATAATGGTTATGGTGGTAGCGAATATATATTCGCTATAGTTGACAAAGTTAACTTAAAACTGAGAAAATCGGTTGGATTATCCTTCGTCCTGGTACTGGTGTATCATATTTTAATAAACACCCCCAACTCTACAGTGACCAGAAAATGTATAATATTCAATCCCTGACAAAATTCCTCTCAAAGTACATAAAGTCTGATGCGGTTTTGCTTAAATAATTCGTCTGATTTTTCCTTGTATACAATTTTCAACGCTTAGCGTCTCAGCGGTTATAACTCCTTAAGTGGTCCTTAATAAACTTCTTCCATCATGGTATCGCATTAAAAGCGCGCCAAACACTAAAGTGACTCTTTAAATAATTAAAAACAGTTGAAAAATATCTACAAGGACATACGTCCACCCACAAGGCGCACAAACGACTTAAAGGACTCAATACAAATTATATTTAAATGATAAAGACTATACGTATACACTTACCATCTTTAATGGAATATCGAGGATTCGACATATCGACTTTTGTTTGATTCTTAATCCAATATATCGTTGGTTGTGGATTACCAATTGCCTTACACTGCATAACAGCCGTATGACCAACTTCAATTACTCGAGTACTAGGTCCTTGAGTGATGACTGGAAATCCTGGGGGTGTCTTGTCACCTGAAACAACACAAAAAAAAAAACATTTAATTATAAATTATCCTGACAATATAGAGCTCTTTAGTGAAAGGAATAAAAGGAACAAGAATACTTTTCAGGATTCTTCAAGGACCTTTTGTATTATAATCTAATAGTTGTTATCTTTTTTTTAATTTTCTTTTTGTTATTTTTTGCTTTTTAAAGATCCTTGAAGGAACTTGAAAATGTGATAATTTCGCATAAGGAAGTGTATTATCCTTTCATTAGTTGTAACGAGAGACACACTCAACTAGATAGATAGATAGAGAGAGAGAGAGAGACATGATAACAATGAAATAACACTGAAAAAAAACAAGGACCTAAGAAAGTTGTCGTATAAAAAAATAAAACTGCACCGTTAATGGGATACTTCTCATTGAACACACACACAAAAAAGAGGAAGTAGGTACTGCAAGGCACACACATAGTGACAGAAAAAAGGAATCAGGATGATGAGACCAACAAAATAAAAAAGACACCCATCAGCCAAAGGGAAAACAAAAGACCCACTTGAAGCACGAATATCCTTGCTCAAGGAGGAGGATATATTCACTTGACTCATCGCTCGTTGTCGTTCGCCCATAATAAAAGAAGAAGAAAATGAGGAGGGGGGTTAGGTGGATATATAGATAGACAGATGGGGAGACAATCACAAACTGCGCGCCGCCGTAAAGGACCAACGATAAATCAGGAAGTCGTTTTTTTTTATTCTAGAGGAAAAATTCTATACTCTGCTGTGTGTCGATTGCTCTTTTGGGGTTATTGTTGTCACTTAAAAGGCCAATTTACCCCCTAACTCACTCCATCTCCTCCATCATATACCAACCGAGGATAAAGAGGAAGATCGGAGGGGGTAAATGTATATCATCAAATGGGGATTTACAACTGTGTTTATTTGACTGGACACAACGAGAGAGAATATAGCATTGGGATAGATTGGTCGTTGAGGGGGTAGGGGAGTAGGGATGTATGCTATACTAGGGGATAAAGCGTTACATTTGAAAATTGGGTCTGAAGTGGCGTGGATTTCTGGTAATTGGGTGGTAATTTGTTAGGGATGACATATTTTTTTGTCTTTGTTTTTTTTTTTTGTGCTGATGATGCTGTATGGGCCATGGCCCAGCCCAGCCCAGCCCAGCTCAGCTCAGACAGGCCAGGAAATTTTCTTCTTCCAGAATGAAAGAGTGGTCTATAGGGACTATTATATTGTGGATAGGCACTTTTTTTGGTTTTTGTTTTTTTAGTTGAGCCAAGCTAAGGGAATATGAATGACATTGTACTTATGTGAAGAATGAGGAATTAACAAACAGAAAAAAAAAAAACGGATGAGGACAAATGACAATAAAGAGCGACAGAAATGCCTTTAAAACACAACAGGATGTGAACACATATATAGAATTGCTTGGGACCAAAAAACGGATATACATACATACATATATATCTACAAAACACTGTCAAGGGAATCAACAGTATGAAGTATAGCAGATATTGTTAGCAGGATATTATTATATGTGGAAGTACATATACTTGTAAGTTTAAGTAGGTACTCAAGGACATTTTTTTGCTTGGCCCCCACTTAGAAGAGTGTTGGACCATGTCCTTATTTCTTTTGTAGTTAGAGGGCTTACAAATCTATTTACACAAGAAGTTAGAAGCTATCAAAATTCTCTGCCTTTTGAAAGTGAGTTAGGCGTAAAATATTTTGTTTTCGTACGATTTTTAAGCAATGGCAGATCTTCTGGCATCTATAATGATTATGAATCTTAGGGCTATGATGTCACTAAATTTATTTCTTCAGAATAATCTTAACGATAAACCTGCAACAAAAGATTACATTAAACGGAACAGTGTTGGCTTCATTTTTAAGCTCTGGAAAAAAAGTTTAGTTTCACAAACAGTCAGCAGTGTTTGCGTCTCAGTTAAAGGTTGTAAAACACTTATCGAACAACTGAAACATTGTTTGACTACTCAAAAATTATAAAAATGGATTTTCTCAGAAGGTCAGACTGTTATCAAATCTCTAGGCTTTAGTTCCACAATTTCTTGAAAAGTCCTTAGGTTAGATTAGGATGATGGGCTGGCAATTGATGACGTTATAATTACATTTAGATCAATGTTGATACCTTGAAGTATTTAATATCCCTAAAAATGAATTATTTAACATCTGATATTTATGGGTTGTCTTATTCCAGCCATTTAGAGGTTTTGATAAAGTTTAATAGGTTGTTTCCTTTCATTTCGAACAGTCTTTAACAGTTGTCTATCTCTTAAGGTGTGTCCGAAGACATATTTTAGGAAACACTGTTTTTAAAACGTTTCTAAAATGTTTCTGATTAGTTTTTTTTGTTGGTGTGGATATCTTGAGAAACATTTGAGAAATGTTTTTTTTTTTTTTTTCATTTATGAATCCAGTTATGTGCGTGAAAATGAGCTGTTAAAGAAGAAGCACTCGTAGGGTCGTGATTTATCATTCTGAATTTGTTTCTACCTCATATTTTTCAAAATTTATATTTTCGGAAATTTCAGACAAACTATAAGTTTTTTAGATGTTTTTTTTTTGAAATTTTCGTCAAGTGGATCTTACACGACTTTTTTATTTTCTACATTTTTATCAATCGTAGTCACTCGCCCACTTTTTATTTGAAGCAAATAAAGCATCTCATTCGGAATAGGAAACAGAGAAACATTTCAGAAATGTTTCGCAAGCGTCTAGACTCTAGACCAAATAACACATTTCGGAAACACAAAAGAAACATGTTTCTCATTTTGTGAAACGTTTTTAAATATTTCTGAATTTTATCAAAAATGTTTTTATGGAGCAATGTGCAATATTTAACTTTGTTTGATATTGTAAAGCTAATTAACTTGTTAAAAACTGTACAATGTTACTCATTTTGCCACGTATGATCGACAATCACTTTTGGATTATCATTTGCCCAAATGTTTAAATTCTGCATATTGACGAATCCACGAGGTAAAAATGTGCCTCATTATTGAAGATGATGTTCTCCGAAAATTGATCATCTACTGTTGCTATTTCTTGCCACCCTTCTGACCCTTGACGACTCTTGAAATGATCAAGAGGTTTTAGTTCTTGAGTCATTTGCACCTTGTAAGGGTGTAAATGCAAGTCTTAATGCATAATGCTGAAGAATTACAAGAGTGAGAGGTGCAAATGTTGGGCACAACGACGAGTTTAGGTGGACGGCTCTTCAACCGCACTATCGCGAACAGCAATATTTTCACCAATACGAGCTGCACTGGTGTTCTCACGTTCTCTTCAGACCCGGTTTGTTCAAATTTGTGCACGATGTTTCAGATCGTACGCACATTTCGACAATTAAATTAACCGAAAAAATCACGAAGTGGCCGATACGGCCATTTTGTCAGCTATTAAGTGAATTATTTTTAGTTTGGTTTGTCATGTCAAGAATCAAAAATCAAGGCGTAGGTAGATGAGATAAAAAGGGCCCAGAACCAGAAAAACGTTGATCACAAACGAATTTTTTTTTTAGCGATGAAACTCACTTTGGGTTGAATATATGAATGTCAATAAAAAAAACTTCAGTATTTGGAGTAATGATCTTCAAGTGCATAGTGAGATACTGTAACATTGATAAAAATTGGCTATGTGGTGTACTTTATGGGTTTCTGGAATAAGTGGTCCGTAGGTCTTTAAAAACTCTGCTGGCCACAACATTACGGTCAATGGCGACCGCTATAGAGTCATAATTACTGACTCATCATTCGTCAATTGAACAATTACGATACGAGGTGTGTTCAAAAAGTACCCGGAATTTTCGTTTTTTCAAAAAAATATTTATTAATTCGTTTACATCAATGTGGTTCCATTCAACGTGGTCCCCCCCAGATATAATACACTTATGCCAACGTTTTTTCCAATCTTCGAAGGACTCTTGATATTCACTTTTTGATATGTCCTTGAGCATTCTCAGCGATTCGGCCTTTATTTCTTAAATCCAGGAAAAACGAAGTCCTTTCATGGGTCTCTTCAACTTTGGAAACAGGACAAAGTCCCACGGAGCCATATCTGGTGAATATGGAGGTTGGGGCATGACTACGATATTGTTTTTGGCCAAAAAATTACGAACAAGCAACGACGAGTGAGCAGGTACGTTATAGTGGTCCAAAAGCCATGAATTGTTTTTCCATAAATCTGAGCGTTTTTTTCGGATTGCTTCACGCAAACGTCGCATAACTTCAAGGTAATACAAAGCAAAACCTTCACATTTGATCGAACTTGACGTTCTTTTTTCGCTATTGACATTGGATGCTTCCAGGTGGACGATTGTGCTTTGGTTTCGACATCATAAACGTATACCCATGTTTCATAACCAGTTATGACCCTTTCAAGCAAACTTGGATCGTCGTTGACGTCATTTAACAGCTCTTGAGCGATGTTCATGCGATTGTTTTTTTGGTCAAAATTCAGTAGTTTCAGCAAAAATCGCCGAGCTCATAAAAACACTCGAACCTTAGCAACTACCACAGACAAAGTAAACAGTGAATATAGCTGCTTCATACTTTAGGGGCATGTATACCAACACAATACAAACAAAAATTTTACCATCGGACTCCCCAGACCCGCGAAATTTAAAAATTCCGGGTACTTTTTGAAAACACCTCGTATGCAGGAGCTGTGGTTTCAACAAGAGGGCGAGACGGGAGCAACATGTCACACAGCTTGTGTAGTGCCGCAATTGAAGGAAACATTTATGGTAACCGCGTGACGGACCCGTGAATTGTCCTCAAATGATGTCGTAGGATTTAACGCTTCTTGACTACTTTCCGATACGCCGAAAGTATTAACCACTCGCAGTATTACATTTTCCAGGTTTTTGCCAATATACAGATAAAAATGTTGGAAAAATCATGAAAAATTGGACCAAGAGATTAGACAACGTTCGAGGAGGTCATGTGCAAGAAATCTTATTTAAATTATTAAATCAAATCATCATGCCTCTAAAAAGAATAATCTTTACAACGGGCCGAAAATTAGTCTAAATGGTGCCGAATTCTATCCCTGTCAGCCACAGCAACCTAACTTAACTGCAAATAAGGCATTTTAAGAAGATCATCCACTTGTGTGTTTCACTCTAAATTGAACTTGAAAGCTGTGTGGTTAGTGTGGTTAATTTTAGGTCGAATGATCTTTTTCAAGATCTACCGTAATATGAATATTTGGTCAATTGAGCACTTTTTGACCTAAGAACACAAGGATTTATATTTTTTTCAAAAAAATCTTAAAGACGATGAGTCTTTCTTAAAGCTTAGAGGAACATTCGACGTTAGGTTTATTTTTCTAATTGCAATTTCTATAATTGACTCTCGAGTTATACTGCCATCTTCATTTTTAAGATTATTATATTGTATGAGATACACCATCAAACTTAAGCAGGTTATTCAAATTTAAATCACGTCTCTTCTTCATTCCACACGAACCCCCTATAATTGTATCCCTTCTGATAGCAAAATATTCTTTTTACCTTTTTCGAATATGAACGAACAACATTGAGACAACAAAATCAAAAAATTTACATGTGTACCCTTCAAATTGTTATGAGAGTTCTTCACAACATCTGTTCAACACATCCTCAAAGTATTTACTTGATTTTTTTTGGAAAATAAAAAATAAAACAACAACAAAAATATCCTTATTTTAATATCCTTGTATACACCATGGAAAGTGATATTATATGTTAATTTTTCATTTAACCTAGATACATGTTTGTAGGTGGGATAAAAGAAGCCTACATACGTCATTTCGATTATTTGTTGTTGTTGTTGTACAATATACAGACTTTGTAGGAATATTTTTCTCTGAAACCAAACCAAACCAATCTGTAGTTGGCATCGGCAAAAAAGACCACAAAAACCGCGCGATACCTTATTCCTACAGATAAAACAGGGTTGTTCTACTTTTGCTATTTTCGATACACGTTGTATGCAAAAAGCCAACAAATTGGCATATTTTTTCCCTCACGACGACGATGATGTCTACTCTGACTGTGATATTCTCCCCGCGGCGAGCCGCGCCGCTCGCAGCTCACCGCTCCGCGCGTGAGTAAAAAGCAAAGTCAGAGTTCTGCTGCCACATAAACGCAACTCGCAAAAAAAATCATGTAAT
The DNA here is from genome assembly GCA_951509635.1 of Eupeodes luniger. Taxonomy (NCBI): domain Eukaryota; kingdom Metazoa; phylum Arthropoda; class Insecta; order Diptera; family Syrphidae; genus Eupeodes; species Eupeodes luniger. The sequence goes on along the minus strand of OX608073.1, from coordinate 118,313,285 downwards.
GTAATGTGTAAAATATTTTCCAACAACATTTTTGGTCTACCTGTCGACTCTTGCCACTACTCTTGATGCCACCTGCCATCATCATCACCATCGTCATCGCCATCGCCATCACCAGCGCACCCACATTTTCATTTTCACGGAAGTCATCTCATTTTGACAGAAAATTTTCATTCTACTGTACGTTCAGTTCAGATTCAGAGGGCGTGTAAAAAGGGTTTGTGATGTAAAGTGAAGGATTCTGACGACGACGGACGGACGCGACGGACGAACGGTAGGGTCTCGGTGATGATGGCTGAGAGGAAATCCTAGTGTGTGACCCATTTTCACTCCTTCATATACCTACCTCCGTACATTTTGCCCTCAAACTATAAAACTTGGCGAAGCTAGCAGTCCATTTAACTGACATTAGTTTGCGTGGGTACAGAGTAGGTACCTATAGAAGACCACAGGACGGGAAGGGTAGGTTGGGTATGGTAGATGTATACTAGCTAGCCTATAGTTCACTTGAAAGCTGGCTTGAGGGATTTTGTTATTTTGTTTTGGTGTTTATTTTTCGTTTTCGCATATACCTATGCTATATTGTTGGCCTTCGCTTTAAGCGGAATGTAATAGACTTCCGTTTTATACCCCTTTACACAAATTTTGTATATCGGGTGTGGCAAAACGATGAATTAAGTGCAGAAAAGACTGAGGTAGCTTAGGTACTGTGTGTAGACAAAAAAGAGAAGAGTTTTTAAACGAAATAAAGCTGTGGCGGCTGGTCGACAGCGGTGGGGGTAGCAGAGGCTATACAAAGGTTCAGTATAGGATGTTTTTTTGAAGCTTTAAGTGCACAAAGTGTTTTGGGCTTAAAAAGTTTACCAAAACGTTCTGTGATGTGTGTTTTGAGTGGTGGGTTGAGGCAGGAACAGGAAAAGTGTATTTTTGAAGTTTGTAAGTAATTTACGCCCCAGACATGTTTTCGCGATAGGACAAAACAACAACAACAACAACAACAAAAAAGATAGGTTGCTCTCTGCCTTTATGCCTAAAGCTATGCGAAGTTGAGTAATTTATCCTTGGCTATTGGTAGATACATAGGTACCTACATATACATTATTTGTTAAACTGTCAAACTGAATGAAGTTTTGTTGACTTTAGAGCTGTCTCCCTTGTCAAATTCAAAAAGATTGGCAGCTCAAAAAGGATGTTTAGATATATATACCTATTGTGATGGATGTAATGTTAGCATAGCAGAAATTTATGGAGGAAGGAACACTAAAACTTTAATAATAATTTAAATAAAAATATGATTGATTTACTCTTAATTTAAAGACACGTTTGAAAATAGTCTTAGAAGAGGTAAAAGGGGTGAAATTGGACAATGTTTGTCGTATACTAATGTTTACTTCAATTTGAGTGAAGTTATTATTTAATATAGTTATTATCAAAGAGATTTGAATAATTTATAGGGTTTTTTAAATAGGATAAACATGGGTAAATGAATAGTAAAGAATTTTAACTAAGAAAGGTACAAAATGTGATTTTGTTCCTTTTTAAAAGATTTGTTGCAAGGAACTGAAAAAATAAGAAGTTTTAAGAATTAAAAAACTCTTGTAACTGAAATTGATTTATAAGGGTAAGGAATAAAAAAGGGGCTGGAAAGCGACTCACACTAATAATTTCTCATTAGTGCCCTTCTGTCGATATTTCTAAGTTTTACAAAATATTTACAACCACATCTTTGTTCCCAAGAAACTTGAGTCGAAAATCATTTTTTTTTTTAGTTTTTAGTTGTTTTTGTAGGTTTTTGTTATTTGTAAAAAAAGATTTCACATTTTTCTAGGAAATTAACTAAAAGTTTTCAAAAATATTTGGCACATAATAAAAAAAAGTTTGATTTTAATGTCTGCTTCTGTTTCTGAGATAGAAGCACAAGCAAATAAAGTTTTCTCTCTTTTGTTTTTAATAGATTGAAGACTATTACCAAGATGCAAAAAGCTTTTAAAATGATGAAGTGGAAGATCATAGGAATCAGCCCATCCTAACCTTATTAGCTCAAATCTCGGTAACCTTTTTTGCACCTGTTTTCGTCTGGATTTATGGCAGCCAGGTTTTAGACAAGGTGATGCGCTGTCATGCGATTTTTTTAACTTCGTACTTGAAAGAATAGTGCACAACTCACACGTCAACACTAGAGGCACTATCTTTCAAAAGTCTGTCCAATTACTAGCATATGCTGATGACATTGACATAATGAAGAACTCAGCGTGATGTCAATGGGGCTTTTGTGAGTATTGAGGCAGAGGCGGCAAAAATGGGTTTAACGGTTAATGAGGGCAAAAAAAAGTACATGCTGTCGTCAAGAAAGGACCTACAACACCAACGTCTCGGTCAAAACATCACCATCGACAGACGTAACTTTGAGGTAGTTAAAGACTTTGTCTACCTAGGCTCTGCTATGAACACAAAAAACAACACCAGCGCTGAGATCAAACGAAGAATAACTCTTGCTAACCGCTGTTTTTTTGGGCTAAGAAAGCAATTGAGTGGAAAAGTTGTAGCGTACACCTAGAGTTAATGTGAACAAACCCAAATGAAAAAAATCATCGTGTAAATTACCATACTGGTTATCTTCGAAACTTGACGAAAAATATTCCGAGTATCGAATTACTCAGCCAGTTACGGAAACTAATCCATTTTTTTGGGAGATTCATCGTGGATCTTCCTCTTTTCCATTCCAAATCCCGAGCTGTTCAGAAGCTCTTTCGTAGAAAGAACCGAAAACTTAGAAACTTAAAGTAAAATAAAGTACACAGTAAAATAAAAATTAGATTAAAGGAAAATTAAACAAATTAAAGTAATAGTACAAAAAAAATAAAAGGGATTTTTAAACAAAAGTTATAAGAAACTGGAAGAATTGAAAGAATTCAATAATCGGATCAAATTGTCCACAAAAAAATATATAAAGAAACAAAAAGGTAATACTTCTAATTTTTATTATAAATAAAAAAAAAAAAAAAGTATATAAAAAAACGCAATTAGACAATTATATAGAAAATAAAACTAATCGACATTTATACGCCCACAGATCACTGCGGACGTATATTGTCATAAAATACTCAATAACGAGTAAGGACAGTGCGTCCGCAGACCCTAAAAAGTTTCATTCTACGAAACAGACAAGATCGAAAAGAAACAAAAATCATAAAGAAATTAAGGAACCAAAGAGAAAATCAGGTGTTTTTCAAGGCCAAAAGCAGAACGCTTACACGTGGTACTGTACCAGAACCAAAGTAAAAATTGTCTCGCTTCAGTCTTCACCAGCATCTCCAAGTCACTCATCTCATCGAAAATTAAAAAGTAAAACAAAAAAAAACATACATACAAATTAAATATACAGAAAAGTCAAAATTTGAAACAAAAAAATTAAGAGTTATAAATAATTTTGTGATAGATTTGTGTTTAATCTTAACGTAAGGAGTATAAAGATAAAAAAAAAAAAAAAAAAAAAGGAATTCATTAATAAGGTTCATGAAGTGAAATCGTGGTAATATAGCAAGGTTTGGTTGATAGAAAAAAAAAATATAATTACAAAAATAAAATAATCTTAAACAAATTAAACAAAGCTAATGCCCGAAGTTCAGCGAGGGAAACTTGTGGCCACAACTTTCGTCGCAACGCCGAGAATTAAGTATGTAAGTACCCATTTGTACGATTCATTATATTTTGTTTTGTCTTCAAATTTTTATATTATCTCGATGTCTATTTTATGAACAAATACCTAAAATACTTATAAAATTATAAATTTTTTTTTTGAAGAATAAAATAATTTATTTGATAAACAAAAAGAAAATCAAAAGTAATTTAAACACAAAGCTAAAGGAGGATTCTTTAAACAAAAAACAAAAATTATAAGAGAGAATGATACATATGTACATAAAAGAGAGTTTTTTTTTTTTATACCTATCATAAAATATCACGATTATCGAATTTTCAAAATTGATTTGAATTAATTTTGTTTCCAAACAGTTTTGTTTTCTAACATTATAATAATATAACAAAAAAATGAATATTAAAAATTTAAGTGAATTTTAGAACAAAAAAATAAAATGAGTTGTTTCTATATTTGAACCTTCCTAGCTATTTAAGAATGATCTGGTGAGTTTGTGAGTTGAGTAAATCTAGTAAGGGGCTATCTCAACATTTATGAGTAAGATAGTCATGGTATATTTTTGATTTCAGCCTCAAAGATATATAGGGGAGGGTATACTCAAGGTTTCTCAACATCGAAACCAAGGTTGTGTGCGAAGTTATCCCAATTCCCATCAACTTCCCCTTTTACGTTTTCCTTTCCATATTTGCATTCCCCTTTTCAATTAAAACTAAACAGGCACGAAATATTATGTGTGCTTAGGTATATCATGCGACAAGATCCTACCCCTCCGTCGAGCTACATAGTCGAGCATATCAAGCGTGCCTACAGTCGCAACCGGATAAGTGGACATTCATTTCACGACCACCACTGTCCACCTAAGTAATATCATCTCTCACACATTGGCGCCCAACGAGTAAGGCCTAATTATTTCATTTGAAATAATATGTTCCTTCAAAATTAAGAAAATTAAATATTTAAAACGTTTTAGTTTAGCTTAATTAAAATTAATTTTCTGACCAGCGAGTCCATAATAAATTTAAAAATAAATTGTGTTGCAACTGGTTGGATTGTTACTTTTCTATCAAAGAGTCAAAGAGAATACCGATTGTATTGATCTTAGATCATAAATAATGTCTCAAGCCTTTGATAAGATTTTTTTTTTTGTGTTATCTTTGAGTCAACAGCAATCAGGTTGAATCGAACTTTCGCTGTTTTGCCATTGATAACGATCTCTTTAGCTATAGCGTAGCAAAAGAGTTAAAATTCCAAAGAAATATTTTCTCTCCAACATTCAATTTTCCCTTAACCCTTCATAATTTCACACAACTAACCTTACACTCACTCACAATAAAACCGATCAGCTCTTAATAGCGAACTCAAGCCTAGTAAAGCATTTAATACAAACCTTAACACTTTCTTACAAGTTATTTTTTTTGTATGTGACATTTGATTTTTTTAAAGAGAAAATGAGTAACCTAAATAAATTACCATGCGGAACAATTCCGAAAAACTCTGGGAAGAGAGGCCCTAAGACACGTTCTTTGCATGATAACCCACTCGATTCTCCATTAGACATAACGAACAAAAGCTTTGGGGAAAATTCCAATCGAGTCCAACACTCACCTGTTACATTGCCTTCCACAACAACATCAACGAATATGTCTCTCAGTTTCCAGGAAACAAATAACCTTACCGGATACAATCCCTCTTCAATCAATTTCGATCTCTCCAATATTGAGAGCCTTCCATTGAATAGGAGATTAAATTGTGCTGTCAATACAGCAACAACAACAGCACCAACAATAACAACAATTACAAGTAGTGTCAACTTACCAACTATTTCTCATGTAATTGAGGGTGATAATGTTGCGAGTAATGTTGCTAGTAATGTTGCGAGTAATCTGCCAAATATTGGCAACATGAATTACATTGGAAATGGGTTCAGTGAACTCAGACACAATGGCGACAATTTACCAGCTGATCGACGCTCAAGTAATAGCGTTGAATATGAAAATCAAAACATTCAATTTGTAAATAATAATTCAGTTCGTATGAGGAGATTAGATGAACATATTGAAGATCTTATAGTTAGAACACTAGAATTAAAGCTTCCAGAGCTCATTCAAAAAACAATAGTTCCTTTAATTAGCAATGTAGGTATTAGCAATAATAATAAAAAGGTTGATGCGCAGCCGAATCAAAGCAATGAACACTCAATGAATAATAATGATATTTCGAATGGTTCAAATCATACCATGAATCAAAATTTATGTGATTTTATGAATGAGGGTGTGCATTCAAAATTAGTAGAACCAAATATGACAAGTGATCAAATACCTAGCAGGCATTCAAATTTGAATGAGATGAATAACCAAACTCTTCGAATAGATCGATGGGGAGTTAAATTTGATGGTACTTCCAAAGGAATGTCAATTGAAGATTTTGTTTTTCGCATCGAAACATTAAAAGAAAATTATAAATTTACTTGGAATGATGTCATGCGACATTTTCATTTACTTTTAAGTGGGATAGCTCAAGATTGGTTTTGGCAATATTTGAGAAACAATCCAAGAATCGATTGGCTCATGCTTCGTGATGCCTTGCTAAAACGTTTCAGAAGTCATGAAAATGACCTTCAAATTATTAAGCAGATAATGGATAAAAAGCAAACATCATCGGAAAATTTTGAAGATTATTTCATATCCGTATTGCAACTCAAGAGTCAATTAAAAACTCCCATGAGAGATGAAGATTTAATAGATATTCTTAAAACTAACATTCAAACGAGGTTATTAAATTTTATTTACCCTATGAATATAATATCATTAGAACATTTTAGAAATGAATGTAAGCGAGTTGAAAGGATTCTAAGCGCAAAAAACCAAGTACAAAACAGACAAATTAGGAATGTACATGAAATTGAATATGAAGAAAACGGTAATTGTCTATATTCTGAAGTAGATAATTCAAAGTATGAAACAGTTTCGGCTATGCAAAGACCACATAACAATCATTTAAGCAATAATGCACTAAAGTGTTTTAATTGTAAACGAAATGGACATTTGTTTATTAATTGTCCATCGCCTCTTGATAGACTTTTCTGCTATAGATGTGGAACTGACAACTTCACTGTTTTGAATTGTCCTAAGTGTGTCAAGAAGCAGGAAAACTCGAGGTCGAACTTGACTATGACGGGAAAGTCATGTTCGACACAAACAAATCCCGGATTACAAAAGTAGATGCTTCTACAAACACAAATTCAAATATTATAAACAGACCTGATTTTTCAAACTACAATGATGATGTGACAAATTATAAAATTAAATCACCCGATGACTTAAGCAATGACAAAGTATCAAAACCCGAATCCAATCAAACCGAAAACAATCTTAAATACAAAGAAAGTATATTTAGAAATAAAAGTTTCGAAGAAAGACTTAAGCACTATAACGAGCTTAGATCAAAAATTTTTAATATAAGCGAAATTCAATTAGAAGGTGTGAAACGTAAGACAGACAAACTGCGAAATAGATTTCAAAAGCGATCATTTTTTAGGAATATGATAAGTAGCTGTTTGCTAAATGCTAATGTTGATCCTAGACCATATGCGAAAATAAGTATATTAGGCAACAAAATCTGTGGGCTACTCGACAGTGGTGCTACTGTCTCATGTTTAGGGAAAGATTCGGTTGAATTTATTCGTAGCTTAAAAATTCCTATTATAAAATATAGATCGTCAATAAAAACTGCAGATGGAAAATCGCAAGCCATTATAGGTAGAGTCAATGTTGAAGTTTTATACGAAAATCAAAAAAATTACTTAGATTTGTATCTTATACCATCCCTTTCACAACCATTATACTTGGGCATAGATTTTTGGCAAAAATTTAAAATTGCACCCCACATTATAAGTGAGATGTCCAAAGAATTCGATGAAACTATCGACATCGTTGAAAATCAAAATAAAAATAAATATGAAAAGCATACCTTAACAACTGAACAATCTAAAGCACTTCAAAATGCCATAAAGCGATTTCCTTCCTTTTCCGAAGTAGGTTTGGGTAAAACAACAGTAGGACAACACATTATAGAGACAAATGAAACTGAGCCTATAAAACAGAGGCATTACCCAGTCTCACCACCAGTGCAAAAGCTAATTTTTCAAGAACTCGATAGGATGCTCGCTCTAGGCGTAATAGAGGAAAGCAACAGTGCCTGGAGCTCACCAATCGTTTTGGTCCAGAAACCGGGTAAAGTCCGACTCTGTTTAGATTCGCGAAAGCTTAACGCACACACAAAAGGAAGTGCATATCCAATGCAAAACATTGAGGGAATTATTAGTCGAATGAAGGACACGATATTTATAAGCAGTGTTGATTTAAAGGATGCCTTTTGGCAAATTCCTTTAGAAGAATCGGCGAAAGAGAAAACAGCGTTCACTGTTCAAGGAAGACCACTATATCACTTTACAGTTATGCCTTTTGGCTTACGAAATGCGGCCCAAACGATGTGCAAGATCATTGATAAAGTGATCCCCAGTGAACTTAGGGAATCTGTCTTCCCATATGTCGATGATCTTCTCATCATTTCAAAAGATTTCGACACTCACATTCAAATACTTGAAAAAGTTGCAGACCGTTTGAAAGCTGCAAATCTGACAATCAACGTCGAAAAATCCCATTTCTGTTTCAAAGAGTTAAAATATCTTGGGTATATTGTTGGCCAAGGTGTTTTAAAGCCAGATCCTAGTAAGGTTTCTTGCATAAAGGACTTTCCATTGCCAACGTCACAAAAACAAGTTCGAAGGTTCTTAGGTATGTGTGGTTGGTACCGTAGATTCATTCGCAATTTTGCGGCGATTGCAAGTCATTTAACAGATACCCTTAAAAAAGGAAAGAAATTTGAATTAGGCACCGAAGCAAAAGAATCTTTCGAAGCTCTCAAAACGGCCCTAATCTCTGCTCCTTTGTTAAGCCATCCAGAATTTGATAAACCTTTTGTTATACAATGCGATGCTTCCAGCACTGGTATAGGAGGTGTTTTATATCAATATGATGATGAGGGAAATGAAAAGCCAATTGCATTTTTCTCTGAAAAGCTTAATAAATGTCAACGTAACTATAGTGTTACGGAGCAAGAATGCTACGCCGCAGTGCAAGCGGTGAAGAAATTTAGACCATATGTGGAGGGTTTACCTTTCACTTTAATTACAGACCACGCAAGCCTTAAATGGCTTATGACCCTTAAGGACTTAAGCGGCAGGTTGGCACGCTGGTCATTAAAGCTTCAGGCGTTCAATTTTGACATTAAGCACAAAAAAGGTTCACAAAATGTAGTAGCCGACACATTGTCAAGAGCATTTATGGATGAGCTAACCTTGTCTTCACAATCACACAAATATGTAGGATTAAACTTAGATTCTTCAGAATTCGATTCTCCAGAATACAAAGATTTAGTAGCAACAGTCGAAAGCAATAAAGACAACTTCCCTGACATTAAAATAGTAGATGGAAAATATTTGTACAAACGTGAGTTTTCGAAAGAAGAAGATTGTTTGAAAACTGAATATGAATGGAAACTCTGGATACCAATTGGGTTGACACAGTTCATTATTGAAAATTCACATAATCCACCAAACTGTTCTCATGGAGGTATGACTAAAACATTAGAAAGAATTAAAAGATATTATTATTGGCCAAATATGACCACCCATATTCGTAATTACTTAAAAAATTGCTCAATTTGCAAACAAACCAAATCTTCTAACAAAACACTGAGACCTCCTATGGTCACTCAAAAACCATTAGATAGACCGTTTCAAAAAATCTTTATAGATTTTATGGGTCCATATCCCAGAAGCAAACGTGGCAAAGCGTTTATATTCGTTGTTTTGGATGGTTTTTCCAAAGCTGTCTTTTTGAAGACAATGCAAAAAGCGAATGTTAAATCGGTGATAGAATTTTTGGAACAAGTAGTTTTTAGTCATTATGGAGTACCTGAAGTTGTTCACAGCGATAATGGCAAACAATTTATTGCTAAAGAATTTCAAGATTTTTTAGCCAAATATGGTTGTAAGCATATGAGGAACGCGGTGTATTCTCCTCAATCCAATGCAGCAGAAAGAGTGAACCAATCAATTTTATCTGCGATACGATGCTATGTAAAGAACGATCAACGTGATTGGGACAGACATTTGCATGAGGTACAACAAGCTCTTTGGACCTCAGTCCATCAATCAACCGGAATGACTCCGTACTTTATACTTTTTGGTAGACATATGGTTACCCATGCAAGTATGTACAAGATGCTTCGAAATCTCAATGCCCTAAATGATAGTGAACTCACTTGCTTGCCTCATCATAATAAACTCGAAATCGTTAGAAAGAAAGTCCAAGATAATCTCAAATTGGCGCGTGAAAAGAATGAAAAGTCTTACAACTTGAGAAGTTCCAAAAGAACTTTGTTACCAGGAACCGAAGTGTATCGAAGAAATTTTGTTCTAAGCGATGCATCTAAGAATCTGAGTGCCAAATTATGTGATAAATTTGTCAAATGCAGAATAGTGAAACAAATAGGGAACTCAATGTTCGAAGTAGAAAATTTGGATGGTAAAAAGATCGGTGTCTATCATGCCAAAGATTTGCGTTTGTAGAAAAATGTTCAGAGAATGAGACTGTTAATCTCAGGGTCATGGGTCGAGGCCACACGTTTCAAAAATGAATTAGTTAAAATGTGTACGTTTTTCAAGTCTTTTTAAAATAATAAATCTTTCAAAAATACTTGATTTTGTAGCGTACACCTAGAGTTAATGTGAACAAACCCAAATGAAAAAAATCATCGTGTAAATTACCATACTGGTTATCTTCGAAACTTGACGAAAAATATTCCGAGTATCGAATTACTCAGCCAGTTACGGAAACTAATCCATTTTTTTGGGAGATTCATCGTGGATCTTCCTCTTTTCCATTCCAAATCCCGAGCTGTTCAGAAGCTCTTTCGTAGAAAGAACCGAAAACTTAGAAACTTAAAGTAAAATAAAGTACACAGTAAAATAAAAATTAGATTAAAGGAAAATTAAACAAATTAAAGTAATAGTACAAAAAAAATAAAAGGGATTTTTAAACAAAAGTTATAAGAAACTGGAAGAATTGAAAGAATTCAATAATCGGATCAAATTGTCCACAAAAAAATATATAAAGAAACAAAAAGGTAATACTTCTAATTTTTATTATAAATAAAAAAAAAAAAAAAGTATATAAAAAAACGCAATTAGACAATTATATAGAAAATAAAACTAATCGACATTTATACGCCCACAGATCACTGCGGACGTATATTGTCATAAAATACTCAATAACGAGTAAGGACAGTGCGTCCGCAGACCCTAAAAAGTTTCATTCTACGAAACAGACAAGATCGAAAAGAAACAAAAATCATAAAGAAATTAAGGAACCAAAGAGAAAATCAGGTGTTTTTCAAGGCCAAAAGCAGAACGCTTACACGTGGTACTGTACCAGAACCAAAGTAAAAATTGTCTCGCTTCAGTCTTCACCAGCATCTCCAAGTCACTCATCTCATCGAAAATTAAAAAGTAAAACAAAAAAAAACATACATACAAATTAAATATACAGAAAAGTCAAAATTTGAAACAAAAAAATTAAGAGTTATAAATAATTTTGTGATAGATTTGTGTTTAATCTTAACGTAAGGAGTATAAAGATAAAAAAAAAAAAAAAAAAAAAGGAATTCATTAATAAGGTTCATGAAGTGAAATCGTGGTAATATAGCAAGGTTTGGTTGATAGAAAAAAAAAATATAATTACAAAAATAAAATAATCTTAAACAAATTAAACAAAGCTAATGCCCGAAGTTCAGCGAGGGAAACTTGTGGCCACAACTTTCGTCGCAACGCCGAGAATTAAGTATGTAAGTACCCATTTGTACGATTCATTATATTTTGTTTTGTCTTCAAATTTTTATATTATCTCGATGTCTATTTTATGAACAAATACCTAAAATACTTATAAAATTATAAATTTTTTTTTTGAAGAATAAAATAATTTATTTGATAAACAAAAAGAAAATCAAAAGTAATTTAAACACAAAGCTAAAGGAGGATTCTTTAAACAAAAAACAAAAATTATAAGAGAGAATGATACATATGTACATAAAAGAGAGTTTTTTTTTTTTATACCTATCATAAAATATCACGATTATCGAATTTTCAAAATTGATTTGAATTAATTTTGTTTCCAAACAGTTTTGTTTTCTAACATTATAATAATATAACAAAAAAATGAATATTAAAAATTTAAGTGAATTTTAGAACAAAAAAATAAAATGAGTTGTTTCTATATTTGAACCTTCCTAGCTATTTAAGAATGATCTGGTGAGTTTGTGAGTTGAGTAAATCTAGTAAGGGGCTATCTCAACATTTATGAGTAAGATAGTCATGGTATATTTTTGATTTCAGCCTCAAAGATATATAGGGGAGGGTATACTCAAGGTTTCTCAACATCGAAACCAAGGTTGTGTGCGAAGTTATCCCAATTCCCATCAACTTCCCCTTTTACGTTTTCCTTTCCATATTTGCATTCCCCTTTTCAATTAAAACTAAACAGGCACGAAATATTATGTGTGCTTAGGTATATCATGCGACAAGATCCTACCCCTCCGTCGAGCTACATAGTCGAGCATATCAAGCGTGCCTACAGTCGCAACCGGATAAGTGGACATTCATTTCACGACCACCACTGTCCACCTAAGTAATATCATCTCTCACAAAGTCCTTTCACGAAGGACCAAAGTGTGGCTATATAAGACCCTTATCATTACCGTCGTGCTATACGGAGCAGAAGCATGGACTATGACTAAAGCGGATGAAAGCACCTTGGGTCGTTTCGAGAAAAAAGTTCTTCGTGTGATCTACGGTCCCGTATGCATCCAAGGGGAGTGGAGAAGAAGATGGAACGACGAGCTGTACGGGCTGTACAGCGATGTAGACTTAGCCAGAAAGGTAAAAGTCCAACGACTAAGATGGCTGGGTCACGTAGAGCGCATGGAAACCAATGCTCTGGCCCGGAAAGTCTTCGAATCCACACCCACAGGACAGCGTAGTAGAAAGTGGAAAGTGACCTCACCCAACTTGGAGCGCGAAACTGGAGACATCTAGCTAGGGACCGAGCTATAGATGGAGAAGTTTGTTCACACAGGACCGTAGCGCCACCTTAAGTAAGTAAGTTATAGCAGCCATAATTAATGGTGCCCAGACTTGACAAGCGTATTCGAGAATTGGATTGAATTAGCCTTTTTAGTTATTGAGTAAATGTGTTGAGATCGAATAACACACTAAGGACAGACATTTCATTAACACAAGAAAATGATACTCTGTCAAAAATATAATTAAAAGAAATTACAGAAAGCTTTTTCGTAAAGTTCATAGTTTTACATTTGTCAACGAAAACGATTTAAGATCCCATTGCATTTCTTCACAATGAAGAAAACTTAAAAAATTGTAACATCGTCGGCATAAATAATGCACTTAGAGTGTTCCAACACAGACGCTAAATGGTTTAAAATAGACAATAGAATATAAAGAGAATAGCACCTGAATGACTACCTTGTGGTATGCCAGAGTTAACTTTGGACGTGTTTGATTCGCAACCATTAAAAAGTGCAAATGATTTATCCAAGAAATAAGATTGAATACATTTTACGAAATGTTCACTAAAACCCAGCTTTCGTAATTTAACAAGTTAAACTTGATGTGAGAGTTTTTCAAACGCTTTACTTAACTCAGTAAAATTTAAGACCAATTGCTTTTCACTTTTAAATGAGCCAATGCAGTTCTCATCTAGTTCCATTAAAAAAGTGACAGCTTTTGTAATGAATGTTTTTTTTGTAATGCTTTAATTTTAACTTGCTAAGTGTAACAATCTTCAAATGTGATAACTACCCAAGTATAAGGATATTTATAATGAAACACTTTTTACACCAATATTGAACAAAAAATCGTCTTTTATCTGGATATATTTTTGGTTTGCTTAAAGCTTAGAATTGATTTTTCAAACACCAATTAAATGCTAATGCTGAGCTTAATCAGGAATACCTATAGAACAAAAATTGTCGAGCTATGAAAGTAACAGAGGTCAACACAAACTAAATATCCCGCAGTGTTCACTGGACACTAAATAGAGAAAGTCCTTTGACATATCGGAATCAATTTTCAATGAAAAATGACAGATTTTTCGCTATTTAGATGAAAACTTTATAAAAATCCCACAGATTTAAAACTTTGTTAACTACATCGAGAAATTTAGAATTGCAAGGTTTTCTAAAGCGTTTTACCTAACCTCTAATACATCAACAATAAAACACCGATTAAAGACATCCAATGTTCAAATAAATTTAAGGCCATCTTCTCATGCTCCTTCTTCTTTTCTCGCACTTTATTGATGTATCTCCTTCTCTTTCTAGTTTTCTACAGTAGTAGGTATGCAAGTAGTGTGATTTCAACTATCAATCAACAATAGTCGAACGTGCAATAGCATTTAAAGCGTTCGAAATAAGCAACTGTTTCAAACAGAAATTATGGTTTTGGCAATAAATTTTATACTCATCTGCACCCTGGCTACACATATACATATATGTATGTATGTAAGTACATGGTATTTTGAGCATTTTCAAAAATTCAAATCACCTTAATAAATCCTTCCTTCCTTCCGGATAGGTACGTAGTTACTCGTATATACATATGTATATCCACACCATTGGCATAAGCTTCTCTAACTTCAATTTCATCTGTATTATCCTTCGATCCCCGCACCCTCAGGGATTTATCCACCACATCAGAGTATCAGCATATGTATAAGTATATATATGTATACATATGCGATTATATGCTCACATCTCCATTATGAAAAATTTACCATTTCTCACAACATGTCGGCAAGTTGCTGATGTTATGCGCTAAGGCTGGCCGCTTCGCTTCAATAATACTTATGCTGATACGTGTATGGAGCTATTAAATTTGCTCCTAGTAGTAGGAACGCGTGAGTCTGGAAAATACCAGCTTTCAAAATTCATCCTACCATCCTATACATAAGGCATCACCCGAAACCCAGCTATATCAGCATCGAGTCGAGGACACAGACCTACCTACCTACTATAAGATACATCAACATCACAAATCGACATCATGACTGCCATAACGACGACAACCAACGACAACGCCAACTACGACTACGACGACAACGATACCTAATGTGAATAAAATGACTCCAGGAACGGATTCTATCAAAAGACTTATTACAAAAAAAAAATTCATAAGTATGCACACTTGAAATTATTTTTGAAAATTTGTTCGAATATTTTTTATTTCAATTTGTTTTTCTTACTCGAATGATTTTCTGAAAAAGAGTACTTAAACTTTCTCCACTTCAAAAACTCCATCCATATTCATATATCGAATCAAACTAATAGACTGCATCATGTTGGTGTTGATGTTGATTTTAATGCTGATGAGTATGAAGGGGGTGGTAAAAAAAAAGAAAAAGGCGAATGATGGGAACTTCACACGAACGTGATGATGTTCATTTCAAAGAAATAATTAATAAATATTTTGAGAAATGTGTGTTTTAAATCAAAATCTCTGGTAATACGAATACAGAACAAGAAATTTCAACGAAACTGCAAAAAAGGATTTTCAAATAGATTCTTCGAATGCATTTTGTGCAGGATTTTTTCGCGAGAAATTAAATTTTAAAGTTCTTTAATACTCTTTTGTATTTTCACTGAAATTAAATTAATTTTCTTAAAGGCACAAAGTTAAATAACTAATTTGGATTAAAACAATATTATGATGGACACTAAAAAGAGACAAATGTTGGAATTCACTTCGTCCTTTGCTCCTTTTTTGCAATTCGATTTTCACAATTATTTATAAATAGATTTCTTTTTAATTACATTTTTTAACGGGCTTGTATTGTGACACAAACAACAATATTATTTTTAACCTGAAGCTATTTTAAAAATCTGAATATTTTTAAAATTCTGCACAACACTTGTGGAAGTGCACAACCTCTTTCCACGATTGCAAAAAACAGAAATGTTACTTTTTCTTAAAATTTATAAAATCAATTAAATTTTTGAATTTTGTGTTTCTGTCTGAGTCCGGAGCAATAATTGCGATCAGAACTTTGTATGTGGACTGAATTTTTGGAAAAATTCAAATTTATTCTTATTTTATATGAACAAATTCCGAAGAAGATTATAAGTTTTAAGATTTACATATATATTTTGAAAAAGTTGTATATTTTATTTTTAGGAGAAAAAGAAGTACACAAAAGCCTGATTGGGCTTATATGGTATACTGGTTACAAAAAAAAAAAACAAAATATTTATATATATTTTTCAATTTCCAAGTCCTTTTTTAAGTATTATCTGAAACTGTTTGAAAAGAAAGTTTCTTATGGAAATTATTAAAAAAATCTTCGAAATTTGTTTTTGTCTTCTATATATCTAAAAAAAAACGAAGAGAGATATCAGTTTCAAATATTTTTGTTTAAAAAATAACACCAGGATGTGTTGTAGAAACGACTTCCGAAAAAACTCACTTCTTTTCTATGGTATAACAATTTAAAACAAAAGTGAAAAATATGGTTGACTCCAAATATTTCAAGAATAAATTTCCCAAAAGACTTAACATTAATAATTTTACTCTACACAAAATGACGTCAAACTAAATTTGTGTGAATTCAAAATAAATTCAACTAAAAATTTTGTAATGAATTATTAAAACAGAAAATAAATATTTGACAGCTCGAATATTTTAAATCAACAAATAAATATTTTTAAAACGATGGAAAATTAAATTTCTAACAACTAGTACAATTTTTGAAATATCCTTTTCAAAGCTTAAGAAAAATTGTAGTAACTTGGATTATAATCACAAACTTTGATGAAGTTTGAATATGAACCTCTAACTTTCAATTTCTTCATAGAGCCCTAATGTTACGACTAGAATTAGTACTCAAATCGGTATCAACTTATTTCTTCACACAAGTACTAGAACTTAGTCTTATCAATTTAGAACCGAGTATTTGTTAGGATTCGTTCCTAAGCAACAATTAAGGACCTGGTTATTATACCAGTTGTTAGCACTCGAATCGGTACCTTTTCATTTCTTCACAGAAGTACTAAGCTACAGTTCTGTCAAGTAGGTACAGATAACTAATTAGAACCGGGTATTTTCTGAAGCTTTAAAATTAATAGGCTAGGGCGTTAAGACTGAAATCAATGCAATAAAGTTCATTCAATTTGGCAATTTTTCGACAGCTTTTTTTTTTTAGAAATAAGTCACTTTTATTTAATTATTGTGTATTCTATTTTCAGTTTTTGTGTCTATAAATCGGTATTTTATACTGTTCCTTTATGTTTCAAATATTTATTTAGTTTTTGGCACAGAAATAACGGAAACGATGAAGAAAAGGATCAAATTGGCTAGGTTGAACGATTAAAGCAAAGCAATCGCAAAAATATGCAACCAAGGAAAACATTCTTCAAATCCTTGTTTCGTATCTGCTAATGAAAACTTTTAATTTTGTTTTATTAATTTTGAAATTTTGTACGGCTGCAAATTATCAAATAAATATAAAAATAATATTTGAAATGCCACTTCGGTGTCAACATCAAAGTAAGACCAGTTTTTGGCGAACTACTTCCTGGGACTGGGTTGTGAAATTATATCGGGTACTAGTGATGTGCAGAAATTTAGGGGTGCTAGGTTTTTGTTAGAATTACGTATCAAACGTAGTACCTTTCCTAGCTAGACTGGGTACTAGGACAGCTTAGGAAAAAAGGGGAAGAAATTCGGCGTATAAGAATGTATGTATATTAGTTTTAAGTTCATAGAACTCTTTGGAAATACTCTTGAATTGTTGGATATGAACGCAGTCTTAGTAGTGAAGCTAGCAACTTTTTTTCGGGTTTACCAGTAAAATTATCCAAATGCTTTATTTCTAAAGTTTAATTCAGAATTTTATCTACGAAAAATGCTTATTTTTATCGCTTTCATCAACAAATTATAAAATTTTAACATTTATGGTGTAAAATAAATGCAAGACTTAGGTTTTCAGAGTATTGAAAATGTTAAAGAAATAGATTTTTACTATTTGCGACAATGAAACTCTCCAAAACTTACTCGGATATTTTATGACATTTGTTTAAGTTTTGTACAAACCCCAGATCCCCTATGAAATACAAGATGTCCGCTTTTGACAATGAATTTTTAATAAAGTAAGCTTATTTCTATTCAGTTACCATAATGAAAGAATAGATTAAGAAGATGTTTATGGTGCAAATGGTTGAAATTTAGCTATATTCAATTTCGAACTTCTACTTACTTTAAAAGGAAAGGCTCTTCTTGAAAGAAGTAATGCCCTTTAATCATATTTCTTTTTTTTTTAATCTGAAGACCAGTATTGGTCTTAAAAACAACAATAATGGAATTGGAATTTAAAAGCGAATTATGTACACAGAGCTCCAATTTATGAACTTCTCAAAGAAAGACGTTTCAAGGTTCCTAGAACCCAAAGAAAAGGTATTTAGATAGATTTTTGTGAGCACCTGTTAACTTACGTTTTTACTTCCGTTCGAGAATCTTTTTTTCATCGGGCATATCTCAAGAACCGTCATAGATATTGACTTCAAATAAATTTTGTTTCACAAACAATATCATCAAAAGATTCAGAAATGACTTTTAAAAAATTGAAAAAGCAACCGCTCGTAGAGTACAAAGTCCTAGTGATTTAACACTTTGACTGCTGAAGTTGACGACAACATGTTTATTACTGACCACTTCCAATGCCTCCGCACACCCCGCATCCGGGAAAAACGCCATACTATGATGCTGACCTTAACTACGCGACAATCATTTTTTATAGGTAGTCAAAAAACAAAATATTAGTAAAATTAAGCACTGATATAAAGTAGATGTAAAGTAGAGTAAAAGGAACCTTTTTGGCAAACAAAATTTCAGCATAGAGGATTCGCTCAGGTCAAACCATGCCGCAGTCAAAGTGTTAAAACTGTTTAAAACATACGAGTATGTCTTTGGGATCCATATCATCTAATCCAGGCTACAAGGAGTTGGTGATCAACGACCTATAGCGATTGCCGTTGCCGGTGATGGCCGTACCGATGACGCCTCCAGGCCAAATCAACAAGGCTCTCAAATAAATATAAAGGCTTGTTGATATCTGATATGTATACGAGGTGTGTTCAAAAAGTACCCGGAATTTTTAAATTCCGCGGGTCTGGAGAGTCCGAAGGTAAAATTTTTTTGTATTGTGTTGGTATACATGTCCCTAAAGTATGATGCAATTTTCAGCTATATTCACTGTTTACTTTGTCTATGGTAGTTGCTAAGGTTCGACGTGTTTTATGAGCTCGGCGATTTTTGCTGAAACTGCTAAATTTTGACCAAAAAAACAATCGCATGAAAATCGCTCAAGAGCTGCTTAGTGACGTCAACGACGATCCAAGTTTGCTTGAAAGGGTCATAACTGGTTATGAAACATGGGTGTACGGTTATGATGTCGAAACCAAAGTACAATCGTCCACCCGGAAGCATCCAATGTCAATAGCGAAAAAAGAACGTCAAGTTCGATCAAATGTGAAGGTTTTGCTTTGTATTACCTTGAAGTTATGCGACGTTTGCGTGAAGCAATCCGAAAAAAACGCTCAGATTTATGGAAAAACAATTCATGGCTTTTGGACCACTATAACGTACCTGCTCACTCGTCGTTGCTTGTTCGTAATTTTTTGGCCAAAAACAATATCGTAGTCAGGCCCCAACTTCCATATTCACCAGATATGGCTCCGTGTGACTTTTTCCTGTTTCCAAAGTTGAAGAGACCCATGAAAGGACGGCGTTTTTCCTCGATTGAAGAAATAAAGGCCGAATCGCTGAGAATGCTCAAGGACATATCAAAAAGTGAATATCAAGAACCCTTCCAAGATTGAAAAAAACGCTGGCATAAGTTTATTATATCTGGGGGGGACTACTTTGAAGGGAACCACATTGATGTAAACGAATAAATAAATATTTTTTTGAAAAAACGAAAATTCCGGGTACTTTTTGAAAACACCTCGTACAACCTATCCACTTGTTTTATTCAATTTCCAACATGGCTTATTGGAAGATATTCCAATCTAAGCGTTTATAACAAGCTTCTTATTTATAAGCAAGTACTGAAACCAGTTTGGACGTACGGTATACAACTTTGGGGTATAACGAAAGAAATATACAAATTTTGCAAACATACCAAAACAAAGTACTTAAAATAATAGTAAATGCTCCATGGTATGTAAGAAATAGCGACTTACATAGAGATTTAAATATAAAATATTTAGAAAACGAAATTAAAAAATTTGCTACAGAGCTAAGATCACGACTTAGAAATCATAGTAATAACTTACTCCAACAATCTGTTAGCGAGGCGTTCGTTTTTCGGCGTCTGCACCGAACAAGACCTTCTGATCTAGCGCAAACAAATTAATCTCTCCACTCGAATTTTGTGGAATCTTCAGGTCCTCTCATTGGGGAGCTTCCTGACAAAATGCGAACAAAATGACGCTAAAACTACTTGTTAAGCTGGACTTAGTTGTAGTAATAATATAGAAGATAAGGTAGGTGAGTTTTAGTCAGTAAAAATCTGACACTACTATAAGCATCGGGCTTATAGTGTCTCTGAAGATTTCTCACCTTCCTGCGAAAAAAAAATTTAAAATTGACTCGCTTTTAATGGAAAACCGGGCTCCCTGAAATTACGCCATAGGAAATTACGCCAAAAACTGTTTTGGAAAAAAAGCCCAAAAAATTTTTTGCGTAAAAAAATAGGAAAAAGCGCCCAAAAACAAAAAGGAAAATACGCCAAAAAGTGTGGAAATTACGCCAAACTTTTGGAAAAAGAGCCAAAATACTAAAATGGAAAAAACGCCAAAAAAATAAGAACTTTTTGGTGTAATTTCTAAATTAGTTTTGGAAATTAAGCCTTAAAAGAATAATCAGAGCTTTTTCTGGCTTAATTTCCAAAATTAATTTGTTGATATTGGCGCCTGCCTGGCGACTTTACATACCCTAAGCGGAGCAACGGAGTTGCGTGAGCGGGTGTGACCCCGAAAAAGGGAGTTAAAATCCTGAGAACCCGCGAAGCGGGCCACCCACAGGTGCTTTTATTCAAAAAAGCTGTTGATATTGGCGCCTGCCTGGCGACTTTACATACCCTAAGCGGTGAGCGGGTGTGAACCCCGAAAAGTGGAGTTTAAATCCTGAGATCCCGCGAAGCGGGCCACCCACAGGTGCTTTTATTGAAAGAAGTTGTTGATATAGGCGCCTGCCTGACGACTTTACTTTTTCGTTTTTGATTTGGAAGAACGAACGGTTAATTTTCTGGCTTTTTTTCCTTATTCGATTAGGAAAAAAGGCCAAAAAGTTTGTTTTGTGGCGTTTTTTCCTTTAAGATTTGGAAAAAAAGACAAAAAGTTTATTTTTGGCGTTTTTTCCTTTTTTGTTTGGAAAAAAAGTCCAAAAGCAAATTTTTGGCGTTTTTTCCAAACAAAATTTTGTTGGCTTTTTTTCATTATTCTAAAAGGAAAAAACGCCAAGAAATTTTCGGAAAAAATAGCCAAAAAGTCCGGAATTAACACCAAACTCTTTGGATTCTTTTTCCTAGGAAAAAAAGCCAAAAAATTGTATGGAGAATTTTTGGCGTTTTTTCCATTTTATTTTTTTGGCGTAATTTCCTATGGCGTAATTTCAGGGAGCCGGAAAACCGTTTATAAGGTGATTGCCTTAACAAATCCAATCAGTATTTTATTATAAGAAATACAAAAATTTGTAAAAATTGGTTTTCGACTAAAATTTCTCGGGAACAAAAACAGATAATAAAATAAAACTATTTTTTTCATATGCAGAATATTGTATAACTTAATGTCAATTTTTGAGAAAAAAATTAATTGTCAAAATATCGTATATAATGCTTTGTAAAATTTTTAGAAATAGGGACACATGGACGAAATACCATTCGAAAATACATTTGGCTGCGAATTGTAAGTATCGAAGAAGTGAGCTTTAGGAATTATATCAACAATATTTTGAGAAATATTTTGATTTATTTGGACCGCTCATTGGGAAAAAATATTATCTGATGCAAGACTATATTAGATCCAACGTCACCAGGTGCGAAACCCTTGCTTGGCCTACTATTAGGTCCGACATTGTAACGGATTGATAAATAAAATTAGAGAGTGGACGAAATATATAATATATAATCCTTGTTATTCAGGCCCCACGTTGGGCGCCATCTGTAACGGATAAATAAAATAAATAAATTTAATAAATTTTATTCCTAATACGAGATACGAAACGAAAATGCACGAACCCCATGAACTACAACTTCTTGTTACTCAGGCCCTACGTTAGGAGCCATCTGAAACAAAAATTTATATTATTACGAGAACGTATTGAAATGAATCTTCATCAACAGTTTTCACATCACAAAACTTTAGACTCCACGCTAGGTGTCATTTGTAACGGATGAATTGCGAAAACGAAGATTCTTCCTTTTTAATCTCACATGAGCACATACAATTACTCACGGAATTAACTTTATCCCTTGCTACAGAAGTGAGAGTGTTTTAAAAGTCGGACCCCTTATAAAAATATGAAAAGCCTTACTTTCGCTTCATCCTCACCTTGTTCGAATATGCCTCGATGTCTTACATATTCTTATACCTCATATACACCGCGCAAATCTATCGACTAGTGAGCCGAGTTATAAAAAAGAATTTACCAGAAACAAAACAGATTTCTTCAACCTAAAACGAAGTTACGATAACTCACTGTCGTTACCCTTCTCGGTTTACTTAGTAACAGCTGACTATCATAACTCTACTACTAAACTGACATCGATGATATCCGAAAGGAAAAACCAAAACTAAATAATCTCAATAATTATTTACTCTTATTATTTCCCTAGGGACTCTCGTTCGCTCTCTCTCCCCTATTCAACGATGAGACTCCGCGCTCAAATATTGACCGCTTCATCTCCTCGTCTACACAGAATGGAAGAGTGTTCCTGTTCAACAGCCACCTGGGCCTGCTGGATGCTCGATCGCTTTGCTCGCCGGATGGGGGAGTGGTTCTTGCAGCTGGAACTCGGAACGGTGTTACCTATTTACAGACCCTAAATGTCCAAGGTGGAGTGGACAAAAAAAAATTAAATTTGGTTTGCGGAACCCGAATTACTAAACCCTTCGATTAATTTTACTATCCATTATTTTTCCTTCCTTGCCTCGAATCCTATAATTGACAGCACGAATCAATTGGATAAGATGTTATTGAATATGAACACTTGATCTCACGTGTAAGAGAAGACTAAGGTGTAATGTCTCTCTGAGCTAACTATACCCTCCCAATTCCGACTGTCGTACCTACAATCGAAATATTATGATCTCTCTTCGCTCTTAGATTTTGGAGATCCCTTTATTCGAGTGACGAAGATGGATTGTCACTCTGATGCCTTCACAACCCACCCTATAATATGACTGAAATGACTTTCGGCCATATCCTATAATGATTCTTTTGTAGGCTAATATTACTTTTTAAAGAATCCCCATAAAGTTGCAACAATGTCACGAAGACATTATCGCAATAAATCTAACTTACTGACTAATGTTTTTCCAGCTTCCTCATCCCCTTTTTAATCCGAATCTATTCAAAAATCATCATATGTTTGTTTTCTTTCCAACATTTAATAAACTTTTATTCATGAAAATTATGTATTACTTAAATTTAATATGCAATAAAAATAGTATCTATATTAACAAGATTTCATATTCTCATCAAATATGTTTGATAAACTCAAATATAACTATCTCTATACTCTCTTTATATTCTATATGTGACTCCGCCATTCGAGTCATATAATCTACACCAAATTAAACAAAGGTCGATGAACTATAAATGGTTTTCTTATAGTTTCATCTCACAAAATTATTTATCGTCGATACGCACAAATAAAAAAAATATATCTATACACATATACTCAGATATCAAAAATGAACTTTAAATAATAAATGTTATTTGTTTTCAAAGATAAATTTTCACTCCCACAAAAAAAAATTGATGTAAAACCAAAATTAAATATGTCTGTCATAAATTTGATAAAACAAGTAAATTATATCCAAGGTAATTAAATAAAAATAATAAAGAACAAATCACTCACCGGCATCTCCATATGTAAATGTGCACACGTACGTATAGATGATCCTTGATGTGTGTTGCTGTAGAAATGTTGATATTTATCATAGATTTTCAATGTAATGTTACCACTTTTCTATATTTTCTTATGCTGGATGTTGTTTACTGATGTTACTTTAGTTACCATTCTTCTTAATTGAAGATTCTTTATCTTTATATTATGGAGTGAAAAAGAATTCACAGGTTTTTCATTATTATCTAAACTGAACTATTCTGACTATCAAAAAAAAACTTTACTACTCACTATGGCTAATACTTCGCTTATTGAACTTTACATTTAACTCGACTTTATCTTCAAATTTTGATCTTTCCAAATATTAACTTTACGATTTAATTCTCGCGTTAACTTATAATCACGTTCTCTAAATGACTCAAATCACAAAACAAAAAAAAAATATGTTACTTTACTGATTTTATCGAAGTTCGTTCTTCGTGAAAATTATCTTTTAGTTCTCCAAAACACTAAATGAAACTAACTAATTTATACTATCATTCAATTAGATTTCAAATATTTGTTACTTATTTAACTTCACACAAAATTTATCACTTAAATTCTTCACCAGGATACGCTAATTTACTTTACTTTTATATTAAGCTAGACTTATAAAAAAAAATAAATATAGGTGAATCAATATATACATATACTACAATAATTTCACAGAATATAACTTCTTTGAATGGACTCCTTCCCTTGAAGTGATTCCTGAGTCTCAATTCCGTTTTACCTTACTCGTTCTCTTTCGTCTCTCCCTTCACACACAGATCTCCAAAGAGAAATTCAACCCTTGTTTTGCACTGAGGTGGTTTCGGGTGCGACTTTCGCCAGAACGACTGAAGCGTGTCTGTACCCAATATAAATCTCTGCGGTGAATCGAAGGTCTGCCTGTGTGCTACCTCCTTATGACGTTCGCCGACGACGGCATGGAATGCGTCAATAGGCATATGGATGCAGGTGTTCACACAAAAACAATTCCTTACTTCGAGTGAGTTTCAAATAAATATCACGGTTGAGGGTCGATATGTCCTCGTGCCTGTCCCGTGTCTACTCCTCGTCGTTCGTATTTTACACCAATGATTGAATCCACTAACAAAATTTGGTCAGTATGTAACCCACTATTTATATTTGTCGGCTGATCGTCTCATGGAACTTCAAAATTAATGCAAATACATGACTGAGAAATGGATGCTTCTGGAATTTTATTGTTGCTTCTATGCGGAAGGTTCTTGAGCCACCAGGGTCTCTGGAATCTTCCTCGATTGTGTAAAAAATAATAAAAACAAAATCTTGGATGTTGTTAAGATATTCTTTGTGTTGCGTTTTCTTTCTTTATTGATGGTTCTTTACAATAAGATTGCTGTCTGACGTAATTAATTTCTGTATTTCTTCGCGTACCTACACGACAAATGAAAAAAGAAAGGAAATAGTGAGGATCTGGTGACGGACGCTAGTTTTATCTTATTCTTTTTTCTAGATTTAAGGCTCCCTCTTTTCTTCTCCCATCGGAAGAATAATGAGAAGATTCCCTATATTTCTGACGTAATAAAAATAAAAAAATTACCTTCTTAGTACGAACATCACACACATCCATATATATTTAAGAATTTCTCTACGCTTTAAAAATGGGTTTGTTTTCTGTAATTTTCTCTCGTCTGAGAATTATTCATGTCTGAACCTACTTAAATTCACCTCCCAAAAGGTACGGATACCTGGCCTAAAAATATTTATTTAAGTCAGATTAACCTCGGAGGAATTAGATTGTTACAAGGGAAAATTAATAAGAAAAAAGTTTCTTCAAAACTTACCACTAATATAAGTCTACTCCTTTTGCTCAAAGATAGGTGTGTTCTTGATGACGGCCAGACAGAAAAGAAAGGGATATGGCCGAAATCAAATGATCTAAAGTTAGTGAAGTTGGCCACAGCTACATGGGCCAGTGTGAAATTGAAACGGAAAAGCTCTGTTTCATAATGCTGTTTGATTTAATAAACTTGAGGGTCAGTTTAGTTTCCTGTAGATTCGTTTGTATAACAGTTTGATGTAATTGAACTTTTATTTGTTTGTGAGTTGGTCGATGGATCTTTAGATATTATTTCTCTTGTTCGTTCTAGAGGGTGTCTCCTACACAACTTGTTGATTGGACTAGTCCTTGACTCGTACAATGAACAAGAAAAGAAACATTATGATGAATTTGAACTACAGAGAGTCTCATGCACAGCTGCAGCCGGGCTAAGATACTACCTGACTTCATCTTTTCAAATCTTTCGTGTGAACGATTGATTCAAGTCCTTTTTCATCTCTAACTTTATAAAGGTTATTTCCTATGGTCTTTATGACTGTTACTTTAATAAATTTTGGACAGAGTTTGGCACTTCTATGCTTCGTTGCATCACTAAGCACAAAATTTCGTTTGAAGATTATGTCTCCAACTTCAAAATTGACGTTTTTACTTCTAAGATTGTAAGTCTGTCTATATTGTTCGTGAGCATGGTCTAACGCTGCTTTCAAATGTGTATGCAAAATATTCATCCTAGCTGTTTTAGGTAACCAATCAATGTCTGAGTTATTCAACCCACTAAGTTTTTTCAAAAGTTTGTAATCAGCTCCATGTTCGATCATTCTCTGTCCGAACAGGGCTTCGTAAGGGGACATTCCTAATACGGAGTGTACGGATGTGCGTAACGCGCTACCTATATGAGACAAATATTCATCCCAATTATACTGTTTCGGGTCAATGTAAGAACGTATAGCAGACAGAATAGAACGATTTACTCTCTCGCTCGCATTAGCTTGAGGTGAGTACGTCGCTGTTTTCGTGTGTTTGATACCAAACATACCTATCATCTTCTGAAAATCTTTGCTTACGAATTGCGAACCATTGTCTGACAAAATACTTTCTGGAACACCGTATATTAGAAAAATATCATCCCTTAAGAATTTGATTAATTCCGTGGAATTTGCTTTCTTTAGCGGTTTAATCCAAACAAATTTCGTTAGTTGATCTAACGCTATGACAATAAAATGATTTCCTTTACGAGATCGAGGATAAGGTCCGAGAAAGTCGACATACAAATGTTGAAATGGTCTCTCAACATTGTATGCTTCTCCCATCTCTGCTCTCAAGATCGTATTGGATGCTTTGGTCGTTTTGCATATATCACATCTATTTACAAAGTGTTTGACTTGGGAAGCCATAGACGGCCAGTAAAACTGTTGACGGAGGCGATACAGAGTTTTAGCTATCCCTCCATGCGAGGCTCTGGGCGGAACATGAGCTTGCGTGATCAGTTGTTCCGTCAGCGCGGTTGGAACCCACAACTTCCAGACGGATTCATCTTGAAGCGGGTTTCCTGTTGTATGCCGGACCTTCTTGTAAACGAAACCTTCCGTAACACGAAGATCCGGGAATCGTTCTTTATTGTTTCTGATGTGCTCAGCAATTTGGAGATACTCGTCTGACTTAAATGCCGGATTCTCTAAATCGAGGTGTAACACTTCAGTGGGATTCGTTGACATAGACTTCGGTTGGTATGCTTCTGAATGCAGGCCTTCCATCTCAAATGTTCGAGAAAGAGCATCTGGTACCACATTCAGAGTACCTTTCCGATGTTCTATCCCAAAATTGAATCCTTGTAATTTGAGGCTCCAACGCGCTAAACGTCCCGTTGGATCTTTCAAACTCATGAGCCACTTGAGGCTCATGTGGTCGGTGATAACTCTAAATCTGTATCCCTCCACATATGGTCTAAATTTGTGAATCCCTTTCACAGCCGCTAAACACTCACGCTCGGTGACTGTATAGTTCCGTTGCGCAGCGTTCAGTTTTTGTGAATAATAATATATGGGCCTTTCAGCACCAGTTTCGTCCGTTTGACATAAAACACAACCGATTCCTGTGTTCGACGCGTCACACAATATGACAAACTCTTTCGAGAAATCGGGGTTTATCAAGACTGGAGCTGAAGTTAAGGCTTTCTTGATTGCATTAAAACTTTCTAACGCTGATTCGTTGAACTCAAATTTCTTGTTCTTTTTTAAAGTGTCAGTCATTGGGCTTGCTACACTTGAAAAATTTTCAATAAATCTCCTGTACCATCCCGCCATGCCGAGAAATCGACGTACTTGGCGCACTGACGTTGGTACTGGGAAATTTAGGATTGCTGAAACTTTAGCTGGGTCAGTTTTCAAACATCCATGTCCTACTACATACCCGAGGTACTGGAGTTCTTGAAAACAGAATTTTGACTTCTCAACATTGATTGTCAGTCCTGCTTCCAATAACTTCTTCGCTACGGTCTGTAATGTATCTATATGTTCTTGGAACGTTTTTGAAATGATCAATAGATCGTCTAGATAAACAAAAACATTATCTCGTAATTCTGACGGAATGACTAAGTTCATGAGATATGAAAGGCTTTGAGCAGCATTCGAAAGACCGAACGGCATCACTTTGAATTGATACAGTGGTCGACCGGGGACGGTGAAAGCAGTCTTCTCCCTTGAGCTTTGCTCCAGCGGTATTTGCCAGTATGCGTCTTTCAAATCTACACTTGATATAAAATGCGTTTCTGAAAGACGTGACAATAATCCTTCTATCTGCGGAATTGGACTCGCATTCTTTTTGGTTACGGAGTTCACCTTCCGAAAGTCCAAGCACATGCGGTTCTTACCTGGTTTTCGTACTAGTACGACAGGGGAACTCCATGGGCTGAAACTTTCTTCGATGACTCCTAACTCTAGCATGCGGTCTAATTCCTCGTATACTAAGGCTTGTACCGCGGGAGATATGGGATAATGACGCTGTTTGATTGGCGTCGCATCACCCGTATCTATCACGTGTTCAATCAAATGAGTTCGTCCTAAACCTTTCTCAGCGAATGATGGAAAGAGCTCGATGGTTTCTTTCAACATCTCTGCTTGTTGATTCGTCAAATTACATTTTTTTCTTTCTTTTGCTTCGGTCGAGAAATCGGGGATAGTATCTAGCGATGCGATGACATTAGGTGCGATTTTGAACAATGCCCAAAAATCAACGCCTAAGTAAAGTGGTTGGGAAAGCGATGGTACGATGAAAAGATCTAGTTCATTGGCTATGCCGTTGTACTGAACCTTTGCATTGACCATGCCTACAATATTTTGCTTGTTTCCATCTGCAGTTGAAACAGTGGAGGAGAAGGACTTGTAAGGTACTTCATGTTCCTTCAAGAACGCTAACGCTCCTGCACCTAAACAACTTATGCTAGCCCCTGAATCTAAGAGACCTAACAAATTTTTTCCGAAAATATCCACCATCACATAAGGACGTGGATCTACTGATCTATTAGTTATGGTTGTTGCTGAAATATATTTGTATCGTTTCTTATTGTTTTTAATTCTTTTTCTTAATTTTTCAATTTTAGCTGAGCGACAGGGAAATGTTAATATACGCTGACGCGCCTTATAATATTGAATCTGTCGTTCGTGAATGGGTTTTTGTAAAGGGTGAGATTCCGATTTCCTAGTTATTTTAATATCGCTTTTCTCGTTGCTTTTACTTTTGTTTTTCAGTATCGAGATTTTAGGAATAGGTGTTGTATCCTTTCTTACTTTTCCGAGTACTCCTTCTTCACAATTTTTCCCTCGGTAGAGAAATTGCTCCTTGGGACATTTCCCGAACAATTAGGGCAATTGGGTGTAACTGTATCTGCGCGACCACTTTTATAACAAAACAATCGTCTTCGCGTGTCTGGGCAATCACTGAAAAGATGACCCACGCCCTTACAGTTCCAGCACTGCGCTTCTTCTCTTCTATGAAAAGTTTCCACAGCCATGCTTGGATCAGTTAAGACTGGTTCGATCGCTAAATGTTCGACTTCGCTAACTTGACGTTTCCCAAAATGTGTCGGCTGTTGCCTAAAATTTGCAGACTCATTTTTGTTGAGATACCTCTCAATTGTCCTACAGACGTAAACTAACTCTGCTAAATTGTTCGTGTTAAAAGTAATTAGCAATTCTCCGATGCGTCTTTTCACGTTTTGTTTCACAAGTTCAACTATCTCTCTTGGTGGTTTGGGTAATTTCATCCTAGAGTTGATTCTTATTAGTTCGTCATAAAAGCTATCAAAACTTTCACTGAATCCTTGCCTACGATCAGACATTTTACGGTACAACTCCGAGTCGGACTCCAAAGATCTGTACTGCTCCAAAAGAGCTAACTTGAGTGAACTCCAAGTAGTATCTGGATTACTCTTTAGGTAAGTCCAATACCAAGTTTCGGTTGACTTGCTAACAAAATGGTGAAAATTCACAACTATCTCTTCCCATGAGATATTATAACTTTTCTTCATTCTCTCTAACCTAAATAAAAATTCATCCACAGACATTTCTTTGTTATCAAATTTGATACCCCATTTGTGAAAATGTGGAAATCTAATTTGTGAACTGGTTGGTGATAAAGCTGGTTGGTTTGACGTGGCTGGTGAATCGTTGAGATTCATACGACCTAGTTGGGTCAAAAAGTTATCTACATTAGATCCTCTTGCCATGTTAACTGAATGAACACCAGGTTCATTTTGTTGTGTCTGTACCTGAATAGGTTGCCTATGATTATTTACTGGATAAAATGTATTCTCTTCGACTTGTCGTGTGGCTGGTGTTATTGCCTCTGCTAAAATGTTTACGTTCGGAACGGTAGGTTGCGTTGCAGGTAATACATTCGCGAGAGCATCTTTCACAATACTCCCTACTTGTTCTAGGATTTTAGCTTGACTACGAGCTAATTCCTCTTGTATAAACTTGTGATCGGCTGTTCGATTTAATCCTACAGTTGCCGAAACAACTTCCTGAACGTAATTATCAAACTGACTTGCGTCGAAAGACTCACGTCTCTCTTCACGACTTGAACTAAGTGTGGGATCTCTTCCTCCTACATCTTCGTGAGAAATCGATTGCGCATCCTCCTCGGCGTTTTGCCGCGAAGTTCCTGCTGTGGAATTGATGGACATATTCCTATTGATAATATCAAGCTCGCGTCTATTTCTGTGTCTTAGCGCGCGTGCAGTTGGAATTGACAATCGTCTCTTCACAGTTCTACTCATCTATAAAAATTTCTCTTACAAGATTCTCTCAATAAACTTCAAAAAAAAAAAAAAATAATAATATATATAACCTAAATATATGCCTACACCTAGAATTTCTTCTAGAATTAGTTACTTAACTTACTAAATTTTCAAAATATGTGCCACCAGGCAAAATGCTATACTCAAAAATGTGCCACCAGGCAAATAAACTCAAAAATGTGCCACCAGGCAAATATACTCAAAAATACACCACCAGGCAAATATACTCAAAAATGCGCCGCCAGGCAAATATACTCAAAATTGTGCCACCAGGCAAATATACTAAACTTCATAAATGGTTGGGGATTAAGAATTGGAAAAACGTTGAGAGTTGGAACGACAACAATATCCTTCTCTCGGTCCCTAATTTGATGTGTTGTAGTAGTTGGTGTTTTGTTTGTTTGTTTTGGTCTACAACGTGTGATCATAAGAAAAAAATTTAAATTTGTAAGAAATGTTATTAGATATTCTTACCATCGCAACAGACGTGTATCAGGAAAATGTTCACTAATCACCGGTCGATGTATCAGAAGTTTCTAATAAACCTCTCTCAAACTTAACTTCCTTAAAACATGAACAGATGTAATTGTTCTAAGTGATTGCAATTTACGATTGAAAGTGAATTTCTTTGTAACTTTCTCTATACTTTTGCAACAGACGTGCGTCAAGAATTAGATCAATTAACCACCGGTCAAAAGTTATAGATAATGATCACTCAAAAATCCTATCACAAAACTCAGAATTAGATCTTACGCAACAGTCCACCGAATGAATACCATCCAGTGCGGACATAAGTATCTTACTCAAAATTTCGAGGTTGAAGATAGTTAGTCGGCTTTAGCTACAACAGACAAAGTCTCGTCTTCACAAGAACTTCCGGATAGTAAAGTCTACTATACCTTCCTCAAAACAAATGTACCTCGAGTGAACTTACAACTGTAATAATCTTTCACTTGAAATACTAATGAAACTAAAATAGATGTTTCTAACGAATGTTTATGCTCTCAAAAACATCGAATCGTTAATATGACCTTTTAGTCATACAAAATTTGTAAATTTCGGTGTTTGTAAATTTACTGAACTGGCCAAATATCGGTTTTGGAAAAATATCAGGCTAGTAAATTTTCGGGCTTAGTAAATTTCGGGCCCCACGTTGGGCGCCATCTGTAACGGATTGATAAATAAAATTAGAGAGTGGACGAAATATATAATATATAATCCTTGTTATTCAGGCCCCACGTTGGGCGCCATCTGTAACGGATAAATAAAATAAATAAATTTAATAAATTTTATTCCTAATACGAGATACGAAACGAAAATGCACGAACCCCATGAACTACAACTTCTTGTTACTCAGGCCCTACGTTAGGAGCCATCTGAAACAAAAATTTATATTATTACGAGAACGTATTGAAATGAATCTTCATCAACAGTTTTCACATCACAAAACTTTAGACTCCACGCTAGGTGTCATTTGTAACGGATGAATTGCGAAAACGAAGATTCTTCCTTTTTAATCTCACATGAGCACATACAATTACTCACGGAATTAACTTTATCCCTTGCTACAGAAGTGAGAGTGTTTTAAAAGTCGGACCCCTTATAAAAATATGAAAAGCCTTACTTTCGCTTCATCCTCACCTTGTTCGAATATGCCTCGATGTCTTACATATTCTTATACCTCATATACACCGCGCAAATCTATCGACTAGTGAGCCGAGTTATAAAAAAGAATTTACCAGAAACAAAACAGATTTCTTCAACCTAAAACGAAGTTACGATAACTCACTGTCGTTACCCTTCTCGGTTTACTTAGTAACAGCTGACTATCATAACTCTACTACTAAACTGACATCGATGATATCCGAAAGGAAAAACCAAAACTAAATAATCTCAATAATTATTTACTCTTATTATTTCCCTAGGGACTCTCGTTCGCTCTCTCTCCCCTATTCAACGATGAGACTCCGCGCTCAAATATTGACCGCTTCATCTCCTCGTCTACACAGAATGGAAGAGTGTTCCTGTTCAACAGCCACCTGGGCCTGCTGGATGCTCGATCGCTTTGCTCGCCGGATGGGGGAGTGGTTCTTGCAGCTGGAACTCGGAACGGTGTTACCTATTTACAGACCCTAAATGTCCAAGGTGGAGTGGACAAAAAAAAATTAAATTTGGTTTGCGGAACCCGAATTACTAAACCCTTCGATTAATTTTACTATCCATTATTTTTCCTTCCTTGCCTCGAATCCTATAATTGACAGCACGAATCAATTGGATAAGATGTTATTGAATATGAACACTTGATCTCACGTGTAAGAGAAGACTAAGGTGTAATGTCTCTCTGAGCTAACTATACCCTCCCAATTCCGACTGTCGTACCTACAATCGAAATCCTATGATCTCTCTTCGCTCTTAGATTTTGGAGATCCCTTTATTCGAGTGACGAAGATGGATTGTCACTCTGATGCCTTCACAACCCACCCTATAATATGACTGAAATGACTTTCGGCCATATCCTATAATGATTCTTTTGTAGGCTAATATTACTTTTTAAAGAATCCCCATAAAGTTGCAACAATGTCACGAAGACATTATCGCAATAAATCTAACTTACTGACTAATGTTTTTCCAGCTTCCTCATCCCCTTTTTAATCCGAATCTATTCAAAAATCATCATATGTTTGTTTTCTTTCCAACATTTAATAAACTTTTATTCATGAAAATTATGTATTACTTAAATTTAATATGCAATAAAAATAGTATCTATATTAACAAGATTTCATATTCTCATCAAATATGTTTGATAAACTCAAATATAACTATCTCTATACTCTCTTTATATTCTATATGTGACTCCGCCATTCGAGTCATATAATCTACACCAAATTAAACAAAGGTCGATGAACTATAAATGGTTTTCTTATAGTTTCATCTCACAAAATTATTTATCGTCGATACGCACAAATAAAAAAAATATATCTATACACATATACTCAGATATCAAAAATGAACTTTAAATAATAAATGTTATTTGTTTTCAAAGATAAATTTTCACTCCCACAAAAAAAAATTGATGTAAAACCAAAATTAAATATGTCTGTCATAAATTTGATAAAACAAGTAAATTATATCCAAGGTAATTAAATAAAAATAATAAAGAACAAATCACTCACCGGCATCTCCATATGTAAATGTGCACACGTACGTATAGATGATCCTTGATGTGTGTTGCTGTAGAAATGTTGATATTTATCATAGATTTTCAATGTAATGTTACCACTTTTCTATATTTTCTTATGCTGGATGTTGTTTACTGATGTTACTTTAGTTACCATTCTTCTTAATTGAAGATTCTTTATCTTTATATTATGGAGTGAAAAAGAATTCACAGGTTTTTCATTATTATCTAAACTGAACTATTCTGACTATCAAAAAAAAACTTTACTACTCACTATGGCTAATACTTCGCTTATTGAACTTTACATTTAACTCGACTTTATCTTCAAATTTTGATCTTTCCAAATATTAACTTTACGATTTAATTCTCGCGTTAACTTATAATCACGTTCTCTAAATGACTCAAATCACAAAACAAAAAAAAAATATGTTACTTTACTGATTTTATCGAAGTTCGTTCTTCGTGAAAATTATCTTTTAGTTCTCCAAAACACTAAATGAAACTAACTAATTTATACTATCATTCAATTAGATTTCAAATATTTGTTACTTATTTAACTTCACACAAAATTTATCACTTAAATTCTTCACCAGGATACGCTAATTTACTTTACTTTTATATTAAGCTAGAATTATAAAAAAAAATAAATATAGGTGAATCAATATATACATATACTACAATAATTTCACAGAATATAACTTCTTTGAATGGACTCCTTCCCTTGAAGTGATTCCTGAGTCTCAATTCCGTTTTACCTTACTCGTTCTCTTTCGTCTCTCCCTTCACACACAGATCTCCAAAGAGAAATTCAACCCTTGTTTTGCACTGAGGTGGTTTCGGGTGCGACTTTCGCCAGAACGACTGAAGCGTGTCTGTACCCAATATAAATCTCTGCGGTGAATCGAAGGTCTGCCTGTGTGCTACCTCCTTATGACGTTCGCCGACGACGGCATGGAATGCGTCAATAGGCATATGGATGCAGGTGTTCACACAAAAACAATTCCTTACTTCGAGTGAGTTTCAAATAAATATCACGGTTGAGGGTCGATATGTCCTCGTGCCTGTCCCGTGTCTACTCCTCGTCGTTCGTATTTTACACCAATGATTGAATCCACTAACAAAATTTGGTCAGTATGTAACCCACTATTTATATTTGTCGGCTGATCGTCTCATGGAACTTCAAAATTAATGCAAATACATGACTGAGAAATGGATGCTTCTGGAATTTTATTGTTGCTTCTATGCGGAAGGTTCTTGAGCCACCAGGGTCTCTGGAATCTTCCTCGATTGTGTAAAAAATAATAAAAACAAAATCTTGGATGTTGTTAAGATATTCTTTGTGTTGCGTTTTCTTTCTTTATTGATGGTTCTTTACAATTAGATTGCTGTCTGACGTAATTAATTTCTGTATTTCTTCGCGTACCTACACGACAAATGAAAAAAGAAAGGAAATAGTGAGGATCTGGTGACGGACGCTAGTTTTATCTTATTCTTTTTTCTAGATTTAAGGCTCCCTCTTTTCTTCTCCCATCGGAAGAATAATGAGAAGATTCCCTATATTTCTGACGTAATAAAAATAAAAAAATTACCTTCTTAGTACGAACATCACACACATCCATATATATTTAAGAATTTCTCTACGCTTTAAAAATGGGTTTGTTTTCTGTAATTTTCTCTCGTCTGAGAATTATTCATGTCTGAACCTACTTAAATTCACCTCCCAAAAGGTACGGATACCTGGCCTAAAAATATTTATTTAAGTCAGATTAACCTCGGAGGAATTAGATTGTTACAAGGGAAAATTAATAAGAAAAAAGTTTCTTCAAAACTTACCACTAATATAAGTCTACTCCTTTTGCTCAAAGATAGGTGTGTTCTTGATGACGGCCAGACAGAAAAGAAAGGGATATGGCCGAAATCAAATGATCTAAAGTTAGTGAAGTTGGCCACAGCTACATGGGCCAGTGTGAAATTGAAACGGAAAAGCTCTGTTTCATAATGCTGTTTGATTTAATAAACTTGAGGGTCAGTTTAGTTTCCTGTAGATTCGTTTGTATAACAGTTTGATGTAATTGAACTTTTATTTGTTTGTGAGTTGGTCGATGGATCTTTAGATATTATTTCTCTTGTTCGTTCTAGAGGGTGTCTCCTACAACATAAATACCATTTAACAAATGTGTAACAGGCGCTTTTAGAGACATTAAGTGGGCTAA
The DNA here is from genome assembly GCA_951509635.1 of Eupeodes luniger. Classification (NCBI taxonomy): domain Eukaryota; kingdom Metazoa; phylum Arthropoda; class Insecta; order Diptera; family Syrphidae; genus Eupeodes; species Eupeodes luniger. The sequence goes on along the minus strand of OX608073.1, from coordinate 118,276,839 downwards.
GATTTGCTCAGATCACGAAATGGGATGATTTGATTTGATATTTTGATGATAATCGTCAAAAACCCTATCGAAGGCATGCTTAAGAAAATAACTGCTATATGTTAGATGATCTTTAATTAATGTTTAATTAGTTAAGTTTATTAAATTAAAAAGAAAGGAACATTTATATCAGCAGGATTTTAGCACTAAAAATTGTGTTTTAAAAGTATTTTGGTAATGGTCTATGTGCTTTACTTCTACCGCTACTTTACTATGCCTACTTTTGTTAAGAACTCTAGGGTGATACCTTTACATTTAGTCTAAAGGTTAGATTTCAGTACTTATAATATTGAATTAACCATGCCCTTTGGGATTAAACATAAAAATAACCTCTTAGACTCGATCTTTTCAAATAGTTTACTTCACAAAAGGGCTTAAATGCTTTAAGGTACTAAAAGTGTCCAAGAAAGAAAGAAGAACGAAATAAAATTCAAAAAATTATAATCGAAATATAAAAATAAAATAATAAACCCTTCTTTTAAAAGGACACAGTCCTCGCCATACCATAACGCGACGCCCCTATAAATAGGGTATATTATGATCTCTTAAACCAATAAGTTCATCCCTGTTTTAACTCGAACTCCAACCCATCACAGGAGATAACCCAGAGAAAGATGCTAAAAATCGACAGACCGACAAGAGTATAAAAAAGGTTTTATCCTATTAACTTCTTTACGCATATACTATACATCTACCTACAAATGTTGTCCTTCTCTTAAAAGCTATAAGCATAGCTACAAGTATATGCCAAAAAACGCAGATGTGTCTCTAGCATTCTTGGCTCGGATGAGTATGTCAGAGGATCGATTTAAGGACAAATATATATAAGCACACATAAGAGTGGGATGTATAGAATGTAGGTGTAGTATTGCTACAATGTTGTATGCCAAAAACTCAACCATCCGGACAAGGCTAATGGTACTATTTACCTTGTACATTCTGGATGATGGTCTTCTTTACTCGCTGGTGCTCGAGAGCTGCTGCTGCATGGATTTTGTTGTTGACTCTACGTGCTGAACGCGCTTGCTTTTGCTTTTGCTTTTATGCTACTCTACTACCAATATCATCCTCTTTTGTTGTTAAGGTCTATATAACATGTACACATCTGTCTATGTCTCTGTGTACTGTAATATGTATGGTGTGTTGGATTCGCTTAATGGGACTGCACATAATAATAATTCCGACATAATATTCTACTAGAGAGATGTCCAATCTATACCTCTATAGACAGAGCACGAAAGAGGACTCATATGCTTAAAGGGTTTTCTCTAGCTGGCTTTACCTCGGTGCTTTTCTTTCTGACCGAATTACTAACCAACCCACCAACCGACCGACCATCCAGGTTCTAACTATCGCATCCTTGTAGGTACCTCTACATACATATATTCCATTTCCTATTATGTTATAGCTTGAATATTAGACATCCAAAAGGATATGGCACAAATCTCTTCTGCATTATTTATTCGAATTTTTAATTAGCAAAGATATAATACGAATCGAAAGAGATGCGAGATCAGATGAGATGAGCGTATACAGACTACCTACACCAAAGTTGTTCTTGTTGTTGTTGTTAGGATACTATATGGCTTTTGTGGTCATACCTTACTTGCGTTCTATATATGTATGTATGTATTTATGTCCTTATTTGTTTGTAATCCTGTACGCTTTTACAGCTGCTTAAGATGAGAATCTTGTTTGGTCATTTATGTTGCCAATTTATGACTGGATGTAGATATTGTATGTGTGTGTAGGTATAGACTATAGAAATACATTGGTTAAAGAGAAGATATAACTTTGCAATATTGTATGCCACTTAAATACCCAAACAGTAAATTTGCAAGGATGAAATTGTCGAATTGGTAAGGATTTCTAACCAAAACAATCGACCAAAAGGTACCCGAGCTTGAGTCTGCGTCTGTTACTGTTTAGGAAAAGCTTTATAGATGGCTTGGAGGGAATTTGCCATTTGCCAGGGAAAGAATTACAAGAATAAAGTGTAAGTGGTAGTTAGTGAAGTGTCTGGATGTGATTGTTGGAAAATGGGGTTTCCAATTTTTTTTTTGTGTTTCTGCTGAAAAGTGTAAAGTCTGTGAAAAAGTGTTACACAAACAGTTTCTTGAAAACATTGCACGCAGATTGTGTTAATAAGATAACTTTTTATTTTAAGCCATAAACCACACCGGGCATAATCAGCAACTCAAGTCTTAGACGTTTCGTTTTTTTAAAGTTCATCAAGTTTAATATAAGCTTTTTTGTCTTTTGAATTTCGTGGCTATGTACAAAGCGCTACAGAGCTCGTGTCTGGCAATACTATATATCATTTGACATAACCTACAAAACGACGCTATGCATGATTAGTTTGCATATTGCGTTCAACAGTTATAGAAGTGTAAACATGGAGTTTAGTAACGCCGAAATTTGCGCTGTTTAAAGTTTTCCTTCGTTAAAGGCAAATACGCTAGAGAAACGTTGAGATTAATTGTGTTTTCGAGAATGGTACTTAATCACTTCAAACCGCGGAGGAATGGTTTCGATGATTCAGAGCCGGTGAAAACGACAACATGAATGAGCCAGCCGGCGGAAGACCGGTGACGACGAAAACCGATCAAATCATGGAAAAAATCGAGTTAGACCGGCATATGACATCTCGTGACATCGCCTAGGGGATTACAGTTAGTCACCAAACCATTTTAAAGCATCTGCAGAACGGCACCGCATGATTGGAAGCAAAAAAACCTTTTGGACCAAATAAACGCCTCCGATATGCTGCTGAAACGGAAATAACTCGACCCATTTTTGAAGCGGATGGTGACTGGCGACGAAAAATGGATCATATACGACAATATCAAGCGAAAACGGTCGTGGTCGAAGGCCGGTGAATCGTCCCAAACAGTGGCCAAGTCGGAATTGACAGCCAGGAAGGTTTTGCTGTGTGTTTGGTGGGATTTGAAGCGAATCATCCACTATGAGCACTATGATGCTCCCATATGGCCAGACGCTTAATTCGAACCACTAGACCTTGAAGTAGGCGATCGACCAGAAGCGTCCAGAATTGGCCAACAGGAAGGGTGTAGTGTTCCAAAAGGACACCGCCAGACCACACACTTCGTTGATGGCTCGTCAGAAGCTACGGGAGCTCGGATGGGAGGTTTTATCGCATCCACCATATAGCCCGGACATAGCGCCAAGTGATTACCACCGGTTCCTGTCAATCGCGAACGCCCTTAGTGGTGTAAAGTTGAACTTAAAAGAGGCTTTTGAAAAGTGGCTGTCCGAGTTCTTCGAAAATAAGGATGGGGGCTTCTACGAGGGTAGTATTATGAAGTTGCCGTTTAGATGGAAACAGATTATCGAACAAAACGGCGCATGCCAAACTCGTCCGTTTGTGCAGGACGACCATGGAGAATTCACGCTGCTCCATAAAGGTTGGAAGCAACTTAACCGAACAGCTTCATGTCAAAAAACCCTTTAGATAAAATGTGCGATGCCTTGCGATTTCCTTAAGTTCGTCCTTGAAAGAATAGTGAAGGGCTCTCACAGCAACACAAGACGTATTATATCATTGAAATCGGAAGAATACAGCGTGATGTCAATAGGGTTTTCTTGAGTGTTGAGGCAGAGGCTGCAAAAATGGGTTTAGTGAAAGCTTGATGGAGGCAAGATGTACCTACAATTACCTGAAAGTATATACAGCACCGACAGGTATTGGTCAAAACCTCAATATCAAAAGACGTAACTTTAAGGTAGTTAAGGACTTTGTCTACTTAGGCTCCGCTATGAACGCAGAAAACAACACTCTTACTAAGAAAGCAATTGAGTGGCAAGGTCCTCTTTCAAGCAACCAAAGTGTCGCTATATAAGGCCCTTATAATCCCCGTCTTGCTATACGGTGAAGAAGCTTGGACTTTGACAAGAGCGCGTGAAAGTAGCTTTGTTCGTTTCGAGAGAAAAATTCTTCGTGTGATCTACTATCCCATATGCATAGAAGTTGAGTGGGAGAAGAAGATAGAACTACGAGCTCTGCGGGCTGTACAACGACTTAGGCTTAGCCAAAGTCTAACTTCTAAGATTGCTGGGTCACGTAGAAGGCATGGATATCAATGCTCCGGCCCAAAAAGTCTTCGATTACACACCCACAGGACAGCGAAGTACCTGATTAGCCCGCTAATCAGGTGGCACGTACAAGTGGAAAGTGGCCTCACCCAACTTGTAGTGCGCAATTGAAGACATCTAGCTAGGGCCCAAGCTAGATGGAGAAGTTTGTTTGGTGAGGCCTTAGTTTACACAGGACTGTAGTGCCACCTTACGTAAGTAAGTATTAAAAAAATCTGATAGAATCCTACCTCAGTGATGCTTGATCAACTTAAAGTTTTTCGTTTAGATTCCTCAAAATCCGTTTTACACCACTAACTGCATTCTTCTTCTCAGAAGAATTTGTATGTATAGGTTTTTTGTGGTGTAAACTTAAAATTCTTAAAGCTTGTTTTTGCGACATGTCAAGTCGTACAGCTATTTTGGTTTTATTCTGCACCATGCATCAGAACAAAAAGGATTCGTCATCCTTAAAGTTAGAATACACACAAACTTATACTCACTCAGCCAACCACATTCACTCACTATAAGGAATATAAATTTAAATGTATATAGAAGAAGAAAATGCAAGAAACCATATGTGTTCGCATTGTTCGGTCGTATTGGGTCATGATAAATGAGTTTTATTGAAAATCGCTAAAGCGAATTGATGCGGAATACGAAAGCCACCATATTACATCCCCTTGTTATACCCTTTCTACATATCTATCTATCTAACTAACTACATACTTCGAAGCAACCTTACTTCTTCCCTTGATTCGTCTTTCCTCTCTCATCCTAAAATATAAGGTTGAATAACAGATCGTTGGGGGTTTTAGTTTATGGGTTTTCGTTTTCGGGACTGGAAGTTCCATTCTTCTTTTTGTGTGTGTCTATGAGTATGTATGGATGTAGATGGATGTCAAAATAAAGGTATTGGTATGTGTGTACTTGACTAAATTGTCGTCAACGAAGAATAGTGAGTGCATCGTCGTCGTCTCCATCGTTCGTTCTCGTCTTTGTCGTGGCTTGAGCGAAAACGGGAAGAAGGCTTCATATGTCAAGTGAATATGGCATGGAGGGTATATTATAGATGTCAGGGGCTTGGGAAGTGCATTTGTTATACCAACGACATCTATCTTGTTTTTGTTTTTGACATTCTAAAGGAATTTCGACGATATAATATAATATAGACCAAAAACCTATATATATGTTTGTATGTCTGTACATTGAATGCCATCACACAATGACGATGAATAGGTGAAGAAGTTGGAAGTGATTTATTATTTTCAACTTGAATTCAAGGATTTAGAAAGTGATGGGCATGTATGCGAGTTAGCTGATGGCGAAAGTCCATTTTTAGTATAGTTTTTGTTTTTATTTTAATGTCAAATGAAATTTACTGCAAGTTTGGATTTTCTTTTATCAAAAGAAAACAAAAAAAAAAACAAAGAACAAAAAAACTTAATTCGATGCGGGAGAGATATGAGAATGACCTCGTTGTCGAAATATTGCTCTACTCTTATTACTGACCCTTGTCATAGAATGTTTCCTGTAGAACGTTGACACTTCAATGAATACTGCCTGGTCAAAAAATTCAAATGTTTGGCTCGAAAATGCAATTTGCACTTACTTAACGTATTTAGGGATTCATAAAGATTTATTTTTCATGGTAAAGAAAGTTATTAAAGGTGAAGCCTTAAAAACAATTCAATCATTTCTTAAACACTTATCTTAAATGTAGATTGTATCAAGATACGAAAAGCCTATCAACAGTATTAGGAAGAGTTTAGTTCTTATTGTATTTAAAACATTTAAAGTGGTACACTTGGGCGTATACGTACTATTTTTATTTAATTTAAACTCTAACATAAATGAATTGAAATTAACTTAAGAGGTCTGTATATATTATTCAATCTGGTAATCTACTAGACAGTGAAAAATATGAATGACTGATTCACAGGGTCTTTCATTAAGAACTTAGTTTGTTGTTTAAATTTAAAAAAGCGTGTGTGAGAGACGATTGAAAAATTTATTTTTTATAAAATAGATACATGTTCGTTGCATATTATTTTTGGATCTGTTTCCAATGTTGGCAGTGGCGTTTTAGACGTTTACCTTCAGCTTCTTAGACATCGTTACAGATAAGACGAAGAGTAGGGGGCCAAGATGACTACCTTGTGGGTTTCCAGAAGTTGCATGTATGCGACTGGAGACTGAGTTACGGAAGAGGACTCTATAAGTTCAATTCGCAAGGTAGGAGCTTATCCAGTTTATAAATATAGATGGAAAGCTTCGGGTTCTAAGGTTGAGATAAATTATCTTATGAGATATTTTATCAAAGGCATTGCTATAATCAGTGTATACAACATCAACTTCATTGCCATTCTCGAGGGCTGACAGAACTTTGGATATAAATTCTAATAAGTTAGTCGTAGTGGATCTTCCTTTAAGAAAACCATGTTAAGCGGGGGAGAGAGAATAAGGACTTGCAATGGAAATAAACGGAATCATAAACTAAGCTTTCAAAAAGTTTTGGGATGCATGAAAGTTTAGCAATAGGTCATTAATTGTTAATTTCAGTTTTATTGCCTTGTTTATGAATCGGAAATATAAATGAATCTTTCCATATATGAGGAAACACACCTTGGGAAAGAGAGAGTTCAAAGAGTGCAGTTAGAGGCTTTGACAGAGAATGCATACATTTTTTTAGAACAACTGATGGGAAGCCATCGGAACCAGGGCTTAAGTTTTCTTTGAGGCTAACGATTTTGGAAAATACCATTTCTTCAGTTGTTGTAAAAGATGAAAGAGAGGTTTGAGTGCAACCATCTAAATAACTAAAGTAGTGAGGATCAGGATCATGAGTATAAGATCAGTATAAGATTTGCTAAAGTATTTAGCAAAAAGATTTGTTATAGTTGTTGGATATGAGGAGATTATGTTGGAGAAACTCATTGAAGATGTAAGCCCATCAGATTTTCGTTTAACATTTATAAACTTGAAAAATCTCCTTGCATCAGAAAGAAGGTTATTTGCTATTTGGTTAAGGTATTGGTTATAAAGGCATTCCCTTCATTCAGAGAAAGAACTATAGGCGAGAAGATATTTGTTGTGGTCGGTATCAGATTAGGACTGTAAAAAGATCTTCCGAAGCTTATTACGGGTATTTCTTAGGCTTAGACAACGGAACTCTCTGTTGTACCAAGGGGGAGAAGAGGTGCAATCTTTTTTACGAAAGAACGGTACTGGTTCTTCAATACAGTATGAGAGAATCAAATACAAACAATTTGTAAGGGATTCTACTGTTGAGTGAAGGGAACTTAATTCAAAGTCGGCTAAGCTAAGAAGATTGTTGAGTTTGGAAAAATCAGCTCTACGAAAATCATAACAGTAATTCTCCATTTCAAAAAAGTTGTTTTTAAATTCGATGGGGAAGGAGAAATTGAGGGAAGGATGATAGCAATCTAAGGTTGAGAGAAAGTGTGAACTCGCGGAGACATCTATGGTAAGTTGAGATTAACAGATTGTTAAAATAATAAAAATAAGTTCAGAAATACTCCCCCTGTCAAAATGTACTTTCATGAATTTACAAGATTTTTTCAAACCCTTTATCAATGAAAAATTCCGAGAAAATTACTTTTAACTTCCTTCATTCCTTAAGTTTCCCCGATTTTTTTCGTGTCAGGATATTGTTACGTTAATTTTAATAGAATAGGAAAAAGACACGAAGTGTGATTATATTTTTATAACTCTTAAAAAGCTATAGAGGGAAATATTGAGTGCAAAATGTCATCCTGAGATCCTGAAATTTAATTGACAATCTCAATGTTGATGTAGATGATACTGCCTACCTTCTTTAGCATTACATTTCCTTGTATCTTGATTGTTGTTTTTTTCGAAATTAATATTCTATTAAGAAACGAAAAATACCAACAAACGGAAGTTATCCATTTCTAAGATATCTTCTTGTTATAGTTGGCGCTCTTGTATTGTGTGTGTCTATTTTATTTCCTTTTACATTGTATACACTATACCTAGACGAGTAGGTTACTTCCTTTCTCTGTTCCATTCATTCAAAATCTCATTCTATGTTCTTTCTTTCTTTTTAAATTGATTTCAATTTGACACATAAAAAGGATATCGTATCGTATCGTATCGTCGTCCTCCATGATACTTGTTATACTAGTGCAATAGTAGTAGTAGTAGTTTTCATCAAGTGTATATCTTTATTGCACTTCATGTCCTGTAACTGTATCTATAATACTAAACTAAGCAAGGAAATATATCCAGTTGCAAACAGAGAAACATATAAACAAACACAGCAAACAAAAAAGGAAGGCTTCATTTCGTTATCATTTCATTTTAATGCTTCTTTAAGTGAAGCTCTGTAAGAGGGTTGTCTTTGGCGTCACTTGTTTTCGTCTTCGTCGTAGCTGCTGCTCCAGCACCAGCTCCAGCTTCTTCTTTTTCATGTTGATGGTTTCATCCATTTTTGGAATTGTCTAAATGCCTGTCTGGTTCTTACAGTTGAGTTCTCTTCGGAAGTAGAATTGACGTCCGTCGTCGTCGTCATTGCGTCAGTGTTCTGGAAAATCCGTCTCATCTTAGAATAAGAAAACCTACAACACACAGAATACGGATACACTTCAGGCGTTGAGAGTAATATTTGATGATTCTTCTCTTGTTTTGTTTTGGTCCTGGACGAGCGACGACTATCACCATCGTTGCGTCCCGTCGTCATCGTGCTGCACATCGCTTTGTACGAGTAATCAGTGAAACGCATTTTGTGAAATTCGCTTCCGACGTCGTCGCCAGCGCTCGACAAGTATTTTTCGTTGCATTCTACTTATTTGTATTTTTATTTTTATTTTTATTTCTATTTTATTTTTGTAAAATTTTATTAGTTGGATAGAATCCTGCAGCAAGGATAACAGATAAAACCATAAAAATACATGAGAACTGGATTACATTGGCATAGGATATGAGAGAGAAGTCGTCTCGAATCTAAAGAAGGAGGCACTGCGCTGGCTGGCGTTGCTGCTGGTAGACATCTAGTAGTTGTAGCGAGCTAGTAAATCCTTAACTAAATGGAAGGAATATGCTTTTTCGTCCTTTTTCTTTTTATTGTGTCTATCATTCTATGCTACAAAACCTTGTGCACTGTTGCAGTTTGCAATGTAGACGACCGACGCGACGCGACGACGGCAATGATGACGATGGCGACTACTACGACGAGAAGAAGGAGGACTTTATACTGACATTCGGCTGGCTTATGCTTTAGTAAAAGTGCTGAACTGCTGAGATGGACAACACGGCCAGGGCCGGCATGGAACTCTGTATTTTGCCTTAAGGCAAACGATATGCTTCTAGATTGCCATTGCATGTAGGTATACCGAGTACATTTAAGCAAAATATCAAACTATGGAACCCCAACTGACATGGTGATGGGAAAGGAGGGAACAACAGAGACCAAGAGAGTAGGTAATGAAATTTTACTATGAACCTGATTCAAATGTAGTCCTCAAGTAGGGAACTGAAAGTAAAGCTGGAGCTGGTGCTAGTGGTGCAAATGCACGTGGAAAATGGAGAGTGGCTATGGCTCCTACGGCTGCTTCTCATGGTAAAAAGGAGACGGAAAGGATATGAAATTCTTTCAAATGGTTGGATATTGTTTTGAATGGGATCATTCGGGCGTTGTTAGTTCTTTTTCTTTATGTTTTTTACTTTTATTTTTGTTTGTATATATATAAAATCTTATACATACAAAAGTGCTTCTTATATGTTTGTGAATGTAATGGATAGTAAATTGTCTAGGAAGCATATAGCATACACTTATTTTTAAAGCAACGCTATACCGCAATATTTGCCAACTGGTTTAATCGTTTTTTTTTTTTTTTTGGTCTTAAGTGTGGATTTAAAGACTGCAGTGTGGAAGTACCCTATCCTACAATTTTAACGAAGTGTGCCTCATCTTTTTCTTTTTTTTCCCTCGCTCCTCGTCTAGTATAGTCTAGAGTCTTTTTTCGATTAAGTTTTATCATTATTATATTTTTGTTTGTTCTTTTTTGTTTTTGACAGAAAAGGAGGTTTTAATTTTTGATGACTTGAAGGAAATGAAACAGTTGCTTTTGTTTTTGTTTTTCTTTTTGTCTGTGTTCTTGTCGTTAGAAGGACATGAATATTTACTTACAGATTTTTTGAAAAACTTTAAGTAGATTATTCGGTAAATTAAGTTTGAAAGTGGAATTTTTGTTTGCATGATGATTCTTTTGATTTTAATTCTCATAACCATTTTATGGTGTTTTTAATGCCTTCATAAATGAAGAGATTTAACATAAAAGTGGTATGTTAAACTGATTTTGCTGCATGAGATAACCTGGACTCTGGTAAATCGATTAGAAAGTGTTGTGAAATTGGTTTGGAAGCCATTGCATTGGTAGTAACGTTAAAAATTAAATGGTTTTGAAATAGTGAACGCTTAATAATGACCAGATTGTTGAAGCTGTATTTGTCAAATTTGTAACCTTTATTCAAACTCTTTTGCCAAAATAGAAAGTGTGTATTCCTTTGCAGATAACAACTTGCCTGAGTTCACTAAATGGGTTTCTATATCCAGCAGATAGAATCAAAAAATGGAGATAGAGCTTTTCGCCCAAAACCATATCAACCAAATCCTAAAGTCATAAAGCCAAAAATTGCTCACAAAGCCCAAAAAGTTAAAATCGAAAAAAAAACCCAAAGCGAATTACGTAACGTTAAAATAATTTTCAAATAAAAGAACGCCCAAGTTGTTAGTTGTCATTTTGGCCAACAGAGTTTTTAAATTTTAATTTGGGTTTTATGACATAGGGGTTGGGCATTGTGACATTTATTTTGGGCATTATGACGATTATGATTTATATTATGATTTATATACAACAGGAAGTTGGATCATCATCCAGCTTTCATCGATCAAGCTCTGAATCTCAATAACAGGAAAGTGTAACATCAAGCAGTCATCATCAATCACAACCGGAATTAAGTTCAGTTCCTCAAGAAGAAGCTAGCGCATTCTCAAGAACGCAGTCGCCAATTATGTCCAACTGTAAGTACCAACAACAATAACAAATTTCATCGAGCACGTATCAATCACAAATCTGTCCAGCAATATTTGGATCGTTATCCTCATCTACCAAATGGGCTAATGACTTCGATTTTGGAAGCCCGAATAGTATGACAATTGGCGACAATTGGCTATAATCCTTATTACCAATCACAACCCTATGGTGTGTTGCCAAGAGTCCAGCCATCAATACTACCTCTAGTCTCTGTTTCGGGACAAAAAACACAGATGTTTAAAAAAGATCCAAGTTCTGATGTAAACAAAAAAGTTTAATAAATAGTCTCTCGTAAAGAATAATGAGATCTCAAAATATGTCAAGTTCTTGAACTTTTTACTCTGGTTGAGCAGAACTTTCCTAAAAAAGCTCAATTAAATTTTAGATAAAAGAACGCTTAAATTGTAAATTTTTATTTTGAACAAAAGAATTTTTAATTGGGGGTTTATGACATAAGGGTTGGGCTCTTCGACATTTATTTTGGGCATTACGGCGGCGATTATGATTTTTATCGTTTCTTATGTCATATCACATATAAACCAAATCATAAAATGACATAAAGCCCAAAAAGAACGGCTAAATTTAGAAATGACATTACGCTCAAAATTTTGTATTTCTGCCCGATATTTTAACACGTGACATTTTTTGGGCGATATGTCAGTTAATAATTTGGGTGTTATGATATTTTAAAATCGATTTGGGCAATATGAAATTGATTTAGGGTTTTGTGACATTCTCTTCTGAAAAAGTTTTTGGACATTATTTCATTGGGCAAAAATACTTAACTTTTCCTTTTATTTTGAATTTCATTACATTGAAAAAAGTTTTAACACCCACGAGTTTGGTAATATTGCCCAAATCGTTTAACAGCAAAATGTTGATAAAATTGTTCTGAGTGTCTGGGGTCTAACGCATGTTCATCAATCATCTTTAGTGATGAGGATCATTTTTAGATGAATGAGTATTGCTACAAACAAATAGCCACAAACTATAGCGACCTTCTTGCCAAATATAACCCATATCATCGGTCTTATTCCATAAGATGCCCCAGATCTATGCAAAATTTAGCTTTGACTAATACAACATTTTGGAGTTTTTTTATTAAATCAGAAAAAGAATTGAGAAAGAAGCAGAAATTGTGAGACTGAAAATCAGGAAAAACTAAAATGTTCGCCCTCGGAACCCCAATCGACCTCTCTGATAAACATTGCTCAAAAATCAGAAGAAGAAGTAGAGAATTTCCAATATCTTGGAAGTATTGGCTCTACTGAAAATAGAACCAAACAAGACATGGCTAGCAGTATCGGAAATAATAAGGCTGCGTTCGGGATTTTGTGCAATATTTGGAGGAAAAACTATCTCATTTTGAAGACGAAGCTACGACTGTTCCGCTTAAAGGTTAAATCAGTATTTTTATACGAATGCATACCTAGAAAATAACAACAACGATTACGAAGAAAGTGGAAAACTGCATTAATGGGTGTCTACGAAACATCTTATGGTATAATGGTTTAGGAACCCGTTGACACTATTATACAAAGGCGCCAGTGGCAATGGATTGGACACACGCTTTAAGAGAGTATTAACTACATTGCAGAACAAGCAATGTAGTGAAATCCTCTCACTCAAGAAGGCAAAACAGTCGGAATTCCTAGAAGCACGTGGAGTAGAACAGGAAAAGTTTAAGGGAGCTCAAACACACCGTCGGAAACCACACAAGATGGCGCAGGAGAAGTTGAGTCTATCTGCCCCGCTTGAAGTCATCCACTGATTTCATAGGTGTGAGTGAGTAAGTAAGTAAGTTTTAAGATTTCCTATCGTATTATGAAAGACCCTTTAAACATCTTCAAACTGATTTTTTTTCTCTATAATCCTACATTTTAAATGAACAATTTATTTGCATTAACCTTTATGAATACAAAAACTTAATAGGTATTTTCTATAAATTCTCGAGATATAAAAGTACCATGCACCATACCGAGGAGCTCTTTGAATCATCATCCTTGGACCAGGATAATTGGCAGAAGTCTCATCATCAGAGAAAAAGAGCGTCAGTTAAAAAAAATGAACAGAAGCAATAATAATTAAGTTGCTTATCTTCCTTTAGGTAGACAGGAGAGCAAAGGAGAGGGGGTCTCAGTCAATCTAGGTAGATATAAACATAGGTTAAAAATGAGAAACAATGCACAATAGCTCCCTCTTGTGCACTGGTGCTTCCATTATTATCTAGGGACTGGTAGGATGATCACGTTCGGCTACAACTACGGGCGCTGCGGCGACGTTAAAGAAGATCCATATAACAAGAAAAAAAAGAATAACAACAAAAATCTTGGCCATTTTTGCCCACAGGACTCACAGGAGTATTAAAAGCAACAACATCATATTTCCCGTAGGGCACTATCCATATCCCGTCTGGTGTGTGTGTGTGTGTTGTGTACCGCATCATATACATAAAATAGTCCTTGATGGGTCTGTTCCAACGCTAACGTAGGTAGGTACTCTGTACTCTACTCATCTCATCCGTGTGGCAATTAACCGAAATGGGATTCCATTAAAATTGCCCGCAGTGAGTTTTTCGCGAAAAAAAATGATGACTATATCTTCTCCTTCAAAGGATATCACATTCTCAAACACACACACTACGAGAAGATAAGTTACAAACAAAAACCTTCACTTGGTAAAGAGATAGAGGAAGAGCCGTAGCTGGAGCTGGAGCTGGAAGCTTAATGAAATTATGAACATGTAAAAGTGGCACTTTAAGTCTGAGTGATGATGATGCTTAGCGTGGTTGAACACACAACATATGCTAGCGTGTGGTCGTACAAGAACGACACATTAAGAGAGGCAGAAAGAGAAAGAGAGAGAGAAAGAGTGGCAATATCGCAGTAAAAACCAAGAAGAAAGCTGATGCGCGCTGTGAACGCTGCTGATGATGATAAAAAAGGACATACTCAAGTGGAAAAAGAAATCCTTTAATAATAATTCATTTGAAGTGTATATGTACCTACCCACTCATGTGTAGGATCCAAAGTGGAAAATAACACACAAGATTCTGGAGTCACAAACGAAGCGAACCATCTCATCATCAAGACTCAGAAGCAGGAGCAGAAGCAAGAAGCAAGCAGTTCCAGGATGACACTGCTGGTTCTGGTGATAATAGCACAACTTTAGACTTTTGAACTGGCTTCAGGAAGGACGAATTATATATAAGAGTAAGTATAAAAAGGCTTTTTTAAGATGAGAGACCTAATTAAATATTTATCCTTCTCATCTTTGCGGTAATTAATCAGATTTATGATTTTAAAATTGCTTCTTTTTCATCTTCATACGAGGATGTGTCTTACCATCAACACTGTGCGTGTGTATATATATTATATGTGATGAGTTGATGATGATGTCCTTGTGATGCAGAGTTTCTAAAGTTGATATTTAAACTTTTTTAGGTAGAAGAAGATTGTTTTCTTCTTAATATTTTGTGTCTTGCCATAACACTCAAAGGAGAGTAATAACGTCTAATTTTACTATACCCATACTTTAATGGAGTGTGAGGGGTTTAGATTAATGAGGTTTTCGGAGAAGAACAGAAAAAAGGTTTTAAATATTTTATAAAATAAAATTACAAACGCGAGCGATGGATAATGAGATGATGAGCGAGAGAGATGAAAGGCAACTTTTCGACTTGAATTTTTTGAGATAATTGAATTATTAAAAAGTGAGATAAATGAGAGCTAAAATATTAGATGACAACAATGAACTTTTTGTATAAAGGCCAAAGGGGATCTTTTTTGTTGTTGTTGTTGTTGTTGTTGTTTTTGATGTTGTTTGTTATTTGATACAACATCCTGAATTTTAATTGAATGGAGTTTTTACTTGGTTTTGTTTGGCGGGAAATTAAATTTCAACTCACTTGGGGATTGTTTTATGCTCCTGAGGCCTCATAAGTAACAAGTAAGTTACTTGGTTTCTTTGTGTGGAAATAATTTAATATTGTTATTATTAATTTAGAAAGTTAGCTATTGATTTTGCTTTAAAATAGCTTCACAGTTGTTTTACGATGTGAGTTCTTCAGGAAAGTTTTGTGCTTCGTATGCAAAAAATTGATATTGGTAATTTCTTCGAAAATTATCAGAAGAGTTATAAACGCTCAACGTGATTGACATGAGACCTTTCGGCGTAGAAAATGTCTCACTAGGAGACTGATGAACTATCATTTTTAGAATTCTATCCAAAGTACGTCATTTTGGCACCAGCACAAATATGAGAATTATACTCGAGTTTCGGACGAATAAAAGCTTTGTAAATTGTAGCCAGATCATAAAGGGAAACGAGCAGCATTTTTGGTTATGTGATCACTCCCCAAGAGATTATTTGTAAAGAGATTATAAGTATACGTGAAAGCTGTTCAGTCTCATCGATGTAAGTACCACCCATGGATAATGTCATTGGTGGAGACTCACGCTTTTTTGACAGTAGATAGCGTTAAGTTTTCAAAGGATTGAATTCTACCGGGTTTTTGATTCCCCATTGGACAGTGTTGCCACTATCAGAATTCGAAGAGCTCACCATACGATACTGTTTAAAGTACATTCAAAGGACAAGGAAGAACATCTAAAAACGAATGTGAAAAACTGAGAATACTGTCATTAAATGAAACAATTAAGAGGGTTTGAAGTTTCAGAAAAAAGATGATTAATAAAAAATAAGGTAGAGTGTCGGAGACAAAACGGAGCCTTGGGGCACACCAGAGTCTATTTTGTCATTATCAGATTTTAACCAGTCCATTACTACTTGAATTGAACTATCCGAAAAATAATTTCTAGCAACAAAAGTTCAAGAGATTTATCCAAGCCGCATTTTCGACAAAAGAGCTTGATGCCAATCTCTACGAAATGACTTTGAAATATCAAGTGCAATAATCTTATGTTCTCCAAAACGATGGAAATATTCGTTAAAGTGTTCAGTGAGATAAACCATGACATAACAAGTGTCACTATTGCAACGAAAGCCATACTGCCAGTCATTAAGAACTTTTCTAACTTAAAGATATTTCTTAAGCTAAAAATTAATTTAGCGTTTTCAAAACCTTTGTAAGAACAGACGTAAGTGCTATTCAACGATAGTTTGATAGGGAGGCGGATTAATCTTTTTAGGGACAGGCTGTACTAATTCTATCTTCTATCCACTAGGAAAGAGACTTATAGAGTAGGACAGATAGAACAATTTAAATTGTACTGTGTGATAAGTACTTTGAAAAATATATTTTTTACCAAATACACCCAAAAGACTTTGCCTTATGTATCATCCGTTCCGAGATAGTGCTTCAATTCCTATACACAGCCATTTTTTACTAATTTTTCAAAGAAATATTTAAGACCTCATCTTTAATCTATTAGTATAAGAAAGTGTTCTTTGGAACGTTCCCGATGTTATAATTTATTTTAGACTAGCGGCCCGTCCCGGCTTCCAACGGGTAGACATAAAAAGATACAGATATTTAAGTTATAAACATGCTAATTAAAACGACCATGAATCACTAAATTAGAAAACATTTTTTTGTCCTATCATTAATACTCTTCGCAGCATATGTGGTGAAAGACATTGTATGGCTAATTTTTTTACACCTTCGGTTGGTTTTAATAGGAATTTATAAAAATTTCTATAGTAATCTTGTACTAAATATAGCCTATGTTACTTAGTGATAATGTAGCTTCCTTATGAAAAAAGAATTTTTAAAATCGGTCCAGTACTTATTGAGTTTATTCGTTACATACAAAAATACAAATCTTTCCTCTTTATAATATTAAGTGTAGATTTATTCAAAACTTTTTATTTTTTATACTTTTGAGAACTTCAAAAGTGAAGCTATTTTCAAAACTGCACTTATCTCGTTTTATTAAAAACTCATCTTCTTCCATAAACACCCATTTTTTCAAAAATCTATTCTTTTTCTGTGCTTATCAAAGTAGCAGCTTTCGAAAAACAATGATTCCTTTTTTAAATAATTAGGACAACTTTTTTTCATTAAATCGTAAATAAGTTGAATCAAAAGTCAATTATTCCAATAGTTATTTTCAAAACTCTAACTTTCCAAATTAATATTAGGATCTACCTTATAGGTTTTAAACCGGAGGAAATAGGTAAAAGTTTGTAAAAGCTTCTCAAACCTTTTCGTTTTACTCAAATATCTCAAAAGTGGAAAAGAAGAGTTTTGAAATTTTACCCCTCACATTTTTAAGGAAAACATTTCGAAAGAATGCACTAAAATAAACTAAGAAGCTAGGGTGCGACCCATTTTAATAACTTTCCGTTCCTTGGTGTACACTGTACATGGTATTTTTTCAATATCATATTAGAACTTTGAAAGGAATGAAGTTAAGGCTGTTCTATATCTCGATGTTCGTGACATTTAGTCAATTTAATAATATTTTTGGTAAGACTTATAAAGTTTTGTATAACTTGAAATAACTTAGATTGATTGATGATTTATTTATTCCGCTTAATACAAGCTATAACTTAACATAACTTAACTTAACTTAACACTAACTTAACATTATTATTTTTTTTTTTTTTTTTTTTTTTTTTTTTTTTTTGTTGTTCTTGTTATCAGTTTTCAACATTAAGTCAAGAACTAACAATTTTGATTTTATTAGACTTAAAATTAAATGGGACGAGGAATTAGAAGGATGGAAGTGATTTTTTTTTTTTTTTAGGAGTTATAGAGAGAGTTTCTGAGAGAGGATGGACTGATGTGAAAGTCAAAGGTGTACTGTGAAGTATTTGCCAAACGCAACATTCTTGAAATCGGTTCAAAGAAGCCGTAGTTTGTGCGGTGGTGAGGTGGGCGGAAGAGTGGAGCGGATCTGATGTTACGTGGGTTAGTATGGATCGGGATCATTTCCAACAGAATGGGTGAATCGATTGTACCCGTTAAGAGTTGGTGAATGAAGATTATATCAGCGACTTCTCGACGTTTTTTAAGAGTTTGCAAGTTTAACAATTTTAATCTATCTTCATAGGGGGGCAAGATGATATTATCGGACCCTGGAAGGCCGCGGAGGGCAAACCGAAGAAATCTACGTTGCACAGCTTCAATTCTTCGGGAGTGAGAGATCTGATATGGCGACCAAACTTGGCTGGCGTATTCAAGGAGGGGCCTAACGAAAGTAATGTAAAGGGACTTCGTGACGTAAGGGTTCGAGAATTCTTTAGACCGAAATGAGAACGGAAGTTAAGCTCACTGTCACAAATAATTCCAAGGTCTCGAATGGAACAAACAATGGCAATGGCTTCATTACAAAAGTAGTAAGTTCTGGGGGGTGAGGGTAACAGTTTACGGGAGAAGGTTATAGATTGACATTTAGCAACGTTGAGTTCTAAAAAATTCTTATTGCACCAAGTTTGGAATAGGTTTAGGTCGTTTTGGAGTAAGCGAATGTCAGCGGAAGAAGAAATGACCTTAATGATTTTCATATCATCTGCGTAAATAGACAGATATGAGTCACTAATTATACTTTCAACATCGTTTATTGTTAGGACAAAGATAAGAGGGCCCAAGTGACTGCCTTGGGGGACGCCTGAAGTGGCGTTGATGGGATCAGAGATTGAGAACCTGAAGAGAACCCTGTATTGACGTTGTTCTAGGTACGATCTTAACCATGAAATGAAAAAGGGAGGAAATCCAAGGGCATTAAGTTTAAGGTATATAATTTGATGACAGATTTTATCAAAAGCTTTACTAAAATCTGTGGTTATGACATCAACTTCTTTACCTTTCTCTAATGCATTAAGTGACCTAGATACAAATTCAGTTAGGTTAGTTGTTGTTGATCTACCCTTAAGAAAACCATGCTGCAGGGGAGAAAATATAGACTTACAGTGAAAGTAAAGGCAGTCATAAACAATGCTTTCGAAGAGCTTGGGGATAGAAGATAGTTTGGCTATAGGCCGGTAGTTAGATATGTCGTTCTTAGCACCTTTTTTGTGAATAGGGAAGATAAAGGAGTCCTTCCATAATTTCGGAAAGGTAGCTTGAGAAAGTGAAAGACGAAATAAAGCTGTTAGGGGCTTACAAAGTGAACTAACACATTTTTTAAGTAATATGGTGGGTAAGCCATCGGGACCGGGAGAGAAGTCATCTTTAAGCACACTTATTTTTTTGGTGACAATATCAGTATTAATGTCGATAGAGACTAGAGAGGTTTGAGGGCAATTCTTCAAGTACCTAAAAAATTCGCGGTCGGGTTCGTATGTGGTATCACTATATGATTGGCTGAAGAAGGAGGCAAAAAGGTTACTGATTATTTTAGGGTCTGCAGAAGAAGTATTTAAATATTTCAAAGTAGAAGGGAAGCCATCAGATTTTTTCTTAATATTAATGAATTGATAAAAACGTTTCGGATCCGAGATCAGACTAATCTGCATTCTATCAAGATAATTATGGTAGAGTGACTCACAGAGATAGGAGAAGTTAGAGGAAGCTTGCTGGTAGAAGGAAAAATCTGAAACAGACCTAGATATAAGATAAGTTTTCCATAGCTTGTTTCTGGCGTTACGAAGCGTTCGCAACTCCTTATTATACCAAGGAGGGGAGTATGAGCAGTTTTTGCGAGGGGCATAAGGAACACACTGAATGAGGCACTCAATGATGACTGAGTAAAAGAAAGAAACAGCCATGTCGATGGGGGTTTTATTGTTTAAGAAAAGGCTAAAATCAATATTATTGATAAGACGGTTTAGTTGGAGGAAGTCAGCTTTTCGAAAGTTGAACGAAAGGGAGTTCTCAGAATCATTAGTTATAGTTTCATGGCCATATGTAAAGGTCAGAGCGAGAGGGGGATGGTAGAGATCAAGGGTGGAGAGAAGATGGGTACTTTTGGTAACGACCGAGTTAAAGGGGTCAGATGAGAAAATGAGGTCAAGTTGCCTACATAAATTGTTGGTGACGCCACTAATTTGAAAAAGACCACAGTCAGAAAAACGGTCAGTTATAAGAGATTCTTTTTCTTGAGAAGGATTAGAAGGTACAAACGATGATTCATCCTCCGATGGAACCCAACACAGGTTAGGGAGGTTAAAGTCTCCAACAATTATGAAATCATCATCTGGTTCAGCTACGTCTAACAGAGAGTCCAGAGCATCAACAACCAACTGATATACTTGGACGGGTTGAGAAGGACGAATATAACAGCATAAAATATAAACACTCTTATTAGATATAGATATTTTAGCACAGACAAATTCGCAAGAAGGAGCGTTAGATATTTTAATTAGAGTAGGGTCCAGACGTTCGTGTAAAGCAATAAGAACACCGCGGCCGGAGGGGGCATCTTCATAGTCCTGACCATCAGCGCGAAAGACAAAAAAATCGGAGGTGAATAATTCGCCGTCTAGGAAACTAGAACAAAGGTTAGTTTCAGTTAAGGCAAAGATGTCATATGGAAGTTTCTGAGAGTTAAGATACACGTTCATAGTTTTGGTTCGAAGACCTCTGACGTTCTGGTAGTAGAGGGATAAGAAACTTGGTGTAGTTTCAGTTTCTATATTTGTGTTAGGAGCGAAAATAGTTTTTGAAATTTTTGCGAGTGTTTTGAAGGTAAGATGTACGTTTGTAGCTGATGTGAGAGGCATATGTTCGAAGGTCGTTTGTTACTGTGGCGGGTGAGATGTTAAAACTTTCATGAAACCGGGTGTAGATGCTTTTTAGGGCTACAGGGTCAGTTGGAAGGCCTTCTTTTTGGATAGAGACAATGACGTTAGTTTTGGTTTTGCCATCAATGCAAACAGACTCAGATTTATCATAAAGATAAGCTAGGTACAAACGAACGTTTTCAAAGAGTTTCTGATCACGAAGTCTTGCCATAATGTAACGTCCATCGAGGTCAGTTATCGTTGGGGTAGGGTCAGCAAATTTACTAGTTAATTTCACATTAGGAGGGACCATTGGGTCGAAGATAGGAGGAGGAGGCACAGTTGGCGAAGAATAATTTTTGGATGGGAAAGTGGCTGGGGATTCAGAATGTAAAGGGTTAATAGTGTGGGTGTGAATGAAGTTTGGGTATTTAAGGGCTTAAGATTTAACTTAAAAGTTAAGATCTTTATGGCTGAATCACAAACACGCTTCAGCTTCGGCTTCGTCTGCGTTACGGTGGGCCTGCTTCGAGGTTGCTTTGAATGACATTTTTATTATTTCATCCCTCCAAAGAGCAAATATTTTGTTTGTTGACATTTTTTACAGCTGTTGAGCTGTCAGACAAAGCAAATGTTCAGATAATTGAACTACAGCTTCCGTTTGGAGTCACATCACGTTACATTACGTTCTTTTCCTTACGATTGTCAAACGAAACGTGAGGTCGAAGCTCCATTGTGATAGCATGCATTGAATTCCTATGGCTGAACTCGTAAACGTCAGGCGAAGCCGAAGCTGAAGCGTGTTTGTGATTCAGCCATTAGATTCTAGGGACCTTAAGACTGCAAGAAATGTCAACATTTTCAAATAAATAATCGGAACGATTACAATAACTTCCAATAATAATATTAAATAAAATTACGCCATTAAGTCCGTGTATTATATAGTGTGGTTTCAGACAAAAAAAAGTTAGATTTTCAAAAAGCTTATTCGTTATTTATAAAGACGTTTTAGTGAAATACCTAACGACCTATTCTTACCAGGCATCAAAAATAAGTTTTGTTTTTCATAACCTAAAACTTGATCGACGTAGTAAGAGGAGGTAACGTTGATAAAAAAGTAACAATTAGTTTAGCGAATAAAATAAAGAGTAGAACATCTTTAGCATCATAGAAAGTATCATGAAGCATGCCAATTCATCTTTTTATATTTAAGGCTCAGGACAAAAGTTTTTTGGGAAATATTATTATTTTTTGACAAAACAACGAAAATGGTGTTTTTAGAGGAGTTTGGCTTTTACCAAACTCAGTCTGATCACATGATGCACAATGCTGGATATTTGGTTAGGACTTAGGGGTTACATGAATTATGAAAAAGAGGAACTACAAATTGGGACGGGTAATATAATCCGCTTTTCTGCAGCGGTAACACTTTGTGTTCTTTCTGATAAACAGAGTAAATTATATTGTAATAGAAGCAAAATAGATCAGACACACTTTTTCCAGACTTATCGCCCGGTGTATGAGATATTTTTTATTGATAAAGCGTCGTCGTTATCGAGATCTTTTGATATTTTGTGTCGTCCTAATGCAAAGAGCAGAAAACCTCCACATGGAATGTTAAGTCTGCAGTTAATACATATTTGGCAAGGGCTAAGTTTATATTTCTGTCCGTTTTCTTGTAAATAAGAGTTTTTGCATTATAATTCATATTTTTTAACGACAACCGTCTTAAATTTTAAGACTTTTAAGAGCATGTCCTAGTGCAACTATGTCGTGTATTTTGTTTATATTTGTTTCCAACAAAGAAGGAATACTTAATTTACAAAATATCACAAGGAAACTTAAAAAAAAAAACTTTCGTTTCCCTTCTAAAACCTCATCACTTTAATTCATTCCTTAGAAAGTTTTTTTGTTTTGTTTTGTTTTATTTTGTTTTAACTTATTTCAATTGAAAACTGTTTTTCACATGACAATTAAAAGTTAAAAAAAAAAACTTAGACATCCAAAGCATGCAATCGTTATTAAAATAATTTGAATAAATTATAACAAAAAAAAAGAAAATTAAAATTGCTTCAAATACTCAACTGAATTGCATTTTCCAAAGAAGGTGGTTTGGGTGGAATGACGTGAAAAGAAAAAAAACATAAAACTCTCGAGAAACTAAAAACTAAAAAAAAAAGACTTGAAAAACTCCCTAGCCAGAAAAAGTCATATAACTTAATAAAATCTTTAAACTGAACCGCGCCCGCCTGCTCGTAAATAATTTAAAAAAATGTGTCCTCTGTACTTTATAAGGTGACCATATTCGCATTTTGTTTAATGTTTTTGTTATTTACTTAACAGACATTTTAATGATTAGTATCCAAAGATGTAACATACATATATGGCAATCATTTCCTTTTTGTGTGTTCTTAGTTCTTATGCTTTTGACGTTTCTCTGTAAACTTTTAAAGCTTGAATCAAAAATTCTTGTAGTGATCCCAACTTAAACTCCAAACCTTATGACTCAAAATTTTAAAAAGTAATGATTAGGGAATTTAGGGCCATTTTTGGTCTTCTTAGTAAGCTGAACTCCAGATAGGTGACTAAAGCCCTAAACCCCAAAATTAAGTCAAAAAATTCAAATTTTTCGAGACTTTGGAATCCAAACTTAAGGAATTTTTTTGGCTCCTTAGTTCAAAGAACTCTAGATTGGCCTCTCAAGCCTTAACACCAAACTTTAGTCAAAAAGCTGAGAAACTTTTGGGGACTTCTTAAGATTTTAAACTTTTGAAATCAAATGATGGGGGAATTTAAGTCTCTTTTGACCTCTAATCTCAGCTTGGTTTAAAAATCACTTGTATCTTACCATAAAACTCAAAATCTTAAAAAAGTAAAATGAGATGCGCAATTTAGAGAGAGGGAATTTTTGAATCAAGCCACGATAGGATCAATTTTTTTTTGTGATAGGAGCACACTCAAAGGAATATTACCACTCTTATTATGTAAAGACACAGTGTGAGCACTAGGAAAGGAAAAGAAAGGAAAAACGGGTTGAACGAAGGTGTCGAGGCACATTGATTTTAAATTCCTGAATATTACACAATGTCTGGAAGAGACAGAGTGTATTGTAAGGCATTCCATATTCGCGTAGTACGGCTAAAGAACGAATCTCTGTACTTCACAGTGCGATAAAAGTTGGGCTCGAGGGTATACTGATTATTGATTATTCCTAGAAACGCAAGTATTACGGTTGAACTGTTTAAGGGGGGGGGGGGGGTAATGCAGCTATATCTCAAGAGCGCTAAGCGTTAAAATAAAGGTAAAAAAAGGATGCGACAAGAAACTTTATGACGATGTTCAAGCGACGTAAATGATCCTATGATATACCATCATAGGATCATATCACCAATCAATCTAAATGCTCTACGTTCAATACTGTCCAAGAGGTTAAGGTAAGTTGCAGGAGCACCAGCCCAGACAAGGAAGTTATACTCAAGCTTTTGACGTATATAAGTTTTGTAGATGGCAAGGGGGGTATACTTATCTCGCTTGCTGTTTAGGTCGGACTTTAATGAGGTTATCATATTTTGTCGTTGCAGTTCCACATCCGAAGAAGTAGGGTGTGGTTCTGAAAACGAATATGAAAAGCTAAGTGTACTATCGTCAGCGAAACAATGTATTGTATTAGAAGTTGCAGACAGGAGATCATTAATCAAAATTAAAAAGAGTGTTGGAGATAGAATAGAGCCCTTGGGCACACCAGCATTTATTTTGTGGTTTTCAGACTTGAACCCGTCCAATACTACTTGTATTGAACGATCGGAAAGGTAATTACTAATTCAATGAAGTATGAAGAATGAAAACCGAAAGTACGTCTTTTCGATGAAAGAGCCTGATGCTAAACCCTATCCTATATTTTTGAAATATCAAGTGCAATAATTTTACTTTCTCCAAAACGATGTAAGGATTTGTTCCACTGTTCGGTGAAATGAACCATGAGATCACCAGTGGACCTATTACTAGAAAAGTTATACTGTCGGTCATTAAGAAGCTTTCGATGTTTGAGATATTTCTTGAGCTGATAAATCAGCGTTTCCATGACTTTGGAAAGAAGGTACGTAAGAGCAATCGGTCGGTAATCAGGAGGTGAGGAAGATTCGCCTTATTTGGGTATGGGCTGGACCGTTGGGAAAGAGACCAGTAAAATAGGACAGATGGAAAAGCTTACGCAGCGGTCTTGCCAGTGTTGAAGAATACTTCTTCAGAACAATAGCGGAAATACCATCCGGACCAGCAGATTTAGGTTTTCTAAGTATGTAGGGATCTTTTAGGATTAAATTAACACAAAAGTATCCTAAAATTTCTGCAACATTACAATTACGAAATTCTATTGTGGTTTTTCCAGTTTTACAGACCTAATTTTTAGTCGGTTTTACATTGATTTTGAAACTAGGTAATTCTGTTTTGATCTCAATATCTTAATACTGTCATTTAGGACACATGGCAAATATTCGTGGATAGGTTCAGGTTTTTGGGGCTCGAGTAAAAATGTTTTACTTTTGTTACGAATATTGTTATACTGAGGTTGCTCTGAGAGAGTTTTTAACGAGTTATTGAAAACACTTGGAACGATTTTGATTAAATGCGTTGTATAATGTGTAAAATAATTTTGTTTTTTTAAAACTTATTTTTGTTTTAACCTCTGTACTAAAAAACTTTCGTATCCACACCACATATAACCTTTTAGTTATGAAAGAACTACGAGTAAGTCTTAAACATTATAATACGATGGTCACCTCTTCCGTTAAAAGCCAAAAATATTCTCATTATGGTCAAAATACTCCGAGAATCATGAGTGTTTTTTGTTTCATTATTATTTGCCTTGTTTGAATATTCGTATTTCTATAACTACTCGCACCTATAGAAGAAAATAACTTCTTTTGTACACGCAATTTGCGTTGTTGTTGTTTTTTTTTCAAATACTTATACCATTTAAAATTTTTGTTGGTATGGTATGGTTTGTGTGTGTCAACCATGCATGGTTCTTAAAATAAATAAAGTAAAATAACCACCACATAACATGAGCGAAAAACCAGCGAACAATGAAAAAGGACATTATATTCCAAATGGGAAGCCTATACTAGCTTATGTAGGAATATATCTACATACCAACAACAACATAACATAAGGCCATTTTTTGAACGTGCAAGGATTATGTTGCATTAAAGTAGACTAAAAGACTAACAGAGTGACATATATGATGAGGGCACACACGAGAATAAGAGAATAAAATATATTAAATAGGTTATCTCTGGTTTTGTTTTTTTGTTGTTGTTGTTGTCATTTTATTGCCAAAAATAAGTTATAAACAAGCCAACATCGTATAATAGATGGAAAAATTCACACAATGTCTAACTATAAATTATGTTAAAAATGTGCGATAAAGAAATTAAGAAACACTTATTTTTAAATTTAATTTGGAATTTTGTGTTAAATGAAAATTTAGTTAAGTCCTTTTTGTTGTAGCGCAGCATCGAGAAAGAAGAATCGTTTTTTGAGAGGGTTGTTGTAAGGAAACACAGGCTCTTTATTATCGCCAAAAGACTCATAACATAGATTTATGAAAGCTTAAACTACTTAATGGAGTCTACAAGAGAAATTGTAGACTACAATTTTATTTAAGTCTTATGTTTTTAAAACAAGTACACAAAGTGTTTTCTAATTAGAGGTTTTAATTTGAATAGAACGCTATTTGGACAGGTGTCACTTTTGAAGCTATCATCTATTGATCTACGGACTTTTTTCTTTGAGGCCATGTAAAAGTTAAAATCTATGCTAATGCTTCATAATCAATTCGAGAGCTACTCCCGCAAATGCGCTATGATGGTGCTACTGTAAAGCTACTAATAGACGGTAAACGTAAACGGTCAAGGGATTAAGGTTGTATAATCGTCAACGAAAAATGCTGTCAAAGCGTTGACGAGTACAGAGTCGCTAAAGTTTGACACACATTTTTGGATCAAGGCGTTGAAAATTGTCTGTGGCTCTGTAATGTATGAGTCAATGCTATTGGGGCACATCGCCAATAAATTTTGACATTTCTCGACGTTTCAAGGTCCCTAGAGTCGAAATAAAATATTGTTAGAAAGATGTCTGTGCGTGCGTGTGTACGTACGTCCGTACGTCCGTACGTTCGCGACGTAGATAGAGATATCGACTTCAAATAAGTTTTGTTATACAGATAATAAGGCAGAAAGATACAGAAAGGGCTCTCAAGAAAATTGCGTGGGTGTTTTTGTTACCATAGCAATTTAAAAAAAAAAGTGAAAATGTTAGTTAACCCAAAATATCTCACGAACCAATGACGCTAGAGACTTTAATTAAATTTTATATTATATAAACAAATTTGTCACCTCGAAAATTTTACGACTAAAATATGATTTCATCTCCAAAACAATTTTGTGCAACGAAGAAGTTGGTAAAAATTTACTTTCGACTTAAATATCTTTTTAAAAACTTGAGATTTAGGCTTCAAACTTATTTTATATTCTAAGAAATATTGTTTTCAACATTAGGACAAATTTTGAGAAAAATCGAATTGACAGTTATTTTTACAAAAAATAAAAACCTAATAAAAAAATGTATAAAAGTTGGTAAAAATTGATTTTCGACTCAAATATCTTTTCAAAACTTTGAGATATTGGCTTTAAACTACTTTAATCTTTCAAAAAATATTGTTGTCAACATTCAGTAAAATTTTGAAAAAAATCGAATTGACAGTTTTTGTACAAAAAATTAAAAACCTAAACAAAATTTAACAAAAGTTGGTAAAAATTGATTTTCGACTCGAATATCTTTTCAAAACTTTGAGATAATGGCTTTTAACTAATTTTAACTTATAAGAAATATTGTTTTCAACATTAGAAAAAATTTTGAGAAAAATCAAATTGACAGTTTTTTTTACAAAAAATAAAAACCTAATAAAAAAATGTATAAAAGTTGGTAAAAATTGATTTTCGACTCAAATATCTTTTCAAAACTTTGAGATAATGGCTTTTTACTAATTTTAACTTATAAGAAATATTGTTTTCAACATTAGGAAAAATTTTGAGAAAAATCGGATTGACAGTTTTTTTTACAAAAAATAAAAACCTAATAAAAAAATGTATAAAAGTTGGTAAAAATTGATTTTCGACTCAAATATCTTTTCAAAACTTTGAGATATTGGCTTTAAACTACTTTAATCATTCAAAAAATATTGTTGTCAATATTCAGTAAAATTTTGAAAAAAACCGAATTGACAGTTTTTTTTACAAAAAATTAAAAACCTAAAAAAAAGTTAACAAAAGTTGGTAAAAATTGATTTTCGACTCAAATATCTTTTCAAAAATTTGAGATAATGGCTTCAAACTAATTTTATCTTATAAGAAATATTGTTTTCAACATTCGATAAAATTTTGAGAAAAATCGAATTGACAGTTTTTTTTACAAAAAATAAAAACCAAAAAAAAAACAATACCAAAACTTGTTAAACATTTACTTTCGACTCAAATATCTTTTCAAAAATTAAATATATTGGCTTCAAACTTATTTTATTTCACAGAAAATATTGTTTTCGATATTCAGTTATTTTTTTTATAAAAATCCAACGGTTCGTTTTTTCATAAAAAAAATAATATCTAAAAAAAATAGTACGGATATATGCTTTCACAGCCTTAAATTAATAACAAAAACAACGTTGACTCACATACACTTTATTTTGTCAAATTATGCGATCGTCAATGTCTTAAAAATGTGATTAAAGTTAATGGGTGTCATATAACGCTAGGTCAGGACACTTACCCAAAAGTCACCTGCTCATCTATTTGAATTTAAAAAACGAACAAACTTGTTTTAGAGGGTTTTGAAATATATTTCAGTCACAATATAAAAAATGTATTTCCTTAACTTATTTGAAACAAAAAAAAAACCTAATTGGAAAAAACATAAATTGATGTCCATATCAGGACATCAATTATATCCAACTACAAATGTACTAACTTCCTTTAGCTGTCTAACAAAATTAACTTTGCATTCGAACTCCAATTATATATATATATGTGTATGTCGATAAGTGAAAACCAACCCTTTTCACATTTATTTTATTGTGTCATAAATCACTATTTACACAATAATTAAAAAACTAACCCCTTACTTTTTCACCTTCTATTTGTTCAAAAACACACATACCAAGCCACTAGTCCTAGCCTAGACTCTCACCTCACTGTGGACACAAGTTTAAGTGAGTTCATCAAAAATATCTAGGTAGACCACAAAATTCAATTAAATCCCATATTTACAACAAAAAATAATAAACATATTAAATCCTTCTACGTTGAAAAACCCTTCTTGCCCATCTCAAAGGACACACATCAGAGGATGCAACAAAAACAAAAATACCTCTTTGGTGGTTTGGTTTCGGTTTTAAGGGTGAAAAATGAGCCGATTTTCTATCTGCACTAATTCATTTATTTCTCTCATAGTTTTTGTTGTTGTAATACATACTCGACTCGACTCGACTCGTTTATCCTTGATGGCTAAATCCAGGAGAAACAAAAAAAAATTACAGCAACAGAAAACACAACTCATCATCATCGGCCTGGGGGATTTTAGTTTGACATTTGGTTTTTAACTTGTACTTTTTCCTGTCGCCGCCGGAGGACTTCTAGTTATACTCGAATACGTACATATGTATGTGGTGCCAGGATACGAAGATATAAGGATATAGCTAGATCACCTTTAAGGGTGGCGTCGAAGAGAGATGAACTTTTTTGAAGTCAAATTACTGTATTGCTGGTTGTATTTATTTCCTACGTTTTTAATTTGTTTCTTTTATCATTTTTATTTTTGAAAAATTTCACTTGGACTTGGTTTTCCAATTGTGTGTCATTTTTCACAACTGTTTTGTTTTGTTTTTGTTCATCATATGAAATGTTCAAGCTTTTTGATGGTTTATACACGTTTGTATTGTATTTTTATGGGGGCTCTAGCGAAAAATAAATTCCACGCTATACGAGCATACGCCAAAAATGTCAATGTTGTTCTAAGGACGTTTCTCTCTATCTCTCTCTCTCTTTTTCTCGCTGTTTTAATAAATGACCTTCGTGAAAAATCATTTTGGTTTTTTAACCATTTGTTTAGGCATTTTTATTTTTTTGTTCATTGCCTGCCTCAACCCCCCCCCCCCCACTCTGTACTCCCCTTTTCATCATGATGAACATACAAACAAAAAAATGAGAAGAATAATGGTTATTCATAAAACAAGATTTGTTTGGGGATGTTTTTTCCGCTTGTATTTGGTTGAAGAAGCTTTCGAGTGTGGCGATGTAGATTTTCCCAACTATTGGTTTGTCAAGCTCTGTTTTGATCCATATATTTAAAAAACAAAAATACGACACATACAAATATAAATATCGTGGAAGGGAAAATGATTTATGACCACCAATGACCGAAATTGATCAAAATAACAAAACAAAAAGTTGTTAATAGTTTTGTTTTTTTTGGATGTTGTTGTGGTGTAGGTTTGCTGCTCTACATTTGACATGTGTATACCTTCCTATACATATACTCGTAGGTACTTGTTTTGAAATATAGGAAAAATATTTATTTTTTGATTTTTATTTGATAACGTAAATTTGCACAGAAAAATTGGTATTTGTGAATAAAAAATTAGAAAAATGTCAACCATAAAGAGACGAATTTGTTTAAATTATAGGTCGGTAGATTGGACTGATTCATATATACAAAACTTTTGAGATTTAGTTGGAAAAAAGCTATCTGAAATCTCTGAAAATTTGTTAACAGATGAAAAAGAAAGGAATTATTTTGGTATTTTTGCTCCAAGTGTTAAATCTCTAATCTTAAAAAAAGAATAATTAACATTTAAAAGATATTGTTTTAAAATTGTAAAAAGATTTGCTAAAAATTGAAGGTTTTATTTTCATTTGTTTAATTTGCTCACGACAAACGGTAAACGGCTATGAGACTATGGCCAAAAATAAAATTTTAAATTTCATTTCTCTGGTTTGCCAACATTTTGGCCATCGGATTTTAACAACAAAACCACTTCTTAGACTTTTTGGTAGTTAAGGGAATATACGATTTATTGTCAGATCATATTCCAGTATTTTTTTCACCTAAGCTCGTGAATAGGAGAATAAATTGGAACAAATTCAGAGATAAACTTAAAAGTTCTATAAGCCTAACACCTCTCAATTAAACAAGTGAACAAATTGATAATTAAGTTAAACAAGACTGCAAGGAAGAAAGTACAAACAGAAATAAAATATCCCGTCGAAATGAAAAGAGCTCAAAACAATGGCAAGCTACGAGATTTCATCTGCAAACACAGTCTTTAACCATTTAAACAACGAATTGAAAAAAAGAATCAGTGAGTTCAAAAATCATTCACTAAGTTGATTTCTGAAAAGTTTAACAACAGATTCTTCGTACAAATACTCTTTATGGAAATCAGCAAAGCGTCAAAGACCCTATACACAAAACGCGCCATTAAAATATCAAGATGTATTACCCGTAGCGTGATGGTTAGTGGGTTGGACTGTCATGCAAGGGGTCTTGGGTTCAATCCCTGTTCCACAAAAATAGTCAGTAAAGGGAAGATAGGACGTTTTCCTTTCACTCTGATTGCATTGGTTCGCATAAGCGATTTGTTGAACAGAGTATAATAGAGTTTAAGTTTTGAAAGAAACGCCGCCGTCAAAAGCTTTCAAAAAACAACATAGAACGAAAAAAGTTATTCTATTCACTATTTTGGTAGTCAATATGAATATTTGTTAGTCAATTTTCAGCCGATAACCGCTATAGTCAATAGAACAATTTTCGGTTGTCAATTTTGGAATCCAAATTTTTTTTACAATTTGGTAGTCAATATGACAACTGTAGTCAATATAACAACTTTAGTTGAACGAAATCGAAATTACGGTTGTCGTTTTGACTAATGTGGTAGTCAATACGACAACTGCGGTAGTCAATACGACAACTGCGGTTGTCAATATGACAACTGTAGTAGTCAATATGACAACTGCGGTAGTCAATATGACAACCACGGTAGTAAATATGACAACTACTGCGGTCAATAGGATAATTGCGGTAGTCAATATGACAACTGCGGTAGTTAATACAATTGCTGTAGTCAATATGACAACCACGGTAGTCAATATGACAATGGCGGCGGTAGTCAATAGGACAACTTTTGTTGAAAACTGAAATCTAAATTCACAATCGGGTAGTCAATGTAACAATCCTCGATAGTCAGTTTTGGTAGTCAATATGACAACCAAATTGTCATATTGACTATTTTTGTTGTCGTATTGACTACCCAAAATTGGCAATCAAAAATTGTTCTATTGACTATCTAGTAGTCAATTTTTTAAAATAAGGTTGTCATATTGACTATTTTGGTAGCCAATGCGACAATTTTGCCAAATTTCAAGTTGACTATCGACGATTGTTAATATGACAACTTTTTTCTTCTTTGTACAATTAATAATAAATGCCTTGAACTAGGGTATGTAATACATCATTGAAAAATAGTAGAAGTCATTGTTATACCTTAGGAAGGTAAACCACGAACAGAAGTAACATCTTGTAGGCCAATATCACATCCACCAATCATGGCAAAAGTTATCGAAAAACACAACCGAATAGGCTCAGCGAAATAATAGAGGAAAAAAGAATATTTCTGAACCATCTGTTTGGATTAAGAAATAAACATTTTAGGATCGACCAAGTACATGGAATTCCGGATGTGATGGAAAAATGCTTTAAGAAAAACAATTTTAGGATGTTGCTAAAGCCTTTGGCAAGGTTTGCCACTTGTGACTGATGAAGAGTTAAAAGTCACTAGGTATGGATTCAGTCACTCCAATTTTTGAAGACCTTGTTGATGATTTCGGGATGTCTTGCTGAGCTCAAAAGTAATCCAAACTTTTTCAATAAAAACGAATTATGTATTTTTGAATTCAACTAAAAAATGTAAAAATTAAGATGATCGCTCAGCAAAGGATGAAGAACACAACCCAACAGGCCCACTTATAAGCCAGGTTGGCGATATTACATCAAAAAGATTGTTTATAATACTGGCAAATCGAGACTTCAATCTGGCAACATCTCCTAACTATTAGAAATACGTAGGCTCATATGCAGCCACTTAACAATTTATATCAATCCTACAGGTAGCTCAGTGGCTCAGTTAAAACAAGCAGAACGAATTGCACATCTGTTTTCTGCGCGATATCCCTGAAACGAACACAAAAACCCATATCGAGTCAAATGAAACATTCCTACCTCTACCAGTAAAACAAAAGGACATGCAACATGAAAAATATTTTTAAAGGTAGGCACCGCAAAGCTCTCGAAGTTATAGTGGACGCAGCAGTAGTTGGCCAATCGGAGACAATTCATACCAGGACCTCTTTTATAGTATACTGCATCCTATCTCCTTTTTCAGCCAGAAAATGAAAGAACCAAAAAAGCACATCGGAAATTTATCATTTCTGACTTTAAATATAGTATTTCTACATAAAGCCCTGGATGTGATATGTTTTAATTCTGATTGCTTCTCTCATTTCATACGATTTCAACAAAAAAAAAACAACCTCAAAACAAAATGGGTCCTTTTATGTGATTTTTTTCGTAGGAAAAATATGTAAGTTAAAACACACACGACAATTCATCAACATAACAAAAATAAAATATTTAATAAAAAAAAAATAACAACCAATTTTCAATCCTTATGGTCTGGTGCGTGCTTGCTGATGGC
Organism: Eupeodes luniger; assembly: GCA_951509635.1. Lineage (NCBI taxonomy): Eukaryota > Metazoa > Arthropoda > Insecta > Diptera > Syrphidae > Eupeodes > Eupeodes luniger. Next base: position 118,243,200 of record OX608073.1, on the reverse strand, counting down.
ATAGTGCCCTCGCTTGTTTTCGGTCATTGTTCGTTATAAACTCACATGCCTTTTATGTACCTTTGTGTTTGCAGGATATTAAACGTGCACAGGAATTGTATCCTCTGTAATAATAATAATAGTAATTACATGTCCCGGTGGACACATTGAGAAAGAGTGCAATTGAAGAGATTATTAATTTTATCCATAGGTACCTATGCATACAATAATAATTTTTGTATTCACGTGTGATTTTTTTGTTGTTGTTGTTGTTGATGTTGTCAAGGCCAACAAAAGAATAAAAAACCAACGAACAAACGTGCAAAAATTATATTAACAATATAAAAAAGGATATCTCTGTGTGGCAAACATATAATTCTGACACTGATGTAGCTCGAGCTACACACATATGAAAGTATAAAAATTAACAAACATGAAAACAAAATAAAAACATCCTGTCGCTTAAAATTACACATGCGATCACAATTCGAAAAAAAATTAACAAAAAAGGACACATTTTGTTTGAGCTGGTTGTGGGTTGTGGGTGGATACAGTATATAAATTGGGCCAGAGTCAATGTCCACCTTCATATCGCAAATGCATATATCTCTATACCTAGCGTTGTTTCTGTTTTGTTCAATTATTTACTTATCTTGTCGCGCGAGCGAGCGATTATTGGATAGCAGTGAGACAGCACCATCACCATTGACCATTACCAGAAATATAATACTGAATGTCCTTTATGCAACTCACGGCTTTAGGCTGATACGTCGTCGCGCGTCCGCTCGTGTCATCATCAGTAGCAGCGGTGCAATGCACTGCCATCGCCATTGCCGGTCAAAAGGAGTGGTATCAATTTTAATCCGCTCAGTGTAATCGTACATTAAGCCAAATTAACCTAATTCATTAACTTATTCAGTGCACATGTTGGGTAAAATGGCAAAATAAATAATTGGATTGGTGGTAGAAAAGGTGAAACACATATTGACGACAACGGACGTCAGGGACACATGTGTCTACATCCTAAAAGGACTCTTTTTTCCTGATGTTGTTTTTATATTTTAAAAGGTGTTGACAGGACGACTGTGTATCAATAAGCACAGCAGCAGCAGCAGAAGCGCTCAAAAAAACCTCTTAGCAAATTACACATCGAGTGCAGCGGCAAGAGAGATCTAATCGCAAACCAAAACCACCTCCAACCTTCCCTTTATAAATTCATTGTACAATCCTCCATCGCGTCGTCGTCGTCCACATATACGAGTTGGTTAGGTAGGTATACCTCATAATGTAGGTATAGATGGCATGGGTATTATTAGATATTATTAGTGCCTTTAAATTTAATTGGGTTTGCAAACTTCACTTAATTATAATTCTATGGTAGTTATAACATGTATACTGGTGTGTTGGCACTCGCACTCGGTACAGGTGCATTGCAATTCCATCGCTCAATTATGTCCACAAAATTAGCAAGTCGCTATCTACCTATACATATGAACTTCAGTTATAGTTATACACATACTTATGTCCTTACATATAGAGAAGAGATATTTATATTAAACAATCCTTGAAGCAGTTTGGAAATAAATGGGAATGCCGTTTAAATTGATTGAATTTCAATATTAATTTAGTCATCTATAGGATCTCAATTTAACAATACAATCATAATAATGGTCTCACACATACAAATACCATATACAGCTATTCAAAAACATCATCAGTTGGTAAATTGAGCCTGGAGTAGCGTCATTTTATATGATGGTAGGTTATATTATAGTAGTATTTTGAATTGAAATGTTGTTAAGTGTTCAATTTAATATCTACATATATATAAAATTTGGCATGTTATTGACAAATAATGTGTAGTTGCATAACACAGTAGATTCTTGATTATTTAAACATCCATAAAGCGGAACTATTAAACACATAAAGCGTCATCCAGGGATTATATTGGATATCGAATTGATTTCAATGGCAGAAGTTGTCGGAGTAGATTGACTATAAGGAGTGTTGTGACAATCATACTTCTGTTTAGGCCTTGGAACCTCTTAATTATATACAGTTTTTGATGCAAATATGGTAATATGTGAAAATTGAACCAAGGCGCAATTTAAACCAAACTGTCATAACTTCGGGATGATAAAACTTAAAGTATACAGCAAAAGAAAGTGAACAAATTAATTGGGTCAGGTAAGATGAATATAAGGCGTGTGATGTATCACTAAAGTTGCTTAAGAAATTGTCAATTTTTATTCTTCGAAACGACTTTGAAAAGTTATTTCAATTAATTGCTATTTAGCAACTATGACAAAGCAAAATCGAGGAAAATGTTATAGTTTTTTTTTGTTTTAAAAAGACTTAAGTACGGTATTGGAGCACCAGAACAAATGTGAGAAATACGCTCGAATTTTCAACGGAAAAAATATTGGCACAAAGATGGGAATCTAAGAACCTGTAATTATTGTAATCCGCGTAAAGGTGCATAACGCAGCTATGCACCGCGAGTGGAGGAGACGTCCCAAAGTAACTTATGAATGATCACAGGAATATAAGAACCTACAGTTTTCATCTGAATATGACCGACAATCTTGACACAACATGATCTATTTTCTAGCAACAGGCTATGAAATACTTCTAAAATGACAGTTCACTTTCTTTTTACGCAATTGCAAAACTCAAAGATTGATTTCACTGGTTGTAAAATTACGTTGTTTCGAACATTTTATGAAAAAAGTGAAATACCTCAAAACCTGACATGATATAGAAATTTTGGATTCGGGATTGATCAGAAATGCTATTTGATTGCCCGGAAAAAACCTTTTCTTTTACACTGATCAATACTAAAGTAAGATCATCCTCTGTTAAATGATAAAAATCAACCGGGAAAGTTTTAGTGAGTCAAAAAGTTTGAATTTATTTCTTTTTTAAATCCGTAGTAAAGATGGGTGATTTTTTGCATTTTCTCTTTCGCAATTTTTACCGCCACTGTCAACACCCTGTAACTTATGCTACTACATTTTGTTTCAAACTTTCCTTTTTTCTAAATGTGCTGAATTACTTATAACTTAATCTTACATAATATTATTGTCATTTTCATCTTATTTCCGATTTCTTGAATTACTGCTGTATATCCAAACTGATTATACTTTGTCTCATTAATAATCTTTAATTTGTGCTTTAATCCTTTGGTTTCTAAACCATAAAGTAAGTTTATAATTAAATCATATTCTAATTAGTTTAAAAGCATAACAATATATTTCAGGAATTTTAATCTTCTTTAAACTGAAATAACAAATAAAGAACCACTTGTTCTAAATTGCATTTGGTTGTCTTTTCTTATAAAGAGATTCAAAATCTTCAAGGGCCAAGCGGATTAACCCAACAGCAATATTGTTTCAACAGTAAACGTAGGTTTCGTGTTTTGTGTCACTGTCAAATATCTTCAGTTTGGTCTATAATTTAAATTTCATTGTTAGAAATTAAACCACCAACACCCTTACATAGAAAGCGAACTGAACAAAATATCGTGAATTATCCATTCGGCACCGTTCGCAGCAATGTCCGTGTAAGTATACTATGAGGAAAATTTTGCGGAAGAATTTAGGTCTTTTTAAAATACAGCTGTTACAAGAATTGAAACCGAACGACTTAACTCAACACCAAAGTTTTGGTGAAAAGGTTCAGCGATGAAGATCATTACTAGTTGAATGGATACGTGAACAAGCAAAACTGCAGTATTTGAAGTGAAGAGCAGTCAGAAGCATTGCAAGAGCTGCAATGCATCAAAAAAAAAGTTACTGTTTGGTGCGGATTATCGGCTGGTGCAATCATTAGGCCGTATTTTTTCAAAGGTGATGCAAATCGCAACGTCACTGTGAATTATGCGCACTGTTGTGCTATGATAACAAACTTTTTACTGAGCAAAATGGAAGTGACGGTGCCATGCCACATAGCATGCGTAACAATTCAACAATTTAGAGGTGAGTTTGAAGAATAATTTCATTTCGTTTTTTGGGCCAGTTGATTGGCACCTAGATTTTGCGGTTTAATGCTTCTAGACTATTTGTGTGGGGCTATGGTAAGTCTAATGACTGCATATCGACATGCCTGCTTCAATTGACACCCTGGAAGCCAACATGGAAGTATTTATTCGTAAAATACCGGCCGAAATGTTATAGAGACTATGACAAAATTGGACAAAGGGTATGGACCATTTAAGGCGCAGCCGTGGCTAACATTTTCATGAAATAACCTTCAAACAGTAAATTGTATCGATCGTACTATCGATTTAAATAAAGATTTTATGCAATGTATGGTGAGAGCCCTTAAAAAATCGCTTGTTAGTAGTTTGTTTTTTACCTAAAAAAAGCTGGTATACCTACATATATATAAAATCAGTAGTGATGATTTGCCTGAGTTCGCGAAAATAGGTTTCTTTGTCAGTCAATCGAGTTAACTTGGTTTTTATAACTATTTTAATTGTAATATTGATTTGCTTTGCTTCGCAGTGCATGCCTTAAACCATCTTGAATTCGACAACGATTTTGGGAAAAAAATCATCTTTTCTGACAAGTCGCATTTTTATCTCGGTTAACTAACAAATTCGCCACATCATAGCTTAAAAAACCAATACATTTATAATGGAGAAGCTAATACATCCACAGAGAGTGAAAGTTTGGTGCAAATTGACAATTTTTCTCGAAAATTCGGTTTGAGTTAACGAATTGTTTGGTTACCGAAATTGAAAAAATAAGACGACCTCTTGGACATTCCCTTTCCATATGTCATAGGCAATTTTTTTTGGACTATTATTTGATAAAAACCGTTAAAGATTGGTTTTAAGTCAAAAATTCATAAAGGATTCAGCAAATTGAAAAGATCAATTAGACAATTGGAGTGACAAAATACGATACTGTAAAACTAGCAAGGCAGCCAATTGATCGATGATGTCTTCAATAATTACTATGGGAATGTCTGCTGTTACTTTTAAGGCCATTATACAAAACAAATTTGACTTTGTTTATATTTTGCATTTGCAAAAGAAACTTGCAATTGAAAATAATACACCAACAGAATAGAAAAATGTTTTCTAAAATGCGAGTAATACTTTAAATAGCAGATTTTTATTGCTAATGTAACCAACATCGAACCTATACATAATTTCCTTTTCTTTAGGACAATAATTTCCACAATGCTACGAATTCAATTTAACATTAAGATATTTAAGTCGAAAATCAGGAATTTTGGCAAAACTCGAGTTTCAAAAAAAATCAAATAAAAACCAACACCAGTTCAAATAATCAAGGCCCTACTGTGTAAGTATTAAAATAAGTTATTTTATCTATACATTTTGATTAAATTTTTTCCAAATGGTTAATCAATTTCATAGATACCTACAATATGAAAACATACCTATATAACACAATACACAAGTATGCATTAGAGGCTAAGATAGATATGGTATGTACGATTATTTAGTGGTAGGTATAGTTTAAATAATTTTTGACCCTTGAGGCAACATGTCAGGAACTCTTCATTTCCTCAATAGGGACATTCATATCCTCTATATACTATTATTGTGTGGGTATATTATTATAATTAATTAATTTTATGCCACTTCACAATTTCTATAAATCGCATAAATTAATTTTCCATTTTATATCTTTTACTCTTTTATTGTCTATATGTAAAATATGTATGTACTATCAAAATCTATATTATATATCAAAAGATATATATATATATTAATTAAATGAATGTCCTTACTATTTTTTTTTTATTCCTACCTCAAAATGCACTCAACCGACTAAATTGAAAACGCCAAAGTGAGTATTCGAACAGAAAACCGAAGCGACGCGAAGCGACGGACCGGACGCCCGCCAAAAAGACTGAGAGAGAGAGACAATGTTATTGTGGGAGTTGCACAATTTTACAAAATCGAAATAAATTATTTAAATTCAAATTAAATGGCGGCAGTGTGAAAAATACAACACACCAAAAAAGAAAATAAACCATTAAACCATTCATACGTAACAACACTCACGACACACTATATCAATGAGTTTAAATAGGCAGAAAAACATCAACTTGGCAAATCAATTAATTTAATTATTATTATTATTATATATTTCTTTTTTAATTCCATACAAAAGGTGTGAGGTGGAAAGATTATATTACCAACAAAAAGGTTTTTTTTTTTTTTAAATAGATATGAGAGTTTTGTGGAGTCCTTTTTTTTGTCGATAATCAGTAACATTTGTGGATGTTGTTAGGTATTTTTTGTTTTGTTGTATTTTTATAATTTTAATTTGTAATAAATTAAGTGTGCTAAACAGCACGGATTTATTATTATTTGATCAGATTACCAACACATTAGAATGCACAAAATAAAGCATTTTGAAACCTCATATCTCTTCTTTTTTTATTTTGTATGTTGGTGTTGTTCAATTTGAGGGATTATTTATTTAATCAGCAGAAATAAAAGCAGTGTCATAAATATTTAAAATATAAATTAGGTGGATAGAATTTCAGGTTGTTTTGGTAAAAGTCAAAGCTTTTAATCTAATAACGTTACAGATATTAGTTAATGACTAACACCGACCTCATGAGGGTATAAGGACGCAATTTAAGCAGTTTATTCAATGTTTGGGGAAATTTGGCACAAAAAGTTCAATTGACAACATAAATTCAGGTGGAAGAGTTTTAATTTGACACAAGAAAATTCAGGATGAAAAGTCCTTACGTCATAAGTTATGAATACAATTGTATTGTAACGCCTGCTTTCTTGGTCACTGTTTAACAATATCCTTGAATCATAATAAATTGCACCGAATTCCTCAATGGAATTCACGGGATTTACTTGCGCATATACTATATGACAAGTATTGGATTCGTAAAAATTTAGAAACTGAAGATTTTAATCAAACGTGATATTAGTCAGTCCGTCTATCTACAGCCTTAACCATTGGGTCGATTGAGTTCCAACTTGGAAATTAAGATTTTAATAAGATTTGCATTAGGTGTCTTTTTGATAATTTTTTGGTGAAAAACTGAAAATTCGGATTCTCTCAAAAACGAGCCCTAATGATTTTTACGACATTTTCTGCAACTTTTTTCTTTTCTTAGCTTTTTTTCACTACAAAAATATATTGCTTTGTATCGTTCTAGAAGAGTTCTATAGAACCATTATTTTGGCTTTAATTACTTTAATTTATTTTTAAATTCTATGTCTCAAAAACGGGCCAGCATATTTTAACTAAAATATCTAATTGTTAAATGTACTTGTATTAATTTAAAAAAAAAAAAACGTTTTAAGGATTTTCGAAAAACGAATTGAATAAAATTAGAAATTTTGAAAAATTAAGTTGCGTTTTTATTTTTGAAAACAAACTTATTTTTGAGGTATGTATGTTCTCAAATCTTTTAATTTAATTCCTATTTTTGTATAAGGGTTTGGAATACAAGACGCAGTTCGAGCGACCATTTAACTATTCTGAATATGTCGTAAGATAAACGGCTAAGGCATTTCAAATAAACATTTTTCGAGGATAATTGTGAATTGTATAGGCAGTAAAAACATAAAGCAGTTTTTGAAAATTGAGCACAAATTAAACATTAATGCTGGTTTTTAAATTTCTTTTTTAAAACGGTTTTCGAAATAAAGACCATTTTTGATAGTTTAATGGGTAAGGTTTTGGAAAGAAAATTGAACCGTTATTTCTTTGAAGGATCATGCTTTAGTGTTGTACTTCCTGCTAAAAAAACCAAAAACTTATGAATGAGTCAAATTAAATTAAAAGAATTTGAAAAGAGAACAAGAAGATTTCGTGTGACTCAAACTAAAAAGTGCGCATTAGTGCCTGCTTAAAATATTCAAATGAAAACGTTTGCAACCAAAAATTTTAGGTCAAACTTTTTTCTGTCAAAAAATTGTAATGATTTATTTTATTTTAGAAGAGTAAGAGCTTCTCTTGCTGCTTTAAACTTTTTTTAGGAAGTTTTATCAATACGAAAATCTGCCCTGACTTTTAGGTCCTACTCCATCACGGACAGCCACTTTAACCTAACCTTCGGTTGGAATTCAGGGATTATATGAAGCACTTTTCATAATCAAAAAACTTGTTTAACTTAACTTTATATCTTCAAATTTAGATCCATTATTTGAAATGTGCTATTTAGAGTCACTTTATATAAAATAATTTCTGAAGAAAATTTAAACTTTAGAAGTTAACAGTTTTTTTGTTTTACTTTGTTTTATTCTTGCGCAGGATAATTTTTTGAGAATTAAAATTTAGTTGGGTTTTTTTGGGAATAAGGGGTTAGTTGAAGCACTTTTTATACTGTTAATATTTGTTTGTTTGAATAAAACTCATCAATTTTTAATGTGGTATTTGGAGTCTTACTATAATATTTGTTGTATTTTGTTTAAGCTGGCGATTCAACCCTTTAATATTAACGTTTTGTAATACCTCAGATAAGTTAAGTGAATAATGTTATGTGTTTTTCTAGACTTTGTTCAGCTGGTACATATGACAATTTTGTGTCAGTCGACTTAAGATATTCAGCGCTGATTGTTGCGGAAATTTTATTTCCAAAACAGACTTAGTAATTATTTTAAGCACTCTTCATTATTAAAAGAATGATTAGTTTTCAATGCAACTCCAGGATTTAGAGATCATCAAAAGAAATATAAATGATTATAAAATAAGCATTTGTTATTTTAACAACTTATCCAAATATTTTAATTTTCATTTTATCAAAAAGGTTTTAAGGATGACTTTTTCCAATGACGAAACACTCCTGAAATTGCGAAAAAAATATCTTCTGTTTTACTTTTTTACCTTGTTGCTGACTTAACTCTATGGAGATTTGATTAAACATAGCTCACCTGAAAATAAAAATAAGAAACGAATTAATAACATATAATTTGTGTTGTTATGTATTTAAAAAAGTAATAAAGTATTCTTTATTCAAAATAAGATTTTCTGCAAGTAACTTTCAAATGACACAAGAAGGGAAATGGTTTAAAAATGAATTTGTATACAAAAACTTTCTTTGTAAATAAAAGGTAATAATCCAAAAAAATTTTTGAAACTAAGGGTCTGCACCCGTGTAAAATTTAGAAATACAAATGGGCTATGGGTGGCGTACGAATGGTCGACAAAAAAAATGTCGACTGGCCAACTGAAAACTTTACAGACTCTTAAAATGTCGACTGAAGTTTGATCGACAAAAAAAAAAGTTGCCCATTTAAATGTCGACTATAAAAAATGTCGACTGAAAAGTTGTCGGTTAAAATGTCGACTGTTGTAAAGAAAAAAACAAGAAACTTTCTCTTTAATGTGGAAACTCAATTTTATTTTTAATTCAATGATATACTATACACATCGGTTCATAAAAAAATACAAATTAATAATTTCTTTAAACAAAACTTTAAACTCATATAAAAACATGTTTTCATTGCAACGTTAAATGAACTGCAATATTATTCAAGAAATCGATTTTATTACTGAAATATACTGAAGATTAAAGCAGGTTGATAAAACGAATGATGAATGTAAGCTTTAATAGTTATCTGAGATTTCACATGCATGCGGCGAATGTAAACATTAACAGTTAACCGAGAGTGACTTGTTGATCGACACATGCATGCGGCCGCATGCATGTGAACATCATTCACTTTGTCACTGTCGACCTTTTACTAGTCGATATTTTCAAAATCGACATTATAAGAGTCGGCATTTTGTTCGGTCGGTATTTTTATCAATCGACTTTTCGACAATCGACATTATAATGGTCGACTTTTTTAAATCGACATTTTAAAAATCGGCAAATCGTACCCAACCCATGGGCTATGGATCAGTTGGTAGCGGATTCTAATGTTCATAGAAAAATCACCTTCATGGTAACCATATATTCATAAAACAAACAAAATTGCAGAAAAAGGGACAATTTCATGAGGAGATAGTAGTGTATTCTTATAAATTTCTTTGAGAACGACGATGGCATGGATAGCTACTAACGAAACGACAGGTTTCAAAAGGAAGCCCTGTACATATTTCGCGCACGACACCTCTTCAACAGGCAATTTCATGTGGGATTTTTTGAAAGTCGCAGCGATTATGCGAAAAACCGAACACAACATTACTCATGGCATCAGTAAAACTAAGAACGCTTTATGCATCAGAGCCATGGAAAAACTGCCGCGGGAATATAATGCCATCAATAGGCCTATTGATGATATTTAACACACTTTTATTAAATTTAAATTCAAATATAGGAAGCACTTAATGAAAGACCCTTTACTTGGCTAAATACATTTCGGAATTTAATTTTTGTTCGAAAGCTGTGACGTAGTCATCCCAAAAACTAAAATAATACTTTTATGCACTGTGGCGTATGCGCACTTTTTTTCAGCTTCAATTTGTATTAATATTCAGCTTAGAGGTATTTAAAGCGAATTCAAAATTATATATTATTGTTATTTTGATCCATTAGGAAATAATTCTTACATAATTTATTAGCCTCCTAAACTCCCCATTTCCTCACTCCCTTACATTCAAACCCTTCAATGTCAAAGTTAATTTTTTTGAGCATTTTAAAGTCAATTTAGAGAAAATTTTCCTCCCATCAAAAACATTTACCAAACTTCATCCTAAGATCCTAAGATGATGACCTTTCAAAGTGGTTCGGTGCCTACGTAGTGCTATTCATTGGATTGTCTGTGTGTCTTTCCTTTATAAATTCTACTATCTTAAGGTAATCACGATTGTCATCCTTTATATTTGTTTCTTTTAACAAAAATTAAGTAAAAGAAAAACGAAAGTGGGTAAAAAAGAGAAAAAAAAACAAACAAAAGGACACCGAGATGTAGGTAGAGGTTAGCTATAGGTAGGTGGGTATCAACTATGTTAACCATAACCATCATCACAGAGGAGATAACCTTGTTAAAGGAAAAAATGTTATCCTGCCGTAGCATCTTAATATCTATGATTTATATTTTTTCTTTTTCTGCCTTCCTTTCATTCTTCATGGTGAATGTTAAAGGCACCTTCCGCCACGATGCCGGCCGTCTCATCTCATAAGGGTTGTTGTCCATAATTTCATTTCTCCCAAGTGACACAAAGTGCGGACGTCCTTTATTATTTTCTTACGTTCATTGAGTCGTCTTGATTTTGTTTTGTTTGTGTTTTTGATAATTTTGCGATGCTGTTTTTTTTTTTCTGTGTAGATATATAGAAAAAAAGGCTGGTGGTTTTGTTTGTGCGTCCGTCGTCGTCGTCGTCCTTGATGATTATAATCTTCTGAGGTCGCATTTTTGTTTTGTTTCGTTTTTATTTTTTTTTCCAACGCTAGGAATGATTGAGGTTAGGAGCTTTGTCTTCTTATCATCATGACATAAAATTTATTTTTATTTATAGGACCAGTGCGCGCATTCGGAACCCTAAAAAGGATGATGATAGTAACAAAAATTGACTGCGCACAAGAAATAGCGAGGTCATGGACAGGCACCATTTCCTACAAAAATTAAAAAAGAAAAAAAAAAAACAGCAGAAGAGAAAAGCAAACGCGATAAGGAAAAAGAAGAAACCCAACTAAACCAAAAAAAATAAGAAAGTATAGTTTCTTTTCTATGAATGTCCTTACCCCTCTAACCCTTCTGCCTGATGAAGATAACGACAACGAAGACGACGACGATGATGATGATGATGGCCAAAATAAAAGGGTTAAATGAGCCAAGAAATAATTTGTGCTGATTATATCATCAAAAAAGGAGGTTACTCATTTCTGCCTTGTTAGTAGGTATTATACAAAAATGTTCAAAGCGTATATTTAAGTCATTCGGTCAAAGGGTGAAAAAGAGAGATGTTGTTTTTCTTATAGATAGATAGATAGAAGATATATATACAATAAACATATATATAATTTAGTACACACAAAAAAGGACTTCATAGAATGATGGTCCTGATTCTGCTGGTGCGATGATAGCTAATGGATGGCCATTGTGATGGTGTGGTGTGGTGTAGAAGTGAAATCAACAGAGAAACGGAAAGAGGAAGAGAAGTCTATATACCTAAATGAAATAATCATCATTGCAAATTGGCAACAACATGGGTAACTAAACATCTATTTGTTATACTGGCTTTTATAATAATATACTTATATAGGTAGTGATGGTGGTCTTTGTTTTTTTTTTTTTGGGAAGGGGGGTTAATAAAGACAAAATGATGATGAACGTTCTATTTTTGTGCCATGAGGGAAAGAATTGAAATGATTCATCGAAGATTTAAGTTTGATTGTCTTTGTTATTATGGTGTCATAATATTTCCAGGACATTAACCTAATAAAGTCCTATACTCGATTTAAATATGACTTCACTAAGCTTATGTCGGACCAGGATAAAGAAACTCAAGACTTCGTATGACCGTGTGACAAGAAGAATATATGTAATTGGTTTGAGTAATAAACTTTGTTGTACCTCAGTTTGCCTTTTATGTCTTATTTTCCCTAGAATCTCGCTACGAAAGTTCTAGCTCATTAAATTTGTAGATCGTTTTCTGTGAGTTCTGCTAATTATGATTACTTTTAAAATCAGATTTGATTTTGAAAGGATACAAACTAAATTAAATTAAATTGGGGGGCGCAACAGTCCGTTAAGAACTAGGGCCTAGTGACTTACAACTCTCAACCATTCCTGTGTGCGAGTAATGTTTTCAGGGATAGAGGGGACCTACAGTTTTAAGCCGACTCCGAACGGCTAATTTTAGAAAGCACTTTTTAATGACAAGAATTACTCTTGGAGAATTTGTCAATTCCTCGTAAGTGGCAGTACCCGTGAAAGAAACTTCAGATGACAGTCCAACGCACTAACCACCGTGCCACGGGTACTACAATACAAATACTATTCTATTTTATACTTTTTGTGCATTTTTAAGCACATAATTCAAAATATTATATCGTTAAGAAAAGGCACTTGATTTGCGAACTTTAAACAACTTTATATAGTAGGCCGGTACACTTAACAAAGTTTAACGTTCAGCTTGACAAGCAAATCACTTCGTTCGACCCCACTGGCACTGGACAGGACACCCTACTTCATCTAATACCTTAAGATATACTCAGAAAACGAAAAGCTTCAAGATCTGCTATTCGCATCAGAGCTTTTCCACAGTGGACTTATAACAGCATTGGCCAAATGGCCACTAACTAAAAAGTGCACAGACAATACAGTCCCCCAAGTACAACTCGCTAAGAACTTCCAGACTTCTATACATTGCAGATATTTTTATGAGAATAGAGCATTTCTGGAAGGCAAGTCAATCCACTTCTTTACAGATGGATCAATAATGGGTGGAGGCGTTTACTACGAACGACTAAAATTAAGTTCCTCATTTCACCTTCCCAATCACTGCAGCGCGTTCCAGGCAGAACTTTTTGGCCATAAATGAAGTCTTATTTGGGCTTAAAAAAAAAACGTGATATCAGCATCTGATATCCGTATTTTTTCAACCAGTCAGACAGCCATCAAATCTTTGGACTCTGTCTCCAAAATGTCGATCATTTTTAAAGGAGGTGGCAGAGCACCTTTTCTGAGTGCTCCAGGTCAAAGAGACATTCCTGGAATTTGAAAGCAGACGAACTCGGCAAAAATGGTGCAGTACTACTCATTCTACCACTTTTGGCTAATGCTGCTATGCAAATTCCTTCGTGTAAGCTTTTGCTAGCACAAGACGCTGTAAAGAAAACAAACATCAGGTGGAATAACATCACCATTTGTCAGGACACAACAAATATCTGGCCTAATCTAGGTTTAAAGCGCTTAAGGTAATTGATATCTCTTAGAAGATTATATATAAGCTTGATTATTATCGGTGCCATAACCGGACACTGCCTAATAGGAAAACACGCCACGCGACAAGGCATATTCTCAAATGACTTTTGCAGAAGCTGTATGGCGATGAGGACGAGGATCAAACAGTTCTTCACCTCTCTGTACATGCCCTGCTCTAGTTCAAAAACGAAAAACCTACCTAGGTGAATCTTCTGGAACTATAAGTCTTTCACGTGTCATCATTGAGCTCAGAGGAAGGACTCAAGGTTTCTATTCTATCCGAAGAGCGGCCATACCCACAAATTCTATCGAGGTGAGAAGCATTTGCATTTAAGTGCAAGCGTTCTCAGATCCCATTAGGTAATCTCAGCAGCTGAAGGAGATGCAGAATACTAAGCAATGAGATCGAAAACAAAATAAAATGGAAGAATTGTGATCCGGAGGATATGAAAAGAACAATTGAGGTGGTAAAGCGTTAATCCTGTGGCTTTTTAAAAGCAACAAAAGAAAATAATGTGATGTGCCAAAAATTATTTTTCAAAAGATTATGAAACATTGAAAATACTGACACTAGAAACTTAGTTAACTCTAAGTAAAATCGAAGACCAGTGTATTCCCATCTTCCTTGGAGAAAATGTTAATGAAATATGGGCTTACAATGAAGAACACATTTCTTCGACGATATTTAGAACGTTTCTTATAAAGGCACAAAGAATTCAAGAAAAACAGATCATTTTTTTGCAAAATGTTTCGTTTTTAAGTTAGTTTTTAAGCTTACAAAAAATAGTATTAAATACAAAATATTGAAAGATTTCATTAATTTTTCAAGGCTCTGTTTCAAATTATTTTTTTAAAGTAATTCAGTTTTCAACTGCAAGCAATTACAACATTCGAATTAGGTTTATTATTCTAAAAGGATTGAGGTCTTGAGTATTAAAGGCAATTTACACATTTTCTGCAAATGTTTCCATCCCCCCACTTTCTACACGATCTTAACATCAACAACGATTTCGGATCAATTTACTGAACATAACCGAAAGCCTGATAAGTTATCATGTCCTTTTTTCCGATGATTTATGTGAGCTTTTATTATCTGTACCGCATATCGCTCGCGCGTGCTGACTGACCCACAAAAACAAACAAACAATACAAAAAGACCGCAGGAAGAAAAAAAAATGATGAAGTCTTTCTTGATTTCAGTTCGGTCGGTACATCCAACGACCAAGACGGAAAGGTATAGCTCTGCTGTCTCGAACTTACTAGTTCTACTAAATTGAAACATAAAAAAAGGCCATCAAATATTTATTTGTTTTTTTTTTTGTTTGTATTTTTATTAAATTTGTTGACATCTGAAAAAGAGGATAAAAATCGTGAAACATAAGCTTAGCACTGGCGAAAAGAAGTTTAATATTGTCGTCAGCATAGAGGAAGATGAAGGATGTGAAGCAGCAGCACAGCATACATATAAAGATAAGGGCGCGCATCCAAGTTTGATAAATAAGGACAAACACCACTACCCCTACTCAACCAAAAACACTGTGATTATATTCATTCTAGTAGTAGGATTTTATGTAGAACATGAAATGTGTCTGTGTGTGTGTGTGTAAAAAAAGGAGCATTTTATCTGATTTTCAGAACTTTCTTTCCAAAATAAGTTTGAAATCAAAAAATTTTAGGATGAAAATTTCATAGTATTGTTGTTTATAGGGCTTCTGGGTGAGTTATGCAATTTTACGGTTTTTTACAACAACAAAACATAATAAATAAATAAAATAAGGAAAAAGGACATTAACATTGATAAGCAAAGGGATTTTTGTAGGATCGTAAAAATACAAACAAACAAATATATTTTTTGTGAGGTTGAAAAGATGAACCAGCAAAAGATGAAGATTTGTTTTGATTCTTCGATATGGAGAGAACCTTTATACGAAAATGTTAAAAAAAAATAAGGACACAGAGGGGCACAAAGAGCAAAGGGTATATTTATATATCCGTTTTAAATAAGAAAAGAATAAGGAAACGTAGATGAAGATGAAGATGAAGAAGGGGAAGCAGGATGTCGTCGTCGGAGGTTATGCGACAAATATAGAAACGGATGAAGACATAAACCTGATACTGATTATTGTTGTGACCCATATGTTCAAAGGAATCCATTCGCGTGAACATGATTTCTGATTTGGTTTTTGGACATTTTTATAGTTCAATAAAAAAAAAATAACATGACTTCATATTAAATTTGTTTGGATAGAAGCAAAACATACATAACTTAAAAAAGACTGTGGTAGCCTATATTTAAAGAGCTTAGGTGCATAAAGTTGTTTCATATGAATAGAATGTCAGATAAAAACATTCTAAGGATTCAAGAAGGTTTTATTACAAATATTCCTCATAATTTTCAATTTGGAATCATAATATTGAGCATAAAAGCTGTTTAAAGTACTTCACTATACTAAGAGTACAAATGACTATTTTCAGATAATATTTATCAACTTAAAATCTTTTTGAGTTGACAGCTCTTATTCGTCAGAAATGCATTTCAACAGCTCAACCCTGAAATCCAAAAAAAAATACATAACAAATTTCAAACTATTAATGTGTGCAGTCATATTTTTTGAAAAAAGAAGTTTGCTTATGGTTTGAGGAATCATTGGAAACATTTTGTTCTGTCTATTTGTCTTCTTTTATCAGAGAAATTATTGATTTAATTTTGACCGATCTATTTCTTTTTCTATATTTGATGGAAATTTTGAAAAGACACTCGGTAAGAAACAGTACCGAGTGGGAATTTTACAGCACTAAAACCACTGCTTAATCAGGAATGATCGATAAATTATTTTTGTTTCTTAATTTAAAATTTACTTCAGGGAAAGAGTTCATAAGTTGTGATACTTTCTTATAGCTTATAGATCATCATCTCATGAGGCTTGGTTCTCCATAATCTCCGAACATATCCTCGTACATTTAAGACAGTTTACATTTAGGAGTTGGTATGACTTTGAAGCAGCTGATAGTGTGATTCTTTTTGTTTTTTAAACACTTCTGTAACCATTTCAATTTGAAGGTTACGATGTTAATCGCTATTTCTGATACACTAAATGCTATTAATTATTCAAGGAAGGACTTTGCTTTGAAGTTCTTAGATAGGTATAGCATTTGGTATTTTTGTTGGACCCAAGATTTGAATGCCTAATGTCCAAATGGGTTTTAGTTACGAGTTCTTTAATGCTAACCTATACTTTCTTCTGTACTTCAAATTCCGTTCTTCTTTTTTATTTGTACTTCCCATTTAAGATTTGCATCCAAAGTCTTTCCAAGGTATTTGGCAATATTGGAGTAAAAGAATTGTGTACTGTTTATAGAAATCGTAACATTATTTATGTTTATGTTTTCAAAACGCATGTGCTTCGATTTTGTTCCATTTAGTTATATATTCGGTTTTTGCGTCCAAAACATTTACCTTATCGAATGCGTTTTGCAATTTTTTGTAGCTTTTTTAACGAATCTATATTTCAGCATCATCAGGGAGGGTGGCCATAAAGGCGTTGGTATCCACTGAAATATCCCTTGTGGTGGTCCTAGGACACTTCCTTGCTGTGCACCAGCTTCTATATATTTTCTTAAGTTCCGAGTACCTTACTTTTAAGAGTCAATGCGTAACGCATGATTTCAGTATTTCGTAGGCGTCTATTCAGTTTTTACTGAATAGACCCAAGTGTCAAACCTTGTCAAAAGCTTGAGAAACATCTTCAATTGCTTTCTCCACCATATCCGGTGTTCACTACACTTGGTCTATCGTGAAATGTTTACTTCTAAATTTAAACTGATATTTCGGAATTAGTTTTCTTTCTTCCATTATTTTGCTGAGACTTTTCAAAAGTAGTTTTTTGAAAACTTTTTCCATGATTGGTATAAGCGATATTGGTCTTTAAGATGTTACTTGTGTTAATGGCTTACCTTGTTTAGGTATAAAAATTACTTCTGCAATTTTCCAATGATGTATTACATATCTTGGTTTAAGGCATGCGTTTATTATAAATTGAAGTTTTTTGAAGTGATTAATCGTATATTGGTGATTTTTAATTAGGTAACTTATATTGACACATGCTTCTTACTTCTTGGAAGGTGGCAAAAGGTAGTTCACATTCTTCGTTCCCATTAGCAAACTGTTAGGAATCTGAAGCCGTATTTGCTGGGAATGGTTTCGCGAGATGTTCAGCACAAAGTTAAGTTTTTTGTTATTTGATCCATTTGCCATCTTAAGATTTTATTGGCGGTTTTACAGAAGATTTGCTGCTTTCCATTTAGAGCATTTTGTAGAAGCACATGTCGTCAGACTTTTCAGAAATCAATTCAGTGAATTATTTTTGAACTCACTGATTCTTTGTTTTAGTTCATTGGTTAGACGGTGAAAGACTATCTTATCATCTGGAAATCTTGTATCTTGTTATTTTTTCGAGCTCTTCTTTTTTCATTTATTTGGATAGGATATTTTATTTCTGTTTCCAAATAACTGGAGTCCTTTTTTCCACAACCTGTTGCACATCATCAACAATTTGTTCAACTTCATTATCAAAATAAGTTCAATTGATTCCATTGGAGATCAAAGGTTTCATAAATTTTAAAGTTTATCTCTACATTCGTTCCAGTTTATTCTTCACGACCTTAGGATTATTTGTTTCCTTTATTTACGCTTCACTCAGTGATAAAATTACTGGAGCATGATTTGACAATAAGTCGTAATTACTCGTATCATCGACACTGATATGATTTTTGTAAAAACTTTTTACTAAGAAATAGTTTATAAGGTATGCGCGTGTTAAAATAAAGCCAATTTTTTGTGAGTTTTGAAATATCAGAAATCTTTGAAAAACTCATATTTTGTTCATTTAAAAAATTATAGAAAAAGAAAATATTTTTGGAAAAATAAGTTTTCTTTATACTTTGACTTAAATTGCAATCCTTCCTCAAGAGCTTATGGTTTTATCTTTAACACATAGACACTTTTGAAAAGCCTTTTCTTTTTTAAATTTTTTGGACAGTTTTTTGAAAAGTGTATGCATACCTGTTGTATGAAATGTCTATGTCATTTTGAAATTGAAAATTCACAAATCATTCAAGACTATCTCTGGTTACGACAAAGCTTCCTTCTTCAATCGAGCCATTTCGATTTTTTAGCAAAACTTATAGGGCCCTTCCTAAGTGCCTACTAATAACATGCAGAGGAATGGCCATCAAGTCCCAGTTCTTGACGATCTTTCAGGCCATTAATTATGCATTTATTGGAAAACAAAAATGGGTCTCCACCTCCCAGCTGGTAAGAATGTACTTTCCAACTTCTGTACAAAATTTCAAAAAAAATACGTCTTTTTCCCCCTTTTAATATAATTTTCCAAGTCACTCAACCAACAACAAAAAATAACAGCAACATGAACATAACAGAACATCAAGAACGTTAGCACTTTTCTGTGTTTGTCTTGTTTAACATTAATCACAGGGTCATTACAACCATCAATATTGGCCATAAAAATAAATCCAAAGCCAATACATATACACATACACATAAAAATCCATAGACTAATACCAGTAGAAGGAGTAATAAGTTCCCGTCCCATTTATATTCTTCCTAAATGTAGGCTTAAAACCAAAAAGTAATCATTTTTGTTTTTTCTCGGGCAATAAAACTTCACGCAAATTATAAGAAGAAACAACAAAAACAAAAAAAGAAGAACACAAAAATCCTTGTCTCGAACTTTTCTCACTTATACCAACTGCTATTACAGTGGGAAGTCCTGCTGCAATAGTAGAGTAGAGAAGGCTATATAAGACAAGAAGCTTCTTATCAACTTACTATAGCTGTATGGATTGAAAAAAGGAAGAAGCAGAAAATAAAAGAAAAAGAAAATGAACAAAACAAATATAATGATGGTGGATTTTCATTTTTTGGTTTTTGGTTTTTGGGTTTTGGTCTTTGCGACACAGTGGGTCTGCTGATTCTGGTTGTTCAGGATTCGGATCCTGGGGTTTGATTGTAATCGTGTGGTTAGACGAAGTAGCCCACGAATTGGTTGTGATGTGCGGTAGCGATATATGCAATGGTATATACTTATTGGTTTTGGGAACAAATGTGTGTATGTTGCCATTTTGGTGTAGTTTATCCCTATTAACGCCTCAATAAATCTACAGTGTCAGGGTTATCGTTTTGTATGTATGTGGGGCATAGGAATATCCCAATACCAAACTTTTTTCTTCTATCGCCTCCTTCTATTACTTCAGCAGAACATGTAGAGTAGAGTACGTAGCGTAGGTATTCCAAATACAACCGAGGCAAAGCCCAGAAGCGAAGCGTAGCAAAGAAAAGATACAGATCCATGGACAATATCCTTGCTGGTTATCACCATATACAAAAGATTATTTAAGTTTTCTCCATAAATTTTGTCGACTAATTCGGCTATAATCTGAAACAAATTATCGAATTAGCTGGTTCTGGGTCCTATATATTCGACCGAAGAGTATTGCTATTGCCTGCCTGCCTTGATGGTCTTGTTGGCTGGCTTCAGAGTAAGTTCTTATATTATATTATTGGAAACGATATGGTTTCGGTTATGGTGATGGTAATGGTAATGGTGATGGTTTTTGGCTTGGAGAGAAGAATGTAAACTCCACGAGTTCTGTTCAGTTGGAAAGTCTTCACGATATATCCTTTTAAGGATATATACACCTACCTCATAGCTATACTATATAATACAATATTAAATTAGAAATTAATGGTACAGAACATTATTTTATCAGCATTCTTGTTTTGTTTACTTGTTTTCTGGTTATTATTTTTATTTCCTTTTTGTTCTTATTTTTGTTTTTGTTTTTGTATTTGTTTCTTTTTGTTTTGCCGTATTTCATAAGGTTGCCTCCTTGTTGCAGATTTATGAAGCAATAAAAACACAGATTGTTGCGCGTTATGGTTGTATATTTATGTATAATTTGTAGTAGTTTATTTTTTGTTTGAGTGTGCGTTGCAGATGTTATTGACCTATACGTAAAAAGCTATTAATTGTCCTTGCTGCGAGAGATAATTGATGAGAGAAGAATGAAAGTGTTTTTTTTTTTTTATTGTTTATACAAAACAAACTGAAACATAAAATATAATTGTATTAAATTATGTAATAGGACAACTTTTAACATAATTTAATAATGCAATATGGAATAAGTTCTAATATATGAGGCCAGAAAGTTTGGTGGTACTGATCAAATCAGAAAAAATAGCAAAGGAAATACTGTATTTAGGAACGACTTGAACTTGAAAAAGTGAGTTAAGAAATCAAATATTGAAAAATGCAGATGGAAAAGATTCAAGTTTGTAATGACGCATTACAAATCTACAACGAAAACACGAACAAATTACATTCGTTCGATCACTACACCGAGCATTGAGTTCACACTCAGTCCAACTTGGCCAAAACTCGGTGACATTAATTTGCAAAGGTTATTTTCTCATTCGCAAGGATATAATTCACACTAGGTTGTTACCAAAAGATTGCCTAGTAGAACCGAACAAGACCAACAAAAAAAAGTAGAAGCAGGGAACCAGACCGCGCATATTATAAATACGCCTGAACTCACGGAGCAGAAACCGGACTTCAATCGCCGCTAAGCAAGGTTCAGTGGTAAGTAAGTTGGATATTAACGGAGGCTTCCCCCCACCAGAGGTAAGGGGCTTCTTGTGAAATATTCAAGTTTAATTGATTTACCAGCTTCGGCTGTGATTTACCAGTTTCGGCTGTGATTTACCAGTTTCGGCTGTGATTTACCAGTTTCGGCTGTGATTTACCAGATTCGGCTGTGATTTACTAGTTTCGGCTGTGATTTACCAGTTTCGACTGTGATTTACCAGTTACGGCCGTGCTTTACACACGACAAGAGGCAATTCACCCGCGTAACGGCGATTGCCCCAGTCCTGACCGAATCGACGGAAGAGACGTGCCCCGCCCCGCCTGCTGACCGACACCTATCGCGTAGACTACATCGGAACGTGGCGCAAGCCGAGATTTGGATGAGAAGAATGATTACGAAAATCTGAATTTGACAAAAAAGAATGTTAACCGACTATATGAAATAAATTCAAAATAATATAAAGTTAATTACAAATAAAGCCAAAGGCCTATTGATGTTAAATTTCGGTGTTTTATTTAACTAACCCTGGACACAGTGAGCATACCCCAGCTGAGAAACCTAAAACATCGTCACATATAAGTTGTGTAATTTGTTTCGTTTGCAGCGTTAAAACGTTAATTCCAAAATACAACAACCTAAAAAATTTTATTACTCCAAAAGACTTGATAATAACCTGCCATCGTCAGTTTTATTTAAAAACCTGCAGGGATCAGACGTTATAAAAAGCAAAAATTAGATGATATTGATTCGGGTGAGCTTATAACAACAAATTCTTAAAGTCGCAACGAATTTGTAGCAATTCTAATGCACCTACTATCGATTTGATAAGCACAACTGGTTTATTCAGTTTTGAGGCGTAGAACAAACCGATGTTGTTTAAGCTGTTTTATGTATAAGATCTTAGATTATTTCCATCCTCTATTTGTCAGAATGATTCTTTCACATATTTTACCCGTTTTAGCATATATTTTCGGCTTGGTCATTTTGACATGTTTCCTTTCGGTATGGAAGTTCGCGAAAATACCGGATACTTTAAGCATAGTTGCCTATCTGCGTTGATTAAAGTATCATATGCTTCTAGTATCAAAAGTTAAAAGATTTTTTACTTTTCAAGATAATTTTGTTAGTTTTATAAAATACACGGAAGAAAGCGTTGTCGTTTTGAGTGAACATTCTAGATCACGGTTAAATTGATTGGAGTTCCTCAGGGATCTATATTCGGTCCATTGCTTTTTACAATATTTATAAATGATCTAGAGATCATAGAGATTATAGAGAAGGTAATTTGCCTTGTATGCTGATGATGTGCAGCTCGACTTTTCTTTCAAACTGGGATTGATTGAAGATGATGCCTTAAAGATTAACTCTGGTTTTGAAAACAATAGGCTCAAAAAAATGAAAATGTTTATTTGTTTATAAAAAATGAATTATATTTAAGTAACTTTAAAATTGTTTCTCTAGAGATTACTCTAAACGAATAGGTCAATAAAGCATAAAACTTCGGGATTTGGTTTAACATGACGCTTAGATGAGATGATCATGCTATGAGTGTAGTAGGGAAAGTGAACAGTAGTCTTAAAAGTCTCTTGAGGCTAGTAAGAGCTCTAATAGCTCCTATTATTGAAAAATTATCTACTTCAGTTTTGTAACTGCAAAAAAAAACAAAAATGAATTGCTTTTAAAAATATTTGTCATTACATTTATGGCCTTAAGATGTATGATCAAATTTTCAAAGGTGTCAATTCACAGATCCAAGGCAAGATCAGTTAAAAAATATTGGTTAATGTAGCTCTGTAACGCCTTCCGAAAGGCTTTTCAAAACTTTATTTTTCTCAGAAAAATGGTCCAATAATGGCAGCATTCTAAAATTCGCACCAAGTGAGGGTTTCCGTGTTTATCCAATTTCTGAAACAATTGGACTACTTCAGATAAGTGCGTGAAACATTGATATTCATTAAATGAGTTCCACACTCTGTACGGAAAATATGAGGCTTGTCCACTAATATATCAACGTCATTGACTTTTTGCATGAACTTAAGTAAAGCTGTGGGCGGTCTTGATCATCACTGAAGAAGTACGACCCAATGACGCCTCCGGCTCATAAACCACACCAAACCTTAATTTTTTCGGAATGCAATAATGATTCATGGAAATCGCTGCCTGACCAATACCGCATATTTTGTTTATTGACGAAGCCATTCTTCCAGAAATGAAGATGATTTTTCGATGAAAATCCGAATCATTTTCAAGTTGTTGCTCAGCCCAATTCACGAACATACTCGTACGAAGCTTCTGGTGGTCGAGCGGCTTCAGTTCTTGCGTCACTTTAATCTTGTTAAGATGTAGGCCAAGATCTTTTCGCAAAATTCGCCACAACGACATCACAGAGATGCCCAACGCTTGAGAACGACGACGTGTGATGGACACATTTGGACTTTCTGCAACTGAGGCCTCATCGGCAGCAATATTCTCGACACTACGGGCACTTCTTTGTCTCAATGGCACGGGAACATTTTGTACTATGCCTCTGGATTCAAATTTGCTCACTAGACGCTCAATTGTTGATCTGCTAGGACGATTAAGACGACCATAAATTGGACGTAGCGCTCTTAACGTTAAGGCCACTGACTCCGAATTACGGTAGTAAATTTTAATAATTTCTGAAGAGAAATGTTAAAAGAGCAAAAAATATGGCGTCGATTGCTGTCCCTGTCGCTCTACTTTTGTAGCGTCCCTGTTCAATAACCCTGTATAACATTGATCACATTTGTTTGCTGGTTTTAACGATTCAGAGCATTCTATAGGAAGAGCCTAAAATTTGCAAGTTAAAACTATCTTTGGGAATTATCCTTTTAATCAAGATAATTGCCGTGTATGGAACAGTGTTATCTTTACGAGTTTCACTAGTCAACAATGTAACCATTAAAAGTCATAATTGGAACACCATTTTGTGTCATTAATTTAAGTTATTTCTCTGTACTTCTTCACCGTCAAAAACGAGCGTATTCAGGTCAATGGTTCTTATGCCCATATCGAACAATATATTTCCATTCATTCGATTTGAGGGTAAAGTTGATCACTTCGTAAGATATTTTTTGTGAATTTCTTGGCACATTTTTGAACCTTAAACTGAGCGAACATATTTAACTTAACAGTGTTTAGAAAAAGACTAAATACATTTTGGTTTGGTAATCTAAGCCATGGTCCAATTATTTTGGCGAAAGGATATTTTAAGGCAAAGTTAACAACACATGTATTCTTTTCATTGTCGAGTTCCAAGTGTCCTCACTTGAATAAGCTTAAGAACAAAATTCACTGAAATATACCCAACAGTCTTAAAGCTGTTTAAAATATTTTTTTGAATTTTCTTGCAGTAATCGTTTGTACTCAGCTTTTTTCCTTGAGTTAATAAACTGTAATTTGATTCTAAAGGGTTTGCCATCTAAAGTTTTTTTTCAACTAATGCTTATTTTGTGAATGGTAACACTTAGCTCATGTCTGATTTCACAAATAATTAGTTTTGTCCTTTCGCTGAACGATTACGGTTGTGTATACGCTTGAACAACGCTGGGAAATATTGCCTGCAATCGACTTAGAGAAGATGCCAATTTTGCCAAAAAATTCATCTTTTCAGATGGAGCTTATTTGATCTTGGCGGGTATGTAAATAAGCAAAACTGTCGCATTTGGGGCACAAAAAACCCTTACGCATACATTGAAAAGCCGATACACCCAAAACGAGTCACTGTTTGGTGCGGATTTTGGTCTAGAGGCATAATTGGGCCATTCTTCGAAAATGAGCTAGGAGTGTCCGTTACAGTTCACAAAAATTGAAGACGAGAATATTGGCACCACTTGGTTTCAACAGGACAGCGGCGCGCGCAGCGGTACGTGCTACACGGCCGAAGCTACACTCGATATTTTGCGCCCTGTTTCAAAAAAAAAAAGTTATTTGGAGGACCCTATATTTAATTACTTGAGTATCTCACATTTTAGACCAATTCGAGTTAAATGTTTTTTTCCCGTGAAAAGATGTAAGATGCAAGGAATTGAATTATATTCAAACATTATTTGCTTAGATTCGACACAAAGGATTAAATGTTTTCTTTTATCACTCCTTATCGTTCAAACAACAATAACTGAGAGTTGTTAATGACGAAAACCTTCGTGATTTATGTGATGTTTTCATCAAATTTATACTTCATTTATATTTTTGTTTTATTGCATCCCACTTCAGAGCCTATTGTTTAAAAGGTATGAAATTTATCAAAACCTAATAAACTTGTTATTTTATTAACTTTCAAATCAGTTAAGGAAAAATATTTACCTTAAAACTGTCAAAAAATAAGTCGTCATTTTCGCAATGTTTACTTCATAACTTCTAGCTTAATCTTTTTATAGGAATTCATTCATTAAGAAGAAGCATAAAATTTGTAGATATCCTTTTTTACTTTATGAATTATAAATCCTATAAATTTTTAATTGCCATCAATAAATTAATGGCTTATGGACGTAGTTGTTAGTTAGCTAGCTACTTTTCGTTTTCTTCATTTTAAACTTTTATGTCCTCTCTTCATTCAAATGCAGTGCACTTCAATTTCTTAAGTCATCAACTTAAAACAAAAATAAGCTCTTCCTACAACTTAACTTTTTCTATGCTAAGGTATGAAGTAAAAAAGTAGTTGGTACTTCTGGCAAAAGATTGTCTTAATTTCTTCTTTTATTTGTCTGTTTGTAAAAATTTTACCTCAAGACACAGGGTCACTTTTCATTAGCCCTTAGTAAATAAATAAAGTGAGATAGAAAAGGAAAGAGAATTAAAGTTTTACTTTTCGTATTGACTTTATAGGCATGCAATGGAGTGGCAGAAAGAGAAAGGCTAGTTCTAGAGTATATATTTTCAAAAACAAAAATAAAAATGCGTTAAGACTTCTCTTCTCAAAAGAAAATGTCATAGAACAAGTATATTTGTAGTTTGGAGACGTCATCATGGAAGCAAAAGTTTCAACTGTAACGCCCTTCGTCTTAGTTCCGTTTTACTTCTTTACAAAACTTTCGTAATAAGTTTGCTCACTGAATTCAAAAAGTCCTTAAAAAACTTCTTCTTGTATTTTTTATCCGTTTCTTTTTGTTTTTTTTTTTTTTCTTTTTCAAAAATTCACGAAGATGATATGAACTTGAGGGTTAAGTTGCTGCTTTGTTTTTGTAAAAGTAATAAGGACAAGTATGATTATACGGTAACGGTACATAGTTTTAATTATACAAAACGAAATTATAAGAACGTAAAAGCTAAAGGATATGACCTACCTAGAACTGCACAGAGTTCATGCAAATTAATTTTCTAACAATCTGTGTAGGTAAGGTGGGTGTAGTAGGTAATAGTTGAGGAGGATAGGAGAGAGAGAGCGAACATCAACTCTCTGTCCAGCATCATGAGTGTAATTATTTTCCGAAGGTTTACACACACACCTACACAACCACAAACACAAGTTTAACTATATATATCAAGGATATTTTTCAAAAGAAGAAACAAAACCATTATAGTCAGAACACAAAGAATGATAAGAAGTGGGTACCCTGGCCTGGATGCCAATTGAAGAAGTGTTACGTACTCCTTGATGTACCTACGAGTAGATTGCTTGATGCAGGCAACTCTTACTCAAACGAAACAACATTTAATGGACCAATTTAGTTGCACATTCTTTTGATTGCACTCTCGTATATACATAGTATAGCCTGTCCTGGCCTGCCGAGTTCAGGAGTAAGAAAGGACTAAAGTCCATTTTGGTTATACCTACACACACACACACATACACATACAATCAGAAAAAAAGATCATTCATTTTGTTTTGTGTGGTAGATCAAGGATATGCCTTTCCACCCCATTTTGCATTTGAAATAAGAACAACTTCAAAGTATGCATGTAGCCTAGCTATATTGCACAATTATTATAGATCAAAGGACCAAAAGGATAAGGATTCAATTTACCCACTGACACATTCCAACGGCCCGGTAGCGAGGCAAAGAAGGGTGATAGTGGGTGAGAGAAATTCGATTTTATGAATTTAAAAAAGCACAGTAGGTACTATTGCAAGGACTCCGAAGCAGAAGAGCATAGAGAATAGAATCAGTCGCCACCAACGACGCCGACGCCTCCACAGACGCCGCCACCGCCGGCCGCCGATACACCATAGACAACGAATGTAAAGGATAATACTATTTTTGTTCACGAGGCAGTACGACGACAGACGATTCGCGCTGTAGAAGCTTTAGTTGGTTAGGAAGAGGAGAAGTAGGGCGGGCCGTTCGTGGGTTCAGGAAAATGAATTGGCTTCCAACTAATTACATTTGCATATCTCCATGAATTAGTTAGATCTGTCCGATTGCAGGACAATTTGAAAAATGTTTATCCCGCAGAATGTAATGGGAATGGCATAGGAATGGTGCGGACTGAGTCCAACCTTTCCTGTAGGATGATGGTGATGGTGTTTTTGTATATTTTCCAGGGATAAAATAAGAGAAATAGAAAAAATGTGGCAAAGCGTGTGGCAAGACTGCATTTTGTGTTTTCTTTTTTTTTAAACTTCATTTGGAGAAGTAAGAATATTTATCACGATACCGCACTGCCTTACCGCACACTGTTTGGTATAATGTGCAAAGACTATAGTGGGTGAACCTGAACATATGCAACACAAAAAAAAACCTAAAAAAAAATTGAAAAATACAACAGAAATAAAATACGGAAAACCATAAAGACATAGGAGAAAACTTTATATACAACATGCGGTTACAATGGAATTGAAATTAAAAATTCTAAAGAAAACGAAGGATAATTAAAACTTCCCGCCATTGCTATAGCCGGTTGCCACAAGAAAATAATCATTGATCGTTTCTTTTTTTTTCGTGTGTTTTGCTATTCATGTTCAAGATTTTTTAAGGACCTTTTAAATAAAACCTTTTTCAAAAACCCTAAATTTCAGAGTTTAAGTATTAAATACAACCGATATTGATATTTAACTAACTTAGGTGACGCAACAGTCCGTAGAGAACAAGGGCTTAGTGACTTACAACTTTCAACCATTACTGTGTGCGAGTCATTTCAGGGACCTACAATTTTTATGCCACACGGGTAATTGGAAAACAAAAACACTTTTCATGATAAGAATTACCTTTGGGGAATTTGTCAATTCCTCGAAAGAGCCAGTACCCGTGGAAAACCTTAGTTGGCACAGGCAGGGATTGAACCCAAGACTTCTAGCATCACAGTCTTAAGCACTTTCTATCACGCCACGCGTGATATTATGACATAAAATACGTTAGCCAATTTTTTAGCTCTAGGCCGAATACAAATTTAGTCAAGGACTTTTCCCCCATAGAAGTTGGTCGAAAATGCCTTATTACAAAAGTAGTGTTTTAAAAATTCAAAGCAACTTCAATAACAGAAATTCATTGCACTTAATTTCATAACTTGAAACAATTGATGTATTAAAGGATTTTGCATACATATTCTTTAAAAGCTTTATTGAAATAACAAATAAGCTTATCATTGTTTTAGAATATCACTTTTGTTACTAAAATCTTCTCACAAAAGGCAACTTAATATATCTAATATTATAAAATGTATATATTACACCCAAACAATCAATTTTAATTGTAAATTCACTTAAAAATCAAAAATTAAGTTACCTAAACATAAATAAGAAGTGAAGGGCTTAAATCAATACAATATAGAAAATCCCAAATAAATAGGGATGGTATGGTATGGTAGATGTATAATCCTTTCTTTGATTTTATTTGATATAGATATAATAATTTGTTGATTGAATACATACAATCCATTATGAATGAAAAGGACACCGGCCATGGACTACATACTTTGCTTATAAACACACAATATCCTTTTCGATCCGCTCCTCTCCCGATAACACAAAACAAATAGTATCTCATTCTCTCTCTCTCTCTTTTCCTTCCTTCGACTCGGATTAATTGTATTTTATATATACTTTGAAAATATCTTAACATAGATATTTCTCGGTCAAATAGATGACAGGATCCTTTTAACCTTTTAAATTTCATTGCATTGCATAAAGGAGTATGCTTACGTCACATTTATTCATCTGACTATATTCCAATGTCATATAGTCTTGATATGTAGGTGTTTAAAGCAGGTAGAGCGCTCAACCTATCTATTGACCCAAAAATAATTGCTTCCCAATTCACATCAATGCCTTTGTTTGTTTATTGGTCGAATACATATTACGGTATTAAGGATATTGATTTGGTGTTTTTTTTTGTGTGTCTGTCGAATTTTATTTAAATACACTCAACACAGTCGACCAGAAAACTTTCAGGATACCTTTTTATGAAAGTTTAAATACTTCATTTTCTTTTTGTTTTTTTGCGACTTCCTTTCCCCTTTTCATTTTGAAAGCGTCCAGAAATGTTCATGAGAGCTATATGATAAGTCTGTTTAAGCAACAACAACAGAAAAAGGATATTAGCAATACGAAGGACTTCGAAGTTCGAAATTGTGCAATTATTCGGAATTTGTTTGCTTTCTGTGTGCGGTGGTGTCCAGGAAAATGCCAGTGCATGTGATACGAAAAGTTCAGTCATATAAGGAAGGTACACGGATACATACATATATTTATTTCTGTGGGAACTTTTTATATGTTTGTGTATATATGCATAATTGTATTATAATATCCTTCATATAAACAGCTATACAATGTGATGTGGTTAAATTTAAACTTTATTACCTTTTCATTTTGAACTCGATTTTTGTTTCGGTTTTGTTTTTTTTTAAATGGAATACTTCTTTATCTGGTTTGTCGTACTGTCGTGATGTTGGTGCGTTTTATTCTTTGTGTCATTTGTTTTTATTTAAAAAAAAATTGTAGATATGTTTAAGTGTAAAATAACCAATAAATTGTATTCTGATTGCCAATTGAGCAACTTTGACTTTTGTTAATTTTATACTTTTGCTTCGAAAAATCTATAGTTGACCACAATCATTTTGCGGTAATTTCTTTTAATATTAAAAAACATATTTATTTTGTTAAAATTAAGAGATACATTATTTGACTCGTGGTTTAAATGCCAATGCAGTTTTCAAAAAATTTAAAAGTTCAATGAAATAAAAAAGTGCGCATACGCAAGAGTGTACCACTGAAACATCATTGTTCAGAATTATTAACCAAAAAGCTTTATTGAAGTTTAACGTTTTTTTTTTTTTATTTAATTTATTTTTTTATATGACAAGAAATACTACTTTAGAATTTTTCAGACCATTACAAGAGGTAGTACCCGAAGTGTCAAAAATTTCATTTCAGGTTCATTTTGGATAACCCGAAGAATCTTCCACCAAATTCTTTTAAATTCGAACATCCGGCAATAAAGTGGCAAATATCTTAATTTTCCTTGAGGTTGCAGACATCGTACAACATAGGTATGTCCTGACAATGTATAATCAAGTTGAGGCTGATCATTTATCCTCTTACTTGGATTAAGTAAACTTATCGTTTCTTGTAAGCTTTAGGCAAACTATATATATTGTAATCTTCTACACATTCAAGACTAAGTTTCCAGGTCATAACCAATGTAAGCTGAGTAAGTTTCACCATCCAGGAAATTATCAAACGTGTTTCTGAGAAAAGCGAGGTAAATCTGAACCCTTTCTCCACAATAAACCCCTAATTCTTCCAATTTCCTGACTAATTGAGGATAAAATTTGATAGTCTTCTTGTATCTATCTCCATCTGTTCAAATATATATTCTAAGTGTAGTTTAAGTGTATTTAAAAATAAACGCGGCATACTGGTCCAAAAATAAACCATGTTATTCGGAGTACAGGCAAGAAAATGTGTTTTTAAAAAGATATGAAAAAGCAAACCCGCACTTGAGCATCATTCATCATGAAAAGAGAAGCAATGGCAAGAAATAGTGGGATCTTTTCAATGTGGTCCACTGTCCTACTGTCTATACAACATTCTCAGATTGAAGAATTAATTCTTTTCACCTCAGCTTGTGAGGGTGTTTTAAAGTTCTCAGCTGGGGTATGCTCACGGTGTCTAGGGTTAGTTAAATAAAACACCGAAATTTAACATCGATAGGTCTTTATTTGTAATTAACTTTATATTATTTTGAATTTATTTAACATAGTCGGTTAACATTCCTTTTTTTTGTCTAATTCTGATTTTTGGTAATGCTTCTTCTCATCTGGATCTCGGCTTGTATCACTGGTCCGAAGTAGTCTACGCGATAGGTGTCGGTCAGCAGGCGGCGCGGGGTTCGTCTCTTCCGTCAATTCGGTCCGGACTGGGGTAATCGCCGTTACGCGGGTGAATCGCCTCTTATCGTGTGTAAAACACTGCCGTATCTAGTAAATCACAGCCGAAACTGGTAAAACACAGCCGAAACTGGTAACAAACAGCCGAAGCTGGCAAATCA
The DNA here is from genome assembly GCA_951509635.1 of Eupeodes luniger. Classification (NCBI taxonomy): domain Eukaryota; kingdom Metazoa; phylum Arthropoda; class Insecta; order Diptera; family Syrphidae; genus Eupeodes; species Eupeodes luniger. The sequence goes on along the minus strand of OX608073.1, from coordinate 118,211,277 downwards.
ATTACTCTTGAACATTTCACAAGAAACCCCTTACCTCTGGTGGGGGGAAGCCTCTGTTTATATCCAACTTACTTACCACTGATCCTTGCTTAGCGGCGATCGAAGTCCAACTAGTTTCTGCGGTCTGGTTCACTGTTTTTCCACTTTTTCACTCTTCTTGTTGGTCTTGTTCGGTTCTACTAGGCAACCTTTTGGTAACAACCAAGTGTGAATATAACCTTGCGAACAACAAAATAACCTTTGTAATTTACTGTCACCGAGTTTTGGCCAAGTTGAACTGAGTGTGAACTCAATGCTCGGGAACGCATGTAATTTGTTAGTGTTTTCGTTGTAGATTTGTAATGCGTCATTACAAGCTAATTTACTTTAAAAATGTTTTTTTGAAGTTAATGTTAGAACAGATAAATACATCAAGGTACAAATACTTTCGAACAATTTCCAAACTCTGTTCTTTTTTAGCTCTACCTTAGGTTTATCGAGCATGCCTTAAGATCATCATTATAGAATTTCCAAGGTACACAGTCAGGTTCGAAAGATCGCCATTAACAAAAGTGATTTGTTTTAAGTAAGTTTACAATTTTGATATGTAATATGTAATAAAGACTAAAATTTAATTAAGGCTACAGTTTTCTGTGTATTTATAGGGAAAACCAACAATTTTAACGATGGATAGGATAAAATGGGATATAAGCTCCTTTCTACCATTTAAATCACTAGGTCCTGACGGCATTTTCTCTATGATGCTAAAAAAAAGTGTTGATCTAGTAATCACATACCTTAACAACCTATTACATAGTAACTTAACATAGGGATATATTAATAAGTTGTAAGACATACTAATGCCAAAAACTACATACCAATTAGTCTCACATCGTTTATCCGTTAAAACATTGCATAGACTTCTAGACATTTACATCCCCAAGAAACCTCAGGCACGAAGTTCTATCTCCTTCACAACATGCCTATTTTAGAGGCAAAAGTGCAGAAACGGCCTTTGAGCGCGTCGTAGAACTATAGGAAAAACACTGAATTATAAAGAGTTCACACTGGCAGCGTTATACACATAGAAAACAGTGCAGTCAAAAAGCTCTCATAGGTCTCGAAATAGAATAGTCTATCATTTGTATGTTAAAACATAGAGTTTAAAGTATCAACATCCAGAGGAACGCCTAAAAGACGTATCCTCTCAACACTTACCAAAATGGAAAGTAGTGGTGTCAAAGTTGTTGCCTACGCTGATGACGTAGCTCTATTGGCGACAAGGAAATTCTTAGCCACAGAACAACTAAAACCAGCCTTACTCAGAGTTTGTACATAGACAAAAAACTGTGGCTTGGTGATTAACCTTCTTAAACCAGACCTAGTACTCTAAACAAATAAAAGGAAAATACAAGAGTATGCAGTTCTTGATTAAAGTGGAATTTTGCTCAAATTACCCTATCAAGCTAAATATCTAGGAGTAATCCTGGATAAAAAGCTGAACTGGGGTCCATATATATTAGAAATCCAAAAAAAGCTCGAACCGGACCGAATCCTTAAGGGGGTATTCCAGTGTAGAGACATGAATTTCGCCTGGTTTTTGAAGCGTTGTATAAAGGAAACAAAAAATATTTTTACCGTAAATTTGTATATCATTTGTTTATTGATTTGTTGTTCATACATACAAAAATTAATACAAAAAAAAATTAAATTAACAAAGTTACAAGCAGTCAAAGTGGGGGGGGGGTCTAAATAAAAGAGAGTGTAATGGCGTGCATCCTACCAACCCTCCTGGTGATCTGAAAAACAAAAACCAGACTGATTCTTAATTATTATATTATTATTATAGATGTCGCTGTTGTTTCACTCTTGGATAAGTTAAAAAAAAAACTTTTTAACAAAATGGCAGCAGTTTGAAAAAAAAAATGTTCTTGTTGCATATTTTTCAACAATTCCGAATTTTTTAAAAATACTAAATGAGAAGTTATATTTTTGGGCAAAGACCACACGATAAAGAGATGTATAAAGAACATCCTCTCGAAATTTGAAGTAAATCGGTCTATTAGAACTCGATATATTCTTACCGATAGCTCGAAAAAAGTTGTTTCGAGAAAAACGCGTTCAGAGTTTTGAGACAAGTTTTCGACAATTTTACTTATAGAATGATACAGGGTACGTACATATTTTCAATCAGCGATTCCTGCTCCATATGAAAATCCTTCCTCTACTTCAAAATACTCATTCGATGTTCTCTGATGAAGACGAACAGTTCTACCCTACTTTGACGCCTCTGAAGTCCGGAATTCCGAGCGCTCGATACGCGTTTCAGTTTCTATGACCTTCAATTAACTTGAATACCCCCTTAAATCATATTGTGTTGATGTAAAATGCAATTGTCAGACCAGTAATCACTTATGTTAACAGAGGAGATGAGGACTACTTGTCCTGTATGAATGGAAGCCGTACCATATCTTTTACCCCTGGACCTGCATGTTCAAGAAATTGCTGCCAACAGTGCCTTACGGCTCAGCCAGACTAGTTGCTGAAAAACTAGACACATAGGATATGCACAGATTCTACAGAGGTACATAGTGAACAATGTAAGCACATAGACTACATGAGACCCTGTCTGAACTTCAATAAACGTTTTATTACTATCTTTCTTGATAGGAACGAATGTGTAAACAATTGTCCCCAAATGAGTGAGTCGACAATAGCCATATATACTGACGGGCCGAAAACGGATGCTGGAGTAGGATCAGGTTTCTTTTCTGATACACTCAATATTGCCAAATCTTTCAGATGGCAGGTCTTAATGATGGAGCTATCAAGAACTGATACCACACTTTTCATTCAAAAGCCCAGCAGCAATAAAATCGATTTTTGACCCAATAATCATATCGAAGCTTATAAATTACTGTCACCATAAACTAACGGTTCTTAGCTCACACCATTATATTGGACTCTGCTGGTTACTAGGTCAAAGTGATGTGCCTGGGAACGAGAGAACTGGATCAGTCCTCTGTAGACTTAAGTATAAACACTCCATCCTATGATCTAAAACAGGTAGCAATATACTTCAAGAAGCCAATGAAAGATGAAAAACCCTTTATACCTGTGCCATGGTCAGGAAATTATCGCCCAAATTCGACAAAACTAGATCTCGTTCCACTATGCTACGATTGTTGTTCGCGAGCATAGTAACAGGCCACAATCTAATGAGTTACCATAAAAAGGAAAAACTACCGATGATATGTGCAAGGGCTGCAGTGATTAAGAATAAAATGAAAGAAAGAACATATATGTATACCCACACCTCCTATCCAACCCTTCCCTCTTTTCCTAACGCTCACACTGTGTCTTTGACATATTTAAGGTTACAAAACCCTTTTAGTGTTCGCTAATTATATTAAAAAAAAAAAAAAATCCCACTTCTTATGAACATGCCTAATACTATGTCACACTAGCAATAAACTTTTAGCCGACACTTCTTTGATCAATTTAAAGAATTCGAAGACATACCAGGAAACTGCCTTATCAAAGCCTTTTTATTTTAGAGAAGTTAAATACTTCAGAGTAAGGCAATGTATCTAAATTGTTCTAACAGTTTTGATAAAGTCATAAATCGCCAGCCAATCAACTTAACCGAACAATTGTAAGAATTTAAAAAAAACTAAGAAACTGACATGATTAAAAATTAAGTCATTTCTATTTCTCGACAAAAATAAAATATAAAAAGAAATTATAAAATTCAAGACATTTATGTTTTCCTATTTTTTCTTCTTCCTTAAAATTCAAAGTCTCATCACTCTATGTCTACCTCTAGGATCCTTTTGAATAAAATAACCGCGATGTCTTTAAATAAATAAACAAGACAAAAAATTGTTTGTAATCAGACAAAAGGACAGTAGTATACTTCAACATTATGTCATTTAGTTTATTTTTCCGGAACAATTTTAAAAAGATACCAATCTTCTCTCGTAACATAGATAAATATTTAAAGTATACCCACTGCGAGACTGACAACAAAAAGCACTCCTTGCTCATTATTTTAAATTAACAAAACAAAAAGACAAATACTAAGAACTAGGTACTACGGCACTATATATTATACTTGTACAATACCAACAAAGAATAATAATAAATATCATTCTTATGCAAATTATATAAAAAGAAAAAAAGACAAATAATAACAATACTCGCAATAATATGAAATAAGAGACAAGAAAATAAAATTCTCATAGTTTATATACGAGTGTACCTTATACCTACTCTATATCTACCTTTTCCATCTTCAAGCTATTTTCAAAATTAATTTACGTTGAAAATTAAACAAAATTAAGGATATTAATCCTAATGTCTATCAAAAGCGAAAAAATATATAAGTATAGTAAGAATTTTGTATCTTTATCTTTTACCCACCTATCTATTTACCTTCAAAATGAGACACACACACAACAACAACAATAACAAAAAAAAAACACCAAAAATATTCAAGCCCATTATGAATATCCCATTGAAGGACACCCTAGAGAAGAGGACAATTAAAATAATTGAATCCTGTGTGTCATCATTGCTTTGTCGTTTTCGTTTCTGTTCTCCTTCTCGTTGTCGTCATCGTCATCGTCATCGCCATCGTCATTGTTGTAGTTTTTTTTTTATGTCATTGTCATTGTCCTTGCTAAATTATTCCTGGAGAGCATCATCGTTTATTTGAATAATAAATAAAAAATTAAATTTAAGTTATTGCTAGGTGTTTCTTTTTATATGATTTTTCTGTCAGGTGATCTCTTTTGGAGCCAACAAGCCATCTCTCGGGCATGAACTCATCCAAATAGCCTATAAAAATAATTAAAATCGTTTTAAGCTCATTGCCAAGAGAGAGAGAGAGAGAGTCAGAGACAGAGAGAAATACCAAGAACCAAAGATAGAAACAGAAAGGAAGAAGGACATTTTCCGGGTCCCATCTCCTATTTTTGTCGTTATAAGTCAAGTGTATCCTTAAAGTCCTTGGTTTTTCCACGAATTTATTTCAATTTAAGCACTTTAGACAAAACCGTTGTGCAGGTTAGGTTAGGCAGCAGGTAGCAGGCAGGTTGAAAGGTTGAGAGGACCTTTTTTTAACCTTTAGACAGAGCGAAGCTTCCTATTACCCTGAAAGCATAACTTAAGAAATTGCTGGTGCTTCCGTATGACAGGACATAATAAATATTCCCTGTCGGCCTCTGTACACCTTTAATAGTCTGGGTCTTATTTTTTTATTTTTTTTTGTTTGCTTATCCTAACCTGCCATCTTTATAATTTTCTACTTTCTCGTCCTATTTCGTGATTGTTGTTGTTGTTGGTGGTGTTTTATTTTTATTTTTCGACTTTGCTTTTTTGTTTAATGTGTGCTCAAGGAAATTTCGCATTTATTATGGTGTCGGACGAACGCGAACAACAAAAGAAGGGAGACGGCTGGCTCTGATCCTGATGCTTCAGAGTCTACCCGGCTAACATTGACGTTGTTCGCAAGAAGTCCTTGTATGGTACCTACGTTTAGAAGAAGTGAAGATATAGATGAATGAAAAATGTCATTGAATGACAAAATTTATGTAATAATATACACCGTTATGCGATATGCGTAGATTTATACATATTATTATTATCTTTTTCGTTTTGTTTTGTTTTTATTTACTCGTGTATATCTCAATTTTTTTTTTCGTGATTTGATGGAAGGTCCTTTTCCTTTTTTGGCAAACAGAAAAAAGAAGATAAACAAGAAAACAATAAAGAGATTATTATTTTTGATTAACGTGAAGATTTTTGTGTTGTAGAGAATTTTATTATGATTGTTAAAAATGTAAAATAGGTAATTTGACAATTTTTTTGTGTAATAAAGTTTGTGTGTATTTTCGGGATTTACTTAAAATAAAACAAAACAAAAAAAGAAAATTTTGAATTAGTAATTGAAAAATCAAATATACTACCTATATAAGGTTGAGGGTAGATTTGTGGGAAATATATTTAAGCTTTATAGACGAGACGTTGTAATTTTAAAGGACATGGACGCAATTATTGTTTATGATTTAGGTAAATGAAGAATGACATGTTAATGGATGGTTTGCAATTGTGTAAATAAAGATTATTTATTATTTGAAATAGAGTTTATTTCAAGGGTCTTGTAAACGACTGTTTTAAATGAAATTCATTTTTTAAGATGGTACTTTTATACCGATTTTATTTGAAACACAATTGTTTATAGGCTTTGAAAAGATTAAAAACAGCACGCTATATAAATTACCAAGATAGTTAGAAACGATGCAAAATATGTATTAGCAATCGGAATGAAGTATCCAGCCCCAACATTAACCTCCGTGTTACTCCTATTTGGGTTCCATTTCAGAATGGCATTGATGGAAATAAACAGGCTGAAAAGTTGGGCCGGCAAGGATTCATAGCTAACTAGCGAAAAGGGTAAAAGCTATGATGGCACATTTTTTTCAATTTTTCTGACAGAATCCAACCTCCGCAGATGGAACAGTTTAACGAACTATACCATATCCAGGAAGATATTTCGAACTTTTATGCAGACCCAGGCATGATTTAGCCTGGACTAGGTACCGGACATTGGCCGATAGGAGAACATGCAGTAAGGTTGGGTATTCCTCACAATACTCACTGCCGTAACTTCGGAGACCAACTTGCAAGGCTGAAAGGGAAACTTTGATTCATTTTCTCTGTAAATGTCCTGCCCTGGCCTGTTATAGAATGTTAAGCTTCGGAAGGGCATTCTTTAAAGATCAAAGACCTGATTTCCTTTCTAAATGCGACAAAGTGGTTTTAGAATCTCTATTTTTGTCAATATAAATCCGTCATAATATTATCTTTTAATATTTTGTATATTTTATTACATGGGTCAAACGAGTTTATGATACCAGCAGAACGGAGCTTCCCAGCGCTAATTGAGTTGCGCAGTAAGCGTTGCTCTTGACCACTATCTCTACCTATTTACCCTCACGACGTATTACCAAGAATCGATTAAGAATGCATTTTAAAAAACAAACTACATTTTAGTTATTTAATTTTTCATTCTGAAGATTATCAATTTTCTGAAAAATTAGGTATTTTAAAAAAGACTATTTTTCATTAGTTTCGCCCCGCGGCGTTACTTACTTACATGCTTTATTAAAGAACAAATTTGGTTAGGATTAAAAAAGTTTAAGTGAGCAAACTTTAAAAGATAGACATGATGTCGCGGATTGTGTTTTCAGAACTTTTAAAGGGGAACAATTCTGTCATACATTATTTTAGCAAAACCTTAACCGCACGCTTGTATTAGTTTAAGCGTATTTTTATATAGCCTATAGTGTTCTTAAATAAGTGGGCTATCTAACACTAAAAGAATTTTTCAAATCGGGCCAGTAGTTCCCGAGATAAGGCCGTGCAAACATACAAACAAACAAACAAACAAACTCTTCAGATTTAGTAAGATTATTCAGAAATTTTTTTCTAAAACTGATTTCTAATATATGGTTTCATTTTGAATAGAGCACTATTTTAATTATTTAACTGTTATGGTGGATGGATTGCGCATCCGAGCTATGATTAATAATGTTTTGTATTTCCAGAATTGGAAAAAATTCTTGTGTAAGTGTAAGTTCAATAAGATGTTTTTTTTGCAGTGCTATTTCTAGGAGAGATGCTCCTAATTGGCCACAAAGATCTTGAGATTTAACAGTTTTAAATCTTTTTTTTTTTTCTTTTAAACCACGTGAAAAATAGGAGTTATTCCAGTATGGTTTTCAAAATTGAAGTCGTGAAATTTCATGCAAAATGTGTGGTTCTGCAAACAGTGTAGATGGAGTCAGTTTGGCAAGTTATTGGAATGCTTTCCTCTGTAAAATAAAATCATTCATTCACTTAATTTTAAAAACTAGTTTTGCGTGATTTGTTTTTTGGCAATAATGGTTTTCGCAGTTCTCGCACTTTTCGTGCCACTGTCAAACATCTTTAGCTTTGTTTATAGTTTAACCATGAATCGTCTTAAAACGCTTGCAAAATATTGAATTTCATTATCAAGCGTGCTCTTTATAACAAAATTTTAATTTGGACATAAAACCAAACCAACACGAGTCCGAGCTGAGGAAAATATCGCAGCTGTATTGGCAAGTGTTTGTGATGACCGCCAATTATTCATTCAGTGTCGTTTGAACCAATGGGGAATCTGTTACTTTAAAGCCAAATGGGCCCTTGTTATTTTAAAGCTCAAAAACCTACCACATTTCTGAATTTTTGGTGATTAAAAGAATGAATTAGGTGGCCCAATAGCCTTTCGAGAACTAGGGCCTAGTGACTTACAACTTTTAACCATTCCTGTGTGCGGGTAATGTTGTCGGGAATGGAGGGGACCTTTTCATAACAAAAATTACTCTTGGAGGATCTGTCAATTCCTCACAAGAGGCAGTACCGTGAAAAAAGAACTTTAGGTCGCACAGATAGCAATTGAACTCTAGATTTCTGGCATGACAGTTCAACGCATTAACCATCACGTCACGGGTACTACGAATTGTTGGTGAATAGGCTCTCGAAAATTTGGCAAAAGATTTACTTTTTTTTTATTGAAAAATTTTGTCCAGCAACGAAGCGATTTTCTGGTTGAATAAATACGTGAATATACAAAACTAACGTATTTGGAGTGAAGAGCAGCCAGAAGCATTGCAAAAGCTATACCAATTCATCAAAATAAGTCACTGATTTTTTGAGGAATATCGGTCACTGTCAATTGAGAGTGCTACCGTGCAATGATAACTAATGGTATTAATGATAACTAAAGGAATAGCTTAACTTGCATGACATGTGGTTTCAACAAGATGGTGCCACATGCCACACAGAACGAGTAACAGCGTAACAATTGAGAGGCAAGTCTGGAGAACAGATTCATTTCACGTTTGGGCCGATCAATTGGCAGCTTAAATCGTACGGTTTATTGTCTCTAATCTATTTTTGTGGGGCTATGTTAAGGCTCATGTCTGCCCGCTTTGCTTGATGCACTTGAAGCCAACAAAGAAGCAGTTATTCGTGAGATACCAGCGAAAATGTTAGAGCTACCATTAGAAGCACAGCCTCGGCCAACATGTGCATCAAATAATCTTCAAACATATAAATAATTGTATTGACTTTACTATCAATTGAATTGTATTTCTTTTTGATTTTTAATTTCTTGAAAAATCACTCGTTACTTTTTTCAATACTAAAATCAAATTTTGTATTAAAAAAAACCTGTAAAAACTAAGTCTTCCAATAGGCACGTCCAAACTTTGAGAATTGATGAGAACCGCATTGTTTAGGTTTTATTATATAAAAGGAAACAGCATTCTATACTTTAGAGACTTAAACGATGTTGAAATGTTATTTCTTCTTTTTTTTCAGAATTTTTCCAAAGAAGCTATAACGTCATTTAGCAAATACGATGCTAGTATAACTTTATTTAGTATATTTAACAATTAAAAAAACTAGTTGACTTATCACAAACAATGTAAGATATTATATTTTTAACCCTTCAAACGATTAACGATAAAATAATATTTTGGTTCACTGGGGCGTATACGTATTCTTACATTTTTTTCAACTTTAAATATGGACACACAAAACATGAATCAGCTATACATCATGTGACTATGACCTACAACCAATAAACAGCAGTGGATATAAAAGCTATACAGATTATTATTTTTATATATTTTATGACTGAAATTTTAATCTAAAAGAAGAAATTTCCATAACACTGACCCCAAATTCACCCCTATGTTATGAGTTTACATCAAAATGCTTCTTCCAAAAATAATTTTTTGATTTCTGTCAAAATCATAACGAACATAAATATGTTTGGTTTTCCGATAAAAATCTCATACCTATCTCCAAAAGACTTCCATTTCCCATTCTCATTACCATCATCATCACTGGCTTAGTTATTCCTTTCAACTTTTGTGGACCCCAATCCCAATGACATCTAATTAAAATGTCATTTTTATTTTTGGAATCAGCGATGTTTGTCAACGAAAAGCAGTAAGAAACGGACAGCTTAATAATAAAGAACACACAATAAATTTAAAAAAAAGAAGAAGAATGAAAACAACCGTACGTGCATAAAATTTTCTTATGAACAAAATAAAAACAGAAAATAAAAAACTCTACAACAATGGAATTCACGGAAAACCTATCATTGTATTGTTTGTTATTTTCGCATTCATTCATTTTCATATTATTATTATAAAAAGGATATGACAACACACATACTGATGGCTTCTACGCGTGATACACACACACACACATTCGGTGTGCGTTTTTCATTCCACCATTTTGTTTTGTTTTTCTGAAAAAAAAATTCCCATGTAGGTGTATTTTGTTTTGCATCGCTGGTCTTTGGTGTATTTATGTAGATTGTTTGTTTGTTTATTTGTATCACGCAGAAAAATGTGTCCTTTAAAAACACGACCACAGTAATATCCTTACAAATAATATGACAACCAAAAAATAAAACAACAACAACTGGCAAACATCATCTAGCAAAGCGACAGAGAGAATAAACGACCAAGGACCTCCTGAGGAAGGTCGGACAAAAAGAGAGTCATCCTCATTCCAAGAGGATGGGGCATGGGGGTTGTGGGTTATGGGGATGAGGTGGTTATTGTAGAAATGAAAATGAAGAAAAAAATCATGAAATGAAAAACGTTGACAATTCTGCTTATTGTCACAACATTTCACGCCGGAGTGAGTTTGGATTTTGCTGTTTCTCAGTTTTTTTTCGCCGCCGCTGCTGCTGCTTCACCCGCATGTCGGTCGTCGTTTTTCTTTTTACTTTCTAACCACCACTGCATGACAGAACGGAAACCCTTTTACATAGCGCGGATGTACCTCCATGTTCACTTACATATCTCTAGATATACATACATATATCTTTTTTAGTACTTTTGTTTGTATTTTATTTTCATTTTCTAAGCCATGCAAAGAAAAATAGAATCATGCAGGGGACGAGGAGGAGAGTTGCTGCACAAGCTAGAAGCCCCCAAAGGGAAGCTGTCGGTTTGAGTTTTGTTTTTCATTTTTTTTTGTTGTTCCCTTTTTCTACTCAGAGGAAATTCAAAACAGTCAAAAGCGGGAACATTGGGAAAACATGGAATGAGCAATCAAAAATAAAAGAAACAAAAACTACAGTCCATAACAGACAAAGGACAAAACAAAAATGTCAGATGAGAAAAAAAAATTAATATTATGGAAATTCATGAACAAAGGAAGACGAAAAAGAAAAACCAACGAAAAACATGACAAGAGGTGTTTTTTCTCTTCAGCCATGACATATGATTATTGCACTTGCACGTCCGTCCGTTTATATTACAACACCGCACCATCACCACCGACACCGAACAGCCACTACGCCACAGTTTTGTGGTGCATTTATACAGCATTTCAAGGATCATGATATTTAAGTGTATATGGTATATGACTGTGTGTGTTTCAGAAGGACAGCTTATCCGCATGTGTGCATTTAAAAATAAATAGATTTGAGATCTTACTTTGGAGATTTTCTAAGAGGACGTCTAGGTAAGTCATTTGAGATTTTGACAAAAATAAAAAGAAAAAAAAACAAGGACTTAATCTAAAGCTTTAGCTTTTGTTGTCAAAAATTATAAATGAAAGGTTAATCATACGCATTTTTTTTTCTTGAAATTAATCTAGATTGAAGAAAAAAATCCGCTTTCGTCTAACTCATCATCCTGAATTTAGGTTTAAAGTAGTTTCTTTGAAATAACTTATAAGATATTCAAAATGTAACTATCTACAATTTTAGTCCCTATATTGTTTTTCAGTTGAAAGAGAATTAAAGTTAAAAAAGTTAAAATCGATTGCCATAAATTCAATGAAGGTTTTATTTTTAGTGTCGTTAGCGCCAGTATCTTAAATACACAGATCACTAAAAATAAGAATAAATCCAGAAATTACTGCGAGAAGTCAAAACACATCAAATAGTAAAGTGAAACAACCTTGTTACGACGACGGTGAATGCAAGTCGGCAAGGAAAAAATGCTTAACAAGACTCAGACAGTCTAGAAAAAAAAGGAACAAATTTTTTAGAACTTAAATACTAAGAATCAAAGGAGATACATATGTGCTACAAAAAATGACTACTCTCTTGAACTGGCATTGAGTTTTAGCAATGTTAATGACACTAAAGCTATTTGGAAGATTGTAATAACCCCAAACAAACCTATATTTACGGATTTTCCATAAAAAGGAGTTCCAATTCTGACTGAGTACTTCAAAAATCGCTTGAATAGTGAATCAATAACCAAAGATAGCTAAGATCAACAATTTACCCAATTAGAAGTATCCACAATCATAGATTGTTGTAATGAAAAAAAAAGCACCAGGCAAATCCCGGATACCTTATGAATTCTTCAAAAACGCAAAGAAAACCATTCTTGAAGAGTTAACAAGAACTAGATTTACGACTGTGGTAAAGTTTCAAAAAGGTTGGGGAAAAAAACCGTATTCGTTTAGTTAAAGAATTAAAGGAAATCCAACGGTATATTTTTTCCTTACGCTTTTAAGAAGATCTTTACAGGAGCACTATTGGAAAGACTCACTTAATGGGTAGATAATGCATAGTTGTCATCCTGACAAGTATTGTCTGATCTCATCTAGAAAATGAAAAAAAATTATAAGAGTAAACCTTCTTCGAGACTTCAAAGCAGCCTTTGATACCATTACTTGAAAAGCTTTATTTTACAAACTCTAGAATCAAGGCATGTCTATGAAGATGCTTGAATTATTGCAACTACTTTACCACGAAAATCGCTGTATGCTTTATGGGATATATTATCGGAAAGGTTTCAATCAGAAGTAGCAGTAAAACAAGGCTGCCTTCTTAGTCCTTTACTTTTTTTTTCTTTTTTTGGTGATCTCAGCGTGCACCTACCATGAGGTATATCTTACGCGGAAACTAATATCAAAGTTCTTATGAACGCGGATGACTTAGTGATATTAGCTGACAGTACGAATGTGATGCAATTGATGAATCCTATTGTGACTTATGGAACTTAAAGCTAAACACAAGCAAATCAAAAATCGTGAATTTCCGTAATTGAACTGGACGGTATGCAAGAAATAAGAAACGGTATTGGAGAAATGAAGAACTAAAAAAGCTTAAGCTCTTTAATTTCCTTCAACTCACTTTGTTAGAAAAGTTGAAAAAGTCAAAAAGAAAATAGTGTGCTAAGTGCTAAATATAGAATATTTGAAGCAGTAGTTTGTAAATCTGGCGATTCGAAGAAGTGGAAAAACTTCAAAGATACTTTATCAAAAAACGTTTAGACTTCCATATAACAAGCTAAACTATATACTATAGACGGAGATTGGATTACCAACATTGTTTACATACACCTCAAAGCTCCATTTTAACTTCGCATCTACTAACTCCAACAAACAATGCTTCAACGAATGATCAAGGCTTTGCAGGGAGAACAACGTTAGTGAACTAACTGATAGACAGTTGACAATACATGAACTCTTTGAAAAAGTCAATTACATGCTTCTGCGACCTAAAACTTCAGAATTATTTCCATAATGATCGATATCTATTATTATGATAACGAAAATCTGTAAGACCGGAATTAAACACTTTCTTAAAACTACAAACTATACGAATCAGGCTTAGAATAAACATGCCACCCTATCAAACCTCTGATAGATACAAGGCACGCAACATTTCATACATGTCTATGCTTCGATTGGACGAACTCATCCAAATACTAAACGGACAAAACTGGAACCTTCTCTAAAACTATATCAAAAATGCACTTAAGTTGCGACAGCAAATACAAAACGAAGACTTTTAATATAAAACTTTTTTAAAACTAACAATACTAAATGAAAAATCAGCTCTAAACACGTTTCTTACCTGTAACACCCTATACAAATACTACCGACACTAATCATCATATTTTGTCTCTTTATTATCAGGTTATATTCAGGTTCTCAATCTCCGATCCCATTCATGCAAACTCAGGAGTCCCTCAAGGGTGCCTCCTTGGTCCTTTGTTATTTGTCTTAACCATCAACGATGTTATTTATGTCATTGATAATTCAACTGACATGAAAATAACAAAGGTTATTTCTACTCCATCTGATTCTGTTTTACTACAAAATGATCTTGACTCATTATAGCTAAATGCCAATTCATATAACACTCACCCGTAAGCGATCACATCTTCCCTCCCGAACTTACAGTCTCTACGATGTAACCACTCATTCTGTCTGTTCTATTAGCGACTTAGAAGTTTTTTTCGAGTCCATTTGGATTATATTATTAACATCCCTTGGTTTCTTCAAACGTTGGTCTAAAGAATTCTGGATCCTCCATATCACTGTATACCTACACACCACCTTTGTTAGACCTCTCCTTGAATATGCCAGTCCAGTCTGGTCTCACCATCAGAACTCTCACTCTCTGCGGTGTTCCTTGGGTTGATAATATATTATTACCACCTTATGAAGATCGTTTAAAACTAAATAATCTCCAAACCCTCCAAAAACGCCGCCATACAAAAACCATACAAATTATGGCCTTTTTGAACCTATCACAAGAATGCTGCGCATATGTAACAACCTTTGACTTTCATAATAGTCCTACCACTCTTGGAAACAATCTCTACGTTCTAAGTTTTATTTTAAAGATTTTGGTTCATTGAAAACTAATGTATGGGCTTTTGGGGCCAAGCCCAAACATAATATAAAACTTTAAAATAAATGAATTTAAATGGCATGACAGTCCTACGCCATAACTATCACGACACGGGTTCAATACGTTCTAGAAAAACTAGATCTTGAAATTGAAATCAGTGTATTTAAAATAAGCAGCGTATAAAAATATTATGCATTTGGTTAAAACAAAAAAAGAGATTTTACCTCAAAGCTCTTGCGATTTTGTTGCAAATCCCGTTCTTTAACCTTCTTGAAGCTATTTCCGCAGATAAACGACTTCATTTTCGATCATCAGCACCCTCATACCACTTGATTATGAATATATATACATTTTGGTATTTCCTGTCCACAAGAGAGGACACCTTTATAATAACAAGTACCCAAGCTCTTTCCCTTTTTGCATCCTACCTAAATGTATGCATAAAACTGCCATTAAGAAACAAAATCAATTTCGCAACTTGCATCTATTCGTTTATAGAGGATGTGCATCAAAGCTCTCCCCATCCCTGTCCCAAATATGTATGTATGCATATAGCTTTTTCTTTAGTTGTTTTTGTGTGTGAAATATTTCCGCACTTTTCCGAACTCACCAAATTTCACTCTCGATCTTCACTTCACTTCACTTTACTTATATTCGTCGTCTGGGTTTTCACTTGATTTTTGTATTGTAGTTTTGTGTTTTCGAAGCGCAAAAACGACACACACCAGGTTTGGTTCAAAACTCAGGGCAGGACACAGGAGTTTTTGGTTATAGGGTTGGGTTGATGTGGAATACCGAAAGGACGACAAGCAGTCGTTTATCATCAGAATGTATTTGATTAAAACGCTCGGTGTGATTTATCGATGACGCTGCTGCATATAATATATATAGATAGGTACAAACTTTTGGCATCACCCACCTGCGACGACGCTCCGCACACCCACACCACATAACGCAACAAAGTTCAGAGAGATTCCCATCAGAGTTGTGAAAATAAGTTAAAACATGTCCGGGTGGGTTAAGCTAACATCCACTTTATCAGTCGGTTCGGTATGCGTATAGGTATAGGTATAGTGGAGAGCTCTGGACGTTGGACTTTGGACGCTGGACGCGGACGGATTGGATTGGATATATATAGGAACAAAACTGCAACATGCATTGATTGGTCCCTGAGCCCATACACAATATATAAAAAGGGAGCGCATTGCGTGTTGGCTGACGCTGTAGCTTTAGCTGTGCCCTTACCGCGGTACTGAGCTGGCGCTGCTGGATGGCATTTGAATTGTTTTTACTTATTTTTGTTGTATTATCCTTTTTCGTTGCTCATCTGGTTCGTCTCTTTTTAACCCCGAGTGACTCACTCTATCATTCGAAAAGATATATTCATAGTTTATAGAGGTCCTTTATGCTTATATTTACACGTCGTCCATCGTTTGTCGTCGTTGTCGACCGTTGTCGTTCATTGTCGATGCTCGATGGTTGAGGTACCTACCTCTACAACATTTGATTGTTTATTGCTGCATGTTTGTTTCGATGTAAATTGTCAATTAATTAACGAAACGCGAGTGCAGTGTTTCGAACATATTGCACACGTAAGTGAAATGTCACTGGCGTCGTCGTCGTCGTCATCGTCATCGGTGGGTGTCGAAGCCCTCTCACCCATTTCTCCCATCACAGAACACAACAACGAGAAACATGATAAGTACCGCATCTAGGCGTAGGCAGCTTGGGTAGCGTAGGTAGGTACATAGGCTTATATGAATCAACCAAGACCAACCGACCGAACCGATATTTATAGGCTGGACACAGGACGCAAAACGCAAGAGAGAGCGGCCCAGGTGAGCTTTGATTGAATTTATTACTTTTGTTTGCGTTGTCATGGGCGCACCATGAGCACAGAGCACTACTGCCTACGTAACGTCCTTACATACATATATGATCGACCAGAACCAGATTCGAAATCAGAATCTGAATCAGAATCAGAATCACAACCATCAGGACGGTCGAGTGGTGATGTTGAAAGGTCTCTCTCGAATTGTTGGTTAGCTTAGCATCCAGTACCGAAACATTTTTCATGCATCGGCCGGCTATTGTATGCGGAAACAGTTGTTGTTGTTGTCAACTGAATTATGAATACTATGGTGACATCATCAACAGCAGTGGCTACAGAAACGTATGAGTAGTGTTTTTGTCATTGTCGTTTACGTCGTCGTCGTAGTCGTAGTCAACTAAAACCAAATGTTCGTTCGTCTATCCGTCGCGTCGTCGTCATGCGTCGGCGTCTCGTCGCGTCGTCATCATTCAAAACCAAATATACACTGATGATTGAGTTCATTATTTGATTGAAGGACCAGATTGAATTTTCAAAGCCTAATTTACATTTGATTTAGACAGGGATTAGCGGTTGGAAGGAGGACGACCGACGATGACGACTACAAGGACCATGTCCTATAAGCGGCCGGCCGGTTGCCCGGTCGCCCGGCAGTAGGCGCACAGTGTGTGGCACAATTAATTTGCATGAAAATTATACACAAAACATTCAGAGGGGGCCACCCGGTCCGTCGAGTCGTTGGCATCATCGGTCGGCAATGATTGTGGTTAGGCGATACGATGAGGTGGGTTTGAAGTATATTTACATTGTTTACAGTTCGAAGTGGGTTTTTGGATTTGGTTTAATAGAATTATCCATCATCACGAGATCGTAGGTTCTGTAAAGCTTACGTTCTAAATGTTCAATTGCGACGAAATAAAATATTCATTATGAGCAGACATCAGGAGAACAGGAGAGATGTCGCAGTGGAATAAATCATTTATGGTTGGATTATTTTTTTTTTTTGGGGATATGGAGATGTCGATGGAATTTTTGGAAGGCTAATGATGAAGGTAGATACTTTTCTATAACCAACGTAAAATACTGGTTCAAAGGGAAAAACTTGAAGAATCTCAACAAGTATTTCAGAAAATTAATTAAATTCCTGAGAAAAATTCAATAATTCTATACATACATTTTGGGAACGTAGAATTGATTTGATCAAATATTGAGATTTATTTTAAGTAGCACATTCCATTTGTGTAACTATTTTCAAGCTATATGAAGGTAATTTTTTGCCGTTGTCGTTGTAGATTAAACCGAAAACATTACTTAAACAAAAAAATGAAGCCAAATTCTAAAATAAACATAAGACATGAGTAAAAAGTCTACATTGAAAAGTAATGAATTGAAGACTTATATCGAAGCAATGCTGAATAATGACAGAATTTTGAAAATAAATGAATACTCGCTAAAATTGAATAATCACATTTTTGAAAACTTATTAATTACGGATAAAAAATAACAACAAAAATAAACTCATTGAAAATTAACTCTCAAAAATGTAATGGCCAATATCTCTCGTTATTTAAAGTTACAGTATTCAAAATCGAAAATCGACTGCCTTAAAGTTCCATTGGAAGGGAATTACAGTCTTTTTATATAAAAATGGGCCAAAATTGTTCTGTTTTCTGATGTGCCAACTTTTGTTTGTATATATTTTTGTTTACAACCAAATAGAATGGAACCTAATGGGTGTTTGATTTAAACGTGTAGTTTTCAAACTGGCAAATCTTCTTTCGGAGCAGGCCATTTTGACAGCTGTCATTTGATTTCTGCTCAGTCTTATTTTTTGAAACTACACTGAACAACGTTTGCAAGCCGTGTACATTTATTACCAAAAATTATTCGGTTGTCATTGCACGCAGCTGATGAATAGCCTTTCCACTTTATGGAACATTTTACAGATGGATCTTGGTACAAAATTAAACTCGTGCAAAAATTAAAGCCGAACTACCATCAAGTGCCCAAAACGAGATAGCCACGGATCCCGATTCTTACAAGAAAAAAATTGTTCACCTATGAAGCTAATTTTTTGTTGAAAGAGTAAGTTGGATCTCTCGGCTGGAATTTATTCGAGGTAGCCGAAAACCTAAATTCTAGACCAAAACATTAGATTGCTTTTTATTTCTTCTTAAAAAACAAAAGCCTAAAAACACTCTTTATATGAACTTATTTCTCTTATGGTCTTATGAGCACACTCATGTTATAATCCAATCAACAGCATAATTAACGCCAGATTCCTTAGATGTTGGTAATTATTCGATAACTGTACCAAAATTCCTACTTCAAAAATGTTTAAATATTCTTTTCCATACAGTAAAAAAATCTAAACTACATATTAATTTCAATCCAATATGGTTTGAGTTATGCCCTGAAAATATGCTTTTGAATTAAAAATAATGATATTCGTGATATAAGCCCGCAAATGATTCTCTTTGCTGATGATGTGTATTGTATATACTTATATAAATCCCTTGAAAATTGTTGGTCTTAATTAGGTTTTCTCTGATGATGATTGTAGATACCAACCTTTTGACGAATGCATTATTTTG
Source organism: Eupeodes luniger (assembly GCA_951509635.1). Taxonomy (NCBI): domain Eukaryota; kingdom Metazoa; phylum Arthropoda; class Insecta; order Diptera; family Syrphidae; genus Eupeodes; species Eupeodes luniger. The sequence goes on along the minus strand of OX608073.1, from coordinate 118,192,151 downwards.
TAACTTAGATTATAATTAACATTGCATAATTTCATATAGAGACAAACGAAATTTTAGAGAAGCCTTATTAGAAAATCATCATAAAAGTATTACTTGATGGATGCAGCATATAAAACCAACTAGTATAAAGACAAATTTGAAAGAATACCAATACAAAAACAACTAAATGTTAATTGGACTTTTGAAGAAATTGGGAATAAATGTGGCACTGTTTTTTTTCAAGAAATCATTGAATGTTTATTTCATTGTTAAGAGGAATCAGTCAAATAATATCTACGGCTATACTTCCATTATTGAGATCTTGAAAAGATTGTGGAGTATTGGCACATAATTCCGATATTTCAAGATGTTAATTAACAAGATTCCGCTCGCAAGCTGTGATAACCTTGTTGAACACGTGTCGTGCCGCACCTTCTTGGATTGAATTTTCACTATTTAAATGCATTGTTGGAGGGTGTAAAATGCCAAAAGTTACGTAAAAAAAGGATGCAAATGATTACTAACAGATCTGACTTTTAATTTAGTTAAGGTTTAGCCCATTTTTTTGCACCAGATATGAAAACTGTTAGTAGGATACTTGGATTGAACGTTTAAAGATTCTTTACTTTTAAAGGTTTTCGTATCATCCGCATAGATTAAGTTGTTGCTGTTTCGAACACAAAGGAGTATAGCTTTGAAAGCTAAGATAAAGAGTAGTGGTCCTAAAACTAACCTGGGGAACTCTGATTTAGCAATGAAAGGGTTGAAGAAAGAAATTCCGAATTTGACTTGAGAAGAAATTCATTTCATGAATTGAGGAGCAACCCATAGTGCTTTCAGTTAAAATGCGATGATATCATAAGAATGTTGGCTAATAAAGGGTCCGCCATCTAACGTTATTTTTTCAACTAGTGCTTATTTCGTGAATGGTAACACTTAGCTCATGACTGATGAAAGAATATGGTTGTGTATACGCTTGAACAACGCTATGAAATATTGTGACATTACTTTGAAAATCATGGTAACGTTGTAAAATGTGTGCGAAAATTACGTACGGATTTTGGAAGAAGAGAAGCACCGTCAGCTCCATATGTTCGTTATCTTGTGAAAAAAGAGAAAGAAACTGGCATCCTCATCGATAAACCAAAGCGTGAAAAGCCAAAAACAGTGCGTACACCCGAGAATATTGATGCAGTGGCAGAAAGTGTGCGTGAAGCGCCATCAACATCAATTCACCGTGCGCCGTTCTCAACAACTAAACATTTCGGAGACATCATTGAGACGAATTTTGCATCAAAACCTTGGTATGACGCCATACAAAGTCCAATTGGTTCAGGAGTTGAAGCCAACTGACCATGCAATGCGTTTTCGCTTCCCTAAGTGTGCCTGCGATCGACTTAGAGAAGATGCCGATTTCGCCAAAAAAAATCATATTTTCAGATGAAGCTCATTTTGATTTGTTACAGTCAAGGGCGATCGTTATCGGGCCATTTTTAACGAATTTTTGTTCACAAAAATTGAAGAGGAGGATATTGGCAACATTTGTTTTCAACAGGACGGCAGCGGCGCTACGTGCCACACAGCCAAAGCTACACTCGATGTTTGTCATTATTAACCAGTACTTTCAAATAAAAAAAGAAATTTGAGAAAATATTCAGTAAGTTTTTTTTATAGCATTGTCAAAAAAACTATTTGGCGTACCCTTTAGTTTTTTTTACCAGTGTAAGTACAATCGAGATTTCCACCGAGTTCTAGGGTATTTGTTCAGTTGTTCAAAAATGTGAGTAAATTATAGTAATTCTCGCTCATTTTCGCGTTAAACCATGTTGATGATTACATATAATATTGTTGAAGTTCAAATGGCTTTGAAAAACAGTTTAGATATTGGTCGGTAATTTCTTCGGTAACTTCTTCTTCCACATGGTTAGAAATTCACCTGAACTTAGAGAAAAACGTGCGAAAAAGGAGGGATGCTGCTTTTAGTTTACATTTTTTTAAAGACACGATTGGAGGAATTTCATATAGCATAGAGGAATAATTGTCTTTGAGTACGGCTTAGTAATGTAAGATTTTGTCTAAAGTCATTTCAAATTTGTTAAAGGTAGTCTGCGGACAGTCTCGCAAGTTTTAGATAGAAATTCTCATCCAATTTTTACGGGAGTGTCAAAAAAAGATTGCCAAAAGTATTTAGCAAACGCGTTACAAATTTTTGGAGTACTAACTCAGTTGTCTTTATTAGAAGTACAAAATTGACTACATAGTTTTCCTTTTTGTACTAACGAATATGAATACATTTAATAAGGAATTTTGAAAATAATTGGTTTTTTGTGTACTGAAATAATATAACTTAAAAAAAAAACGAGAACCGTGAGATTTTGTTGAAATGCGGCCAAGTATACAGTCTTATCTCGGATGGCTAGAAGGTAGTAAAAGGGATAATATCGATTTCTCAAGACTTTTGAATTTGATGAAAAAAAATAACCATAACGATTTTGATTAAACTAAATCAGGGCTATCGTGAATCACATTTCCTAAGAAATGTTTCCCCTATTCGAAAAATAGCTATTGTGAACTAATATCGAAATTAGGGAAAAATTCCGCGAAAAATATTTACCTATCGTGAACAATTTTTTTATGGGAAATTTTCTTCTCGTTCATTTCATTTTTTCATTTCATTTAATTTATTCGTAAATACTTAATAACTGTAAGATACAATATCTTATAAAATAGTTACAAGCTAATAATACAAATTGGTAGAGCAAGCTAATAATTCAGTATCTAATATTATAATACACGATTGAAAATAAGTAATGCGAAAAAAGACCAAGTTAGAGTATCAGAAATATACATTTGTAAAAAAAAAAATAAATAAATAATTCGAGTATTTAAATGCTATGTGAAAAATGATCTTTAAGAGCCTTTTTAATTCTTGTTGCGTTTTGGATTACCGTAATGGCGCGAGGAAGAGAGTTCCAGAGTCGGACTGAGTTTATAAAGAATTGACGTTCGGATGTTAAACATGTGAAGCGAGGATGAATCAATTGACGAGATCTACTAGAGGTAGGGAAATTTATCTTGTCAAAACAGTATTGTGGTTGGTGTGTAAGCAGTACATCAGCGAATAGCAACAAACTACAAAATTTAAGGTAGTTATCAAAGGTCATATCAAGCAGCAGGGTAGCAAAATTGGATACACGATCATATCTTCGTAAGCCAAAGACATAGCGAACAATATTGTTAAAAGTGACATTAAGTTTACGTTTACTTTCATAACAACAATTGCAATATAGTTCACAACCATAAATTAAAATAGGTAATAACAAGGTCTTGGCAAGCAGCATGCGTGTGTTTACAGGTGTAAAATACTGGGTTACCCATAAAGTACGTAGGGCACCATAAACTTTGCCTATAATTCCATTTATATGGTTTTCCCAAGTTAAAGAGCGATTAAAGTTAACACCAAGATTTTTGGCAGTTTCAACATATTCAATGGGGGCATTACTTAACAAAATCGAAGGAAAGTAAGAGAGATCAAGAATCTTTTTGGAGATTACTATGCATTTAGATTTCTTAGGGTTCAAGAAAAGACCATTTAAGTGAGACCAGTTTGAAATAGTATCAAGATCCTCATTGATATTAGTGGCGCCATGCTCAATAAGTCCCAGGGGACAACTGAAATAAAGTTGAAAGTCGTCGGCGTACAGATGACAGGAACAGTTTTTGATTAGACCTGGAAGTTCGTTAACATAGATAAAGAATAGTAGAGGACCCAAAATCGACCCTTGAGGAACACCGGACGAAATAGGTAAAAAACTAGACAAACAGTCACCAATTTGAACTGCTTGTTTTCTGTAAGACAAGTAAGAATAAACGAGCTTAGCAGAACTTGCTGAAAAATTAAACTGCTGCATAAGTTTTTTACACAGAATTACGTGGTTGACAGTGTCAAAAGCCTTAGAAAACTCGAGCAAAAATTTGTTCTCGTGGAATATTACGTTACAATTTTGCAAAGGAATCCCAAAAGTTATCAACAATGTAAGTTATCTCTAGAACAAAAATAAATAAATAAATGAACGTAGATTTTAAAACTAACTAAAATGATTGATTTTTTAAGGTCTAATTCTTCAAATTCCAAACATATCGAAAATTTAATTTCCTTAATGGAAAAAAATCAGAACATTGCAAATGGTTTTGTCGCAAATAAAAACAAGTATAATGTCCAAAAATTTTGTCAAAAACAGCTAGAGCAAAACCTCAACTCTATTGGGTCCCCTATTAAATCGATTGTCGAGTGGAAAAAAGTAAGCGGTTAATGATTTCAATGACTTCTAAAAATGAAGATTGAGCCAACCTAACTTCATGATCCTTCTCCACTCCGGTCCGATAGCCTCCTTCAGCAAAGATGTGCAAGCATGCACTTATTTTTATAAAGGAAGGAACAGTGCTAGGTTTCTTTTCATGAGGTAAGAAATTAGAAAGTCCTTCAACCAAATATTTAACCAATGGCTTGCTAACTCTGTAATAATTGTGAAATCTGTGGAGCAAAGCATATATACTCATAAAAATGTGATAATTCAAACGAATAGCTATTTTGACAAACAGTGCTTGTGGCAACTCCAAAGGATTTGAATGATCTCTTAAACCACGTCGTATGTCTCTCGTTTCATATTGCCTTCTTTATTCTTCTTCTTCTAATGACAATAAAACTGATAGTGATAATCTTTGCATTTTTATTAATTAAAACTTTTTACACAAACTAATTTCTTTGTTTTTTTCTTTAATACTAAATGTCAAAATATTGGAATGCTATGTTCGAATAATTTTTTTTCATTTGTATGTTGGTAAAACTTGTTCCCAGGGAAAAGCGAGGAATTCCCAATGTTCTCGAGAATAATAAAATTCCGTCGGACAAATATTTCCCAAGAAATTGCCGATAGAGTTGAATATGTAAGGAATACATAGATGCGCTTAAAAGAACTATAGTCCTGAAGACTTTTAAGATAATCTTTCAAACTAAGCTTTTTAAGAGGAGTCAACGTTTTTATTTTCTAATCCAGCGAGTTCAACATTCTTCCACTAATTTACAAACACAACCGTAATATAAACAATTTCTATTGCCTCTTAGTTTCATACCCAAAACCGGACTGAAATTCTTTCAATACCGAATCAAAAAAGTAATTTTTAAAAACTCCAATTTATGAACTCTATGTATTTTTTTTGTTGCTTTTTGTTTAAAATTTTTCAATTTTTTCAAAGCAATTCAATACAAAATCAAAAAAAAAATCACATTATATTTCAACAAACTCTCGCATCCTCCTGTTGCAGTTTCACAAAAATTGTCTATACTCACATTCTTGTTATTTTATAAATTCCTATACACATACATATTTGTTATCCATCAACATCTCTTGCTGTTCCTATAGATATATGTAGATACATAGACAGATAGATAGATATATAGACTTAAAAGCATAAATTCCACTCTAGCACTATAAATTGAAATCCACTTATCCATTGTTGGCACCATCACTTGCTGCTTGCTCTCGTTCTCGCTCTGCTTCCGCAGGCACCACATCTTTCTCCGTATATCAAATTACCTGATGGAATCTGCCACTTGGTTTTGTTCTCTGTTGTTATGTTGTAGGTACCGTACTATATATTTTCGCACATATACACTACACATACATACATAGAAAATTTTCCTCAATTGTTTTTAATCAAAAGTGCACTAACAGGGTTCCTCTTGATGGTGGATATATAGCCTAGAGCAAAAGCAAGCGAGCAGGAGCATCAAGAGAGATGGATTGTAACGGTTTTTTTTGTCGTATTTATATTTATGTTTGGTGGGTCTATGCGCCCCCACCTCTATATGGCCCCCAACATCTATCCCAGAGATATAAATCAATTTTTTGAAAATTTATTTTTTTGGTCCAGTTGGTCCTTTGGATTCGATTTGAGCTATAGGTCCTCAAGTCCTTGATAGAATTTTTGATCGAATTGCATTGTTGACATTTGGATTGGCAAAAATATCACAGGAAAATATGAGTTTTTCGTATTGTGTATGAATTGTATGTGTGTTGGTGTTGTGTTGTGTTATGATGTTATGGAATGAATGAACAGGCTAGTTACTTGGGAAAGTAAAAATCACAAGTTTTATTTTTGGGTTTATTTGCCATGAAATGTGATTTTTTAGGTAATTTCTGGAAGTTCAATTTCAAGAAATAAAAAAAAAGAGTCAATTGGATTCTATTTTAGAGTTTGTAATCGGTAGGTATCACAGAGGAGAACATTAAACCAATTTGTATTATTGAGGTTTGAAAATCCACAAAAAAAAACTACAACTTTTGGAATTATTGTGGTTCAAGACAAATTTAAGAGGAAAGTGGCACTCAACCATTGGTCCGCATCAAGTAACAAATATACCTATTGCATAGATTCATTGATGGCAAGGTTGAGGAATAAGGCCTTCATACATAGAGCGTATCTGTCACGTGAGGAAATTCAGGCCATTTATGTGAGTTTAAGGTTGTAAGACATTCTCTAATTAGCTTCAACTGGTAAAGCCAAGTCTTCTACAAGCGTCTATACAAAGCTAGAGCTTCATATACTGGACATATCTAAATTTGCATTATAACTTTAAGATTGAACCGGTCAATATACTGACTGCATTATCCTCTAGGAAACTGCCACAACCACATCTAAAAGTACTTGTACTGTTACGAGAGTCCTAAAACATCTCAACATCAAAACATCTCACAATAAATTTACTGGTCCGGATTGTACTCCTGTTTTTTTTTTTTTTTTTACTGAACAGGTGTTTTTTTACAAGAGCGAAATCCCTATCTAAGCTTTTCGATCTATCTTATTCCTCTGGATTCTTTCTGAGCAGATGGAAAACAGTATGTGTTCATCAACCAATTCCCAAAAAGGGCGAATCTTCTTCTACCTCAAATTGTCGAGCGATTGCACTAATGTCTCTTTTTTGCAAGATCATGGAAATGCTGATTAATACTAGGCTTGAGAAATATCTTGAGGAACGAAAGCTTCTAAATGACCACCAGTACGGACTTTGTAGCAATCTCATCGAACAGAATAAAAGCTCTAGATTCATGTTGTATCACAATGAACTAACTCGAAACTTAGATTTTTGTTACTTAACTTAATAGTTACTTCAATTGAACTTTAAAATAATAAATATAAATATGTACTTCAATTATGTACTTACAGATCTCGCTGCAATTTCATGATCAAATTTTATGAAAAGAAACTCACCTGCAAAGAGAAAGAAGAAAACAAATAAATCAATTTTTATTCAATTTTAAAATTAAATGTTATAAAGTGTTTGTATGTTTTAGTAATATCAAATATGTAAAAAAATTTAAATTTATTAGTTTAACACACAAAATAAATAATTTGTTTGAATGAGAAAATAAGAAAGGTAATGAAAACCAAAAACTATCCTAGCATTTCTTCATATAAAAAATGAAACCTTAAAAGCTTTTTATAAGTAAAACAGCAAAAAGTCTTAGTGAATTTTGTATCTATTTAAAATTAAACCCACTTGTGTGAAAAGTTCTAATCAGTGCAAACTAATTGATCTTAAACGGATTTGAAAATTGAACATAGCAGTGAAAAATAAAAACAACACGAATATATCAGTGAAAATATTTCAGTTCTTATCGATTTGACTAAAAATATGTACAACTCAGAAAACTGCATAAAATTTGTATTCGAATCGATAGAAGTCGATATATTTTAATGTTCAAAGATTATTTTATGGAAATGTTGGGCGTGGTTGCGCCTTAAATGGTGCATTCGTTTGGTCAAATATGTTTATTCGTAAGACACATCCCGGCCTGTATCTTACGTATAGATGCTTCAATGTTGGCATCCAGTGCGGTTTTTTGCTATAGACATGACCTTAACAAAGCCCTACAAAAAATAGTCTAGAGGCTTTAAATCGTATGATCTTGGAGGACTCAAAGTGTTTATTGATCGCGCCTCTCAATAAGGCCATTGCTATGCTTGCTGTGTAGCATTTGGCACAGTCTTGTGAATTTTTGTGGATGCATTGGTAGCTCTTGTAAAGCTCCCAGCTGCTCTTCACTCCAAGTAAGGCAGTTATGCTTGTTCACGAATCCACATTCAATCTAAAATGAGATTCGTCAGTAAAAACACAGTTTTTTGATAAAAAGTGAATATTCGGCCAAATTTTTTAAAAAATCCTGTTCTAGTCGTTTGGCTTCAATTTTGGCACTAGCTCTGTTTTAAAAGGCTTTACAGCTAAATCCTGAACCAAAATTTTCCAAGTAGTGGAGCAACAGAGGCAAAATTGCTGCAAAAGGCACCGAATCGTTAATTCACGGTCATCACTAACATTGGCCGATACCATAGCGATTTTTCTCAATTCCCACTTTACGAAAGCGTATTAGTGGTATAATGTTCAACAGTGTAAACTTGTTTAGAAATTTAGTCGAAATAGTCGCTAAAAATCATAAATTGGAAGATATGCGCAATAAGCTTTCCTAAAAGAGCACGCATTTTGATACAGATGAGCACAAAGATTCTTTACAGTGACACAAAACACGAACACGTGAGCTGTCAAAACCAGTGTTGTCAAAAGAAAAAAGGGTCGAAATCACTCATTAGTAAGCTATATTTTCTATTTTACTAAGTTCCATAGCTTTAACGTCTTTCAGTTAAGCGGGCTTTTCAATGGCACCGCAACAAAAAGTATAGAACTACGAGGGCAAATACTTGTTTAAAATTGTGACTGTAAGCTCAAGAATAAGAATTTTTAAGAATGCAAAATGTCAAAAAATCAGGAAAAAGCGAAAATTTCGCGCTTTTTCGCTCATTAGTCCTTTTTACAATTAAGGAGCATTTTTAAAATTCTGTATGTAGATGTCACGGTTTTAAGAATACTGTTGTGTAAAAATTGGATAAAATAATTTTTTTTTTTACAAAAATTCGACGAACTAATACTAAAATTTAAAAAAATAGAACATTTGACAAAAACTATGGATTGGGAAGATTGGCCCAAAAGAAGAACGAAACAGTATGAAATGGAGGGTCTATATTCCCCGTGTTAGGCAAGGGGGTTAATTTTTGAGAAAATTGAGTTGATATAAAAAACAAAAGTCTGGAAAATAACGACCAGACCTACATTATTGTGATATACATTTTTCGAAGCCAGAAACCCATTCTTGCAGTAAATTTATAAAAAATGGTGCTTATTTCCAAAGTCACAGAAAAAAAAATTTTATAACTTATAGTCAAAAAAATTTATTTTAATTTTTGAGAAAATTGAAAACAATTTCATCTACTACACTATTTTTTAATTAAGTAGAGCCGTTTCCGCAAATCCGGTGGATCCAATGTTTTTTCTAGGTGTTTATGACGTTAGTGTTTTAAAAACAATTCAGGTTAGGCCTGGATTGTTTAATTTATCATTTTTCTGTTTCCAGTAAAACTTAAACGATATAGTAAATTAAACTTTCTTTAAAGCAAACCAAGACAATCCACGTGTGTCGGGGTGTACACCCAACCCTTGCTCCGATATTTTCATGTATGTTATTACTCGTATTTCAAATTGTAACACTTCACGTAAAAGATCTCTTAAATCAGAATTTTTAAATTTCTCCCCATCAGTAAAGCTATGAGACTTACATAAGTATAACAACTGTTCTTTCCTAAGACCAAACAGAGGGCGCTAGTGCATGTTGCAGTAATTGTTGTTGATTCTGTGTATCGCAAAAATCACAAAATAGGATATTTCGTTTATGCAAATCAAATAAAAGTATAATGTGCTCTTGTATTATATACGTTTTGCTTAAACTGTATTTCGCCTTATTTTTTTGTCTTGCTAAGACCATAGTTCGTCTTTATCCTTTAAGAAGAACCTACCGTGCAAATAACCAAAAAAACAGAACAGAAAATAAAAACACAACACACCCTTGTGTGTGTTCAATCTTAACGTGAATGAAACATCCCCTAGGAAACATGTATCTGTCTGTATCCTGTATCTTGCATCCTTTTTTTTTTTTAATTTTTCTACCAACCCTTATATTAAGTTGGTAGCTATTTTGAATATTCCCTACCTGTTGGGAATTTTGATTAAAGATACTTTGTGTGAGGTAGGTACGGTACATCCATATATTTTCCATCTACTGTTGGTTGCAACGAGGGATTTTCACGTTTGAGGGGGGTATTTCATTGGTATAAGGATGGCGACGAAAATGATAAGTTGTATCAGTAGAGTGCGAGTGGGTACATTTTAGTAATTTTTTTTTGAAGAGCGCACCATCCTGACCAGGGGAAGAAAAAACCAAAAAAATACGCAATCCTTTTTGTTACAGGAAAAAAGGGGTTTCTATCCCTCTGTCTGCCAGTCTGTCTATCTGTCTGTTTGTAACTGTTTGTAATAGTGCAGCGAATATGGGAATAAAAAATAGAACAGAAAATGAAACAGAGCGCGAGTTGAGGGAACACATTTTTGCATATTTATACCAAATAGATTTAGGTAAATGGGATGTGTTCAGAGATCTACAATAGTTTGTAGAATTTGCACAGCGCCGAGCCACCTGGCGGAATCTATATTAAAATAACGTTTGCCTGGCTATTTTTTGTATTTTTGCTTTTGAGTTTATTTGATGGAATTTTGCAGGAATTTCCTCCGAAGGTAATTAAATGCATATCAATGACACTTAAATATATGTTCATAGAATTTCGTATTTCTAGAAATAATATTTTCGTGGGAAAATTTTACGAATAGTCTTTCAATTAAAAGGTTTCAAATCTTATTTTGGTTAATGCTGAGTTGGATAAAAGTAGATCTTACATTTAAGAGAAGGCGGGGGTGGGGTTTGGGAGTGTTGAAAAACAAAACAAAACAACACTTTTGTTCACAGACAAAATATAATAAATTCAATAACTATCCCACTTTTACGATTTTATTTTTCCTACAACTCTAAAAAGAATAACATTTGAAAGCGCGATAATTTTGTATATTTTAATTTAAAAAGAGATTTTTTTTTAAATTTTCCAGAATTGATTTAAATTTCGATTATGTGTCAAAAATCAAAAAAAAAAAATAAAAATAAATTAGGTGGCGCAACAGTCCATGAAGAACCAGGGCCTAGTGACTTACAACTCTCAACCATTCCTGTGTGCGAGTATTGTTGTCAGAGATGGAAGGGACCTACAGTTTATATGCCGAATCCAAACGGCTAATTTTAAGAAAGCACTTTTTCATGACAAGAATTACTCTTGGAGGATTTGTCAATTCCTCGCAAGAGGCAGTACCCGTGTATTTTTATTTTTAATTAAGGTGGCACAGGCAGGGATTGAACCCAAGACCCTTTGCATGACAGTCCAACGCACTAACCATCACGCTACGGGCACTACGTCAAAAATCAAAAACCTAATAAAAATAGGTTCCATGAAATAACTTCCCAAGAAATAACCCTCAAATATATAAAATAACCCACCAAATAGGGTTTTATTTCATTTTGAAATTAATTCCCAAAAAGGTATGAAATAAGTCCCCAAACAATAATAAAATAAGTGCCCAAAAAGAATTGGAATAAGTCCAAAACTTTTAGAATTGTCTTTCCATTTTATTTTTTTTTCCAAAGCGCTTTTCACCCGGAAGAACGTTCAAAAATTGCCTTATTGTACAGAATTATCCATTTTGCGGTTTAAAAGTAAACATAAATAAAATTATATTTCTTTTTTATTATAAAGTTTGAACGTTGACATTATAATACTACATCATTTAAATGATCACCACGCGAATTGTTGGAAGCATCGATTCTTTTGAGGTAATTTTCGAAAAATTTTTGACTCATAATGGGCGGTTTCTCAGCCATAACTTGACGAATGTTGGTTTTTAAGTGCTCAAAAGTTAAATGTTTATCTGTATAAACACGGTCTTTCGTGTAGCTCCGCAAAAAAAAGTCCAGCGGAGTCAAATAACAGGATCTTGGTGGCCAGTTGATATTGCCACAACGAGATATTGCGCGGCCACGAAATGTCTCTTGATGTGGCACCGTCTTGTTGAAACCACATATTTTCCTAGTCGTATTCTTCAATAGCAGGCAAAAAAAAGTCGGTTATCATATGAACATAACGCTCTGCATTGACGGTGACAGTCGATCCATTGTCGTTTTCGAATAAATAAAGGTCCAATCACACCTCCGCACCAAAGAGCGCACCAAACAGTGACTTTTTGTGGATGTTTTGGTCTCTCTTTCATTACTTGAGGATTCTCGGAACCCAAATTACGACAACTTTGTTTATTAACATACCCACCGAGTGAGAAATGTGCTTCGTCGCTGAAGAAAATTTTGTTCGAAAAATCGTCGTGTTGTTCAAGGACATATTATCTTCGCCCTTACAATACCTGCAACGAAGCCAGTCTCTTCAAATTTCTTCACAATTTTGGCAATTGCTTGAGTATTTGGACGATTATTTAAACCTGTGGCAGAATCACCATTTTTGTAGTGGGTTTTAAAAATTTGTATGCGTTGTGCGACAGTTAAGCGATACATTTTCTTAAATGTCAGATTTTCAACTGACAAACAAAAATTGGTTTAACAACTAAGTTTGACAGTTGTCGAATTCCAGCCTTATACTTTTGAAACCGCAAAATGGATAACCCATTATAATCAAATAAGTCCCCAAAAATTATTGAAATAAGTCCCAAACTTTAAGAATTGTTTTCCCATTTTATTTTTACCTGGCAGAACATTTAAAAATTGGACTAATTGTACCTTACAAAAGTGAAATGACGTCAATTTTTAAAATTTGGACATATTACAGTTTGATTAATTATTTTGTTTTGGAGTTATTTCTTGGGGAGTTATTTCACGGAGCCATAATTATTATATTTTGGGAGGTATGAGTACCTTAACTTGTGAAGTCTTGGTTTTAAATGCGTCGTGTCTGGGTCGTTTACGTATCTTCATAGAAAAAATAATCGAACTGTGTCAAATTGATGGCAAATTGACGTCACTAAAACGTAAAATTTGTCACACATGTCATAATCCTGAACTTTAACTGCCGCACCGTTCCGGCCGCATTCGCAGCTTTCAAGAAATACAACACTAGAAATGCTTAAAAGCTCTTCAAATTTCTGCACGATTTTACCAAATAATTGAGTAGATTGTTTATTATGACTCTTATAAGCCTCAAGTAATGCGCGAAAAGTGGCTTGTTTTAAATGTCCATATTTTTAGTAAGTTTAAAAAATTTGAACCCGTTTTTCGACTGTTAAGCGATGCATAAACGTACAAATTTAATACGATAATCTAAGTGACAGCTTCGTTTGACAGATGTCAAATGCCAGTGCTGCCAAATTCAAACAACAAAATGATTGAAAATATATAAGAACATTGTGACGATTTTCTTCAATATTCTAACACACACGTATCAATAAACGGTTGTAGAATTGTAAAAAATTTAAAAACAAATTGTTACAAAACTAAAAATACAATTACGATTTTGAAGCAATTCTTTAAAAATAGAAAAATGTACGGTTTAGTGTGAGGTAGGTTAATATTTAATAATAAAAGTCATTTCAATAAAACTTCATGAAAATGTTTCAAAATTTGTGTGTTTCTACTTAATTACGCCACTTCAATATTTTCTCAACTCATAAATTTCCCATAATCATAAAATTTTTCAACAATATCTCTCCTTTTTCTCGTTTTTTCTCCAACTCACTTTCTACTTGAAAATATACATTAATTGTTCATATAGCAAAAACTATGTCGTTTTCCACGCAGTTAAACATTTTTAACAAAAAATAAAATTAAAGTAAAAACTTTTCCTACATAGTTTTTGCTCCTTTATCCATATAATGCCAATTGAGAGAAAAAGCAGAAAAGCGGGTAACCCTTCAAGGTCCTTTTCTGAAAATTGCATACAAACACAAAAAAAAAAAAAAAACAACACAAAACTATAGGTGCAAGCCATCTGGTTTTTGGGAAAGTTTAACACCAAGTAATGGTGTGATGGGAAAAAGAACGAAAGGGGTAAAATAGCGTCACCGCCACCGCCACTGCCACTACCACACCGCCCGACCAGAAATAACATCATTTACGAAGAAAATTCATTAATCTCACTTAGAAATGAACATAGAGTTTTTGAGTTTAAAGGACACGAATCTATTTTTCCAAAAAAAAAAACACAGAAATAAAAAAAAATGATATGAAAAAGAGGAGGCTTTAGTCCTCTCTTATCCTTGGCTAGCAAAAGTCTGCTGCAGTAGTTTGGCAAATTAAATACAAAACTTTGTTCATTTTACATTGTGGCAAAAGAAAAAGGGCACACTCAGGACATTATATTGCATATATTTCTTTAGTGTTCTATCTTGTACAGTGTCTGATGGTGCTGCTGTTGGTGCTGCATCCCTATACTCACACTCAACTCCTATCATCATTGTCGTCATAATCAGAATTGAACATTCAACTTTAGGACTTTGCCAGATTTTGTCCTTTTCACAAGAATATTTATATATACGAGCCTCCATACAGAAGGACGTTTTTGGTCCTGGTCTTGGTCCTGGTCTTTGGTCTTATAGTCGTGTTTGGTGCTGGGTGCTGGTGCTGGTCCCGGTCGATTTTGCTAGCTTTTTTGAGTTGCCACAAAAACAGAGCACAGATACTATAGTTACAGTATCTTTGCTATTTCTCTGGCTATTTGGATGACGATGACGATGGAGTTGGAGTTAGAGTTGGCGTTGGTATAGTGTCGTGTGCTACTATGTGCATTTCACAGGAAACTATAATATTATCGTAAAGTCATATTAATAATGAAATAACCACAAAACACCCTCTGCTTGTCTGTGGAATGTCCTTTTTTGGGGTATTTGTTGGCACCAAACTCTATCACACACTATAAAAAGGAAACAGCAAAACCTTACACACACATACAATTATATGGAACACAAACCTCTCTAGAAATTAAATGCAAATAATAAAACTTATGGTTTCTCGTCCTGTTTGGTATTTTTTTTTTGGTTAACATTTTGTATAGTTATGAAGGATATTTTTTCTATTTTATTTTAAGTCCTTTTTTTGTTGGATGTAAACGCCCTTATGTGTAATAAATGTTTATAATACTATGCGGTGCTTTTTTGGGTGGTGATATATGTAATATAATTTTTGCTGCTATGTTTTTTTGTGTCGTCTCGGTTTCTATTGCTTTTACATTCATGCAGCAAAGGGCACATGCATGTAGTTCAGTTACAAGTAGGACATAGCATCTATAAAATACAAAAAAAATATATAGAAACTCACAATGGACACGATCCTCTTACACATATGTATGTACTTTTTCTATATATCCCCATATATATAGAGAAAGAGTCAGAAAGACATTTTATAATTTACATGATGGTGACATTTTGAAATTGTTCAAATTGCGTAGAAGAAAGAGGTTGCAGGGTTGGTTGGTCGTTAAAAATAAAAAAAAATCACACTCTATCATAAGTTAAATAAAAAGTAGCTTCAACACAGACAGAATTTTAAAATGAAAAGGAATGTGTCAGTGATGTGGTTTTAAATAAATAAGAAAAAGAATTGCGAAGTAATAAAAAGGGAAGCAGAAATTATAGCTACTTTTTAAGAACACTCAAGTGTAATCCGGGTCGAAGGACCAAATTTATTGTAAATTTACCTTGAATTCTCTTTTTCATAACAAAGATAATAGAGATTTCTTTGGTATCTGTACAAATTTTTTAACCAACACAGGTTCAATGTACAAGTCTATATTTCTTAAAGAATTCTATCTAAATAATAACAGAATATCAACAAAGGATAGTCTAGCGACCATGAGGTGGTCGCACGGAAAAGACTCCAAATTATCAAATGTTTACACCTGGTGCTTTCCTTGTGATGTTGTTTTAAATAAATAAGAAGAAAAATTGCGAAGTAATAAAAAGAAATGCAGAAGTTATAGCTACTTTTTTAAGAACACTCAAGTGTAATCCGGGTCGAACGACCAAATTTATTGTAAATTTACCTTGATTTTCTTTTTTTCATAACCAAGATAATAGAGATTTCTTTGGTATCTGTACAAATTTTTTAACCAACACAGGTTCAATGTACAAGTCTATATTTCTTAAAGAATTCTAACTAAAGAATAACAGAATATCAACAAAGGATAGTCTAGCGAACATAGGGTGGGCGCACAAAAAAAGACTCCAAATAATCAAACGTTTACACGTGGTTTTTAGTGCTACACCTATCCGAGGTGGTTTGGTAAAACACTGAAAGATTTGACAACCAATTTGACAGAAAAAACGTTAATAATACAACCGCTATTAACTGTCAAAGTTGTGAAGTCTCTTAATAAAACACCATTTATAAGTCACTTTTGGTGCTTTTTTTTGTGCTTGGAATGAAACTGCATAAATTGTGGTGTTTTTCCCTTGAAAGAATAATTTAAGGGAATTTTTGAATCCAGCTATTTATTATTCTTAAGGGTCCCAATCCAGGATTTGATTAAAACATACAGAAAAGAGGATACAAATATGATCTTTAATGGAGCATCCAACTTAAAAAAAAAACAACAAAACCTGAATTAGATTTGATGGTCTCCTTTTTGTCAAAATATTGTTTTAAAATTAATTTTCTATGTTTAAATATTTTATGAGGTACAAAATTAAACATAAGATCCTTTTCAACTTTTTTGTTTTGTCAAATTTAATTGTCTTCCAACTCTCGTGATTTCTTAAAAGCTTTCAAATTAATTTTTCCACATAATCATTCTTTTTTAAACAATTAAGTTTGATGTTGATTTAACGAATCATACATTAGTTAAAAGTTCATTAATATTTTTTCACACTTATGAACTTATTTTCAGTTGTGCGTGCGTCGGTCGTCCTTCCAATACCTTGACTGGTTAAAATAAAGAACACAACACTCACATAAACCAATCATCATTATTCATTTTGAATGAGACTTAACCGTCACCATCAACAACAAAATGTCCAATTGTGGTTAGCTTAATTTTTCGTTTTTTTTTTTTTTAAATATTTATTTTGCGTTAAAATGACTGACATGCTTTTGTAACTAAACAATCAATCATTTACTGAAAAAATTAACTACAAACATAAAAAAAAACGTTAAAAAGTCAACCAATTAAGCGGACGCTGGCTGTCCAAATATTTTTCATTTTTTACCCTTAAAGTATTCATCGCACGAACCTCGCAAATCAATCATCCATTTATTAGACTTGATTTTGTATTTTACTTTTCTTTTTTAAGAAGAAAAGTTGTTGACCTTTTAATTAATGACTGCTGGAAATGAACAAAAAACCTTTGTTTGCACTTCCTGAAGGAAAAAAAAGAGAAACTTGACTGTTTTAGGACAAATTACTTGTTTTTAAAAATATTTTGCCATAACCAAAAAGTAAACCTTATAATATGCCCATACAACTGTCTAAAAAAATTGATGAAAATCCAGCTCGAGGGACCAAAACTCAATGAAAATTAAATATCACTTACTAATGCCGCAACATGAATAACACTATTTCTCTTTCTGGTTTGATACAAAAATTCCTGACTTTAACAAAATCCATCAACAATTACATTATATTACCATTAAGAAGTTTCCTTGAAATACCAAAATTACAACCACCAATCCCTTCCCATCTCCATTTGCGCTCTATTCTCATTCGTTGGTGACAAGTAACTAAAACAAAGAACACAAAAATAAGCGCAATTAAATCTGGCAACCCCGACTGAGCAAACATCCTCTTTCATGTTAACACAATAATGGTGACATCAACATTTCGTAGAGTTTTATTTTTTGTTGTATTTAATTCATTCGCTAAAAGGTAGATTTAGGTCAACCAAATCACTTCGCCAACAAACATTAAACAGGACATTACATATCCTTAACAATCAAAACAAATTTTAACCATGCGAAACTGAGATAAGCTAACAACACTATAACTAACCAACCGCTCCGCTGCCGCCGCTACTCTGTGTAAAGGTATTACCTCTTTGTTCCAGTGCCACTAGCCTCTAACTCTCTCCCCTCCCTTCGAAGTCCCGTGTAATATAGTTAGCTGCTTTTTACAAAGGATTGTAGGTAGGTACTGAGAAGGAACGGTTATGGGGCATAGAGAAAATGTTTGTATATGGCACGCGATTTAATCACTAATTACACGAAATCAATACGAAAAATATACATACACATAATATAGAGACGTACATATGTATGCTTTGTGTATGTTAACACATTCAACGTGATGATTATGTAGGTAGGTAAATAGGTAGATATATGTACATGAATTTTTGGGTTACGTTTATAAAGTGAAAGAGGATACAGTTATGTGTTGACATTTTAAAGATACATTAAAAACAGAAAACTCCCGCAAAGGTAGAATTTCAATGTGTACCTTTTCATGGAATTTTGGTTCTTCGAGCCGGATTTTAATGAATTTTCATGTCATTTGTAAATTATTTGTTCGTTCTTTTTATAGTTAAGTCTAACGCACTTAATATAGGATGAGATTCATTTCGATTGAAATTATTTGTAATTTGATTCATTCAAAGTCTTCGAGTGGAGTGAGCTTTTTTAGATCAGAGTATTACCTTATCAAGTTTCAAGTATACAAACACATGTTATCAAAAACACACGCAAAAAAATGTTGCCTTTATATTTTGATTCTGCGAATTGGAAATTTTAACTCATGTAGCTACATTTCAGAAGTTTCGAGTGATGGGTAGCTAGAAAAATGATATTCCTGAAGTTAATTAGTACATGATGCTGTGACTTTTGATGATTATATTATTTCTTTTGAACTGTAAATAGTTCGATTACTGTTGGTAAATTAAGCGCTACACAACACTTATGTACGGTAAACTTCTTTCCCCAAAATGTTTGTTTTTAATTTTAGCAACGTTCACAGCGTTTCTTTCATTCAACGGTCCCTTAATCGTCCTATTCCAGTAATCAGTCTTATTGGTAAATATGAACCTGAGTTTAGTAATTGATAAACGCACGCTAAGGTACACAACTTAACGAATTTTGAACGTAACTTCAACGTGAACCCTTAAATTCTTTCTGAACTAGGAAGAGTTGAATTTTAACAAAGAATAATAGATAAAGACGAACGACGCGCACTAAATGCGTTTAATGGGCCCTTGGGAAGTTGGAACCTAGAAGCAAATGTATAATTTCAGACAGTAACGACTTAGGGTAAAACCAAATCTGATCGCAGGAATCATGCAATTCAAGCTTAGTAGACCTCGCAGATGTATGCGAATAAGCTACAAACTACAAGCTTACAAAACCCACGCTACTAATTAAGTTGAGCGTATGATTTATTCTCTAAAATGATTCAAAATTGGTGAATTCAGATGAACACCACCCAGAGAAAAAAAAATGCGTTGATAAGCCTTTTAATCAAATACCATAAAGATGCTCGACTAGAGAATGTACATCTAGTTACCAAAATTGTATCTTAAGTATTAGTAAGACTTTTTTCTATACGTTTTAAGTACAGATACTGAAAGCCTCGACTACGCACTATGAACAGTACTAAACTAAGGTTAATTTTTTCAAACACTGTACTGAAATCGATTGAAGTAACATCGATTTCTTGAGCTGTATTTTAGACTTAAAGAGAACCAAACAAAATACGATTTTTTAGGAATTCCGTGAATGGGACTATGGAGACTTTCCAATTTGGGTATTGGTAAACGTTCATATTTAAAAGTTCAAATTTAAGACAATTTTCTCATCGATTGCAGCGTCCTGTGTGACAGCATTTACAGGAACGAACTACCAAACTCGTTCATTTGTTATGATGACCATTGAAAATTCGCACTGTTTCATAAAGGCTTTAAAAGTGATGCGCTGTCATGTAATCTCTTTAAAATCGTCCTTGAAAGAATAGGGCAGTGCTCGCACGTCAAAATAAAAGGCACTGTTTTTCACTAAGTCTGTCCAATTACTCGTATATGCTGATGACATTGACATAATGGGAACTGGGAAGAATTCAGTATGATGTCGATTGGGATTTTTTATTAATATTGAGATAGAGGTTACAAAAATGGGTTTAACAGTTAATGAGGGCAAACTATGGTACATGCTGTCATCACGAAAGGGTTACATAACCGACCGATTTCTTGGTCAAAACGTCAACATCGACAGTCGTGACTTTGATGCAGGAAACAACACCTGAGCTGAGATCAAAAGAAGAATTAATCTTGGTAACCGGTTTTTCTGTACGCTAAGAAAGAAATTAAGTAGTAAAGTATCATATCAATCAACCAAAATGCTATTATATAAGAACCTCATCATCCCCGTCCTGATATATAGTGCAGAAGCATATAATAATTATAACAAATGCTGATGAAAGCACCTTGGGTCGTTTAGAGGGAAAATTTCTTCTTGTGATGTACGGTTCCATATGCATAGAAGGCTGGGTCATGTAGAGCCCATGAAAACTAATGCTCCGGGCTGCAAAGCCTTCGAATTTACGCCCACAGGACAGCAGAGTAGAGAAATACCGCAGATCAGGTGGCGAGCACAAGTGGAAAGCGACTTCATCCAACTGAAGATATCGAGCTGCTATTGACCGAGCTAGATGGAGAAGTTTGTTGGGTGAGGCCCTTGTTCACATAAAACTGTAGCGCACACTCAAACAAGAATAATATTTAAGGCCACTTTTAATACCTCCAGAATAATTTTTAACTACACGGAATTGCATTTTTGACATCATTATTTTCTCATTAAAATAAAATAAAATCCTACCAAAAATAATACTTAGTATTTTGTTTTATCTTAAAAATCTTGAAATCAGTCTGTAATCTTCAATTTTGGTTAAAATTCTTTAAATGGTAATTTACAATTCAATTAATTTCATTTAAAAATTAAAGTGCACCAGTGGGAAGTTATCCTACTAATTTACAATTAAGTTTCGGTTTCAAAATTAAATGAAACTTTTTTTTTTTAAATAAAATCCATATTTTATGTAAAATAATCTTTCTTGAATTTTAGTTTTTTTTTTTTTAAACTTGTTATCCTTTGAAAACTCAGTGACTTCAAACATTTTCAGAATTCTGAGATTAATTTCATTAAAGTCTTTCTACTGTTTTTTCTAAGAAAAGTCTTATTGACGAACGTTTTTTTAAATTCTGATTAAAGTAAAAAAAATATAAAAATCAACTAAGAAAACAAGGATAAAACCTTTGATTAACTTCTTATACACACTTATAAAGCTTTATAATATATACAAAATTGTGGGACATTTTACATATATCTTTGATAGAAACTTTTTCTCCGAGTAGAACAATATTGTAAAGTCAATATCTGAGTAATTCAATTGAAAAAGACTCAAAACAATTTACACTCCCATATTTCTTTTTCCATTATAATATCCTGTTGGTCTTCTTTGGTACAATCGGGATCGTCGTTAATTACAAGGAATTGTATCAATAACATTCGAACTAACAAACAAAAACAAAAACAAAATACAAACACTATAATCTTATTATAAAATTCAATTTAATTCCACACCAAATCAATTTTGTTGTAAAATGATACCGAACTACCTACAGTTTTCCATTTTCTAGTTAATTAACACTTACAATGTACACACAAATATAAACCATAGCTATAATTTACAAATATAACAAACGAACAAGCTTTTAAGTCTGGCATTCAACCCAATTAACTTTCAAATCGACCCTCAAAGTGCACATGATCCACTCTGGTATTTAATGAATTTCATCATCAACCATCATCAGTTTCAGAATCGACATCACAACAACAACAAAAACAACAACAAAATAAATACATATTTAAACCAAAAAATTCGAATTCCCAGAAAATTTTGCACATTTTGCATTCTTTAAATATAAAATATTAATTTAATTCCTCGAAAAACCAGCACCAGATAGATATAAAAATTAATGAGAAAAAGTGAGAGGAAAAATGATGATGAATATAAAGAAAGAAGCATAACAAATTTAATTGCAATTTATTTATAAGCTAGCATACAAAATGATGGGCAATCAGAGGGAAGCTCTTTTCAAGGCAGAACAAAAAGTCCTGAAATTTATTTAGCGAATATTTTATTTATTTTATATGTAGGTATGTACCATAGCCCCTCCTCACACCCCTCTCATAGAACGAGAACAGAGAGGTCGAGTTCTCTTCGATGCCATGTTTAAAAGTCTTCATGAAAGAATGAATAAATAGATAGATACACTTATAAATACACGTAACCTTTTATAGAGCAAATATAGTTGCTTATTTCATATACCTCCCTCGCCCCCTCCCCCTCTCCTTCCACGACTTTTTGCCGTTATAGAAAGCAATATTTATACAACAACGCATTTCTGCACACAATTACCTCCCACAAGTTTAATTGAGTCTGTTTGCTCTGGGTACGGAAAGAGTTGGCAGCGGGACAGCAGCGGCTCGGTGGCGGCAGCGGCAGCGCCAGCGGGGTAACGACGAACTATATTGTGTTCCAACTTTACCAAACTTAAGTGGGCGGATGGGGTTATAAAGGTTACCTATCCCTAGTTTCCAAGGTACAAGCTGGTTCCATCAGCTAAACATCGGCATCACATCGCATCACACCGCAGGACCCCTATAGGAAGGAATTGGTGTTTTGGGGGAGGGGTTAGGAGATGACAAGGGATGAGGGGTGAAAGGAAAATTAATAGAACATTTAATGCCAGGGTGATTGAATGTATTTGGCCAACCAAGCCAACCGCCGGAATTTATTTAAATCAATCGAATAATATAAAGGCGGATGGATGTTCTATATTTTATACACATCTACACTACATAGGCATATATTTATAACCGTTCAGGACATACCTATAAAATTCCATATATATGTATTTTTGGTGGAAAACAGAGTTATGTGCGTGTTTTGGTTGAATTTGTGCTATGATGAGGCAATTGAAGTAGAGGGGGGTTATAGTGGAAGTGGACTTTTGCAATCAAAATAACGTGCAAAACTGTTACATATGTAGGTATATAAAACAGGGTTCCGAATTCTGCACCTATATAGAAACTATCCATAAGCGTAGACAAAGTTTGGGCCAAAAGGGGTGCTTTATCTTCTTTGACCGTTTTGAAAAATTATGTATGACTAACTTCAAAAGAAGTTATACGTGAAAACCAGTTTTAAAGGGGTTTCTGGTGAAGTATATGATGAAATTTGTGAACCCATTAAAAACAGTTGTGTCATTCAAATAAAGTCTAGTCAAGACAGACAATAAACCTCGGGATAATTTGCATATCGTTGAACATACATAATGGAAAAACACTGAGGACATCGTTAATAATTAGTGACAAAAAGTCGCCAAAATCTAACTCAAGCATAAAAGGTTTTTTGTCGAAAACTTCCGTTTTTAGTTTTAAACAGTAAATGCTTTAAAAAAGTTTTTCAAAATTTTAGTCTTTGGAGTTCATGAAACTCAAATAACTTTTTATTATACGACTAGTATAATGGTTTCAAAAAATGTCAAATGTCGAAAATATCGAATTTTTTGCATATTGTGCCAAATGCACAATAGTTTAGTTGTTCATTAAAACATACATTTTATTTGAGGTTATTCGTTTATAGTTACAATTATAATTTCGATTGTAAAATGTTAAAAAATCCATTTTTTTCATCTCAACTCTAAAATCCAAAAATATGGTATTTTCATTTTTTTTGTTTAAATTACGAAATTGTCGGAGTTTCAAACAATTTTCTTTAGGAAATTTACAAACCACTTTTATGTCAAACCATCACCATTTAAAAGAAAAAAATAAAATTAAAAAAAAATACTTTTTCAATATTTCCATTCTATTTGACTAGCTCGAAAACCAAGTATCAATATTTAAAGGTTTAATATTAGAACTTCATGATTCCTTTTAAGCACCAACAAGCCTCGGATACGGACGGATTCACTGTTGACAACCCAAGCGAACGAAATAAGGACAACGAACTTCGGATCTGTACGTGGAATGTTAAGTTAGGTCCCTTAACAGACCACGTGCAGCCGAACAATTAGAGGAAGCCCTAAACTGCTGCAAGGCAGATATTACCGCCATCCAAGAAAATCGATGGGATGGACCGGGCAAACGCAAACTAAACTACAACAGCGAAACCCCTCCCTGGTTTGACGACGAATGCCGGCAAGCGCACGCAGCGAAACAAGAGGCATACAAAACGGCGCTGCACAGAAGGACCAGAGCTGCTCGCAAGCTCTACGAGCAGAAGAGGAGAGAAGAACACCGGCATCTTAGATGAAAAAAAGAGGGCACGAAAAGAGCGCGATCGTGGAGATAGAGGGATGTCACAACAGGAATGAGGTTCGTAAATTTTACCAAAAGGTAAAAAAAACCTCCCAAGGGTACCAGCCACGAACCGAAGCCTGTAAAGACGATTAGGGGAACATCGTAGTAGAACCGCAGTCTATGTTGAGAATATGGAAAGACCACTTCTCCAATGACGAACCGAATTCCGCTGTAAGGGAGATAGAATCACTCAACCTAGGCGACGCAGATCAACAATTCCGCCTACCCGAAGTAGACGAAGTGAAGATAGCTATATCTAAACTGAAGTCAAACAAAGCTGCTGGAGCTGACGGCATCGCTGCCGAACTATTTAAAACAGCAGGCGATGACTTGGTAGGGAACATGCACCAACTCATCTACAAAATATGGTCGGAAGAAAGCATGCCCGATGAGTGGAATCTAAGCATAGTTTGCTCGATACATAAAAAAGAAGACCCTTTAAATTGCGCCAACTACAGAGGGATCAGTCTCCTTAACATTGCATATAAGATCCTTTCTGCCGTATTATGTGAACGCACGAAGCCGTTCGTCAACAACCTGATAGGTCCTTATCAGTGTGGCTTCAGGCTCTATCAAGAGAACTCCATTCGGGGGTCATATCCCCACCAAACAACAGAAATTTGACAAACACAGAAATCGACAAACACCTTGAACAGATGGACGATGTAATAAAACGAACAATGGAACGGACAATACCGAAGTACAAAGAACGCGACCAAACTAACGTCTACAGTAACGCGACTATAGACGCACTTCACAGACAAAAAAGCGGACTACTGACAAGACTTAAAAACTTATACAGACGATTTACAGACCCCCGCGACCTGGAGATTAGGACACTGAAGTCGTCAATTAAAAACGCAAACACTTTGATTAAAGAAAATTACAGATTGTCTGTTAATTTGTACTGGGACAAGAAAATTCGGGCCGTTAACTCTAGCGACCCGAGTATGTTCCCGCAAATTAATAAGATTTTCCGGAAAAATAATCAAAACGACCTTCCGTGTCTTAAGCTCCAGAGAACGACAGAGAACAGAGACGTACTACTGACAGCGCAAATTAATCCAGAGGAAGCCGTCTTGGACGATGACTTCTTTGTGATTGAGGATCCGCAGGAGAAAGTGGAGACAATTGGTGCTGCTTTCCAGCAAGTGTATAAGGTGAATGCTTGCACTCGCCCGAACCACGACCTGGAGAACAGAGCCTTACTTCACCACTTATACCTAAGGAATGATATTTCTCATTGGCGATCCGAGAACTGTGGTTTCACCCGGTTTGATGACGATTTCTTAGCAAACGCTATAATCGCCGAAAGAACGGGTTCAAGTCCCTTGCTCATCACGAAGGTAGAGCTCCAGCTCATCCTCGATTCAATAAAGAACAAAAAGTCAGCAGGTGTCGATGGTATACCCAACATTGTTCTAAGACATTTACCGATTGAAGCTATAGACATTTATGCTACACTGTTCAACAACGCGCTGAATAATGCATATTATCCAGTGCGTTGGAAGACAGCTGTGGTGCATCCTCTCCCGAAAAAGGGAAAGGACAACTCCAATCCTTCAAATCTGCGTTCAATAAGTCTTCTTCCAAGCATCAGCAAGGTATTCGAGAAGGTAATCAATAGGGCTCTGGCTAAGTGGGCTGCGGATAACACAATAATTCCGGATAATCAGTTCGGGTTCAAGGCAGGACATGACTGTATTCATGCCGCGTCTAATCTCGTTTCTGATATCCAATGGAACAAGTCAAAAAAACAATGCACGGGTGCTGTTCTGGTTGACTTAGAGAAGGCCTTCGACACCGTATGGTTAGAAGGGTTGTACCTAAAACTCACCAGACTAGGCATCAGTAAACCATTATTGTATATGCTTTATGATATGCTCAATGGTAGAAAGTTTGTTGTCAAAAGTGGCAATGTAACCTCTACCAGCATCTTCGAAATTAAAAACGGTCTTCAACAGGGGGCGGTCAATTCGCCGATCCTCTTCAGCATTTTTACTAGTGATCTGATAGGTAGCCTAACTAACGCAATAGCGTATGCCGACGACCTGATTGCGTACAGAACGGCCCGAAAGGTTGAGGTTATTAGAATTCTCTTGCAGCGGGACTTCGAGAAGATTCAGCGATACTGCGACGACTGGAAACTGAAAATAAATGTCCAAAAGTCGGAGACAATTCTGTTCCGGACTCCTTTGGCTAAGGCCACGAGAGATACGTGCAAGAATTGGCGCAAGATGGTAATTGTGGGGCCCGACGGGCGGCCATTGGCGAGTAAAAGTGTAGTGAAGTACCTCGGTATCTGGTTGGACCAGTATTTGTATTTCGACAGACATATAAATGCTGCTCTGACCAGAGCCCGAGGAGCCCTCGCTCTGACGAAACAGCTGTTTTACAGCAGTCGACTTGACCCCAGGGTGAAGGTAATTTGCTACATGGCCCTCATACGGCCAATGCTTGTCTATGGTTGTCCCGTTTGGTTCAACATTGCCCCTTCCCAAATGGAGAAGTTTCGGGTGTTCGAGAGGCAGTGTCTACGGCGCTGTCTCGGTTGGCATCGGACACCGGAATCTTCTTATTTGCATTATTATTCTAACGAGGTCTTGTACAACGGAGCTCGGATCAACAGAATTGACAATTTCGTGATAAAACTTGTTCGGGGTCACATAGCGAGAGCTATGACTTCTACCAACAACTTAATTTTCGGGGCGTTCTATCCAAACGACGAATACTTCGGTATGGCACGCTTGAGCGGCTTTATTCCACCAGAGGCATTCCTCTATTTAGATAAATGCGGCCTGATACAGGATAGATTGGCAGTACCGCTTATCTACCACGTCAGGCGTAGAACCGTGGACCGGCGACTCTTGTACGAACGAGACATCCTCGCCCGAGATGGAGCAGAGCTCCTACGGTTCAGTAGGGCTGTGTCCGAACAGGACCGTATTGATAGGAGGAAGCAGGAGAACCAGTTTTGGTGGCTAAAAGAATTTAATATGGGGTAAACCGGGGTGGGGTATTTATTGCCTTGGCCGGCTTACATACTTGTTTTAGTCTTAGGTTTAGGTTAAGTAGAGTAGGGACGGTGGCACTATAAATAAAAAAAAAAAAAAAAAAAAAAAAAAATACAAAAAAAATACAAAAAAAATACAAAAAAAAAAAAAAAAAAAAAATAAAAAAAATAAAAATAAAAAAAATAACACTTACAAACATAATCAACAACACATACATATATGGACATGGACATAGCTTTTGCCGCTGTGGTTGCTCTAGTTTTAAGTAGTATGTAGGTAGGTTAGGGGTAGTTTTAAGTTTTATTTTAAGGACTTAGTATGTAAGATATAAAATAAACGATAAAGATGTTAGTTTTTTATATTTTCTAACAAAATAAACGAAAAAAGAAAAAAAAAAAAAAAAAAAAATTAGTTCATAGGCCGAAAGGCATTAATTTAAGAAATCATGAATTCCTTAGAGCGCCCGTTTAGGGCCAGTAAGTTAAATTTAAGTATTATTAGTTAGGCTAGTTTTCTGAATTTTGTTAGCATGTAAGTAGATATAAGTTAATATTGAATAAAATTTGAATTAAAAAAAAAAAAAAAAAAATTCACACTACAGCAGATCTTCGAAAAAACCCAGGAACTTCAAATCGATACCCACCATCTCTTTATCGATTTTAAAGCCGCGTATGACAGCATCCATAGGGAAGAGCTCTACAGAGCAATGTCTATAGTTTTGGCATCCCTGTCAAACTTATCCGTTTGTGCAGAATGACGATGGAGAATGCACGTATTTGATGTCAAAAAAGGTTTTAGACAAGGCGATGCACTGTCATGCGACTTCTTCAATATCGTGATGGAAAGAATTGTGCAAAACTCAACCGTTAACACTAGAGGCACAATCTTCCAAAGGTCCATCCAATTACTTGGATACGCAGATGATATTGACATAATTGGAAGATCAAAGCGTGATGTCAGTGGAGCGTTTTTGAGCATTGCGACGGAAGCGAAGAAGATGGGTTTAGTGGTCAATGAGGGCAAGACCAAGTTTATTCTGTCATCAAAAAAGGACATTGAACAACGACGTCTTGGACAAAACCTCACCATGGACAGCTATAACTTCGAGGTAGTTCGGGACTTTGTCTACCTAGGCTCCGCTATAAACTCTTGCAAATCGCTACTTCTTTAAACTTAGAAGGTAATTGAGAAGTAAAGTCCTCGCTCGAGCATCTAAAATCAACATCTATAAGACACTCATTTCTCATTTATGGCGCTGAGGCCTGGACCCTGTCAAAGAAAGATGAGAACGTCTAAGGATGCTTCGAGAGAAAAATTCTTCGGGTGATTTTTGGTCCCGTACGTATAGTTGGAGAATGGAGGGGAAGATATAACGACGAACTGTACGGGCTGTACAGCGACACTGACCTAGTTAGTAGAATTAAAGTCCAACGGCTTAGATGGCTGGGTCATGTTGAGCGAATGTACATCAACGCTCCAGCAAAATATTTTGCGAACGCCTATGAATCTATATCTTTCTTTATTTTTCTGACTAAATGACAGATTGGGTATTTTAGTACTTATACCCTTAGCGGTGAATATCATGGTGACAGATGAGACAACACCGTTGGACGGACCTATGTGGAAAAACACTCTTGATTCAAATGATAGAGAAATATCTCCCTCTTTATCCATAAATGCATCAGCAGCATTCAAACCTAAATCCCCCCAAATTTTACTGCACTATCCAAAAGCCCGAGTCTGAGTCCAGTCAACGAGGCGTGGAGTGTGATATGATTTATTAAAGATTTATGCGAATCGATTTGATAGGCAATAAATATAATTTCGATTTAGAATTCAATCGTTTGACGGCGCGGCGGCATGCAGTGCGGCTTGGGTGGGTATGTGATGCGGTTTAAAGTGTGTGGTTATATTAAAATGACCATCAAAAGTATAGACAAACGAAAGGTATTAGTTAGAATGTTGGGTAAAAAAACACACCTGCAAATACAATATTGTGTAGGAATTTGTTTGTGGGCCGCATATGGAGGAATGTTGAGTGATTTGTTGTTTTTGTTTTGTGGTTTATAAGAGGATTTTCTAAGATCAAGAGTTTTGTGGAGATACTTTAAATAAATTATGTTATTTTGTATTAATAAGTTAGATCCTTAAAATTTCAAAGGATTTGTACATATTGACCACAAGTTATTTACTTATTTTCACTTGCAAAATATAGATATGTGAGCACGTTAAAATTTTATAGGGAAAATTTTGGATTTTAATAAAGTATGAACTCTAAATTTTTACCTGTATAATCTTCCCCAAAATTTCAGTTGATTTTGTTTAAACAACCTATACTTTTTTAAGGAAAGCAACTCTTGTCTATAATGCCTAAAACCTATATTGAAACTGTCCTTCTCTTCTTCAAGCTTAAATTGATGATTACAAAATTAGAGTGTAACCAAATTTAATTTATGAACGCAGATGATCTGACCAAAGCTACCGCAGACTATAAGGACATAACACAATCTTTTGACAAAAGGCCTTAAGACCCCAACCTAGAGCAACTAAATATATCGTTGCTCTTTAAATAAATTGATATAAATAATAGTAGAATAACTTTGTCGGTTGAATGGAAAAAGACATTTCGTGGGATCTAGAAGTTCTGATTTTTTTGGGAGTTGCTTATGATTTTGATCTAATTTATTATATAAAATTTGGACTTCGAGAAACGAACGCAATTAAAGCCAAAATCAGAAAATTGAATGATTTCACTACTTAACTTTTTTTAACTTGAGCTTAAGATTGTGTCTTTCGATTTAAGGGTTTTAAACTAAGTAAGATTTTGTCGATTTTGAATTCCTTGGCTAGAGGTCAAAAAGACCAACATAAAAAATAACTGGGAAAAAATGTATCGTACTAGATTTTAAAATACGGTCATTTTTCTAACCTGAGATAAGGTTACATGACTATAAGAAAGTATAGAATGTAGGTTTTACTGATTCCAACACTCTCAAAAAGTTATACGCAATTTTTTAGATCTGGTTTCTTTAATATGATTGAGCTAGTTAAGGACTTTGTCTACCTATAGGCTCCGCTATGAAGACAGAAAACAACACCAGCACTGAGATCAAACAAAGAATAACTTTTGCTAACCGCTATTTTTTGGGGCTACGAAAACAATTGAGTGTCTCTATATAAGACCCCTATCGTCCTCGTCCTACTGTACGACGCAGACGGACATGCATGAACTATGACAAAAGCGGATGAAAGCATCTTGGGTCGTTTCGAGAGAAAAGTTCTTCGCATGATCTGCGGTCTCATATGCATAGAAGGTGAGTGGAAGCGAAGATGAAACGACAAGCTGTACGGGCTGTAAAGCGAAGTAGACTTAGTCAGAAGGGTAAAAGACCAACAACTAAGATGAATGTGCCACGCAGAACGCATGGAAACTAATGCTCCGGCCTGGAAAGTCTTCGAAGTAACGCCTACAGGACAGCGAAGTAGAAGAAGACTGCGAATCAGGTGGCGCGCACAAGTGGAAATTGACCTCCTGCAACTTGGATTGCACAACTGGCGATATATAGCTAGAGACTGATTGATTTTTGACATGTTATGTTCGGAACTCGAGACTAAAAACTCAGAATATTCAAAAGGACCTATATAATCGAGGAAACCTATTAACTTTCAGTACTCGGTAAGTGTATCACAGATCACCTCATGAAATGATAGCATATTTGACATTGACATAACTCGCATATTTGACGAGGTTTAAGTTTTTTCCAAAAAAGAGCTTTCAAAATGATAGGCAATAGAAATATAAACGAAACTTTTCCATCGCTTGAACACCGTCGGAATATTTCATGCCTTTCGTTGTTTAACCGATATTTGTACAAACAATTTTCTACCGAATAAGCCAGTGGCATAACCTTACCCCCTCCCTCCCCATACAATTCAGCCTTAATACTCGAGCTTCCAAGCTCATCAGTTTAACTTAGATTTCAATATCGGACATACTGTGAAGTGATAGAGATTCTCTTTCTAACCGCACATCGATTCGATTTAAGGGTTTTAAACTAAGTAAGATTTTGTCGATTTTGAATTCCTTGGCTAGAGGTCAAAAAGACCAACATAAAAAATAACTGGGAAAAAATGTATCGTACTAGATTTTAAAATACGGTCATTTTTCTAACCTGAGATAAGGTTACATGACTATAAGAAAGTATAGAATGGACATACTGTGAAGTGATAGAGATTCTCTTTCTAACCGCACATCGAGAATATTAAATGCTTTACACAAACTCATTTTGATACCAACATTATTTCTTAATTTCTAGATAGCAAAAACACTAATGATCATATAAGGAAATACAAATCTATACCAATTTTTAC
Organism: Eupeodes luniger; assembly: GCA_951509635.1. NCBI lineage: Eukaryota > Metazoa > Arthropoda > Insecta > Diptera > Syrphidae > Eupeodes > Eupeodes luniger. The sequence goes on along the minus strand of OX608073.1, from coordinate 118,160,461 downwards.
CACGAGCTGATATCACCTTTTACATTGATAGCCAAGCGGCAATAAAAGCGATCTCTTCGATCTCTTGTAAGCATAATAACCGGACATAATCTGTTAGGTCATCATATGAAAAAGATGAGAATCAGTTTAGATGATCTATGCAGAGGATGCGGTGACGAGGAGGTGCATGAAGACACTTCGCACTTTCTTTGTCACTATCCCGCACTCTCCCATCAAAGGAAGAAACTGCTTGGCAACTATTTCTTCGGGGATCTATAAGAACTCTCTAGTACTCGAGGTACTAACATTCTGAACTTCGTCAAAGCCTCTAAATGGCTTGACTAACTGAACACATAGGTTTTTCTTATTAGCAATACTCACGGGTATCACAATGGATCTGTATTGATCTAAGTGTGACGGTAAAGACATCAACTGTCAGCCCCTCAACCTAACCTAACCTATACCAATTTTTACTTTCAAAAAACTTTTACTAACATTTTCATTATTATTTTCAATTATGATTGGATCAAGATAAGTTTTAAATTATCGATGAGAAAAACTTAAAAAAAAAAAAACTTCATCGCGAAAATCAAGGATACTCTATCATAAGCCTTTATTCAATTGTTCTTAAACTTTATATTTGTTATTTTTGTTAAACTTAAAAACCACTTTCTGAACCCAAAGAAAAAAACAAACCATCATCATCATAATCACATCAGCACTGAATAATCGAGGGCTTAACTTAAATACCAAAAATCATTTAACAATACAAAAAAAAAGTTACTCCTTTCTTTGGCTTGCTGAAAAGTTGACAAAAGGTCCTTCACTTCGTTACCTTCCAGCCACAAACAAAAAATTTTAGCACAAAATTTTAATTTTCTCTTCCTCGTCATCTAGCAACAAAAAGAAAAGACACATACAGGCGAGACGACCATTAACTGACGACGATGACAACGCCATCCACGCCGCCAAAGGACGATGATGATGATGATGAGCCACCCATAGTTTCATTTTCGCCAAACGTCAAACAACTATGACGATACTATACGATAAAACTTCCCATTATTTGTCTATACATTTCATTTTTTTTTGTGTCCTTAAGAATTCTCTCTCTTCCTCTTCCTTATTCTGAAGCCCTTTTGTTAAGGGGTTTTCTTGCAACAACATCAAATTCTATTAAAATTAAATTCCCGACCTTAAGGTACATTTTATTTTAAACCATACAAAGTAATTTTAAATTAATTTACATATAATCATATCTTCACATGGGTAGATGGGTACACCTCTATTATTCCACCATACTCTAGTGCACGTTGCACATATATACATTATTTTTCGCTGGATATTACAGCAGGTGGAGGTGGTAGAGAGGAAAGGACCTCATGAGGATGCTAAGTAAGGATGAGAGCACACAAAAGTTTATATAGTTCTACTTTACTGCGCCAAGCAGCCAATGCATCCATAGAAAAATGGAGGCGAAGCGAGAGAGCAAACTAAGTAATTATCCAATTTTTTTTTGTTTCCACGAAGGACAATGAAATTGCATACACACATGAGTACCTTCCTACGTATGTATGTATATGGCGAACACAAAACACACGTCAAAAGCTTAATTTTTCCCAAAGAAGACAAAATCTTTATTTTCTTTTAACTATTTTATTTGAAATGTGACGTTAAACTCTTATCCCTAAGTCCATCTTCATTTAATACAGAAGTGGAAAGTTTAGAATGAAGACGAGCTACGACGATGACGACGATAAAAGAATTTAGATTAACAAATAAAAACAACACGACGAGGACGCGACGCGACGCGACTAAGGATGACAAAAAAAAAGTACAAAATCTTGAAATAATGTGAAGTCAAGTGATTAAATTTATTGTCTCTGGATGAGACATAGGATACACCCATCGTCAAAGCTGTCACCGTCGTCGTTGTCTTCTTCATCGTTTCCTCTAGGACAAAGACAACACAAAAAGGACTTTAGTCAATTGAAGTGAAATTAAATTTTAGGTAGGTATATAAGTGTACAATCAGCGAACACACTTTGGAGTTTCGAGTATATCTTAATGCTGAGGACCTTTTCTATCATCTTTAAGTCTACTTCGTAGGGCTTTAATACCATACCATACCATACCACTGACTGAGTGACTGACTGACTGTGATTGTATTTCTAATTGAGTTTTGAACAAAAGTTTATGTTTCAAAGTTCTGATTCTAGATGTTCCCTTTAGTCGCGTGAATGGATTTTCGAAGAAGAGGACGATTCTTATGAATAAGAGAAACGTGATCTGATTTATTATAAATTAATAAAACCACCAAACTTACTAGGATAAAGATAGGTACAACATGATGACACGACGGACGCACGTGGTGAAGGTGGACTGTTGAGATGTTATTTAGTTATAAAGATAAACATAAAATGCCAAACAATGTATTTAGAGAAACACTTTGAATAAATTGGACTTGTCTTTGTCTATAAGCTTATGCACTAGGAAAATAAGGCTGCACCCCGGTTTATTCAGCACAGACAAAATCTCCAAGATTGCTCAAGCCTTTTTTCTGACTTTCATTTAACTGTTTTACAGTTACCTATGCCTAACTAAGTTGAAATATACTTTCATTTGCGATCGTTTATGTCTAGGTAAAGATATATACGTCCTTATATTAAGTCTCATTTGGAACTGTGTTTAGTAATTTTAGAGTCTACGGAATCTTTCCATTGTAGGACAAGCAGACCTTAATTTAGATCAAATGGAAACTAAACTATTCAGAAATTGATAACAATTTGTCATTGATCCACTGTTTCGAAGAAGCAAGCGTCATGCTCGCCTTTATTCCGTGAGTTTTTTCAAAGGTGTCAAATCGCACTTCCGGAGGTGTGAATTGACATTTTTAAGACGGCTAATAACAAGATTGGGGAATTGGTTCCTCAAAATATAAACTTTAGTGGGGGTAATTTGGCATAGCGCACCATCTTGTCTGGACCAAAGATCATTCAAATCCATGTCTTCAGTTTGTTATTCCTACCGTGTTGCTGGTTGGCCACAACATTGTTTGTAGTGTCAATCTTTGTGGAAACATTAGCTTATAGACAATAAAGAGCGAGTTTTGAGTCCCAGATGCTTAATTTAGCCAACTCGACGCGATGAAAATACGTTTCATCAGAAAAGATGATTTTTCGCCTAATATCGTTTTTTTTTTAATTCAAGCTGCTCTTAGGCCGTTACTTCGAAGCAATATAGAAGTGGATCATTTTGCCCTTTCAATTGCTGAATCGTTGTAATTTCAAGCTAGTTGTAGAATTATTGACCTGTTGATCAACGATCACTAGTTGATGTTCTTGAACAGTCTCGGCTACAGCAAACAATTTTTTTCAAAAGCACTCAAAACTCATTTTGGAAATAAGTTTTCAATATTTTCGGTACACCACAAGGAAGTGTCCTACGACCAACCTTATATCTTTTATTTTCCAGTGGATAACAACGCTATCATCGCTACCTTTGCTGCTGATACTGAAATATTAGTGCAAGATGCTTTTCAAAGGCTAAGCGAACATTTCAAAATACAGTCGTAAGTTTATAGACGCAAAAATGGCGCATCAAAATAAATGAAACAAAATTGACGCATATAGATTTTACAAATCAAAATATAAATAATGTTCAATATTTTATAAACAGTCCAATAAATATTTTACTCCAATACTGCCAAATACCTTGGAATGACTTTGGATGCAAAGCTTAAATGGAAGCAAAAGAAAATAGATAAACTTGAAGAGAAGAATGGTCTGTTTAATAGTAAAGAACTCTTTACTTAACATTCGGCATTTAACTATGAGGCTATACTAAGAAACCAAATTCTGAACCTATCCAAGAATTTCAAAGAAAAGTTTTTCATGGAATAATAAATGTTCCTTAGTATAAAATAAATTACAACATTGTGATTCGTGACGTGAAATTTAAAATGGTTAAGGAAGTGGTTAAGAAACACGCTGTATCACATAATAATTCCGAGATGGAGACCGTTTTAAGTGTTCTAGGCAATATTTGGAGATTAAGAAGAGCCAAGCTTCATTAGCTGGTAATCTAAAAGCTATTGTAAAGTATTAGAACTATAGACTTTCTATAAAGTGCAAAATCGATTGGGCTTAATTAACTGGGAGTTTGTAAGAGTCCCAAGCTAATCGGTACCGATTCTTGCTAAGTTTCTATTAAAGCTTTTCATTAGATAAATAAATAATATTTCCTTAAAATGTTTAAGCGTAAAGCGTATCATTTCGTTCCGCGAAGATATAATACTGACTTTCTGTCAACGGCTTAATGCGCCACACTACAAAGAAAGTTAAAAATACATATATAGGGGCTTTTGACATTTGACACTTGATAGCGGTCATAGTGTTGAATATAAATACGGTCGTCATGATTGCTTTACTTACAAAAGCTTTAATAAGATAAATTGCAAGAATGATGAAACAATCAAAGCCCCTCGAAATTTTTTTATTATGAAAAAAATGTTGTGATCAAATTCAATAATCTGTGTTATTAAAACACAAGCGGGGGTAGATGTTCAACTAATGAAATCATACAAAAAGCAGGCGGTAATATTGACTTGGCAACGTATAGAAAACGTAGCGACATTGCAGGTTTGGCAAGTGTATCGGTTATAAATAAATAAATTGGGTGGCGCAACAGTCCGTTGAGAACTAGGGCCTAGTGACTAACAACTCTCAACCATTCCTGTGTGCGAGTACTGTTGTCAGGGATGGAGGGCACCTACAGTTTTAAGCCAAATCCGAACGGCCAATGTGAGAAAGCACTTTTCATGACAAGAATTACTCTTGGAGAATTTGTCAATTCCTCGCAAGAGGCAGTACCCGTGAAAAAACTTTTAGATGGTATAGGCAGGGATCGAACCCAAGACCTCTGGCATGACAGTCCAACGCACTAACCATCATGCCACGGGTACTACGTGTATCGGTTATACCTAGATGTAAATATTCAGCCCTTGAATAATAATAATCAACCTTCTGGTTCAGATATATTTTGGTTGTATGGCAAGAGACCGCTACCCAGGATAAGGAATATGAGCGCTCCAAGATTGTATGTCTTCCTTTCATTAATAATCCACCAACTCAATATGATACAATATACACAGCTCTTCTGATTGCAAGAAAAAAGAGCACAGAAGCTGGTCAAAAAATGTGTTTTGTCACATTCGACCAGCCTCTCTACATAAAAGCACAAGAAATAATAAGAAACTGTGATAATTCTGAAATTGAGAATATAGAGGTTCGACTTGGGGGTTTTCACCTCCTTATGTCCTTTATGGGAACCACTGGAACCATAATGGCCGGCAGTGGAATTAAAGAACTGCTGATAATGATTTATGCAGAAACAGTGTAGAGAAAATAATGAGCGGCCATGCTTACTCAAGGGCTGTACGGGCTCATGTCTTGGTTCATCTTGCATTGGCCAAATTGATTTGGGAGTCAGGAGACGCTCCAGCACCAATTGAGATGCTTGATGAACAACTAGAGTGTGAAGACATGGAATTGGAAGTAGTTGAATGTTACTCTGTCCGCAATGGGAGCCGAAACAAAGAGGAAAATGGTGCGGGCCCTTCAAAACGAATAAAAGTGTAAAGTTTTGGTTGCGCAAACACTTTTTTACATATGTATATATGTATATAATATATATTAATAGAATTTAAACCTTCTTGCTTTTTAATAAATACATTGGTAAAAAAAAAAAAAAAAAAAATATTTAAAAGATTATATCTCAGAGTCTATACGACCTAGCAGAACCAGTTTAGTCTTAAACTTTAGCTATTTACTTCTACTACAAATGTTATTATGTCAAACATTGGCGTAGGATTCACCATTTACTTGCTATCAAGCAAAAACCGACTAAAAATCTGTACTTTTCACATTTTTGAGAAAAATTCTCAAAATTCAAAGAGCTCTATCTCGGAAACTATTAGAGCTAGAAATTTCGTTTTGGTCTCGAATTGTAGGTAATTTAATCTAGTTTAAAAAAGCTATTCACTTTATTTTTCTCAAACCAATACTTTAGAAGATATTTTGAAAACACAGAAAAAAGTCCAAAAATTGAGCAGTTTTTTCAAGATGGCGGCGCCCGCGGTGGTGGGGGGAATTAGAAAACTTGGATTTTTCAACAGCATACCAACCCAAACAACATATCAAAAAATCGAAACTACCCTAATTTATGTAACCATTTATGACAATTTGACTGGACTAAATGTTTGAATCAGGAAAAAAATACATAAATAATTTATTAATTATTAAAGCTCAAAAACATGGAAATTGCTTCAATTAGAGATACAAATTTTAAACCAATAATAACTAAAAATTAAAATTTAGATAGAGTACATTTTAAAAACTCATAACATTTTATGAATGTTGTTTGTAACATTGCATTACTAACTAATTACTATACAAAAAGGCAAACTTAATTAAAATTTCAACAACTAGATGTGTACATATCTTCCACACACACACACATACAGAAACTCAAACTACTTTAAAATTGCTAAAGCTATTAGTTGATTTTCCAAATTGAAGTGATCTGTTGTAGGATAAACCCGAACACCATTTAGTTAGTAATAAAATATACCTAATAAAAAATAATATTTTCCTGTTGATCTAAAATATTTTGAAAACATGTTCAACATGATGTTCGTCTAACTAAAAATTCATAAACACGGATGAATCATTCCTATAGATTGACTGGAAGGAAGGAAGAAGATATCCTTTCACTTGCGCTGAAGACACATCAGTCTCGCCCTTAAAGGTACCCACATAACATTTTCATGGCTAATAAATCAAAGTTTTTCGTCTGTTATATACTTTTACACGAACTTCTGTAGCTACAGTAAAAAAAATATAAAAAATACTTACAATTACCCTATGATTATATCCCTACAACACCATTCCATTTTATACTTAACAAGCAATTTTATCTGTGTGTGTGATTGTGTTTTGAGTATTTTCAAAAACACAAAACGGAACCTCGTTAATATAATGTCTGGTATGGATAATTTTGAATTTTAGAAGTACACCTTCTGTATAATTTGGCTCAAAACGAAACGAAACGAAACAGGTGCTAGAGTACTAATTTACAACTCCAATTTAAAAATTAAAAAAACAAAACAAAAATTGAAGGAAAATAAAGGATGTTTGAAGGATAAGAGGTATAGAACAAAAGAGTACCAGTGCAGGGCCAACAGCCACACAAACACTAATTATCTTCTATTCAAATTTTCTCTCTGTTTGTCTCACTCGCACTGGCACCGGCACCAAGCAACGCGGCATTCACACTTTTTGTTTTTTCCCACGAAAAACATCAGGAAAAAGGCGCTGAATGGCACAGCGGGTGGATCTGGCTATGGCGGCGGCAGCAGACAATTTGTAGCACATAGAACACAAAAAGAAAAAAGCAACACAAACTCCAGGAGGCAACTAAAATTATCCTTACGAAAATTTTCATTTGCAAAACTAATGCTTTAGGATACATAAAAACATAGAAAATATATATGTTTGTATGTATTTAAGTGAATCCATTACTATGTATGTATGTGTGTGTGTTTGTGTACAGAAAAGGTAAAACTTCATATTTAGGACTTTTGCTTGTAATTAAAAGTGAATTTGGATGGAAAACTCTCTTCTCACAACACTTCCGCTATACCTACACCTATACCTATACCTATACCAACCAACTACTATACTAAATTTTCACGTACCTAGACTAATTTTTATGAACCGGATGAGCGTCCCGGTAGAATACACCTTTACTGTAACTATATACTACGAATTAGTACAGAATTAACAAACTAAAACAAAAAAAGAAGAACTAAAACTGCTACTTTGTTTATTAGAAAAGTAGAACTTATAAAGGTACATAATGTATATGTACCCTTAAGGGTAGGTATGTTGGTATATATGCATGTCTGAATTATTACTTAACTACTTAGTTAAGCTCAATGCACGTGAGAAAATTACAAAAACAAAAATAAAAAGAATTAGAAATAGAAATTTACCTTCATAAACAGTTAAAGTTGCATCAGCTGATACAGCATCACCAACACCATTTTCAGCTACACATTCATAAGGTGCATCATCACGTCCAGCACGTACAGGTTCAATTCTTAATATTGATACGCCACCAGTTTCAATTACTGTATAACGACTTTGGGTTCCTGTGGGAAAAATAAAGGAGAGAAATTTAGTTGTTGGAGTTAAGTAACAAAATTTATGGAGAAATTAAAACATAAATTTATTGTAATTTTATAAGGAGAATCTAAAATTGTTGGAATTTTTTTGGGTGAGTTTTTGAGTTCTAACTAAAAATAATCAATTCGACTTTCTTGATCTTCAAAGCCACTTAAACCGATTTCAATAAGTATTGGGTGATTTTTTTGCTAATTTACTTTTTGGCAACGATAGTTTTGACAGCTCACGCACGTTTCGTGCTTTGTGTCACTATCCAAAGGAGCGTCTTTCAAACGAACAATGCCTGCAAATTATTGAATGTTATAATCAAAATGCGAGCTCTGTTAAGAAAGTTAATCGCGAACTTCTTCCATTTTTATTCGGCTATTCGAATTATTGTGTCTTAATTTAGCCTCAAATTTAAATTGTTAGACATAAAACCACCAAAATACTGAAGGAGAGTGCAAATTATACAAATATCAAAGCTGTATCGGCCGGAGTTAGTGAAGACCGTGAATTAACGATTCATAGCCGTTCGCAGCATTTAAACTTTTGTTACTCCATAACGCAACGTGGCAAATTTTGTTGAAGGATTGAGATGTGAAGCCTTTATTAAATACATAGCTGTTTAATCAGAGCGTCCTGTCACAATGTTGAATTTTTGATAAATGGGATTCTGAAAAGTCCATTTTTTTGTCGACAAATTGTTTTCAGCGTTTGTCGCTCATTTCTTGTTGAATGCATAAACTGCCGTATTTGGAGTTAAAAACAGCTAGAAGTATTGCAAGAGCTATCAATACATTCATAAAAAGCACGCGTAACAATGGCCTGCTTAAAAGGCGAAATCGATGGAATCTTTTATTCACGTTTGGAAAAGGTCAATAGACCGCCAAGATCATGCGATTTAACGACTCTAGACTATTTTCTGTGGGGCTATATTAAGGTGGGTTTGTCGCTACCTCCGATTGACGCACTGAAGACAATACTATTGGAGCATTTATTAGTGAGATACCGACTGAAATGCAAGAAAAAGTATGCCAACAGCGGATATATATCAATTGAGGCATAGCTGAGGTTAAAATTCGCATGAAATAATCTTCAAGCAATCGACCGTACTATCGACTCAAATTAAGATTTCATCTATTTTTCTGATTTGCATATCTTTTGTTTACATTTCGTATAGCTCTTAAAAATCACTCGTTTCGTGAACTAATTTTTACGTACCACACATGGATTTTTATATTATTAATGATTGTTAGCCTTTTTGCGAAAAAAATACTGTGAATACCTACGAATTACGCATTTTAAAGATTTATGTATCGGGCAAAAGTTAAATCGTTTGAATCATGTCTTAAGAAGTAACGATTTTGTTTCTTAGTCTATATAGTCGACCGTCATTTCAAGAAACAAATTTAGGCGAATCCAAAATATGAAGTGAAGTCTTCTGAATATGAGTTTCTATTAATTGCTGGCATAAGCCTCCCGAAGGTGGCCACTATGTCTCAATTTTTTGCATCATTGTAACAATTTTCGTTTATTCGGTAAGCTATGAACTTTTATAAAATACTGTTTACAATTTTCGTTTATTCGGTAAGCTATGAACTTTTATAAAATACTGTTTACTTTTCGAAGGATAAAACATTCTATTCTCAATTTGATAAAATTTTAATCTATATTTTGAAATAAAATAAGCGAACTTTAAAATGCTTTTAAATATGAACGATTTCTAAACAAAATGTAAGTTTATAGCTAAAGAAGTATGGATTTTTTTTTTCTAAGTCTATAAAGTCGACCGCCATTTCAAGAATTCAAAATATATGTAGTCTTCGAATATAGTTGATTTTAATGTTTTCCGCTCAGGATTAATTGATTGATATTTTAAAAAATACAAGCCAACTGAAAATTCAAAAATTGTCTGATTGAATGATCACAAGAGTATAACCTGTCTTACAATTTAACCCTCAATTTCGAGCAACGAAATGATAAAGAACTTATGCATGTATTTTGTTGAACTTTGACATATAATTTTACTTTCCAAACCTTCGAAAATAAAAAACAAATATGGATTCAGATTTATTTAACTTATTAAGTACAAGAATACAAGTTTTTTAATTTTAACTGTCAAACACAAGAAATTACTCTTCAAAACTAACTTAAGAGAAAACAGAAATATTACGACAAATTCATAATTTAAATATCGCAGACTGCTGAACTTTTATCAAATACTGATAACTGTTCGAAGGATCAATTATTTTATATTCAATTTTACTCATGCTTTTGAAATAGAGATAATTGTTAAAAAACAACAATGAGTCCAGATGACGAATTTCAAAATGCCTTCATAATTAAACGATTTTTAAACAAAATGTAATTTTAAAACACTAATCAATATTTTTAAGAGTAAACTTTATTCAGCAGAACTTTTTTCGTAAAAATTTTGATTGTCATGTGGTAATACCCGTGGCATGATGGTTAATGCTTTGGACTGTTATTGATATTAGTTTTTTTTTTTTTAATAAATACAAAAATAAATACAAATTAAATGAAGTAAAATAGGTCTTAGGGCCGAAAGGCATTAGTATTAAGTGTTATACTTTAACTTAGAGTGTCCGTATGGGACCAGTAAGTTAGTTGTAAGTTATGGTTAATTAGGCTAGTTTTATGAATTTTTGTCTAGCTTTGAGATAGGTTTAAGATTGAAGTAATATAAATGAATTAAAAAAAAAAAAGTGCTTTGGACTGTCATGTCAGAGGCCTTGGGTTCGATCCCTGCCTATGCCATCTAAAGTTTTTACGGGTACTGCTCTTGCGAAGAATTGACAAATTCTCCAAGAGTAATTCTTGTCATGAAACGTGCTTTCACAAATTTGTCGTTTGGATTCGGCTTAAAACTGTAGGTCCCTTCCATCTGACAACAGTGCTCGCACACAGGAATGGTTGAGAGTTGTAAGTCACTAGGCCCTAGTTCTTAACGGACTGTTGCGCCACCCAATTTATTTTATTTTATTATGTGATCATAAATTATTCTAAATATTTTCATCTCATAGCCATTTCGAAGCCTAAATTAATCCACGGAAAGGTTTACGGTTTATGGTTTAGGTAAACGATTTTTGCAGAAGCAGAATGGATGAAGAAGAAGAGGAGACAGTGTCTCACTTTCTATGTTCATGTCCTGCCCTGTCACAAACACGAAGACTATTTATTGGAGACTTTAACTACAATGATCATAGTGGTTTTAGAAATTTCGACATCTATCATCTCAAACGCTTCTTAACTAGCTCTATTGTGTTAACAACCACCTAAACTTAACCTAAATCAATACTGGCGAAAGTCGTCGAAAGTCACACAAAATAAAAAAAATTCTACTACGGTGAATTGAAATCCAATTTAGTACAATTTTGAGTGATTGTATTACGGCAAATTCAAAAAATAAATATAATTTCTTAAATAAATCTAGCTGTTGAAATTTTGGTTTCGAAGTGGAATTCCTTCAAGACTATGGATGGTTTGAAAACATGCATACCACCAGAAGAATCTATTCAAAACCTTATATTAATCTTCATACAAAATTGTCTGTTAATACATAACTCAAAGTCAGTTAACTAGCAATTAATAAATAGAACCAAATATTTTAAACGATCATAAATTCTTCCAGTTAAAACTGTCAACTTTAAGCCAATTCGTGTAGAAATTGGAACACCTATTAATACTTACGTATATAAAATAAAGAAATGTTACGCCGAATTCAAACAATTTAAGGCTTTAACATTTTTGTGTGTTAAGAATATAGGAAACTTACCAGAAACTTTTTTGCCATTTTTACGCCAAACAATCGATGGTGGTGGATCGCCTCTAGCTGCACAATAAAAACTCGCTACACCTCCCACACGAACACCTTGATTTAATGGCTTCTTGATGATTTCCGGCGGATCTGTTCAGAAAAAATACAAAAAAACAAAAGTCAAAGTTAGTTTAATTAGTTTCAAATAGTTGTGGAAAAATAAAATCTCTTTTTTTTTATGTTATGGTTGTTTTTGATGTGGAGTACGCGCGATGATATGGTGCACCAGAATAATATATCTACAGAATACAACACTAATGTAAAAGTCCTTACAATACGAATATAGAAAAAAGTTGTTGTGGTTTGCAAAATATGTAGTTGATTCAAAGTACCCAAGAGACCAAAAATACAATAACAACAAAAACAAGTATAGAATATCATATCTCAATTCAGAATATAAATCATATAGAAAAAGGACATTTTTTGGTGTTGTCATCTGGGGAGCAAAACAATGCGGGAAATGTTAGAATTATTATTATACAAAACTAAACAAAACAAAATACACTCACACACATTGTTGGATATACTCGTAATAATGTCCTTGAAAAAGAGTTATGGGAATTTGTGTATATTGTTTGAATACACATAGAATACCCAACACGATGAAATGTTTAGTGTGTGTTTTTTGGTATATTGTTATCAGATGACACATTTCGAAATTCAGATTTAAGAACTCACAACTATACAAGCAACGCAACGCGACGAAGAGTTAAGCTATCTATTCCTTTGAGTTAAGACCATCCAGGAAAGACGAAATTGTCGTAGGTGTGTGACAGATAGGTCCCAAGCGGGATGATGTCAGTACAGGTAGGTATATTATATTCATCAGAAAAGGTATACCTATCAACTTGTGTATACCTTTACACAATATATAATGAAAGGATATAGACGAATAATATAATGAAAGTTCGCGTTGAGGGAATTAATTTTGAGGTGGAGGAGGGTTTATTTCATGTCACTTAAGGGAGGTTTCCTTTTTGTAGAATATACACATTTTTGTTTTTTTTTGACACATACAATTTGTTTTTCAATTCTTTCAGAATTTAAAAAATGAGGTGAGAGGCAAGAATTCAAAATTGATGAAGGAAGGGTATTTTTGTTTGTGTTGTGTAGAAGAAAAATGGCACCTTTTATTTGATCGCACCTTTAAATTTTGAAGAAAGAGAATTTAGCTTTTAAAGTTTGATAGAACTTTGGTTACCAAAGGATTTAAGATCATCAAAAAATCCAAATATCATGAATTTTTTACATTTTTATGATTTGCATCTTTTGATATTCTCTTTTTTAAGGCATTTCACATTCGAGTAGTACGGCTCAAAAATGAATCTCCGCACTTTATAGTACGGGCGAGATTTTGTTGGACCTTTTTCCTGGAAGCGCGAGTATTACGATAGTTTAATAAGAGGAATGCAACTGGCTATTTCACATGACCATAATACGTTGAAATAACGATAAAAAGAGTAAGGAAAGAAACTTAATGTCAATGTTCGATCGACATCCTTTTTTTGAATACTGTCCAAGAGGCTTAAGTAAGTTTCTGGAGCGCAATATCCCAATGATGGGAATTATTCTCAAGTTTAAGACGATCAGGAAGAGAGACAAATTTCTTGCATCGTATCAGAAAACCCAAAACATCTTTATATATTTCTGGCGATGACTTCGCGAATTTGATTGTTTCATTGTTATTGAAAACATCGAGATGTTCAGTTTCGTTGTGAGTGTCGTAAATGCCAATACAAGACAGCATTGAATTTTCGAAGAAATAATTTCGACGCAGTTTCGTAACTAGAATCCGTCTAAAACAACTTCTATTAAAGGGTTCGAAAACAAATTTCTAATCTAACGAAGCAGAGATTCGTCACTAACGCAAGCAAGCATTTCCGATAAGCAGAATGTCTTTAAATTGTCAAGTGCAGTAATCTTACTTTCAAAAAAATGATTGTACAAATTTGTGTCATTGTTCGGTGAGATGAACCATGCGATACCCCCTCCATTTTTTTGCAATGTTTTCTATGTTTTTTCCTGATATAAAAACTTGGTACCAAAGTCATTGAAAAACATTTTATGAAAGTTTATATGAAGTAAATTAAATTTTTTGTTAAAATTTTGTACTTTGTCTTGAAATTATTTGCCAATATTTTCACTTTACAGTAAATTGATGAAATAGGTTTCCTAAAACAGAACTCTTTATAAAATTTAGGTGGTGTATTTTTCAATAAGTCGAAATAATTGAACAGAGAAACAATTTTTAAACAGTTTAAAGTAAACAAAGCAGATTAGTATTATTTGAGACTTAGTAGTTCAAACTTAAGGAGACGTTATGAAAATCAATGCAATGTTTTTCTATATTTCACGTTTGCTTCGTATCAATTTAAAATAATCAAACATACAACTTCTTGTACAAGCAGCCGAGGATTCTTGTATTGAATAATTTATTGGTTATTATCTTGTGTCATTCAAAATTTGATGAATATTTCTATTTAAAGAGAACCGTATATAATAACACAATCTATTACATTTGAAACAAATCCTTGGATCTGTTTAGCGTTTAGATTGATATATCAAATAAACAAATATACATATTGTATATAATCCACTCCGCCATTGTTGAGTGACACCTGTCAATTTCTCAAAAAATAATCCAACAAATTGATATATGTATGTTTTTACGCGATTGAGTTACAACATTCAATTTTAAATATGCACACATTTTATGAGATAAAAATAAAACATCGAAATATAAGCACTTCTAAAAAACAACGCAGACTCTAGAAGTAAAAAGTAAAGATATATGTAAGGACAATATCACTTCAAAAAGAAATGTATATTTTCATTTGTTTCAAATTCTATGAATTTCAAATCCTTGAAGTTGATACCAGAACTTATGTCACCGATGTAATCCTCTTTAAGGAATTTTAATAAATTTATTGAACTTTTCCTTCCTTATACATTTGTATGTTTGTCATTGTCATCCTTAGTTCCATAGCCATAGATATGCAACCAAAAGTTAAAATCAAGTCATTCAACTTTATAAACTTACTGCAAACTTCTATACACACACCATCAGGATCAAGGTTTGTAGATATCCATCCTCTGTCATACATATAGACAGATACACGTTTAGGTTCAGAGGGAGGGTTAGTTAAATTGAGGGATTTCACGGTCTCTCTGGTGCACCATAACTCCTTATACATTATACTCAATACTTTAGTATACTGCAATAACACAGCGCGACTATAATCTCAATTACGTGACAGATGTCAAAATGCAAATGCAATACCTAAGCGCTTTGTACTTGTAGTGGGCGCACTGCATTGCCAGCATTCTCATAACATACACACACATGTTTGAATATACAGAGATTTGCATTTTATATAATATTTTTATATAAAATTATTTTTTTTTTTTTTTGTGTCGATTTGGTTGGTATTCCTGTAAACAACTTACGTGTCAAATATTGAATATATGGAAAATCCGAAAAATTTGCATCTGGAACATACAGGAACGATGTATAGATTGATTTTGATTTTTTATTATTTTATTAGTTATATAGAATAGTTGTATTTTTTTATATATATTTTTTTATGTTAAAATAGATTTTTTTGTAATATTAGATTTATATATTTTAAATTGAAGCACAACACGAATTTTAATTAAATATAAACAGTTTGTTTTGGACATGGATTTTATTTTTTTGGTGAATGTGAATTAGGGAAAAAGTTATACATTGAACATATTTGTTTTTTTTTATATTTTTATACATAGTCTAGTTGATGTTTGCTTGCTTGAATTAAATTGTATTTAAATTTTGATTTAAAATAAAAAAAAGGTACATAAAATATTATGCGTTCTTTGAATTTCATTAAACATACATTTTTTGCCATTGGATTTAAAATACACAATATTTAGAAAAACAATCCTATACTTTACGAAAAAAATATATTTTCAAATAGAAGATTATATACAGAAAAGATGATGTCAGCAACCACTTATTAGAACTTGAAAAAGTGCTTAAAAGTGATAGGTAAGCAAAAGGTTAAAAACTCTTCAATACTCTAGGAGCAAAAAAGATTTCACTATCAATATTTAGGAAATTACATGAAGCTTAAAAATTGTTTTGCTTTTTCGCCAGATATCAACTTTTTGACACGTATCTCACCCTCTATCAACTATAGACATACATAACTGGAGAAGAACTTATGGTTGAAAGTATTAGATTTACGGAAATACCACTTAAGTGAAAACTACCAGCAGTTCTACCAATACCAAATGCTTTTGGAATCAATTGGTCAATTTTGATTTAAACTTGAGTATCAGTTTTTAAGATGACAGAGTAATCTACTTTTTCAAAAGTGGTGGTTAAAAAGTAGATTTGACGTATTCAAAAAAGTGTAGTTATGACCCAGTTTTACATCGAAGACCACTTGAATCCAATGAACAACAACCATACTAATGTGGCTCAAGGAAGTAGCAGAGGGAACTGATAGGCCTTATTGCAGAAAACTGAGAACAATAGTCTTGATCGTAATATCTTCAGATCCTGTGGAATAGAAGAGGAACGCAAATTAGGTGGTTTACAGTGATGAAATATAAAGCCAATCAAATTATCGAAAGAATATTGGTGATTGGGTTTGTGAATCTTCCATCATGGAGAGATGTGATGATGCAGCAGAGAATGACTACACCTCCTTGGGAAACACGATAGTGGAGAGATACTTCATTGAGCCAATTCAGAGCTAGTAAGGCCGAAAGGCTATTATTGGAAGAATTTAAGAAAATTTCGAAGTAGAGAATAACTTCTTGACATAGCTAAAGATCGCAGATGAAAGAGGATCCCAACCAGCTTGCTAGAAGAAACAAACCCACTGGTCAACAATCTTTTGTTATTGGCAACAATAAAATACGACTTCAAAATAACAGTTTTTTTGAGATGCTACTTTTTAAAATTCGAAAAAAACATACAAATACAATTATAAGGCTTTTTGAGACTATCAAAATTCATGAAGACAGAATTATCCCAGTCTTTAATATTATGTTGAAATATTATCAGTATTTCATAGAATTTTCAAAGAATGTTTATAAGTTACAAAAATCTCAAAGAAACTCACGCTCTTTTTAAGTAAGTTTTGTTTTTGTAACAAATCCGTCGCTCGTCTAAAACGGATATTTTAAAAATTTGAGCAGACAGTTAAAATCAAAGTGCAGATTCGCAGCACTAATTCCTAAATATTAACAAGTCTTCTTGCAAAAGTAAACAGTAAGTAGTTGAGTTCATGCTTTTAAAAAGCTTCATTTCACCAGCATAAATAAGGATGGACGAAATTTTTATTATCGAAACCAAGTCAATTTAAAAATAAAATAAACAAAACTGGACCTAAATGGCCTCCCTGAGGGATGCTAGAGTTTACAACAAATTGATCCGAATACTCATAACGAAATACAACTCTGTTAATTGTATTCTTTAAATACGATGAGATCCAATTTAAAAATTTGTTGTTGAAACCTTGATTGAAATTAAAGTATTGTGACACAACTTGTCAAAGGCTTTACTATTATCAGTAAATACACAATCGACTTGTCCACGTCTTTCAAAACCATTTAATAAAAAGGGCATAATGTTAAATAAATTAAAAATTACTTTGATGGTTTTATGGATTAGTCAATAAAACTAAATCTATACCATCCAAGCCTGTAAATATTTTGAGTTTACTCTTAAAAGCACTACAACTAAAAGGAAGAGGATTTAGAAGAGAAAACGGACAAACGAGCTGCTTTCTAAGAGCAGGTGCGGATATTATTACTCCAGTCCGAAAAAACTAGGTACTCTGATACAAGAAGAAGCGGAAGACTATATAAACCAACTTTTATTTGATCAGAAACTCAAGGTAGTTGATTTGAAAAAAAAAATAAAAATAAATAAATAAATTAAGTGGAGTAACAGTCCATTTAGAACTAGGGCCTAGTACTTACAATTTTCAACCATTCCTGTGTGCGAGTAAAGTTGTCAGAGGTGGAGGGGACCTACAGTTTTTTTTTAACCCGATTCCGAACGGCTAATTTGAGAAAGCACTTTTCATGACAAGAATTACGCTTGGAGGATTTGTCAATTCCTCGCAAGAGACAGTACCCGTGAATTAAGGTGGCACAAGCATTGATTGAATCCAAGACCTCTGGCGTGACAGCCCTACACACTAACCACCACGCCACGGGTACCACGGGTTGATTTGAAAAGGCTTGATACAAACTTTGGAATATACCAAATGGAGCTCAATAGAAGGACTTTAGTCAACTTATAGCTATAACTTAGAAAATGATTTTTTTTTTTATAATGTTCAGGCACTCAAGGGGTAGTTAGTACCCTTTATACCTATGTTTATATTTAAACACAGTTCGAGCGTTAGGAAAATAGGGAAGGATTTAAGAGGAGATACCGGTGCACATTGTTCTTAAATTTCTTAACATCAAAATGGGCGAAAAAAAAAGAGTTGGCCAAAGCATTCCACATTCTCGATGTGCGATTTAAGAAAGATTCTCTATACTTGACATGTACGCCCGATATTGAGCTCAAGAGTAAACTGATGCGCAGCATTCCTGGAAGTGCGAGCATTACGGCTGAATCGTTTAAGGGGTGGAATGCAACTCGCTAATTTGACAGAACATTGTTTGTAAAAATATCGATAAAACAACTAAAGGCATAAAACATTGCGGCGGTGTTCTAGCGATGTAAATGTTTCGATTATAGTTCTATCGCCTATCATTTTTAAAGCCCTTTTTTGAATTCTATCCAAGAGATTTAAACTTGTTTTAGGGGCACCTGCCCAGATATGCGAATAATATTCAAGTTTTGGACGGATGAAGGCTTTGATTGCATGATTCCTAACGCCAAGTGGAACGATAAGCTTTCTGTAAATCAACTTTTTAGTTTTAAAAATAATCTTACATAAGAATTAATTAATAAATGCATTTCAATTTATATTTATATAAAATTTAACTTCCTTCCAAGCCATTTTATCGACCATATATTAATTTTTAAAAAAAGCTCACTTTATTATACATATTTCTTAAATATTTCTATTAATAAACAACCAATACACATCTACACACACGCATAATCTTACAAAGAAGCCAATTTTCTATTAACTGGTGCTATAATATAACAACACACAAATTCCGAAGCATATTTTGACAAGCTTCAAATTCCAAATTATAGTTTTGGTATTTTATTCTATACATATACACAAAATTGAATATCCTATATATACACACACAAACAAACACACTTCATATATGTAATTATTTCGACTAATAATATTGCAATTGGGTAGTATATGGGTATTGGGTAGGGGTGTGTGTGTGTGTGTAGTGATTTTATGCCCTGAAACATCTGTCCCTCTGGAAATCGCCTCTGAACGGCACGTGTCAATTCTATCGGAAGTCAAATATCGAGACTAAATTGATTGATGAATAGCCTTCCATTATAATGCGTTCATGTTCTGTTCATAGTGTTGGTTTCCAACAACTTTCCCAGGACATTATAAATATATTCAGCTGGGGGAAGGATATTTAACCTCTCTCTATAACCATAGTGTCTTTTCATTTAATTTAAACTCTGATGGTTCTATCTCTCTCTCTCTCGAAATATTTTCTTCTTTCTCACTCGTAATTTAAACAAAAACAACAACCAAAAGCCATCATACATACTTCCTGCCATGCAATTAAAATGCCAAAATCCTATTAATTTATTCATTAGTCTATGCTTAGTTAACATAGGTCAGTTGTACACGCGTTTTCGTCCATCCTAACAAATCGTCCTTTTTCCCATCAGAACCCTATATCCACCCCCAACTGCCACCTCCTCGAAATTATAATAGACACTCTTACTACGTTTTTCAACTGCTTCGTATTTTATTTTTTTCAAGCCCACCCGCTGACTCATTCGATGGACATTCTCATTATCCGGATTATTAGTTTTTGAAATTCAAATTAAATTAATTTATCCTGAAGCTTTATTTGTTCGAAAGTTTTTAGGTATATGTGAGTGTTTAAGGCGAAAGGATTTTCTCTAATTTTAGAGCATTTATCATATTTTATTATAATTTATTGAAGAATTATCCTACAGATGATTAGCTAGTTTCTGCGGTCGGTCGGATAGGTTGCTCTGTGCCTCACTGTTGCGGGCGGTGGTGGTCCTGTGCCTCGGTCAAGTCCTATGATATCTCTAATGTTTAACATTCAAAGGTTGAAATGATGAATGATCATAAGCGCCTTAATGTAGGTACCTTAAATTATATAGAACGCCGCCGCCGCCGCCGCCAAGGATTGCTTTATTCACACTTCCTCATGTATACCTAAATATTGTGCCTATAACGTAGAAAGTGGGGAACTAGAAGGAAGCATGGACTAGACTTTATGTTTTCTCTCTCATATTCTTTTGTTTGTATATTTATTCGCACATTTAGCAAGGAAAATAAGACGAAGAAGCAACAACAGATGTAGAAAGAAGGACCAAAATGAAAAGAAGATATTTTTCCTTTCGTTTATTTTATCCGCGGTTTTGATTAATGTCCTTATTTTCTACCATTAAATTCACACGAAGGATAATATTTATTTTTATTTGCTCGTTAACTAAATATTATATATGTACCTTTCTACTTTTTTGTCAAAAGGGTATGTTGGTGTGTGGAGGACAACAGAGGAGGAGAAAAAAAGCTCGTTTTTGTTTGCTTTTTTCTCCAAACGACTGCCCAGTGTCCTGAAATTACTTCCTAATTTTGATTAATGACCAAAACAGTTGTTGTTTGTTAAAAATTGTTCTTTTTTCGAAAATAAAATAAAACAAAAAAATGGTTGGAGGAATAAATTTGGTGAAAAAAGTGCCTGGAATACCTGATGATGCCTGTTGATTAACAATTTATTTTTATATACATATAAATGAAATGTTTTTTTATTTTTAAGTGCGTCCCATGGCAAAATAAGGACACGAGACGTGTCTTGAATTTTTTTAGAAAGTTTTTTTTTTTTCAGAGGATAGGGGATGGGTAGGTACTTTTTTAATTTAATTTTTGTTTAAGTAGGGAATTAATCGCTATTTTTGTGTGTGAGAAACAACAAGTGGAGAAACGAAGGAGAGCGAGAAGAAAATTTATAATTTTTGAACTTTTATCCTTGAATTTTATAGTAAAAAGTGAATGAAATATTAAAAAAGTATAAAATGAATAGCATACCTATGTACGTTTGAAGTTCAATACCAAATATTTTGGATGGAAAGGAATTTTAAATAAATTTATTATGTATTAAATTATGTGCAATTGTTTTTTATTAGAAAAGTATACAAACGGTTCATTTTTATGTTTTCTTTGATGTTTTGTTTTTACAGAAAACATTGCTGTATTGTGCCTAACTTTAAGAAAATGTTTAAATTTAATACATTTTTTGAAAAATATTTTGGATATTTGAATCTTCCTTAATAAAAAAATAATGATACAATTCTTGTAAAATTGAAACGAAATTCATGTAATTACAAAATAAACCAAAAATAATATAATGTATTCAAAAACTACAAGGCCAACATTTTTGGCCAATTTTTTTTTACGAAAATTAATTAAAATTTTAACTTTAGTTTAAAAAAACCGTTTAGTTTTGTACAAAAAAATGAAATCAGTTCTTTCAAATAAAAGCTCTAGTTGAGGATTAGTGCATTTTGGAATATGCCATCATTAAAAAATAGGCTGGGGTGCGACCCACACTGATAACTTTCCATACCGTCTGTCGATTTGTCTTCCTTAAAAGTTTGTCTCTATGTATCAATTTTTACCAAATTTGCGTACTATTTTTTGTAGATTTTATTTTTTTATGAAAAAACGGACTGTTGGATTTTTATAAGAAAATTACTGAATATCAAAAACAATATTTTCTGTGAAATGAAATAATTTTGAAGCCAATATTTGTAATTTTTGAAAAGCTATTTGATTCGACAGTAAATTTTTACCAAATTTTAGTATTGTTTTTTATAGGTTTTTATTTTTTGTAAGAAAATCGAATTGACAGATTTTTCTCAACATTTTTCCTAATGTTGAAAACAATATTTCTTATAAGCTAAAATTAGTTAGAAGCCATTATCTCAAATTTAAAAAAAAAATATTTGAGTCGAAAATCAATTTTTGACAACTTTTGTTAAATTTTTGTTCGGTTTTTAATTTTTTGTAAAAAAAAAACTGTCAATTCGATTTTTTTCAAAATTTTACTGAATGTTGACAACAATATTTTTTGAATAAGACAAAATAAGTTTGAAGCCTTACTCTCAAGTTTTTGAAAAGATATTTGAGTCGAAATTCAATTTTTACCAACTTTGAGTAATGTTTTTTTTAGGTTTTTATTTTTTGTAAAAAAAACTGTCAATTAGATTTTTCTCAAAATTTTATCAGATGTTAAAAACATTATTCTTCGTTGCACAAAATTATTTTGGAGATAAAATCATATTTAAGTCGTAAAATTTTCGAGGTGACAAATTTTTGTTTTTCATTTTTTTGTTGGATTTTTTTCTAAAAATATACTTGTTTTGTATCACGTTACAATATATAATATAAAATTTAATTCAAGTCCCTAGCGTCATTGGTTCATGAGATATTTAGGGTTAACCAAAATGTTCAACTTTTTTTTAAACTGCTAATGGTAAAAAAAAACCACCCACGCAATTTTCTTGAGAGCCCTTTCTGCATCTTTCTGCCTTATTATCTGTATAACAAAATTTATTTGAAGTCGATATCTCTTCTGGATCTTGAGCTATGGACGACGAAAAAAACGTCGCGAACGTACGGACATACGGACATATGGACGTACGGACGGACGGAAGTTAATAACATCTTTTGCATTTTTTTTTTAATTTTTTGACTAAATTGAATAGACTTTTCTATAAAATTATCAAAACTCATCAGAATATTTCGTACCAAATTTAAAAATACTTCAATAAAGTAATAACTGTACTTTAGCAGATGTGTGTAGATAATCTTTATTTTTTTTTTAATTTTTTGTCTTTTCAATACTTATGTCAAAATCGTGCCCTAAGTTTGACTTTTTGATGTTTGTGGTAAAGTTCCCAGCAAAATTTGTGGGATTTTTTCCTTTTTGTCACTCCAAGAAAACAAGATAGAAAAGCCTTGAAACCTGCACGTGGTCCAAATTTGACAAAAAAAAAATCCCTTTTTGATTATGCACCCGTCAAAAAATCTCTACGATTACTTGTGAGCATAATAACTGGCCACAATCTGTGAGAATACCATAGGAAGAAAATGAAGCTTGTCGATGACGACATATGGAAGGGGTGCAACGATGAGGAAGAACACGGGGACACACTACTACCTTCCTATGCCATTGCCCAGAATTGTGCCACACAAAATACAAATTCTTAGGAAAATACTTTTTTAGGAATCTTGAAGAACTCGAAGACTTTGCAGGAAACAAGTCTCTTAGGCTTTATCAAAGCCCCTAAAAGTTTTGAAAATTATAACAGATAAAGAATCATAGGTTATACACAATCACTTTTCAGGGAAGTTATACAACTTTCAGGGTGTTAAAAGAGATTTACATTGATCAAAGTGTAGCCATACTTATTTTTGTCTATAATAGTTACAGTACAGTAAAGTCTGATTTAAATGAACAAAAATTGTCTCAAATTTTAATTGGTTTGACAAAAACTGTTCACTTTTCTAAAAGTATTTCGGGACCTAAAAAGTTATTAAGAATTTAATGAAACTATTTTTTTTTCGTTTTGAAAAACTTAAATACATTTATAAGAACATTTGAAAAGAATTTAGGCGTTTAAAATGTTACAAGCATTTAGTAACGTGTCTAGTTTCTTTATTAATTTGAATCAATCAGCTTTAACTGTGACACAAAACATACTTCTGAATTTTCTAATTCAATTACATACATACAATGTAAACCTCAAAACCTCAAAGAATTTTAATCCATCTTATGTTTACGAAGACTGCCTTTGTACACTTAAAACAAACAAATTCCATATGCGATAACCTAGTTACATAGCTATACCTACGAGTATGTAATGTATACTTCAAAATACTTCCGTCATATTAAGTGGAACATTATTATTATTATTACAAATTGTCTTCAAAGTAAAATTATATCATCTATGTATATATGTAGCTACTGAATTAATTTACCGAAAAAATAAAATAAAATAAAATTCTTCCCCTATATTATTTCATCAGATCAAAAGTCAAGTGTATAGCCACTCAGCACATAAGCTAACATATACATACATACATACATTATTCCTTCGAAATGAAACCAATATTCTATATAGAATTTCTTACCACCAATCCTTATAACCTACATACCTCCCTTCTATCTCTCCTTATTCCGGCCTTTGTTTCTACTGAAAACTTTCATTTTTAAACGTACAAAATTCCGACTTAATATCTTATTTATTCATAAATTTGGGGGAAATGAGGGAGTTTTGGAGGACGTATCAAGCAAGATACTGGATACATCTCATCTGCCCATGATCTCATCAGCCCACCACCTACCTACCGCCTTCTGCCTTTTAACAGAAGAACTTACGAAACGCATTATATTACTTATAAGAACCAAAACTGTCTCCTCTTACACAATATACATATGTATATGTACATAGAATATACATACATATATAGATAGACATACGATATTTGGGATTGTTTAATACCCGCCTTTTACTCCTTTTTTTTCTTTTTGATATTATGAGACTATAGAATGATAGGTATCTATAGAAAAGCTAGGAGTTTGTGCTAAGTCATCATCATCATCATCTTTGTCATTTCCTCATCGTGTTGTCTCGTCATCATTTTTGTGTTGAAATATAAGATGGAAAAACATTCTATGTCATCATTCATTCAAGTTTTCACCCTCAACCTCCATCCACCTTTCCTACCTTTTACCTTTTACCTACTACTACTACTACCTATTTCTTTCCATAAGCATCCTTGATCCATTTTGCTACTCATCTAGGAACATTATTTAGTTTGATATCCTTTTTGTTTATATATGTTCTTTTCTCTCTTGAGAGAAAAAGAGGAGGGGGTGTCCTTTCAATAGCTCAGCTCAGTTCAGTTCAACTCAGTGATGTTTTTTTTTCTTTCTTGATGTCGAATCTAACAAAGAAAATGAGGATCTGTGAGCCTTTTATGATAAAAGGACGAACAAAATATCGACAAAAGAAGATGAATAATGCTGATGGTGACAGGTAGACAAGACTCCATACACAAGAAAAAAGGGTAAAAGCAAATCAAAATTACCATCATTCACGAAGAGACTATGCAAACAGAGGTTATTTGTTTTTTTCCTTCGCCATTCTTCATTGCATTTCTTCATCGCTCCATCTTGAAAAGTCGTCGTCGTAGCTAGTTTTTCCATCAATCGCGCTTCAGTTTATTTACTGAAGTAAAAATATAGATAAGAAGATTTCTCCCCATCCCAAAAGCAAGCGGCATCTTCATCTGCATCCATTGTTAAACGACAGAAAACAACATTGACAGTAGATAAAAATTCGTAAAAAAAACTGCATCTCTCTTTACTTCCTTTGCATCTAACAAGGATTCTCCCCAAAAGTCCATAAGGAAGAAAAAAAATTAAAAAAACAAACTCATCATCAAACTCTCCGGTTTCACAGAGCAGATATCGAGGGACTTAAGAAATGTATTTTTCCTTCTATTTTTGAAATAAAATATCAAACTGAATTAAAGAATGAATAATATCCTGATGATTGAGTAAAAATGCTAATATCCTTCGAAAATTGATATGCGTATGTCTATATATGTACCTATTTTCTAAGAGCCTTAAAAGGATATGACTTTCTTTTTTTTTTTACAACGAATCACACAATGAAGTTGTCTACACAAAATCACAAAAATAAGGTACATTTTAGTTTATTTTTCGTGTTTGATTGACACGAGAGAGCGGATGTTAATTAGGAAGCTTTTGTATGATGAGAAAAGATAAAGCACACATCACACACGCAGCAGAAGTTACAAATGTACAAATGATGCTTTGTCTAATTAGTATTTTTGTATGAATGACAGTATTATGTCATGTTGATATGGTTACCATCATACAGCATCCAGAAGACGACATTTACACGCATATGAGAGAGACGGAAGATATAATGAAAGATAGAAATAAATTAGAAATTTGACATTAGGCATTAGTTTTTTGAGGTTATACTTAAATAAGGTACACCGTATAATATAGACTTTAAAAGGTTGTTCATTAACTATTTTCGTTTATTAGGTTTTGGTATAGACAAAAGCGTAGGTTTAAATGATATTATATAGTTGTATCCCACTTCTGATTTAATGTCATTAATTTACAAAATGGTTAGGTTTTTCTACGATATTAAATATTCATTTTAATTTGGACTTATTTGCCTAGGAAATATGAATTGTGCTGCGTAATGAACTGATAAATGCTATAAACTACACCTTCTTTCACCTTAAAAGTTTTATAAGTATTTTTTTTTTTAAATTACAAGTTGATAATTTTCATTAAGCAGAATTTTCGATTCGCAAGACAAATGTTAAACTATAGTAAGTTAATGCGTTTTTAATTTCTAGAAAATCGTAGGCTGTTTGTGAATAAATGACACTTACTCGTATGTGTATTTGCAAAGTTAGTTCAGAAGTGGGATTCGACTATAATACTGTTTAAGATTAAGTGTAGGTGGTGCGTGGATGTCAGCCCCCGTTATCATTTGTTAAGCATTTTAAACCTACTATTCGCTCGAAATTCTCCATCCCTGACAATAGTACTCAGCACTCAGCACATAGGAATGGTTGAGAGTTGTAAGTCACTATTTATTTTTTCGCTCAAAATCAGTAAACGGTGTCTTTTCTAAAATCTGTTTTTTTTTTTTTGGTTTTTAGCTGTGACTGTGTTTTGTTAAAAGTAGTTTAGGGTTTTAAACTAGGGACTTGATAACTTTGAGTTTTATTTGTGAACACATTTTTTCACTAATTATCGAACTGTTATTGTCAATTTATTCAGTTAACTCAGCATTTTCGTCATGGGGTAAAGTTCACGAACGACCAACGTCAATTCAAATTAATGAAATTTTATACTGGACTTTTAAGTGATGAAGCTTATTTTTGGCTTAATTGGTTCGTCAATAAGCATAATATTCGTTATCGGTCGAATGAAAATCCGCATTTGCTTTATGAATCAACATATATCATCTACAGAAATAATGCCTTGATTCGGTTTGAATGCCATAAGCGTTATTGGGCAATATTTTTCTGTAAACGATAATGATCGTATATAATTACCGGATAGAAACATGATTACCGATTTTTGTTGGCCTGAAGATATAGAATTGGATGACATGTGGTATCGACAGGATGGTACATCAAGCCACACTTTAAAAGAAAAAAAAAACTTTGACTAGACTATTTTCCATTAGTTTTTTCCATCAATCTGAAGAACCGGAGAAGAGCTTATTAGAAGCATTAAAAACAACACAGCTGCTGTTCCGGTCGCCAGGCGCTCAAAACAATTAATCTCTCCGAGTAGATTGCACATTAGCTACGTAATAGGTGTCCTGACTGGGCACTGCTTAATAGGAAGGCATGCTATTTGACTTGGAGCCCCTGCAAATGATTTTTGTAGGAGTTGCATGGACCATAGAGGAAATATATTATCTAGAGTCCCGACTTAATGGGTTTGCTCTCTTTCGGTCTACAAACTAAATTGAGCGAATTTTGCCATTAGCATAAGCATGTGTTAGTTGTCCCGTGCATTTCTTATGGGAAAATGCAGATTCTATGTAGTTGTTACGGGCTTTTAAGAGAGTTACCTCAAATAAAATTTGAGGGTGTTTCAGGCAAGACGGGTACCAGTAGGGACTCTAGATAATATATTTCCTCTATGGCATGGACGAAGAAGAAGAGGAGACAATCTCTCATCTTCTGTGCACATGCCCTGCCTTATCACAAAGACGTAAAATCCACCTTGGAGACTACTACTTTAACGATACCAGCGATCGATCATTACTTGTCTCCTACACTTCATTCGAAGCTGTAATTGGTTCAACGAGTTAAGCTGATCAACTGATCTATGTGGTATCACAACGGACCATATTTTGGTCTATATTATAAAGAGGAAAGATTTGTATTTTTGTATGTAACGAATAAACTCAAAAAGTACTGGACCTTTTTTAATAATTCTTTTTTCATTAGAAAGCTACATTATCACTGAGTAACATAGGTAGGCTATATTTAGTACTAGATTACTACAGAAATCTTTTGAAATTCCTATTAAAATCAACCGTGTAAAAAATTAGCCATAAAATGTCTTTCATCGCATACGCTGCGAAGAGTATTAATGATAGGACAAAAAAATGTTTTCTAATTTAGTGATTCAAGGTCGTTTTAATTAGCATGCTTATAACTTAAATATCTGTACCTATTTATGTCTACCCGTGCGAAGCCGAGACGGGCCGCTAGTAGTTAATAAAGACGTTTCTTATTTATGGGCACCGTCCTGTGTACTTCGCTTTATTTACGGTTGTTTTAATCTTTCGACGAAGAGCACACTTTCAAAAAAATCGGGAATGTCCAGGGATATGTTGGTTTAACAGGTGCCATTCACATTTGTCCTTGTAAGGTGGCGAAACCGACCGTAGAGAATTAGTGTCTAGTAACTTACAACTCTCAAATATTCGTGTGTGCGATTAATTTTAGGGATGGAGGGGACCTACAGTTTTTATGGCGAACGGGTAAATTGAGAAAGCACGTTTCACAACAAGAATTACTCTTGGATGATTTGTCAATTCCTCGCAAGGGGCACTACCCGTAAAATAACCTTAAAATGGCACAGGCAAGGATTAATCCCAAGGCCTCTACCATGACAACCCTACACACTAACCATCACACCACAAGCTGTTGAATTCACCTTGATTTAAAATATAGGCTATAGTCATAGAATTTTACTGGTTTCGGGTGCACTTCACCTAAAGAAACCATGGTGACTCTTAAAACTTTGTTTTGAAATTTAAAGATATGAAGTATCATGTGTATATTCATACATAGTTTGTAAGTTTCATTCCAAAGTAACGGTAATGGTTGTACCTTAACAATAAATGACAATATCTCTCCTTATTTTCCTTCCTTCTCTTATAAACAAAAACCAAAAACAAAACACATCACCTCCTTGCAGGCCTTGTTTTTGTTTTTTTTTCGACCCATAATTATTAGGCATAGTTGTTATATTCTCCAAAGACCGATTGATTTGTTCGTTCATAAATTATCCCCAAGTTTTTCTTTGCCTGGGATCATCATAAAAATCATCATCCCTTGCAATTTATATTCATTTGTATTTGTTTTTATTTCTTCTGTTTTTGATCCTTCTTGCCTTCAATATAATACAACATAAAGGTTCAAATTTACAACCATTGCTATGGTCCATT
This sequence comes from Eupeodes luniger, assembly GCA_951509635.1. Lineage (NCBI taxonomy): Eukaryota > Metazoa > Arthropoda > Insecta > Diptera > Syrphidae > Eupeodes > Eupeodes luniger. The sequence goes on along the minus strand of OX608073.1, from coordinate 118,130,964 downwards.
AACTGGACTCTAATAATATACATAAGTATAATTCCCAAGGGGGTCCCAGACAAATTATCAGACTTCTGAAAACCCCTCCTACCCCCCAGAAACAAAAAAAAAAATCCCTTTTTAAAACTAAATACCTTCCATTTGCGTAAACCACAAGCAATCAATCTAAGAAAAAACACAAAAACTCATAAAACTTACACCATCACACAACCATCTCTTTGGAAATAAGAAGGTTAGGCAAGCTAAAGAAGAAAAAAAAAAGAAAAAACTGCCACCAATTAATGATTCATGACCATCATGCCACGATGAACAAAGAATATAGAGACCTGCCTGCCAACATCTGCATGAGGCCATATGATATTTTTTTCTTGTCGATGTTATAAATTGAATTAGATACTTTTCTACCGGGTTCCATTATGTTTCTCGAAGGCGGTTGTGGTGGTTTTTTGGGGTAAAGGTAAGTATAATAAGTTATACCCGCACCACAAAAGAAATTTCAAGAAGTCTTATACTCTAACCTTAAAAAACAGCTCCGCTTTTACAAAAAAGCTTAATTATGCGAATAAAATCACCCAGAATAATGAGTATCTATAAATATCTAATGTGCTTCTGCTTTTTTTTTTGGGAGCTTGAAGCACACAATTCATATTTCCAAAAAAACGCCAACAACGGGTGGGTGCATAGTAAAATAAAAGAAGTAATACCTACCTAAGGACGAGACTTCAAAAAAGAATAAAATTCAATATCATCCAGGGCAGTTACTTTTAGGCTAAAAGCTACGAAATCCAGGCAAAAACAAAAAAAAAACGTAGGTACGGAGAAAATCAACCAACCAAACCGCAAAAACATGGGAGATGGGTCATAAAATTTCACGAACATAAATCAAAAACTCTAGGGAGACATTTACTGGTGCTGCCAAACTAATACTTTCTCTGAATCTATACTATAGGTACTCTGTCCGTCGTAGTCGTAGTCGTCGTGCACCATCGCCATCGCAGCGTAGGAACAGAACAGGTAGGTACATTGTGTGTAGGTATATGGAAACGTGGCGGACTTGATTCGGGCGCCATTTTTTTTTGTTTAAGTGAATCTCTCTGGGATATCTATAAAATGGTATACGTCAGTGGTGAATACTGGCGTAAAGGTAAATTTTTATGTATGAAAGAATGTACCACGGTATTGCGAAAATACAAAAAATACGGTAGAAGAGAAGAATTCAATTCGATGTAAAATTTTAATTTATTTGAGTATCCTCGTCCAGCCACCTGTGAAATGTAAAATTCCTCGTATTCAAGGTTTCCACTCTCTCATATCTTTCTAGGTGGGAGTTTCATTTTTTGAATTTTCATCATCAGACTAGCAACAGAACCCTGATTATCCCACTTGCTATTTGGGAGCGGAAAAAAACCCTTTTTTATATACTATGTATTTTACAAAGCTTAACATACCAGGGTTTTATGCATATCATAGGTTCTCTCTTTCTCTATATCTATCCCTCTGTCTGTCATCCTTTGAAGAGGTACCTACTATGACTTTAGATACTATTTTCCTGGATTTATGAAAATTCCTTTTTCACTTTTAGATATTTTCCCTCTCTAGGTTCTGGAATATTCGATGTGGTTGTTAGTGAAGTGAACGAAAAGTATAAAAAAAAAAAATAATCGAAAGCTAAAAGAAAATTCCAAATCGAGCAAGTTTCCAGACAGATAAAGGTTGCTACCTTATACCTATCTAGATAGTAAAATATCTAAGGCCACTTGTTGTGCGTATAATACATAAAGATGAAGAAGAAGAGAAGATATTTTAAGAAATTTTTTTTTCCTACTTTATTTTTCAAATATTTTTCGTAAATTTTTGAAAATTTGAAATATGTAGATAACCAAAAGAATATATACCTATACCTGACGGAGGCCCTGTCTCTGTACCTATACCTATTTCCCTATCTACCTACTAAGTTGAAAGGTTGAAAGGTATGAATCCTTTTACATAATTCCAATTCAGATGCAAATTTACTTACCTTCTATTTATAAATATAGGTAAAAGAAAATCTGATAAAACATTGAAAATATGTACATATGTCTGTATATATTTTATGTATATGTATGAAAAGTTTATTTGTATTCCCAAAAGGATTCAATATATAAGATTTTGTTGGATATTTTTGAGTTCATATTACCATGAAATGAGTTTACAGTTATTTATATTTGTTTTTGTTGTTTTTTTTCTTCCTTCCATAAAAAAATCCTTTGGAGAAAAGTCAGGGAAATCTCTTGAAGTGGACATTGAAGGCAAAGTTTTTGTAAATTCAGTTTTTAAGAATCATTCATTTCAATAGTATAGATAACGCATTCATTGACTTCGAATTTATTTTGAAGATATGACGCAATTAGATTGGAATTTCTGCAATTTCTTCATTTTATTTTCGTACAATCGTTGCTTATTAAAATAAATATTTAATATAATTTTCAATAGAATACAAGAGGACTCAAAAATAGAATTCGCAAAAAGATTGCAATCAATTGATAGCGATCAAATGAATGGATATGAATGCAGTCATTTTCGATGTCAATATATAATAAAGTGAAGTCAAACGAATGAAATCATTAAAGAATTCTATAGAATGTTGAAACTACTCTCAAGGCAAAACTTCTTCTAGGTATTAGTTAGGTATTGATATTGTAAGAAATCGAATTAAGTGAATGGCTAGGACAAAAGTATGATGCACTGAATGTTTTTTTATGTCCGTCGCGTCGTCTAATGCCAACGTATATTTTGTAGTCAGGTCGAGGTCGGTCGTCATCATAAATTCATCGCGAATTTACTTTAAACAAGCTTCCAGACAGATATTGGTACATATGATGAGAGATTAGCTAAATGGTAGATTTCTATGAAGTAATTAGCTTGTTCCAATTTAAGAGAGGTGTCAACCATCGCAGAATGATATGAAAATATAGTATGACTTCAATTGTTATCGATAGTTAATATTTTTATAACTAAACATTCTTTTTTTTTTATTATTTCGTCAGCTTCTATTCAATATACGTAAGGAAATAAGATCTTTAGCTGTCAAAACTATGTATGACCAAAATCTATAGAGATATATTTTAAATATGTACAAATTTTTTGAGATTTCAATATCTAGAAAACTTTGAGATTCAGGAATTAAAACAGACTAACAATTTCAATGCTTAAATTTAAATTTCTTGAAGAACTTCCAATTTTTTTTAAAACAGATTTTACAACTTAGTTTTTTTAATTAAAAAAAAATAAGTTTCACTTAAATACAAAAATGTATAATTTTTTTACGGAATGAAAATGGTTTTATAAAGTTTCAGGTTTTTTCAACTTTTTTTTTCGTTACAATCAATCGAAATTTCTTTAAGATCCCTAGAATAAAAATAAAAGGTTTTAAGAGACATCCATTTCCATGAGAGTTTATATACGTTCCTACGTTCGGGATACCGTTTTTTGCCATATTTCAACAACTGGCAGAAATATCGACTCCAAGTAAATTTGATTTAAAGATATTAACATCAAAAGATGCAGAAAGGACTTTCAAAGAAATTGAGCGGTTGTTCTATTTACTAAGCAATTACAAAAAAAAAAGTAAAACATTTGGTTGAATTCAAATATCTTTTAAGTAAAGCAAGCAAAAGCTTTTATACAGATGGATCAAGAATCGATGACGGAGTTAGTTGAGGCGTGCACTCCGACGGACAAAATTCGTGTCTCCCATTTCGTCTTCCAAAAAAAACTTCTGGTCATCAAAGAAGCCCTCTCTTGGGTCAGAGAAAACCTAATATCGACTACGGATATAATCATCTTCTCAGATAGTCAAGCTGCATAAAATCATTGGCCTCTGACTCCATAAATTCACTAACAGCCCGAAAATGCCGATCATCTTTTGTGCAGATGGCCGAACAGTTCTTATTTCATCTTATTTGGGTGACGGGTCATAGAGACATTCCAGGAAATAGCAAAGCTGACGAACTTACAAAAAATGGAAAACTTAACTTTTGATGGGCAACAAATTCAACATCGGTATTGCTCTAGCTCTATGATACCATTAAGAAAGCAAACGATAGATGGTCTAATGCAACCACTTGCCGGTCAAATATACGAGGTGTGTTCAAAAAGTACCCTGAATTTTTAAATTTCGTGGGTCTGGAGATTTCGAAGGTCAACATTTTTTTTATTGCGTTGGTATACATGCCCCTAAAGTATGATGCAATTTTCAGCTATAATCACTGTTTACTTTATCTGTGGTAGTTGCTAAGGTTCGACGTGTTTTTATGAGCTCGGCGATTTTTGCTGAAACTGCTGAATTTTGACCAAAAAAACAATCGCATGCATGAACAGAACATCGCTCAAGAGCTGTTAAATGACGTCAACGACGATCCAAGTTTGCTTGAAAGGGTCATAACTGGTTATGAAACATGGGTGTACGGTTATATGATGTCGAAACCAAAGCACAATCGTCTACCTGAAAGCATCCAACGTCAAGAGCGAAAAAAGCACGTCAAGTTCGATCAAATAGGAAGGTTTTGCTTACTGTTTTCTTCGATTATAATGGCATAGTGCATCAAGAGTTCTTACCACAAGGTCGTACGGTTAATAAGGAGTATTACCTTGAAGTTATGCGACGTTTGCGTAAAGCAATCCGAAAAAAACGCTCAGATTTATGGAAAAACAATTCATGGCTTTTGCACCACGATAACGCACCTGCTCACTCGTCGTTGCTTGTTCGTAATTTTTTGGCCAAGTCATGCCCCAACCTATATATTCACCAGATATGGCTCCGTGTGACTTTTTCCTGTTTCCAAAGTTGAAGAGACCCATGAAAGGACGGCGTTTTCCTCGATTGAAGAAATAAAGGTCGAATCAACTGTGCTTCAAAGATTGGAAAAAACGCTGGCATAAGTGTATTAAATCGGGGGGGGGGTCACTACTTTGAAGGGGACCACATCGATGTAAACGAATAAATAATATATAATATTTTTTTGAAAAAAACGAAAATTCCGGGAACTTTTTGAACACACCTCGTACTAATTAGGCCAATTCTTGATGCTTAACGCTCTTAACAACTCATTTCGGTTGGTAGATCGCACATTAGCTCCGTTAGAGGAGTCCTTACAGGATATTGCATGCTTTTCGGTAGAAGCTGCATTGATGAAAAAAAAGAGGAGACAATGCCTCACTTTATATTTTCATGTTCTTCCATATCACAAAGACGAAGACACCACCTTGGAGACTTTTACTACAGTGATTCTAGTGATCTGAGAAATTATGACATCTATTGTCTCAAAAGCTTCATAGCTAGCTCTAACTGGTTTAACGAGTAAGTTAGATCTTAAGGTCTATGTGGTATCACAAGGGACCAACTATGGGGTTAAGTGTGTTGGTTTTCCCGTCATCAGCCACCTTAACCTAATCTAACCTAACGCTAGCGATTTAAATTAAATGTTGCATTGTGACGTGATTTCTTAAAGTTGGTAACAACTTGATTTTTTTTTGGCTAAAATATCGTTGCAACTATTAAAAATATTCTCTTCAAACTAATTCTATCCTTTTAAAAAACTTTGGTTTTAACATTAAGGAAGATATTTTACAGAAATTGAGTTGACAGTTTTTTATAATAAAAAGAGAAATCTACAAAAATACGTCATTTAATAGGTAAGGATCGATTTTCCACTTGAATATCTCCAGAAATTATAAATGTATTGACTTCGAAATTAACTCATTCTTAGGTCTCTTTCACACGAGACGGTTTCGTCCGTACGGTTAAAATCCGTACGATTTTTGTCCGTACGGACTTTGTTTTCACACATAACGTATTTTCACCGTGAATCGTCTACGTTTAATTATATTTTAGATATTTTTCTTTAGTACAAGTGACCACAAAAACGAATGGCAGACGAAAAAAATCGTCTGTTGTGAACGCGTTCGCGTAGTCACGTACGCCACTGATAAGACGGCGACGGCACGGTCGCCGTATATTTCAGTCGTTGAGACGGCTGTTTTAAATCGTCCGTACGGAAAAAACCCGTCTCTGTCCAGTGTGAAAGCTATAGTTAATTTTATTAGTTTACTTTCAATGGCTTACGGATAAAAACCGTTCGGACGAAACCGTTTCGTGTGAAAGAGGCCATAGGAAAATATTGTTAGTAACATAAGATCGGTATTTTTTTTGTGTGTTGTATGAGAAATAAGAGCTTTTAAAAAATGCTACTTAAAGTGGTTGAAATTGATTTTCGACTAAAAATCTCAGGAATTAGAATTGAAATCAAACTTATTTTATCTCATGGAAAAAATTTCTAAAAATCCAACTGAGAACTTTTTCGTACAAAACTATAACCTTCAAAAACAACTAAGAACTGATAAAAAAAATGGGTTTCAATTCAACCGAAGTATCTGAAGAGAACAAAGAAAAATATTGACTTCACATCTTTTTTAATGTTACCCAAAATGTTGTTAATAATATTTAGTAAAACTTTAAGAAATATCGACAGTCGGGCACGAATTGAAAGTTACAGTGTAGGTCACATCCCAACTTTTCTTCATCTATAAGTACAAATGTCTTACCTGCAAGGCATGGGTTTGTCAATTTACTTTTCATTCTTATAATTTACTTGTAAAAGCTTTAACCACAAGAATTCTTGGAAAAACCTTTCAATGCGGTTAATGATAAAAACAAAAATATTTACTATAAAAAAAACAACAAATATTTACTTTGTTTTCTTTTTTTGTTTTAAATGGTGTCATGAGCGAAATTCGTAAAAAAGACAAAAACACAACAGGCGAAAAGATAGATCCGTTTCATCTCGAATACCATTGAAAATAAAACCCCCAAATACGCCTCCATATCTATGTACAGTACAAAAACAAAAACTAAGTACAGTAGATAGGTATTACTAGGACAGGATAACACCATTTGAGAGATTTATAGAATTTTGAATTTTCCATCCGGTTGGTGTTTTTCTTCCTCTCTCCGAACAGAGTACATACAGAAATGTATGTTTTTATGTCTTGTTTACTCTTTGTCTATGTCCGATTTCGATTTCGTATTTGTGTTTATACGAATCCTTGTGAATCCTGTGATGCTCTAGATACACTCGTACATTCATACAAAGGTATTACGAGGGTATGTATCGTATATGGGCAAAAAATAATAAATAACAATTTTCTTTTGTTTGTGTAAGTATTTATCTATGCGAAAAGGCTCTTTTTTTATTTACCAAAAAATCTCCTTTCAATAGAATGTCAGTCATGAAATTACCAAAAAATACCATAAACCGTATAGATTTATTTTTTGTGTAAAAGTAAAAATGAGAGAAATAAAAATTGAAAATAAAAATAACACCCAACCAATGATGAATGTTCCGATTAATTTTAATTGAATTTTTCTTTTCGCAAGGATCTTATTTCTTCTTTCTATTTCTTTCTTTTATTTTTATTTTTTAATTTTCTATCAATTTCTCTCTCTGATCAATATCGTATCGTACCAACCATTCACTTTGAAATCCGATATTGAGAGGATACCTATTTTTTATTTTTCGTTTTAATGAATTTTTATCTTTTAATATTCTAGGCTTGTGTTCTTGCAAAAAAAAAAGGTTCCCCTTGGCTTTATTTGTTTTTATATCGAAAAAGGAGGATTGTGTTCGTTATTTTCATTAGAGTTTGACTTTTTCTTTGTTTTTTTTTTTGAAGTCCTAGAATGTGAGGAAATTTATAACCAACCTATACCCGATTTATCGAAAGAATAAGGGCGATCTTTGATAACAATTTTATTTTCTTAGGAAATCTAATGTAATCAATATCAGGAAAATCGTCTTCGTTTCTTATATGTATCTGCAAGATATTTTCTATTCTTTTTTTGTTGTATTATATGATTTTTCGAAGAGTTCCTTTTATAGAAAAACGCATGACTATTTTTAAAGACGAATATTAGGTATAAGAACATTATGTGACTTTATAGAAAACAATACATAACTGAGACTTCTCCTAAGTAAAACAAGACGAAGCTTTGAATACATTTGTGATGAAATTTATCACATTTCATTGTGTCTAAAACAAAAACACTCAATCACATTGTGTTAAATCTTCTTTTGAGTGTGAACACAAAATAAACATAAGCACCATAATCTCAGCTTAAACACAAACACTACCTAGGATTAAAAGAACACCCTCTCAAAAATTTCAAAAAAAGGATACCCATATCCGATGAGGAGATATAAGAATTTCTTTTGTTTTTATTATTCTTTGTACTTTTTTGAGGATAAATTAACTCTAACTCTACTAAAAAAATATGGTTTATCCTTGATGGTTTTCGTAGTTTTTTTTTTTTAAACTTATGACAACTAATATAGGCTGTAAAGTTTCCTGTGATGGGGGGGTAAGGGGCAAAATATATGTACATATTTTTTACTACATTATGCGGGTATAACACATATCCTATCCATATTATGCCACACACTAAAAAGATGAAAAGAAGAAAACAAATAACAACAACAACAAAAACACCTTAAGGGTTAAGATCTTTTAACTTTTTTTACCGTTTATAAAGAGGACAACTTTTAAGTATCACACAAATTTCATCTTTTTTGTACTTTACTTATGCTAGGTTTTCCTTTTAGAAAAAGTATCTTATCTTTATTTTTTTTAAGAGCAAAATATGTTCTCTCGGTTTATAGTTTTTTAAATGTTTTTGGTCGTTTGAAACCTTTTTGAAATGAAATAGTTATTAGTTTTTTTTTTGTATGTACCCATCACACCCTCATACTTATCAGTTAGGCTATCATTTCAAATTTTATACGAGATCTTTGACTTTGATGTAAAACTATGTTTATCATTTTTTAGGGTAAAAGTCTTTTATAGGTTCTTTTTTTTGTTTGTTTTTAAATTTCAACCGGATATTTATAGATTGGGAAGAGATCGAAGACCAAAAAGTAAATAAGTAAATAGAAAATAAGTAAACATTACTTTTTAGAACATCTTATATATATAAATGAAAATATAGCTTTCGAAGGAGGAAGGGTGTGATAAGACTGGAATAAGGGTTGTAAGTGTAGAAAAAGGTGAATTTTACTTAAAGCTTTTAAAGTGGTTTTGAACAATTGAATATGATATGCCACAAGGAAGTGTTCTCAGACCAGTATTATTAATATTTTTAATACTTCAGAGGGTATCAATGGTTTTTCGAAGGTTGTGTACCACAAGGACGACTTTGTTGACGTTAAACTGACTATATTTTAGGAAGTGGAATTACAAGCCTCCTCTAACAGTACAAAGCAAATTATTTAGTTGAGATTTTTAAGACAAAATAGTAAAATATAGTAAAACACATATAATTATTAAACTAAATGATATTTTTGCTTTAGGATCAATTAATGATCGAAGGGTCTAGTTTTATTGGAAATTTTAAGATTTCAATGACTTCAGTAAAAGGATAGAAATGGGTTTTCAAATTGGGGGTTGATTTTGATAGCTTCTTTTAATCAGTCTCAAAAGGCAAATCACCATGGCAAGTACCAGCGTCGAGGAAGATGTGTAAATGCTATAACTTTGCTATTAAAATGGGTGTTCTCTAGTAGCAACGATGGGGTACATGTTCGACTAAACTATTCAAAGTTTGATAGACAAATTCGAATCCACTGCCTCAGTGAACAATCAGCCAATACCCCACCCGTTCGTCAACGAAACTGTTCATGAAAGTGTGCAGCAGAATATGAGGTAGTCAATTCCTCGTCGCTCACAAGAACTTGGCTTGTCGCAGACCACAACATGGCACTCGTGTAAAATCCGATTGACTTAGGAGCTGAAACCAAAAGACCATAGGCAGCGTCTTGTGGTTGCTAATTGAATTTTGGAATAGATGGAATTTGATGCCAATTTTTGTCATCTTTAACGGGAATATGCAAAATTGACACATTTGGGACGACACCAATATACGCGAGATTCTCGAGGTGTCAATGCATCCAAATAAAGTGACTGTTTGGTATGGTATGGATTTTGGGCTGAAGGCGTCGTCAGTCCATTGATGAAAGATTGAAATGGTGTACCATAAAAAAGGGTTCTATGAGTATTTTGATTGAGTAGATGTACAACCTCCTCCCCCTCTTAACCTAATAAAAAGCTCTATCTAAAATGGTTGATGCATTTTACCTACTTTAACTTCTTTCTTTACAACTTGAATATATGCCTCACATTTAATGCCATAAATATGTCTGAACATTTCTTTAAAGATATACATACATAAATCAAAAACTAATAAGAAAATTAAAAAGCTATAAAATCAAAAAATTCCAACATCAACAAACAACTCTCCCAACAGAAAAGCAATATAAAATCTAATGTTTCCCTTTCAATTCTCCAGTTTTAAGAATCAAATAAATATTCAACGATAAATATTTCGTTATATACACATTCATTGGTATACAAATTCTTATTTCATAAATTCATTTAATAAAACTCTCCTTGCTATAGATATATATTTATAGGTAGGTAGGTATTGATGTCATTTATTTGGCGCTTTGGTATAATATTAATTTTATCAAACGAAAATATTAAATGTTCCGCCAGCTTTTCCATGGACTTACACCTTCTTTTCATCATATCAAGCGCACGATTGCCTTCTTCCTTGCTTTCATTCGTTGGTGTTGGTTCGTTTTTCTAGACGATTTACATTTAAGAAAGTGAAAAAACCTCACCCAAAAAGCAACAACAACAACAAATATACAACCGAAAAACAAAACGAACCGAGAAAATGAAATGAAATGAAAATGGCGAGAAACCCTTTTTTGTTTTTGCCATAAAGAAGAAAAAACAAAAACAAAATCCAACTGTCCTTGCAAAAGCGATTTAATTATTAATTAACATCGTTTCCACCGACAAATCCTGTGAGAAGAACAAGAAGAGCAAGAGAAGAGAAATGAAAGCCTTTGAAATGAAAATCCTTCCTTCGACTTGGAAGTAGGCGAGGATTGTTGGTTATGGTCGATGATGATAGTTGTATGCTGTTGATGTTGCTGTGTTAGTCCTTGGTCTTGCTCTGTTGCCTTACTTGACAGGCTAGGGCTAATGCCTGATGCCTGCCTTGCTGCTGCTTTTAAGGCACGTTGAAATTTTATCAAAATCAGGAGAGAAAAATAAACTAAAAAAACAATTCACAAAATTTGTAAAACACGCACACACACACTAACACATACATATGATGAGAGAACGAAAAAGAGGAAAAACATAATTTTCATATTTTAACAAAAAAAAAAAAATGGATGGAAATATTCTAACGTCCTTCATCCAACTTTTCCTTAGGTCCTATATAACAAACCGTACCCTACACAGAATAAAGAACGATAGCATATTATTTTCTCGCTTTCTTTAACTGAAGAATCAATTCAGCCTCAAAGTATTTTTAATTAAATTAGTAAAACAAAAACAAAAAATAAGAACCAGGAGAGAAATAATAAGCGAGGGGGAAAGCCAGCATAGCGCGCTATCCTTGTGAGATCTTTTCTTGTATATATTATATTTGTGCAAGGACTAAGGAAATACAAACAAGCAAAAACCAACTCAGAAAAAAAAAGAAATAAACTTTAAAGGATAATAAGAAAATATTTCAATAATAAGATATAATTATGCATAAAACATAACGAAACAAGAAGACTCGCAAGCAAAAGGACAACGAATGTCTTAGGAGGAAGAAATAAAACTCAAAATTCGGTCGCGTATAACTGCTCTGAAAATAACAGGAGCCTTCCAGAAGTGATTTCCCAACTTTGACAGTTGATAGCTGTGTTTTTCAAACTACAGCTTTTTATTACGAATGGCTTTGATTTCGCACTATCAATAATTGTTGTTGTGATTTTACCACTTTTTGCAAAGGAAACCTCGCTTCTTGATTTTAAAATATTAAGTTTTCGATGTTTTTTTTTTAATGTTCCATGCGTTTTAATCGAAAGTACCCGCCGAAAATGGGCGGGTACTACACCTACTCAGTGTACAATCTCAGATTTGTTATGTTTTTCCTTTTACACATATCAAACCCTTCCACACTATTAAATATCATTATAATGCACGAGAAGTGGACTACTACCACGCCCGCCCCTTCATGGAAAAATTGTGTGCCTTTTATGCTTTTAATACTAAAAATGGCTAATACTCAAATGAATTAAATTAATTAGACGACACTTTAAAGCGGTATTCTTTACTCATATTTTATATGAAAGTGGGAGGGTATTACACCCTCTAAAAAGAAAACTTAATTGAACAAAAATGTTCTACAATGTCGGGAAAAGCTGGAGAAATTTGATGATCGATTAGTCAATCTGTTGCGATTTTACGATTTTAGAAATGCTGTATCTCAAAATCTGAGATCTGGTAAGGTGCATTTTATTATTATTATTAATTAAGAAAGTATTGCAAATTCGTAGTCTCCAATTTAACATATAGTCGTAATTTATTATATTACGTTTGCTTGTCTTACATTTGTAAATTTTTAAAATCAAACGATTTTTATTGCACTATTCCCGAAATGAATTTAGATTTTCTTGTAGCTCCTTACAATTCTTGATGTAGTTAATAATTCAAAAAATGTTAACATCATCTGCATAGATTGGTGATATAGAATTATTTAAAACAGAAATCAAATCATTAGTAAACAAAAATAACAGCAATGGACCAAGATGACTCCCTTGAGGTACACCAGAATTGACTTTAAATTGGCATGAAGGGTTACTCCTGCACGTGACGAAACAGTGGTTAAGTCCAATATTACATAATTTATTGAGACGAATTTCATGACTTACATATGCACTTTGTCAAATGTCTCGCTGAAGTCTGTAGAGATGCGAGATGCTTTAAAATTTTGTTTACGTATAGAGGCCCCAGAAATCAAAAATTGGTTGATGGAAGATGAATGTATTCGTGTATAAGGAGAAATAAGAAAAGAGGTGATTGCAGAAGAAAATTCTTTAAAAGCAGCCTTAAAATAATTTGCGAACATGTTTAAAATTGAAGCTGGAAGTTGGCTTGAAAAATATTAAAGGGAAATACTAGCTGAATATTCGTCAAATTTACTTTTACTATTATCGTATTTCCAAAACGTATGCGGGTTCAAGTTTAAATCACATTCAGTATTTGAAATGAATTGAGACTACAAATAGTTTGAATTAGTCAAAAAGGCTTATTAAAAATAAAATACATTAGGTGGCGCAACAGTCCGTAAAGAACCAGGGCCTAGTGACTTACAATTCTCAACCATTCCTGGTGTGCGAGTAATTGCAGGAATGGAGGGACTTACAGTTTATATGCCGAATCCGAAAGTCTAGATTTAGAAAGCACTTTTCATGACAAGAATTACTCTTGGAGAATTCGTCAATTCCTCGCAAGAGGCAGTACCCGTGAAAAAACTTTAGGTGTCACAGGCAATACCTCTCGCATGACAGTCCAAAAAGTATTCTAGTTAATTTCGGGTAATATGTTAAATAATTGAGTTAAGTTACATTTTTCAAAGTCAAATTCGATATGATTATTACATAAGTTACATAAAATGAAATAGCAAGGACGTTTGAGTCTCTTGGGATAACAGCAGCAATAGTATGCATTACATCAGAGAAGTAAACAAGATTTAATATGCTTCCATTCACCACACCGTTCAGCTTATTTAAACCAAAAGATCCCATTCCATCTATTAAACAGAATTAATTTGTTTTCGAAGGCAGGTAAACACCATCATTAGATGATCGGTACTATTCCAAGTGGGGAAGATTAAAGTCACCAATAATAAAGATTTTATCATTTGGCTTAGTTTTCTGTTAATAAGAGATATTACCCTCTGGTTTAAATTGTTCTAAAATTGGAGAGGTGTTCAAAAATTGCGTGAATTTGGTTCTGTAAAAAGGGACTAGTTCCAGAATTAGGTTTTGATTCGCAGTTTGTTAAATACATTTTTTTAGCTGTCCAGGAAGCGCAACATCTTTCCGAAAACGCAGAAGAATTCAATCAAGTCGGTTTCAAAACGCTTACAAAAAGTTGTAATGTTAAAAAAAAGATCCTCTACATTTTTTTGTAAATCTTTCCAATCCTTGACTTAACATATACAAATATCACAAATAAAAAACAGAAAATAATATACCATTTTGACTTGTCCCTCTCACGTTCTCGCACTTAGTTTCATATTCCACGTATAAATTAGCATAACTTCTTATTTTGATTTTTCATTCCGTCTTCTTATTTTTCCCGCCCCAAATAAGAAAATTTGAAACAAAATACCAGAAGTAAGACAAATCTAATAATAAGAGAATTTTCTTAGTAATTTTTGCGGAAATCAGAGCCTAACATTGACCCTACTTAAAAAAAATGTTAATGTTACAAGATATTTTTGTGTTGTAAGAAATTAGAAGTTCTGCATTTTATATTTTGCTATGTAGCCTCGTTACAACAAAAAAAAAAAACCTTTGACTAATTTGAACTTAAATTACCAAGAGAAATTTATAAAATACAAATTTTTATTGAAGGAAAAAAAATTGATACAATTAGAACAAGAAAAAAGGAACTAAATACAAAACCATGAAGGTCCTTTTTATGAACCCGAAAGCATAGAAGGAAAATTTTTAATTAAAATATTAAAAGGAGTTAAAAGAATTAATAAGAAAAAATGAGGGAGATTTTGGTTTTTATCAAAACAAACAAAAACAAAATGAATGAAGTGTGTCGAACACAGGATAAAAAGGATACTCCCAAAGGAGTGATGAAGCTGAAAATAAAAGAGATAACAAATCAGAAAGAAAACAACTACAACCGACGATAGAAAAGGGTCTTTTTTTGTGATTTTCTGCTTACTTAAAAAGAAAAAAAAACAAACTTAAAGATTTTTATATAAGGTGTGACCTTTATAATCTTAGAAAACAATCAACTTTGCAGCATCAGCTTTCAACATAGGTATACATACTTAGGTACAAGAAAAAAGGGGTTTATATACACTTAAAACTCTGTCTCACTCTCTTTATACTCTTTAGTAAAACCATCAGATAGAAATGAAATTAGTTGAGTGCTTGAAGAAGGGTTAATCATTTATGTACAATCTTTGATTTTGTGCGCCTTTCAATTACGAAATACAAACAAACAAAAAAAATCATTTTCACCAGAAAAGGAAGGGGTAGATATGAAGCTAAATGAAAATTTCATTCAACTAATTGATATGTACTTGTTTTCTTAAACAACCCCAAAGGTTATTTTATCCGATTGTTTTCAGGCCTTAAGGAGAGATTATTAGAGACCTTAATTATATCTTTTGAAGGCAAGGAGATTTCAGAGTTACAAAAAATCTATAATCTAAAAACAAATATGGCTGGAATAAGGGGGAACTTTTGATGACTATTGAAAGTATCTATTTCTAGAAGCCTAACCAAATCTTATGTCTGTTTTTATTTGATTGCTTAAAATCATTTTATAAAAAGATTGAGAAGCAGAAGGGATAAGATGCAGGATATTTTGAAAAAAAAAAAAAAATATGAAATTTAAAGATGCATGAATAAGAATTGCATTCAGGGGGGCTTCAAATTTGTTTGGAATACCACACGAGTGCAAATATAGGCCAATACTTTTTTCAATTTTTGTGAAAATAGTTGATATTCTTATTGGTGGTATACAGGGTGGTTAGTATTTATTAGGTGCATCAAAAAGCTAGAGCCACTAAGTTGGTTAATGATAAAAACAATCGTATGGAAGGGGTGGCCTATTTTGCCGAGTCGTGTTATAGCATTTTTAAAAGGTAAAAATCCATTGTAGTACCCGTGTAGTGATGGCTTATGAATAGGACTGTCATGCCAGAGGTCTTGGGTTCAATCCTTGAAGTGTCACCTTAACGTTTTTTTCACGGATACTGCCTCTTGCGAAGAATTTAAAATATTTCTAGATTAAATGCTTCCTCAAAATAGCCATTCGGATTCGGCATAAAAACTGTAGGTCCCCTCCATCCCTGATGATTCGAACATAGGAATGATTGAGAGTTGTGAGTTACTAGTCCCTGGCTCTCTACGGTTTTATTGAAAAAAAAAACATGTTTGAAGTGAATAGTTTTTAAAACTCTATTTCTAAGTTAGGTTATCTACAACATAGAAAACCTTGGACATTTAAACTAGAATTGTGAGAACTATACTTAAAAGCGATTCTAGTTTGTGGAACTTCTGTAAAAATGACATTCAATGCGGAAATAGATTCATATACCAATACTCTTTGGATTTTGAACCTTTTAAATAAATTTATTCAAAACAAAAAGTAAACAACAACCAATACAAAAAGATTATCATTCATCTGAAAGTGATCATTGCAAACGGGAAAGAGAAATTATGTGTAGCCAGAAAAAAACACGAAAGTACAACATTAAGAAAGTTTACAGAAAAAGTTTTTGAATACTCTCTTTCTAAGTATTTAATAGGGCTCAATCACATACAAGTAGAACAGATTTTTTATTTTTCGAATTCCTATAACATCGGCATTATTCAAGTAGAAAGAAATAGAAAGAAGGATTTTTTATTCTTCGAAATTGTGGAGTGTTTTTTTGTTTTGCTTTTGGATGAGAGAAAAAGGACTTGTGCAGAATTAAAGGGTTACAGTAATTTACTTAAACCCCGGATGTAAACGAAGAACTGAACGGAAAACAACTGAACTGCTTACAAGAAGCACAAATCTATATACAGACAGGACAATGCACATCAATAACCCAATAACAATACAAAACAGAAGGACTTTGGATTCAAAAAAGGGCTGTTTTGTTCAAACCATCCGCACAGGATATGACAATAATTCTGATAGCAAACACGAGACTCACACAGTCCTGTATCATCATTCTAGGTTTTCCAGCTTGTCTTATTGGACAATCCTTTTTCTCCTATAGGTATCGGTTGTACCAAGTATTTCATGTCTTGGGAGCATTCAATTTATTTTTTTCTCTTTTCTCATTCTTCATCAATTTTTTTTTTGTTGGGTTTTCCTTTTGTTAAGGAGATTTTAAGATTTTATCGATAGGAAAAAAGGAAAATACAATTTCACCATTTTCATAGTTAGTTTCGGGTACTTTTCTTTGGTTATGAGGGAGCCTTTCCTGGGTGTGTGTGTTTTTTTTCAAGCTCTGTGTTATTGCTCTTGTTTTGAGGATAAATCATTAATAACCATCACTTTTCAATCGACATATTCTTCATGTTTTTCCTTTTTTTTATTTTGCTTTCTTTCAGACAGAGGTTGTAGGTAGGTACCAACCTAAGAGAGCTTTACGTTCGTCAGGTTCCAACTTTCAATTACACATAGAAAAAGGAAAAAAAGAAAACAATAAAGAAAAATTGAAATGCTTAAGCGAGGACATAAAATCCACGAGCAAATAGATTTTTTCGCTATTTGATTTTGAGTTATTGATGAAGTGAAGCATTTTGTAGTTGATTTTTCATTTTTTTTTGGGCATACTCAATTTATATAATAATAAGGGAATGTCAGTGCAACAGGTTATATAGAACAACAAATTTCAAAATTGAGTCAAATAAAAGTACAGAATATTCGAGTAACTCAGAAGGATAATAGCGGCCATCATGTTAAAGCTTAAGTTGTGGTTTAGTCAGTTTATTGCGTTAAATTAGTTTAAAAGCACGTTTAAATGATGAAAGTTTTATCAAATTGAGTGTTCAATTCAGACAACTTTCCACACACTTAGTCTTAGTCTTGCGAGAATTAACACACTTTTCTTTCTTTTAAATGGCGCCCAATGCAAGGGTGTCAGAGATCAACAACGAGGAAACATGCTTGTAACACAAAACTCAAGTTTAAAAGATAGATTTGAGACAAGGATAGGGTTTTGTGTGATATTATTCTAATACCTATCAGATAAAGAAAAATTCAACATTTCTCAACATCAAATTTGATTTTTTATGATTTGACTTTGGCAGCAGTTAAAATGGCACACAAGATCTTGAGTTTTGAGTTCTTAGTAAAATGTTTGTCTAACAACCAATTTCACACGAATTTTTCAAAGTTAACTGATCGCATCGTTATGATTGATAAATTTATTAAATGGCGCCCAATACGAAGACTGGATTTGTATGAATGATTTCTGATATTTCTAATTTTTTAAAACAGGTACGTTTAAACTTGTTCGAATAAAATGGCAGTCAATAGTATAAGAATTTAATTCATTTTATAAATAAATGGAAGAGATATATTGTTAAAATTAAAAAGGATCAGTCAATTTTAAAAATGACACCCAACTCAAAAACTATTTTTTCCATGTTATTTTAGGATAGATTTTTAGATTATAAAGATACTAGCTGTTATTATGTGGTAAAAGAAAATCAAAATAACACATAGAGACACTCCAGGGGCAAGTATACATGACTTAGTTGGTAAGTTTTCCCAAAAAGAAACAAAGTGAAACGAAATGGAACGCTAACTATTGTTAAAATGATGAAGCAAGGCATTTCTGGGTTCAATTTAGCTACTTTTAGTGTTTGCTTTTGTGTCTTATTAACGAAACTAACTTAAATGGAGAAATGGTGATTTTTAAGTTGGATTGGAAAATCTTCAGGAATTATTGGGATTTAAGGTATAATAACATTTTCGCCCTTTCCATTACCGTGCCGGTTATGATATTAGCACTTATAATGATTCGCCAAAGTTGTGTGACACGAAGTCTTGTACAGTTACACAATCAAGGGGCATCTTCATTTCGCATAAGCATTACTGATATGCCAAATTTTAATTGTAGCTTATGTGAGGTCACACCGGACATCTCAAGTGAGTGAAGAAACTCTACTGGGCATTAATAAAGTGCTTTGTGCTAAATCTATGCCATAGATTCTGTTAACAAACACTCCCTCATATCTACTGTGACTTCATCCAATATGAAGATCGTCATAGATTTTTTTCTTCAGATCAGGGTAAACACTTGCAATAAGTTCAGAATAACTTTGTACTAAATTACAAAAATCTTCCGTTATTATCACATATTCTTTGGTATCAATTCTTAACCGCTATCTCCTATTTTAATAGTGTTTCAGCACAGTTTCGTGAGTTAATGTCAATATAAGAAACGCCTAATGATAGGCAACGATGGTAGGTCTTAAAGTAGACAGCACCTAATGATATGCTACAAAGGGTTTAAAAAAAGAATATTAAGTATCTAATTATAAGTGTTTCCTGCGGATCAGTTGAAATAAGCTGGGAATGAGCTATTTAACCACAGTGAACACCTTAACACACTCTAGATTCGTAACTACCTCCAAACAAAAAATCATGTCAAAATATTGCTCCGTTGCGACGTGACGGAAGGATAAACAAACAAACAAACGAACAATCCGACTTTTATATTAATAATATTAGTATAGATTAAGAATGCAGCACACGTGGCGTGATGGTTAGTGCGATGGACTGTCATGCCAAAGGTCTTAGGTTCAAATCCTGATTGTGCAATCTAAAGTTTTTTCATGGGTACTGCCTCTTGCGAGGAATTGTAGATCTTCCAAGAGTAATACTTGTCACGAAAAGTGCTTTCTCAAATTAGCCGTTCGGAATCGCCTAAAAATTGTAGGTCCCCACCATCCCTGACAACATTACTCGCACACAGGGATGGTTGAGATTTGTAAGTCACTAGGACTTAGTTCTCAAAGGACAATTGCGCCACCTAATCAATTTATTTATTTATAGATTGGGAATTACAGTTTTCAATTAAAAATTGAGCAATTTGTCCGAAGTGTTCTTACTATCTGCCCGACAAACGTTTTTTTTTTGTTTGTCTTGAAAATTGCTTCTTCATACATGACCCGTTAAATTGCTTCTTCAGTTACAAGAATTGTTTCCCAATAATCAAATTTTATACTATCCGAAACTATTTGCTAAGTCCTTTAGGTCATCAAAATAAAGTAAAAATGCTTCCAATTTATAAGTATGTATGCATAAAAACGAAGCAACAATAACTATACAGTAAATATTTGTTTAGAACAAATTAGCAAACCCCATAGCATCGTCCTTTTTCCCAATAGAAGTTTTAAAATAGAGAAACTCAATCAAGAATTGATAGAACTACTGCCGCTAGCAAACTCATTACTATCCCAACTTTAAGCCTACATACGAGTATATGCAATATTGAAAAACGAATAACGAAAAAGCACAACGTCAACGTCAACAACAAAAACAGCAACATTTTGTACTCTAAAAACTCGCGCTACATCCTTGCATATTTAACATTCTGATCTCAAAGCGCAAACTGTTTTTTCTTTTTCTTTTTTGTTGTTATTATTTTCTATGCTGTTGTGTAAATTTTGTTATAGCTATTTGTTGTTGCTTTTGGCTTCAAAGTGTATACATAAGTAAAGTTTATGTTAGGCTATGGTAGGCATGCCATACGTATACACTTAGGCTGCTAGAAAAACATTTGAATGGTGTGTGTGGATTGTACACATGCATGTCACCCACACTTATAATAATGAATGGTGGTATAGAAGTCGACAGAGGCAATAACTTGCATCGTTGGTTGTAAAGTTGTGTTTTTTTAGCTTTTCTTCGTAAAAAAGTCCTTTTTTTTTGATTTTGTTAAATGCAGTTTCAACAGACAAGCAAGAATATATGTGTTTCTATTCTTATTTAAAAATAAACAAAAAAATATCCTTTTATGTTGGGGTGCAGAGCTAAGGACAACAAAAGTTTTAACTTTTCTTTAAGAGACGCGTAGTTAGAATGAGAGAAAGTCAAAGGACGATAGCGAGTAAGAGAGAGACAAGGATATTTTATTTTTGTTTTCCTTTAGTTTATAAATAAGAAAAATAAAAAAAATACTTAAGGAGAAGGCACAAGAAGAATGAAGTTTTCGTTCATGATTTTATCAAAGACTCCTTTTTCAATTTTATTTTATGCAATTTTTTTTTCTTTAAACATTGCATGTGAATGGATAGGTTTTCTATTTTTCCTTCTATCAGACAATATAGTGTAAGCTTTCTTTTATTACATTCTTTTACTTTTTTCTGTGTATAGGTATATTTGTTGTAGTTTTTTAAAACTTCCTTCTTTTCTATTAACCTCTGTATGTGCTTAAGTCTCCTCATTTGTTCCATCTCGATGGGAATTTGTAATAATTTTTTTGTAAATATTTTCTTTTTATTTTTCTTCTTCTTTTTTTCACAGAACAGGAAGCAATGGCCTCATTAGGGAGCGGTTATTTCTTTTCTTTTATATGTATACATACATACATAACACTAACACATGTATATGTGTAGAAGGATGCTGTTAGATTATGTTTGCGGTAAGTAAGAAAACTTTTATGTAAATGTGTGTATCTTTTAGTGTTCTTAGTTCTTGGACATGCATTATGAATTTTTATATTGCGAATAAGAGAGGGGTAAATTTAAGTTTTATTAAATGACAATAGAAAACAGCTTGAAATGTCTGTTCCTATAGATATTTATTTAAATGAGATACATAATACACAACAGAAGCTGTTTTTCCAATTTTTTCTAAAGCTCATTTGTGAAAAAGCCAATAATTGAAGTTAGCTATAGCAAAAACTTTATATAATTCTAAAAATTTGAAAATGGCGCTGTAACCGTGTTTTAAGATGATACAGCAAATATTTCGTAATGCTGGAATAAGCTAGTAAGATAAGAGCCGTTTCCATTCATCATTACGTTTCAATAACTATGTAATAAAAGAAAATTTAAAAACTGGCGCCCAATAAAAGATCGCGATTTTTATGATTTGATTGTGGCATTAATAACTTTTAGAAGAATCGGTATGAACATTCAATTATTTGTTTAAAATATCGTATGATATATTAATTCAATAAAGACTTATTGTTTTAAATAACGGTACTCAACACGACTTAAATTAAAATTAGACTTCAACACATCTTTTTTGTCACATTTAAAATGATAAACATTTAATCTACACTAATAATAATATAATAATAATACATAATATAATATAATATTATAAAGCGGAAAGATTTGTATTTTTTATGTAACGAATAAACTCAAAAAGTACTGGACCGATTTTAATAATTCTTTTTTCATTACAAAGCTTATCACTGAGTAACATAGGCTATATTTAGTAATAGATTACTATAGAAATCTTTAGAAATTGCTATAAAAACCAATCGAAAGTGTAAAAAAATTAGCTATAAAATGTCTTTCATCGCTTAAGCTGCGAAGAGTATTCATGATAGAATAAAAAAATGTTTTCTAATTTAGTGATTCATGGTCGTTTTAATTAGCATGCTTATAACTTAAATATCTGTATTTATGTCTACCCTTGCGAAGCCGGGACGGGCCGCTAGTTATTAATAAATACAAAACTTGAAACAAACAATGGTTATTGTAAGAAGAATTATGAAGTAACTATATAAATTATTAAAAAAAAACAATATTCCTCAAATGGCGCCCAACAAATGTAAAATAAATAATTTAATAATAATTAAAACAAACTTGATAGAAACAATGATTATTGTAAGAAATTTGTCCATTTCCAGAACAAAATAATTATAAAGTAACTACATAAATTATTAAAAAAAACAATATTCCTTAAATGGCGCCCAACAACTGTAAAATAAATAATTTGCTATTAATTAAAACAATCTTGATAGAAACAATGGTTATTGTAAGAAATTTGCCCATTTTCAGAACAAGATAACTATGAGGAAACTAAATAAATTATTAAAAAAAAAACAATATACCTTAAATGGCGCCCAACAAATGTAAAATAAATAATTTAATATTAATTAAAACAAACTTGATAGAAACAATGGTTATTGTAAGAAATTTGCCCATTTTCAGAACAAGATAATTATAAAGTACCTACTTAACTAAATAAATTATTTAAAAAAACAATATTCCTTAATGGCGCCCAACAACTGTAAAATAAATAATTTGCTATTAATTAAAACAAACTTATTGTAACAAATTTGTCCATATTCAGAACAAGATAATTATGAAGTAACTACATAAATTATAAAAAAAACAATATTCCTTAAATGGCGCCCAACAACTGTAAAATAAATAATTTGCTATTAATTAAAACAAACTTGATAGAAACAATGGTTATTGTAAGAAATTTGCCCATTTTCAGAACAAGATAATTATGAAGTAACTAAATAAATTATTAAAAAAAAAAAAACAATATTCCTTAAATGGCGCCCAACAAATGTTAATATGAATTTCATCATACAACTTTTTTCGACCTTTTTTTCGTTATCCGATTCACGTAGTTCACAGTTGCGCACATAATTATAATACAGTTTCGAGAATGTCCGTGACATGACTACAAGTGTCGTTAAACAAACATTTTAACCAAGCCAACCAACCAACCAACCCCTGCCACATCAACTACTATTTTCTATGTCATAAAAGAAAATGATTATCTTCAATTATTGTCAAACTTGAACAGTTTTTGTAACTTCTCATTCCGTTTTTTTTTTTTGGGATATCACTCTAATTCTATCTAATAATCACACATTACCAACAACGGCTTACCTCTCTACCTATGCACATTCAGTATTCACCCTAGATTCAATACCCCCCAAAAATATGTGACACTTATTATACCCACCTTAACTAGGGTAGTTCTTGCGTTCTTGGTATGAAATGTCCATTTTGAAAGAAGAAAATAAAAATATTATTATATAAATATATAAATGGAAGTGACTGACTTAGATTAAAACGTAATGGGTAGTAAAAGTTTTAGTACTATTAGTTTAGTTTTTAGCTATAGGGGCGGGTGGCAGAGATAATTTCACTGTGACATCAAGTTTGGTCATTTGTCAATTTCATTCATCTTGAATTAATTTTACAGGATACACTATTAAATACATTACCCGGTGGTATAAGAATTGCCTAACTCCTCAAACAGACATACAATTGACTTCTTGTAGCGGATGGATTGAAGACGTTTTCGTCCTTCTTAAAGGTGGTTACTTGATATCCTTTTCCATATATCTATTATGTGTGTGTTATATTAATGAGAAAGCCAAAAACTTTTTTTGTTTTGTGTGTGTTCTGTTTTGTTTGTTTTTTCTCTTATTTCTTATAGTAATTGAGTTAATTTGACATTATTTTTCTTCTACTCTTTTTTCGTTGATATGTATGTATGTATGTGGAGAGGGTGTTTTTTTTTTGTTTTGTTTGTTAAACAAGAATATTCTGTAATCACATTCGAGATGGATAGAGATGATGGTCTTTTGTGTTGTACTTAAATATCTTTGTGACATTTATCACTTTGGCACTTTAAGACGAAAATAAGATGAAAACAAGAAAAAGGAAATAACTCCCGTTTTATTTGATATGACAAACATTATTTATGGTCAACTGAGCATAACTGACAGTAAATTGTTGTTTAACATTGTGTATCGTGTTATTTTATTGTAAGAAAATGTCAGTTTCATAAAAGTGTTAATGCTTTTAAGGATGATAAATTTGAGTATGGGGTATATTTTTGATATTTTAGTTAAGTGGCGCCCAACGTGAGTAAAGTATGGATGGTTTTTTGTTGATAGCCTTTTAGCTAATTGATTTAAAGAAGAAGTTTTTGTTTGTTATGAAAAGTTAACTAACTGTCCATTAGACAAAGTAACATAACTAGATAGAAAACAGTACTGAAATGTGCATTTCTATATAAATTCCAGAAGCTCTACCAAGTTCATCGATTAAGACAAACATTTAAAATGACTTGGTACATATGTTTATACAAGTGAATTTCCCTTAAAATTATAAAAAGAATTACTATAAGAGGCAAAGTAAAATTATAAAATGATTTAAGTGGCGCCCAACAATAAATTCAATAAAGAAGAAATCTACCTTTATTTTTCAAGTATATATCAACTTTAAACCATGAAATATGTTCGTCTTTACGTTACCTTTGTTTTATCATAATATTTCTTACATTGTCAATATCAAGAACTGTTTAAATATAAACAAACGTGACTTATCCTTTATTGTCTTTAATGTTGAGTCGTCGTTTTCGAACATATCGTGTATCTCTTGTAATTTTATTTTTTTTTTGTATCCTTGTTTAAATCTCAGAAATGGCAAATATGCAAAAACCTTAAACATGTCATTTTGCATATGGATGTCATCACACCGGCATATTCTTATATATATTTTTTTTCAATCAACTATCGATGCGGAAACAGTATCTTCAGGGCAAAGGAATATTTTTCATGATACAAAATTCTTGTATATTGTGTTCCTGGCACATGTCCCCATCAGAAGAAGAAAAAGAAGGATGAAAAATAAGGATATTCTAACACAACACAACAAAAAAAAAAAGCTAAATAAAATATTCCTCAGGTTATATTTTTGTATCCTTTTACATTATTCTTTTCATAATGTAAAGGATGTAGTGAAACAAATGGAAATCTGTTACACATTTTTCATGTCTCACAAATATAAAAAGTCTAAAATGTGTACTTTCCACAATATCCAATGTTGTGTTCCTTTTTTCTTTATTTTTTAAAAACAAGAAGAAGGGTCTATGTTACCACTTTTCTTCTTTTTTTTTTCGTTTTAGCCTGTCGTTGTCGTCTATGAGAATAAGAAAATCAAATGCAAATCAAAAAGAAAAAGACATATTGATATGGAATTGATTTGATTGCTTCAGGTAAAATTGTGTACCATCAGGCACACATTCATACTCTACTCGTGCCTAGAGAAGTGCGGTGAGTTACGAAGGTAAGAAAATTCACGAGAAGCCAAATGATATACATTTTATATATTAGATGATATGTTTGCATAGATGGAGTTCAAGGATAAAATATTGAAACAAAAAGGGACTGATTTTACTTTTTTGCACTTGTATTATTTTTTTTCTTTATTTTTTAATGTATGTCCTTTTTATAGAGAAGAACCTTTTTTTATTTGCTTACGTGAAAAGGTGGTGATGCATTGAGTGAGTGAATGTAAAATAGAATATTAAAGAACAACATGAAACTTGGAATTTATAACTGTTCATTTGCATACAGGAGAAAACACAAACAAAAAAAGAACGAGAGTAGTGACATGAAGGACTATTTTACATTTGAAGATTATTTGCTGAGTATTTTTCTTGGATTTTTGGTCTTCTTCGTTTACTTCATTCGTTTGTTTATGTGTGGATATTGAAGTTTGTACTGTTTCCTTTTAGAGCTTACAGCGAAAATTTAATAGTTTAATTTAAAAGAATTTTACTTTATGACCATGTTGCTGTGGAATTACAAAATAAACACATGGACTGGCGTTGGGCGCCATTCTTAAGAACTTTTTAAAATATTACCAAGAGTAATTTGCTCTTAGTTACTTTACTACATGCGAATATAGTATATTTTTTATAGTTATCTCTTAAACTCATTACTTTAAGCAGTAAAAAGTTGGTTAATAGTTAAAAAATACCCCAACAGTTTACGAATTCGCAACTTACAGCTTTTTTTTAAGGATCATAGAACGTGGTCCTTACAGTGAGTAAGTAAGATAAAGATTTTTTTTTGTCTGGTTTTTGAAAATCTTGTACTCAGACAAAAAAACATCTTTTTTAATTTGATCTATGTTTAGCAAAATTTGTTCTTTGGTTTGAACTCAGCCTAAAGTTCAAACAAAATTGATGTAACTGTGATTTTCGCGAAATTATGCTTATACTATGTTTTTCAACCAAATGAACGCAAAGGTACAAGAATATCTGTCAGTAATTTGTATTGAGTTCATAAAAGACTAAATATTTTTATTTTATTTTGAAAAAGTCACAGAAATCGTAAAATATTGCTTATAAGAAAAAAGACAACAAAACTAACAAATCGTTGGGCGCCATTTATTGAAAATATTTGTAAAAATCTAAATAAGTTAAGATAATTTTGCACCAGAATGTTTTTTGTTTTTAAACATCACAATGTCTTTCGGTGTTCTCAAATAAATAGAAAAAAAATTTAAATCGTGTTTTAATTCAAACAAAATTTGCCATTTACAAGCCATAGCACCATCATATTTATATTTCTTTTTTATATCTATAAGCAAATGGATAACTTTTTTTTATGTTTAAGTTCTGATGGATTTTAAGAGCTCATCCAGCAATTCACTAGAAACACACATTTTGATTCTAATACAAAGGAAAAACATTTAGCAAAACTCACGTTGGGCGCCAATTACCGTGACATACATCTTGACATCGTGACCTAAAAGATTGTATGTATTATTTTAGTTATTTTATTTTTGTCGAGAAAATAAAACCTTCTTGAACTCAACCTTTATGTTGCTTGACAACCTGTCCCGAGTACGTCAAAATAATTTCTGTGTTAATCTCAGAACAATTAATTACTCAAAATCACAAAGCCCCAGCGCCAGTGTAAGTACACAAAAAATCCTAAGAAAAATGGTTTTTCTTAAATGATTTTTTTAACCTCCACACAAAAGAGTAAAGTCAACCTCTTACAAAAATGAGGAAACGAACAAAAAAATTTGATTTAAAAATTGAAACAAAAGAAGTTCAAAAAATGTAATACTTTATTGTGAACCACATACAAGAGTTTTTTTCAACATTTTAATTGCACGCCAAGTTGGTTGTCAAGAGGAGTACAGAAAAAAAAGCTTCCTTTAAAGATGGAACAAAGAGGGCTTCACATCTAAACACAAATTTTAGCATCAAAACCTTAATAATTATTTTTTCTTTTTCGAGACCTTTTCTTTTCATATTTTTTGAGTTCGGTTTTTTCTTGCTTTCGAGTGCTCGTTTTGTTAAATTGACAGACAAAATGTGCATTAGCATAACATCATACACCTTCTGCAGCAAATCAATCATCATTAAATCGGAATTACATCGAATGAATAATGATGGCTGTGAAAAACGTTCTTTTTTCTGTGAAAGTTCTCCATCCTTTTTTCGTGAGACTCCGAGGTACCGAAAAGTGAAGAAGACAGAGAGATAAATGTTATAAGGAAGGGAAAGCATCAAACATCTTGAAAAACATATCAAGTTTCAATCTTTTTTACATTTCTGTGTTCGTCTGTTTGCTGTTTTTTTCTTCTTTTTTTTTTTTTTGCTGGGTGCTATCTTTCATCCTTCTGTCCATCATCCTTGTTTTTTGACGTCACTTTTTCTATTAAATAGTAAGCCTTCTGTCAGATTTATATCACTCACCAAAAGATCGTCTTGAAATATACCATCTCATTTTATTTTTGTTGTGTTGTCGTTGTTATTTCGAGAGCTCTCTCGAAACACGGTTTTCTTCTTCGTCTGTGTATTTTCAATCAAAAAAGGAAATCAAGTGACTGACAGATGAATCTGTCTTCTAGTCCTTTTCCTTCGGTTTTTACCTCTATACCTACATTTTGTTCATTTACTGTCGTTCTGTCTATTTGTCAGAGTTGTCTGTCTGTGTGAGACTGTGAGCGTGTTTCTATGTTCTTGTTGGAAATGTGAATGAGTGTGAATATGTCTCTGTTTTTTTTTTTTTTTTTTTTTTTGGTTGGGATACCTTCTTCAAATTTTAGTTTATTGTTTTTTATTTCTTTGCAGCTTCTATCTATTCATTTGGTTTATCTATTGATGATTTTAAAAAATGTACTTCGTCCCTTTTTAGAAGGATTTTTCAAAAAAAAAAAAAAATATAAAGGATTACTTTGCTGGTAAATGATTGATTTTTTTCATCTTCATGCTTTTCGTTAGTTTTAGTTCACTGGGTTTGCCAATACTCAATATGGCTTGAGGAGAAAAATAAATAAATATAAATAATGATCGTCCTTAAATTTAATTTTTTTTTATTTTTGCAAGCAATGATTTAGAGTCGTGTTCTACTTTTTGTTGGTACAAGAGACAAATAAATATTGATTCAAATACCTATCCTATGTATACGTTCAATGCGCCACAGAGAAAGAAAAACATCAAGATGTTTTTGATCTTTTCATGATTGTAGCTATACAGATACACCTATATTAGGTGTAGCCATTAATACGTGATGGTTATTAATATCAATCAAATAAAGCTTTGCAATAACACACTAGGGGAATGACTCTGTAAGGATATATTTACGATTTGAATTGACTTTTATAGGTTAAAAGGAAGCGTGGGATAGATTCACCTTGACTGCGACAGCGGGTGGTATGAACTTATATCAAAGGTATCAAAGGTGAGGTTTTATAGAGGTTTAAACAACAAAGTCACGTAGAACAAATAATTTTAAAATACAAGACGGCAGGTGTAGATTGGGGAGTAGTAAACTTTTAACAGCTTGTAGGTAAGTAGAATAGATTACAATGATGGTTTTGAATAATTAAAAGAGAAGTTCTTATCAAGTACCTTTACTTGTAATCGCAATAGCTTAAAAGGAGAATGGGCTTTTCGGTCACAATTGAGATGTTTGTCATTGAAAAGTATTCCTTTAGCACGTAACTTTTTTGTACTTACGCAAAGCTTGTAACTATTGAGTTCAGGCAGTATATGGTAACACAAGTTGTAATTGGAAAAGAAATCAATTGCAATAGTGTTTCATTTAAATGACAGTAATAGTCACTTTTGACGAACTCAACAGACCTTAAAATAAATTAACTTTTGTACCAATGCCCAATTACAGCAATAACATCATGATTTAGTAAATTAAATTAATGGGAACAATTTTGCTTCTAGTGCCCACAATGTAGATATATAATGATATCTAATTATGACCACAGACTTATAAACCATGTAGTTTAAAAGATGAGTTTTGTGTTAACTTGCAACACGATGTCATTGTTCCAATTATGATAAGTTTTATACTGATTTTATCAATCTACTATTTATATTGGTCTTGACTTCAAAACATGATGGAAATGCGAACAATTTTACTGCTTAATGAAACATTCACAAACAAATTATGAAATACAAAACAGTTTGTTTTAGTTTATTTGAATTTGTAAATTGTATTTCTAAATTTTTGGGCACTCATTTTAGACGACATACAAAATACTCGTTTGTTTCGGTAAGGCATTAGATCACAAACATGATATAGTACTTTGTTGTATTTTTTAGCAAAGAAGACAACATATTAGAATAAATGCAAAAAACAGATATTAGAAAACTTATTGTTAAGCTACCGAATTACATAGTTGCTAAAACATCAGATGAAACATGCTAAGAGTTTCCCAAGACAGAACTGCGATATTAAGTCATTATTAAATAAAATTTAAATCGTCATTATTTTGAGAAAGTTATAATCAATTAAACTCTCCCGCATTTGTATCATTTATTCTTCTAAAAATTCTAAAACTTATATAATTATGTTATGAGCAAACAATATAAAAAAAAGTAAGTATACGCCTGAGTACGCCGTTCTTACTTATTTCTTTATATGAAGTGATTATGATTATATTTGCATTGGTCATGTGTTTCAAGTTGTGTTCTACACAGTTATTGTGAATCCCAGGTTATTTCAAAGACTATACAAATCTTAAAACAATCATTAAATACCATAAGTTAATATACTTCACATTTGTATGTCAGCCCATATAAAATATAACGTTGATTGCTACCAAAATTGAGATCATTAAACCTTTATCCAAATAAGACATATGCAAAGTCCTATCTTTCCTCATAGTTCATATTTATTTTTAAGCACTCTCATGAAAAAAAAGCTGCTCTTTCGCTGAGTTGCTGCAGCCTTGTCAAAATTATCCGTCAAAGAACTCATCAAAAGAATAAAATATCAAACAAAAATACAATGACGTGTATTTTGCCAAATAATTTGCTTTAAATGGAAAGCTCTAAGGATTTAATACCTAGGCAGTTCCAGTACAGTAGGACAGTAGCACTTCGTTAATCAAATATTTTAAGTAGCGCCCACATATAGGATTGTAATCATTACCGAAAACTTCAAAACATGTTTTTATTTAACATTCCGAATAGCTTTTTCTAAGTTGTTAAAACTATTGTAATAATTACAACAAGAGGTTGAAAGACAAAGTCTTAAATGGCGCCAAACACTGGAATGTGAATTTTTACTCTTGTGTTATACAGTTTGTAGGTTAATTTAAAATATTGAAAACAACTGAATTAAAGCATTTTATGACATTAAATTATTTTTTGATGATGAACTGGTATTTTTTCCTAAGAAGTATAATCAACTCTTTGATGATACTTGGTATTGTTACCAATCCATACCTTCCAGAATTCAACCTACTTACACTTTTAACGAAATTAAAAATTTGCTTTTATGAAGGAGGACATGTTAAAATGTTTTATTTAATTTTAAAATGTGTTTACTTCTTTTCATAAGTAGGAAGACCAAAACAAACATCTCCGCCTTCAAATAATAAAACAAACTCTTAAAACAATTGTCACCTCTAAGACCCTTTTAACTCATTCATATACACACAGGACAACCTTCAAAATCATTTTCGAAATCAAAACACTTATCTATCTATCCCCTTTTTTACCCCCCTCCCCACAAATTTAAATCCAAACTAAACTCCATGACTAAAATTTCATAATTTCTCCATTAAACAACAATGATATCTATCCCAAAGAAACACTCAAATCAACTACCTCAACACATCACTTCTGTGTTTTTAGTTAAAATAGACTCCTTCCGGGAAAAAGAAAAAAAAAAAACCTTCACTTTCAGGAAAATTTCCCCCTTTGCTCCAATTTGTATAAACCTACCTTAGTATAAAATGTACATATGAGAAGATTTACCCCAAAATGAAAACTTTTATGAAAAGTGTTTCTATACTCTTTTGGCTTCGTCCCTTTGGTCATGTTAAAATTATTATCTTCTCTATTTTTCACCCCTCTCTCGATCTTTAAACTTTTCTATCGAATTATCTTGTAAGGAAAATCTTAAGATAATAATTCCCTCACTCCTTTCATCACTCTTTTTCGTTTTTCGGTTTGTCATGCTTTTCTGCTTTCTATCTGACAAAAAGCCACAAAATATGACCACCAAAAGCACTCACATCCAACTTTACACTCAACCACCACCTTCCCCCCCCCCCCCCCTTTGCTGCTTTCACCCTTTTATACATATATGTATAGGTAACTTGAAAAGTTCAAACCCTCATTTGTAACCACAGAAAATTTTGATCCAACACAAAAAAGGGGTGAAAAAGACGACTAAAGTCAAAAGAAGAGAAAGAGACTTATCAACATGAATTTTGTTTCGGAAAACTTTTAAGAACATGTTCTTATAAAATACCAACAGTTGGTCATGCATACATACATATGTTATAGGTATACAGTAGGTATGTATGTTTCTTTTCAAAACAAAAATCCTAAGTCCCACCAACAACCAAGAAGCCCCCAATGATCTATTCAAATAGTTGATGAAAATGGGTCAGTTAAGAATAAGGGTAGCCATAAAGTTGTGTATACGTTGTCTGACAGCAGCCAGTAGTCGGCCACCCACATCCCACAACTCCCTCACCCCTCAACACCCCCACTCTATTTCATTGTCCTTATTTTGTATATGATACTTTGTCTGTCTTTTCATTTAAGAGTCGAATACAAATAAAAAAAAAAAAAACAACATAAGTTATTTCTTTCAACTTATGTCATGTGATTTTATGATAAAAGTTTTTTCTTTCTGTGTGTGGGTGTTTATTTTTTTTTTTGTTTTTGGTCCTCTTACCCGGATTTACAAGAACAACTGCTGGTTCTTCATCTTTCATCCTTATTGCTGAATCCTGATTATTATGAGAACTTCAGACATTCAACAAAAGGACAAAAGGAAGACAAAACAGCAAAACTTAGATTTCTTATGATGAGATACAGAAGTCATCCTACAGTTTTTTCCATTTTTGCCTTTTGATGGTTTATTTCGAGATTATTTATGGTCGTCTTAAGGGCAACGGGCACACATACACGCACACACACACACATTCCCAATAAAACTTGTCTCCAAATTAAATTAAACCCAAGGACATCTGGTTTTGTTCTCATTCTATTTCTCCTTTTTGTTCACATTTTGAATTATTATATTAAATTTCTATATGTTTTTTTTTTTTTTACATTTCAATCAAAGTAGAAACATAAAATAAAATCAGATAACTTTATATTTTGTATTTTCTTCAGATGAAGTTCTTAATATTAAGTCATTCAGCAAAACGTCAGCTGTGTGTGAATATTTTAAGACATTCTCTCTTCGAAGATCCTTTAATTTATTCACTCCCTTGTCATTATATCCATATTACTCTTGAAATGGACCACACAATCCGAATGCTTCTTTATACACATTAGGACTTAAGGTATACAAACATTCTAACATTGAGTGTATCTACCTTCCTACAAATATTTATATCAAAAAGCACTCATCATATCAAAGGCTAATTTTATTTCATTTCATTTACATTACCTACGCATTAAGCCTTATGGTAAAGCATTAAGAACAAAACAAGGAATAAAAAACGGTTTACCAAAAACCAAAATAAAAGTACCTAAAGGAAAACCCATACAAATTGATGTTTGCGCATGTATTGGTGCTTTGAAAAGGAAAATAATCAAGATGAAAAATAAATATTTTCCTAGCTTGAACATTTGGCATTTTGTCTAAATTAATTTGAAAAATCATGTTTTTAACTTTGTTATCAGAAAACAACTCGGTGTGTGGTTTGGGAAGATGGAAAAATTTTGAGAATTTGATGGAATATTCCAAATAAATTAATTGGGTATAAGAAATGAAGAAAAAAAAAATAAAAATAATTTTTGGTGTTTTTTTTTTTGTGTGTAATCTTTCATTGGCCTTGATGCGATCTTTAATTTTTTGTTATTAGAAAGGCAAGAAAAATATTTCATAAAATAAAGTCCAGCTTAGTCCGAATTCCTTGGAAAGATGGACAAATATTATATTTTTGTTATTAACATGAAATTCTAAGAAAGCAAAACGCTCTTGGTAATTTTTTTGTTCATGCAAAATAAATCCCTTTTGTTGGGCGCCATTTAAAAATGTGTTCTTTTAATATTTTCAAACATATTGCTACAATTTTTTAAAAAGCACCAAATGAGTTTCTCATGTCTAATGAAGGTTAAAGGTTAAGCGTAAATTTTGTTAAAGCTACATTTTTATATGTTAAATTGTCTA
Source organism: Eupeodes luniger (assembly GCA_951509635.1). NCBI lineage: Eukaryota > Metazoa > Arthropoda > Insecta > Diptera > Syrphidae > Eupeodes > Eupeodes luniger. Next base: position 118,096,940 of record OX608073.1, on the reverse strand, counting down.
TTGTTATAACGGGCAGAGAGCCTTTAAGGCAACTCGCAAATAATAGAATTTTTTTTATCAAAATGGGTGCTGTTTTCAGAACAAATTCCTCACGCTTGTGCTATTTTATGGTCACCAAATATATAGTTAAGAACTTAAAACCGAGCAGCGGAGAAACGCAAGAATTCGGCCTTTTACCAACAATAGCTTGGAGAATTGTACGTCAAGACTCGGAACAGCATCGGTACAAAATTTGAAAATTCCAGAAACTCAAATGAAATGAACAAACACAAAGATGTGTCAAATGAACTCTAAAAAAGTTAAAGACAAACCGTAATTTTTATTGAAGACCATCTTCAGCTTTGAGTTTCGTAAATAGATGAATGAGTACGTCAAAAAAACATATCTAATTGTCGAATTTGGGACGTTAAAAATCCACATGGGACTTAAGAACGTTGAATGCATTCCCAAAAAGTCAATGTTTGGTATAAGGACTTTGAATTGACGAGACGACGCGACATGGTGCAAACGTTGCGACATTATCAATATTTCTTTCTTTTTGAGAACAACACTCATAGTTGACGAAGACGCGACGTCGTCTTTTGGCCTCAATTGAGCCAAATGCGTTGAAGGAATTTTAGTTTTAACTTGTATTTTTTTAACGGTTTTTATCATGAAACGCAATTATTATTATTATTATTATTATTATTAGTTCTTTATTTTCAGCAAAAAGGTTATTACAATATTTCATTCTTAAGAATAAGGACATGGCTTATCTGCCGTCTGCCTGAAATGACAATTCATTATAGAAATCAATAATAAAGATGAAAGTATAAAGGTTAAAGCAATTGCTCATTTCGATTAGTAGTTGATTATAATTTTTGCTTACGATGAATATGAGTATACATTTTAATGTGATTTAGAACATAAGATAAAATACATAATAATTCCAATTTTTGAATGATTTGAAACATAAAAATTAACAATTTTGAAGTGATTTGAAACACAAAAAGAAAAAACAAATTAAAAGCTTGTATTAAATTGTAGTAACTGATGGAAAACAGAATCAAGCTAAATAGCTTTGGCGGAAGGATATGGCGTGATTGCAGAACTTATAGAGATTGCTCCATCCCTGAGCTCCATTCAATATCTCATACAGGCGATTTTGAGATAGAGTACTTGCATTGAAATATAAACGTCGTATTTCCTGAAGAATCGGGCATCTGGCGATAAAATGATAGGTATCCTCAACTTCTCTTGTATTACATAGACTACATATTTGTGCTAGCTCAGTTTGATGTGGCATGGAGTTCAAGATGAAGAGTTCGACACGTGCTCTAAAAATATAGCTTATGAATTCTGTAGAAAAACCATCCCTGAAGTAGCTAGTTTCCGATGACAACTGATGGTTAAGATTCCGATAGGTATTCCTTGCAGTAGAAGAAGATGCTGATGATAGATGCTGACAATAGATCCTTTCATCCACTTTGGCAATAACCTTTGCAAATTTACAGGGCCATTCCTCAATGTTAGATTCTGTTAGTGACAGATTAACTTCATGGGCTTGGGCTAAAATATTCCACTCGTTAAATGGGCTCGCGTTCACTTGCAACTGTCTAAGTAAGATGGTTTTGTGAAGATTTCTATCGTCTCTTTTCATCACTCTAATCAAATAATCGGAGTTGGCTTTGAGGTTTTGTATATATAACGGTGTTAGTCCAGATTCGATGTATATGGCATAGTTTGGGGTTGAATTTGGCAGTTTGAACAAGCGCTTGAAAAAGTATCTTTCAACTTTTTCGAAGTCATCAAAACGAAGATACCCAAACACCTGGGCTCCATAGCACATGCAGGTGTTAACTGTTGAATTGAAGACGCGGTATTTTGACTTATGGTCGATTTGTTGATTCGCAAAGAACTTTGCCCACATTAAATTCAGAGCCAATTTAGCTTCAATACTTTTTTTGTTTGCGTGTTTCGAGAAGTTAAGATTGTGGGTAAATAGAACTCCCAAGTACTTAAAATCTTGCACTATCTCGATTGGTTCATTGTTAATAGACCATTTTTCTTCTGGACGTCTCCTTGATTGTCGTTTCTCAAAAATCATCACTTTGGTTTTGCTAGTGTTGACAATAAGTCCCCATTTTTCACAAAATGAATTGAGTTTGTTGATTTGCAGTTGCAAGGTGAAAGGGTTGTCGGCCAGTAGAACCAGGTCGTCAGCGTACAGTAAGACTTTCACTTGAGTTCCAGCAATCAGAACCCCACCAGGTAGCACATCACAGATATCGTCGATAAATAAGGCAAAGATGATTGGACTTAAAATACACCCTTGAGGCACACCAGTAGTAGTTGGAAACCAGTTAGAGAAGTCCGAGCCATCCCAGACGGAAGCAGTTGATCCCAAAAGAAAGTTCAGATACATCTGTAAAAATTTTCTCGATAGCCCTAACATCGATAGCTTGTAAAGCAAGGCCTGCCTGTTAACTTTATCAAAAGCCGCTTTAAAGTCGACGAAGCAAACATATATTTTTTTCTTTTTTTCAAATGCATTTTTGACAATAGCAGAGAGCGCAAAGATATGGTCTAATGTTGAATAACCCGAACGAAAGCCAGCTTGAAATGGACTCAAAAGATTCTTATCTTCCAACCATTTAGTGAGCCTAATATAGAGAATATTAGCGAAAATCTTCCTCAAGCTATTTAGAATGGAGATTCCTCTATAGTTAGAAGGCAAGTTAGCATCGCCTTTCTTAAGGATTGCAATAATGAGTGCACTGTTGAAGCTCTTTGGAGCATAAGACTCGTCGTACAGGTGATTGAAATATTGCACTAGATACATCATTAATTGTTCAGTAGCGTTTTTGAAAAATTCTATTGGAACACCATCTACTCCCGGTGACTTGTTGTTTTTCATACTTCGGAGGGTTGAAATGAGCTCAATCAAGGTAATTGGGGTATCCAATTCATTTACGCTAACGTTGGGAAGTGCGTACGAAAAGGTAAGTGCGTTCTCATCAGCAGACAAAAGCGTTTTAAAATGATCTGCTAGTGTCTCAGCTTCAGGAGAGTTTAAGTTGCTCCTGTTTCGCCCTCCAAGTTCTTGCACATAGCCCCAGAATTCTTTCGAGTTCTTTGAAATTGATAGTTTTATTGCAATGCTATTTAAGTGATTTTTCCTTTTCTCAATACAAACAAGTTTATATTGTTTGTTTACATGTAGGTATATGTTTTTGAAAAATAAAGCATTTGTTGAGCGGAATAGTTTAAGGTAGACAAATGATAAATTTCGCCATCTCTTACATTCACTGTCGAACCATGCGTTTTTAGGTTTAAATGTATAATTGGAGTTGTTACTGTTAGCGAAAGGAGCTGACGCTTTAATCGTTTTTATTATTTCTTCACCTATTTGGCCGATATTTGTTGGTAGAATTTGAGGGAGTGAACCACATTGCCTGTTTAAAAGTGTTCTATAGAGGGGAGCCATATTTTCGTTCCATTTCCATTTTACGAAGTTGTTTGTATTTGTTTGCGTCGATTGAACACAGAACTTCAGTTTCACTTCTATTGGGAGATGCGCCGAAAAATTTACCGAGCCCACACTGAAGTCCACCAATGAGCTTAGCCAATCTGTTGAAACTGCACAATAGTCAATTACTGATTCACCTTGACTGCTGATAAAAGTCAGCTCTCCAGAAACATCACCATTAGTTGAACCGTTGATTACAAAAAGACTAAAGTTTTCAAAGAGTTCACAGAGAAGTCTACCATTTCTGTTTGTAATTCCATCCTTGGAGTTTCTTGAGGATTTGATATTTTGTTGGGATTCTGCTTGAATGTTGATGAGTGACTGATTCTGATATCTTCCAATCCTGCCGTTTAGGTCGCCAATAATCATTATGTTCTCTAGATTCTCATTATTCAAAAACTCAGTTAGATCATCGAAATCGTTATGCCAGTTACTACAATTTAAATACACGGGGATAATTGAATATTTAATATTTTGAATAGAAATTTGAAAAATAATTCTGTTCTGAATACGAAATAGTTTTATAAAATCGTGATTTATAGTTTTTTTTACTCCACATAGAATTCCACCACTAGCTCTACCATAAACATTTGTTCTCGTAGCAGGTGAAGACAAAATTTTGAAATTCTTAAAATATTTAATAAAATAATTTTCATTTTTTTCTTCAAAAAAAGTTTCTAATAAAATAAAAACATCGAAGTTCTGAATAAAGTTAATAAAGTCAGGTTGTGCAAGTTTACTTTTAAGACCTGTAATGTTGTATGATAAAATATTTATATTATGAAACTGATTTGAGTTTTGGCAGACGACAGAAAATTCCTATTGTGTTTCCACCCTATGGGCGGGAAAGAGTTGACTGCCAGATGGCGCTTGCGTCAGTTGAGAGGTTCCCTCGCTGCAGTCGAAAAATTCCGATGATCTGTCACCAAACATTTGTTGTATAAATGTCATTTCTGAAGATGTTTTACAAATAAGCCCTCGTGCAAGTTTATAAACAAATGTATGATTTTCAATTTGTAGTTTGTTGCCCTTAACTAAAATTTTAGCGCTCGGTTTGATTGCAAGAAGTTTATTCCGAAATTCGACTAGTGTTTGCCTATTTTTCCTGTATAGCAAAGATTGTTCACGGAAAATGCTGATTCCCGAGTTCTTCAGTTGGTGTGCGGCTGCAATTATCTTGTCGACAATTTCTGCGGACAGAAGCTCCATAATGACAGTTCCCCTTTGTGTATCAGTGTTGCGAATTTCGCGCGACCTTTTTAGTTGAAGATTGTCACCTTCATCTAGCTTAAGAAGCCCCTTGCATGTCTGTATGGCAAATTGAGTTGCATCCGTCCCTCGGTTCAAGGGAAGGTGGACAACAACAGAACATTCGTTTGATTTCCGTGATAAGATTTCCAGCTGGTTTTCAAGAAGTTCACATCTTGCTGTCATCGAACTAAGACTTTGGGTTAGCCTGTTGTTAGCGGCTCTCAACGAAGTGATTTCGCTATAAAGTTTAGTGACATCGTCCCTCGTCGCCAGATTTTTTAATTTGTCTACTAGAATATTGTTGAGGGTATCCTTAAGTGTATTCATAGAGACAACTTCCATCTTTGTTTCTTCTTTCGGTAACGACTGTTTTTTAGAGTAAATGCTTTGCTCGGGTGAGGTTTCAGATAAATTTCGTTTGTTACGACAATTTTTCATGGAGAGAATACCGTAATTTCGAAACAGCCTAATAATTTTTTTGTTATTAACAATATATCTCGTACCTTGTGTTCGATAAACGAAATTTTTATATGTCTGGGCTCAGGAAAACAAAACGATTTAATTTCAATGAATCAAAAGAATAAAGAAAGCTCTAAAACTTTAATTTAATTAGTTTTACTTAGCAGGTACTTTAATTTTACACTTCCATCAAATTTGACAGTTCAATTCAATAAACGCAATTGTTTATAATGCGAACTTGTATTAAGTCAATTTTTATTAAAGTCGGGAGTGCAAGGTTTAATGTTAAATTTTATATGTGCAGGTAAACAGTCACATTTCGGACTCATTGTCAGTAAGAGTTCAAAATTTATAAACCTATACAAAGCAAACATTCCTTAAATATGTTCTCTCATCAGAGATAAAAAAGTAAAATAACATCACGAACTCAATAACTAGGTATATTTCGAAGAACTTCAGACTTTTTGTTATTTATCCTTATTAGCTAACTTTATGTTTACTTCCAATATCGAACACAATGAGATGCTTCAATTTTGGGTAATCTCTGTACAGGACTACGTATAATTTTCAACGAAAACCAATATTTTGTTTTTGAAATGAGCAATTTCAAAATGATGTTGTCTATAGAAAACTTTCGTCATAAAACTTATTGGTTTCGCTTTTTTTTCTGTTTTTGTTTTACTTTTGTTTCCTTAACCGCTATTGCTTCCAATTTTATTCAATAATTCAAAAAGAGAGGAAAAATAGAAATAAAAATAATATCAAAAGCTTTTTCCAAATTTTGTCTAATAAACCATTTTAAGCTTGACTCATCCTTCTTTAACACAAATAAATCGGTGTCGATATTCGCAAAAAAAGGAAAATAAAAACGCAAAACACAGATGAATAAAAAACAGGCTTCCCATTCCTGATTAGCTCGCCAATGGCTACAAATATTTAACTCTGTCCGCGTTTTTGTCCGTTGCTGTTGCCCCGCGGGAAATGAGACACGGAAATGTTTCTTATTTTTTTTGTTCCCTCCTTTTGCCACCAACAACTATACCACCATCTCAGGAGTGCATAATCCTTCACGAGGATATTTTATAAACGAGATTATTTCCGATACCTATCATCACGCTTCTGGGCAAATGAAAAGAATGAAGGACGAACAAAAAAAAAAAAAAAACAGTTATCAAGAAAATTTAATTAGTCCAAGAGTGAGTCGAGCAGAGTTCTTTGAATCAACAAAGTGAAGAAGAAAGAAAAGACTAGATATATCTACAATTGTGTCCTCCTCGTAACCGAGCTTAAGCTTCGTTCATCATCCGTTATTTGCCTTCAAGCTATGGCACCGCACGATCTCTCTATATATAAAAACAAAAAGAAGAATACAAAACCTTTCTTCACCGTCTTCTTCTTCTTTTTCTTCTAGTATTTTATTTTCTCCAAGACAAGTGTGAAACGATTTACGAAAACGAAAACGACGACGAGGATGACGAAAATGAAGACAAAAAAAAAATAAATAACAAATCCTGGATAGAAACAATGAACGCGAAGATTTTACAGGATGAGGCCTCATGAATATAGTCCATGAAGTTATTTCCCTTTCTCCCTCTCACTCTCTGCTCTAAATATAGTTCTGTTCATTTTATGCTTCCTTCAGGCTTTGAAACTTATTAGAAACGGTTTTCTCTTGATTTCGTTGCTTTTGTTTCGGTATAGGAAACTTTATGCTGACGCTCCTCGACGATGCGCGATGCGACATTGTTGACAGGGGAAAGATGGTGCGGTAAATATTACACCATGCGACCAAATGGCAGCAGCGAGGGCGAACGTAGTATAGCAATATTGACTTGCTTGGAAGATTGACTACACCAGTTCTAGGAACTAGAACTCGTCCTTTTGGTCATTCCCCATTCTCACAGGAAGAAGGATATACTACATAGATACACGGGACGAATGGCAATTTAAGCTAATCAGTATTCCTCGTGCACACCATCGAAATAACAACAACAAGTCAGCCAAGTGAAACAAGGGAATACTTTAAATGGCAAATGCGATTAAGTTGCTACTACTACGAAGATAGGTGGGAACACCCATCTTATATTTGTGTATTCGTATATGTATATGGAAGATGAAATAAAAAAAAGACACTGAGCAATGAGCATAAACATATATGGCGAATGTTTTTTTGTTGCTTTTATGTTATTCTGTTTAAGAAAAGCTCAAAGCGATAGATTTTTTTTTTTTTAAGGATAGCACGTTCATAACTGTTTTCTTTTTTGTATTATTGTTTTGCTTAAGTTTCTAATCCTCTTTTAGACGTACAAACCTATTCATAGATATGAAGAACTGCATACTATATAAATTTACAAAATTTTTTAGATATGTTGGTTAGGAGGATTTAAATTCATGTTTTTTTTTTTTTAATTCTCGTTGAGACCTAACAAATAAATAGTAGGGAAATATTTGTTAAAAAGTTTACAAACACTAACAGACTGATAGAATAAATCATAAAAAAATTAAAGCAAGAAAAAGGGATACAAAAACAAAAGATTGAATCCTTGAATCCTGAATCCAGGAATGAGGTTTAAATTTAAAAAAAAAAATCCTTCATATGACAAAAAAAACATTCAAACCTTATGTAATTTTATTTTTGTCGAAAGAAGTTTCAAAATAGAAGACTTAATAAATTTTAAACAATACTTGCATTACTTCAATGAAATTTTAATAACTAATTACAAAATGAAAATCACCTCAAAATTCAGTCAAACGACACATTCCACCTCGGAATAATTCGTGTATCGATGAAAATTGGTAAAGATATTGAGGAAGTCGTTATTAACAAGAGACAAAAAGTCCCCCACGTTTTTAAGGTTTTTTTTTTCAAAAATATATGTTTTTAGGAGGAAAATTCTACAAAACAATTTTGGCAGCTAGATTTTGTAGAAGTTATTTTAGAACATATTTATTTCTACAAATTAACGTTCTTCGTTTTTATTTATTTCGAAAATATATTAGATATACAATTTTTTTTCAAAACCCCAATAAAATGCTTTTTCTTATTATTTTTTTAATGACAACATTTTCTACACAAAATTAATATGCCTTTTTGTAAATAACATTCTTCTCTGGGAAACAAATAATTTTTATTTCATATCTTCGACATGCTAAAAAAGTGTGACCATTTCAAAACATGAGTTTTTGCATATTTCCATTTTCCAATATTTGAACTTTAGTTCCAGCCCCAAGTTTTGATGTTTAATTTTGAGTGCTTAATAATTTTTCAAAGATTGCTAGTTAAACTATTCAACTAAAATATAACCTGGGATTCGGAATAACTGTATAAAACGGAACATGGATGATGACCACGAATTGCAAAATATGTTAACTTAAAATCATGATTAAAAATACAATATTATTTTTTTATTTAGTAATACTTATACATTTGCATGAAAATATCAATGTAAATGTAAATGTAAATGTATGTATGTAAATAACAAAAAATAAGATTTCTAGATCTTCAAAATTTAAATTTTAATTATTAAGCCATGAAGAGACTTAAATAATAAAATAATCTCGAAATCTTAAATAACTTAATGTGTTCGCTTCTGATTTTTAGGGACTTTTGTATAGTTTCTGAGAGAAAATGTCTTTTTCAATTGGGCTGTAGTGCTGTACTCGCAAGATTGTGGTGTTGTGAATCGTATTTTTTGCTATTCAACAAAATAGGATGTAAAACTAAGTTTAAATTTCTGAATCAATTTATACTTAAATTAATTTTAAGTCTAATATTTTAATGTTAAATAAACAAGAATTAACAAAAAGTCAAGTATACGCCTAAGTATACTACACTAACTATGGCCACCACCAGAAGTTTAAGCAGATCCTTAAACAAAATATTGGTAGGGTTTTTTAATGTTATCAACTTTCAAGCAGGTACATGGGGAATTGTTTTTTTTTTACATAAAAAAGACTTCAAGTGAATACAAAGGATTAAAGTGAATGCAAATACTTCAAGTCAATGCAAAGAATGCATGAAGTCTTAAATGATTGCAATCAATTGATTGCAGTCAAATGATTGCATTCTTTTTAAGGCCAAATGATTGGTGATTGCAAAATTTGAAGTCTAAATCGTAAGTTGAAGCTAATGAATGAAATATTTAAGTTCAATAAATAATTTATAATAATTGCAATTCCAAAAGATTGCATTCATTTAAAACACTGATAGGTTTGACGATTTTGTATCTATTGAAATAAAGACTTTTATGGCTGAAAATAATTGATGCATTATGATTGATGCAAATTATTTTTTATAATTTACGAGAAATTTGACTCCATTTTATTGTTATCTTATGAGATGTTTTTCTTTTCCATTATCTCGGGGTATGTATTTGGCATAATTTATTATTTTTACAAGGTCTTAAAGCACACAAATTTTGTATAAGTTGCTAGAATACATGAATTATTGAACTATTATCAATATGGCATCATTTTTAGCCTACAAATTAAATACCGGAGGTTTTTGAAGTTATTTTTCTCAACAATTTACATTCTCTTAAAACATAATGGTATTCGCCAAAAGATATAAGAATTTTTAAACACAAACAAGTTTTACATTTGAAACAGAGCTAACAGAGTTTTTTTTTAAAATGAATTTTATCTTAAATTCAAATTTTAATGATTTGAATTTGGACTTGACATCACCATATTAATTTTTCATTAAATAAAAGAAATGAAAAAGAGAAATAAAATTAAAGAGCCCTCAAAAATTTACAATAGGAAAATTGAAAAGAATGCAGTTTTTAAATGAATTTGAAATTGATGGTTTTCAAAATTTGCATTTTTTTTACAAAAATTAAAAATGTCTGTCCTTATTTTTTTTTAAACTACTCAAGAGGCCGACGAACATGTGTTATTTAATGATTTTTATTCTTACAGAAAGAAATATCGGAGACATAAGAACTGTAAAATATGTTTTAGTCATATTAAAAAAAAATACATTGGAAAGAATTTCAAATGGCCGAGTAATCCCCGTTTTGCGGCAGCGTCTCAGCACGGTTGCAGTCTAATTATGAGAACTAAAGCAGCCGTAATTTCCAACTAAAAGCAAACATTTTGTTTGTTTTCTTCGTTAGGTAGGTACGTTAGGTATAAAGTTCACTATGGAAATTTAAAAATTCGAAAATTTAGACAAAAATTATGAATTTAAAAAAATATATTTTTTTTTTAAATTATTTGTTGATAAAAAGGTAGTAAACATCAGAATTTTTTAAAATCCGTAATTCACATAGAGTAGCATTTTATACTGAATAAAAAATACTTTGGTTTTAGAAAACATGTCAAGAACTTTGTAAGTTATCTTTACCGCAAAGTGTAAAAACATGGCTAATTATTAAGCTCCGAAAGTTTAAATACTATACTAGTCTCCAAGAAAATGTACAAGTACATTGTGACACACGAACCCAGGTTTTTAGAGCAGGGGTTCTGACAGCGATTCTGAAATGCAAAAAGTTTGAAAAGTTGCGATCGATAAGTCTTAACAGACCTATTATAATCGTTATTTTAATTCATCCTCATGTCTTGCCCGTCCGCCAGGCTCCACCTAGCATGATCGACTGAATACTCGTATACTTTAATTTTCGAGCTTTTGAGGGACATTTAGAGGGAACTGTCACCATAAAAACATAAATTTGTGGTTCGAGCAGAAGGAAATATTTATTTTTCCAATTTTTTAGAAAAAAAAGGTTAACTAAAGTATTAAGTCTTGACAAGGTGCCTCACTCAGTCAACTGATGAGTCCATGTGAGTTCCACCCGGACGAAACGCCAAATTTTTTCAAGGACTAAAGGCTGCAAGTTATTTTGAATAAAGTATTAAGTATTGTATCCTAGAGCACAAACATGCGACCAAGCCTTGCATTTTATTTTCATTTTAATAGATTTTTTTCTTCTCTAAAACAAGGACACTTTTCCATTTTTTTTTGTAACCTATATTTTCTTGTCAAAAAATAAGAAGGAGTTTTACAAATTTGGGACTCTGTTCGTTATATCGTTGTTAAAACAAAACATCTACCTATCCTAAGATAGGAGATAAAAAGAAACAACGGATGCTTGTTTCGTTTTGTGTTAAGTGAAAACGGATATGGATAATAAAATCATCCAGGATATGTTTTGCATATAATGCATACAATGAAGTCCCTTTCGTTTCTCGAGACTCGAGTAAATGTAACATCATTCCAAATATCTTGTTGTTATATTCAGTTTTTCACAACATATGTATCGTATATAATTTGAAGAAGAAAAGATATAGAATCTATCCGAAAAAAGGATCTTTTCTTATAACATCATTGTCGTTCGTCGTCGTCGTTCTTGTCAGTAGTCTTTCTGATAGGAAAGATGAATTTTTTGAGGATTTTTTTTTTCGGAAAAATGAAAAGCATGAAAAATAACATTCGTATTTCTGGTTGTTATGAGTACGAGAAGTATATGAAAATAAAGATGACAAAGAAAAATACAATAATAATATATGCCAAAACCAACAACTGACTTGTTAGATGTATATGTACTCCATATATGTATGTAGGAAGCTACTTACATTTTAAATTGTAAACAAGGATTTTTGTGGAAAAGAAGGATTATTTATTACAAATTTTTTCTTGAATAGAAATGAGATTTGCAAACCATAGATACTTTTTTTCTTGTTCGTTTTCTTTGAATTATTCATTTAAATACACTCATACTCACTTCAATTTGGACTGTTTTAGTTGGGTTTGAGAAATTCTTGTACTTCTTGAGAATTATTTTTTTTTTTTTTTACATTTTTTTACAATTGTTATGGAGTTGTTAGTAACAATCTGATAAATATTTGATATGAAAATGTTAAACGCAAAGAAATAAAAACATGAGTATTTACTTTGAATGATTTTTGTGAAGAACTCTCAAAAAACTTAACTTAAGGGGTCTTCCGGAACTTTGGATAATTGATACCGCTCATATTGACCAACCATGGAGAGCAACATGTAAAGTTTCTTGAAAGGGTCAAATGAAAATTAGCGTTAAAATTCAAAATGCATTTCGTGTACTTCGTGACTTTTTGGTCAGCAATGAGACAGAAATTCACCCTTTTGTAATTGAAATTCTATGGGTGATTGTTAAAAGGTCGATTCATCCCTAAAGAGAAACTATTTGGTGTGGTTTACGGGCTGGCTTCGTCGGGCCATACTTCTTCAAAAATGATGTTAGCTAAGCAATTGTCTTGAATATTATCTAATATTGAGAAATGATAAGGGACTTTTTTGGCGAAAAGTTACGGATATGAAACTGAACGATACGTGGTTCCAAAAGTACGGTGCCACAATACAAATGAAACAATTGAACTTTAACCCGATCAATTTAATGTTGCGATATCAATTTAATAAATAATTTAATAATTCGGCACATTAACGGCATTGAAAATATAGACTATCGGTAAAAGGTCGCCGAAGCTAGCCGTGGCTGATTGATCTATCTAACATAATAAAATAATTAAGATATTTTTCTGAAAACTTTTTGGTGTTATCACCAACGTCGTTATGGTAAAACTTTCCTTTATAAGCTATTAAAAACCTTTGATTTCCAAATAAGAGTTTACAAGACAATATGAAAATATAAGAATTACTTTAAGATCTCAGCCAAAAACCACAACTTATATACTTTTTCCATATAATTTAATTACGAAACGGGTTATTAAATTATTTTATGAGCTAAAAAAAGCTGAAAATACGTAGGTAATGTAAAAGAATATTTTGTTGTTTTTCATCTAATTTTCCTCCTTCAAAGTTTTTTCATCATTGATATACAACATGAAGAAGCAAATGAAATTTAAACTGCAAAACACTTTCACATCTTCAACGAGAAGGAAGCGAGGTATCTACATACATACATATACTCTTACATACCTTATGCAAGTGATCCTTTCGTTTATGTATTTATTTTTCTTTTTTTTATTATTAATTTTGCTTAGCTGGAAGCATCAGCTTTGTGAGAGTGTTCTTGCTCCTGTTTATTCATTTTTTTTTTTAGTTTCTGGTATATTAACAACGAAAGATAAGGTTACACCATTAAAAAACTTTTTTAATATCTCCGTGTATACCTACTTTTGGAATTTTCTTCGTTCGTTGGTTTTTTTTTATTTTTCTCTTTTTTATCACCCCGAGAATGTCCTCAATTTAGTCCATCCTTTTTTTTCTGTGTAAAAGTTGAAGTTTTTGTTTTGTCTGAATTCTAACTCAAAACAGAAAAAAAAAACAACTTCTATTGTAGCATCCTTTGAGTTTGAATGAGGGGATATTCTAGTTGTTATTGTATATGTACTAACATCAGTTTAAGGACACACATATTCAAAAGAAGAACAAGAAGAGAGAAATGTTTCTAAAAGTTTTCAGTTTTCTCACTGGCAAACCAAACCAAATATCATTCAAAAATTGAACAAATAAAAGTGGTTAAAGGGGTTGTATACATCACCAAAATTGAATAAAATTAAATAACAGCCAAAACAACTATAAGAAGAACAACAACAAAACACACATAAAGCAGAGAGAAAAAAAAAGGACACACATAAAGGATTAACTTCCTTCCGAACACATTTACATATTTATATCGCTGTTTCCTTTACCATTTTGTGTGTATGATAATCAGCTGAAAGGAACTTTAAAACAAAACCTCCTAAAACGCTACAACAACAAAATAAAAGGACTTTTACAAAATATATTGAGGCTGATGTACTTTAAACGACGTTATAGGAAGGACTTCATAGAAAGGGAGGCAGTTATGTGGTTAATATAACCAACAACAACACAAAAACTGAAACAGAAAACACACAAAGAAAAGTATGTATATAGAAACTTAACAACTCTTAAAATATGTCTGCTTTCCTTAACATATGCAACAGCAATTGAAAAATTTTCCTCTCCCACAACCAACCTCAAAAAGGAAACACAATCGGGCGCAAAAGGATAAAAGTTATTACCTGTAATTGGTGAAATGGTGAAATGGTGAAATGTTGCTTTCTACACCCTGCCCTGATGTATATCCTGTATTTTTATATTTTTCCTATTCTCAACTCAACTTCAAAGAAGAGAGTTAGGGCCTAAAACTATGCTTCACTAGCTGATATAATCAAGTTTTTTTTTTTTTTTTTAACGTACATAGCTCCTATAGCATTGGATTCATAAAATTTCTCCAAGGATATTTTTTTTTTATTCCTTTTAGTATTCAACTCTATAAACCAGCTCGTATCGTATCGTTTCGTTTCCTCATTACACTTGTTCAAGGATATTTTTCATTCGTTTGTAATATAGCAGGAAAAAGCACCAAGTAGATCAGCTAAAAAATAAAAACGAAAAACAAAAAACACAGACAACCGTTTCCCGTTTGAGAGGTTCTTCTCTATGTGATGTAATTACCACTTGTTTCCTTGGCTTATCGGGTAATTGCATTGGGGATCTTCTCTCAAACCCGTTTGCTATATAAGCTAGGACACGCTCTGGCTCTGATGATATCATATCCTTGTGCCAAGCTCATCACGAGACGAGGGAGTCAGATAGGCAACTATATAGGAAAGAAGGTGGGAGTTAGGAATACTCTTTTTCAATATCATCACTTTTGCAACTTTGTGCAATTTATGTTCAGCGCCGAATGACAGGGTAATAATAGTTTAGGCGTATTACTGTTTTATTTTATATTTGCTCATATCATCATTCTTTATATCTACTCAACTTACTATAGTAAGTAGGTATGTATGAAGAAAGGAAGGAAGAAGGAGAATCCTTCTAGTTGTAAATTTACAGCTTTTGGCTGATGGTGGCAATGGCGGTGATGGTAATAGTGATGATGATGATGATGGTTGGTTAAACTAGCATAGCGTTGATCCTTGACATGATGATTATAGCTTTTGCTCTGCAATATTTTAAGTGTTGATGGGTTCTTGTTGGTATTTTTTTATTTCATCTTTACTATTTTCGTTCTTCTTCTTCTTCTTTTTATTTTTATTTTTCTGGAACTGTGTGTTTGTTTATTGCACGAATGAGTATTTTTCAATTTATTTTTGCAACTACATGGTGCACGGTTGTGTTTGTGTTAAAACTGGGAGGAGTTGAGACGATGAGAGATGGAGGATCCTGAGTATACATCACAAGCTACTAAACAAATATGCAATGCATTTGATTTTCCGGTTCATTTTTTCAATATTTTCTTTTTTTACTTCTTAGTTTAAGTTTATTTTTAAACTAGAAAACATGAAAACGTGCAGAAATGCAAATTGAAATAGGAGGAATTCTATCCCACTTTAACTCCACTACAAGTACTGGTGGTGCTGGTGCTGCTGTTCCTGTTGATGTTGCTTCACGTCAATATTGTAAAAGTTTTCAGATGGTGGAGAGTCCTAAGAGTTAGAGTTCTATGGATTCTTGTATTTTTTTGTACCCTATGTGTGTGTATAAACAGAGATTGTTGATAGGTCATTGGACCGAAGAGCATATTCCTCTAATACTGCATAAAATACAGTAGAAAGAAAGTATTTATGTTATATGTTGATGGAAAATGGGGTATGTTCTCTAATGTAGGTGGTATAGTAGCTAGTTGAAGTACTTTACACTACAACATGGCAATTTGTAGTCAAAGTTATCTTTTGCATCGACTTTTATGAGTATTTTTATATATGTACGTAAGAAGAGAGAAAAATTGGAATCTAAACGTGTAATTTTATAAATTCTTCCATTGAAGATTTAGCATACGAGTATATTTATTGTAAGATCAAAGAAGTACAGCATATGGGGTAAAAACATGAATAACATAGGGTATAATGAATAAATGGTAAGATGGAACGCTTATATGCTTGTAATGAAATTTTGTTTTCTCTTTTTTTAAACTGAAAATAGTTAATTTTCAAATAAATGCAAACATTTGATTAAGGAAAGGAAATTTCAGGGAATTTGAAGTATTTGAAGACCTTTCATTTCATCAGACTTATAAAATAATTACTTTGTTTTAAGTTGGGATTAAACATTTTGATTAAGAACGGGTTCAGTTGCAGGCTATAATTTAGAGAGAGTCTGCTGTCTATAGAATTTAGTATAATATAGAAACATCAGATACAAAATATTCCAATTTAGTTATATTTTGTATTATTGAGGTAGCCTCTATGGTAGTTTAAACTTATCAGCATCATCGGCTCGACCACCGGGATCCGGTACTGGAGTCCTTCAACAAGTCTCTCCATTTATCTAGGTCGCGAGTCGAAGCGACGTCATCCATTGCCATTGCGTTACCCATGACTTCGGGCGTCCTGGTCTTTACCATCTCTAAAGCGTAAGCATGGTCTACCACATAGTCACTTAATATAAAATGTACTACAACGGGCTTGCCGGGCTAGTGTCCAGCACACAGGACACTTTTCAATAATTCTATATAGATTAAATAGAGATACAAATTGAAGTGTCTCCGAAATCGTCCTTATTCATATAAGGGTCCACCAATTTACCGTACTACTTTTCTCACGAAGAAACCTAATTAAAGTAGTTTATGGAAGCTTTGAACAACTTATACTAGTTTCTTAAGTCAGTGTTATTAATTACACAAGTTAAGAGTTTATGAACAGAGATACCATCATTATTAACCCTTCTTGCGATAGTGCCTGCATTTGAAAAAGCTTTATCCGATATTCATAAGGAGGAAGGTTGTAAGAACTAGACCATGGTAGACCTCTTAAGTTGAAACGCATGAAGTTGCATTGAACAGATTCTATCATATTATCGTAAGATGGGAACGGACCAACGTGTTATACAGAGTGATAGTAACATAAGGATCCTGAAATTCGTTGGATCAGCGTTTGACAAGTCCTTTGGATTTACCAACGCAACGATCAAATAAATATGCTCCGTAAAATCGAGATTAGAATAAAACAGAACTCTAAGATCTTTAAAACTATGAAAGCGATGTATAGAGTGCTGCCATATTTTATAATCAACCAATCAATTTATTAGAAAAAGTCATTGCCTGAGAGGTTTGAGGCTAAGCCCATTCTTTTTGCACTTAATAGTAAATAGTAAGTAGTAATAGTAAGTAGTAAACGATTGTTTGAAGATATAATACTTTTGAAAGATGTAACTGTATCGTATACAAAAGGGTTCAGCATTGATAAAGCAAAGATAAAGAGTAGTGGTTCGAAATGCCTTCCCTGGGGAACTCCTGATTTGGCAATAAATGGGTTGGAGAAATAGCAACTGAATTTTACTTTATAAGACCTTTTTTGAAGATAAGAAGAAATCAATGTGATGCATTTTAGGAGGTAGCTTAGATGTGATGATATCATTAGAAATTTGATAAAAAGCTTAAGAATAATCAGTGTAAAATCTTGACCACATTTTTCGGTATTGGAGCACTTACGTAAAAATCCGAGTAGATTAGTAATTGTCGATCATTTTCGCATAAAACAATGTTGCTGATGACATTTAAAAGTCTTGAAATATAAACTATCACAAACAATTTTTTCAAAGAGTTTGGGAGTAGGTACTGGACATTTTAAAAATTGCTTTGCAATACTAATATCAGACTTGTTTTGCTTTTTAAAGACTATATAAAACTGTAATTAAGTGGTGTCAGTGATATCCAACAACAACATTATTGACAACTGGCATTTAATATATCATTTTTTTTGTACTGTAAAAAATATAAAACAAAATACAGATACATTATTTAATATGGCAGAATTGCACAATTTACATATAGATATGGTTATATCTAGGGGATATTACTACCCTTATTATGCAGAGGAACAGTGTGAGCACTAGGAAGAGGAGAGAGGGTTTAAAAGAAGATGTCGGTGCACATTGGTTTTGAATTCCTGAATATTGCAATGAGTAGGAAAGACAGAGTGTGGTAAGGCATTCCCCATTCGCGTAGTACGGCTAAAGAACGAATCTCTGTATTTGACAGTACGGCCGAAGTTGGGCTCGAGGGTATACTGATGAGCATTCCTAGAAGCGCGAGTATTACGGTTGAACTGTTTAAGGGGAGGAATGCAAGTGGCTATTTCACTAGAGTATAAGCCGTTAAAATAACGGTAAAAAAAGGTCAGACAAGACACCTTACGACGATGTTCAAGCGGAGAAAAGGAACTAATGATGATATTATCATCTATCAATTTAAATGCTCTACGTTCAATACTATCCAAGAGGCTTAAGTTAGTTGCAGGAGCACCAGCCCAGAGATGGGAGTTATACTCAAGCTTTGGACGTATGTAAGTCTTGTAGATAAAAGCCAGATCAGAAGGGGTGAAATATTTCTTGCATCGCCTAAGGAAACCCAAACACCTTGCGGCATTTTTGGCAACATCGCGTATGTGATCATTCCACAAGATGTGGTTGGTGACACACATACCGAGAATATCGAGGTGTTCTGTCTCATTGATGCAAGTGCCATCCTTCGATAACGGCAATGGGGTATATCTCGCTTTAACGATACAAGACAGCATTGCGTTTTTGGAGCATTAAATTCACGCGGTTTTTTAATCCCCATTGAACAATGCTGTTTAGGTCGGAATTTAATGAGCTTATCTTATTTTGTCGTTGCAGTTCCACATCCGAAGAAGAGGGATGTGAGTCTGAAAACGAATATGAAAAGCTAAGAGTACTATCGTCAGCGAAACAACGTATTGGATTAGATGTTGCAGACAGGAGGTCATTAATAAAAGTGAGAAAGAGTGTTGGAGATAGAACAGAGCCCTGGGGCACACCAGCATTTATTTTATGGTTTTCAGACTTGAATCAATCCAATACTACTTGTATTGAACTATCCGAAAGGTAATTACTAATCCAACGAAGCAGAGATTCATGAAGACCGAAAGCACGCATTTTCAATAAAAGAGCCTGATGCCAAAACCTATCAAATGCTTTTGAAATATCAAGTGCAATAATCTTACATTCTCCAAAGCGATGTAAAGATTTGCTCCACTGTTTGGTGAGATGAACCATGAGATCACCAATGGACTTATTGCTTCGAGCCGTACTGACGGTCATTAAGAAGCTTTCGATCTTCAAGATATTTCTTGAGCTGATAATTAATCAGCGTTTCCATAACCTTGGAAAGAAGGGACGTAAGTGCAATCGGTCGGTAATTAGAGGGTGAGAAAGATTCGCCTTTTTTGGGGATGGGCTGGACAAATGCAGTTTTCCATGCGCTCGGAACGAGACCAGAGGAGAAGGACAGATGAAAAAGCTTACGCAGTGGTTTTGCCAGCGTTGAAGAACACCTCTTCACAACAATAGCGCGGATACCATCGGGACCAGCGGATTTATGTGTGTTTAGATCTCTAAGGACTCTTGCCACAGTACGAGTGCGAAAAAAGATTGGTCCCATAGAATCACTAACTCGCTCAAGTACAGGCGGAGCCATAACACTCACTGGAAGCGTAGAATTGGCGGCGAACTGCCTAGCAAAGAGATAAGCTTTCTTTAAAGAGCTAACAAAAGGAGTGTCATTGACAACGAGCGTAGGAACCGATGAAGAAGAAGAATTCTTCATGTTTTTTACAAATGTAAACTACCTTACTAATGACAATAAACATTCTTTTTTTAAATATGTTTTGATTGAAATTTAAATTTATTCGAAGGAAAAACTACAACAAAACCTTCATCTATATGAAATAAGAATTATGTAAATATACCCCTCACTTATTAGTAAAAACACCAAGTATAATATAAAAAAAATTTTGCACAAGGGTTTGAAATTATGTATAGAAAATTATGACGATGAAGTTAACAAGCTATCGACCTGTCAGTTCAATGCGCTTATAATATTAAAGTAAAGTAATTGTAATGCATTACTATTAGTTTCATGTAAACTTTTGTCCTCTCTCCTATGAAAGTTAATTAATTCCTAATAAAGCAATTTTTGAAAAAAAAAAACTAATATTCACTTCATTATAAACACATAAATTAGAATACAAAACAAAAAATGGTTCTGAGTATGTAGACATATTTAATCAATATTTTTCAATTTTAGATTGTTTTTTTTATTTTGTATATAAAATTGTATATAATATGTAGTTTAAAGTTGGAATCATTGCTGCAGCAAATATTTACATTTAATTGAGTTTTCTAATAAAATTGAATGTCAATTATAAAATATTGCTACAGATCCAATAAAAATATTACTGATAATTATGTATATCAAAAATGTAATTTTCCACGAATTAGATTTTCTCTTGGTGTAGAAAAAAAAATAATAATTAGATTATTTTTAAATAAAAACCAAAATGGTCAAAAATCATCAAACACAAAAAAATTATAAATACCTACTATCTGAATTATTTTATATAGTTTTTAATTTTTAGAATTACAACCTTTGTGCATTACTCACTTAAAACCAAACAAGAAGAAAAAACATCAAAATTCATTAGATATGCGTTTAAATGGATTTTTACTTCAGGCTTTTTAATAAATTGAAAATAATTTAAATAAATGAATTTCATATTGCATATTAGCTCAGCCATGTCAATCGGGTTCTTTTTATCGCACTGACATTTTTAGAATACGTTTATTAAAATAATGAAATTTTCGATCTAAAAAAACACTAATTTAAACATGAAACCTAAATTGAATAAATTAGAAAAAAGAATAGAATTTAATATGAAAACAAAAAAAAGACAAACAAAAATTGACCACAAATATAATTATAATTATAATCAAATGATTACAAAAATTTGCAATGTAACTAGATTGGGATTTTAGACAAAGGATTATTTAAATTTAAATTTCAATTCGATGCAAAAATGTATCACTTACATATACATACAATTGGAATAATTTGGAACTAACAGTTTACTGATAAAAGGATTTTTATTGAAGGATGAGGTAGATAAAGAAAGTGTATTTGGAGCTAAATATTTTACATATACCAGTTAAATACTCATTTTGATTCTAAGAAAATGAATGTTTGGCCTTTGGCAAACGTCATACAAATTAAAGCATTAAATGTGAATCAATTAATATAATATGAC
Organism: Eupeodes luniger; assembly: GCA_951509635.1. NCBI lineage: Eukaryota > Metazoa > Arthropoda > Insecta > Diptera > Syrphidae > Eupeodes > Eupeodes luniger. The sequence goes on along the minus strand of OX608073.1, from coordinate 118,075,705 downwards.
GTAATATTAATATGACTCAAATGCTTCTCCAACAGGACACAATAATGCTTTAAATACTAATTAGTTCCTTGGGCTACAGATATATTAGTACATTTAGTAAGGTTTATCATTACCTGAAGACACTGGTAAGAAATTGAAATAGTACCGCAAGGAATAAGAACCCATACAAAAGTTAATTTGATCAAAAATTGGGCTTTGTTTTGCAGTTTTGAAAATATGTATTATAGTGAGCAATAATGGTTAGGAAAATAGGATCCACTGCAATGCATACATTTAAAAACAAAGTATGTTGAAATTTGTATCGACTTTTATACAACTAGTCGAAAGATATACAGCGATACGATATACTTTTTCAAGCAACACAATTGCCTCTTTCATATATCATAAAGAGTTATTTTCAAAAGCTTTCAATTCTTGACCAATTCTTAAAGAGGTTATTAAGACTCAAAAGTTCATAAAGGGGAGAAGAAAATTGTATGCAATGATGAGTTCTAATTAAAGTGTTTGAAGGGGCTTATAGAGATGGTTGTTCTTGTCCAGACGATTTCAAAAGGTTTTGAAGATATTTTTTTTCAGCAAAAGTGTGAACGAATAGTGATGACTTGAACGTCTCTTTCACACAAATAAAAATTAATTGAAATATGAACGAAATGGAATGATCTTAAAATAAAAACTTGGAATATGGTGAATTCTATAATTTCATTTATTTACAATTAATTTTATTACGGGCTTTAACAAATTTAAAAGAAAATATTAACTTTGAAATCGCTCATTTTCCCCAATTAAGAGTAACGCAGTTTAAAATACACAAAAATAAAAAATCGCAATTCATAAACGTCAAATTAGACACAAACTTTGTTTTGGCAACCGAAGAGAAAAATAAAACTACTTAAAGATAAAATTGTAAGCCTTCAAAAAGATATTTTAATATAAACAACTTCAAAATATCCTATAGACGTATTTAGAAGATTAAAAATAAATACTTTTAGCGCACATGAACATGATCCTACTTAAAAGGTTTTTAAGAGAGTTTACAAAGGCTCAAAATTTAAACATGTGACATGGAAGATCTTTAAGATACTTAAAAGACGTATTTTCAATATTTACTACAAAAAAAAAAACACTTATAAAAAGCATAGCAACATGTCATAAAGTGGAATGGTATTAACAACTGATAATCCATTTCGCGGTTTCAAAAGTATAGGACTGGAATTCGACATCTGTTAAACTAAGTTGTTAAACCAATTTTTTTTTTGTTTCAGGTGAAAGTCTGACATTTTCGAAAACGGATCGCTTAACTATGGCGCAGTGCATACAAATTGTTAAATCCTACTACAAAAGGTATGATTCTGCCACAGCCACATATCGTGCAATTAGCAAAATTGTGAAGAAATTTGTAGAGATTGGATTGGTTACAAATATGTAAGGTTTACGCATCATCGTTTCGCTCGTACCTCTGAAAATATCGGTGCTGTAAGTGAAAATGTTGCCGAAGACTCGAATATTTCGATTTTTCGTCGTTCTCAGGAATTAGGACTGTCTTACGGCACATTATGGCGTATTTTGCATTTGGATCTCAACCTGCATCCATATAAAGTCCAGCTCCCATAACAACTGCAGCCAGCTGGGTGCTTGAACAACAGGCGGTTGACGGCGATTTTTCGCACAAAATGTACTTCAGTGATGAAGAACATTTCTCACTCGGTGGGTATGTTATAAACAAAATTGTCGAATTTGGGGTTCTGAAATTCCTCTAGTAATTGAAGAGAGGCCATTACATCCACAGAAAGTCACTGCTTAGTGCGCTCTTTGGTACAGAGGTGTGATTGGACCTTACATCTTCGAAAACGACTGTCACCGTCAATTCGGAGCGTTATGGTCATATGAAAACTGACTTTGTTTTTGCCTGCTATTGAAGAATACGACTTGGAGGTTTCAACAAATCACATACCACACAACTCGAGCAAGAGACATTTCCTAGCCGCAAAATTTCTCGTCGTGGCGATATCAACTGGCCATCAAGATCATGCGGTTTGACACCGCTGTACGTTTTTTTGTGAGGCTGGGTGAAAGACCGTGTATATGCAGATAAACCTTTAACTCTTGAGCACTTAAAAACCAACATTCGTCAAGTTATGGCTGAGACACCACCCAATATGTGTCAAAAAGTGTCGAAAATTACCTCAGAAGAATCGATGCTTGCAACAATTCGCGTGGTGGTCACTTAAATTTTCATATCTGTATAAAATTCCCATTTGACTTGGCAAAAGTAAGAAAGTTCATTATTTTTGCAGGGGTAGGCTTTATGGTGTCTCTGAAGACTAACCAACTTTGTGGTTAAAGATTTAAGAGCTTCTTACCTATCTCGAAATAATCAATCTTCGATGTAAATTTTGGCCTGGTTATTTGTAGTCATCGGTCAATATTTCTATGACCTCGACGTTTCCAGACAATAACCATCAATGACGACCACTACAACCAGTCGATGATTACCAACTTCTTTTGGCTTGAACAGCTCACATTTGAACGATATTACATTCCTTACATTTTTGTATGTATATAGGCACTGATAGTCCTTTAATAGGAATGCAAAATTTCAAGTACATCCCATACATACTTTGATGTTTTATTTAAATTTAACGATATAGGAAATGAAACAATATTAAATTAAATAAAAAGAAAATTAAATGATCACTGTGGCGTATACTTGCTATTTTTGTATGGTAATATAAATTCTTGGGAATTTTGGTTACTCCCCTTAACACGTAATTTTCTAGCTACCTATTTGTATAGTTCTTATGTCTACTTTGAAAAAATGTAATTTAATTCTACAAAAACAACATCACATACCTAGGTACCTATACACAACGTGCGGTCTTTAATCTTATATACATATTTTCATAATAAGAGAGAAGAATATTATCCAAAACATTTACCTACCTAACTTTCTTTCATTTTCCTTTCTACATATTCACAAAATCAAAACTTATCTCATATACACGATTCGAGTAAGTAAACCTTAACTAAATTCTTTAGGTAAAAATTCTAACATTCTTATTTGTTTCCTTGCAAAACAAAAAAATATAAAAAAAACTTGCTCACATCACTGAAAATTCTTACTAAAAATACATCCATTTTCTCTGTATTCAACTACATTACTTTCCTGTGTTTTCTTATTGTACCTTGTTTGTTTCTTTTTTGTTTTATAAAGATAAAGAGATTAAATCCTTTAAAGAAATTCCGCAAAAATGCGAAAAATTTCCATAATTCTACACTGCTGATTTCCTTGTTTTTTGCTTAAAATTCGCATATACACTATACACCAATACCTTCAACATAAAAAACTTGTGCAAAAGAAAATAAAAAAAAGGAGAAAAGACACAAAAAAGAATAAAATTCAACCTAAAACTACTATGGAAAAAGAAAGACACAGTCAGTGTATCCTTTTTTTTATTTCTTTGTTTTTGTTATGCGCTCCTTCTTCTTCTTCGTGTGTCCTTTTTTTCCAGCAATTAAATTTAAATCATCAAATGGGATTCCGCCCATCGTTTGGATGCCATACATGCCGCCGTCATCACACACACACACACACAAAACATACATAAACAATAAACATATACCACACATAGGTATAGAATAAAATAAAACGACAAAATATTGTGGCAATCGCTAAGTGGATCATTCCTATTTTTTGTTGTCTTTTTGTTCTTTTTTTTAATCAAGAGGAAAAAAGGACGAAACAAAGGCGGCACGAGATATAGAAAGACAAAAGAAAAAAAAATACTAAAATAATAACAAATCCCACAGTAAAGTGAGGCAACAGAAGAATGAGAAAAAAAAACTATAAATAATTTGTTCATTTTTTCAAAGAGATCCTTCGGTATATCAGCACCAGGAGTCACAGGAGGGTGAACGAGAAAAACGGAAGTAGGAAGAGTAGGTACGGTATTTCTACAGAAAATTGCCGTCACAAAGATCACACACATAACATCCAGGATGAGACCATAGAGACGAATGACTACGACAACGACAACGACGACAAAACCCAGTCGGAGTTTTGCATCCTTTATAATAATTTTGTTTGTTATACGAATGTGGCGTATATATTGTCCCACCCACAACACACACACATACTCTTTCTTCTGTCATATGACACACATTTTTCATTACCCTTGAAACAATATTATCGCATCGCTCTGGAAAATATAAGACAATGTGAATGAGGTTTCCTTTCGTCCTTTTTTCCTTTATAAACCAATTCCCATCCCCAGATGCCCCTCTGTCTCGCATTATTCTTGTTTTTCTTTTTTTTTTGTAGTAATTTAAAAAACAAGGGCGTCATAGTCGTTCGTCGTCGTCGTCGTCGTCTTTAGTGTATATCTAAAAAGGACGAAGCAAATTTGCTTTTTATTTACATTTCCCGTTTTTTCTGTATTTTTGTATTTTAAGTTTATGAAAAAGAAATTTAAGTGTTTGTGGCACATGACTTGCGGAGTAATCCTTTCTTCCTGCATCATCGTCGTATCGTAGTTCTTGTTCTAGTCGTTTTCATTTTCGTTGTCGTGTGTCGATTTGCTTCGAAGAAAAGAAGAAAAATTTTTTAAGAAAGAAAAATCCTTTTAATTGACAGGTTTTAATTAATTTTAGACATTTGGGAAAAATTGGATTTGACACTAAAATTTCAACCCACTTATCGATTGCTCTTTTATATACGACTACATAAACCAACAAAATCGCATGTCCTTTATTTTTATTTTTAAATCAATTAAATAAATCTGACGTTGTTTATTTTTTTTTTCTTTAAGAGAAAAATGATTTTTATATTTTTAATTAAAAATAAAAATATTTTTAAAGACTTTTCTGTCGCTAAAACTTTTCTGGGTATTATTTTTGTTGTTTTTGTATTTTTTGTTTTTTTTTTTTTTTTAGCTCGTTAATCCTCTTGTCGTATTCTCTCAAATATCCTTATGTATATATCCCTCTTAGAGTCTGACAATTCTGTTGCGCTGTTATGTATGTTGCTACTTAGTTATAATCTTATATTTCAATGTACAAACACATTCTTAATAAAGGATTTAGAAGGATATCTTAAATGTAACTGCTGTTGCTTTTATGGCAAGGGATTAGATTTGTGTTATGAGGAGAAAAGAGAAGAGGAAAAGAAAGGAAAGGAAAGGAGGGCGAGGTAAAGAGATGTAGAATATATTTAAGATGAAGAGAAAAGTCTCTAGTTGGAGGGTGTCATTGTTTTGGATTTACTTTATTGTATTGGTTTTTGTTTTTATTTTGTATATTTTTTGTATTTGGTGTTGCTCCTTGTTAGCGGCTTTTTGTTTATTTTACTTTTGTGTGAGTATTTTTTTCTTCAAAAGACTCGTGGCATTTACACCTCCATCTATGTGGATAACCCACTTAATCAGTGAATGAAACGAGTAGGACGTCTTTGTATGTAGTCGTATGTACACAAAATTGTGCCAAGAATTTGTTTGCATTTAAAAAAAACAAGGAAGCCCATTTTTTTGTTCATTCAAGGACTTTGCAGAATTTGATTTTTTTCTTTTCAATTTTGGTTTTTTATTTGTCTTGGTGTTAGTTATTATGATGCCAAAAATAAAAAATAAAGGAGGATGTATCTACGTGTGAGTGTTTCCTCTTTTGTCGGAAGGAATTGGAGCAAATATTAAGAAGTGCAAAGAAAATATTATAATATTATAAAAACTTGATGGTGGGAATACCGCTAAATCTCCGTACACATAGAAAAGAATATAGCATCATCAATATATACTTAATTTTCTGTTGTTTTAATAAGCTATACTACAGGAGTTTACTCTTCAGAAATCAACATGAACTTTACTTTTGTTTTATTTGAGATTTGTGTTTGTTTTATTTTTTTAAATAATTCTTTAACTTTTAGAAAAATCAGATTACACAAGAGATTGAAAATTTAAGTCGATATGAGATAAGAGAGAGATTATCTTTATTTAAAGGTGTTTACTTAAGGATAAGGAGTTGTTGAGTTTGACTTATGGATTCAGAGAGGAAGGGGATTTATTTCGGTTGAATAAATTAGCAACTTTTAACAAGCTTAAATACAAATTAATTTCAAGAACAAATTTAGTACTTGGAGAGTTGCTGTAAATGCTTTAAAGTTTAAGGTGATGTTAATTTGGTAATTTTGAACACTTTTGTCGACAACTTTTCTCATTAAAAGAGTGTGTGTAAGATTTTATTAAAATTTGAATTATTTTTGAGTATCCAGTCAATGTCATTATATATGACACTAGCGGCCCGTCCTGGCTTCGCACGGGTAGACATAAATAGGTACAGATATTTAAGTTATAAGCATGCCAATTAAATCGACCATGAACCACTACATTAGAAAACATTTGTTTGTCCTATCATCAATACTCTTCGCAGCGTATGCGATGAAAGACATTTTATGGCTAATTTTTGTACACCTTCGGTTGGTTTTAATAGGAATTTCTAAAGATTTCTATGTAGTAATCTAGTACTAAATAAAGCCTATGTTACTCAGTGATAATGTAGATTTCTAATAAAAAAAAGAATTATTAAAATCGGTCCAGTGCTTTTTGAGTTTATTCGTTAGATACAAAAATACAAATCTTTCCTCTTTATAATATTAGTGTAGATATGCCATTTTTCCAATATATTTAGATAATTTTACAATTTTTGGGGAATTATTGGAAGTCCATTCTACAAACAAATTGCAGAGATGTAAAATTAACGTTATTAATGGGCAAAATTAAGATCTGTAGTTAGATAACTAAGACTAATATGGAGTCTTAAAATGAGTCTGAACTTCGGGAATTTTCCAGATTCATTCCAAAGAAAATGTTACTTAAATTAGATCCACTTGTTTATCTCGGAATGCAGTGATTAAAGCGAATACAATTATTAAAAGTAAAGAAAGGCATTAACAGTGATTTAATAAGCTGTTTTATTATATTGGGTAACAATAAGTCAGTGGAAGATCCCAGTGTTTAAAATCCAGAATAAATATTTCAAATGGTGTCTGATATAGCTTAGCAGAAACTGAGACTGATTTTCATTCTATATGACAAGTATTTAACATCCTTCACGTAGGTAATTACTTCATTGTCAAGAACAACAGCAGGGAAGTCGAAAGGATTGGGTTCATCTCTTTAGAACATAACATAGGAAAAGACTTCTAAGGATTAAGTTTCATTTTGTTATTAGTACAAGTAAGGATATACCTAGCTCATTTAACCTAGCTTTGCAGTCCTCCGTCAAACCAATTCTATGAAAAGTTTATAGCATTACATCATCGGCAGTTAGAAATGACATCGGGAAGTTCATTTATAAATAACGAAAATAAAAGAGGCCCTTGGACCGAGCCCTCACGTATTTCGATATTGTAAATAAGAGAATTAGAAATACCAACCTCAGTTTTAATTCGCTGAACTCTATCGCTGCGTTTTTGTTGTACAAAAAAGCCCAAGTGAAGAGCTCAACCAATTGAGATTTCTCTTCAGTGTAGAAAGTAAGATAGAGTCATCAATGCAGTCAAAGGCTTTAGAAATGTCTAAAAGAACAAGAACTCCAGTCACCGGAGTCAACGGTAAAGCGAAAATGCGACGTAACTTTTATGGCTGCAGATTTGTTGAGTTAGTTGTCTTCATTGAAATAAACTTGGATTTGGTCCTGCAAAATTTTTGCAAATAAATTACACGGAAACGACAACATACTGATAATTCTGTAATCAGGAGGGGTGGAAGAAGTTGCTTTATGGGGAACCGTATTTATGCAAAAATTGTATATGTGAATTAAGTAACTCATTGTGAAGTATGGAGTATAAGCTTAATACATTTTGGCGAAATATTTATAAAGACCAATTGCATTCGATTTCAATGATATGACGGAGTTAAGTAGTTTGTAGATACTAATACAAACAAATGAAAAAAAGTTTTCATTTTCAGACAATATCTTGAAGATGTCTTGGGGAATTATTGAACTTGATATTGTTGGAATCAAAACATTAGAAATCACTTCTGGTCTAAATTGACTTAACATTTGTTTCCATCCTCTTTGACAACAAGGTTTTTTTTCAGATTGCTCCAAAGATCTACGTACTCGTAGAGCTCGTGTAGAGCTAGGAATAACAGAATTAACTTTGTTTAGGGCAAAAATTTACACAGAAATAGCCTAAATATTATCGGCACTATCAACTGTCAAAGTTTGGACGTAAATATTATAGGTACTAGAAGACCTTTAAAAGAGTACACACATAAAATAATGGGGTACCGCAAGGCTCCGACCATTGTACACTACTAGTTTCCCATCAGGTGCAGGTACATGTAGTAGTATAATAGCGATGAGCAAAAGCTGTATATGATTTCGATAACCACGCCTACCTTTTTCAACTTTTCAATTCACATTTTGTTTAAAATTTTAAAAATAAGGAAATGCACGCTTTTTTGAAAAAATAAGTTATTTGATGTTTTTTTTAGGTAATTCCTCTACTGACACGCCCATTTTTACATAAATATGTGATTATAATTTCTAAGAAAATTAAATTGAAATTTTGAAGCTTATGGTCACAAAACCATTTCACCGAAATTGCATCAAAGAGGAAAGACAACATTTTAAGTTAATTAATATTAAAAGTGGAGTACCTACCTACCTATCTCAAGTAAAATTAAACTTTTACGGAATTACTGCGATATAACGTTGCACTTTAATATAAAATTTCATAAATTCATCAAAAAAGCCAAATTGTAACATTCATAATTCTTCTATTATGAAAGAAGTAGGAAAAAAGAACATCTTTCATTTGGGCAACATAAAAAAGAAATATATAAAATGAAGTAAACTTGAAAGTTTTTATATGTATATGTATGTGCACCATCGTCATCACCATCACCATCATCGTCGTCATTAGTTAGCCAGCGCAGTGCAGTGTTGAAACTATAAAAATATAGAAAGTACATGATGAAGGAAAAAAGCAATATTAAGTAATTTCCTCATCGAAGAAAACTTTCCAACTGACTTACGAGCCCCTCCCTTTGAACCCCGCAAAACACAAAGTAATTTTTATGACTTCATCGAGCAGCGTTTTCGTCGTTGTTGGTCGTCGGTAGTCGTTCGTCGTCGTAGTGCACTCGCCGTGATATTTTTCGTTATATTCGTCCTTTATGGCTTTTTGTTTTATTTTTTGTTCACAAATTACATGGGCGTTGAATAATGAAGGTTTATTTTTTTGGTGTGTGTGTTCTTTTCTATATCACAGAGGAAACATTAGGAATGTCTAAAAGTCCTTCCTCATATGGCCTCGAGAAATATTGCTACTAACTGTACACTACACCTACTATTATACTCGTCGTCGTCGTACTGCTCCTGGTTTTTATCCCACCTTTACTTCCTTTCGTCGTGCTATGCAATTATTTAATGATGTCCATTAAATTAACCCCCGGCCAGATGCCTGATGGCTTACACAACCAGCAGCGCAGAATGATGAGGGAGGAGTGGAGGGAGTAGAAGTAGTTATGGAGCAGAAGCACTCTCGCTAAAAATACGACTTATGGAATAACGGGTGTAGGATGGAAGATCCTTTCCTTTTTTTTTCTGATGTTATGTTTTTGTTTCGTCTTCCAAACAATACACACATTACTCCTTATCAGTAATTGTATTTTTGGAGGGCGGTGGTTTTAAGTACATTTAATGGGAAAGCATAAAATGTTCATGCTTTGATGATAACAACCGTCCTTCAATGGCAATCACCACAATAGCCCGCGTAAAAATTCCACTTAGCTACCTGTGTTTTTCGCTCCGCTCCGCTTCGGTTTTTGTTTTATTTTTGGAAGAACGGATAACACTATACACTTCAAAACTACTACAATCACACCTTAGTTTATATCTCAGAAAACGAATATAACAATAGCACCACCACCATACACACATTTTCGCACGACCAACCGACCGACCCAACTACCCACCTACCTACCTACCTAAAGAACGACCAAACGACCGACGACAAGGGAGTTCTAGAATTCTATGTTTTAGAAGGTTTAGCGGTGGCTTAGGTAAGGTATTGTTATTTTTGGGCGTGTACCTACACTTTTCGTTGTATACAAAACATTCGAAATAATTAATTTAGTCTACTTGACACCTGAGTGCTCTTAGATGGTATACCTAGTAGTGGTACTAGAACACGCGCAAGTTTCTTAACCTGCCAAATGAATGTCAGAGTCCTTTGCTCCCCTTCCACTCCGCTCTGAAAAAAAGTGGGTAGATAAAGAGAGAAATGACGATGATGTTGATGTTGATGATGATGACGACGGTTATGGTGACGGTGACGGCATCATAAAAGGGTGGTTTGTTGACTCCCCCACAATCACAATAATATTTTGGATGGGGGCTTTGTGGGGTCGTCGCTCAGTAGCACCCGACATATTTATGACTTCATAAGACGAGCTAAGGTATATAAGGGAAGGCTTAACGCACACACAAAACCTCTACACACATCACATCACTTCTGCCAGTGTTGATTGATGTTGTAAAATACCCTTCAGGGATTTAAAAAACTGAATACCAAATACACGAGAAAACAGAAAAGAACCAAAAAATTGTAATAAAAGAATTGCTTACATAATTTATATGAAATATTGTTGGCGTACATGCTAAATTATGTTCTTAAAATGGAATAGAGAGGGTCTGTGTGTGTTAGAACCCCGTACCTTGCCTTTCCAAATGGAGCCCAAATTATAATCTGTTTTTTGATAAAATAAATCTCTCTCTTGTATATTTTTGATATGTACCTTCACACAACAAAAGCCTCTGTGTGAATAAAAGGTGATATGGAGCTGCTCGTATTGAGCTCCTTATAAGGTAGACAGGGGTAAAAAGTGTTAGGTATACCTTAGCTACCTTCGTATATCCACTTGAAGCAGCGATTATTTAAACGAAACATTTGTTCTCTACTCACGGATCATAAATTAATAGATTTTGCGTTTTTCTTGCTTCTTTTGATTTGAGTGTTGTTGTTGTTGTTGTTGTTTTTTTTTTTGAATACTTTATTTTGAATTATTAGGTTTTAGGTGAAATTTGACCTTAAGCCGAAGCAATTGGGATTGTTTTGTAACACCTATTTTATTAGTCACGGAAGTCTACGTGCATATTATAACTAAAATTTCATGTTGTTGTTTTTGTAATTTTATTTTATTTTATGAGAAAGGGCCATAACTTCAAAAAAGGTTTATTTTAGGATTATTTTTTTGTTTTGTTCTTTGTGATAAGGAGTGAAAGTGAAATCTAGTGCATATATATACGTTACATATATATATATATTTTAGACTGATATGTTTATGGATTATTGTTGTTTTGGCATTGTTTCTTTTATAAGGAGTTGGAAGAATAATGTGACCGAATATGGGTGGTTTTTAAAGGATACTTGAGAAACTTGAGGATTCCCCTTTCTTTTGAAAATGTTTTTTTTTTTGTGTTATTACATGTAGGGTTATTAATTATTATATTTTTGCATATTATGTATATTAGTAAAGGTGGTTACCTAACACTGAGTGGATGTCTCTCGGTGCTTTAAATTTATTTCAGTAAGCAGAGGGAAGGATTACATGTTCTGCTTAATATTACATAAGAATTATGCATTAAAAAACTATCCTGAAATTCAGTTTGGCTCAAAATATGGAATATGTTCAGCTTTCATTTCTACAATGAATCGTCATTTGTAATCTGGATTTCACTTTACTTTAATAGCTCCTTTTTTGGGCTAAAAGAAAACATTTTTTGAAAAATCTGGTTTCATCACTAATTTTAGATTCTTTGCAGGTAATTTTTTTCCGTCGTCGATTGGGAACACTAATTTTTCTTTCATTGTTTTGAGAATAACAGATTGCTGAGTGGTGTGCTGAACTATTAAAATTGAAGATATGTTGAAAACTGCGAAACAAATTTTAAGAAAAGAAAAACACTTTTCAAAAATGATCAAACGGTGAGGAAATGAATAAAGCGTAATCTATCATCAGCAATAAGGGAAGCGGAACTCTAAAGTTTAGGGTAAAGAAATATGTTTGATTTCATATATGTGTAAACATTTTTGTGATCTTTTCATCAATTAACCTTTTGCGTTTTAATCAGTGAAATAAGCCCAAGATTTCAGGACATTACCTGAACAATTTCATTCATAATATGTAAATAAGCATTCGCAACTTAAATGGTGATTAGTACGTAAAGACGACAGTCACAAGTAGCCCTTGATGCACGATACCTGCTCCGCGTTTTGATACAATAAACATTAAGCCTTTGTATTGAAAAAAAGTTAAAAAGAGAATTTTATGACGAATTTATAATGACAAAATTAGCGACACTAGAGCCATTTCGTTTAGACCGATCAGATCTTTGATTTTCATCTGGAAGAGTTCATTAAGATCTTTAAGCCCTTCCGAAGCTTCTAGAATTGACCAGAGCAGGACATTTACAGAGAAAATGAATTACAGTTTAGCTTTCATGTTGGTCTCCGAAGCTTCGACAGTGAGTATTGTGAGAGTGAATAGCGATAGTAAATATTTTTTTTAATTTAAACATCTGCCAGTTACAATTGCAATTTTAGGAGTGAAACACTTTTTAACATATATACATTTTAAAAAATTACCATTACAATACAATTAATGAAATACTAGAAAGCATTCCCGACTTTTAGAGCGATATTCTATAATTTGGTCTGCTAGTTAAATTTTAATATCTTGGGACTAATCGTAAATTAAATTGCGGTTGTCAACAGTTTCAACACTACTTCAACGTCAGCTGCAGTTTTTTTTTTTTAATTTTATTGGAGTTATTATCTTTTTGTTAGCATATAACAGAAATGGTTTCCCTCCAAAACCATTTACTAAAAACTATATTTAAAAAAATTGCTCTTTTCATCGCGCTCCCTAGCTGTTCAGTGGGTTACAGACTTATTTTTCTTTAAATATGTTTCTACTCTGGTATTCAAGAGCTCTCGATTGCGATATATTTTATTGGGTAACATCTGTTACCCGGAAATTTGTTTAAAAAACCCGCGATTTTAATCTCGTCTGTCAGGAGAATGCGGCTACCTACTTGTCTGTCATTTACAGACATATTCTCAATCTAGAAGTTGAGGGCTTCCTGATAAGACAAATCAAGTGGTTTCCCAAAAGTCTAAAAACGTCAAAAGACTCATTTTCGGGGACCTCTACATCTACATGACAAATGCGGAACCCATATTTGAAACCAGGGAGTCATAGGAGTCACGATGCAATGCATTTGAAGTGGTTTTCTTTCCCAATTCGATTTTCGGAAAAGTTGAACTTTTGGACTTCTTCTCGAAATAGCTGCTACTATGTTCTGGTAGACGAACGTTTCTGTTATCACCATTACAAAGACTACCTGCATTTATGTTATATCAACTGGTTTCTTTTTACGTCTAAATATGTGAAATTTTAAACGCACTCTTCTTAAAACTTGATTTTAGCATAGCAGGTCCTTTTTCTCGGGCAGTGACACAAAAAACTGGAAAACTCATAATTTGTAAAACAAAAATCTATCACCGGATTTTTAAGTCTGAAAACTTTAAAAATTTTCAAAATTGGTTTAAAAGTTTCTTATTTAAAAAACAAAACTTTAATTCGAAAAATTAATTAAAAAAATCAAATAAAATTCACAATTAATCTGTGATGATTTAGCCAGGTTTGTGGTCGGATTAATTAATTATTTAAAAAAAAAAAAAAAAAAAGGAAGGTTTTCCTTATTGACCGCAAAAATCGTTATAAAAAGACAAAATTTGTTGTTGTTTTTTAAATTTAAATTCTTTTTATTAAATACGTATGCATTTCGGTTCTCAGCTGCGGAACCATCATCAGCGGACGACAATTAAACAAAAACACAATGAGATTACATAAATTACAATTTACAAAAGCTTGACTTTAAGAGAAAACAAAACAAAACAAAGAGTGTGATAAGTACTGTTTTTATCTATTCTCTTTCTTAATAGCGCTGAATAGTATGGAGTCAATTGGTCCAGGTTCTAAGTTCATGAGGTTGTTGTTGATATATATATGTATAGATTCATATGCGTCCAGTTTATTTGGTTTGTTTACTTTTTTTAAAAGTTTAAAATTGTCGTCAAAAGAAGTTATTGTGTGTGGACTATCGTTGTCTGGGTCAAATATGTGGGCTGCTATTGCTTTGTCTATCTCTTTCTTTTTCACGGATCGATGGTGTTCGTTGAATCTAACCTCTGCAGCTCTTCTTGTTTGTCCAATGTATTTTTTGTTGCAGTTAGAGCAAGAGATTTGGTAAATGCCGCTGCATCGATTAGTTGGTATATGGTCTTTTGTTGATCCTAGGATAGATTTTAATTTGTTGTTGTTTGTATGTACAATGCTCATTTCTGATTTAGCGAAGACATGTATTAGCTTGTTGGTGATATTCGGGTTGAAGGGTAAAGTGACACTAAACTACCACGTATTTGGCACAGATATGTTGATGATACCTTTGCTGTAGTGAAGAAATCAGAAGCTGACGAAATACTCGCAACAATCAACAATAGATTCCCTAGCATTAAATTCACTTTCGAGAAAGAGGATGACACGCTTCACACTTTGCCCTTCCTCGACCTTGAAATCAAGAGGAAAGGGAAAAACATTGAGTTTAGTGTCTACAGAAAACCCACATCCACGGATCGTTACATAACAAATGATTCATATTGCGCCTATAATCAAAAAATTGCAGCCTTCCATTCAATGGTTTACAGATTATGCCGTCTACCTTTATCGGTCGAAAGCTACATGAAAGAATACCAACAAATACTTCATATAGCTGATGTGAACGGCTACGATAAATTAGTCATAGACCATTTGATTAAAAAACACTCGAAGAAGTTAACGCTCAGCAACATCAGTACGTTATTTGATCAAAATCAAAACACAAGTTCAAATAAACACCGTGTCACTTTACCCTTCAACCCGAATATCACCAACAAGCTAATACATGTCTTCGCTAAATCAGAAATGAGCATTGTACATACAAACAACAACAAATTAAAATCTATCCTAGGATCAACAAAAGACCATATACCAACTAATCGATGCAGCGGCATTTACCAAATCTCTTGCTCTAACTGCAACAAAAAATACATTGGACAAACAAGAAGAGCTGCAGAGGTTAGATTCAACGAACACCATCGATCCGTGAAAAAGAAAGAGATAGACAAAGCAATAGCAGCCCACATATTTGACCCAGACAACGATAGTCCACACACAATAACTTCTTTTGACGACAATTTTAAACTTTTAAAAAAAGTAAACAAACCAAATAAACTGGACGCATATGAATCTATACATATATATATCAACAACAACCTCATGAACTTAGAACCTGGACCAATTGACTCCATACTATTCAGCGCTATTAAGAAAGAGAATAGATAAAAACAGTACTTATCACACTCTTTGTTTTGTTTTGTTTTCTCTTAAAGTCAAGCTTTTGTAAATTGTAATTTATGTAATCTCATTGTGTTTTTGTTTAATTGTCGTCCGCTGATGATGGTTCCGCAGCTGAGAACCGAAATGCATACGTATTTAATAAAAAGAATTTAAATTTAAAAAACAACAACAAATTTTGTCTTTTTATAACGATTTTTGCGGTCAATAAGGAAAACCTTCCTTTTTTTTTTTTTTTTTTAAATAATTAAAAAAATCAACCTTGTACTTCTCAAATAATAATAATTAGGTGACGCAACAGTCCGTAGACAAGAGGGTCCTAGTGACTTACAACTATCAACCATTCCTGTGTGCGAGTAATTGCAGGGATGGAGGGGACCTACAGTTTATATGCCGAATTCGAACGGCTAATTTGTGAAAGCACTTTTTCACAAGAAAAGACAAGAATTACTCTTGGAGAATTTTTCAATTCCTCGCAAAAGGCAGTACCCGTGAAAAAACTTTAGGTGGCACAGGCAGGGATCGAACCCAAGACCTCTCGCATGACAGTCCAACGCACTAACCATGCCACGGGTACTTCTCAAATGAAACAATAAACTTGAAAATTCACAAATTTGTATGAATTTATACGAATACGGTGAAATTTTAAGATCCCTAAGCATAAATTTGGCCTCTACTCTAGTCCTTCAAATGACAAATAACTGCAGTGGAATCGAACAATTGTTTTACTTTCATTATTTCCAAATCAAGTAATAACAAATTCTCATGAAATAGGATTTTCGATCCGGAAGTTTCATATTATTCTCTTGCACATGAGAGCGAACAACGAATGAACGAATGGACGAACAAACGTTATTTTACACATTTAAAAAAGTCAATTCCAAACAAAAACACATTTAAATTATAAGAAACCAATTGACACTAGGATATTAGGATAATAAAATATGCATTTTGATCTCTAAAACAAGAAAATTTTGTAAAACCAATTTGGTAGTAACGAATTGCACTGAGGTTGCTACGAACTGTCAAACTCTATTCGCGTTCCACATACCATCCACACTGCAACGAATAAATTGTTCGCGCTCAACTTAACCTCAAATTTATACCACTCTTGTTTTGTTTTTGTGTTAACAAAAAAAAAAAAAAAAAAAAAAAGATCATGGCTGAGGAAAATATGGAGAAAAGGGTAATTATAAATTGACAATTCGTCGCTGTCTGCGAATAGAAATATAGCTCATGTGAAAGAAAAGTCAAAATATGCGAACATCCACAGTTCGCAGTTCGTAGTTTATATGCAAGATGCTTAAGAGCTGAATAGAACTTTGAAATGTCAACACTAAAAAGTATATCCCACTAAGTAGTTGAAAGGTAGATATGAATTATTTATCAAACACTCAACACTTGTGCACATCTTATTCCATCAGTCTCACAATCAGGTATTGGAAGGATTTCGTTAATCCCTGACTTAGGTTTAACCAAAAAACCATATTAAAATTGCTCTTTAAGTATTTTTCCAAGTCGAAGATATATCAAATCATTTCATTTAAATAATAATAATAATTCTGCTCTTAAAACCACACCTCAGCCATATCCGTCACTTTTATGCAACATCTTGCATATTAAACCTATACCTTCGCACACACACACAAAAATTCATCCATATATTTTAATTTATTATTCAGACCTCGATATATGGTATAAGAGAATACGAGTGGTGGAATTCCGATTGGTGGGGTTGGGGGTGTTATAGTGGGCATTGGAAAGCCATTTCCAGATGTGTCACTTCTCATTTTCGACGTGATGGGTGCACGAAAAGGCTTGGCTAGGCTAGGTCAGCCGATAAAAGTGAGGGTTTGGGAAGAATATATGGTGCTATATTATACAAACATCCAAATGTATAAACATATACATATGTATGTATGTATAATATAAAATAAAAATTATTTATGTATTAAACCCTTTTTTCACATAAATTTAATTTATTGTGGTTAGCCAAGCCATTACCAGTTTAAAATTTATTCTTATGGTCCATGGGATTTTTCTGGCGTTCTCTCTCTCTCTCGCTGCATCATCATACTCGTATATCCTTTCTACATACATACTAAAAATATATGTATATAGATAGGTAGATAATGTATGTATATTATTATTATTTTATATATAAATGTAGGTACATCTCCATCACTATATACACTATATAGTATAAAATCTGATGGACCTGGAATCCTCCTCTCTTCGACTCTTCTCTTTCCATTTCCGTTCTGTTTAAAGTGCACATTGCGGTAAAGTAATAAGTGATAAAATCCCACAAACTGTCCACCCGCTTGAGAGGAGCATCTGCTGCCAACTACGAATGGATGGCATCACTTTACTTGTGGTGTAACCTCATGGTTCTTCTGGTTGCCTGACTGCTGCCTGCTGCTGCCTGCTTGCTTTTGCTTCAGCTTCTGCCTCAGCTTTAGCTTCAGCCTCCCACACACACAATGTGTTCGGTGTTCCTCATCGACTCAACAAACCCGATGGATGATTTCTGTGGCACTAATAATAACTTATGCTTGAAGGGAAAATCTGCTTCTCCCCATTACGCCCGTCCTCCACAATACCGCACTCTCACACTTTCTGTCGAAATAACTCACATTCAATATGAAGGTAAGGAAGACACTCTCACTGTGATGTGAAGAGGTCCTGAAGCAGGGGTCCAAGTTGTATTCTCATTCAGGATATCAAAAAAGAAAGAAAAAAAAAACATAGACGAGCGACGACTACGACTACGACTACGACCACTATGGCGATGGCAATGGCGATGGTATTCAACCTCAAAAACAGTTCTTGCGTGAAATTAGAAAATTTTCGGACGTTGAAAACGTTGGTTTCGCTTCATTTGCAAGTATGGCATCACATGTATGAAAAGGACCAAGAGTGAGGGAAAGTAGATAGGTTGGTACATTAAGTAAGATGAGGGTGCAGGAAAAGCGAGCGCCTCTGAATGATGGAGCTACATACATATATATGTACCTACGTATACCGTCTTCGTCGTGACGTGAAAAAGGGAAGTTTTACTCGGAAGTTGAATATACACCTTTTAAGAGAGAGTTGATATTTTCCTCCATCATCTAGCTTCATGAGCCATAAGGTTTGAGTATGTAAGCACACGATGCTGTATGCTTGATGTGAATGCGTGTTCCTCTGCTTGTTTACATTTTACACCCCAAACTATAGGTATACAGGGTAAAGTTTGCATATGGAATACGGGAATGTCCTCTAGTCTAGTAGATATATGCATATGTCCTTTGATGGGCTTCAAAAATGTGTCGTTCATTTCAAATTTTTTGATGGCAAATCAAAAAGGAGATCTGATTTGAGTGAACATCTGATTTTTGTATTTGATACAATCATATTTCCATATCATATATGACTCTATATCTACATACAAGTATTTATGAAGGAAAAAGTATGTAGGTTCTTCCGTAAGGATATAATAGACATTTCCTTCGATGAGGCCTGTCTTAAACAGAAAAACCAACACATTATTTGCAAATATAAGCCAACACTCAGAATTTGAGTTGAGGGGGGATGGGGGTAGAGAATTTGTAACGAATATACTCTACCATATTCGTTATATATGTATGCATGTATTGTATATATCTAGGTCTTAGGTACATTTAAATATGATAAAGGACACTTTTTGGTTGTTGTATTTGTTTTTGGGCCATAGATATACATATACTCAGAATCTGTATATAGAGTGAGTGAGGTTAATAAAATTGTTGAAACCCAATGAAGTGAGTAATTGGATTTGAATTTCATCTGAGGTATACCTTATGCAATACACACATGGGGAGGTACATTCTTCTTTTGTTTGAGCACATGGATAATGGTCAAAACCTCGTTTTACTTTTTGCATCAATTTTTGAAATCGATATCGATATAGAGAGGAAGGAGAATATAACGATATCAATACTAGTTTAGATACTAATTCCAGAATCAACTTGTATTCATACAATATAAAGTATAAAGGACGACACATACGATTATTAAATAATTCGAACAAAAGGATATATGTAGCATTACCATCTAGCGTGTGTTGAATCTTAGTTTGTAGGTAGCTGTTCCATAAAAGAGAGTTACATAGAAATGAAGAGAATTTTAAAAGGAATATATTTATATTGAATGACAATTAGAATTTAAGCTCATTGTAAATTGTTCTTTCAATCTCAATTCATGAAATACGTAATGATTTTTAGAAAGGGTTTTTATCTAAATCAATAGGTAAGTTATAAGCATGTAAAAGAATTCGAATCAAATTTTGAAAAAAAAACTCTGTAGTAAGAAGTAATACTTTTGAAAAAGTGTACATAATCTCCTTTATGGATATTTAATATTTTATTGGTAATGCTAGTTTTTTACTAGAAAATTGATGTTTCACTCTGATTTTCTTACATTAAACGAGATGATAAAGGCCTAGGATTTTATACACAAGGAAAATAATGAGACTTTACCGAGATTACACATTGTTTTGATTTTAAAGAGGTAAAGGCGAGACTAAAAAAAGTCAAATTTAAAGTTGTCGAGATCTTATTTTTTTATTACACATAAGACTACCTATACAAAAGGTTTTTTATGTAAACAAAAAGTTTAAAAAAGTAAATTTCAAAATTCTTACATCGAGAATATTTTTTCCAATGTTGTGAAAAGAAATCTTGAAAATGATAACAAAGACCAAATTCTAACCTATCTAAAAATACTTCGTAAGAAATAAGGCTATGATATTATGGAGACATTTTGCCATTTTAGCTAGACATTCAAAACTAAGACGAAAAATATTAAACTTTCATACAGATAGTTTTATTGGGATCTGAAAATTTCCTCTGTCTTTCATTCGTGAGAGATCCTTCCGAATTCCGCTCGCTCGCGAACAAAGAGGAAAACAATTTATTCTTTGGATGCAATTGTTTGGGTTGTGTAATAAATGGGACAAAAAAAGTATTAAAAATTATGTTTTTTATGAAGAAGAAATAAACACTTTTGAAATGTGAATACAAAAATTAAAGGAAAATTCACTGGAAACATAAAGACACATTATGTGAAAAT
This sequence comes from Eupeodes luniger, assembly GCA_951509635.1. NCBI lineage: Eukaryota > Metazoa > Arthropoda > Insecta > Diptera > Syrphidae > Eupeodes > Eupeodes luniger. The sequence continues at coordinate 118,055,156 of OX608073.1, read as the reverse complement.
GCATGGTGAGAATACCTATTGGTTATAATTCAAATGAGGAATCTTTATAAAGAAGAAGTTTTAAAATTAAAAAAAAAAATAAGGTGACCCAACAGTCGGTAGATAAGAGGGTCCTAGTGGCTTACTACAGCTCTCCACCATTCCCGTGTGCGAGTCAATATTAGAGCCCCCTCCATCTCTAATATTGACCGACAGTTTTATGTCGAATCTGAACTGCTAATTTAAGAAAGCAGGAATTTGTCAATTCCTCACAAGAGGCAAAAAAAAAATGTGGGTGGCTCTGAACCCAAGGCCTTTGGTATAACACGCCACGGGTACTACAAAAGTAGAAGTGTTACCATTTTTAATCAAGCAATTGGAAGGTGCGTCAAGGTACACCAAGAGAAAAACGGTCCCTTAAGCAGGCGATGGAAAATGTATCCTTTATGAAAAGAGTCCCACTTACTACCAATGTTTTAGAGCAATCGAAAACTTTCAGTAGAAAGAAAGGCCTTTTAGAAAAACTCAGACGTGAGTTCTAACTTTTTTTTTTTTTTTTTTAAATTTTTCTATTAGGTTGCGCAACAGTCCTTTGAGAACTAGGGCCTAGTGACTTACAACTCTCAAACATACCTGTGTGCGAGTACTGTTGTCAGGGATGGAGGGGGCCTACAGTTTTAAGCCGAATCCGAACGGCTAATTTGAGAAAGGACTTCTCATGACAAGAATTACTCTTGGAGGATTTGTCAATTCTTCAATTCTGCAAGAGCAGTACCCGTAAAAACTTTAGATGGCACAGGCAAGGAACGAACCCGAGACCTCTTGCATGACAGTATAATGCACAAACCACCACGGGTAGGTACTATATTTTTGTTTACCTACGTTTTTATTTTTATTAAAAGTCAGACACAAAAGTTGTATTTGAATTTAGGATCGATTCATGAATGCAACTTCGATATAAATTTGTGAATGAATTCAATTTTTAAGTTCGTGAATACATTTTTTTTTCAAGATTCGAGAACGAATTAAAAAATCATTTTTTGGTTCAGTTTTATGATCGCGAACGAATTAAATTTAATCGATCTCAAAACCCTGTTAAAAAGGCTATCTTTAAATTTAAATAAATCAAAGTAAGCGTGAGTAATTATACAAACTTGCTTTGTATTACTTGAAATGACTAACGATACTATTACATATACTTAATTATATGAGTCCATTCAGCTTACTTCGATTTCTATGATCCTTAAGCTTTGACTTCTAGATCAGTTAAATTGTGTACGGATGCAGATCCAAGTAACGATACAAAAATTTACCAAATTGTCTTAAGTGCAGGGTTTTTGTGAGTGACATGAAATGGGCTACATTGTATCTTTAATTATCCTTAATACTGCGGCGGCTCCGGCAAGGTTTTCTAAAGACCTTGCATTAAGTCGACGAACTTGGATTGTTCAATAGTTCGCTAAACGAATTGACTTAAATGTATTCACTGCACTGTGAAAAGTTTTTTCCCTCTCAGAAAAACGCTTATATTAACAAAAAAATGGCCAAAGTGTGTAAAACGTTGAATTTCATTTAATGACATTAAATTTTTGGTTTTTAGTCTTGAAATCTTGAAGTCTTGAATTCTGAAACACGTTCAGACTACGTTTCATTAGTTTCTTTTTTATTTTCGTTACATGAGAGATTTTGAAATTTTCTTTTAATCCATCACAAGACTAAGAACACTAAATTAATTTTCTTTTATCAAATTAAACCAAGTTTAGAATACATAATTCAATACAAAAGAAAATAAAATCAACTGCTTTCTTCCTTTTAGGAAAACAAAAAATAAAATCTTACAAAAATAGCAAAGTTAAGAAAAGAAAAAAAAACATGACAAATTACAATCAAGGACCTTTGAGGAAACTATATAAGAAAACAAACACCCAATTAGAGTATATATTTGTTTTTTTTTTTATCTTTCTTGTGTTCTTTTCTTTCCTAAGAAAACGTCCAAAACACAAAATCAAAAGAGAAAAAGATACAGGAAGAAAAAAACTATCTCAGTTCAGTATTTTCTTTGATCATTACTTTAGAAGAAAAAGAAGAACAAGTTGTTCTCTATACTTATATCTTAAAGTACGTATATCTTACCCTTTCCCTTCTGATGATTTTTCCTTTTTATTTTCGTTGAAGAAAATCATCTTTAAATTTGCCTCATTCATCACCCCCTTTCCCCCAAAAGGAATACACAAAATAAAGAGTAGTATATAGTGATAGTCAGATAAGATACAAATTTTACTAGAAAAACCATTTCGTCCTACCTCCAATTCACAAAAAAAAAAAAAAAAAGACTAAAAAAGCGAATAAATATTTAAGTCCTTTGCCTGTTTTAAAGGAAGAAGATGAAAGAATTCCTATACACACCACCTACTTTCTTCCTGTCATCTTGATTTCTTTTTTTTTTCTTGTTTTTTAATTTTCTTTGCGAATTAAGCAATTTTCTGCAGCAGAAGCTGGAAAAAATACAAGTTTTATAAAATCAACAGATTTTTCTGTCTATCTACGAGAACGCCTTCTTTTGGCGAGGAACAGAAATACAAGGAAAAACAATGAAGGGAAAAAAACAACAAAGCCTCCATAGACTTTAAGAGGATTTTCCCTCCTTAAATTGGTAGCTGCAGGTTTATTTTTTTAAATGACAATTTATGTTTTGTTTTGTTTTTTTTTTTAGTAAATATTTCGATTTTAAAAGAAATGTTTCTACCCTTCAAATACCAATACCCATCCCCTTAAATTATGTGATAGGGTTTTTCGATAAGCTCCCCTTTTCCCTTCTTTATTTTTTTGGTGGTTGTATATTTTTATCAAGTGCGAAACTTTTTAATTTGACGGTCTATAAATGAGGGGAGTTCGTTTATTTTATTTTTTGGGTATTTAATTTTTTTGGTTTGACAGTCAAATTACTGTTCCATAAGATACTGTCTGTGACTTTTGTAGATACTTTTCCACAGTTGATGATGGTATTTTTGTTTTGTTTCGCTTCGCTTGGTTTTTCGGTTTTTTTCTTTTTTTTTATTAGGAGGCAACACGCGCTTTGGTAAACAAGTGAACAAGAATAACTAAAACAGAGTTTGCATAGCCCTTAAAATATCGATTTTTCGATAAAAATAATTGAAATGCTTAGTGTGGTATAGGAAAAGGAAGTTCTAAGTCTATTTGACAAGGGAAGGGGGTATTAGAAGAGAAGAGACACAGTAGAAGTAAGAAACTTAACAAAGTGAATGGTATAAGAAGAAGGGTTTGAGATGAGTTTGAGGTGAGGGTTTTAATTGAATTTGAGAAGGGGTTCTTAAAATAGTGATGGGGGAGACTTGTTGTTGAAGAATTTATAGGGTTTCCTTAGAGGTAAGTTATTTTGTTAGCCTTTATAGACTCTATAGATTGTTGTCTTATAAATAATGCAGATTTTTATGAATTAAAATGAGTTTGACTTGTGTCGCATTAGAGACGTTGTTCGTCATAGGCATCGTCATCAACATCATCAAAAAATTATGTTTGTGGCTCCTCAGATAAGGTTTGGACTTAAATTATCTAGGTTTTTTATAAGGAGTATATTCTGAGTAAAGGGTTTTAATCTTTATTGGGTAATATAACATTTTCTAGTTGACTTCACTCTAATTTTTAACCATCTTCTTATATGAATGAATGATTTTTTGAGAATAGAAAACGATTATGGAATTACGACTCCGTACTAATGTAACATCTGTCCCTTTTAAAAGAGATTTGGGGGTACATCAATTTATAATATATTTATTCATATTATTACATACATATTAGCAATCAGTTTATGAATTCAGCAACTTCTGTAGAGTCGGAATGGATTTGGGGTGAAATAATACCAAATAACACATTTGAGCCATGTCTACAGAAATTTGTGTGTAACTCATATTTATACTAAAAGGGTCTTCCTAATTAAAATCTATATAGTTTGTTCTTTAATCCGGATGAGTTCATGGCTCTTTTTTAAGTTCCCAAAGAAAGTTATTGTAATAGGTTCGATTTTTACATTTTTCGAGGTTTCAAACTGTTAAGGCAGAAGTCTTTGTATGCGTTTTTACCTTCGTACGTTTTTTCGGCCATTTCTCAAGTAGCGGCAGAGATATCGATATAGAAAGGAATTTTAAACAAAATCAATCTTAAGTAATTTAAGAAAAAGATAAAAATTTGTTTTGAATCAAAAGCAATAGTAACTTCAATTAAATTTTATATTATACGCTCATGGTACCAATTTGGTATAACTTTAAAAAAAAATTCACTTCGAATATTATTTTTCAAAAAAAAATGATATATGTGGCGGATATAACAACGCTGTTGTCCATCACAATTACACCAATACTCCAGTCTCGAGACTCGATAGAAGCTGCCTGTAGAAACTGTATAGAAAGTTCGAGAACAGGAACGGCATTCTACCACCGGCATCCAGTAAAGCAACACCGACTCCTATCTTCTGTAATTTAGTAAAAATAAAGAATTTAACTCAGTCTTTCTTTTATTTTTTGCGCAGCGACCAAATATATTACATCCAAGATAATTTTATGCATCAAAAAAGAACGTTTTTGACATCTTTTAAAATTTTTAGAAAAAAATAATTTCTAACAAAAAACAAAACCTACAAAACATACTTCTAAAAATTGGCAAACATTTATTTTCGACACAAATATCTTGACAAAAATTAAAGGTTTTTCGTTTAAATTAATTGTATTTGATAAAAAATATTGTTTTAACATTAAGTACAATTTTTAGTAAAAATCCAACCGTCAGTTTGTTTTTAATAAAAAATAAGAATCTATTAAAAGATGTTATATCTTCTTTTATATCTTTTGTAGTAAGTAGTACCCGTGGCATGATGGTTAGTGCGTTGGACTGTCATGCGAGAGGTCTTGGGTTCGATCCCTGCCTGTGCCACCTAAAGTTTGTTTCATGGGTACTGCCTCTTGCGAGGAATTGACAAATTCTCCAAGAGTAATTCTTGTCATGAAAATTCCTTTTCAAATTAGCCGTTCGGATTCGGCATATAAACTATAGGTCCCCTCCATCCCTGCAATTACTCGCACACAGGAATGGTTGAGAGTTGTAAGTCACTAGGCCCTGGTTCTCTACGGACTGTTGTGCCACTTAATTTATTTATTATTATATCTTTTGTAAAAACAAATTTTCGATTCGAATATCATGAGAATAAATGAAATTAAATAACAACTTTTAAAAAATGGGACTAGTTTACCAAACTTTGATTTTCGAATAAAAATAGCAACAAAAACAGATATTGAAACCAAACTTATTTTTTCATATTAATTTATAACATACAAATATTGTTACTAACTTTTTATAAATTTTTTGAAAAATCCAATTGAAAACTTTACAAAGCACGAAAACCTACAAAAAACAAACGCGAGATGTTGTTATTAATGTTTTGGAAAACTTTTAAAAAAATCGACAGACGGTCACGGATAGAAAGACATCAATGTGGATCGCATCCCAGCACCTCACTTAAATTTTCGCGTATTTTAAGTTTCATGTTATCGTTCGTTCCTTTAAGTACAATATTTGTTTCAGAAAAACGGCTTTTCAAGACTTTTGGCAATTTGTTAAAATATTATTTATCCTTTTGTCTTGCATCTGCCAATCGGGATCTTACAATCTGTTCTGCCAAATCATCATAAACAGGAACTGATAACATAATTTTACCGAAATGGGATTTCTGTTCGTTTACATTGTTGTTTAAGGTTCCATAATTAAGGCCAAAATTCGACAACAATCTATTTGTTCTCAAAAGTCACAAAATACAGATAACTTAAAATCTATTGTTAATAAAACGACATTTTTCACTTATAAGTCGGGTAAGCCCATTTGGCTTCTAAAGAAGACGTTTAGAGCGAAAAATTATATGAATATCAAACTCTGTTTGCCATATTCATTAAAAAATATTCAGCTTATAAAAGTAATCAAGAAGTTATATGCAAAATATCACAATAAATTTATATTTATTTGGGAATTTCAATTTGGGGATTATGTCTTGGGGAAAACATCACCTAACACCCTATTTTCTCTTGGTTTTAAAATACCAAAAGTCTTAAGTCAACATTAAACGATTTTTAAAAAAACTTTGACTTAGGGTGTTACTACAAATTGAACTCAGTTGTGAGAGACCCTAATTCGCACAAAACTGTTGCGCCACCTTAAGTAAGTACTTATGAGTGACCGAGACGACCCCGACTTCTTTTAGTTTTTTTCGAGACAGAGAGGACAATTTTTTGAAGACAGAGACGATTCTAGCAAAAGTTTCGCTGAATCTCATCTCGTGGATAGCCGAAGTGAGAGGTCTACTATGCGATGCATAAATGGAGGCCCACTTCAAGTTGTTTATAAAAACGGATTCCTTAACAGACCCGCCATAAGATTTATTTAGGAATAAAAGCTTACAAAGACAATAAATGCTGTTCACTAGGTGGATAGGGTAATAGTAAAATATTTGTTTTTCGTAGGAATTTTTCACGATTAGCCGGATGGTCGCTGAAGAAATTGACAATTTGACCTTTCGGATGCGTATCATTGCACAAAGCCACAGTGGATATTTACATTATTTACAATTTATACAATAATATTTTTTTACGGAATTTCGTTCTAATTTCACACAAAACTAATTTATTCTTTTTCATTGCAGTATACTCGACCAATTTTAAAAACCGACTGTTTGAAACCAAAGAAGTATAAAAGATAAACAAGGTTTAAATCAGAAAATCACACAATCTAACTTAATTTCCATTTTGTTATTAAAAAAAAATGTTTTTTTAACTAGCCCATTATAACTTTTAGTTGATGGACCATTTTTAAATATTTACATGAAATCACAACAACAACAAAAAAACCATACTAATAATAATTAATTGTATTATAAAAAAACTAAAATTCCATTTTACCTCAGAGACAAAAATAAAATGACAACACAAACAAAAAAACACACACACTACAACATTTATTTACCAACTTTTTACAATACCATCATATGGACATCCATTTATTTTATAAATTTATAAATTCAAAATAGAGAGTGTTATCTATCTATTTTATAGTTTGTGTCATTTGAGTGACATTATTAAAATGGCTTGTATAAAATTTAAATTTTTTCAATACAATACTGCATTGACATAAAATGCAGTGAAGTGATGATATGTCATTAGCTTTTAATAAAACAAAGGAAACACAATAGGCTTTTTGTTTTAGATAAAATGATGTTTTGTTTTTGAATTAATTATGATGTGTCGTTATTAATGTATGTATTCTATATTTTATAGGTTTTATAATTTTGGTTTTGTTATTTCAGAAAAACACTCAACACAGATACAAACATGAACACAATGTAACATTGAAAAATGTGAGAGTTAACGACAAAGCTCAACGATGGACAATATGAAAGAACTTTTACATACTCGTATAAGGGTTAACTTTACTGAAAGGGGTTTCAATAAGGGCGAGTAGATGTTGAAATGAGTGCGGTAATAATAAAATTTGGTTTCATTTGAAAGCCCAGTTATATTAAACCATTCAATTTTGTCGGATTTTTGTAGAGATTTGGGTTAATTTAAGGGATGCCCTGTGCTATGTTTACCTTTTGAACAAAGATCGAATGTGATTTATTTGTATATATCTGCAGCCTTAAGAAATTTCACAATAAAAAGTCTACAGGGGTCAAATCACTTGATTTCAATGGACAATTCACATCTCTCTTACCTTACCACCTTACCACCCAAATCGCTGACACACGAAACATAATATGATTCAATTGGAGGCATACAACATTTTTCTGACATATAATAAGGGCTCAAATCAAGTAGATTTTTTCTTACTTTGCTATAAATAGACACCTTGTGGAGCATTAGGAAAAAGGGGAAGAGTTTGAAATATTGTAATGCTTGGGAAAGCCAAAAAAGAAAGTGTGATAAGACATTCCACATTCGCGAAGTACGACTAAAGAAGGAATCTCTGTACTTGACAGTTAGACGGAAGTTGGGCTCGAGGGTATACTAATGGGCAATCCTGCAGACGCAAGTATTTCGGTTGAATTGATTAAGGAGAGAAATACAAAGGGCTATTTCTCTAGAGCGTAATCCATTCAAATATAGGTAAAAAAGGGTAAGACAAGAAACTAAATTAAATGTTCTAAGTTCAATACTTTGCAAGAGAGTTATAAGTCAGTTGCAACAGAAACAACCCAGAGATGGGAATTATGCTCAATTTTTGGATTCTGTAGATAACAGCTAGATAAGTCTTGAAGATAGCAGCCAGATCAAAACGTCTTGCATTCAAACATTTAGCAGCATTTTTGGTTGCAAGAGGTGGTTAGAGATAAACTAAATAAGAATTTCAAGGATTGCAGTCTCTCAGCATTGAGTTTTTAAAGCATTGAATTCTATTCGATGTTTGATTCCTTATGTATCAATACTCCATAGGTAAGAATTTAATGAGCTCATCAAACATTTCTGTTCAAGATCAATAAAACAGATAAAAAAACGAATAAGAAAAAGTTATGGTTCCATCGTCAGCTAAGCGGGTAAGTGGATCAGAAGCTTCAGCCAAGAGATCATTTATAAAAAAGAGAACAAGATTTGGAGATAGAAAAGAGCCCTGTGGCTTGAATTTAGTCTTTCTCAGACTTTAACCCATTCAATACTACTAAAATTGAAGTAACGAAAGGAAAATTTTAACCATCTAAAGGAAGGATTAGTCAAAACTGAAGGCATACATTTTCGATAAGGAAACTTGATGCGCAACTCTATCAAATGCTTTTGAAATATTAAGCGCAATAATTTTACTTTCTCCAAAACGATGTAAAAATTTGTTTCACTATTCGGTGAGAAAAGCCATCAAATCAACTGTGGACCTATTGTTCTGTTCTGTCTATCATAAAAAAGCCTTCGGTCTTCGAGATAAGTCTTAAGCTGATGACAAATTAGCGTTTACATGACCTTGGAAAGAAGGCAAGTAAATACGATCGGTCCATAATTCAAGGACCTCTTTTGGGTATCGGCTGGACAAATGCCCTTTTCCATCCACTCCAAACGAAACCTGAAGACTGATGAAAAACCTTACGTAGTGGTTTTACCAGCGTTGGAGAGCACCTCCAAGAAGAAGAAGAAGATCTATCGTGCCAATTGATAAATTATTTACATAGAAGTAGTTTTTTTTTAAATACATTAGGTTCGAAGACTTTAAGCGCTACTTACACATTTTTGTGCGGAAAAAGTTTTGTAAGTACCTAAATAATTTATTAAACGAGTAACTATAAAGTTCAATTGTCCTCTGCTATGCAGATATACAATTTTAAAATGTGAGAACTCATTGAACTGAAATTGTGTCCTTTGAACTCTATTTCCTCAGACTAATACCCGTACTTAAAAAGCAGAACTTCCATAAAAAATCCTAGATCACCTCGATTTGAAAGGACATTTAATGAATAATTTACAAAATTCTTCTTAGAGTTTAAATATTTTATGTTTTTTGTTTTTTTTTTAGGAAATTTAAAAATTCATTGATGAAAAATTCAATAAAATAAAGAAAAAAAAGGACTTTCTTTACTAATGGTTTTTCAAAGGATACACAAATATTTTTCCCATAAAAAAAAAATAGAAGAAAAACAAAAAAAAACACAACAAACCCAAATCAACATCAATAAGAAATTAAATATTTATATACCATTAATGTCCCCCCAAAAAGAGAGAAACAAAAAGAAAATCACCAAAACATTGCCTGACATATATTCATCAACTTTGTCGCTCGTTTCTGCATGCATACATACTTGTTCTGTGTTGAACCAACATATACTTACAAAGTAGTTTCCCATCAAAAGTCCTTTTGATTAATAAAAGTGACTATGAAATTTATGATTAAAATTATTGTCTTTATTGTACACGAATATTATATAAATATATGTATGTATTTTTATACACACTAAGGTAAACATATTTATGTAGGTATGTAAATGTATATATAGGTATATGAGTATAGAAATAGGTAAGTATGTATTACATTGCACGCAAAAGCCACTTTTATTTCATCAAAGACATACCATCGCACAGTATAGCAAACTTAAAGCAAACATAAAACTTATACAAAATTCAAAGGAAGGATGTTTTTAAAAGAAAACGAAGAAAAACCCAAACACGCATTCAATTATTTCCTTTTTCTGTCAAAATAAAAAAAAAAATACTAAGGAAGAAAACAAAAATACACGAAAATGTATTTTAACATATATAATACAAAAATGCGGTCAACCTATGTGTACATACGTATATTTTACCTCCTTTATTTTATCTCTAACACACAAAATCTTCTTTTCAAAAGGTTTGTCCCCGAACCTTTAAAAAAGAAAAAGAAACAAGAAAGAAAACATGCTTCGTTTAACTAACCCAGACTTTAGAAGTTCAAAACATAAAAAGAAAGATACACTTTCCTAAAGGAGAACGCGCAGCAAAAAAATACCATCGTCCTTCTTTTATACTTCGATTTTTGTTAAAGAAAAACTATATGACACAACTTCTGATGTGAAAGCTCTAGCTTTCTTGTGTCGCCCGAATTTTTGTTTAGTTTTTTTATTTTTACTTTAGTTTCTTGTATGTGTAAATGTCTAATGTGTTATCCTTATGAACTCATTTCGGGTAAGATATTCTTCTCAAAAGTTGTTGACATCCGGCAATTACACTAGAATGACGACGAGAATGAAAAACTCTTAACGTCTGTCACTATCCCGGAGTGTTATTTATTTTTTTTTTTTCGAAGGAAACATATCCTTTTCTCTATGATGATGGCCTTTTACAATTTTTTCCATAGTCAAAAGAATACAAATTTATGGAAAAAAAAAGAATAGAGAAAGGACATCTATTTTTTGCAACTTAAAGTTTTCTCGAAGAAACGTATCACTTGTATGCCAGTCTGTTTCTCAGGATCTTTTCTTGAAAAATAAATCTCCTCCTCTCCTTTTTATATATATAAAGCAATCCTTCTTCATTTTTCGTCCTCCACAATTTTCACACGACGAAAACGACTAACCGAACGACTTTTGAAACATGATCAGAAAAATGGGTTGCTTGTTAGCAAACGAAAAAAGGACATTCACCAAAAATATTAGTAACATCAAGCAAAACCACAGAAAGAATATTTCAACTTATCATAACTAAGCTGGAGTCGAAATAAACTAAACTTTCAAAATTCTTGTTTTTTTTTATCATCCTACTGGTAGATGTAGTTAGACGTAGGAGGATATGTAACCTAACGTACTCTAAACATGGGTCCAGAGATGAAATTTTTCATCATTTTTAGTTGGTCAGTCAGTCAGTCAGTCAATCTTTTCATTCGAATTGTTTAGGTGTACGCCACCCCGAGGAGATGAGAGGGGAGAGAGAAAAGGCAGTTTATATACAAGACAAACTTTGTATGTTCAAGTTTTCTAAGGCTTTCTATGCTTCGAGATTATGATGACATCGTATCTTGTAGAAGGAGGAATTATGTTACTGATGTGATATTGTGAAATCAAAACTGACTATTCAAAACATAAGTCGTCTTTACCTTCATAGTTTGTTAAGTCAGAAACTTTTTATAGACTCGTATGAGGGTAGAAGTGATAATAACAAAACGAATAAACTGTGTGTAAATTTTACTATCGAACTCAGTTAAAGTAAGATACAGAATTAAATAACATTTAAAGGTGACTTTGGTGACAAAAATTGTTAAATAATTGCAAGGAAACTCAGCTTTAGGCAGTTAAAAGTATCAAGCATCAAGTATTCTTAGCCAGTAACAACACCATCTATAGTAAAGAAAAAAACGTTCCCAAAAATCTTGGCTATAAATGTCAATAAAGTTTTAAGTTTCACAATAACTACCGACGAGAATGCAGATCTAAAGTAGGCGAAAGAAGAGGGACATTAAGCTGAAGACAATGCTGTCAAACTGGGCGCAGAGACATAAGGCCCAGGGACATAACGCCCAAATTTTTTTTTTGGGGCTTATGTCCCACCCGAGTGGGACATAAAGCCGAAATTTAATTTGGGCCCTAAGTCCCACCCTAGTAAGACCTAAGTCCCAAATTTTTTTGTTAAAAATGGGACATTGTCCCCAAATTTTTGCAGAGCCAAAAAAGAATATAAAGTTTTTGTATTTCAATACAATGAACAATAATTTTTTGATACGGTGATAATACAAAAATTAGGAAAAACAAAAAAGTTTATTTTCAACATTATTTGCGGGATCTCAGGATTTTAACTCCCTTTTTCGGGGTCACACCCACTCACGCAACTCCGTTGCTCCGCTTAGAGTATGTAAAGTCGCCAGGCAGGCGCCAATATCAACAGTTTTTTTGAATAAAAGAACCTGTGGGTGGCCCGCTTCGCGGGATCTCAGGATTTAAACTCCACAAAACAAAGTCTTGTGGTACTGAAGTGCTCCAGGTTTTGTCATTTGGTAATTCTTATTAAGTGGGACATTAGACCCAAAATTTTTAATTGGGGCTTCGGTCTTACTTGGGTGGGACTTATTGCCCAAATTAGATTTCGGTTTTATGTCCCACCGAAGTGAGACATAAGCCCCAAAAAAAAAAGTTGGGCTTTATGTCCCTGGGCCCTATGTCCCTGTGCCGCCTAGCACCTACTCCAAGCCCTTTTTGGTAAAAAATAAGTCGGTCTTATTTCTCTAAATAATAGTCTTTATTTCACTTTATCAAGTGGACTTTGCTTTATTTCACTGCGTCGTTTCACTGACTCACGTATCACAAAAAAATTGATGCAAAAGGCGAATTCGTGGAGGCTCTGATAACGTTCGGTTGGTAGATATACTGAATGACTTTGCATACATAGTTAGACAGTATTTTTGAAAATTGCCTACTGTAAATGTATTCAGAAGAATTAAGAAGTGTCATCATTCCCTTAGTCGAATTCTAAGGACTTTTGGTTGGGATTTGCCATAAGCTATTTAATATGTTTCAAAAATTCCTCTCATGTGTGAATTTAAATAGCTTACCGAAGATACAAGTCCTCAGTCATAAGCAATATTGAGCTATTCCTTTCTTAATAATCCAAGTGATTATAAGAGGGTTTAACTGTTATGTTATTTCCGAAGGACAAAAAGGATATTATACAAAATATAAAAAACAAAAACACAAAAATTTGTGTGTTTTTCTCTTAAATTTATTCTAATTACTTAAAGCCCTTATCCTTCCATCATGCCTGAACTGTTTTCATAGAAATATGTATAACGAAAGAAAGAAATATAAAGGGTTTTTGATCTTCAACTTAACTTTATATACGTAGGTATAACCTTTTTGTTTTAAAACAAAAAAGAGAAGTTCATTAAATCTCACACTTTTGTCCCTTTAATTTTTTTGTTAGTTTTATTTCTTTTGCAGCAGCGCCAGCAGTCTCCCTTCTCAATTTGAAGACGGACTATAAAATCCCTATTAACCCCATTTTAGAAGTCATTTTATACTGCGTGACCTCACTCCTTCTTTTTAAACCCCCCTCTTTAGATGAATTTGTTAAAGTCTTAGTGGTATAAGGTATTATGTTGAATCTTTCACTTCAAAAAGTTAAGAAGTTGGGGGTTTTAACAAGGAATATAAATAATACATACCTACGTCCAGTACATACATAAATGTATATAGGTATAGGAAAATAGAAGAATAACAACCTTTTTCATTTTTTGGTCTTTTAAATTTTGTGTCCAAAATCGTCCTTTTTTGGTGTTTGACATGACTGAAGTCCTTTGACAAGGCGGAAATTCAATTAAAAGCTTGACATCCTTAAGATAAGGTATACACTATACTCAGGCAGTCAGGCAGGCAGGCAATGTCTCCTTAATTTAGTTGACCAAAAAGTTAAGTTTTATTGTTGTATTTGTATTTATACATACATATATATGGACGGATATAGGGAACAAAAAAGGTGACTTTATGGAGAGCTTAGTTTGTACACTTTTTGTTTTGTTGATGGTTTTCTGCCTTAATAAACTCAGTGTTAGTATATACAAATATACTTTTACCTATACATACAGCAACATAGGTCCTTTTAGAAATTCTGTAAGATTTGTTGTTAAAGTTTAACGTAAAATAATTTAATGGTGAAAGAGCCAATCGATCTATCTACTTGTAAGGAATTTTGTGGCCTTAATTTTAAAGTCTCAAAACATTGCGATAGAAACATGGGACAACTTCGGCAGTAGGGGGTTTTTCAAAACCCTCGAAATGTTACTTGTTTTTGTTGCCCTTAAATTTTGCTTTTTTTTAACTTGAGGAACCCACAGCTTATCTTCGCGTTTGATGAGATATAGAAAGTAAACAGCGACTAGCGCAGCCTTCCCCACAAGTGCCGTTTGAGAGATTGAAGAACCGAAGTCGGTTGCATTGTTATATTGATGTCGTTTAAATAACAGACTTATAGAGACATTTAAAGACTTCTTATCTTTAAACCATTTTGAATATTTAGAGACGTGTTGTTTGAATAGCACGTTATTTATTTCGAACTTGAAGGACCAACAAAACTTGAAACGAATGCACATTAATGCCTTGGCTTAAAAGACCTATGAATCTACCTTTTTAGAGAAGAGACAAAAACCAATAAGGCTGGAAAACGAAATTCGGAAAGGTTTTTTAAAAAACTAAGTGTATTGAACTGGGGACCAAAATAGCTAGTCAGACACTAAGTCTGGTTAAAGAAGCTTTATGATTAATAATTAGGCTAGCTCCGAACTGCACCGACCGTTGTCCACTTCATAAAGACCAGTTGGCGTCATTAAGTAAGAGGAGAAAAATACAGTTTTAAAACAACCTCAAGTTCCTCTAAGAACTGTTTGAAAATATATTTAAAAGCTTAACCTTATTTCAAAACTTTATCAATTAATGTGGAAAAAACGTATTTATGCATCAATAACCACAAAAAGCTAAACTTATCTTAAAATCAACCCCCACTACCAAAACAAAAAAAAACACTTATGTTGCATTTGAATTGACTTGAAATTCTAACGGTACTCGAACCAAAATATATTCTAAAAGTTTCAACATATTCAACAAAAATAAAAAAACATACGAAATAAAAGCAACAACAATAAACAATCATCAAACTATTTCCGCACGATGCCATTAATCCCGTTCACACAATTGCATTTCCAGTAGCTTGAACCTCCACTCTCTACGGATGCTTCCTATAAGGATTCACATCATATATAACCAACACCATGTACCGACACTTTGTGCCGAACCGCGCCTCTCCGTCTCCATGCCATGCCATACCACGCCATCCACTGCCATACCGACAAAATTTGCAATAAATTCATAAATTAGAAATACGAGAAGAGCTGCAATGTCCTATTTCCTATTCTACTCAACACCAACCGGTGGGGTCGGGTCGGATCGGGTCGGTTAAGTCCAACGGTCGAACGACCAAATATGAATGGTATATATTGTGAGCATTGAGCACCTAACCACAAAACTTATTATGCTGCACGTTTTTGTGCAGCATCAAGCTGCTTTTCTCGATCTCATCCTTTAGATAGATTATAACAATGGCGGCTGTCTGTGACGAGACAAAAACACCCCGTGCAAGGTATCGCCGCAACGCCGCCGTCGTATATACTATAACAGTCGGTGGCAGAATTAACGAGTATTGCTACCGCATTCAATTCTTTGTGGTCCATTTCGCATGCAGGAGACAACAACGCACATTAGATCAAGTTTTCCTTTTGATGGCTTTAGTCCTTTTTGTTTGTATATATGTATGGATAGATAAAATGTGCATACATATACATTCGTTTAGTGTGGATGTTGTATAAGACTAATGGCTCTGTTTGTTTTCTTCTTTTTTTTTTAACGTTCTAACGGATAAGCAAAGGCGGTGGCTATAGCAGTTTATGGATGGACCCCTATATTGAACCGGTAATGGTGTTTGCAAAAGTGCCACGTTCGATGCATTGAACTATAAGGAGTCTATACGAATACTCGTACGTCGAACGTATTTAGCTTGGTTGTGGTCTTTGGTTATGACGAAAGAGGATAATAGAGGGTGATTGATTCTTCTTTTTGGCGTTTTCGTCTTTTCGTCAGGTTGGAAACAGTTTTGAAAGAGTGTATGACGGACAGGAAAGTGGATCATTTAAGATGCAGTGGTATATTGGTTTTATCTACAAGAAGTTACTTTTGGGAAAAAGACGGTTGATCATATAGATCCAGCGAATACTAGGAAATAGACAAAAAAAAAAACAAGAATAGAGTGGATTCAGTGAATTCAGCACAAAAGGGAAAATTTAAAAATTAAGTTTGCTTTAGCTTAAAGATGGAACTTAAAAGACTATAAATGAACATTAATATATGCAATCAAGGGTTATTCAGCTTATAAATAGAAATAAATTTTCTTAAGGGATTATTTATTGTAAGGAATCTGCTTCCAGTTTCAGTATCATTTTTAGGGTTTCAGTTTTAAGAGAATAAACTCGGATTTTTGATAAAGGAGCCGTAACCTAAAGTAAAATGTGCATTCGGCGGATATTCAGCTGAAGTAGAGATAGATCCAATTCATATAATGAATTACAAGGCTGGAAATTGTTTTTTTGTAAGTTTTAATTTTGTCAAGAGTTGGGAAACGAAGCATAAGCAATATTATGCAGTATAATTTAATTGCTTAATTTTTCGGTAAAAGTTACTAAGCAATTTCAAGATTGTTTCAATTTAATGCTAAAAAAGAAATGAATATCTTTTCGCAAAAATCTTAAATTCAGCAATTTAAGAAAATCTATAGTCGTTTACAAAAGGTAATTTTCAAATATCAGACTTTTATAGGGGCATTATCATCTTACAACTAAGGGCATATATAAGATACAGAGCTCTATTGAAAAACGAATTCTTCTATCATACTCAAAAACTCCATTTGAATTTTATTATTTCAACGCAGTAAGTTGCTGATTTTTTTTCATCTTTTTTATCTGGACAGTCTACAATTTGGAATTCTTATCTCTCGTCAGCCAGAGTCTTTTTACAGCACACCTTCTGTTCCAATCTCGAGGTGTTAAAATTTAACGCATCCTGAAGCTCACTTCTTTTGTTTAAAATTTCCTTTTTCTACCGCTAAACTTCTGTCTCTGCTGAATCTGCTGTAAATCCTTTCTATGACGATGTTTCAGGATAACCAAAAAGAAACATAGTTCTACTACAATACTAGAGATAGGTACATGTACTTTATCGCCCCTGAAGATAGGCAAAGAAGCTAAAAATATACATGTATACAAGAAAAAAAAAAAAAGTGTACCTTTCACACTTTGTTGAGCCGAGGCGTGTTGTCGTTGTCGTTGTCCTTGGTCTGTTATATTTCGCTTTGAGTGTTGTCCTGGCACCTTCTTCACTATCTTTCGGTCGTGGTCGTCGTTGGTGTCGTCGTCGTCGTCGTCGTCGCCGTCGTCATCATCGTCGTTATTGTCGTCGTCGTTGGTGCTGTCGTCGTTTCGAGTCCTATTGTGGTTAGTTATTTTCATTTTTTTTTGCATGTCAAGTTGTTAGCAGCAGCTTTTGAAGCTGTCATCCACTTTGTGTGGTTGACAACCGTGTTGCTGTTGTGTATTCTTCTTTTACTCTTGCACTTTTTATTTTGTTGGATATTATTTTTTTTCTTAACTATGCACATTGAATGGCGCCCGGGCGAGGACTTTGAGTGTAGGTGGGACTGATGTTTTGTTGATAAGCTTATTTTTTTTTCGAAAAGAAGTCGTTTTTGTTTTTTTTCTTTCTTTTGTAGTTGTTGTGAATTGTGTTGCGTTACAATAAATTATCATTAGACGACGATGTGAAGCGTAAGGTTTGACATTTTGTTGTCAACGTTTTTGCTTTGTGCGGTTTTTGTGGTGACTAATACGGTATCTTTTAATCATGTCAACATTCAGCGCATTTGCTGATTTCACATTTTTTCTTGGTTGTTCTTTTTTGTGTTTTTATTTTTTTTTCTATGGAATTTCGCCAGAAAGGACTGTGACATTAATATGTAAAGACACAAAAATAGAATAAACAAAAAACCATTTTACCATTGTGGTTATACGCTTGACAGTATAGTATAGTATAGTATAGTTGTTGTTGTGGTTAATGGTGTAAGATTTTGAACAAATAAAATCCATTTAATGTCTTTAAATTCATAGAAAATGAAAACTTACAGCATTTACTACCATTCACAGAATTTTATAATTCAGTGATGATAAATAATTAGGGGAGTAGGCTAGCAGTTACACTCAAGAAATTGATACACTAAACCAATAATAAAAGACAAAATGAGTACAAATCATGCAACTTATCTTTGAGAAACATCTAAAGACTTCAGAAATTAGATTTCGATTAAAAACTGGAAAACACAAATGAAATCTTACTTGGAAGAAGATTCTTTGTGGAGACCCTGGTTCACTTGATGAACGAAATTGTTTGATTACAAAGACTTTTTTTGTTCCCTGAACAACAAGGACAAAGTTTGAAAGATTGTAGAGTGTCCATTGTCATGTAACTTTTCTCAGTCGTTCTTGGACAGCAACGTCAACATTTTTCGAAAAACGGCAATCGATATGCCGTTTTAAATTTTTAAAGAATTTAAACGAAAGCAGTAAACGAGATTTTTAAAAACGTACGCTAACGATCGATGTGACTTCAAGAACTGCAACAAAATGTACAGCTGGCTTTTACCCTTAAATTAAAAGCTGAACTAAATGGAGAATTTGTAACGCCCGGATCACTTTAGGCTGTTTCAGTCCTTTAAAGTTTACGATTTTTAAATTTAAAACATAAGAAAAAATAGCAGCTTAAAAAACGACAAGACTACAAAATATGAAACAAAAAAAACATTAAATTTTACTCTATCATACCTATTAAAACTTTATTGGGAATTGATAAGCGCTTAACGCTTCAGGAAAAAACATTTCAACATATCAAACTAAAATAATACATCTTATATACATATAAATTTTCTTCACATGACAGTTCCAATTAACATTGACCCTCGATAAAGCCTTTTTGAGTGAAAGATTTATTACCACAATAATTCAAGGACTCTTCTTTTTTTCTCCCACAAAAGTGAAGTGAATAGAGAAGGGAAGAGGGGGTTTTGTTAGTAATTTTTCTCTTCTGCACTTATTTAAGTATGTATGGTATGTTTGTTAGAAGGCGTCAACACAAGACGAACAGAAAATAAAAAAAAAAAAAACTTCCGGCATTGATCCTAAAACTTTACTCATTCTTTAACTGAACAAATAAAATATATTGGCTATTTACTTATACTGATGAAATAAAAAGAAAAATACACCAAGAAAAAAGTTTTCCTTCCTTCTTTTCTCACTTCATCCTATCACCCTAAATTCACAAACAAAAAACTCAAACCCACATCCAAGCAGACAACGTTTTTATTGATCTTGTCCTCGTTTTCTGTTTTCTGTTTTGTTTTTATTTTTTGTTTTATTTGCCTTTGCAATAATTCAACAGGAAAAATTCATCGAATTCCAATACAGAATACAGAACAAAGGAAACACTCGTAAAGCACTGCCATATGGTTCGATACATATGTATGTATATAGCATAGGTATAAACAGCGCAAACAGAAAGCTTGAAGAAACAAAAGAAAAAAAAAAAACTTCAACAACTTTTATCCTTACCAATCAGAAGTCCTTTCGAACAATTAAGGATAACAAACACGCGGTAGCTCACGAAGAGAGTTGAAAAAAAAAAACAAAGAACCAACTTAAAAGTATCTCGAAACCAATCGACCAAAAGAAGAAAGAATAATGGAGGAAATTCAAGTCGAAAAATACCAAAAAACGCTTTACGAATAAGCTCGCTCTTTTTTTTTCATTTTAAATTCACAGACTGACGCGTCTTCGAGAAAGCAAAAAAAAAAAAAAAAAACAGGTAACATGGGAAAAGAAGACCATCCTAAGTATTCCGACCTTTCCCTAATGTCACCCCTGTCCTTCCAGCCCACCAACAACATGTGTGCTTAAGGCCTCCTTGTCTTGGGCTTGGGCTTAGTTGATGTTAATATTTTAGTTGTTAAAAGAAACAGCGCGCCAACAAAACCAAACCAAATGAAAAAACATGAGAGTCCTTTGTTGAATGAATTTTTCATAAGCCTTGCTCCTTGTCATAGGTATATGTATGCACGTAACGTAGATTGAGGCAGTTTCTTAAGTTGTTGTTATTAGTACTTTACGTCAATTGCGTAATCAATCCTCGAAGATGAATTTGTATCCATAATTGCTCTAAGGATACGTGCAAAATAAAATAGAAAATTTATAAACCAAATACTAAATAAAAAAGAAAGAAAAGTCCTTTCCACTTTATGCTAATTGCTTGTGTTCGTGTTGAACGTAAGCAATCACTTTTTTTTTTACTGCTGCTGCTGCTTCGTCCTTTTTTGCACTAATAATACTTTAAACACTCACTCAATATGATGCAGAGGGGGATAAGCAAGAATGAGAGATGGAATAAAAAAAGAGAGGGTTAAGGCGAACGAACGAGGTTCATATGCCGATATATAGTGTTCTTTAATTCAGCAGGACGAAAATGCAAATGCAAATGCATAGAAAAGTCGTTGGTCGTCCAGGAAATATCACATGCAGAGTGATGGAAGAAAGAATGTACATACGTACATAGGTGCCGTACCTTCCTTAAACTACCAATGGCATATAAGGACTCTTGCATATATTTCAAACATACAAGACGAGTTAGAGAGCAAAAATGAAAGAGATGAACAGAGTTTTGGTGAAATTTCGTTTACCGTGATTGCAAACACTTTTGGTTTATTATCCCGGAGTGGTCTTAAATCGTGTTGATGGCTATATATGTATAAACAACAAGTCCCTAACCTACCTTCCTACCTTTATGGAGAGGTAAAGTTTAAGTATGGGAAGCATTATATTAGTGCAGCTACTACCTATGTACCTTACCTACCTATATGGCATTAAGCAGAACACTCAGACTCAAAAAGTCGAAACAGAAAGTGGCTCTATAGAGCTTAATTTGCATACAAATAAAACTTATGGTCTCTATACAATATAAGTATGAGTTTAATTTTTGGGAAAGGATTTTAGTGTACCGTAGCTACTGGGGTAAGAGTACTTATTCTAAAAATTGTGAGGGCGGAATAAAATGAAAAGTTTCGATATTATTAAATAAGTTTCAAGTGAGAATTTTTTGTTTATTAATATTTTTAATATATATTTACTCATAATAAGTACACTACACATACAGGTTTAAACGTATACAACTTTGAAGAGGTTCAATAATAAAGTTCGTATAAAATTGTTAATTTCATTTATGTCGTCAAATCCAAACTCCTCATATACCTAAGGATTGTGAAAAATGATTTTAAATATTTATATAAATTAAAGATTGTTAAAGATTGGCATCCTGGATACATACAAATTTTACTAAAAATGCTTTAAAGGCATCCTGGATTGAAAATATAAACATTATTACTAATTGTAATTCTGGAGGCGGAACTGATCATAAACCTTCAACCCTGACCCAAATACTTTCATGGTTCACACTCACCGACCAGAATTAGTCTCTTGTCTGTCCGTATCATTGGAAATCCGGCTCGAAGGACCAAAATATTTGGTGAAATAATGAGGAAAAAAATACTTCTATAAAACAATTTAAACTCTTGCACAAAATATAACTCAAATACCTCGTTGCTAAATATATAAAGTAATTCATCTTTTTATTTGCCCTTGATATAGCCTATTTTACTTCCAATATTACGTAATGTGAGGGTAAGTTTATTGTGGGCACTGATGGTTGATTACGGACCCTTCATGATAGCGACAACATCCAACATCTTCCCATTTCTATTTAAATATTTAAGTAGTTTTGGAAGACTTTATTAAAGGTTTATATATTGATGCCAAAAAATTATATAACATCAATGTTCTCTTCTTAAAATAAACAAAAAAAACACCTTTAAGAACTTAAACCCAAATATCTCAAAATATTTAAAATTAAAATATTACAAAGAAAAAACATTGATATTGTACATATTTTATTCATCAAATTCTAATCTTGACAGCATTGTCTAATGGGGAATCAAGAACCGCGTAGAATTTAATGCTTCGAAAACTAAATGCTGTCTACTATCGCAAAAAAGTTACCCTCCCCCAATGCCACTAACCATGAGTGGTAATTGCATCGAGAAGTCTGAACAGTTTTCCGTCCTAGGTATGTGCATCACAAACCACTTGTTGTTGAGTGATCACATATTTGACATTGCCAAAAATGCTGCTAAGTGTTTAGGTTTTCTCAGACGATGCAAGAAATTTGTTTCCCCTTCTGATCTGGCTATAATCTATAAAGCCTATATTCGTCTGAAACTGGAATACAATTCCCATATCTGGGCAGGTGCTCCTATAACCCTTTTGAGTCTCTTGGATAGAATTCAAAAGGGAGCTCTAAAAAATGATAGGTGACCGTTGTCTAACTGAAACTTTTGTATTTCTCGAGCACCGTCGCGTCGCAAGGTTTCATGTCTCTCATTATTCTATCGCTACTTCCATAAGCAATGCTCTAATAAAATAGCCAGTTGTATTCCTCTCCTCAAAAAATTCAACCGTAATACCCGTTCTTTTAAGAATGCTCATAAGTTTACCCTTGACCCCAATTTCGGACGTACTGTTAAGTGCAGAGATTCTTTCTTTAGTCGCACTACACGAATGTGGAATGCTTTACCAGACTCAATATTTCCCACTCATTACAATGGGCACACATTCGAAACCAATGTGCATCGGTATCTCCTTTCTAATCCTATCCTCCCTTCTTAATTGCTCGCTCTGTGTTTAATCATTATATAAGGGTATTCATATCCCCTTGAGTGAAATTTTGATCACATTGCACTAATATAAGAAGCTAAACATAATTTTTTATTTGACACCAATTATGCTTGTGTAAACTCAACAGAAGAGTGAAATGAGCAATACCCTTTACCTATCGAATCAACATTTGAAAATTTGTGAAATTAATTGAAAAATGAGAGCACATTTATTTATTGTTCCAATATCATCAATTTTTTGGAAGTGAATTAATCCCTAAAATGTTGATACTTAAAATTTGTCAGCCCAAAAAATGTTTGTCTGCGTTTTAAATGTTTCAATAAAATTATTTCAATTTCCATGTAATTAATTAATTCATCTAAGTGAATTTTGTTATATGCACACAATTATCGATTTTTATTAATTTCACAATAAATTGAACTAAGTACGCATTTTAATTTGCAAGCGCAATGTATTTTGATCAAAACTTACTTTTTATGTGTACTTATCATAACAAACCATTAAACCTGACATTCACATGCATGCCAAAATAAAGCACTAGTTTTTCTCTTTTCTTACTTTTACCCCGAATAGAATTTGTCTTATTATATTGTAATTTGTCTCATTTTCGCTCCTTTCCAAATCTAAGGAGTAAAGTAATATGTTCCACTTAGTCAAAATAAATTATCCTCTTCAACTTTTGACATCCACAAAATCATCTTTTTTGGTAATCCTATTAATTGAATTTGAATGTGAAAAACAAAAACAAAATTACCTACCCTAAGCTAAAGCCACTAAATAAAATATACAAACTTGTTTTCAATGCCACCGAATAACTAATTATTATTAATAATTCATATCGACTCCTAATGACGAAATTTACCCAAAATGAAGAACTTCCATTTGAATGGAAGCACATACGTATACACACAAATAAACTAAATAAAAAAAAAAGAAGAAATAAAAACAAACATGAAAGAAGAGCATAATATAAACATAAATATCGCGAGTGCCTAATATCAAATGAATTCGAAATAACGTACTAACAATGTATTTATAATCCTTCAACCATAAAAGATATACTTATATTTATTTACCTACCATACCTAACCCTCAAATCATTATCAAAAAGAAAAACTAGAGAAAAAGATACAATAATAATGTACAATATAAAAACAAATTCAATTTCATTAATACATATATACACAAGATTACAATAACCAGAACTCCGAAGAGGTATAACAAAAGCAAACAGTAATAATATCGACAAGTCAAATCGTCAGGTGCCTAGAGTAATAGAAAGTTAGTGGTATGAGATGAGAAAGGAGGGAAAAACAAAAACTAGAAGTGGAAACTCTGAAGGACTCGAAGGTAATTTGGGGTAAACACTTCACGGTGTAATGTTCCTGCAGGGAAAATAAGTAAAACAAAAAAAAAACTTTATACTCTGCTTTTTTATTTCGTTCGTTTTCCTTGAATGTTGTTGAGCTTTAGTGGTTGCACGCTATTTTGTGAGGAAGTAGGTACAAAAAGAAAACAAAAAACATAAAGAACTATACAAAGCAACATCCCTTTGGTTAGCTTGAAGAACACGCTAACTTGTTCTATTTTTAGTTCATAGAACTGCAAAAACAATAAGTAGGAATAAAATAAAATAAAAAAAAGTGGCGCCCAACGCAGGGCATTGCGTTTATCACACAAAGAGTGTAAAAAAAAACAGAACACCACCAGGTAAAATATAGAGGGGATAAGGAGGAGTAGACGAAGAGAGATTGGAACTCTAACAAATGAAAAATAAGGACTGTGAAATGGGCCATCAACGGAAATAAAGACGAATGGTGAGGTGATTGTGATTAAAGATTTTCAGATTAGATACAGATTCAAAATGTCTTCGAGTATAGATATAAGAATATAATTATTTTAATTCGTTTTTGTAATGGAATAGATTCCGACTTAAACGTGTTTTTTTATTTTAATTTTGTATTTAATTCTCTTAAACACTTAAAATTTAAGCTCCCATTGACTTTTTGGATCTGTTTAAATGCGATTTTAAAAAAATTTAATACATCTTCAGGAACAATTCTAAAGAAATGTTAAGGCCCATGTAAAACAGTTTCAAATGAAGCAAATCAAGTTTGTAACATTCTACAGCCGATAATGGTAATAGAAAATCGATAAGAACTAAGAACGAAAAAATGGCGCCCAACGTCAAGACTGAATACAGAAAATAAATAAACTTTTTCTCATCTAACAGCAATCGTTCGTCGATAATATTATCACAGGAAATCGATATACCACATTTACATGCATTTAAATGTGTGATAGGTCTTATGACCTTTTCAAAATAAATCTCTCCTTCAATGCAGTTCAAGTTTATATTGAAATACAAACTAGCTTTTTATTAAATTACCAAAGGACAAACACAAAACATGACACATTTCACATATTATCAAAGAATATGGCATTACCATCATGGCCTTCATCGCATATACAATACATATGTACAGTACATATTGAAAACAAGGACATCCCACACACACATATCGACATCTTTCAAAAACCTTTTGCTTCTATAGAAACAAGAAACAAATATCCTTTCGTTCGATATGTGTGTGTTTTGTATGAAGTATATTGCATGTTTATCTTCTAAAATTGCATACTTATTCAAATGTTATCTTTTAGCCTTAAAGAAACAAACAGGATATAAATATAATATCTGCTTTCTCCCAAAAAAAAAAAAAAAAACAAAAATGTTGACTTCGTACAAAACATCATGCACTTTTCTACCATACACAGCATATTGTCATAGTTTAAATATTTCTTCTATCTTTTCTTAGAAAACACATCCGCATACTGAGTGTTGCAAGATGTCTCAGCTTTTTATAAAGATGGATATGGGTGGGTAAAGACAACTCAGTAAAGGATATACTATAATATACATACTCGTATGTGCATAGACAAAAAGAAAGCTCATACACACACAATTTTGATCTATTTGAAGACGAACAAGAAAGAAAAGTTGCATAAAAATGTTATTTTTGTGCAACCGCACATTGGGTGCAAAACTAATTTTGCATCACAAATTCGCCTTTTTGTGGATATAGTTTTTTTTTCTTTTGTGTTTCTAGTTTCATCTTTTAGCCTCTTCTTATAACAGTTTTGGCATATTTTAGAACTTTTTGCTTAGTTTTAGATTCTTTTTTTTTTTTTTTTTTTTGTGTCAGGAGGTCGAATATGAGAATGCAAGCTTAAAATACTCGGAGATAGTTTTGTTCATCCTTAAAGAACGTAGATCCTTAAGTTTGTTTTTTACAATAAATTTTAAACTTGGATATTGAGAAATTTCGAGAAAAATTTATAAAATTTATTCGGAAGGTGTTGTTAAGTTTTTTAAAATATGCAAAATCTACAAAATTCATTTGGAAGTTGAACAAGTTACATAAGTATTTTAATCCAGTATGGGCATTTATAAATGTTTTTAAGTTTGTTTATTGTCTTTAGGAATGATACAATGTACATTATTTTAAAATTGAAAAAGTAAAAGTAATGTATTAGGAAAACAAACAACATTTTCACAAAATTTAATCAAAATTGCGCCCAATGTGCAACTTTACCAATAATAACTTTTTAATTAGATTTTTTAATCTGTAATTACATAAATATGGCGCCCAACGCCAAACTCTAGTACAATTCTTAATTTATTAAAAAATAATTAAGATTATAAGTATATATGACCAAGAATAGAATATTGAAAAAATATATCAACAAAACCATAAATGGCGCCCAACATGAAACCCTTGCATTTTGAAAACACCTTCTTTTTATTGTAATCTTGCTTATTTCTTTGCGGTAAAACATGTTAAAAGGGTTTTGAACACCAACGAAATACATATCTTGGTACAACACATCAAAATTCTATTTGCTATGTCTTGTTTTCGTAGTTGAATCAAAAATTGTTATTTCAACGAAAATCAAAAAACAAAAAAACAAAATCAAACATCGTCAATTTGATCCTTTTTATTGAGAAGCTTAGGTCGATCTAATGCTTGTACCCGTTTGTATAATATCACGACACACCAACAAATATACATACAATCGTTGACCATTATTCGTCGTCGTAGCTAGTAATGCACACACATGACTGGAATATTCCAATTGAATGAACCATTCACATATTTTGTAAGGAAAATCCTCATCGATATGAAGTCCTTCCACAGTTTGTGCTATGACCAAATGAACACACATATTTGCCCCAGGCAAAATCTAAATTGGCAATATTAGTTCAGATCCAGGTACGTTGTCGTTGTAGTTGTCGTTGTAGTTGCCTAAAAGCAATAGGAACGAAGATGAGAGATTGTTGTTTTTTTAAACTTTTTTATTTTTGTTCCAAAGAAGTCATAGATGATTAGTGAAACTTGTTCATATACATGGTTCTATGATGTACAAAACGAGAGAATTTTGTGCACTAAAACGAGGAATCGAAGAAACGAAGGAGTTTTGAAAATCATTTTTGCTTATCAGCTATTTCGCAGTATGCTACTCCACCCAGATGCAATGAAAAGGGATCAATGGATGGTATATAGTAGTTGCAGAACCCTTATTTATGATTTTCCTAAAATGCACCCGCACATCAACAGCGGTTGTGGCGGCTATAGCAGCAATGAAGGTCTGGTCATTGGTAAGTGGATATCAAATTGGGATTATACTTTTGTAAAGAGGAACTCTATAATACAACAACCTACATATATGCTTTCGTTGCAAAATGAGAAAATGTAGGAGAAGAAGAAAATTTGATTCACTTTTAATTGGAAGGCGGATAGTAGAAATTTTATTTTTTTTTCCTTTCGGATTGGGAGAGTTCTAAGTTTGAAAATAATATGATAAGTGGGTTTTCTCCTCAGATATTTGATATTTTTGAGAATTGACAGACAAAGTTTAAAGAGAGCTTATCTGTAAATACCAGATTTTTGTGTTTCAATTAAGTGGCGCCAAGTACTCCTTTTTTAAAACTTTTATGGTTGCCTATTTACACCTTTTTTTTGCCTCCAAATAAAATTGAAAAAGTTTAAAAAAATACAAATGTTTCAAACAAATAAGATACTTTTTTTTTAATTGGCGCCCAACGAGAACTCTTTAATCTATTTTTATTCCGTATATACAGCACATTTCTAAAGTTTAATTTATTTTCAATTTTCCATTAAGGCCTTTAAATCTACTAAATACATTCACGATTTTCCCAAGCTGACTCACCTTTTATAAAAAAAAATATGACCTTTAGCTTTAATTTATATAATATCAACACTTAATTACCATTTAAAGCTTTCATTGAAAAAAAAAAAAAAACACTGCATAATGGATCTCATTCATTTTAATTTATGATGTACGATTATACATTTGTATATATGTATATAAGTAGATACCTACATATTAAAAAGTCTGCCATTTCATGTGTGTATTTATGATAAAATTTTAAACGAAATATAAACATATCTCATCCTGCACTAAAAACCGTTACATTCCACACTCTGTAGAGTAGATTTGTATGAGTAGACATCTACATTGAACTTCATTTTACCACTTAATATGCAACATCTAAAGTTCATTATTACCGTCCATTCCCTCTTTCTCTCTCCCAGCCTACATACCTACATACTGACCTCCCTCCTATCTACCCACTCACTTCCACTTCCACTCTCAATCTCTTTTTCCCGGTCGACATCTCTGGAAAACCTGCTGCCAACGAAAACGTCAACATTAACAACAACAGCTAACAAGCCCATTACCGGGGATGAATTTGTAGGCACAGCAGTAGGTATAAAAGTAAAACAGAAGCCAGTACACTCAGTGCGGGACCAGCTGCAACAGCATTCCCTTGAATTTAATTGCTTTCGTCAGCAGCAGTATGGCTGTGGAGGAAGCAATAGCGGCAGCAGGTGGAATGAGTTAGCCACGTTTGCAATCAACGATATTATAAAACACAAAACCATTGCCAGGGTTAATGTTTTTGTATTTTTCGCAGTTGACTGGCTTAGATGTATAGAACAACAAGAATGGACACTTAAAGCCTTCAACTGAAACAGCTCAGCCCAGCTATAGACAAAGTCATCTACACTCTGACCCATCCTGTTTTAAGAGTATGTATGTTGGGTAGTATAGCCCCTTTGTTTCTATATTGATGTTCCACACTGCACCACCACCAGCCCATTAACATCATAAATACGTCAAAGATTGCATTAGCTCTCTAGAAAATCATATACGTATGTATATAGTGTAGTACTGTGAATAGGGCCAGGAAAGAAAATGGCGGCAATGTGCCCTTAACTCATATGCTATGTAGAGTAGATACCGTTTGTCAATATGGTTCGATGGAGGAGATACACAATTTGGGAGGTCACTCTTGTGGATAAACAAGCTCGCGATGTTTATCCAGTACAAACTCTCGTATACACTGATGGATCTGTAGCCTACCTTTATACAGGGGGTATATATAAAGGAGTGGGGGTTAAACGAAAGGACTATGCACTTAATGTCAGCATGTCAACATGGCAAAATGGCTGCTGCTGCTGCTACTACTACTAGTGGTATAGTGAAGTGATGGTGAGTGGGTTGAAGCTCTTATATTGCAGCTAAAATTAGCAATGTAGGGTGATACAAACGACGACAGACACTTTGAGATGATGACGCACACAGGAAACGAGCCAAATGCCAAACATTGTTTGTTTTCCGAAATATAGATACTTGAATTTCTCTCCTCATCCTTTTTCCTCCCAAAATTTGTATGGCCTTAGTTTAAGTTTGCTTTCACCTCACAAAACTCTTTCAAAGAGCACCCACCTGAACACTGCAAACTGCACAGTGCACAGTGCACAACAGCTGCAGCCTTGAATTGAATTTATTTGTTAAGCTTGCTGTTTACTCCTTGGAAGCATGTTGGCCGATGCACCTACCACAAACAACCCCATCATACTAAACCACACGAACACGAACACAAATTCACACAAAAAAATTACGAGTATAGGTAGGAACAGTATCAAAAATAGTAATTTAAACTTTTGCAATTTAGATGCTAGCTGATGCAAATACACGCCCATTTAGCGCTATGTCCCAGACCACCATCACCATTCAGCGCAACTTACCCGCGGTATATATCGCGCGATACCCTTATCGGGTATAAATCTACACCCCTATTACATTGCTGCAAGTAATTGAAATAAATTAACTCGAAGCGATAAGCACGATGACGAGAGAGTATGAGAGAGAGAGAGAGAGAGAGTGGGAGTTAGAAGTTGTGAATGAGACTGAGACCTGCAGGCTGAAGGGCATCGTGAGTTAAGGGGATCGGTGGGTGGGGGGTTGTTGGTGGCAATAGTGATTATATGAAAATGATGATTTTGGCTTGCGTTTCACGAAAATTTTAAATTACTTTTTTAAGAGGATGCGGTAGATCGACGAACTTAAAAGCTAAGTTCATTTTTCTTTAACTTTTATCCTGCCGACTAAATAATATGTGTATGTGTTAGTTTGTGCTGTTTGTGGGTTTTTCAGATGATGATTCAGGAATTTTCATCTTCATCCTTATCGTGTCGCCATTATTATCATCATAGCATCGTCATCATCATCATCGCTGTTATTATTATCTGTGGATCTTTTTTCCCTAAATAAAGTATTTGCACAGTATAGGTGCTTGCTTTGTCGTTTATCGAAGAAATTTGAAAAGTTTTTAGTTTCAAAATTAGTTCACGGCAGAAAACTTTATGGTAGAGTTTATAAAATTATTCTAAATTGAAAATAAGTTTATTTTAGGCGGATTATGATCTATATACAGAAAGAGAATGAGAGAGTTACAAGGTTGTGGTTGTTCAAAGTTTTTTCATTTGTTTTTTCTTTACTAATCAGGTTTTTCGCAAGGTAATAGGAAAATGTTTACTATTTTGTTTTTGTTTGTAGGTTTTAGTATTTTTAATTAGTTTTTGAATAATACAAGAACTTATACTTTCTATTTTGTAAAAAGGAAACAAATCTTAAGTGGCGCCTAACAGAGAAAAAATAAAACAATATTTTTTTGAAAAAGGACTGGTCTTTGGAAATGGAATGGAATCATGGGTTTAAAGCATAATAAATATTTGAAAAGGGTTACAAATAGAAATATACAGAATAAAAGCTATGGTAAAATTAATTTTCAATAGTCCTTAATTTCCAATAACTCTACTTGTTTTCTATGTATTAATAATAAATCGGTAAGAGTTTATGTTTGAATAAAGTAGGTAATATATTTTAGTTTTAAAGAATGTAATTCACAATATTTTCTTATAGATAGTTGGATCTGAAAATTCGTCAATTTAGCACTCAAAGTTATCTAGTTGGAGTTAATATTTAAATATACGGTTTCTTATTATAATAAACTAGTATCAAAACCGAAAGAATATTCTAACATTACTCACCAATTCAAATATAATTTTTTTTTTTAAATGGCGCCCCACAAACAAACTTTTAAAACTACATTTTCCACATGAAACTTTCTTCTACCTAGATTATTATTATTATTTTTTCTCATATTTTTATTTTGTCTCATAAATAGTATACAAATATATTATTTAAATTTCACCAAAAGAAAACTGTTTATGAAAAAGTTTTTCGAGAACACTTCTGTTTCTTTTTGAGTGAGTTAAATCAGCTCTTAAAAGGAAACATTTATCTTTTGCACAGTAAGGTGCACCACCTAGCAAGCTGCTGCTAAACTAAACTCTTGGCTTGCTTGCTATATAAAGTTCAGTTCACCACTGCGATAGAGAAGGATCTTTCCAAAAATAAGAAAGGAGTAGTAGAAATAGCAGAAGTAGAGAACTTAATTTTTTTTCTCTTGTATATACTTTATTCTGTTTGAAAAGTTAAATTTTCAATTAGGTAACTTTTACTACTTTCAAGGGGAAAATATCTAACAGAAAGGAAAGAAAAATGAAAAAAAAACGTAAGTTTCTCATTTTTCCTGAACGCCCACAACGCACGAAAACAAGATGAAACTTTATTTTAATTTCTTCTTCTGTTTATTTCGAAAAAAAGATAGAAATAGGAAAATGATATGAAAAGAAGATTTTCATTCACTCCGCTTTTCTTTGTTTGCTCTTCTAGTGAGTTTATTTTTAACTTTAAATATTGTTTAATATAATCAGATTGAAAGATTATGAGCATATTGGAAATATGAAAAAGTTTAAGAAAAGCAAAGAAGGAGATTTTTGTTCCCCGATAAATTTGTTTTTTAACATTGATTTTATTATTATTATCAACTGGGAATCGAGCTTATTGAATATTAATCTGATTAATGTGATTAAAGAGGCTTCATTAATTAATAACAATCGAGTAGATGAAGTTTTTGAAGGGATAAAGTTTCCGTTTTATTTTTACTTATTTTTTGTAGTATTCCTTGAGGACAACCGATAGGGAAAGTTACAAGGCAATAGCAAAGATCGACAAGATGGTGGTTCGATGAATAATTAAACAAAAAAGTTACTTAGTAGCTCAGGAGTTGATAAACTTGCAAGTTTGTTAATGCAGGAGTTTAACCTGCAAAAGAGGTTTTAAAGCTTTATGATGGTTTAAAAGTTAATTGAAACCCAAAAAGTGATTAATATTCGCAACCTTAAGGCAAAATGATTGGATTTATCATAATAATGATGAATCATAATTTGGGTTCCATTTTCAACTCTCTTACTAGAAGTCGTTCAAAATAAAATCGGACCTTTGAAACAACTAAGTTCTTAAAAATAATAAGACATTTTTGATTTGAACATAAGATTAAATCAAATAATTCTTTGAACGTTGGGCGCCATTTTTTAAACTTTAAAAAACAACAAATTTAAAGACCAAAAATCTTTTGAATTTCAGAAGTTTCTTTAATTTTATTTACAAAAATTAAATACCTTATGTAATTCTGCAAATATTAAGCACTATTGAACACTTACTTGAAAAATCAAAACAAGTTGTGCTCAACTTAGAGGAACATTTTCAAAATAGTAGAAAACTTAAAAAAAAAAAAACAAACATGACAACAAGAATCGATGCTTTATCAGTGACTAAGGCGTTGCCTAGAAAACGTAAAAATCAGACATGATATTGTAGTTTTTCTTAAAGAATTTTCTTTATAAAATTTAGAAACCAACTTTGATGTAAAAAATTGGGCGCCATTTAAAAAAAAAAAAACGAAGTATATAAACTTCCTAAAATGTCCAAGGATCGGAATAGAAGTAATATGTATTTCAAAATTTGAGTATTTAAACTGGATCTGAAAATAACTTTTTGAAATTTTCAAATAGCATAAAAACTTTAGAATACTAAATTTAAGAATTAGGTGTTTTTAAATAACTTAAATATGACTTAATATGAACAATCATTCAATTGGTATGATTAAACTTTGAGCCCTATCTGGAAGCCTGCATTAAAGCTTGTATTTTTAAGTGTCAATATTTTAAAAAAGAATCCATCAACTCAATTTCCCTTCCAATGGTTGTTAGCTTAAGGATTTACCTGTGTACATAAGTACATAAGTAAACTTTTTGATTTTTTCGGATTTATATGGGGTAAACGTTTCAGCTGTATGTATCACGTCACATGCAGCCACCTGCTTATTATTATTATTTTTTGTATTTTCAGAAATCCACTTCACCATCAAATCTTACAATTGAATGGCTCTTATCGGATCCTTACGTTTGGTTTCCGCTGAAAGTATTCTGACAATTCTTCTCCGTACTTAACAGAACAGAAAAAGTAACGAGTTAACAAAAAGTATATTTCATGCTCTAGAAAATATACCCTTGCACATTATTTTTATGTTAAGGATGGTGGATGGTGGTGGTGGTGATGGTAGTTTAAAATCTTGAAAGGTTGTGCAATTAAATTGATGTTCGTTTTTCATTTTAAATCAAAAACAACAACAAAAAAAGGAAACAACACAAACTGAAAACCCATCGTGTCGTTGTTGTTGAATTGTTATTTATTTTGTTTTTATTTAGCAAAAGACTGTAACCAACAACCAACAACTAAAAACTTAACCTCCTAAACCTGTAGGGCTATATTTGAAAATATCCAAGAGATAAGTTTAATTAGTTTTGAAATGAGTGAAAGAGAAAGAAGTAAATAAAACTTTATGGTTGGCAGCTCACAAAATGAGTGTAATTTGCTTGTAATTAAAATTTTATTGTTTAGTTTTTTTTTTCAACTGTTCATTTTGTTTTGTTGTTGTTTTAAAAGTGTGTTTTTTTTTCTTATACTTTTTTAACTTCTGTTTGATGTTGTTTTAATTTTGAAATCATTTCAGGTAATCTAAAGATATTTAACTATTTTATGGGATTTTTGTTCTCTGTTTTGACGACTTAGAAAACAGTGATTTTAGGTTTCTTTTTTGAAGTAGAACAGCAAAAAAGAAAAAAAGGATAAAAGGGAGAACAGTTTAATTTGAGAGCGCTTGTGTTTTTATTTTTTATTTTGAATGCTGGTAGAAAATAATTCAATAAACCGAAATGAATTAAATTTTGTATTTGAACGTGAGTTCACATTATGATGAGGGAGGATTTTGTACAATAAAAAAGGAACACGGAAATGGTTGAAAATTTGCATAAAAGTAATTTTTTTTCTTGTTTATGTGGAAATTAAATTCTGCTCTAGAATAACAAGGTTACCAAAGAAAACAGCATAAAGTCTCCTTTTGGAAGACACGAATGTTGGGTTTATTTGAAAATCATGAAAAATTAATTACTTTTCTATTAACCTATTTCAATCGTTTGCAGATACATTTGGAGAAAATATTTTTAATTCAAACTAAGAAATATAAAACCAACAAAATGTTTTCGTGGTTAGTAAATTTTATTTTTATTAACAACGGAAAACTAAAAAAAACATTCACGTTGGACTCGATTTACGTGTTTCACCTATTTTTTTTTTTTTTCACATTTAGTCGACCAAAATACTGTAACTATTATTTATGTACATCATAATTATGCTAGGCGCTATTAGAATTTCGCATTAAAAAACATTAAAAAGTTTGATCATGTAATAATTGGCTGGCGTTGGGCGCCATTTTAACTTCAAACACATTGATTTGAGATGAACTTTGTAAGGCTTCATCGGACCTCTCAGTGGGAGTGCATAAAATAAATGTTTGCAAATCTTAATTGAGATTAAAGTACAAACTACTCACATTGGGCGCCAGCTACAAAAATTCAAAATTTAAGAATTGTTTCCATAAAATTTGAACTCTTTAAGAAAAGCTTAAATCAACAAAATACACATTGATTTGAGAATAATTTTATAAGGCTCCATCGGAATTCTCAGCGGGAGTGCATGGAAGAAATATTTAACTGAGATTTAAGTTCAAACTACTCACGTTGGGCGCCAGTTAAGAAAATTCAAATTTAAGAATTTTATTGCATAAAATTTGTACTCTTAAAGAAAAGCTTAAACCAACAAAAACAAAACCTAAAATATTCAATTTCAAACTTCCAAAAATAAAAAATAAAAAAAAAACAGTAAAATCTAAATAAATATTTAACAACATTATTGTCGTCTTCCTTCAGTTGGTTTTCTCTGCATGTCGGTACGTACTCTGTTTACAAAGAAGAAAGAAAAAACAAACTGAATTCATAACTTAATTATCAGGCATAAAATATTAACCATAGTATCTTCTTCCTCTGACGACCCGACCTCCAACCGTGTGTATAGACAAGAAAAAAGAAAAAGAATGCCATTAGAATGAACACACAAAAAAAGTTAGGTTAGGTTTATTTTGAAATATATACACAAGGTTTCAACGAAAGAAAGAAAAACAAAAACAAAAACAAAACACCAAAAACCCCAGAGCTCATACTGTGTGTATCAGAATTGTTTTGAAGCCAAAAAGTGAGATGTAAACGACATCAATAAGTGCGCGAGGACTCCTCAAATAGAATTTTACCTCTCATAGATAGAATATAATACACAGTAACTATACAACAGGACATTAAAGAAGACACACACCACGAAAATTGTATCTTGGTTTTGTTACGGCACTCGGCAGCCGTCGCGTCGTGTCGTGGTCTTGTTGGTGGTGTTCGATGGCAAAAACAAAAAGGTGGAAATTTCCCACCTTGAAGATATCCAGGTGTGATTTTGCGATATTATGTTAGAAAACAATCTTAAAGAAAGACTTACAAAAAATTCCATAGCAAAACGACACTCCCTCTGTCTATACAAACATACCCCAATAAATATCCCTAAACAAAACAGTATAATGAAAAATAAAAGTTCTTCCCGTGTCGTTGAAAGGCTATCAGGAATACGAACACACCACACACCCTACACCCTACACCCAACTTTCTTTCATCTCAAAATAAAAAAGTAAGGCAGTGAAGTCAAAGAAAGAACTTGCTAGCGAGAACGCCTTTAAGACCGGGGGCTAAGAAGAGCGGATAAAAAATAAGAAGCACAGGTGGCAGTATGCAATGGCGGGAATGGTAACGGGAACAAATGGGAAGGAAGAACATTTGCCAATATGGCAAAGAGCAAAAGCAAATGGCTGCTAGACTAGATTCTTTTTCATTTAGAGCAAGCTCAATCTCCCTGCTGGGTTTAATAATAAACAAAAACAAAAAAAAACAGAAACACGAAACAAAAATCCTCGAGGCGTAATTTTCCGGGTGGATTGGTTTTTTCCTACCCCCTCCTATATATTTGTTTTGTTCTTCATCTCAAGCCCCCAACCAAACCACTTCCACATTAAATAAGGATGAATGAAGGTATAAGAAAATGATGCTTACGGGTAAATAGATATTACAAACAATAATCATGAGGAATATTTTTGTACCAGTCAAAATTTGGTTGCTTTGTAATTTGGTATAATTTTTTTTTTTTGTTTAGGGTCCTTTGCATGTAACTTTATGAGATTTTACATTAAATCTCATTTGGACAAGGTAAACGATGAATATAATATTACAGGTATATGCCCTAACACACACACACTTCTACAATATTTAGATAATGAAGAGTTCAATGATTTTTAGCGGTTATGATATATAACAAAAAAAGGTTTTAAGGAAAATTAAAATATTATTGTTTTTTATTTTTACTAACGAGTTTTCTACAGACGTTTTGTTTTTTTGATAAAAACACATACCATTGTTAAAGAAATAGTAAATAAGTTCGATTTATGTTCTGAAACAAAGAGTTTATTTTTTTGTGAATTAAAAATGAGAAAAAATTGGAAAATTTTAGGAAAAATTTTCAGTTGCATTTTGAAAGCATTTTTACGGTTTTTAATCAATTTCAAAATAAATAAATAAATTAGGGGGAGCAACAGTCCGTGGAGAACTCAAGACCAAGTTCGATTTCAATATACATGTTAGGTAATGAACACCGGTTCTTACATTTTCGCAGAAGGCTTAAATGATTTATGCTTCAACTTAGAAAACTTTGGTATATACAAAAATTATATGTTCATATCTGACATATTGTTTTATTTAAAAAAAAAAGGATTCGTGGGTTCAAAACACGAGGTTTACGTTTAGAGCCTTGAATTCATCTAGTGTTACTTGAAATCTGAATAATTTTAAACAAAGCATTCAAAAGTTGATGCTAAGGAAGAATCTTTGCCAAAAATAGAAAATCTAGTAATAAGTTAATGTCGAAAAGTAATTTCAAAATCGAGCAGAAAATTGTATGTAGTCTTTATTGACTTCAAAGCAGCATTTTACCCAATCAACCGAGTTGCTTTATTCTACAAGCTATATGGTCTGGGCTTGTCTTTAAAGTTCGGACGCGTTCTGATTGGTTCACAACCACAACGGGAGTTAGACAGGGATGCACATTGAGTCCCACCTTGTTTTTGCTCTACATAGATGATCTTGTAGATTACCTTCCAGGTGGTGTTGATATAGCAGGAGTTTGTATCGAAAGATAATTTGTGATGGGCTGGGTCGAAATTCTGTAATTTTACTTTTTGACTAATTTTTCCGAAACGAGAGCTCGTAGAACCTTTTGGTTTGCAGTTGTGGATAGAGCATTTAAATACCTTTCTTTTGATGTGCATTTTGATTGGGTGGGAAATAGTTTTGAAAATACTACTTTTTTCAGCAAGCCCACGATTTTCTCGAAAAACTGAAAAAAAAATCATTTTTGAGATTTATGCATCAATTGAAAGGCGGCGCGATGCTCTGTGTTATAGTGAAAACCGCATCATGTTTGGAGGCTTGGTTGAGGAGATAAAGCAATCGAAAGATAATTTGTGATGGGCTGGGTCGAAACTCTGTAATTTTTCTTTTTGACCAATTTTTCAGAAACGAGAGCTCGTAGAACCTTTTACTGCTGCCTATGAGACCTTATAGTCAATGCTCAAAAATCTAAGGTGATGATATTTTGAGAAGGGAGGAGGACGAAATGCATCGGATGAAAGGTTTAATTTCAACGGAGAAGATGTAATTTTTTCAAGAAACCTGAAATTGGAGAAACATTTTAGCGAAAAACTCCAAAAAGCAAAAACCGTAATTATTATTTCATGGAAAAGATGATTTATGAACGAAAACTTAGCTCATAGTAGTAGACATAAGGTATTTGAAGTAGTTGCAGAAAGTATCCTTTTGTATGGCTCCCAAGTATGGGGATGCAAAAGGTTCAGAAGGTGGAGAAACTCTTAACACATTATGTGAAGAGAATATTTCGCCTGCCAAAAAATACTCCAAATTACGTGATTATGCTGGAAACCGGACTATCCACTCTATTCATAAAGGCCTTGAAGATGCAAGCGGATTATTTTCTGCACGTTTTCAGTATGCCCGAATACCGATTTGTTAGAAAACTAGTAATAAAAGCTGTACAAGACCGAAATCACTGATACAGTGAGTGATCAAGTCTCGCAGAAGGATGAAATTTACAAATACGGAAAATATATCGCACAGTAAAACTCTTATGTACAAGGTTATAGCAGCGGTAGATGAGAAGTTTAGAGTAGAATATGCAGGTGAAGCAGTTGGGTCCTTGTTCAGAACAACTTACAGTAGGCTTAACCATACATATAATCTCGCAGAAGGGAACTACTTCTATGATGCAAATAATATAAACGTCATTGATGCAATGGTCAATTTAAGAGACGAACTGCTGGCAGATGGCAAATGCCATGCTATTATGATTTTTGTGATATAAATATTCATGTTATAATTGTAAAATTAACCTTTGAATCAATATTAAACGATAACTATCTACCGATCCATCTATCTATCTAATTTCAAAATCCCACGTTGGGCGCCATTTAACATATCTTATGTTAATGAATATTTGAATACGTTGTATGCATAAAATTACTTCAGCATTAAAGTTGTTTCCTCGTCGGGCACGAATCAAACTTCAATCGCTTTGAAATACTCAACTAAAACAAAAGCATTGCCAGGGTGGAAAATTAAAAACAAAATACTCATCAAACTCCAAAACCGTACTCTTCACCATTCATATGAATCAACTTCAAAAAAAAAAAAAAAAAAAACCTAATCCACCAAACCTCAAATACGATTTTCTCCAAAAATGAAACATTTCCTTGAAAACTAATTTACAAACCAGAAAAACCAATAAAATACAAACATGAAATAAATAACTACAAAAAGAAAAACTTATAGTTTAATTAAGAATTTTAATTTTATGCTTGGCTAGTTGTTCTTGTTTTCTTTTTTTCTAATTTAAATACTCCTCAACGGGAGTTCATTGTTCTTTTGTATTCAGTCTTGTTTTGAAAAGTACCAACGTATTTTTCACCAACGTTATTCCTCCTCATTCCACCACAGAACACAGAGTAAATAATAATGAAGTGAAGTTAACAAAAAAAAAAGAAAATACGAAATAAAGGAAATTCCATAGAAGGCGAAATAGAAAAAAATTCAAGGAGTTTTCTATCATGTTATTTTTGATTGGACTTTTTTTCTCCAGAACAACCTATAAAAGTTTAAAAATTCAAAAAGTAAAAAATACAAAATTTAAATACAATTCTTAGCAAGCAAACATATTCTTCTGTCTTCAATATGACATTATAAGATTTGTATATGATTTAATAATATAAAATATAAAATTGTACTCACGGACTGCATCAATAACATCAGGTCTTCCAATGATTACCAGTATAAATGAGATGACTGCAACAATACTGGCAGCTGATGGCAGTACTACCATTTGCAGCCCCATCATTTACTTAAAATGAAAATAAATGATAAGTTTTAGACAAAAAAGGGGAAAGATCAATGATTTTCGCTCAGTTTTCTATATTCTATTTTATCTATATTCTCTTCTTTAAATTTCTTCTTGAGGTTTTTCTAAATTCTTTCTGCTATCTTTAGCTTTCTTTTTTATTTATAAATTTTTGCTTTATTTTCATGTTGAATATTCATTTTGAATCATTTAATTTTCGCTCAGTTTTCAATTTTCTTTCTTTTTTTTTCTTTTTTCTTCTAATTTTTTTATTAAGGATATTCAATCATTTGTTAAGGACATTTTTTTGAGCCGAAAATCATCAGTTATAACGAGGTGTGTTAATAAATGCGATGTCATCATCATCATTATAGTTAGGTGAACAGATATTTGATATATATGTTTTGCGGAATAAAACAAAATTATATACAGTGTAGCAGGAAGATATCGAATTAAATAAATACAACAACCATGTGATGTTGTGATTTTACATCGATAAAATTATATGTATATATTTTATTTTATATATATATTTGTATTCATCAGCAAAGAGGGGATGAAATTAATCGCAGCAGTAATGTTGAATTCAATATATAATTTTCCAATATTGACGATATTATTTTAATGAAGAGCGAAATTATATGTTTAAAGCGTGTGAAAGCATTTCGTTCGGTTCACGTCGAGGTTCATCAAAAAATGGTTTCCGATGGATTAATTTTGTTGTTGTTGTAGTTTTTTGTTGCAGCATTGGTTTTGTGGTTGTTTTTTTTTTTTTATTTTATTTTTTGTTGAATGCGATTGTTGTGGGATGCAGAAATCAAAAAAAGAAGAGAGAAGAAGGGGGAATTGAGTTAATTATGGGGTATTACCTGGTATGAAACATTATTTTTTTTTTTTTGTAAATAATTATATTTATATTGTTTTCTATAAAAGGTTTTGGTTTAAATTTAATGGAATTTTGTTGTTTTGTTGATATAATTTAATAATTTTTTTGTTGT
The DNA here is from genome assembly GCA_951509635.1 of Eupeodes luniger. Classification (NCBI taxonomy): domain Eukaryota; kingdom Metazoa; phylum Arthropoda; class Insecta; order Diptera; family Syrphidae; genus Eupeodes; species Eupeodes luniger. The sequence continues at coordinate 118,014,150 of OX608073.1, read as the reverse complement.
TGTTGTTGCAGCCAAGTATACTTTAGATGAGATTGTAATTTTTTTTTTTTTTGGTATTTATAAATTCACTTGTTTGGATTAATTTGTTGATCTACAAAAAAAAGCTTGAATTACTAATAATTGACACTACACTTATTTGAATAAATTTATTTTTTTTATTATCGAGTATAAGATTTTATCTTTGCAGCTCAGATACATTCAGGAATTTTTGATAAATTTTTCTTGATTTTTGGGAAAATTAAATTAAGTAGAGATTTAATTTGCATATTTTAACATGGCAGTGTAATCACTGATATTATTTAAACATCCTCTTTTTGTCAGTTTGATAATAAAAAATAACGTTTATTTACTTTTTTGTGTTCAGGTTGATAAGTAATATACAAACAGTAAAAAAGGGCATGATTTTAATTTTGTTCACGTATTTTGGTTGGAAAAAGAAATAGATTCAAAAAGGACACCCTTCTTTGATTGTAATTTTTACATCGGACAAATATTATAACTGTGGGTACCATAAACTATTTTATAAGTTTGATTAAACCTAGTTTATATATTAGAAACTAAAAGAAAACAAAAATAAGAAAAGCATAAAAGTAAGTTTTTATCTAAAAAAAAAAAAGAGTGTCTCACATTGGGCGCTAATTTTTTGTGAAGGAAAAGTTATGATTTCAGGCGTCACAATATACTTTTTTATTAAATTTAGTATATTTTACAAATAAATTAACAATTTTGTACCTTAATTTTGAAATGGAAGTACTCACATTGGGCGCCATTTTTTAAAGAAATTAAAAATTAAATGCTTTTTGGTGAAATCAACCAATGTGCTATCGGAAGGAAATGCTATGCGTTCAGGCATCACAAATTACTATATTGACTAAATTGAGCCTATTTTAGCAATTTTGTAACTTAGTTTTGAAATGGGACAACTCACATTGGGAGCCATTTGTTTTAAGAAATTAATTTTTCTAAAGGAAGCGCTTGCTTTCAGGCATCACAAACTACGCTATTGACTTAGTAAAGTCTATTCTACAAAAAAAAAAACTAACAATTTTCTACAATAATTTTGAAATGGGACAACTCACATTGGGCGCCATTTTTTAAGAAATTTAAAAATTAAATGGTTTTTGGTGGATTGAACCTATGTGTCAATTTAATTGAGTTTTACCTTCATAAATGATAACACAACTGAGCCAGATTGTCTTGAGCTTAATTTGGAAGTCTATACTCAGTCGAAGGCATTGCTTTATAAATTAACATATTCTATTAAAACTATCCCATCTTATTTATTATTACTTGTTCTACATAATTCTTCTTTAAAAAAATCATATTACCATTCCATTCAAACTATTAATAATATTGAAAACAAAAACAGTCAGCTCTAAAAAAAAACACAATTTGCCTTAGAGATACATCGACTGAAAAAAAAAACAACATTATTATTTTCATTTTCAATTTCTTGTCATTCACTAAAGTGAACTGCTGAAAAACTGTCAAAAAAAAAAACATTGAAATTGATTTCCATCACTCAGCAATTGAAATCATATAACTCGTTCGTCATTCATCAACTTAAACAAAAACAAAAAAAATATACAAGCCTACCAAACAAGCACTTGAAAAAATATGAAAATCCTTTCAATATTATCCCGATTTTTCCCATATACACAAATAGATTTAAAAAATAAATCCTGTGAGCAGATAAACATATAAAAACAAAAGCCTTCACAATGGTTTTCGCTTTTCTACCAGTTCACCATAAAGGACATCATAATCATCATCATTTTTCATCATCGATACAGAGCATACTCCTCACCGCCGCCGCCGCCGGCCTCGCACCGTGCCAACGAGTATAAAATCAATCATTTGTCTTCTCTGGCTATATATTGGAATTCGTCTCATTGGGAGGGGAGAGAGAAGAAGAAAATAAAAATTGTTCACAAAATAATTGAATTTTTTTTAAACAAAGGAAATTAAAAAAATAATAATCGCTAAAAAGAAAAACATTTTGAAGTGTATTTGGAAGGTGTCCTTTATCAGATCCTAGAGAAAGTTGTTGTATTTCAACACTTATTCAAAAAGTGTATCAACTTTATTGAACCGATTCAGTGAGAAGGTGCTAGACCGATGTTGTAAGAGTTATGTACATACTTTGACCCAACATTTTATGAATTGGGAACAACAACATTTAACAATGGAACACTTTCCTTAAAACGCATTGTAGGTATAGAGAAAACACGAATGATGTGCGATGATGCCAGGACGAGGACTTGCACTTCAAAATTTCTCCTGACGCTGATGCACTTGATGATTTTTATTTGATTTCGAAACGTCCGTTTCCATGTTGTTAGCTGTTTTTTTTTTCTGCCCTCTATAGAAGAGACGAGGGCAAGTGTTATATGTGTTTAAGAGAATGGTTTGGACTCGACTCTCAAGAGGCACAGTCGGTCTCTGTATAGCCATCATCAACAACACCCTTCTTTTGTGATTGTGTTTATATGCTGGAAGTTTTCAAGAGATGAAGTCCATTATGGGTACGTATTTTTTGTTCTCCTTTTGTTTCAATAAAAATTAAAAAAAAAAGGACACAGATCCTTGTGATAGGACACGCCAAGCGACGTCAAAGCGCGATGTAGAAAAACTGTCGTTGTCCAGATAGTCGTCGCATATAAAACTTCTGACTCCCCCCAATAAGAGAGTTTCGTATTTACCCAACAAAGTAACCGTGTGTAACTAAATGCGGATACGGATATACAAGCTGGTGCTCGGTTCTCGAAACACGGAGCTGTTGCCATTGCTGTGTGCAGCAGTAGCAGCAGCAGCAGTTTAATACTACGTACGATATGGCTGATAGCTGATGGCTGGCTGAAGGGAGGATATTATACACGAAAGCCTGCAGACACAAAGTGCTCTTGTGTTGTCCTATTGTTTTGTCGTGTTAAGTGCAGGGATTAGATGGATACTTGAGCAGCTTGAGCAAGCGAGAATATATATATAAGGGGTGTGAGGTGAGTATAGAGTATATATCGGATACAGAGTTGAAGGATTTTAATTTCAATAAAGTGTCACACGGTTGCGTTTAATGGGTGGAAAATCTGCTTGAACGGGAAATAAAATGAAAATGAAAATGAAAAAAAAAACATAAGAAAGAAAATCGACACCTAGTCGAAGAAGAACGACAAAAAAGGGATGCGAAGATTTAGAAAGAAAAATGTAATTAAGCTAGAAGATAGATTTTGTTTTTGGCTCTTATCTTACTTCAATAAAGTTTTTTTTTTGTTTAAGTTTTCTTGTACCTACCTACATACATGGAGGTCCTTCACATATCAAACAAAAGTAAGAGCTGCATTGTCTATGACACTTTTATAGATCAGACACCACAGTAAGGACGGTGATGGTGTGTTATTATCTTTTCGAGCACCATCTTCTTTAAGGTTGGAAAGTGGTACAAAGGTTATTACATTTAAGTGCGAATTTCATTAAATTGATATTTGATCAATGAAATGTGGTAGGGTTTAACAGTTAAGTTGGGATTTTATTAAAAGCATGGATTATTTTGAATCTGCTGGTATACGAGAGTGGCAAGATTTTTCTGAGGAATGTCAAATTAATTTAAATTTACCCATCGAGGATTTATCAGAAGCTAAAAACATCTTGTATGAAGTCATTTTAAAGGTTGATGAGAAATGTAGAGCTGAATATGTTGCTGAAGCGTCCAATTCCTTGTACAGAAGAACTTACAGCAGATTAAATCATAACCTTGCAGAAAACAACTATTTTAAGGATTCCAATAATGTCCATGTGATTTCTATGATGGTCAGACTACGTAGTGAACTAATAGATTGAAATTACATTCCACACAGGCCTCATTTACCCCTAGCAGCAGTTTAAAGCAGATATATACCATTTGGTTCTTGGCCAAAAAAAAAAAAACTTCTAGCAATTCAAACAAATTGGATAGCATCGAGATTCAAACAAAATAAATCTTCAGGACACTTGCTGCTACAAAGATAGGTCGTCTTCGGTTTTAAGGCGATGAAAAAGGCCAAACTTCTTGATTAGCGACCTGGTCATTTCTTTTTTTGTGATGCTAAAAATAACCAACAAGCCAAAGTTCGGGTAAGCTTACTATAGTAAGTCCCTTAAAAACTTTCCAATTTAATGGTTTTTATGGCCTAATTGACTCTTAATTCTTGGAATATATATTCAATTAATTTAAATTTGATACAAGAAATTATTTACTTGACACATAACCTAAATTTCAAAAGAAATGTCTACTCTCTATAATTTGCATCCCACTTCTGACACTTGTGATAACGAATTGTAATCGAATACTTCCTTCTGGGAAGGATATCAAATATCTTAGGAAAATCAATTAAAATGTTAAATGACAAGTCAAATGAAGAAAAATATTTCTTTTTTTTTTGTCAAACAAATACAACAACAACAAAAACTAACAAAAGAATAAAAACTTTGTTCTCTCTTATTTTTTGCCTGAGATAATTTCTTGAGACTTTCTGCACACGACACGAACAATTATAATTTTCAAATGGAAAATAATCAAAAAAAAAAAAGAAATAAAATTGAAAAATGGAAAACAAAAATAGCTCAGTGCACAGATCGATTGCAATTAACTTGATTGCATTTTGTGTTATCGATGACGATGACGACGATGATAATGAGAATGAGAATGTGCTGCACATCAATATCATCAAAGTGGGGGTATAGTATATAGTGTCTTCATTTGTAATGAAGAAAATTGTCCTTATTTTTATATACTTCTCCTTTCCTTTCTCTTTTTTACTATGTTCATTCTTTTTCTCTAATTATTTTAATGTTTCTTCGTCTTTTCTGCGATGTCGATGAAAAGTGGAACAAAAAATAAAACAGACCAAGGGGGTTTATCATTCAAAATTTTGGAAGGCGAAACTTTTCTTCTCAACTCTAGATATATTATTCCAGAAGCACTTTTTTCATATTTTCCTCTTCTACTTTAGAAGAAGTGCAGCGGTAGTGTAGAGTAGTTTGTGGTTGTTTAAGTTTTGTTTGTTGTTTTTTTTTATTTAATTTTAATTCCTTGGAAATGTTTTAAGGAAAATACTTTCACACAGACGCTTCTGTCTTCAAGTCTGTGTGATGAGAAGAACAACTTTTAAATCTGATGCACATCAACGCAAAATTATTTTGTTGTTTTGTGATTCGAAGCAGATTTTGTTGTTTTGTATTTTCTCATTTTGACTGACAACTTTACAATGCACTTATGTTATAAATATACAATTAGAAAATAAGCATACTGTGATTTTCCGAGAAAATTTCAGTGAACAATTATTTTTTCCTGGAAGAAGATCTTATTCTTGTACCAGAAAAAAACTATGCTAAAGAATAATGAATGAGATTTAGTACTTGATGGGAATTCTAGGTGAGAAAGTTACTGAAGATATTTTGATATTAATTTTAAATGGGAAATTTCGGAATTTCTACAGTGATTCTGATGTCTGAGAAATAACTGTTTTCAAAGCAAAAATTGGTGACGATTTCGAAAAAAAATCATATGTCTTACTTTTACTCATTGAAGTTAATATTTTTCCTTCATTTTAGTCGAAACTGATTAGATAGACACTTGAATGGTATTTTTAAAACAAGCGTGGAACAAATACAATATGACTGGAGTTTGTTTTGTACTTGATAGTCTAAGTTAACGTTTTATACCTTAGGAGCTACACAGGCGAGTTGAAATGATCAAACAATCTTTTTTGTAAAGTTTGACAGTTCCGAAACAGATTCCTTGTAGCTCCGGAAAAAGTGATAAGTGGTGAACAATTAATTGAAGATAATTTTCGTATTATGAATCATTTCGTACGAATTTCCTCAATGCAAATGTTAACATTATTTTTTTTTTAACAGGAATATTAATTATTTGAAGGTTTGATTTTTTGTATAATAAGCACACACAGTCAATATTATGCCAGACACAGTGTGAGCATTAGAAAAGGGAGAGAGGTTTTGAAAGGAATTATCGGGGTACATTAGTTTCAAATTCCTGAATGTTGTAATGACTTGAAAAGACAGAGTGTGGTAATGCAGTAATACGGCTTAAGAACGAATCGCTGTACTGGACAGTACGACCGAAGTTGGACTCAAAAGTAGACTCATTAGCATTCCTGGCGGAGCCAGTATTACGGTTGAATTGCTTGAAAAGAGGAATGCAACTCGCTATTTCTCTAGAACATGCTCTATTAAAATAAATTCAAAAAATGGTGACACAATAAACTTTTCGACGGTGTTTAAGTGACTTAAATGATTTACGATGTTATTACCATCAATCAATTTACATACTCTAAGTTCAAAAATTTTCAAGATGCTTAAGTTAGTTGTAGGAGAACCAGCCAAGAGATGGGTGTTATATTCAAGCTTTGGACGTATATATATAAGTCTTATAGATAACAACCAGCTAAAAGAGGGAGACAAACTTTTTTCCATCGCCGACATCACATGACTGTGATAATTCCACAAGAGGTGGTTGAAGATACACATACCGAGAATTTCGAGGTTTAAATCTCTTTGATGCAATGGCAACTCATGTTTAGTGACAAATGTGGTTAATAATGTTTTGACGACTCTAAGCAACATTGAGTTTTCGCAGCATTAAAGTCTATTCAATTTTTGATTCGTCATTAAATAATGATATCTAGGTTAGAATTTAATGAGCTTATCAAAAATTGCCTCTCCGAAAAGCAGGATTTAAATGCAAATATGAAAAACTAAGGCTACTATCGTCAGCAAAGCAGTAAGTGGGTTAGAAGTTAAAGACAGGAAACATTAACATTAATACTATTGACAAAGAATGTCGGAGACAGGGCAGAGCCCTGGGGCACATCAGCATTTATTTTGTGTTTCTCAGACTTGAATCCAACCAATACCACTTGTATTGAACGGTCCAAAAGGTAAACACCCATTTTCGATAAGCGAGCATGATGCCAACTTCTATCAAATGCTTTTGAAATATCCACTACAATAATCTTACTTCTCTAAAATGGTGTAAAGATTTGTTTCACAGTTCGGTAAGAAAAACTATCAGATCCAGTGGACCTACCTAGAAAAAAATCGTTTTTTTGTGTAAGGTTGTTAGTTTCTTCGGGTTAAAATATTTATTAAAATAATTTTCTACAAAAAAGTCAAGAAAATCAAATTTTCAAATTAAGTTCTGTTGTCGAGTGAAATTGGGTATCCTGATAAGCATTCCTAGAAAAGCGAGTACTCAATCTATCACTTCAAGATTTTTAGATACATCCTTTTATAATTTGACAAGGCTATATAAATTCATGTAATAGTTTTTTTGTTTCATTAAGATTTGATGAGATGATGATATTCGTTATATGAGTTTGAGCATATACATATATGGCTACATCGGAGTTCGGATTCAGAATCAGCACTTAAACGAATTGTTTAAATACATAAAGAAATGACATTAAAAATTTTTCAAAACTTCAGATAGAATTAAATAAAGACCATTATCATCATCATCTCATAACTAACAAGAAATTGCGAAAACTAAGTGAGATCCAAAAACGAATTGTCCTTTTTTTAAAACATCTTACAATATTTTCTAAAGAACTACATTGCGTTTAACCCTGATGATGGCCTTTAAAACAGTGTTTTATGTATTTTATCACAAATGTATATAAGAAACTTAAAACATAACCTATAGACAAATTATATAAAGGAAGATTCCAATTAAATACAACAAATTCTTTTAAAAAGTATTGTCGTATTACTTCATTTTGTCGACCAGCGTTATGTATTATTATTGCTTCAAGCTAAAGTTCGAAACTCAGTGATGTCTTCTATTATTGTTAAGTTTAGCGTGCGTTCCTATCATTTTACCCTTAATCACTCTGAAGGTATGTTGATTATTTCACTTAACTTGAAATTGTATTATAGTAAGTTCTTCAACTTTTGGACCCTTTTAACATACATTTGGGACTCTATCTTAAAAATGCATAAATCAACGATAGCCTCTTTACATAAGCCGTTTAAGCAAGTAAATCAGAAAAAATATACATACTATACATCCATAAAATAACACTTATATCACTTTTATGGCAAAGTTATCCCTTTCCAAGATAGGAATTTTCTAAGTTTACAAATTTATAGTGTAATTCACAAAATACGAAACTCCTAAAAATTTTATTACAAAGAAGTAAATCCCACTATAATGTAATTTATTTTTTATTAAATTGAAATAGATAAAAAAACGTAAAAAACTAAACCGCATCCAAATCCAAAAAATATGCTAATCAATACTTCAAAAAACTTCTCTTTGACTTGAAAAAAAAACTCGACGTACGTATAATAAAGTTTAAAAACAATACCGATCTTTATACCATACAATACAAGCATACATATAAAGTGAAATCGAAAAAAAGCCTTCTGATCGATTGTAATAAAATATTTTATTTTATTAACTAAAATCGTCCTTTCTCATGTAAATCAATAAAACGCAAAAGCTCAAACAACAAAATAGAAAAAAAAAAAAACATTTTTAACCCTTTTACCCCATGAGAGCACTTAAATTTTAAGTCAAAATCTTTCTGTCTCCTTTGTTCTTTATGTGAACAATAATGAATATAGAAAAAAAAATAGGTACCTATTCATTGGAAATCAAAAGTGATAAAAATCTTTAAAAGGTAGGTTGTTATATACAAACACACACATCCAAACACAAGAATGAAACCATCAGCTTTATTCCAAAAGGGTTCACTCAATTTCGTCCAAATCACTTTTTCGACCTTTTTTCAATTTCAATCCCATCACAATTTATGTATGTGTATATATATGTAGATATAAATAGACATATAGACATAGATAGAAAGGCACACGAAACACTTATGTACAAACAAAACTCAAATGCTAAACTAGAATAAGAGAAAGGACATCATACAATAGCAATGAATGGAAAAATATTTGGGCACTTTACTTTCTAACTAACCATCAAAAACCTTAGAAATATCAATTCTCAAACGACACGACGACAACGACAATGATACAAAAAAAGGAAATAAGGCAACAAATAATCCAAAAGAGAAAAAGGAAAAATAAAAAGGATATCCTCCCATTTTTAGTGCGAGGACGACAATCGAAAATGTAAACACAAATATATGTAGGTTAGTTAAGGTGTATGTGTGTATTTGTATATATTCAAGTATAGACCAAAAATAAAATCAACAATGACAAATAATTCTTTAAAGCAGAAATTGCTTTTCTCACCGCATGTCCTTGTTATTGACATCACACTTCGTACTTTTCACATACTATTTTTGTATATATACTTTTGTCGGTATTTCTATCAACAACAAAAAAAAAGTGTTAAGAAAATCGATGTAAGGACCTTCTTAATATGTATAGATATTCAGCCAAAGCAGATTTTCAGTAGACTACTACTATAGACTATGCTCGATCTAGGAAGAAGACTATAAAACCACATATTCGAACATTTGTCAGTTCGTTCTCGTAAGCCTCAAAAGGATCAAAGAAATAACAGTGAGAGGAAATAAAAAAAAACAACAAGGACAAAAAAAAAAAACACAAACTAAACTGCTTTTACTAACACTATTTTTCTTTTTTGATATTTGTCAATCAATTGGATTTTTCAATTGTGCAAATAGAAGATGGTTGGGGTTTTCTTTTTGGTTACTTCGTTTACATTCATTGCGTTTTTCTTGAAGGAAAGGAGGGGGCATGGCGGTTCAGGAGTTCCCATCAGTAGTCTGGGGTAGTTCCTTATGCTGCATTAAGTAAGAAAATAAACTTGACAAAAATATACTAAACTAAACTAAAAACCCTTGAGGTTTGATAAAACTTTTCGAACCAAGCAAGAAGGAATATGTACCGTAAACGAATCCTTTTTATTTGGTTTCATCATTCAGTGTGCTATATTACTTATACTTATACCCATACAATGTGTAGATACATATATATATGTACGTCTTTTGGATATCAGATGATTTTTGATTTGAAGAAGAAAAAGTTTGTAATAAAGGAAAAAGATTTTTATCACAACCAAACAGGACTAAGTTCTTTTATGTTGTTATATGGGTTGGGTATGGGAAGTATATGAAGATGAACCCAAAAGATGAGAATGAATAAAAGGGTTATATAAAAGTATTTAAGGTGGACATCCATATAGAAACGAAAATGCTGGGTCAATTTTTGGAGAAAAGTGAATCGAGAGATGGAGAGAGAATCTTTTCTGGGTTAACAAGGGATCTTAAAAAAAAACCAGTAAAGATAAATATCATCTATATCTAAATGTATCTATACATAAATACAGTAGTGCGATTTGTAGTTTTGGGAACAAAAAATTATGATGTTATGGAAGTTTTGTATATTTTTGAACTTTAAAGGACACAAAAAAAGACGGTATATTGAAAGGATTTGTTTGACATAGATAAATTGATAGTTAAGATTAGTTCTATTTCATTTTGGATTTTTCTTTTGCGACTATGTCCATGCGGATTATATTCATTTTACAAGCAGTTTTTATTCTTTATTTTTGAAACATAAGCGGGTTTGGTTTTGGTTCTGAAATATTAATCTTTGGGAAGAGTATTGTTTTTAAAACCAACGAAATATCGATTGATATAACATTTTAACCATCATTAAGACAAGACAAATTTTGCCTTGACGTTTTGCACATTTTTGTGAGGGTGGGGGGGATGGTTTGGTGTGTTGTGAAATAAAAAACTTCTGGACTTTGACCGTTGTAAGCCGCCCTAGCGTTCAAGCTATATCTGTCAAATTATCTACCATTTAAAGAGTCCACAACTCACAATTGGTGAATCACGTGTCGAACGGGATGTACCTGTACAAAAGACAACTGTTTTCAGAACTGAAGGTAAATGACCAAAACTAGAGTATATCGTGCATTAATTGAACAACCATTCACAGATGTCAATTTGAGACGACACCAATCTAGATGACATTAAGAGCGTGCAATCTATAGTGAAACGCAGGTGGCGAGACAATATAAATACCACACATCTCACGGCTTACTGGAATTTCTCCTTGGGAACTTAGAAGGCATTTTAGCCTCATAAGACTTCAAAGCATTGAGCTTTACAAACCAAAAGCAATCCATTCCATCTTTAGTCAGATTCAGGATGATTTATTGACAAACAAAGTAGGGACGTTTTCGATGAACGGAGATTCAAAAAGACATCCTTAGGTGTTCAAAGTATCAAAGTATAAAAAATTATAATTATATTTCACAACGAAATAAAGAATCAAAGATAAAGTTAATTAGGGAGAAAAGCACACAAAAATTGTATAAGAAAACTTATAAAGTCGTTTAAGTTCGCTAGTTAAAATTAAAATACAAATTTAGGTAACCCAATACGTTTTCAGCAGAAAGTTAATACTTTTGCCCAAGAGCAAGTAAACAAACCTAAAAAAAAAAACATTTTCTTAAATCAATCTTTCCAAACAATAAAGCTTTTATAGAAACCCTTTTTCTTGGCCAGGATATTTTCCTGTAGGTTATAATTTGAATGAAACTTTTCCACAATGAACACACATAAACAAATTTATGTGAAAACTTTCCAAAAAAAAAAACCACAACATCTTCCACCTTTTAAGCTTAAAATAGTTTTATTTATTACCGTGGGCTAAGAACTGAGAAACCACGCCAAACACAATAAAGTAGGTAGGTAGGTGGTTCAATACATACATGTATGTATGTATGCATATAAAATCACTAGATACAGGATATCCTTATATGCCTGATGCACCAAAATTCATGACATTTTAAATAAGTTTGTCCTACTTTGTTCCTATCTATACTTTGATATAAATGAGCCTAATTTTAAACAATAGAGCCCAAAAAAAAGGTAGGCACTGAGACGAGATGAAAACAAAATAAAATTTCACTTAAGCTTGAATATTTCAAAAAAGACAAGAAAAGAAAACTCGCCATGAACTCATGAATCATGATGCACATGATGCCTTCAGAGAAGAAAGGTATAAGAAAAATATTGTAGTTTTTCAGTCTTCCTGTTTACGGCGATGACGACGACGATGAAGATACACACAAAATACATACATATACTTTAACGCCGGGGGTAGCTACTAAGTTCCTCATCAAAAGACCACAACTTGAAAGTATCTTACCGAAAACCGCTACGCTGAGAGAATATAACGTCGTCGCGTCGGTGCCGTCATATTCGTCGTCGTCGTTGTTGAAATATTTGCCGGTAAAAGAAAACTTAACGAAAGAATATAATACGCACTTGCCTATTCCTCCTCCTCATCATGAGTTTTCGAAAGATGCACATTTCCTTCCTTTTTTCATTTCATTCATTTTTGCTTTTTTATTTTGTTTCTTTTTATGCTTGTCGACAACGAGAAGACGAAGATGAAGACGCAGCTCGTCCTCCCGAGGGTATCTCTTACAATTTAACAAACTATGATGGGTGTACCACAGACGAGAGAATGCATCTCTCACACTATCAAGGGAGGCGGAGGGGCTGGTTAGTGGTTAAGGCTCAACTCCGTTCGGTTGGTCGGTCGGTGGAGTAGATGGGGACAAAACTATTTGCATAATCCAAAATGTGCACGTTAGGGGGCTTAAAAAGGACTCGCACTGAAAAAATCCTACAATACACTATTCACAGACACACACACAAATACAAACACACTTAAACACATATACAGTCTCGCATAGTTTTCTCGAGTTAAATTCTGCAAGATGCTTGAGAATGATGCAGAAAAAATCGATAATATCGTATCTTCTTCTCTTCTTACAATGCCTCTACAGTTCGTCGTCGTCGTCGCACCTGGCTGAGGCTGAAAACATACCTTACCACACATCCATATACATACAAACATATATCTGAATATATTTTTCTATGGAAATGTCGGTAGGTATTTCAGAGATTTTTAACTACTATTATGTAACAACACTTCAATGCAGTGGTTGAAGTGGAGACTTCGACTACGGAGAGAAGGAAGCCGGATTGGAAGGTATGTACGTTTTTTTCGTCGTCTTGAGCTTGAAAATAAGAAGAAAAAAAAATATAGAAATCTTGCAAAAGGTCTTTAAATTAAACCTGCAAGCGAGATGATTGTGTAAGAGGAGTGGTAAAAATTCCTAAGGACCGGCGTTAAGAAATACAAAAAAATAAATGAGAGTCTTGTTCTATACTGCACTTAAATACACTAGAGGCAAGCTTGAAATTGAGATTTCCCTAATTGAATTTTATGTAATTTGTATTTTTTTCAAATTCCTCTTCTTTTTCTTCTTTTTTGTCCTATTCTAGTTCTGTCAGCTTAAAATATATGCATAATTGTAATAAAATAAGATTCTTAGTGAGGTATGAATCTATACAAACATATTGTAGATAGGTTAGTATAAGTTTTCATTATCAAGTGGATATATTCTGAAGCATAGTTAGAGAGGCATGAATATGAGTGTTTTGAAAAAATTATATTTTCAATCTTATAGAAATTTAAATCAATGAATAATAGTAACAGGTTTTTAAAAGGATTTAAGATTTATAGGTATGAACTACTTACTTACTTATGTTATGTCAAGTTCTACGTTACACACTATAATCCATGAGAACTAAGCAATATGAGACCCGAACAAGAACCTGGTTAGATATTACGCTAAAACATATGGAATTCGTTAGATTTTTCAGTTTTTCAAAATTAATTTAATTTTAAGTAAAGCAGGGCGTACTACAAAAATTATAGTCATTTGAAATACTTTAGGTTAATGCATTTTAGTTTATGCACTTTTAATTTAAGCTTTTTATTATAAAGGGTTTTTGTATTGGCGCAGGTAGATTTTGGCGCCCCGTGGCGGCCATTTTGTTTTGGTGACATCTGTCAAATATTTTGTTTATTATTCTGTTGCTTATGTCAAATCATCATGGTAAGTTACACGATTGGACAGCACGTTCAAATGATAAAAATGTATTATCAAAATGAGTGTTCGTTACGGTAGACGTTGTGGCCCTCACAGTCGACTCTTTAACGTTTGATGGTCAAATTTGAGACGACCGATTCAGTAATCAATCACCCAACACCCATACGTTCAATGAACGCAAGATCTGCCGAGAACATCGCCACGGTCCGTGAAATTGTACAGCAGAACCCGAGGCAGTCTTTTCCTCGCCGCGCACAAGAACTCGGCCTTTCGCAGACTTCAACTTGGCGAATTTTGCGTCGGGACTTGGGCGGGGCCTACACCCGTACAAGAACCAACTGACCCAGGAGCACAAAGTTCATGACCATAGACAGCACAGTTTGTTCCCTGACTGGGCTTTTGAAGAGGACCCCAATTTTGTCCGAAAAATCATCTTTAGTGACGAGGTGCATTTTTGGATGAATGGCTGTGTTAACAAGCAAAATTGCCGTATTAGGACAACACCAACCCACGCGAGGTTCACTAGGTGATAATATCCCCAAAAAGTTACCGTTTTTTTGGATTTTGGACCAGCGGTGTAATTGGTCCGTACTTTTTTGAAAACGAGGTTAGTAAGGCTGTCATCGTCAACAGCGAACGTTACATAACGATGATAACTAAATTCTTATGGCCCAAATTGAGCCATATGGACCTAGGCCATGTGGTTCCAGCAGGATGGCTCTACGTGTCACACAGCTAACGCAACGATTTACATTTTCATCATCTACCCACCCTCATTGAAAACCCTATTTAAGCATTTGCTTTCCCAATTCCTGGTATTATTGAATAGCTTAATATAGGGAAAAAAACACCTTAAAGAAGCAAAAGCCAGCCCTTCATGATCCTTTTATTTCAAATGTTTGAATAAAAGCTGTACACTTTACTGAATTTCTGGTTTTGTAAAACAGCCTCATAAGTAATAAATTTAAGAAAATCATTTAACGGAATCAAATTTACGAAAATACTTTTTTGGCAGAAAAGCAAGAATTTTATGAAAAATGATTAAGGGGAATATAGTGCCTCTTTAATAAGACTAAGAGATAAACCGTAATGGAAACTTTAGCAGAGCTTAAAATTTGTAGAAAAAACATATATGTATGTAGTAGGCGACAAAATACCATTAAGGGCTACTAGTCACTTCATATTTAAGAAAAATAATTAGTATGGTACACTCGGGCGTATACGTACTTTTTTGTATTGATTTTTATTTTAGCTCATTTAACATTATAATCTTAGACTTAAAACTGATTTTATAATAAATTATTTTAATTCAGATATTTTAAACAAGTTTTGTAACTCTATTTGTTAAATGTTAAAGAAACGATGTATTTTTAAATAGGAACATAGGTTCAGAACATCATTGAAGTACTTTAAAGTTTACAAAAAGATATTCATTTTTTTTTTTTTTTTTTTTTTCATTAATTTAGTCATATTTCTTAAAATTTGAATTTTAAATTTTTAGGCTCAAGAAATCTATTTTATTTATTTCGAAACATTTCTATTGATATATTTATCCATATGTATCAATATTATTAAATTAAAATAGTATGGTATGTCTTATCATGCGTTTAAAGTAAATATATTTCACAATTCTCGGATATCCTTTTTGTTCAAAATCGTATAATTTTCTTATGTTTTATGTTCCGTTCTATAAAGTGATTCTGAAAGCTGAATTTTTAAAAGTTTAGGCTTCTTAAAATATTTAAACAAATCATTAAGTACCAAATTAAACCTTTAAACATCGAAACTTGGAGCTCGAACTAAAGGCCAAACAGTGGAAATATGGAAAAATGCAAACAAAATTTATTTATATTTATAAACGCTCAAATTTTTTAGACAATTTATAGTAGGAAATAAAAATTCCTGAAAGAAAATGTTTGTGACTAAAAAACACATCTTAATTTTATGGCGACAATTTTATCATTGAAGAAAAATAAGAAAAAAACCTTTTATTGTGATTTTGATCAAATGTGATCAACACGAATATTTTTCGAGTCAATAGAAATAAATACAAATGGTCTTAGACAAAACTTTTTAGGCAAAATTTCCATGAAGAGAAGTTGTATGCGAAAAATTGGGTATTCTCGATATTTGACATTTTTCAAACGGCTGCAACTTCTAAACTCTTGCTTATGGAAAAAAAAGTTGCTTAAATTATTTGGTGGTAATTTTCATGATCTACAATTTCTAATTTAGCATTTAGTCACAGCCTAAAAACGAAAATTTTTTACAAGAAATCTTAATAGCTTTGTAATTTTGGGGGACGTCGAGTCACTTGTAAATAACAATGTCCTCAGTGTCTATAATAAGTATTCTAAAGTCTTAATGTATTTTTTGACTGGTTTGAATGAAGTATTTCAATATGATTTATTTATAGAACACTTATGTCTAATCTTTCTTCGAACTATCGAACTATGAATTTCAGATAATTTATTAAATTAAATTTTGCATGCTTATTCCTATGCATTCAAAACATATTAACATTGTTCTGGTAAAGTATATATAGAATGGTATGGACATGTTCAGTAAAAAGAAAAATATGCGGAGTACCACAGCGGTCAATTCATAGGCCGGTGTTTTTTTCTCTAAAATAATACAAATTTTAATGGATTCGGTTTTTCTAATACCACTCGATTTATTTATTTAAATCATACAACAATTTAAAATCCAGCTGTATAGCAATATGAAGCCTTCCTCCAAAAGCACTAAAATGGGCTCCGTAATGATATGCAATCTATAAATTTAATAAATTCGAAAGTTCATTATCGAGTTCATTTTTAAAAATGTCTATTTTATGTGTTATTGAAACAAAATTTAAAATTCAAAACCTTGGCGGTACTGATGCGGACAACATTTCTATTTGTATTGCTTTAAGCGAAAAACAGAATATCAGATTGAGATTATATTCACAAAGAACGAATAAAGGTAAGAAAAGAAAAGAACTTATCGCTGAAAAATTGACAAATGTTTGGAAAAAATGCTGACAAACAGTTTTTTAAAGAACGTACAAATGTGTACACAAAGTTTTCAAACTAAAACTTTTGCTGGCAAATAGAAAAGAACCTTATTGAATTATGATTTCAGCGTTTTGGGAGCGAAAAGAAGTAAGTGCTTTGTCTATTCATTTTTCACTGATTCATTTTATTGTTGAAAAACTAAAATGTCGAATAGGGCCATAGTTCTTTTTCATATCAAGAAAGTCTAACAAGCAACCATCTTGCTTTCTGTCCGACCAAAAGCTTATCAATTTAATTTAAATGCAAAAAAACTCAACACCAGAAAAACCTCAAATTAATTTAAAAAAACAATACATCTCAAGAACGTTTTTTTTTCAAATTTCAAATCACTTTTTCACATTTGGCTTCGTAAAAAATTTTAAAAACTTCTAGAAATATTTTGATTTTTAATTTATGTTCACTCAACCTCTTAAAGATTTACTTGAAAATTTATTAGACAAATCAAAGCAGTAAGGAAAGTTTAATAACGTCGAAAGTTCATGTCTGTACTTAAATTTCAATTCCAATTTTTTCCACAAAATGCATGGACGAGAATGTTTTCTTTACTAACAAGTAACTGCAACCTTTGATCAAAGTTGGACACATTTTAAAGAACTTTGCAACTCAGAAAAAATTAAGTTACATTCTTATATTTATACCTAGTTTCAATTCAAAAAAGTTTCTTTCTATTAGGTCCTCTTTTTTAACTTAAAAACATTCTTTCCTTGTGACAAATTATCTCTTTAAATGCTTTAAAATATTTAAAAAATTTCTGAGTTCAAATTTAAGTACAATGCATCTTTAAGCCAAATTTAAGCCACTTAAAGTAAACACTGAAAATTTGATTAGATAATTTTTTTTTTCGTCTTGAACTTTTGTTTTCTATAAATAAATTAAATCAAAAACTAACAGCTACCTGATGTGTAAATATTTAACTATATTTAGGTATATACATATACTTTCTATTATTATTCAAGTCATAAAATATGTCACTTCAAACCCCAAACCTAATTATTTCTTCTTCATATTCTGCACTCTATATACATATACTCCTGTACCTCTTCCTATACAGGTTAGGTATACTTTACTTACGTATAACTCGTAGCAAATTCCCACCGCAATAAAAATCAACAAAATATGCGTAACATTAAACACCTTATATATTCAGCCACTAAGAAGTAACACAAACCACCTTATAGTGTGACGGTTTATAAGAGACATCATAATATCACGAAACAAAAAGAAAAAGAAAACACTTTTAAAAACCTCACACCACCTCCAAGGAACCACCTCCGCCGCATCCACCGTGACAAAGAAAAACATATTCAAACCACATGTAAATATCAGAAGGCAATTGCCAAAGTTTTTTTTTATTTGATCCAAAAGGATTTCCCCCAAAGCAGCAATCTCATTATCACCTCTTCTGTGTGCTTCAACTTCAACTTCTCAACCCATTTATGCTTTCAGCTCATGTCTCGCACTTTTGTGAGGTTGTGTGGTTTTTTTTCTCTTTGGAATATGAAGATACCTTGAAAGAATGTCACGTACAGAGAATATGTACATCCAAACAAAACCACCCCCCCCCCCCTCCAAAAAAAAAGAAGAAACATAATTTAACCTCCAAAATGTGTTATTTTTGACACAATCATTATATTTGTTGAGTTATAAAATCCGCTGATCGAAAATAGACACTTTAAGGACCTCCATGCCCTAAACTATACAAAACCCTAATTAATCTTCTTCAATATTTGATTTGTGTAAAACCAATTTAAAGATTTTAGAAAAATGATTACGAACCCAAATGACTGACGTAACACAGTTATTTCCTTGATTCACACGATTTAGCACTTAATTTTACTTCAATAAACAACACTATACGGTCAATGAAGAACCAACAACAGTTCAGCAGAAGGCCGGGCGGGCGTGCGGTCTGTGGTAGAGCTAAGGAGAGAGGCAGAAAGTGCGAGTAGCCATCCGCGTCATAGCCATATCATAATAAGGGACTTCCACTTTTATACCTATGTGTGAATTTCTCTAATTATTATCGCGGGAAGATAATAATTTTACGGCCTCGACTTTATGGAAACATGTTATTATTGCCTAGGTACGTGATGTGTGTGTATGGGTACTGGGGGTCTTATGTCACATAATTATGGATTTACTGTTTTTTTCTGGTTTTTATGTTCATATATGGGAAAAATACGTTTGCGTGTTTAATTTTTTTTTCTATTTTTTTTTCATACAAATCTCAAATTCCTATAGTATCCTGAATTATTCCATATTTAAACTAAGTACTGAGCAGGATTTTAACATTTCTAGAAATACCTACAGCAGGAGCAATAGCAACAAAAAATATTAAAAATTTAACAGACAATATCAAACAATATTTTTATTTAAATAAAATATAAAGCTGCTCAAAAATTTTGCTAATCCTCTTCCAAAAAACAAACGATATACCTACTCGAAAAATTAATCCTTTCTTTTTTGTAATTCGTGTGATAAACTTTTTGGTTGAATTTAAGCCACTGTATGACCTATCGATGTCAACAGCTTTACAATAATAACCGATGATCTGAATGTGACAAAATAAGTACATATATAAATATTTTATATTAAATCTATCCACCTCAATCTAAAATATGTAATAAATCAAAAAAAAAAAAGTCCTTAAACAGGATGAAAATTCCATGACGATGATGGTTAAATCCTTTTTTTCTGACCGAACGCAACCAAAAATGAAAAAAAGAAACAAACTTGAGAGGTATTTCATGAATTTTTTCCCGACAAAAAGAGGATATGCGTTGCGTTTTTTAGATACAAAATTTTATATAAGATATTTTTGTAAATATTTTATTTATAGATGTTCCGGGAGTTGTGGTGGGACATGATATTCCAATAAATATTATTTATAGCCACAGGCACTTTGATTCACTTGAAATTTATATTTCATTTTTTTTTTTTATTTTCTTTATTTATTTATTTTACCATTTACATTTTAATTTATGGAATTTTACACATTTTTTTAATGATTTTTATTAAATTTAATATTTTTTTTTTTAATATCACTATTTTATCCAGAAGAGGAGGAGTGAGGTTAGATTGAAACGACCCGAATCCATTGAAAAGCGAGCGGTTTTTCAAAACTATACAAAAAACCGAAATTGGTTCGAAAATGGGGCTATTTTGGAAAGGGGATAACCCTGAGCCCCTTTTGGACAGAAAAGAACTTAAGCCGTTATTTTTTTTTTTTTAAGCTCTGCTCAAATTTTGATTTTTTTTTACCGATCCCGTCTTATATGCCCGAAAGTATGCAACACTATTTTTAACTTTATTTATTTTTTTAATTTTTTGTATTTAATCGCGTGTATCGCAATGCAGAGCAAGTTGTATAAGAATTTATTTAATTATATATATAATTATGTATGCATATATATATATATATATATATGAAGAGGTACACTATACATCAGAATGTAAGGCGAGAAAAAAAGTCCGTGCCATTTTCTTCAGTCCTTTACATCCTGGCAAATCCCGAAAATGTACTAACTTGTCCCAAAAAGCTGAGCGGATTGCATACCTTTTTTTGGTGAGAAAAAATATAAAATGTGTGTATGAAGAGCGATGAAGATACCGAAAAGCAAAAACAAATAGAAAAATAAAGCATACAATTTCAAAACACAGAATATTGTGGAATATATATGCATAACTATATATAACTTAAGTGAGAATAAAATCATAGCTATAGTGTTTTGGAGTATCCTGTGGGGAATTTTGGGGTTTTACTCTCACTCTCTCTCTCTCTTGCACCCTCTTTTATTTTCACTCTCTTTTGTGGTCACCCACAGAACTCTCTTGGAGTTTAAGCTTATCATTATTTGATATCATAACGGTTCTTGTGAATTTTGGTGAAGTTTTTCATTTTCTCAAAATACTCGAGAGTCAAGAGTTTTTGAGTTGGGTTATATAGAGATTTTTAACATCCTCTTGAGTTTAATTTAATGTTGTGTGGTTTGCAGCCAAGAGAGTGGAAAAAGGGTTTCAGTTCTCATTTTCAAAATTGAAGAGAAGGATCTTTGTTGACGGTTTTTGAGGAATTTTATAACAACAGGTGATTGAGTGAAAATAAATGTTCAAACAATTTTCATCCTTAGAGAACAAACAGCTTGGTGAAAGCTTTGAAGAAAAGGTTTTGAAGTGACTGAACTAACATACAAATTTAAGAGAATTGAGATTGAGTAATTTGCTGATTGATAGAAAAACTGGAGTAATTCTCTTCTCACCAGAATTTAAGGCATTTGCAGTAATATTTGGAGCTATAAGACTTTCAATAGAATTACATGTTACGAATCTTTACAGAAACTATTAAAATTTCTAAAAATTTTGATTGCATCGATTCAAAAAGCACCCTCCACACTCATAAATACTACTACTAAGGACATTATTACTAGAGAACTTTCTAGTAAAATAGTCTTAACATATTTTTGATAACATTACTTCCGAAAACTGAAACTTGAATTTTGGAATACTAACGGCTAATCTCTTGACAAAGTTCTAGTCTTTTAAGTCTGTTTATTGAGTTCTAAATAATTTCTTCATCTAGTTTTCAAGTGTTAGAATTTTGATTAAGATCTCAGTTTGAGTTAGAACTTCTATTTGGATCTAGGTTATTAAAACTCGGTTTAACAATGTTTTTTTTATTCTTTAGACGATTTGTTTGATCGGGTAATATTTTTTATTAAATTTGAGGTCACCGAATTTGTTCACAAGCAAGGATAATTAATTGTTAGAAAATTCATTTAGAGTCGCGAACAAGCCTAGTTAAGATTAAAAAATACACAATACACACAAATGTGGGTTTTAGTGTTGAGTTTCTGAACCATAATATAACTCTACAAGATAATATAAAAGCTTTCAATCCAACACGTTTCCAGATATTTTGTTTTTTTTAAAGAAGGCAAACCATCTGTTATATCATATCAAGAAGCCATAATGTTCTTTTGGTCATATTTTACGTTGAAAAACTATAAAAAAAAGTTTCGATGAATTTTATATCGCCGAGTACCTACAACCCATGTTGCTCATACTACGCCCACTATGACTTGAAGTCTTAAGCCATCTTTGGCCATAACAAAAATAAGGTACATATAATATATGTATTTTATTATGGAACCTGTGTCAATTTGTTCAACCTTAAAGTTAATGGAAGTTCAAACCGCAAATATTATGCAATGAAATAATACCAAAAGTCTAGTCACAGCGAGCACTTCAAACCTATATTAGAAACAAAAGCGTTAGAACTTTGTTTCATTGAACCGAGGTTTAAGTCTTTAAAACTCAATGCTAAATTTACACCGAGTTTTAAAGAAACTATAGAATGTGAAGAAATGCTCGACTTCTAAATATTTTTAAAACCGAATTTAAAAGACAAACCCAGAGTTATAAGATCGTTGTTGAAGTTGATTTTAGAACTTTTTCATGGAATTGACTGTAAATTAAACAAACACATCTAATTTAGATTGATGTTAATTTAAAAAAAAATATCTGTATAGAAGAAAACCTGTGGTTACAAAACAAATACGGAATAAGGAAATTCTCCATAATTATGGACTTCCATTGAATTTCTTGAAGTTAAGTAATTTTTGGCGTTTTCTTCCAATTTTTGAATTTATTTTCAAATAAAAATAATTAAAAAATTATTGATTTTTTCGAAAAGTCCCAATTTAAATCGAAACAAATTTTTACAATTAAGTATTTCAAATATCTAATTTTTAAAATTCATGAAAAGTATTTTTTAACGTTAATTTTTAAGGACAATTCTCCGAATTTTAAGAATTAATAAAAAAAAAGCTCGTGCTTTAAAAAAACAGAGCTAATATAATATTTAATCATATGACTTATTCATATTGGAATTCCATGAACTATATTCAAAAAATGAGCAAAGTTCTCAGATAGCTTTGCCATTTTAATACATTGGGTCTATTTTAAGGTTTATTTATTTGGTTTCAAAACAGGATAGACAAATAACGTCTCCACATCGGGTATCTATTTATTCATAAGATTGAAACTTTATTTCTGCAAGCACCGAATCCTAATAAAGAATTCAATTTAAATATTTTGGAATTGAAAATCATAAAACACTCAAACTCAACATAAATTCAATTCAAATCAACAACAGGAACACGGAAGACTTCAAATACAAAGTTTTGTCCTTAAAATTTTCCAAGTAGAAAATAAAATCTCCAAGTTCAATTTTAAATATTTCTTATAACTAAAATTTAAAAAAAAAAACATAATGAAGAAGTCAATGTCCTCAAATTGAAAAGATGCTAAAAGTAGATCATTTAAGTTGGTGTAAACCCTAACTTATTAAAGTTCCGAAGTGGGATAACTTGACTTGCGTTATAAAAATCTTAATCCTTCAAAATGAGTTTCGAATTGAAATAAAACCCTTCAAATCAATCTATATTATTAGCCCAATTTTGAAGCGTCCTACACAACTACTTTCTATCTCAAAATTCGAGATTAATTTCATATTAACTTTACTCATCATTTAATATTTATTTCATCATTTTTTCCGCTTAAAAACAAAAATTGCATACACATCAGAAAACAGAAATGCATTCTCCTACACCTTCTCTTCTATAGATATGTAATGTACCCAACCTACAAACTATTGCTCAGATAACATAAATTAAAATGCATAAAATACTTCTCAGGTTATTGACCGTAACCGGATAGAGAAGTGGTGTAGGCTTTTGAAAATTTAAGAGCCACTTAAAAGGTTGGCACAGGATGTTGTAACCAAATCCACATATTTTTGCTACTCTATTCCACTCCAGGTCGACCGAAATCTACCTTACAACGACGACGAGGACATAAGCGACATGGCAGCGATGGCGACGCTGTAGCTGACAACAAATTATTCTGTCGCTCGTCTACCTATTATACACCTTTACCTTACTTACAATTACAACACATCAAAATTCTAAGAGAAAATCTTGTAACTTCAAACGAGACAAGAAAAAAGTGTGCGCAGGACCTTCTCCCAATCAGGACATTTACTTTCTCTCCAAAAAACCATTTACTATTCACCATCACCATAGTAAGAGCGTCGTCGGTCGGCAGCAATGACTAGAGAAAGTGGCCGTGGTAAGTTTTGGAAACGCGTGGGAATTCTGTTTTCACTCAAAACTCCGTGAAAAAAAAAAAACAAAAAACAACTTTCTCATGAACTCATGAAGCGGTCTATGGCGGCGGCCTGATATGAAAATCTACATCGGGCTTTTTTGCCAGTTTCATTCCGATAACCATCGGAATGCCATCAAATGCTCAAAGGACTCACGTCTCATATCCTCTGTAAATGTGAATTTCGTGAATTTACGTAAAGTTTTGTCGTGGTAATGTGAATGGCGCTTATATTCGTATTTGAAAAAAATGTTTCAATGATTCTCTACTTATATGAAGACTGAAAAAAGGACATTCACGAGGAGATGCCTTGACTTGATGTGTTTTTATTTTTTTTTCGCTTTTTTTGTTGTTGTCTGATTCACTCGTCCTAGCGGCGAAAGATGTGCGTGTCTGTGATATCATTTGTTTGTTGTTTTTTTTTTTTTTTTTTTTTAAACGACCACTCGAACAATGGTCGGTTAGACTGTTGTTTTCCCATGATGTGAAGGATATACATTATCCTATAAGGTAGCACACACGGGATGAGTACAGTATGTGTATACCTACGTTTAAATATTTGTTTTTCAACATGTGTCACAGATAATTATAAAACAGAGCGAATAAAAAGGATAAAATAACGAGACGTCGCGCGTATCATATACCAATTGTACTGTACATTCCTCGCGGTTATTATTCCACAAGGATATAACGAGCGACCTGCGATGTGGAAGTAAGTAAGAGAGAGAGAGAAAAAGGATGACAACGCACAATGACGATGGCACATAAATCGATGTGGAAAATGTGATTCTCGTATATGGTTGTAAATTGTGTGTGAGATATGTTTTTTTTTTTTTTGGTTTTGTTAAAGAGTGCACCACCAACCTAACGGTTAATAACACTCATGTACCCTTTAGTATATTTCGTGTTTCATATATACAGATCCTTCACGCCCACTGCGCTACCACCCATACTGCTTATACTGTGGCAATCCCTCGCAGTAACATACATAACGTAACAAAAACATAAAATCTGGGAAAAATCTTAATTACACGTGACATTGTATGGCAGTAATATTTTTCTAGTGATTGTTATTTCTCTTGCACAAAAATAAAAGTGACTAAAATATGAATATCCATATCATCCTGTGAGTTTACATGAAACCTCACATATCTAGGTGTAAATATGCAACGACACTGTGTATTTGAGTGGACAACATTTTAATGACAATGGCTGCTGAATACTTTGGATAAAAGGTAAAAAAATAACAATTTTTATTTTATTTTTGTTATTAGTAAGCTCTGTGTATCATATCATAAATATTTCAAATTTAAATATAAACTCTATAGGGCAAAAATATGCAATAAGGGTTGTTACTGTTGTTGTTGAATGTGTGTGTCGAGGGTCATTTAGAATGTATTATTTATTTTTAAGTGTCCTTTTTTTTAATTTTTATGGCTAAATTGCAGGTGGTCGATGTGTAATTGACGACGACGACGACGAAAAATGAACATCAAATGAACATTAAATATGTATTTTAATATTTGGTATTTATTTTTATTTTTCAAGTGTTAAATTGGAGCATTCACACATATCTACCAACAAAATTCAATTTCAAATTGGACTTTAATCCACAAAACGTATAGATAGATAGACGCACTTTTGAAATGCTATTTTCTATCAAAAGTGGTTTGTGGTGTTTTTATTTTTTTATTTTACTTTTGTGAATAACATACTTCATTAATTTAATTCTGTGTGTTACTTTATGTAACTAAAATAAATTAAAATATTTATTAAGTACCTAGCCTATGGAAAATTACCAAACTACTTGAACACTTAATGTGTATTTACACATTTAAACAAAACAAAAAAATAGATTAAGTACACATTTAAACAAATGAAGATAAAGTTAAATTTTGATATTTACATAACTTTCATTTAAATATTGAAGTGCTATTGAGTTAGGTGGCATTTAAAAATTTCATATAATTGCGTTTTCAAATTACTTAAATTACGCATAAAAGTATAAATTTATCTGTGTTGTTATACACGTGTGACAGTAATGGGGGTATGCGTGTGTTATTTTAATATTTGAAAAAATCAATCAAACGTTATTTTATTTTAAATTTTTGAGTGCGAAACTCGTTCACGTATGTTTTAAAAAACAAAAGCAGATTAAGTTAGATACAAACAATAACCACTGTCACATAAGAGAACTTTGAATCTTTCTATATACAGGGTTATCCATTTTGCGGTTTCAAAAGAAAACGTTAATAAAACACATATAAAATATTTGATTTCATGATATTTCTTTTTTATTTTAAATTTTGTATGTTGACAATACGGGCGAACCATTACATCATTTAAATGACCACCACGCGAAATGTTGCAAGCATCGATTCTTTTGAGGTACCAATTTTTGACACATATTGGGTGGTATATCAGTCATAACTTGACAAATGTTGGTTTAAAGTACTCAAGAGTTAAAGGTCTGCATTAATACGATTTTCCGTGTAGCCCCACAAAAAAAAGTCCAGCGGTGTCAAATCACATGATCTTGGTGGCCAGTTGATCGACGATAAATTACGCAGCCAGGAAATGTCTCTTGCAATAAAGCCATATTCGATAGAATTGTGTGGCATGTGGCACCGTCTTGATTAAACCACATATTCTTCAAGTCATATTATTCAATAGCAGGAAAAAAAAAAGCCGATTATCATATGACCGCAACGCTCCGAATTGACGTTCCATCATCTCGTCGTTTTCGAAGAAGTATGATCCAATAACACCTCCGGACCAAAGAGCGCACCAAACAGTGATTTTTTGTGGATGTAATAGCCTCTTTTCAATTAGCTGATGATTCTCAGAAACCCAAATACGACAATTTTGTTTATTAACATACCCACTGAGTGGGAAATGTGCTTCGTCGCTGAAGAAAATTTTGTTCGAAAAATCGCCGCCCACCGCCTGTTGTTCAAGCACTCATTCGACGTATATAACACGTTGTGAATGGTCAGCTGGCTTCAGTTTTTGTGTGAGCTGCACTTTATATGGATGAAAGTATAGATCCTAACGATAGTTAGCGATCCATTTCCGTAAATGTCAGACTTTCAACTGACAAAAAGAAAATTTGTTTAACAACTTAGTTTGACAGATGTTGAATTCCAGCCTTATACTTTTGAAACCGCAAAATGGATAACTGAATACGCACAAAAATTTTTAAAAATATTTTTTAAATTTTTTCCAAATATTGATGGGTATTCTGCCATCTGCTGTTTTTTTGAGTCAACTGAATAAGTAAAAAAATTAAAATTGTTATTGAATTGGAATAAAACAAGTTTCTGTTAACTTAAACCTTTACTTTTAATCATTTCATAAATTAGTTGCGATATGAATCCTTCAGGCTTTTGATAAAGTTTACCAATATTTTGATAAACGCTAACTTAATTGCAGAAATTAAGGATTCTTTGTCTTTAAACTGATGCACGAACACCTTCATTAACAGTATGTACTAGCCATCTCTAAGTATATTAAGTAATGTTAAGATCAGATAAGTGCGGCAGTTATTGAAGGAAGTGCAAATTTTGCTCTTCTGTCAAATCTTTCATTATGAGCACCAAGTGAATAGGCGCGTTATCATGTTGGTAGACCAAGTTTTAATAATTATTTAGGAAAATTTCTTTACATTCCTTTTTGATGTAACGACCTCAACCTTAACTGTTGTTTCATAGTTACTTATAGCTTTCAATATAACAACACCTCTTTCACAGTTGTGATGATGCTTTTAACATCTTTTAATTTTCTCAAAGCGTGAAAATGAAACATTGTTGACCCATCAGGGCAACCGAAATGAATTAGTTTTTATCTCTGAAAAAACCACGTGATACCCTTCTTTTTCCAGATTATATGAGTTTTCAAGAACTCTAATAGCATAACTTTATGTATTTCGTCAAGTAGCTGTTTTCTCTTAAGTTTAATTTGTTTAAGATGGCCCGAAATTTAATAACTCTCAAAACTGTTGAGAGACTTGCATTTACGCGTATTTTTTGTTTTATTTTGCCCAGAATCACAAGAATCATGTGCACTCCTTAAAATTGATCCTCTTCAAACTTTTATTTTTAAAGTTCTCCGGTTAGGTCTTGATGTCTAATCAAGTCGATTTTAGCTTTTGAAACAATTCTAAATCATCTACCCATTGGTTTTAAAATTTTAGATCAGAAATTGAATTTTACTAAACACACTGAAATTCTTGATTTAAGTTATCCAGTACTTGAAAACGCTCATGAACAACGATTAAATTGTCGTTTTACCTATTCAGTTAATTAAAAAAATCTTCTTCTTCGCATTTGAATGTATTTTACAAGTTGGCGAAGACAAGACTCGCAGTTTATATTTTATTCGAAATTGTTTTCTTAACGTCTTAAGGCAGTAGTAAGCATCTACAGATGTCACAAACTACCTTAATATTTGGAAAAAATGTAAAAAGCATCTTCGAAAATGTTTGTGTATTTAGTTGAAGCGGAGTGTATTTAAAAAAAATTCAATACTCTCAATTACTAATGAATAAGTAAAAAAAACCATAACTTTTCTTAAGATCTTCTTAAGCTTTAAATGGTGATCATGGTATTTTCATATAAAGAAAAAAGTTAGTATGGTATATTCGGGCGTATACGTACTTTTTTTTTAATGTTAGTTTCCGAATAAAAAAAAAATGGTTCTGCAACCCTTTTAATGAAGCAGCATAATCTTGTAGCCCAATTAAAATAGAAATTTTGCTGAGGAAAAATTCCAATTATTGAAACTGGTACAGAAGTTCAAAACATCATTATCAATAAACTGACATCATTATTAATAAACTGTTAAAAGTTCTCGAAAATCTTAATTGAGCACGTAAAGTTATTCAACTTTTTTGAATTTATTTAAATATTGTAATTTTCTTGGTTCAGTACTGAAAATTTGAAAATTTGAATTCAAAGTTTTTTGAGGCACTAAAAATCTAATTCTCATATTTGGAATCATTTGTTTTGATATTTTTATTTATAGGTGTATATATTATTAAATACAATAATAATATGGTATATTTAATCAAAAATATAAAGTAAACATATTTCACCATTCTCGGACTTCGTTTTTGTTCAAAATCGTATAATGTCGGATGTGTGGGGTAGTTTTTCACTTGTTCATAACGATGTCACTTGTAATAGCCGTGGCACGACCATAAGTGTGTTGGACTGTCATGCTAGAGGTCTTGGGTTGAATTCCTGCCTGTGCCATCATAAGTTTTTTCCACATGTACTGCCTCTTGCCACGAATTGACAAATTTTCCAACAGTATTTCTTGTCATGAAAAGTGCTTTCGGATTCGGCTTAAAACTTTAGGTCCCCTCCATCCCTGACAAAAGTACTCGCACATAGGATTGGTTGAGAATTGTTGTTTTTCTACGAGCTTTTGCTCCACCTAATTTAATTCAATTTTAATATCCTTGTCCTCAGTGCCTGTACAAATTTTCATCAATTTAAAAATTAGTACGAGGTCAAATGTGTCAGCTATTTATACACAAGGGGGAAGTTATTATTTCAAAGACTTAAAAAAAATATATTTTGAAAATTGTTATACAAGACTTGTTTCAAAACAATCAGATTTCTAGGTTTGTCTTTGCAGCCAATAACATCATACAATAGCTAACCCATGACCTTCCAAAAAATGTTTTATTAATTAGAATGAAGCTTAACTCTTTCAAGACAATAGATATCACACATTGTTAAAAAAAAAGTTAACAAAAAAGGTGTCAACCTCTCTTTATCTTCATAAATTCAGTTTCTATAAATTATGTTCATATAGAAAAATGTCTAGAAGACAAGGATCAGATTAAGAAGTATATGATTGCGTGCTTTATTTAAACACAGCGCCGCCGCCGGTTGTCCGACTTTTTGGGTGCGTTCTTCTGTTTTCACTTATCTTGAATACGTTCAAAACTATTTACATGCCTAACTCTAAATCAAAAGAGAGAGAAAAAACAAAACAAATATAGACAAAATTTAAGACTTCTGCTTATTAAATTGAATTTGCTTTCATAAAATATTTCATCTAAAATCCTAATTTGTTAAATTATAAATTATAACTTTATCTCTCTTTATGTATTATTATTTTTAATGTAGATTAATGTTTGTGATTGAGGTATATTATTATTATTTAATTTAAGTTTACTGTGTATTGTTTGTTCTTTCATTATAAATATTAGACTTATTCTATCTTCCGTCTCTAATCTTCTACACACTGAGGTTCATCATTTTTAGCTAATTTTTGTCGTTAGAAGTCGAGGTGAATTATTAATAAAAATAATGAAATAATTAGTTAGATGGGTGTGGGTGACATCGAAATTTGTTTGTATTTTATTTAGTTTGTTCGTTAGGTTAAATATAAGTATGTAGGTATAAAAATATATTTACGTACTAAAAAGATTATGAAGGCACATTGGGGTATAAGCAAACAAGGGTAATATTTTGATTTTGACTAAGTGAAGTATATTTTTTAGATATGAAATTGGGCAAGGAAGACAAATTACAATATAATTACATGCACAGATGAGAAGTATGAGAGTAAGGGAAATGAACAAGGAATTTGTGTATGAAATGAGTGTATGAATTTATTGTTGATATAATATTAAGGATACCTGCAGGCATCAATTATATTTGTTGTATACGTGTATTTTTGTCACTAATTGTGTGGATAAGGGTATTAAGTTTTGATAAAAGTGAAAACAAAATGATTGCATTGGGCGCCATTTAAGTATGATTTTCTTAAGTTATTCTTATAATTTCAAAAATTTTAACTTTGACAAAAACTTGTACCTACAAAATTATGAGACGGTAGAAGTGTTGAAAATTGTCTATAAATTTTAAGCAAACAAAAATTAATACGGACCATTGAAGTACGTCCCATTAAATCCTTTAGATCAAGCCTTTAGACATATTTATGACTAAAATTGTTCAATAGGCTTACAATTTATTTTTTGTATTTTATTTTTATACTTTTTTTAAGATTTTGATGGCTTTAGTTCAAATCCGACTTCAAAATCAATTTTCATTTCAGGTTTTTGAGATACACCTTTTTATACTTCAAAAAAAAAAAACATTATATCAGGCTTTTTTGAGGTCATATAAATTCATGAAGTATGTTTTTGTGTCAATAAAATTCGCTAACTTCAATATTGCGTTGAAAAATTGTCTATATTACTTATTTTTCAAAAACTTCTCAAAACAAGGATTTACCTATCCCAACATAAACCTTAGCGGTTATGCTTAAATGGTTCTTAACTAAAAAACGCAAAACTGTAAAACAGTAATTTTTGATTTTATTAAGAGTTAGTAGTTTTAGGGTATATAATTATGTATATTGTCTTGGAATTTTTCGAAATAAATATAAACATAATATTGAAAACAGGCATTACTGAAAAAACGGAGTATGGATTTCGAATCATCACTAAAAATGTACTCTAAAACGAGTTATTGAAAAAAATAAGGAATTATATTCACGGTTTTTCAAAACTTCAGATAAAAACCCAGAAGTCATCTCCGAACTAATAAGAAATTACGAAAACTTAGTAAGATACTAAAATTCTTTCAACTGTATCTAGAAGAAAAGATTTGTATGATGTTAGAACAATGCATAACATTTCTTAAATAATTTTGCGTTCAATAATAGATTAAAAAACAGCGTATTATGTAATTTTGTGCATTTTAGAGAGTTATTTAAAAAACCTGATAAAAAAATGTGTTAAGTTAGATAAAAATTCAGGACAACGAATTCTTTATAAAACGTTTTAAGTAAATCACAATACAGAAAAATAAAATTAATTTTGTTTGAGCTGTGAAATTTGTAAGCTACTTAATCTAAATTTGTTACGCCTATTTTTATGGGCGTTGGAAAGAGTTTTAAATTTTCGAGACTTCTTTTTTTTGTAGTTCTGAAAATAGCCTTCGTAATGCTTGTAGTATCCGTGGCATGGTGGTTAGTGCGTTGGACTGTCATGCCAGAGGTCTTGGGTTCGATCCCTGCCTGTGCCATCATAAGTCTTTTGCACATGTACTGCCTCTTGCGAGGAACTGACAACTGACAACTCCTCCAAGATTAATTCTTGTCATGAAAAGTGCTATCTCAAATTAGTCGTTCGGATTCGGCTTAAAACTGTAGGTCCCCTCCATCCCTGCCAATATTACTCGCACACAGGAATGGTTGAGAGTTGTAAGTCACTAGGTCCTAGTTCTCAACGGGGTGTTGCGCCACCCAATTTTTTTTTTTTTTAATTCTGAAAATAGCCTTCGTAATACTTTTACCCGTATTGTGGTGGTTAGTGAGTGGGGCTGTCATGCCAAAGTTTTTGGGTTTACTGTCTCTTGCGAGGAATTGACAAATATTCTAGATATTATTCTTTTCAAGAAAAGTGCTTTCTTAACTTAGCTGTTCGGATCCCCTCCATCACACAAGAATTGTTGAGAGTTCCAAGTCATTAGGCCTTGGTTCTCTAAGAGCTCTTGCGCCACCTAATTTCATTTGAGTAAGATCCATTCATTCCATAATTTCCTTCGGAATAGTTGGAAAATGTACATTTCCTTGTTAATTACGTTCAATGAAGTCTCGGATTTTTTGAAATTAGGATATTATTAGTTCCGACATTCTTTTTCTATTTGATCTTCTTTTCAATTAATTAAAATTTTCTAAAAAATTATTTTTCTTAAAATAGTTTATGGATATGCTTCTATTATGAAAATTTGTACAGACGTTCGTCAGTAAGAGCTTGAAGTTTTTCAATAATTGTTTGTGATAACCTTGTAACTTTTTTTTAACACTCGTAGGTAAGTGAAAAAATATTGAAAAAAATCCAAATTTTGTTAACATTTTATGTTTTGACTTTTTCCATGAAGGTTTCTAAATACATGTTTCGATATTTCGTCAAAACACATCGATTTCCAGCAATTTTTGTTAAAATCGACAGTTATTCTGGCAATGGTTGAACCCACAAAGGTTTCACTGTGTTTTGAACGGAAGTTGGTACATTAAAATTGTAGTATTATAAGCTGTGATCATTACGAAGAAGTAGATAAATGTGTCAGAATTTTGTCAAGATACAAAGATACAAAACTGCAGAGCTCAAAATTAAATTCATTACTTTTTTTTTTGACAGTTACTATCAATTATTATGCTGACAAAACTTATCGAAATTTGAAGCTTCTTCTGAGTTCTGAGATTTTGCCAAGACAACAAAATTTTCGGTGAAATTTAAATCAGGTATATTTTGCCTTACAATCATTGGATTTCAGGTTGATTAAAGAAATGTAACTTCTTTCAAAATTACGAATAGAAAAAGGATCACAGAAGTAAATTTTGTACGAACCTCTTAGAAAATGACATTTACACTTGAAAGAAAACCCAGAACAGAACAGAACATACCGAAACAACATTTTTATTCTAAAACGTATATAAGTAAAAAACCTAACGTTTAAAAGAAAGAAAGAAAGCAATTTAAAATAAACGAATTTTGAGAAATCACCTCAAGCTGTCAATAATTCCTTTCAAAAACAGTTGGCCAACGCGTTTTTTTCCTTTTTCTTTTTATTTTCATCAACAACTCTATAGGTACTGTGTTGGGAACCTTCTATTCTTCGTATTGTGTGTGGAGAGTTGTTGCAAAGCAAATTGCAATCATTTGCAATAAAGTTGGAAAAAAAAGTAAGAAAAGAAAATGTTGAATCTATGTTTCTAACATAGAAGAAGAGAGAGAGAAAGTTTATAGGTAGTGATGATGAAGTTGGTAAAAGAAAGAAATTGTAGCCAAAGAAATAGAATTACGTATCAAAGGACCTTCATGTATTCTATATGTATGGTATGGTATGTAAGAGTACTGACTGACTGTATAAGGACTGAAGACTGAACTGACTACCTTCTTCCTTTCGTCTTTTTAAAAAGGTTTGTGTTCCGTTCCGTTTCTTTGTTTGTGTGTGATGTCTTTTTTTTTATTTTCTTACTTTTTATTTTACATTCGTATTCTCTATTTGTTCACTTCCAAGTCGTTAGTCCGTTAAAACTGTTTTTGTATTTTATTTTTGCTTTAGTCCTTTTTTATTTTTGTTCATATTCATTGAATTGAGTAAATGAAAGGAAACGAGGACGACATGACTGTGATGTGATAGTGGGCATAGTAATGTTTATGTTCAAGTACATATATGTATAAAGTAACGTATAAAGATAGTTAGTATTTCTCTTTACACGTATGTAGAGTACATATGTATATTGTATATTGTATATTTGTGGGTAGGTAAGTTACATTCATCATTACATCAAGTATTTCTTTTTTAGCCTTTTTGAAATTATTTTGTGTGTGTCTGAAGTAATAGCTGAGGTGCAGTTTTAATTATTTGGCTTGAAAGGAGATATCTATATCAACTACAGGTCATTAGAGTGTGTAAAGTTTACACATATTTTGAACATCTATACGTCACATAGTGTTATAGAGATACGTTGTGGGTTTTACTTAAAATTTTATTTGTAGTCAATCTTATTAACGAAAATATGATGTGAAGGACATTGACACAATTAGTGATTTTGAAAGAATTTTTGTTGTATCTGTTGAATGAAATAAAATTTTAATGAGAATGACATTCATATGGCATTTGAATGATGGGGGAAAACTGAATAAATAACAATCACACTAAAAATGAGCGGTGTGAGTGAAAAACTTTTTTTTTCCAACATAGCTCAAATGATTGTGAAGCTATCCCGACCATCTCAAAATTGTATCAAAGAAGTACCTACGTACATATATGTCATAAATTTGTCCTACGATTGTTGCGGTTGTACTTTTGAGATGCAGATTTTTTAGACGTTAATGGAATTTTTAGAAGTTTTGACACAATTTGTTTTGAGTTTGTTTTCAGTTAATTGGCTATTTTCCGAAAAATATATGTTTCTTATAAAAAGTTTTACCTTCCTAAAATATTGAAGACTTAGTGATCTTTCGATATTCAGACACTAATTTTGTTTGTAATTAAATGTTCATTTAACCTTAACTATTAGTTATCAATTTTATTAGTATTTACTTTTGCAGTCAGTAAGTGAGAGATCTTTCATTCAGTTTCTAGGTCTTCATTTAATAACTCAACATTACATTCAATATATGTATTAAATAAATTAGGCCTAAGTAAGTCATTCATTTAGATAGACAGACTTTGTGAAGCCTTACTTACATATTTGTCAACATTAAATAAAATCCTCATTAAAAAAAGTCAATCAAATATTAGGAAATTGTTATTTTGAAATTTATTTTGATTGACACTCCATACTTTAAGTCTTATTCACTCAGTTATTTAACCAATTAATCAGCCAAACAATTATTTAGTCAGTTGTATTGATTTGAGTAACAACAAAGTTAATGAGCTAGTTATTCAGATAGTCAGTCATTCAGGCAATCAGTCAGTTGGTTAGTCGGTCAATAAGTCAATCAATTAGTCAGTCAATTAATCAGTCAGTAAGTCAGTCAGTTAGTCAGTCAGTTAGTCAGTCAGTTAGGCAGTCAGTTAGTCAGTCAGTTAGTTACTCAGTTAGTCACTTAGTTAGTCAGTCAGTTAGTCAGTCAGTTAGTTAGTCAGTTAGTCAGTCAGTTAGTCAGTCAGTTAGTCAGTCAGTTAGTTAGTCAGTTAGTCAGTCAGTTAGTCAGTAAATTAGTCAGTCAGTTAGTCAGTCAATTAGTCAGTCAGTTAGTCAGTCAGTCAGTTAGTCAGTCAGTTAGTCAGTCAGTTAGCCATTCAGTTAGTAATTCAGTTAGTCAGTCAGTTAGTCAGTCACTTAGTCATTCAGTTAGTCAGTCAGCTAGTCAGTTAGTTAGTCAGTCAGTTAGTCAGTCAGTTAGTCAGTCAGTTAGTCAGTCAGTTAGTCAGTCTGTTTGTCAGTCAGTTAGACAGTCAGTCAGTTAGTCCGTCAGTTAGTCAGTCAGTTAGTCAGTGAGTTAGTCGATCAGTTAGCCAGTCAGTCAGTTAGTTAGTCAGTCAGTCAGTCAGTTATTCAGTCAATCAGTTAGGCAGTCAGTTAGTCGAACAATTTTTCAGTCAGTTGTATTGAGTTGGATGAGCACTACGTTAGTAAGTCATTTAGTCGGTCAGAAAGTCAGTCAGTTAAGTATTTATTTATTTAGTATTTTAGAAGTAAATTGACTTTCAATATAAATTTTTGTTAGAATCCGTCTAAAAGTTGGATGACGTTCTAAATTTGTTTAAATTATAGAAGGATTTTTGTTTAAGAGTTTGGAGTTGATAATCAACTAAATAAAATATATTAATCAAAATGTCAGAAGAAAAACAACCTCATGTCAAACCATACACAAAAACCAACATAAAATTAAGTAAAATAAATTATATATAAATTATCTCCTCATCTACTATACTCTTTGGTTTTTACAACAACCAAAACCGAAAGGATAAAAAAAAAATACGGGGAGGGTTCCATTATCGTCCATGACTTGGCAAAGTGTCATCCAATTTCAAATATTTACTTAAGATACTCGCTACTCAGTTCCAAGCTCTAGAGAAAAAAAAGAAAAACAAAAACAACACACAAAAAGAAAAGCAAAGCACGGAAAATGAAAATGAAAAAAAAAAAATAAAAATCTAAAATTCCTCGTACCAATTGAGGCAAATTTGTTTGCCACATCATAACACCCCCAAAGGATTATCCATCAGGTAACATCAAACTTTATAAAATGCGGTTGGGGTGGTGGTAGATGGCTTTAGAAGGGTAAGCGTCAGGATGAAAAAAAAACCTAATCCGTCGTTGTTGTCGTTCTCGTCATCGTCATTCTCATCCTCGTCCTCGTTCTCATCCTATTCGTCGTCGTTCGCTTTCTTGTCGACATCCATTGAGCGTAGTTACTGTGTTTTTTTTTATTAAAAACAAAAAAATTTTATACGAACGAAAGGGGTTGATTGGTTGTATACGGCTATGGCTATGGCTATGGCTATGACTATGGCTCTGACTTTGGTAGTGCAGTGCTGAGCTTGGGTATGCTGTGCACGTATCGTAAATTTAAACTTTCTTGCCATTTCTCTTTTTTTTTAGCTTCGCCTTCGCTTTTATTGTCCTTACAAAGAGCGGTGTATCTTATAGCACTCCCACGAAATCCCAAGATGATTTGATAGCTGTGCGATGTTCGCGCGTACGCTGATGACGAGCAACGACAGTGGTTTTCCTTGAAGCACGCAATGATTGAACGTATTTAATGGACCCCTTTTGGTTTATCCTTGCTCGAAATGCGTGTGGTGGATGGCGGTGCTGCTGGTGATGTGTATCATTTTTATTTTTATTTATGTGTTGGCTCCTATTTCTCGGAGGATAATCGCCAAAGATGAGATATTTTTCTGCACTCCCTCTGCCTTGGCTTATTTTTGTTTTCCATCACCATCACCATCACAATATGCTGCTAGTCAATCATTCAAATTTAACACAATATTTGGTACCGCCGATAAACGCTTAACACACCCATCATTTCTATCGGCGTTATCTTCATCATCATTTATATGTATGTTCATATGAATATGACTGTGTGGTTGTGTTTCTTCGTGGTCCTTTGATTCACGTACCTAGCCGGGATCTCTTGGCTCCTTATTTCTTTTTTTTTTTTCTAAATAATAAACCGCATATATAAGGAAAAAAATATAATGGAGAAAATGAACGTTTGAATATTTTATAAACGAAGTTTTTCTTATAGACTTATACTCCTAAGAGACGCAATGGGGCGTGGCAGTGGTGGCACCAGGATACATAAGTACAGAATCATGTGTATTTTTATTATTTTTTTAGCTGTTGTTGTTCTAACGTGTGTTCCAGGTGATATGACAGAACATATTGTACGTGTTGTTTAAAAATGGAAAAGGATATGGTGGTTTTTCATGTTTTGCACCATCATCATCCAGAGAGAGAGATGATACAGAATACGTATAGGTACCTTTAAACATATGTTATAGAGGCGGTTCGGGGAGAGGAGTGGGGATCATATAAGATATAACCCTGGGGACTTTCAGATCCATTAAAATATCAATAACATTATGTTTTGTAATAGATGTTCATTTATTTTTATATTTATTTATTTTTTTCCATACCTTCAGGAAGTCTGGGTGAATTTGATGAAAAGTTATTAAACGGTGGTTGCAGGAAATTAAGGGTTTCAAAAATATAAATTTTACAGCCGTTAAAGAGAGAAAAATTGAAAGAAGGCAGGAAATCTAGTCAAACAATAGGTCGCAAGACTGTCATAAAAATGAGATAATTTCTACCGTAAATTTCGTTATTAAGACCAAAAGCTATTATTTTGTTGCATGCCTTGAATAAATTATTCCATATAACTAAGAGCTATTCATTTTATTAAATATCAAAATTTAATCTTTAAAAACAATTGACCCGATAATTGCAACTAAATTCCGCTGTCATTTTTTCACTTTAATGGTTTAGCTAAAAACTTTCATTCTGTCAAGAGTGATCAATTTGAAACAAAAGTGTTCCGTACAATTGAAATATTTTGCCAGTTAGATTTGGAAATAATGAAAAATCAATTAAATGTTTTGAAATATATAACTTCGATTACGTAAAGGAATTTTTTAATACTTTCATTTTAATAAATAATTCATATTTTTATTGGTTAAAAGTGGAGTTTAGATTATGCTTCATTAATATATGTAAGTGGGAAAATCAGTTTGTTTGTTTGCTTGTTTGTCCGTCTTTTACGTCGCAACTGAGAAATATTATGACATAATTTTTAATACTGAGGTAGTAACGAGTTTGAAGAGTGTCTTAAACTACTTTTTACCGCGGTAAAATATTTCAGTCACAGCTCATTTTAATAATCCGCCTGTAACAATTATTATTAGATATTTAATGTATTATTTTTAAGAACACTTATTAGTAGCATATCCTTAGGTGTTTTGGAATATCATCATTGCATATCATTAGGAGTTTCTTATAATGATATTAACGCACGAAACTATGCTGAAATACTTTTAAAAATAGGAGATGGTTACAAATCGCTGCCGATGGCTATTTGAGACTAACGGAAGATTTTTGCTTGTTAAATAAATAAATTAGGAAGCGCAACAGTCCGTTGAGAACTAGGGCCTAGTGACTTACAATTCTCAACCATTCCTGTGTACAGGTAATGCTTTCAGGGATGGAGGGGACCAACATTTTTTTTCTCTTGGAGGATTTGTCAATTCCTAGGCAGCGGCAGTACCCTTGAAAGAAACTTTAGATAGCATAAGCAGAGTTTGAACCCAAGACCTCTAGCATGACAGTCCAACGCACTTTCCATCACGCGGGTACCCCACGAACATGGGTTTGTTATTTAGTAGAGAGTAGTTATGAATTGAATGGAAGTGTTTCCCTGAATTAAAAAATAACATACATAAAATTAGGCATTCCAGTTATTTTTATGCGAATTGTAGATACCCAATGATTATTAAACAATGTCACAAAACTTGGGCGAAACATTAGTAGTGCTAATATTTCAATCTTAAGGGTAAAAATGTGATTAGTCCTCGAATTCTAATAATTCCTACAGATTTACCATACCAATTTGAAAGGCTTTAATGCTCCATTTAAGTTAATTTCGATGCGACAATTAATAGGGCGCAAGGACAAACCCTAAAAGTAACGATGTTGAACCCATAAAACCCGTTCTTCATCATTTTAACAATAGACAGCGTTACTTTTGGTATTTCTTTGTTTATTTTTATTGTGGAAAGCTTACCAACTAACTCATGTATACTTTCCACTAGAATGTCTCTGTGATATATTGATACCCAGTTAAGCCACGGGTAACAACTTGTATTGTTGTCTAATTTAACGCCTTGGGTTTTTCAATATAAATTCTTATTAAACAACATCATTCAAATTAATTCAATAAAAGAAGGAAAATAATAATGCCATTTTAGTAAAAGTTGGAATATTATTCGTTGGGCAAGAGCACAAATTATACATAACCTTCAAGATTTTCACTTTTCAATCAATAAAGTCTTTCTAGTCTTCACATCCTTTGATTTTGTTTCTATCAAGAAATCGCTATAAATAGATTACAGACTTTTTGTCACAGCTTAAAAACCTTAAGAGTGTTAAGATGACATAATAATTCCAAGAGCTTCTTATGGAAGTCCAACTCTTTTTGGTTTTCTATAAACAATTTTTTTTTTTGAAAAAGTGGTAAATAGTGAACAAAGTCATTGCGAAATATTAAGCAGTCTTACACATTGCCAGCAAATATTAATCTCCCACACTGCATTTTTGCATTTGAAAGATTTAAGGTCTTACACACAGCAAATGCGTGTATGTAGTTCCTTGTTAAACTTACAACAAATTACAAAAATGTCTGTTTTTGAATCAAAATCAAAACTGTTCTCTAAAAGTGAATTTACGAAGCAATCTATTCCCAGCCTTATGTTCCACGCTGCTTATGAATCAAGGTACCCTCACCCAAACCCCAAGACAAAAGGCAAAAAAAAAAACAAAAAGAAAAAAAAAACAAACTTGTAACTATTCAAAGAATTTTCAACTTGCAACAAAGAATTCCACAGATACACTTCTAACACAGATAGAATTCCAGTCAAGGGCTGCAATGCAAGGCAATGCATGAGTTGAGTGAGTTTGAGTTAGAATATCTATGATGATGCTGGTGATGGTGGCAACTATATAACTTACCAAATACTGCGCCTCCAACCACCACCGCACCAGCCAGAGTCACCACCACCGCTATATAGTCGTCCTCATCGTCGTCGTCATAGTCATAGTCATAGTCATAGTCATCGAAGCAATGAATGTAAGGGTAGCTATTTAAAACATTCGTTGTTGTACAATTCAACTGCATCCACTTAGTTTCTCTCTATTTCAGTTTGAACCATCACACAAGAAGGACAAGAGGAATCATATGTGTAGTTCGGGTTGCACTGCATTTTCCAGCCTCGAGGGCACATAGTCCGTCCATGTCCCATCATACATTTATATACGTATACACAACATGCAGTCTTGCTTTCTCTCTTCCTAAGTAAATAGTTGCTCTAGGACTATATTAAATTACTTTGTCCATTCTGTATGAATTGAGGGTTCGAAGGGATGTGTGTTGTGAATGTTTGTTTGAATGTCGTAAGCCCGTTGCAGCAGCACCCTGTCACACACTACACTGCACCCATATAGATTATCGTCCTTCGAGAGGGCCAAACATCATCAGGACGGGAGGCATGAGAATAGACCTTACGAACCGTGTATGAGTCCCCTTGTACTACTTGTATATGTGAAATGCATATGCGTTTTGTATAAGCACTCTCATTAAGTATGACCAAGCCCTTTGCCTCAATAAAATGATGGTCGGTTTGGGCTGATTGACTTTGGACTTCGTCCCACCCTCCATGCCTTCATCCATAACCAGATGGGGGAAGTATTGAAAATGGGTGTCAAAAGGTGGACATGTGTAAGCCCTGTTCGATGAAGGTGGCGGTGCGATGGTGATGGTGATAGTGATGGCGGCATCAGTGACGGAGAAGGTTAATGTGATTTCTCGAGAACTCTCGATCCCCAATTGCAAAGAGATACGACACAGGACATTGATTCTTATAATCATGCATTTCATTTGGTCGATTTGTGCATTCACAAGGACCCATATCCACCACTTGAACTCTTTTGAAATTCGTATTCATACATCCTTATCATGGTTGGTTAGGGTCAATTCGGTTCGGTTCGGATCGGATCGGGTTGGGGTTGGGTTTAGTTGAGTTGGGTCATAATATCCCTTGAGCTGTAATGTTGTTACATATGTTTGGCTTAAAATCAATTACAATGTCATTTTCCATTGATTATTCTCTTGAGATTGAAACATTAATTGCAAAGTAATTCATCCTTGAAAAAGGTTCACTCTACTCTATGTGTAGTGTATGTTTACCCTTTCCCAATGATAATAAATTGCCCAGGGGTAAAAATCTACAAACATGGACGACGACTACAACGATGCTCAGATGGATGAACGAACGGACGGACTCTATTGGACAACATGGCGACCCTAAACGGTAATTTAGTTTCCAGGCTGTTATTCTCTATTCAAGGATTCACAATATTATTAATTATAAATTTTACAAATATGACAATAAGAGAGATAGACAAAGAGTGTCCTTATTTTTTTTTATATTGTGGGAGTATAAGCAACCATAGGACAATTTATTAAAATTTCATCAAAATTTATTGGCAGAAAATGAGAGAGATGAAGTGATGCCCAAGTGACTGATGAAGATAAAGATGAAGATGATGATACTGTATATATATAAGAGTGTAACAATTATATGGGAAATAATATCCTTGGGAAAATGATATTAGGGATTTAAATTGAAATCGAATGAGTTCTGGCTGGGTTTAGGTTTTCTTATGCCTTCAAATGGCCTTGTTGTAGCATCATGTGAGCTAATTTCATATAGAAATGAGTGATATATACAAAAGTGATGCCAATGCATTGAGAAAATTCAATTAGAATATATTTTATCTATATATAAGTATGTTATATTATGTTATATTATGCATCCTAAGATTGAGGAAGAAGAATATCAAACTAATAAATTCAAATGATATCAAGT
This sequence comes from Eupeodes luniger, assembly GCA_951509635.1. Taxonomy (NCBI): domain Eukaryota; kingdom Metazoa; phylum Arthropoda; class Insecta; order Diptera; family Syrphidae; genus Eupeodes; species Eupeodes luniger. Next base: position 117,971,389 of record OX608073.1, on the reverse strand, counting down.
ATTGAGAGAGAATTGATGATTACCTATACTACTAGTATAGGTCTAATATTGAAAATGGAAATTATTGGGAATTTCTTGAGGGAAAACAACTGGTATAGTAAAGGTTTTTGGGTATTTTTGTTACATGCATTTATTAGTATTTGCATTTAACTGAATTAATTTAATATATTCTGAATATTCGGCATGAAGAAAGGCCAAACTGTTTAATAGTAATTTCTGAGAAAATATTTCTAGGTATGATAATTATAAGGTACTTATTCGTTAAGATCATATAGTCTTTGAATTGAGAATCTTTGTATTTAATTAAAGTTAGTTCTAAAATACATTTAATTTAATGACATTATACTAATTTTAAAATATCATTAGGAGTTTCTTATAATGATATTAACGCACGAAACTATGCTGAAATACTTTTAAAAATAGGAGATGGTTACAAATCGCTGCCGATGGCTATTTGAGACTAACGGAAGATTTTTGCTTGTTAAATAAATAAATTAGGAAGCGCAACAGTCCGTTGAGAACTAGGGCCTAGTGACTTACAATTCTCAACCATTCCTGTGTACAGGTAATGCTTTCAGGGATGGAGGGGACCAACATTTTTTTTCTCTTGGAGGATTTGTCAATTCCTAGGCAGCGGCAGTACCCTTGAAAGAAACTTTAGATAGCATAAGCAGAGTTTGAACCCAAGACCTCTAGCATGACAGTCCAACGCACTTTCCATCACGCGGGTACCCCACGAACATGGGTTTGTTATTTAGTAGAGAGTAGTTATGAATTGAATGGAAGTGTTTCCCTGAATTAAAAAATAACATACATAAAATTAGGCATTCCAGTTATTTTTATGCGAATTGTAGATACCCAATGATTATTAAACAATGTCACAAAACTTGGGCGAAACATTAGTAGTGCTAATATTTCAATCTTAAGGGTAAAAATGTGATTAGTCCTCGAATTCTAATAATTCCTACAGATTTACCATACCAATTTGAAAGGCTTTAATGCTCCATTTAAGTTAATTTCGATGCGACAATTAATAGGGCGCAAGGACAAACCCTAAAAGTAACGATGTTGAACCCATAAAACCCGTTCTTCATCATTTTAACAATAGACAGCGTTACTTTTGGTATTTCTTTGTTTATTTTTATTGTGGAAAGCTTACCAACTAACTCATGTATACTTTCCACTAGAATGTCTCTGTGATATATTGATACCCAGTTAAGCCACGGGTAACAACTTGTATTGTTGTCTAATTTAACGCCTTGGGTTTTTCAATATAAATTCTTATTAAACAACATCATTCAAATTAATTCAATAAAAGAAGGAAAATAATAATGCCATTTTAGTAAAAGTTGGAATATTATTCGTTGGGCAAGAGCACAAATTATACATAACCTTCAAGATTTTCACTTTTCAATCAATAAAGTCTTTCTAGTCTTCACATCCTTTGATTTTGTTTCTATCAAGAAATCGCTATAAATAGATTACAGACTTTTTGTCACAGCTTAAAAACCTTAAGAGTGTTAAGATGACATAATAATTCCAAGAGCTTCTTATGGAAGTCCAACTCTTTTTGGTTTTCTATAAACAATTTTTTTTTTTGAAAAAGTGGTAAATAGTGAACAAAGTCATTGCGAAATATTAAGCAGTCTTACACATTGCCAGCAAATATTAATCTCCCACACTGCATTTTTGCATTTGAAAGATTTAAGGTCTTACACACAGCAAATGCGTGTATGTAGTTCCTTGTTAAACTTACAACAAATTACAAAAATGTCTGTTTTTGAATCAAAATCAAAACTGTTCTCTAAAAGTGAATTTACGAAGCAATCTATTCCCAGCCTTATGTTCCACGCTGCTTATGAATCAAGGTACCCTCACCCAAACCCCAAGACAAAAGGCAAAAAAAAAAACAAAAAGAAAAAAAAAACAAACTTGTAACTATTCAAAGAATTTTCAACTTGCAACAAAGAATTCCACAGATACACTTCTAACACAGATAGAATTCCAGTCAAGGGCTGCAATGCAAGGCAATGCATGAGTTGAGTGAGTTTGAGTTAGAATATCTATGATGATGCTGGTGATGGTGGCAACTATATAACTTACCAAATACTGCGCCTCCAACCACCACCGCACCAGCCAGAGTCACCACCACCGCTATATAGTCGTCCTCATCGTCGTCGTCATAGTCATAGTCATAGTCATAGTCATCGAAGCAATGAATGTAAGGGTAGCTATTTAAAACATTCGTTGTTGTACAATTCAACTGCATCCACTTAGTTTCTCTCTATTTCAGTTTGAACCATCACACAAGAAGGACAAGAGGAATCATATGTGTAGTTCGGGTTGCACTGCATTTTCCAGCCTCGAGGGCACATAGTCCGTCCATGTCCCATCATACATTTATATACGTATACACAACATGCAGTCTTGCTTTCTCTCTTCCTAAGTAAATAGTTGCTCTAGGACTATATTAAATTACTTTGTCCATTCTGTATGAATTGAGGGTTCGAAGGGATGTGTGTTGTGAATGTTTGTTTGAATGTCGTAAGCCCGTTGCAGCAGCACCCTGTCACACACTACACTGCACCCATATAGATTATCGTCCTTCGAGAGGGCCAAACATCATCAGGACGGGAGGCATGAGAATAGACCTTACGAACCGTGTATGAGTCCCCTTGTACTACTTGTATATGTGAAATGCATATGCGTTTTGTATAAGCACTCTCATTAAGTATGACCAAGCCCTTTGCCTCAATAAAATGATGGTCGGTTTGGGCTGATTGACTTTGGACTTCGTCCCACCCTCCATGCCTTCATCCATAACCAGATGGGGGAAGTATTGAAAATGGGTGTCAAAAGGTGGACATGTGTAAGCCCTGTTCGATGAAGGTGGCGGTGCGATGGTGATGGTGATAGTGATGGCGGCATCAGTGACGGAGAAGGTTAATGTGATTTCTCGAGAACTCTCGATCCCCAATTGCAAAGAGATACGACACAGGACATTGATTCTTATAATCATGCATTTCATTTGGTCGATTTGTGCATTCACAAGGACCCATATCCACCACTTGAACTCTTTTGAAATTCGTATTCATACATCCTTATCATGGTTGGTTAGGGTCAATTCGGTTCGGTTCGGATCGGATCGGGTTGGGGTTGGGTTTAGTTGAGTTGGGTCATAATATCCCTTGAGCTGTAATGTTGTTACATATGTTTGGCTTAAAATCAATTACAATGTCATTTTCCATTGATTATTCTCTTGAGATTGAAACATTAATTGCAAAGTAATTCATCCTTGAAAAAGGTTCACTCTACTCTATGTGTAGTGTATGTTTACCCTTTCCCAATGATAATAAATTGCCCAGGGGTAAAAATCTACAAACATGGACGACGACTACAACGATGCTCAGATGGATGAACGAACGGACGGACTCTATTGGACAACATGGCGACCCTAAACGGTAATTTAGTTTCCAGGCTGTTATTCTCTATTCAAGGATTCACAATATTATTAATTATAAATTTTACAAATATGACAATAAGAGAGATAGACAAAGAGTGTCCTTATTTTTTTTTATATTGTGGGAGTATAAGCAACCATAGGACAATTTATTAAAATTTCATCAAAATTTATTGGCAGAAAATGAGAGAGATGAAGTGATGCCCAAGTGACTGATGAAGATAAAGATGAAGATGATGATACTGTATATATATAAGAGTGTAACAATTATATGGGAAATAATATCCTTGGGAAAATGATATTAGGGATTTAAATTGAAATCGAATGAGTTCTGGCTGGGTTTAGGTTTTCTTATGCCTTCAAATGGCCTTGTTGTAGCATCATGTGAGCTAATTTCATATAGAAATGAGTGATATATACAAAAGTGATGCCAATGCATTGAGAAAATTCAATTAGAATATATTTTATCTATATATAAGTATGTTATATTATGTTATATTATGCATCCTAAGATTGAGGAAGAAGAATATCAAACTAATAAATTCAAATGATATCAAGTATTGAGAGAGAATTGATGATTACCTATACTACTAGTATAGGTCTAATATTGAAAATGGAAATTATTGGGAATTTCTTGAGGGAAAACAACTGGTATAGTAAAGGTTTTTGGGTATTTTTGTTACATGCATTTATTAGTATTTGCATTTAACTGAATTAATTTAATATATTCTGAATATTCGGCATGAAGAAAGGCCAAACTGTTTAATAGTAATTTCTGAGAAAATATTTCTAGGTATGATAATTATAAGGTACTTATTCGTTAAGATCATATAGTCTTTGAATTGAGAATCTTTGTATTTAATTAAAGTTAGTTCTAAAATACATTTAATTTAATGACATTATACTAATTTTTTACGAAGCTAAATTTTGTTTTAATTTTTAGAAAAATACTTATACTTCAATGTAGAAAGGTGTCAATTTTACGGAAATATTTTGGAAGACATGAAAAGTTATTAATTGACTTTACTGAAGTCGATTTAAATTTAGATTACGAAAAAGCTTACAGAAATAAATTGTCGACTATAAGGACTAATTTTGGTAAAATTATGGAAGTTATTTAACAACTTTACAGAAGTGATAGATCCATTTTATTTTTTATTTTAACTTTAATTTAAGTTGATTAAAGTATTAATACAAAAAATATCTCATGAACTTATGGAAGAAATCTATAAATTTGATCAATGTTATTTGTCATTGTGAACGAAGTAATGCAGTCATTATTTAGAACTACAGTGGGTCCCACGATCTGACCAGGAGAATTTAAATTTTCGCAATGCATTTTTCCAAGAAAATTTATTGAAGCAGTATAACTTAATTATCATTTTATGACATATTTAAGCTTAAATTAAGTTTAAATAAGAAAACTGCATTTAAAGTTACTAAGTATCAAATTAATAAAAGAAAAACAAAACAGAAACAACTCACAAAGTTTTAAATCTCATACATAACTCTGTAATGATACTTTTCCTCTCAAATGATAAGGTCATTATTAACCTTGTATTACGGAAGAAATGATACCATAAGGAAACCAATTGTCTTTAGAAATTCGAAAATTGGTTTTGTTTTGTAAATCGCTACAAGAAATAGGTTAATTTGTGCAACGGAACCTTTACACAGATTTAAAAACGAAAAAAGTATTCATATTATGTGAGCAGAAAAGTTAAAGAAAGTTACTTCTTAGGCTCATCAACTAGAATTTCTTCTTATCTTCGGAATATGAAAAGATTTTTTTAAAAGAGACCACGAAGTATAATGACCGAAATAGTCGTACACCCGAGTATAAAAAGCTATACACTAATGAGAAAAATATAAGTGAAAGATTTGAGTTTTCTAATGAACATTTAACACATTTAACCGTTAGACGTATGACAATATCATAAATAAGGTTTTGTTCACGAACGGAAGCTAATTAAACCTTAAAGTTTCAGATAAAAGCAAGTGAAAAATCTTCTCATAAGCATACTTGAGCTACTGTGAAGCATAGTGGTGGGTAGGTCATAGTTTCAGGATGTGTTCCACATTCTGGTTTTCGGAACACACATTTTATGGAAGATAAAATTATTTATTGTAAAACTGCGCTAAGGTGCTTAAAACAAAAAAAGGACGAGTCTTCAATGGCAAAAAATAAGTCTTGAAGAACGCTTACAACTTTTCTCTTCAGTACCTTGACGGGGCTTAAGGAATCCATTAAATTTAAAGGATACGTAACTAGAACTAAATATTAAGTGTCCGACTATGTGTGAGGTGTTAAATTATAGAGATGCTTATGTTGTTAATATTAATTTACTGTTTAATGGTTTAAATTGTAATGTTGGCTTATTTAAAATAAAAACGTGTTTAAATGTCATAATACAATTGTTATGAAGTTTTACACTTCCCGAAAATGTATATTTCATGTTAGTCGTGCGAGCCACTGTATTTGTAAAAGAATTTCAATAAAGTTTAAAGTCAAAACATTGTGTTGACTTTATATAAGATATTTATTAGAATATATGTTTTGTATTTTTAAGATTGAAGCAACATTTTGATTTAACAGAAATATATTTTAATGAATCATGACGACGATTTTACGGAAATATCTCATCAGGTAATTAAATTTGTCTACAATTCTACCAGAATGTCAATGTTGATTCGATGTCGAGACTACCGAATCGCGCAGTTGCCTTTAAAAGAAACTCCTTTATAAAGGGTTCGCCAAATAACTTTTTTTTTTTGAAAATGCTATAAAAACATCGAGTGTAGCTTCGGCTGTGTGGCACGTAGCGCCGCCGTCCTGTTGAAACTAAATGTTGCCAATAGCCTCCTCTTCAATTTTTGTAAACAGAAATTCGTTCAACATGGCCCGATAACTCCTTGGTTATTTTCGAAGAAAAATGGCCCAATTATGCCTCTGGACCAAAATCCGCACCAAACAGTGACACGTTTTGGGTGTATCGGCTTTTCAAGGTATGCGTGGGGGTTTTCTGTGCCCCAAATGCGACAATTTTGCTTGTTTACATACCCGGCAAGATCAAAATAAGCTTCATCTGAAAAGATGATTTTTTCGGCATCTTCTCTAAGCGTTGTTCCCAGCGTTGTTCAAGCGTATACCCAACCATATCCTTTCAGCGGAAGGATAGAACTAAGTACATATCTGTCAAATCAGACATGAGCTAAGTGTTACCATTCACGAAATAAGCACTAGCTGAAAAAAAAACGTTAGTTGGCGGACCCTATAGTAGCTTAAAAGAAGAGATATATGTTGATTTTTCGATTGAAACAATCAATACCAAGTTAACTGGATGAAGATAACCAACCAATTCACAGTCAATCAGTTCTATATTTTGAGATGGATAGTTGATAAAAGTGGCCTTAAGTCTCCTCAAAACAAATGCACACCGAGAGGTAAATAGTCTATCACGTACACAATGTCCAATTAGTCGTTTAAAAAAGTATGTGCAGTAAAGTTCAGCTTTGTCAAAAGCTTTTTCTAGCTTTGGAAATTTTGTTTATATATTTTTTGAAAAAATCTTGTACCTTTATAAATAAGTGTGATTCTATTGAATTTTAGAAAAAATTTCACAACACCAAGACATCAAAAGTCATAATGTCAAAATTGAACCTCCTCCTACCGATTCACTTCATTTGAAAAGATACAACTCTATTTCAAAAAAGAAAAAGAACAAGAACATTACTAACATATGAATATATAACGTTTGCCCTCATAAAAGTATAAACAAACTTCGCTTACATCCCATAACCGTAAAAAAAGTAAATAAATAAAAACCCAACTATCTGATCCTAAACAAACTGGGTACCTCATTCAAATTCTCAAGTTTCAAATCCTTTATACGTATCGACTCGAATGTTTTAGATATCCGTAACATCTTTTTTCTCTAATCCTTGATGGGTACCCACACATTTGACACCCGCATTTTACCGATATGATACAAAACGATAGATATATATGGATAGGGAGAAAAAAAAATAACAACTTCAAATCAAAGTCCTGTGTCGCTTTGATTTGATTTTGAAAATCTACTACTTCTTCCGCAAACCAATATCTATCTATTCCTATGTAGATGTATGTATGTAGTCTTATTGAGCACCACCACCATCAGAATTGACTGCAGGAGAACTTTCTTTTTGATATCACCATAGGAATTGTCCTTTTTTCAAATGCTGATATACGAAAGAATATCCTGAAAATGTATCTTCCATTTTCAAGTTGTGTTTTTTTTTCTTTGCTTTAAAGAGATGGAACGAACAAAAAAAAACTCAAATACAAAAGAAATGAAATTAAGCTCTGGATGGGAGATAACCGTATATACTATGTATAATTCAGGTTGTTTTAGATGAATGTTGAAGACATTTTTTAAGAAGTTTTCCTTAGTACCAACCTAACTACCTCGGTCTGATCCTGAATCCACATCATGGTTGTTGTTTTTTTATCAATTGAAAAACTCAGCTTTTGGTCGATTGCGATAAAGTTTTTTTTTTTTTTTTTGTTTAATTTGTTTTATTTTATTTCAAAGGACACACAAGGACATGCGGGTCGACGTATGTATGTTATGTTGGTATACGAGTACTGTATGAACTTTTACTGGTTTTAAACGGGTTGATGGTGATGGACCTAATTGAATGTACCAATTCAAATGGGCCGAAGCGTGTCTGCACATACATTTAAAAGTTTTTCTCTTTATTTTTTCTTGTCCTTTTATTTGGAAATCCTTTTTTAACTTTTAAAGGTACTTTGGTGATTTTGGTTTAAGTTGAACAGTTATTTGAATGTTTTGTCTGATGGTAGGTATGTGGGTAGGGTATACGTACATACAATTGTGTGGTGAAGACTTTTGAGATTTTCATTAAGTGGAATGTTTTTTTGTTTTCATGAGGGCAGGTTGTATGAATTTCTGTTTGGGTTCGATGAGGACAAAAATTGGAACGGAATTGGGTGAGACTTAAGGATAAAAACCAAAAGTTATGACAATGTTCTGAACCTATCAACTCTATAATGTAAATATATTTTGTAAATTTGCAATTTTCATTGCCATTGGTTTTTGATCCATTTACAAAACAACATATCGAAGGCATACCCTCATCGTTTTCAAATTTTATATATGTACCTAATTAAATTTAAAAAAGGGATTCCTAATAAATTTAAATGAAACTTGACAGCCTTTTTTAATTTCGACAAAAACAAAAATTTAAAAGGTTTAAAATTGGCAACACAATTTCTGTATTTTTAAAATTATCAAAGTGTGGAAAGATGTACCCAACTTAAGTCTAACTTTGCCGTTAATAATTTTTAACTATCAGCTAGGTTCTATATATTACTTTCAAGCGATATCGATTTCTTTTTGTTTTAGAAGATAAAATAAAGTGAATTTCCGTGCTTTACATTTCGATTTTTGAGATTTTTGGGATTTTCAGGTTATTTTAATTCGACAAGATTAAATAGGTTTTGATTTAAATTCGATTACATCAAATTCAATTATAGAAAACGAAGCTTTAATTATTTTGAAATAGACATCCACTTCATATTGAGGAAATGGACGAAGCATTTAAAATGATTTGATACAACAACAAATGCCCTTCGTATATCATTTTGAGCTTCAGACCAGGAAAGTCCACCACTGACCAAATATTTACATTACGGTAGATCTTGGAAAAATCCCAGGAACTTCAAACTATATTCACCATCTCTTTATCAATTTCAAAGCCGTGTATGACAGCATCTATGGGGAAGAGTTTTACAGAGCAATGTATAGTTTTGGAATACTTGACAAACTTGACCGTTTTTGTAGAATGACGATGGAGAATACATGCGGCTTATCAAGGTCGGAAATAATCTTACCGATGCTTTGAATGTAAAAAGAGGTTTTAGACAAGGCGATGCACTGTCATGTGACTTCTTCAACATCGTTCTAGAAAGAATTGTGCAAAATTCAATCGTCAACACTAGAGGCACAATCATCGAAAGGTCCACCAAATAACTCGGGTACGACGATGATATTGACATAATTGGAAGATAAAAGTGTGATGTCAATAGCACGTTTTCGAGCAATGCGACGGAAGCAGAGAAGATGGGTTTAGTGGTCAATTATGGCAATATGCTGTTATCAAAAAAAGGACATTCAACAACGGCGGCATCTTGAACAAAACGTCACCATGGACAGCTAAAGCTTTGAGGTAGTTAAGGACTTTATCTACCTAGGCACAGCTATAAATTCAGAGAACGAAACCATCGCTGAAATGAAACGGAAAATTACTCTAGCAAATCGCTCATTCTTTGGACCTAGAAGGCAATTGAGAAGTAAAGTAATCTTTGTCGAGCATCTAAGACACTCATCATCCTGGTTCTCATTTACAGCGATGAAGCTTGGACCTTATCAAAGAAAGATGCGAACGTCTTAGGATGCTTCGAGAGAAAAATGTTTCGGATGATTTTCGCTCCCGTCTGCATATACAACGAAAAAACGCCTCAGCCCGGAAGGTCTTCGAATCCAATCCTGATGGACGATGGAATAGAGGAAGACCGCGACTCATACAGGTGAGAAAGGACTTCAATCAACTTGGCGTGAGAAACTGGAGACAGCTACGTAGGTACCGAAATGGCTGGAGACGCATGTTGGTTCAGACCTAGGTCCATCACGGACTGTAGCGCCAGGTAAGTAAGTAAGTATAACATTTCGAGTAAAACAATGTTTTTTTTTTTTAACTTTTAAGATACTTTTTCGGTCCATATTAGTATTTTTTCAACTGATATTTGATCACTGCCTTCTGCAAAGAACCGTGAAAACAATTTAACTCGATTTCAAATTTAGATCTCGATTTTATTTTGCATCTATATTTACAAATTTTGATATTTTGTTTCAAATAGCATGATCCTACATTTTAGATGAGTTACAAACAAATTTTTAGCAGTTCTCAAGAAAATTTGAATATGTGAAAAATATAACTTGCAACGGCAGATATTCAAATGTTCAATTTTTAAATATCTACAAAATATAAAGATGTCCTAAGAGAAAATCGAAAATTTTGTGAAACTGCAGCTCAATATTTTTATTTGTAGAAAGTACATTAAATGTCATAAACAGCATTTTTGTTTAGCTTTGGTCGCATTGTTTTCAAAATTTCAAAGCCACCAAATATTATTATTATTTATAACTTAAGTACATTTTTTAAAAATTATTTTCAAGAGCATATTAACTAAAATTAAAAAGTTCTAAAATCAAAAACGTTCTAAAACTAAAAGGGGCTTCTTAAAAAATTATTAAGTATTACTTCATTTGGTCGCCTTAAAACCAGGAAGACCCTTGAAGTTGAACTTAAATAGGTATGTTTGAGTTTCTAATCAAAACACAAGTTTCTTAGGCTCCTGTATTCCTCTTTCTGTGAAAAAGAAATAATAAATTCACCAAAAACCGCTTGCTTAACACTTGGCACACCATAATGAAAACTATTGCTATTTTATTTGAACATTTTCAAAATAAAAGCAAACATCACTACTACTGCTGTCACAGATGCCAAGTTATATTTTCCACCTTAACTGCATTAACATAAAAACAACAACAATAAAAATTGAGAATAAAAAACAAGTCAATTTAACATTCAAGAGGTCCGTTCCCGTTTTTACTATTCTAAAATTACTTGTTTCATTGCACTGACGTTGCCAAAAAAAATATATTTCATAGTTAGTAATCTCACATTTCTCTAGTTACAAACAAAAAGTTAAAATATTTTAGCGGACACTGGTTTGGCATCAAGCCGGAAATAGCCACTTTTGCTATATTTTAAATTCAAAAATCAAACAACTACACAAAAAAAATATTAGAATATTTTATTTAAGAGGTGCAAACATTTTAATTGCCATCAGTTTCCAAAAAATATTTCAAAATATATTTATAGTTGGTGATCTGTTGTTTTATTTTGTTTTTTTTTTTCAAAACGCCCTTTTGTGTGCATTCAGCTGTCACACGAGTCACACATCAGACATCGCACACTTCACACAAGAGACCAAAGAGGGCGAATTGACTCAACTCAACTCAACTCTGACACTCAAACATTTCATTTGTCATATCAAATTAAATTCAAAATTGATGTCATCAGTGTGGTCAAAATATTTTATTTTATTTGAGAGGGGGATGTAACTGTAACACTTTGTTTTATGTAGATTTTTTGTTTGCTGCTGATAGAAACTGTAGTGTTTTATAATGAATGTGTGTCGAGTAAGGGGAGAGAGTAGAACTAGGAGTGCCATTTTGTAGGTATAGGGAAAGTAACCCTGCATTTATATGATGTAGGTAGGTGCCCAAAATTGACAGATCCACATTTAGGGAGAATTTCGCTACACCAACAAAAGAATAGAACTCTACTTTTACAATTTTGATATCCAATTCAATGTTTGTGATCAAATTTCATATATTTTCATTATATTTAATTTTTCGAAAGAGAAACAGCTGAATTTTGATGAAATAATTTTGTTACTAAAATCAAGGGATAATATACTGAAATTAAGGAAAAAGGGAAATTTATCAAATAAAACTACGTACATTACAAATTTATACTATGTTTGGTTTGAGGTAATGTAAATTCATGAAATAGTTTGGTTTTTTTTTTTCAATTAAATTCACTATGGTTTTCCAAATCTTAAATCGCTTACTTCAATATTCCATATTTTCAGTATCTTTCTTATTTTTTTCAAAAAATTCTCATTCGACTTAACCTGCCAAATATTAACCTTAAAAAAAAAACGAAGAAGCATTTACACTTAAACGGTTCTAAACAGAAAAACGCATAACGGTATAGGAACAATTTTTGAATTTAATACGAATTCGTAGTCTTAAGCTTTTTACATCAAGTTTTTGGAATATATTTAAAAATGGAAAATCGTGGTTTTGATTTGGAAACAGCACTAAGAATTAACTCTGACACAAATTATTCAAAAACCTTAGGGAATTTAGTTTTTCAAAACTTAACATAGCGTCAAACGAAAACCCATAGCTCATCTCAAAATTAATGAAAAATTACGAAAACTAAGTTACATACTAAAATGATTTCACATGTTATTATGTTTCCTAGTAGTCAGGTGGCTTTGTCGTTTTTATAGAAGAAGATCTTGAGTTAAATTAGGTAGTACTGATAATTTTTGTTGAGCTTATACGATTTTGGCATAATTAATAATCTAACTTTCCAACTTCCAGCGACGAACGTAATGAGAGTCTATATCCGCCATGTTAGGCAGGAGTGGCCATTTTTCAGAAAAAAGATTTGAAAACAACGACAGAGATTACATTATTGTGTTAAAACTTTTCTTAAAGCCAGAAACCAATTCTCATAGCATTTTGTCCATAACAGAAAAATAATAATTTTAAATCTCAAAATCAAAAACAACAGACAAATTATTTAAAAAAGCATTTTTTTTTCAAAATTTGTAGCTACTGAGTACTATTTTAAATAAACTTATTGATTAAAATCAAAACTGCCAAATCTAAAAATGTATATCATTTAATTTTTTCCAAAATTGGAAATAATAAAATCAACTTTACTATTTTTTAGTAAAGTAGTCTTGTCTCTGCTCATAGAGATCTGTTTCCTTGAACCCTTTTTTTTCTAGCTGTTTATAACATTGAACTCACAAATATTCAAATTTTTCGAACTCGAGATCTTAATGCAAAATGGCAAAAATCTTTAGAGTTTTTCAGATACTGCCAATTTTAACCCTGCTGAACTAGTTCTTTGCTTATCCCAGACAAATCAGAACCGATCAGATTTTTACTATTAGACAGTCGATATAAAAATATCTAAAATTTAATATTCCAACTTATCATCTGTACTGAATGGATCCCTACGACAGCATATTCAGTGTAGAATTTTATAAAGCCATGAGAAAATTCAGGGGTGGAATCGGCTAAGGTGATAGTTGACTATCATTTTTTTGATAGTCAAATTGACTATCATTTTCATTCCGTCTGTGTAAGATGATTCAACTTAATTCAATTCGATTGAACAATTTCGGATTCAAATTGTCAAAATTCGTTGTTGCCTTGGTGAAATTTTAAATTGATTCTTATAAAATATCTAAATAAAAGTATCAAATTGGCTGATTTTGAATAAAATTCTTACTTTTCTTGCTTTTTTCGAATGTCGTTAGCTTTGTCGGTCACAGGAGTGTGTTTTTTTAAAGAAACAAAGTGAACTTAGAAATTTTTCCAGTCGTTTGTGTAAGCGTCTGGTTGCTCTATTCGGAATAAACATATTTGTTTGAAGGCAACGGCCTAGTCACTGATAAAGCTTCGGTTCCCATCGATCACCGAAATCAAGCATCAGTGAGCGTGGTTAGTAGACAGATGGGGGACCGTCTCGAAACCTACCGCGTGCTGTTGTCATGTGTTCTTTCTGTCTGTTATTCTTTCTCTTCTGTCCTTCTGTCTTGTATTAATGTCTTGTGTTGTTATCACCTTACATAGTCTAGTCGCTCAAGGTGCTGTGTTCTCTACTCTGTAAATTTATGTGCTGAGTAGTATGTAATGTAATGTAATGTAATATTTGTTTGAATTTGACTATCACATTTTTTTGTGACAGCTTTCTAGGTATCAATTTGATTATCACCTTACGTAGATCAAATTCGATCATTTTGATTGTCATTTATCAACAATCACCTTAGCTGATTCCACCCCAGCATTCCAAATAAATTGATACGACTTTGTAGATTGACAACGACGATGACCAGTATATAAAGCCAAGTTAAAATAGCAGAATTACCAATCATTGTATCGTTTTAGAAATCAATCCGTAACTCTAGCATGCCAACAAGACACACCTTCGTCACCTGGTGCAGCCAGATACTGTCTTACGCAGACGAATTCGACATTATCGGGAGAACCGAACAAGCTGTACAAGATTCCTTCCTTCTTTAGATCAAGCAGGCTGCACAAAATCTGGTGTTGCACATTAAATAAATAAAATGGGTGGCGCAACAGTTCGTTGAGAACTAGAGCCTAGTGACTCTCAACCATTCCTGTGTGCGAGTACTGTTTTCAGGGATCGAGGGGACCTACAGTTTTAAGCCGAATCCGAATGGCTTATTTGAGAAAACACTTTTCATGACAAGAATATTACTCTTGGAGAATTTGTCAATTCCTCGCGAGAAAAAAACTTTAAATGGCATAGGCAAAGATCGATCCCAAGACCTCTCGCATGACAGTTCAACGCACTAACCATCATGCCACGGGTACTACAGGTGTTGCACATTAGTGAGGGTAAAACAAAGTACATGGTGGCGTCGACTGCAAGAAGAACAAATGGCAGGGCAAGAATTTGTGGAAGTCTTTCAACGACTTTGGGTCAATAGTAGCTGCCGATAACAACAAAAAAGCCGAAAAACGCTAACGGTTGCTCAAAGTCAACTGCAGTCGGTCAAAACTTTTTAAATCCAAACATCTTACCATAACTTCTAAGCTGCTGTTGTACAGGATAATAGTTCTGTCAGTACTTACATATGGATCCGATAACTGGATGTTTAGTAGAAGGCACTTCGACCCCTAAAACGTGTCCGAGGCGGACATTCTTACGGATAATTGTTGGCCTCTTATGTGAGGAAGGACGATTCCGATTATGCAATCTACCTGATGGAAGCAGATATCGGTTCACAAATTAAGATCGGTAGACTCTGGTGGGCTGGACACTAAACTTGCATAAGCGAAGAGGAACCAGTTCGAAAAATCATCGCGATAGGCTTTATGGAGAACCTTGTTGAATGAAGCCAGGACCGGATCCCTGTTGTCAAGCCAATGTTGATGATGATAGGCTAGTTTATTCTTCATAAACTTAATATAATCGATAATGCTCAGCCAGCCCTTCTAAACGTTTAAAATAGTCATATCTCTTTTTTAAATTCAATTAAAGTATATTTTGTTTATACTGTTGATATCTTTTTATGATTTTTGTATGGGTGTATTTCGGAAAGTATTATACATATGGAGACGGGATTGGGTTCAAAATAAATGAAAGGCAAAAGTAATTGAAATTTGTAAAGCTAGAAAAGAGTAGGGTTGAGAGAAAAAAGTCTTATAGATCCCAAAACCAAGGTTCGCGGTACTTTTAAAAAACTCATAACATTTAATTAAAAATAAGGAACTAAGTTTAATGCAAACACATCCATTCTTTTTTTAAAACCCTGTCTTACAACGACGACGTTTAAAACTCTAGAAATTAAATTGAGAATAAAATAAACTTGGTCCCAAAGGACAACTCTGTGGTACTCTTACTTATATATGTTTTCTAATCGATGCATTTCTATCGGAAATCGTTTCTTTTAAATACAATTTTAAAAACTTTAAAAAAAAAAACAGAATTAGGTTTCAAATATACTATCAAAGCTCAAATATCTAATAAAGCACTTAAAGTAAACTCAAATCAAAAAAAAATTATAGTGACTCGCAGAAAATGTTTGCTCCTTCTCTGTGCACAAATAAAACTTGATGGCCCGATGAGAAACTTATCATTTGATTGCATTCCAACCCACCAACTATACTTTCTTAAATAAGTTTCTTAATAATAAAGTTTTGCACGTTCTAATATAGACAGATATAGAAGCACCTTTACCTCTTCTCAAATTGGACACAGAAGTTTGTGTTGGTTATTTGAAGAATCATAGCTTTATAGTTCTTTGTATGAAGTTTTCTTTATGTTAATGGTGCAATCATTTCAATTAAAATAAGTCATATGTACTATAAGCAAATTAACCAAACAAAGAATTATTTTGTTCCCATAACAAAATTCAATAAAATTCTTCCAAGTTAATAAAAAAGAAAATGAATATATTCAATTACCTACACCAAGGACATTTTCTTGCTTTATCATTTATATATAGAATCAGGCTTACAACATATGGGAACATCCTTAAATAGGTCTGCGTAGACACATTACTAAACATATACCTATAAACATTTCATAATTTCTTGTATCCAAAAAAAAGAAGAAACATTTATATGAGACTTTGTTCTGACAACGACGACGACGAAGATGCCAAAACCCCTGTTAACTGCACAATCATATAACCAACAATTCATAGAATTTCTAACCAACATCAGCTTAGTACATACAAACATTCATCGAGCTTTATTTTTTGGCTTAAATTAGTGTGTTTATAGTTTGGTTATTTTGACTGTTGTTTTAGTGGCAAGCCAAGGCACAATGTTATGGCTTTTCGACTTCCTTGAGGCTATTTATGTAAATACAAATAAAATGTACAAAGGATATATGTACGGTATGAATGAATGTATGTATGTAGGTATACAATAAAATAAGTACAAAAATGTAAATGGACAGGGATTTACATACAAGTAAAAGTACAATTGTGCTCGTACATCATCATAGCCTGTATGTACAGTACATAAAACAGGAAAATCACTACATCTCATTTCTGGTACAATATTGCACCTAAAGTTAATTCAAACAAAAAGGAGTCTGAGAAGGACATGGAAAGGGGGTGGTGGTAGTAGAAAGAATATTTTTTATTGTTCTTTATATTTTTTGTTTGCTTGATGATTGTGGGTACAGCTTGTGTTATATTTGATTTAGTTGTTATAAGAATTTATATAAACACCATCACATACGGAAACCTTATGTTGAGGTATTAACTACCACAAACGAGCAAAAGTTTTTTAATTAAAATCATTATAGGAACAACAGTAGGTAGGTACCTACTTTGTGTACCTAATATTCCTGATATTCCGTATAGAATTATATTTACTCCTGCATCATACTTCCATCTATAATAATATTAATAATGAGAAAAACAACATGCTGCTGCATCAGTACTAATTCTCAAAGCATTTTCAACTCCCATACTTATCATAGTAAGGAAGTCATCTGTACACACATATGTATGTAGATTGAATAAGTAGATTTATTCACGCAACAAAAAAAAAATTAAATTTAAAATAAACAGGAAACGTTAATCTCAGTTGTGTTGAATAACAACTTACCTACTTAAGAACATACGTTTGAAAATACTGAAAATTAAAAATACGTATAAAATCATAACATTTGTTTTTTTTACCTAAATTGAATGTATCTGAGGATTAACATTTGTTTTTGTTTTTTTATTTTTGGTTAAGTTAAAACTTTACCCTTTTTAAATAAAATTGCATTATGTGACGAGTATACTTGGCTGCACAAAATTCTTTATCAACAATTTCATTTTTAATCGGTTTTTGAAAACTAAAGGTACTATGACTGAGATAAAGAAAAAGACATATACTTACAGTTTTGAGTTTTATGAGACAAACTCAATGCCAGTTTGTTGCAGTTATATAGATGTCCAATTCAGAACTCTGCAAAGAAAGACAATAAAAATAAATGTATTACAATTTGAAGAACATATATATAAATAGATTGATAGATAGATACAGATTTTATTGAATATAAGTAAAACTTACATTATACAACAAAATTTTTTACAAAATCATTATAACATGGCAATTGCCGTCTGCCATATTGACAACAAAACACAATGAATGTAAAAAGCCCTCAATAGAATTACTTTTCAATATTACAAAAGGTATTTATAATTTTTTAGCAATATAAAGTTCATAATCCCTACTAATAATATTATAAATGCGAATGTAAGTTTGTTTGTTACGCTTTCACGCAAAAACTACTTAACCGATCATCATGAAACTTTGCACATACACTCTTGAAGGTATTAGAAGTAACATAGGATACTTTTTATTAAAAAAAAATAAAAAAAATTTACGAAAAATAAGAAAATTGTTTGTCAAAATATCGTCAAATTTAGCTACTTTAACGCCATCTAGCATCATTGTAATGAAGTTTCAACCCTGAATACTGTAATACCAACCCACTGTATTACCGACGGTGACGACAATATCTATGTAATTCAATTGAATATAGTTTCAACTGTTTCTAATTTTTCTATATTTATTGTTATTTTCTTCTGTCGTTACATGCAGTATAATACTATTTACATTTTTGAGGTTATCCGTAATTTTTGTGGTTAGCTGTTACTTTATTATTTTAGATCTTACTCGCTGATGTTAATTCTTACTCTGCTTTTATTTGAAAAAATGCCTCGGAAGCGGAAATCTGGTCTATCCAAAAATTCATCGCGGGCCCGTGCCGCAAAAGTTGCACGAAATCAAGAAACTTCGGCTCACGCAGAGCTGAGGAGACAAGAACAAGCTGAGCGACAAAGAGTTTTGAGAGCAGCTGAAACGCCTCTTCAGGCACGAGTTCGTTTAGAAAGACAAGTTGCACTGCAGACAACTAGAAGAGCGATAGAAACACCAGAACAATCGCAGGCGAGAAGAATTCATAATGCAGACATGCAGACCACGCACCGCCGAAATTTCATGCGTAATGATTGGGCTGTACTATTACTGGGTTTCAATATGATCCTTCAATTGAATATCATTATAATCCATTGATTGTTATTGGCTCAATGAATAAAAAATGTCAGTACTGCGATGCTTTTAAGTGGAAAGATGAAACTGCTGGAATGTGCTGTTCCGGTGGTAAAGTTTCACTTCCATTACTTGGTGAACCAGAAGAGCCTTTGAAAACTTTATTAGTATTTGTTGTTGCATTTCAATAAGCATATATTAAGGTGTTGAAACTTCATTGTCTGTAGTAATTTTTAAAAATTGTTGATCTCAGCCAAGCAATAAAATTTAGTTATAATATTGACTCATTTCTATTATTATATCCTTACCCTTTATCTCTCATACTTATTTAATTTCTCCACTGCGGGCGAAGCCGCGGGTAAAAAGCTAGTAGATTAATAATTTTAAAAAAAGTGAAGAGAAACACAATCAGAAATCTTCCTTTATTACAGAAGTTCTATATCTAAGCGCAGTTTTGCAAAATTCGTAAAGTTTGACAAAATTCATTTCATTCAATAAACTTATCACTTGATCTTCCGACAAAGTCTTTTCTGAATACATTCCTTTTTTTTTCTCTGAAAATGGGGCATTTTCTCAAGAAGTGGACAGTATTCTCTCTTTCTGATAGGTTGAACAAATCACACTCTAGGTAGGTCGGTGTGGAATGAAATTTAAATCTATTAGTTCACTACCAAGTCTGACCATCAAAGAAATCATACGGACATTATTGGAATCCTTAAAATTGTTGTTCTCTGCAAGGTTATAATTTGATCTGCAGTAAGTTGTTCTGTACAAGAAATTAGACGCTTCAGCAATATATTCAGCTCTACATTTCTCATCAACCTTTAAAATGACTTCATGCAAGATGCTTTTAGCGGTTGTTAAATCCTCGATGGGTAAATTAAAATTAATTTGACATTCCTCAGCAAGATCTTGCCACTCTCGATACCAACTATTTTGATCTTGTATCGCTTTTATGGCCATCCGTGAATGATTCATTTTAAAAGCAGTAAGCAAGAAATCCGCTTGTAACTTCAATGTTTTTATAAACAAAGGAGAAAGATTCGTTTGCAGCATTATAACGTAGTTTGGTGTATTTTTCGGCAAATGGAATATTCTTTTCATAAAGTGTGTATAAGGAGTTTTTCAACCGAATTGTAGTTGTTACATCCCCATTCCTGCGATCCATATAAAAGTATGCTCTCAGCTACTGCTTCAAATACTTTCAACTTGATACTATGCGCTATACATTTATTCAAGAAGCATTGTATCCATGTCATATTAATAGCAGATTTCGCCTTGACCAATCGCTCTTTTAAGTGTTTCTTTCTATTTAAATTATTTGTAGCAGTAATGCCAAGGTTTTTGTAGTCTCGCCCACATTCAATTTTTTTCGCCATTAAAGCTCCATTTTTCATTTGATGCATTACGTCCACCACCACTTTTAATAACCATAACCTTCGATTTACTATTAAATTCGATAGCTGACAATACTGGTAAACCCTGTTAATCATGAGCTGCAGAGTTTCCGGAGAATTCGTCGTGCTCGGCTATGAATAGTGCAAACAAAGAAGGGCTTAATGTACAACCTTGTCTCACTCTCGATGAGGTTTCAAACCAGCCTGAGAGTTCTTCACCTGTACATACAGCCGCATTGGTTCCACTATACAGGTGCTCAAGAACGCGACCAAACTTCAATGATATCCCAAGACTATACAGCTTATAGAATAGTGCACGTCGATCGATTGTGTCAAAAGCATACATTACAGCTTTTTTTTTGTTTCAAGAAATTTTCTGGCAAGCTCCTGCATATAAAAATGTTATTTATTGCTGAATATCCTGGTCTAAATTAAACCTGGAACTCCCTTAGCAAGTTTCCGGTCTCAACCCAACTAACAAGACGCTTATGCATCATCGTTCCAAATATCTTGTAAGATGCATTTAAAAAGGATATCCCTCTTTAGATAGCTGCATAACAATCCTTTTTTGTGGATTGAAAGTATAATAGCATCTCCAAATTCATCTGGAGACAGTTCTCCCTCCAAAACTGTATTAAAAAGTGCCCATACTTAAAAAATTCCACTGCAGTACTATTCGAACCAGCTCCTTTTCCATCTTTAAGCGTCTCCAGCAGCGTTTCTTCCAACTCGCTTAATGTAAATGTACAGTCCAGAGAGTCGACTACGAATCCAGGTGCTGCGAATTGCCACTTTGTCGACGTTATTTCAGGATTTAAAAGATCCTTGAAATGGTACATATATACTCGTATATTTTTGGATTAGGTGAAAAGTTATTAAAATCTAATGATTTTTTAATAGTAAACATTTAGATATATGTACATTTCAATTTCCTACTTTATTTAATTCAATTACTTTTTCATATATATGTACATATATACGAGTTTCTTTAAAAAAAATACTCAGTAAAATTTATTGATGACACTAAGAAATATGGTTACTTGAATAAATTCATGAACACACAAAAACAAATCCTCTATTAAAATTAATTCGTGTTAAGTTAACTTCAACATTTTTGAAAATTAAAATTGATGATATTACATATCAATGAATATTACAAGATTTGTTTACTATTACAAGCAAGTCACTGGCTGAGATACCGCCAAATATGTGTCAAAAAATGGTCGAAAATTACCTCAAAAGCATTGATGCTTGAAACAATTTGTGTGTTTTATCTACGTTTACTTTTGAAACCGCAAAATGGACAACCCTGTATAATTTAAGTTTTATTTTTAATTTTAATCTTGAATAATATTTTATTCATATGCACACATTTTAAGAGGGGTTTTTTCAGCATTTTTAAAAATACGAAAATACAAATGAGCAATTTTACAATTATTAAGAAGCCTCCAGACCAAAGAAACATTTTTGAAACATTTAAGAAACATTTCAGAAACAGAGAAATATTTCTTAAATGTTTCGGAATGCTTTTCTTTTGGTCTGGAAGGTCGAGAAATATTTTTGAAATTTGTCTCTATTTCCCAATCCGATTTGAAAACTTTAATTGTTTTCCACAAAAACGTAGACTTATAGACAGCAACTAGACATCAAACTTCAAGAACACCACAGTGCAAACTTTATCATTTGAATAATATTGTAAAATCGTGGTATTGCCATCAAAAGACGTGGGACAAAAGTTATAAAACATCTTTGCACTAATAAATGATACAAACATAGCCTTTTTAATTAATTGAGGCTACCAGCTTTGTTTTTATTGAAATTAAGCAGTTATTATTTGAGCTACTTTTTCGGCTGCGATTTTGAGTTAAAGGCATTTTTTAATTGGGCTATGAAGTTAATTCATGATATGGAAACCATGATCATTGCGTTGTTCTTTTGTAACTTAACTTCTTCGAATTCAATTCAATACCTTAGATGTTTTGATTAAAAAACTGAATTTTGAATTAATATTTTTTAAATGTGTTCTAAATTTTTTCAAATACGTTATTTAATATATGATGCTTAAAATTTAAACTTTAAGAATTTAGGTAGGTACACTTGAAAATGAAAAGTTCTCTTAATTTTTTAGCTCGACTTAAAATTATTAAGAAATTATTGAAAAGATTTAAATTTTATTCAACAAAAATAGGGCTTGATATGCGATCCACACTGATAACTTTCCACTCGTGCCCGTCTGTCGGTACGATGTATCTAAGAGTTTAAAAAAAATATTGGATGTTTTCAAGAAAATTATCTCAACATTTTTAAGACAATACCTTCATTTATTGTCGAGAAATTCGAGTCGAGCATTAGTTTTTATCAACTTGTATTAGTATTTTTTTAGGTTTTTTATTTCTTGCACATCTTGTATGTCTCCAATTTTTCTAAAAATTTCAACAGATGTCAAAAACGTTATTCTTCGTTGCGTACAATTGTTTTGGAATAAATATCATTTTTGTTGGCAATATATTCCTTTTTTTGATTTATGAAATTAGTACCAATTTTTTCCATCTTTTCATATTATTATCTTTAAACCAAAATTGATTTAAAGTGGATATCTCTAACGGTTCTAGGGATATGGCCGATGAAAAAAGGTATCCCGAACATCTCAATTAAAACCTTTTATTTAGATTCTAGGGACCTTGAAATGTTGAGAGATTGCTAAATTTTCAATTCGACAACTCGACCGATTACAATAACTTCCTATCTTCTATGGGAAGTTAATAACATAAAATCATAACAAGTATACGCCCCGGTGCGTGCTCCGATATGAAATTATTTCAAATTATGCATTTTGTTTCTTTTCATAAACTGCGACTTAAAGATGTAAAAGTATTTGTTTCTATTGCCATCAAACATATTTTGTATCATAGCAATCTTTACCCTTGAAAGTGTGTCTATTCCATTAGGATCTTAAAATTTAGTTTTATATTAATATGTATAAGTTTTGTTTTTATATTTTTTTGTCTTGATATTTATACATTAAAATCATTTTTAGTTTATTCCAATTACCGTCTTAATATGATTATCATTCCATAGCATATTACAGTCTCGGATAATGATATCCTGCTAACATCAAAACATTTCATATATGTAAATACATAAGTTTGAGCTTAGCTCAACCTGTGCATATTCAAGAAATCTGAAGCGTGCTTTTCAAAACCGCAACTTATACGTATACGCACATTTCAAACAACAAAGTTAGAAGAAGAAAGAATCCTTGAATTACCGCACATAATCAGGTTTATTGAGCGCGAGTTTGGCTGCGTATGCAAGCACATGTTACCTTTCTTCTTCTTCTTCCCATCACCCCAAAACCCCCTACCCTACCCCCCCCCCCCTAATACTTTTGTGATGTTCTGCAGAAGGAAGACCTTCCTTATACATCGACGACGCCAAAAAACCACACACACACACACATTTCGCTAGCACAGAGAATTTATGTTCTCAGAAAAGGAATCAACATATCGCACCGTCACCGTACCATGTGAGTGGTTTAGGATTCAATCCCATCTTATAAATACCACCATATACATATAGAAGTTATGTGTGAGCAAGAACAACATCAGGATGAGAAAGTGAAAAGAAAAAAAAAAAAACAAGGACGACGACGAAAACCAGAAACCGTGCAACTTAATTGAAACACTGGAGCTAAGCTGAACGCCGAAGCTGAAGCTGGCTGGAGCTGAAGTGTGTAGATTTTGAAACAGCAGCAGGAACAGCAGCACCAGCGAGCGTCTCTCAACTCATTTTTTACACATATTTCATTTGGCAATCGGTTATTCGTCGTCCTTGTTGTTGTTTTGTATACGGGACGAGGCGGTATGGCAGTTCATTCCAAGAGTAGATGGCTGTCTATATAAAACTGCAACACATATCGTTCTCTCCCCTCGTTTTGTCGTCCACACACTCATCGTCATCGTCGTTGCTCCAAACTCTAAACTCCAAGCTCCAACTAGCTTGGCATCGCCTTCCTTTCTTTACTTCTGACGTTGCTTGTTAAATCTCTGCGACATTAAATTTATTTGAGCCAAAATGGGTGGTGGGGGGTTTTGGTTACACCTATCCCTCCTTCTTTTACAGCGTTCTTTTTTTTGCTATTGTCTTTGCAACGTTCGCGTCTTCTTCGCATTTTGCAACCAGCCAGGCAGCAGCGCCAGCGTCAGATGAAAGAACTACTAGAACAGAGTGAAACACTATTTTGTCTAGTTGCTATAGAGGTGCCAGGATGTTATTTACAATACCAATTCCAACACACACACAGCATCCTCCTTTGTCCTTTTTTTTCTCGGTATGTGTGTTTGTGTGTATCATGGCAGTTTATGATGGGAGAACAATTTTGCAATTTACAATTATAATGTATCACAGTTTTGATTGTTTTTATTTTTAGCTTGGTTTTTTGTTTTTGTTTTTTTCATAGCGTGGCATGGCATGGCATAGCGTTCCATTGGTTGTTGGCGTCAGCAGCGTTGTCTCGTGTACCTAGTTTTGTGGCTTTTTCTTCTTCTTCTTGTGCTTTTCTTCGACTATACTTCTTTTTAGCAATTTGTAATGGTTAAATGTTTAATTTTTTGTTGTTGTTGTTTTGCTTTGTTTTGTTGGCATGAATGTGTGTGTTATGGTGTGGTGGGTTGTGTTGTGTCTTTTGTGTATATTGTGTATATTATGCTGTGTGGGGTGTTATTTATATTTGAAATGATAAGCAGAAGATTGTCGAGAAAGCAGGAAATTGAATATTAATATTCTTTTGAATGATGAAGTTATTCGTTTTTGTGTTAAATTAAAAAAAGAAAGATAAGTTAATGTGTCATTTAGGTCACACTTTTGCATGTACACATTTAACAAAGTGAAAATGTGACACTTTGAGTATAATAAATATGTTTAGATAGAAATAGTAAGATGCTGTAATTGAAGCAATTTTTAACTGGAAAGTCAAGACTTTCTTAGGTTCAACTTATTCTGACTTATGGTAACAGCCATGTTTTTGAGCGTCAAAGGACACGGTAGAGTCCAGCTGAATTGTAACTAAAATTTAATGTGTGTTATTATAATGTTATTTTAATCAAGGCATTTTGAACAGAATATTTAAAATACGGTTTTTCGGTCAGACTATTCAAATGTAAAGGGTGTTTTTTTTGTATATAAATTTGAAATGGGATGAAACAAAGCTGATTTGGTTAGATTGACATGAAATTTACTTTATTCGAAAGATAATCTTCTGGTTTTATATTTTCGATATGATTTATGACATATGAACTCCATGGTTCAGACGTAGTCATATTTGGAGATACAATTTTCTATGCTGTTACTCAACCGCACTATGGGACCAAACGGTCTTGAGCGTCTCAAAAATCTGTAACTTTTATGTTTCTTTTACAAATTAAATAAAATTACGGATTAGACAGATGGCACAAAACAAATACATTATTTTTTTTATGAATTGAAATAAATAAATTGTGCAACGTAGGTATATTTCTTGAAGACTGGAAAGATGTTTTCAAAGTTACGAATATTCTACCGAGAAAAGAGTTTTACAAATCAAGTCTGTAGGATCTTTTAAGAATCCAAACTAATATTGGCTATACATTTTAGAATCATTTCTACATTTTGTAATTTTTCTAATAGTGCGCTTGAAGGTTCAAGAATCACAAGTACATAATCCTTTAGATTGTAAAAAGAATTCAAATTCATCGAACTATTCTTTTCTTTTGCCTGTTCTACTTTTTCCTAGACTCGAAAAGAAAGGATCAGATGTATATACATAATGAGGTATAAAAAACATATTCGTTCGTAGCTTACCGTGAGCATTTTATTTTATGATGCAACTTAAATGTTGTATATTCCTTATTTCGAGCTTTCTGAGCATCTTCTGAAAGCTGACCAATTGCCAAAGTAGCAAAGTGTTCTATGATTTTTCCGCCATGAGTCAATATTTTGAGAATAAAAGGTGGCATGTGATACCAGTTGTACGTATAGTTGGTTTGATTTAAAAGTGTAATGTGTGTCCTGAAGACATTATGAAACAAATACAAAAAACTTCTTTTCTAAACTTTTTTGTTGATAAAACAAAAATGTGGACGTATGAGGAAAATTTTATTTTTATTCTAAAATTACAATCAAAAACCAATACAACATAATAATTTACTCAGTGAGAAGCGGAAGCTAACAGAGAAAACTTTAATTGAAAACAGCACACAACATAAAAATGTATCTTTTTCTTTTTTTTTTTGTTTAAATTAATTGTTGCATTGAATCTTAAGGAATGTATTTGTTTTGAAAAAAAAAAGAAGAAATACAATTTTTTTAAATGTATAACATTAAATAATCTTATCCAGAAACTTATGAAATATTTGCCTTCAAACTTGTTATTCATGAAATTGTAAACAATCAAAAATATTGAATTGTTTTTAAAAAATAATTTAAGTATCAAAAACAAAACAACCGTTCTTATTTTTTCAATTTATGAAATTTTTCAAAACCATTTTCGAGACGCTACCTTGTGGTTTTTTCTTATTAATAAATTATCTAACTTAACCCCAACCATTTTTATTTTAGTATATTTTTTAAATCAATTGAATTTTGTTTTATTAACTTCCCATAGGAAGTTATTGTAATGGGTCCGATTTGTCGAATTGAAAATGTTGACATTTCTCGACGTCTCAAGGTCCCTAAAGTCGAAATAAAAGATTTTTAGAGAGATGTTTGTGCATGCGTGTATACGTACGTTCGAGCGTCCGTACGTCTGTACCTTCTTAAGGTTATTTTCGTCGTCCATAGCTCAAGAACCAGTAGAGACATCGACTTCAAATAAATTTTATTAAAAAAAGTAGACAATTTTGGTTAACCCTAAATTTCTCACGAACCAATAACGCTAGAGACTTGAATTAAATTTTATAATATATTGTAACGTGCTACCAAACAAATATATTTTTGGAAAAAATTCCAATAAACGTTTTTTTTTTATAAATAAAACAAACTGAAAAAAATTGTCACTTCGAAAATTTTTATTTTCGAAAATATTTATCTCCAAAATAATTTTGTGCAATGAAGAATAACGTTTTTAACATCTGGTAAAATTTTAAGAAAAATCGAATTGACCTTTTTTTTTATAAAAAATAAAAACCTAAAAAAAAATATTACTCAAAATTGGTAAAAATTTATTTTCGACTCTAATATATTTTCAAAAATTTGAAATTATGGCTTTCAACTAATTTTATCTTATAAGAAATATTGTTGTCAAAATCCAGAAAAATTTTGAGAAAAATCGAATTACCTAACAGTTTTTTTTTTAAATAAAAACCTAAAAAAAAATGAATAAAAGTTGGTTAAAATTGATTTTCGACTTAAATATCTTTTCAAAACATTGAGATTTTGGCTTTAAACTAATTTTATCTTTTAAAAAATATTGTTTTCAACATTCATTTAAATTTTGAGAAAAAATAAATTGACAGTTTTTTTTTACAAAAAATAAGAACTTAAACAAAACATTACTTAAAGTTTTTAAAAATTGAGGCTTAAATGTGAGATTTGGGCTTTAAACTAATTTTATCTTATAGAAAATATTGTTTTAAATATTCGGTAAAATTTTGAGAAAAATTGAATTGACAGTTTTTTTTACGAAAAAAAAATAAAAACCTAAAAAAAAAACAATACTAAAACTTGGTAAAAATTTGTTTTCGACCCAAATATCTTTTCAAAATTTAAAAATATTGGCTTCAAACTATTTTTATCTCACAGAAAATATTGTTTTCGACATTCAATAAATTTTTTATAAAAATCCAACAGTCAGTTTTTTCATACAAAATTAGAATCTACAAAAAATAGTACCTATACAAAATTGGTAAAAACTGATGTTCGCTTCTCAAAATCTCGTGAACAATAGAAGATATTGACTTCAAATTATTTTCATTCATCCAATTTGTATTTCTGTATATAAGAAATGAAAATTTTTAAGAAATGCTACTAAAATTGGTAAAAATTGGTTTTCGACTAAATTTCTCGTTAACAAAAGTAGATTTCGAAATCAAACTATTTCATTATATGAAAAATATTGTTGGTTACTTTTAAATTTTTAAGAATAATTCAACTGAAAATTTTTTTATCAAAACACGAAAACCTAAAATCGTTTAAGCAACACAAATCAACAGTCAGGATGGGAAGTTATCAGTGTGGGTCGAATCCCAGCCTCTTTTTTAACTTCCCATAGGAAGTTATTGTAATGGGTCCGATTTGTCAAATTGAAAATTTTGGCATTTCTCGACGTTTCAAGGTATCTAGAGTCGAAATAAAAGATTTTTAGAAAGATGTCTGTGCGTGCGTGTGTACATACGTCCGTACGTCCGTACGTTCGCCACGTTTTTTTCGTCGTCCATAGCTCAAGAACCAGAAGAGATATCGACTTCAAATAAATTTTGTTATACAGATAATAAGGCAGAAAGATGCAGAAAGGGCTCTCAAGAAAATTGCGTGGGTGGTTTTTTTACCAAAGCAGTTTAAAAAAAAGGTGAAAATTTTGGTTAACCCTAAATATCTCATGAACCAATGACGCTAGAGACTTGAATTAAATTTTATATTATATAGTGTAACGTGATACAAAACAATTATATTTTTGGAAAAAAAATAAAATTAACGGTTTATTTTATAAATCAAAAAAACTGAAAAAAAAATTTGTCACTTCAAAAATTTTACGACTGAAATATGATTCCATCTCCAAAACAATTTTGTGCAACGAAGAATAATGTTTTTGACATCTGGTAAAATTTTGAGAAAAATCGAATTGACAGTTTTTTTACAAAAAATAAAAAACTAAAAAAAAACTTAATAAAAGTTGGTAAAAATTGATTTTCGACTCAAATATCTTTTCAAGGCTTTGAGATATTGGCTTTAAACTACTTTTATCTTTCAAAAAATATTATTTTCAACATTCAGTAAAATTTTGAAAAAATTGGATTGACAGTTTTTTTTACAAAAAAACCAAAAACTGAAAAAAAAATTTAACAAAAGTTGGTAAAAATTGGTTTTCGACTCAAATATCTTTTCAAAAATTTGAGATTATGACTTCCAACTAATTTTTACTTATAAGAAATATTGTTTTCAACATTTAGAAAAATTTTGAAAAAAATCGAATTGACAGTTTTTTTACAAAAAATAAAATCCTAAACAAAAAAATTAATAAAAGTTGGTAAAAATTGATTTTCGGCTCAAAAATCTTTTCAAAACTTTGAGATATTGGCTTCAAACTAATTTTATCTTATAAATAATATTGTTTTCAACATTCGGTAAAATTTTGAGAAATGTTGGATTGACAGTTTTTTTTACAAAAAATAAAAACCTAAAAAAAAAACAATACGAAAAGTTGGTAAAAATTTACTTTCGACTCAAATAGCTTTTCAAAAATTAAAAATATTGGCTTCAAACTTATTTTATTTCACAGAAAATATTTTTTTTTAATATTCAGTATTTTTTTTTTTTAAAATACAACAGTCCGTTTTTTCATAAAAAAATAAAATCTCCAAAAAATAGAACGCAAATTTGGTAAGAATTGATGCATTTAGACAAACTTTTAAGCAAGACAAATCGATAGATGGGATGGGAAGTTATCAGTGTGGGTCGCATCCCAGCCTCTTTTTAATTTTTTATTCTGCTTAATTTTAGATTGTTTTATTTTATTTCATTTCATTTAATTTTGTTTTATCAATACATTATAAGGATTGTTCTTTTCAAAGTAAACATTTTTTTTTGGCTTAATTTTATATTTAATTTTAAGAAAGTGCAAACATTAATCCACAAAGCAATTATTATAGAAATAAAATTGTCACATTAAATTTAAAAAACCCACATTGTTATGCAATGACATCAATTCAACGAAAAGTACGTAACTTTTCTTAAAAAATCCAACAAAAAATTGAAATACCTGCTTAAAAATAGAAATCTACATTAACATCTTTCGATTAAAAAATAGATATGTATATAGAAAATCCTCTTGGTTCTTATGTATATAGAATATAGAATTCTCTTCCACTTGATTCATTTTATTTTTCAAACTTTTTTCATCTTTTTGTAATCGAATAAAATTGTCTTCTTTTACAGGATTCGTTGGGACTTCTCTACTTTTGCCTCATAAACCATTATCATTTCTCTAAAGGAAGCGAATAAATACATTACGTTAATTTGAAATGACTATGGAACCGCAACCACCAACACTAGAATCATCTGCATGAGGCGGCTGCATTGGAAAAGAATTAAATAAAAAGACTTCTTAGAGATGAAATGCAGAAAAAGAACGAAGGCGAAGGCGAAGAAGGAAAAAATGGAAATTCCAAGGAATTGCTAGTTTATCCTAAGAACCACACAAAGTGTTAGAGATGATGATCACCCCCACCACACCGCAATATACCTAGACTCTTACACATCATAGCAAGTGGGAGGAATGTAGGAGTGACATTAATGTCGATTCGATGGTGGTTTTTTGAAATGAAGTCCCGCAAGTGAACAGCGTTGTATTCGATATCATCACTTTCATCATGAAAGTGGTGGCAATGGCGTCGGTGGTGGTGATGTTGGAGTTGGCGTTGGCGAAGCCAAACACGATGATATCGAGTCGATTCTGATTCTGATGACAACGACAACGACAATGACAAAATAACGTTGACAGAATTCTATGACGAAGAAAATCACAACAAAATTTTAACACCCCATCATCCAAGAAAATGTTCAACATCGTTCTTCGCCTTCGTCTCCTTTAGATTCCCTTTCAATTTCCTACAAAACTAAGTTCTTCAATGTTGCATCTCTATGTACTCCCCGCGCCTCAACAAAAGAAGAGAAAAAAAGGTGACAAACAGTTTTACGAAATTTTATAAGGACTTCTTCAATTACATCAGCGAATGTATGTTCGGCAGAGAGATTTCGAAATGATTTGCTAGAAGCAACTACCGACTACCTACTGGGTCGACCACAAAAGCATAAAATGGATTTGAAACTTATTAAATTAAGTTGACTTATAGATGTGTATTGGAATTTACAGTTATTTGAGAGGAAGAAAAATAGAAATCTGGTTAAATTAAAGAAAACAATAAAAACTGATAAGTTCTATTATTAATGGTTCAATTTAAAATATTTAACTTTTATTTTACGTTGGATTTTTAGATAGCAACAGCGAATAGCATTGGATTTAGAACTACTTTCAGGCTATGATGGAAAACTTGTGATGATTAAAATAACCACAGGTTTCAATCGGGTTAAAGTCGGGACTTAATGCTGGCCAATCGAGAGTAGTGATATTTCGAGGCTCCAGGAATGCCTTTATTGCTTTTGATCGGTGGATTGCAGCGATATGATGGTGGAAAATGAATTCTAGTGTGGCTATTTCCTTGATTAAGACATCATTGAGCAGTTGAATGTAATAAACAGAATCCATTCGTGTGCTCAAAAAGCAAATGGGAGTAATTCCATTGTAAAAATCAAACCGAATATCATAAAAAAACATTTTTTTTATAAAGACTCTAAAAATTCAAATTGCTTAAACCAGAAATTTGAAAGCCAAGTGTTCTATAAAAACACATACTTCTAAGATCCTAAAATCTAAAATGGCACGAAAAAAGTTTAAAACATTTCGAAAACAAACAAATTTTAAAACGAAAATATTAAATTAAGAAAATTTGAAACTTAACATAATTTAAAATTTCTAGAACTCTAATTTATCCTTTTCAAAAACAAATCAAGAATTACTTAGCTTTTAAATGTCACATTATCACGTTCAAAACTCAAAATTTCAAATAAAATTAAGTGACCAAAGACCAAGATCAAAAAAAAAGCCAACCATTTAAAAAAATACTTACTTTGAAGAATCCAAAATCGAGAAAACTTTAAACTCACAAAGTCCCAAAAGCTTTTTAATCATAAACGTTTTCATTTAAAGGTACATATATGTAATTCTGGTCCTCATTTTTGTTTTAATTTAATTTTTACATAAACATTGATTTGAACGAAAATGTACCCATGTACGAGTATATCTACGTATGAATATGGCAAAATATCCTATCGCAGGCAGGATAATTCCAATATTTTACTTTTTTATTTTCACTCGAAAAACAATAAGATTCTAAAATATCAAACACTTTACTTTAGATACCGGTATAAGTCTAACACTGTGATATCAATTTCTCAAAGCTATAAAAGGTCAAAAACTAAGTTTAAATTTTAGTCTGTTCTATAAAGGATCAATTGGCTTTATCCTTATACACATACAATACATATATGTAAGATGAATTTACTACCAAAAACAACTAAAGGATATGAAAGTTCCCCTCTTGTTAGCAAAACAAAAAATAATAAAATAAAATAAAATATAAACTTTCTATTTCATTTCATCACATCAAAATCCATCCCATCACTTTGACTATAAACTTAAAGTCGTTCGTCCTTCAGAGTTCAGGGAGCCGACACGGTGCGAAAGAGAGAGAGAGAGAAATCTCATGACATTATCTTCAAACTTTACAATGTATCTTTATGGTTTGTGTATTTTGTTTTTGTTAATATTATTTTCTTTTTTGTTCATTTTACGGACTGTCACTTCTCATTCATATCCATTACAAAACCATAGACATTAGCTTGTTAATCCTTAAAAGCTCAATTAGGATTACCGCTGTACGTATAAATTGTATATGTATAGATGTTGCACACAAGCCACAAGAAAAAAGAGACTTTCTTTTTTTTTGTGTGTGTTTGCCCTCTGTTAACGGGAGCCAAAGTTTAAAGTTATAGCGTTGTCGTTTAAGAACGAGGGTTGACGAAAATGTCATCCCTCAAAATACAACAAAACAAAAAAAAAATGTACGCACCTTGTACCTTTGGTTTGACGAAGAAGAAACAAAAATATAAAAATAACATATAAATGACACAACTGGATTGTAAAAATCCAATAAAAAAGTTACCCCCCCCCCTTCCTGTGGAAATGATTTTTCTCTTTTCACAGTGCGAGGGTGAAATATATATATATAGAAAAAAAAATGACGAATGGTTCTGCGTATTCAATCTAAAGGTTTTGTCTTCTTATTTTCGTTGTCTAGGGTTCCAAATAATTGAAGTTAAAAGGTTGTCGTATACCTACGATTTTATTTTTTCTAAAGGACATCACTAAAATCCGCTTAGACTTATTCAGGTTGAAAGCATTCCATATCCAAGCCAAGATGGATTTAGAAAAAGAAAGGAGAGATTCCTCACAAGAGCACACACCGGGATAAGAAGGTAGTTGCTAGATAGGTATTTTATTACCAACAGTTTAAAGTGGAAACTTCAAATACATAATACAACAAACAAAATATCTTATAGTAGGACAAGGAATTTACTAAAGAATGAGCTTGTTAAACGATTGTCAAAATTTTTATAGGAATCCTGCCAGACTATAAAAATACTTGATTCTTTGTGATTTTTGTGTAGGTAGTACTTTGTGGAAATGACGGGGATTTATTGCTTGTTTTATTTGTATCCACCAGAAATCAACTTTCGTGCGTAAATATTCACTTTATAATAAATTGTTTTAAAGGTCGATATTTTTGTTTTTGTTAATTTTACACTATAAGTTGAAAAATATCAATGCTAGAAAAACAATTAAAGCTAAGAAAATAGCTATATGAATAAATCTTAAGTAAATTATAAGCTGAGATTGCAATTCAGGACAGCAAAATTCTTGGAAAAATATTGTTTGATTTGTAAAGCAAAAACAAATTTCTTTACCATTTTCTTAGAATGCCCAACAGAAACTGATTTGAGTGAGCTTGTATTTAGTATAACTCCCATCTCAAGAAACTTACTTAAGGCTCTTGGACAGCATTCAAAATCCACATTACCTGATAGTGTGTCATAGCTCCAGCAGTTCTTGAACGCGTTAATTATTCTATGTGACTAATCTTTTTTTTTCTACGTGAACTGTGGCGAGAGTCCTATAAGATCTCAACACTCATTAATCCTCTGTTGTACTACTTTAGCTAGCAAAACCACTGCGTAAACTTTTCCATCGATCTTATTCTTATGGGCTCGAGTAGTTGGAAAGCAGCATTTGTTCAGCCAATTCCAAAAAAGGCGAATCTTCTTTTCCATCAAATCATTGATCAATAAAATTAACGTCCGTTTTTTTCTGAGGTCATTGAAACGCTAATTAATTATCAGTTTAAGAAATATCTTGAAGAAAGAAGGCTTCTTAATAGTTGGCATGGTTCTAATCACCGAACCGTTGAATATTAATTGTTTTGGACGGATTCAAGTCAGAGAATCTCAATATAAATTTTAGTGTGCCCCAGGGCTCTGTTTCTGACCTACAGAGCATTGTAAAATGGGGAAACCCAATGCTGTATTGTATCGTTACAGCGAGATATACCCTCCTTGCCACTATCTATAAGTGACACTTGCATCAACGAAACTGAAAATCTAGATATCTTTGGTATGTGCAACAGCAACCACCTCTTGTGGAGTGATCACATATGCGATGTCTCCAAAATTGCCACAAGATGTCTGGGTTTTTTGAGAAGATGCAAGAAATTTGTCTCTCTGTCTGATCTACCTACAATCTACAAAAGCTATATACACTTCGTGTCACATGAATAGGGACAAGCTTTTTTCGGTTTTTATTTGACGATATTTTTCAAACCCTTAGGTTTTTTGGAAAACCTAAATTTGGAATAAATGAGGTATTTATTAAGTTTATATTAAAAAAAAATGTTGGTTAAGTTTATAAATACATGAATAGGGACAAGATCTAAAACTACTTTTTAGCGTATCGTAAACCAGATAAAAGGATACTCTAATTATTTTCGAGTACTAATTTGATAGAATCAAGAAGTATGGGTAGAAGTAAGAGTCTAACCAAGGAGGAAATAGGCCAAATTTGAGCTTACCGGGATCTCGGCAAAACCATCCGTTTTATAGCCAGCAAAATTAGAAGAAGTTCTAAATGTTATTTACAACAACCTCAAGGCCCCAGAGAGGTATTTAAAAAGCCACAAAGAAAGAGTCAAAAAAGCCACATCGTTTTAGGAAAGGTGGGCGATAGTGAGAGCTGCTTCAAAAAAAAGGCTTTCCATTAGTAAAATCAAAACAGAAACTGGGGTAAATGCTAGTAGATCGACTGTTGCTCGAATGATACAGAAGGTAGACCATATACGACACCAACAAAATGAAGAAAATAGCACCATTGAATGCTGCACTCAAGAGCCAACGCCTTAATTTTGGAATCGAGCTTGGCATACCGTCGTCTTTTCCGATGAAAACAAAATTTAATTTAGACGGACCTGATGGATATAGCTGCTATTCATTTTGGATTTTCAAAGCTCTAAAATGACGGCAATCACTTAAAAATCAATTCTGGAACGTGCTTTTCCGCAGTTTTATGAATTATTTGGTTCACAACGATGGACTTTCCATCAAGATAATGCACCAATACATACCTCACGGACAACAATAACATGGATTCAGGGGCAAAAGTGAATCTATTACCAGTACAGTATTCAAAGAATAGCTTTTAAAATGATTGGTGACATTAACATCATAAACTCGAGCATTAGGGTAAAGTTTCTTGTCTCAAATTTTTTTCCCGTATTTTAACGGACTATGCGCTAGTGAAATAGCCAGGTGCATTCCTCCTCTTAAACAATTTAATAATAATACTCGCGCTTCTAGGAATGCCCATCAGTTTACCCTTGAATCCAACTTCAGGCGTACTAAGATTCGTTTTTTAGCCGTACTACACGAATGTGGAATGCCCTACCATGGTCTATCTTTAATTGCAATGTTCAAGAACCTCATTTTCTTTCGCCTATAACGTCCTACACAATGACTTTCAGGTGGGCAAAAGTACATTTTCAACAAAAAACATTTTTTTTTTAAATAAATTGGCGCCCAACGCAGGTCTAATAATACAAATTTTAATCTGCTTATGATTCCCAACTAAAAAAGCTAATTTTGTGCATTACTTTAAATATCTGCACTGTTCGCTTAAACTGTTTCAGCTCCCACTGCAGTGAACGCATACAAAGATAGATTTTATTCTCTCTTTTTGGCTTGTTTAGCTTATGATGGTTGACCGCCTTCTAGCTTCTACTTCTATAGCTTTGAAATAATTGGATTAATGTAGCTTTATTTCTTACTTTTTTTTTTAAACATCAAAGAAAATACTTCAAAATTATTCTTAAACAAAAATGTCTTGTTAGCTTATTCCCATGCCCTCCCATCAAAGACAAGAGTATATGTTTACTTCCGGGCAGTTAAGAGCATAACATCGATAGGTATTTTCTATATCTCTATTTTTGGTACCTAAATTAAATTATCCCAATATCTAGGATTGTATACCTAAAGGGAGCTAAATATAGGTACATATATCTTTCAAAGAAAATTCTAAAGTACATTACACCACTTAACTTCTATACCTTTATTCGATGATGAGATCGAATTATAATTGATTCCTATATAAAGCTTTAACAAAAAATGTCTAATCTATACTTTTCCACAGAAAAGAAAAAATAAAAAAACAAAAATTTAGTTTACCCAAAATTATAATCAATTCAATTATTTGGTCTAACATTATTTTTTGTGCTTCCTGTAGCGGGCGGTCATTTTCTATGCGTTGATATATCGCATAAATAATTTTATTGATACCAAAAACGGATCTCAATTTAAAAGAAGACCTTTTTTTCTAATATGTATAAATTCAATTTTGTTCACTCTGCGAAATAAAATATTTTCGGTAAAATATTTGTGTCCCTCATCATAAAATGTTACATAACAAAAAAAAAAAAAAACAATAAATGTTGATATGGCAACGTAAATAAATTGAGTTAATTGTATTGGAAGTGAGGCTATTTCGTGAAATTTTCAGTTTCGGAAAAGAAACTTTAATGTTATGAATTTGATGAGAAAGTATGTTTTTAAAGTCGCAAGAAGTTTGAAAACCCTCAAGTAATCTCGAAATATGAGCAGAGTTTTTCAATCAAACAATCTCCTTTTCCAAAAAAATGTACATAACTATGAAACATTTAACCGAAGTCTAAGTGCTTGCGTTGGGCGCCATTTAAATCTTGTTTGTTTAGTTTTTAATCCAAAACGCCCTCGTTTCAACTAAAAAATTTGAATTTGATGTACATTTTCCCACTGAATTCAATCAAATTCAACGCTCGTCGAAATAACTTCAGTTATTTTGAAGCTTACATTATCCAGACTGTGCTTGATTGTGCAGGATACGCCAGACAAATAGAAAGGATTATGCAAAAAACTATAATTTAAATTCTTCTTGCAGCTTGAAAATTTTATTTTGAAAGGTAATGGATTTTAAAAATAAAGCCATTCAGATAACGGCACTGTTTTTCTATAGATTCAATCAAACGTAACACAACCTTTTCTTGAACTTTCTTAAACAAAGCCGTTGAAATATTGTCGAAATTTAATCAAACTGAAGCTTTTAGCTCTTTTGCTTAGTTTAGTTTCATACATTTTGGAATTCATATAGTTACAGGCCAGCATGATATGCAGACATTTTCTGCGCTACGCGAAATTAATTTATGGTTTTAGAGGCAGTATGAAACGTGACACCGTCTTGCTACAATAAGGTACGTCTTAGTTTAATCAATCGACCCAATTCCGGACGCACAAACTCGCTTAAAAGCTGTCTGTGGCGTTCTTCCATCTTATCCTTATCTGTTATCAAAATCTCGTCTAGTGGGATTTAATCATGTAAGAATGTTTAGCAAAGCAGTTTTCCATATTATACGCAATAATCGTTTCCGTAGCTCAAATATAGATTGCGCTATGATTTGTTAGAATAATTTCTAATTCTCTGACACATACTGTATAAAATTTGTTCATATTAGCTACTACTACTGGTGACTACTTGCCATGTTGAAACTAGTGTAACACATTTATTTGGATCTTTTAAGTTGTGACTTTTACCGAAAATTCATGTAAACAGCACCAAATTTAGAGTGTAATCATAGCTTTAATAGAGTAGATACATTATTGCTTCCACACAATGCTGCAATTAGAAGTTCTATCAATTTTATTTTAATAACTTTGTTTTCTTTAAAAGTTTTTGAATTAAAATTGTCACTGTCTGAACTCATATCAAATTATACTCAATCAAGGTCTTAATCAAAAGCCAGACTGCTCAACAGCTTAGCTTTTATAACAACCTTCATTAGACATGGTTAATTTACACTACTCTCCAGGAAAAAAAAAACAATCTCATTGCAACCGACTTCAATTTTTATATTATAGAAAACCTATTAACTCTGATTGGATAGGTCCTAGAAATTGATGCCCCCCCCCCCTCCTCTTTAACTGAACAATTTGTATTTGTCTATTATAAGAAAAAAACTAGAATAACCATTAGATTTAGGTTTTTTTTGTCTTGTGTTATGTTTATGAACATTTAACTGGTAGTGGCGCGAAAAATTAAATATTCATAAAATGGCGCCCAACTGATGACACCTAAGATTCGCATGGATAAACATTGTCATGGATTGTTAGGCATTATTTTGTTTTTTTTTTTTCTTTTCTTTTTTGTTTGACATTTTCGTTTAGGAAAAATGAGATGAGAAAGAAAAGAAAAAAAAAACAGTTTTGAGTCATATCATCTTCAATAAAAGCTAAGCGTTGTAAAATGTAATACAATCTGGAAAATGCTTCCTTAAAAAAAATATTAGGTATATAAGGATGTTAAAATAAAAAGCGAACTAAACGAACCAAGGAGGAAGGTTAAAGAACAAAAAAAGAAAAAAAAAAGAACAAGGACATCAGTCATTTACATGCAAAAAGAGACAAGAAAGGACGATTCCTCGAGATTAGGGACAACATCAGGATAATACAAATATTTTTCTTTTTTCTTTATGAACACACAACAAAAAATGATGGGGATTATATTTCCAGGTAGAGGAGATATATCTACTGATGGAGGTACATGTATATTATTTAGGTTCTCTTCTCTGATGAACGACTTCGACTTTGACTTTGTTGAACATTTTATGAATAACTAAACTACGTGTGGCAATGACGCATGCACGTGACAAAAAATTCTAAGTAATCTTATGAATTTCATCTTCTTTAATCTTCCTTATCAAAATAGGCGTCAAAATTGTAGCGTTCCGTTGTATGTATTGTTTGTATAAAATGAACAAAGGTAGCAATGCATAAAGCGACACCTACAAACCTTAGGAAAATTCGGCCTCAAAATGAAGACAGGTAATAGGATGAAACATAACTAAACACAACTTCCCACACACACACAACACATACAATAAAAAAAAAAATAAAATTTAAAATAACATTTCATTTATTTATTCATTCGTGGCATCAATTTTTCTTTTGACGTTAACTCCTGGTATTATTATTACAAAGCAAGAACACAACGCAGAAAAAGAAAATATTTTTAATGAAGACAATTTTACATGAGTGACATGTGTAGTTACACACTGTTTTGTGTTCTTGTTTATTTGTATGGTAGCAGATGTACATGTATTTGAATGTTTGTTGGGATTTTGAAAAAGAAGACATTTCATTCTTTTATTTTGATTTTGTTGTTGCTTTTTTTTGGGGGTAGGTGATTTCAATACTTTTATATTCATGTGACATAACTGAAGGTAGAGATTATTGCAATGTGACACTTTGTGGAACTTGAAACACATGTGATACATTAAGAGGGACAATATATTCTAATCGGCTATTAGTTGAGTATATATGTTGATTTAATTAGGAAAGTGAGAGTGACATGTGTTGTGTTGTTTGGTTTAAATTGTTTAAGGTGTGACAGGTGCTACAAACGTTGGAAGTTTGTTACAAGGAAAACATAAGTATTTTTAGACGGCTTTTTAAATACTTATTCTTTTAAAAATAAGTACATTTGAAATATAAATAAACAATACGCTTATAATAATTAACAACTTCTTGGGAAAAACATAGTCAATCCTTGTAAAATTTGGTAGTTCGAGCCGGATTTTGAAAAAAAAATACAGCATTTTTATGAATAAAAACACTATAGGCATTTATACAATACATTATTTCATTCTTTTGACATTTCGATTAATAGAAGGTGAACTTCTTTAGAAATACTTAGTCAGTCCTTGTCAAATTTGGTAGTTCGAGCCGGATTTTGAAAAAAATACAGCGTTTTTATGAATAAAAATACTATAGACATTTATACAATAGATTATTAATTCTTGTGACATTTTAATTAATAGAAGGTGAACTTGTTTGGAAATACTTAGTCAGTCCTTGTCAAATTTGTTAATTCGAGCCGGATTTTGAAAAAAAAAAATACAGCATTTTTATGAATAAAACACAATAGGCATTTAAAGAATAGTTGGTCACATATTCAAATTGCCACAAATCTTAAAAAACACAAGAACATCAAATCGATAATCACCATCTTTTAATCTAATTTAAAGCCGCAAATGACAATATCTACAGGAACAAACTATACATAAACAATTTTCGCATCTCTACCAAACTCATCCGTTTGTGCAGGATGACGATGGAGAAATCACGCTCCACCATTAAGGTTGAAAACAACTTTTGATGTCAAAAAAGATTTTAGGCAACATCGTTCTTGAAAATATTGTAATGTTATCAATAATGATACTTTCCTTCAAAAGTCTGTTCCTTTGGGCTAGGAAATTAATTGAGTAGCTAAGCCCTTTATCGAGCAATTAATCTGCTATACGGTGCAGAAGCATGGATTATGACGACTTTGTTCATTTCGAACCCAAACATAGACTAAAATCTAGCCCCACAGATAGCGCAGTAGACGAAGACCGCGAATCAGGTGAGCTCACCCGACTTGGAGTGCGAGAAGATTGTTGGGTGAGACCCTAGTTCACTCAGAACTATTGCGGTGCCGTGAAATAAAGCCATGTGAAAAAAGCCCAAATTTTAATAATTTGCTGTATTTCGCTTTGTTTAAGTGTACTAAGACTAACTGTTGGAAAATGGCTTTATTACACTGTACAAAAGTGAAATATAGCCAATTATTAAAATTCAGTTTAATTTCACGGCAACGTAATAGTCCTGTGTGAACTAGGTCCTCACCAAAAAATCTTCTACATCGAACTCGGTCGCTAGCTCAAATCCTATAGAGTGTCCAAGCAAAAGGACACATACCTCACAGTGAAAATAATTTGGTGTTATTTCTCAAAATAAATCTAAATTTTAATTTTTGGTCTTATTTCACTTAGGAATGACCATATTTCACGGCACCGACTAAAGCTCAACTCTGAGTAGGGAAGTAACAAGCTGTAAAATCTTACCTTTCTGTGTAGGAAGAAGTTTGTTAGCAAAGGACGAACCCTGCTGGCTGAGAAAAAAGCGTTTCCTTCCAGGAAAATGCTAGTTCGCTATAATCTCTGAGGAAGAATTTTTCTCTATTAGAAAAAGCTTTCTTGATGAATGAAAGAGTTGATAACTGAAACATACACAAACATATTCAAAACTTTCTATTTTGAATACAAACAAATTTAAAGGGCCTTTTTTGGCAACCACATAAAATTCTTGACACCATTAAAAAATGCAAATTAGAGCTGTTGCAAAATTTGCAAAAATAAAGAAATATTATCTTTTCATTAAAAAAAAACAAAATCGATAGCTTTTTCGTTCCTATACATTTTCAAATATGTACATTCAACCAAATTTCAAGAATACCAAATTATCCGACACTTCTGTTTTCTAGCTCAAGCATGTACTATATGTACATATGCAAGTATATAATTGATGAAGATAGCAATTCCACTTGTTTCTAATCTATAACCAACCTTCCGTTATCCATATATATGGATGGTATACAAATACATGCATGCTCGTGCGGAAAGGAAAACCATTCGAAATTGAGAATCGAACATCTGTGCCAAAAAGCCCGAATGTATATATGTATATTCAGCAAGGAAAACGCAATAAATTAATCAATGCGCGTGAACAGAATTTCAGGGATAAGGATTCTGTATCCGGCTTCGTTTGGGTCTTGTATTTTTTAAGGAGTCAGTCTTGACTATCAAGAACGAAGGATCATCGTGAAAATTGCGATTGCGGGTGCTATATACCGTGCATGCGGATACTAAAAAACCATAAATCAAAATTTTTGATGGCATCGTCTCGTCGTCGTCGTCGTCGTCGTGGCTTCGCCTCTCGAAAATGCATAAAAAGGTCAACGCACAATCTCACTATACTTGCCGTCCGCCACCACAACCGCAGCGCCGCCCGTGCCGCAGCATTTCTTCCATATTTACACGAAGCAAATAACGTCTCATGGGAATCTTTGTTGAATGTATCATCATCCATCCCCAGGATGTGCACGCATCACCATCACCACCACCGGTACAAAAGCAAAAGTAAGCACAAAACCCGAATGAAAAACCCAAACTGGTTTGTCGTTGTCGTTTTCGATGTCTGCCTCCAAGACTCAGTCCCGAATCGTCCTTGTTCACTCCTTTTTGGCCTGGCCAAAAAGCAAATCTACTTCCGTAGTTTGTGCCACTTATTGGCTACCATTGTTATATGCGTGTTCTCATCGTGCTGATGCTATGGCTGTTCGCTTCACATCGTCCTTGCATCATCCCCTTATCATATATGGCATAATATAGGAGAGAGGTGGTAGACGATTATGGCGATACGGTTTTAAACCTCAACTGTGCCTCATCAGCACCACTTGGTTATATGGCACACAGATGAGAGAAATTGGCCTATAGATGCGACCTGGGCTTCGAACGAAACACACAAAAAATTGTTGGCAAAAAAGAAAATCAGTCGACTTTTTTATTTGAACGGGTCGTTTGGGAAATATTATCCGTTACGTGCGCATTGTACGCAAAGTGGAATTTACCATCAGGACTCGTTTAAGTTATATTAATTGCTTTCTGAGCCGACACTCTATATACCTATGTACTCTTTCTCTGTATATTCAAGTATGGAGAATAGTTGGATCTTAGGTATTTTTGGCGTAGGCAGCAGGATTTTCGGTCTAAATTTTGTCTCCGGAATTCAGTCGAGGACGAGAACGATGCCGATGGCGAGGCGAGAGAGCGTCCTAAAGTCTTCGATAGAGCTATAGTTTGCATTTTGTTTGGTATGTACTTAGTATACCTAACCTACCTTGATACTAGTCGTATAGGTATGTATCTATATATGAATGTGTTTGAGGTTATATCCTTCTGGATTTGTAGATCCCAAACCAATTACAGAAGAATGCTGATTGCGTGTCATTTGAATTCATAGATTCTGCCGTTCCATTCCATACCCAACCCATACAAGGTGGTATCTAGGTTTGGTGGTACAAGAGAGAGAGGATAAATGCAAAGAACAAATGTATGTTTATATGTTCATATATGTACGAGAAAGGATATCATTGAGGATGTTTTCCAAAACGAAACGATGGAAGGTTAAGTCTTGTTTAGTATCTGTGCCATTTGGTTATAAGGTGCAAGCACACTATCTATACCCACATATACACATAAGTTAGTATAATTTTAATGATATTTGTGTGTGTGTATCTGCGTAAATGTGTGTATGATTGTGAGCGATTTGTACATTAAGGTGATTAAGCAACATCCTAGTCCAGAATTGGCTTTAAGTAGGTAGTTTTAGATGAAGATATCCTTTGGATATGCTTCTTCATCTTCATATACTCGTAGACACATATGTAGGTATATATGTACATATGTAGTGTGCCACAGGAGTTAAATGATACTCAAAGAGAATATACTTTCCATTGGATCAATGCAATGTGGGTTCCCTTTTGTGTGAGTAAGCTAAAATTGTACAAAGTTATTGAGATTTATTTTAAATTTTAAAGGATTCACGTAGAAATATAACCCTTCAGGACCTCTAAGAACTTTGATGGAGTAAATCTGGATTGAAAATTGTTCTTTGAATGTTCTCTAAAAGTCGAGTGACTTAAATTCGTAGAGTACGGTTTAAGTAGTCATCTCCGAATCGAATTTTGTATTTGTTTGAAACCTGTGGCTTCAGGAAACCTCACAATTTACCAAATTTATTTCATATGGAAATCCATATCATCCATTTCATGTCAAAATATTTTCTATCGACCTATAACGCTCACTCCATTACATTGATGATCAGGATATCATATCTATTGGTATCGTCCCAAAATCAACGATTTGCTTTCGAAAATGCCGCAATTTGATGAAAATCAAGATCATTTTCCAACTGCCCCGATTTTTAAGCTAACAGACGTCCGTGGTCTTTGGTTCAGGACTTCCTCAGATTCTAAAAGGCACTATTTTCATTATTGTAATGTTAGTTGATCGTTTATTGAATCAGTGCGTAACCTCAAATGTATCTTCTAAACTCCGATGAGTACTTCCGGTTGGAAGATTGTGGCTACAACAAAGTGGATGAAGCGTGCGGAATGCGTCTTTAAAACATCAAAAGAAAACCTATTTTTACAAACATGTAGCCATTTCAATGAAACAACAACTAAATGTCACTTTTAAATCTGTGCGGTGTCA
This sequence comes from Eupeodes luniger, assembly GCA_951509635.1. NCBI lineage: Eukaryota > Metazoa > Arthropoda > Insecta > Diptera > Syrphidae > Eupeodes > Eupeodes luniger. The sequence goes on along the minus strand of OX608073.1, from coordinate 117,926,529 downwards.
TTTAAAAAAATACACAAAGGAACAACCGCGTATAATTATGTATTTATGAGCTAAAATTATAAACTTATTTATTATTTCAAAAAAGTCCATATAGATTATGCATAGAGCATGCTTCAAACTTTTTTTTCTTCTTAAAATACTTTTAGATTTCTTTTTAAGTCTCTTTTAATTACCGAAAAACCATAATTGAGTGAGAGTAGAGTAGCTCCTTTTTTTTCTAGAAAACTGAGAAAAAATAATTACCCTCAAGTCCATTCCCCACACGACCTAATTTAAAACTTTATTACCTTAAAGATTAGGAACTTCAACTTCGTCTCTTTTGTAGGTATAGCATACCAACCACCACCACCATCAATGATGACACGACACGACCCCAAGGAAAAAACTGTCCCACCAAATTCTTCATACCCATACCGAAAAGAAAAAGAAGAAGAAGATGGAAAAAAATATCCTGTGAATATTTTTCGTCGCTCCATAGGGATTATTATAATAAGAAATATGTACATACATATACTCAAGACTCAAGCTACCTCTCGAAAATCTCTGATGGATCTATTTCTTTAACAGTTTTGAGTATATTATCCCTCTAGTGATCTCTTGCACAACACAACACCACACCATACCACCGCACCGCACCAACTTTTTTGTATTTCGGAAATACTTGTTTATAATATTCTTTTCTTCTTCTCGCCATAATGTAAGAAGGACTCGACTCTTAAGGACTCATTTTATATTTTTTTTTTTTCTTTTTTTTTGCAACTTCTTCTTTTCTGCTTATTTTTGGTTCGAAAATCTTTTAGTAAAAGTTTTTCCAAACTTTTTGTCACTTGTGTTGAAGTTTTTTCCAATTTTTTTATTTTGCTTGACAACGGTAGCGCTGGTCGCAGGATTTTTTCTATTTTTTCCAACAATACAAAACTGTTGCAACTTTGAATTTTTCAAGTTTTTTTTGTTTCTCTCAAGCAACAAGGATATTTTTTCTTAAATAAAAATTGACACGTAAAAATTAAGAGGCTGAAAATGCCTACTCTTTGAAAATGAGGAACAAAAAAAAACAAAATTTACTTAAATCCCTAAAGCAAGATGGGATTATCTCTGAGTGACAGGAGATGTCATTGTGGCAAATGTTGTTTTGCGTTTTGTGCGTTATTTTTTAATTTTGTTTTTGTTTTCTCCTTCGTTACAATTTTTCTAGGTACCTACGTAGTTCTTTTGTTTTTTTTTTGATTTTGTTTTTGTTTTAATATTCTATACTTGAATTTGGTTGTTTGGTACGTTTTTATCATTAGTTAAAAAAAAAATACTTGCTAGTCGTGAATTTTCAATTTTGTCTCCCTTATCCTAGCTTAATTAGATTTAATTTTTCTTTTTTTAAGTTGAAAGTAGAAAAAGAAGAAAAAGGAAACAAAAATACCAGATAGTGTTGGACAGATAGCATTTTTCTGATGAAAGGACATTTTTTTTTGTTAGGATAAGAAATCGTCATTAGAAGTTGCAAGATTGAAATTTTGATCAACTAAGTTTTATCATTTTTTTTTAAATTAAATGAGATTTTTGTTCCTAGAAATTGAAAACAACCAAGTTTAGACAGATTTTGGACATCTATCACCAGAAAAGACATGCTATAACAATTAAGATGATAAAATCAAAGTGTTCTTGTTTCAATTTTGTTTTCTTTTTCCAGTCGACATTATTTATCATAGTTTTTAATGGTGAGAGTAAAGTATGCGAAATTGATCAAGGAGATATGGAAACTGTTTTTTTTTTATTTACTTTTGCATATCAAATTGTCTTTAACGTGAAAAATAATATATACAAAAATAAATGGGAAATTCAGTTTGTTTGTTTGTATGTCCGTTCTTCACGTCACAACAGAGTAATAGTATGACATGATTTTATGTGCGGAGGTAGTAACGAAATTGGAGAGTGTTTTAAGCTACTTTTTACAGCGGTAAAATATCATTTTCACAGATCATTTGAGCAGATCCGCTGGCGACACTTATAGTTAGATCTTTAATATACTCTTTTTTTAGAACACTAATTAGTAGTATATAATTAGGTGTTGCCTGCTTTTTAAACTATCACTATTGTCTATCATTAGGCGTCAAAATATCACTATTAGATTTTAGGTAAAATTTAAAAAAAATCTAACAATTTTATTTATACTTTAATTTAAGTTTGGCTAAATTGTCGTTTCTTCTGTTTTATGAATATGTTTGAATTTCTTTGTTATGAGGTTTCTGTAACTGTTTTCGTTAAGGTATATGTTTATAAAAATATAATTTTGTTAATCTTTAAGGTATTTGTGTGTTTTACCTCCGATGTTGTGTGTATTATTTTAAATGTATTGATTACTGAAAACATTAAAACAAAATTTTTGCAATTAAAAAAAATTATCAAACAATCACGACCTTGCTCCTGTATCCAAATGATCTGTTTAAAAATGATACCACTGTTTTAATATTAACAAATATAGTTGTTTATTAACATTAAGTAAGTTTAAATAAGATTTTTAATTAAATTAAATTTTTTTTTTTGATATATAGAATTTTTCAATTTATTTTATAAATAGTTTTGGTATACAATTGTTTGGAATTTAAAAATGTTAGTTTTAAATTTGAATTTTGTTATAAAATGTTGATTCGTTTTTATTTTTTAATATTCCAAAAAAACAACAATTCACATTTATGATCATCAAATATTATTAAAACAATATAAACGCTTGTTCTATTACAGTATTTCGAACTTTGTTGAATCCTTATATTTCACTTTGAAAACGGCAAACGAGTGAGTTGATAAGCGAGATGTCAATGTTTCTTTATATAGTTTAGTTTTGTTTGATACGATATAACTTTAAGCAAAGATCTTTCTTCCAAGTGGAAGAGGCCTTTTTTTTCATTTTTTCTTTAAAAGAATTTCAAGACGATACAATTATTTAGTCATTTCTTAGCTTTATTCTAAGCCAAAATTCTATAATAAAAGACAACTTTGGTATATGTTTTAATTGGAAATTAACTTGGACGTATATACAAGAAAAACAATTTTTACCAATTACATAATTTGTTTCATGAGCTGAAAAAACAATTAAGGTTGAATCAACAAAATAATTTATTGGATCACCAAACTTATTATTCCAAATCAATAAACTATTTCACTGGCTCAACAGTCAAGTTTTTTTTTTTGCTCAACAAGAAATTTTTCCAAATCGATAAACTATTTTATTGGCTCAACAATCAAGTTTATTGGCTCAATAAACATATTTTTTCAGTTCAATAAATTATTTTATTGGGTCAACAGTGAAGTTTATTGGCTCAACAGTGAATTTTATTGGCTCAACAAGCATATTTCTATAATTCAATAAACTATTTTATTGGTTCAACATATTAAGTTTAGTGGCTTAACAATCAAGTTTATTGGCTCAACAAACAATTTTGGCTCAACTTACATATTTTTTCAATTCAATAAACTATTTTATTGGCTAAACAATGAAGTTTATTGGCTCAACAATCAAGTTAATTGGCTCAACAATCAAGTTTATTGGCTCAATAATCAAGTTTATTGGCTCAACAAAAAACTTTGGCTCAACTTACATATTTTTTCAAATCAATAAACTATTTTATTGGCTAAACAATGAAGTTTTTGGTTCAACAATCAAGTTTATTGGCTCAACAATCAAGTTTATTGGCTCAACAAAAAAACTTTGGCTCAACTTACATAATTTTTCAATTCAATAGACTATTTTATTGGCTAAACAATGAAGTTTATTGGCTTAATAATCAAGTTTATTGGCTTAACACACATATGTTACACTTCAATAAACTATTTTATTGGCTCAACAAACAATTTTATTGGCTCAACTAACATATTTCTATAATTCAATAAACATTTAAGCCTGTTTATTTTATAACGCAGGTTATGTTCAAACTCATGATAATTTTTAAGGCTATTTTAATTTAATTTACACATTTTTGTTGTTGGGTAGAGGATAGACAGCCAAACGGACGGAATCGCCAGACCACTTCAACTTCTCTGCCTTCGTATTGTTATGTTTGATTAAAATCTCGAGTTTGAAATTTTTCAAAAACAAAAAACATGCCATATAAAAAGTTCCTATGTGCCGCAAGTAAGATCAAGATTTTATTAAAAAAAAAAGTAACTATATTCATATTCAGTTAAAAATTAAAAAGATTTCGTTTTTATTATTTTTAAATGTCAAAAAATGTAAATATCAAAAATTTATTTAAGGAAAACAAGTTAAGAAAGAAACAAATTTTCGTTTAGTGTTTTGATAACGAAACATTTAATTGAATCTTGTTAAGATTTCAAAAACAGTTTCTCTATGTAGTTTTTGCTCTGGTTATAAGTTCTACAACTTTACAGTTTGAGCAAACTTTTTTTTTCAGGCAAACAACCAAAGGTAAAGTTTTATTTTGTTTGCCTGAACTTTAAGTTTAAAGAATATCAAAGTTCGAGCTTAAATTTGATTCTATTTAAAAAGGGCAAAATTCAGAAACTCCGCTTTGGTAGAAAATCTAAACAATTTTATATTGTTTGAATAAGATAATACTGAGATACATATAACCTAAAACTTAGTTGTACTTTTTTTCCAAAGTTTCAACGTTATTTAATTAAAAAACAACGGCAAGCTTTTAATAGCGACATTATAATTAGAGGGGTAAGAGTAAATTGTGACTAAGGAAAATATAAAAATCTGTTTAAGCTTATATTTAGAAGACACAAAACTTGCATGTTTTTTTTTTAATAACTTACGCCTCCTTAAAAGGAAGAAGACACAAAAGTTGCATGTTTTTTTTTAGTAACTTACGCCTCCTTAAAAATTTAATTAATAAAATTCTTTAAATTAAAAAGCTGATGGCTTCAGGACAACAAATATCTCCAATATGTTGTTCTGCTGCCCTGTATATCTACAAAGCAAGCGAATATTCATATATTTACTTTCAAAATTAAATATTTGAAGTGTTTCTGATGCGTAGTCTTTTATTCAACACTATCTACTATTAAATAAAATGTACACCTTCCCAAAAAAATCAATAAAAAAACACGTCCCATAACGTTAAAAATCCATTCAAAAAGATAACTCGCCGTATTCTAAAAATGAGAAGACACATAAACAAAACCGTTTTGGCCTCTTCCATCACAAAAACATCACATAGACGAAAATTCCTTTTACGATCTTCACTTAAGCCGAGTCGCACATTTTATTATGTCAATTTTATACGCTATTATATACGACTATACGAATACTCCATATAAGTCTGAGTAGCTTCCGACTCGTCGCTCGTCGTCGTCGCTTCCATCTGTCAAAATGATAAATGTTGGTCGCTTTTTTACTTTTGATTGCTGTTTTCGCCTTATGTTGCATTTTGCACAAACATTTTTTTATTTTTGGTTTTGAAAAATGTTAAACATGAGATTTCAAAAAAAAACAAAAACAAACACATTATAAAAAATCTCTAAAAGTTAAATGCCTTAAGTGTTATGTTGTCTCATGCACAGGACTGCTTTTTTATTCGAATGATGCCGCCGACCATTAAGTACTTTAGAAAAAAAAAAAGAAGAAAAATCTCAAATTTTTCACAAGAACATATTCCCACAGACATGAAGTGAAAGGGGGGTGGGGGATGTTTAAGGTTTAAGTACGAGGAGAACCTTACCTACTATAAACCTACCAACCAAGAATAGAAAGACAAACAATTTATATTGCTATACTGTAACGTTTTATTATTATCCTTACACTTTATCTAGATGTGACATTGCTCTGTGGTTCACACAGAAGGATTTTCCAGGATACAAAAATTGCTTTATGGCCAAATGGTGTGGTAAGGTACATATAACCATCTTTGGAGGGCTAAAAATCTCAGTTTTTTCTATCTTTTGGTGTGCTGCATGGTGTGTGGCTTGAAGTCTTGTTTCAATTCTTTTTTTTTTTCGTTTTGTTTGTCTTCATTGAAGCTTAAGTTATATCCTTTTTTTTTGCCTCTCTACTTTTGTGCACTGTGTCACTGGCTGTATTTATAGATGTATGTTTACATTTTCTACGCCTTAAGGCAAGGTGATAAATGAAGTGACTAAATCGTTTCTTGGTTCGTTCTTCGTTGGCGATGTCATTTCTACTTCGTTCTTTTTTTTTTGGTTTTGGTTTTCTTTGTTTGATGTTTTTGGTCCTTGTTCGGTCACGAACAACGTATATAGAGAGATGTTGTTGTTGTACTTATTTTATGAAAGAGAAGTATGTCCTTAAGGTGTGTGTCCTCTTTCCATCAACTAACCGCATCAGGTGATGTATGTTTCGTTGCACACTAAAGAACACACAAAGACGAAACACACATACAAAGAAAATATGCAGGACCAAACTCAAAAAGTTGAGGTTTACCTTAATCTGATACATATCTAGCTAGGTAGCGAAAAAGTGATTTATTCCTCAAGGCATCTGCTGATTTCATGTGTGTTTGCATTCTTTTTGGTTTGTTTGTTTAGGAACTCCTTTTTTCAATGTACAAAATTCCAAGAGCTCACATTACCAAATTTTTCATAATGAATGATTTAAGGAAAGTGCAGGTATTTATAGGCTGTGGGTGATATCAAGTCCTCTATATGCTTTTTATTTGATCCTAATCGTCATCGTTCAGGAAAAATTGTGTATGCAAACAAAGAGTAAATTATTGACACATACCTGCATTTTTTTACAAATCTCCAGGATATAAGGATAATGTTTATTTATTTGTATTTGTCATTTGTGCCCTTATTTTTCTGTTATCAATTTTTATATAAAATGAATTTATATTTGTCCTTGAACAAGTTCAAAGAGATAATATATTTTCTTTCTTTAAACTCCTAAAGTCTAGAAATCAGTAAATATGCCTCACCAAAAATATACAGTAAGGTACCTTACTTATCTTTGACCTAGCTCGCTACAAGGATTCTTGAAAATGTATTTTCATAATTTATGTATGTATATGTTGAGTATGAACGTGCATATGTGTGCCTATGTTGCTTTACATCTTACTATACGTACACATAATAATTCTATGGCAATTGTGATTCATGACAACTTGCTTCCATGGAACATGACAGGCATTTGACAACTGCCAAATACAGAGAAGATGAAGATGTAATTGGCTTAAGTGCTGTTTGGTATTTATGTATTGTTGTGTAAGTTTGTGTAGGTAAGTATAGTATATACAAGCATAGTGAGAAATAGGTCTATATATATATATGTATATTAAAAATGATTTATCTTTTCGTAATTAACCTATAGTGTTTGTCTTTGGAATTAAAATGAGATAAGTAATTAAGGTGAGAAGTGGTCGGATGATGAAACACTATATACCCAAAACTTAAGAGATTTATGGTTAAAGATTCACGAATTTTAAAGAGTTCAAAATGTCATTCTGATGGTTTAGAGAATTATAGAGTTTAAATAAGTTGGTAAGTAGGAAGATACATTACAAATGTTCTAAATATTTAATAAATTGTATTTATGAGGTAAAAGCTTGTTGCTTTCGGGAAAGGAAGATTAATGAAAGATTGTACTCCCTCATCTGTAAAATAATTAATGTACTTGGAACTAGATGGAGTTCAACAAGACCAAGACAGTGTATAACCTTGAGACCTTTAATTTTAAATAAATATTCTTTTTCTTTTCAATGATATGGTTACCTTATAGAGTTATTTCTTTTAATTATTTTTTATTAATACTGCAAAAGTTTCAATTGTATAATTTTACAAATTCCAAAGCCATTTAACGCTGGGTCTGTCAAGTTGTAGTTTCTTTTTAAATTATTAGTTCTTTTGACACTGAAACATATCTCCCATTCGAATTAGTAGCCCCTTATGTGCCATTCAACAACTTTAGGATTATTCTACTCTTAACCATTTCGGTGTGCGAGTAGTGTCAGGAAGAGGACCTACAGTTTTTAAACCGAATCTGAACACCTAATTTTAAAAAACACTCTTAATACAAAAATTATTCTTGTAGTATTTGTCAATTCCTCGTAAAATGCAGTTCACGTGAAAAAAATGTTGGGTGGCACAGGAAGGTATTGAATTCAAGATCTCTGGCATGACAGTCCTACGCACCAACCATATCACGCAGCAGTCCTAAAAGTATAAATATTTTAGTTTTTGTTTCCTCAAACATCTTTGTTGATGCTCAGCTACAATATTATTAGATGTTGCTCAAGCCTTTCATAAGGTTTGGAACATGGGTCTTCCTTACAAACTGCATAGGGACCTTCAAAGACAGTACTACGAAATACCGACTCTTAAGAGTACGGTTCGACCAAAATTATTAAGAACTAACAAATTAGAAGCAAGTTTACTGCAACAAAGTATCCTAGGTCCAACCTTTTATCTTTTTTAATACATGGGATATTCCATGCTTTCAAGACCACCTTTGCTGATGATACTGCAATATTGGTTGTAAAGGCTTCAAAAAAATAACAAAACGACCGACGCGACGTCGATATAGACTAAGTTCTAAATAATGTTCCAATTTCTATAAACCTTACTCCGATACTATCAAATAAATTGGAAGGACATTGGATGCAAAAATTAAAGGAACAGTCCCTTCAGAAGGTTCCAAAAAATCGTCATATTTTGCTTTATTCATTTGGTAAAAATTATGTGCGCAAAGGATCACGCATGGTGTTAGGCAGCCAGACAAGATAAGAGGATGAATGAAGATAACGATAAAGATGGGTTTGTTATGACTAGGGCCCGGATTCTCATGCTCTAAAAAACAAGAAATATGCGCCTAAAATATGCCCTTAACATTACTTAATATGCAATAAAAAAATAAAAATATGTCATAAAAATCCAAAATGTTCTGCTGAACTTTTCAAAAAGAAAATGAAAATACCTTGAAATAGTAAAAAAAAAAAATACAGTTTTTTATTTACAGCAAAAAGTTAAACAAGTTAACATAAGACATACAATTAATTTAGGTTTAACAAAAAAAAAATTTATTTCTAACATAAACATGAATTGTATTTCAAATAATATATACATACATGTGTAGATACATTATTTTTGTAAAAATGTTTTGTAAACGTGGATCATGAAGTTTTTTTTCTAAAATTTTCAAAAATGAAAGCTCTGCTATTTGGTCTCAAAAAACTTTTTAGCATAGAAAATGACCTTTCCACGTCAACAGACGTTAGTGAGGCATTTTTAAAATAAACAATCTCATTAGCCGAATATTGACGATCGAAACACTGTTCTTCACCCCCATTTAAGGATGTGAAGATTTTTTTCATTTGTGTATATCCTTCGTTTTTTTTAAAGACGTTTTCCATTTTTTTGCAAATTGATTGGCGCATTGGTGATTCTACAGCATGTATTTTCAAAATTGCTTAGTCCATTAAATTTATTTGGTTTTTGAACAAGTTCCAACCCTCTAATTTGACTATATAGTCTCACTGAAGAACCCGTAGTTCAAGCTATGAACCTGGTCCATGAACCAGGCAGATGTCATGAATTATTTTTGGATAAAATATTTTTAGTGTGTGAGCTGCTTTCACTTTACAAGGAGCTGCATCTGTTAAAAACAGAAGGATTTTATTTTTGTCGATATGTTCTCCAAAAAGGTTAACAGATTCGTCAAAAGCTCGAGCGATTGTAGCGTGGTTTGTTTTCTGTAGCTCAATAACATTGGTAAAATATTTTTTTTTGCTTATATCCTCATCTTGATGTAAGATACCTACAACTACATTTGCATCAAATCGACCCTGTATATCAATGGTTTCATCAATGGAAACCCACACAAAATTATCTTTTAGATATATTTTAATCTCAACGAAAACACGAGTAAACACTTTATCAACATAGTTTTTTCTTATTGTAGATTTGTCGGGCATAATTTCTTTTGTGTACTTTTTGTAAAAATCGTTTAAATATGTGTTAAGTTTTCGTTTGAATTAATTTTTAAATGTTTAAAGTTTCTTTTGAAATATGCGGCAAAATATGATTTTATTCTTTAAATATGCTCAATGAGGCAAAATATGCATTTATATCAAAATATGCAAAAATATGCGCCAACGATTGAATGCCATTTCAAAGCAAATTTCTTGATATGAAAAACTATCTGATTATTTTGCTTCTAAGGATGTCAAAAAAAATATGCATTTGCATCGAAATCCGGGCACTGGTTATGACTTATTAATATTGTTTGAAACGTTTTTAATTTCTGAATCACTCACTATTCTTTGTATTGTATGTCAGAGTGTACATGTTTTTGGAGACCAGTAGTGTTTCAAATTTCAGAGCTTATTTATTAGTCATGTTTTTAAACTTTGCGGGAAAAATTACTAAAACAGTAATTATATGAAATGTTACTCTAAATGAAATACTAATTTTAAAGAATTCCGATTATTGCTACCATTTTGACCAACAAAAAAATTTTAAAAAATGAACTTTTTTCAACCATATTTGTTTTTTTCTAAATTTTCGAATTTTAAAATATCAATTGCTTCAGAGAACAAATATTCTTAACGGAAAGGAAACAAAACAAAATTTACTTTTAGTTGAAAATAAAGGCTGCTATAGTTCATGCAATTAGACTCCGACCGTTCTGAGACGCTACCGTCCATTTGAAATTTTGTCGGGTGTAATTTTTCCGTCAATAAAGTTTAAAATATGACAAAAACATATCTTAAAGCTCGTATATCTCTGATGTTTCATTCTGTAACTAAAATAAAACTCAGGAAATAAAGACCCTTAATATTGAAAGAGCCCATTAAAAAGAAAAGAGAAAATCTAAGCTTGAAGTACTGAAGAATATACTGGCTAATAGGAAATAACTCTGACCTATCTATTCAGAACAAACTAATATCCTATATAAGCAAGTACTAAAACCCGTCTGCAAAGTCATACCAACTCCGAACGAGACAATGTTCGGAGGTTAAAAAGAACAAAGCTTCATAAGCTGATAGTGTAAAAGCTGTAGGAAAGTATTACAACTATAAACTTCATCTAAAGTGATCTACAAAATAAGATGGAAAAATCATTTTTAAATCTTTTATAGATTTCCTAATAAATTGATAAATAAATAAATATGGTGATTTAAATGCTCAATGAGTCCAACAAACAAAACTTTTTTTGAATATTTCCATCGCATCGGATAGAAATATAATGTGATTTTTTAAAATACAAATACAAATACAAAATAAAGTTTTCTTTTAATAAAAACATTTCACTTACAACCTTTTAATAGTGTTGGTTAGGTACATACCGTTCTCTGAAACGAAACAAATATAATTACGATTAGTTTTTTTTGTAATTAAAACAATCAAAAGGATCAATTTATTTTATATTGCATGTTCAGATAATTTTTAAGAGAAGAGAACATTTAAATTTCTTATAAGTTAAAATAGTTTTGGGAAGTCATTTCATTATATTTTTGGTGAAATTCAAAAATAAAAGCTTAATTTTACAAATATAAATTTCGTTATTTTCATCGTTATTCACACAAAAGTCTCCAACTTTTTAACTTTTCAAACCTTGCAACCCTCGTCGCGTTTGTTTTTAAATTTATATAATTTTTAATATTATATCTACTCTACTGTCTTTTCGCATATTGCTTTTTAACATTACATTCCAAACCGCAAGTACACATCAAACTACATACATACAAAATAACATCACTCTCACTTTCATATACTTATGTATGTACCGTACCAACATAGCACTCCTTACTACTTGGAGTATAGAAGTATCATATTTTTTTAAAACTTAAATATTTTAATCTATTTGAAAATTTCAAACACGTACAACTTTTTAATTATTACACTATATACATACACAATGATAGTCTAATTGTGTATAAGGATACCAGCTATTACTTTACCTACATGCATACATTCATACACACATTATGAAACAAAAAATTCTAAGGATATTAAATTCCCTTCGATGTGGTGAGAAAAATTTTAATGTGAAAATGTGTGTAGGTATGTGTGATGATGTTTTTTTTTTTCTTGGTATAACCTTTTTTCGGAAGTTAAAGGTCTAAGTTTTAAAATGAAAGATATAAGAACATATTCTTCATGGAGAAGAAGTCGGGGTTGGTGTACACATTAATGCATATTCAAAGGTATCAAATTTCTACCTTGCCTACCTACTTTGTGTTTCTTGGAAGTTTTTCTTTTTTAAACTTTATGTTTGTATCAAAGATGAAAACTGTTGATGATTTAAAACTTAAAAGCAACAAGTTTGAAAGAGAATATCATGATTTTTGTTTCTTTTCTTATTAAAGTAGGTATGGAAGTTTTAAGGAAAGCTTATGTTATAAATATCAAGCAGAAGTTTGATATATTTAGAAGATGAATGTTGGGTAAGGAGTGTGGAGAAGATTTTGTATGGCATTTTTGCCAAGTTATCGAAATGAAAAACTACAAAAATTGAAAATACTTGTGTTTTCATGTTTAAGAGTTGCTAGATGTCCAATGCATATGCCAATAGTTTGTAGTACACTCATAATTTTATGGTCTACCCTTGGAAAGACATCAAGATCATCATCATCAATTCGCACTTACAATGCAATTGACACTTTTTCGGTTTTGACTTTTATCTTTTATAAAGAAAATAATTGCTTTTTTCGATTCTTCCAATTCATATCACCCCTGCGAGAGATAACCTTACCCTCAAATCGTTCATGCAACATGTCAACCGTGGCGTTTGCTGTGTAGCACGTAGCGCCGCCGTCCTGCTGAAACCACATGTCGTCTAGGTCAATATGGTCCGATTTTGGCCATAAGACATTAGTTATCATCGTTATGTAGCTCTCGCTGTTGACGGTGACCGCCTCACTAACGTCCTTTCCAAAAATGTACGCCCAAAATCCACACCAAACGGTAACTTTTAGAGGATGCATTATCAACTGGTGAACCTTGCGTGGGTTGGTGTCGTGATATATATACGTCAATTTTGCTTGTTAACACAGCCATTCATCCGAAAATGTGCCTCACCACTAAAGACGATTCGAAGCCCAGTCATCGAACAAACGGCTTTGTCTATGGTCATGAACTTTGAGCTCCTGGGTCAGTTGGATCTTGTACGGGTGTAGGCCTAAGTCCCGATGCAAAATTCGCCAAATTGAAGTCTGCGAAAAGCCGAGTTCTTGTGCACGACGAGGAATAGACTGCCTCGGGTTCTGCTGTACACTTTCAGGGACCGCGGCGATGTTCTCGGCCGATCTTGCGTTCCTTAAACGTACGGGTGTTAGCTGATTGTTTTCGTTGAGCAGTCGACTGTAAAAGGCCACCACGTCTACCGTAAAATGGGCGCAATTCGCTCAACGTTTGCGTTAACGAACACTCATTTTGATAATAAAGTTTTATCATTTGAACGTGCTGTTCAATTGTGTAACTTGCTATGATGAGTTGGCAAACATCTGAATAATAAACAAAAGATTTGACAGATATCACCAAAACAAAAAATCAGTCATAAATAGGAATTGCATTATGTCAAAAGTTATGATATGTTATCGAAGCGATGGACATTATGTCGAGAAATAACATCCAATTTCATGTGTTCAATATTTCAATGGACAATATGACCTAATAAAGATGTAGAAAGACCAATCGATTTTTTTACACTATTCCCAAAATTGATTTAGATCTTCTTATAGCTCTTTACAATCCTTGATGGAGTTAATAATTCGAAAAATGTTAACATCATCTGCATAGATTAGCGATATAGAATTATTTAGAACATTAATATATTCAATAGACAGCAATGGACCAAGGTGACTCCCTTGAGGTACACCAGAATTGACTTTAAATTGACATGAAGGGTTACTTCTAAACATGACGCTTTAATATCTATCTTCATGATATGATGAAATCCACAGTGGATAAGTTCAATTTTAAATAATTTGTTTAGAAGAATTTCATGACGTTATTTGTCAAATGCCTTGCTTAAGTGTGTAAAGATGCAAACGACTTGAGATTCTTTTTCACCAACCCATGTTGATTTTCATAAATAATAGAAGAACAATTAAAAGAAATTATGCCACAGACAAAGGATTTAAACAATTTAGGAACAGAAGACAATTTCGCAATATGACTATAATTCGTTACTAATTTGTTAGAAACTTTTTTATGGACTGGCATAAGGTATGAATATTTCCAAGGATATGGGAACATAAAACATTTCAGAGAATCGTTGAAAAGAAGAAATAATGGATAGAAAGCGTTAGACAGACATTTTTTAACATAAATTATGGTTTTCCATTAGAACATTCATTTAGCTTTAAAATATTGTCATGTATAGAGGCCTCAGAAATCAAAAAATTGATTGATGTAAGATAACTTCATTCTATTTACTATTAATGTTTCTCTTTTTAAAACTTATCGAAATAAATTGAGACTATTAAAAAAAAATATTAGGTAGCGCAAGAATCCGTTGAGAACTAGGGCCTAGTGACCTACAACTCTCAACCATTCCTGTGTGCGAGTACTGTTGTCAGGGATGGAGGGGACCTACAGTTTTAAGCCAAATCCGAACGGCCAATTTGAGAAAACTTTTTAGATGTCACAGTCAGGGATCGAACCCAAGACCTCTGGCATGACAGTCAAACGAACTAACCATCAAGCCACGGGTACCACAGTTGAGAGTATTGAAAGTTTAAATAAGTCAAAAAATCCATTTTCGTTTAGTATCTACATTCCATTTACTTCATTTTCGTTTCACCTATACAAAACAAAAAAAGGCATAACTGCTTTCGCAAGCAAGCTACTTCTGCTTAAATCCTCTAATATAATACGAGATTTCATCAAAATCCATTGAATGTTTCTAAAGATAGTTGAACTTCTAACACGAACAATTTGACAACAAATCATTACTTTAAAACTTCTCCAAAAATCGTTTAAATCAAAACACAAAAAAACAATTTTTGAATTCTAAAATCCTATTAAACAATTTATACGTATTGAACACTTTGATTTCCTACGTACAAGTTAATGAATTTAAAGTTTAAACATTTAAAAGTTCATTTAATTTAACATGAGATTTTATTTATTAACATCGAGTGCAAGTAGCATGACAATCGGGAAGGTCGGTCGCGGTGCGATCCGATAGTGGTGTCTATACCTATACCCTCCCTCCCTCCCTCGTGCGGCGCACTCATTATTATACAAAAGTCAATTTTGATGATGAATGATTTAATGGAGTTAAATCAGCCGCATGTCAGACAGAATCTACTAAATTATTTGTTATCCCATTTATTTGGTGGTATGGAGTGGGTGAGAATAAATGCAGGCGGAAATATTTTGAAAATGTTTGGTGGTTGTGAGTGTGTGTGTTATGTGATTATACATTACATTAATTCTATCCGTGTAAATGCTTACATGTCCGTTAGAGGACCTTTTTGAACCTAGTCAAGCTGATTACTATTCAACAGCTTTGCAATAACATTCTATTTTGTTGATGATAGAATGAGAGAATGAGAAAGGCGGTTTGATAGGGGGTTGGAACCTTTGGCACCACTTAAAGCAACGGAGACACTATAACAAAACACCTAACCACATATGACTGAAAAGTTATTAAAATACCCAAGGACATAAACATACAAAAAAAAACGACAATAAAAAACCAAAACAAAACGAAATGAAACCAAA
Organism: Eupeodes luniger; assembly: GCA_951509635.1. Lineage (NCBI taxonomy): Eukaryota > Metazoa > Arthropoda > Insecta > Diptera > Syrphidae > Eupeodes > Eupeodes luniger. The sequence continues at coordinate 117,910,891 of OX608073.1, read as the reverse complement.
AACGAAAAACGAAAATCGAAAAAACCAAAAACAGGACTAAAACAGTAGAACGCGTTTACATTTTCAATAAAGGTCCTTTATGGATATATCGGATTAGATTTTCTGTGTGATGTTGTTATGGGTGTTTTTAGATATTTTTTGTCTTTTCACTTTTGTTTTTGTTTCGTTTTGCTTGTTTTGTATGCATATATCCTTTAGAAAGAATACCGGGGGTTTGAAAGTGTCACAAAAATGTATCGCACGTAAATGCAACCGTTTTGTTAAGGACGACACTTATTTTTTGTTTTTGTTTTGTCGCATTGGATATATGTATGTAGGTTTTTAGGTATAGGCATAGTTATGGGAGAAATTCATTTTATACAGTGCTAAATAGCTAATAGTTGAGAGAGTTGGTAGTTGGTGAAGGAACCTATTGTATTCATATGAAAATATGTGTGACAGAGGGACATCAAGTGGCAATTTGACAATATGTAAAAGTACATACATATTTATGTATTATGTACCTATGTATATGGACTGTTTGAGAGAGAATTCAATGAACGGCAATACATAGCGCCACTTGCTTTTGTTTGACATGAGAATGTTAGCGCGACAGGACCTCATTTATGTTAGTATGCTGCATGTTAGCTATACCTACCTCTATTATTGTAGCATTGGAAAGGAGATAACTTTCAATGGGATTTCATATTTTTGTTGTTGTTTTTTTCCCCCTTTTTTTGTGTAGTATATGTTTTTGTTTTAGTTATGTCAGGGTTTTGAAATCTATGGTATACATCAGGTAGTATTTTATAGAATGATGAATGGTGGAACATTAATAATTTAAATTACAAATGTTTAACACAAGGATTTGTGTATTTATTTATTGTGTATTTGATTGGTATTGCTGTTTTGTCTGATTGTGATGGGTTAATAAATCATTTATAGAAAATAGAAGGAACGTTTATTGTGATGAGAAATCATGCATTTCTAAGCTCTCGTATTATAAAGTGATGTTCAACAATTTTGTCGATATAAAGGTGGATGATTGAGGATCTTTGTTATTGTATATAGATGGTATGGGAAGTTATTAAAGGTTATGATGACATTTAAAGGTTTTGATGGAATTTTTGGAGCCACAAAGACGTAAGTATTTATTCTTGCCATTTCGATTCGAAATTTATCGAAGAAACTTAAAAACAAAGAGGCTTTAGAACATAATCAGTTGATCGACCATCACTAACCAAATATCAATTTCAATCAATTAAATACAGGGTGGTTAACGGGAATAGGGACAAAAAAAAATAGATATATAACTTATGATGTTTTAGACGTACAATTATTTTATTAATATTTTATCATACACAAGTAAGTGCCATTTTAAATTTTGAAAAGAACATCGAGCATAATGACGTCCATCTTGTTCGTAGCACGAAGAAAGTCGGTCCAACAAATTTGAGGGAACGCTTTGAAGCAAGTTTTCGTCTATTAATTAAATTTCCGTTTTTATTGCATCCTTAAGTTTGTCTAGTGTACGTTGTTTTGACTCGTAAAAAGTGAATTCAGATAACCGCAAAGAAAAAAATCGCACACCGTAAAAAAAATTGATCTAGGAGTTGATCCAAAAAGTGAAATGAGGTGGCTGGGAAACATCTCGCGTACGAAATCCATTGTGGCGATCGCAGTGTGAGGAGGTGCTCCATCTTGTTGAAACCAGACATTTGACGTATTGATAGGTCACCTTCTTCTACGCAACTTTGATTTTTAAAAGTTATTACGCAACGCATGTCAATGTAACGGGCACAATAAACGGTCACTGTAGTTCCTTGCTCCTCAAAAAAATAAGGACCAATGATTAATTTTTTTTTTAAACTACACACCAAATAGTCAGCTTTGTGGAAGCTTTGAGGGTTTTCTGCAGAATAATAATTGCTTTTTTACAAAACTGTCGAGGTGAAAATGCGCTTCATAACTCATAAATAACAGCATATCGTCATTACCTTCAAATAACCAGAGAGCATCTCTAATGCAAATAATAAATGTTAGTGATTTTAAGTGGGTTTCAACTGTCAAACAATTCTCAACTTATAAGGATGAAAGTTCAACTCACGCTTGACGATGCGTCGAACGGAAGAACGATTAATTTGTAAAGCCTGAACTTGTTTGCGTACCGAGCTTCTTGGACTTTGTAGAACAGTGGCTCTTACCCTTTCCATATTTTCGGGAGTTTTTACAGTACTTACGGACCAGGTGGACCCTGAATGTACGCTGTAATTTCACTATCGATTCGTTGTTTTTGACAAATGAGTCGTACGCAAACACACTCTAAAGAACATTCCACTACTCCATTGTGAAAACTAAATGGCATTATCTAACGGATCGAACGAGACTTTTCCGACTTACTCACACTCAGCTTACGTCGAGAAAAACTCATCTATTTTAAGACCTATTCCCGTGAACCACCTTGTATATCTAACCAGCTAACCAAAGGGTTTCAACCAGTTCTTTAACAGTTCTTTACATATGGGGAAGTGAGTTTGAATGATTGTTTGTTTGTTTGTCTGTCCTTCACGTCGCAACAGGGCAATATTATGACATGATTTTTTTGTGTGGAGATAGTTTCAAGTATGGAGAGTGTGTTAAGCTACTTTTTAACGCTGTAAAATATCTCAATCACAGCTCATTCTAGCAGATCCGCTGTTAACACTCATAATTAGATATTCGATAAATTCGTTTTTTGGAACACTACTTAGTAGCATATCATGAGGTGCTGCCTTCTTTAGGACCACTCATATTTACTATCATTTGGTGTTTCTTATAAAAACATTAATGCACAAAATATGCTGAAGCATTATTTCAAATAGGAGCGGAGTTTAGATGCCCATCGATTGTGCAACGGTACAATATTTCGTATCACACAAATTGGGCAATTCATTATAAGTGCTAATATTTTAACTTGCGGAGTTGGAAAAGCTGCAAATGTTTTTATTCCTTCAATCCCAATAATTCCTGATTAATTAAAAAAATCCCTGTCAATACTTTTTAAGGATCTGCTTAAACTTCATATAAAGAAAATAGTTAGTACGGTTTACTTAGGCGTATACGTACTTTTTTTATTTTTTTGTTTTAGCTCATTTAACATTAAATTTTTAAATTCAGAATTGATCCCAGTATGAATTAATATACTTCAGAAATTTAACTTACTTTTGCACCCCTTTTTGTTTAAAACAAAAAATAAGACTCATTCTTCAATAAGTTCTAAGACACCACAAAATTGCTAGTACAGCCCAATTAAAATAGAAATTTTGCTCAGGAATAATTCTAATATTTATGAAAATTGTTACAGTTAGTAGATGAAGAAATGTACCCAACTTACTATACTGGTTCAACATTTGAAAATTTACTTTGTTAAATTTAAATATATAGTGAACCACTTTCCATTTGTAGTGAGTTGTGGACTTTCGATGGCGACTGAGAAATCAAACCCTATGAGACTCCTACCAAAATTTATGTGGAACCAAAATAGTTGAGTTCAATACCAAATAAATGTTAACACTTTCCTTCAAAGTTATCAGCAATATAACCTGAGACAATTAGAAGTGATCATTAAAGCATCATATCGGAGAACGTTGTGCAGCATAAGGAAAACAGATGACAGCTTTATTGTGCCTTAGTTTGAACTAGAGTGTAAAAAGGCCAGAAAATTATCATTCGGATAGTTCAGAGCTTATCGTCACTTTAAAAGACAGTATCTTCAAGCAAACACCTATTACAAGACCTTGTGTTCCCAAAAAAAAACTAAATAATTTGAGACAGAAGCTAGACGGTTATCTAATTGTATGAACTCGAAGGACTTTTGGAATTTGGTGAAAAATTTGAAGGTAAAATTTTCAAAATCCATCCAAGGTCGAGACCCATGCTTTTGGCAGACTATTTTAAAAATTTGATAAACTCAATTCATGAAGAAAACAACTTTATAATGAAGTTTTGGACACAGATATAACCAACGAAGAAGTAAATGCAGCAATTAACAAAATGAAGGATGGAAAAGCGGCAGGCTCCAATGGGATACCAGCGGAATTTTTTAAGTATGGAACCGTCAAGTTAATAAGCAAGCTTACTCTAATTTACAACGAGGTGATGGAAACAGGTAGAATTTTGCGAATCAATCAATTTTCCAATCCACAAAAAAGGAGGCTTTAGATCGGGTTACTCAACAATCGATCATATTATCTTTGTTCTGAAAAGCATTGCGAATTCATTTATAAGAAGAAGGAAGGAGTTGTACGCCTTTTTCGCAGTTTTTAAGTCTGCATTTGACACGGTGAATAGGAAAGCTTTTTTTGTATATGCTCTTGGTATGGGAATGTCGTTACATTTTGGAAGATTCCTGCAAAGCCTTTATATGGATACTAATGCAGCAGTTCGATATGGTACAGAAAGCTCGGAATGGTTCAGAACGGAATCAAAACATAAGTATGGCACACAGCACAAAAGTATCAATCACTGGAGAGAGTCACTGTACCACCTAATTACAAAAGTGGACGATATGTTATGAGGAAAATGCCTTAACGAACTTTACTGGGTGTCTGTCTACACAGAGCAATTTACAGTAAACTCAAACACAATTTGGAGGCGAAGAACTATTTTCGGGATGAATACACCGAAGAGGAGATTTCGATGATGGTAAAGCTGAGTGGTGAACTCGTACCTCTTAGATTCATAGAGAGGATTTACCAATATTATGCTCCTTATGTAATCTACAAGTGAGAGAAGATGTATTTCACTTCATGGGTAAATGTCCAATTCTTAAAGACATCTAAAGAAATGTTCTTGGAACGGGTTTTTTGAATGAAAATGAAATTGTATAATTGTTGAACGAAGTCGATGTTAAAATATTGTAAATGTACTGCAAAACGTCTCTAAATTATGGTTGAGAATTGTTAGTGAGAGTTTTTGAAGATAATATTTAATCTTTATAGTTTATTATTTTAAATAACTTTTTATAACATGTATCTAATTTGTTTATTTATAAATTATATTTCACAAAAATAAAGTTTCCGATTTATGTTTTGTCAACTAGACAGACGGCAGAATGTTATGCTTCTTTTGATTTTTGTAAACAATGTAAAATATTCAAGACGAGCAATAAAAATATTATTTATCTATCTACTAGCAAAATAATAACTGACCAATTAGCTAACTTCGAATTCAAATGCAATGCTATGTATGTTAACATCGGTGAAATTAAAATTAAAAAAATTTTAATGACTTGAATGAAGATTTTCTCGAAAAAAAATCTAAACAATCTTGATTAAATTTTCTAGTGAATTCGTGAATTTTTTTAATTAATTTTTTTTTGTAAACCTAACATTTCAAGACGATGTCTGACTTTCTTTTCATTTTTATTACTTTCCAAATTAAACCCAACAAACAGATTCATTTCATCATATTTTTTATATCTATTTTTTCGTGTCAGATATTAAAAAAAAAATCTGAACCCAAAGGACCCTTTTTTCTTATTTTTGCTGAATCATCTCTTAGATTTTATTTTTTGAAATATTAATCAGCTTGATGGAGGGTAAGCATCACAACCACTAATAAATACGCTTTAAAGTTAAAACTTTCTTTTCATTTTTTTATTTTTTTTTTCTGTGAGCTATAACTTTTCTGAATCTCTCTTTCTATTTCGTCTTTTCTTTGTCATTAACGCTTTAATTTATATTTTTTTCTCGTGCATTATAGTTTACTTTATAATCATAAGCTTTTTCAAACACAAAAAAAAAGCTAATTCAATTAAGTCCTGCGGCTGTGGAAGGAGAGGATAAGAAAAAACAGAGGAAAACAAAATCAGAAAAATAAAAAATAAAAAAAACTTAGCTCTTTGCGGTTAACCACGGTAATTCAATAATCAAATAAGCTGTGTGTATTAATGAGTGGATTAAAATATCCAACCGGAAGGGATGGATAGAAAAAGCCAGTAATACTTAAGCAGGAAACAAGAAAGAACAAAAAAAAGGAACTTAAAGAGATGAAAGCGAAGAGATTTAGAAAGACAAGTCAGAAAAAAAATCAGCAGTTTTTTTTTTATTTTCCTAAAAAAAGAAATCAAAATAAATGGTAGCTAAGCGGTAAATGCAATAGCGCGGTGGGATTTTCCTGCTATTTATTTTCCCTTGCGATGTATGCTTACAAACCAATGCGTTACGTTTTTTAATTAATAAATATTCTGATGACTGTTGGGCGCCAGTTAGTGAAACGTTGGGCGCCAGTTAAGGAAGGAAATATTTTCTCGTATATGAATTGGAATCAAAAGACACACATAGACATCTCTATGTGCATGTAAGTTTACTAACTGCGACCCGACTAATTATCCTTTAGAAAATTGATTTATTAAGGATAAACATTTCTGTTTTGCTCAAGAGTCCTTAAGGGCATCATTTTGGCTCTAGAATCTACTGAACAGTGAACACGTCTCTTGGTTTATTATTACATGTGTATTTTTGAACCAACATGTACGTACACCTGCATATACATATATGAAGCAAACGTTAATTAAGAATGCATTAGATGCACACACATATAAACGGGAAGGATGACCGACACGAGAGTATAAAATTTACCCTTTATCCTTTACCATATCCTATATCCTCTCTCATTTCTGCCCTAACTATTCTCTTTTTCTGACAAGAGTTTGTTTAAGTTAACGATGCAATGTCGCTTATGGCACATTCATCTTGAGGGTTTATGGTTTTCTGTTATTATTGTTGTACCGTTATATATTATACCTGTGTATATAAATATGGATACGATGAACGTATGTTTTGTTTTTTCTGTATTGCTGTTTTTGTTGGAATATATATTTGTTGTATAAAGTCCCTTGGGGTATAAAATAGTTCTTTCAAAACCAATGGAGTATGCTCTATAATTGTGTGTTGTTACAATCGATATGCTTAATAGACCTGAGAAGTCGAAGAAAGTTTGAACTTAGTTTTGTGTATGTATGTATGTCGTCGTTCGGTCGTTCGGTCGTTCGGTCGTACATTAAGGTTGAATATATTGTTACCGAAAGTAGTAGACGCGTTGTAGTTTGTTGAGGTTATAACATAATAATTGAAGAGGCAAGCTTTTATCGGGTTAACCCATCAGAGGTGGATAAATATTTGCTATTCGAGAGGGGTCATTAGATTAATTCTGATTGAAATATAATAACACAGTGGGGAGCGAGCGAAACACACACACATACAAATAATCGGATAAACAAAATTAAGACAGTAAACATAAATTTATTTATAAAAAGTATCATAAGATACAAATCACATTTGGATCGATTTGTTTCTTTCTTTAATAAAATTAAGACTTCATTTAATGTCAGTCAAGTGTTTAAGATGGCAGACGTCAAAAAACACTCAGTCGTATGAGGTATAGATGCCATAGCATACAAGATAGTCGTTGAAGCTATGTTGTACTTTGAGATAAAAGATCTCACAACTTGAAATAGCACACGTCAATGCTGAATTGCAGTCTTAAACGGAAGATGACAATTGGCACTAAAGCGCATTTTTAAAAACGGGGAGTTTTTCATAAGGTTTGAGAACTTACATATATACATCACGAAATATCAGTTATATCACTCTTAATCCAAATCTGAAGCCTTTTGAAAAAAAAATTTGTGAATCATTGAAGAACAACAAAAATGCCTAATAGATTAAGCTACACTGTCGGTCTTCGGTTCAAGCGATACATCAATTTATGCCTGTGGGCGTGGCCTTCAGGGTAGTGCAATTTAACACCGCTGGCCTATTTTTCGTGTGGCTTGTCTTGGCTGATAAGCGTGAGGCGATTGACACTTGGAAGAGAATATTCGGCACATTAATGCTGACATACGGCCCCAAATGGGATTTGTACGGCAAAAAGTGGTCGAAAATCGGGCCTCTCGGCTGGAATATAATCGAGCCAGCAGCGGCGGTAACTTGCCCGATTCACTCAATCAATGTTGATTACATCAAAAAACCTCTTTCAATACTTTTTAGGGATCTGCTTAAACTTCTTATGATCATTTTTACTACGTATAAGGAAAATAGCTAGTATGGTTTACTCAGGCGTATACTTACTATTTCTTTTATTTTTCATTTAACTCATTTAACATTAAATATTTAGACTTAGAATTAATTTCAGTATATTAATTAAAAATTTTACTTAGTTTTTCATCCCGAAAATTATTTTTTAGACATAATGGCAAATTTTTATTTTTAAGATAAATTGTATGCGTTTGATTTCTTTTTAAAAACACACGTCTTAAAAAACACCCCTTATAAGCAGACTTGACAACATAGCTTCTTATATCTTTTTCTGTAAGTCATTTAGAATACAGACACTAATTAATTAAAGTTTTCTACAATGGCCGAACTATTTATTTGAAATATTTAAAATTTATTATTTTATTTATTTTATTTTTTGTTTTGAACCCTTTTATGGTCATTAAATACAAAGATGCTTGAAGTATGAAAAAGTTCACTTTTGGTACTAACGATGGATAATTTATATGGTAAATGTTCAATGATGAATAACAAATACTGAATAACGAAAGATGTAAACTGAATAATGAGTAACAGAAATTGAATAATTAATAACGAATAATATAAATAAAAATAAATAATAAAATTGAATAATGATAAAGAGTGAATGCTGAACAAAGAATTGAAATAATCAACAATGACTTATGACTATCGAATGCAACAAAACAAATAATGATCGCAAATTAAAGAATAATGAATAAGGAATAATGAATTATGAACAATAAATAAAAAATTATAAAAAATGAATAACGTAGGATAGTAGATGATAATTTCAATTTAAAATACAAATAATCTTATTGAGAAACATTTTGCACAGTTTTACAACAATTGAAATACTCTCATATCTCAATTTGAAGTTTTGAAGCTATTTTTCGTAATTGCAAATTCAATTAGTATCCATCAGATATTTCAATGCCTTTTATTTGATATAAGGCACACAGGAGTCGACGTCGGAGTCCTTGCAATTAACTTCAAAAAACAATACCCCTCTATAGGTGATCCACACATTTTCTCATTCCAAAAGAATATTCTGCTCGGAAACCAAAGCAATAACTCAAAAATCATCACTGATGTGTATACATAATGTTGACCAAAACATAGTAACTCATTGAAGGAAAACACATACACACACACTTATTGAACTCATCATCTTCCCAATCAACCGCACACAAGCCAACAACGTTTATTGTCAACAAAAATATTTTACCCTTCGACTGAATTCGTCAATATCACCGTTGTCATCATCATCAACAGCATCATCATCAGCATCAGAATCCATAGAAAGTCTTTCCTTTAAAACCATATTGAGAGAGAGGGAGTATGGAACGCATGACTTACCTGGAAAATCATCAATCAATCAGTCAATCAAGTGTGTGTTTCTAAGTAGACATATGCATAAGGTTCGTCTGATGGTCCGTTATGGTCTCCTGTGTGATGTGCATTCATGTCCTTTGAATGTGATACTACTCATTCTTAGAAGCTTCATCATCATCGTCGTCCTCATCGCCATTTGACCAGAAATTGTTCAATGATGATGGCTAATTTTCGTTCAATTTTAGAGTAAAACAAAGGAAGGAGCTAAAGAAAACATGAAATATGACAAAAGGATGCTAAAGGACATTCTGGCGAAAACAGCAGGTCAACGAGAGTTCCTGGAGATCTTTGTAAAATTTTCTATATAGAGATTTTTTCTAGGAATATTACGAAATATGAACACTTCACAAAAGGAATTAGTTTTTTTGTTGTCATGTCCTTTTTAAGGATCTTCATGCATTTTTATTTCTATGTTTCTAAAAAAAACAAAAAGTTAAAACATTTTAATATAAAATTATATAATTTAAATAAGCTTAAAACTTTAACCGAATATTATACTTATTTTAACTCGTTTTGTTTAAACATAATCTAGAATTTATTTTAATTAAAAACTCTTCTTGCACGATAATGTTAGTTGTACAACACAACACAGCACACATAAGCAGCCTTCTGTTACTTTTCTCATATATAACCATCAGTTTTGATACTTTTTTATTGCAACTTGAATAAAAGTTATATTCATAATCCAAAATCACCTTTTATAATATGTATAATTATATTTTTACATTCTATATAAAAGGATTATTCTTATTTCTGTTTCGTTTTTTAAACACACACACACTTGTAGGGAGAATAATAAAAGGGGCTATTTTAGGGATTACTCTTTACAAAGAAAAAACAATTTATCGGAATTCATAATTTTTAAAGGGACTTTGTTATTTGTGAATGTACTATATTTTACAAATGAAATCAAGCTTTTCACGATTGCAGGATTTAGATTGATCATTTGTAATCTATCACTCATCAACCATCACCTATCATCTATGTTAATGCGTCATAGCAAAACTTGCCTAAGGCAGCAATGGAAGTTATCACTAACTAAACAGCATTGTAAAATCGGACTGCTGCGGATTTTCCAAGAAAGGCGCTGGGACAAGGAAGATACAAGGTTTCAGGGAAAGAGTCTCAATTTTGTGAGTCCATTGAAATACACCAACGCCAAAAGATGACATGATCAGAGAAAATAACTTTGAGACTTTGGATTGGTAAAAATGTAGCTTTACACTCTCAATCTAAATAACAATTAAGAGGTAGACTGTAGCATCGAGAACATCTCGGGGATGTGCAGTCGGTAAAACCAAGAGCAAAACTCTCGGTGTCGATGAGACTGTCGATTATCTGCTTTTAGGTGGATTTTTAAGGGAATTGTTCAGAATGTTATCTCGAAACTTTTTTTCTTGTGGTATATAATTTTAAGTTGGTAACCCTATTTAAAGTGGTGCTCATTTTTTCAGCTGTCAAGTAACTAATTTGAGTTTGGTTTAGCATTTTAACATGAATACATTTACGCCTGAAACACTCTTCCGAACTGTGCAAATTAATATTGAAAATCATTGTTCTGAAATTGAAGGAAGTAGTTTCAGGTTGCGAACCCATGAACCGGTCTCCAAGATCATGCGATTTAACGCCGTTTGACTATTTTCTGTTGGAATTTGTTAAGTTGCTGCGGTCTACGCCGATAAATCCAAAACGATTGGCCATGGAGAACAACATTTGTCACTTTATTGCCGAAATGTATGCCACAAATGTTGGGAAAAGCAATCGAAAATTGGCATTACAGATTAGAAAACATCAAGTCAATCATGGCTGTTATATGCCAGGTATAAAAAGTAAATTATAATGTTAGAAGATTATCTTTCGAATGAAGCATATTCCAGTCATTTTAAGAAAATTATATTTTTTTTTTCATTTGAAGTTCTATACCTCTAAAGAAAACACATACTCTGCGACATTAAATAAAACAAAGTAATTTAGACGCCGTACTATATGATGGAAATCTTTGTCCAGTCTCTAAGGTAGCTAGAAATCCCCGGGTTACAATTTGATATTACCCTATTAATATACATATTTTATTGTTTTGTCAATAATAAATAAATTAATTGGGTGGCGCAACAGTCCGTTGAGAACTAGGGCCCAGTGACTAATAACTCTCAACCATTCCTTTGGGCGAGTACTGTTGTCAGGGATGAAGGGGACCTACAGTTTTAAGCCGAACGGCTAATTTGAGAAAGCACTTTTCATGACAAGAATTACTATTGGAGAATTTGTCAATTCCTTGCAAGAGGGAGTACCTTTGAAAAAAAATTTGGATGGCATAGGCAGGGATCGAACCCAAGACCTCTGGCATGACAGTCCAACGCATTAACCGTCATGCCACGGGTACTCCTATTTTTTCTTTTGTCAATATTCTTTTTTATTCTTGAAGCTTCGATCTTCAATCTTCAATATTCAATCTTTAATCTTCAATCTTCAATCTTCAATCTTCAATCTCCAATCTTCAATCTTCAATCTTCAATCTTCAATCTTCAATCTTCAATCTTCAATCTCCAATCTTCAATCTTCAATCTTCAATCTTCAATTTCCAATCTTCAATTTTTAATCTTCAGTTTTCAATCTTCAATCTTCAATCTCCAATCTCCAATCTTCAATCTTCAATCTTCAATCTTAAATTTTAAATCTTCAATCATTATTCATTATTCATTATTCATTATTCATTATTCATTATTCATTATTCATTATTCATTATTCATTATTCATTATTCATTATTCATTATTCATTATTCATTATTCATTATTCTTTATTCATTATTCATTATTCATTATTCATTATTCATTATTCATTATTCATTATTCATTATTCATTATTCATTATTCATTATTCATTATTCATTATTCATTATTCATTATTCATTATTCATTATTCATTATTCATTATTCATTATTCATTATTCATTATTCATTATTCATTATTCATTATTCATTATTCATTATTCATTATTCATTATTCATTATTCATTATTCATTATTCATTATTCATTATTCATTATTCATTATTCATTATTCATTATTCATTATTCATTATTCATTATTCATTATTCATTATTCATTATTCATTATTCATTATTCATTATTCATTATTCATTATTCATTATTCATTATTCATTATTCATTATTCATTATTCATTATTCATTATTCATTATTCATTATTCATTATTCATTATTCATTATTCATTATTCATTATTCATTATTCATTATTCATTATTCATTATTCATTATTCATTATTCATTATTCATTATTCATTATTCATTATTCATTATTCATTATTCATTATTCATTATTCATTATTCATTATTCATTATTCATTATTCATTATTCATTATTCATTATTAATTATTCATTATTCATTAGAGCGTTATTATTGCGTTTAGTGATGTTAAGTGCGTGGGGACTGCCCCTTTCAGTTATTTTCTTCTAACAATGTGTGCAAAGTGTAATTTCTGTTTGTAAATTTATCTTAAACTTTTTTTCCATTTAAGTCTTAAAGCAAAAAGCTTTTAATATCCTTTATAAATTGCACAATTATATTGGATATAGAAAAACCTTCAAAAGTCTTAATTTAGCAACAAATTTAAGCCATTCAACTGACAAAACACCTCACACCAACCTTTACATCTACATACTTATAAGTCTTTTATTGATTGTGTATTAATCAAAATTAAATTAAAGGTGTGTCATAGAATTATTCAATAAATATTTCGAACTTTTCACACAAAAAAAAAAATAGAAAACACTTCAAACCACAAATAGAAAAACATAGGTAGGTAGGTAAATAAATCAATATATCACCTTGACTTGACAGCTATATGACTTTAATGACTCCCAAACAATCTTCGCCGTACTTTGCCAGGAGTGTTCTTAAACTTGGTGCGTGTTTATGACAGACTATAGAAAAGCAAATGGCATTATATCGGCAAACAGCACGAAAGAGACTTACAAAAAAAGAAGAGGTGATGGAGGTGGTGTATTTATAGTTGAAGTTGTTCTCAATTTTTGTTTTCGTCTACCCTTAAGCGAATATACATAGCAAAGGGATTGTGGGCTCAGATTGTCTATAGGAGGACATTGACTTGATGGAGTCTTATTTACTTCACCTCAAAACATCACTTTACCCTAACATCAAAGGCTTTCTTCTTCGTTTTCTTAAAACGAAACCAACTTGTGACTAATTATGACACCCTGAAGTTTGACTTGCAGCGCCACCTCATTCATTCGAGGCTGTAGCAACAGAACAAAAAAAGGATAACAACCCCCAAAAGGTTCTGGAAAATGCTCCCTAAATTGACACCATTATGAAAGAACTTACGGTGGATACAGACACAGTATAACTTAAAGTAGGTAGGCAGTAAATTGGTTTTGTCGCTGCCGTAAACCTATAGCCAGTCGTCTTAGTCGTTATCCTTGTTCTCAAGTTTGTCGCCAACCGAATACAGACAACGAAAAAAACAACATATCTTCACCCATACATACATACTAAGCTTTTTGAATTTTTGCTTGGTAGATCGCGAAAATGAAAAGGATTTCTCGCATAAAGAAAGAATAATCGCCCCACCAAGCGACGACTCGCACGCGCCGCACCGCACCGCTCTGATGAAGACGACGCGACGACGTTGAAAAAGGCGAGTAGGTAAACCTAGTCATCATCATCATCAAAGGATCTCCACAAAAGGGGAATCCGTTGCTTTATCGCAAAATTGTGCCGCTCGGCACCTTATGCAAAAAAGGGAAGTCCATTATATCCTTTTTGCAAAAGTCTTAAACCAAACATACGAAGAAAGTCGCGCCTTGCAATGGGCTGAGTTTCTGAGTGCTGATGATGGTGTTGTGTTTGGTGAAAGGTCCTTTAAAGGAGCAACATAAGAAGCTACCAGAATATAAATGACGATTATATTATACAAGAAAATTTGTGAGGAGTGCGCGATTAAGCCGCTTTTGCCTTCACCGCGCAGCGCACGGCGGATGGGTTTTGGGGTAAATTTGTTTGGGTTATCCTTGCAGTAGAAGAAGGTATAGACCTATATGTGTAGAATTTTCTTCAGGTTTAGCTGTAATTTTCTTTTATGTTTCCTTTTCTTTTAAATGTTTGTTTTTTTTTATTTTCTTTACTTTTCCTTTGCAATTTTCCATTGCTTGTCGATTGTGCAAATTGCAAGGACACATGTTTGTGTATATTTTTGTAGTCCTTTCATCGCTGCGGTATTGCTTGTTGTATATTTTATCGGTGGCAGGGGTAAAGGTGGCAGTGACTACGACAACGACACTAAGGAGGAGGCTAAAGGAGGAACAAAATTACAACACAAAAAAAAAAAGAACAAATATGGTGTGTGAAGGAAAGTTGTTAACAATTGTTTGTGTGTGTATCTGTGATAGGTTTGTCCTTGTGCCTTCTTTTGAAAATTTCTTGTTTTTCATTCAAAACTCTGTTAAATTTATATTTTAAGGATTTTGTTCCGTTGTTAGGTAGGTAGGTATATTTGCATTTAGAAATCACGAAACTCTATGTTATTAATGTCGAGACGGTTAGAAAACAAAGAGAAACAAATGGCCTTCTGCATGACCATTTTTGATTGTGGGTTAGGTACTAATAAGTCGTTTTGTTTATATGTATGGTCAGGTATAGCTGGTGAAGGATTGTTTCACAGTTAAACTTGGATTTGCATTCAGTTAGTTTTGTTTTGTTGTTTAATTTTTATAAAATATTGGATTTAGATTGAATTGACACGAAGAAAATTTTATATTAATTTGAGAAGGGCTGAAATGCTTGGTTATAAGGAATGGTCATTTTAAAAGAGCATTTGAAGTAATTTTGAAGCCAAACTATGTAAAATGAGGTGCAAAAATGACTTCATTGATTAAGGTACTTCAAGCTTCAAAGGCATTGTTATAGTAAGATGAATGTGATTATTTTATTAAATTTTAGTTTGGAAGTAAATTTCTACAAATTAATTAATAAGCAAAATGTAATTTTGGCATAATTTTGTAATTAGAAAGCTTAATTTTGAATTGAATCATGCCGTAATGTATGAAATATCACATTGAGTAAATTAATTCCTTCATTGGAATTTTGTAAGGCCGATTCCGGTTAATGTGTCGGGACTCAAGGTCAACGGCGGTAAATCGCAAGATATGGATGACCAATTCTGATTGTAAGAACGTCAGATTATACGATTAGGAAATTACTTATGCAGTAATTGTAAGGTTTTTCTGAGTGCTGGTATGAGATGTTCCATTTCAATTACATGCAGAGTTACAATGGGCATCATCTTAATGATGAACGTTCTTTCATTGCACACTTGCAATCGCACACTTTCATTTGTGATAACGCAACGGCAAGCCGCTGGAGTAATGCTTTCAACTTAATGGCGAATTTTTTCCTGCACCGCCTGAATAGCCCAGGGTTTGTTATTAAGAACCTTTAGTTTGGGGTATCTCCATAAAAAAAGGAATCGCAAAGTGAAGGGTCTGCAGTGCCCCACGGGACTGTCATGCTAGAGGTCTTGGGTTCGATCCCTGCCTGTGCCATCTAAAGTTTTTTTCACGAGTACTGCCTCTTGCGAGGAATTGAACAATTCTCCAAGAGTAATTCTTGTTACGAAAAGTGCTTTCTCAAATTAGCCGTTCGGATTCGGCTTAAAACTGTAGGTCCCCTCCATTCCTGACAACATTACTCGCACACATGAATGGTTGAGAGTCGTAAGTCACTAGGCCCTAGTTATCAAGGGACTGTTGCGCCACCAAAAAAAAAAAAGTGAAGGGTCTGGCGATCAAGGCGGCCATGGAATTTCTCTGTACTTGCTGTGACATCATCCTGATTGAAATTGGGTACCCTCAATACAGCTGCAATTTCGGTAAAAGGAACTCATCAAACACACGGCACAACACTAGAGCAGTGAATATTTCAACTTGGTTTAAAAAATAATAAGGGCCAATTAACCCTCACGCTAAAATGGCGAACTAAACTGTCGTTTTTTAACAATGTAAAAGTTTCGATGACGTTTTCTAGAGTTATTGAGACTCCAGTTTCTCATATTTTGTTTGTTAACATATCCATCAACATGGAAATGTGTTATGTCATTTAAAGAATGTTTCTAGGCACAAATGCTGTCCAAAAACGTTTAAACACTGTTCTTATGAAACTTCTCCTCAAGTATAGTCACTTTTGTTGAGCTACTCAACAAATTTCTACGGGTGGAGCTCTAAATTCTTTTCAAAATAACATGAACTTTTGAATTTTTTTTTTTAATTCTTTGGAGACCACAATCTTCCTTATCGATTTACGTTAGTTTCGAAACATATGTTACGTTGTTGTTGCTGACGTTGATGACTTAAAAAATTGTATTTAGTTTTTAATTATTGGCTTTTGAATGTTTAGTAATTTTAAAGAATAAATCAAAGTTCTTCAGGCGTATTTGAGGTATTTTAAGTTTTCCGGACGAAAACAGAATAAGAAATGATTATTAATTCTATTATTAAGGGTAAGCAAATTACTTAAAATTGCTTTAAGAAAAATTGAGTAATAAGACTAATGTAATAAGAATCGTTCGTTTTTTCTTTAAAAAAAATTATTTTTCAAATTTAAAAAATTCATTATCTACCTACCAAAAACCCAAATGTGAGGTGAGTTCGGTGAACAGTTTATGTGACGTATTGGCCGTGTGTGTCTTGAGCATAAACGCCTCTATTTTTTTTTTTTTTTTGTGGAACCATGTTTAAGCTCATGGCTATAGTGACAAGCCCGCTTGGATTGACGAACTACTGGTAGCCATAATTGAAGCATTTCGTATAGTCGTACGAAATGTTAGAAATAGTGAACCAAAATTGGACTAAGTGGATGGACCATTTGAGGCGAATCATCGGCCATCATTTGCATTTAATAATCTTCAAACCACTGTTGGAAAAAAATTCTATTGTACTAAGTTCAGTACAATATGATTTGTTCAGTCCGAGAGTACATCTTTGTCATTTTCAGTACAATTTTGAATTATATAAATTATTTATTTAAAAAAATTATCTGAGATGAGAATCAAATTAACCAATATCAAAACCTTCCGCTTCGACCGAACGCTCTGTTAAGTTCAATTTCATTTTCTTATCATGTGTCTGAAAAATTACATATTAAGATGGTAACTTGAAAATGCAATCCGAATTTTTAAGTTTCCAAGATGAAATTTATTTTTTCTTTTGATGAAAAGCCAATAATAGAAATAAAACTACCAGTCTGGATAATTATTGTAACTCTGAATGTAAAATTGTATACACTTCAAAAAATTCAGTAGAGAAGAAATACAAAGCTTCAAAAATTATGCTTAAATTTCTTATATAGGTAACATTTCTGCAAGATATTAGAAGAATACTGGATTTCTTATTTTAACTCTATTGTTTAATTCGTAAGCAGACAATTTCTTAACTTTAAGACCGTTACTAGTCTTGGAATTAGTACTCGAATTTTTTTTAATTCGGTATTTTCTGATACCGCAAAATCGACAGTCTTAGGGTGTTATTTCTGGAATCAAAGCAATATAGTCCAATCAGTTTCGTAAGTGTTGTTTTTTAATTATTTTTCATGTTGTTTCATCTATAATTTTGTGTTTTCTGCAGCATTTTTTTTTTAACCAAGTTTTTTTGTTAGGACTAGTTATCAGTCGTAGTATCTGCTCTAGCTAGAGAAGTTACTATGACAGTTTTTGCGGCTATTGTTCAAGTTTTTTTCTAATGAACATCAAAAAATAGAAAATTGGGCTTTGTAAAATTCATGCAATAATTGTATATTTCAAAATATGTATTGAATTAATCAATAAATCTTATTTCACATTTTTCAGGAAATGTTGAACAAATGTTTTCTTAGCAACATATACATTACAAGGTTATAAAACGCATATAAAATAGTTGATTTCATGATATTTTTTGTTATTTTAAAGTATTAACATTGAAATCATGTTACACTACATCATTTAAATGACCACCTATAACTTGAAGAATGTTGGTTTTTAAGTGCTCAACATGTTAAGTGCTTTAACTCTTTAAAGATTTATCTGCATAAACACGGTCTGATCTTTCGAGTAGCCCCACAAAAAAAAGTCCAGCGGTGTCAAATCGTATGATCTTGGTGGCCAGTTGATATCGCCACGACGAGAAATTATGCCGCCAGGAAATGTCTCTTACTTGAGTTGTGTGGCAGATGGCACCGTCTTGTTGAAACCACATATTCTCCGTATTCGTATTCTTCAATAGCACGCAAACAAAAATCGGTTATCATAGGACCATAACGCTCTGAATCAGTTGACGTTGCGCTCTTAGATGAGTAAGACGTATTTTTCCTTCTCTAACGAGTCAAACCGATCCAAAATAACGAAGCGATTACGCAGTCTAAGCAACGAAGATCTTAGATCTTCAATCGCGAAAGTACAAAAACCAAATTCTATAATGTCAAAGCGAGGTGATTCATCCAGTACTAATTACTGGAAACCCCTGCAAGTGTTAAGTGCTAGTGATGACACCGGTGAGAATGATGATGACATGTCCCCGGCGGAAAATGTCACTAAAGCTGTTGCTCCTCCTATTAAACTGCTTCAAAAATCTGCAGAGTTTGTTCATAATTTGATGAAAGAACTTAAAATAGAAAATTATTCTATTAAAAAAATATCCATTGGGATTAAAATTTTTTGTGAGTGCATAATCTCCTTTAATTTAGTTTGCGCGGCATTAAAAGACAAGATGTGTCAATATTTCACTCACGACCTCAAAAGTGAAAGAGCGTTCAAAGTTGTTCTCTTTGGGTTAGACGAAGTAAAAATCGATACACTCAAATGCGAACTATCTAAATTAGGCTTACAATGCAAAGATATTAAAATGGTGAAAAAGAACTATGATCATTATACTGAAGTATTTTATATAGTTTTCCTTGAAAGACAAAGTGTCAAAATTGCCGACATAAGAAAAAACATTCGTCACGTTCTTCGTACTCAAGTTCGTTGGGAGTTTCAACGAAGACTAAAAAATAAAATTACTCAATGCCATAATTGCCAAATGTATGGTCATGGTGAGAGAAACTGCAATATCAAAACCTACTGTGCAAATTGCTCTCAACCCCACAAAACTACCGAGTGTACTTCTACAGGAATTTCCAAATGCGCAAATTGTCAGGGAAATCACAAATCAACTGATATCAGCTGTCCCCGTAGAGTAAAATACCTCGAGGTAAGAGGTAAAACAAATTACAAGAGAAGTCCAGCAATGACTCACGCTCAGCCAAAACAGCATAGTAGAACTGTGCCTAACTACATGAGCACAAATGACTTTCCTACCCTCCCAAGGCAAAATAGATCTTCTGTGCCTACAACATCAGCAACTCCAGCCGCTCTCCAAGAACGTGGACGTCATCAGCAGTGGACCCAAAATGCAACTGCATACCATCAAAATGCAACCGTCAATGAGAGTGATCTTTTCACTCAAGAAGAACTTTGCTCTCTTACGTTGTCCCAGAAATTTGGAATTGCGAAATAGCAATGTTTGCCGATGACACCGCTATTTATAGCTCAAATAATTTTGGCCATGAAATTGAGAATGACTTACAACATGGTTTAAACAAAATCTACGATTATTTTAGATCATGGAAAGTTAAACTTAATGCTGAAAAAACACAGGCCATATTTTTCACTAGAAAAAGAAAAGCCTGTGCCTTACCACTTGGTCAGCTTAAAATTAACAATTGTGATGTCCCGTGGGTTAATTCTGTCAAGTATCTAGGTGTATATTTAGACAAGACATTAACTTTCCGTGACCATATCACTAATACCCTAAACAAGATAAGTATTGCTACTAAAATGCTTTACCCCCTTATATGTAGGAAATCACCCCTGAGTAAATCTAATAAGATTATTATCTGTAAAGTAGTTTTTCAAGCTATAATTGTGTATGGATGTCCAGTATGGGGAACTTGTGCAAAATCGCACATTCAAAAATTACAAATTTCACAAAACAAAACTTTGAAAATGATGGCAAATCTACCTTGGTTTTTTTCCACTCAACTCTTACATGAACAAACCGGTGTATATCAAGTTGCAAGAAAAATTGAAATTCTCAACCAAAAATTTAATTTAAGATGTAGCGATTCTAAGAATGTATTAATACAAAATTTAATAAATCAATAAAAATATACCTTATATAATTTATGTATTTATAAATATACATGAATATATGTTTTTGTTGTGGTATTTATTTGTTTAAATTATTTATTACCTATTTATTTATTTTCTTATATGTTAATTTATTTATTTATTTATATTGTCTATTTATTTATTATTTATTCCTTGTAAGAGTTTATTTATTTATTTTTATTCGTTCTTTATTTATTTATTTATGTACTTAATATTTATTTATTTATTTACGCATTTATTTATTATTTATTCATTTACATATTTATTATTATTTATTCTCTTTCATTGTTTTTTTTTTTTTTTTTTTTTTTCATTTACTTATTAATTAATTAAAAAAAAAAAAAAAAAAAAAATTATACTTATTTAGTCAAATACGTATATTTCTTGTTTCTTATTTATAAAATTATTATCTAAAAACGCAAATATTATGTCACATAGCCTGGCAATTCCTTTAGATCTTAAGTTTTATTTGTATTTAGACACTTCTTTCCTTTTATATAAAATTCTGTATAAATCATATTAAATGAAGGTTTTAATCATAGTTTTTCCTTCAAATGTAATCTCCAATCAAAAATATGTATCTTTAAAATATTATAAAATTTTTCAGTTGTAAGATATAAATTAAATATCAAATCCCTGAGCAAGCTGCGTATTATAAAAACAAAAACAAAATTTGTAAAAAGCATTTATCTATGAAAATAAAATATCTATCTATCTATCTATCTATAACGCTCTGAATTGACTATGACAGTCGTTCCATCGTCGTTTTCGAAGAAGTAAGTTCCAATCACACCTCTGGACCAAAGAGCGAAACAAACAGTGACTTTTTGTCGATGTAATGGCCTCTCTTCCTCTTTTCAATTACTTGAGGATTTTCAGAACCCAAAAGACGACAATTTTGTTTATTAACATATCCACCGAGTGAGGAATGTGCTTCGTCGCTGAAGAAAATTTAGTTCGAAAAATCGCTGTCCACTGCCTATTGTTCAAGCATCCTTTATGAATGTTCAGCTGGCTTTAGTTGTTGTGTAAGCTGGACTTTATATGGATGTAGGTGTAGGTCCAAATGCAAAATACGCCATAATGTACCGTAAGACAGTCCTAATTCCAGAGAGAACGACGAGGAATCGACACATTCGGGTCTTCGACAACACTTTTACTTACAGCAGCGATATTTTCAGTGATACGAGCGAAACAATGGTGCACATGCCTTACAATATCTTCTTGCGTAGTGGGACGATTATGTGAACCATAATCTCCTCTTAAAGCACGATATGTGGCTGTGGCAGAATCACCATTTTTGTAGTAGGTTTTAACAATTTGTATGCGTTGTGCGACAGTTAATCGATCCATTTTCGTAAATGTCAGACTTTCAACCGAAAAAAAAATTGATTTAACAACTAAGTTTGACAGATGTCGAATTCCACCCCTATACTTTTGAAACCCTAAAATGTACATATAACCCGTTACATAATTAGAACTACATAAAAAAATAGAATGAATGTGAGTTCAAACGTGTTTTTACCAAAAATATTTTAAATTAATATAAACTTTCTAAACAAAAACGTGATAAACAATCCTTTTCACAGAGAAGAACTTTTAGATTAAGAAGTTACCAGTTATTCATAATGGTCGGTGATGAAAAGTGAAAGTCTAGATTAAGGATACAATTGAAATAAAAAAAGGATGCATCGAAAAATTGATTTTTCGAAAATCAAGTATTCAATCAGAATTTCTTGAAATTCAAAACTAAACAATTTCTAATTTTTCAAAAAGAACCACCCTATTTATTTTTATATTGGTTTCTTTTTGTTTATCTTTAATGTCCCCAGAAGTCCCGTGAATTAAAATAGCTATAACTATTCATCATCCATTGTGTGATCATCATCATCATCAAAAAACAAAATAAAAAAAAAAACTCTCCTTCATTCTCTCCCAGGTTAAACATTAAATAAAATTCCCCAAAAGTATATGTAACATACAATAAGAAGAACAAAAAAGGAAAAACAAACTTATTCAAACTAAACTAGTCCCTTGAGAAATTCTGAAAAAGCAAGGAAAAACATTAACATAAACTGATATCACCTGACAGTGCCGCATCATCTCATTTTGTGGCAGGACACAAACAAAAGAAAAACAAACACCAAATCAAGACTACGACAGCGTTAAGGATGAGGACGACGATGACGATGACGATGACGATGACGCTGACACTGACGACACCTACAACAACGACAACAAGATAAAGAAAGGAGGAACAAACAATAAAAAATTGCCTACATAAAGGAAGGCGCACTTCCAAAAGAAAACAAAAAAATGATATTTTATTTAAACGATAAATAAAATTTAATACCTTGACTCCGATGGAAAATTATGTTTATTTTTTATTTTGTTTTGTTTTGTGTTATTCTTTGAGGGGTGAGGAAATACAAGGACTCTTTTTCTTATTATTATGGTTCATGATTTTTCTTTCTTCGCGGTTTTTCTTCTTAGCATTTGCACTTTTTTTTTCCTTCACTGTTTAACAATAACTGTGTATTGGCCTTAAGGCTGACGCTTCTAGAGGTGACGGCGACAATGACGACGACGCAACGTACGGTGGCAAGAGGTTGAGTTTTTTTTTTTTTTGGTAACATCATCGTTTCATATTCTTCTACCAGGACGAAAAAGACGACAACGGAATTCTGCTATTATTAAAAATTTATGTTTCAATATAGCAAAGTGTGTGAAGTTGGCGCAGAGAGGTAGGTACCCCAACATTACAAATTTTTTCCTGGGCGCCATATTTGGTTTCACCTTCATCTGGTGTCTTGTTACCTTCTTTTTTTTTTGTTTATTTTGCTGAACTGTCTTCGGTTACTGAAGTTTCCCCCCCCTTTCTTTGTTCAACTCCGTTTTATCAATTGAACCAGCTAGACACAAGTCAACAGCTACCAGCCAGCAGCCACCATCAGGATCCACCTACTATATCGCGCTCTATGGCATGGCATGGTATATATGGCTGGGGAGGGCTTGATGGCGCGTTTACTGATTCACGGACACACAATTTATTGCACAGTGATGGAGTCTTAAGTGAATTTTCGGAAACTC
Organism: Eupeodes luniger; assembly: GCA_951509635.1. Classification (NCBI taxonomy): domain Eukaryota; kingdom Metazoa; phylum Arthropoda; class Insecta; order Diptera; family Syrphidae; genus Eupeodes; species Eupeodes luniger. Next base: position 117,887,157 of record OX608073.1, on the reverse strand, counting down.
ACGTAGGAGGATGTGTGCCTTTTGGCATTGTTCACACCTCACAAAATTATATATAAAATCGTTTCAGGGGATGACTTTTTGAGAGACGACTTTTGCCATTCACACATGGTACCTAGCCCCCCTCCCTCTATTTCCCCACACAAAAAAGAAACAACCTTCCGGTGCTAACAAAAAAAAATCGAAAAAAGAAATAAAATTGAACGAAATTATGTTTCAATTGTCCGCCTTTGTGTTTTTTCCAATGTTGAATATACAATATCGTTTCGTATACGAAATATGAGTATGATTACTGGAAGGGTACCCAAAGACAGAAGCAGGAAGGTAGTATTTTGAGTAATGGCTGTTTTACCCTCCAGGTATAGGCTCTTCCTCTGGCTTGGCTGAAAACAAGGTCTTGAAAACAATTCAGGTGTCACATTATATTTTTAGGTATACTCGTACTATATAACAAGAAGCAGACAGTTTTCGTTCCAGATGGCCTTGATGTTATTCGAATATTCTCAATAATCACAAATAAAAAAACAAACGCAGAAAGACTATAAATATTTTGTCTTTTCTTGTGCGATGACAAATAGCTATTTAGAATTTTTGTTTTATTATTTCGCAATACTCTAAAGACTCATTTCCACACAGAACAAAATTCAATATACTAGGAAACACTTTAAAAGATCTATGGCTTTTTTTTTTAAATAATATACAAACATAGATATCAACGCAAAATACGGGTTTTCAATAAAATTGAGATGAAAAAATAAGATAGTAGAGGGTTTTGGGAAGTCAATGAATAATAACTAACTTGATTTAAGGTCCAAAAACACAAAATACTATAATGCTTCCCAATCTGAATATCCCATATGTGGGATATTCGAAACATTTACTTGATATCAGTGTATTTTTCACCACCATTTTTGCAATAAAGTTACATTATCACACAATTGTTATCAACTTAATAAAGGGTTTTTCAATTTGGCGCAAGTGGCGACAAGTCATCATGGCAAGTAACACGATTGAACAGCACGTTTAAATAATAAAACTTAATTATCAAAATGAGTCTTGCGTGCATTGCACCCATTTTACGGTAGACGTGGTGGCCCTTCACAGTCGATTCTTCAACGTTTGATGGCCAAATTTGAGACGACCGGTTCAGTAAACATTCAGCCAACACCCGTACGTTCAAGGAACGCAAGATCGGCCGAGAACATCACCGCGGTCCGTGAAAGTGTACAGCAGAACCCGAGGCAGTCAGGGTAAGGTTATCTCCCGCAGGGGTGATGTGAATTGGCCATCAAGGTCGTTCGATTTTATCCCACTAGACTTTTTTCTGTGGGTTTCTTGAAGCCGCAGGTCTATGCAAATAAACCACAATCGACCGATGCCCTAAAGATGAACATAACACAGGCCATCGCTCAAATTCAGCCGGATCTATGCGGAAGAGTCATTGAAAATTGGACCACTGGGATTCGTGCCACCGTAAGAAGCCGAGGCGGGTATTTGAATGATGTCATATTCCACACTTAATGGCATACATGCACCTTTCAAATACAAAAACAATTTTGTTAATACCTCACACACAGCTTGTTTTATTCCATTTCAACATCTACCCGTGCTTATTGAAAAACCCTTTATTAGCTAAATGTAATAACTTTTGAAGCTAAGGACATTCAAAACAAAGCCGAAATATAAACGAAAATGTCAGAAATCGGTCCAGAAGTAATCATTTTATTATATGCACTGCTGTGATATTAAAATAATATATGTAGCTTCTTTTTAACTTGAAAGTCCCATAAATGGGATATTCAGTCAAACATGAGAAAATGTAAGCATTTTATTTATGGGGTCTTTAAAATTTGTACTTAATTTAATAATAGGTCAGCAATTAATCGATAAAAAAAATATTTTGAACACCAAGTTTTTATTTATAAAAGTTATTTTAAAGGTAATTCAATAATATCAATTTTTGAATAATAAACCCTGCATTATGTGCAAAATGTAACAATTTCCGTAGCCAAATATAAACGTTAATGTCAGCAAGCGATTATATATAATACAAGCACGTAGCTACTTTTAAATCTGAAAAACCCATAAATGGGATATTCAACGAAAAATAAGTAAAATATAAGCATTTTATTTTGGAATTTTTTAAGTGAATGTTAAATTTTAAAATACGGGTCAGCAATTAATCAATAAAGGAATATTTTGAACACTATAAGTTTTTATTAATAAAAGTCATTTTAGAGTATATCATATCAATTTTTGAATATCCAAACAACAAATGAATAAATATGGAATGTATAAATAAATAAATGTTGATAATTAAGTACTTACTTATTAAAGTTTGAAACACACCATCTGGAATGAGAAAAAAAGTATTATTAGTTTTTAATAATAATATACACATCAAAAATAGTTAATTTTAATAATGTAGACACATTTTGTTGACTTCATGTAAGTTATTTACTTTATGCAATAACATGTGTCCAGAATAAAAAAAAGATAAACCTTCATGATTATACTTTGTTAAATAGTGCAAATATTTTCTATTTCTCATGTTTACATCCACCTAATCAAATAAAAAACCCATATCTATAAAAACTCCCTTCAAAACATCATGGAACTTCATTCTAAATTCAAGATGCAATACTGTTTAGTTCTAATTTTCTTGGCTTCTGCAGCCGTTGCTCTAAAAAGTCCAAAACTCTGCCCAAACGGTAAGGGCAGCGAATTTGTTTGTTCTGTAATTGAAACTGTCAACAATGAAGAATCCTATTCGAATTTTCAATCAATCAGTGAAATTACTATTGGACAAGATGGTCAAGAAGAGTTATACAAGTCTACCAAAGCTTTGGAAGTTCTTCGAGGCTCATTGAGGACACAAACTAATTCTGAAGCTCTCAAAACAACCGATCCCTTCAGTTGGTTTAAAATTCTCGCCAATGTAGCCGGACAATTGGAGAACGCGAAAGCTGGAACTATGGAACTGGCCACTAAAATTGCATCGGGACTTACTAGTTTGCAAACCTCTTTCAATAATACAGTCACAGCCAATAACAAGAAAGTCGAAGAAACAGCTTCAAAAGCCATAGAAAAACTTAGTGAACAAATTGATCAGAAGGGAATCAGTTTCTATAAAGATGAATATGCCGCAGCAGTTGAGAAGTGTAAATCAAGTGTTTCGAAACAAGTGGAAGCTTTACAGGGACGCACCGAGAAGTTTGTCGAAAAGTCTTATGATTCATTGATAGATTTGACTGATCAAATTGGATTGTGCCTTCAGAGTAAGGATACCAAGGGTAAATGTGCACGAACTGTTCAAATACAATCAAATCGTTTGAGAAGTCTAGAAATTATTGCCAAATCTAATGCATCTTATTTCGAAAGATTGGGAAAGAAGAGTTTTGAAAAGGATTTATGTTTGCGAATTGCACTTAAACGTTTCGAGGACAATGTTAACAAGGTTCTCAAAAATTCACCACAGAAACAGTAAGAACATTAACAGAGTTTTTGAATAAATAAAAGGCATTGAGAGTTAATGATTTTTTATTTTTTATTGGTTTTCATTAAACTTCACATAAAAGTTATTGCTTTTTCCTGGAAAAAGAAAAAACAAAAACCGACACTAAGTTTAAAAGCGAAGTAAGTAAAGAATAACCTTTTTTCAATTCAATCTTATCTAGAACCTTAGGGAAAAAAAGATATCTTGAATACGCAGCCAGTTTGTTTCGTAGCAGATTGAATGAAAAATTATAAATGTTATTAGAATTTAAATTCTTTACACGTATGATTGATTTTTTAACTTCTTTATCAATTTTGACGATTTTTTAGATAAATATGGGCAAAAAAGTATCATCGAAATCGGTTGAGATAATCTTGAGCTTTTTAAAAAATTAAAGCACATGGTTATTAATCTTCTAATTTGTATCTATATATACAGTGAATTTAATTAGCTTTTTATTTTACTGGAAACATTTAATTTTTAATAAAAATAGTATAAGGTTTAAAGGAAAGGCGGATTGAAGCTTTAATAATTGTTTAAAAACTTCTTTCAAAAATGTAAATAAAAGCAAATTGACCAGAGACAAATTGATGCCAAAGTTATTCCGATATCATTAACTATTATTTATATTGAAAATTATTCCTAACATATCTACTTTTCAATTCCAATACCCTTCGATTCAAAATATTGAATACCAAAAAAAAAAAAAATAAACCCGATAACCAAAAAGAATGCGTATAATTGACTTAACGTCTCGAAGCTTAGTCAATCTCCATTTTTTGAAAAATATCCTCATTGGTACGTTCACATAGTGGGTCAGTAAGCTGGTCCTTTCCCACACATATCCTTCTATAGTATAATATCGAAAACAACAAATAGAAAAAAAAAATGAAAATAAATATAAAACCATTCTTTGCACACATTACCACCACCCGGTGGTTCTAAGTGTGTAATCGGCTTCTACCCGAAAAATAAACCCCAAACAACTTTCATTGAGAGTCCCTTTTTTGTCCAAAGGATTTCCCCCTCCCCCTTACCTTTTTTTATTCATGCCAATTTGAAAGGAAAAACTTACAGATCCTAACCTCTTTATCCAACACACATACACCTTCAACCACACACATGAAAAGACTGCAAAAAAAAAACAAACAAACAATATTTTTGATGTCTTGTAATCATATTCAAGAGGCGATCTCCTAATCCCTCCCGCAGGGCACTATAGGACAATAAGGACTAGGGCTCAAAATGAAGATGGAGATGGAGAAAAGCAAAAAAAAAAAAAGTCGGATGTCCAATAAATGTGTAATGCAGGCTGCTTTCACTTTGGTATGACAAACTGACGACATCTGACGTACCTTAGGTGGTTCTCTGGCACCACGCAAACATACATATGTATATACGACCATAGTCAAAACAAATTCACTCCAATAACGAATAACTTGTGTATAAAATGGACTGGTATTATAAAGAAAGAAAAAAAAGAAGAAGAAAAGTCGACTAAAAGGACTAAAAGGACCAAAAGTGAAAGTCGAGTTCAGAGGTAGACACACACACACACACACACGAAACCAATGAACGGTAATACATAAAATATATTGCCCTCGATATTATCCGGACTTAATTTTGTCATAAAAGGATATTTCATGGAAATAATTTTTCCGTTTTTTTTTTGTTCATTTTTGTGAAGGAAAAATATATATCCTGAAAAAGGGATGTACGAGGAAAGATTGTTATAGGTATATATCTACATGAGTAGTATAAAAATCGAGAACGAAATTAAGGTATAATCGAGTATGATTTATATGCCAAATATCCTCTACCCCAGAAAACACTTTGGACCAGTCCAACTTGAAATGGAACTATGTACATATATCTACTTCCATTTATACATTATATATGTACCTATACATATAATGGGAACTGTGCATTTTTATAAATGTTCTTTTTCTATATTAAATTTTCCTATATAGTAGTTGCGAATTGGGTAAGGGTAAAGTGATATCCATACGAAAAAGAATAGTGAGGCCAAATGGGAACACAATTGTTTTAAGAAATTTCACTGAGACTTGGAGAACTTCAGTCCGAAAAAGATTGTTACTAATTTTAGATGATTTTGAATTTTTTCAGCTAAGAATGTATTGTAGCTTATTTAAGATTATACTTAAGCTGATTTCAACGGATTTATTCGACTTTATTCGGTTAGTTTATTATTTTTATGATAAAATTTCACAATTTTTTTAATTTTCGATAGTTTTTAAATAATCTAACTTCAAAAGCAAATTTGATACAGTATATTCTAATATTAATGGAAGCACTAGACATCCTTGCCACAAAATAAGCTTCAAACTTTGAGAGTTTAAGCTTTAACCGTCACTTCTCCGTTTTCTAAGTTAGGATTTAAGCAAGACCTAGTATGTGAAAAGATACATGGAAACCCAACCATGCACACGGGCGTCAAGGCTCAGGTCGAGAGGAACGATCGACATTTGGTGCTTCAAAGCTTTTGAGATCGTCGCCAAATAGCGGTTGAGCTGTATCACAGACTTCGATCGGTGAGAGGTACTGCTGTGAATGCTCAAACGGTGATGAATATAAGAAGACCTGCTTGTATACCAAGACTCACGGAACAGCACTAGCGACTTTGGATGGAATTTGCTTACCTTCACCATGATTGGACGGAGGCCGACTGGGGTAGAGTTATCTTCACTGATGAGGCCAAGTTTTGCCTACATAGCACCAGATGGACATAGCAGGGTGTGGAAAAGATCATGTGAGAGATATTCTTCTGCAAAATTTGCCCAGCGGGGAGATTCACGGAAAAACTGAGGCGTGCAAAGTGGAAGGATCGGTATTCCATCCAATTATATCACCAACGTTCTGGAGAAATATGTTATTCTTTTTGCACCATTTATTGGCGAAAACTTCTTGCTGATGCAGGACTATGCAAGACCTTACGTTGCCAGGTGCGTTACGAAATACATGGAAAAAGTTCAAATGGCTTGGCCTGCCATAAGCCTGGACATATTTGGGATCTGCTGGGGAAAATGGTAAAGCAGCAACCTGTCTTTCCCGAGACACTAAGTATGCTGAGATCTGCTCTGATCGAGGAGTTGGATAATTTTAACGGCGCGATAGTGAAAAATCTTATTAAAAGTATTCGAGTATGTTAAATACTGAATGAACGAAAATTCGTTAAAAAAATAAAAAAAAAAACAAATATTAAAATGTTTTATTATTAATATTTTGACAATTTTTGTTGTTTGTTGTTTTATATTTCATTTCAAAGTTCTTAAAAAACTGTATTCAAAAAAACCTTTTTTAAAATATTTTAAATTATTGCAAAATTTTAAAATGTGTCACTTTTTTTCGAACTCAGTGTTGAAAACGATATCAGACAAACAACCGCCAAGGCACCAGTTGCATTACCATTTCTTTTTCATGAAATTTTCAATTACCAATTGGTCCATTTTCGGATATATTCAAAAGAAAACTTTATTAATTCCATTTTTCAAAGTCTTGAATCAATTGTGGAGCATTTTAACCTTATATTTCACGTAGCCCCAAAGATAAAAGTCTTAAAGTGTTAGATCACAAGATCTCGTTGGCAAATTGTAATTGCTTTCATGAAATAACACGATCTGGAACAATTTTCTAGAAAAATTGCAATTTTTTTACCATTTTTGTACTTAATTTTAAAAATATAAATGAATTGTTGAATTGTGTATCTCTCAATTTTAGGAAATGGCATATTTTTAAATTTTCAGTTGCAAAATGATGACAGCTTAGAAAGTGACAGCTGCCTAATTTGCGGGCTACTTAAAATAAAACCTCTTATTGAAAAATCCTATATTAAACTTGAAAAAGATTGCCCTGATAACGACTAACCAAGGATAATTTAGTTGAGAATTAGTATTATTGCATACGAGTTAAAAGTAAGATTCATCAAAACTATGTTCAAAATTAAAGCTTTGGATATAAATGCATCGTATGAATGCAATACAATTTTCGTTCAAAAATCTCATTGTGACTCAGTGCCAGTTTGACAATATAGGACAAAATATTTAAGATGAGAAATCATTTAATCGACTTATAGGCTTCACAGTTTTTTCTGGTTCAAACTCAACACTAAGGTATAGGGAACTTGTTCTTTTCATGAAATTTGAAGTCAATTTTTCTGCATTCATAAACATTAGTCAGCAATTGAAGTCGTCAATTTCCAAAGAATTAAAGGAAAGTTCCTCGAAATTTCGATTTTGGTTCTAGGCAATTGACGTAAAACAAGGTTTAGATATGAATCAAGTTCATCTTCAGGCCACTTAACAGAAAGAGATCTCGATTTTGATCTAGAGTTCCATGAGCTGGTCAAGTATGTCTGAACAGTAATAGTTCAAGGCTATCTTTTCCTGCTTCACTCACTTTTACACCACTGCTCGCAGTTAAGAACGCGTTGTAGCAATATAGATGAATGTAGCAGCTATAATCGATCCGAAACATCTTTTTGCAAAGTTGACTTAAATATATTTAACATCTGCTACAGTTTGTGACTAAGACCTACAGTAACTTATTCAGCTTTCAAAATGTTGGTTGTCAATGTCAACAACATATGAGGGTACGCACAATTTTTCGCCAAACCTTCAATGATATAAATATATAAAATGATGAACTTATATCATGTCAAGAGATATAAACTTTAACAGTTTACTCGGGATCAAACCTAATCTTTTGTGACTATTTTTCAAAAAGGCTATTATTCATTTTACGGATTGCTTCACTTATCTTCTGCGCTCAACTATTGCTTTAATTTTTACAGAAGCTTATGTTTTCATCATCAACCGTGTCTTAAATTATATTAAATTCTTCTTCAAAAATTCAACAAACTCCTCATAAAGACCCCACAGTGAGTTTTGTATGCAAGGTGACATACTGACTCCATATTGCCAGAGAGACATTATCTCTATCTTTTTCTTCTATTGCTGCTTATGCTCTTGCAATTATTTGCAACTTTTTTGAATGTTTATTTGGGTTTTTTTTTTGTACAACCTAAACTCCTGCTGTTACTAACTATATACACCAAGAGCAAGAGCAAGACCAAACCAAACAACACAAACCATCCAAACAACCAACCAACGAACCAACCATAACCATCATAACCAACTCTCTAGTAGCATTGCTGGTGCCACAGATGGTATTTTCCAACCAGTAATCCTTTTATTAATCCTGGAACAAGTAATCCTTTTTGCCAAGATTTACTTCATATTCAGCATATACATATACAATCGTTGTCGCTGTCGCCATTCCAACAACAGATTTTTGCAATCCTCACCCGGGCGCCATTCGCAACCTACCGTATCCACATTCACATCCACATTGTGTTTTTCACTATAGTTTCACAGGGCACCGCGCCACGCCACGCCGCGTGGCATTGGTGGTGCCTCAATGTAGATAGCAAAATTAATCGCAATCCTTTTCCCATACACTGACATACGAGTAGGTACTGATGCAGCATCGAGATGGCGCTAGTGCTGTTGCATTACATATAAATGTGGGTGACAGGATATACGAGTAAATGCTATTTATACTTAAAACTTATGTCGGGCAAAAGAGAGTAAAATGATATTTTGATAGTTTATACTTAACGTATCTGAATTTGAAGAAAAATAGAATAAAACTCATTCATACGAGCATAAGGGTTTACAAGACTCACCGAGCAAGGAGAAGACTTACCATTTTACTCGCGCTCAAAGTTTGGTTATGGGAGAGAGAAGAAAATTATGCTGCATTGATATTGTTTTCGTTTTGATAAATATCCTTTTCTCTTATAATCCACCCAAGTTTCCAACCGTCACCCATAGATTTATATATATAATTTTCTTTTTTATTATTTTTTGATTTAAACAGAAGACAAATATGTATTTGCTGAAGGAAAAACAAAAAGCAAGAGAAAGAAGAAATTGAATAAGAAAATACGCGTATTTCTTTGGCAGATGTTACCCAAAGAATCAAGTGAAGCAGCGAAAAATTGGCCAAACAAAAAAGGACTTATCATGGGAAATTCTCAATATTTTTATCTTCCTGTCTCTCTCAGTTTGCCATATTGTCTCCATTTTATGCATACATATGTACAAAATTATATTTATTCCAAGATAGATAAATGACTAAGGAAATGTCTATTAGTGTTTAATAATGACGATTGATTGAAGTAGATTTCTCAGATTCTCAAGAACATCAGACAAACATACGGAAAAAACGAACAAAATTGGTGCTACTCCAGAATTTTCCAGGAAAATCGACGACGACTACGACGACGCAAGCGACGCGACGGAAGGAAGTGTTATTGAGATTTAATAGGATTAACGATGGCATTTGAACAAATAACCGAATGATTTGTGTTCTTCTTCAAGAAATTGCTTATAGTTAAGTTAAGAAATATCTAGACAGAATTAAAACGAATATAGAGAATTAGAGTACAAGTGGAGGAGGGGGGTTGGTTTGTTTAGGGTGATGATGATTTAAGGAAGTGAAAGTGATTGGAATTTTATTGTTCGGTGATTTTGTGGTTGTTTAAGAGAAGAATATACAGCATAACTCTGACTAGGCTGTGTATAGCTGATGATTGAAAGGATTAAATGGGGATAAAAAGTTTGTGGTATGTACATTTTAACGATACAACAAATTTGTGGAATAACAGTATCTAAACCTATTTACAAATTGTAAGTTAAAGTTAGAATTATAAAGAGTTAAAATCAAATATTTGATATTTTAAGTATTTCAAGAATTTTCTTTTATCGTGTTTTTTAGTGGAAATGAAAGTAATACGAACGAAGAATGTGCGTTTGGTGAGCAGAATTTGAAATATCGTCCTCTAATGAACTATACATCACTATAGATTTGATTAACAAAGGTATAGATATCATGTTAAGTTGAAACAGTTTTTTGTGGAATCTACTTTTATTTTCTGTAAAATTTTACCTGTTGAATGTTGTTACCGGCGTTTTATTGTTTCACAGGAATTGTAGGTATCCAACTTTTTAATTTTTTGCCTCGAGTTTTTGTTCATTTTGCGACTATTGAGCAAATTCATGAAAAAGAACAGTTTAGTTGTGAATATTGACCTTAATAGAACAAATGCTAGCAATAGTCCTTTTTCTTCCTAACCTAACCGCCAATCCGCATTTATAAACTTTTCTCAAATATTTGTGTAAGAAATGTTAAGTTTTGAAAAAATCTGCCGAATATGTTGGGCAACGTCTCAGCAGCTTAGAATCACAATTCATAAGATATATTTTGTACCGGTGCAATCCAAAGTTGGGAAGCAATATTCGAAAGTACGAGAGACACGATATCACATAATTATGTAAGTATCATAAAATACTATAATGTCGGTATGACTTTCCTTAATTCCTACTTACATTAATATTTCAAGTGGTATTTTAATTTTCTGCTTTTTTATTTCATTTGTATTTATTTTTTAAAGAATTTTCTTCTTGAAAGAAGTATGAATGAATATGTTACGGTCTACTTTAAAGGATTCTTTAATGGTTTTTTTCTCTCGTCTTAAATAGTTTTTAAATCCTTCTAGTCCAACCAAAATAGACATTGCACCTTTCGCACATCGATGAAAATTGGTGAAGACACTGATGGTATAGTTATCCTTAAAAATGCCAAGTGAGAATAAAAAGTTACAAAGGTTTTTTGTATACAATTTAGGCTGTAACTTTTGAAAGGTAAATTAAAAAAAAATCTATCGGTTTGTTTTTGAGAAAATTCGAATTATCGTTTTTTGACCAAACAAATTGTATGGGGGCCACTGTTAGTTTTGATCTTAAAAAAAAAATGAAAAAAACGCCTAACGCGAATCTGCTCAAAACCTTAACTTCCAAGTTTGAACTCAATGGACACAATGGTATAGGCTGTAGGAGCGTGGACAGACAGACAAAATTCTGCACGAATGCAAAACTTGCCATATAGTTCTCATATGTCGCAAGTAAAAACTTAACCAACTTTTCATTTTTATTTCATCTAAACTTTCAAATAGAAACTGACTCAAAAAATATTCGTGGTTTTCTATGGACCCAGGGCGTACGGCTATGAGATTTTAAGATAATTCGACTTGAAGTTGAGAGTCGCAAAGGGGAACAATCCGACATTTTTGCAAATAATTACGTATACTTCAAATGTTCTTAACAGAACCAGAACCATGTTTAGCGATGGAAATTTCCAGAATTTAAGTAATTTTCCAACACTCACTATTCAAGAACAGTTGTAATAGAACGTTCACATCAACATTGTCTTAAAGTGGTGGATGAAAGTTATTAAGAAAAGCCAGCTGCAATTTTAAACTCGTTAAAAAAACCCATTTAAACCACTCGTTCACGACTTCAATTGATATTTGTGTAACCGCAGTTTGAACTTTTTAAAGGTACTTATATGTTCCATTGGAAATAACGATCATTTTCATTTGAATTTATATTTCTAAATAGCCCGTTAGGAATAAGTCTCTTCCTTCTGGACACTTCCTAAACAGTTGAATGCTGAAACCCCAAATTAAATCGCGAAATTTTAACTTTATGTTTGTTTGGATTGCATTTTAATTGATATTAACAAAAAGCGTTAGGTTAGGTTAGGTTGGAGTGGCTGTCCAGATGTCATTGACTCACTTAGACCTCAAGGGTTCATTGTGATACCACTAATGAGGTTACTCATGGGAGAGTAATGAAAATTAAACAAACCATTTTGTGCTTTTAATAAAGTTAGAGAGACACTTTGTGTCAATCGTTGCCAGTTCACTGGTATTGTCGAAGAAGGGATTACCAAGAAAGTTATTCCTTCTAATGGAGAGTGCTAGACATGTACATAGAAGGTGTTGGACTGTTTCCTCTTCCTCCTCGTCCATGCAGCTTCTACAGAAGTCATTTGTGTAGACCCCTAGCCACAGAGCATGTCTTCCTATGAGGCAGTGTCCTGTTATTACTCCAATTGTAGAGCTTATATTTTGTCTGTTCAGGGATATCAAGCCTTTTGACCGATTTAAGTCTATGCTTGGCCATATTTGCTTGGTTGCTAGGCAGGTGGTACTCTGTGACCATCTAGCATTTGTTGCTTCTAGAGCATATTGTTTGAGAAGATATTTGCATGTAGCAAGTGGTGTTCCTATGTTATGTTTTTGTCTAACATTAGGCAGAAGTGTTCCGTTTTTGGCGAGCTCATCGGCTTTGCAATTTCCCGGAATGTCCCTGTGGCCCGGCACCTAAATGAGGTGAATATTAAACTGTGCTGTCATCTCATTCAGAGATGATCGACAATCATGGACTACTTGAGAGTTTGTGGAGACAGACGCGAGAGATTTAAGAGCGGCTTGGCTGTCCTAGAAGATTCGTATATCCTTGCTAGATACAACGTTTTCTTTGAGCCAGGACAGTGCCTCTTTAATCGCCATTACTTCTGCATGGAATACACTACATTGATTGGGAAGTCTGTATGATAGACTGAGATTCAGTTGTTCCGAATAGATACCACTTCCAACTCCGTAATCGGTCTTTGAACCGTCTGTATAGAAGTGTACCGCATTGTCTTCCAGGGGTCTCTCTTCTTCCCAGGAGGATCTTGAAGGGATGGGCACATGGAAGCTTTTACAGAATACCATTTTTGGGGTGGTATAGTCTAAGCGATCTGGGATAGGTCTGAAATTGTCTAGAACTGTTGTATGTCCAGTATTGTTACTGTTCCATTGAGAGGTGGCTCTAAGCCTAACACATGAGTTGGCTGCCACCATTTTGGAGAAGATGTCAAGAGGTGTTAGGTTTAAAAGCACAACAACAACAAAAAGCGTTAGTATATATCAAATCAAATGTTATCGATTAAAGACTTAAGTGGTGAAATGAAAACTTTGGGTCATCACTGATTTTTTTGAGATATTGACTGTCGAGCGTCAATCGAAAAAGTTTTTTTTCAAACAAGTTTTAGTTTGTTCTCTTCGAAATAAAAGGTATTTTCAAAAAAGTTTTTCACATAAAATGAAAGATATTTAAATACCTAAATCATTATCTTACGCGCTATACTTTTTGAAGTATGCGTAATTATTTGCAAAAATTTCGGAGTGTTCCCAATTGCGACGCTTAACTTCAAGTAAAATTATCTCAAAATCACCACGGTTAGATTAAAAAATATAAGGTAGATGGATTGGGCTGAACGTAAGCTTTACTTTGGTACTAGTCTCATTGGTGTATGCTCTGGGCCCAAAAATGGGACACCTCCTTTGGTCAAAACCCAAAAAATAAAGGCTTTCTCTTCTTTTTTTTAAATGACAAACTTCCAGTACAAAATTAATGGTGCAACGACCCATTGTTAAGGGTTGAACTAGTTTTTATAAAGGTCCGCCATCTAACGTTTTTTTTCCAACTAGTGCTTATTTCGTGGAATGGTAACACTTAGCTCATGTCTGATTTGACAGATAATTAGTTTTATACTTTCGCTAAACGAATATGGTTGTGTATACGCTTGAACAACGCTGGGAAAAACGCTTAGAGAAAATGACGATTTTGCCAAAAAAAATCATCTTCTCAGATGAAGCTCATTTTGATATTGGCGGGTATGTAAACAAGCAAAATTGTCGCATTTGGGGTACAGAAAACCCGCACGCATAACTTGAAAAGCCGATACACCCAAAACGAGTCACTGTTTGGTGCGGATTTTGATCCAGAGGCATAATTGGGCCATTTTTTTCGAAAATGAGCAAGGAATGGCCATTACAGTCAATGGCGATCGTTATCGGGCCATGTTGAACGAATTTTTGTTCACAAATGGAGGAGGAGGATATTGCAAACATGACCTTTTTTACCTTTATGCGGACTGTTTTCGTTTTGGAAAATCACATCACTTATTGCTATCCGAACCATATAAATTACAGTCACAAGATATTTGTCACATACAATACCTTTGACAAATGATCACTTTTGGAATACTGAACATTGATTTTTTAGTAATTGAACAATGTTCAATCTTTTGTCAATATAAATATTCCCAAATACATTTTGAAATATTAAAACGTTTTTATATAGGTAAACAACTAGTTTTTAGTTCAACGACTCATATGTTACGTCAGCTATTTTTAAATCAAAAAACATTATGAATACAACGGTTGCAATTATATAGATAGTATTGTATATAGTATGTATATACATTAATTATTATTTTTTTAAAAGGTCTCGAGGACTGTTTTGCCCAGTTCTGCTCTTGAAGTAAAAGACTAAAATATCTAACATAGTATAAAACATATGCCAAACATTTTTGAAACAAACCACTAAATTTATTCTATGCAAGGACTGTATTTTTAAATTCCCACTTACTGCACATATTTTTATTAAAAAAAAAAGGATTAAAAATAAATATATTTTTTTCTTATACTTGCATACCTATTCGTCCTTATCTTTTTTGTGTGGAATTTCATTCAGAATAAAATAAATAGATACACCTACATTCGTGCATGCAAGAGTCTACTTAATTTCAATTTGACAGGACAAAAAGGATTTCTCAACGAAACAACCCTCAGAATAAAAACCATGACATTTTTAGTATTTAATATAAAAAAAACCAAAAAACATGGACACTAACATGAAGTATGAAAAAGGAATGTTGATTGGATCACATCAGTGGACATTTCATAACTCACATAAATGTTGGTAGGTATAGCAGGAGGAGGACCAGAAGAAAAAAGATGAGAAAATTAAATGTGGTGTCCAAGTAAACCACACATGTTCACTTATAATATTCCACAACGAAAAACAAAAACCAGCAACAATATACAAAGCAAAGTAAAAAGTAACAAAAAGGACACGAGAGAAACATTTTCTCAACTAACCAGCTCTGGCGCGCTACCCTTATAATTGGGTTATCTTCAGCGAGCAAAGTCAAACCAAAAAGGAAACTTATACAAAAAAAAGGAAACAACAACAAAAAATAAGCTGACTCCTGAGAACCACACAAAGGACACACACAAAAAAAGGTGCTCTGGTCAACGCAAAGGACACCATCAGGAGGACGAAGAAACGAATTTTCTATTACTATGAGATGAATTTAACTCTCGACCATATCGCCATTACATCGTCACACAACATCACTAACACACATAAACAGACAGACACACACACATACACATACACTTCGGAAAAGTCGAGGGAATTCGAATGAAAAACTGCAGGTGGTAGATTATGTAGGTAGTTAGGTAGTATATGTGCAGACAAAATAAAAGAGCACTCTCTTTCTTCCTTGCAGGCTTCCTTGCTTTCTCTTGCTTGCTCTCTGATGGTGTTATACCAACCATCATAGCTGTGAAAGATACAAAGTACCTATCTGCTATCCTATCTCTAGGTAGGTATGTTCTATGGAGAAGATTGTGGCCAGGGAATGGCTTTCGTATCTTTCTGTTTTTTCAACTTAGCTTTCCTTTTTACCATGTTGTCCCGAGGGCAACCAAGAAGTCGTCCTTTCAAATAAGTATGTACACGAAACTCTGTTTGAATTCGTTTTCTCTTTCGAAAGTTTAAAATAGAAGTTGGTTGACAAAAAAAAAAAGCAAAAATTGGTATAAAAATTCTACCATGTTACCGGGAGTCTCCTGGGATACTCCTTTTGTCAAATAACCTTGCGTTGGTGGTGTGGTGTTGGTCTTCGTCCTACTCGTTCTCGTTCTCGTTCTAGTCCTCCTAGTTTTTGAGAAGCTTGGGATGTTTCTACTCGTCTATACAACAAGACAGAAGTGAATTTTTATTTTCTGTTTATTTAGATTTTTCTTTACCTGCTATGGATTCCTAAAGAAACAAAAAAAAAAAACTGAGATTTCAAAATTCTTTTCGCATTTCAACCTTCATGTCTGGTTTAATGGTTAAAGTCAGTTCTTTCGACCAAGTCGTGTGTATTTTTCTTGTTTTCGAAAATGAAGAATTATTATTTCCTCCTGAGCAACAGCGAACGACGACGCGACGTGGATGGCGCAGCATCATGGGAGTACTGTATACTCTCACATCTATTTCATGCTATCTAATTTTTATACTACACTGTACTGTAAAAAAATCACTCCAATGATGATGATGAAAAAGGAGACAACACTAAAGCAACCTCATTTATTCATATTTCATAAGTGACTAAAAGCCACAAAGTGTATATTTGTACATAAGTACAACAACCTATAAGAACAAATTTAATGTACCTTCATCTACATAAATCGGTTTTGTGCTAATTAACGAGCTTGCAGAAAGAGAGTTTTGATTTTTATGCGTTTTCTTTTTTGGCACAGAAAAATTTAAAAAAAATGAACTGAAAACATTTTTTTTGTGCACTTTATAAATGTTTTTAAAAGGTAGGTTAAATTTATTTCAAGCCAAACCAAAAGTTTGTTGTAAAATTAACTAACCAACCAACAGACCCACCAACTAACCAACCAAAACAACCCCTATAAATGCGGTTGAGTTATAGATAGACAAACATTCTATTACATTAGAGTTAGAGAAGGTCAAAGGGTTTTGTTTTGCTTCTTTCGTTTCCCTATTAGGAATTACATTTTTTTCGTTTATGATGGAAGTCCTTCTAATTTTTTTAAGTTCTAAATATTTGATAATGACAATGATTTCATTATATTGAAATTGGAAAGAGACACGCAAGTTTTTTTTTGTCGCTAAAAAGGAAAAGACCTTCAAAAAAGACTTTAAGGATACGATTGATTTGATAAAGACATTGTGTTTGGAGGTTTTTAATTAATTCAAAAAAGGTTTGTAGTTAACTTCTGTTAATTCTTATAATGCATTCAAGAATCTAAGTGTTAAATTTGATTACCTCTTCCACCACAGTCAATACATTTTTCATGCAAAATTGTAATTTTTTTCGATTTTATTGTACTCGTAAGTAAATGTAAGTAAATAAATAAACGTCATCTACATCAGTACATTTCAATGCTAACCATGAATAATTAATAAATATAGCTCATTACGGCAATCGGTAATAGCTGCACTACCCTTATTTTCGAACAAACTCAAAATCCGCACCAAAATGCTTTTCAACAATCATGGGTTATCGTTGTCCCAAATGCGACAATTTTGCTTATAAACGTAGAATACCATAAGTGAGTATGAGCTCCATTACTGAAGATGATTTTTCTATGAACATTTGGACAAATTCGATGCATTTCAGGACTCAATCCGTGAAGATACTGATTTGCTAATGTTAGACTTGATTGAGTTCGTCTGTTAACTGAAAAAAAGCCTAAGTTTTTACATATGCAAAATACTGTGCGATATAGTTTGTGGAATGCCTTATTCTAAAGATAGATAAAGAAACATTTATATATTTATATAATCTTCAAGCTGAAATCAGGTAAATTTGACCTTACACTTTAACATTCAAATTATTAAGTTTCTTCAAATATAGTTTAAGACAAAACTAGTTTTTGGTTTCGAGTTTTAACGTTTTAAGAAATTTTATTTAAATAGCAATAAAACCTCTTTTTGCCACTTTAGTAAAAAACAGTAAAATGCTTAAATTTTTAGGATTTTGTTTGTTTGTTTCTTTCTTTTAACACAATTTTCAGAACTATGCTCCAACTTGACAACTTTAATCTCAATTAAACGTTTTCTTTAAGATCTCAATTTTTCCAATATTGTTTTCAAGATTTCGGAGTCAATTTCATTTATTGTTTAGTTATTTATTTTTGCCATTTTTCTGACACCAAAAAAAACAGTAACTGAGTTTTAATAAAAGAAGTTAATTTGATATTTATATTAAGAAATTATATACATATCTCTGTTAAAAATTCCTTCTTTTATAACAGTTTTATTTATTTCAGAAAAATAACGGGATATTAAATGGTATAAACAATTGTTTGCATTGCATCGTTTAAAATCACAATATTTAAAGCTCATGGAGAAAGTATTAGATAATAATGGTTTTCGAAATAGCAAAGACAGAAACCAAAGAATAAGCTTTCGAACACACGAGACGTTCAACAAATAACATCTAGATGGCGCTCAATCCACTTCTCAAAACTTGAGAAAATAATGCCCCCAAAAGTTGTGGGTTCAAAAACTTTGCAAATTTATTATCTAGGTAAGCACACGCATACTTTAAGTGGAGCTTTTTGGGACAGTTTTTATGGGGACGTTTATAGTTAAGTTAACATTCAAAATAATAACTCTTATAACACGATTAAGTTATAGCAAAAACAAACTTAATCTCATTTAATACCAATCCATAAAAGCTAATAAAGCTTTTGGTTAAGTTGGTTGGCTTATTGTTATCAAGTTTTCCGTTTGATTGCGAATTTATTGACACATTTAGAAGAATTGTAATTTAGTTACCCGATAACTCGGAGTACTATTATCCACAATAAAAGTTCGACTCATAACGACTTAAAATTATCCAAATTGTTGTTGGGCCTCACATAATCGTCTATTGGTATTATTGGTTTCTATATTTATGTTCCTTATTAACTTATCATATTCAGCTTCTTGTAAACTTCGATCTTCATAAGCATTATTTAGGAAAACTAGAGAAATGTCCTTCTCTTCTTCCTATGTAAAATATTGGCCTTAACCAGTTTTCTTAAAGCATTTTGCTATTGTTGTGTTTTTGAGGCCAATATCCAACTTGTTCCGATAGTGTTGATGCATTCCAGTGTTGATATATCGTGTTTATTTTTTGCATTCATGGACTTTAAAGTTTAAATCACTCACTGGTCCACGCTTATTCAATAGAATAGGTTTTTCGTAGGCCTTTCAAATATCTCGACAATTATCGATTATCTTACTTTAAAATCTATTTTTCAATAAGTTTTCCTGTTGTCAACATGGAATCAATTAATACCTCAAAAACAATGAGGGTTTTTACTTCTACCTTTTAAAACAAATTTAAGTTTTTCAGATCGCTACATGTTCGCAGCCAACATTAATTTGATCCACTGCTTACTGTGTTTGCTCCGTGATATTTTTTATTTTAAAATTTCATAGTATTGTCTGGCAAGCATTTGAAAAACAATCCGATTTCGCTGTGATGAACTTCTGTTTAATTTTCAATGTCTTGGATACCATATTGGGTATCCATACTTCACGATAACGTCTTTTTTTCTGGACCCAGTTTCTAAAGTTAAAGCTTAAGAACATGTGTTAAAGTTTTAAGAAAATGCTTTAATTTCGATGCCATAATCAACAATATGAAAAATCTTCTACCAAAAAAAAAAAGAAACATGAAATACAAATTTTTTGGAGGTGCTCACAACTTCCAACCAGCAACGAAACATACCGAATTAAAAAAGTTCTAGTTTTGAGGGAAAAAACTTATGAGATTTGAACTCTAACCACAACTGCCACATACTTTTGTTCGATTTATCGAGGTTTGACTGTATAGAATGATAAAAATTACAAAAAATACATGAAGAAAGAAAAACAAAATTATAAAAATACTAAGTTAGATAACTATTTTTTATAAACATAATTCTTTGAAAACACCTACAATATCCAGGATAGGACGGACAAGAGGAATTTTTGAAAAAAGGGGATAATTTCATTTTTTGGAAAACCTCATAATTAATCTAAGGTGGTTTCTTCTTGCCGTACTTGTGATGAAATCAATGTGGATGCTAAGCTTCTGTTTTGACCTTATTGTTCGTAAATTTTAATCTTTAAAGGTGAAGAATTTGTCTACTTAGAATTCAAAACAAATTTTTGTTGGTTTACAGAGCTTATCTTAAGATATTTAATCGCTTAAAGAAAATTTGTATCAGATGTTGTTTCCCAATCTTTATATTTGTATGTGAAGTCACTTTTTGTCATCAATTTTCTTCTATTGGCAAAATTCAAACGTACAAGTGTTACTGTATTCAAAAAATTGTCTTTTAAGCTTCAAATCACCAAAAAACACAAAATGAATTTCTGACATTAAATAATTTACACGAACAAAAAAAATTAAAGTCTAAGATTTGTATTTTAAATGAGCTAAAATAAAACAAAAAAGTATGTATACGCCTCAGTATACCATAATAACTTTTCTTCATATGAACTCAACATGATCATGATAAAGTTTCTGGATTTAATCAACACTGATCTACATGAGGAATTGTTTTTATTTAAGTTATTTGGAAGTGACGGGTTATCCATTTCAAAAGTATAAGGCTGGAATTCGACATCTGTGAAACGAAGTTGTTAAACCAATTTTTATTTTCGGTTGAAAGTCTGACATTTACGAAAATGGTTCCCTTAACTATTGCACAACGCATACAAATTGTAAAAACGTACTACAAAAATGGTGATTCTGCCACAGCCACATATAGTGCTTTAAGAGCAGATTATGGTTTACATAATCGTCCAACTACGCAAGCAATTGGCAACATTGTGGTGAAGAAATTTGAAGAGATTGTAAGGCCTGTGCATCATCGTTTCGTTCGTACCACTGAAAATATCGCTGCTGTAAGTGGAAGTGTTGACGAAGACCCGAATGTTTCGATTCCTCGTCGTTCTCAGGAATTAGGACTGTCTTATGGCACATTATGGGATATTTTGCATTTGGATTTACACCTACATCCATATTAAGTCCAGCTTACAGAACAACACATGAAGCCTGCCGACCATTCACAACGTCGGTCGTAGATACGTCAATTGGATGCGTGAACAAAAGGCGGTGGACAGCGATATTTTCTAACAAAATTTTCTTCAGCGACGAAACACATTTCTCACTCGGTGGGTATGTTTATAAACAAAATTGTCCGCTTAATTTCTCGACGTGGCGATATCAACTGGCCACCAATGTTATGCGATTTCAAGTTATGGCTGAGATACCGCCAAATATGTGTCAAAAATAGTCGAAAATTACCTCAAAAGAATCAATGCTTGCTACAATTCGCGCGGTGGTCATTTAAATAATGTACTGTTCCACACATAATGTCAACGTCTAATCTTTATAATAAAAAAGAAATAACATGAAAAAAAATATTTTGTATGTGTTTTATTTACGTTTACTTTTGAAACCGCAAAATGGAAAACCCTGTACATTTCATAATCCACAGAGTCGAGTTAGATGTTTGGTAGCATTTGCCGTTCAAAAGTAGCAGCCTGAAAACGGGAACTTTCGACAAAAAGCCTTAATTAATTCTTATACTCGCTTTGGATTTGTGGGGATTTTTTCAATTGTTAATAACAATGCTCTCAGTGTCTGTAGAAATTTTCATCGATATTCCGAAGTCAAATAACAATAATAGCCAGACTAGGTTCACGGTCATGACATATATTTCTAACGAAACTTGGATAATGGATTGCTTCTTGGTTATTGTTTTAATAGTGAATATATCATTTAGGAAGGTAGGAATTCTAAATTTTCAACAAAAAAAATGTATACGCCAATCACCCCCACCTACAATCATTTAATAAGCACTATGAGCTTAATTTTTTTTTTATTCTCGTTTGCTCATAAAAAAAACCCACCGACCGTTTTTAAAACTTTTAAAATATAAATACAAAAAAAATACATATTTTATGTGTTCAGACGTTGCAAATGCGATCTAAGTTTGTGACATTATTATCGCCAGATGATGTTTCTTTTTTCTTATCTTTTTCCCTTCCTAAAAGTCTAACCTAGACCTACCATCTTCCCTTCGTTTATCATCATCATGACAACTTTTTAATTTTTTCAGTTAATTTGTTCTAAAAATATATTTCTTATAAATTTGTTCTTCTCTTCCCTAATCTGTTTTACTCATAAAAAATTAACAGAAAAAAAAAGGCCAATGTTAAATGTTCTTAATTTAGCCTATATACCTATAAAATGGTTGTCATGATTACCTACCCTTACCAACCTACCTATATACACACATTTACAAGGTATCCTCTGATAAAGGACAACAACAACAACATTGGACACATCATTCATAAAGCCTTATAGAACACTAAAACTGATTTATTAACCTACTTAGTTAACTTACCGAAATAAATGTGTGTGTGTCTGTGTGAGACCTTTTTTTAGAAATAAACAACAAAAAAGGAAAGGAAACTAAAATAATTCATAACTTACGAAAATGATTTTTGAGAAGAACAATACATTATAATGAAAGAAAAAATATCTTAAATGCGTCAAGGGTCAAAAATATATCAATCTTGAAGTTCTTTTTTTTTAAAGGTTGGAAAGTTGTATTTTGCCCATACATATATAATATTGAAGAACATTCTTTATTTTAGGAAATTGCCATCATATAAAGATCTTATATCAGAAAAAGGTTCAACAAAATGTATACTTTTTTTTTAAACCACAAACTTAATGATTCAAAAAATTTCAACTCACAATCAGGACATTCCAAAATCCGCACATAAATACTCCATTTGGAAAAAAGTCAGAGAAAACAAAGTTAAATGTAAAAAAAACTCTTGATAAAAATCTGCTGATGTCACATTTTTGTTCCCATGTAATGTATGTGTAAGTGCGTATGTAGTGCAGGTCCTTAAAAAAGTTTATTTTTTTTCTTCACACACTTATTTCCTGTTAACTTTTCCGCATATCCGGCGTCTTGTTTAGGGTGGATATTTGTGTGACAAATTTTATTCCTTACAACAACAATTTCCAACAAAAAAAAATCATAATAAAACTCAAAAGGATACAATACACATATACTGGTATATTTAATTTGTTCCTTTATTTATCCGTCATCTCATCATCATCATCTGCAGCATTCAAACGACCCCTCTCTTTTCTTTTTCTCTTTTTTTTTCTTCTCTAATTCAATGAGAAATTTCAACGATTTAATTTGAATGTAATTTCAAAAGGATCTCTTAAGGATCTCAACAGAAAAAAAATCAAAAAACCACCCACAAAATGTGTAGTAATTTGCATAAATGACGTGTGATCCTTTATCTCTCCATTTTTTTTTTCGTCCTTCCCACTTATATATTATATGACTGTGTAGATTCATTCATTGTGACAAGAAAAATTTGTATATAAAAGGCTCTGAAAAGAAAAGCCATTTGCTAAAAAAGAAAAAAAAAGAATAAGTAAGAACTTAAGGACATTTTTATTTATTTATATTTTATTTTATTATTTCATTTTTTTTTTCGTTTTTGGGGTTTGCTTTGTGTGTGTGGTTTTGTTGAGATGGTCTGGTCATTGTGTGTATAGTTTTGTAAAAGTAGTGAGTAGGTAGGTAGTTTGCATTTAAATTAAATGGATTATATTTATTATACGTTTATCCCGCCTCTTTTTTGTGTGCCCTTTTTCTTTTTTGTGTTTGCTGGCTGCCTGGCTGGCTGGCTTATGGTTTTGTAAAATATCAAATAAAGGATTATATACGCACTGTCGAAGCAGCCTAAAATAGACCCTTTGATATGGTAAAGAAGAAAAGGCGAACGACCGGCGACGACAACAACAGCAAAAAAAAGGACATAAAATTAGAATAGTTTTATTGCAATGACTTTTGAAATTTTTGCATGATGTGTATTTTTAGATAATATGTAGGTGTTGGTCAGAAGGAGTCCTTAAATTTGGTGTATTTTAGTTTAGAATATGTAATGAATATGTCTTAACCACAAGTAGTACTACCTTTTCAATACTTAATATGTAAGAGGTTTTCTTTAAGTATTCCATTAAAGATGGAATTGCTCTCGGATTTCTAAACTTTGTAGGTATCAATATTAAACAAGGATTGGGCGGTGTTGGTGCCGGAACATACATATTTCCACATGCAAACTTTTAAATTTTACAATAACTCATAAGGCATATTGTAAACTATATGGTATAAAGGGTTAAAAATATCGGTATGAAAAGCTTCTAAGATGCAACATTAAACCTGTGTGATCATTTTTAAGAACTTGTGAGTGCATTTTTGTTCGTGGGTCTGTGGCGTGGCCTCCTAGATCGTGCACTGATCAAGACCGATGAAATAATTTTGTGGGATTACGTAAAGTCACTTGTCTACGCAGATAAGCCCATACGGCATAAATTGGTCGAGGATTAGGAATTTTGGTTGCAAGTTATTAGCAGTGTTGCCAAGTTCACCTGTTTCATGTCAAATTTGACAAGATTTCATCGTTGTTGACATGAAATGAAATACAAATCTTGTCAAAAGTGTTTTGACTTGTTTTTTGACTTTATTTAAAAATTCAATATGCAACTTAACTTTTTGTTAAAAAATTTTAAAATACATTTCAACTTCAGTGTAGGCCGAGTGTAATGTGTTATACTATGAACTGCAATCAATGCTTTCTGTCGACACATGCCTTTCCCAAAATAAAAGCTCATTGCTTCCAGTTCTGGAAGATATGAAGGTTGACCCTGATTCAAAAGAAAAGATTTTATGCCAAAGCAATCATTGTTTCATAAAATGGAAAAACATAAAAGAGACGGTGGCTTTCTGGTGCGAAGTTTATTCGCATAAGGATGCCAGTGGAGAAAATCCATTTAAGGAGTTGGCAAAGTTTTCTTTATCAATATTGGTTTTACCAATTTCGAATGCAGAAGTAGAAAGAATTTTTAGTCAATTAAATTTGATTAAAACGAAACAAAGAAACAGAATGCAGCTGTTGTTAACTAATTCTGTTTTGACGATAAGAAATCATTTGCGCAATAAAAACTGTTGCAATAACTTTTCAATTCCTGCAGAAGTAACAAAAAAAGTTGGAACTTATGCTATATACAAAAATATAGATATAACCAATGAAATTGAATGTGACAGCTCAAATTTTGAAGATCTTTAACTTTATGTACCTTAACTTAAGTACCTATGTACCTATTTTTATATACCTAATAATAATTTATGAAATATTCTTTGTTTAAATTAACACGTTGAATTGAAGTTGAAATACTTTTTTTGTTTTTTGTTTTGTTTATAATTAATAAAATGTATTTATGTTGTAATTAATATTTGATGTTTTGATATTTGACTTTTTTTTTACTAGAAACCAAATTTTCAAATATTTGACTTTTTTTTTGACTTGATTTGGAAGAGACAAATAAAGTCAACAAGTCAGAATTGATTTCATTTAGAATTTCGACTTGGCAACACTGGTTATTAGAGCCAGTTGCAGCGATCACTTGCTCAAAATTATTTTGAAAACATAATTGCAAGCCTTTAGCTTTAAAATCTTGTCCGAAACATTGAATAGTGTGTGTTTTATTTCTTTTTGAAAACCAAACGTCTAAGTTAACACCCTTTATATGTGATGATCTAAAATAATAAAGTTGTAGAAATAAATAATAAATTCATGTATTTTAGAATACCGGGGTAAATGATTTTATTTGTTTATGTAAAGAAAACCAAACCACTCTTGGTGCATACGCTTATTTACAGTTTATTTTCTTCTTGATAGACACTTTAAAATAGATTGTTGATTAAATATATCATATTCGTTAATCCGATGCAGTGGCGCTACACGGCCATTGTTGGTATTTACAATAGTTATAGTTATAAAAATACATAAATATGTACCAAATGCATTAATTTGGATAAAAGAAAGGAATGTTATTAAAATTTTGTCAAAATAATGCGCTCTTTTGGGCTCGTGCACAGGATTTGTCTGGTGAGATGGGATACAGTTAAAATAATTAAAAAAAAAAACTATTTTAAGATTCAAAGTTTGTTTTCAAAAATTTAAATGCCATTTTATAAATCAAAAAATCCTTGATTTTTCAAATTTTTTTTTTCGAAAATCGTTGGAGCGTTTTTTTTTTTAAATTAATTTTTTATTTATAAAATTTTTCAATTTTGTTCTAAAAATATTTTTGGTATGCAGTTGTTTAGTGATTGTAAATATACGCTCTATATTTGAATTTCGTAAAAAAAATGTTGACCTGTTTTTGAGATATAAAATTTTGAAAAAAAAAATCAATACTTTTTTAAAAATCCGAACAATAAAAAATTGCACTTTTGATAATCAAATATTGTAAAGGCAATATAAGAGCTTATTCAAAAAAAAATTATTGAAATCAGTTCATAAGTTGCTGAGAAAATTAAAAAACAAAATAACGGTTCTAAATTTTTAGAGAAAATTAAAAAAAAATCTATCGGTTTGTTTTTGAGAAAAGTCGAATTTTCGTTTTTTCACCAAAAAATTTGTATGGGGGCCACTGTTAGTTTTGATCTTAAAAAAAATGAAAAACGCCTAACGCGAATCTTCTCAAAACCTTAACTTCCAAGTTTGAACTCAATCGACCCAATGGTTTAGGCTGTACTTAACTTATTTTGTAGATAATTTTTTGATTTACAAAGTCAAACAGCCTAAATACGAACATTTTTGTTCGCCATTTTAGTGTGTGATAAGTGATACATGATTTTTAGGTTTTGGGATACATTTATACGACAAAATAGATATTTTTTTGAGTTAACCATTAATGCAAGTTGAAAAACTGTTTTGTTTATTTGACAATAATTTAATTGACTTTAAATATAGAAGCAAATCAGAAAAAAAACACCCTGTATAACAAACATTCTATTTCGTAAAGCGATCATATAGCTTAGCCAAGATAAGAAGCTTTGAAAAGATTTAAGATAATTCATCTAACAACAAATAAAATAAGTTTTTATTTCTTGATATAAGCCAATCACAAATCACTACGAAATAATTCAAAACTTCGATAAAAATTGTCTTAAATTTTAGCCCAGCTTGGACAAAATTAAAGACTCAAGCTGCTTTCTAAACAGCTATCATCAGCTAATGGAGAAGCGTAGGCGATGCATTCGACCCAGTCTCGTTTTTTTTTTCTAGTTAGATGGTTGCCTTCATCTTAGCCCGGCTTTTCTCCCTAATAATAAGCCGATTATGGTCTTATATGGAAGTTTTGTTTTGTCATTCTCCATTTTTAAGAGCTAAAAATATTCTTTTGGTTGAAAGGATACAATACATACTCCTAGATACCGATGTGAATTCTATAGCAAAAAATACACACATCATATTTATACTATAACTGCATAGGAGATACATATGGCTGTATTTGTTATATCCTGAATGTGGTCGTTCTATACACTGTTTTTCTTTGTATAGAAGAATATAATCTGTCTTTAGACTATTTTTTGTTGTTGTATTATTTTTGTGAAAGGCAGTCATTTCTGTCGTTGCCTCTCTGATGGTTTGATATAATGATGATGATCGAGAGAGAGAGAGGGAAGAATAGAGGAGGGTTGGTAGGGAATTTTATTTGAAAATGGAGCGGAAAAAAGGATAGAAAAAGGGGTGCTAATATGGCAATGGATTTTCCTAAAATAGTTTTTTTTTGCTTTTTTTCTTTTTTAACTTGATTCTCTTCTCTATTTCTTATCGAAGAGGGCGAATATGTGGAATATGGTGGATTTAATAAACAACAAGGAGAAAAAAAGAATACAAAATGTGAATACAGTTTATTTAGTTGTGTTGTGTAGTTTCCTGGTTTTCTGTTTCGCTTTTTATGTTTTGGTTTAAACAATAGACGGCTTCAACTTAGTGTGTACAAGGATAAAATGACTTCGATTTTGGAATGAGGCGGAATGTAATGTATATTGTGGGGTCTTGGCGGGACATTATGGTGTTTCCTTTGTCTACACACTGCCTTCTATATACCCTGATGATAATGATGATTCCTGGCTTCACTTACTCTAATGCTATAAAAGGAAAAGGGGATCGATCGTTTGTTGTGAGAGGACGCGAACCAAAGAACAAAATTGAATGGATAATTTTCTTGATGACTCAATCTGATAGGTTTTTAGGGTTCGAAAGTTTCTAGATATATTGAAGCAGAGACAACAAAAAAAACATGAAAACGTTATTGGTGATTAGGGTTTTGCGTGTCATGAGGATTAAAGTATCAGCTTTTCTGCAGTTTTATTCTACAAATGACGACGATGACGAGGACGACGGAGCATAGACGTACCTACCCCAACTCAATCAAATCCGAACGACCGGCCGAAAAGCTTGCAGGACGAACAGACTAATTAAGTTTAATCCGATATATCTACACTAAACACATACAGATATCTCATTACACGTGCTCTTGAAAAAGTTTTTGTACATTACTAATTCGAAGAAAAGTTCAATGTTGCCATTTCTAATATCAAATTCAATATTCTGAAACACGTATTGTCCTTCAAATACTTTGAGGAAAGTTTTTCCGTTTTTCTCCTGCACAAATAAAAAAGACTAAAACACAACTGCTACAAGTAGTATCTTTTCTCTTCTCTTCTTTGTATCTACATACATATACCCATCCCATCCTGGAGATATTATTTGTCTACTTGTTAGGGCTCAAGGATGCTTCATTATATGAACTTTTACCTATCCATATTGAATGTGTATGTAACTCTTAGATGACCATAAAATAGAATAGACATTTATTGAAATAAAAACAAAACACCATCATCATAGCAATTCATTTTTGATCCTTCTTATACACACCGAAAAGGATAATCTTCTTTCAATCAAAGAATTTGTTTTATTCAATTTTTGTCTCATTTTGAGGACATGTATAAGACAAAAATAAAAGAAGAAAACAACTTAGGAACAAAAGAACCATAAATGGTTTCCTAGGTACTTGGTTAAACTTTCTTGTATGAAGTGGTATTGTAATATTTTGTTTAAGTTGTTAAACGAGTTGGTACTTAAGATACACAGGTAGTTCGAGTATCTAATAGAAATAAATTAATTGATGATATGCTACAATTATTACTTCTACTTCTTTTAATAGTTATATTTTGTTGACTTCTTCTGCTAATTTTGTTAATAGTCATAAAAACTTCTTAGTATTGTAATCTAAGGTACTTAAATTCTTACTCTTACTTCTTACTCTTATAACACTGATTGATACATTTTGTTAATGTTACTCAAATTTAACAATACCTTTTTAAAGAATTAAGATGTCCCCAATTCAGATCGCACTGTTAAATTCTAAAGACAACCAAAGACGGGCTTTTTAAGTCTAAGTTAAACCACAACATATCCCTTAACAAATATGATGATTTTGCAAAATAAAAATCTTTATCATCTAGAAACATTTTAAATTATTTTAGTACCTATGTCACTTATAAAATAAATAAATTGGGTGGCGCAACAGTCCGTTGAGAACTAGGGCCTAGCGACTTACAACGCTCAACCATTCAACCAGGGATGGAGGGGACTTATAGTTTTAAGCCGAATCCAAACGGCTAATTTGAGAAAGCACTTTTCATGACAAAAAAAACTTTAGATGACACAAACAGCGATCGAACCCAAAACCTCTGGCATGACAGTCCAACGCACTAACCATCATGCCACAGGTATCTCACTTGGTTTTCTTAATTTCTCATTTGATATAAGGCATGGGTCTTCATTTGACTCTATCTGAAGGTTTGAAAAACATTGAATGTAATTCCTTTGTTTTTGAATAGTTCTCTTCAGAGGTAATTTTTAATGCTGATTCCGAATCCAATGTCTGATTATAGTCATATGTGCTCAGACTCAGAAATACCAATTGTTCAAACATTGAACACTAGGATAAAAAGAAGTGATAAGATAAGTGATAATGATAAGGCATTATGTTTGCTTAGGATATCATATCTAGCAAACATGAGCATTGAGCACATATACAAATTGAGATAACAAGCAACAGATTGCTTGCGCTTGTGTTCAGAGTTTGTGTGTGTGTTTCTGTTATCACTTATCGATATCACGAGCAAAATAGTATATATAAGCGTAGGTTAAGATTTCAAAGTTCAGTTCGAATAAACACCATATCCGACCTTACAACTCGGCGTTTTATTTTTAACTCGCGGTTCATAAATTTCCCCCCACCAGAGGTAAGGGATTTTGAACACCAATGTTCAGCATTCTTTTTATATTTTTAACAATATATTCCAAAACCCTATACTATATAAATTATTTGTTTTGTGTTTTTCTGTTAAGAACCGTTTTATAATAAATATAATTTTATTGCCACTTACTTGTTGAGCAGTGTAATTATATTGTCAAGAAATCAGATAATCGAGTTTTTGAATAAGTTTAAAAACTAGTTGCTAGAACATCAGACAAAGTATACTAGGATTTTTTGAAGACATAACTGAGATCTTAAGTCATCATTATACAAAATTTAAACTAAAATTATTTGGAAAAGTCATAACAAAAGAAACTAACTTTTTATCTTTATTCTTTATACTAGCAGATCCGGCCACGCGTTGCTGTGTCTAATGTTTTTCGACAAATTACATTATTTAAGGGGATCGTTAGGAGAACATCAGATATGGGCACCAGCATGCTTTTATACATTGATGCAATTTGTAAAAACACGTGGCGACCTTCATGACTTATTTTCCACTACTTTTACCCTTTATTACAATGAAATTATTACAACAAAATTTTCGTACAATACAAAATCAATACAAAAGAATTAAATTTAAAATGTATATTACAACTTATATTCAAGTTTGTAACAAATGAGAATGTAACAAAGTTTTTAGTAAATAAAATGTAAACTTATAAATGAGGTAGGTAGGCGGATACTTTAAAATCTTCTAACAATAATTTGTATTATTTTGAATTATAAATACTTTTAATTTCAATTTAATTAAGCACTAATCGGTACACAATATTGTTGGTTAACCTGTCTTTCGCTAACACAAATAGGTTCAACGGTTTTCCTACAAGTCTACATGCAACATATAACTGTTCATGAGAAAAACATGGATTTTCCAAATTTAAACCACAAATAGACATTGTTTGGCCTTGAGGAAAAATCTAAACGAATTAAAAACTGTAACCTTCTAAAGGGAATGGTAGACGGTATAATTGGAATATGTGGCAACAGGACCATTTTTCCTTTGAACTTTTCAATTAAAATGGTTACTTCAAAAATATTTCTGGTGATCTTTTTGATGATGACCAAACGCGAACCATTGCATAATTAGCGCGGATTCAAATTATGCAGGACAATAATAGGTGAACCAATCTTTAATCGATGATTATGTGGTGGCATTCCAGGTATATCAATTGGAAAATGTACACTATCATTCATATTAACAAGAACATCGATTGATTTAAAAGATATCAACTCGCCTGGTAAAAACTGTTGTACCTATCTGGAAGTTAATTTCTTCAACATTTTTGGCTGTCAATTTAGCCCGATCACTGAGCCAGTTATGATTAAGGTAATTATTCTGTATATCCGGAAATATACTCTCAATCAATTCATTTTTTTTCCTGAAGAACAGTGCAGAAATAGTCTGGCAGTTTATTGCATGGCGTATTTGGTTGTATTATATTTACTATAGTAAACTTCAGTCTAAATAACACGTGGCAGACTATGCTAACACCAAAAATTGAAAAAGTAAAATTCGCTGTTTTTCGTTTACTACAAAATAAATGTAACCTATACTTTAGCCTCAGTAAAATGTGCTGGTTATACTATTAAATTGGAGCTAATATGAAACGTTTGGAAGTTTGACAAAGCGCCATCTATTGAATATCTACTCAATCAAGTCAACATAAAGGAATGCTGTCGAACGGGATAAACAGTATTCTATGTCCGTCTTCTGGCTCTAAGCTACCTACCCACCAATTTTCAGCCAAATAGGTACAGCCGTTCTTGAGTTCTAAATAGTGACTTTCTTTTATATTGTTTATATTTTCACAAATTCTTAATTATTTTCTGAGCAAACAAAATAAAATTAAAAAAGTTGAATTTTTGGTCTTCGTCGTGTGTTTTTATATAGTGTTCCATACACTTATTCTGAACTCTAGGTGATTTTGAAGTTTAAACAACTACATATACAAATCATTAAATATCATAAGTTAACGTTTTAATATCAAAAATTGGAGCTCGAATAGTTCAACTAAAGGTCAAAGAGTAAAGCACACTTTCATTTTTGGCAATGGTCATAATTTTATTGGGTTCCAACCAACTTTGGTAAACACTTATATTTTATGAATTAGTTCCAGTGTACAAAAACTAGGAACACAAACAGTCTAAAAGTCTATTCCTATTTCTATGGACAAAACAGTTAAGGAGTGGTATGAGCGAAAAAAACTATATTTTCGAAATGTTCGCAATATTTTTGTATGTCTTACTTGTTTGAAAAATAATCTCAACCTATTTTGGAAGCAGTTACATAGGTAACAAACAAGAAAGTTAACATACCACTTATGGAAAAACTAATAGAAATGATCTTCGACTTCAACTTCTATTGCAATTTAAAGTCTACTGGAGAGAGTATACAAAATACGTAATAACTCCCTATACTATAAGGATGAGAAACTTTAAAAAAAATTGGTAAACTGAAACAAATTAAAATAATTATAACAATCGCAGAATTATTTTCTAAAATTTTGCCCCCGAAAAAAATAATAGAAACAAATTATGAATATTATTTGTTTGCAAAGTCATTAAAAATGGTCGTGATACCTTTATTTTTGACATCAGAATAGTATTTTGCACCATAGAATCAAACACCTTAAAACA